>CM059601.1:265861466-268361466 GCA_030412105.1 Cyclura pinguis | reverse complement strand
ATGCGGTCTCTCTTTTTCTAAAATATTTTAATGGGAGAGACTTAAGTATATAGTTAATTCTGCCACTGAAATAAATACAGTCAGCAATCCACATTCGCCAAGGTTAGGGATGCAAGACACTTGCAAAAATAGAAAAATCACAAATATCAAAATGGCGGGGGGAGGGCTGAGACATGGTGAGGAGAACAGGCACTCAGGGTCCACACCAGGTCAGAGAAAGGAGAGTTAAAGGGTGTGGGTTGGCATGGTGGCCCTATACTTCCTCTCTCTCTCTCATCTCCTTTCTTGGGAGAGGGCATTGGGAAAGGGTTTGTGGTGCTGAGAAATTCAGCTGCCATCTGTCCTTAGCTGGCCAGGAAGCAGCTGGTAGAGGAGGAGGAGGACCAGAGGCAAGTTTTTAAAGGGTTGTGTAGACTGACCAGAGCCACCAAGAGGGAAGGTTCCCCCAGAAAAGAAGCACTTGAAGTGGGGACAGAGGTTGGAGAAACTTGCAAATAATCAAATCTGTGAAAGTCAAAGCCACCAATGTGGAGGACCAATTGTATATTGTAAACTTCTTTTAACTTTGGCTAGTTTGTATCTTTTTTTTTTAATTATATTTTTCTGATTACAACCATTATCCAAGGCTTTGGGTTTGTCATTCCATTATATTGTATTTCATTTCAGTATACTGGATTTCATTTTACTCACTTGAATTTCCGCAGGATAGCAATGTTAAGTCTGTTGCAGAAAAAGCAAAAGCACCTTTAAGGCTAACAAATTTATTATAGCATCAGCAGCTATTGTATTATCAACAAAAGATCATCACAAAACAGTTGTTTCTGGTAAGACAAGCATGTAGTTACTGTGTAAAATAATCAACACATATAGTGTGATTTAAAAAAAAAAAGAATCTTTACCCTAATTCACTCTGCAGGACAGGGAACCAAACCACTACACGACCTGTGATTTCAGCGGTCTTTCCTTCTAATCTTTCTTTGAAGTTGCTTTGCTCCAGTGTGGCCATTCAAAGGTCATTCCTAAGCAAAGATACTTCAAAGGGAGATTAAGCAGTCAGTATTGGTATAGATCAAGCATTCAGGTGGTTGATAGAGCCTTGCTTCACACTTTGTCCACATCTTGCATCATATTAGCAAAAACAAATGGTGTCCTGGACACCTGCACAGGAATTGTATCAATGATGACATCACAATGAAAACCGCATGGATACCCATATATTCATACTGCAAACTTGATGCAGAAGACCTCTGAGAGTTCTGATATCTTCCGCTGTCTCCATGTAGTGGTCACTTTATAATTTAGAATAACTACTGTCCAACAACTTTAAGATTAAAACAAGAGAAAAACTAGAACAAGAGGGAATAACATTAAGTTGGTTTCCTTACAGACAGTTAGCAGAAAGGTTTCAGATGGATATAAAAACATATGGAATTGAACTTAAAGAGAAAACTGGAGTAATTAAATGGCTGTTCAAAAATCCGCCTCATTTACTTGCCCAAATATATCAAGAAATACTACATCAGGAGAGGCAAGAAGAAACAGTAAAGGCAACAATGATTTCATGGGCACAAAATATCGGACATTCAATACAATTAGAGTCTTGGGAGCAGAGCTGGAAAAAACCACAGAAATTTACAGTAGCACAGAATTTGAAAGAGAACTTTTACAAGCTATTTCATAGATGGTACATGACACCAGATAAATTAAAAAAGATTTATAATGCAGGTACTGGACAATGTTGGAAATGTCAGAATGAGGTCGGTACGATATATCATATGTGGTGAACATGTCCCAAAGCTAAGAAATATTGGACTGAAATACATAACAAAATATGTGCATTAATGAAAGTACAGTTTGCTAAGTTACGAGAATTGTATTTGTTAAATATGGTTGATATATTAGAAGGTACTGGTATAAAGAAGTACTGGACAATATTACTGTACATGATAACAACAGCTCGTATTGAATATGCAAAGATGTGGAAAACTCAGTAAATACCCACATTAGAACAATGGTGGGGTACACTCTTCTTTCAAAGAAGATAGTAAAATGTGGGCTGGACAGAGCTACTGTCAGGTGGATCTGTAACTGGTTGACTGACCGTTCCCAAAGGGTGCTCGCCAATGGCTGCTTTTCATCCTGGAGAGAAGTGACTAGCGGGGTGTCACAGGGTTCTGTCCTGGGCCCAGTGCTGTTCAATATCTTCATCAACGACTTGGATGAAGGAATAGAGGGCATGCTCATCAAATTTGCAGATGACACCAAATTGGGAGGGGTTGCTAATACGCCAGAGGACAGGATCAAAATTCAAAATGACCTGGACAGATTGGAGAGCTGGGCCAAGGCTAACAAAATGAAATTCAACAGAGAGAAGTGTGAGGTCCTACACTTAGGTAGAAAAAATGGAATGCAGAAATATAGGATGGGGGACACGTGGCTGGATGGCAGTACGTGTGAAAGGGATCTAGGAGTCTTAATAGACCACAAGCTGAACATGAGTCAGCAGTGTGATGCGGCAGCCAAGAAAGCCAATGCAATTCTCGGCTGCATCAATAGGACTATGGTGTCTAGATCGAGGGAGGTACTGGTACCATGCTTTGGTTAGACCTCATCTTGAATACTGTGTCCAGTTCTGGGCACCTCAATTCAAGAAGGACATGGTCAAGCTGGAGCAGGTCCAGAGGAGGGCGACCAAAATGGTGAAGGGCCTGGAAGCCAAGCCCTATGAGGATAGACTTAGAGAGCTGGGTATGTTCAGTCTGCAGAAGAGAAGGTTAAGAGGGGACATGACAGCTATGTTTAAATATTTGAAGGGATGCCATGTAGAGGAGGGAGAGGGCTTGTTTTCTGCTGCTCCAGAGACCAGGACAAGGAGCAATGGATTCAAGCTGCAGGAAAGGAGATTCCGCTTAAACCTCAGGAAGAACTTCCTGACAGTCAGGGCTGTCCGGCAGTGGAATAGGCTGCCTCAGAGTGTAGTGCAGTCTCCTTCTTTGGAGGTTTTTAAGCAGAGGCTGGATGGCCATCTGTCGGGAGTGCTTTGAGGGTGCTCCTGCATGGCAGGGGGTTGGACTGGATGGCCCGTGTGGTCTCTTCCAACTCTCCATTTCTATGATTCTATGATTCTATGACACTGATTGAAAACAAAAATGCTGATATGGTCTCTCAGAGATTAAAAGGGAAATCAGATGAAGACATACAAAAAGAATGGCAAATTGTAATGGGCAACTGCTGGGTACCATCAGATGGAAATCTGTGATTCATGATTTAAGATAAATTATGAGGGGGCTACAGGATATATATCATGAAGCGGGAATATGGAGATGGAAATGCAAGAATCAACACGTAATAATAGCACTAGAATGTAGTACAATATTTTAAGCATGTCAAGAAATATTGATAATGAAATCTAGATCAGTGTGGAAGATCAGAAATATTTCAAATAAGTTGACAGTTATAATTGTTTGTTTTATATTTGAATTTGAATAAAATGATTAAAAAAAAGAATAACTATTGTTGTTGTGTGTGTTCAAGTCATGTCCAACTTATGGCAACCCTAAGGCAACACTATCATGGGTTTGGAAGTGCTTTGTTTTTGTTTTGACAAGATTTGTTCAGAGGGAGTTTGCCTTTGCCTTCCTCTGAAGCTGAGAGAGTATGATTTGGCCAAGTTCATCCGCTGGATTTCCATGGCCAAGCGGAAATTTGAACCCTGGTCTCTAGAGTTGTAGTCCAACACTCAAATTACTACACTATGGTGGCTCTAAAACAAACTATCCTGGATAGCTAATTTGAGAACGCAGTGATGGGAAAAGTAGGTTGCTTTGTCATCATCAACAGCATAAAGCAGACAGACTAGCATGCTCTTAAGTTATGTCTAACTGTGACCACAGTCACATAATCATTTGTACCACCCATGCACTACTCATTATTTTGTCTGCTTCACTGCTCTTACTACCCTGGTAAGCCAGGAAAAGCTTTGGGTTCTATAGCACAGGAATGCATATTTGAGAGTAATCATGTCAACAGTTCATCTTCTTGGTACTCTGAAATGAGACCAGGCCTTTCCCAGAAATGCTAACAGTGCCAACAGAGATGGGGGTGCAGAATCATTCCATGGGGGCAATGGATTTTGAAATAAGAAGATACTTGTGCTTCAAAGGGAGGCATTCAAGATCATACGAAGGAAACCAAACTATGCCCAATGGTTAAGCCAGAGCAGGGTCACAAGGATCTCTTAGTGTCTTAGTGTCTCTAAGGATGAAGCCTAGCTTTTAAAAAGAAGTCAGTGAGCTTTTCTGGAAAAAAAGTACCGTCCCCCCCCTCCCCAAAAAAAGAAAGATACAAAAAAAGATTTAGCATTTCCTACATTTTTCCTCTGTGTGTATATGTGCATTTATTGTTCATTGCTCATTCCCTTTCAGTGGGTGAATGGCTGAGAAACTGAGTCCTTAAAAATCCATAAACAGTTGCCCCACTATATTCACTAGGGTTAGGGGCACAGGACTCCTGCAAAAGTGGGAAAATCACAAATATTAACGTGTGTGTGTGTGTGTGTGTGTGTGTGTGTGTGTGTGTGTGGGAAGGAGGCCAAGGCATGGTGGAAACAGCAAGCACCCAGAGTCCATACCAGGTCAGGGAAAGGAAAGGGAAATTAAGTGGGCTGGCACAGTGACCCTATACTTTTTCTCTCTCATTTATCTCCTTCCTTGAATGTGTTGGGGACATCAGGAGAGGGTTTCTGGTTCTGAGAAACTGAGCTGCAATCCATCCTTAGCTGGCCAAGCAGTGGCTAGTGGTGGTAGAGGAGGAGGACAGAAGTGGATTTTAAAGGTCTGCAGGGCCTGATCAGAGCCACCAGAAGGAAGGTTCCACCAGAAAAGAAACATTTGACGTGAGGGAGGGCAGAGTTTGGAGAAACCCACAAATAATCAAATCCATGAAAGTGAAATCCACAAATGTGGAGGGCCAACTGTACCTGCTACCTTTACCTCTAAGAATAAAACAGAGACCCTTTTCACACCTTACCTTTTTCCAGCATCAGCACAAGGGGATCATGCAAGAAGCCTCTTGTAAGAGGCACTCGCATCCCCTCTGCTTTTCCTCAGCACCAGCTCCGTGCTGGCCGGAAGGAAGCGTGAGTGCTCCATCCCTTCCTTCCACGGCGCAGCCGGGTACTTTCCCAGGCTGCACTGGGGGAGGCAGCGCGATGACCACAATGGTGACATGCAATGGTGCCATGTGGTAAGTCACACAAAGCACTTAAGCCAACAGTGTGTTCTTTCAGCTTTTAGCAATTAAGAAAACAATCACTTTCCCACTAGCAGTCCTATCTGTGAATTACTTTATAAACAGATGTTTTGCTTCACATACTGCTAGCAGACACACTGGAACAAAAAACTCTTCCTCAGTGGCAGTAAGTGGGAATTAATCAACTGCTCTCAGACAACAGAATAAAAGGCTTCTACCATGTCAGACATGAGTTGAAAAGAATAAGTCTTCAGTTATGGAGTCTTCTCTTTCTCATCAGGAGTGATAAAAGCTTTAAACACGTTCAAGAATGAAGAAAAAAAATTATCAGGTGAAGACTCCTCTCGCAGAAGCCTATAAAATGCAAACCTCAGGTATGACCTGGACAGAAGTGCTTCCTCCTCTTACAACAGCAAGATTACTGGAGCTTACTAGAAAGTAAATCAAAAGATCTACTGGGGCTTATTCCCATGTAAGTGCACAACTATACTCTGTTTTTATGGTATCCTGGTAGGAACAAGTATTTTGAATACAAGCAGGACATTTGGACTGGTGAACTTCCTACCTGTGTCTCCTATCTCAGTTTTTGTCCTTCACCAATAGTTTTATTGGCAGAAATTAGAAATACTATACTCTGTTTGTATAACCTCTATGCTCTATTAATATTATGAAATACTGACATTTACTGTGTTTCCATCAAGAGATTATATATATTTGCCCTTAATAAAATGTTGAATTGTAGTCCGCAAACATAGGTAAATTTTATGTCTAGTAACCATATTTAAATACCAAGACCAGCAAGCTGTCAGATCTCTTAAATAAAAGGAAATTAATCTCAATTTAACAAGGTATAAAGAACACACTTTTATAATTGGGAATTATAAAAAAAGGGAATTTATCTTCTAATCATTACTGCTACCTTCAAATCCTATCATCCTCTTCAATGCTTTTGTCACTGGCAGTATTTTTTTTTCTATTCCGTCAAATAGCAACCTGTGTATGTCTCACCATAAAACAGGGTTGTCTTACAATAAAACTCTACTTTATAGTGACTGAGGTTGAGACAATAATTTAAGTCTTAAAATGGGGCAAGCCATATGTAAATGGAAATTTTCTTGTTTCCTTATTTTGGAAATACTTTGCATAACCTCCAACATTTCACAGATGAAAACCAGGATACATGCGTCTAGGAAACATCAGAGTGTGGTCAACATGTTCAAGTTATTAATGAGGAGGAACACACTAGCTAGGAGAGTGTCCATTCTCAGTCCAGGCAGTTCGTCAAAGGGCAGCTGATAAGGATTAGAAGCACACAGCAAGCAGTTCTTCCAACAAAGTGATTCCTTATTTTAATCCAGTAGGGAAACGCTCAAAGCAAATATGAAGCATAACAGTCCCAGCGATATTCATAAATCAAAGGCAGTCAATACAATCTTAAGTCAGAGACACAGCAAGAGAAACAGCCAGAGACACAGCAAGAGAAACAGTCATTTAATCACTGACAAGTTCTGGAGGGGAATGGCTCAGCTTTTATTGGTTCAGAGATCAGTGCAGCTGGTGCTTTATTAACTGTTGTCTGTTATAAATTCACTGAGACCTGCATAGGTTTTCCCTTTGATGTCTACACTCAGTGAAGGTGGGTATCGATAAGTTATCTTTCATGTCAGAAGGAGCAGGGCTCTCTGCTGCGGCTGGCACTGCCCCTGGTTCTGTCTTTGGGGTGGGTGGTACTGTCTCCTACTGTTTAGGTTTCACTGTTTCTGAGTCAGAATCTATGTCTAGGTCCTGAAAGCAGAGCATGACAGAGAGTCTACAGCAGTTTGTGTCTAAGTTGACAGGAAAGGACAAGATTATGCCACATTCTTTTCTCTCCCCCCTGCTGAGTTAATTGAGTGCAAACTACTTTTGTACTTTGAACTCAGTCTGCAGCAATTGAAAGAAGCTGAGGACAAAGGACAAAAGTTGGAGGAGGTGAGAAAAAACAGGACAATTTAAAAGCAGCTGAAAAAGTAGAAGAACAAAGGATTAATTTGGACAGTCCCTGCCAAATCAAGACAGTTGGATGTTATGTGACTGTGTAAGGATAGAGTTAGGTGACAGTCAAAAACATGTCTATCCTCCTTTTTTTTATAAAAAGACTTTAAGCTATATTTAAAGGCATGCCAGTATCTACAGAAAAAGCATACATCCTTCTGTTCAAGCAAGAGTGCGATTTCTAAAACAAACCTAATGAAACTGGAGATTTTGCCATTAAGTTAGAAGAGACTTTGCCATGCAATAATCAAATCAATCAATCTTTTCTTACAGTTTTCTCCAGCGACAGCTTAATATAAGTGTTGATTGTGAATGAATGTACAAGTTATGAGATTTTTCCTCTGATTCCTCCAGAGGGTTCCCCGCTTAATCACAGGGTATCTCAGAGTATCGTCCTGTTCTCACAACTCATATTTGTTTCTCTTCCTTTATGTTTTATAACTTAATATAAAGGAAATTGTACTGGCTCTGTATAGAGTGCAACTTATACTCACATGTACCATTTACCTTATAATAATCATGCTAACTTTTTCAATAAATTACAGGACAAGAGACAGAAATAAGGTGGCTTTATTTGAAATAATTATGGTGGAGTGCATCTGTATCTTTCCTCCTATTCATAATCATTTTATCTGCTCATATAACTACCCTATTTGCTGGCATATAAGACTCACTTTTTCCCCAAAAAACTACTGTTTGAAAAAGGGGTGTGTCTTATATGGCAGTGTGTCGTATACACCAGCAAATAGTATTGCTGACATATAAATGGGGTGCATCTTATATGCTGGTGCATCTTAGGCCCTTTCCACACCTTACCTTGTTCCGGCGCTGGGGTGCAGGGATCACGCAAGCAGCCTCTGCCAAAAGGCTCTCCCTTCCCTGCTGCTTCAGCTCTGCATGAGCTGACTGCTCACGCGAGAGCCCTGCCTCTTCCTTCCACAGTGCAGCCTGGGACCTTCCCAGGCTGCACTGGGGCAGGAAGCGCGATCAGCCCGGCTCCAGAGGCTCCACACGCCAGGTAAGTGCGCATGGCGCCCAGGAGCAATGCGCAATCGCACACCATTTTCAGCTTCAACCTGAAAATGAAAAGGTGCACCATCAGCGCCTGCCGGCCCCTGGAGCATCGCACGATTATGAGTGCATCGTGCAGATTGCTCCTCGCAATCGCGCAGTGCTCCAGGTCCTCTTTCGCATGGCAAATGCCATGCAAAAAAGTCCTTATATGCCCACAAATACAGTATTTAATTTGATTTAAAATATCACAAAACACAGTGACATATCAAGGCCACTGTTTTACTGAAAAACAGATTGGTACTGGTATTACTGAACACAACAAAAAGAGGATGGCAAGTTCATAAATAATATCAGTATAAAAAGAAAGGGACAGTGAATGTGATTTTAAAAGATGGGGAGAGGGACAGCTTATCTTTCTGTATCTCAAATCCTACTGCTAAAGAGGCAAAGCTTATGAGCAGCTTGCCTCTTCAGCACTTAAAATATCATGGCACACATAGTGAGTGAAGTTGTCTCTGTCTTCCTCCCTTTCTCAGCTGAAAGTCATTGTGATTTATTGAATATGCCTTTTACCATGTCATCTATTTGCAGGGAACTTAACTACAAAAATAATTCATCCTCCTTCCACAGCATATCCAGCAGACGGGCTCTTTTTATGATCTTACATTGAAGTCACTTACAATCTGAAATTTCTTGGAATATTATGGGGAAAAAGCACACCCCTGGTTTGTAACACCTGGACAGGTTCAGAAATATATTGTGGTTTCAATATTGAGGACTATTATGATAAGAAAATGTCCATTCCACATGGTTGAGCAACTGGGTAAGAGTTCTCTAGAACAAAAGGGAAAGTCACAGCAAAACATTTGGTGAAATGAAGTTCTGCTCAGAACATTGTATTTGGGAATATTCAGGTACATGGAATATCTTATCCTTTGAAAGAATGATGTGTCATGTTATGTCATGCAGTAACTTACCAGTAGAACAGATGGTTGATGATCCTACGAATACTTCTGTTTCTCTGTGTGGTTTGAAATATTTCTAAGGCCCTTTTCGCATGGGATTCACCATGCAAAAGAGCCTCTGGAGCATCGTGCAATTGCGAGGAGCCATCCACATGACATCCTTGCAATTGCGCGATGCTGCCGGGGCCGGCAGGCCCCGATCGCACACTATCTCATTTTCGGCTTCTAGCCGAAAATCGCGCGCAATCACGCATTACTCCAGGGCCCTGTGTGCACTTACCATGCGTGTGGAGCGTCCGGAGCCACAGCGCTCGCGCTTCCTGCCCCAGCGCAGCCTGGGAAAATCCCAAGCTGCACTGCAGAAGAAAGAAGAGGAGCCCTCACGCTGCCTGCTCACTAGCAGGCAGCAGCTGCGGAGGCAAAGCAGCAGGGACATGAGAGCCTCTCGCAAGAGGCTGCTCACGCAATACCCGCACCCCAGCACTGAGAAAAGCTAAGTTGCGGAAAGGGCCTAAGAGTCATTCAGAGCTATTATTCTATATGCACTATTCTACAGCGCAATGGTTATTTTTTTGTGCAAGATTGTGATCTGGATTGTTCAAGAATCTTCCTGGATAATCATGACAGTTGTGGCCAAATGCGTTTTTGCACAACTGAAGCTACTGTGCCAACTGTAGCATTTACAGAAGAGTGCGTCCTGGCTGTGATCAGTCATTAATTATTTGCAATTATATCTAGCATGATGATACACTATTTGAGGTGGTGTTTTTAGATCCCAATAGAGCACAGGTGGCCAACTGTGGCAGGTCTGGCAGCTAGTTTTCTGCCCCTGTATGGGGTCCACAAAGAGTGCCAAAACTGACAAAACGAATCCAAAACAAAACCAGAGGTGGGCAAAGGTAACCAAAAATGGCAGGTACAGAAAAGACTAGTAATCTATTTAAAAGCCAGAAGCATCAAGAAGAGGTTATCATTGCCTTGAGGCTGAGAAAGTGTGACTTGCCCAAGGTCACCCAGCAACTTTCCATGGCTGAGCAGAGATTCAAGCCTTGGTCTCCAGAGTCATAGTCCAATGGTCAAAATACTACACCATGCTGGCTATCACTAATTAATCCAATTAAAACGTTTATTTGAAACAACGCACAACTAATATGTATTAAATATTAAAATGTACAACTAACGGGGGCTTGGAACTATAAGGGTAACATAGTTACTTTCTTGAAGTAATTTTCTATTGTGGAATCTAGACTTAGATAATTACTTTAAAAATTAACTGGCTTATCCTTATAGTTCCTAGGCTTCTAGGAACCCTTAGGCTATGAAACTCCTTCCTAACGGAGACTCAGTTGGCCCCCTCTCTGCTCTCTATTCACCAACAGGCAAAGATCTTCCTATTTAGAAAGGCCTTCAGCCTCCACTGATTTAGGTAGAAGGATTTGCAATAGGTGCGCTGTTTTTAACATGTAATATGTTTTTAATGCTTTTCCATTTTTTAAATTAATGTCTTAAAATTAGCGTTTTAATGGCATTGTTTGACTGGTTATACCAGTTCTTGTGATTTCATTAAGGAACCTTCAAGATATCATCATTTCATATTTATGACATCACTAAGAAAAACCGCATGATCTTGCTGCATAATAGTTCTAAGTAGTAGAAAGGGCAAATGAGGCTGAGAACTGTAAGAATCAAATGAAGAAGAAAAACAGCACAAGCACTTATAAAATTTTATAAAATCTGAAGAGAAACCAGAGCATGAAAAACAGCAATGTAGCAACAAATCAAATGTGAAGCTTGCTACAAGGACTTAAAAGTTCTGAAAATGCCAAATGTTTTACCAATACTTACAAAAGCTAGTATGAACTTAGGGTAATTATTTTGGTTTGGCATCTAATAGCACCAAATTTGTCCTATCCTACTTCTAGTGCAAAGACTTTCTATAAAACAAACACAGCATCCTTCTCTTTGCAGCAGACAGTGATCGATGGAGCTCACACAAGCACTCAGGTAAGAATGTGTTATGTCAACCTTTGCTTATTTTTGTGCTTTAGGACGACATGCTGCAAATCAATGTGAAGGTTCACCTTGGATCCAGAGTTCAAATTCCATCTATATGGTGCCTTCATTCACTATTCACCCAAGGTGATTCACTTTTTGACAGCTGTCTTATATAGTTTCACTGTGGGAGAGATGGTGAGCTTGCCTTCTGCAGTGGAACATCAGAAGTAGCTACATTATTTGCCCATCTAGCATCGTATTTCATACTCTGGAGAGAACCTGGAAATGCTAGTGTTTGGGACTATAACTCCCAGAATCCTCTGGCAATTATGGGTACTGGCCATGCTGGGAAAGCTGGAAGTTTCAGTCCAAAAACTAACTTTTCCAAGCTCCAGCTCTGGTTAGCAGTAGCTCCCCAGGGCCTCAGCAAGCGTGGACACTGGCCATACTGGGAATTTTGAGAGTTTCTGTCCAAAAAGTGACTTTCCCAAGCTCCAGATTTGACTAGCAGTAGCTCCACAGAGTCTCATGTGTTGATAACCTTCACAATCTGATGCAACAGTCATTGATCTGTGGACCTGCTACATACAAAGCTTGTGTTCCACCACTAATCTATGATTCTTTGGCTAATGCCCAGCTAGTGAAGCAATTCAGTTTTTACCATACATCCATAAACAGTCAGCACTGTGGGGAAGTATGACTAAAGTAAAATTTCCTCAGTATAGGCATTACAGAATCATTTCTCAAAAGAGTATATGCATGGTAGTTTTTGATGTTCAGCAGCAGGAAATGATAAACTAGACCACTGTGATTCAAATTCTAAGATTCTATGCTCCACCCATGGTATATACCTGAATCAGAGGCACAGCTACGACATAATAGCTAAGCAACATCTCCAAACTGGACACACCTGAAACATACTTGAAAAGCAGCCAGCCAGCCCAAATTCTGCAGCACTGGCATGCAAAACGCTGATGAATGATGTGACCAGCCCCCTCCCACCAGCAAGTGATGTTGCAAGGGGCAGAAACAGGCTCCTCCACAGGGTCCCTCGTTACACTATTGTTTGCTTGCAGAAAGGGGCTGGTCACATTATCCTGCAGCACCCCAATCACTAGTGCTGCAGAATGCATTGCTCAGGATGGCTGACTGGTTTTTAAGGTGGGTTGCAGAGGTCCTTATTTTATTATCAGTCTTTGAGAATCGTAGACTTCCTTTGAGAAAAGTGTTTTCAGCACAGTTTATAAATACAGTAATCCCTCCACATTCGCTAAGGTTAGGGGCACAGGACCCCCATGAAAGTGAAAAAACTGTGAATAACTGTAGGCCCTCCCAAACCATATTTAACACACAAAAGAGTATGATCACCATATTCAACCCACTGTGGATTCCTTTAAGGCATCAGGGTTCCTTCACAAGGCAGAAGTGGGTGGCTGATGGGGCTTACTGCCACCTCCATTGCTGCCCTACACCATTTTTAATAGGAACTTACCAGCTTCATTGGCAGTTTCTCACTCTTACGAGGCTTGCTGTCCCTATTAAAAATGGCATAAGGAAGCAGCAGAGGTGACAGCAAATAATCCGTGAATAATCAAATCCGCAAAAGTGAAACCCGCAAATATGGAGGGCTGACTGTACAACAGTAGCATCAGGGTGAAATGCACAGAAAAACAACCATGCCGAAAGAAAGAAAGAAAGAAAGAAAGAAAGAAAGAAAGAAAGAAAGAAAGAAAGAAAGAAAGGACGGAAGGACGGAAGGACGGAAGGACGGAAGGAAGAATGAAAGAAAGAAAGAAACCACCATAAAACAACACTAGCAAAATGGGAAGTTAAAAGGCTTGCAAGAATTTAAAGATATATCAGAGTAGACACTAAGTAAGTCCCTGGTCAGACAGCATTCCACAAGTGAGGTTAAGGAGGGTTTTTGACCACCTAATCTCAGATTTGTAGCTGTGGACAGTCAGAGGAAGATTTTTGAAGATGTCATCAGTCCTGCCTGTCTCTAGGCAATTATTGCATGAATTTCATCCAAGGGCCTTTCCGCACTACCCTGTTATAGTGCTATTATTCCACTTTCAAAACCCTGTGGAATTCTGGGGTTTGTAATTTACTGAGACCAAAGAGTTCTCTGGCTGAGAACTGAAAAGGCCCCTCCCTAAACTGCAAATCCCAGGATTCCATAGGGTGTCAAAAGTGGAATAATAATACTATAACAGTATAGGGCAGAAAGGTCCCTTGTCACTACATCTCAGTTCCCTGTCTCATTCTGTCTGCTCTAGTTTGTCCTCTACTCTCCAGCTTTTCTTCAATCTACTCAAAAATTTTCAAATAAACAGAACAGGTGGAATGAACATCTGGTTGGAGCTCTTCAGCTGACAGCTGCAGGTAAATATTATTCAACCTTCTTCAGAGCAGAATATCTAATGTTTAGCATTACCATATTTGCTTAATCATATTTAACTCCCAAGTTATTAAGGAGTTTTCATATTTACCAGTGTTTTTTTTTAATAGCCAGCACATGTTCTTATAACTTCTGCATTTCGTCATCTTAATCCTTTCCTGCTGCTTCAGCTGCCTCCTACCAGCATTCTGATGTTGTGCCAGGCTATGTTAATATATCTTGGCAAGTTCAAGTGGTATAAAGGAGGTGGATAACAAAATGACTCATGTTAAGTAGTTAAGTTCTAAAGGAAGAACATTAGTGAGGTGAGAAGTACATCTCTTACTGCAATCACTGAACACCGAACAGATTCTTGTCATATTACACAGTGTAACCATTTTGTGTTCTGCATCCAGGGAGATGACTCTACATTTCAAACACATCAACAGGTAGAAACGATCACGACTGCTACAACAAATGAAAACATTGGAAGCATAGTACTTTGTTATCAGCCTCCTTTAAGGTTAACCTAACTTCTCAGAACCACTATTTGTTTAAACTTTTCTCTGCAGTGGGAATTAATTACCTGTAAATTTATTTCCAAAGGCAAAAATTAAGAACTTTCAATGTATTCTCCAAACTAGAGATAACAAAACTTTTAAACTTTTTCAATTGTTTTTCAGATTTTGCCATTTTTGTGAAAATTTATTGGTATTTTAAAAAGCCAATATATTTACAGAGAAAGCAATGTCTTTGACACAAATACCACATTTTCTTCACAAAACTTTTCTATTAAAAAAATTGAGGCGGTGGAATATTTTATTTTATTTTATTTTGCAAAAGAAGTCCAAACTGGAAAAATCTCACAACTACTTTCTCAATGGACATTGAACATTGGGATACCCCTTCTCTTCAAGCACCAGAAAATTTTCAAGCATTTTTACATTCCTAGTTGTAGATGCTTGTTGTTGTCATTGTTTGGTGGTTTAAAGTAAGTAGTTCATTCATAAGCCCCATCTCAGCTGAAGTTCTTTTGCTTATTTCTTATCGCTTAGTGGAACTATATTTAAAATTGTGGTTAGATTTATTCAACATAGCTCAGATCAAAAGTGTAGTAGGTTGTATCTGCAGCTGAAGCTTCTGAAAGAGTTCACATAAAATAAAACTGTTTAGTCTCTAGGCACCCACAAGATTCACTCTTTTGGCTAAAAAAAGTATTGTTTTTGCTGAACATGGCTGTTCCCCTGGAGGAGAGTGCGCAGTTGAGGCAAGTCAGTAGGGACCAACTTCCTTCTCATGGGACAAACTGCCAATAATTTAAAAAAGAAAACTAAATCAAACCAAACTAGACAAAACCAGAAATCCAAAAGTCCAGTAGGGACCTTCAATCTAGTTAAAAGATGAGCTGTTGCTCCACAAAGCTTTAAAAAAAAAGTGATTCACTTTTTTTGGCCAGAAAAAAAATTCCAGAAATTTTGGGGTGGGGATGGGGTGCCATGGATTGCAAAAACAGCTTTGGTAGGCCACACACATCTCCAGGATTACACCTTGCCTTACTCGCCCTGGAAAATGAAATCAGATTGTATTTTATTCTAGTTAGCCCAGAATGGACCTGGTTTGGCAGCTCAAGAGGGGAGAAAGGGAGATGTTCTGCAGAAGTTATTCTGAATGAAAATTAGCAGGATGATGTGACCTATACCCAAACTAAGTGCCAACATTTTCCAAGGAATTTTGTATATTGCAGTGATAATTTGATGTCTCTGCCTTTAACCCAAGAAGAGTTTCTCCTGTTTGAACATGCCTGCCTTTATTTAACCTGGTTGTGTCGCAGTTGGAAGACAACCAAATAACATGCATCTTATTTTCTCAGCAGAAATACTGTACTGCTATGGCTGATTACAAGACACGTCCAAGTACTAAACTACCCTTCCAACACATATACTAACAGACACAAGTGGTTGTGACACATTCAGGTGTGATCCAATATTCCTTCCTAAACAGACACTGCATATCAGACCACATTAACATCTTCAGAAACATACATCAGTTCTTGACAGTTGTTTTTGATCCCCTTCTCTTACATATTGCTCTTATTCTTTTCCCCCAAGAATCATGGACCAACCTAATGAAAGAACACCCAATTTTGAAACTTAAAAGGAATTTCTCCTATCTTCCCTTTCCATCTATAATTTCCCAGTTCCTCTGCACTTAATGCATTCAACCTCAGATCAAACACAAATGCAGCAAAATGGAATGACTTTGTCAGTTTTTCAATCTTTCCTAGATATATTAGACATACACTTTTATACTGCATATGCATTTACAAACTAATGTCCATACTGCAGTTCTATGCTGAATAAAATGAATATAAAGTTCTGCAAAAACAGAAACAAAAAATCTCCCCAAAGCTCATATCCCATAATTTCCCCTAGAGGAAAGAACTTTCTGCATCTTTATCAGTAAATACCATGTAAGCATAATGAAGGCAAATATGTGAGTTGAAAGAGGAGCAACCAAGTCAGCATTGTATTTGCCCAGGAACTTCAATGCCACCCTCTGATATCTATTGGCCCCACTACATAAGTTACTGTGCAGTGTAGTGTCCTCTTGTGAATTGCTGATAGGAAAGAAAAAAACAATATCTTTGCTACCTCTTCCTCGAATATAACCAGCTACTTGCAGTCTTCCTCCAATTCATACAATAGATACACAGGATCACATCTCTGCATTCAGTTTATTTCTTTTATACTCAGTAATTTGCAAAGATTAGGATCCTCATTCCACATAAACAAGCACTGGAGGAATGAGGGGAAATATCCCACCCTTACCCTTCATTTTAATTATTTTAAGTAGAAAGGAAATAGCATTAATATTATTCCATCAAAGTCTAGTTCTGAGCTGCAACAGCTCAACATGGCTGTAGTATGTAAGTAATCTGTAGTACACAATCTAAGGCTGGGGTAGATAACTACAAACACCCCTCACCACTTGACAAACACATCCTGTCATAATCCACCTTCCTCTCATCCCTCTTACACACTTGTGCAATTTGAAAGAATACACACTTTTTAACACTGCCATTGTGTTATAACCCTGTCACCTCCCTCATATCCCATTAGACACACAGCAGTCCTGTCCCATCTCCTTGACCCCCTCAACATACATCATACAGCTTATCTCTCCACCTCAGGATCCCCTTTAATGTCACCAAAGATTAAAATGTTGCTATTAGTTTTGTGGGAAAGGCAGGCTATAAACAAATTTTAATGATGATAGTATCACAGGCTAGGTGCTGTGCAAATCATTTCCCTCAAATAATGACACTTCGGTCTGGGTAGGAATGGCCACTAGTCAAATCCAGAGTCTCAAAAGGCCTATGATCACAGACAGATCTTCACATCTTGGTGTGGTTTTTGCCCTTCCTATAATCTACTGGGAAGGAATCCAGCAACACGGCCATAGACACATCAGGCAGCCAGGGTTTTATTTCCATGCCACAGCTAAGCTCTCAGATCCTCCTGAATCTTGCACAGAGGTGCTACAAATACTCTGCTGGCTATATGCTAAATGGTGTGTGTGCCACAAGTTGACTACCTCTGGTCCACAGAACTTCACAGTGATTCTGTTGTTCCCAAACCCACCTACTCCCCTCTAGACAGCTGAACAGGGGACCTTCTGCCCTGCATCCTAAACCCTTACCCTGTACTACCCATCTCTCTCCTCACGTTCCCACGCCTCCTCATGTTAGGGAGACAGGGGCCATTTCTCCAGCCCATACTGAACACAACAGATGCACATAGCCTTTAGCTAACAGGCTTCAATTGCTTTTCTGACACCACAGCTCCTCCACAGTCCACTCTTTTCTAGCCCATTCATGACCCCGTCTACCCAGTTTTGCCCCCAAATTCGGCTTTACGTTTCTTCCTCAAAAAAAAAAAATCCTCTCATTCACGCGCACTATAAAAGTCGCCGTGTTTCCTTTTTATCAAGGGAAACTGCAACAGGTGCAGCTCGCTCCTGCGGAGAAGCTCTACAAGGGAGAACTTCGGCCTGAGGAGGTGCAGCTTTGAAAGACCCCAACCCTCTGCTGAGGAGAAACAGAGGGGTGGCAAGTCAAGCGACCTCTCACCCTCACCGCTGCCCCCTTCTGCCTCCCTCGTATATACCACCCTGGTTTCTCGAGAGGGCGACGACCTCTTTGGAAGACGGCCCACGTCGCCTTGCGGGCGAGTGCCTGAGTGGAAACGTGGGCTCGTGTTTCCTCACTCGCCCAAGCCACACGCTCTGCCCTCCAGCGGCGCCTAACCCCAAGATTTTCCCCTCCCTCCCTCCTCTTTGGCGGGAAAACCACTCACACGGGGTAGTAGCCGTAGGACGCCAGGCAGTTCTCCTCGCACATCTCCGAATCCATCAGCAAATAGTCCTGGCTGTCGTTCCTTCTGGCCCCGCTGCCCGGCGAGTCTTTCTTCCGAGGCTGGCTTTGATTCATGGTGGGGGTGTGTGTTCCCCCCTATTTTGGGGGTTCCCACGAAAACCTTCTCCTTCTTCTTTAGTGAGGGGGAAAGAACTCTAAAAAGGGGACACGCGTGGGACAAATAATTCCTCCTAAGACGCAGACAAACGCTCTGGGCTCCACGACGGGGGTTGCGCGCTTCACAGGCGCGCGTTTATACACACCGCAGGATTCTCTCTTCCCTTGAGGAGCAAAAGAAAGAAAAGTGGTCTTCTCGTCCCTCCGGCTCCTATTTGGAGCGCGGCGTCCCCATGGTTCAGGAAGAGCGCTTCTCCGCCCGAGCCACCCGCGCAGCCCCCTCTTTAGCTTGCCGGGGTCGCTCCCTCCAGGCCAGGCAGGCAGGAAGCTGCGACCAACAACAGCCCATCAGCAACCGACTGGGAGGAGAAGAGGCGGAGAGTTACTATGTCAACCAGCGCTATCCACCCCGCTCCGAAAGCGTCATTGCCCGAAGACATCCAGCCAGCCTCAGCAAACAGGAGGCGGAGGGGAGAGAGAGAGAAAAGAGGCGCCGGGGAGGGCTTGAAAAGTTTCGTCGCTCCCCCTGGCAAGGGAGGGAAAAGGAGCGGGGTCGGGAGAGAAATCCCCCTGGAAAAAAGTTCCCGCTAACCCCGGCTGGATCTTTTTACACCAGCAGCCGGTCCCGTCGATTCCCAGCTCTGTCTCCCTCCCCTCGTGCGCGCCCGTTCAAACCCGGCGATGTTTTCTTTTATTTCTCTGTCATCATCATAAAGCCAGGCGAGGGAACATCCTGTTTATAAACTACCTTCAAAGCGGAGTTTTGGCATTCTTGGGGAAGAAGCTTCGTTTGAAGAGCCTACGGGAATAAATCGAGGAGGTCAAATGATAGGGGGGGGACGAGTTCTTTCGCTGTTAACGCATCTCTCCCACTCAAAAAAAAAAAAATGCTCATCTGTTGCTATGTGTGCTTATTGCCGAAAGGTCTATTTCGTTGTCAGTACGTGCCTCGGTTGGGACTTAGGGCGCCCCTAAAGAGACCCTAGCCCAGGGTCTTCTCGACTAGGGTTGTTCAGAGAGGGTTTGCCATTGCCCTCCTCTGAGGCTGAGAGAGTGTGGCTTGCCCAAGGCCACCCAGTGGGTTGCCATGCTTAAGTAATTCAAAGCCTCGTTTCCCAGAACCCTAGTCCTACGCTCAAACCACTACACTATACTCTCCCCTAAGATCTTTATGCTATCTACTAGTGATGTAGACTCGAGTGGGACTTAAGTCGCTTCAGTGACTCAACTCAGGCTCCACTAGGTAATAAATGAGGTACTGCCTCGACTGGCAGTCGTGGGGGGGTGGGACAGGGGGGCGATTCACCCTGAGTGGCAATGTTTTTGGGGCCTCCCGGCCTGTAGCCATGCCCTCTCGTGCCCTGGCCACGCCCCCACGCACGGCGGCCCTGCCCCTCTCCCACCCACCCCTCCACACACTCCAAGCTCCACCACTATGGACTGGACTGGACTGGACTGGACACCTGTATATTTTTAGTGACTGACTTACTGCCCTTGGTTCAGTAACATAAAATACATTCATCCAGAACAGCAGTTCCATCTTTTTTTGCCTACTGGTCGCATGACAGTTCATCTCAAGCTCAAAGTACGGGTGCATTCCGCAGAGGGGAACAGCAAACAGGTTAGGCAATGGGCTTGAGGCAGGCTTGAGGTCTGCTTAGCAGTCTGTCCCCACTGTATGTCAGAGCAGCCTTCTAAAACTTTTCCTCAGAGCAGAAGACAAGACTCAGTCCCAAAGTCAGAGGGGAACAGCAAATGTGTTAGGCAACAGGCTTGGAGGAAAGATCCTTCCTTCTAAAGCTTTTGAAGCTTCAGTAATGGGAAGTAAGAAGGATCCTATTTTCTGCTTCTGAAGCTGCAGACTCTTTCATGCCCATTGGTACAAAAGCCTCCAGTCTTGGGAAGGGAGAGTAAGAGAGATCCTATTCCCCATTTCTGAATCTGCAGATGGCAAAACCACAAATGTGGAGGGCCAACTCTGCTTCAATTTTCAAAACTGACTTTATTTGACTCTCTCCAGAAATTCTGCAATATAGGTTGGCGTATAAAGTTGGCTCCCAGACTTGAGACTTGGCTTGAAAGTATCTTTGAGGACTTGAGACTTGACTTGAGACTTGGAGTAAAAGACATCACTGCTATCTACTATATAAAAGTCAAAGTTTGTATGTTTGTTTGTCTGTGTTAGGCGAAGACTTCATATGATTCGCTGTGTCAGGAGAAGATCTCATACGATTAGCTGCCTGAGAAGATTCTATGGAATCCTGGGGTTTGCAGTTTAGGGAGGGGCCTTTAGAATTCTCAGCCAGAGAGCTCTTGGACCTGGCCAATTGCTATGGAGATGAGGCCTAGCAGCAAGGAGGAGGGCAGTATATTCCCTCAGGAACCCAACCTCTGTATGTTAATACCTCTGAATACAGATTGGATTGGGGAATATGGGGAAAAGTTACAGGTACTACAGTTTGGGGAATTAAGAGACACAGGATCTCAACTCTTTCTAATAAGTATTACCTATGAGAAAATAAAATCCCAGGCAACGCCGGGTATATATGCTAGTTTATTTGTATTTTATATCACGCCTTTCTTCAAATATGGGAACCAAGGCAGCTTAGGCCATTTCTATACTACACTGTTATATTGCTATTATTCCACTTTTGACATCCTATGGAATCCTGGGGTTTGTAGTTTAGGGAGGGTCATTTAGAATTCTCAGCCAGAGAGCTCTTGGGCCTCAGTAAATTAGACACCCCAGAATTCCACAGAACGTTGAAATAATAGCACCATAATGGTATAGTGTGGAAATGGCCTTAGACTGTAGAATTAAAACAAAATATGGTTAAAACAATATATTGTATACAAGTTTTTAAACCAATTATCCTAAAAACAACAGTTTGGGTAATAGTTAATATTAACATAGTTGTCACTTTCTGTACCTTATTTTGCTCAAACTGCACAGTTTATATCCCAGTTTATATGTGATTGTGGAGATAGATAGATAGATAGATAGATAGATAGATATCATATACTCTGTCAGCATTGTAATCTGCAAAACCTATGTGAGGTGGCAGAAGACTCTTCATTTGCTTTCCTTATGTATCAAAGCAGCAGCAGCAGAGTTCTGCACTGGGGCTGGGGGTCAAGCACATCTGTTTCTGCTCTTGATAAATGTATTTCATGACATATAGTTAAGAAGCCTGTTTCAGATCTTTTCTTTTAAAAAAATCCTAATTCAGTGTCCTTCAAAAAAGAAAGAGAGCGAGGGAGGGAGGGACAGAACCATAACAAGGATTTGTTATTGGAAAGACTTCCATGTAAATAAAAGCTACGACTTGCATTACAGAAATATATTCCAGCTCCATGAGAAATGGATAACTGGAAATTGTGTTTATCTGGACCTCCAGCATCCATCTTTACACTTGGCATGGTCTGTGCTGTGCAATTGGGCATCTGGTTGTCTATTCTGGATGAACCTCTAATTCACAAATTTTATATCCCACCAGCAACTCTAACTGAATGATTTTCAAAACCAGAGCAAGTCTGAAGTGCTAAGTGAGGAGATAAAGTCAAGAAATTCGAAATGCCAGAAAAACCAGAAGAAGGAAAAAATATTGGAAATGAAAGTCCAGCTCTCAAATGTCTACTCTGCTACCTTTGATTCAGTGGTATAATACAAGGCAGGAGAAAGAACAGTAATCACTGCGTTATAATAAAACATCATTAATACTATTCATTAAAACCATTCATTAATACTATACCACATTTAAAATTCATAAGTAATTCAATTCATGCTAGAAAGGTTGACATCTTCCCTTTCTCCCAGCCTCTTCACACTTGATCCAAAGAAATTCTAATTGGATTTTTACATTTCTGTATTTCATCTGACTTTTAGGCAGACATCTTCAGTCTGGCAGGGATTTCCATTTTTTTTTCCTGCCGTACAACAAAAACTTTTTTTTCCCAAAGCTTTTGGAATTTTAGTTTAATACTGTTTTATAATTTTGTATATTCTGATTACTTATATTTGTCAGTTTGCTTTACATTATATTGTATTTTTTATATTTTATGTGGATAATTTGTTTTACAATTGTATGATATCATTTATTTTTCCTTCCTTCCCTGTATGGCTATATATACACATAATTTAGGCTAAGTGCCTAAATTGGCAGGGCCCACTTTTGGGTTGTTTTATTTAGAATGTGCCATGTACCTGGATGGCACCTATATAAATAAATGAATGAATAAATAAATGATTAACAATAACAGCAATGAATATTACTGCAGTACTGACAATCAAGGGAAAGAATTTCTTGATGATGAATTTCCATGCTTGGGTCTGTTAACCGATCATTATGACTTAGTAAAAGAGAAGTAAATCATATTCCAGTTTCCATGTATGGTTGTGAAAGCTGGACATTGAAGAATGCTGATAGGAAGAAAATCGATTCATTCAAAATGTGGTGTGAAGAAGAGTTCTACACACTGGCCTGCTAAAAAGACAAATGAATGGGTACTACAGCAAATCAAGCCTGAACTCTCCCTAGAAGCCAAGTATGACTAAAACTGTTCTACTTTGGCCATATCATGAGAAAACATGAGAAAGGACAATAATACTTGGTATGGTAGAAGATAGCAGGAAAAGAGGGAGACCGCATTACAGATGGAAAGACTCAATCAAGGAAGATATATCCCTCAATCTGCAAGACCTGAACAGGGCTGTTGATAATACAGTGGCTTGGAGATTTTTCATCCATAAGGTCACCATAGGTCAAGGTTGACCTGAGGGCAGTTAACAATGACAAAAGAGGGAAATGTTTGAAGCATGAAATCTTAAAATTCAGCACAATTTTTTTTGTGTGTGATTTTTCCCCCCCTGAATTATTGCAACTGAATATGCTGAGAATATTTTGGTGCTCTATGTGGATGTGTGGTGCCGTTTTTTCTTTAAACTCTGACAATTCAAACCACAATGGTTGTTCTTTTGTTGCTTTAAATAGGTGAGTTATCAAAATATAATTATGCATACTGTTACAGTAATTATGAAAAAGATTCAGCTTTTCTTAACTGTTCTTGTGCCCCATGAGGCTTTCCTTCCTATTGAGAGTATAGATGTATTATATGGTATTATAATGTTTGCTAAATTAAGAAATATATACAAAGCAGAAACCTTGTTCAGTCTGGTAGGGGAAACAGGCATTTATATCAATAATGCAATGCCAGGTATATGCACAGCAAGCAGAGTGCTTCCTATCAAATTTCACTTAAAGCAGAATGTCACCCAAAAACAACATTCTCCACGCTTGGGACAAACATGTTGTTTTGATATTAGCAACAAGAGTTTCAGTAAGACTAGGGAAATGTTTCAGGTTTCCTACATCTTTTTAAATTCTGTCCAAATTCAAACATATTTGAGACATGTGTAAAATATTCGGTTTCTTATTTAAATTCTCATTCTCAAGTTTATTTTAAACCATTCCAAATAATAAACATTTATTCTACGTTATAATTTAAAATGTGTCCAGAGGTTTTATTAAGATAAAAATAAGATTGCACAGGAATGGGTGATACCACTACAGCACACCTGTGTATTTCCTTGTGAGTGTCCAGATGCTTTGCTGCTTAAAGTGATATCCCATGGTACTCAAAAGTCTACACAGAGTAGAATTGAAATCTGAAAAATGGAAGGACTAAAGTGGAACTATTCTATTCAAGCATGATGAGCTAGAACAAAACTCTATATGGTATGAGGGACTGAAGAAGAAGAAGAGGAAGAGGAGAGTTATGCCGTTTCTGCTAGAAAAAATGCAGAAGCACAGTGGATACATTTGGACAACACATCAAGCCAAAAGTTCCACTAGAAGCCTGGCTTCTGATAAATGAGCAGCATGCTGGTGCCCATAGCTTAACTGGTCCCATCTGCAGCAGGAGTGGCTAGATAAATCATGCAACTTTGCTCTGTAGTTGGTTTATCATGTGATCTAGAAAGAGGCATCTTCTCTTCCTTGGTACATTTCATACCAACAAGCTATAGAAAGAACCCTAGGATAAACTCTCTATTCTACTTTCATTTTCTTGGAGAGAACAAACCAGAGAAGGTAAGCTCTCTTCTCCCAATAACATGATAAACCAACCGCAGATCAGTACTCCACAGTTTATTTAGTAACTCTGACTGCAAGTGGTAATGACTGAGCAGTGTAGAACCATGGCTTGTCACACTATACAAATGAACCTACTATAATAGCCTGATAGGTCTAAGCTCACATTCTTCATAGTGCAGACTATTTATCAGAACTAGAACAAGCAGAACCAATTCTTGAAGAAATATTAATAATTCTACCGTGTATTCCAAGAACAATCTTATTCCATCATCACAATGAGGGAGGAAGTGTTCTGTAAGATGGTGAGTACACAGCAATAGATGGAGATGATTCATTCAAACCACCCAAACACAGATTACAAGAGAAGTCAACAAAAAAAAAAAGAGAGAGAGAAACATAATGTCACTACTCAATCTGTCTTGTACATAATACTTGCCCTGTCTAAATATAGCAATTATTTGACCCTGAGTATAATTTTCCAGTATAATCCTAAGGATATTTTGCTGTACACTCAAAACAGCGTACTTCTTTAGCCTTTAGATTTAGTTAGGTGAATGTGATTTGAATTTCTTTCAACATCTGGGCATGACATTGTGGAATTGCTTCATCATCACAACATCGTCTAGAATCATAGAATTAGAAAGGCCTTCTAAACCCATCTGGTCCAACCCTCTGCTATACAGGAATCCACTGCTAAAGCAGCCCTTGACCACCATGGTCAGCTAACCTCAGTTTAAAGTTCTCCAATGAAGTAGAGTCCTCCTCTAAATTTAAAAGCAAACTAAAATGGCAAGTGCTGACACCCCTCTGAGTCCAAAAGAAGACCACTGCAATACAAAAGAGATACCAGTCCGCTTCAGGTCTTTCAAAAGTTTTCATTAGTCAGATATTTCTTCATGGAAAGGAATCAGACTAAATGGCTCTTTCAGGATCTTCCAACACTAATATTGTGATTCTATGATTCTATGCCTTGACTTAATCATATCACGGGGGATAGCAAGGGTGTCTGGGAAGAACCATGAACAAGGAGCACTCCTATAGGAGGGTGACCAAGAATGAGGAAAGGCCTTGAAACCATGTCCTATAAGGAGTAGCTTATGGAACTGGGGATGTTTGTGCCATGTTTGAGAAGAGAAGGTTAAGAGGCAACATGATAGCTATGTTTAAATATTTGAAAGGATGTCATATAAAGGAATTGAGCAAGCCTGTTTTCTGCTACTCCAAAGACTAGGACATGGAACAGTGGCTTCAAACTTCAGGAAAAGAGATTCCATCTAAACATTAGGATGAACTTCCTGGTGGTAAGAGCAGTTTGACAGTGGAATGCACTGCCTCAGAGTGTGGTGGAGTATCCTTCTTCGGAAGTTTTTAAAACAGAGGTCAGATGGCCATGTATTGGGAATGGTTTGATGGTGTATTCCTGCATGGCAGAATAGGGCTGAACTCAATAGCCCTTGTGATCTCTTCCAACTCTATGATTCTATGATTCTATTATAAGACAAGAATATACCAGAACGTTTTTAAGGTCCATAATGCCTACGTTCTTAATTACCACATTAGTATGAATCAGATGAAAATAATTGAGCAATATGACTGCATGATAAAATACTGGGATCCAGTAACATGTATAACAAACAAAACAAAACGCAAACTGATTTTAAAAAATCCTAGTACTATTTTTACTTGTCCAGTTTGAACCCTGAGGTTTGTCATTAATATTTCTTATTTCTCAATAGAAAGTCTAGTAAGATAAATATCTTTGGCAGCTTTGTCTTATGGGAGGATCCTGATTGTGCTAAAATGACAAGCTTCTCTATTAATGAAGCCCTGATATTTACAACTAGTTTTGTTTGAAAGTGCTTAGTCAGAGACTATTGTTTTATGAGGTTTACTTCACATTTGACCTTTTATTTTGAAATGCATGAAAGTTAATAATATTTTTAGAAATTTGCCCACATGAAGCATTGTTCTGCAGTCTAAAATAAACCAGAACCTGCTAAAGAAAATTGGTTTTAAAATCAAATGGAACCAGTATATCAACTAAAGGAGGATACTGTCATAATGATCAGGATTTTAAATAATCAATCACTAAAATGTTAAAAAAAACTCTTAAGAACATTAGGCAAATGGAACTAGACTCCTCTATAAGTACAAGAGATCAACATTACAAAATCAAACGTTTCTAAATTAGCGTTATCACACCAAGGTATCATACCACATGGTAATGCATTATTCCTGGCTCGGGATCAATCATATCAGACAACATCATTACTCACCAGCCAGTATTGCTTTGCAATCCATTTTAAACGTGTCTTTTTTTCACATTGTAAACGCCCCTCCACATTTGTGAGGATTTGCGGTGCAGAACCCTTGCAAAAGTAGAAAAACCAGAAATAACTATCCCCCATGATCTGACTGTCAAGGTCAGAGACCTGGGCAGCGAGCCAGCCCAGAGAAGGGAGTGTGAGAGCCAGCAAAGTCTAGCCAGGAGGAGACAAGCAAGCACTTTACACAAGGGAGGTCGTTTACCAGAGTGTCAAGCAAAAGCCATAGTCAGAGTTCCAAAAGCCAAGGGTTAAGAGTCCAGAGATCAATTCAAGGTAGCAGGAACCAGGTGCTGGAAGCAAGGAACAGGCAAGAGAAGAGCTTCAAAGAAGTTTGCCACAAGCAAAGGAAAGCTTCCAGGCAGGCAGTTATATAGCCCAAGACACAGGTGTGGCTAGTCAGTGCTTCTTGAACTTGATCAAGGAAGCCTCCCTTTGCTCAGCTCTCTTGAGTCTCCGCCTTGTTTGTGGGCCGATTGGCACAGGCTCCAAACCATCCTCAGAATCGGATCCCTGTTGCCCTAAAGGAGCAGGCAGAGGAACGTCCAAGCCTGCTTGATCCATGGCAGCAGGGGGAGCTCTTGAGCTGCAGGACTCATCTCCTGCCAGAGCCACAGGGTCCAACAGCTGCTGCTCGTCATCAGCTGCTCTGACAGGGGCTTCAGTTATCACACCCCCTCCCATTCCTCTCCAGGGCTCCTCTCTTCCATTCCTATGCCTCTAGCCACAGTGCTTCTACGGGAAACAAAAAAGACAAGGTAAAGGGCTTACCAGTACTTTCCCCTCAGATAGAGAAGAGCAGAGTTCTGGTTTTCTAGATACTTCTGGTCACCATCTTGAGAAAGGAGATTCCTCCCAGAGGAGAGGTGTAGAAACAGCCAAACAGCAGCCATTACGCAGCACACTGTGCAGCCATGTGGCAGAGAGGACACACCTCCAGCACACCTTTTGCTTACTCAAAAAGGGGAAAAAGTCCATTTTAAATACAAGCCTCACAAGCTTGGGATGAGGAATGCAAGGGAATGGGAGGATGAGAATGGGGGAAATACCCACGAATGTGGAGGGAGGACTGTAATCTGTTAATGATGAGGTCTCCTGCAACAATCCAGTTAGCTCTGGGAGTGCTTATTCCTCACAACACTTTCTTCCATACTTAATCCATTAGTGGATGTGGTGTGGGCATTCCTAGATTGTCATTCCCTCAGAACATTACTGCACAAGTGCAGCATAATTTTTTTAAAAAAAGGTAGCATGGACCAATCACTTGGTGTGGAGCAGGGAAAAAGAACTCAGCAGTGACACTGTAATGCAGAGGAAAAAAACAGTACAAATGACATGACTAACATGCTAGTGTCAAAAGGGTGCAATAGAGTTAATAACCTGATAGCATCATGGGAATAGCCATAGTGGGATTCCAACAAAACAATGCAGGATTAAGATATGGTATGATAAGGCTCTCAGTTCTCAACTCAGCATCTTCAAACTGTCAAGGTTGTTGCCAGGCAGGCAAAGTTTTCCTATAAGTGGACGGTAGAGAGAAGAGGCGGTGTGGCCAGACAGCCAGGTGCAAAGCCAGAAGGATTGTTATGGCTATGTCTTGTGTAGTAGAGAAGGCCACATGCCAGAGCACTGTTTGGGTCACCCCACTAGTTTTAGGGTGACAAGGTAGCATAAAAAGGCTGCTGTTTGCCTTGACCAGCTGCTAGTTAGATGCCCTAGCTAGACCTGCCATGCCATTGGCAGTATACTGTTTGTAAGGGGAGATGCTGCCCGATTTTTCTCTGTTATCTTCTGATTTTCCTCTTTGTCTAATTGCTGGCAAGCTAGCATGTTTTTGCTAAACCTTATCTTAAGTGTGGCAATAAATCAGTACTCTAAGTCTTAATGAGCCTCTGGAATTTTTTCTGCTTCACTGGGACTCTCTGCTGCGGTGAAGCCTTGCTTCACAAATAGCACTCTGCTCATGCTCAGAAGAGCCAACTCCTGCCAACCCTGACAAAAACCATCAAGAATCAAGGAACAACTAAAAGGTATGTATCTTCATGGGGATAATTACTGCTATAGTTTTTTTCTTGCATATCCTAACGATTTGGGGTCCATTCATACTACATAAATGTATAGCTATATCCCATTTCAACCGCCATGACAACATTCTATGGAATCCTGAGGTTTCTAAATGCCTCTCCTTAAACTCCAGATCCTAGTATTCCAAAGGACAGAACCATGGCAGTTAAAGTGGAATCATAGTACTATAATTCCATAATGTGAATGAGCCCCAGGTTGAAATAGACTGGTGATAGAACAATCAAAATGTGGGAAATGTCTGAAACATGGAACTACTTTCCTTCAGATGTTTTGTCAGTCCATTCGGAATTGCTCCCAGTGTACTTATTACAGTAAACACAGTGGCCATTTCCACACTACACTGTTATAGTGCTATTATTCCATTTTCAACCATCCCATAGAATCCTGGGGTTTGCAGTTTAGGAAGGGGCATTTAGAACTCTCAGCCAGAGAGCTCTTTGGCCTCAGTAAACTACAAACCCCAGAATTCCACAGGATGTTGAAAGTGGAATAATAGCACTATAACACTGTAGTGTGGAAATGGCCAGTGTTTCTTTTTCTGTCATTGTCATTGTTATTATTTATACCTTGCAATTTCTCCAAAACCAGGACTCGAAGCATCTTAAAAATTTAAAATAAGTATAATCTAGTTAAAACAAACAAACAATCAACAATGAAGATGGAATTAAACACTATAAAGGCTTAGAAGGTTTAAAACACACCATTTAAACTGTGCATTGTGCATTTAAGCACAATGAAAACAGTATAGCAGGCATATGTTTAAGACCAGAATGGAGCATGTTGTTGGATGAGAATTTTCATCAGCCCTCACCATTGGTTATATTGGGTAGAGCTTATGAGAGTTGAAGGCTGACAACATTTTACTAAATATATAGAGGTCCCTATAGTCTCTCACCCTGTTTCAAAACATAGATTTTTGGTGGAAATGGTCAGCCAATGGACAGGGAGAGATAGAATCTAAAGCACTGCGTAACCATTTCTCTACACACATGGAAGATCTGGACATTTCATTCTCAGAATCTAGCCCTGAGCCAAGCAGCAATTCTCTTTTGAAAACAGATTTACAGTATGGCATCAGGGGGAATGTTCTAAGTAAAAATCCACTGGATATGGCCAAGTCATTTGGCATGACTAAAATAGCTCTTTCAGATCATAGCCAGTCATAGCCTGGCATATGTCAAAGTGATAAACATAATTATTTGGTAATGTGTCCTGAAGTACATGTTAACTATCATAGAGTCACAGAATCATAGAGGTGGAAGAGATGTCATGAGCCATCCAGTCCAACCCGCTGCTCAGAACAGGATCTCCAGCTAGAGTATTCTCCAGCAGGTAGCTGTCCAGCCTCTTTTTGAAGAAATTCAGAGAAAAAGACCCCACCACTTGTCTGTGTAATTGATTCCATTGCCAAACTGCTCTTACTGTCAAGAAGTTCCTTCTAATGTTCAGTTCGATTTTGCTTTCCTGCAGCATAGAACTATTAGAGCTTGTCCTATCCTCTGGGGCAGCAGAGAACAGGCCTACTCCATCCTCTCTGCGACAGCTTTTGGGGTATTTAAAGAGTACAGTCATGCCACCTCTCATTTTTCTCTTCATCCAGCTGAACATACCCAGCTCCTTCAACCTTTCCTCACATGTTTTGTTCTCCATACCTCTTTTCATCCTTGTTGCCCTTCTCTGAACCTGCTTCAGCATCAACCTATACGTTATAAACAAACTCATTCTCCAAGTGCCAACTCCTATGCAACCAAAATGGAACTTTTCAAAAACAAGAGGGAAGTATCAGTAAGCTTCAAGGATTGTCAAGATTTGCAGCAGAAAGACAAGACAAGACAAGACAAGACAAGACAAGACAAGACAGACAGACAATAGTCCTAAGTGAGGGAAACCAATGATAACTGAGAACACTTACTTGCCAAAGAATACTGAGTGCTGTGGCAAGAAGGACATATAAACATACCTGAGGGAACCCCAAGAACTACAACAGCAACAACAAAAACAATTTTAAAAATATAGTAGCCTAGAAAGAGCTTAAGGAGGGCTAAGCATTTGTCAGTGACCCTAGAATGCACTCACTCACTCTCTCTTTCTCTCTCACACACGCTCTCTTTTTTCTCATGTTCATCCATCTGTCTGTCTGTTTGATGGAATGAAGCTTCCTGAAACAAGCCAAGGGCCTTTCTGCACTAGGCTGTTATAGTGCTATTATTCCATTTTCAACATCCTGTGGAATTCTGGGGTTTGTAGTTTACTGAGGCCAAAGAGCTCTCTGGCTGAGAATTCTAATGCCCCTCCCTAAACTAGAAAGCCCAGGAGTCCACAGGATGTTGAAAGTGAAATAAGAGCACTGTAACAGTATAGGGCAGAAATGGCCCCAAATGTGCTGGGTGCACTACATTATGTTGTGGAAAATCTCACTGGCATTTTTCAAAGCTTAGATTCTGATGAGGACCCTGATGAAGAGTCAAGCCTCAACTGCTTGGCCCATGTCCGACTGCTTAGCCCAATGAAAACTGAAACAGTTTCAGCTAGCTAAGGGTTATCGTGTGGCAGCATCAGCACAGGGATCAGAGGAAGCATGTTGAAGAAGCATTGTGTGAAGTCTGATGAAATGCCTCTGGGTTATGAGGAGCAACAAGTAGAGCTTGTGAAAGGAGCTACAGCCACCAGTAGTGATAGACAGTAGGATTGCTATTAATCAGTAGTGCTAGCAATACAGTAAAGTATTACATTGAAGTGTTATGGAGAAGGAGAAATTGGCTGAAAACCAAAAGTAAGCAAATTATCCCACAATAATTTAGACTAGATTCCATAATAGAAAAAAAATTATATGTGTATTACTCACAGAATAACTTCAAGTATCATCTCACAGCAACACTTTCAGGAGCCTGGTAAAATGTGAGAAAACCTTGCACATTGTGATATTATCTCTTAAATGGGTTCTTTAATTAGTCATACAAGTCCCTCCTAAAATGCCTCAATACCCAAGAAGTGAAATTCAAAGATGGTTTTATAAGGCTGCAATTTGTTGTCCTGTGTCCTTAAGGGATTTCTGACTTAGGATGACCCTATGGTGAAGCTATCATGGGGTCTTCTTGGCTAGTTTTGCTCAGAGGGGATTTGCCATTGCCTTCGTCTGAGATTGAGAGAGCATGAGTTAGTATAGAGAGTGGAGATTCAAATGCTGGTCTGTCCAGAGTCCAGCACTCAAACCACTACACTACACTGTCTCTCCACAATGCTGTCCATCATGCTTACACCACAATGCTTATTTACTTGAGACCATTATTCCCCTTGAAGTTGGAGGACCTTACTTCTGTAAGAGTTTTTAGACAATTTCCTTTCAAGCTGGAGCTAGACACATTTGTGCAAATTCCATGTGATAATTTCCTTTTAACAATCACTTCACATTAAAATAATCTTTTAACAATCACTTCAGAGATAAAATCTCTCAGATAAGAGCTGAATGAGATGCCATCATTATAGCAGATGTTGACAATGGGGTGTCCAGTGACTCTGTGAATAGGGTTATACTGGATCAGTTTCAATCGGTGGCTACTGCTAATATGAACAAGTTGCTAGGGCAAGTAAGGAAGACAACTTGTCCCCTCAATCCCTGTTCAGAAGGAAAGAAGTAATACGTTGGATGAGGAAAACAAACTGAAACTGAGGGCTTTTCCGCACTACACTGTTATAGTGCTATTATTCCACACTCAACATCCTGTGGAATTCCTGGGTTTGTAGTTTATTGATGCCAAAGAGCTCTCTGGCTGAGAATTCTAGATGTCCCTCCCTAAACTGCAAACCCCAGGATTCCATAGGATGTTGAAAGTGGAATAATAGCACTATAACAGAGTAGTGTGGAAAGGCTCTGAATCCAGACAAGTTGGAGGTGCTTGCTGTTAAGAGTTTCCAACCTGGGTTTGGAGGTCTGCAGTCAATCTGCAAACTGATGTTATGTTATTTGTTGTGGTTCCAAGGATATGCAAGTAAGAAATTTATCATCATCATCATCATCATCTAGCAGCAGACAAGCTTATCAAAAAGGAATTTTATCTATATAAGATTGCAATATTCTTCACTGTCTTCATTATTCCTTCTTTGACCTAGCACATATTACTGTTATAACGACTGTGCCCAGGGTGCTGCATACAATAGCCAATCATACACAGTGATGATTGCATGTGGTAGAAATTTTCACAGGTGTATGAGCTGTGTGCAGATGCCAAAACAGTCAGCCATGGGCTTGAAAGGGTAACATTAATGATCAGCCAGAGCATAGCATTTTGCATTGGAGCTCAATTCTTCATCCTGTATCTAAGCTTTCTAGAGATGGGATGAATTCTAAGCAGAAAGTGAATGAACCTAATCAAACCATTTGTTCTTCTCCAATCCCCTTGTCCCACTTCCAAGACACACAAGGGTTTTTATTTGTTTAGCTGTCCTGGCAACATCTAAAAGAAAATGAGATGCTTCTAAGCTCCAGCCTTAGAGTCCAGCTTTGACTTTTGTGCCTTGGGAATACAGTGCTGAGAGGGAGAGGTATCAGAACATTGTGATCATGTCACCATAATAACAGGTGTAGTGCTGTGATAGCCTTTCTCTGCTGTTATGTGTCAACTGTGTCCCTTAATCATTCAGTAACATCTTTTACACCAATGACTTGTTCTAGCCTCAGTTGTTTTCCTAAGTCAATCAGGCCTCAGATGATGATACATATGAACAATGTGTCATCCCCTTCCCAAGGAAAGGAAATGCCTCACAAAAAAAAGGATGTTAATTTGCAAAAAAAATGCACAGTGTTAATATATATTGAGGTGCCTATTACTATAATTTAAACATAGACACAGTACATGTCACCATGACGGGGAAAGTCTTTCACCAGTGAGCTGTGTGCTTGCTCAGTCCTCTGTCCAGGTCCTACCTGTTGAGAGCCAACCTCAGAGCCTCTTGCTTTCCCTTCTTAAAATGGACTCAGATTGTACAGCCCTTTAAACAGTGGAGTTCTTCTATTAAGAGAGACACAGGGCCACTCTAGCACAGCTACCGAAAGGGTGCTGGTTGTTATGTGTCTTTGGGTTAACTCTGATTTGAGGAGGTGAAGTCATCACTTGTCTCTTGGAGTACTATCCCAAAAATTTTGGGCATGTTCTTTCCCTACTTATCAGTGTGTAGGATCTTAGCTAATTTTGGCCTTTGCTGATGCTGTTAACGTGTCTTCCAGTTGACTCTGATTTATGGCAATCCTATCACAGGGTTTTCTTGGCAAGATTTGAAGGAGGTTCACCACTGTCTTCCTCTGAGGCTGAGAGAGTGTGACTTACCCAAGTTCACACAGTGAGTTTCCATGGCTGAGTGGAGATCCTGGTCTCTAGAGTCATAGGCTCTTTTCGCACGGCATTTTGGAAGTGAGAGGGCCCCTTGAGCATCGCGTAAATGTGAGGAGCAGCCTGCATGACGCACTCACATTTACGCGACGCTCAAGAACCTGACGTGAAGCGGGCACGCACCTTTTCATTTTCAGCTCGAAGCCAAAAATGGTGCACGCTCATGCATCGCTTAGGGGCGTACTCTCCTGCCGTGCAAAGCCTCCTGAGCCATGCTGGTCGTGCTTCCTGCCCCAGCGCAGCCTCCAACTCCCAGGCTGCACTGCGGAAGGAAGGAAAGGGCGGGGTGCGGGCGAGGCAGGGCACTCACGCGAGCAGGAATTTGCTGCGGAGCTGAAGCAGGAGGCTTGCGACAGCGTTCCTCCCAAGCCTTCTTACGCGAAAACCCCAACCCAGCAGCATGAAAAGGTAAGGTGCGAAAAGGGCCATAGTCTAACTGTCAAACCAGAACACCATGCTGATTCGCTACCAAAAGGGACAGGAAGATATTTACTTCCCTGGGGCAGAACTGGAAAGGTCCTTCTTTGGTACAGTAGCTTCTTATGCAGCTAATATACTGATGCTGCTGAAAGGTGTCATGTCGTCCTAGTATTTAAGACCTTTCTATGGTTTTCCACAGTGTAACACTTTGTAAAGTTATACAATCAATTGCCCTAAAGGCTCTTTATACAGTATCCTGTGGCAAAGGAACAATTTCTTGACAACCCTGTGCATACCAATATTTGGAACGCAGAACTTTGTGGGCAGGGTGAACCCAATGGCTTCTTGCTTGGGAAACATCACACAACACGGCTCACCTGCATAGTTTCAGCTTTCAAATCTTACCATAATAACATGAGACAACACCATGGGGAAGCACGCTGTAAGAATAAGCAGCTCATAAAATGACGCACAGGAAAATTTGAGTGAAATGTATGAAGAATGAGCAAAAGGTAGGAGGAAGGAAAATTCCCCTGGAAGAAGAAGAGGAAACAAACAGTACAAGGCACTATTAAAACGGAAAATTCAGAGTAGTTGGGGAATTCATGGAATGTTCCTGGATCTGCCTGGATAAATCCAAGCAATCTTTCGCATGCTGTGTGCTGCATCTTTGTCTGGTACGAGGAACCAAAATAAAGATAGCAACAGCTAGATGAATGTACTGCCAGCTTCTAAGTTGCCAGAAAGCTGCATTCAAGCTGACCAGGTAAGCAGAGAGAGAAGAAAAAAAATTCTCTCAACATCTCAAAAATCGGCAGAGCCTGGAGAAAAAATGCTAATTCTCTGCAGCCAGCATTTTTATTACCCCTATAAATTGAGAGGGTTTAATCAACAACATGTTTTGATATTTTTCCAGCTTCACAGAAATGAAATGGCCACTGAGTAACAGTTGTAAATCCTGATAGCTACTCTCTGTGCTTAAAAGTTTGGCATACATCATGGGGTGGGTAGGCAATCTATAGGTATTGATTTGGAGGGTTGGGGTGGCATCAGAGGTAGGTAACCTTGGGCAGCTGTCACAACGCAGATCTCAATGGCCACCTCGTGGTTACAAGAGCCTCTCCCCTAGACCTTGTGTTGTCTGTTTTGTTATTTCCATCTGCTTACCTACTTTGTCTGATTCAGAGGGCGCACAACAGGAGTGAGCAGGAAAGGAATACAAACTTAGGGGCTTTCTGCACTATACTGTTATAGTGCTATTATTCCACTTTCAACATCCTGTGGAATTCTGGGGTTTGTAGTTTATTGAGGCCAAAGACCTCTCTGGCTGAGAATTCTATATACCTGTCCTTAAACTGCAAACCTCAGGACTCCATAGGATGTTGAAAGTAGAATAATAGCACTATAACAGTCTAGTGCAGAAAGGTCGTCATACTGCTTACTCAAACAAGTAAGGACTCTAAGAAGAAAGAGAAAAAAAAGAGAGGAATTCACTGAGGACATTTTGCCCATGAATACTCATACTGTGCTGCTGGCATGTGCATTATTTAATTCATCCATGTATTTATATGCATACTTTTCCTAATTAACAGGACTCAGGAAGGCTTGCAAATTATTCAAACCAGTACAGTACAGATCATCAATAATATATATAAATATGAGAAGCTGTTTTAAAACAATGACACAATCTATAGAGTTAAAACCATTTAAAATTTATTAAATGACAGAATATTTCAAAAAAATGGCAAAACATTGGAAGCTGATCACAATCAGTTACTAAAAGCCTGATGGAATAGACTTGCCAGCAGAAAAGGAAAAAGGAAGGAGACATCCTAACCTTCCTAGAAAGGATGTTCTAAAGTCTGGGAGCAGCCATGAAGAAGACCGTCTCCCTTGATCCCAGCAAAAGACTCTGGAAAGATAGTGAGATAGAAAGAAGGACCTCTCCCAGACACCTTAAATCTTGAAGAGACTTATGTAGGGAGCCTGAGCCATATACATGGGTGTATAAAGCACGCACTTGTATGCCTGGCTCCACTGATGTTATAACTTCTGTAATATCTGACTCCATCTTCTTGCGGTGACAAGTCTCAGTTCAGATCTCACCTCAGCCAAAACTCTTAAGAAGAGCCTGAAAGAAATCACCATCTCTCACACTCCTCCCTTTGTGATACCATTTTGGACACTTAATAAACACTGTAGAAATACTCGATTTCATTACTGCAAGTATGCCATGAGAGGGCTTAACTTGCAGTAAGAGACTGGAACTCACATCTCCAATGCACTCTATGTGTGGAGATCTTGAAAAATAATTGGCTAACGAGCACTTTATTCTTCAAAGAAACAACATGCACAATACCCATCCCCAGTTTTGATCTTCTGCCTTGTTCTTTCTTTTTCTTGCATGTTGGCACCTCCTATGAAATATAAGGTATTCTGGCATTTCCACAGATAGCCTGACCATCTTTCCTGTCAACCACTGTTACTTCACAAACCAGTTTTTCCTGTTGAGGTTCATGTGGGAACGTGATACTAGGGAACCTTAATAAAGAGCTCAATAAAGCGCCACTTTCAAGACTGCTTCAGAAGCATTCAAATATAGACCTTATCTCCTTCTCTATATTCTTAGGAAAGTGTGGCTACTGTGTATGACTACATCAGTGTTGTCTTTAGATGCTTAAAATGCTTGCTTTTTCTCATGGATTGAAATACATATAAATAAGGAAAAATGCGCTTAGTATTCCCTATCAGGTGCTACCTCCTAGCAATTATGTGTTTAACTTAGTGAGAAAACAAATAGCTTATTTTTTTCTTGAAAATAATTGGAATGAAACAAGGTAAAACTAATTGTTCCCATGATTCACATTATTTAATGGTAGCCGAGAAGAAATGTATCAAGTTTCGGTTATAGCGGAGAGCAGTTAAAGATCTGTGTTTATTGTATGTCAAAATAAATTGCAAAAATCTGCAGAAAAGCAGGGCTCACCTTCCTTGCAAGGGTCACACAAGGTATGAAATTTACATGAGGGTGATGCGGTGGTGGGAGGAACAGCTGGTCCAGCCTTTTATCAGGTGAAAAGATGCTCTGAGCACATACAACAAATACATCTTCCTCTAAGGCTACTTCTCAGTTCTTTGCTAGGATACTTAAGCTATTCTCCATTCCTTTTGTCCTGATATGTCACGAATGGAAAGCAACTCAAACATTTACTCCGCCGTACTGAGAGTCTTTGAAGATGGAATCATGATTCAATGTTTTGAATTGCCAGATGCAAATTTTGCCCATCAGCTTGGAACAGTTCAAAAGAGCCAGAAGTATATGCCATGCACTGGAGAATTTTGGGAGATGCAGCCTTTGAATTCTTTTAAAATTATACCAATCAATTGTTTGGTTAATGAAAATCTTTCATTCTTTTATTTTACTTACTGTTTTTACAGCATCCTATGACAATCTCTGATATTAATTTTACTGCGCTTGTCTTCAAGGTCCTAATACAGGTATACTTCAGGTAACGAAGCAGATGTGTTCCTGGGTTTTACTTCTTTAACAGAAAATTTGGTACCAGAGGAAGACATGACATGGAAACAAAAAGGATAAAAAATTTCCTTAAACACGAAGAGCAACTCAATATATTTTTGCAACCCTTTTATTGAAATCCAGCAACAGGCAAATGTGAATTGAAACAAGAAGATCAAGTAAGATTTCCATAACTATACAAAAACTTTTGAACTTTCTGGAGATGACTTGGAAGCTTTCTTCCAAAATGTACCCAAGAATTGCATTTTCTTTCCCCAAACTTGAGTCTTCTTACGATTTTCATTTTTTCATCCAAACTTATAAATGTAGAGGTTTTGGTTTGGTTTTTTAAAAAAACATGCTAGAGATAGCTGTTCAGACTTATCTGCTCTCTCCTTTACTCGCTGTTTTACTGTTCGTGCATAACGGATCCCAGAAGCAGCTGCTGTTGTAGTCAGGCACACATGGCTACAGTAGAACTGACAAAACTAAAAGCCCAGCCTTTCTCAGTCCAAACTTTCCTGTATTTTTTACTGCAGGCATGCTACTGCAACCTGACACTGAAAGTTACGTTTCTCCAGAAACTATCCTCCTTGTCCTGAAGCTGCTAAAAATGAAAAAAAAGAAAGAAAGAAAAAGAAAATCCTCCAGCTACTCAGAAGATGAGCAGAAGGGACTAGGCAGGTGTTAAACACCTTCAGAAAAAGTTGCTGTTAGAGCCTATGTTAGATGAAGTATGCCTATATGATTTAATATATAAAGATCATATAGTGTTCAAAGTTTGCATATCTATTGTTCACAGTTTCAAACAAAATCTTGAATCTGTAGTCTTCTGCACAGGTCATGCTTCATTCTCTGGCCAACACAACTGCAAATTAACTCAGCTTAGAGCAACAAATTAACAGCAACAATCTCTCAAAAGAGTTCCATAATCCAGTGAGCACCTACCGAAGTCAATCTAAATTCCAGTGAATTCAGCAGACTCTGTATTTCCAGTGTTTGAGAAATATGGTATCAGGAAATCAATGCAGAGCATTGCAACCAGACTTAAGCCCAACTAGAACAGACTTCCAAAAAATTAGTCATTACTAATTATAGTCTCATTCATTTGAACACTTCTACTTCGAGTAAGATTCAGCCTGGATCTGATCTAGAAAATCCAAACATAATCCAGAAAATCCAAACAGAAAATCCAGGTTTTCTCATCTTCACTTTGCAACTCCAATGCAGTCAGTGTACTCTTTTCATAAAATAGGATACATTCTTGAAAAGCTACTAAATTAATCTATTGTAGAAAAGAACAAAGCAATCTCCAGAAGATTGAACCAAGAGTTGTTAGATGGTGAAGCATACACTACCTGACCATTATTTGATTAGTTAAAGTCTGGAATTGTCGTAAGGACCAGGGTTCTACTACAGACAACCTGTTCACAATATGTCACTGCCCAAATGATATATAAATTAGATGGAGGTTAAATAACATTTGGCTTTAGCTTTCCTTCCTTGTGCATTAACTAAGAAGACCACAGTATATTTCTTCATAGCAAAACAGAGGAAAATTACAAATCCAAATATCAGAATCCATTCATAAACTACCACAAATACAACAATGGTAGTATTGCTTACAAATTAATTTGTAGGTAAGGCTATTGGGGATGTTATCCATTATGACTATTTGTCTCTTAATAGTAACAGTTGCCAGGGAACTGTATTTAGGGGGGTGCTATCACATACCTTCCAATATTTCGCAGATGAAAACAAGGAGACCTGTGGCCAAGGAACATCATAATGAGGTCAAGATGGGAAAAGTTGTTAATGGGGAAGAACACGTGGGCTAAAAGAGGCTACAGCAGTTTGCTTTTGCCTGAAACTACTGAGAAAGGCAAGATCTCACTACCTCCTCTCCTCTCCCCATGCTGAATTAACTGAGTAACTTTGAACTCAGTTTTCAGCAACTAAAACAAGCTGACATCAAAGAGGGAAAGTGGGTGGAGAGAGAAACTGGAACACTTTAAAAGCAGCTGAAAATGTAAGATGACAGAGCACTATTTGGGATTGTCCCCGCCAAATCAGTTGGCAGGTATGATACTGTGCTTATGAACTACTTCTAAGCTACCCATAAACATCTGGTTGGTCAGGGTGTGGACAAACTGGTGGACTGGATAGATCTTTGATATGAACCAGAATGGGCTTCTTTAAAGTTCTTATGATCTTAAAGCTGTATTCATCCAGGTTGAAAGTAAATTTAGATTTTCAGTTTAACAATAATTCCCTGTATGGAGATTTCCTCTCCTGCAATAGATGGTCAATGCTAGAATGTAAAACATTATTTCATGAGGTTAACCATACCACTTTCTTTCTGATGATTATATAGGATTAAGGACTGTAATAAATTATACATTCTTTGTACATTTCCTAAACTTATGTATGAACTATATGAAGATTCATACATCTGACTACTCTCATATAACTGAATACCATGAATCAATCATGTGCAATATTTCTAACTAGCAACTTATAAAATATGCAGTCTTCAAGAAAACTGTTTCTATCATTATTTTTAGGGAATACGTTAGAACTTGATGGCTGCAACATGAACAAAGGATGCTACACATCTCACGACAATAATTAGTCTTTTATCACTGTGATGAGTTTATGTACAATAGATAGTGTATCTATTGTTCCCCAAAACAGGGGGAACAATCTTTCATCTGAGCGCATGAAACAATACAGAAAAAATAGGTAAAGCACCACAGAAGCACAGAGTAAAATCTTATTGTGTTTACCGGCTGATAGAATGGCATCCGTCAACAGGCAAGATTCCCTGTTTCCACTCCACATCCTCATTCCATCCAATCTTCTCTGGATGATAGAAGGATGCTCTTGGGCAGATTTGGGGGAATACACTATGACAGGAGTTTACTTCTTTTTCTCCCACATCGGTATTACACTTCTGCAATCAGATAAGGCACCCTGTCTTTTCTACACAAATCTGCCTTCCCCCTTATGACACCATCTTTGTGTAAAAGGGTGAGATCTTTCAATAGTTATTTAGAACCCCTTTATAGTTCTATGATAGTGTGTCTTTCTGAGTTTCTTTAAATACTGTATACAACTCAGCCAAGTTAGCATTTATAAAAATAAAGTGTTAACATTTATTAAGATAACATACAGAATCAAATATTGAAGTTCATATGCAGGCCAAAATTAATACAGTTCTTCAGACTACTTTCTATATCTTTAAACTCTCACATAACCACAAGTATCATAGACAGCCCTTTGGCTATATGTTCACCAAAGGATCAACCCCCAATCTAGGTCACACTTTCTGACTATATTCTATACTGGTTTAATTACTCTTCTGCCTCTCTCTAGGTTTCCACTGAGAATTAAACCCTTCCCACACAGTCGCCCTCCCTGGCTGACTGAAGAACTACTCCCCAGCAATTTCTGGCAAGAACTCTCACTGATAGACTACCCAGATGATGATCAGTGTTTGCCTTTATATATCCTTTCCTCTCATCCACCAGCCTCTCAGCCACACTACTGGGCTGGGTTTCTCTCCTGACGAGCTATTCTGGTTGCCTGGCAACCTGTTTCTAGACTGCTCTGACGATCTGGCTAGCCACACCTCCAGAACTCCATCACATACACATGAACCAAAGTCCTATTGTGTGAAAAAAAAATTATTCTCACAGTGCCTGAGATCCTACATCATTTCAGCTTAATATAAATACCCACTGACAGAGTTACATTATGCCACTCCTATGCTGAATATTAACATAGTACAATATATGTGAATCAAGGACTGACATGCATGGCCTACAACCCATTTGGCAATTGTAATGCACCAAGACAATGTGTAGAGACAATGCATGTTCACATGTTACTTGAGCCTCAACCCAACATTCCCAACATAGCATAGTGCAAATATCCACATACAGAGGTACACAACATGAATGCTACACAAGCCCCCATGAAGAATAGCAACATTAAGCAACACGTGACATTGCCTAGGTGCCCTTGCACAATGCAGTATTAATATGCTCAACCATATTGCAAAGTACAGGATGCAAACAACCACAACACATAATGCACCGTGTGCAACTTGCAAAGACAAGTCATAGGTAATCATGTACTCTGCTTAACTCTGCTTCTGCCACTATCAGCAGAATACGTCTGTTGTACAATGGTGACTGTCTGGCTTCTCCATAGCATGACTTATATATGTTATGCCCCTAATAGAATTCCAGGCTTTGTGCATGCATAGTGATCCCACATGCACAACTCTACTTATGATAACATCGGCTGTATACAACCATTTCACACTGTCACTTAGCATGCATCAAATAACTAATACCTATTTATGTCACTAACAGAATGCTGGCTGATGCTGAATTTCACCCAGAGCATACTGATGCTTTGAGGAAAGTGTGGCATCACGTACAATGTATTACATGTAGTTATTCTACATGTTTTAAGAAACCACATGGGTATCATTGTGCAATTCATCACATTTGAAGAAGGCCCGATGTACTGTGGGGAATAGTTAGTTCTTAAAGTGTCATGAAACTGTTCTACCCCAAGGGCATTTATGAATGAACTCAGAATAAGTTTGTGCTCCTATTCCATCAGTGATCTCCAGATGATTTTCCTTTATGGTCATTACAATTTATGGAAGACCAAAGTATCAATGCATGCTGAGATATCTGGCAGTCACTACCATGTAGTGACCAAAGAAAATTCAACAGCTGCATAAATGACTTATGGATTGAATAGTGGAGCACCACTCACTGTCATTAGGGAGTGAGACAGTTCTCCCCTCCTGCAGCCCATAAGCCTTCATCGTCCAGGTCTAACTGCACTACACACAGGTACAGCCTTTATGAACCTACAAACTGATGACCTATCACTGCATTTTGAGACAAAAGGATATATCTTTAATAATGGACTTTGTTGGGGGCGTATATCTGTTGGTCATGCTCCAGCTTACTATTATTATCACAGCCTCAGATCTTTATTAGAGTACAGCGAACGTAGCTCAAACCTGGCTATAATACTGGGTTTCAAAGGATGCTATGTTGAGTTGTCAACTTGCCCAAATGTTTTCAGCATCCTGTCATGCTAGTGATTGTAACAGGTGGACCAAAATAGATCTAATATTGCGCTGATGCAATTAATGGGCATGTGTTTTTGTAATGTTAACAGTGGCTGCATGGAGGGAAAAATAGCGTAAGTGCTACAAAAAGTGGTGAAAGAGAGTTAACTCCTTCAGTACTTAACCCTATCTCAGAGTTTGGAAAGTTACTTTTGAAAGTTAATTTGTTCCCATAGTGTACGGAAAGTCATTCATTGCCATTACAGTGCTTAAAAACTAACTTGTTCAGTTTTTCATTGCTTTTGTATATTTTTGGTTAAAAAAAAATCTTAGGATTAATAAAACAAATGCCATAAAACATGGAAAAAATGTTGCAGAATGCCTGAAAATGTCCTTCAAAGATAACTGGAAAAATATTTATCTTTATACCAAAAAAAACAAAAAGCTAACTTTCATTCCCATTCTCTACTTTACTTCAGAAATGTAACTTCATTTTATCTTTGACACCAAAAGGGTAGACCATTATATTGCAAACTGGCCTGTCTCTAAAGAAACTGCAGTAAGTTACACTGAAATGTATAGTGCTAGGCTCAATACAGTACAACACAAGCTCATTTGGCATTATTTCATCCAGTATCTCTTCATGCAATCTTTTAATAGCACAAACATCTCCCAATGAAATGCTTGGAGAACACTTTATCCTCCTCTGTTGCTTTGCTCCGGTACTGATTTCAGTTAGGTAGATTTTTTTTTTTAATCTCCTCTCTGGAAGAACTATTCACTACTTCTAACAATTTAATTATTGTTCCCACTGGCTCAGCAATAAGAATTATTAGTCAGATCTCTCAGTAATTCTTCCAACTATTCTTCCCATCTGTCTTTCATGGAGTTAGTAAACATTATGCTAGGCTTTTGCCAAGGGAAAACCTAGATCTAAATTATATGGAACTCAGTGTACAACATTTTATGTATAATAGCTGAGTTTTAGGAACAGGTGATCAGGACTTCAGTAACAAAGAATAATTCTCAAAAGCCTTGATGCATAATGCAAGGGACCTCTCTAGACTACTTATTGGAAGCAGAAACCAAACACATATCTCTGAGAAGCCAACAAACAGGGAATCAAAGTTCTTGGCAATGGCATGATTCAGCCATTGAACCACCTTTTGACTTGTACCTTAGTAAAACATGAACGACATATGTTGCAAAGATGCTTCTAGCTTTCAACAGTGGCCAGGAATGCAAACTGAGCAGTTAAAACTAGCTTGCTAACTGGTGCCTGTTCTTGAACATGATGGATCTGGCCAAGGTAGCACATGATTTAATAACATTCTATTCTCAACATGAAGCTACCATTGAAACATGTTGGAAACTTTTGCTGGTTCACAACCAGACTGTCAATGGGGTTTGGTTATAGGAAGTATATGATTCCCTTGTTACAACAGCTTCAGTGACTACTGTTCTGTTTCCAGGCAATATTCAAAGTGCTGGATTGATTTAGAAAACCCTACATGACTTGGGGGCAACAGGCTATTTGACTATACTCTACCTTAAATAAATTCTAAGTAAACATGCATGGGAAGAGCCAGTAATGGTGTAGTGGTTTAAGCACTGAAGCAGGATTCTGAGACATCAGGATTTGAATCCCTGCTCCACCATGGAAACCCTACTGGGTGATCTTGAGCAAGTCACACTCTTTTAGCCTCAGAGGAAGGTGATGGCAAACCTCCTCTAAATCATTCTTGCCAAGAAAAAGCTATGAAAGGGTCACCATAAGTCAGAGTCAGCTTGAAGGCACAGAAAAACAACAGTTCTTTGCTGCCTTAAAGGGTAGAACTAGGTCTAATGGTTTTAAGTTACAGGAAGGTAGATCTTGATTGAAAAGTAGAAGGAATCGATTGACAGTGAGAACAGTTTTGCAATTGAACCATTCGCACAAAGAGGTGGTGAGGTCACCTTTTCTGGATGTCTTCAAAGAGAGGCTGAACAGCGACCTCTTGAGGATGCTCTAGTCTAGCTGGAGATCCTGCACTTAGCAAGGAGATGGCCCCAATGGCCAAAAGGCCTCCCTCCAGCTCTATGATGCTATGATTCTAACTCCAAGATTATCCTTGGCTTAAACTAAATACTAATGTTCAGCACATATTTAACCTCAAGTGGTTAAAAGATGTCTGTTTTTCACAGCATGTAACTGTTCCCCACTGCATATGTTGCATTTAACATGTTTTGTTTTAGAACTGGAAGGTAAACACAAGTTATTAGAAGGTCATTGGAACATAAATGCAGGCTTAAATTGTTAATCTGATGGCTAAACCACATCTTTAAAGGAAATCTCATTGTAAAAAGCGAAAAACATACTTTAAAGAGAACAAGCATTCTTGTTAACATGAACCTTTATAAATTACTTGCAAAGGGTATCATAAAATGTAATGTATTGTAATGTACTGTAAGAACACACACCTTATATTTGCACATCTAATTGTTCCCATCCAAACATAGTACCTTATGTTTGTCCCTGGTGAAATTCATTGGGTTAGCTTCGGCCCAGCTCCCCAGTCTCTTAAGGTCATTTTAAATCATACTGAATCTTGATTTCTAAATTAGTAAAGATAACGATTCCATTTTCAATTTTCAAATCTTACGAGTAGGTCTGTTTCATGGTAGTTTTAAATAGTACTCCTGCATATGGCACTGAAAACTTTAAATAATATTTATAGTATTTTATTATCTAAATTTCCTTGGAGATTTACTCCCAAAATTGAGATTGATAAATATTGATATTTTCCGAGATGTTTCCCCATCAAAGTTGAAGCTTGCCTTTTCCCCACTTCCATTTCAATTCAGTCATTCCATTTTAACATATCTAAAGCAGACATTTTAATAAGAAATGGTGAAATGAATCAGAGAAAACATTTGTTGAATATGGATTTCTGAAATAAATGCAATACAATTCTTACGTATGGGGAATTAGAGCGGAAAGATATCTATAAAATAAAATTTCTGTGAAGAAAATGTACTGCAATAAATATGGAAACCTATCACACTTGCAAAAAAGCAGTCCCTGAAGATACTGTTCTTAACATATTTATTTGAAAACATTTTATATTGCTTTCTAATGGGTTATCTATGCAAGTGACTGTACTGCCTTTAGAAGAGTAAAGGAGCAACTCTATCCTCACCTCAAGTTGGCTGAGAGACCTTAGCAAAGGTGTCTTATCAAGATATATGTACAGACCTACAGAGAGAGACAGAGGGAAAGAGAAATACATAAGCTAGGCTTATGATGTTGTAACTGATGGTATTCACATTTACAACTGTGGCACCATTTGTGGCACCAAATCCACCTTAAAATCCAGGCAGATGCACCAGAGTTCTTTAATGCTGGTGAGCAGAAGGAGGATGCATCCAGCCCTCTCCAGCAGTGAGCTGTGGTACAACAGGCAAAAGCAGGGAACTCTGAAGAGTCCTGTCACAACTCCTCGTTGCAGCACTGCTCACTGGTGGGACGCAGCAGGACATGTCCTTCTTTGGTGCCCCACTTACCACCTCCACAGAACTCCATCCTTTTGTGCAGCTGTCTTGATTTTAAGTTGCACTTTGGGTCTTGGATTGGGAGATGTAGCCCCACCATTGTGGTTATATATCTGCTGCAGGATCCTGGCTACTCTAATCATATTGTTTTGGAATTAATTTTTATTATTTTTAATGTATGATTTAAATTGTTTTTAATGTTACTGGTAGTTTAATTCCATTTTAATGGTGACCTTTTATCTATCTTAACTGTATTGTATTTGTTTTAGTATGTGAGCTACCTACGAGCTTGTTCTGGGAAACATGCAAGATATAAATGTAGACGATCATGGTGATATCGATGATGATGATGATGATGATATTTATAATAATTCTTCACTCTCACTTACTTGACACAAATACAATTTTTTCTGCTTAATTTTCTGCTTAATTTTCTGCTTAATTTTCTGCTTAATTTTCTGCTTAATTCTGCTTTTTCTGCTCATTAATTTGACTGGTAGCATGGTGCTCAGACATACCTGATGTCAATTAAAAAGTATAGAACAGCTGCTGAAGTGGTGATCCCACCCAGCAAATTGGCAGAAGAGAAGGATGCCCTTATATTTGATTAGATAAGAGTGCTTGGAGAGAATGTAAACTCATTGCTTGTTTCTTGGACTTTCACCCAAACTTTGTCAGCCATGTTCTTTCCCCATATGTAAATGTGTGGCATCTCAGCCAATTTCACCCCTTCCCTTTAACCCAGACCATAATGTGGACACTGAAATTAATGCCACAAATAGAAATTTTCTCTACAGTATGGCAGCTGCATACAAAGCAAGAATCCTTGTCATGCCTGTTCATATACATAAGGTATTACCTTTTCCATAGAGTACAGAGGTGGGGATCATGTGGCCCTCTAGATGTTCCAGCACTCCTACCTAACTTAACCAACACAATGTGAAGTGGTAGATGACGTCCACCCCTGTACAATACAATGGTTCTTCTTTTTCTTGTATAATATAGGGCTCTATTCTTTAATGCCATTTCACAAGCAGTGTTTCTGGCGCTTGCAGGCATCCCATTTCCATCATGGTAAAGGTTTTGAATCCAGTACTTAGATTCCATCTGTACAACTCATTTCAAGGTCAAGCTATATGTTATTATATTGCTAATGGAGGTGCTATAGGCTGTATTTCAGAAGAGGGAACTGACAAAACCACCTCTGAATATTTCTTAGCTGAGAAAACTTTATGAAATTCATGAAGTCGCCATGAGATGAAGGGAGACTTGAAGGCACATGCAGATATACAATGTGTAGTTTGCCTCTGAAGTTATGCCTTGGCTGAGAATTGCCAATCAAGTATCCATGGTTCACATACCCCTAGGAGCAAATACCAGACACGAACAAACCGGAGAATAATATGAGTTGGTGGTACATGCCACAGGCAAAAGGTCAAATTGCCTCCACACTCCCACACCCCACTCCCACTACAGCCCCAATCTTGCTCACCTCTCTCTCCATGCAGAGCTTGGAGGCATTACCTTTTGTGGGATTTCAACATCCAGAAAGGCTAATCCATCACTGGCCAGTGGTCAGTGCCCATGCTGGCTGGACAATCCTGGAAGCTATAGTCCAAAACAGTAATTTTTCCAAGCTCCACCTGGACCTGCCAATAAAAAAAGAAACACCAGCTAAGCATGTAATTATTAATTGTGTCATTAATTTGTTTGGTAGCATGGTGCTCAGACATACCAGATGTCAATTAAGAAGTATAGAACAGCTGCTGAAGTGGTGATCCCACCCAGCAAATTGGCAGAAGGGAAGGATAGGTTTGCTGCCTTATTGAAATTCTTTTCTTACTTAGAATCCAAAAGCAAACCAGAATACATTGTTTAATATGCATTAGCATTCTACTGATATGAACTACTTGTAGAAACAATTTATTTATTTTCTGTGAAATATCCGCATTTCATTTGATATTTGTTTTTAACCAGTGTAGCAGTACCAAAGTAGAGCTACACTTACAGCAAGTTATTATCCCATGACATTATCACCACTGCCATGATGAATAATTTCTTGCCTTTCATTTTTCACAAAGAGGTCCCATCTCTCTTCTTGACATCAGTTTTCCACTTATGCTACATTTCAAAACTGTTCTAAAGACAATCTGAAGAGAGTGTAAATGTAATTCCCACCCAACCTACAGGGCTACAAAATAACTTTAGTGCAAATGGATATCAGGGCTACTTGGCTTGAGTACCACAACTCTTGAGTTTAGAACAAATTTGCCTCAGCAATAAAAGGTGTTTTCTAAAGTACAGAGAGGCCACTAAAAGACTAAGGCCATTTCCACATGGGGTAAATAAAATGGTGCAGTGCGTCCTCCACAGAGAACGTCTGCACCTTGCAGCGGACTGGGTCCGGACTGCTTACCGTAGATCCGCACCTCAGTCCACTCCGGAGTGACCCCAAGTGGTCCTCCATTGTGTTTTTGAAAGACCTGATTTTTCAGGTCTTTCAAAATGCCGGCGCGTGCCATTGCATGCCTGCTCTCCGATGCAGATTCACAGGCTCGCACCAATGTGAGCCTGCGATCTGCGGAGGGCAGGCTTTAGGCTGGCAAGCTTCAGTGGTTGGTCAAGACCCACAACCAACCAGAAGCCGCCATTTTGGACGCCGGAGCAGTGCGGATCTACGATCACGCACTGGTCCTCCTCACCCCGGACCGGACTGGACCCACAGAAGATCCAGTGAGTAGCGGCAGGGAGCGATTCCCTCACTGCATGCGGAAATGGCCTAAGATGAAGTCCTGAAAAAAAATGCAGTTTTCAACACATTGCACTTTTTCCAACTGAGGAGAAAACACCACAATCCTAATTTAAAGATACACCCATTGTTGGGGTTTAGGATCAGATGCATGCTTCTTCTATTGAAAGAAACTGTTGTTGTTGATGATGTTATATTTGTATATTCCACCTTTCTCCCAAAACTGAAAACTCAAGGTGCCTTACAATTTTGAAAGGATCAATTCAGCTAAAAATTTTCAAAAGGTGAACATTAAAATGGAATCAAACTATTCACAGCATAAAACAATTTAAATATATACCTGGAAAGATTAAAAGCAATTAAAAACAGTTCAGCTTAAAGCAGTACAGCACTGTTAGCTCATTCTTTAAAAACTTTCTGTTTTAAAAGTTTGTGGGAACAAGGACATAAAGAAGGGGGTCATTCTGGCCTTCCTCAGAAGGGAGTTTAAGAGTCTAAGGGTAACCATGAAAGAGGCCCTGTCTGCATCCCTCTCAGTCATGCCTTTGATGGTGATGGGACTGAGAGAAGGGCCTCTCCTGAGGATCTCAGGTCCTGGGCAGGCTTATAGGGGGATACATGGTGCCAGATAATGCCTTTTTGCCAGCAGAATCCCTAACGCGCTTGCTGATTTCAGGCACTGGTTGAAAAAAATAATCTGCCAGAAGAACTGTTCTGCTTGCTAAGATCTGCTGGCAGAAAAGCAAGTTCTGGTGTCATGATGAAGAAAGGGAAGAACAACAGAGATTCTGGGTCATGCCAAACTGAAACCTCCAAAGATGCCACCACAAGGCTAACACAGCCGAGGATGAGAACGGTGCTAAATAATTTATAAATCCCTAGACTGGGAGCAAGTTGGATTCACCACAGCTTCTGTCAGGATGCCCTCCATACAGAGTAATGGGATATGTAGTTAAGGGAAATATATTAAGCGGCTTGTAGCAGTAGAAGGCAGAGACCGTTATATAAACAATGCCTAACACTGCTAGGAATGTACTGATAACCATGACTTGGCTTAAAAGGTCTCTCAGCAGAGGGGAGGGAACGCTGGGAATCTTAAACCATGTACTTTCACTTTACCTTCAGTATCCTTACTAAAGTCATTACATGTACTTCACTCCAAATAAATAGTGCTTTATAAATTGTACTATTTGTGTGTGGATTCAGTTCCTGACAGCTTCAGCTGGCTCTTAGCCATCTTTGCTAATTAGGCTTATGCTCTGAACCTGAAACAAGTACCCTTCTCAAGCCTCGGACTTGAACAGAATGTGTAGACACATGTAAGCAGTGTGCTATTGCAAATATGGGTCGTGCCTCAGTATCAGAGCTACTGTTTTGTCACAGGAATGAAGCTGATATTGACTTCCCACACATTGAGATCTTCCTCTTCCACCGCAGCACTACAACTTGGGGGGAAAAAAAATAGAGAACAGAAAAAAAATATTAAGTATGATTTTTCATAACGCACATTTCAACAGGCTGCTTTCTCCTCACAAGAAAACAAATTAACTCAAATTGCCTCAGACGCACATTAACTGCATAAAATGTACAAACTTTTTGTATTTGTACATCAGCATTTTTTTTTTCATTAAACCACTGCAATTCTTACTGAAGAAGAGTCACAGGCCATTTCCATACCGGGCTTCTGAAATGGTGCAGAGCGACCTCTCACGGAGGTCTTCTACACCGTAGAGTGGACTGGCGTGGACTACTTTTTGTAGTTCCACACCAGAATCCACTCAGGAGCAGCCGGAACTAGCCGCACTGCATGTTTTTTAAAAATCTCTTTTTTGAGGTTTTTAAAAAGCACGGAGCGCACAGCCCCGCGCCGCTCCGTCGCCTGGCTCCAATGCGGATTTGCAGGCACGCGTAAGTGCGTGCCTGCAGATCTGCCGGGGATGAGCTTCCAGCTGGTGAGCTTCTCCGGTTGGTGGAGAGCCTCCACCAACCGGAAGCGGCCATTTGGGACGCCGGAGGACTGCGGAGCAGCGAGCTCACGCTGCTCCGCGTAGCGACGGCCTTACCCGGCTGCCGGTGAGCTCCGTTTTTGGGCGTTTTTGCCCGTTCCCCCCCCCACATGTGGAAAGGGCCACAGATAATGGTCTTGGTTACAAATAAATTTCATCTACTGAGTACCTATCCTCTTTTCCATAAATTAGAATGATCTGAAATTTAATGAGCAGTGGCACAATGAAAATTCTTGGAAGGAAACATTGCGCTTGCCATTTTAGCACCTATACACAGAAAATGTATTATGTTGGGGGTGGGGTAATTTAAAAGTATCAATGGAGTGGCAGAGCTCAGTGTGTGTGGAGGGGGGGTGGAAGGGGTTGGGGCCACAGTCTGAGGGGCATGACCACTGTGCATGGGGGCATGGCTGTGGTGCGAGGGGCCATGGCCAGGGCATGCAGGGGCATGGCTACAGGCTGGGGCACCCCAGAAACATTGCCGCCCGGAGTGAATAATTCCTTCTGTCCCCACATCCCTACGTGACTGTATCAATGGATAAAACAGAGCATGCTTTTCAATATTTTTGGTTTTCTTTGAGCTCAAAAAACATATGATAGTTTGTCTTGGAATCTTTGTTTCCATATTTCAAGTTCTTCTTTGCTACCCCCAGTTGACTATTACACTTGTATTATTCCTTCTGTCTGGAGCACACGCCTTATCCCATAAACTTTGTTAAAAGAAGACCAAATTTTATGCATCCACTAAATTGCTCAGAGATGTTTATGAGCTCTCACACGGCCTGTAAGCAAAATTGTCTTCACAGGTTCCACTTCAGAGCTCACCTTTGCGCTACATGGTGTTTTATAATGTGCATCTCAGTATGCTATTTCCCACACCAACTCCAAGAATCTGACGTGTTTAGTCTGCCTTGAGCTAACTTTCAATAGCTTGCTTAAAAAACAGTTTTAAAAAGCTTTTTGCAAGATTCACGAGCGCTGCTAAAAATCTTTAACAGCTTTCCGCACAAAGAATGGAACTTTTAACTTCTTGTTCAATGTTTTCAGTAATGCCCCAAAGCCATGAGTTAGGATCCAATCAGACTAGGTAAAACACATAATCCAAAACAGTACTTAGAAGTACTATCTTCTTTAATGGTTTATTCAGATTTCTAGCACATTTTCCATCAAAACTTCAAAAGGAAAAACAGTACCATCTTAATATGTCTTTTCATTATGCTTTTATTGATTGATTGATTGATTGATTGATTGATGTGTTTGTTTAATTTATATTCCATTTTTGTCCCACACGGCCAAGTGGCCAATATGGAACTCACATGGGACCTCTTTTGTTGCAGGAGAACATCATCAACAAAGGTGATATAACAAAGGTGGGAACCCTTTTTCATCTCATGGACCAAACTGAGTATCAGAGAAGTTCTTGGCGGGATACTTTCCACTAGTGAGTGGGATCAAAAGCTAATAAATAGGACAAAAAAACCAGCATATTTTAGCCTAATGCTCTTAGTTCTACTCTTAGGAGACTGATTTCAATTCTTTAGGATGAGGAAAGACAGAGATAATACCAGCAAACAACCAAACTATGGAATCATGTAGTAGGAGAAGACAGCTGGATGGAGAACCCCAAAGATTGGAAACATAGAGACCACAGATTTTGGTCTCAGGGTCAGGGGCACATACACACCCATTACTATAATAGGGAATGTGGTATTAGGTGTCATGGTTAGCTGATAGGATGCTGGACTAGTAATGGGTGTGTATGTGCCTCTGATCCTGAGTCCAACAATGGCCAAGGAAACCTCTGTACATGGCAAAGGACTCCAGAGCATAGTCCAAGATAAGGGCAGAGTACATTTGACCATCCAGTTATTTTGGATGTCACTTTCCAGAATTAGCACGGTCAAAGGATTGTAGGAGTTGTAGTCCAAACATCAAGAATCTGATCCAGGGGGCATATTCTATTTGTATATCATGCTCTCACCAATGGACTCCTCCAACAAGAAGTCTGAGCTTCCTCCCAAGACTAAGGAAAGTGGGAAACTGATTGTCCCTGAAAATGCAGGACCCTTGGGGAAAGAGCTGGCTGTACCCCTAGATAGATACAGCTCAGTCTTGAAGTAAGAAGCTGAGACTGGACACCTTGCCAGGCCATATGAATGATGTTGGTTGAAGGCACCAGCTTGGTTTGAGACTATTGGATGAATTACTTGGTAATAAGGGAGTACTCCCCATAAGTAATTCATTCCTCTGGAGTAGAATATGTCTTTGAAGGAAGGATCCTTCTCTCAGGGAGACCAGCTGCTGAAATGCCTGTAAATTGTTTACTCTGACATGAGGATCTAGCAAGTCAGCAATATGATCTCCAGTCCCAGGAGAGCAAAACTGTTGGAAACAGCATGTTGAATTCCGCACCTCCTCATCTGCTACTGTCTTCCTTGGTTCTTATTATGACTGATATGCAAATGTCTGATATTGTACTGTGTTTAACTTGGCTTGACTCAGGATTCCCCTTGCTCAGTTGTTACCCAAATCTAACTGCTTTCAAGCATGCAACTGCAACTTGACTCTAGCTCAAGATCATCCTCACCTGATTAACCAACGCTGCTTTGCCTTCTTACTGTGCTGCTGGAACCCCCTTGCTTGGTGTGTCTCCTTGCTGTAACCTTGCCACTATCACCATTGGACATTACTACTGGGCCCTGTCTTCCCAGAAACAGGACATCATATTGGATGAAGTCAATATATATTAAACCTCAGCACTGTCCTACAGTATACCATCCTAAAACACACCCATTCTCCCCAACTGCTGTCTAGTGAAGAGGAAAGCCAGTAGCAGTGAATAAACTGTTTTAAAGAAAGACTGTTGGTGCACCCTTAGTTTGGTTTGGTTTGGTTTTGAATTAGCTTTAAAGGAACATGGTGAGTTTCTATACGCACCACATTTGTCTAAGACGCTGTGTCTTCTTTCTGGTATTCCTCTTCACTGCCATTTAGACCAAACCCTTGCAGCTTGCAAAGCCTGTGGCTATGTTTTAACAGATTAGTATTCATCAATTTACAAAACTTGTATGCATTTGAGATATTGAAAATTCATGATGTACTTTAAGGACTGCACGGTTTTATGGTCCGGTATAAACAGAAATGAAAATAAGAAAGGTAATCATATTTATTGGACAAATGCCCGTTGCTTCAGAGTCTGGTTGCTTTTGAAATGTACCAAAGTCTTTGTCAGGCTAAAGAAGAATTCTGAAGAAATGGCAAATGTTCACACAGCTTCAGCAATAAAGGCTGGCCCTACAAGATACAACTTTGTCTTTTCTGTATTTTCAAAAATAATTCTTATTGTACCAGAGACAGTTGCTTTTGATTGATTTGTTAAGTCATAACATTTGAGTACACGTGTTAATAAAAGACATCATTCTAAAATCACCCCTCAAATTGCTACTTTTACACAAAACAATTCTAACAATGAGACCTAAATATAATAGTATTTTAAAAAAAAATAATTAATGGTATTATTATTCCTTCTTCTACATTACTTAAAAGAGCTTTAACATGAGCTCTGTATATAACACAAGATCGTTCAACTCTCTCTCCCAACAGCTGTTTTTTACTAACCATTACTGAGGTCATTCTATATCCCTGTAGCAAAGTTCACCGTTAACTGCCTTGCAGAATGCATCTCACAATGTTGTTTCTTTGGTTTTAGTCAAAGAATTGACTAACTTCAGTTCTGCCTTCAGATGAGAGCTGTTTGAGATAGTAAATCAACACTTCAAGACCTCGCAAGGACAAAGAGAAAAGCAGCACATTCTGTCAATAAATACAATTCACCAGACATTTGTGTTGCCAGTGCAACAGATAACCAGAGACTGCAACAATTAGCTTTTATTTAACAGAAAGCCTGTCCATTCTCCAATAGCTAGCTGATAGATTACAGAAAAACAATACTATTTTGTTTCTGGCTAGCCATGAGCAGTAACAAATGTAAATCGGTTATCACTGTCAAAATTGGATAGTATCTGGCTCACAACGTGAATCACAGAAGGCTTAGGACAGAGAATAAGAAAAGCTTTCTCCACCATTTCTGTAGAAGGTGCCCATCCTGCTCAAACCATGAGCTCCCACTGGTTATAGAACTTCCTCTTAGTATTGTCCAGGTTTGTGGTCATTGCCACCAACCACGTAAAATATCCTCCAATATTTCAAGATTAAAAACTAGGATATGTGTGACCAAGCAACAGGCTGCTCTTTCCCCATCTTTGCTCTACACTATGCCTGGCTTTGTACCCTTATATCATACCTTTCCATACATGCCTTTTTTCTAAGGACCTTTCCACACTACCCTGTTATAGTGCTATTATTCCACTTTCAACATCCTGTGGAATTCTGAGGTACATAGTTTACTGAGGCCAAAGAGCTCTCTGGCTGAAAATGTTAAATGCCCCTCCCTAAACCGCAAACCCCAGGATTCAATAGGATGTTGAAAATGGAAGAAAAGCACTATAACAGGGTAATGCAGAAGGGCTTAAGATAAACAGTCCCAGATATTGTAATTATTCCTCACAATGGCGTTGCTTCAGATCCTCAATGTTGGCTGTCCCTTTTGGCCTTTTTCTAGCTCGACAGTACTATTTTAGGGGTGTAACTAGGTACGTACCCAAAGGCAGTAGTGGTTCCCCTTCGGTCACTGAAAAATAAATGCATGCTTTTCCATTGTTTTCATAACATTAGAAGCATATTCATGTGCATACTCCTCTTGCACTGTTACACATAGCGTAAATTCATTCTTTCATATCTCCCAGGACCATATCTGTGTCTGTGTGCATGTGTGTATAAATTGTCTAGAAAGGCTACATACTTCAATGCTCGTTAACAGGTTTAACAAATTCTGGGCAATTTGGCCTTCTGTTTCCTAAGGCATTTGTTAAGTTTTCTGACAGCTTCATGTACATCCCATTCCTTGACATTCATTTGATATGCCAGGGGGTGGAGTGGGTGAAGTGATAGTTTTTCATCTCCAACAAATGCTATAAAATTAATGGCATTATAAGCCTTTGGGTAGTTCAACTGGAGCTCAATGAAACTTTCCCCCAACTGCACAGTTATTTTCCAGCATTTACTATCTTTCTGATTTTGTATCTGCTTATCGATCAAAGGGGATATTTGTTCATTTGAGATAGCATCATGGAAAGTTAACTTTGTTATTGTTTGTTTGGGTTTGTTGTTTTTAGGATGCTATACAGGGCTTTAATAAATAGAATGAACATACCTCAACGTTAATCTGAAAGCTGTAAAGGACGGCTGTGTACATTCACTCTTGTTTAGAGAAAGTTAATGATCAGGGGACCACAAATGAGTCGATTCTTAATTAGCAAGAGTTGTTGACAGTTCAGTTCATGATAATTCATATGTGAAGGAGTTTAACTGGGGTTACTGAATTTTGATCCATGAATCTTAGGGGAGTGGGTAAAACAATGTTTCAAAGAGAGAGAGAGAGAGCCAAATTTGTCTGGGAAGAGAACGTCCTGCCAAGTTGCAGCACCACCATATAGTTTTGTATCCTCTTTGAAGGACTTCAACTATTATGTTATGGCAAGATCCCTCCAGCTTTGTACACAACCTCCCTAACACATGCACACATTACAAACTGAGACCATCACTTATAGACACACATAGCAAATGATAAATCAATTTTCTGTCCACCACAGCTCCAAATAGTTTCCAAGTCAAGGGAAGAAATAGTCCTTCTGTTACCCTGGTTTCTGGGGGTCCCATGGGGGACACCTTGATGTGCTCCAAATCAGAAAAGGGTGGGGAATTTAACGGAACACAAGCAATAGCGGAGCGAGAGGCAGGGTAACCTAGCGAGATCTTTTACCCAGTTTTTATGGGGTCATGCCAAGCCAAGAACCAGACAACGTATCAACTAAATGGTTTTATTGAACGAAAATGTTCTCATGCATCAACGCAACCACTCACTCACTCACACAAGACCTATTGAGAAGTAAAAGAGAGGAAAGTTGGATAGGGGAATGTAGAGAGGGATTTCAGATGGGGTGATACTGCACCTTTCTGAAGTCCTTAATCCGGGAAACAGCAAACAAACACGAACTCAGCAAAGGAACGGCTGAGGGGATTACTCAACTAGCAGAGTTACAGTCTGCTAGCGTGGCAGGGAGTTCTGGGAAAAAGGAGGAGAAATGGGGTGCTAGTTATACAGGTGAAGAGATGTCCTGGGGAACAGACGGCTGCATTTTTATGAAGATGGATTTCAGGTTTGTAGTTCAAAGAAAATACAGCCAGACATCCTTGTAGTTCCCTATAAGATGGTTATCTCATCCGGGGATGCTCACCTCCAAGGTGTCACTTTCCAGGCTGTTTGCACTGTTTATTTGTTCCTAGAGACCTGTTGCCTCCTGTTGGTGTTATTCTTGCTGATAATCCATTCCCATGGAATGTGAGAACCATTTTGAGATTCACCTAGGATGTGTGACAGAAAACAGGGCTACCCTTTGACTTATGTCCATAGCTCCACTGCCTACATATCCTTCCACTAGATCTCTATGGCTCACTATGTTTGATATAAAATAATTATGATCCTCAGGACATAGCATGTAGGTAGGGTAACACTTCTACATTCTGCACTGGTGAGGCTTCACCTGCCATACTGCACCCAGTTTCTGGGTGCTTCATTATAAGAAGGATACGGTCAGGTTAGAGGAGATTCAGAGAAGGGTGATGAGGATGATAGGAGGCATGGAGAACAAAACATATGAGGAAAAGGTTGAAGGAGCTGGGCAAGTTCAGCTTGGTGAAGAAAAAAAACTGAGGGGTGGCATGGTTGCTCTCTTTAAATACCTTAAGGAATATGACAGAAAGGAGAGGGCAGGCCTGTTCTCTGCTGCTTCTGAGGCTAGGGGCAGGTCTAATGATTTTAAGTTAAAGGAGAATAGACTTCTATTTAATATTAGAAGGAACATCTTTTCAGTAAGAGTGGTTCAGCAACCATTGCCTAGAGAGGTGGTGGAGTAGGGGGTTGGATTTGATGGCCCACAAGGCCCTTTCCAACACTATAACTATGGCCCTTTTGCCATGCGAAAGGGTGCCTGGAGCGTCACGCGATTGTGAGAAGCAATCTGCACAATGCACATACAATTGTGCAACGCTCCAGGGTAGAGCAGGGGCCACTTTCGCACTTTTTCATTTTCGGCTTTTAGCCAAAAATGGTGTGCAATCGTGCATTGCTCCAGGGCCCCGTGTGCACTTACCGTGCGTGCAGAGCCTCCAGAGCATCAGCAGTCGCACTTCCTGCCCCAGCTCAGCCTGGGAAACTCCCAGGCTGTGCTGCGGAAAAAAGAGGCAGGGCTCTTGCACTGCCTGCTCGGGAGCAGGCAGCTCATGTGGACCTGAAGCAGCAGGGATGTGACAGCCTCTCAGCAGAGACTTCTCGCATGATCCCCACTCCCCAGCGCCAAGAGAAGGTGAGTTGCGGAAAGGGCCTATGATTCTATCATCCATAGAATGAAGTGTATGAGAGTAGGTCTGTATTCACCTTTTTTTTTTTGGCCTGAGTGTTCACCACTATTTTACTGCTGCTCTTTTCTATATAACTTTGGTACTATTACACTTCCTAGTAGAATCTTAGCCAATCAAGGCTCAGGTTAGCAGTGCAGTTCTATCACATTTAGGCCTAATTATGCACACCGTTCCTCAGGTGCTTGTTAAGGATAGACATCTTTGCTTATTTTGTTTCTTCATGTAAAACTTCATAATTTCAACAATTTTCTCCCTGTCCCAGTAGAATACAAAGCTTTCTGTGCAATGGTGAACCACTATATTCTCTGGGATTTTTTTGAGGAAGGTTCATTTGTACAAAAATACATGGGGTTTTCCTGGGAAGAAAACATTTTTGGGATAGAAAGCATTATTTTGTGCAAAATGTACTGTATGTGTATGTACCTTCAAGTTGTCTGTTGACTTACAGAGACCCCAAGAATTTGATAAACAAGGGATTATCAGAGGTGGCTTTGCGAGTTCCTTCCTTTGAAATATAGCCTACACCATCTGGTATTCGTTGGTGGTCTCCCATCCAAGTACTAACCGGGGCTGACCCTGCATAGCTTTGAAGATCAGACAAGATCTGGTGCCTTTAGGGTATTTAGGCCCTACCAAAATGTTTTGCTTCCCATTAAAAAGGTTGCTTCTTGCACAGAAAACATATAGAGAAAAACTACCCATGTTTTTTCTGTGCAGGAATCTGCGTGTTTACATCATTTACATAGCTGTATTTTTGCACAAGTCCCACTGCATGAAAAAACTCTGCTTGGTGGGGAATCTCGCATGTCAAGACATCTTTTCTTCAAGACTGCACATATTAGCTTGTACTTGTCACATCTCTAATGCTGCTATCACTAAGGGAATTCAGAATGGCAATACTTCCTATCCTCATTCTGAATCTTACTCCATTTTTCAATTCTCCTGAATAAATAATCAACAAGGTATGTTTGCAGCGGAAGTGTCTTTCAAGGAGAGGGCAGTACTTTTGACTAAGTGCATCCACTCCTTTTTGCTCAGCCCTAATTTGGTAAACTGAATAGCTAATTTTAATACCGAGTCTGGAAAGTCCACTTGCACACACATACCCAGAAAGTCCCATGGGACTGAAGTGAGATTGATCCTTTCCCACTGCTGAACAGCAAGTTGAGCAAGCAGGCCAGACTTCATAATTGTCCCTAGATAGTAGTCTCCAGCAACCAGTGGAGTATTTAGCAGTATTGTCACTAGGCATGCTGGTTTCTGGACCTATTTGCATAGGCACAGCACTTGCTCTTCAGTGCCCTACCTACTTCTCGTGCCTGTCCTTCCCGATCTCTTCCATTTCATGTCTCATCTACAGTTGTTTTCCAATGCAACCTATCCTTCACAATGATCATGGAGTGCAGGCAGTTTGACCCATAGTGCCTATGTAGATCCCAAATGCAATTTTGGTGGATTTCTAGAAAAAATAAATGTAGGGTTTTTCCTCTCTTTTTACCTTATTACATGTATATAAAGGAATTATTCCTCTTTTTTGGGGCGGGGACCTTACCACACTATGCCACAATCCCGTGGTGTCCCAGCATCATCCCAGCAGTGCCATTGCCAGGATGGGACCATATCCTGAATCCTAGCTGCCAGCAGATGGTAGCATTCAGGACATGCCTTCCTTCCACAGCGCAGCCAGCCTCATGCAGTGCTGCACTACAGAAGGAAGTGCTTTGATAGCGCTTTCGTCCTTCCCACATGGCCCCAGCTGATGCAGTTGTCATGAAAAAGGGACCTATTACCAGATTTTTTCCAGTAATAGAATAAAGCGGGATCGCAATGGTTCGGGACATGACAGGAATGGGACCAGGATGACAACATGCGGACCAGCTTCAATGCATCCCCATGCTGGGATGGGGCTGTAGTGAAGTAAGGGCCTTAGTCTACTAAATATTCTTACATTTACTCTACTCATTTCCTAGTTTAATCAAAACACACTTCATCATTTCATCTGAATTGTGTTAAGCTGGTTTGTGTAAACTATAGTTGGCCTCCAAGGAAGAAATGGAAATTGTGTTCAAACAAAGCCAAGCCACTGTGAATAGTCCAAAATAACCCAAGGCACTTCATAGTTTCACCATCTTCACCAGACTGACTGCTGAAATTAATAACAGGGGAGGGAAGGCTCCATGTATTCGTCCATAGAAATGCAGTCTTCTGATGCATTCTTAGTTCCTGGATCTGAGCCACTCTGCATTATGCACATTTTTAAAGCCTCTGATTTAGTCCAGTTACAGGAAATCAGGATGCCAGTAGTTGAAGCATAAAGAACTGCTCGCTTCTTTTTCAAGATAAAATTTAAAATCCATTTATAAATCAGAATTTCAAATACAATGAGTAAAAATAGAGTTCATTTTGTCTATTTGAAGTACTTTTTTACATGACAATAATTCACAAGAAATAGTCTCCAGAATAAGAAGTGGGAACATAAAGCATACAATATCACATCTAAAATATAAGGCAAAGAAGAGACAGAAACTGCTTGCCAAAGAGTGAGCAAGTGTGTGACAGAAAAATCTGCAGCTTTAAACTCAAAAGCTAATACCCTTGTGTGAAGCTGAATATGCAGACAGAGCCAAAAGTGAGGCTAGTTGCAAAGAAATTCAGTACAGCTTGAACAAGAAACAGTTGGCTTGATCCTGACTCAGCATCAAAAAATCTATGAGGGATGCAAGGCCTAGCCTTTGCATTACTCAACTTGGTTGAGCAAGTGATAGCGGGATTCTGATGCTGATGGCGCTACAAAGGAACATTTCAGTCCCCAGGAATTTTGTTGCAGGATCCATACAGAATCAGACTCACAATGCAAGCATTTTTGATACCTACACAGTTTTAAACAATGGCCAGGATCCTACATTGCTTTAGTGTAGAATAAATATACACTGGTTGAATAACGTTAAACTGAATCACAATGTGATGGGATGCATATGGATCAGTGCTGCACCTGCCACCATTGTGATAGATAATGATGCTGTGACTGAGGAGCAACTGATTGTGCAAGGGGCCGAGCCAGTGAGTGAGCAAGTCAACCTGCAAACACCCCCTGCACTGGAAGGTCAAACAGAGACTGAGTTGCCCCAGCCAGCTCATGACGGAGAGGGAACCAGCAGTGATGCAAAGGAGTTGCAGCCAACTGTGCCCACCAGCCCTCAATCATGCAGAAGGCTGAAACGGGCTGCTGAGAGGGAGGCTGCTTGGACTAGGCTGAAGAAACAATAATGAGCAGCACCTGCGCACAGGGGCTATTTAAGTCTGCCGGCATCGCTGCTCCTTGCTTGCAGCAAATTATTAGCAAGCCCTCACAACCTTTGTGTTTCCTGCTCCCTGAAACCCTCCAGACAGATCTCTGCCTCCTGAACCTTTGGACTGGACCTTGACCTGGCTCAGCTTGTGTTTTCCTGGTGTTTGGTATATTCGGACTCCCAAAATGTTCCTGACCTTTCTCCTTCCTTGCTGGCTGCAGCCCAGCAGGGAGAGATACCTGAAAACCATCATCCCAACAATTTTGAAATCTGCAGTACCAATTAAAAGGTGGTAGGTATATGTTTATCAAGTATGGAATGATTCCCCCAAGTCCTGTGCAAGCTTGTAATGCCAAGTCTTATCTACTTTGCCAAATGAAAAAAACCTTGCTTTTAAAAAATAATTATGTAGCTATTACATACATCATAAAATTGTTTATATACCCATGCTGTTCTTTAAGTCATTTTTTGATTCCAGATTTGGCATTATGTATTCTTTGGGAAGAGCCAGGGTGGTATGGTGGTTTGAACATTGGACTATAAGCCTGGAGACCAGGGTTCAATTCCCCGCTCAGCCATGGAAATCCACTGTGTGATGTTTGGCACTTCACATGCTCTCAGCCCCCAGAAAACCCTGTGATAGGTTCACCTTCAGATTACTACAAGTCATTAATGATTTGAATACACACAACAACAACAAAAAATAATCTATTATCAGCAACAAATATGATCACCTCAATATACACTATGCAGGTTTAGAACCAGAAAAGTATATGCCACCTCAAGCTTTGTATATATATATGTTTTGTATGTTCATTTGAGAGTTTATGTTTATAAGCCTGCATCTTCTAACAGATCTCCACAGCTTTTGCTTCTAAAGTAGTGTCATAGAGGGACAGATGTCTTAGGAGATCATATAGCTGCCTTTGCATTTGTTTAATGAGTACTTGCATATTTTCTCCTTTGATTGACATATTGTGTTTATTCATTTTTTTTAATTTACTCAGTTTTGTGATATTTAATTTATTATTTTGCAGTTCCTTTCATGGTAGTCTGACTGTTACCTGCTTCAGCTGGGCATTGTTGTTATTTCGATAGAATGTATTCTGGGTTTTCAAGACTTTGTAAAAACTTACTTGCAAGTAACTAGAATTAGTAATGAGCTGCCTGCCAATGTCGAGCTCCCACTATCTTAAAAATCGTTCCAGATTCCCTGAGTGTTTATTCCTCTAACACAGCCTAGATCCTTATGGAAAGACACCATGGACCCAGCAAAGTGAAGCTTAAAATTCCACAACAAAGACTTTCACCAAATATGAAGTGAGGAATGCCAGACGTCCAACCTGGAAGAGGTGACAGAGAATGCATTGCAAGCATACACTGGATAATAGAATGCAACAAAGAATGTCAGAGGAAAATCAGCCTGTGTTTAAAGATTATAGAAAAGCCCTGGATTGTGTAGATCATGAAAAACTATAGATTGCTCTCAAAGAAATGAGTACGCTACAACATTTGATTGTCCTGACGTGTAACCTGTACTCAGGAGAAGAGGCTACCACCAGGACAGAATATGAAGAAACAGAACGGTTTCCAGTCGGCAAGGAGGTCAGTCAAAGCTAGATTTTATCAGTCTATCCATTTAACTTGTGCATTGAAAGTATCATATATAAAACAAGATAAGACTCAGAGCAAGGAGGCATAAAAACTGGAGGAAGGAATACCAGTAATTTCAGATATGCAGATGACATTACACTATTAGCAAAAATAGCAAGACTTGGAATGATTATTGAAGAAAGTCAAGGAAAGAAAGTCCAAAGACAGGTTACAGTTGAATATAAAGAAAGCAAAAAATAATGGTCATAGATGGTTTACATAACTTTAAAGTAGACAATGAAGACATTGAAATAGTTTAAGTGGTTCCACATCTTGGGCTTAGTCACCAATCAGAAAAGAGAAAACAGTCAAGAAATCAGGAAAAGACTAGGACCTGGAAGGGTAGCTATGAAGGAACTAAACAAGTTCCTGAATTGTCGGGATATATCATTGAATATTAAAGTTAGGATTGCCCATTCCATCATATTTCCAGTTTCAATGAGTGGTTGTGAAAGCTGGACAGTGAAGAAAGCTAATGGGAAGAAAATTAATTCATTTGAAATATGGTACTAGAGAAGAATCCTATGGATACCATGGACTGCTAAAAAGACAAGCGAATAGGTTGTAGAGTAAATCAAGCCTGAACTCTCCCTTGAAGACAAGATGACTAAACTGAGCCTGTTGTACTTTGGCCATATCATGAGAAGATTTGATTCACTAGAAAAGAGAATAATGCTCGGTAAGGTAGAAGTCAGTTGGGAAAGGCGTTACAGATGCATAGGATCAATCAAGGAAGCCACATCTCTGAATCTGCAAGACCTGAGCAGGGCAGTTGAGGATAGGGTAACTTGGAGCTCTCTTATCCATACAGTCATCAGAAGTCAAACTCAGCTTGATGGTACTTAACAACAACAATGTCAACGTCTTTATGTCATGGTCTTTATAGGATAGATAAGGTTGGTTACCTCTTTGTAATACAAATAGCTGTCGTCAGCTGGCAATTGTTCAATGTGGTATTATGACTGTGTGCCTTCAAGTAATTTCTGATTTATGGTAACCCTACGGGCAAGATTTCTTTAGAGGCACTTTGCCATGGCCTTCCTCTGAAGCTGAGAGACTGTGACTTACCCAGCCTCACCCAGCTGGTTTTCATGGGTGAGCTGGGATTTGAATCCTAGTCCCCCTGAGTCCTAGGCCATTTCCACACTAGACTGTTACAGTGCTATTATAACAATTTCAACATCCTATGGAATCCTGGGGTTTGCAGCTTAGGAAGGGGCCTCAAAGGAATAATAGCACTATAACAGTCTAGTGTGGAAATGGTCTAGTCCAACAATCAAACCATTATAACATGGTGGCTCCTTTTATATGTGGTACAGCTTATGTTTTATTCCCCTATTCAACTGTATGGATGGATGCAAGGCTAAATAATTTAATTAATTAGAAAGAAAGAAAGAAAGAAAGAAAGAAAGAAAGAAAGAAAGAAAGAAAGAAAGAAAGAAAGAAAGAAAGAAAGCACTTGTCCTACTTTACAGTTTATTCATTATGCCTGTTTAATCAGTTTTATATATGCCTAGATTCATACCCCTGTGAACCCAGAGAAATTGAAAAGAAATTGTTATTTGGTCTTGGCACAGTTTTGCATAGATTTTTTTTTTAACTAAACTGTACAGAGCAGAGGTCATTCCAGTACTGTTGAGCTCCTGTGCCTCATGGCAAGATGACAACCCTGGAACACGGAGAGAGCTGAAATGTTCCTGTGTCATGATGTGCGAGACAGTTTACTTCACAGTTGGACAATGTGATAATTTTACTAATGATCATGTTTAAAATGGATTGGTTCCTTCCTTCTCTCTGCATAGATTGATATCAGAAGGAGAGTGTTTGTTATTGCAAGGCAGCCAAAATGAACTCACCGCTTTTCATAAATATTTATAACAGCCTTGAAAGTTCCTCTTGGTCCCCTCTCCCTTTAGTAATTTTTAATTGCTTCAGACTTGTTAGAAATTTATTAATCTAATCAGAAACTATTGACCTCACTCTCAATGTGCTATGTTTGCCCTCATTGATGTAAGCACAGACCTAAATCTGATGATGATAGAAGAAGAAGAAGAAGAAGAAGAAGAAGAAGAAGAAGAAGAAGAAGAAGAAGAAGTACTACTACTACTACTACTACTACTACTGCTACTACTACTACTACTACTACTACAAATATCCCAGCTTTTTCCCAGTTCAGGATTCAAGGTGGATTACAATAGATTAACAACCACATAGTTAAAATATTCACAAAATACAAAATTTAAAACCAATTAAAAGCACACACCAGAATCCTATATGACCTGTTTAACATTATATAACTTTACTTAGGAGTGGCATCAAGAAAGCCCATTACTGAATTGCAAAGATGCATAGCAGGACATTGACAAGAGTGTCCAATACACATTGGTGTCCAATGTGCATTGGGAATGATGCAATCCATATTGGGACCAACGCAATGTGCATCCTGTTGTGCATCAGTTCCATTGTACATTGGTCACTTTGAAGGCTCCGCTACATAACAATGTAACACCAGCCCTCCACTGGCTACTAGTCCATTTCTGGGCAGAATTCAAAGTGCTGGTTTTGACCTTAAAGTCCTAAACGATTTCGATCCAGACTATCTGAAATACCATCTTTCCTTCTACAAATCAACACCAGTGTTAAGGTTATCAGGGGAGGGCTTTCTCTCAGTCCTACCACCTTTGCAGGTGTAGCTGGTGAGGACGCAGTTAAGAGCCTTCTTAGTGACTGCTTCCAGACTGTGGAGTTCCCTGTGGCAGAGCTTGGAGTGTGTGGAGGGGGTGGGGTGGGATGGGGGCTGTGGAACAAGGGGCATGGCCGCTGTGCGGGGGCATGGCCGCAGTGCACGGGGATATGGCCAGGGCATGCAGGGGCATGGCCAGGGCATGCAGGGGCATGGCCAGGGCACGCAGGAGCACGGCTACGGGCCGGGACGCCCCAGAAACATTGCCGCCCATGGCGAATTGCCCCCCTGCCCCCACATTCCTACGCAACTGGGAGTTCCCTTCCATGCTAGGTCCAGTTAGTCCCCTCCCTGTTTTCTTTCTGCTGGGAGGTGAAGATGTTTTTATTCAGGCAAGATTTGAGATCCTGAACTTCAATTATAGAATTGTTGTGTAAAGTGGTGTGCTTTATTTTTAATCTGTGTTTTTTTAAAAAAAAATCATATGTTTTAAGTATGTTTTCCTTTTTAAAATCATTTTTAGGCGAATTTCAATAATCAGACAGTTTTTCTTTTTAACTTTTGGAAATTAAATGTTTTACTGGTATGTTTGTAAATTATTGTAAGCTGCCTTGGATCCCATTTGGGAGAAGGGGGGGGGTTTATAAATTTAATAAATAAATAAATATCTAAAAATACTGGATATTGATGTCACAGAACCACTGAATTCTAATTCCCACAGATGTAAGTCTGCTTACAAAGGCATAATACCCCAACAGAATTCAGGCCATTAACCATAAAAAACACCACAGTGAAACAAAAATAACAAATGGAAAGTCCAGCACATTGTACAAGCCCTGTCTTGCCTACACAATTTGGTCCTCAAAGGCCAGCTGAAACAGAAGAGCCTCCACCTGTTTATGGAAAGAGAGTAAGAAGGGTTCCAGTCTAATCTCTCTGGGAAAGGAGCCTAGGAGCAGCCACTGAGAAGGCCCTGTCCTGTATACCCACCAGATGTACCTGTGAGGGTGGTGGGCCAGAGAGAAGGGCCTCCCAAGCAAATGTCAAAGCATGGGTAGGTTCATAAGGGTGAATACAGTCCTTCAAATAACTTTGACCTAAGCCATATAGTGTTTTATAGGTCAAACCCAGCACTTTGAATTGTGCCTGGAAATGAACTGGCAGCCAGTGAAACTGTTGCAATGAGAGAGTTGTGTGATTTTGGTGAATTATGTAGCCTTATGACTTTGAGCCCTTTCACACTACACAACTCTAGCACTATGATTCCCTTTCAAGTATCATGGCAACTACCCACAGAATCCTGGGTGATATAATTTGGTGAGGCACTAGAGCTCTCTGAGTGAGAATCTTAAATACCCCTCCCTAAATTACAAATCTCAGGTGCTTCTGACATTTGTCAACCCTAAAGCGAACCTATCATGGAGTTTTCTTGGTTCTAGGTTGGATGAAAGACTAGTCTTCACCATACCACAGCCAACCCCAGTCATCAGCTGGGTCCCTTGACCCTCTGCATAGCATTTTCAGAGGGTTGGAGGGGCTGTCATGGAGTTGCCAGATGTCTCTAGCCTGGTTGGATGCACTTAAATCTGTATCCTACTCAGAGTTCTTACCTGAGAAAGGCAACTAGAAACACCATTTCAACATGAGTTTGTTGTCCATTTCTGGTAGAATTGAAATTCAGAGACCGTGCCCAAATATACATGGTAAAGCCAAGAATCTATGTCCCTCCACCTATAAAAAGTTCAGTTATTTTTAAAGAGAAATTGGGAGATATGAAAAAGAGGAAACAGAAATTATCATGCAGTAAAGGACAGTTGTTCAGCAATTGTCAACCTATAAACAAGCCAGTACGCTGTAATAGATTAAAGATTAGTCCATATCAACTGATCCCTCTTTTTTCTTTTTTTACAAAAACATATACACACATGTCTGCTAACAAGCAACACTGTAACTACATTCAGGCATACTTCAGTTAACAAAACCTCTGACAAAGAAGTTCCTTTTTATCTCTTTTTATACTCACCCAGCCCCCAACTTTCCTCCTCACTCTCTGTCTAAATGGATGTTTGGTAGCGGCTTTGGCATTGGAGAGAGGGGAAAGAAAGGTGAAGAAACACAAGGTTTTCAGTGTGAGATGACACTGACAGGTCTATAGTAAACAATGTGATGAAGCTTAAGTTGGGAAAGACCAGGATTCTACTCTAATGATCCTACTGTAGCCATGTGCCCCTCCCTACAACAGGTAAGATAAACAGCAGTTAACTCCAAACCCCCTTACTGAGCATACAGAAACACCAAAACAGAAAGAAGAAAGGAGGGTCAATAACCTTCCATTACCAGTTACCCCAGCATGTTAAAAAGAAGCATAGATCTGTAAGTTTACCCACCAAATTGGGGGAGGGAAAGTGGAAGCTGGTGGGGAAAAGTCATTCTTGGATGCATTTGAAAGAAGCCTTCTAGTGGCTTCTGCAAGATTCTTTTTTTCCCGCTCCATATATGTATAGCTTACCTGAGCAAGTTGTTTCATTTCCCATGTACATATTGTTGTCACTGTGTGCCTTCAAGGTGCTTCTGACATTTGTCAACCCTAAAGCGAACCTATCATGGAGTTTTCTTGGGCTGAAAGTGTGCGATGCACCCAAGGTCACTCAGTGGGTTTCCATGGCTGAGCAGGGAATTGAACTCTTACCTCCAGGATCATAATCCAATGTTCAAACCACAACACCATGCTGGTACATTGCTGTGTTTTTGTTGTGCATCTTCAAATCATTTCTGACTTACGGTGACCCTAAGGTGAACCTATCATAGAGTTTTCTGGGGCTGAGAGTACGTGATGCACCCAAGGTCACCCAGTGGGTTTCTATAGCCAAATAGGGAATCAAAACCTGGTCTCCAGGGTCATGGTCCAACACTCAAAACACTACACCACTCATTTAGTCTGGTATAAAAACTTTACTGAAACCTGTTGACCTGCTTCTCTTTTTTGTGGTGTAGGAACCTATCCTTATTCTTTCTGTGTTATTTCTGCTGTCGGTGCCAAGTTTTCTGTTAACGAAATAATTTCTAGGAACACATCAACTTCATCAACTGAAGTACACCTGGAATTTATTAACATAAGAAGCTACAATTATCAAATCACTGTACTTCGTCAGAAATGAAAGAATGAAACCCACCAGCCTTTAATTAAATGTAATATTCAAAAATACATGGCAAAGCAGAAAAAGAATAAAAGCCTCATAACCTTTCAAACCAACATTGTAAGCTGGGATATTCAGAAGGGGTAGACCAAACCTGAGCTGAGTTGCACCCCTTCCAAGTGGCTCTGGGACTTCCTGAGATGAAGCAGACTTCTTTCTAAAACTAACTAGACTGCATCTGGATCCAAAATGAAACTTTGGATATGATTTGGACATGGGAAAGGCAGGTTACTGGCTTTTTGTAAAATGCTTCCTCTTCCCCTTTCAGACATAATGGATTCAACAAGACGATGTTGTGCCACAGGTTTAAACCATAATGAATTTGGTTATGTAGTTTAAGGCGCAGCCTGCCATGGAAATGTGACATATAAATAATCTTCACTATTTTCTTTTCATGATTTAAAATACTAACAAATATCTAAGCTTCTCAGTAACGCTCTGAATTTGTGTTGAGTACACGAGCACATGAAGGTTGCAGGTCTAAACAGAAGTAACAGGTAAGTCTTTCTGAACACAGTTAAGACTTACTTGCAAGTAAGTGTGCATAGGATTATTTTGCATAACTGCTATTCTGTACTAATTTATCTGAGAGTAAATGCTGGTAAACAAAAAAGAAAAAAAAGGCTTGCCATGGAAGAAGAAATGTATAGGATTACACTGCACATGAATGTTAGTGAATTTCCACATAGAAAAATATCTCAGTTCAAGTCCTTCTCCCTACTGGAAAATACACAACTAAATGCAGACCTCCAAAGAAGGAGAGTCCATTCGCCTTTCAGGCAGTTTATTCTGCTGTTGAAGAGCTCTTACAGTAAAGATGTTCTTCCTAATCATTAGCCGGAATCTCTTTGCTTGTAATTTGAATCCCATGGTTGATGTTCTACTCCGTGTAGCAACAGAAGACAAGCTCACTCCATCTTCTACCTAACATATCTTCAGATATTTAAATATGGCTACCATATCACCTGTCATCTTCTCTCTCCCAAGCTGAACATACCCAGATCCCTAAGTCATTCTCCATAAGGCTTAGCCCATTTCCACATGACAGGGCTGTCTCGCTATGGGGACAGGATGGCAGCGGTTGGCTGGTCGTGCTTCCACACATTGTGGTCACTGGCCTGCTACCATCCTGTCCCCATGTGTTGTGCTTGCAGAGTATTGACCAATAAAATCCATTGAGCACCTGCGATTGTGTGATGTTCCCATATCTACCTGTCCAGTGGAAGAGCAGGAAGTGCAATGGCGACACTTCTTTCCCCAGCACAACCTGGGAAATGCCCAGCTACGGAAGGAAGGAAGGAAGAGGCAGGGCCATTGTGCTCCCCTCTACAGGGAGCCAGTCCCGTGCAGAAGGGAGTGTTCCTGTCATGCTCCCTTCCCTGCGATAGGACAACTCACAAGAGCCCTGTTGTGTGAAATTGGCCTTAGTTTCCAGATCTTTGGTCATCTTGGTCACCCTTCTCTGAACAACGTGAAACTTACTGATATCCTTCTTGAACTGTGGTGCCAAAAACCCAACACAGTATACAGTTGAGGTCTGACCAAAGCAGAACAGAGTGACATTACCATTTCCCTTGATCCAGACACTATGCTCTTGTTGATGCAGCCCAGAATTGCATTGGGGGATTTTTGGCCACCACATCACACTGTTGACTCATGTTTAGCTTGGGGTCTACTAGGACCCCTAGATTCTTTTTACATGTACTGCTTTCAAGCCAGGTGCCACCTATCCTATACTTGATTCCTTCTTTTTTCCTACCTAGATGTGTTATCTTACAATTGTCCCTGCTGAAATTCATTTTATTGCTTTTGACCCACCTGTCCAATCTGTCAAGATCATTTTGAATTCTGATCCTATCCTCTGAGAATTCACCACCATCTTCATTTTGATGCTGTCTGCAAATGTGATAAGTTTTCTTTCTATTCCATCATCCACGTCATTTATAAAGATATTGAACAACACCTACCCCAGGGCAGAACCCTGAACAAACCCACTAGTTATTTCTTTCCACAATGAGAAGTAATGATTGGTGATCACTCTTCCAGTTTGTCTGTCAACCAGCTACAGCTTCACCTAACAGTAGTTTACATTTAACCAACTCATCTGCAAAGTTGCAACTCCAAACTGGTCTTTCAAAGTAAGCTGTCAAAGTTGTCAATTAAAGCTGTCAAATTAAACTGTCAAAATAAGTTCCCTACTTTGGTAAAGTGAAAGTTAAGGCTGCAGGGCAAAGGCTGTTCCTTGGCAAAGAACTTCAAAGAGAAACAAAGTTGCTTGAGGATCTTCCTCTAATCAATCACCTTCATTCATCAAGCAATCAAAGATTGTGTCTTGCTCACTCACACTCAAACACATTTCTGCGTTGCTACCTTTGTGCATAGGTACATATGTTCATTGATACAAGGAAAAAAATCTCTTAACAATCCATTAGCAGATCCATTCTCTTCCTGCTGTCCATTTAACACCTGAAGACAATAATGATGGCAGTTTGTCCTCTGATGGTTGGAGAGAGATAGGGATGGAAATGACAGCCTGGGAACACCCCTAGCCATCCACTTCTGCCCAGTGAATCAATGTTACAGTTCTGCACATAGGCAAAAATGAAGCAGAACTGGTTTGGGAAGTTTGCATTGAGTTTTTCTAGTTTTCACATACAGCGGTTTCTCATCACAGTGAACCATGCTAGGAGCTGAAAACATGAAGAACCGTGAGGAAAACTATGAAGCTAAAATGGTACAATGTGCAGATGGGAGGGTGAGAATTTGAGGCAACTACGGTGTATTGATCTCATGCAGAAATGGTCTAAGTGTGCACAGACTGTGTAACTTTTCATGGTTGGTATTAAGCTGACTGGTCAGTAGTTGCTTGGTTCCTGTTTTTTTCCCCTTTGGAAAGATAGTTTTGCTTACGAACTAGAGAATGTACAAAGAGCTCATGTCATCTTAAATGCATCATCGCATCATACCCCTCCTTCTTGAGAAGCTTTTTGCAGGTTTCTCTCTTACCATGTTTCAAGATGTTTGTATAAAACTAAATGTGTGCACTGGAAGCAGTTTTTGCTACTTCTCTCAAAGGGAGGGGGCATCTTGATTCAGTTGTATGAGTGACCAAAAAAATCCATAAACCAGATAAGCTGGCAGCTTCCACTCAGTTTTAGACAAAACAAAGGTTTTCAGTGATTGAATCTATGTAAAGTAAATGTATAATTATGCTACTGAACAGCCACCAGAAACTAACTGGGGCCCATTTGTTTCCATGAAGTCTAAAATATGTGATCAACTGAAGTTTTGGAGCACTTTTGGAAGAGGGACCACATGGAGCAATATAGTAAGCTAACTGAAATGTCATCAGACCATATATCATGGCTGCTAGATGCTGTTCAGCAGAAGGAGATGTAGGCTATTTCCACGCTGCGGCCCCATCCCAGTATGGGTATACATTGAAGCCAGTCCATGACATGTACTACCACATGATGTCATTGCAGTCCTGCTCCTGTCACATCACCAGCCATCACAATGGCACATTATACTATTACCAGAAAAAATCTGATAATAGGTCCCATTCACATGACCATCGCGTCAGCTGGGGCCTTGCCGAAAGGATGGGTGCAGAGGGGAGCACTGAGGACGTGCTCCCGGCAAAGGGTGCTGGGATGACACTGGGATGACACTGGAAAATGGTAAGGTGCAGAAAGGGCTGTAGTTGACAGGACAGTCATAGATAGTTCACTTGGCCTTTGATATTATCTGTTAGATATAGCGAGGAGGTCATCTCAGAAGGAGGTTCTAGGAGGCAGCAGAAAGGTGTTGTAAGAGAGAGTTGTGCATCATGTGATATGTCCTGGCCTACATCCCCTATGGTAGTCTACTGGCTTCAGGTGTAATGGACAACACTATCCCATTGACAGCAATGAAGAAAATTTCAATGCCAGTCTGGCTTTTGCTTATGGAATGGTAAGGACTTCATCTTGTTTTTTGCTCCCCAGGAAGCCAAATGGCTGCCTATCCAGCAATAAAGTCAGACCAAGTAGTATCTTAGCCTGAGAATTTTATCTCAAAGGAGTGTTGAATTCAACAGGATTTCCTTACGGATAAACTTGCAGTAGATTTTGAGGTACTAAAAATCTTTTGGTAAAATCTCTCACCTTTAGCTCCTAAGAAAACATAGAATACACAAGATAAGAAAATGTAATATCTTCAGGACTACTAACTGATTAGAAAGCAGGAATCAAAGAGAGCAAAGACATTTTCCCAAAACAAACATGCTTTGATTTTTTTAAAATTTATTTCTAATTTGTGTTTTTAACCTGCATGATTTATGTAAGAGTAGCAGCCTTCCCTTCAGCTCCTATGATGAAGGGCAAGTTAGAAATCAAAATCATAGTCTTATCATCATTTATTGTGTGGTTTCAGTAGCTGGAATACATTATATCAGCTTTACACCTCTTGTTGATCCATGGGCTGGTGCTGGTCTGTAAACTATTGGGCCCTGATCCATAGCAAGTTTCCAGGATAGCATGAAAAAGCGGTAGTTACTGGGCACAAACATGGTGCCAGTCCGTTCCATATTAAGAAGAAAAACCCTCTACTCTACCACATCAGATAATTTAAGAAGCACTGCTTTATATGGTTCCCTTTGCCTATCTCGAAACGGAGGGAGGGAGAGGGAGAGAAAGAAAGAGATAGAGAGAAGACAGCATAGACCTGATGTCAAAAGGAATAACTGAAATTATTCAAATGAAGAAATCTGACACATGAGTACATCTATGGGAGGTGGAATAAGAACATTGATCCCAAAATAAGAATTCTGCCCCCCCCCAATGATTTTTTTTCTAGTCCCAAATTTCTACGCTGCAGGATCTGAAAACTTCAGTTGAGCATTTAGAAAAAGAGTTAAGGCATCCAAAGAAAAAGGGCAGGAAACATTGTCACAGGAAAGTAAACACAGCAAATATGAGAGTTCTAAGTATAAATGATTCGCAATCTCTTACTCTCTGCAATGCTCGAAATTCGATGACTGAAGGAAAATTGAATGGGAGGGGCAGAATTCTTACTTGGAGCAATGGTCTCATTTTGCCCCCCCCCCCCACTGTAGCTATACCCTTGCCCTAGCAACTGGTGGTTTCCATTGCCACTGGGGCAATGCATCCGCTCTGGGTTTTATTCCAGATTTTAAAGGAGCTACCCAGGGTAATGAACCTTATCTCCAAAATGTGTTCAGCACCTTGGATAGCTCCTTTGAAGTCAGCACTAAAACCTAAGGTGCTACTAAAAGCTAGAGGGTTTGGAGGTTTTTAGTGTATAAACATGTATAGGGTTCTTTTTGGCTAGCGTGGACTAATCCCTTATTTGTGGAGAATCAGTTTCTCCTAGTAAAAAGATACTTGGAGGATAAGTATTACAACAAACCGGAATCTTTATGGCTAATCTGGAACATAATGTCTTTATTCAACTTTGTACAACTGATAATAATGGAGCACAGATGCTACAGGGCTGACTTATCCCTTGCCATAGATAAAAATGATATACCACATATGGTGCTGCTTGATGAAGCAAAGGATGTCAAGCCATTACCTTTTCTATAGTCTTAGTAGAAGATCAAGTCCTCCTTTTCCTGGATATTAACAATATTATAAGGTGCCTCAAAAAGGCAGCACTTTGGATATCCTTTCTGTAACTCAGCTGTCTATTATATTGATCTACCATTATCCCTTCTTACCACGAACTCCCAACAACTGAGATTACCAATTCATGCTGCTACTGCTAATCACAATGATAATGATTTGCTGTAATCATTGTCATCATAGTCAGGCATCCTGTCAGTGACATACACAGATGTAAGTCCAGCTTATACCTGAGTGTGCCTTTTTTTCCCTTTCTTTCCTTTTCTTTTCTTTTTCTTTTTTTGGTCATTGCAAAGGTCAGAATTCTCTTCATCTCTTGTACCATGACCAACCCGATCCTCTGACAACCTATCTTTTTCATGCATCTCCCTCTCATCTCCATGGCCATGTTACCATACCTTACCATTGCCTCCTGTAAGATATGCAATATGTGACCAGAGAACACAATCATGGCCATGCTGACCAGAGAATGTGCTTGGGGTCATGAAAGTTCACATAGGATTATATGGAAACCCAGCACTGAGGGATTTGTGATAATCCCTTCACTGCTTTAGGCTCTTGGCACTTTTGAATACAGTGAGCTCCCCAGATTGGTAAGTAATCAAAGGCCATCCCTGAACCTTACCCTACAGAGATCTTCCCTACACACTCTACCTGATTGAACATTAAGAATTGCCATGAGTCCCATCAATGCTTTGTCACTCCAGAGTTAAGCAATCAGCCCATTCCAGACCCCTCCTTTGTCAATGCCATGGGAAAGCCATTATGCCTTTAAGCTATAATTCGCCCAAATTCTAAGGAGATGCTAGCATTGTGGGTGGGTCTCATCACCCCCCACCTCCAAGGGTAACAGCCATATAGCGGCCAATACAGAGTGGAAGCACCTGATGCACAACAATGAGGGTATCTTCTAGGACCTCCTGTCATTGTTGTCTGTAGGTACAGAGTCAGATGTTTTTCAGCCATCCTCTGCTTTCCGCCTGTCCCTCCATGGCCATGGTTGGAAAGTCTGCAGGAGGAAAGTAAGTCCTGTAAGAGAGGAGAAGTGGGGGGATGTTTCCTATTTCCACCATTGTTGAACTTTATGGTACATCTTCCAATTCAGGATCTCAACCATCATCATCTTAATTTTTATCCCAACTTTCCACCATAAAACCAGGACTCAAGCCAGCTTTCTAATGAAAGCAGATGCAATATCACTAAAACAATCCAAAAGATCAACGTTAAAATATAATGGAACTGTCAATAATATTTTAAAAAGGCTAAAATATGCAATTCAAAATAATAAACATATACAAGCATGGTGTGATATAGTTTTGCCCTAACTTCTGAAACCTAAATAAAGAAAATGCAGTTGAGCTTCCCTTATCTGAAATGCTTGAGACCGGAAGTGTTCTGTATTTTTTTAGATTTTGGAATACAGTGCCTATTTGGAATAGCCTCATATCTCATTCGTTCACTACTTCTGTTGTGTATGAGATGCAAGACTAGAGAGAGATGGAGGATCTGTGAAATAGCAGGAACCCAAGTGTGGTGCTTGGCATGAATCCATGCCTCCCACCATTTCACAGATCCTCAGTCTGCCACCAGCCATTCACTTCTGCCTGCAAGGCAATAGTTGTGGCAGTCCTGCTTGTTTGTCCAGCAGACCCTCAGTCTCTCTCTTTTTGCCACCAGCTGCGAGGCAGTGGCTGCAATGCTCCTAGGATCTGAGAGACATATGAGCAAAAGTGCCACAGCCACCAGGTCAAAGTCAGAAGTGGGTAGCTGGTGGTAAAAAGTGTTGTGTTTTGGAGGTGTTCAGATTTCCAGATAATGGAGGCTCAACCTGTATTAGGAGCTCTGTTCCTTCAATGAGCTTCTGAATGGCCGAGTAAAACTGATGGCTTAGTCAAGAGAATTTTACTTAGCTACAGCAACCTTTTCTCAATCTGTGTCTGTCTGTGTAGCTAAATAAAGGCTTCTCAGCTTTTTGGCTAAAATCAAGTGTAGTAAAGATCTTTCGGCCAAGCCATCAGTTTTATTCAGCTGTTCAAAAGCTCTTGATGACAAGAATAAGGTCATAAGTATGACATGCTAGTATTAGCAGTCAGTTTTCCTAGGGGGAAAAAAATTACAAGTGTCATAACAAGGAACAAAGACTATTGTACCAGCTTAAAGAGTTCCAGCTCAGCAATTAATACTTCATGAATTAAGTGGTTGTTTTTTTTAACATTTAGTCTAAGGCCCTTTCTGGACCACCCTCCCATCCTGAAATGAGGACAGGAGAAGAACAGGACTGTGACGATGCTTCTGCATGATGTCATCATGGTCCTGTCCCTCTCCTGTCCCCCGGTGACGCAATCAAGGATTAAATCATTGATGGGTTTTCCCCATCAATGACATGCAATCATGCCACCATCCTGGACTTATCTGCAGAAACCGCAGAAGTGCAATGGCTGGGCTTCCTGCCCCAGCGCAGTCTGGGAAAATACCCAGCTGTGATGCAGAAGGAAGAGGCCTGGGCATCACGCTTCCTTCCACAGGGAGCCAGCTGGTGCAAATGGGAGCACTCCTGGTGCATTCTTCTCTGGGCAGAACCGCTGCCAGGATCCCCACCAGACATCTGCACTAAAAGGTAGGGTGCGGAAAGGGCCTACATATCATCTTAGCTCAGCATCAGTGACTCAGATTATCTCTTAAAACATATTTCATAGGCATACAAATCTAATTGAAAAACAACTGATTGTTGGTTGTAACTTTTCTTTTTCACTTCTTCATCCAGCTAAAAAAGAGATGATCAGCAAAAATATGGAAGGTGAAGCAAAGGTGCGGGGAAAACTAGGGGATTACTTAGTATGAATTGGGTCCAGATGAGGGGTCTAGCTACTAGGAGCAAAAAGGAGGGTACTAACTCCCTCAAATTATTAATTTTTTGTACATTTTTATTAGAATGTTTCAATGCAAGCAAAAAAGAAAACAAAGGAAAGAAAACAAAAATGGGAAAGAAATAACAGAACAGGAAAAAAGAAAGAAATTTACATCAACTTCTGACTTTCCTAACAATGGTTATATATTTTACTACGTAAAGTAACTTCGCTGACTATATACTATTTGTGTACTGCTTCAACTTAACCAGACCTATTAATTATGAAAGCCTACGTTTAACATGTTATTCTCACTTTTCTGCCAACATATAACCAAAGGTTCCAAATCTTTTGAAAATGATGCCAATGAATTTTCTTTAATCAATGTTGATAATTCGTCCATTTCAGCTAAGTCAGACAGTTTCAACAGCCTGTCTAGGTTTGTTTGAATTACAGCGTGTGTGGTTTTTTTCATTTCTGTGCATGTGTTAATCGTGCTATCACGGTCCTATATGCTAATAAGCTTCCATACCTCCTCTCCAATTGGTTATCTATCAGTCCCAATACAAACAATTTGGGTTTCAATTGAATATGAACCCTAAAATCTTCTGAAACAGACTATTTGTTTCCAAACCTCCCTCAAATTAGATTTCTGTACTCCGAATGACATTTCCTTTCAGTTCCCAGATATCTAGCATTGGAGAGAGAGGGAGAAAGAAAGAGAGAGAAACACTGAAAAACCATTCACACCTAGAACTCTGATATTTGCTGTGTTCACTTTCCCCTAGTGCCTTTGCTTGCCCCTTTTCACTGGATGCCTAAATCCTGTTTCTAAAGGCTCAGCTCAGATTTCAGTTTAGTGTAATGCTAGAAACTTGGAGAGTAAAGAAAATTTCACTGGAAGGGGCAGAATATGGAAATAAGCTGGCACAGGTAGACTAAGGGCCTTTCCGCCCTATACTGTTATAGCGCTATTATTTCACTTTCAACATCCTGTGGGATTTTGGGGTTTGTAGTTTACTGAGACCAAAGGGCTCTCTGGCTGAGAATTCTAAATATCCCTCCCTAAACCCCAGGATTCCATAGGATGTTGAAAGTGGAATAATAGCACTATAGCAGAGTAGTGCAGAAAGGCCCCTACTTACTTACTTCTTCCTTTGGCAGTCTCCTTTTCATGACTTAAAAATGCTAAACAGAAATTCAAACAACCATTTTGAATAAGGTGAAATACATTCTCTACCCTTATTATGCTATTTTGACACAGGCCTTTATAATGTGTAAAGAGTATTCTAAGAGTGTTCCTGTGATACACAGTTTTAGCAGTTTGATACCACTCTAAATGTCATGGCTTTGCCTTATCAAATCCTGGAATTTATAGTTTGATAAAGTACTACTTAGAATTCTTCATCTGGAGGCTCTAAACTGTAGCTCTGCAGCAGAAAATTGTTAAGTACCTCAACCAAACTAAACATCTCAGGACACTGTAAGATGGAGCCATGGCAGTTAGAAGGGCTTTCAAATTCTATAACTATGTAGTGTGCATGGACTCTAAAACAGGTGGTATTGTGGGTTATTACTTTGTGCTTTTTGCTGGATTCTTTGGAACAGAATATCCTGCTTTGCTCTGACAAACGTCTTGAAGAAACACAGGAGGGTTATGTACTTCTAGCTTCAACATAGCACATGCAGTCTCTGGGGTCCAACAGCCTTTGCATTCACTGAAGCCAGAACAAAGCTTCTTAGTTCATTCCTACACAACTATTGCTATAAGAAAATGCTTAATTGCATCACTGTCTGACCGGTGACAAAAGAGTCCACTTCAGGAACAATTAAATCTGTTCTGTACTGACAAGCACATCATAAACTACATCGGAAGAAAAAACCATTTAAGAGAAAGGCACTTGGGAAAGTGCCTTTCTCTTAAATGGGAAAAGCATTTGGGAAAGTTGTTAGGCTAACAGGCAAATTTTGCATTATCGTAAATAAGAAGCATAAGCAAAATTAAGGTAAATACATCTGTCCCCAATTTCACCACAGTAACAAGGCAAGAAATTGAACAGTGTTTGCTTTATTAGTATTCAGGAACAAAGTTTTCAAAGGTCGAGAATCATGTATACTTCCAATGTTGCCCACATTTAAAGTACTGACTAGAGTATATACCTGGCGTTGCTGGGGATTTTATTTTCTCACAGGTAATAGTTATTAGAAAGATTTGAGATCCCGTGTCTCTAATTCCCCAAACTATCTTGTCCAGTACCTGTAACTTTTCCCCATATTCCCCAATCCAATTTGTATTCAGAGTTATTAACGTAACAGAGGCTGGTTTCCTGAGGGAATACAGTACCCTCCTCCTTACTGCTAGGCCTCATCTCCATAGCAACCAGCCTATTCTTTGGCTGAAAATTCTAAAGGGCCCTCTCTAAACTGTAACCCCCAGGATTCCATAGAATCTTCCCAGACAACCAATCATGTGAGGTCTTTCGCTGACACAGCCATTCATATAAGGTCTTTGCTTGACACAGACAAACAAACTTTGACTTTTATATATTAGATAAGGACTGCTCCAACAAGAATCTTTTCAGTCTTTTATTTTCCTGGGCACATTCTCTCCCCCCATCCATACCTGCATATGCTGACAATTTTAAAAGCAAACTTTTATTGACAAGCAATCCTAAATTTAATGGCCTGACCTCCCCACAAAATACAGCACAGAATAATGGGGAGAATAGTCTGAAATGTAAGAGTCAAATTTGCTGTTAGGTCATCTTCAACTTATAGTTGAGAGACTTCCAAGATACTCTGTCGTCAACAACTCTGCAACCTCAGGGCAGCCATGGCTTCCCTGATTAAGTCTATCGACTTGTAATGGGGTCTACATCCTTTCCTATTGCTTTATATTATGCCAGGCATAATCACCTTGTAAAATGTCAAAAGTATGATAGCTTCAGTTTGGTCATTCTGGCTTCTACGGAGAATTGGAACTTGAGTTGCTCTAGGACCAATTGGTTGCTTTGGTATCCGTGATATCCATAGATCTCTTCTCCAGCATCACATTTCAAATGAATAAATTCTCTTCCTATCCACTTTCTCAACTGTCCATCTTTCAGAACCATACACAGAAATCTGAAGTATGATGGCATGGACTTTGGTATTCAGCTTTGGCATTCAACTTCGGTATTCAGTGATATACCTCTACACTCGAGGATCCATCTAATTCCTTCATAAGTGTTCTTCTAAGTCCTAGGGCCTTTCCGCACTACACTGTTATAGTGCTATTATTCCACTTTCAACCTCCTGTGGAATTCTGGGGTTTGTAGTTTACTGAGGCCCAAGAGTTCTCTGGCTGAGAATTCTAAATGCCCCTCCCTAAACTGCAAACCCCAGGATTCCATAGGAGGTTGAAAGTGGAATAATAGCACTCTAACAGTGTACCGCGGAAAGGCCCCTAGTCTTCTTCTGGTTTCCTGACTGCAATGTCATCTGATGGAACTCTCAAATTCTTCGGTCTTTACTTGTGAAATGGGAACTTGCTGCTACAGAATCCTATCTTCTATCCCTTCCTATATTATTATTAATGTGTGTTACAGCCCTGAAGAAGAACCTCATTATCATTCTGCACACTCCTTGAAATGAAATGCACACAGTGAACTGATAATAAACAACACTGCAGCAGCAAAGCCCTTTGATGATTTCTCCCCCCTCCCTTTTGTAGGATGCTCAGAAACAAACCTTCCAGAAGTTAACAACTCATTCTGCTGTGAAGCCAACCCTATTTTAAAGATATAATGGAACTTGCCATGTTAAAAGTCTTTCCTCTTAAAATACTGTAAAGGGCATAGTGTTCCTTCTTTCCTTCCACTTAAAACTAGCTAGAAACGAACTACTATGTTTAGGGTTAAAAGATTTCTGGTTTCAAGATATCAAAATATCTACGAGCAGTTTTTTGTTTTATAAGAAATATAGTTTAGAACATACTATTCCGAAGCATGGAGCCAGTGTGGTTTACTGTCTTGAGCACTGGACTATGGCGTGCATCCGCACAGCAGCGTTGCTATTAAGTTGATGTTAAGTTGCTGGCCCACCTTTGCATGTTGCTAAAGCATCGTATTTGAGCAATGGAAAAAATGTGTTTTCACTCCCTGAGACCGCTTCTACTACATTTCTACAACTACATGCAGAACCACTGAAGCACATTCTCACAGGAATGGGCAGGTTGAGGGCACGCCCGGCTTGGCACATGAGATATCGGGTCTGCGTAGGGACGTCCTTCCCAAGATTTTTTTAAAAAAGGGACCCAATGAAATGGGTTGGAGCGGGCCATAAGCAGAGCAGGGGAGTAGTGACAAATGCTGTAGTGCAGAACGAGAAAGCAGCCTTCGCCACCTCAAGCAGAGGATGGTGCGGAATGCCACATTGCAGAAATGTCACAGAAACGGAGCCATAGACTCCACTCCTACAACGCCATGAGGCGTTTCTGCCATCTTGTGCAGAAAGACCCTATGACTCTGAAGACAAGGGTTTGAATCCCCGCTCAGCCATGGGAACCCATTGGGTGATCCTGGGCAAGTCACACTCTCTCAGCCTCAAAGGAAGGCAAAGGCAAACTCCCTCTGAACAAATCTTGCCAAGAAAAGCCCATGGTAGGGTCACTTTAGGGTTGCCATAAGTCAGAAACCACTTGAAGACACACAACAATAAGTCCAAATTGTTTCTGCCTTATATCAGGTCATCAACCTGGCGTCTTCAAGATATTTTGGACTACAAATCCCAACACTTCCAGCCACTAGCTTTTTGGGCTGGACCTCTTTAATGCTATACTTCAAAACATATGGAAAGCCTTCAGTTCAGGGAAGGCTGATCTACCCTGATATTCACTATTCCTCTGACCGACGTCCACTTCTATACTTTCAAGGAAGTGTTTTTCCCATAACCTGCAACCTACTTTTTTTAGTTGCCAAAAACTTTCTGCTGACAAAACGCGTCTTCTACCATATTGAGTGATGCCCTTTTCTTGGCTTATGTTTGCAGTGAACAATTCCTGTGACTATGAGCCTAAAACAAAATGGGGAAGGAAGACCAAGCCTGCTGTGACAAACAGTTATCACTTTCAGGGACAGTCCAAGGTGTTTTGCTGCCTGAGGCAAATGACCAGATGCTGCTGACCTCATGACCCTAATGAAGCAGCTATCTTTGCTTCCAAAACTTTTTAGAAAAGAGCAAGTGGTGACTGGACTCAGGCAATTAACATTATAACAAGTTTGGCCCTACTGAGATAATTTCAGACATTTTGTATACCATTGTTCCTGATACAAGTATACATATTGCCGTCTTTAAGAAAATATTCAAAAGAGGAAGCATTTATGTCTTTAATTTTAAGAAAGCTTAATACATTTAGATTTTTGCACAGTCGGATTGTCTCTCCTCTATTTTGGTTTTATAGAAACATAGACCCTTAAAGCTGGAAAGGGTTGCAAGAGTGTTCTAGTCTAATGCCCTGCAAGAAGGAAAACACAACTAAAGCACTTCTGAGAGATGAGCAACCCACCTCTGTTTAAAGACCTCCAAACAATGAGAATCCACCACCCTCCAAAGGAGCCCATTTCACTGTTGAACAGTGCTTACAGTAAAGAAGTTCTTCCTAATGTTTAGGTATAATTCTAAGCTTTATCAAAAGAACTGCAATGTCCAGATCAGGGAAAGTAAAAATGCCAGTCTATACATGTTCAGACCTCACATGAAATACTGTGTCCAGTCCTGAGTACTACAGCTTAAGAAAGATATTGACAAGCTGGAAACAAAGCCCTAGGAGGAATGGTTGAAGCAGTTGAATATGTTTTGTATGGAGAAGACTGAGAGGTGATATGACAGTCATATTTAATAGACTATCATGTAGAAAATGGAGCAAGCTTGTTTTCTGCTGCTCCACATTGGAGAACAGGAACCAACAAGTTTAAATTACGTGAAAGGAGATTTCGATTAAACATTAGGAATAGTTTCCTGATTATAAGAGTTTTCAATAAAGAAATAGTTTTCCTCAGAAGGTGGTGGACCTTCATTAAAAGTTTTTTAAACAAGTTAGATGATCATCTCTCAGGAGTGTTTAACAGTAGATTCCTACATGTTATGGAAGTGGGATAGATGGCCCTTTTGATCCCTTCCAGTATTAAAATTCAGCGATAATATCTCTGGAACCATAACTGGGAATATTGGTGATTCTTGGTTTAAGCTAAGAGGCACTCTCCTCTAAAGTGGTGGGATGAGTCCCAGTCCATAGGCTGCCCCTGGCTGAGGGATAAGAAAAGAGCTGAAGGGATTATGGGAATGGAATAGTTAAATACAAAGCCAATGCGCCCACTGCCTTCTGTTCCAGATGCCCTTTGTTGTTTTGCAGTAGAGGAGCAATGGTAAGGGAGTTCCAAGATCCACGTTGACATGATGAACATCTAGCTCCAGCCACAGTTGTAATTTATGGGAAGGAGACTGAAGTTTTGCTGAGCACGTAAGCTACTAATCAACTCTGTTAAAAATCAACATGTACTTAAGAATATTAATCTTTGGTTGTCATCTGGCATCCTGTTACCAGTTGTCACCAACAGCTTTGATTTATCTCTGTACAATATTCTGCTTCTCCAGTTTTAATAGAGTTCGTCTTGAAAGGTACTGTGATCTAGAGCTGGAACTGTGTTCTCACAGTTTTGGAGAGTAATAGACGGGTTCCCAGAGCTTGTAAATAACTCATTAAATTTAGTTAATTATGTGCTAACCTTTTTTCCTTAACAAGGTTTACGGCTGGGGGGGTCTGGGAATTACATTCCAAAAAGGAACTTTTCCTCAGTCTGCACTAGGTTGGTAGAAGATTACTTACAAGGAAATACTGCCCTCTAGGTGCCCAATCTTAGGCTATTTCTGCACTACACTGTTATAGTGCTACTATTCCACTTTCAACATCCTATGGAATCCTCTGGCCCTTTTCGCATATCATTTCTTATGTGAAATGACCTCTGGAGCATCGCGCGATTGCAAGGACCGTTTCACATGACGTCCTCGCAATTGCGCAACACTCCCGAGGCCAGTAGGCTCCAATCGCGCAATATATCATTTTCGGCTTCTTGCCAAAAATTATGCACGATTGTGCATCGCTCCCAGGCCCCACATGTACTTACCTTGAGTGCAGAGCCTTCGGAGTTGCGGCCGTCGCACTTCCTCCCCCAGCGCAGCCTGGGAAAGTACCCGGCTGTGCTGTGGAAGGAAGGGGCAGAGCCCTCACGCTTCCTTCCAGCCAGCATGGAGTTGATGTGGAGGAGAAGCAGAGGGGAAGTAAGTGCCTCTTGCAAGGGGCTTCTCGCGTGATCCCCGCGCGCCCACATTGGGAAAAGGTAAGGTGCAAAAAGGGCCTGGGATTTGCAGTTTAGGGAGGGGCCTTTAGAAGTCTCAGCCAGAGAACTCTTTGGCCTCAGTAAACTACAAGCCCCAAAATTCCACAGGATATTGAAAGTGGAATAATGGCACTATGGCAGTGCAGTGCAGAACTGGCCTTAGCGTATTTTTCTTTTGACTCCTTGCTTAGTCTGTGCCTCTTTAGCCAGACTCTTCTGTCATTTCTGAGATGCTGAGAAGCTTGATCAGTGACAGTCAGAAATTCATAAAAAGAGAAAGGCCAGAGAGGTCAGTTAGTGGCAAGGTAAGAACAAATTAATTCTGCTCAGTGGAAATCAAAGGTCTTCAGACAGGCTGCTTGTTTCGTGACAGGCAGGCTGCTGAGCCAATCAATTTCTGAAGTTTCAAAATCATCTTTATCACCCCAGTGCTTGGCATATTGTATTATAGACTGTTGAAATTAATAATGCAGTTAACTATCTCCATTTAGAGCCAGGAAAACGAGAATGCTTGTCATGTAGGAATCAAGGCATTTGTTAAGAGTGTAATTGATCTGTCAGATTAAACACAGACAGCATTGTGTAGCTGTCTGATCAAGCACTATAAATGGTACTTGGCTATTTGCAGAACTTTATTGCTAGATGTAACTGTGGACTATTCTATAAATCCCATGAATGAAGTTTGATACGGACACTACAGAGGAGTCTTTAAAAGCAGCATGTCTATCACTCAGGGTTGCCATGTGAAAAAATTGGACAGGGCTCCTGTACCATTAATGGGTGCATGGAAGAGGGAATTTTAGTAGGTGGGGCTTGAGAGGGTATGCACATGCTGTGTTAAGGCGTGTATTAAGCAGTGTCTATCCTGCATTTTTTTAATCTTTCTTGTTACATTTTAAAATCACCTTACACTTTTAAAAACTAATGGCATTTTAATACAATAGCATGTTTAATTGTGTTTTAACTTTTTTTATCATTAAGTTTTTAGCCTGTTTTAGCCCTGTAGTAACCCACTTTGGTTCCAATGCTGGGAGAAAGTTAGGACCTAAATAAAATGAAATAATTCATATTTTGAAAAACCTATTAAAAGTATAGGAGCTCTGCCCTGTTTTCATCTGGCAACCCTATTCTGAGTATTGTTCGCCCCACTAATAGAAAGTAAATTCTACTTTCAGAAGCATCAGGCTGGTCACCACAGGACACAGGTCTGACATACTAATGTCATTAGTAGGTTTAATACCAATACTAATGTAATTTTATCTGCCTGTTCAATAAAATGATTCATGATAGAAACAACAGAAAGAGCAGCAATCTCCACTTGCCTGACTCTGCCCTGTCCATCTAAGTCAGAAGTGGGAATCATATAACCCTTCAGATACTGTTGGACTGCAAATTCCAGGAGCCCTAGCTAGCATAGCCAATGGTGAAGGACACTAGGAGATGCAATCCAGCAAAGTCTAGAAGACTGCAGGATTCCTATTTGCAATGGTGGCACAGATTACATCTAGGGGAAGAGACCAACAGCATCGCCATCTAATGGTTCTTCTACCAGAGGTAATAAACAGTCTCCATCTTATGATTGCTCCTCCTGCAGTTGCTCTGAGTTATAGAGAAGCCATCCAGTTATTAAATCCTATTCCCAACAGAGGTCCAGCACTGCAAGAGCAACCATATAACCCAGAACGGCTTGCAAGAGGAGAAGCCATAAAACCAAGTATGAATTTTGTCACCCCCACGATAATGGATCTGTTGTTCACTCCATAGTGAGCTGGGTTTGTAGAAAATTGGCAAGGAGTTTTTAGGGACTGAGCTTCTTATCCATTTATACATATTTATTATAATATAACATGTATATGTGCTAGTTTACTTTGAACTGTAGTTCATTCATGGGATAGGGTTCTGATATTGACATCAAATTTTTTATACACACACATACATACGTACGTACATACATATATATATATACACACACACACACATATACATAATTTTTGTGAGTTTTTCAAAATGCAATTACTGCTACTCTGAAAAAAGAAAAATGGAAAAACAGGAAAGGTAGAAAAGAGGAAGATATAAAAAGAAACATAGGCCATTTCCGCACGGGGTGAGGGAATTGCCCTGTGATGCTACTCACCAGACTTTTGGGCTCCCCAGTCCGGTCCACACTGCTCCGGAGCAGTGTGTGGCCGCCGCTCCGCACTACTCCAGGGACGGAAATGGTGGCTTCCGGTTGGTCAAGGCTCTCGCTGAAGCTCGCCAGCCTAAAGCCCGCCCCCGGCAGATTGCAGGCTTGCACCAATGCGCGCCTGCAAATCTGCATAAGAGAGCAGGCTCGCACTGGCGCGCTCCGTGCTTTTGAAAAACCTCAAGAAACAGGTTTTTCAAAAGCACGCTGGATGACCACTTGGGGTCGTTCCGGAGCGGGCTGGGGTGTGGATCTACGTTAAGTAGGTCTGACCCAGTCCGCTCCCAGATGCAGACGTCCTCCCTGGAGGACGCTCTGCATGGTTTTAAAAACCCCGTGTGGAAATGGCCATAGATAAAAGAAAGTGTGGCTTCTGACTTCTTTTTGGTGGTTAAATACATATAATATAATCAATCCTCTGTTACCCCAAGACATGGGTGCCTCAGGGGTCCACCTGTAGTGCCCATAGTGCCACATGATGATGGGGAATTAATTAGCTCAATTAGGAGGTTTGCAAAAGTCGATAACCTAATGAGATCTTCCACCAAGAAAGAACCAGCCAAGATTCCAAAATCAGCTAAAGTGTGTTTTATTGAAGGGGTTTCAATCACACATGTACAAGATCCAAACACACACACTCACACACAAGAGCTAACAGAAGGAAAAAGGAGGAAAGATCGATAGCGATGCTTCAGCGCCTTGAGTAATAATTATTGGTCCAAAGAGCAGCGAAGAGAGCAGCGATGTTGCTTAGACTTGCACCAAAGGACAGTACTCAATCAGAAATCAGAGACACAGCGTGGTATTCAGCTAGCAAGATACTGCATCTGACTGCCCAAAACTGGGGGTTCTCAGACCCAAAATCTGCCTGGAGAGCAAGAGTGTTAATGGCTCTCTTTGATGAGTGAACAATGGAAGTTGCAGGATGGACAATGAGGTCCGGACAGTGTTAATGATCTTAGCGTTAGGTGACAAAGAGTTAATGGCTGCTGGAATAGCTCTGTAATATTGGACAATGGATGAGAAGCACAGGTAAATAGGAAGAAGGGTTGAAACAATCAGTGGTTTTGTGGGAACTTCCTGTCACTATTATCTGACAGCAGGATCATTATGGCTTAGTTTGAACCTATTATCTCTGGAGTTACCTGGTGACTTCCTGACAATGACCTGGCTAGCCTAGAGAGGACCTCTGACCTACCTTTGCAGTGCATGTGTTCAGCCAGTGTTTTTCCTCTGCTCAGTCTTGCATTATAGTCACATCTTTGTATTGATGCCATTAAATGTATTTGCCAATTAAATCGTATCTTTCCAAATCAAGTGGGGTGCAGGCAGGTAACTTCTCTCTCTAAAACTACATCATTCACTTCTTTCAATACCCAGATCTTACTTGTCAAAACCAAAATTTAACAAATCATTTTCTTTTTTTCTACAAAAAAATCTATAAGGGGTTTCCAATCATTCAGACATGTCTCCAATGATTTTTCTCCCATCAAACCAGATAATTTGTCTTTTTCTGCTAGATCAGTCCATTTCCACAATCATTCCTTCATTTTTCTCCCTGCTTGGGAAACCAAACTGCCCAGAAGTGAAATATCTTTACATATTTAATGTTTTAACTTGGCTTTTTAAAAAGGGTCTTTATGTAGAAAAACAAAAAGAAATTATTTTCTTTAGAAAACAATCAGATTTTCTGTGCTGATGGTTGCATGTATATGTGTGTTTGTGTGCGTGTATGTGTTAATCATGGCCTACATATTTACTTAACTTGAAAGAAAATAAAGGGTTTGCCTTCTGTCACAATCGACTCTATAATTGGACTCTATAATGGGAAACTTTTATGATTATTTCATACATTTTCCAGCTGAACTGTTAAACCAATGAAGAAAGGCTTCCTTCCTTTGCTACAAAGTCCATATAATTATAGATTGAAATGGCTTGATTCTATAGACAAGAGTCAAACACCCTTTGAACCTTTACCAGAATGGTTGCTGTGATACTGGATTGCTCTAGGCTTTGCTGCACACCTTCACACACAACACTGCAGAAATCCACTATACAAACTCACAAAGATTATTAGGGCAATAACTAGTTCCCAACAATGAGAGGAGGAGACTTCATGCACTGCTCTGACGCCCTGAATCTTTATTACGCTTTGGAGCAGGAAAGCCTGTTATTTTCACAGTCAGCTTAAGTAAAAGTTTTATTTACTCTGGAAAATGGTAGCTTTGGCATGTAACAATGCTCTGGGGATCTCTCCCTCGCAAAACCCATTGAAATGTATTGGGCTTGTGCAACTGCACCACTGTGCTATTATGTAAGCTGCATTCATTTCAAAATGGATTGTGTAGGAGACGTTGCCAGGGATTCTAGAAGGTGTTACGCACTTCCTGTATACGGATCCAAATAAAACTTTGTGTATCAACCCACTTATTTTACTGTAGTGTACTGTCCTGAAACTTCTGTAGGATACAGAACTACAGATGAAATTTATTTCTCAAAGATAAGTTGTTCCCATTGCTTGTTAAAGTAATTCTTTTTTGTTACTCACTACACTCAGTACGTAAAAAAAATCAACCTGTTGCATCACGTATTGCTCTCTTAACTTGTCACAGCTTTTTAAAGAAAAAATAATAATGCTGTAATTATATAAAAGTTGAAACATTCCTGTCAGAGTATTTTAAGGCCATTTCTGCACTACACTGTTATAGTGCTATTATTGCACTTTCAACATCCTGTGGAATCCTGCGGTTTGCAGTTTAGAGAGCTCTTTGGCCTCAGTAAACTACAAACCCCAGAATTGCACAGGATGTTGAAAGTGGAGTAATAGCACTATAACAGGGCAGGAATTGCCTAAAATTGCCTGAAGGTGTTCTTTAAAGTAGTTCTTTAAACTAGAAAAGTTATCTATTACACCAGTGAAAGAAAAACATTCACATTGTTGACATGTAATTTCATTATATCTTTATCACACAAAAAAATTAACTAAAGGTACAGTAACTACATTGCATATGACTTGTTTCTCCCAGTCTTTGTATACAGGTAGGCACCATAACCTGTCTGATTTTGGAAGCTAAGCAGGGTCTGCCCTCATTTAGTACGTGGCAAGGAGACCACCAACAAATACCTGGTGCTATAGTTTACATTTTAGAGAAGGGAATTGCCAAAACCATCTCTGAGCAGAAAAATAGATTTCCATCATTTGCAGCAGCTGGTGGCTGTTAGAGTACCTTAACAGGTACCTTAAGGTGGGGTGAGGGGAGTTTTACAACTGTGGCAATGATGCCGCAGTTGTGAGTACCCAGTCTTTGTGAATATGAATCAGTTATGGATCCACAACTCTAAGTTACGGACATGTAACTTCAATATTGAACTCCAGGCATTGTGTTTCTGGAACTGTGAAGTGTCCAAGGCTTTAAATCCTATTGACAGTTTGGCTCAAGATTGCATTTTTCCCTCTCCCGCCCACCACTGTTTACGTGTTCTTTTTATATTGTGTGAAAGCTGATTTATCTAGAAGTCCACAACTGTTCCTAAATTATTTTTAAACCCAGTTATTACAAAAAGCAGTTGCTATATTTGCAGTGCCATATCTACTGTTTACGCAGTAAATCTTCCTCCATGCAGCTTTTGATGGAGAGAAGAAGCAAGATTGTGTCTGTCCCTCACTGTTATTCCTCAAGACTGTGTATTTCTTTTGGCTACATATGGCAGCTTAAAAGGCATCATTGAGAAGTGTTTATTAAAAATCTTATGTGAGTTATTGACTGCTATATTAAACTTCGATGAGTAATCTGATACTGTTTCCATATTTCTATTTAAAATGTTACTAGAACAAAACAGAATTAAAAGACTGCTCTTATGATGAGATGGCAATTTTAAACCAAGCTTGTGAGAGTTCTGTGCATCAGGCCAAATACAATGTAAAGAACTTGTCTGGTAAACTTATCTTTAATTTATAACATGCTAAGCCTTAAGTCCTCATGAATATGTTGGGGAGAGGCCATTAACATAAGTCTCACATAAGACAACCCAGAAAGAATATTCAATCAAATGGGTAATTCCGAAAAAGAAGAAAATTCAGAATCGATCCTATACTGTTACTATGCCCTACACCCCCCATGCTATAATATGATTAGCAATGAACTTTATTTAACTGGCATGAAATGGAAATCATACACTGTTATGCCTGAAAAGCCACACTGGCAAAAAGGACTGGCTGAACAGTTGCAAAAGTAGGCCAGGAGAGGCATCAAAGTATCCTCATCCTTAAAAATTCACTGAGGATTTTCAGAGAAGATGATCTTCTCAGTGGCCCAAACCTAGAAGACAATGACCACCAAAACTCCCAAACAAAGCTACAGTAACCAACACCCTGCAACCTCCTTCCTGCTGAACTTCACCTTTTTGTTCCCTGCCCTGCCCAGACATTAAGAAACTATCACAATTCCCATCAATGTGTTGTCACCTAATGCTAAAACCATTAGCCATCTCTGGACCCCTTTGTTTGCTCTGCTAGAGAGCCATTAACACCTTCCCCTTCAAGGCAAAAGAAGGATATTTAAACCCTGGTTCCAAGCCAGACAATTTGTAGTACACTGGGCATAGGCCACCACTCTGCTTCTCAGATTCCCATTCTTGTGCTACCCTCAGATTCCTAGTCTGAGCCACATTGCTTCATCTCTTCCCTTCAGGATAGGTAAATGTGATAACTGAAGCCCCTGTCAGGGCTGCTGATGACGAACAGCAGCTGTTGGTCCCTGTTGCTCAGGGTGGAGATGACGAGCAGCAGCTGTTGCCCCTGTGGCTCTGGCTGGAGATGAGTCCTGCAGCTCAAGAGCTCCCCCTGCTGCCATGGACCAAGCAGGCTTGGACGGTCCTCTGCCTGCTCCTTTAGGGCAACAGGGATCCGATTCTGAAGATGGTTTGGAGCCTGTGCCAATCAGCCCACAAACAAGGTGGAGATTCAAGAGAGCTGAGCAAAGGGAGGTTTCCTTGATTAAGTTCAAGAAGCAGTGACTAGCCACACCTGTGCCTTGGGCTATATAACTGCCTGCCTGCCTGGAAGCTTTCCTTTGCTTGTGGCAAACTTCTTACAAGCCTTCCCCTTGCTTCTAGCACCTGATACCTTGGATTGATTGCTTGGCTCCAGACCCCTGGCTTTTGGAACTCTGACTATGGCTTTTGCTTGTTGTTCTGGCTTAGGTAAGTGGACTTCCTTTGAGTAGTTGCTTGCTTGACTCCTCCCAGCAGGACTCTGCTAGCTCTCCTATTCCCTTCCCCAGGCTGGCTTGCCGCCCGGGTCTCTGACCTTGACAGTAAATATCGCTCACTTCATCCCAATTCCTCACTATCCAATTTTCCTTCCTTCCTTTCTTTCAGTTAGCCTTGTATGATTGTGAGACCGCTTGAATCTTGTGTATGTATATAATTTTCACCCAATAAAACATTCTTCTGAACTCCAACTGGGGTCTCTGCATTAGTACTGGGATACACACACGAAAAGATCCTGGAAGTTACCCTACTATTGCAGGCCTCCCTTTTGAGCTAATAATTCCCTGTCTTTCCACGGGGGTGCTGGAGTGGGTGGAACACCTTTTGGAGTAACAATACTAATACCTTTATTGAGCCAATCAACAAATGCAAAATATGTTGCATCAGTTTTCAGAGCTTCACAGGCTTCTTCATCAGGCAAAGATGGTAAAAAAGCAAGCATATCAGGGAAATAAAGTGACAGCTCTGGGATTACATCTACATTTTGCATGCTACCTGAAGTGTATATAGATGAAAAACGTGGGACTCCTGTAGCTGTAAACTGAGTGGGAACAAGGCAATAAAATGGAATAAAATTCAGCTTCCCCATTTGAAGTTATAAGGAACCCCACTGACAACTCTAGTATGAAGCCACATGACCCTTTGATGGAAGTCTCTGTATTTTTCGGTATGGAGATAACTTTATCCAAAGTCTATCAGCTGAGGATGAATCAGTCAGCTTACCTGGTACTGGAGGGATCAAACCTTTGGAAAAACAGCTGCTAGCATGCAATGAGAAAGAATCCATTTCCTCAAGTAGAAGATCCCCTCATTTGTTGCTGAACTGGGTATCTTGAGATTAAGAAATGTTTGAGGGGTAACATGCTGGGTAATTCAGTGGCACTTAAATTCACAGTATCCTGTGGCTTCTGTACCTTTTTGTCCTTCTGCACTGGTAATCTGGTACTATTTAATATCACTGTAATCTACTGAATGCTACTACCTACTACTACAAAATTCTAATAATGCTAACATTTAATATTTATAACAATCCTGCCTACCTAGAACTTTTAGTTTTGGCACAGGTGCTCTGCATCTATTACTATTCAGTTTAGTCATTTAAAACTTAAAAAGTATCTATTCTTCAAGAGTCTGCTCAACTGGAACAAAAATTTTAACCAACTGGGAGTCAACCATTGGACAAACATTTAATCCAGGAATTAATAGGCATCAATATTTTTTTTTTACTGTTTTTTTATTTTTATCTTGCATTTCTTACAGGGCTGGGACACAAGTTTCGCAACATGACTAAAACAGGGCCAAATAAAAATTGGTAAAGGCATAAAAAGAGAAATAAGAAAGGCTAAAGCAAATCAAGTCTCATCTCCACCTAGAAGCCAAGATGACTAAATTGAGGCTGTCATACTTTGGCCATATCATGAGAAGACATGACTCACTAGAAAAGATAATAATGCTTGGTAAGGTGGAAGGCAGGAGGAAAAGGGGAAGACAGCATTATAGATGGATAGACACAATCAAGGAAGACATATTCCTGAATCATGAAGACCTGAGCAGGGCAATTGACTTGGAGGTCTCACATCTATAGGGTCGCCATTTGCTGAGGTCAACTTGATGGCAGTTAACAACAACAAAAGGTATAAAGGGGTGGGGGGCACAACTTGGAAATGTTACCTTTCAGACTAAAACACCCAGAATCCCCCACTGTTTCCTTAGAGCTACAGTCCAAAACAGTAAGCTTTTGAAGCTATGAGAAAAAAGGTCTAAGGCTAAAATTCCAATGAACAAGACTCATAAATAAAATACAATTGATTTTAAGTTATTTTCTCCCTAGAGAGAAAGTAACTTAGAAAGTAACTTAGAGAGTGCTCCTGAATGAAAGGTTATCTTAAATTCAATTACATGTTTTTAAAGAGACAGAAAATTAATAAGAGTATGCATACCCTTGAAAACAAGAATTCTATACCCTACATTGGATACCTGAACATTGCATTGGGAACAATTGTAGGTAGCATAGTAGGTTTAATTGACTGTATAAATTTTCCCTAGAGATGGAAGACCTCTGAGTATCCCCAGTTGCTCCTCCTTTTACTGGATAGCTTGTTTTTGTTACTCTCCATAATAACGTACATGGGGAGGGAGGTAGAGAAAGAGGAGCTTACTAAACATACTTATAATATCCAAAATCCACTGGAAACTGTCTTGCATTTTTTTTTCAGTTCACAGTTTCAGGCTATGTATCTACATCCCTTGGTTTTATTAGATAATTTTTCCTCCATCTGGGTGAGCACTGTTGAGAAGAAACTACAGTGATAGGGGTTTTCCTCCTCAGCTCTAATATACCTGAGATTTTTGAGAGCCAAAGACATACCCTCCCAACATTTCACAGATGAAAACTGGAATATATGTAGTCAAGCAACCTCAGAGCATAGTGAAGATGCCAAAAGTTGTTGAAGAACACACAAGCTAGGAAAGGCCACAGCAGTTTGCTTTTGCCTAAGTCAACTGGGAAGGACAAAATTCCACCCCTCCTCTCCTCTCCCTGGCTACTGAGCTAATTGAATGCCAGCTGCATTTGTACTCTGATTTCAGTTTGCAGCAACTGAAGTAAACTGAGGACAAAGGGGAAAAAGGGGAGGAAGAGAGAGAAACTGGGACATTTTAAAAGCAGTGGAAAATGTGGGACAACCAGGGATTAACCAGAACTGTTTCTGACAAATTGGGACAGTTGAAAAATATAATATCCCAGAAAGGATAGAAGGGGTGTAGCAGAGGGTTTTTACAGAGGATTAATCAGGACTGTCCCTGCCAAATCGGGACGGGTAGGGTTCAAATTCTGGTGTGTGCAGCAGGACCTCTGGAGCAGGGGAATTGAATATGCATGCATATGCACAGATTAACAAGCCATTCTGGCACACCAGGAAGGGGGGCCTTCTTATTTTTCAGATGTTGGCCTACATATGCGAGGATGGTGGGAAATATTCACACGCTGAAAAAGGAAACAAGGCCAAGATGCACAATTTATTGAGGTTAACACTAAAATGGTGAAAAAAGAACACCAGCATTTCAAAAGCAACTCCCTGAAAACTGAATCAGGAAGACAACTTGTAAGCTAAGTAGAGTCTTGTTTCAGAGGTCTCAGACAACACTGCCCGTATTTCTGATGCTCATACACTATTTTATTACAGAGATTTAAAAGCATTCAATGAGCTGGGAAGGAAGAGTGATGTACTATATTTTATATAACATCTTCATTTTATGTGTTTACAGACTCAAAACTCTGCCTTCCATCATGCTGCAAATGGAACACTGAACATTAATACATAAATTGTCCTACAGAAAACCATTTCAGGCAGAGAGCTGCAACAATGATGCTCTGGCACTTGACATAGCCATCTCTCTATTTCAGAAAATTGAGGTTACCACGTTCTTCCAAGAGACATATCCAGCCTCCAATCCTGAATGACAAACACTGCCAGCTATAAAAACCAGCCAGGTTTGTTTCCAGGAATTCTCTTTCCCCAGTGAATATTGTTAAGTTAATGAACAGCAGAAGGTAGAAACAGGAAATTAATTCTGATCTAGTAATTTTTCAGCATGTTGTCAGTAACCTAGCTTATGGGCAAAAGTGCACGGAAACATCAGGTAAATTCAGGCTGCATATCACAAACAATTCTTTCTAGAAATAGCAATCCCAGGGGTTGGTAGGACTCAGAAATCTGAAAATCATGTACCCATGATCCCAGCTTCCCAAACCAGCAGTCTTGTTCATTTCAGTGAAGAAAACACATTTCCTCCCTGACCTAAATGAAGCTTGCAAGAGATACACACGTGCATTGGAGCACGCATGGACCTTTGGAATAGAGACTGCACATGTATAATGTGAGAGAAGGAGAGGGAGGAGTAGTGGAGGGGGAGATGGAGAGAGGAAGGACCTTCTACACTACACTGTTGTAGTGCTATTATTCCAGTTTAAACATCCTGTGGAATTCTGGGATTTGTAATTTACTGAGGTTAAAGAGCTCTCTGACTGAGAATTCTAAAGGCCCCTCCCTCAACTGCAAACCCCAGGATTCCACTGGATGTTAAAAGTGGGATAATAGCACTATAACAGTGTAGGATAGTAAGGCCCACAAAGAGAGAAAATATTTCTACACCATCTTTTGGCCCTCAAAAAAATCCCAGCTCACATCCATTGAAATATATATAAATATCTAACATTAACAATAAAAAATATAATTAAATCTGTAGGTTAGGTACCATCACTAAAAAGTTCCTGCCCAGCACGCCAATGTAGAACACATTGGTGTAGTCCTGATGTGACATGACTGAGGCATGGACGACTGGGCCAAAGAAGACCAGCTCAAGAAAAGTGTTAGCTTATGTGCTGAACATAATTGTGTTAGCCAACTCTTTCCCACTGCCACTACCACAAAAAAAATCACTGGGTAAAGAAACCAGTCTAGATTATGAATATGATCCTACAAGGAGAGTGCAAATCATTCCAAACTATATTCTCATCTCTGAGCCAAACTTTCTACTAACAAACATTTCCAGCCTCACAAGACTCAAATGTAATAGAGAAATAACGCTGGATTTCATCGGTGTTGCTGACACCGCATTTATGATCATCTTAGCAGCTTTATACAGATGTCAAGGAGTAACAGGGATGAAATAGTATATTAGGGCATCCTCATTGCTAGCAGGCCGGGATACGGTAACCCTATGAAATTCTCTAGATCAGCGATTTTCAGTCTTAGGTTTCCAGTATTGAGTGTGATAACAACTTCTAGGATCCCTGACCATTGTACATGATAGCTGAGGCTTCTGGGAGTTGAAGCCAAAACCATCTGCGGTCACACACTTTGGAACTTCTGCTTTAGATTTTTCCCTACAAAAAAATAAAAAAGAAGAAGCAATCCAGTCTGTGCTGTCACCTCCCAATCCACAGAGCAGATTCAGGAGGATGCCATAGTTAATGGTATCAGAGTCCTCTGAGAGATCAACTTAGAGTAGCAAGGTGGCGCTCCCTTTCCTGATAAAGCTTATTCATGAAGGCTGCTCATAGCCAATTCTGTTTGATATCTGAGAACGGGCGAAATGACAGAGTCCCAATCCAAGCTAGGCTGCACCACCCCATGCTGTGTGGAAGAGGCGTATCTAGGGTGGGTGTTACTGCCCTGGCTAGCCTGAGCTTTGGGGGATATAAAAAGATATCTCTTGATATCAATAATTCAGCCTCACATACCCATTCCCTTCCACGTGCTTGCGAGGCCCCCGGACAAGCACGCATACAGGCTCGGCCGATAATCGCCGTAATATTCTGAAACAATACAGGCAGACCAGAAATAGCCGACTAGCAGCTTTAGGAGACCTCCAAGGCAAGTACCTTCATTAAGTATGCATGCCGCTTTCAAGAGATCTTCTGCCCCGCGCTGGCAGCTTGATGATCTGAGTATACAATGCTCAAGTACTCTGTGTTTGCATACCGGCTATCCTATTGACAATTTGGCTATAACTCAATCATTCAAATTCTGACCTTTTGGAGGCTTTGTCTCCAGCCCCAAATCCATTGTTTTCCCCAAGTCCGACCTAGCCTGCGGTCACAATTCTCCTTATAAAAACCCCTGACTTTGAGCGCTTCCTTGGATCGCTCTTGGCTTCCATCCCGCCTTGCTGTCGCTTTGTCCAGCGAGCCTTCCCCTCAGCTCCACGTGCTGAGATCCACGCTCCCCAGCTTCTCCGCTTCCGACTGGGCTTCAGGACAGTTGAAGTATCACCCAAACCAACAACTCCTCTAAAAACCCCTCTATCCCACTCCAACCTTTATTTCTTTAGTCATCTTGTGTGAGTGTGCTGCATACACTGTTTGATTGTGTTTTTAATAAAACCACATATATTATTTCAACTTCTGTGTGCTCCTTGACTCGGCCTGACCCCGTAGACATAGGGTTCAAGATCCTGCTAAGTTACCCTGCCTCTCATAACGCTAAAGCAGTGCTCAGAGCTAATTTTCCCCACCTATTGTTGAGCACATTTTGGTGTCCCTCACGGGACCCCCAGTAAACAGGGTAACATGGGGCAGGTAGGGTACATGACCTGGGTGCCAATGCCAGGGGGTGCAAAAGAGTAGGGCCGGAAGAGGAGAAGGAGGAGGATGGGGGTGGAGAGAAGGCAACAGCCCCAGAAGTAGGGGTGCAACTTCCACACTTGTCCTAGGCACTATTTATGCTAGATATGCACGGTACTTCTCATGGCACATTGGCTTTCCCTGTCACTGATTTTCCTTATAAGCAATTAAATAGGCTTATACACCAGTTATCTGTGCAAAGCAAAGCACACTGAAGAACACAAAAATCCATTTGTTTTCAGAATGGCAGTAACTGACCTGTTGATATGTTGAGATATGAAAAAGAAACCTGGACTCAGAGAGTCAAAGTAGTTTTGGTGGCTGGGTCCTGAGTGGGCAAGGCCTACTCTTGGTAGTGACATGAATTGCTACCAATCTGTCTGCAGGAGACAGATTTCAATCAACACTGCATTTTTTGGACTTTTCCTTGGGGCTATTGCTAAACTGTCATGATTAATTTCCCAGTGCACTCCATCACTGAAGAGAGGCATTGCTATATATGGTCTTTGTATCCATTGCAGCATTGCAATTTGCTCTGCTATTTTGAATATAAAAATGGGATTTTTGAACCCATTCTGTCCCCTCATTTTATTTGTCTGTTTCAGGGATGAGGAAAGTGCATTCTTCAGACTTCATAAAATCTCCAATGCCATTTTTTGGCCCAAGCCATTTAAAAAAAATTTTTTTTCTGAATTAAAACTCAGAATGCCACTCCATAAACTCTTAGGCAGGAGTGGGCAACTACACAGGGCTAAGGGCCAAAGGCACCATCTGCTCATAACAATGCCAAAACATCTATTTTTTCAGCCAAGTTATTCTGGCCAAAACAGCAACCAGAAGTAACATGACTTCTGGGGAGCATTCTCACCAAGATAAGGATGAGAAAGAGGTATTGGGGAATTCTAGGGATTGGAAGGGCATTTTGGGGTGTTTAGGCATAGATTGGGGAGTAAAAACATTTTATAATGAAAACTGAGATCAGTCGTGTAGGGACATGGGGTGGGGGGGAAATTTGCCCCGGGCAGCAATGTTTTTCAGGTGTCCCGGCCCATAGCCATGCTCCCACGCACCCTGGCCATGCTCCCACATACCACAGCCATGCCCCCATGGTCAGTGGCCACCCTTCATGCCATAGCCCCACCCCCTCCCCCTCCACACACTCCAAGCTCCACCACTGACTGAGATCCATGTGGCCAAGCAGCATCAGAATGTAGTCAATATGGTAAACGTTATTAATGAGGAGGAACACACAGAGAAGGAGGGGTTGCAGCAGTTGCTTTTGCCCGAGCCTACTGGGAAGAGCAAGATTCTGTCCCAACCCTCCTCTCCCCTCTGCTAAATACACGGAGTGCAACCTACATTTGCACTTTGAACTGAGTTTGCAGCAAATGAAGTAAGCTGAGGACAAAAGGGGGAAGTGGGTAAAGCAGAGAGAAACTAGAACATTTTAAAAGCAGCTGAAAATATGTGACAACAGAGGAATATTTTGGAGTATTCTTGCCAAATCGGGACATTTAGAGGGTTTTAAATTGTCCCCTCTTTTTTTAATGGGAAGGCTGGAAGACTGGCCGGGGACTTTAGGGACCATTTGTAGTCTGTGGGCTAAACTTTCCCCATGCATGATAGGTTTGCCTAAGGGTCACTATAAGTCAGAAATGACTTGAAGGCACGCAGCAGCAACAACAACAAAGGCTATTTTAGTTTTGGAGAGTTTTCAAAAATGGAAGTGATTCCTTGTTTCTTTTCTAATTTGAAAGAAGCTTTTACAGGACTTAAAACTGCTTATACCTCCAGGCATAGCAAAATTGCTCAAGGCACAGGGGAGCATTTTGAGTGGCAAATATTTTTAAAAAATTAACGAGCAAGTGGGAGTACAGCTGCCTATAATCTGCTGCACAGTATATATTGCTCCTTCAATATCAGGTTAGTTACCCATCTCTGTTTTATCTTAACCAACCTCTCTTGGAGGATAAAAAAAAGAGGCCTACTGCAGCTTATGTTCAGTTTTTTTAAAAAAAGGCAATAGCATCCAAGTAGGAAAAGTGTATGAACAAATAGCCAGGAAACAGAACACAAAGCTATATTGAAATTTGAAACAGTTCCCTGGGTTGGTTAACAAGTGCAAAATCAGTCCTCACCAATTTGTGATGCACATTAGTGGACCTATTCATGCTCTAACAATATATTTCGATTTTTAGAGATTTTAGTAGAGCTTTCAAGCTAATTTGGCCAGCCACTAGCTGCCTGTGTGGACTTAGAGTACTACAAGGACAGAATGAATACAGTGGTATTTGTAAAATAGAAATGCTAATAAACAAAGCAGTGAACAAAACAGCCAATATTCTGCACATCCTCAGATAAGTTGCATCTTTTTCATATGACCTTAGCATCAGTTTAAAAACGTGTGTGGTACAGCAGACCCAAACCTAGTACAGATATAACATTCTCATTTGAATTTAGAGTGCACTCCTCCCTCTACATTCACAGGTTTGACTTTACGAATTCGATTATTTGCAAGGCATGCCTTGCGAATCATCATCCTCCCATCATCCTCCTCCCATTCCTTGTATTCTTCACCCCCATGCTTGCTTGTGTTTAAAATGGATGGGGTTTTTTTTTCCTTTTGGGTGAGCAAGCCCCTCCCACTGCTGGAGGTGTGTCCTCTCTGCTATGTGGCTGCACAGTCTGCTGTGTAATGGCTGCTGATTGGTCAGGTGCTCTCTTTGCTTCTACTCTTTCTATTCTTATGATTGTGACTGGAAGTAGCTAGAACTCCAGAATTCCACACTTCTCTTCTGAGGGGAAAGTACTGGTAAGCCTTTTACCTTGTAATTTTTCTTCTTTTTGGGAATGCTGGGGCCATAGGCAAAGCAATGGGAGGGGGGAAGCTCCAGAGGATTATGGGATGGCGATTGCAGAGGGGAGTTATTTGTGGTTTTTCCACTTTTGCAAGGGTTCTGCACCCAAACCCTCATGAATGTGGAGGGGCCACTGTATTTGGGAAATTTTATTGTTATTGTGTGCCTTCAAGTCATTTCTGACTTACAGCAACCCTATGGCAAACCTACTGAACTCTAGAAATGAATGAGTAGCAAATAACCCACAGAACAGGTTAGGATGATTTGGTTTAATTAAGTAGAACTATAAACTGCTACAGATTTGAAACTCAGCTTATTTATGTATTAAAATATTTATAATACACCTTATGCCATGGGCTCTCAGGGCAATGTGCAAGTAATATGTTATTTTAAAAATTATGTAATATAGTGAAATGAACTAAATAGCTTAGTTTCCAAATATTGGGTTAGGCTTTGCAACATTTAGATGCAACCATTTAATAAAGTGTTTCAAAACCTAACCTCCTGGCACTAAGTTGTTATTGTTGTGTGCCTTCAAGTTGTTCCCAACTTATAGTGACACTAAAGTGAATCTACCATGGGATTTTCTGGGACTGAGAGCTTGTGACATATCCAAGGTCACCCAGTGGGCTCCATAGCTGAGCAGGAAATCAAACCCCAGCCTTCAACACTCAGACCAGTACACCATGCCAGCTCTCATCTGAAAAATTACCTTCACTCTTATCAACCCTTCTGGAGGTTACATTTCTCCTCTGAGACCCTGGTAGATCTCCTAAATCCTGGAGAGGTGAGATTGGTAGTCATCTGAGACAAGGCCTTCTGTGTAGCAAACCACAGCTGTGGAATTCTTTTCATAGGGAGATTGAGTTGACTCTCACATTAGTGGCATTTGGAAGCTTAATAAAATCTGTGCTATGCTATTAAGGTTCTAGTGAAGAAGGCCACTTTGGAATTCAAAAGGTCCCTTGTTTGTTTTGAAGCGCTTTTCAAAATGACTTGGAGCCAGGATATCTGGGGAGGGGGCGGGCAACTTTCTCCCACATTATCCTGTGCAGAATTTGAGATCCTCAGAACAGGCCCTGTTATATATCCCACCATCCTGATAAGCCAGGTTGTTGAATATACAAGACAGGGCATTCTCTGTAGCAGCATCTCAGTTGTAGAACTTACTGAGCTTTTGGCAGGCTGAGTTGTCTTAAGGCCTTTTAAGGCTGGCCTTGGGATTGTTCTGTATGTCTTTTAAAAACTAAAAAGAGGAGGGGGAAAGGCATCTAGCAGCACTTTTAATACTAACTACTTTGTATTTTAACATGAACTTTCATGAATATCAGTCCACTTCCTTAGACACACTGATGAAATGATATTAAAGCCACAGGTTTTTAAGCATTTTTTAAAAAAAGAATAGCTGTATTATTACAATTAGATTAAACTTTTTTAAAAATTAAATTATTTTTAAAGAATGTTGTTATCTGATTTGCATCATCTTTGAAGCCCTGACAGGCTCTGAAGTGATTAATTGATCAGCATCAGTATCATTCATTTATATCCTGTCTTTTCCCCAAAAACTAGGCCTCAAGAGTCAGATAAACTAGTTATGTCTTTTATCACTTTTGTTTTTGTGTAAAGGTATTTTATGGTGTGTTACTGTGAATGCCTTTAAGCTTCTGCTGTATAATTTGCTTTAAACACGAGTGTACATAGTTTAACTGTTTAACTGTTGTGCCCTTTTAAGCTGTTGTAACTTGTTGCCATGTTTTTATCCTGTTTGAACTCTTTTATTGTTCTAATCTTGAATTGTTTGAAATTGTTCATTGTTTTATCTGTTTGCTGCCATAGAACCCTGTATGAGGATGGAAAAGAAAGAAGGAAAGAAAGAAAGAAATTGCAAGGGTTTGAAAACAACATTCATTCATGGGCACAGAGTAGGGGTTATAACCAAACAAAGAAAAGGGAAGGGGGCAGCAGGATGTGTAGCACAAGGGAAACTTGTCCCCATTCCTACTTGGGTTCAAGTGAAATGAAGTCAGAAGTTTATTCAATGACACAGTGCTGATCCAATTGTCTTTCTCAACTATCTGGCCCAGAAACATGCATAGGCCTTACCATTTATAGGAGTTTTGGAGCATCCACCTAGCAACAGCTTACAATACATATAATGAATGAAAAGAAGCTACTGGAAATGTGTAATCCCATCATGAAACAACAGTCATTAAGCCATAATGGAAAATTACTAAGAAAGGACGAAGTAAAAAGTAGTCATGTTGAACCTTTACTTTACATTTCATATTGTTATCAGTAGAGAACACCATTTGTTGATGAAAATATGGGTGAGCACACTCTATAAGGCTTAATCTGCTTCTTCTTGAGATTCCTGCAGCTTCTTTAACTTAGAATACATTTTCCTTAACATTTTATTTAGGGTCGTTTTTGCATGGCATTTTCCATGCGAAAGGGCAGCTGAAGCGTCACGCGATTGTGAGGAGCGATCTGCACGATGCACTCACAGTCGTGTGACACTCCAGGGGCCGGCAGGTGCCAATCGTACACCTTTTCATTTTTGGCTGGAAGTCAAAAATGGTGCATGATTGTGCATTGCTCCCGGGCCCCGCGTGCATTTACCTGGCATGCAGAGCCTCGGGAGCCGCGCCGGTCGCGCTTCCTGGCCCAGGGCAGCCTGGGAAACTCCCAGGCTGCACTGCAGAAGGAAGAGGCGGGCTCTCACGTGAGCAGGCAGCTCATGCGGAGCTGAAGCAGCAGGGAAGTGAGAGCCTCTTGCCGGAGGCTGCTCACGCGATCCCCGCACCCCAGTGCCAGAAAAAGGTAAGGTGCAGAAAGGGCCTAGGTGTTATGGTCACTTTTTCGCTTTCCCCCTTCAGTGGCTTTTCAAGGTTCCACGGAGAGGGTAATGTAGCCCAGGTCCCTGCCAGCTTCATCTCTCTCTTTCATATTTCAACCTTTTCTTGAAAGAGCAGTCCTTGTTAGCAGTAACTATGACTGGCACCAATGGCATTATAAAAGCTACAAAAAACAAATTAGTGGGTCAGAGATGGAATATATGTCAGAGAGGACAAGAGGACCAGAGTACTGGACAATATGATGGAGATCTTAAGTGCAATATTTAATAATACACTATAGGTGATGCTATTTTCACCTTGAAGCATTTTCTTGCAGCTACTTTTCCTCCAGTTTGTTTCTTAGTTAAACAAAGGTGCTCTTCAGTGGAGAGACACTGGTCTGGTTTCTCACTGGAATGAGCTGATATAGGGGGACCTGACTGAAAATTGCAACTCATTTTCCAGGCCTGTGAGATGCCAAGCTATCCTATCTTATAATGATTTCTAAGGATAAAATGGGGGAAAGACAGTTGCAGAAACTATTCTGAGGGTATCAGACAAAGAATGGAATACAAATGTGATTCAGTGGCATGGTGGAAAAATGAATAACCAGAACTAACAAATGCACCTTCCAAAGCTATATATATGGAATCAACATGTTTCTCCATTACATTCAATAATTGCTACCATCTATTATTTAAATAAGTTCTTTAGAGAAGGTCATTTATCACTAAAACACCAAGACTGTCTCTTTACTAGGAGATAAATAATTTCTAAACCTGTGGCAGCTGGATAATTTCTGGTATTCCGCATAACTGTTTCTTTGATTATTGTTTGGTTTTTTTAAAAAAAAATGTTCAAGTCATTTATTACAGGTATGTTTTTTTACTGCAGCATTGTTTCATTTTGATTTTATTTCCTTTTTTTTTAAGCATTTCCACATGAAAAATAAGTGATACATTGTAACTGATTAAATGTCTTTGGGTTTGCTGTCCTGAGCAACTGTTTATGAGAAATTATACATATCAACATTGCAAAAATTAGCAGAAGAAAAAAATCCGAACCATAATAAAACATTTGCACGGTATACTGTGTTACATTGCAATAAACAGATACAACATGGCTGAGATCCTACATCAAGGAGATAGAAGTTAAGTTTTTTGCTCACAGATGTTTATGTTCAGGAGCATTGCACAATGCCACCTCCTTAGTTAATTATAACAGCATGCAACAAAATATGCCATGAAATTCACATTTGTAGGCACAACAAGCAAATACAGTGGCAACCATTCACAATTCCATTCCTGCAACTTTAAACCTAACAAGGATGTTCTGCATTAGACATAAATGTCCAATTCCTTCCCCATAAGAATTTATATATGCTTACTCAGTGACTTGTGTATGAGATATAGTATCTTATATTTCTCTCTTATATACAAAATATTTTGAAACTGAATATGAGAATTGATGTTCATAACTTGTTTGGAGGATTGTAAGTGTGTATATCATATCATCGATATAAGCTTGTTCTTAAAATCAATACAAATCAGTTTCCTCCAATTTGTTGTTTAGTGTGCGTCAAAACTAGTTTACTTCTATTCTGAAAGGAAAGCTGTTACATTTAATCATTTACTTGATATCATGAACAGAACCTAACCATCTACAACCTGGTGCCCTCCAGGTCTGCTCCTGGAAGTGATGGGAACTGTAGTCTGCATGGAGGGAACTCTGTTGAAATGGATTAATACAGACAGGGGTCTCAATCCAATCGTTAGTCCCAACTAGAGTTAGCCAATGGAAACTTTGTAAGTTAACACTTACATAGTTATTGATTTAATGTATTTTTTCTAGTGAGCACTAACAGACTCAGACCTTTTTCATTCAAATTTTTAAAAAAACAGTGCAACAAAAAATTGTTCTAGGAAAACATTTTTAAAAAAAGAATCTTTGCAAGCGCAATGCAGAACTGAAGAACTATTAGAAATGAAAAGGACACATTATCAATTGTGTCTTAATAAAAATAAAGATCTTGTTCAGCTATGTACTGTGAGTGCCTTATTATATTTTACAGTATGGAAGATCAGACTGACTATTTTATACTGATTCTGATCAATTACTGGTGATGAGGAGCACGCTGTGCATATAAATCTGGCATGATTTGTGGTTTGCCCAAAACTTTAAGATAGAAATGTCAAAGTTTAAATACCAGTAGAATTTATAGTAATACTAATTTGGTTTCTGCGAGACCTTCCTTAAAGATTTTATGGAGACATTCCCAGGTAAACTGACAACTCTCTCAGAATTTTTCATTTACTGATATTAGAATCATAGCCCATTCAAATCTGAAGAAAATGTGTTTCCTCCAACATATTGCTCAGATTCGAAGTCCATACCTCACGAGATTCAGAAAACTCAAAGTACTCTCCCAACCACCCATGTTCACTAAAGTTGAGCAGATGTCCCAGTGTAATTTAGGAGAACACTAAATGTAATGTGACTTCTTTTCACCATCACTGTGTGCTTGAAAGAGAGAGCAGTAATATGTAGAAAATTTCTGTATAATTATGACAAATGTGTACAACAGAGCTTGGTATGCAGTGTTTTATATACAGTCCCCAAAACATAATATTAGCCCTCAGTTAACTGAGGAAAAAAAAGAGTAAATTAAGAACAATACCTGGGATCATCCACTTTTCAAATTAAAATGCAGGTATCTCAGAGGTAGAACTTGTTTACAAGAGACAAGTTCTGTCTGTTCTTCCACCAAAGCAATCTAATGTGAGCATTTGGGTGAGTCTCATGTTTCTCTGTTTGTGATGAGTGAAATACCTTCTCCCTTACTCAGATGATCAGGTAATTATCTGTTCAGGACAGGTAATCTGTCATCTAAATAAAATGGACCTGCTCCTGTATTTTTAAGCGACAGCTTGGAAAAATAATTTTTTTGGACAACTCCTGGAAAAATTCATGCTAACTGAAGCATTCTGAATGCTGTTCTCCACAAAGGGGACTTTCCTAAGCTCTGATAGGTAGAACATAGAGATGTATCACTTCATAATTTGTGCCCAGAGATAGACTGCATCCCTCAATTATACATACAGAATCACTGCCAGTGAGGGATTGATTACCAAGACCCAGAGATGAAAGGGGACGGTCTTTGCCCTCGTTGTAATTCCAAAGTGATTCCAAACGTACTAATTGTAGCCTATGGGAATTAACAGCAACTACCTATCTAAAGAAGCAGCAATAAAGGGATTATTTTGCTGCTGCCACTACAGACACTATGGCCATTTCTGCACTAGATGTCGTTAGCACATTATACTGTTCTAATGGTGGCATCACCATTTGCGTGATGCCATCAGATTAGGAATGCTCTTTTCTGCACCTTTCTCCCTTAAGCAAATGGGTAGCGGTATTGCCACTGGTGTTGCTTTCACATTACACATCCTTGGCCACTCCTGTGCCCCACTTTCACCCTGCCCCACCACCCCTGCTTGGGCAGTGATTTTGGAGGGAGGTCTTTTTTTGGGGGGGGGGGCTGTACTATGACAGCAACGTTGTAATAGCTTGACATGCCAGAGCACTATTGCACTTTTGCCCGATGCTGTTTGAAAATGTATTTTAAAAAAATAAAAAGTTTTGACTCAAAGGAGGCATTTAAAATAAACAGGAAGAGGTAATAGGAAGTTACAACAACATAGGAATCACTGGAGGAGGGATGAGCTGGGCACATCCACAGCCATAACGGAAGCACTACCAAGTGCTATAATGGCACCGCACTACAGTGGCTAACAGGACTGAAGTGTTGTAGGAGGGTTTTAATTGATTTTTTCTGGGAATAGAATATGGTGATTTGGTAATACTTGGGGATGGGATAGCAGCTGAAAATAATGACACCATGTGGAAGCACAGCTCCTGGACCAGTAACAACCCGATGCTATAGTGTTATAGCGACGTAGTGCAGAAATGGCCTATGTTTGAATCCAAGCTTTATAATGTCTAGTGTTCATAGAGACCAAAAGCATATGAGTGTGTGTGTGTGTATACACACCTTTATTCACAGAATTTGAACAAAACAGACTATTTAATACATTTAAAACACATCTCTCACTTGTTACCCTGTGTATTGGGGGTCCCGGGAGGGACACCAAAATGTGCTCTACTAAAGGTGGGGAAAATTAGCTCAGAGCACTGCTTAGCGTTACGAGAGGCAGGGTAACGTAGCGAGATCTGGAACCCTATGTCTACGGGGTCGGGTCGAGTCAAGGAGAACACAGAAGTTGAAATAATAACTGATGTTTATTAAATACAAGCAAAACAGTGTATGCAACACACTCATACAAGATAACTAAAGAAAATAAAGGTTGGAGTGGTATAGGGGGATTTTTAGAGGGATTGCTGGTTTGGGTGATACTTCACCTGTCCTGAAGCCCAGAAAAATAGAGAGCGAAGCTGGGACACGATGTAGCTCAGCACGTGGAGCTGAGAGGAGGCTCGCCAAGCAAAGCGGCAGCAAGGCGGGATGAAACTCGGGAGCGTTCCGAGGAAGGTCTCGGAATCAAGGGTTTTTATAAGGAGAATGTGACTACAGGTCATGCCGTACTTGGGGGAAAACAATAGATTTGGAGTTGGAGACAAAGCCTCCGAAAGGTCAGAATCTGAATGATTGAGTTATTGTAGCAGTTCTCAATAGAGTAGCCAGTATGCAAACGCAGAGTACTTGGGTATTGCATAGTTTACCCATCAAGCTGCCATCACGGGGCAGAGGCTCTTTTGTAAGTGGCGTGCATACTTAATTAGAATACTTGCCTGGAGGTCTCCTAAAGCAGTGAGTCAGCTATTTCTGGCCTGCCTGTATTGTAGTTTGAATATTACGGCTATTAACGGCCGAGCTTGTTTACGTGCTTGTCCGGTGGCCTCGCAAGCATGTGGAAAGGAATAGAGAAGTGCAGCCGAATTGTGACATCAAGGGATATCTTTTAATAGCTCGGACTAGCCAGGGCAGTAACACACTCATTCTTTCCCTCCACCCCTAGCTAACTCAGACACCATCCATTAATTCCTAAACCTGACTGACTCTCTCAGCCCTAGTGCTCCATTCACTCACGGCTTTCTTTTTAACTCCCCTGACTAACTAACCATATTAACTTTGATCAACTGTAGTTCCTCAGCTTTATTCAAGTCCTCTCAGACATTCCACCTATCACCACTCACTTTCAACATTCCATTCTGTCACGCCCTCCAGCCAAATTGTTGGAAGCAAAGAGGCATTAACACTTGTATAGAGTGAATAATGAAAGGGAGCTCTTGAGAACGTGCCTGCCCTTTTGTTTCACCTCTCTCTTTCTTTCTCTGATCTATGCACTCAGACCTTTTTGCTCCCTGCTTGTCTGCAGAAGTCACTTTCCCCTTCCTCCAAAAGTTAGCTAGTCCTTTTGTCTCCCTTTGTCTGGAAGGGGGCATCCATGAGGCTTCTGCTTCAGGACGCCTTAACATTCACTCATGGGAGCCAGCTTTTAGGGGCTTTTCTACTGAAATTTAGGTAATATTCTTTTGTCTATCTCTTTTTCTATCCAAGTGTCCTATCTAGGTCATGGCAACTAACAAAGGCTTGTGACTGCACAGCTGATAACTCAAAGAAACAAACAAACCACATAGCTCACAGCTTGTTACTTACTTTTATTCAGTAAAAGGTCATAGTCATAAATAGAGTCCAGCAGAATCCAAGGCAAAGCAAATAGTCTGAAGTCAGTTAATACAATCCAAGGTCAAGTACAGAGTTAAGGAATACAACCAGCAGCCAAAAAGGTCAGACAAGCTCTGACAATTCCTAGATGGGAGGGTAAGGGCAGCACCTCTATAGGTCACCATCTTAACACAGCTGCTGCCTAAGTAATTGCTGTTTCCTATAAATCCTTTGAGATTGGTGCAGGTGCTCCCTTTGCTGTCTATGCTCGGCAAACATAGGTACAGGTAAGTTGCTTCTGTATCTGAAGGTACACAATTCTCTGCTGGAGGTGGCACTGTACCCTGATCTGTCTCTGGGATTTGTGGCACTGTAGTGTTACCACCATTGCTAACCCGAGCTTGTGGGATATAAAGATATCTTTTGATATCAATAATTCGGCCCTCTACGCCCATTCCCCTCCACCTGCTTGCGAGGCCCCCGGACAAACACGCATGCAGGCTCGGCTGATAATCGCCGTAATATTCCAACACAATACAGGCAGGCCAGAAATAGCCGTCCTGCCATTTCAGGAGACCTCAAAGGCAAGTACTCTATTATGTATGCACGCAGCTTTCAAAAGATCCTCTGCCCCGAGCAGGCAACTTGATTAGAAGAATCCTCATCTGCCAAGCACTCTGCGTTTGCATACTGGCTACTCTATTGACAATTTGGCTATAACTCAATCATTCAAATTCTGACCTTTTGGAGGCTTTGTCTCCAGCCCCAAACTCATTGTTTTCCCCAAGTACGAACTAGCCTGCGGTCACAATTTTCCCTATCAGAACCTCTGACTTTGAGTGCTTCCTCGGATTGCTCTTTGCTTCCATCCCGCCTTGCTGTCGCTTTGTCCAGCGAGCCTTCCCCTCAGCTCCACGTGCTGAGATCCACGCTCCTCAGCTTGTCTGCTTCTAACCGGGCTTCAGGACAGGTATAGTATTACCCAAACCAACAACTCCTCTAAATATCCCTCTATCGCACTCCCACCTTTATTTCTTTAGTATCTGTGTGAGTGTGCTGCATACACTGTTTGATTGTATTTTTAATAAAACAACATTTATTATTTCAACTTCTGCGTGCTCCTTGACTCGGCCTGACCCCGTAAACATAGGGTTCAAGATCTCACTACGTTACCCTGCCTCTCGCATTGCCAGCCTGTGCTCTTGGCTAATTTCCCCAACTTATATAATTGAGGGCGCATTTAGGTGTCCCTCTCGGGACCCCCAGAAATCAGGGTAACAGTAGCCTCCTCCTGTTCAGTAGATCCTAGTATGTCCCATGTTCAGTCCCTGAGTCTGATTCCATGCTCTGGAAGCAGGGCATGACACCAAGATAGATTTCCTGAAACAATAAATATAAAGGTTTCTCTTTTTGTGTTGCAAGAGGATCCTGAGTATTTTTCTTTTGTTTACTACCAAAAATTTGTGGAGGGGTTGGTGGATGATGGGAGCTACGCAAAAACCGCGATAGCACTTCCCTCCTGCACTGAGCTCTGGCAAAATGCTGTACAGAGTCAAGTGTGTCAAAAACCACCATATAGCAGAGCACTGCACACACAGCTTAAAAGCGTGCCCAGCAGAGTATAAACACTAGCAGCATTGCTCTGAAGCCACAAAAATACACCCACACAATGTTATCTTCCAACTCCAGGAGGCTTTTTCTCTTCAGTTACGATACATACATATTTATAGTACTCCAATGAAGTTTCAGCATTCCACAGCAAGCATCCAACATAGCCTCCAGCCGCACCATCAGACAAACGAGCGGACAGTTAGCTAGGACTCAGCCCCTTATATACATACCTTGCTGATGCAACTCTAGCCAACTTTGCATGTTCCCATGTCTGATGCAACCCTCTGCCCCGGTTATGTGTTACAATGTCCCAGCAAGATAGACATGGGATTACATTATTCACTGTCATTCCCAGGTGCAAACCTCAATGTGCATCATACATATTTTATTTGGACTACAGGTCCAAACTCATATTCCTCTGGCTGTGGTGCACTTTGCTCGATATAGATACCAAATACTCCTGCACAAGTTACATTAATATCTATAATAAATTAAACAATACTTTACACCCAAATGTCCATGACATCACAACACACTCTGGAATTCTGTGGAAAAATGCTTGGCTTGTTTCGTGTCCCTGCCTTTAAGAACCAAACCTGCACCTGCCTGTATAGGTTCATCTTTCTATCTGCTTCACCCTACACTGAGTTTTGTTTCTGTGACTCCAGTTGGAGCATGACAGAATGCTGGGCACTAGCTTTTAGAAAGAGAGAGGGAGGGAATAAGCAAATCACTTAATTCAAATGAATAGCTCAATTGTGCAATGGTCCACTCCAGCTCCCTTTCCATCTGCTTCTCCTTCCCTGTTCAACTTGAATATACCAGCATTTGGGGCAATTCAAGCCAGGATTTAGTTTTGCAATTCAAATTATCCTAAAAGGCCTTAAAGCCATTCTCTTTCTTTCTGGTTCCACTAATTAAACTGGCACAAAAAAAATCAAAACCCCTTTTCTGTTATAGCACTTGCACCTATCATCTTGATTCACAATGTCACCACATTCTACACCTACGTAATAATTTTACTTCTGTGCAGCTCACAGCCAACTACCTTCTGAATGACTCAACTGCTCTCATAATTTACCTCTACAAACACTTGCTGTGAGGAAAATATCCCGGACTCTTTTCTTTTGTGATTACCAAGTCCGCTTTGCCAACCTGTACTCAGGCCAAATATATTCCCATTATAAATGACGTGCCAGCATATAAATTATGTGGTGCAGCTTATGAAATAGCTCTTTGGACTGCCAAATTTGGGTAAAGTTTGCAGACTTCGGGGAAAATTAGTCTTAATTCACATCCACATATATCACTTGATTAACCTACCACTTGATGACTTGCAGCTGAATGTGTGGATTTCCTCTCTTCCAAACTCATCCACTTCCTGAGTAGAGATCAGTCAGGGACAATGCTATAAGCTTTAACTTCCTTGTGGGTAAAAGATCCAGGTTTGAAGAAGTAGTGGGAACACACAGACCATTGGGGCCACATGTGGCACCTGCCCATCATTTTTGCAGTCTCCTGCTTGTTGTTTCCATCTCTATTAAACTGTAGCACCATTCATTGGTGGCCAGTATGTGTGGGCAATTATAGCAGACAGACTTCTAGGCCAAGGCTAGATAGACAAACATTTGCCACCTATTGTTTAATGATCTGAAGAGTTTACTATTTTGTCTACACTTGAACCTTGTTGTCAATGTCCAGCTGGCGGCTAAGCAGACACAGAGGCAGGAGCTGAGTTTTATGGCTTTAGTCATAAATAAAGCAAAGTGGTTACATCACCAAAAGAAAGTATACACAAGCGACAAAGTCCCAGGAATGGCAGACTCAGGCAGCAAGGTCCGATTGGGGCAGAGAGCTCATGACACGGGATGCAGATTCATGGTTGGTAGACGGTTGTTGCCCCGTGCCCACCCCCAACAGCGTCTGACTTAAGTACTCAGTTTTCAGCCCAGCTGAGGCCGGTCAACTGTCCGTTAGCCCCGCTCACAGCTGGAGCCTCTCAAGAGTTCAAAGCTGCTTCATCAAGCGTTTCTCCCGCAGCTGCTGAGACCTCCAGACCGCCCCCTTTTCCAGTCACCTCTGGAGGAACGTGGGGGGAGGGTCTGCCTCAAACTCTGGGCTGGAGTCAGAGACCCTGGCCTCTGCCTCTGGAGCGCAAATGTCTGCTGCAGGTGCTGGCCCGGTCTCCATTCCAGGGACACCTGGGGAGTCCCAGGCAGGCTCCTCCCTAGACTCTGAAGCAGACCCCCCTCCAGGAGGCCCCTCCCCGGGACTCACCCCGGGCTTGGAGTCCAAGTCTGAATTGGGAACGAAGTCAGCCTGGCTCATGACACCTGTAGGCATCAGTTTCCATCAGACACTTTTTGGAACATATGACCAGCTAATATTAGTATCTATGGTGAATATGTTACTATATAGTATCGGCTACCTCCAATCACCCTTTTCTGTATTTGAAATTTTTTTAAGTTTGATACTGAGTTTTAAAACCTCAGCTGCCAAAAATTAGTGGCACCTCTGCTGAAGAACCAAACTCCCATCTTCACTCTTTCCTTTCTAGGAGGTAAGAAGCCACTTTGGCCTGCACACTGGCAGGGGTCTATGGTGCAGGCAGGCCCTCTGCCACACCACTGTACCATAGAACTGCTGTTGCAGCTACTACGATTTGTTGGTAGCAATAGCAAATTTGGTTTATTGTCATTGGTAATTGTCAGCAAGTTGACCGTGACTTATGTTGACCTTGTGAATGAGAGACTTCAGAATTCTCAATGTCAACAGCCCTGTTTAGATCTTGCAAACTAAGGCCATTTCCACATGACAACACTATTCCGCATTGTCTCACTGCAGTCCCAGGTCCAAAAAGGAGCACATCAGCAATGCTCCCCTCTGCACTCACTCGGTCCATGAGGAAGAGAACACAATGGCACCATGTCTTCCTTCCACAGCACACCTGGGCTTTTTCCATTGCTGCACTATGGAAGGAAGCATCGCCAATGCGCTTCCACAGCTTCCATATGGCCAGAAGTGACAGGAGCACCGCGCAATCACAGACGCGAAACAGATTTTTTCCGTTTTGCAAAAACAGCGCAAGCGTGACGCTCCGCACCAGGATGGTAGTGGGACAGTGATGACATCATGCAGAAGCACGACCTGCCGACCGCTGCCATCCTGTGGCAGAAACAAGACAGCAATGTCGTGTGGAAAGGGCCTAAATCGGTGGCTTCCTCGACTGAATTTTTTCATCTGTAATGTGGTCTTCCTCTTTTTCTACTGCTTTCTACCTTTGTTGTGGTTTGATGTTGTGTGACTGCAAGTGATTTGTAAATTATGGCAACTCTAATATAACCCTATAATGGGGTTTTCTGGGGCCAAGTGTGTGTGATGTACCCAAAGTCACCCAGTGGGTTTCTGTGGCCAAGAGACAAATTAAACCCTGGCCTCCAGGGTCATAGCCCAATTCTAAAACCACTACCTTTCTGAGCATTATTATCTCTCCTAGTGAGTCATGTCTTCACATAGGTCAAAAGTATGAAGTTTCAGTTTCAGTCATCTTGACTTCTAGGGAGAGTTCAGGCTTGATTCACTTTTAGACCCATTCGTTTGTCTTTTTGGCAGTCCATGATATCTGCAGAACTATCCTCTGGCACTACACTTTAAATGAGTTGATTCTCTTCCTGTCAGCTTTCTTCACTGTTCAGCTTTTACAACCATACATAGAAATTGAAAATACAATCGCATGGATAATCCTGACTTTGGTATTGTTACTGCCCTGGCTAGTCCGAGCTTTGGGGATATTAAAAGATATCCCTTGATGTCACAATTCGGCTGCACTTCTCTATTCCTTTCCACATGCTTGCGAGGCCACCGGACAAGCACGTAAACAAGCTCGGCCGTTAATAGCCGTAATATTCAAACTACAATACAGGCAGGCCAGAAATAGCTGACTCACTGCTTTAGGAGACCTCCAGGCAAGTATTCTAATTAAGTATGCACGCCGCTTACAAAAGAGCCTCTGCCCCGCGATGGCAGCTTGATGGGTAAACTATGCAATACCCAAGTACTCTGCGTTTGCATACTGGCTACTCTATTGAGAACTGCTACAATAACTCAATCATTCAGATTCTGACCTTTCGGAGGCTTTGTCTCCAACTCCAAATCTATTGTTTTCCCCCAAGTACGGCATAGCCTGCAGTCACAATTCTCCTTATAAAAACCCTTGGTTCCGAGACCTTCCTCGGAACGCTCCCAAGTTTCATCCCGCCTTGCTGCTGCTTTGCTTGGCGAGCCTCCTCTCAGCTCCACGTGCTGAGCTACATCGTGCCCCAGCTTCGCTCTCTATTTTTCTGGGCTTCAGGACAGGTGAAGTATCACCCAAACCAGCAATCCCTCTAAAAATTCCTCTATACCACTCCAACCTTTATTTTCTTTAGTTATCTTGTATGAGTGTGTTGCATACACTGTTTTGCTTGTATTTAATAAACATCAGTTATTATTTCAACTTCTGTGTTCTCCTTGACTCGACCCGACCCCGTAGACATAGGGTTCCAGATCTCGCTACGTTACCCTGCCTCTCATAACGCTAAGCAGTGCTCTGAGCTAATTTTCACCACCTTTAGTAGAGCACATTTTGGTGTCCCTCCTGGGACCCCCAGTTCACAGGGTAACAGTATTCAATGATATATATTTACATTTGAACTGAATGCATACTACTTTTGCACTCTGAACTCAATTTTCAGCAGTTGAAGAACAAAGAGAGAGAACAGGAGGACGAGAGAAAAAGTGGGACATTTTAAAAACAGCTGAAAAACTGGTACAACTGAGGATTAATCAGGACTGTCACTGCCAAATCGGGACAGCTGGGGGAAATGTAAGTATAAGATGGTATTGAATCTTAATGGGTAATTGTGACACCTCTTCCTTTAAATGATGAAATAAATATTTTGCATAGTGGAGCATAAAACAGATTAGATACTAATCTGAGGATTAAATGATTGTGTAAAGGACTGGTGTGCATGTAGTCAGATAAGAAATAAAATAAGCAGATTAGTTATACTGCTTTGGTCAAAATTAAGGTAGCTATAAAATGTGTTATTGGAGGCTAGAAAGGAGAGCCCTGCTTGCTAGCAGGGTCTATAACCCATTTGTATGCAAGTTTAAATCAGTCATTGCAAAGTACAATGATCCTGGATTGCAGCAGAAGAGATAAGATTGTTAATGAGAAAATAATAATAACAACAATAACAACAACAAGTGAAGAAACAGGGAACACTTCAAGGAGAGTTTCTATAGCAGAACAGGCATCTTAAGCCTATCGCTCAAAGAATTCATACCTCCAGCATCTCACGGATGAAAACTAACAAGTATGCGGTCATTGGCCAAACAACATCAGAGTGCAGTCAAGATAGAAAAGGTATTAATGAGGAAGAACACAGACAGAGGCATATCTAGGGTGGGACAACTGGAATGCAAGCCCCAGGTGCCAATGTCAGGGGGGCACAAAAATGTGGAACCCCACCCTTCCACCCGGAACTGGCCCACCGCTGCCTCCCATCTCCACCAGAGTCCTTGTGAAAGAAGGGCAACAGAGGGTTAATCAGGACTGTTGTTGTCAAATCAGAACAGCTTCTTGCATATAATCCACAGAGACGGTAATTCTCAAATATGCCTCATCCTTGCTTTGTACATACATGCACAGGTTCTTGTAGAAGGACAGCAAGAGGGGTCTTGATACATACCCGTCCCAGGCCCCATACACTTTACAAGGGACCCTGCAAAGCTGGCTAGGTGGGTGACAACACACCAAAGGTGGTCCTATCCAGGGTGCTATTTATCCCAGGGCTAGCTGTCAGCTCAAATGGATGTGTACTCTGACTCCCCTCTAAATGGAGGATGCCTACATGGTCATTCTACCTGCAGGACATGGGACCTCTTACTCTACTGATGCTGATCTCATGATTAAAACACTCAGGTTTTCTTCATTTGAATGGCATACTGAGTCTTCAGCACACTTGACCCTTGCTGCTCATCCACTAGGCCTTTTTCTGGACGCTACTCAGATGCTGTGAGATCCATTCATAGATGTACCACATAACATGTAATTTTGTCCAGCGCAGGGTCATTTAAAGGTCATTCCATTTCTCTAGAGGACTCAGTGTTCCGCTCGCTGCTGAATGCCAGAGATTATAATTCTGCTACCACTGATTTGAGCATTTAGGAAGGGATGAAACAAAATGAGAAGAGCTGCAAAACATGTTTATCAGGTATATCAGAACTGTGGCACGTACTCCTTAGTTGCAAGATTTAGAACAGGATACAACATATATTTAAATGAGAGGAGTTAAGGTTTAAAAATAAAAGGCCAGCAACGCTGAAATCCAATTTGTTCCAAATTTTTGTCTGCTTGTAATCAAAACAGCTCAGAGCTAGACCATAAAATATGGCTATTCTAGTTTTGTAAATAATTGATGAAATCACAGCATGTGGTAGATTTCCTTTCCATTTAGTGGCATGAATGCCAGGGTGATTTAATTAAACCGTAGCTGCCTGCTCATTTAACAGTGAAGACATAGTATTGTCTGTACATAAAAAGAACTCTATCGTCTTCTGCATTATCTTATGGAGAATCAGAACTACATTTCTACAAATTCCATGACAAAAAAAACAGACTTTTGGAAACTGTGTTCAAGTCATTACCACAGATATTTTTGATGATAATCTCCTAAATTCAAGGACTGCCATATGAATGTATCATGACATTTCAAGGATGTAAGTCTTATTACAATACACATTGTATTTTCTATCTTCTTTCTCCTCTTGAATCACTATTGGAAAACTGAGAGAGACTGGCAAGTAACTTTTCACTTGGAGAAGCCCTCTACCCACATAACTGCATAAGAGAGAAACAGTGGAACACTAAAACAGTGTAGGGCGGAAAGTGGCGGAGGAGGGCAACAACTGCTGTGTGTCCTGGAACCAATTTTCTGCTCTGGGATGCTCCATGGAATGCTAAAAGCCCCCCACACACACACACACAAAAGCCAATACAAACCTCAGAAGTGGACAGGAGTCCAAGTTATAGTTCAGTCGGCCCTCCACATTGTGGGCTTCACTTTCACGGAATTGATTATTTGGGAGTTTCTCCAACCCCTGTCCCCCTGCCTACCTCAGGTGCTTCTTTTCTGGGAGAGCCTTCCCTCTCGGCAGCTCTGATCAGACTGTGAGGCCCTTTAAAACCCTACCTCTGATCCTCCTCTTCATCCAGCGGCTGCCTGGCCAGCTAAGGGTAGCTCACAGCCCGATTTCTCAGCACCACAAAGCCTTCCCCAATCAGTGCCCACACACACCCAAGGAAGAAGGTAGGTGAGAGACAGCAAGTACCATGCAAGTACCATACTACCATGCTGACTCACCTCCTTTTGTTCTTCTTTCCCTGCCCTGGTTTGGACCCTGGGTGCCCGTTCTGCCCACCATGCCTCACCTCTTTCCCACAGACAGACAGACAGACAGGCAGGCAGACACACACACACACACACACACACACACACACACACAGATTTTAATATTTGTGTTTTTTCCACTTTTGTGCCCTTAACCCTAGCAAAGGTGGAGGGCCAACTGTATTGTATTAGGACAGCGAAGATCTATGTACAACTCCCACTGTGTGTCCTTAGACCATTCACTCTCTCTCACTCAGATTAACTTACATCATGGGATTTTTCTGAAGACACAAATAAGACAAATGGATGACATTGTACTCCTGAAAAAATGGTAGCTTATAAATATAAGAAACACATGAATAAATAAATACACAAATTGTTTCTTCCTGGTTTAAGGAGGCTTTGGTGCTTTTGACACATTAACAGCCATTACTCTAATGGCCACTAATTTCTGTGCCTAGCACCCAACACATCACACATTCAGAAAAGGAACAAAATTTGCCAGGCTTAGCAGACCTAGAAGCAGTTGGTTAAGAACGAGTATTGGCACAGAAAAGCAACTCAGAAACAATAGGCACACCTGTTTCCTAGAATCACAGCTGAATGAACATAGGAAGCTATATGAAGAAGGAACATACATACCCTCCTGCATGCGAGTGATGAAAATTGAGACACATGTGGCCAAGCAACATTAGCTTGTGCTCTGGATGGCAAAAGTTGTTCATCAGAAAGAGCAGACGAGCTAGGAAAGGCTGCAGGAGTTTGCTTTTTCCCCAAGCCTACGGAGAACGGCAAGATTCTTTCTCTTCTGCTCCCTAATGAGCTTATTGACTTGAAACTACTTTTACACTCAGTGCCCTTCTGCCCTACACTGTTATAGTGCTATTATTCCAATTTCAATATCTTATGGAATTCTGGGGTTTGTAATTTACTGAGGCCAAAGAGCTATCTGGCTGAGAATTCTAAATGCCTCTCCCTAAACTTCAAACCCCAGGATTCCATAAGATGTTGAAAGTGGACTAGTAGCACTATAACAGTGTAGTGCGGAAAGGCCCTCAGTTTGCACCAATTGAAGTAAGCTGAGGAAAAATAGAGGAGAAGACAAAAACGGAGACATTATAAAAACAGTTGAAAAGGGGAGGCAACAGAGGATTAATTGGGACTGTCTCTCCAAAATCAGAACAGTTGGAAGGTGTGCAACATGTCTAAAACTTCAGGAAAGAAATAAATGCCACACAATGTCCTCATTATGAAAGGACTTGGTCAATATCTAGACAAGAGCTTCATATTAATTCCTATCATTTGGTGCTCATTGTGAGAACAGGTATGGAATTTGGCTGACAATAAGAACAAGGAGGAACCCAAAGTAAGAGGGCAGGTGGGTATGGGGAAAAAAGGAATGAACTCTGAAGGAAAGGCAAAGTCAATAGGAAATCCTTCACACCCACTTCTCCTATTGTGAGAATTTTCTCTAAAGATTCCTACTATCTTGGTGCTAATTTCACTTATAATACTCTATTCTGCAATTGCCCCCCTTCTAATTATTAACTTAGCTTATTGTAGGCTTCTGTTGAAAGGCTTAAGATATGAGTGCTATCTTGGGTATTTCTGCCCTGGCAGACTTAAACTTGAGATTTCAAAATTTTTTATAGTGGAGAAATCAAAATGATCACATTTGACCACCCATGCCTAGCTTTTTGATGGCTTAGCTCCAAGAAGTCTGAGTTTGAAGCCCTGTGAAATTAGCACAGTCTCCTATTAGTTCTAAATCAGGATTGACAGCTGCTTTTTCAGAGAGATTTGTCATCTTTAATGCACATACATACCTAATGCAGTTATGTTACACGATCCTCATAGTGCTGGTTAGGGTTCCCAAATTTCAAGGCCTAAGACCGGGGTCTTCAGGGCAATGGAAAAGAATTTCAGGGTGAGAGAGCTACCTTGAAAAGTGTGCATGTATGTATTTTCCTTATTTGTTATTCTTGGTGTTTTGAATGGCATATACTGTATAACCGTGATTGATGCTTAATATATCCTGAGTAACAGTATCATTAGGGGCTGCTCCTATGACATCACCCCATAACATCATGAGGACCCATCTTATGACATCACAAGGGGTTGTCCATAGGTCTCAGGTTTGTGCCCTGAAATCAAAGGTCTTGGAAAAGTCCTGAACTGACAACCCTAAACTGAGCTAAATAGTTGTACATTCTGATCAGTGCAGCAGTAGGGAGAACTTTGCTCCAGCCCATATGAAGAATTTAATGAAGCTCATAAATTTCTTCACATTTAGTCAAAGATTTTCTGAAATAAAAATTCAGACATGGGAGAAAGCAAAAAAAAATTGAGAGATTTATCTGTCCTAATGGTTTCTGCCTGTTATTTTATATAAAATTATGTTTAAACAACTCAGTGGCATTTGCAAAAATATGCATATTTGAAGTGGTGTTGGTCTTGTTCAATACAAATCAAATATGCTTGGCTGGGCATCATCCTCTGATCATAAAATATTCATGATATATTTAATTTGTAAATAGCTGACTTCATAAAAGTAAACAAGCTGTATCCAAAAATGTTTGAAATGAGAGGCTAAAAGGATCGAAGCCAGCATGAAAAGCAGAAACGATAAAAGGAAGATGAAATTGGTCTAAGGGGAACACAGAGGAACAACATTTATCATTCTGTTTCGTTTAAGATGGCTACTTAATACTTAAATAAGTGCAATGCATGCCATGATTCCAATGTCTCTTGGCTTCTGTAGTTAAACTGTTGGTATTTTCCATCTGCATAGTCTGTTTGATTCATAGACTGTACATATTTATCACTCCATCTAGTAACAAACAGGTGGTAGAAGACAACAGACACAGAGCTTGGAAAAAGTTACTTTCTCGACCTATCACTTCAGTCTCAAGATCCTATATTGTCTTGCATAGTATAAATATCTGCCAGCTGAATTATACTACGCCAGCTCTACACAATCCTTATGCTGAATACCACCATAGCTCAATGTATGAGAAAAGATGAATGCACATAACTGTCACCTCATTGTGCAATGCACAATATGCACTGAAACACTACTGTAGATGTACTATTGTGCATCTGCAGAACTCCATTCCCACTATCATCTGCTGGATATGTCCATTGCACCTTGTCTTAAAAATTGACTCTGCATTCACAGTCCAATTGATGCCTGCAAGGCATTGCCAACAGGATTCTGACCCCAGAATGCCCCAGCCAGCACAGCCACCAAAGGATTCTGGGATTCCTGAACCCAAAAATTAACTTTACCAAACTCTGAACAGAAATGAAATCAAAATGAAGCTACCAAGAAATAAAATAGGAGAATCAGTATCAGTTACAGCCGGCAGCTTCCACATCAGTGGGCTGGTGAATCCATGCCAAGTTTAGTCCAAACTTTACAAAGTGCTGGATCTATTTTGAGGTGGGGTATGGCATCTTGGAGAGCTCTCTTAAACTTCAGCAGATTCCTTGCCACACTGATGTGGAAACCACAAGCCACAACTGATCAGCACATTCAAAAAACCCCAAAACTTCACATTTACAGAAAGGAAAAAAAAACAAACCACCTCTTCTCCCATCCCCAAAAACTCAATGTGGGATAAGCAAGTTTAGTAATCACAAGACATAAAGTATCCATTTGGGGTGGAAATGGAAAACCTGTATATATCACAAGAATTTGTTATAGTGCCACTTGATATGAATGGAGAGGCAAATGTTTAAAAACAAAATCAGGAGGCATATGGGAGCAAGCACTGCACATGGTCCTGATGTCAGGTCATGATGCTTCCCTGTCATAGTATTATATGGGAACGGGTAAAAAGGAGACTGGTTTCGTACATGTGCTTATGTTACATATTGCATATTGTATATTCAGCCGAATGCTATGCTTGCTTTCAAGTATAAGAGTTTAGTATAATAGTCTACCTGCAAATTACCTATATGGATTGAATTGCAATAATGACACCAGACAAGTGAGAGGGAACTAGAGGGCAAAAGCAGGACAAGAAGTGTGAAGTGCGTTATGACAACACTTGCTGTTCACATAACATAGGGGATTAAGAGAACGAGTCAACAACTGTTCAACGTCAGGAAAGTCTGGGGAAAACACCAGCCTGAGAAATACAGGACAATGCTATACTAACCAATGAAAACTTAGTGAACATGAATTTGTAATAGATGGCTTTTAAGGTTGCTGTACAATTCAGTTCTGGCAACTTCTGTAGACGTGTGCAGTTGTCAGCCATTACTATCTTCTGAATAAACTGGTAACTTCAGAGTGTATTCTTTGGAGCAAGGGATTATCCTGTACATGGCAGCTGGTTAGGAGGTTATTGTCCCAAATATTGATTAGTTGTGACCAGAGTAAATCAATAGGGTTTATTTACATGTTTACTCACCATTCCACAATCGATTAAATGGGTCTATTCTAGTTGGGACCAATCAACAGGATGTTATGGTCCCTGCACCAAGCAAGCCACAGTACTGCCACACTTTCTGACCCACAAATATTTTGTACGCCCTAACGATGACATTAGATAATTAATTGCTTGGTTGCAAACATCAGGATTTGGCTGCTGGTAGGTTTAAATATAGACTACCTGGCTTGAGCAGTTGTAGAGAGGCACCAAAAAGCAATGAGCTTTGAGGAGGCTAGTGACAAGGAGTTCTATTCCTCAAAGACAGCAAATGAACAAGACATAACACGTCTTCCATTTGGCACATGTACAACCAAGCCATTTGGCGGAGAGGAGAGAGACAATACCAGACCAAAAGCAGCATGAAGGATTCTGTCCTTGTAAGGTAACTAGTGGTCCTTAAAACAAGAACTGTTAGCAAAGCTAGTAAATGGCTCCAAGAAGCCTTGTCCTAAACTGAAAAGCATAACTCCCTTAATTCTGGGCAATCCTATTGTCTTTTAATGAGACCAACTCAAAGTAAACAAATTGTAGATTTCAACAAAATAGCAGTGAAGAGAAGACAGAGGAAAAATGTCAGAGCACGAACACCCCAATAAATGGGCAATGAAAGCCTATAGCAGTCAGATAATAACAAGTTATCAGTGTTGCCATTCTGATTTATCACTTTTTAAATGGCTGAAGTGTTTCATACAATGTGCTGGTGATTCACAGGATGGTCCTAAACATGTTTTTCAGAATTAAATCTCAGAAGTGAACAAGATCAGTAAGACCAGGATCAGATCTTAGAAGTAACAGTCAGCCCTCCACATTTGCAGGTTTCACTTTTGCGGATTTGATTATTCACATATTATTTGCTGTCAGCTCTGCTGCCTCCCTATGCCATTTTTAATAGGGACTGCAAGTCTTGTGAGACTGAGAAACTGGAAACAAGGCTTATAAGTCCCTATTAAAAATGGTGTGAGGCAGCAGTGGAGGTGGCAGTAAGCTCCACAAGCCATTCACTTCTGCCTGTGAAGGAATCCTGATGCCTCAAAGGAACCCATGGTGGATTGAATATGGGGATCATACTTTTGTGTGTGTTAAATATGGTTTGGGAGGTCCTAAAGTTATTCGCAGTTTTTCCACTTTCACGGGGGTCCGTGCTCCTAACCCTAGCAAATGTGGAGGGATGACTGTAGTTACAAAGCGACCAATTCTTTTATCCAGTAACAAAGGTATAATTGTATTACATTTGTAACTCATTGAGGGACTTTATTCTTCTTGTTTTTAATTTTGCAGTATAACTGTAACATTTAGTTAAAGCTTACCATATGTCCTCCTCTGCCTGGGCATGCCTTCTTTTTCAAAGCTAAAATGCCTCTCCAGGCAGATTTTTATAATGTTCACCTCCTGCCTACTAGCACTGCATTCTCATCACTGTCTCATTGGTTCCATTGAGAGCTCTACTATGAAAAGAGATAGAGGCCAGCCTGGCTGAGTACTCAGACAGAGAGAGACAGCAACTCAGGAGAGTTGGAGGAGAAGGGAGATAGACCTGGAAGGGGAAGGTTAGCTAGCCAAGAAAGGCAGCTGAGGGAACCTCCAGCCACACAGAGGTGGTGGAACAGTGAGGCTTGGTGGAGCGGGTAAGGCAGTTGTTGGAAGAGAGGGAGAATGAGAAGGCAAAAATTGTTATTTTAATACAGTGATGGTTAGGAATATTTCTATTAGCAATTATCATAGCTTGTATAGTGGGGTATTTAAAGTGAGAGCCATGGTAGTGATCGGTGGATTGAAGTACTCAGTCAGCAAATGTCTTTTTTGCTTTTTGAAATATGGTAGCCCTAATTTAGTTATTTTCATAGTGAAGGTGGTAAGGCTTCAGTAAATGGTAGAGGAAGACTATCACATGGATCAAGAGTTGACTCAGGCTGTGCATTATAGTCTCCTTTCCACTCTGTTGTGGGTATCATGGAGATGACAACATTGGTGGACATGCATGTATTTTGTACCCTAGACTGGCAGCTTGCAGCATTCAGAGTTTTTTTAAAAAAAAAAAAACACTGAAAAGCAAATATTTTAAATGCTTTCCAGAAATGAGAAAGACTTAGGTCATTTCTGCACTACATTGTTGTAGTGCTATTATTCCATTTTCAACATCCTGTGGAATCCTGGGCTTTGCAGTCTAGGGAGGGGCATTTATAATTCTCAGCCAGAGAGCTCTTTGGTCTCAGTGAACTACAAACCCCAGAATTCCACAGGATGTTGAAAGTGGGATAATAGCACTATAACCGTGTAGGGCAGAAATGTCCTTATTTTTCAAAATCATAACTATAATGGCAACTAATTACTTTCGAGGACTCATAACTATTGCTGTAACTAATTACTTTTTAAAAAGTAATTCTACAAGCTATCTTCAGATATAGGAGGACAGATAGGGAGCTCAATCAGACTTATTCAAACCTAAGAGCATTCAGGATTTCTGTCTCATTTCTAATATCAGATGCTGTGTAAAGGTTATATTTGCACGGTGGCATATTTATATTTCTGAAGGAGTTTTTATAACTATTTCCTACTAAATCATTCATGTGAATATTCCCTTTCCTTCTCCCTTTGTATAAACTCCTTTCCCAGTAGTCTTGTGTTTAATTAGCTTGTAAAGTCCTTAGAGAGAACGCCTCTGGGTTTTCAACTGCAGTATAGTACGTAGTGGTTCTGCACTGTTTAGAAGCAATTGCCCTAATCCAACAAGACAGGACCAAGAAGACACAAATGAATGTTACATCCACAATTCTTCAAACTGGGTGCGTACGAACACAACACCAACTGAGTTTCTTTTTAATACCCCTGATTACAGGAAGGTCAGAGGGGTTGTAATAGATGGGCTGTCCTTATTCTGGATTTGAAACCAGATAGAATTTACCAATTCAGTTAGTTTCATTTATTGTTAATTCTCAGTGAAAAATCTATATATTTATTTTAAGGTGGTCACACATTCCTGTTTTTCAGTGACAGTACTTTACTAAAAGGGCAGTCAGAAGGCTGTCCACTGTTTAAGAATATCTTGAGGGACCAGCCAGGCCTGGTTTGTTTATTTATTTGTTTGTTTACAGTATCAGTGAATAGATTTTATTGGGCGGTAACACCTTGTTTCATTTCACACAGGTATGACAATGTAGGTAAAATGTTGCTTTTTGAGATCAAGGAAAAGGAAACTGGGTGAGCTCCGGAGTAAGTCTTCAGAACACTTTAAACTTGACTTGTCCCTCTTGAACTTCCAGTTGTGAGAGGATGATGACAATGATGATGATGATGAAGAAGATGATTACTATTACTATTAGTCATGTAACTATAAGAGGAGAGGGCAGGTGCATTGAAGTTGACCATTCACAGTTTGCATGTGAACAGAAGACTGAGAAAGAAAGATTTCCTTATGTGGGAAAGGGTGCTTCTGGGATATTGTATTCTTTATGGATGGGCCAACCAAATCTTCAAATCCTCGAATCCTGGGTAAGGATTTGAGGTCCCAAATCCGAATCCCTGTGCCAAAATAGGCAAACGGAATCTTTCGAATCCACCAACTAAATAGAATGTTGGAGACCGGGATGCCTGAAAACCAGGGAGACCGGGACACCCGAAAACCAGGGAGACCGGGACGCCTGAAAACCAGGGAGACCGAGACACCTGAAAACTAGGGAGACCGGGATGCCTGAAAACCTGGGAGACTGGGATGCCTGAAAACCTGGGAGATCATACATACAAGGGAAGATAGTAAGTAGGTGAGGTTTTCCCTTGGAGGAATAATGGGCTTTGCTAACAATTTCACAAATTACATCTGGGCTTGTATTCTAAGATATTTAAATTGAATATTTCATATTTAAGTTCAGGACTCAACTGGAAGCTACAGGCTTGAGATTTCAAGGACAGCTGAAACATTCCTTTACATAGCTCCCTTGCAAACCTCTTTCAGACACAATTCTGGGGTTTGGAGTTTTACAAGGTGTCACAGCCTTCCCTGCCAAAGTGTGCTGGTGAATCATCAAACTACAAACCCCAGGATGCCAGAAGGAGCTATGCAAAGAAAAGCCAGTTTTGACCTGGATTATCTCTCTACTGTAGTATGTGGCCCTGTTTACACAGGCAGGAAAATGTGGGCTTAATCCACATTTTCCTGCCTGTGTTCAAAGGGCCTTCATTTCATTTTCAATCTGGGGAGATCCTGAGGCAAAACTATGACAATTGTCTTGGCCATATTTCTTAAGAGGGAGGTTTCCCTTTGCCTAGGTTTTTGCTAAGGCTGAGGGAGTGCGCCCTGGCCAAGAGTATCCTTCTTTCCCTTGCTTTTTAAACTCTTTTTTAAAAAAGGATTCGAAAGATTCGAGATTCGTGAGAGTCATGGATTCCCAGAACCTTCCATGGATTCGGATCTGGATCTGTGGTATTTCACCATAGACCAGTTCTCTCTGTGTCAAAGAAAAGGTTGATTAAATCAAACAGTCATAAATCAAAATTAAAACTGTAGTCAAGAAATCAGAAAAAACTAAGGCCGTTACCACACAACATTGTCATTCCAGCAGAGCAACGTGTTCCTACCAGTCCAGGATGCATGCCATCGCATGATGTCGTCACCCACCCACAGATGTTGCGTCCTCATCTGTGGGAAATGAGCCCTTTTTCATTACCAGAAAAAAATCAGTAATGGCTCTCTTTCCCATGATGGTCTCATCATCTGCCTGCATGCAGTAAGGGCTGAAATGCTCAGTAGCACTTCCTTCCACAGTACAGTACAGGAACCAACCAATCATGGGTTGTGGGGTGGGGAAGAGGTGAGGAAAGGGACTTGCCATTGGCACTATACTGCAGAAGGAAGAACAGTGCCCCTGACACTACTCATCTGCAGCAGCCAACCAGGTGCTGTGGGCAGCATTCAGCCCTTGATCCCATCCCAGCAATGGCAATGCTGGGGATCCTGCCGGGATGACATGCTATTGGGGCATAGTGCGGTAAGGGCCTAAGTCTTGGAAGTCTCAAGTGTAAAGATATGTATTCAATACCACAGTCAAGATCATTCAAGCTGTAGTATTTTCACTTTCTATGTCTGGATGTGAAAGCTGGACAGTAAAGAAATCTGAAAGGGAAAAAAAATCAACTTATTAAAATGTGGTATTGTGGGAAAATTCTAAAGATATTACAGATACTGTCAAAAAAAGATAAATAAATGGATTTGAGACCAAATCAAGCCTAAACTCTTCCTAGAAGCTGAAATTATTAAACTGAGACTATCATACTTTGAACATATCATTAGACAATATGTAAAAGGTTATAATCCATAGTAAACTGGAAAGCAGTTGGGAAAGAGGAGTACCATACTACTGATGGATTAATCAGTTTCTCATTCACATGGACACAATGAGTTGAAGCCAATTTGATGGCATTTAACATTGAAAGATTAAAAAAAAAACAAGAAGGGAGAAGCTGCCCATCTACAATGAACATGTGAACAGCTGACTGAGCAAGCTGACATATGGATTCCCTGGTCACACTCAAATACGTACAACGGTGAGATGCATTGTATTTATAGTTTTGAAATGTGCATCTGTACATATAAATTAGGACATGCAATTTTCACGCAGATATCTGCCTACTTGTATCCTTTCTCTCTTTCTCAGTGATGTGTAAGTGGCCAACCTAATCAATTTAACATATATACACATGCTAGTACAAGTATAAGTTGGTTGGTTAAGCACTTTCCATTTCCACACAGGAGTAGATCCTGTTTAGTCCAAGGGGCTCGCTCCCAGAAGTGGCAGCTGGTGGCTTCCATGTCTGTAGAGCAATGAATCGCCTTCAGAGCACAGGATCAAAATTCAAAATGACCTGGACAGATTGGAGAGCTGGGCCAAGGCTAACAAAATGAAATTCAACAGAGAGAAGTATAAGGTCCTACACTTAGAATGCAGAAATATAGGATGGGGGACACGTGGCTGGATGGCAGTACATGTGAAAGGGATCTAGCAGTCTTAATAGACCACAAGCTGGACATGAGTCAGCAGTGTGATGCAGCAGCCAAGAAAGCCAATGCAATTCTCGGCTGCATCAATAGGAGTATGGTGTCTAGATCGAGGGAGGTACTGATACCACTCTACTCTGCTTTGGTTAGACCTCATCTTGAACACTGTGTCCAGTTCTGGGCACCCCCATTCAAGAAGGACATGGTCAAGCTGGAGCAGGTCCAGAGGAGGGCGACCAAAATGGTGAAGGGCCTGGAAGCCAAGCCCTATGAGGATAGACTTAGAGAGCTGGGTATGTTCAGTCTGCAGAAGAGAAGGTTAAGAGGGGACATGATAGCCATGTTTAAATATTTGAAGGGATGCCATGTAGAGGAAGGAGAGGGCTTGTTTTCTGCCACTCCAGAGACCAGGACAAGGAGCAATGGATAGAAGCTGCAGGAAAGGAGATTCCACCTGAACCTCAGGAAGAACTTCCTGACAGTCAGGGCTGTCCGGCAGTGGAATATGCTGCCTCGGAGTGTACTGGAGTCTCCTTCCTTGGAGGTTTTTAAGCAGAGGCTGGATGGTCATCTGTGGGGAGTGCTTTGAGGGTATTCCTGCATGGGAGGGAGTTGGACTGGATGGCCCGTGTGGTCTCTTCCAACTCTACATTTCTATGATTCTATGATTCTATGATTATAGTCTGAACCTGAAAGGAGCTGTTGAACATTATCCCCAAAAGAGGTTAAGCACTGTGGAAAAAAACTCAATTAAAGTTCAGTCTAAAACCCAGAGCAGAGACACCTTGCCACTGCATGGAAGCCACCAACTGCCACTGACTCCTAGAAATAATCCTATATAACAGGGGCAGCAAGCTGTGCTCCTGCAGTTATTGGACTGTAACTCTCATCAGCCTTAGCCAGCATGGTCAGTGGTGAGGAATGACATTGGTAGTCAACATCTGGTGGGCCACAGGTTGCCCACCCTGCTATGCACACTTACTGTATTCCTAAATGCATTATTTATTTATATATTTATTGTATTTATATGCCACCTTTTCTCCCAAAGTGGGACCCAAAGTGGCTTCCAAGAAGTTAAAAAACATTTAAAATACAGTCATCCCTCCACATTCATTAGGGTTAGGTGCACAGGACCTCTGTGAAAGTGGAAAAACCGTGAATAACTCTAGGGCCTCCCAAACCATCTTTAACACACAAAAAAGTATGATCACCATATTCAATCCACCGTGGATTCCTCTGAGGCATCAAGGGTCCTTCACAAGGCAGAAGTGGGGGGCTGGTGAGACTTACCGCCACCTGCACTGCTGCCCTGCAACATTTTTAATGGGGACTTACAAGCCCTGTTTGCAGTTTCTCAGTCTCATGAGGCTTGCAATCCCTATTAAAAATGGCACAGGGCAGCAGCAGGGGTGACAGCAAATAATCCATGAATAAACAAATCCACAAAAGTGAAACCTGCAAATGTGAAGGGCTGACTGTATTTAAAACAATTAAAGACATTAAAAACATATAAAATTATAAAAATTTACAATTTTTGAAAAACAACCTAATAAGTAAATAAAAGCCCTCCAATTTTTCCCATTAAAAGCCTGCTTGAAAAGAAATGTCCCAAGCGAGCCTGGGACAATAGCTGGACCAAGAGAACATCTTCCCCAGCAGATTTTAGGGCTCTATCAAGGTACCATTCATATCACTAAGAGAGAATGAGACATAGTTCTCTTCTGCTGACATCAATAGGACTGAGAATTGTTTGACACTGGCTGGATAATGTACCTTAAGTATTTTCATTATTACTTTCCCTTCTATATGTCTTCCCATATCTACCACTTTCCATGCACACCTTTAATTTTGCTTCCATAGCTGAGTATTCTGCTTTTGACAACAAACCAATTTTTACCAAATATTGACGAGCAACTACCTTGCAGCTGGTTTATGAATTCAGAAGAGAGATCCACAGTTCCTTTCATATTATTTCAAGATTAGCAGAAGCAGACATGCTCCCAACTGAAGATATACCCTCAACAAAGATATACGCCTCAGCAGAGAAACAGCAAAAATCAGGTAGATCCTCTCCAGATTTATTTTTCTTTTCTTTCTTTTTGCTGTACAAATTCAGAGAAAAAATTTTAAAATAACTTTTCTTTATGCATATGTTTAGTACTGTTGGACATGAGATACATATAAATGTTTACAGGATGACCTCCTTCATGTGTCAATGATGTGAAGGGGAAGGCATACATTGAAGAAGGATAAAATTTTTGAACTGGGCACTATCACATGAAAATACTAAGTCAGTGGGTTTCTCATCCATTTATTACCCTGTCTGCTAGGGGTCCCTTAGGGGGATTTCCAACAGTTGTCAAAATTATCACTTGTGGGGAAAATTAGCTAAACAAATGCTGTAGCAATGCAAAGAGTGCAGGGTAATTCAAGAGATCTAGAGCCCAGCTTTACGGAGTCAGATCACAATTAGGCTAACTGTTCAACTTTCAGTATTTTATTGGAAAAGATGTCAAAATCCACACAAGCTCACTATTGCATTCACTCACACAAGTATACAAGGGCTATAGAAATTTAAAAAGAGGTGAAAATTAAGAGAGAGGCATAGGGGTTTTGGGTAATACTACCTGACAAGAAATCCTGAAGACTCAAGTTGAAACCTACTCAGTGCAACAACTGAGGGGAGCTCTTCAGAAAAATGGATAGTGTAGGGATCTCTCTCTCTCTCTGGGGCTCCAAAGAGCAATTCAAAACAGGGGTCTAGTTATAGGGAAAAGCATGCAATGGAGGGGTAGACCCTTCCCTGTGAAAGACCAAATGGCTAGATTTTATGAAGATGGATTTTAACTTTGTAGTATAAAGAAAATACAGCCAGGCATCTTTGTAGTTCCTGCAAGATTGTTATCTCATCCTTGGATGCAGGCATCCAAGGTTGTAACATTCCTGGCTGTTTAAAATGTTAATTTGATCCCAAAGACCTCTCATCTCCTGTTGGCGCTATTATTGCTCAAAGTCCATTTAAATGGTCTGTGTGAACCATTTCTGAGATTCACTTAGGATACGTGACAGGAACCAGTGCTAAGTTTAACCTTTGATCTGTTTCCCAGAGCTCAGCTGCCTACGTGTCCCTCCAGTAGACCTCTATGGATCACTATATTTAATATAAATAACTATACTCCTCAGGGCAGGGTCTGCAAGGTGGGGTAATACATCCCTAGCTACTGCACAGTTTTTCTGAGTCAGAAACTGGCAAGATTACTTAAAAGAAAGGTATTAAGAAAATGCTTTCCTTGGAATGCTGTTAGTATTTTATGTATGGGTGAATTCCCCTGTAAAAGCAGTGGGTTATTTTTGTCTCATGTGGAACATCGCCATCAGTTCAGGTGAACGTTGCATATGAAGATGTGCATTTGCGTTTAGTTCCACATTCAGTTGTGGTACATTGCAGTTCACTAATGAGTCAGTGTTGCACAACCACTGGCTAATGTCAGGAGCATAAAGTTATGCTCCATTTCCTTAGTGGAGGACCTCAGCTTTTGTCTTTCTGTTTAGAGGATAGTAGGCATGATGGGTCAATTTATTCCACTGTGAATCTTATTTTCCAAAGCTCCAGAGTATTTACATTTATATTTCCTCTCCTTCTGGGGTTTATACAGTTGATGTGAAAGTACAATAGAGATACAAAGAACGGCTTCAGATCTTCACTTGTTGAATATGCCTATAAGCAGAACAGAAGCGCTGCATGTAATTTTTTTTCCTGTTCACTCTGATATTTTTAAAGTGGAATTATTACTTTCTAATGAAATTATACTTAAGTGCTATTAAACTCATATTAGGCTATTAGTTCCACTTATGTGTTCCTTAGCTCCCAATTTATACGTATTTATTTCTTGGAATTGCATAGGATTTATTTTTCTGTAGACATGCACAGAATTGCACTGCCAGAGAATGAACACCTCATATTTTGGTTACACTTTTCTGTGATTGCATTGCTAAATATTGGGTTTCTCATCTTTCTGTTGTACTTTTCTGATGGAAATAGACTGAAGCAGAAATCTTTTTCTCCTCTGCTAGAACATACAATACTAGATTTTTCTAGTCTGGATGTCTCCCTCTATTTTCAGGTATTAATAATGTATGCAATACTATTAATAACACTTTCCATAATATCATTCAGTCTTTTGGTTCCTTTTAGTACCTTTTGAAATGATCTTCAGCCTTCAGACCGATTATTCTCAGTAGGTTGTGAGCTTTAAACCTTCTTGACTGTGATGAGACAAGATAAATCACTCCAAGATTAGCGAAACAGTATGTGCTCCAGAGCTGACCTGAGACGTCGTGTTGCCTGAGGCAAAATACAAGATGGTGCTCCATCATTCCGCATGTTATTGTGTGCCTTAAAGTCATTTCTGACTTGCGGGGACCCTATGGTGAACTTTGCATGGGGTTTTCTTGGCAAGATCTCTTCAGAGGAGGTTTGCCTTTGCCTTCCTCTGAGGCTGAGAAAATGTGACTTGCCCAAGATCACCCAATGCGTTTCCAGGGCCAAGCAAGGATTCAAACCCTTGTCGTCAGAGTTGTAGTACAGTGCTCAAAACACTACACCACAGTGGCTCCACACTTCAGAATGGTATGTTCTAAATTATTTTTCTTATCAAACAAAAGAACTGCTTGTAGATATTCTGATATCTTAAAACCAGAAATCTTTTAACTTTAAACATGGTAGTTGGTTTTTAGCTAGTTTTAAGAGGGATGAAAGGAGGAACACTATGCCCTTTACAGTATTTTAAGAGGAAAGGCTTTTAACATGGCAAGTTCCATTACATCTTTAAAATAGTCAAACCATTACAGCATGCTTACTCTCCCTATTCCACATACAGAAGCTGAGTGGAGCTGACTGGAATGTTGTATCTCACTTCACCATTGGCCATTTCCGCACGGGGTATTTGAAATGGTGCAGTCCGTCCTCCAGGGAGGACGTCTGCACCTGGGAGCGGACTGGGTCCGGACTATTTAACGTAGATCCACACTCCAGCCTGCTCCGGAACGACCCCAAGCGGTCGTCCAGCGTGCTTTTGAAAAACCTGTTTCTTTTGGTTTTTCAAAAGCATGGAACGTGCCAGTGTGAGCCTGCTCCTTTGTGCAGATTTGCAGGCTCGCACCAATGTGAGCCTGCGATCTGCTGGGGGCGGGCTTTAGGCTGGCGAGCTTCAGCGGTTGGTCGAGATCCTCGACCAACCTGAAGTTGCCATTTTCGACGCCGGGGCCGTGCGGAGCAACAAGCACGCACTGCTCCGGAGCAGCCTGGACTGGACCGGAGAGCCATAAGACCCAGTAAGTAACGGCATGGGGCAATTCCCTCACCCCGTGCAGAAATGGCCATAGTCACAAAGACATAATCCACCACCATATCTATGAAAAGCAAGCTAGCTTAAGGGTCTCTTGCAGGCTAAGGGGCACACGCAGCTCTGTTCTCTAATGTCTTAGAATCATAGAATCATAGAAATGTAGAGTTGGAAGAGACCACACGGGCCATCCAGTCCAACCCCCTGCCATGCAGGAACACCCTCAAAGCACTCCCCACAGATGGCCATCCAGCCTCTGCTTAAAAACTTCCAAGGAAGGAGACTCCACCACACTCCGAGGCAGCATATTCCACTGCCGGACAGCCCTGACTGTCAGGAAGTTCTTCCTGAGGTTCAGGTGGAATCTCCTTTCCTGCAGCTTGAATCCATTGCTCCTTGTCCTGGTCTCTGGAGCGGCAGAAAACAAGCCCTCTCCCTCCTCTACATGGCATCCCTTCAAATATTTAAACATGGCTATCATGTCCCCTCTTAACCTTCTCTTCTGCAGACTGAACATACCCAGCTCTCTAAGTCTATCCTCATAGGGCATGGCTTCCAGGCCCTTCACCATTTTGGTCACCCTCCTCTGGACCTGCTCCAGCCTGACCATGTCCTTCTTGAATTGGGGTGCCCAGAACTGGACACAGTATTCAAGATGAGGTCTAACCAAAGCAGAGTAGAGTGGTACCAGTACCTCCCTCGATCTAGACACCATACTCCTATTGATGCAGCCGAGAATTGCATTGGCTTTCTTGGCTGCTGCATCACACTGCTGACTCATGTTCAGCTTGTGGTCTATTAGGACTCCTAGATCCCTTTCACACGTACTGCCATCCAGCCATGTGTCCCCCATCCTATATTTCTGCATTCCATTTTTTCTACCGAAGTGTAGGACCTTACACTTCTCTCTGTTGAATTTCATTTTGTTAGCCTTGGCCCAGCTCTCCAATCTGTCCAGGTCATTTTGAATTTTGATCCTGTCCTCTGGCGTATTAGCAACCCCTCCCAATTTGGTGTCATCTGCAAATTTGATGAGCATGCCCTCTATACCTTCATCCAAGTCATTGATGAAAATATTGAACAGCACTGGGCCCAGGACAGAACCCTGTGGCACCCCACTAGTCACTTCTCTCCAGGATGAAAAGCAGCCATCGGTGAGCACCCTTTGGGAACGGTCAGTCAACCAGTTACAGATCCACCTGACAGTAGCCCTGTCCAGCCCGCATTTTACTAGCTTCTTTGCAAGAATGTCATGGGGAACTTTGTCAAAGGCTTTACTGAAATCAAGATATGCTACATCCACAGCATTCCCTTCATCTATCAAGCTAGTAACTCTATCATAAAAAGAGATAAGATTAGTCTGGCATGACTTATTTTTGAGAAATCCATGTTGACTTCTCGTGATTACCGCGTTGCTTTCTAAGTGATTAGAAACTGACTGCTTAATGATCTGCTCCAGAATCTTTCCGGGTACCGATGTCAGGCTGACTGGACGATAATTATTTGGGTCCTCTTTTTTTCCCTTCTTGAAGATGGGGACAACATTTGCCCTCTTCCAGTCTGCTGGAACTTCTCCTGTCCTCCAAGATTTCTCAAAGATTATAGCAAGCGGTTCCAAAATGACCTCTGCCAGTTCTTTTAGTATCCTAGGATGCAATTCATCTGGCCGTGGAGACTTGAATTCATCCAGTGTGGCCAGGTATTCCTGTACCATCTCTCTACCTATTATGTGCCTCATTTCCCCTGCTTCCTCACCTGCTCCCCAACCACCAGGTTGAGTGCTTGTATCCTTCTGGGAAAAAACTGAGGCAAAGAAGGTGTTAAGTAGTTCTGCCTTTTCTCTTCCCCCTGTTAGTAATTCACCATCTTCTCTGCACAGTGACCCTATCATCTCCTTCTTTTTCCTTTTGCTGCGGACATATTTAAAAAAGCCCTTTTTATTGTTTTTAATGTCTCTGGCCAGCCTAAGTTCGTTCTGTGCTTTAGCCTTTCTGACCTTCTCCCTACATCTCCTGGCTACTTGCTTAAATTCTTCTTTGGTGGTTTCCCCCCTCTTCCATTTCCTGTACATGTTTCTCTTAACGCTTAGCTCAGCTGAGAGTTCTTTAGTCAACCATTCTGGTTTCTTCAGATGCCTTCCATTTTTCCTCCTTATTGGCACAGTTTTAGACTGTGCCTTCAGTATCTCCCTTTTAAGGAACTCCCATGCCTCCTGAACTCCTTTCTCTTTCACTATTCTTGACCATGGAATTTCAGCCAGCAGCTCCCTAAGTTTACAGAAGTCCGCTTTTTTAAAATCTAAGACGAGTGTCTGGCTACACTTATGTTCTCCTTCCCAGTGAATGCCAAATTCCAGTAGGGCATGGTCACTCCCCCCTAAAGATCCAACCACTTCTACCTCATTAACAAGGTCATCCCTACTGGTCAGGATCAGATCTAGAATATTTGATCCCCTTGTGGCCTCTTCCACCTTCTGGACCATGAAATTGTCTGCAAGACAAGCAAGAAACTTGCTGGACCTTGCTGTCTTGGCAGAGTTTGACTGCCAGCATATATCCGGGTAATTGAAATCTCCTATTATTACTGTATCTCTCCTTTTTGAATGAGCGGTCATTTAGTCTTAGTGTCATTCTTTACCCTCAACAGCTATCATCAGCCACAGTGCCCAGAGTTGCTTTACATCTGGAGTGTCATCACAGAGAAAGCTTTCTCCTTTGTTGTCAAATGATGCAGCACCTTTTCTGAAAAGACTTAGGTTTAATACTTTAATCCAGTGCTTCTCAAACTATTTTATATGGCAAATAGGCATTTTTCCTTAATATGCCAGAGACTGGTACCATGTTTGTGCCAGATTATTATTGTATTTGTGTAGTTACAGATGGATAGACTCAATCAAGGAAACCACAGCCCTGAGTCTGCAAGACCTGAGCAGAGCTGTTGATGATAGATTGACTACAGCTTCTTGTAAACTGACCAGGGACTACAGCTGATAGTGTGCAGATCAGCAGTGGTCCGTGGGACCGACAGTTTGAGGAGCACCATGTTTAAACCACATGCCCATTTCTACTGAAGTTCTCTTGATTTGCACTCAGTAGGCCTGCTTCTTTCAAGATCCTGTCACTACTGTATTTGGTTGACTGAGTGGATTCCAGAAAGACAGGGCAGCTGCTGTTGCTTCTTGGTGCTATACCCACATCTCATTTGCTTGGAGAGGATACATGAATGGGCAGTGTCGGTAAGGTAGTAGAGGAACAAGGCTTGGTAGACGGTGGGCCCAAGCTGGTACTCAGGCATGCCAACTCCTAACACCAATTCCACTGTTGGGATTTAAGCTATAAGAAGTGCATAGACCTTTCATTTTTGTTTATGTAGCTATCAAGAACCCAAGCATTTATTGGCAGGGCTTTTAGACCAGCCTATATTTGGCACTGTTCAAAAGTAATAGTGTTCCAAATAGTGTTCCACTTGATCACAGCATATTTGGCAGCTGAAGAAAGGAGGCTTATTTTTCATTGACAACATAAACTATGTACTGGCTTCTCTCCTCTCAAATGTTTATCACTACGTTGCAGTTTCAAATGTCAGGATAGATTCTTCGAATCAAATTCAGACTAGCAACAGAGGGACAGCTCCTAGCTGTATGTTGTTTGCTATGTAGGTGATGAGTCATTCCAAGCCTCTAGTGAAATATTAGCTAGTGAAGAATCAGTACAATATATTATAATGGAATGACATATGCAGCCCTGCAGAGAATATCTTCTCATTTACTGTCCTCTCTGATCATCGTACTGTTCAAATAACAGAGCATCTTTGGGTTTACCATGTTATGTTAAGGGCTTTCCATGTTCACTCAAGCTTCCATCTACCAGGAAGTTGTAGGTGTGAAGGGCCAACCTGTAACCAGTACTTGGAGATTTTACTTTTTTGCATTACAACACTCTGACCTGCCCACCAGGAGGTTATCATCCAAAACGGTAGCTTTCTTGAGCTTGCTCAGATTGCAGCCTTAGAAGTAAGCTTTTAAAGACAAACACTTCATGCTTGTAGTTGTTTTCTTAGAATGCTTATTTGGGTTTCCAATGTCTCTGTTCTGCATTGTCATGTAAATGGCATAAAAAGGGCTCAAGGGCATATCGTTAGGTAAACTTTGTCCTCTCAACCACCAAGTTTCCAAAACCGTAAAATGGAAAAGAAACAAGAGTTATTTATTTCACAGGGATACTGTGAATCACAAAAATGGGGAAAACTAAACATCGATATTCAAAATTTCACAAACTTATCTCTTCCAGCAGGCCTACCCAGCCTATTTTTAACTATGATGTATTTTTAATTGTGATTTCAATTATGGTGTTTGAATGGTTTTGTACTTTTAGTATATTTTAATGTGTTTTAATTTTAATGTGTTTTTAATTGGTCTGCTGGTTTTAATTGTATTTTAACCTTTATTGTACCATGCCTCAAGCTTTGAAGCGAGGTGGATAATAAAATAAGATGATGATGATGATGATGATGATGAAGATGATGATGATTAAATAAAACCTGGGACACATGTGGCCAAGCAACATCAGAATGTGGTCAAGACGACAAAGATCATTAATGAGAAAGAACACATAAGGCAGGAGAAGCTGCAGCAGTTTGCTATTGCCTGCTCCTACTGGAAAGGACAAGATTTATTCCTTCTCTCTTCTCCTCCCCCCCGCCACAAGCTAATTGAGTACAAACTGCTTTTGCACTTTGAGTTCAGTTTTCAGCAACTGAAGCAAGCTGAAGGCAAGGGGGGAGTGGGAGGAGGAGAGAGAAACCGGGACATTTTCAGAACAGCTGAAAAAGTGTCCCAACAGAGGATTAACGGGGACTGTACTGCCAAATTGGGAGGGAAATATCCATTTTTTGTATCACAGAGCTGTGTGGCAAATTGTTGAATCAGCAGATTTCTCCCAATAATTTCCTAAACAGTACCTACAATAAGGAGTTTTTGCATAGGTAGGAGCGATGAGGCTACAGAATAAAACAACACACCAAAACTGGGGGAAAAGGCCACAACTTTATTGGCTACACATACAATGGGTTGGCCAAAACATGGGTCTGGATCCTTGCATTGATCAGCCCGCTGCTGACCGATGTACCCAAGCTTCCGACCCAGTGCTGGAATCACAAATGGCCCCCAAGGGATCCCACCACCAGAACCCCCTGTCACCAGGAGGTGCAAGCAAGGCATGTCCCCCCAAGTCGGACATGCTTGCCGCCACCTTGCACCTCCTTCCAAACTGCAAGGGGCCAATGAATCTTGTCCAAAGGTCATTGGCCCCCGACCCACCTGGATCCAAGACCCATGTGACCGCCAAGAAAGTGGGCCTGCCCCTGGAAACCGCATATCACCAACCCCGCAGCTGCAGCCAATAATGAGTTGTGTCAACCAGGAACGCCCCCCCCCCATCAGCCCACGCAGGCTAAGGATGAAGGCTGGCATGGGGAGCTCACAGCTTTAATTCAGGCTTGATGTAACCTGCAAAGGCCCTAGATCTCCATCTCCCCACCCTCATTATGTCTCCATCAGACAGAACCCATTCTGAAGCCAAAGTAGCAGCCCTGATCCAAAAAGAGTGACTCCCAAACTGCACAGGAGGTAGCCCAAGGTGGGCCAGACCTGCCTGTAGGATGGCCACAAACTAGAACCTTGACAAAGCGGTGTGATTCTGGTGGATGAACGGGGGCCTGGGCGCTTGGGTCTCATCAGCAGGTACCTGGTCAAGGCCTTGACTGGGCAAGGGCCGTTCCCATGCCATGCATAGAGCCACACCATGGTCCCCTGCCTCTGCTGGTCATTCTTCAAGCACCTTACCCGCAAGGAAAGAGAAGACCCATGGAAGGCGGCATCCCCAACCAAGAATGCCCTGTTGGAAGAATCCTTCTTTGAGCTGCACACCAGCTCGCCCACCCTGAACATGCTGAAGAATGCAATGGTGAAAGCAGCCTCAAACAGGGCTACTTCAAAGCGGGAATTCCGGGCAGAGACCAGATCAAGTCCCCAAGCAGGTTGAATGAAATAGGCCTCCTGGTGTCCCTGGGATGGGGACAGGAGTGCCCCCAGCCCACCAGCACCTTTCTCACCCAAAAGGATGCACAGGGGTCGCCCCCACCCTGCAGCCTTGCAGAAGAAGGAGATTCCTGCCAGATAAGGTGACAGTGAATGGGGAGAAAGTCCAAGGTCCAATAAGTAAGCCATAAAATGCAACAGGTGCCACTCAGGGATCTTGCCCACAAGACGATACCTCTGGACCTGATGACAGTCCTGGAACCTGCTGAATGCCTTGTGGTAAGCCCGAAAGGTGCTAGGTACAATGGACTGGAACAACCCCTCCATTACTCATCGTTCCCAAGGTCCCAAAGCTCCTCCGGGAATGCCGCTAGTGCGGGGTCCTCCTCTAGGGCCAAGGATCGAAATGTTACCCTGTGAACTGGGGGTCCCCGGAGGGACACCAAAATGTGCTCAACTAAAGGTGGGGAAAATTAGCTCAGAGCACTGCTTAGTGTTACGAGAGGCAGGGTAACGTAGCGAGATCTGGAACCCTATGTCTACGGGGTCAGGCCAAGTCACGAAGCACACAGAAGTTGAAACAATAAATGATGTTTTATTAAACACAAGCAAAACAGTGTATGGGACACATTCACACAAGATAACTAAAGAAATAAAGGTTGGAGTGGTATAGAGGGATTTTTAGAGGAGTTGCTGGTTTGGGTGATACTTCACCTGTCCTGAAGCCCGGAAAAATAGAGAGCGAGGCTGGGGTGCGATGTAGCTCAGCACGTGGAGCTGAGGGGGGGCTCGCCAAGCAAAGCGGCAGCAAGGCAGGATGAAACTCAGGAGCGATCCGAGGAAGGTCTCGGAATCAAGGGTTTTTATAAGGAGAATGTGACTGCAGGCTATGCCGTACTTGGGGGAAAACAATAGATTTGGAGTTGGAGACAAAGCCTCCGAAAGGTCAGAATCTGAATGATTGAGTTATTGTAGAGGTTTTCAATAGAGTAGCCAGTTTGCAAACGCAGGGTACTTGGATATTGCATAGTTTACCCATCAAGCTGCCAGCGCGGGGCAGAGGCTCTTTTGTAGGTTGCGTGCATACCTAATTAGAGTACTTGCCTGGAGGTCTCCTAAAGCAGTGAGTCAGCTATTTCTGGCCTGCCTGTATTGTTTTTTGAATATTACGGCAATTAACGGCCAAGCTTGTTTGCATGCTTGTCCAGTGGCCTCGCAAGCATGTGGAGGGGGAATAGAGAAGTGAAGCCGAATTGTGATATCAAAAGGATATCTTTTAATATCCCCAAAGCTCCTAACAAGTCTCATCACTCTGTTGGACTTGGATGACTGGCGATTGGTAACAGCCACCACTGCCTGATTGTCACACCAAAAGCAGACCTTCTTATTGCTGAGCTCCTCAAACCAAATGGATACTGCCACCAGGACTGGAAAAAATTCCAAAAATGTGAGGTCCCTAACCACCTCTCCCACCAGCCATGTCTGTGGCCAATGCCTAGCACACCAGCACCCTTGAAAAAACACTCCGAAACCAACTGACCCAGCTGCATCGAACCAGATCTGGAGTGCCTGACCAGGCTCGAGTCTGTCCTGCCAAACCGACACCACATTGCAGTTATCAAGAAAGGATAGCCATACCCCAAGGTCCTCCTTAACACCCCTGGTGATGCGAATGTGATGGTGGGGGGCCTTGACACCCGATGTAATTCTTGCTAACCTGGCACAGAACGCCCTGCCGGGGGCAACGACCCTGCAGGCAAAATTGAGGCGCCCCAACAAGGTCTGCACCTCTTTCAAGAAGGCCTTGCTCGGCTCCATCAAGGAAGCGATGAGCTCCTTGATACCCGCAAGCTTGTCAGCTGGCAGGCGGGACACTCCAAGGACTGAGTCAAGCTGGATGCCCAAATAGGAAAGTGATGTGGAAGAGCCTTCAGTCTTTTCCTGTGCCAAAGGGACCCCAAGCTCATGTGCCAATTCTTGGAACACCTCCAACAATTTGGCACAATCACCGGACCTGCTCTTCCCCACAAACAGAAAGTCGTCGAGGTACTGGGTGACCAGGGAGGACCCCGCCCTGCGTTTGACTGCCTGTTCCAAGAAGGTGCTAAAGATTTTGAAGACAGCACAACTGACGGCACACCTCATAGGCATGGCCCTATCATAATACCAAAACCCACCAAATTTGAATCCCAGCAGACAGTAATCATCTGGATGAACAGGTAGTAGCCTGAAGGTGGACTGGATATTGCACTGGGCCATAAGTGCCCCCCGGCCGCACGACCTCATCAGGCCAATGGCCTGATCAAAAGAGGAATAACGAACTGAACAAAGGTCGTGGTGAATGGCATCATTGACAGACAAACCCTTCGGGAAGGACAGGATATGGATAAGCCTGAACTTGCCCGGAGTCTTTTTGGGGACCATGCCGAGGGGAGACACCCTGAGATTAGGCATAGGGAGGAGGGGAAGGGGCCCGCCACCCTGCCCACCTGCACCTCCTTAGCAATTTCATTGGCAACCACCTGTGAGAGATCACAGGCAGATTTCAGGTTGCCAGCCTCAAAGGCCAACCGAGGCCCCACGGCCAGGATGCAGAAGCCCACTGTAAATCCACACTCAATGAAATGAGCCGCCCTCTGGTCTGGATAAAGAGCCAGGAGGGGGCAGAGCGCAGGGAGGCAGACTGGGGAATGGGAGGGAGCGAAACTAATGCTTGGAGGTCCCTGCAATGCTGGCTGGGGAAGAAGACAGGGGACCATCCTTCCTGCTGGGATGAGTGCCCCCACCTTGGCCTGAGCAGGAGTACAGGGTTCCCCCTAGGTGGGGGCAGCACACCATGGGATGGGAGCCCAGGCAGCCTTTGCAGCTGTGTTAAAACTTGCAATGAGCCTGTTGGCACTTTCCCTGATTGAACTCCCAGCACACCAGCTGCCTCGAATCCTTTTTCCCCTGCCCACAAAAAAGCTTGCTACCTTCCGTTCCACCCTTGATGTGTGGACCAACAATCACAAGCCAGAGTTTGTCATTGATCAAGTCCCAACATGCAGACTCGCTCTGCAAAGCTTGCTTGCGGAAGGCGCAGTCATATTCGATGGCTGCTGACTCCCCCGCAAGAGACCTGGCCTTGGGGACGTTACCCAGATGGTTGGAAGGGTGCCAACCTCTGTCGGGATACACCGCCAAGAGTACCCCCATGAAAATGTTATAGCTGGCCACCCAGTTGCTGAACGAGCGTTCAGCCAACTCGGGTTTCTCCTCCTTTTTATGCTTTTTTTCTGGACCTGGCTACACGCCATTCCTCTCCCTCAGGCTTGAGGAGAAAAAAAATGTCCACATAACATCCATCCAGTCTTTTTGTCTAGATGAATCCCTGGGGGATCCTCATGGTCCCCGAAGTTAGCAAGAGGTCCCTCCCCCTCTGGTTCCTGATGATTCGTCCCACACAGCCCTGGGTCTGATGCCCTCCTGGTTCTCGCCCAAGCGCCTGTGGATGGCCCAAGCAGGGAGCCCCGGCACATGGGCTGCAGCCTTCCAGTACTCTGGAGCCCAAAGCCCATCAGCTGAGGACTCACTCAATGCCCTGCCATTGTCTGAATCCCCTCCGCTCCTCCTTCTGTGTCGTCTGTTCTTATTCCTCCTCCTCCTCCTGCCGTGCCTCTCCTGGTTGGAGGATTCAGAGCTGGAATCTGATGAGGAAGAGGTGCTGGGGGAGTGACAAAGATGGTGATTGCTGTCAATGGCCCTGCCATGCCTGGGGTTGTTCAGAAAGTGTGGCAGCCTCACCCTGGTTTACAGGGGGCAGGGGGGCAGGCACAGACCGTGTCTCCAGTCATTTCACTTTCTTGACCAATAACTCAATGGTCTGAGTAAGACCAACCAAGACTGCTTCGCCATGTGGGGCAGAGTCCCTTCCGTGTCCGATGAGCACCCGGCCGACCCTTCAGGGTGGGTCCGCCGTGAGGCCAGGTCGAGGGTGGCCCAGGATTTCCTCTGCCACCCCTCCTGGTTCCAAGTGCGAGGCAGAGGCTCCTGCACAGGAAGCACACACTTGGGAGGCATGTTCCCAAGAACTGCAGCGACTGAAGAGGAAAGGACAGCAGCACTAGAAGAAGTGAGGGGAGGGAATGCAGGAACTGAGAGACTGTACCGCCGGGGGGGGGGCAGCCATGAAATGTGGGGGGAGGAAGGGGGTGGATGCCCACAGCTCACTCTGAGGCGATGACCCAGCCTGAATGACCCGCTACTGTGAGGCACAGGACTGGCCAGAATTACAGCTGCCGCTCCCTGCTGCCCCCCAGAACAGCCAAGTGGCCACTACTGCCACCACCAACAGGCAGCCCCAGGCCCCCCAGGCCCTCCAGGCCCAAAGGGGGGCCCACCCCAACCAACTTCACTGCCTCCAAGCCCTGCTGACATGCCTGGCTGTCCCCCACACTCCTTGCTCGCTGCCACTCATCCGCCGCTGCCACCGCCACTGCCGCTGCCACTGCTCTGGAGCAACCGACGCTCCACCTCTGCAAGGCCTCACCGGCAGGCCTCGCCATACCACTGAGCCGACAATCGCCACCACCCATCCACTGCAGCCACCACCACCACCACACTGGAGTACCAACCAACGCTGCCTCCAAGCCCCACCGGCAGGCCTCGCCATCCTGCTGAGCCCTCGTTCGCTGCCCCTCATTCACCGCCGTCACCGCTGCCACTGCCATCCCAGAGCTACCAACAAATGAGAAGCCAGGAGGCAGCGCGGCCACAGACTGTTGGCCTCCCAGGCGGCTGCAGGGGACTCGATCCCCTACGGCCGCCCATCTGGCCACGGCAGCCAGTTGGAGCGCGGGAGGTGTGCTCCGATTGGCTGCCACCTCGCGGGCATCCGGGGAATCCCCGCAAGGCCCTCCTTCCCCAGAAATGGCCCACTCCACTGGCCTGCAAGAGGTCGGAAGGGGCTCCATCTTCCGCGTCCTGCTCCAACCCGCAAATGGCGCCACAGAGTGAGTCCCGCAGCGCTCTTTAAAGCAGTTTAAAAAGCAGAATTAAAAAAAAAACTGGTAGAACAAAATAATCGCAGATGACTCAAGCAAGTCAGCCAAACAGTACAGTTCAAGATCAAGGAGGTTAGAGATTTGATACATTTTGCGTTATATATCATGAACCGGAGGTATGGTTAAATTCCAGGACAACCCCCAACACTTGCTTTTCTTTCATTTCTACTCCGTTTCATAATTAATATAACTATTACATTGTATAGCCAAAAACTACCTGTAAATCAGATTTAAATCTAGTCAAATTTTTAAAATGACTGAATTTCAGAATCATATGGATATAAGAACATCCTTTCTGGGTTAGGGAAAAGGTCCCTTTGGCCCAAAACTTGGCAAATTAACTTGTTTACAGCTCTAAAACTTTGCCAGTCAACATGTAACTTTCCCAAACTCTTATCCTGGCCAGTATTATAATTCCAACAGTGGCCAAATAGAAGTTCACACATACACTATGAAGGCAGCTACCGTGCCTTGTTTCAGACACTTAGAGGTATACTGCTTCTGGATATGTGGAGGCACATTTGGCTAAATGGCAGCTGATAGACCTGAACTTCATTGTTCCATCATGGTGAGAACTCAGAAATAGAACTATTACCCACGGTGATGCTTCACTGGAGACCACTGAAGGCTTATAGCAAAAGTGGGAGTTGTACTCTCCTCCAGATATTGCTGGAACACAGCTCCCATCATTCCTCACCATTGGCTCTCTGGCTACAGTTGCTGAGAGTTGTAATACACCAACTATCTCTCCTTTCCATCTGATTCCAAAGAACTGTCTTGGTCCTGAGCCAATGTCTGTTGTCAGTAATGAAATCCAGAGAACACAATGGTGCTCCTGATCAGTTGAAAGGCAAATCAGGGACTCCACTTGTATTGGATGGGGTTACATCCTCCTGCAATCTTAGGCTTGCAGGTTGGGTGTCCTCTTGGACTCAGATCTGAGCCTGGATGTCCAGGGTTTGGCAGTGGACAGGAGTGCATTTTCATAGTTAAAGCTAGTGCACCAGCTGTGCCCTTAAGACATCAGATTTACCTACAGTGAGTCATACCTTGATTACATCTTGTTTGGACACTGCCTTTGAAAACTGTTTGGAAACTTTAGCAGGTCCAAAATGCTGAAGCCAGAATGCTGACTGTGGCCGTTTACATGGAGCATGTAACTCTATTGTTAAAGCAGCTCCACTGAGTACAAGCTCATTTTTGGGCACACTTCAAAGCACTGGTCATCAGAAGCATATCTAGTATAAACAGTGCCTAGGGCAAGCGTGGAAGTTGCACTGTTACCTCCAGGGCTGCCACCGCCACCACCACTACCTCCAGGGCTGGTGCCGCCGCCACCACCTCCTCCTCCTCTGTTTTTTTGTACCCCCCCTCCCCAGCATTGGTGCCCTGGGTATATATCCTACTTGCCCCACCCTAGATACGCCTCTGCTGGTCATGACCTATAAAGCCTTATTTGACTTGGGTCCAGGCCATCTATAAGACTGCATCCCCCTATGCAAACTATCCGGAATCTTAAGAGCTATAATGGGAGATCTTTTTCTTGGTCCCTGCCACCATCACAGGCTTGCTTGGTAAGGACATGAGAGATTTCTCAGTGACTGTCCCCACCCTCTGGAACTCCCTGCCATGAGAAACTAGGCTGGCCCCCTCGCTGCTTTCCTTTAGCAACATGGCAAAGACCTTTTGGATTAAGCAGGCTTTTACTGTGTAAGCAGGGAGGCTTCTTATTGGAGTGTATGGTTTCTGTCTCTCTTTCTTTTTTTAACTTTTGTATTCTTCTAAATAATTTTATACTGTGATTATTTTAATTTAAAAAATATTGTTGAGTTTTACTCGAATCTTTTGTGAGATGCCTTGAGTCTCACTTAGGGATACAGGCAGCATATAAATGAAATTTTAAAAAAATAAATAATATCTGGGGGAGCAGAGAATCCCCAACCTTTTTTTATGGCAAGAAATTGTACTGTGCACCGGATGGATGGACGGGGGGGGGGGGGAGTAGACTAAGGCCATATCTGCACTAGACTGTTATAGTGCTATTATTCCACTTTCAACATCCTGTGGAATCCTGGGATTTGCAGTTTAGGAAGGGGCATCTTTGGCCTCAGTAAACTACAAACCCCAGAATTCCACAGGATATTGAAAGTGAAATAATAGCACTATAACCATGTAGGGCAGAAATGTGCTTATTTTTCAAAATCATTTTTCAACCCCCACCCACCCACCCACCCACACACACACACATAGCCATTCCTTGCATTATGGGAAGCAGACAAGGTCAAAGAAGTATCTGGTTATGTCTCCATAGCCAAAGCCAAAATTATTACACCAGTAGTGAGATCCATTAGGGTTCTCCAATGATCTGAGAGTGGCTGTAATCATTTTGCATCTGGTTGCAGGGAAGTAGCCAGATGCTGTTTTGATCCTGGCTGCTCTCTATGAGAAATATAGATGCAGAGGATGTACAATAAGCTGGGGCTTGAAAGTGGTGCCAAGGGAACAGAGGAATAACAATCTGTGCAGCAATCAAGAAAGGACATACACAGGCATATGGGAAACTTTTGTGTGCATATGCCACTAACAGGATACCAGCCCTAGAGTGGAAGTTTACTTGAGAACACCCTCAGCCTCTAACTCCTCCCTCCTACACACATAGTCAAAAATCCTCAAAAAAATCCAAAGGTCCAAACAGTAAGTAAGACTTCTGGGTACCCTTGGATTTCATTTTCAGCCCAGGTTCCCCCTGAAAATGGACATGTGTGGCCTGCCACAAGTCTATAAGGCATAAATTGACCACTGCAGTTGCCCATTCTGGTCTACAAGGTACAGCTCCCACAAAAGGTGTCTATGAGATCCAACAGAATTCTTGCAAACATGCAGTTTACTTTCTATGGATGTCTATTAGTCTCACACACAAGCTTGTCCTTTGATTTACTGTTTAACAGAGACCTGATTGGTCATTTCACATCTCACTGAGTGAACAAGTACAGTGGGCCCTCTACTTTCACAGGGGTTAAGGTGCAATACCTCTACAAAAGTGGAAAAATGCAAATAAAATTTTTAAAAAATCACAAATGCTATTTTTCTTACCTGCAGACACTTCTCTAGGAATATCTAAGTCCTCCAGCATGGTTCTATGGTCAACTTCCAACCGAAGCGGGCCACAGAGTCACACTCAAGGGCCTAGCAATGGCTAGCGAAGCATTCTCTAGGAATCTCTCGATCCTCCAGCGCAACTTTGTGGTCCACTTTCCTAGAAATGGACCATAGAATCTCACTGGAGGACCTAGAGATTCGTAGAGAAAACATATATTTTCTATGGCAGGGGCAAATAGGATAAGTTTTTTTTAAAATAAGTAATATAAATAAATAAATAGGCTATGAATAATCAAATCATCAAGTGCTGGAACTGCAAACATAGAGGGCCAACTGTATATTCTTTTGCCTGTTGTAATGAAGGGCTCTGTCGGCTTGATGGATAAATAGTGGGATGTCCCAATTGTCTTCTTTTAATGACGTATTGATACTTTTGAAACGTGTACAGCTATTTTCCACTGCATGCCTCTCTGTTTCCTGTTTCGGGACCTGTGACCTTCAGTCCTGAGAATTTCTTTAAATAGATTTCAGGGAATAATATTTGTTGGGTTTTCCTATTTGTCATCAATGGAAATATGTTCATGTAAAGACAGCCCACACACAACACAGGAACTTGTGGGTAAGGAATGTTCCCATTTTCCCAACTTTACAAAGAAATGTGGTATTGTCTTTCTTTTGAAGTTTGTATAATTCAGCCTGCATGTAAAAAGGAAGCAAATTGCTTATTTCCACATCTCTCTGCTCTGCTGCATCATCTGACATCAGTTTGCTAATAACCACACTTGTTTCTGTCTTTCTGGCCTGTAACACATTCTCAGAGTGGAGAAATACAAACTGATGGGCTAATCAAACAACGTTTATTCAATTACTGTAATATCTCAGCAGTGCCATCATTCCTAAATCACAGAACGTAGCTTATTGCGTGAGTGAGACAAGAAAGACAGAAGGACAGAAATACTGTATTTTAAAAAAGCTGGAACCATTTATTTCTGAAGCTATATCAAAAAAGAGTACAAGGATAGACAATATGCAAAGCAAAAAACAATGCCGAAAAATCCCATGACCATCAACATTTTGCCTGCAAAACAGTGATGGGTGTCATACCTCCAGAAATTTCTGGGGGGCATGATTTTTCTCTGAAACAAAAGGTAGGCTCCCTGCACATTGGGGTGGGGGTGGTTTAAAAACGTGAAAAGACCTTCCAGTTTCAGGGAGCAGAAGGAGGTCTATAGGTGGGTAACATGTGACCACTGGAGTTGCTGGAGGTGAATAAAGTGACAACAAACCAACTCAGATGATAGCATTGATATGGGATCACCAGAAATGAAAAGGTAATGACTAGAATCTTGTAGGTAACACATGTCTGTGTGCGGGTTTACCACTAAACCCACTGCTTTTCCACCAAGTGTGAGGCTCTGCCTAAACCTCTGCTTCCCCTAAATGGGAAGACTTCCATAAATCTCACTGTTACCACCAAGAGTGTGGGGTTTCCCTTGTTCCCACCTCTGTCACCAGTGTAAGGACCTTTTCCTGTCCCTACTGTTGTGGCCACCAACTGTGAGGACCTCCTAAATGCCCTCAAGGTACATGTGTGGGATATTATGCAACTTATATTCCCACCAATCACCCCTCTTTGTTCACTGCTGCTACTACAGACACTATGGCCATTTCCGCAAGACACTGTTATAGTCCTATTATTCCACTGTCAACATCCTGTGGAATTCTGGGGGTTGTAGTTTACTGAGGCCTAAAAGTTCTCTGGCTGAGAATTCTAAATGGCTCTCCCTAAACTGCAAACCCCAGGATCACATAGGATGTTGAAAGTGGAATAATAGCCTGTAACAGTGTAGGGCGGAAATGGCCTCAGACTCTTAGGCCATTTCCGCACCGGGCTATTAAAACAGCACAGAGCGACCTCCGATGGAGGTCTTCTGCACTGTGGAGTGGACTGGGTCGGACTACTTTTCGTAGTTCCGCACCTCAGTCTGCCCCGGAGCGACCAGAACTGGTCGCGCAGCGTGCTTTTTAAAAACCTCTTTTAAGAGGTTTTTCAAAAGCACGGAGCACCCGACTCTGTGTCACTCCGTCGCCGTGCTCCGGTGCAGATTTGCAGGCATGCACTAGTGCGTGCCTGCAGCTATGCCGGGGGCGGGCTTTAGGCTGGCGAACTTCTCCGGTTGGTGGAGAGCCTCCACCAACTGGAAGCTGCCATTTTGGACACCGGAGCAGTGCGGAGGGATGAGCTCACACTGCCCCTCGTCCCGGTGGACTCGCCCAGACGGAGAAGAAGTCCGGCGAGTCCTGTTTCTGCCCGATTCATACCCCACGTGTGGAAAGAGCCTTAAACACCACACATTAATTCCTAAACCTGACAGACTGATTCTCTCAACCAAATCCTTCATTCACTCACTCCTCCACCCTCTCTCTTGCTATAATCTAATTGTCTAATTTTATCAACTATCACTCCAACTGTCATTCACCAATCTTATTTATGTCCCTTCAAATATTCCACCAATCACCAATCACTCTCAACGTTCCATTTTTTCCATCCCTTCCCTAAAGCTCCTTACATCCATGTTTGTTGTTATGTGCTCTCAAGAAAATTCTGACTTATAGTGACCCTATCACAGAGTTTTCTTAGCAAGATTTCTTTGGAGGGGGTATGCCATTCCCCTCCTCTGAGGCTAAGAGAGTGTGACTTGCTTGGGTAAGTCACCCAGCAGGTTTCCATGGCCAAGTGGAGATTTCAACACTGGTCTCCCAGTATCCTAGTCCAATGCTCAAACCAATACACTATGCTGACTCTCTATTACTACTGCTATATGTAGCAAATTAAACAACATTTTACCCAAAAGACCATGATACCACAGCCTTCAGTGCAGTCACTACAAAAGAAAGTATCCAGTACCTCCTTCAGTGCAGCAACTTGGCCGCGAAGTGCATTTTACATGGCTGTTGCCAGTGCCACACGCCTCCGCCCTTGGCCATTTAGTGTCTGAAAGAGATCAGGGGGAGGTCAAGGGGTAGCCAGGCAGGTTCTGATTGCACTTCTGTGCCCAGACACATATAAAAAACTTAATTTTCTCGGACCTTGTCTCTAGGAGAATACCATCTGCTTTGTGTGTCCAGCTGCAGATCTGTGAACATAGAGCATTACACTTCACCTGTTCATTGTAGGGTCTTGGCCCAGGTGGATCTTCGTGGAAAACCAAGGCTGCCTTCTCATGAAGTGCCTTCATATTTCTGAACAGGGGTTATTGAGAGTAGCCAGCTCCTGATGGAATCAGACTCCTCTTCCCCTCCCTCTTTTTCCCGCCTCTTCCTTCCTTGCTCCTTTGAAATGTACTGAAATTGTTAGTGCAAAGAATTTTTCGTCAACCATTTTAAGAATGACTGGCATTTTAAGAACCTGTATTTCTGGAAACAATTTTAGAAGTGCTTTAGAGAAAGTTTGGGTTTTTTCAGTGCAAAGGCCAACAAACTGAACTTTTTACTGTACTTTGGTGAATTTAGTGCTGCATGAAGACATGAAGGTTCCTGGCCAGGTGCAAATTGTTCCCAGCTAGGTCAGATCTCAAGAGAAAGAGCATCTATTGGATGGCCCAATTATGCCAGAGGATTCTAGGAAGCTGCCTTACATCAAGTCAAACTATTAATCCATCTAGTCCAGTACTGTTCACTCTGTCAGCAACTCTCTAGGGGTTTAAGCAGGATTCCTTCCTAACCACACCTGATCCTTGTGTTACTCTAAGAATTGGGGAACACCGGGTGCAGCATCTCCTTTGAATTTGAGGAAATTCAAAGGAAGCCTGCAAGAGGAGAGCAGGATCTTTCCACCTATGTGTCATGCCCTGCCTTGGAGACCCTGGCAGCAACAAGGAGGAGGAGAATTCTGACTCTGAGACAGAAGCTTCCCCAGAGGCAGGAGTTTCCCCAGAAACTGGACCAGAGGGAGATAATAGACAACAACAGAGGCCTGAGCCAGGGGAACAAATAGAGGAAGACATATCAGAAACACCTACGTTGCAAGAGAGATGCTGTGAGAGGGAGGGCCGGTGCTGCTCAGTGCATTTAAGTAGCAAGCAAGGCCTAATGAGGGAACACCTGTGGTGACAACATCCATATATAAAAGGACTCCAGTTGGCTTTTCGTCCCAGGGTCAGCAATTGATCTCTTTGGTTCTGAAACCCTGTGCTGTGCTTGCAGATCTGGTTTACCTTAGAACTCTGCTTGTTTGGACTACATTTTAGATTTGCCCCCTTGGATTTGTTTGCTCTGGACTTTCATTCTGTTTGGGCCTTCTCTTGCTGTGTGAGTAGGAACTGAGCAACTGCTTGTAATTTATTGCCTGCTTAGACTGGGACATGACATTATGTAGTAGAGAGGACTCCAGTTAAAATTAAACAAAGTATTTTATTGAATTGACAAACATACAAGAATTCAGACACTCTTAAGAACTATACAAGGCTATCAGAAAGTGAGGCAAGAAAGGTTGGAAGAAAGAGATTGCGTGGAAAGAGTGATAGTTACCAGTCCTGAAGAAGGGGTCACAGTGGAGGGACTCAGTGTCTTCACACACCCTTTTGACTTCTTGTACAATCAATATAGAAGAAAAAACTTTCCAACTCTCAAATAGGGGGGGTTATCCTTTATAATAAGGATCACCTGCCAATCCTATAAGGGACAAATATTCCAGCTCTCAAATAAGTGACTTTCCTTATAATATGGAACCCTTGGCAAAATTAATAGAACACATGTTTGTTATCTCTGCCATAAATGATAGATTGATAGGTAAATAGATAGGTAGGAAGGTAGCCAGACAGATGGATAGGTAGAAACAGAATTGGCAGTTGTCCAAAACAGATTTCTCCCCATCCTGCTTCTCCTATTCATTGGCCAGCAGCCTCCCTCAGCTGTTTGTCTGATTAATGAGACTTCCCTATATAAGTGGTCTGAGCCTCAGGGGCTCTCTCTTGTCTATTCTGGGCTGCAATAAGTATTGGTCTGTTCATGCCTGTGAGTCTTGGCAGTTGGGGAGGCCTCTGTCTGTATTTGCTCCTGGGACAGGGGCATGACGACGATAATGATATGACGCTGCTAACTCAAATATCCCCATCTCTGTTGGATGCATTTGCTTTTGGAATGGGCAGTGGCTATATCTAAGTACCTGTGAGAACGGAATAGCTGAGATCCTGACACTGATAAAAGCCATTGAGAGCAGCCTTCCTCATGCAGTATCCTCAGACATTTCTAACTTGCCAACTCTGTCATGTTTTTGAGTTTCCTCAGTTAATTTTCTCTTAGTTTCCATATTGTCATCCAGCCTATATTTTCATTCCAGAGCCTAGAGAAGGGAGGGCTGATCTTGTACCAATCTGCTGCCCTTGGACTAGCATATGAAAGACCTTATAAGTTAAATTAAGTAATGATGGGAGAAAGCAAACTGTTTCACAAGTAAAATACATGCAAGGAAGCAGTCCTGGGAAAGACCAGTGGAGAAGTAAAATCCAAGGCAGACACCATTTTGAAACCAATTATAGCAACTGTTGGTTGCCTTGTTCCACACTTCAGTCTCCTGTGACATCATTTTGCAAATTTTGCAGGAGCACATATTACCAAATGTGTATTTCTGCTTTTTGATGTATATCAAAACAGGTAAGAGTGTTCACATTTTATTCCCATAGTCCGTCCATGGTTTTTTTTAAAAAAAAAAGAAAATTCCTATTCATCCTTCTACAGAAAGCTAGTGCAAAGGGTCACAAGAAGCCCATGGGAAAAAGCAGACCAGTTACACAGGAAACATCTCCTTTGCTGCTCCGATCTAAATAAGAAACATGAATTTTCCCAGCATGGATAATTTTAGAAATGGCAATCTTCATGTTAAAAAACAATTGAGATTGATATCTTTCAACATACCAGAAAGTACAGTTGGTATGCTATGGGGCTAGATAAATTCTGTTTATTTTTCATGGCTACTGATAATGAGTTTTCCACTAAGTACTACTAACACTGCATTTTCAAGATACTTTTAAAAGATGGAAAATTATTCTTAGTAATATAACTGTATAAAGTGAAATTCATGATATTTCATCCCATATATCAGGCACAGGGAGTAGCCTTGGGTTAGGGAGATAGCAGAATTGGATTGGACTTCTTACCATTTTACTCTCTTTGCCCTTTGACTGGCAGAATTGAAAGATGCATAGCCTCGGTATTCTACCAGAACCCTTGTCCGCTCTTAGTGTGGACTATCTTAGCGTAGTCTGGCGTCGTGCATAAGGTCTGTAGAGCCTAGTCTTGCTAGGCTTTAAAAATAGTAATAAGAGTCAATGCAGAGTTGACAATCAGGATGTAGCTATTAACAAGTTTGTCTTCTACCAAACTATGAAAAAGAAATATTGATTTCAATTAACTTATCCATGTATTCCTCTGGAAAATTAACATATTGGCCATATTTGTAAATTACATAAAGCATACATTTCAGTATGTTCACACACCCTTTTGACATCTTGTACAGTCAATATAGAAGAAAAACTTTCCAACTCTCAAATAGGGGATATCCTTTATAATAAGGATCACTTGCCAATCGTATAAGGGACAAATATTCCAGCTCTCAAATAAGGGACTTTCCTTATAATACGGAACACTTGGCAAAACTAATAGAACCACATGTTTGTTATCTCTGCCATAAATGATAGATTGATAGGTAAATAGATAGATAGGTAGGAAGGTAGCGAGGCAGATGGATAGGTAGAAACAGCTAATCAGACAAATCAAACTAGAGAGAGAGAGAGATGTTCATATTTGGTAGAACAGCTACATTTTTTAAGATATGACCTCAAACACAATTAATTTACCCACTTACTCTTTTGCTTTAGCCAAAGAATTATTTGGTGGGGGTGGGGATATTAATCTGGCTTTCATTTAAAAAAAAAAGTTTGGTAAATGCATATGCCTTTTATAATATTCCTCAAATTGCCTTGTCAAAACATGAACTGTCTATCATACCTTAGTATGATTAATGTCCCAGCCACAGTATTTATAGACCTCCTCAAGGTCTTTTCTGCGTAAAGTTATGAAGTGGTGGTTTTAAGACACCATCAACCTCCAGGCTTGTCTGTTTCTCGGGTTTATATTTTGAAGGCAAAAATGTAAAACAAGTCTGGCTGGAAGATTTGATGACTTCATTTCAATGGGAAATTAGAAGAAGAAAATAATAGAAGGAGAGGTAAACAACATCTCTGGCCCACGGCTTATCACTGGCAAGGTAAAAAAGATGTTCTTTGTGCAGCCATCAGAGACATGAAGATCAGGGCTTATTCTAAGCTTTTTTTTTCTACTATGTAGAAGCCAGAACAGGCAACAGAGAGACACTTCTCCCAGATCCAACTGGAAGAAGGGACTCATTGGATTTAGTATATCTAAAGCAAGAATGGGCAAGAGGCAGCCTGTAGACAGTATGCAAATAGCTATTTTGTGACCTCAGGGCCCACCTAGGGTCAAATATATACACGTATATATTACAAAAAAATATAGGTGTGCCATCCCATCCTTAAATCGGCTCCCTCTAATGTTAATAGTCAATCATTTCATGATGTGATCCATTCTGCAATCCAGGTCATAGATGTGGCTTTGTGATAGATAGATCCTACAACAACAACAACAACAACAACAACAACAACAACAACAACAACAACGGAGCTCAGCTCCAGGAGCTAAATAGAATAGAATTACTAAAATATGCATAGCTGAGGGGAAAACATGATTATCATAAAGAATTTGATTCGTTCCAATGGCCTTTTAGGATGTCAACACAGGTTATAATCTTATCGACATTTGAGTGTATGTGCCTTCAGGTTGTCTGTTGACTTATGGTGATCCCATGAATTTCATAGAGTTTTCTTAGGCAAAGAATACTCAGAGGTGATTTTGCAGGTTCCTTCCTCTGCAATATAGCCTACAGTATCTGGTATTCATTGACATTTACTTGGCAGTAAACCCACCAGCAAGGTTTGAGTGTTGGACTAAGACTCTGGAGACCAGAGTTTGAATCCCTGCTCAGCCTTGGAAATCCACTAGGTGACCTTGGGCAAGTCATACTCTCTCATTCCCAGAGGAAGGCAAAGGCAAACTCCCTTGGAAGAAATCTTGCCAAGAAAACACTATGATAGGGTTGCCTTAGGGTTGCCGTAAGCCAAAATTACTTGAAGGCGCAGAACAAATACCAACAAATCCCACCTAAGTCCCATGGTTGGAGGGCCACCTCTCAGGAATGCTGTAGTTGTATATTTCTTCATGGCAGGGGGATTGACCAGCACAGTTTAATGTTTTCCAGCCTGGAGCAGCAGAAAACAAGCTTTCTCCCTCTTCTGTATGACACCCTTTCAAATATTTAAACATGGCTATCATGTGACCTCTTAACCTTCTCTTCTCCAGGCTAAACAGATCCAGCTCCCTAAGACACTCCTCATACAGCATGGTTTCCAGACCTTTTAACATTTTGATCTCCCTCCTCTGAACACGTTCCAGCTTGTCAGTATCCTTCTTGAACTGTGGTGCCCAGAACTGAACACAGTATTGCAGGTAGGATGGACAGGAAGAAACAAGTTTGAAAGATAAGGACAAAGACTCTGGAGTACCTACCATTATGATCCTTTCTAACAGCTAGGAGGGCAACAGTTTTCCTTCCAACCTGCTGAGGAAACCAACCTCCAATTTGCCTGAGCTGCTGCTTGACTGGTTAAGACAACACGATGGTTCCATTTTATAGCATCCGGGATTTGTAGTCTAGTAAAGCATTAGATCCATTCCAAACTGGTTTCAAGCTTGGCTATGGGACTGAGATGGATTTGGTCACGTTGGTGGGTGACCTACGCCAGGAACTAGACGGGGGAGTGTGTCCCTGTTGGTTCTGCTGGACCTCTCAGTGGTTTTCGATACCATTGATCATGGTATCCTTCTGGGTCATCTTGTGGGGATGAAACTTGGGGGCACTGTTTTACAGTGGCTCCATTCTTTCCTGGAGGGCCGAACCCAGAAGGTGGTGCTGGAAGACTCCTGTTCAACCTCCTACCGTTTGGCCTGCGGGGTCCTTCAGGGTTCAGTCTTGTCCCCCATGCTATTTAACATCTACATGAAACTTCTGGGAGAGGTTGTCTGGAGTTTTGAGGTTCGGTGTCATCAATATGTGGATGACACCCAACTTTATTACTCCTTTCCACCACAAGCCAAGGAAGCTGTCTTGGTCTTAAACCAGTACTTGACATCAGTAATCGACTAGATGAGGGCAAACAAATTGAAATTTAATCCAGACAAGACAGAGGTGCTCCTGGTCAGTAGAAAAGCAGATCAGGGAATACGGATTCAGCCTGTGTTAGATGGGGTCACACTCCCTCTGAAGACACAGGTTTGCAGCTTGGGAGTGCTCTTGGATTCGATTCTGAGCCTGGAAGCTCAGGTCTCAGCAATAGCCAGGAGTGCCTTTACACAATTAAGGCTTGTGCACCAGCTGTGCCCATTCCTTGAGATGTCAGACCTGGCCATGGTGACACATGCCTTGGTTATATCCCAGTTGGATTACTGTAACGTGCTGTACGTGGGACTGCCTTTGAAGAGTGCTCAGAAACTTCAGCTGGTCCAAAGAGCTGCAGCCAAGTTGTTAATTGGAGCTGGTTACAGGGAGAATACAGCACCCCTGCTGCAACAGCTCCACTGGCTGCTGCTCTGTTTCAGATTCCAATTCAAAGTGCTGGTGATGACCTTTAAAGCTCTACACAGCTCAGGTCCAGGTTATTTGAAGAAACGTATCCTCCCCTATGAACCAGCCCGGGTGCTGAGATCTGTGGGAGAGGCCCTTCTCTCAGTCCCACCACCCTCATAGGTGCATTTGGTGGGAACATGGGAGAGGGCCTTCTTAGTGGCTGCTCCCAGGCTCTGGAACTCCCTGCCCAAAGAGGTTAGACTGGCACCCTCCCTGCCTACCTTCAGGAAACAGCTAAAAACATCCCTCTTCTAGCAGGCATTTTATATGTAATTTCTATTGGTGCTGGTCATTTTAATTGTTATTTAATTGACATTTTAATGCTGTTTTTATATGTATTTTGACATGTTTTAATTATTACTGTAGTTTAATCTTTGTTTTGACTTTTGCATGTGACCGTTTTTAACTATGTTTCTTTTAATGGCTGTAAGCCACCTTGAGTCCCCTCAGGGAGAAAAGCATAATAATAAGAATAAGAATAATAGCACTCTGGCTGAGAAAAATATTCCTCTCTAAACTGTAGCATCCAGTTCAGTATGAAACTGTGATAGGTAAAGTAGAATAATAGCACTGTATTTGTCTAATGTGAACGGGCCCAAGGAAGGGAGTGAACTGGCTGCTTTCTGTGTGTCATACAGGCCTACACTATAATGGCTGTCAGAGGAGTGAGATGATCTTCACACATCTAAGGATATGTATCTCATAAAGGCAGAAAGGAGGGTTACTGATAATCCCTGATTACTCATGAACATGAATCTTTACATTTGCAATAGCCAGATGATTCCAAAGACAAACTGCTAAGACTGGTGGCTGACTGGCTCAGGGAGAGGGAAGAGATTAGAAGATTCATGTTTACATTTTGTTTAGAGTAGATAAAGGCTGGAGCCCATTTTTGGGAGTCCCAGTGAAATCTTCTCGGGGCGTTCCAGTGAACCTGGTGGAGTGAGCTGCATTTCTTTCACTTGAACATCAGTATCCTGTGTGCTCTTTTCAAGAGTGAAGATTAAGACACATACCTAGCAGATTCCATACCTCTTTTCATCCATTTTTCTATTGACCCCATTCCTCATTATAAATGTAACAACACAGCTCTATTAATGAGCTTGAAAAACAGATTGATTCCCTTGTGTATTCACTTCTGACCCGTTTCAGCTTGAAAACTTGAGGCTTCTGGCTTGTTTATATGCCTACATTTACCATAACAAAATGGAGAATACTTTGCATAGGGATTTCTCCTTAAATATATATTGGTTGGAATAGTTTTGGTGACATATGCTGGCCCATCTGAGGAATGCGGCAGCGGTAATACTTATTGGAATCTTCTGCAAGGAGATATCCAGTACCTGCTTGCAATTATTTTGCTCCACATTATGCAACAGCAACAAGACAGAATCAACTAGAGCTTAGCCCCTTCCCCAACCCAAACAACAACTAAGAGAGTACCAAAAGAGTTTTTCATGCTGTTGCCTGCCCTCCCAGACTTTTCTATGTTCCCTCCTGAATCTCCTATGTAACTACACTAATAGAGCTTTGTGCTTGGCCAGCACAAAATAGGATCCTGGTCAGTAAGTCCCATCTTGGGAGAAAGGTGTGATATAAATTTAATAAATAAATACACAATAAAATAAATAAATATTATAAGTTTATTGGATCAGCCATAAGCTAAGACTAGGGCTAAGATCCACATCAGGCTTTTGCAGTGTAAATCTACGTTCCTTTAGTTGAAGGATGGCTGTCATACACCACCCTTTTGCTGAATACCAATATTGTGCAACCAATTGCAAATCAGCAAATGTCCTTATTACTTCATTGTGCAACCGAGAATGACCAATGACCTCTCTGCAACCCCACTGAAGAAACTGGTATATTAAAGACACTGACAAATAGTTTTGCACCATCCAAGAGTACACAGCCGCGTATACACTTTGTAGAACTCCTCTTATGCCACTGGAACTAAATATAGGCATTAAGCAATGGCCAAAGAAAGTACAACTGCATACATAAGGAAACTTATGAGTGTGTGAAACACCAGTAGGATTCCAGCCTAGATCAGACAAATTGCATTCCACCATCTGAATTGCATTCCACCATTTGAACTGGGAAGATCAGAAAGTTCTGTTGCTTATACTAAGAAAATGAACTAAGCATAACTGTGCAACTGCATTGGTCAGACCTCACCTAGAGTACTTTGTATCCTTTAGGAACAAGTTCAGAGGAGGAAAACAAAGATGACAGAGTCTGGAAAATCAGCCTTATGAGGAACAGTTGAGGGAATTGGATATTTTTAGCATGAAGACAGGAATCATCTTCACATATTAGAAGGGCTGTCACATAGAAGATGGAACAAGCTTGAGCAAGCTTGTTTCCTATAGCTTTCTGGGGTTTTTTGATAGGACCTGAACTGACAGATTCAAATTACAAACAAAGAGATTACAACTAATTGTTCAGAAGAACTTGCTGAAGATAAGAACTGTTTGATAAGGGAACAGACTGTCTTGGAGTCAATTCACTTTTGTTGGAGGTTTTCAGACAGAGACTAAATAGCAATCTGTCACAGACACTTCAGTTGTGGATGTCTTGCATCAGCAAAGAGTTGAATGAGATGAGTCTTGGTAATCCTTCCAGCTCTACAGTTCCATGAATCTTTGCTTCGTGAATGGCTCGATGGATTGATCTGTCTGGTTGTATACATCTACTGTGTACTTATACTATAATTCAAGTGTATGCCTATCTAGTATGTGAACAACAATCTACCAGACTTGGTGGGTTACCTTATACAATCAAAATGAAGATTGCAGTAGGGTGTTCAACTCAGTTTATCAAATTCCTTAGATATCTTCCAAGCAAACATTTTGGATATCTTGGAGAAGGGTTATTTTATTGTACAAAACACACTTACAAATTGATTTTGACTAAATTTGGTATTCGAATTTAAGTTGAAACTGATGGGACATAAGTTAGTCATAACTAAGTCCCATTGATTCCACTGAATATACTCTTCGCCTAAATCTCCATTCAGTATGGAAATAATTTTGTTCTGTCTGTTAAGCAAACCTTCCTAATTAGGACTGCTGTCTTTTTGACCTCACACTTCTCCAAATTTTGGAGTGTATTTTTTTAAGCTTAAAAAGACATACGAATGCTATATTAGAAGACAGGAAACATATAAAATCCATATTTTGGGAAAATTGCATACAAAAGTGCATATATAATGATAAAATGCATATAGTTTTGTTGAAATGCTTGTTTGGGAAAAATACATTTTAAAAAAAAACAGGATGGAATTGACTTATGACCACACATGTGAAATTGACAGAGACTGAGGCCATTTTTGCACATAACCTTATCCTATCGTCCTCCCGTTGCAATCCCAGCAGCGCCTTTACTGGGAAGAGAGTGCAATGGGAACACTTCCCTCTGTGCCCAGCCAGATCTCTGCAGAAGAGAACACAAGTAAAACATGCCTGCCTTCTACAACACAGCTGGGCACCTTCCCATGGTGCACTGGGGAAGGAAGCATCTCCATTGCACTTCCTGCCCTTCTGCATGGCAGGTAAGGACAGGAGCATCATGCAATTGCGGGCGCTTAACAGATTTAATCTGTTAACCAAATAGCTCATGATCGCAATGGGTGGGGGCAGGATGGCAGTGGGACTGCAACAATGTCATGCAGAAGCACAGCCCATGGACTGCTGCCATCCCGTCCCCATAGCGGGACTGCAACCCCATGCAGAAATGGCCTGAGTGATGTATTCAAATGGACTGATCTGTCTATGCTTAGATTGGGGCAAAACCTGCCTTCCCTAATCACAGCTCTTAGGGCCCTTCCACACTACACTGTTATAGTGCTATCATTCCACTTTCAACATCCTATGGAATTCTGGGGTTTGTAGTTTACTGAGGCCAAAGAGCTCTCTGGCTGGGAATTCTAAATGCCCCTCCCTAAACTGCAAACCCCAGGATGCCACAGGATGTTGAAAGTGGAATGTTAGCACTATAACAGCGTAGTGTGGAAAGGCCCTTAGAATTGCCTGTCTTGCTATTGTTTTAATGAGATCTAGCAGTAAATAGCTGGAATTCCTGAATTTTCCCCCCCTTGAACCTCAGTAATTCATCGTATAATTTTTACAATGAAATCCTTTGTATGTTGTGGCTTACTTCCTAGCAAATATGTCTAGGAATCCAGCCTCAAGTTCTAGCTGAGGAATGAACCCAGGAATCCAGAATGAATTTCAAGATGTTAAAAACAATCTTCAGAAGCTATTTCTGGAATGCCAGAAATAGAAATATGTTTTGCTGGTTGCCATTTTGGATTATATCAAGTGGTAGCAATCTTTATGTCTTAATTTGAGTCAGCAGTTAAGATATTTTTACTCTGCAAAGTTCAAGGGGTCTGGGAAAGCATTAATTGCACTTAGAATTTATTCTACAAAGTTCAAGGTAAAACCTTAAATGTGTTTGATTTTATAGCAGGCTCAGCCAGTCCTCTTATGCTGATTCAATTAACCAAAAATAAATACATCAATACTGTGTTAAGGGCTTCATGAGTTTACTCAAGATCCTAAAATAGTGGGAAATTGCAGGTGTTTTGGCATGTGCATATGTGCCTTCAAATCACCTGTCGACTTATGGGAACCTCATGAATTTCGAAGTGATTTCTTAGGCAAGGTGATTTTTACCAGTTCCTTCCTCTGAAATATAGCCTACAGCACCTAGTATTCATTGGTTGTCTCCCATCCAAGTACTAACCAGGGCTGACTCTGCTTAGCTTCCAAGATCAGACAGGATCTGGTGCCTCTAAGGTATTTTAAGGTCTTTCTGTTGTTGTTGTTGTTGTTGTTGTTGTTGTTGTGTGCCTTCAAGTTATTTCTGATTATGGTGACTCTAAGCTGAACCTATCATGGGGATTTCTGGGGCTGAGAGTGTGTTGCACATCCAAAGTCAACCAGTGGGTTTCCATGGCTGGGTGAGTCTCCAGGGTCCCACCATATTTAATGATGGATTATTGTTCCACTTGTAATATATACTCTCAGGTAAGCGTGTTTAGGATTACAACCTTAGATCCTTCCTGTCTTGAGCACCTCAAAGCATTGACTAAGCTTCTCAGCCCAGCTGAAATACAGTGGCTGCCTCCTGCACCTGCAGCTGGGGGGGGGGAGCAACTGGTGAAATCAATCCCAATCAAGCAGACAAGAGTTGTCAAAGAGATGCAAATAACTGTTAACTCCAAGGTGCTAAGAATTATAGCTGCAATGTTTCATGCTTAAGACAATTAGCAAGAACAAATTACAGTTTTCATTCTCCTCCCTAAAGAACTTCAATTATCCAGTCCTCCCTTGGGTTCCTGTGATTACTTCTGTTAATGCATCAGTAATAGGGCTGTAATGGCATCATCCCATCAAAACATGATGAATTCATCCTTGTGGATCCTTACCAAGCTGGAACCAAAGCTCAAAAACTTTGCTTTTCTGGACTAGAGCTCCCTTTCCCACACCAGTTAGTCAAATATTGTCAAAGTTATCTTTTTAAATCACAAAACAATAAAAAGATAATTTCAAGAGCAACGGGATTTGTGCTGCTCCTAGCCCCACTAAGAAAGTGCTTAACTGCTACGTGTGAAACAGTAGGGATATCTTCTTAAAATCCAAACCATTTTAACTTTTGATCATGTTAGATCAGCTTTCTATAGATGTCAATGTTTCATCTTCAGCATTTATTTTTCTATTGGAACATGTCTGAGAGAAAGAAACACAACTTATACTTTATGAACCCACTATAATTCTAAGATCTTCAAGAGAGGCCCTTCTCTCTACCTGACCGCCTTCTCAAGCTCATTTGGTGGGAACAAGGAAGAGGGACTTTTCAGTGGTAGTCCCCAGATTATGGAACTTCCTTTCTGGGGCAGCTAGGATGGCCCCCATTTTGGTCCCCATCTGCCAACAAGTGAAAGCATTTGATGCAATCAGGCTTTTGGAAACTGACTTAAATAGGCTGTTAATGGTGTACTGTTTTTCGCAGTTTGAATATTGTCTTTTAATGAGTTTTTATGTTTTTAATTTCATAAATTGCCTTAATATATACTTTTTAATTGATGTTTAGTATAGTTTTTAACCTGTGTTGTTTCTAACATGTTGTAAGCAGCCTTCAGTCCCATTATTGGGGAAAAGATGAGATATAAATAAATACTTAAAACCAGCTTACATGCAGTTGGGATGGTCAAATCTGTCACTTCTGCTCTCTCCCTCATGTCCATTCCATTGTGTAGAAATCTGTACGTTTTGATTGTTCTTGCTGTGTGCCTTCAAATTATTTCAGACTTATGCTGACCCTAAGGCAAATCTATCATGGGGCTTTCTTGTCACGATTTGTTCAGAGGAGGGTTGTCTTTGCCTTCTTCTAAGGCTGAGAGCGTGTGACTTGCCCAAGGTCACCCAGTGGGTTTCCATGGCCAAGCAGGAATTCGAACCCTGTTCTCCATAGCATCAGTCCAATGCTCAGACCACTACATCATGCTGACTCTCAAATTTTGATCAGCTCTTATCAAAAATGAACCAAAGGAAATTCTTGTTTCTGCATTCAGTCATATTCAATAGGCATAACTGCACCCAGCATAGAGTTGGTAAAAGGAAGAAACCTGTCAGGTGCAAAAATCTGGAAACCCTGATTCAGCACCATAGATGCATCTGAATACACAAAAATCCAGATTTTGGGTCAATTTGGTCCTTTTTGTTTTCTCTCACATTCAGGTATTGTTTTAAGCAAGTTTTCTTCTGTTCGATTTATGAAGAAACATGCAAATTTTGGAAAGTTCATATTTTAAAAATGAACCAAACAAAATTCTCACCCATTCTTGCATGAACCGCAACAGGCATAGTTTCTTTGCTTGTGCTGCCACCTGCTGGTTCAATTCTTGCAAGCAATTGGTGAGTTTGGCTTGATTAAATCAGAATCCATTTAAGGCAGTGGTTCTTAACCTATGGTATTTCAGGGCATCTGTGACAGAACGGGGAGAAAAAGACACCTATATTTTCACTAACCTTTCTAACTGAAATTTCACATTATTCTGAGTTTAGTTCACATTCTTTAGAGAAAGGTTCCATAGGTTTTCCCAGGCTGCCAGCAGAGTCCATGGCATGAAAAAGGTATAGGAGACTCCACCACACTTCAAGCCAGCATTTTCCTCTGTTGAAGAAGTTTCTTCCAATGTTCCATCAAAGTCTACTCTTCTGTAACTTAAAACCATTAGACCTGCTCCTACTCTCTGGGGCAGTGGATAGCAAAACCTGCACCCTCCTCTCTGTGACACTCCTTGAACAACTCTTGCCAAGAAACTCCTTTGACAGATTTGCGTTGGGGTTGCCATAAGCCAGGAATGACTTGTAGGCACACAACTTCAACAACAGCAACAATGGTCAAAAAGACAATTACAGAATCAGTGTAACCTCAGTCCAGGGCCAACCCTACCATTAAGGAGAGTGGGGAAACTATGTCAGACAGCAGATTTGGGGGGTCATGAAAGGGCAGCAAACTGAGAGTTATTTTGAGGGTTATTTGAACCCTGATCTCCAACTTATGAAACCCATTAACTTCTTTGGCAGTGATATGCCTTGACATGGAATAGGAGATGGAATATGGCACTGGCCAATATGCCTCAGGCTGTAATATGCCTTGGGCTACTCCTAGCTATGCAATGTAAACATAATCCAGACAAGACAGAGGTGCTCCTGGTCAGTAGAAAGGTAGATCAGGGAATACGGATTCAGCCTGTGTTAGATAGGGTCACACTCCCTCTGAAGACACAGGTTTGCAGCTTGGGAGTGCTCTTGGATTCAACTCTGAGCCTGGAAGCCCAGGTCTCAGCAGTAGCCAGGAGTGCATTTGCAAAATTAAGGCTTGTGCGCCAGCTGCGCCCATTCCTTGAGATGTCAGACCTGACCATGGTGACACATGCCTTGGTTACATCCCAGTTGGATTACTGTAACACGCTGTATGTGGGGCTGCCTTTGAAGAGTGCTTAGAAACTTCAGCTGGTCCAAAGAGCTGCAGCCAGGTTGTTAACTGAAGCTTGTTACAGGGAGCATACAACACACCTGCTGCAACAGCTCCACTGGCTGCTGCTCTGTTTCCAGGCCCAATTCAAAGTGCTGGTGATGACCTTTAAAGCTCTACATGGCTCAGGTCCAGGTTATTTGAAGAAACGCATCCTCCTCTATGAACCAGCCCAGGAGAGGTCCTTATCTCGGTCCCACCACCCTCACAGGTTCCTTTAGTGGGTACACAGAAGGGGGCCTTCTTAGTGGCTGCTCCCAGGCTCTGGAACTCCCTGCCCAAAGAGGTTAGACTGGCACCCTCCCTGCCTACCTTCAGGAAACAGCTAAAAACATCCCTCTTCTAGCAGGCATTTTATATGTAATTTCTATTGGTGCTGGTCATTTTAATTGTTATTTAATTGATATTTTAATGCTGTTTCTATATGTATTTTGACATGTTTTAATTATTATTGCATTTTAATCTTTATCTTAACTTTTGTATATCACAGTTTTTAATTATGTCTCTTTTAATGGCTGTAAGCCACTTCGAGTCTCTTCGGGGAGAAAAGCAGAATAAAAATAAAGATAATAATGATGATGATGATGATGATGATGTCTGTACTCTATCCTTCCATTAGTTTCACCATGGTTCCTTTGCTCAGGGGAGCCATGGGAACAATAGCTCTGTAAGAGGAAGTGGAAGGAAATGTGAAGGCCAGCTAGTCCAACCTGTTGCCATGCAAGAGTGCATAACTATAAAGCATTCCCAGAAGATGCCCATCCAACCTCTATTCTGAGACCTCCAAAGAAGGATGATATTAGAGGTGACATGATAGCTATGTTTAAATATTTGAAGGGATGTCATATGGAGGGTGGAGCAAGCCTGTTTTCTGTTGCTCAGAGGCTAGGACATGGAGCAATGGATTCAAACTTCAGGAAAGGGAATGCCATCTAGACATTAGGAAGAACTTCCTGATGGTAAGAGCAGTTCAACAGCAGAATATGTTGCCTGGGAGTGTGATGAGGTCTTCTTCTTCAGAGGTTCTTAAACAGAGGCTAGATGGCCATCTGTCAGGAATGCTTTAGCAGGGGTTTAGACTCAATGGCCCTTGTGGTCTCTTCCTGCTCTACGATTCTAAGTGATATCTCTTTTCTTCTAATTTGAATCCAGCAGTTCTTGTCCTATTCTTTGGAGCAGCAGCAAAGAAGCTTGCTCCATCTTTTATACAACATCCCTTCAGGTATTTAAATATGGCTGTTGTATTGCCTCTCAGTCTGCTCCTCTCCAGGTTAAACATACACAGTTCCCTAAGCCATTCCTCAGCATCTCATCAATCAACAGGATTTGCTTGGTGAGATTAAACTGCTTTACACCTGATTAGTACAGAGTACCTGCCTTCCTAATTTCAAAGCATGGGTCCACCAGAGCACAAAGCAGATCACTTTCCTAATGAAGATCTCACCAGTGTAAATATTTCTCTGTTTTGGTCTACAATCATATAATAAATAAGTGGGGAGGGGGATCCACCACCTCAATTCTACCTCCAAGCATATTTCTGCACCAATCCAGCACTTTCTGGAAAATAAAACTTCATTCTACCTTCTCATATTGCTTCACAGTTATATTACATAGCTGTTCCTTAATCCAGAACCTCACTGGAACTCTGTGAGCTATTTACAATAATATGCACATAACGTTTACTGGGAATTCAGTCGTATTAATAACGCTGATGAACACTGACTCTAGTCATCTAAGTATATTTGCAGAAACTCTACAGCCCAGACAAAACTTCTTGGACTAAAATGCTCTGTTCTTTCCAGATGTTGAAAACACAGAGTGCCTGCTGCCACGTCAAATCGAGTCTGGCTTTTTCCTGGCTGCTCAGTCACACTAAGACATTCTGTATTGGAGACACTTCAGTTAGGATTCTTTCATCAGCATATGTGTTAAGCATACTGAAAAGGCACGAAAAGCAGCAAGGGAAAATGATCAGTAAGTTACTTGTCTGGGTACCCAGTCATTCTCCCTTCCCCTTCCCCTCACTTTTGTTCCTCTATTTTCTGTTCTTCGCCTCTTATTTTTTCAGCTTTCCTCTGCACCATGAAGCAAAAGGAGTCTTCCCTGGTGCTTTCCTTTTACCTAGGAAGAATCTGGAAAAGGCAGCAGGAAAGCCAGCATCCCCACTCCAGCTGTTTCAGTTTGGCAGCAACAGTCCCGATTAATCTTTCATTATCCCACCTTTTCAGCTGCTTTTACAATGTCTCCCTCCCCTCTCACCCACACTCCTTCTTTGTCTTCACTTTACAAATTGAGTTCAAAGTACAAAAGCAATTTGCACTCACTTAACTTGGCACAAGGGAGAGGAGAGGAAGGGACAGAACCTTGCCCTTCCCAGTAGGCTCAGACAAAAGCAAACTGCCGCAGCCTCTCCTAGCTTATTGTGTTCTATCTCATTAATAATTTTTGCCACATAGACCACACTTTGTTTGCTCACGTGTTCCAATTTTCATCTGCGCAATGTTGGCAGGTATGAACCAGAAGGTGCAGACATGCCTGACTTAATCTAGCCTAGTAACAGTTGAAGCCCAACCAATGGCCCATCTCCCAGCAGGGCCCACTGACATTAAGTCCTGGAGCTGGACTTGGCTGCTTTTCTGGGTTATCCTTATCAGAGCTTGGAAAGTTCCTTCTAAGAAGAATAAATATACAAGTATACTTCAGTTAATGAAATAGATGTGCTCTCGGCATTACTTTTTATATTTGGTACCAGAGGCAGGAATAACATGTAAAGAATAAGGATAGGTCCCTGTATCACCAAAACAAAGGGGGGGGGGATCAATTGGGATTCATAGTTTTGGCAAGCTATGGATCCAAAACTAACGATATGCTTGTGGGAAATGAAACCATCAGGTAAGGTAAGCCTTGCATAAGTAAAGAAAAACATTTTAAGTCTTCTAGACTGCTTGAAAGCTTCTTCCAAAATATCCAAAGGGATACTTTCCTTCACCAGCCTACACTTTTCTTATAATTTCCATTTCGGTGGCCAAACTTCAGGTGCTGCTGCAGAGGCAGGTACATCTGCTTTCTGCTTTCACCTTTTGTCTCTGTTTTTCTGTTCACACATGCACAGTAAGACTTTCTGGAGGCAGCTTCTGTTTATCTTGCCTGTTGTAGGCAGGTACACATGGCTACAGTAGGATTAGCTAAAACAGAATCCCACTCTTTCCCAGCTCAATCTTTATTGGATTGTTTATTGCAGACATCTGCTGTAACCTGACACTGACACATTTTTGCTGTTGTTGTAGTTTTATTGTATACAGCCAATGGCCTTTACAATGCTTAGAATAAAACGTGACTAAAATTAAAATTCTGCAATTAAAAGGTCTGCATTTCTCCAGCACTCCTTTACCATCCTCCAACTCCTGATGCTGCTAAAAAAAATTCCAGCTAGACAGAGGACAAGAAGGAACAGGGGACTGGGACTGAAAAAAACAGAGTTATTAGCCTCCAAATGCAGTATGTTTCAGCTTAGGCCATTTCTGCACTCCACTGTTATAGTGCTATTATTCCACTTTCAAAATTCTATGGAATCCTGGGATTTGCAGTTTAGGAAGGGGCATCTTTATCCTCAGTAAACTACAAACCACTGAATTCCACAGGATGTTGGAAGTGAAATAATAGTGCTATAACCGTATAGTGCAGAAATGGCCCTAATGTATCTCCTGCTAATTGGCTTAATTTTTAACTGTTTTTTTTCTTTTCATTGATTTTTTTTCCTAATTGCTTTTTCCCCTGATAGGTTAGGCAAAAAATAGAGCAATAATTCTCAGTGATGTATACCCAAACATGAAAACATACCCAAAGCCTCCACTAATCAAGGTAACATGTTACTTGAATAGCTAAACCCAGACATAGATCCCTTCTCATCATTTATCCTAGGTAGAGAATTTATCCCAATATGTAACTTGTATTAATCAGCACCAAGAGAGTGAGTGAGAGGAACAGTCAGGAAACCATGCTGTGTTACTTCTTAAATGAATCAGATTCCCACAAGATAGAAGCTCCACATATCAGCAGATAAGACTATTTCTTTTTAAAAGATGTTGGGAATAATGTTAACACACCCTTGCTGTGGGGAAAACATAAAAGAGAGAGCAAGAAACTTCAGAAACTCATGGTGCAAAAAGTTATTATTATTTTGCATAAATTTCTGAAACACAGTGATACAAAATACTAGTATCTCATTTTTAAATGTGCTTCTAACTTGAAATGCAGTGTGCGACTAACTTTTGTTTTATGTGCATATGTACCAAAAGCTGGAATACAAAACAATTTAGTGGTGCCTTTAGGAGGACAGTCAAAGCTACAGTTTTGGGGATGGAAGCACACTGTAACCCAAACTGGTTAAACAATATTCGTGTTGTATGTCCGTACTCGAGAACAGAACCCATAAATCTTTGAAATGGAAGTTCTTCAGAAACGTACCGGAACAGAACTTTATGATAAACAGATTCCTTCTGTCCTACCACCCCTTAAGTTTTCACCATTATACTGGCTACCACTCAGTGGTAACTAGGGAGTGCATTGTTCAAAGGAAATAAACAGAGTTGCCAGGTGAAATAATGGACAGGGTTTCTGTCCCATTAATAGTTGTGTAGGAGAGAGAATTTCAATATGTGTTGCTCATGTGATAAGCAACATCTGATGAATTACCTCTTCTACATAATCATTACAAGGACAGGAGCCTTGTCTCTTATTTCAGCTGGCAACGCTTGCCATGAACGAAAAGCTTGATCTGTGGGGATGAGCCAATCCTTCTGTTTCACTTTCTCCTACTCTCAGATTTGGCAAAGGCTGGTAAATTTTGCTGCCAACAAACAATTTGAAAACAAATTCTTGTTCATCTCAGGGAATGAGCTAATCTTTTGCCTTTGGGTTTTTTCCCCCCCTGAACTCAAATTTTGTGCATTTTGGTAAATTCTGATCAAAAAAGAACAGAAAAGAAGCATTCACTCACCTCAGGGAAGGGACCAATCTGACCATTTTCTTTCCTCTTATATTTTAACTTTGCAAATTTGGCAAATCCTGATTTTTTAAAAAATGAAATGAATTTCTAGTCTTATTGGAGAAACAGATTTTTTTAAAAGCATCTGTTCAACACCCTTGGGGGAAGAGATTTTGGTCAGGATACAATTGCTATATGATGATTTACTTCAATAACTTCTGCAGTAATCTGTTTTGACTATATCAGTTGTTCCCAAACTTTGGTCCTCCATATATTTTGGACTTCAGCTCCCAGAATTCCTGACTGTTGGCCAAGCTGGCTAGGATTTCTGGGAGTTGAAGTCCAAAACATCTAGAGGACAAAGACTTGGTAACCACTGGACTACATGAAAGCCCCTCTCTTAAATTAGAAATGATAGTCTATTAATACAACAGTAAGTATTTACTAACCTACTTGTCCATTCCAAGGGTAAAAAGGAAACTAGCAAGAGTGAAGAAGAAGAAATCAGTCTTAAGGCTTTCTGGCCTGCCTAATGAAAGCCCTAATCTGTTAAGCAATTGGTGTCATCCCACCGTGTAATGAAAACCTGACAAGTTACATGATGATGGAAGCATAATTGCATTGTACTAGGAAGGGCCATCACAAAGTAACGTGATGTGCAAAATGCATCTAACATTTCTGTAAATGAACTGCTATGCTAAAACTGTGTGTCTCAATCTCAGAGGAGTTATTAAGACAGCCTTATTTCACCAAGAGAGATATCTCAATTACATTGTCCTGTTATTTGAAATATGTTCTTCTGATTTTCATTGAAACAGATTTAATTTTGACTGGTTTGCCATCTATTGTCCAGGTATCCCACCGAATCCCTGTTGACAGCATCCTCCTTGTGACCCGGTGAATGCCATTGAGATTTGCAAGACCACATTGGCTGAACCACCAGCCCGTTTTCTCGCTAAAGTTACTGCAGCTCTTTATAGGCTTCTCTTGGAAAGAGCAGAATGGATTACAACCATCGTTGTCCATATCAAATGTACTAAAAGGTAGTGTATTCTGGTTGTCTTCTTTTTTGTAGCCACGAAATGCGTCACCTAAGTTGCAGGAACAAGAAGGGAAGGGAAGGGAAGGGAAGGGAAGGGAAGGGAAGGGAAGGGAAGGGAAGGGAAGGGAAGGGAAGGGACCAGAAGATAAACAATTTTGACCACAATTTAAAGTACTTGTCTGGAAGTTTGAATGAGAACTCTGATCCTGTGAAAATTACATATTCAGGCCATTTCCACACTACACTCTTACAGCACGATTATTCCACTTTCAACATCCTATGAAATCCCTGGGTTTGCAGTTTAGGGAGGGGCCAGCTGGCCCCTCCCTAAACTGCAAGCCCCAGGATTCCATAGGATGTTGAAAGTGGAATAATCCTGCTATAAGAGTGTAGTGCGGAAATGGCCTCAGACAGGCAAGGGAAATAGTATCTGCTAATACATGTCACCCATAAAACACAGATGATAATTCAAAACCTCCATAATAGGAAATGTTTTGTTCACAAGTACATCCTCTTTGGAGTACTGTTACTGCCCTGGCTAGTCCGAGCTTTGGGGATATTAAAAGATATCCTCTTGATATCATAATTCAGCTTCACTTCTCTATTCCTCTCCACGTGCTTGCAAGGCCACCAGACAAGCACGTAAACAAGCTCGGCCGTTAATTGCCATAATATTCCTAGACAAAACAGGCAGGCCAGAAATAGCTGACTCGCTGCTTTAGGAGACCTCCAGGCAAGTACTCTAATTAAGTATGCACGCAACCTACAAAAGAGCCTCTGCCCCACGATGGCAGCTTGATGGGTAACCTATACAATACCCAAGTACTCTGTGTTTGCACACTGGTTACTCTATTGAGAACCGCTACGATAACTCAATCATTCAGATTCTGACCTTTCGGAGGCTTTGTCTCCAACTCCAAATCTATTGTTTTCCCCCAAGTATGGCATAGCCTGCAGTCACAATTCTCCTTATAAAAACCCTTGATTCCGAGACCTTCCTCAGAACGCTCCCGAGTTTCATCCCGCCTTGCTGCCGCTTTGCTTGGCGAGCCTCCCCTCAGCTCCACGTGCTGAGCTACATCGCACCCCAGCCTCGCTCTCTATTTTTCTGGGCTTCAGGACAGATGAAGTATCAGCCAAACCAGCAATCCCTCTAAAAATCCCTCTATACCACTCCAACCTTTATTTTCTTTAGTTATCTTGTATGAGTGTGTCGCATACACTGTTTTGCTTGTGTTTAATAAACATCATTTATTATTTCAACTTTTGTGTGCTACTTGACTCGACCCGACCCCGTAGACATAGGGTTCAAGATCTCGCTAAGTTACCCTGCCTCTCGTAACGCTAAGCAGTGCTCTGAGCTAATTTTCCCCACCTATAGTTGAGCACATTTTGGTGTCCCTCCCAGGACTCCCATTCACAGGGTAACAGTACTACCATCCTGGTACCATTATTTCTGAGACAAGACCTTAAAGGGCAACCTTCTTCTCACTGTCCTGTCTAATAGTGATCTGATTTTCTGTGCTCAAAGATACGTTTTTGGTAGCTACTTCAAAATGACATAGTTCCCTTTCTTAAAGAACCAGCAGGGGTTCTAAGGCCCAGTCCAGTATAATGCTGCAATACCCCCTGCCACAGAAGCTATTTATTTGTTTATTTGTTTCCTATCCTGAAATCACAAGCTCTCAGGGTCGCATATAGGTAAAAACCAATACTAACAGTTTAAAACAATAAAAATAGTTCCAACAGAGTAAAAACATGTTAATCACATTGACACATTAAAACAGGTTTAAAAGATTAGGACAGTTTAACATGCATAGCCTATGCACAGCATTTCAAATGAATCAGTGGGGTCCAAAGACTTGAACCCATAGCCATGTGCTTACTTATAGCCTAAATGAAAGCAGTGTTGACACCAATCAGGCCTCCAAGGTGAGGACATTCCACAATGAAATTTTCCTGCAGCCCCCAAATTTCTAGTACTGCAAAGAGTGGGATATTGAAAATCATTCACATCTAGAACTCTTCCATCTGTTGCATTTCCCTGGTAACTTTGTCTGCCCCTTTTCTTGGGCTTGAGGAGGAGGATGGAAGAAACCGGTGATGGCAGGAACAGCAGTGGGCTGCTCAAGCATCTGCAAGGTTGGCTAGGAGCTTCCAGTGCCCCCTTCTGGGCCAATCAGTCTTTACATCAGATCAAAGAGGGCAGAGCTGCACACAGCCAACATGTAAACGTTCTCCACAGGACAATCACTTGCTCCAAGAGGTATTGAACACTGCCTTGTGCAAGCTTTGTAAAAGTACAACTTGTATTGGCTGGCAGCTTCTGTGTCAGTGACATGGTGAAGCCATTCTGGGTCTCAGTCTGAATTTAAAGCTGAACCTCTTTGGGGGATTGGGGTAACTCTCTTGAAGTTCACACTAGAACTTAGACCCTTTTCGCACCTTACCTTTTCCTGGTGCTGGGCTGCACGGCTTGCACAGGAAGCCTTGGGAGGAACGCTGTCGCGTCCCTCCTGCTTCGGCTCTGCAGCTGCTTCCTGGTTGCGCGAGCACCCCGCCTCTTCCATTCGCAATGCAGCCTGGGACCTCCCAGGCTGCACTGAGGAGAGGATGCGTGACTGGCCCGGCTCCCGAGGCTCCGCACACCAGGTAAGTGCGTGCGGGGCCCCGGAGTGATGCGCAAGTGCACAGCATTTTCGGCTTTGAGCCGAAAATGAAAAAATGCATGCACATTCCGTGTCAGGCCCTTGAGCATCACGCAAATGTGAGTGCGTCATATGGATCGCTCCTCATATTTACACGATGTTCAAGGGGCCCTTTCGCTTCAGAAATGCCGTGCAAAAACGGCCTTAGAGCGGATTCGCTATTGTACAAACGGATGGAAGCCATAAGCCATCAATGGATGAAATCATTCACGTGACCAGGTGTTGTGCAAGCTTGGCTTATTGGAACCAGGCCTTGGTCTATAACAAATTTTCACAGACCTCTACTGGTGCCAATTTCAGCAGGCTTTTGGCCTCCAGATGTTAGGATGTAAATTTTGACTTAGATTGGGTCTACATCAACTTCAAGTGGGATCACAGTGATTGCCCTGTGACAGGCTACGTTTCGAAAATTGCTGTTAAAAAGTCATTTGTTATCATTATAGTTCCAAGGCCCAAACAGTAATTAGTTACTATTATAGCAATTCATTACTTATCTTTTTCTTTAAAAATGAAAGTTACTTTTAAAAAATGAGGTGGTCAAATAAAAAGCATTTGTTTAAAAGCACAGTCTATTATTAATGCAACAATCCTTGTTGAGTACAGAAAGTGGGCCCATACAACAGCTAATTTAATGAATATACCCCAAATTGATAAAATTTTAATATATTAAAGTCAAAGTTTGTGAGTTTGTCTGTGTCAGGCAGGCGAAGACCTCATATGATTGGCTGTGTCAGGCGAGAAGACCTCATATGATTGGCTGCCTCTGAAGATTGTATGGAATCCTGGGGTTGGCAGTTTAGGGAGGGGCCTTTAGAATTCTCAGCCAGAGAGCTCTTGGGTCTGGCTTGTTGCTAGGGAGATGAGGGCTAGCAGCAAGAAGGAGGAGGACAATGTATTCCCTCAGAAACTGACCCTCTGTATGAATACACATTGGATAGGTGAATACGGGGAAAAGTTACAGGTACTGGACAATGCAGTTTGGGGAGTTAGAGACACAGGATATCAAATCTGTGTATTTCAACTGCATCCAACTCCTAAGGTAAGGTAAGGTGAGGTAATTCCTAAGGTATTTCTAACAAGTGTTACCTATGGGAAAATAGGCCGTTTGCTATGGAGACAAGACCTAGCAGCAAGAAGGAGGAGGGTAGTGTATTCCCTCAGGAACCCAACCTCTGCATGTTAATAACTCTGAATACAGATTGGATTGGGGAATATGGGGAAAAGTTACAGGTACTGGACAAGACAGTTTGGGGAATTAGAGACATAGGATCTCAAATCTTTCTAACAAGTATTACCTATAAGAAAATAAAATCCCAGGCAATGCTTGGTATATATTCTAGTATACTACAATAGTAACTTTATTCTGCAAAAGGAGTACGTTGTCTCTCATTGAGTTACAATTGTAGGATAACTTACTAATAATGTTGCTGGAGAAAAGTATTAATTACAAGTAAGTAGTTATTTGAGAGCCAGCATGGTGTAGTGGTTGAAGCATTGGACTATGATCCTGAAGACCAGGGTTTGATTCCCCATTTGGCCATGGAAACCCACTGGGTGACCTTGGATATAGTCACACATTCTCAGCCCCAGAAAATCCCATGATAGGTTTGCCTTAGGATCACTGTAAGTCAGAAACAACTTGAAGGAACACAACAACAAGTAGTTATTTGTAACTACTGTAGTTACTTCCAAAGGCTGCTGACAGGATATAGAAGTATAATGCTTGCAGACTGCATGAGCAGTTTGTTCTTCCAGTCTTTGGCACATCTTTTCAGTAAGCTCTTCATTTTAATGTTTTGTAAACTGGTTCTCAAATTTTCGCTTTCATTGAGGCCATAGCTGCACTTGTGTGTTGATTCTTAACACTGTTTGCTTAAACTATATTTTTTTCAGTTTTTAAAAATACTTTTATTATTCACTGCAGATGTAATGTCTACCAGGAAAGTTAACTGATGTGAATAACATCTGGAGACATCTCATAAGCCATAGGTGGTTTAAGTCCAGACATTTCAAAATGCTTTTTCTATGTCCCAGACTGGCAGCCTATGCTCCAAACTAAATGAGAAATAATTGACACAAGGAGCAACTGTTTGCATGACTTTTTAAAAGTAAATTGAAGGGGGACTAAACTGGGACCCTGGTAATGGACATAAGAGGTATTCTGCAGACTGTGGTCCAGTTAAGATCATGGAGGCTGTATGTACAATTTGTATTAAGAAAAAAGAAGACCTGTTCTCTCTCCACAGTTAAAACATCAGGGAAAAAGATGTCAAGCTACTTCAGAGCCACACCTGGGGGGGGGAAACATTATAGCCCATTATCACCATCTTTACCTAGGCCAGGGCTCAGTTCCAGACTTGTCCAGCCATCCCTGCCATTTCTTTTTAAAAGTCCATTGAAGCAATTGCTAATTCTGTCATGTTTGGCTCTCAGGCTCTATTATCAGAAAGGAAAAACAGAAGGCAATTTGAGCATTATAAAACAAAGGAGATGGGAAGGATGAAAAAGGACCTGGGAACATCTTAGAAATTTCATTTGGAATATAGAATCCATACTGAAGTTATTTGTCCTCTGTTTTGTTTTTTCATCTTCAGAACATTTCATTTTAAAAATCTATTGCACTGGGTTTCCAGGCCTTACCAGCATTTCCAGAATAACGTCCTAGATGTATTTTAAAGGAGCAGACTTCATCTTCTAACCAAAAGCTGTCATACGATGCATATGCATATGTGTCATCTTCAGACTCCAAGCCCACAAAAAGCATGAAACTGGCTGTTTTCTGGTTTACTATGTGGAAAATCTTTCGAAGCCCAAGCCAAAATTCCCCTATAAATAGAATTGAAACAACCTTTAATAAAAGCAAAGACTTATTCCTTTCCATGTTACCCGTCAGCCTATTTGTTATGAATTCATCCTCAATAGAATATAGTCAGCCCTCCACAGTCTCCGGGGTTAGGGGAGAAGGACCCTTCAAGAAAGTGGAAAAACCACAAATATCTGCAACCCCCCCAACCATATTTAACACACAAAAAGTACACAATAGTACACAATAACACACAGTACACAATACTACACAATACATTTGAATCTGCAGTGGGGAGCATGCCAGTCACTTGCTTCTGTCTTTGAGGTGGCAGGATTCCTTTGCAAGACAGAAGTGGGCAGCTGGCAGGGCTTGCTGCCTCCTCTGCTACTGCCTATACTATTTTTTTAAACAGGAATGTATAAGTCTTGCATCACATTCACAGTCTCTGCAAACTTTGCATCGGTCAGCAAAGAAGGAGCCAGCAGGCACCACCAGCCACCTCCTTCCACCTTGCAAAGGAAACCCACTGCCTCATAGGCAGAAGTGGGAGACTGGAATGGCTTGCTGCTGCCCTACACCATTTTTCATAGGGACTTACAAGTTTTGCCTCGCATTCGCAGTCTTGCAGGGCTTGCAGAGAAACTGCAAAAGTGAAACAAGACTTGTAAGTCCCTACTGAAAATAGCATAGGGCAGCAACAGAGGCAGCACCAAATAATCTGTGAATAATCAAATCCATGAATGCTAAAGCCAAAGACGGGGAGGGCCAACCATAATGATCTGAAGCCTTCATTGTGGGTTCAACTGAACCCCTGTTACTCTAAGATGTGGGAAATATCCACATAGTATAAAAGGGCTTCTTTCTTAAAAGGGAAAGGAAGCTGACAAACCTGTGGACCTCTTATTTGCAGCTGTATTGTCATAAATGGTAAAAGACCATGAAATTTGACAAACAAGGAAACCTGTGTAAATATGTACATCTACAGGAAGGGCTGGGCAAACTGCAACCCCAGGGCCTGCATTTGGCACCTAAGACTCTGTTTTGCAGCTCTTGACTCCTACAGAGTCCTCAAATTGCCATTTTGGCCTTTTTTCTGGTGCAGAAAAGGTGAACTGCCTCTATTGGAAGTCCCTAGTCATTCTACTAGAAGTCCCCGAGTCATTCTTTTTTTGTTGTTGCTGTTGTTCTTTGGCATTTCTGGCAGCTTACACAGTCAAAGTAGCCCCCCAGACCTGCCATAGTTGTCCACCCCAGTGTATGCAGGTTACTGATGAACTGGGAGACTCCTAGCACTTCCTCACTTTTCATATCCTTCTAGCTAGTGCTTGGGGAAGATACTGTTTAAATTGCATTTCCAGGAATCCCTCAGGCAACTTGGCCACTTGCTTCACCAGAATCTTGTTTAAACTTTTACTCTTTCAGAAATTAGATCCTTCTTCCCCCATCTGAGCACTGTCACTCTCCCTATCTTTCTCTCCTTATCTACTCATTCCCACCTTCAGTTGCTGAGCTCTTCTAGTTGCCACACACCAACCACTCAGCCTTAGGTTCCTTGTGCAGCTGCTCCTCCTACTAGCATCGCAACACATTCAAATGCCCAGCCTAATTGGGCAGGGGTGACTGGGTGTTAAAAAAGGAAAAACAACAACAACCAGAAGCCAGAATATTTTGGCACCTGAAAGATCACCGAAGCCATCCAGATAGTCAGACCATGTCCTCTGAAATTCAACTATCCCCTCTGTTCTCTTCTGAATCAGTGTCCATCCTCCGCCTCTAAAATCCATCTCACATAGTACCTAAATTGAACAAGGGGGAGAGAAGAATCTTTGATAAAAACGCCAGGAATGAAGCTGGTATTCAGTTTTATCTCCCCAAACCAAACCACAGATATTTTTACAGCCTGCATTTGAATGCAGTTTGACTTTCAGCTTTGCAGATTAATTTTCAAGTTTCCTTTACTAATCTAGTTTAACAAAATCTTTGAAAAACTCTTGGAATGCCAGCCGCCACTGTCCCCAAGGCAGCTGCATCTGCTGAAAAATCTTACCTGCTAACGAGTGGCTTATGGAGCTATTATACAGAACAGGAGTGGATATTATTCAGCCTTCTACATAGTGCTAGACTGCAAGTTCCACCAGCCCTAGACAGCAGAGCCAATGGTGAGGAATTCTGGGTGTTGCAGTCCAACAGCGTCTGAAAGGCTGCTTGATTCCTACTGTTGATACAGATCTATTACACTGGATCTGCAATTTTCAAACTTTTAGGATGTTCAGGAAACCAACCTAAGGTACAACCTCCTATTAGACTAATATGGCATTTATAGTCCAAGCTATATATGGCTGTTTTGTCAAGTCCAAAAAGTCCAAGTTCTCAGGCTGCTGCAGCATATACACAATTCCCAATCACTTTTGGGTCTGTGTAGAAAAAAGTAATTTTTCAAAGACTGGTACAGGCAGTTTCCAAGCCAGCTAGGATATATTTAATAACAAGAATGTGACAAAACATTCAATTACATTGAAGTATCTATCTCTAGTCATCATTGCACAAATCATCAAATTTAATGCAAATAAGTGAATTCAGAACATACAAATTCTGTGTCTAGAAAAGCACTTGAATTAAAAAGTCAAATGTGGTTTCAGAAATGGACTACATTATCTCTAGAACCTTGAGTCGCAATATAAACAAATACAATAATATTAATAACAACAATAACAAATTATGATCAATCTTATTTTGATACTATTTGTAGAAGGAGAAGCATTTGTATTTGTTCGTTTTTCAAAAAAAAAAAAAATGACCACTCCCAAAGTCTCTAGACTTCAACAGCATGGGAACAACTATTAAATGCAAGTGATACATATGAATTTCAGTTCGAAAACTTCTACCTCTGTCAGAAATATAACATTGCTAATCTGGCAAGCAGTGTGAATAGGCTTTATATTGGAAACCAGGGCCATTTCTGCACTAGTTGTTATAGCGCTATTATTCCACTGTCAACATCCTATGGAATCCTGGGGTTTGCAGTTTAGGGAGGGACTGACCGGCCCCTTCCTAAACTGCAAACCCCAGGATTCCATAGGATGTTGACAGTGGAATAATAGTGCTATAACAGTCTAGTGCGGAAATGGCCCAAGACTACGAGGGGTAGGAAATTAAAACCAAGATTGTACAGTAGAAACCAAAGAGTTCAATTGCAGTTTTTCTTTTTACTGGTTTTTCAGAATTCTTTCCCCTCCTCTAACTTTTGAATTCCTTTCACCCTTTAGTCCAGCCTTCCTTAACACCGTGCCTTCCAAATAATTTGGACTACAGTTCCCATCAACCCTAACCCACATAGGCAATGGCTGGGGTGATAGATATCACAGTCTAAACATCTGGAGGTGATCAGGTTTGGAAAAGCTGCTTTAGACTACCTCACTTTAGATTATGAAAACAAGCTAAGTAATGTAATGAGGCATGGTTTGTTAGATCAAGATAAATAAGAGCATAAACAGAGCCATTAGTCAAGTAAAGCAATTTGCACACTTGAATTTATTGTCTAATTAAAACATAATATTCTTATTTGATGTTTTGAGTGTTGATTTATTTTGAGCCTAAATACAATCCTTAGTCCCACCTCGAGTAGATCTATGGAATCAAATGCATCAATTGCTGAATTGTCATTCAACACTTATTTAAATCACACTGATTCACTCGGTCTACTGTATTCAGAACTAGCAATAGATCTAGACCTACTGATTTATTCATTTTGGCCAATGTGCTGGAAATAACTACTGGTTATAACTTTCGTCATTCTCACATTTGTGTCAATCACAGGTATGTCCTATTTTCTGAACACTGCGGTTTCACAATGTTAGTCATGGAAGTAGCTTAATATTCCCCTTTTATGCTCTCCTAGAAAAACAGGCATTTACTAATGCCTCACAGCACTGTTTTCTTCATTTAGGCATCTTATACAAAACAAAAGATCTTCTCAATTATGGACAGTTCATTTCTGCTCACCAAATAGATTGTCTCTGAGGACTGTCCATTTCTTCCAGCCTTCAGATCTGCGCATGCATGCGCACGCACGCACACACACCACCTTAAATGTCTGGTACCAGTCCTTTTGAAATTTCACCTCAGTTTTATTTTCAGTATTAACTGCTCCTCCATGGTTATTACAAATTATATAACCATGTTTTTGCACTGATTCTTGATCTCTGTCCAGTGTTATAAACAAACATTTCCATCTATTTGATGACTTCAACTTCTGTAACCCTTGGCACTAATTCCAAAATGTTGGATTTATTTTTTTTAAGAACTGTTAAAGCTGAATTACCATCCTTGTTACTTCATCTGTGCATGTTGAAATATAACAAGATTTATACTTTCTTAACTCTATCAAGCATGTATTTGTAGAACCTTTTTTTTTAAAGGAAAAATCGAGTCCAAGTTAAACTATTTAACTGTCCAGCACCATGTGTATCTCCTCAGAAGGAAATCTCACTGAGTTCACCAATTCCACTCCACCAAATTTTGGAGATATAATGATAATAAAAAACCTGCACCTTGAAAACAAGGTGGACAGAAGAAACATGCCTTGTTTTTAAGCCAATTTGCACTTTGAGGGCTAAGCTGACTTAAGTTTCCTGGAGACCTGTAGGAGAACCCTTTGGCTTAAGAACAAGCTGCATGCTCCCTTTGTATCTTGTTTAAATATGAAAGTGTATAGCTTTTTACCCCCACTGCACCACTGAAATCTAATAGGCTAGCACCAAATCTGGTCGTAGGGTCTCATAAAAATGGATACGAAGCTGTTTCCAGTAAGAATCTTTTCCCCATGCTTGCTCAAGAGTGTGACCAAGGTATGGGATAAAGTTGCCATGATTGAAGACAACAAGACTATTCCTCTGGCCCACTTTTCAGTCACCAAATAGTGTCTGCAGCTTTGTTGACAAAGGCTATGGCTCTGTGAGTAGTAAATCACCTTTTATTTCTTATGTTCTAACCATACAGTCTTTGTTCTGAAGATCTGAATAACACAACTGAAAAAAAAAGTTTTGGTTTTTTAGTTTTTATTAGTCTCACAGGACTGATCTAACAAAAATAATAATCCTGGGATCAAGCCTAGAAGTTTTTTGTTTTGTTTTGTTTTTCTTTTAAACTTGGCAGGTCAATTCAGATCTTAGAAACTATCTGCATGTTGTTGCAACAAGCATTCCTGGTTGCAAAATTGAAATCACATTGAGTTACAGCAGCAAAACAAAACAAAATTAGTAGTTTGAGGGAAAGAAAGCTTTTGAAACACCAGTGAAAAACTGAGGATTTCTGTATCACTGGACTCACCTGATTTGCAACATTTTGTGCAGCCGTCCAGTTGATCAAACCAATACCAACAAGAGGCATAATACTTAGTTTGTAATAAGGTTCTCCTCATCCAGTTTGGATGTTAGGTTGCCCCGATAACGTATAATAAGATGATAGAGTAAGCAATTTGCTACTGGTACAATGTGGACATTTTTAGAATATATTTGCTTCCAACGTACATCCGGTAAAACAACTGGCCCATGTACTAAAGTAAAAATATTAATAGCAGTTCTAAGGAACATTTTGAAGGTGTCAGAATTCTAGCCTAGCTAAAGGGATTGTGATTGCTTTGATGCTGACATTTTAAAAATACATATGTAGGCACAATATCCAAACAAAAAGTGAACATCAAAATACACACACACACACACACACACACACACTATTACCTCAAAGGGGTAACTTGATCCTTCTGGGTGGATTATGTAGAGACCACTTGGAGTTTTTGTAACAGAGCCAATCGTATCTTTAATATCACTGCAATCCAAACCTGTAGGACAGTATTACCAGAGGAAGCTCAGGTTCAGGTTTGTATACAAAAAGCAGACAAGGCAAATTGAGTTAACCTTTTTCCTGCCGGTCACTTTTCCTCTGACCCTGACCTCACTCCCCAGGTGTGATTCCTAATCAAGATTTCATACAAGTGTTGCCAAGTTTTCCAAACAGGAATAAGGGACAGTAGAAATTCATAACATGCATGGTTGACAATTAGGAAGCAGCTGTTAAGTTTATGTTCTACTTAAATACCAAATGAAAGCATTGGGCTCAGTTAACCTAGGCATGTATTCCTTTTAACACATTGTCCACATTCATAAATTACATGATGTAACACATTGTCCACATTCATAAATTACATGATGACATGATTTCTGTCTTTTATTCTGTCCATACCCCAGAATAAAGGAATTTTTGGCAGTAGGGGGAGGGATCTCATTCAGTCTATATAAAAGGAAAAGTTTTCCAGTCCTCAAATAATAGCAATAGCAATAGCATGTGTACTCATTTTACCAACCTGAGGAAGGATGGAAGGCTGAGTCAACCTGGAGCCTGGCAGGATCGAACTCACAACCTTGTGGCTGCAGTGCTGGCATTTAACCACTGCACCACCAGTGGAAAAGGTCTTTGCCTACCAATAAAAGGAAAGCAGAGAGCAGCCAGCCTAGTCTTCCATGGAAGGAAACCACTGAGAAAGCTCTCTCCTGTGTCTTCACCAAGCGAGTCTGTGATGATAGTGGGATGGAGAGAAAGCCGTCCCCTGCAGATTTTAGAACTCTGGCAAGCTCATATGGGCAGATATAGTCTTTCAGGCAGTATTTCAGACAGCCATTTAAGGCTTTATAGGCCATGACCAACATTTTGAATTCTGCCTGGAAATGAACTGGCAGCCAGTGAAGCAATTTTAACAAGGCAGTTATACGTTCCCTATAACTGGCTCTGGTCAGCATTCTGGCTGCAGCATTTTGATCCCACTAATGTTTCCAAACAGTTTCCAAGCGCAGCCCCATGTAGAGTGTGTTTCAGTAGTCCAACTAAGGCATAGTCAAGCCATGTGTTACTGTAGCCAGACTTAACATCTCAGAGAATGGGCGCAGCTGGCGCACATGTTTTAACTCTGCAAATGCACTCCTGGCTGTTGCTGAAATCCGAGCATCCAGAGTTGAGTCCAGGAGAACACCCAAGCTAAGATTTTGGGGGGAGGGAGTGTAACCTCATCCAGCACAGGCAGAATCCCTTGTTCCCTGATCTGCCTTTTGACTGACCAGGACCACCCCGTCTTGTCTGGATTAAGCTTCAAGTTGTTTGCCATCATCCAGTCTATTATTGACAACTGACACTGGTTCAGTACCAGGACACCTTCCCTGGAATCAGACGAAATGGGGAGGTAGAGTTGGATGTCGTCAGCATATTGGTGACACCAAACCACAAAACTCCAAATGACCTCTCCCAGTGATTTCACGTAGATGTCAAACAGCATGAGGAACAAAACAGAACCTGGGGGATTCAACAGGCCAATGACCAGGGCATCAAACAAGAGTCCCTCAGCACTGCCTTCTGAGCAGGGTCACTATCATTGTTTGCAACAACATGAAGGGTATCACTATTTCATCTGGATAGCAGGGAATCCAAAACTTTTAAGTAGTTCTTGCAAAATTAAGAATGACAAATCACTCTCCCACGATTATTATTTTTACCCTGACTTTCTAGGAGCATTACACTGCTACGAGAAAAACTTTGAGGCAGAAATAGTGTTTACCATGAGACTGAACAGCCCGATGAGGAAATACGTCAATTGGTTTTCTAGACATGTCTGCATTTAAAGCCATGACCCGACTCATAAGTTCATTGACCTGTGTGTTTGTAAAAGAAAAATGTTTAAGCATCCTCAGCATCTTGAGGGCACCTAGAATTACATTCTTTTGCTCCTCGCCTTGAACTATTAACAATATCAAAAGTATCCAAGAAAACTTTTCGCTCATGCTACCTGGTTGTGTCACCCCCTATGTTCACTGTTGTAAATTTTGTACATATAATATTGGCCTTGCTGGATCATACGATCACCAAGGATTTATCTAGTTCATCAGTATGTTCCCATTATGGCCAGCCCACAAACTGGACCTGAATGAAGAGTTGGTACTTACATGAACGATCATTCTGAGATGACAGGAGGAGCAATCCATGACGCCTGGGGTTGATCCTCATGCCAGCTTATGCAGGAGGCGTCCTCGAGCTAGATGGAAAACCGTTTAACTGGCTCCTGTCCCTCTCCAGCCAGTTTCCTTTTCCTAGCGTATCTCATTCCGTTTTGTGTCCCCCACTTACTACCTACAAGCCATGTTTCACTTTAGTGGTGGGTGTGGATTGCTCCTCCGGTCATCCCAGAATGATCGTTCACGTAAGTACTGACTCTTCATTCTCGGGCTGACAGGAGGATCAATCCACGACGCCTGGGACTTTCCCAAGCTGACCTATGCGTGGGTTCCTAACTATACCACTGCCTGCAGAACCCGGCGCCCAAACGCCGCCTGGGCAGATTTGTATTTATCCAGTTTGTAATGCTTAATTAAAGTAGTCACCTCTTTCCAACCAGCTGCACTGCAGACATCTTCCAAAGAACAGGAGGATTCATAGGCCACTGAAGTCGCCATTGATCTAGTGGAATGCGGCCACACATTAACTGGATGCAGCTGCTTCGCATAATCATAGCAGAGGAAAATGCAAGCCTTAACCCATCCCGCAATGACCAATTTACTGGCCTGCTGCCCAAGAGTCTTTGGTTGAAACGACAGCAGCGAAGCGTCTGAGTGCTGGAAGTCATTTGTTCTTTTTATGTAGCCCCTCACTGCTCTCCGTACATCCAAAGTGTGCCACTTTTTCTCCAAAGGATGTACTGATTTTGGGCAGAAAGTCGGCAAATGAATCACTTGCATGCGAGATGATGAAGGCAGGCACTTTGGCAGGAAGGAAGAGTCGAAGCCCAAAGTTAATTTGTCTTGCTCAAACTTGCACAAATGCTCATTAATAGACAGAGCTGCCAGTTCTGACACACATCTAGCCGAAGTGATTGCAAGGAGAAAAGCAGTCTTAAAAAATAACAGCCTCAAAGATGACTCCCTTAGTGGTTCAAAAGGCATTTTGCAAAGGTCAAAGCATTTAGTACCAGGTTCAAGTCCCATGATGGGAATCTATGCACAGTAGGAAAGGATGACAAGGTTGCCCCTCTTAAAAACCTTCTGATATGGGGATGCTTAGCATAAGAGTCCCCATCCACAGTTAGGATTGCTGACAGTGCTACAACCTGTCTTTTCAAGGTGTTAGGGCGCAACCCTTTATCCAATCCATCTTGCAGGAACTGCAATACGTGTGGCATCCTCACATCTGCTTGTGAGGGGACCTTATTCCCCTCACATCATTTCTGAAAAGTTTTCCAGGTCCTGTCATATATTCTCTGTGTGGTCTCCCTTCGAGAACCCAGAATAGTTTTGACCACACTGTCCGGATATCCATGCTGTGTTAGAAACCGCCTTTCAAATTCCATGCTGCCAGACTCAGCCATTCGGGGTCTGGATGGCTCACTGGCCCCTGAGTTAGTAAGTCCGGCCTCAAGGGCAATCTCCATGGAGGCCCTTGGGCTAATTGCAGCAGTAACAGAAACCATGGCCTCCTTGGCCAGTGTGGTGCTATTAACACCACTGATGCTTTCTCTAGGCAGATCTTTGTCAGAACTTCTGCACAATTCGAATTGGGGGAAATGCGTAGTGTGTCCCCGGAGGCCACGTTACTGACAGCGTGTCGTGTGCTTCTGCACCTTTGTCTCCAACGATGGAAAAATACCTTCTTAATTTGGTGTTTTTCCCAGTAGCAAACAAGTCTACTTGTAAAGGACCAAAAACACTTTCTATGTTGCAGAAAACCTCCACGTTGAGAGACCATTCCCCCGGATGCAGCCAATTTCTGCTCAGGTAATCTGCCTGTATATTCAACTCCCCTTTCAAGTGCACAGCTGTGATTGATCTTACATGAGTCTCGGCCCACCAGAAAAGACACGCAGACTCCACTACCAGGGGCACAGAACGTAATCCGCCCTGTTTGCAAACATATGCTTTGACTGTCATGTTGTCCGTAAAAACCTTCACATGATGGTCTTTCACTAGATGCAAACATCTCTGGAGTGCCAGGCGCATGGCCTTCAACTCTAGGTAACTGATGTTGAATCGCCTGTCCATAGATGTCCAACACCCCTGCACTGAATAACCTTTGCAGTGGGCTCCCCAACCTGTAAGACTCGCGTCTGTTGCTATATGGACCATGTTCTGTTTCTGGAAAGGAACACCAGCAGCCATATTCCTTCCTTTCAGCCACCAAGCCATCTCGGCCTGAATATGCTGTGGCACTACAACCTTGTAGTGCTGCTTCACCCCTATTGCAAGCTGATGCTTCATCAGCAACCTCTGTAGTGGTTTCGAATGGAAGCTTCCCCATTGAACCAACTGCGTTGTGGAAATAAGGAGTCCCAAAACTTTTGCCAAATGCATCAAGTCTACTGACTTGGTCTGAGTTAGCCTGCGAGCCTCCTGCCGTACCTTCTCCAACCTTTCTTGGGAAAGATACAATCTCCCTTTCGATATGTCAATTCTTGCACCTAAATGCGTCAATACCTTTGTCGTATTCAACATGCTCTTCTCATAATTGAGGAGAAACCCATAATCTGTCAGAGTCTGGATTGTTAAACCTAAGTCTTTTCTTAGCTTGGCCTTCGAGTGTGCCTTTAGTAAGATGTCGTCCAAATACGGATAAAGCTGCACCCCCTGTACCAGGAGGAAAGCTATCAATGGAATCAGCACCTTTGTAAAGACATGAGGAGCTGATGCCAGGCCAAAAGGCAGGGCCTTGAATTGGTATGGATAATCCTAGTAGTTGAATCTCAGGTACCTCCGGTCGTCCATACACATGGGAACATGGAGGTATGCCTCCTTGAGATCTATAGACACCATGTAGTCCTCCAACAACAAATTCTCTTTGATTGTTTGTAAAGTTTCCATTTTGAATTTCCGGTACTCCACGAACTTGTTGAGATACCTCAGATTCAACACCAGCCTGTGCTTGCCATTTGGCTTGGGAACCACAAAGAACACTGAATATACACCTGTGAACTTTTGATGTTCCGGGACCTTCTCTATTGCCCCTATTTTTAGCAAATTAATTATTTCCTGATAAACAACCTGCTGTTTGGTTTGGTCTTTCGAAACTGGAGACAGAAGAAATCTGTCCTTTGGTCTCATATGGAAATATATTTTGTAACCTTGAGTTACCACATTTAAAACCCAACGGTCCAATGTTATTCGAGACCATCTGTTTCTATAGGACAGAAGTCTTCCCCCCACTTTCTGCTGCTGGTTGTCAATACTGTGTCTTTCCTCGCTTGGAATTGCTTCCAAGCTTCCCTTGTCCTTGTTTATTGTACTGGTACTGCTTGGTGAACTGTGGTCTTTGCCTGTTCCATTGATATCTACCAGCCCTGTATTCAGAGCTTCTCCTGGAGAAGCCGTAAGATCTTCCCCCACGAAAGGAATAGTTGGAGCTTCGAAAATTCCTTCTATCTAGCCTCCTCTTTTGCAGAGTGGGCATCACCTGTTTTTTCTCCTTTGTTTCCACTAAGACCTTTTCCAAGGCCTTTGAACCAAACAGCAGATCTCCCGGAATGGGACAAAAGCCAAATTATTACGTGACTTCTGATCTGCCTCCCAATGTCGCAACCACAAGGAACATCTCGTGATCGTTAACTAATTTATGTTCCTTGCCGCAAATGCAGCAGCATCTAGCCCAGCATCTGTAACATACTTCAACACCCTCTGGATCCACTCCACCGCCTTCATTAACTCATGCATGCTGAGATCTTGGGCATCCAAAATATCCTGAGACCACAGCACTCCTGCTCTGGCGAACATGGAAGTGGCAGCAGATGCTTTTATCGTCACCGATGCTGCTTCATGTTCTTTCCTAAGTGATGACTCAGCCCTTCTCTCATCTACCTCTTTTAACTGGGTGTCCCCTTCCCTGAGAACAATCGCCCCCGAAATCAATCCTGCAATCGGAGCATCCACTGGAGGCACTTTAAGGAACTCGACATCATCCTTAACAAAAGAGTATAACTTCTGGCTATATGCAAGACCTTTCCTGGAACTTCCCGGAGAAGACCACTCACTCATAATGACATCCTTAAATAAATCTGGCAAACAGATTTCCATTCCCCTAGACTCTTTTTTCCTAATCACAAATGCTAACTTACTTTCCTTACTAACTTTTCCTACATCATCCTTACGAATCTCCAATTCTAATGTTTGTAGCACCCTTCTCAAAGTACCCTTGAAGGTTTCTGCCTCAAACATCCTATCTGTTTCTGATTTCTCATCCTCCTCATCATCAGTGTACTGGAATTCCTTCTCATTCATGTCTTGTGCTTCGTCCTGTGCTATATCTTCCTCACTGTCATCAGCTTCCTGCTGTATTGCTTTCTCAAAATCCATTTGCTCTGCTGATTTCTGCATTTCACCAATATTTTTCCCTTTTGGAATATAAGACTTGTTCTTATTGACTGCAACCCCCATGCTGCTAGTACTTGACCTTTCTTCTTGTTCCACTCTCTTTCTCTTAGCTTGTGGCATTTCCTTCTGGGCATCAGTGCCATCACAATCATGTAAATTAATTTGTCGCTGCAAATTCATTTGATTATTAGGATTAAATTGACGATGTAAATCAGATTGTTTAAATAAATTCATCATTCTGTACATGGCCAGTTGATTGCCCACATCACAGTTAAAATTCATTGGCAATTGCTGACTTGTTAAAAATGCGTGCAATTGTGCACTTACAGCCTCTTTAATTAACTGATGCATTTCACCCCGGAATGTATCCATGGGGTGTTGCCTTGGGCTCCCCGGGCGCCCAAACCAGGCCTCACTAGAGTCTTTCTGAGTTTCTGGCCTTTGAGTTGGTGCACTTGCCAGCCATCCCATTAGAATCTGCCTCAATTCCGGAGCCACGCCCAGCTGCTCCGTCATGAAGAAGCCATTTTGGCCGCACGTGGCTCTGACATAACGGCCACGGCAGGCCTTTGCAAATCTGCGTCACCTGCAGCATTCAGAACTGCGTCAGCACTCACGCGCGCACTGGCCGAATGCTGGGCGTTACACTCCGAGGCCTCTGAGAGCCTGTTTGCAGCACATGACGCCATCTTAGAATCCTTGTTTCCAAGATGGCAGCCGGAAGTCTCGCCGGTAAATTTTTGGGCACTGGAAGCTGACTTTGGGGGCTTTTTATTGCCCCCTGACTTCTCAGGCTTCTTTACCCTTTTTTCCACCTTTGCTTCCATCAATTTCTTAGTCTCTGGAGCCCTTTTAGCAGCCACAATTTTTATATCGTCTGCCTCACTCTCACTTCAGGTCAGGAATATTTTTCTAAGCTCTGCCAAACAATCTTCTTCATGAAGTCGTTGTGGCTTAGGTTTCTAATCAGCCGCTCTTCGGTTATCATCCGTGACCCACCTCACGGCAGTTTTCTGGACGGTATTAATTTTATCAGCGTCCGAGCCCAACATTTCTGTGGTGCTACGGACCAAATCATCACCAGGCACAGAATTCACAATGCCGTTCCTGTCAGTAGACATGTTTTCCAACAAATTTCCTTACTCCTGTCTCCTACAATAAGCTCTTTTCCCCTGTGTAACTGGAGAGGGATTGATACATGTCTTGCTGGTACGCAAGAGAAAAAATAAACCGGCTGGAGAGGGACAGGAGCCGGTTAAATGGTTTTCCATCTAGCTCGAGGACAGCTCCTGCGTAAGCTGGCACGAGGATCAAACCCAGGCGTCGTGGATTGATCCTCCTGTCAGCCCGAGAATGCAATGGCACCCAACCATCCATGTTGAATAGCAACTTGTAGTGAGAGACTACTGAAGGTAAAATACAACCATCAACATTTCTAGGAGACTTTTTCTCCAAGAAGGAGGATAAACCAAGCCTAATATTATGAATATTGTTTCTTAGTTTCATTCTGAATCTCTTCTAGGCCTAAATTTAATTGCTATTCTCAACTAGAATAAGAATCAATGTTGACTATTTAGTAGCCCTATTCTAACTGGGACTAGTTTAGATTTCGATTTAGGGTATCGTTAGGGTATAGTTAAATCTGTAAGACTGAGGGGGCACAATTTTAGCTGGCCTATATATATAACTAGCATACTTACCCGGCGTTGCCCAGGATTTTATTTTCTCATAGGTAATACTTGTTAGAAATACCTTAGGAATTACCTTGACTTACCGTAGGAATTAGATGAAGTTGAAATACACAGATTTGAGATCCTGTGTCTCTAATTCCCCAAATTGTCTTGTTCAGTACCTGTAACTTTTCCCCATATTCCCCAATCAAATCTGTATTCAGAGTTGTTAATATACGGAGTTGGTAATATACAGAATTTGGGTTCCTGAGGGAGTACACTGCCCTCTTTCTTACTGCTAGGCCTTGTCTCCATAGTAACTGGCCTGAGCTCTCTGGCTGAGAATTCTAAAGGCCCCTCCCTGAACTGCCAACCCCAGAATTCCATAGAATCTTCACAGCCAGCCAATCATATGAGTTCTTCACCTGCCTTGCACAGACAAACAGACAAACTCACTCACAAACTTTGACTTTTATATAGTAGATTTGTACTGTTTCTGTCAAACATTCTGGACTAAAGCCAATTACAGGACATTTAGGAACTCTGATCTGGATCTTCCCTGACCATAACTATTGCCCAGTATCTGATCATATTGCTATTATTTAACATTAAGATTAAGGCTGGCACAAGATTTTGCTGCTTGAAGTCACCCAAATCAAGAGGCATAGTACCCACAGCCAACCAAGTTTTGTCTCATGGAAGGACAGAAACTCTTACAAGTCCCCCTCCTCATTCCAGATATTAAAAATACGAAAATAATAAATTAACTAACTCATTATTGCCCTTTAATGATATTCCAAACCTGCTGCCTAAGGTAGTTGCTTCACCTAATGGCAGTCACCTAATCCATACTACACAGTTGTAGTGCTATGATTCCACTTTAACTACTACGTTTGGTTGCATCCTATGGTACTCTGGGGTTTATAATCTAGTGAACACAATAGCTCTCCAGCTAAATAGTTCTAAATGCCCCTCTCTAAACTGAAAACCCCAGGATGCTATGAGACTGAACCATGGCAGATAAAATGGAATCATAGTGCTATAGTTCTGTAGTGTGAAAAGGCTTTTTATTATAGGGTTTTCTTGGCAAGATTTATTCTGAGATTTACCATTGCCTTCCTCTGAGACTGAGGGGGTGTGAGGTGCCCAAAGTCACCACTGGTGAGTTTCCAGAGTCCTAGTCTAACACTCAAGCCACTACCACATGATGATTCCTTAAATGATAAAAGACCCAACTTTCAATTGATTCAGTGGGAGTAACAACTGGATTTAGCTTCTGCAAGTAGCAAATGGAGGTACCTGACTGGAAAGATAATCCAGAGAAGACTGATGATCATCCATCATGTTCCGTATCATTTTCTTGGTACTTCTTGCATATTCAACTAATGAATTCTGCAAATTCCCTTTGAACATACAGATTCTCAGTTATTTAGAAAGTATTTAAAATAATGCAAGAAAATCCAATCAAGCATTCTTTAGTATTAAGGGATGGATTAACATTATGTGAAAACACTTCAAAGAGAGTGAGTTGTGCTCTCCTAACTGTTTAAGAAGCCCCATGCATTATTAGCCATGAAAGTACTGTTATAATTTGTAAAGGCCCGAATTCATGAGACAACCCATTATTATCTCAACCTCATATTCCCCACTGGTGGCAATACAGACCAATCTGAGTTGTTTTAAGGAATGTGTATGTGTTGATCACTCTCAGAAAAATGTATGAACTCTTTTCGTTAAAAGGTAATGAGCTTGTGTTCACAGTAAGTGATATAAAAGTTCTGTTAATATAGCTTAATCCATAGTGGTTGATTCACAGGTTCAGGTCATTAATCAGTGCCAAAGTCCAGGAATAATAAGTGTATATATGTGAATTGGGTCAAACTTTCAAACAAAAATAACTGTGGGTAAAAGACAAAAAAGTATAAAGCTTTAAACAATACGACAGGAGTTGTTTCGCAAGTGTTTCTGACAGGAAAAAAGTTTCTCAAATAAAAATGTACATACGGCACATGTATTTTTTCTCTTCACTTAACATTTTAGCTTGAAAATCACAGGGCACATTGCATTTTTTCTTCTCTTGTGAAGTGTCTGCAGATAGGTTTTTTGTTCCTGGAGCGGATGCTGCTTCCACAGTGATTGTTGTGGAAGTGCCCTGTAATATCCAACCATAGAAAACTTTTTAAAAACTGTTTGGACTGTAGATAAATTAGCCTTGCTTCTTAAGCATTCAAAAGGCAGCAAAGAATTATCATTACAAAGAAATGCTAAAAAAACCCTTCACACATCCCTTTTTTCCTAGCATAAATTTACAAATAAATTATACATATGAACAGCAGTTATATGAACACATTTACCTTGTAAGAATTGAACTTCTTGTCAAGAACACACATGATAGAAAACAGGAGTTTGCTGCCATTTGCTGGCCCAGATCAGATGTAATGTAGAAATGTAGCAATCTCCTATCTGAATTAAGCTGCAATGAGCCTTGGATATGTCTAATCCCTGATGCCTTCTTTTCCCTTTTGCATGCCTGAGGTAGAGACTGGAAGTATTCACTTCCAGTTTTAAACAAATCATAGTCCCAAAGAGCTTGGGTTATCACTGGAAACCAAGATGACTAAACTAAAGTTATTGTCTTTCGGACATATCACGAGATCATCTGACTCTATGAAAAGATGATAAAGCTCAGTTCAGTGGAAGGCAGTAGGAAAAGAAAAGAGAAAGACTCCACCATAGGTGGATTAATTCAGTCAAGATAGCCATGGTCCTGAGTTTGGAAGACCTGAAGGGGGCTGTTGATGGAGGTCTCTCATTCACATATACACCAGAGTTTGAAGAAACAGCAAATAACAACAATAAATTTCCCTATGTCACTTGAATGCTGGGTGATGTAGTATGCTTCCATTTAGAAAGCAAACAACCAAGAATCTGAAACCACAGTTTGATCTTGGTTTGTTCTCACCTGTGACTACACAAATCACAGTACCCTGACTTTAGAAGACATGGCATACTGTAAATATCCCTTACATAATGTTGAGGTCTAAAGAATGGATATTGCTGGCCATACATGTGTATGATTCCACACATGTCCATACTACTTAAACAATATCAAATATGTGATATGTCCACATTAAAATTCAATCAAAATCATAAAAGTCAAAACCTGAAAAAAGTTTTAAAGTTTAACCAGTCCTTTTTAATTCTGCATGCTTAATATGTGATCAGATTAGTGAGAAAGAATTACAAACTTGCAAATTGATAAGTTTGGTAACTACCAAGACTTTGAGTCAAGTGAGCTCTACAATCTGTTTTGAATCCCAGGGTTTGGCCCCAGAACCTAAACTTGAAAAAGATGTTTTTCAGGGTACAGCTCCCAAACTCACACACACTGGCTGGGGAGTCCTTGGAGTTGCAGTCTTAAAAGCTACCTTTTCCAAGCTAGACCTAAAAGACATGACATCATATAGCGCTCTTCAAGAATATTAGAATGGGTCCCCCTCATAATGGAATGATAAGGAAAAAAGCATAAATAGCCTAAATGAGTTTTAATAAGGGTACAAAATTTCAAGGCACACGGAATTCTTTTCATGTAAGATTTCATGCCCAGAATCTTCCAACATAGGCATTAAATGCTAATAATTACCCTTTCAACCTCAGATTTTCAGTGCGAAATAGAAGCTAATAGAAAGAATTAAAAATGAAAATTATGAACTGTTCAAATTTTTAGAGCAAGGGAGAAAATGCCATTGGTTTTCCAAATAATTCCTTTGAATTTTTTGTTTTTCTTTCCCATAAGCAAAACTATATATTCAATTATCACAGTTCACATACAGCTGTGTTCTTTGGGGATTCTTCCCCTTCAGAATGAAAGCCTGTTCTAATGCTAAACACATTTTCTGGGGAAGTAAGCCCCAGGTTAGGTCTGACTAGACATCTGTAGGACTGTGGTATAAAACATTATGTGGGGATAAAACACATTTGATTGTTTCTACAGAAATCTGTTCTTCTGTCTTCCACTGCTGGCATTGGTGATGTGGCACTAAAACATAGACAACACACTTCTTCAGTAATAAATCAGACAGTGGGGACATTGCTGAGAGAAAACAGGCTTCTGAGCAGATTTAAAAGGAGTTGAAATTAAGTAAATAGAGAACTGAGAAAGAGTCTTTAAAACAATCAACTCTCCCACAGGAAAAAAATGGTAGATTACATCTTAAAATAATCAAAGTATTTGTAAACCCAAAACATTTAATTGTCTTAAACATTTATTGTCTTAAATTGTGTATTAAACAGTTTTTTATTTATGTTAATTTTAGGGTTTTTTTCTAAACCAAAACTATTTTCAGAAAATCTACCCAAACCCAGCGTTACTCTCCCAGATTTATGAAAAGAACAGCAAAATCATACTAGATGAAAAAGATCACAATGTTTTTCTCTTACACAAGTAAAATGTGCAAAAAAAACTGTTATTTTGGATTTATACTGGCCTGAATCTAGAAATTAGTCCAAAGATTACACACCCCACATAAAAGGAAGAAGCATGTATCTATGTTCTACTTCTTTTAACTACTGTAAAAAGCCTTCTCTTCTTAGTGGCAAAACTTCCTGAAACCTTAGCATAGCTTTAACATACCACAGCCACTGTAAAAGTAACTACAGCAGCTTTAATGAAGTTTTGGCAAATTCTTTTCAACAGGCACTCAGCTGCTTTCTCTATGCTATAGCCCTCTGTAGCCCTCCCCCCAAAAGAGTCAAAAACAGGATTTACTGTCACAAGTCGTTGATTATATAATTTATCAAGGCAATATTTTGCAAACCTTACCACAGCAGCACATGGCTTGACATTACCAAGCACAGTATCAGCCCAAATGAGAAATATGACATTTAGGAAGATCAGTAAGGATGCACTGGGGTAGATCATCTCTGAGTTGAAGAAAAAGAAAGGTTTCAAAAGTTTTCAAACTGCCTTGGAAAACACTGGCCACTCACTGATGAAGTCTTGAGTTAAGAATTCAGGAATGTGTACAGCACAGACATTAGCCAGAAAGCCAACCCTTTTATGCCTGAAGTTCAGAAAACTTACATAAATGGCTTTAGGTAATCCATATACGGATTGACCTGCAAAGGAATTATAAACTATTTAAAAAATTGATTCCAGATGCAACTGTCACTAATGTTGTGAAATTGCTACTTAGTTAAAAGTGTGAAAACAACTATTTTATTGTTTTTAATCAGTGCAAGTATAGCATGCTTAATTGGACTTACCCGGTGTCACCAGATCCATTCTTTGGTATAGAGTCTAAACTTCTGAAGCAGACCACTCTGAAAGGTGTACCTAGAGACCCTCCTTGCTCCACAGTGGCTTGCCAGCAACTTAGCCACCCTTCCTCCATACCTTTCTTCCTCTCTCCTTCACACTGCCTGAAGCAGATAAGAAGGACGGCAAGGTAGAAAGAAGTCTACTGAGTATGCCAAGGGGGCAAGGGATTCCATTGCCCTTGATCTGGAGGGTCTTCCTTCTTTCTACCATCTCTTGAACTAAGGTGAAGGCATCCACATGAAGAAGTTTCCACCTCTAGCACGTCCCTCATTCCTTTTATCCAAGCTATTTCAAGGATTGTGGAGGGAAGGGAAAGAGGGCTGGGCAACTGGTGGGTGCAAGAAAATGCAGCCAAGAGGAAAAGATGCCAATTGCCAACCCCTTATTCTACTACAGAGACAGTTAATTCTAGTAAATAAACACCACAAATCTGAGTTGCTCTGAGTTTCAGAGACAGATCATCTGGAAATAATCTAAAGTTCAGCACACAGAAACTTGCACAAAACAAACAAGGCAACAGTGACCTCAGTAAGAGTTCCATGAATGTAATGTAATTTATTTTCTTTCTCAAAAGGTGGGGGTGCTGCACAATCCAAAAGAGTACATATTAAAAACATATACACCAAACACTACATGCACACGTTTTTATGGGAATGGCATTTTTTTCCCCTGGTGGTCCATAATATACACTGTAAACTTCAGGGAAATATTTCTCAGGACAGATGACTGGAATCTAAGCTTGACTGGAAAAATACTTTCATCGGGGTCATCTCTCATGCTCTTAACAAGGATCCTCTCCAGAAATATTCATATGTTTATACACATTCAGAGATACACACAATTAGATCATCATTGGACTTTGTCAGCAGTAAGGCTTAGCAGATTTGTGCCAGCAGCTCACTCACATACCAGTACTGATTCTGAGAATAAATATTTAACACGTATTTTTATGAGAGCTGTGCACTGGGTTTATTGGTTTGGGGGAAACCTCTCCCAGGCACTAACATACTTTCTCTCTGTAAAACCTTACAGGCTATAGGTTTTTAAAAACAGACAGTTAACCAAAGTGGCTCCAAAAACACACACATGGATTCCCTCACCCTTCAGTGGGAAGAAGAGTCCAATTGGCTGGGTTGCTGAAGATCAAGGCAGTGGGTTCTTCTCTTGAAGGACTCTCTGTAATTCTTCCAGGCTCCTTCTGGTCTGTCTCCACAAAGTCTCTCCTCTGGTGTTCTTCCAGGCTCTTGCTTTTCAGCCTTTTTCTGTCTGGGGTGCAGGTCTGCAAGTCTGTGTCTGCAAGCAGGCTCTTTTCTTCTGCTGAGGGAAGCAGCTGCCTCTCCAAGTCTGAGCATGTCTATATTTAATCTTTCCCTAACTTTCCTGGATTCGAGGGGATGCCTTCTGAGAGGGGCTAACATGACATTAACGTTATACTCTGGAGGTTCAAAAGTTTAGATTTGAATATGACCTCTGAACATTACCCTCTCGGCCAGAGCTTTCCAAACTTTTCATATTGGCGACACATTTTTTAGACATACATCATTTTGTGACACAGGAATTCAGTAAGTGGCAGCAGCCCCTACACCCGAGCTGGCCCACCACCACCACCACCACCACCACCACCATCCTTGCCGGGGTCTTCCTCAGTCTGAGGTGGTAGAGGCAGGAGAGACAACTCCTCCACCTGGACCTGACCCGACACTGCCACCACCCTTGCCAGGGTCTTCCTCGGCCTGAGGCAGCCTCTCCACCCATTATGTTCATGTGACACTCCTACACACTGCAGGCGACACATTAACATGTCACGACACACAGTTTGGAAAGCTCTGCTCTAGGTATTGGTAAATAGTGTGAGGAAATGCAAACAATAGATTCCACACACATAGGATAAAGCCAGTCTGATAGAGCCATTTGTTCTTTTTCAAATCCAAATGGGATTTCCCAACATCACAAGACAATGCACATTACCTCACAATGGGAGTTATACCAGTCTGAACCAATTTTGCAGGGCATGCATTCAGTGGAAGTGAGCAAGTCAGTTAAGCACTGATTGTTCTCCAAAACACATCAAGGAGCCATTTCCATGTCAGCAGGATGGAGGGGAATTTTGGTGGGAAAGTTCCAGCTTGTATTTTAAAATGAGGCCTGACTTCTCCAAGATGGACATGTGGTCCAGACAACTGCATACTGCCCTAGCCTGCAAGTGTGCAGACTATGGCAGGAGGAAACTCCCTTCCTGATGCATCAAAGTCTACTTGCAATTAATATTTACCAAGCATAACTTACAACAATATGAATTGATCATAGACTCTTAAAGAGCTGGCAAGGGCCACCTAGTCCAACCCCCTACCATGAAGGAATATATAACTACAGCATTCTTGAAATATGCCCATCCAACCTCTGTTTAAAGGCCTCCTAAGAAGGAGAGTTCATACACACACTCCTGAGAGAGTCTATTCTACTGTTGAACAGTTCTTATAGTAAACAAGTTATTTCTTATGTTTAGGCAGGATCTCTTTTCTTATAATTTGAATCCATTGTTCATGATCTAGTCTCTGCAACAGCAAAAAACAAGTTCACTCTATCTTCTACATGACATCTCTTCAGATATTTAAAGATGGCTATTGGGTCACTTCTCAGTCTTCTCTCCTTCAAGGTGAACATACCCAACTCCCTCATTCTTCACAAGGTTTGGTTCATCTTGATTGTCCTTCTATGGAACACATTCCAGCTTGCCAATGGCCTTCCTGAACTGTGGTGCCCAGAACTGGACACGGTGTTCCACAAGAGGTCTGACTAATGTAGAAAAGAGTGGCACTACCACTTTCCTTGATCTGGACACTATACTTCCATTGATGTGGCCTAGAATTGCAATGGCATTTTTGGTCACCACAAAACACTGTTGACCCATATTCAGTTTATGATTTATTAAGACCTCTAGATCTTTTGCATATGTACTGTTTTCAAGCCAGGTGTCATCCATCCTATATTTGTGCATTTCATATTTTTCCTGCCTAAAAGTAGTACCTGACATTTATCCCTGTTAAAATTCATTTTGTTAGTTTTGGCGGGCCTCTCCAATCTGTCAAGGCTATTTTAAATTCTGATCCTGTTCTCTGGAATATTTCCTGCCACCACTACCCCTTTAGTATCACCTGCAATACAATAAACATGCCTTCTATTCCATAATCTAAGTCATTTATAAAGATGTTAAACAACAAGCCCAAGAGAGAACTGGTGGCACTTCATTAGTCATTCCTATCCAGGATGAAGAGCAATCACTGGTGAGCAATCTCTGGGTCCAGTCTATCAACCAGTTATCTAACAGTAACACTGTCTAGCCCACAGTTCACCAGCTGGCCTGCAAAAATATCATGTGGGACCTTGCCAAAAGCCTTACCAAAATCAAGGTATACTGCATCCACAGCACTTTCCTGACTTACCAAGCTTGTAACTCTATTAAGAAAAAAAAAATTGGTTAGGGATGACGTGCTTTTGAGAAACCCATGCTGGTTCTTAGTTATCATTGCATTCCTATGTAAGAGTGCACAGACTGAAGGTTTTCCCGCCCTACCCTGTCTAGTGCTATTATTCCACTTTCAACATCCTGTGGAATCCTGAGGTTGGTAGTGTACTGAGGCCAGAGCTCTCTGGCTGAAAATTCTAAAGGCCCCTCCCTAAACTGCAAACCCCAGGATTCCATAGGATGTTGAAAATGGAATACCAGCACTGTAACTGTGTAGTGCAGAAATGGCCCTGAGTGTTCTAGAATCTTTCCTGTTACTAACATCAGTAGTTGCTTGGGACGTCTTTTTTGCCTCTTTTCAAGATGACAAGATTTGTCCTCCTCCAATCTGCTGGGACCTCTCCTGTCCTCCAAACTTTCTCAAAGATTATTGACAGTGGCTCTCAGATTACATATACAAATGCCTTTAGCATTCTGGGAAGCAGTTCATCCAGCTCTGGAGGCTTGAATCAATCTTTGGCAAGCAGTTTATTTAAAAGAAATCTTGTTGTTGATTTCATATTTTCCACCTTCCCTCTCCCCCCCCCCCCCGCAAAAGACTTAGAATACAGGCATCCAAATACTAACCAGGGGCAACCCTGTGGCCAGCTTCCAAGATCAGATGGCTTCAGAGTATTTATGCCCTGTTCCTTGTTTGTTCTGGCCTTTCAAGTCGCTTCCCAGTTATGGCAACCTTCAGGAGAATCTATTACAGGATTTTCTGGGGCTGAGAGCGTAACATACAAAGGCCATTTCCGCACTACACTGTTACAGCGCTGTTATTCTGCTTTTAACCACCCACGGAATCCTGGGGTTTATAATTTAGGGAAGGTCCTTTAGAATTCTCAGCCAGGGAGCTCTTTGGCCTCAGTAAACTATAAGCCCCAGCATTCCACAGGCTGGTGAAAGTGGAATAAGAGCAAAGGCCAAAGTGTGGCCGCTATATAGATTGCTGATCTGTACACTCAAAGAGTAGGGGAGTGTCTGTGCATTCACGCAGGGTTTCCTATTTTAAAGTATGTTCACACGTTACCCTGTACACGTGTTCACAGTTATACATGATCGTTCCTGACACATTTTCCCCATTTCCAAGCAGAACCGGTCACCCAGTGGCCTCTCCATGGCCGAGGTCACCCAGTGGTGTTTCCACGGCCGAGTGGAGAATCGATCACTGTTTTGAAAACCTGGGCCATTTCCGCACTAGCCTGTTACAGCACTATTATTCCACTGTCGACATCCTACGGAACCCTGGGGCTTGCACTTTAGGGAAGGGCCTCAAAGGGATTCCATAGGATGTTGAAAGTGGAGTAATAGCGCCATAACAGTCCAGCACGGAAACCGGCCCTGACAACCCCGCCCCAAACCCCCCCTTCCCCCTCGCCTTCTTCGCTCCTCCATTTCCTCCGCCTCTCTCCCGCCCTCCCTTCAGCGCCTCCCCCTCCGCGCCGCCGTCGCCCGTGGTTTCTGTTGCGAAGGAAGCGGCGTCGCCGGTTGCTACGATGGCGTCTCGGCGGCGGCGAAGGCGGCGAAGGCGGCGGCGGCGCCCCGGGGCCGAGCGCGGGGCGGCGGCGGGCAGGGCTCCGTGGACCCCCCTGCCTCCCCCGCGTTGGGCTCTGACAGAAACTGAGGGCCGGCGAGCGAGGGGACGCGGGAGGGAAGGAAAAGAGAGCGACCCGGCGCACGGGAAAGAGCCTCGCGAGGGCCTTCGAAGGGGTGAGGGGGATGGCGGCGGCGGCGGAGGGCTGAGCGGGGTGGATGGATGGAGCCCGGCGGCGGAGGCACCCGCGGCACCCCTGGCGGCGGGAACCACACCACCACCAGCGGCAGCTCCCACTACGGCAACTCCGAGCGGGCGGCGGAGGGCTGGAAGCAAGGCGGGGAAGGCAAGGCCGCCGCCGGTGGGGACGGGGAAGCCAGCGCCGCCGCCGCCGCCGCGTCCTGCTGGAGGCAGGGTCTCTCGGAAAGTGCCCCGCCGCGGGGCCTCGGCCGACGGTTCTTGACCGCCTTCGTCCCTTCCTCGTATCCTTCGGGGAAGCCGGCCGGGTGTATGTGGGTGCTTTGCTTAGTGTGACGGGGGAAAGGGAAAAAAAGGGGGGGCGGGACATCGCGAAAGGAAGAGAAACAGCGGCGAGCTCAAAGTGAGTAAGAAGCACTGCTTTTTCAAAACCGTTATCAGGACGACTCAGTACCTAGAAAGCCTTTCTGCTTCCACGAGCTTTGATGGCTTCGCACTTAATTAAGGACACAGGTAGCCACCGATTCTGCTTGGAAACAGGGGGGGAAATGTATCAGGAACGAGCTTATATAACTGCGAACACGTGTACAGGGTAACGTGTGAACTTATTTTGAAATTGGAAACCCTGCATGAATGCACAGACACTCCGCTATTCTTTGAGCGTACAGATCAGCAATCTGTATAGTGGACACGGTTTGGCCTTTGCTCTTATTCCAGTTTCACCAGCCTGTGAAATGCTGGGGTTTGTAGTTTACTGAAGCCAAAGAGCTCGCTGGCTGAGAATTCTAAAACACCCTCCCTAAACTGCAAACCCCAGAATTCCATCCGTGGTTAAAAGCAGAATAATAGCACTATAATAGTGTAGTGTGGAAATGGCCTTTGTATGTTACATGCGATTAAATATCAACAGTGGATATTAAATCAAAGTAACAATCAGTATTAAATATCATCAGTTTTTGAAGCCCTGAATACAGATTATTGATCCCTACACTTATAGTTATCCCCTAGGGACTTGTGGTATGGTGGTTATGAGAGTCTGACTTGGATTCAGGAAGACCCAAGTTGAAATTCATTGCATGACCTTTGGCCATTCACTAGCCTGCCTGGTAGGATCACTGTGAGGATAAAATGATGTGACAGTCCATAGACTGATGCTCTGGACTCCTTGAGGGGTAAGTTTGGATAAAATTTAATAATGTATTTGCAGCTGTCCTCTATAATTGGTGCTTATATATGTAAAGGATCAAGCAGTTATTCCATCCCCTCCGTTTTTATATTAAAAAGTTAATGTGTGAATATGGGAGACAGGCGTTCCAGCACATTTGTCTGAGAGATATTTTACACCTTGTGAGACTTTTTAGTTGGTCAGCGAGCATATCGAGAAAGGAATCCTTGGCCTCTGCTACTTGACCTACAAGTTTGAAAGTTCTTGTCTTTTGTGCTAATTGCTTTACATTTTTAGCGACCACTGAAAATATCCTGGGTGTATAATTTATGTAGCACCTAAACTGATCCAAGCTAGAATTGTGTTGTGCTGTGTGACCCAATGTGTGCCCCAATAGCTAATCCTTGGTTTGCTGCTGTGTAATGTTTGAAATGGCACTTGGGGTAGATTAGCAGTAGCCCTGGGATCTGCCATTACTCTCATCTAGGTTTTTGGATGGCCACATTTGATGTTGTTTGCCTGCAGGTCGACTTTGAATTATGGTTGACTGTATTGTAGAATTTTCTTCGCCAGATTTTTTCAGAGGAGTTTTGCTATTGCGTTCCTCTTAGACTGAGAGAGTAAGACTTGCTAGGGTTATCCAGTGGGTTTCCATGGTTGAGTGGAGATTCAGACCTTAGTGTCCCAGATTCCTAATCCAACATGTGAACCGCTACACTTGTCGGATTGCTTGACAACACTACAGTGACTCCGAAGGCTACGTTTCTCTTATTACATTTATCTATCCAGATTTAAAGATGCAGTGCCTCATCCTTGCCATAATATACTGAATTGCTGAGGACTGGGAGAGGACAGTAGAAGAATTTTAATCTGTTTCTTTGTTGTTAAACTGCATTCAGGTACCTGAATCAAATTGTTCTGAGGCCAGCCATCAATCCTAAACCTTTGAAGCTTGAATTATGTTATCTTGGAAATTGATAGGACTTCTGGGGAAACTTGGTTTTATTCACACTGAGAGAATACTTGTAGTCAAGGGAATATTGGTTTGGCCTATCATTACTGTGTTTATGTTGCTAATGGCTAGTTCTGTTAAACATCAGTGCAGTCATAAGTATGTCTGCTCACAAATAAATCTCACTGTCTCCGTATGGATCAGGAGATAAAGAGCCCAATTCCATATATGCTATAAAACTGCAGCCTTGGACTTTATGTATGACTGCTTTAAAGATATATTGGTGCCTGTGCCAAAACCCACAACTTGAAGGGTGTGGCTGTGGATGACAAAGAAGAACTGTATATGCAGGTTTCCTTTGCTAAACATGCTACTTTAATTGTATGGAATTCCAACTACTTTCACTGGAGATTAATTTAAAATAAGCATGCTTAGGACTGTAAAGTGAAATGTCATAATAGCATTCATTCATTCATTCATTTATTTATTTCTAGGTGTCTTATTTCTAAACAGTGTCATAATCAAAAATTTAATCAGAGCTACTAGGATGTTTGTTGTAGTCTCTATTATCTTTAAAACCATAATCAGAAATTTAAAGGTTCTTCTTGAGAGGGATTTATCAAAAGAACGTCATGAGTTGCTAAAGGATCAAAGATTATTTCGTAATCGAGCACGAAAACATTCTATAGAAACAAACAGAAGAAGGAGGTATGTAAATATAGGACGTCTGTCACTTTGTGTTTAAGTGTATTTTCAACAAGATGGCTGTGTTATTCTTTTTCACTATACAAAGAGGGAGGAAAGGAAGAAAGGAGTCTTATGGTACCTTTAAGACTAACCAAGTTATAAACTTTCTTGAACTACAGCCCATTTCATCAGATGCGTGAAGATGTGTAGTCCACAGAATTCCTTTTTACTTCCTCCCTTCCTTTTACATTTAAGTTTATATTTACTAAGATCATCATTTTTGAGACTAAATAAAAGGTAGTTGTGGTTCTTATGTCATGTTACCGATGTGACCTGAGAAGTGAAAGTAGCAGACCATGATTAAAAGTCAGATATTTCATTTTAAAAACAAAGACTCTTCCTATGATTTTATATAGCCCCTGAAGAAGACGCTTGAACAAATAGAGGCTGAAACATTTTAAGCTTTTTCACCAATAAAAATATCCATCAGTTGAGCAACTTGAGGTGTTTCTCTAGTTTCTTCTGCCGACTTTATTGAGTGCTCCTCAGTTGTTGCTTCCTTTAAAATCAGGACAGACAATGGGTCAAATTGAGAGTTAATCCAGTTTAGAGGAGAGAGTGAAGTTAATAGGACTGAAATTAACTATCAGCAAGTTGAGTCCTAATGCTTTAAATGGACATATACCAAGTATGACTATGTGTATATCTATAATGTTAGTGATGGGGCTAACACTTACACAGATGACCTTTTGAAATAACTGCTAAACTAAATCATAGCTACAAGATAAGGTATCTTGTTTTTAGCTTCTTATTACACTGCTAAACTAAACTTGACCCTACAGCAATCAAGAAATGTATAAAGTTCATCAGTCTGCACAAACTGAAATAAGATAATGTTTGTGTAACCATAGATGAATCGCAGGACTATCTCTTTAATGCACTGCTAAATTGCTGCTAGTATTCCTTTTAAAAAGGACACTCTTCTCAGTACAACAGGCATTGAACTTAACAGGTTTCAACAAGCAAGATACCTGTGAAAAGGCACAGATTTGGAAAAGAGCTGGAAGAAGAGTTTGATATATATTGATTATTTATATATTAAACCATTTATACCCATTCCTCTTCTTAGACTCAAGGTAGTTAACAACGGTAATTGAAAAAATTATGCAAATATTTTCAGAACTATATAAAAAATAAAAACAAATGACACAAAAGGAGTAAATTAAAAACATTAAAAGAATCGAAAGATATGAAAACAATTCTTGATATCTTATAGCAAGTTAAAACTACTTCAGTACAGGAGGAATTAGTTATGGCCTAAATGCCTTATGAAAAAGAAACTATCCTATGATAAGCCATTAAACAGGTTTAGAGAATAATCATATCATGCCCACTCATTAGCAAGTCCAGTTGCTTTTACAGGGCTTATTCCCAGGTGGCTGTAAGACTGTAATCTCCAAGGCTTTTCTCCAAGACAAAACCCATCCTTAGTACCCAAGACACTTCAACAAGATGGGAAACAGGGAATCACATTTCATCTGGAGCAACAGAATGGACGCCTCTGGGTGAATGTACCCCCAGAGTCATCTATTACCTCTTCCTTGGCATATGAAGTTGCCTCTAATATTACTTTTAAGATTAGTAAAAGATTCACTAAACTACTACCCACGTTTATAATCCTCACTACATATTGTGACAGCAGATTCTGCAGTGTATGCATGATGTGAAGATGCATTTCCTTTTACCTGTTAAATAATCCACTATTCAGCTTCATTGGATGACTTTGCATTACACATCTATAATTTTTATATCACTTTAGCTGTAATAGCTCCATCCTAAGTAATCCTGGGTTTTATAGACAGTTTATTTTTTGGCCAGGGAACTCTAGTCCACTCTGCTAAATTACATTTGCCAAGGCAGCCTAGTAGAGGGAATTGGTCATGAATCAGTGTAATTCTATTGTGTAGACAGGCACCAGTTTTCGTGTGAGAAAAATAAGTCCATTTTCTCAGCACCATCCACGAATGTATATGCCTCTAACACGTCCAGAGTTTTTGTAAAATGGAAAACCTTAGACATTGTAATGTTCTGCAATCATAATCCTTTTCTGCAAAATTTCCAGCAGTGATTATTGATAAAGATTGTAAAAACTGATAAGATCATTGATTATATGTTCATTGTTACGACCATCCAACATTCAGTGGGAGTTATTTCTATGTAGGATTGTGCTTTAACTTTTCCTTTCATTGGTATATCAGGCTGCAGAGATTTTAGGCAGCAGCACAGCCCTTAGTCCATTTTTATTATAATACTTGAGGCTCTGTCAGTGGATCCCCATCAAAACTCAGATATACCCAGGAAACTGGGATATTATACAATCTAGAACAGGAATGGCTAATTGGGATATGGATAAATGCCAAACTGCAGTTCTTATTATCCTCCCACTGGTTATGCTGGGTAAGGTTGATGGGAGTTTCACTCCTAACAATATCTACAGGAACATATGATCCTCTATCTCCTGGGCCACAGAATGACACAGTCTGGTCCCATAGCCAGGAACACATAGCCACAGGCTTGTAGCTATTGACTGGGAGGTTTGTGCCTGTTCTAATCAGTCATGGCATCATGAATGGCCTGTACTATACAAGACTGAGATTATAGGTGGCCAGCTGTAATGGGTCCAAGGACTACTCCACCCCATCTTCAACCGGTCAACATGTCACACATCCCTGTTTGTGAAACCTGGAATATTTAGAAGTTTACTTCTGCCTTTCCAAATTGGATATATTTGGATGTTGGGCAAGATTTTAGATAACCTTGGTTGGTATCAGAAAGTTTTCTTTCTGACTCCCTCCCTCTTTCCTTCTTTCTTTCCTTTGTTCATTTCTTTCTTCTCTTCTCTCTGTCTCCGCTTCCTTCCTTCCTTCTTCCTTCTTTATTTCCTTTTTATGAGGGAGGATCTAGGGCAGTGTACCATTCCCATGCTTGACTTAGATCAAGGTAGTCTTGTTTGTGAAATACACACGAGTCCATCAGCACAATCAGTTATGTTCTAATGCTTGCACAGCAACATTGACATCTAATTTTTAAGTGTTATAATGTAGTGGAATCACAACTCTCACCTACCCAACTGTACTGAGTCTGAAACATGTTTTCAAATCAACCTAATGTGGGATACCACTATATTTTGCAGAAGGAAGAATTTAAATGAAACAGTGTCAGTCACTTAAGTTTGTAATGGCATTTAATTTTTATTAAAAACCTCTAGTTGTTTTTAAACAGAGCACTCGAAGAAAAATGGAAGGAGGATGAAGAAAAAGAACAAAAATTTAGAGAACAGATTCTGCTGCAACGGAAGCTGAGGCATCAAGAAGCAACTGAAAGGTTCCAGCGTGGTCACCTTCCATCTTCACAACGCAAGAGGGGAGGAGGAGGTTTGTAAATTAAATATACAGTTTAAGAATGCTTATAATTCCAGATTATGTTATGCATCATCTTCTATTTGAATACTCATTTTTGAAAACCAGAAGTCAACTTTTGGCCACACTCTATTTGGTCTCCTCCCACCTTTGGGGGCATTTTTTATCAGTCTATATGGTTCTGAGATGGTCCCAGAAGCAGAAAATTGGCCTGCAGACCACCCCTTATTATAGACAGGTGATGGTTACCAGCTGAACATGTGACTTTACTGCCTGTACTTTTGGGAGAAAGCAAGACCTTATCACCAGTATCTACGCAAAAAACCAGTGTGAGTACAGTGGAACAGCTTCACTATTTTTGCCAGTACAATTACTTGCACAGCTGCTTATATTTAGTACTGACTTTTGTACGTGGTATCCTGCATCAGCACTGCTTGTCAAATTTCATTTTATTTTCATTTCATCTTTATTAATCTTTGTACTTTTCCAGTACATATTGGCTTCTTTGCCTTGGAAAACTGGTTGGCTCCTTTTTGCAGGTCAGGAGATTTATGGGTAAAATGTTTCTGCACCTGTGCTGTTAGCAACTTCAAGACTCTAAACTGTTTCCATTAATCATTTTCACATTTCGATCACTAAAGTTAGCTTTGTATGTGAGCAGAGTTAATGCTGTAGTTTTTGGACAGCCCCGTAAAATATAAATCATAGAATTGTACAGTTGGAAAAAACCTAGGAGCCATCTATTCCAACACATTGCCATGCAGGAATATATAACTAAAGCACTATAAAAATAGTAAAGTTCTCTACTTTTATTATATACAGAGATTTGTTAAACTTGCTTTTTGTTAGTTTGTTTTTTAGTAATTCCACAAAAAAACCATTGTGCATTATTCAGGTTGGTTTCGCTGATTTGAGTTTTGCTCCAGTTTGTATAACTGAAGCAAGTACACACACGCAATGCAAGAATATTTCATATTGTTAGCACACTGAGATGTCTCAGTCTATTTCCAACATTCAGATTATAGGACATGGTATTTTACTTAAATTCTTCTTTAGTCTGGCAGTCATGACTGCATCAGCTCCAAATGTGAGGTAATATTTTCTGTTAGCAGATTGAATGAATCAGTGTCAAAAAAGAGAGAGATTAGTAAAGATGCACCTTAACCTTTTCCAAAATTTTGGAGGAGAGGTGACAGATGGAGATAGATTGAGGTTAATTACTTACTAAAACCTAATCCATATAAACCCATCATAAGTGATAATCTTACATATATTCACAAAGAATAATGCTATCATATTATATAGTCAGTCAGTTATTTTCAAACTTGGAAATCTATCACTACATTATTGTCTTTGAGAAACCAGGAGGAGTCTGTCCCACACTTTACCCCCAGTTTTGGTGATTAACTAGGCTTAATTTTTTTTTGTATGTGTGTTTAGTTTATATCACTATGACAGGTTACCTGCTTGCCTTGGCTTTTTGGCTGCTAGAATAGTTGCCACATTTTTATTTGTGTTGCATTATGAGCTTTGTAATCCTGTTGTTTCGTATTTGTTCTAATGGGTTCATCCAGAATAAGTTTTTTGCATGTAAATCTCATTGAAATAAGTGGGCCTTAACTCATGTGTGACTTTTTTTTAAAAAAATTGATTTTTAACTTGATTTTAGTGAGCTCTAAGTTTAGAGCATTTAGGGTAAAAGGATGGCATTAAATTTTATGCCCACATAACTTTATTTTTAATAGAGAGTGTGTATCTGCAGCAGAGCATTAATGCTGATTAAGGAGCAAAGACACCAGTGACTTAAAGGAACAAAGTAAAGTCTTTATTATAGGAACTCCATTCTAAGAGGGTAAAGTTACTCAAGATGCTATCCTAATCTATGCATTCTTGGGAAGAGTGCAGGGAAGAGAAGAGGTGGAGAAACATCCCTAAGAATTCAGTTTACATCACAGAAGGGTCAGGATAGGTAGAGCCAAAAAGAGAGGACACTTCAGGTCAGTCAAACTAAGTAGCTCTATTACTGCTGCCCACTGTGGATTCTGGATTTTTCACTCCCAGTTGTTGTGCTCCTAACAACATTTACCAGTAGGTAGTAAATTTAAAAAACAAACAAACTGACAAGTACCTAATGGCCCAGTTCAGCAGCAAGTTTTTTTAATAGCACACTGAAATATGCTAATGCTGTATGAGAGTGCTACTCTGATTGTATTTTCAGCCATGTGCTATATACCTCTGCTATTTTTCAAGCCTACAGGCACAACTTATAATCCCATTACACCTTATTCATAGCGTATTAAATGTATTTGCTGTTGTGTGCCTTCAAGTAATTTCTGATTTATGATGACCTTAGGGGGTTTTCTTGGCAAGATTTGTTCAGAGGAGGTTTCCCATTGCCCTCCTTTAAGGCTCAGAGAGTGTGACTTTCCCAAGGTCACCTGGGGCGTTTCCATGGCTGAGCGGAGGTCTGAATCCTGATTTCCTTGGATTCTAGTCTAGCAGTCAGACCACTAAATCAGAGTGGCAAATGTCCCAAAAGCTTAGGGACTACAAACATTGGAAGTGTGTTTAATAAGGCACCACAAATATATGGAACTTCTGAAACCACAATGCTTATATGAACCAGAAAATAAATACCAAGGACTGTGATGGAGTGCTGACTGCTTTTGGAGCTGTGTTGTTTTTTATTGCAACTCTTCCTGTATTTTTTTTTTACATTAAAAACTTGACATTTAACATAATACTTATGTCTTTTTTTAACTCATAGTGCAGAGAAAAACAGAACCTAAATTGGATGAGGCTCTTCAGAACATTCAAGTACCAGGATTATTGTCATCCAGAGTTACTGAAAGGTAAATTGTTCTTGTTTAAATTCAGGCATCCAGTTATTTTAACAATAACTGAATGCTGTTTATTTTAACAAATTCTTGAATATAAAAATGCTGTTTATGTTTTGAAAAAAAAAGATACATGGAACTAATGTGTCAGATGTGAGATGTATTGCTTCTGTGTTCTTCTAATCTGGCCATGGCTCTTATAGGTTGATCCAGAATTTATAGTGAAGATTGGAAATCCTTGTTTACTCATTTTTATATACTTCTTACCTGCAGTTTCTTCAAATGCCGTATTCCATTATCAACAATTGTGTTTTTGATGTTTTTCATTACTGTTCCTGGCATATTCCTTGATACCTTCTCCATATAGACGTTTTGGGCAATTTGACATCTTATATCCAGTGTTCTTCCTTCCGCAACAATCTTTCTTCAGCTTAGATAGACTAATAATTGATAAACGTTTCAAAATTTCTTCCGATGCAATTGCTACCTAAATATCATGCAGAAAGTAGACTTTCAGCAGGGAGTCAGCCCTGGCCTCACCATTGATATATCCCTTCCCACTCTGCACTTTTTCTGGAGAAAGGGCTCCAATTGACTTCAGTGGAAGACTTCACTGTGGGAGAGAGGAGGGCCAAGGAGAGGAACCAGTAAGTTGTATGGAGAGGCTCCATGGGGCACATCCGGTCTGTGGCTCACTAGTTCCCCACACCTAGTCCAAAGCATTCCCCTCTTTGTTCTCTCTTCTGTAATATGTAATAGAAGTTATTTCATAGCCCTACATCATCAAGTTGTACATTTCCCCATCCCAACTGCTGAATAAAATATGACCTCTGTGCATATTTTTGATGGGCTGTTGTGAGGAATACACTTGAAGAATATATGCAGTAAAGTTTACATAAAGTTACTGTAGGCAGAGACTAATTGCAAATTCATGCAAAACATTTAATAAACTTTCCTCTGTAGTGGAGTACAGTTGTCCTGCCACATTTGCAGGTTTGACTTTCACACATTTGATCATTTGCAAATTTCTTCAACCCCCTCTCCCACCCCAAGTACTTATTTTCCAGAGGAATCTTGCCTCTTGACGGCTCTGATCAGGCTCCACAAGCCTTTAAAAACCCAACTCCGATCCTCTTCCACCAGCTGCTGCCTGGGCAGCTAAGGAGAGCTCACAGCCCAATTTTTTCATCACCACAAACTCTCTCCTGAAGCCCCCCACCCACCCAGGGAAGGAGATGGGTTAGAGAGGAATTATAGGGCCACCATGCCTTTCCTTTTCCTTTCCCTGACCTGGTTTGGATCCTGGGCACCTATTCTCCTCATCATGCCTCAGCACCTTCCCAGAGACACATCAGACACACATTGATATTTGCAATTTTTCCACTTTTGCAACAGTCCTGTGGCTCTATCCTAGCAAATATGAAAGGCCAACTGTATATGAAGCATGGAAAGAAAAGACAGCTTACGCCAGGTAGGATCTGGCCTTCCCAAGAGAAAAGTGGGTTTATGAGTGTGGTGCTACACCTGTACTGTGCTCTGGTTTCAGGCCAAGATCATACACTGGGGCTGCATAGCATAACTGTCCACATGTGGAGTTATGTGTTGATTGTGCTACATCATCCTTGTGTTGAATGGCAGTGTTGCACAACTTAGAGAGTAGTACTGCCAGTTTCACTTTGAGCAGACAGATACATATTGGACTAGTATATGCATCTTAATGGGCAACTCCACTTCCACATACTTGAACTAAATGCAAATATTGTGCATCAGCCAAAAATGTCCAGCCACTCTCAGGGGGAAACCTATGCATATGTAAGACACCAACAGAATTCTGGCCTAAATGTCCAAAGCTATGTTTGTTACATGAAAAAAGGCAGATAGTTCTGAGGTAATTTACAGGCTGACAAGATATATGCTGGCATAAAAACACATGAGATTTTGTTAAATGTTAAATGTTGTATGGGTGCAGTAACAAAAACTTTATACAGTGGTGTCTTCAAAGCCACAAAATAGGAGTAGAGTCACAGAGCAATCCTACCTTTTATCTCAGAGAGCTCTAATGCTGGAGTGTCCAAGATACCCCAAGCTCATGTCATCAGGCAGAAAGGAGCAGGCACTGGCATTTATGTCTGGTTGGGGTAAGAGTGTTGTGGGGCAGGAATGCTGACAAACCTTCAGATCCAATCTCTCCCCAAGTGCCTCACCCAGCATACCCCTATTTTATTCCTTTTCTCCATACTACAATGTCATGGTTCCAACATCGAGGAGAAAAGGCCATAGAAGATTAATCCATAGAGACCAGAAGCAATCCGAGGTGAGAGCTCCTCCTCTGGTTCGGGGACAGCTTGCTTTGCTCTTGAAGTGGAATGATTAGTCTATACTGTGGTTCTAGGGATGGTATCACAGGGACTGTAAGATTGTAGCTTTAATCATTTATTCCATCATTTATTAGTAACCTGCTATTTCTTACAGAAACAAGAACAACCTAAAAGTAGCTAATTGTATCATCAAACAAAAACAAAATAATATGCAAAGTTACTGTAAAGATGCAAAATTACCACTACAGTTCAGTACCTAAATCATTTCTGTTAATGAAGATATTGACTAAATAAAAAATCTCATAATCTGACAAAGAATACGCACTTAGTGAAATATTTTCTTTGAGGTAAATAAGAGTTCATCAGAGTATTTAATCATGCTGTGAAATACAACAGTTTTTGTTTATAATGTAGGATAAACTTTTCAGTAAATGCCTTTATTACATGTTATTTATAATACTTACAATATAATGCCTCATAGCTATTAAGTAGTTTTCTTGTGCTAGAGTTACAGTGTGAATATCAGAGTTTGTTTTTAAAGCAGGTCATGTGGCTATTTGTTGATGAAACTGGTAAAATCATAGCTAGAAGTAACTGTAATGTTTCATCCCTGCAAGAACTACGTATGCACCTTCCTCAGCTACCAGAAACGATCCTTTTAATTGGAAACAGAACTCAGCAAAAACTGGCTGTGATAGAATAATGCGGGAAAATGGGAAGACAAATCTGAATAGTGAACAGCTTCTTTTCCAACAAAATCTAGATGAAATGCAGCAGCAACTGCAAGAACAGCACTTCAGCAACCTCCAGGTAGGATAATGTATCAGATATTTACTTTTTGATACTTCTTAAAAGTACCAGTGGATGGTATTGGGATTAAAAAATGACCCATGCTTTTTATGGTTGAAAAATGATGCAGAGAACCTTTTATGAGCACTTGGATGAGAAAATATTCCTCTCCGTGCTCAGAAGTAGGAAGGAAACAAGAGCATGCTCACTTGATCCTGTCCAAGAATGACCAAGTTGAGAAACTGATGTCATAAAAGACAAAGATGAAAGGACCTGGTGCAGATGACCTCAGGTACTTAATGCAGAGCAGCCAGAGACATTATTTAGTAAACCCGAGGGCCAAAGGAGGATATATACAAAGAAATAGTGCAAGTAACCTTGGGTTCTGTACACCCTATTATCTGTGGAATGTACAGAGAGGAATGGTCTGTTTTCAGGGAACAGAATGAAAGGGAGCCTGCCAGTTCAAAGAGTGGAACCCCTAGACATACATCACTGAGCTGCATGCATGCATTGGCCTATGGTCTTGATGTAGGTGCAGTATTTACAGAAACTGTCTTCCAAATACAGCCTTAGAGGAACTTTGGCATCGAATCTCAGAACACTGCCAGTTTAGAGGAACAATAAGCTTGAATTGCTTTTGTATACTCACAAGGTTCTTGAGTTTGTTAACAGAGAAAAAAGAGCAATGTGTAAAGTCACTGCTTAACTGTCTACCTTTTGAGATACATGGACTCTTTGAGGAGCAGCTCTGAATGTGGTATGCACCAGGAACAGACAGTTTTGTTCAGCAATAAATGCCAATGTTGGCAATATATGCTAAGTTAAACCAGAAAAGTATAGGGTAAATGTGTGGTGGTTTTGTGATTATAAGACATCATATTCTCCAAAGGGAGACATTTATCTGGGCAGACAGCCTGATACACCACAGGAAGCCCAGCTTCGTTTCAGTGTGGTGACAGAATTAGTTCAACTGTAGTTTCACATTGGATGAAATAGAGTGAAAGATTTTTTTCCCCAGCTTTGAACTGGCAGAAGTTCTGCTTACTGACTGCTACCCAAAGTGACAATCCATGGACTAGTGCTGGTCCCTGAGCCATTGACTGCCAGTCCTTGGCAAATTTCCAGAAAATAAAGAACAAGTATGCTCAGTGCACACAAATGTAATGGCAGTCCCTAGCACAATGAAAAAAAAATAATTTCAGTCCCTTCCATGTGTACTGTGCTTAAAAAAAGTCGTAACTTATATTGGTACCATCTGACAGAGTCTGCATCAACCCCAGAGTTCTTTATGCACTAGAGCAAAAGATAAGCAAATGAGTAGAAGATGCACCATGTACTGCTGTTTGTTTGCATGCATTACTGCAGCACTAAGGTGACATGTTATGGTTGTCTGTAGCTGGCTGGCAGAAGAAGTGGCCCTTAATTTTAGGGCATTTCACTCAACAGAGACTAGTTTTTACTGGGGTAAAAAATTACCCCACAATATGGTTAATGCTAGATCTTTCTGCAAATTAAAAAAAGAAAAAGTGCAGCTATTTTCTTTCAGGGTGTTTTGTCCATTTCCTAAATTCTGGGACTCACCACAAGGGTTTTGTTTGTTTTCCGTAGAAAATAACTGGCAGTATTTTTAGGAAACTGTATGGCTTATTGCAGAAATAGAGGATTCTCAGTTACTCAAACATTTCATTTCATATGGATATGGGGGGGGGGGCTCTAAGTGTTTGACTATAGTAGAATATCCTTCATTCTACATTCAGAAACATTCTGATGGATTTGGGGCATTCTAATCCCCAGAAATACATTGGAACTTTGGAGTCAGAAAGTAATTGCAGAAATCACTGAGTGCAAGTCTTTTTATCCATGTGAGTGATGGCTAAATGGCCTGTTAGGAAGAATTAAACTGATTTCCTCTACAAAACATTTACATAAAAATGATCCTTTTGGGGGGAAAAAAAGACATTCAGTCTACTTCCTTATATGTTTGGATATCCTTGGAAAATAAGATCTTCATTGAATGTGGTCTCCTGTTTGAATTGGAAAAGATTGCAAAAAACCCTCATTTTATGTTAAAGAATCACCACTAGGGGTTGCTGAGGTATTTCTAGTGACTCAGGTGCGGTTTTACGAATGTTGAAGATGTTTTCTTTTCTTATTATGAACATACACGTGTGTGCGTGTGTATTTGCGTGCGCACACATGTATGCAGAATCAAAATATATAGACAAATGGAAATATCACAAAAACTGACATTATTTCGCCCTGTCATGTTTTTATTTTGTTCATTTCACTGTTGTTAGCTCTTGGTACCACTTTTAATTAAGTAATGGCAAATGATTAAGAAAAATGTTTATGCTCTTCTTGAGAATGCTATATGTAATGTGAATAGGCTCTTTCTTTTCATTGTCTACTGCCTTAATCAGTCAAAATGTATTTAGCATTTGCTTGTATGGAGAAATGCAGAGCTTAAACTGTATATCACCATTGTGTAGTTTATATACTGAGGTCCTTTGACTTCTCAATTAGCTGTTTTACCATTTTAGCAGAATTATAAAGATTCCTAAATTCTTCTTTTAAGATTAGTAAAATAACTAGTACACAGCCTGCTATCAGGCTGTACATTATTCCTTGCTTATATCCCTAAAAATTAAATATGCTTTCTGTTCTAAATCTGAAGGGCATCTCCATCATTCTATTTTGTAATGTTTGTGATTTTTGAAGACAGTTTTCTGTTGAAATTTCTGTTTCATTGCATCCACTAATTTTTTTTGTCCTAAGGTAAGAAAAGTTTAGGTAGCTTCCATTTGTAAGCATGGAGGGAGAGAATTGTGGTGAAATATAACAAGGATGAAAGAATTGTGGAAAATTGTTATTTTTTAGTATTTTATGATGGCTTTGTTATTTTTTGTTTTGTTATTATTAAATGGTTTTGTTGTATTTTATTGGTTTTTGTGATTATAAACTGCTTTTAGATTACTGTTACAAAACTGAAAAGCAGCATAAAAACATTGTTAAATAAAAATGTCCAGCAATTGAATACTCCTACATCATTCTTGCCAGGTGCCACTCTTACTGGCATGTGTCCATCCTAGGAGTTACATAAGCAAGGTTCTGTGTAACTTGCAATAACAAACTAGAATTAGTTTTTGAAAAGAATATCTTAATCTAAACACATGGAAATTAGAAATTCAATTTAACTAGATACTTAATTTACTACCACTTAGGAAAGTGAGATTTGTGTTCAGCCTTCTGTAGAGATAGTATCTAAACATGATACTGTGTGGTATCAAAAAATCTACAATACATTTTTCCCCAAAAACCACCTAGCAAGCATAAGGTGCAGTCAAGAAATGGCCTTTCATGACACTTTCAAGCACATTTCAGCCTGTGTGGAAGATGGAATTTTGTATCCACTTGCAAAAATGAAATAAAATTTCTTGGTGGAAAAAAACCAAAGCTTTCCTAAGAAATTACTTTCATTAGAATTTGTGTGTGTGTGCGTGTGCGCGCGCACATGCGTACACGCATGCTCAAAATATACTTTTTGGTTTGGCAAAAAGTGCCTGGTAAGTGTATCTTAACTACTGCAGACATGAAAATCTCTTAGTCCTTTTCATAAACCATAATATCACCTTCTCAGTTTTCCCCTAAACTCTGGCCCAAGAGAAAACCTAAGTAGGAATGCGCCTGTGATACTCCTAACTTGTTTACTTTTCTGTCTCAGGATTTTCAGCAAGAAGTAAATGAAATAACCCATTCAGAAAGTGTTTGCAGTGTGGATAGTCTTGAGGCTGGAGAACCAAATGAAAGTTGTGCAACACCAAGTGAAACGTCTTCTTTGTCTGCGCAGTTGGATTCTTCACTGCAGAATTCACAGGGAATGCAGACTAGACATAAAGGTTTCTCCAATAAAACTGACATTACTTTTTCTAAGAATCAGCATGTAAATAATTGGCTGATAAATTTAAATACCTCAAACATCCAGACAACCTCCCCTTTTCGTGACATTTTAATTAAACACAATATTGTACCTTCTGATGAAGATTCATGCAGTCCTGATTGGAAATCATCTATTCCAAATGTGTCTGAACAAAAAGAGGCTGAGATGTGTGCTTCTGATGACAATCTAACTTTTGCACAAAATAAAAGAGAAAGCAAAAGCTTTCTCTTGAAATGCCCATCTTCAGGAACAGTTCACACAGAGAATCCTTCAGCAACTGAAACATCTGTTCTTAAATTAAACAAAGCCTGGGCTGTCCCTGATCCTGTTCCAGTTTCTTCGGTTCAAGAGAAGAATTCTGAACCAACCCAAAACAACAGAGCATCTTCGGTCCAAGCCTCCAATCAACAAAGAGTAAGCATGTCCTCTTTAGTTTTTCCTGCTACAGACCGGAGTGCCAAGCTTTTTATGAACAGCTTTTTATTAAATTGTATGCAAAAGGGGAAAGATGCTCATGCAGCAAGGTGTACTGAAGATATAGACAGCATAGCAGGTGCTAAAGATGGAAAAGACATTGAACAGGCTAATGTTGAAGAAACATTGTTTGAAGAGACATCTAAAGGCAGTAGTGATCAACAGAAAAGCAATGGAGAGGGAGAAGTAAATGAACATGTTTCATCTCTGTCTCAGGGAGACCTCATGACCAATTTACCAGAACTTGACCATCAGAAAAATAAGGCCAGTGAAAGAAAAGGAGTGAAATTTCCAAAAAGTATTTTGAAAAAAGAATCTAAATATGAACCTAGCAGTTTCAGAGCCCTGGTTATAAACAGAGGGATCAAATTTGGGAATCAGCCTGTGTCTGCTGCTAGAGATAGCATTGAATTAGCAAAAATAAAAGGGAAAGATACAGATATTCAAAAGAACAGTAAAAAGCTTAGGTGGTTTGATGAAATTAATAGAGTAGTGAAAGCTAATGACCATGAAAAGTGTTCTGAAGAAAGTATCACTGAAATACCTCAGTCACAAGCGCAGTCACCTGGTTTTCAAATTAAAGCCCCTGCTTCTAGGACTAACCTTAGAAGCATTCCCTCTTACATGCTCAATTCTGTTTTCCTAGAAAATCACCAGGCGAATTCTCAGACATCTGCCAAACCTCCTACTGTCGGAGGCTTAGATAGGGATAATGTAATAGAGAATAATACTGTATCAGGTGGATTTCATGTTGCTAAAGAAGCATGGATGGCACCACAAGGTGAAGAAATTACATCTGTTCTACATGATTGTGACCCTAAAAATCCAAAGAACAATCCCCGTAAGTGTAGAACAAAAATGATCAAAAGACCAAAATCTGCCAAAGCACAATCAACAACTTCAGTAACTAAAAACCGGAAGGGTATCATTATCCGACCACAGTCTGCTATTGAAGCCACCAAGGTTATGAACACTCAGGGCAAAATCATGGTGCCTCATCCACCATGTAAACCAATACTAGGCAAAAGATCTGATGAAAATCCTGCTGATGGTGTCTATCAGTCAGTAAATCTTTGCAAGCCTCAATCAGATACTGAAAATGGTCATTATTTAAATGGAAGTTCTCTTTTGCCTGAAGGTCAAGATGTGGGTAGAGTTACTACAGAAGATACTTTGCCCTCAACTAATGCTTGCCATTCCCACGGAGCCACAATGAGACCTTCTTATAGTGTATTCACCTATGAGCCTTTAACAAAGGCAAAGTACATCACAAACACTGTTCAATCAATTGCCCGCTCCAACAGCTTTCCAAAAAGAAATCCTGCATACTCAGAAAATGGATTACGTCCAGATTGCACCCCAACTGATGAAGAAATTGCAGTTTTGTGGCAAGGAGTACATCGTGCACTGGCTCAAAAGGATGGCACAGCTGGTAAGACCTGCCTTTTAAAAAATAAGAGTTTATAAAATATTTCTTCCATTTTCATTTTATTTAATATATAAAGTTCCCAATCAGAAGGGCTTAGATTTATTCAGCATAGTCTATCAATCATTCGCTAACAGTTGCAGAGGTATACCAAGGCAAAATGAGATGGCTGGATGAACTTTCCTTGTTAATCAAGGTATGGAACTATTTCCCAACCAAGCTGGCTTCTTGTTCCTTATCTGTTCAGTCTCCCATGCCAACACAGTTGTTTTAAATGGAGCCCTTTTAAAACACAGTTCTAACCAGTGCATGTGGTATGTGGCTCTTTGGCACTGCTATCTTTAGTGAGGAATGGATATGTTTTGAGCAAACATTCAACTTGGACATTCCTACATGCCGTTTATTTCATGCTTTATGGGGTAAATCTCACTGGATTTTTATTCTGTAGGTATTCTTTGGCCTAAAGCAACTAAATAGACGTAATACAGTATCTTGTAAAACTGTCTCTTTTACTCACCCCACACACACACACACACACACACACACACACACGTCAAACGCCCTGTTTCAAAGAAAAATTGTTTTGGTCTGTGATAGTATTAATGCTGGTTAGACTATAATTTTAAAATCTTGTTTTTGGTTTTTTTTTCTTTCATTCAGGAGATTCACAGCATTGTGCTACTCTCTGCAATAATTGTAGTAATGGTGACGTGCAACCCACTAGACCTAGTGTGTCCCATATCACTATTGATGGTGGAACTCTAATGGGCAATATTAAATCAGGTGTTAGGCCGAATACCATTTTTGCTTCTCAGCCCAGCAGTAAGGTTCTTTTCTTTTTTCTTTTTTGTCAGATTTTGATGGAGGGGACAAAAATACATTATAGGTCTAATTTAGTGAATATTAAATAAAACACATAAGGAATATATGTCAGTTTGATCAGTAAGCCAGGTATAAAAATAATAGTGAGGGAGCATATTTGGATTGAGTGCTTGCATCCTAATCTCATATATATATATAGTTTTGTACTTCATTCATTGCAAGCTTTTTAGCATATGTTAGAGAAGATTAAGTACTAAGAATCCATGAGTTAGAGTAGACTGGTGTATTTACTTTGTGGCAGTTTTTTCTCTCTGTGCTACTGGAGGCATTTTGAATATCCTTGTATGTTTTCATTGTGTTTCTGTTTCCCAAAGCCTTCTTCAAGCTACAAGTTTCTGTTTAATTTCATAGTGTCTATGCAAAATCAAAACTGCTTAAAAACTTTGAATGTGCCTTTAATTTTTTAACTCCACTGAATTAAAAACGCCCTTCTTTATTAGAGCCTCTACCACAAATACACTAAAGCTCTACTTGATTCATCTTCCAAGAAAAATTTGAAGCCCCAGGGATTAACAAATATGCCCTAGAATTAACAAACAATGACCTATACCTCAGTGATAAAGTGCACATTTTTGTATACAGATGATCTTGATTTCAGTTCTTACCATCTGTAATTGGATAGCAGGGCAAAGGACATAGCCTAGTGGTAGAACAGGGTTCAATTCCTAGCATCTCCAGGTCAGGCTGGAAAATAATTCATCCTGAAACACTAGATAGCTTCTGCCAGTCAGTGTCAAAACTATTGGGCAAGACTATCTGATTTGATAAGAGGGAGCTTCCTATCATCTTAGTTTTTGGAGAAGTTCATTCCTCTGTAGTAATGCCAAACTAGACAGGACAGTGGGACATCTGTGCCTGGCTCATTTTTAAATGAAGAATAAATGCACTTGTAGGTATTATTTAGGTCAAGTCCATAGAACTGAGTCCTCGTGTCCTTTTTCTGATCTGTATCTCCCTCCTCTCAGCATATTGCTGATATGTCCCATGAGGCAAAGGACGTAGATAGCATACAGACATATTTTCCACCTAGCCTGTTTAGGATTAATGATTTAACTCAAAGGCAAGATCAAGTTAAGCCCCCAATGCACTGTCTGGATTTTGAGGAATACTGGTGGTAGCTGCCTGTATATATTTAATGTCTTTGGATTTTTAAAGGAACATGTTACCACATCTTCAAAATGGCGTATAATAGAAAATTAAAACTGCAGTTAAAGTAATGTTAACATACAAGATAATCAGATATTTTTTGGGGGGCCCATTTATCACTTTCAGCCTCTGTTGCTTTTGCAAGGCGAAAACAAATTCATGAAAATAATGAAAATAAACGCAAGGCTCTTCTGGAACAGAGGAGACAAATGGCAGCTTCTGGTGGACGGAAGGCAACTGGTGTTGGACAGGTACATCAGCTGTCTCACAAAAGTGGTTTCTATATTATGCATTAGAAACTGATTATATCAGAGTTATGTTCAAGAAAATCAAACTGTTTTATTCAATACAAGAGAGAATGATTCTGTTGCTGTCTCTGGACTTCTTCTCCCTCCTCTCTGATATGGCAAAACATAGAGAAGGGATATTTTGTACCTTGGAAAGCATGAGTGGTACAGAGTAAGATCCTTATGCTAGAACTGTCCCAATTCCCCTGGGAGATGGTCAGGTCATTTGGTATAATATGCATCCTGGATGTGCTTACATGTGGAAGCTCTGTAGTAGTTATGCATAGGCAGAGAGCCAAAACGCTGTGTCAAAGTGTTCTTTGAGTAAATAACAAACAACTAGAAATCCTTCCCTATATGACCTTCATTGAGCAGATGAAAGAAGAACACCTTGTAATAACGTTTCAGATCTCAACATGGCGATATTTCTCTGTGTTCCAGCTTTACAAACATGTAGTAAAATTTGTTAGCAGTTTTAGTCAACAGTGTAAGTAATTCTTGAAAACTAGTTAATAAGCAAGGCCTTTTTTTACTTATCTAATTTGATATCACCTCCCACCATGACAGTCTGTTGTCATCCATAGGTCAGAAGCATCTACAGTAGCCCCTGCACTTTCACGAGACTTTGGGGGGCAGAACCCTTGCAAAGGTGGAAAAAATTTGAATAAGTCCTCCCCCCCATGATCCCCCTCCCATTCCCTTGCCTTTTGCATGTCGGGGCCAGAGGCAAGGAGATAGGAGGGGGGAGCTCCAGATGGGAGAATAAAGCGACATGCTTGCTTTCCTCCTTCATGCCAGCAAAATGGAAGGGAATGGGAGGAGGAGCATGAGCGGGAGGCACACACACACACCTCGCAAATAATCAAATTTGCAGAGGTCAAACTCGCAAATGTGGAGGGAGGACTGTATTCTAGATGTGGGTGGACAAACTCCAGCTATTCTTAAACTGCAGCTCCCAGCCTTCTTGATCCTTGTCTATGGTGGCTAGGGCTGCTGGGAACTGCAGTCCAACTCCAACAGAGCCATACCTCTCCCATAGATGCTGAGAATGGGGGAATGTTGCCTTTTAAAAATCCTTTTTCATCATTTCCTTGTTTTTTTTTCCCTGAAAAATGTTAGAATCATAGAGTCTTGAAATCCTTTGATTATTTAAAATAATTTTGATTTCATATTTTAAGTTATTTCATGATTTTAAAAAATCCTTTCTCATAGAATATGGCCCAAGTGGTAAAGCGAATGCAGTCTCAGTGTACACATGACCCAGTGCAAAATGTGGGTGGCATCAATAATTCTGATGAAGGTAAAATAGCATATTTTAACCTGACTGTTTTCTTTCTCATTGTTCTACATAAGTGTTATGCACAAGGAGTGGGTAGTAGAGTAATAGGAAATTATAAGGTTGGAAGATCAGTTGGAGGATGAGTGAAGAAACAAGTTTCAGTTTGGATTTTGGGAGAATAACAATTTTGGATTTTGGGAAAATACATCTGGTTCATTATTTTTTAAATTAGCATAATGTCATGAAGTTATAAAAGATTATGCAGCTTATACATGCACATTCAGCCATGCTAATGATGTCCTGGTCACATGTCCATTTCTTACAAAAACACAGTATAAAAGGGGACCAGCTCAGTATCAAGGGGATTGGTTCAGTATCAATACAGGCTAGATAAGTCACTTTCTGATTTCAGCTGATGAAAAGGTTTATGTCTTTTTACAGTGCTTTGTGTGCATCTTCAAAGCCAACTGTAATGTACCATGATTGTAGTGATAACATTCTATAAGAAAACATGATTGCAGCATTATGTAATTTAGCAATATGATCTGAAAGATGGATAGAGACATATTATTATTAACTGTATGAAAACCTTAAGAAAAATTACTATTAAAACAAATTGAATTTAGTAGCTAACACAGATGTTTCTAACCTGTCCTGCTTAAAAACCGTTCTACCATACGCATTTCTGTTATTAGTTTCAGACAGTACTACACAGTTTCTGCTGGCAGAAAAACTAGTGAACTTACCCGCTACAGAAAGTGAAATCTTGGCTGGTTTGGATGCAGTCCAACCAAACAAACAGAGTGTGGTGCTAAACAGACCCCCACGGCAAGGAATGAGTGCTCTGTCATTTGAAGAGCACCAAGTTCTTCAATCACTTGACCGTATTAATCAAAGGCTGCAGAGTAAGTATTCAATCAGTCATGCTTTGCACTGCGCCAGTGTAAAATCATCCATTTGGCAAGCCACCTTAGCATAAACAAATAATAAGACAAAACAGTCTTTTATTTTTCCTTCTTCCTATTGCTTTCTGTTCTGCTTCTTAACACATACATGTACAGTGGTCTGACACCCCAAATTCGTAAGTATTTTGCTTGAGTGAATTATATGAAGCTAGTCATAATTGCTGTATCTTCTTATTTTTTTTTGTACTTTGTACAATCATATCAAAAGTTTATCATGGTCTGTCTAAGGCCATTTCCACACTAGACTGTTATAGTGCTATTATTCCACTTTCAACATCCTATAGAATCTTGGAGTTCGCAGTTTAGGGAGGGGCCTTTCAACATCCTATGGAATCCTGGCCCCTCCCTAAACTGCAAACCCCAGCATTCCATAGGATGTTGAAAGTGGAATAATAGCACTATAACAGTCTAGTGCGGAAATGGCCTCAGTCAGTGGATTTGAGTGATTAAGGTACCTTATTTAGTGAGTTGATTTCAATGCTGTGTGATGGTGATACTGTTTCTGACAATCTTCTGTCTGTGGTAGAGAAGGTGGGAATATGACTAATTACTTTCATTTCCCTCAGCTGATAGATAAGGTCCCTGTTGACAGACATATAACTAACTAACTATCACATAACAAGGACAAATTTGACAGATACCCTTTTTTAGTAAAGCACCTTGTTGTGTCTGTGAAGATAATAGAGATACGAGAGTTCTTTAGTACCTAAGCATGAGTTATTGTGCAGTTGTAATTTGGACATTAGCCAAGAAGAAATCCACATGAGAACGTTTAAAGTTTGTTCTGTATCCTTACCTAAGAAGCTGACTGGTAATTTTATCTGAACAGCTTTGTATCCCCTCTCTGATTTAAGGACTAGAATGCAACTCTGTCTTGTTATGCAAATTTGCACACACTATTTTAATTTATAGGAGATCTGAGATTACACAAGGGATGTTCATGGGGAGGGGATTATAAAATTTCATAATTTACTGTAATTTGTCGTTCAATTAATTTGTTAGGTTACATGATGCCACACTCCAAGCACCCTCCCCAAGGCTGCCTTCCATGACACCACTGAGGCCCTCCAAATATACACACATACACATGCTTAGATGGATGGATGGATGGATGGATGGATGGATGGATAGGTAGGTAGGTAGGTAGGTAGGTAGGTAGGTAGGTAGGTAGGTAGGTAGATAGATAGATAGATAGATATCTCCTCTGCAAGTGCCAGTTCTAGTTAAAGTGGTTAGGGTTGTACCTCTTTGGTCAGCTAGGCAGAAGTCCCCCACCCTGGTATACATTGTGATATAAAAAGAGGAAGAAGAAGAGGAAGACAAAGAAGAAGAAGAGAGGATAATAATATCATCATCATCATAGCAGGAGGAGGTGGTGGGGCTGGTGGTGATGATATGATATTTTCATCTAAAAGAGTTGTTCCCAAAGTGAGAGGTACAATACTACCTGCCTTTACTGTGAGTCCAAAAAATAATTGCTGCAGATGGGGTCGCCAGAAGACTCTAAACTTCATTAATGATTAAAGATATACAAAGGGCCTTGTGCTAGAAAAGTCTGTCGAGTTCAGCATTCTGTTTTCAGTGGTGGCCAACCAGATGCCTCTTGGGAGTCCAGCAAACAAAGACAATAACACTTTCCCACAACAACTAGCATTCATCAGTGTATCCATATAAGTTCTAAACAGGGAGGTTCCATTTTCTTTTCATGACTAACAGCCTTTGAAAAACCTATCCTCCATACATGTAAAATAAAATACAAAACAAAATAAATGTTTCTGTGTTCCCCCGGGGGGGGGGGGATTAGCCAGCATGGTGTAGTGGTTTAGGCATTGTACTATGACTCTGGAGATGAAGTTTCAAATCTCTGCTCAGCCACAGAAACACAGCTTGGACAAGTCACACTCTCTCACTTTCAGAGGAGAGCAGAGGTAACCCCCCTCTGAACAAATCTTGCAAAGAAAAACCTTGTGATAGGATTGCCTTAGGGTGGTCATAAGTTGGAAATGACTTCAAGGCACATAACAACAACATAAAATCATACTATTGGGAAGAAGAATAAGTGATTTTGCAAATTGTTTCTTTTTCTAACATATAATTGAAGTTTTCTGTCTTATGCCATTTTAGATGTTCATGAAACCATTAACAAAAACCCATCCTGTACAAGTGTTATGCAGACTATTTCCCCTTTGGTAAGCATACAGATTTGCTCTTCCAATTTAATGTGTTCATAATGTTGTTTGTATGTGACAAGGTCACAAGAAAGATAGGTATTTTACAACCAAGAATTCAGCTGTAAGTTTCCAGAGGCATATGGCTGGCTACTGTTAAAACTAAAATACTGGACTGGATAGTTACTAATCTGATCCAACACAATATAGCCTTATAACATCCTGAAACAACTATGGATCACAGTGGTCATATTCAGACATTATGATGAGCTGGGATTCCATGGGAATCTTGTCTTTTTGAGGACAGGTGATGTGCTGCTGTATTTTGTTCAGTCACTCTGCTTGTGGTCAGAATTGCTAAACAAGCCATGAAGCTTTGGACCATGATTTGCTTCTTGTGACATGCAAATTGCACAGAGAGCAGGCACTCTGTGATAAACCACATAATTAACTATACAACCCCTGAATAGAGTCATAATCTGCATTCTGGACTATGATGCAAGGAGACCAAGGTTGGAATCCATGCTCAGCCATGGAAGCCCTCTGGATGACATTGAGCAAATCACGTTCAGCCATAGAGAAACTCTGTGGCAAACTTTCGCTGAATAAATCTTTCCAAGAAAACCCTGATAGGATCACCATTAATTGGAGTTGACTTGAAGGCACATAACAATAACAGTCCCTGAATTAACCATAGAATAGAACCTGTCAGGAGAGAGGAAAAAAGCATGTCCCCTGTGAGCCCTGTGATTCCACACCCCTGTATTAGCATATTTTTGTTATCCTTTCATTTGTTGGCAGATAAAAGCATACCTTCTTCTTCGTGGTCTCTGTGCCTCACACACTAGGAGCTTTCGCGCATACACGGTAGTGTTCAGAAGATTCTAGAGCTTAGCAGCTTGGCGGGAACCCCTCCCCCATGCCCACACTGAGCAGGCTCAGCCCGCCAAGCCAACGGTCTCTCCTCAGTTCTTTCTCGTCTGCCATAGCGAATGGAAGGTTCTACCTTGGTAGCGTTATTTGGCTTATTCTTCGGACTGTTTCTTCCTGGTTTTTTGACTTCGGACTTCAGTATTTGACTTGGCTTTTGGTACTCGGACTTCGGTTATTGGTATTTGGTGTCTTCGGATCTTTTTAACCCCTCCTTCAACTTTCTTCTTCTTCGACCTTCCCGCCACTTCTGTGAGTTTCTCCCCCTCTTGGACTTTTTTTCCTTAAACTTCGTTTCCCTTCTATGTTGGCCTTGTTCAAGGCTTACATCACTTGTGGTCGCAAGATTGCTCTGTCCGACAGACATAGTGAGTGCCTCTTCTGTTTGGGGGAGACTCCCAACATCAAGGCCTGTCCCATCTGCCGTGACTTTACTGCTCAGACACTGCAGAACCGCTCATCCCGCTTGAAATCCCATTGTTGGGAGGAGTCTCTTCGGGCAAGGGATCAGCCGGCGGGAGAATCCACCATGTCTCGGCCTTCGACATCTAGCCAACCTGCAACCACACCTTCCTCGGTACCGGCGGTTGCCGCACTGACTACATCGACAGTATCGGGCTCGGTACCGTCGTCTCGGTCTCTGATACCGGCCTTACCGCGGATCCCAAAGTTATCATCGGCCGTGGCTACTTTGAGGGAGGCTCCTGTGGGCTCGCAGGCAGCTAAGTCAACTAGGCCCCTTACTGCTGCACAGCGTAAGCAGCCTGCCCCTCAAGAGGTCTCTTTGGAGAAAAAGAAAAAGAAGGACAAGCAGAGTTCGCCCTCCAAGAGGCCCCGCCTTCCGACACCTCCTGCGACCCAACAGCCTCGGGACCCAGGCAAAGAGTCGGAACTGCAGGACACTCTAGAGGTGTCTGACAAGGAGCAGACTGCTGGCTTGGCCGTGCCTTCGGGCCCGCCTGTGCTCACTGCCGCGGTATCTCCGCCCGGTCACCCAAAAAGGGTGGACCGCCCGGAGGATGTTGCGGCCTCACCTCGGCCCTCGCCCAGTCATCAGGCGGCGTCCGACAGGAGTGAGTCACGCTCCCCAGAACACAGGGTGAGATGCCAATCCCCGTGTCAATGGGAGGTCTACCCGGAGCGGCCTTCATCCAGGCCCTTGCTTGACTCGCCATTCTCGTCTGCATCGTACATAGCGAGGTACGGCTGAGAACATGCCTGGCGGGAGCACCCGGGCTCGTATCGCTCCTATTTGCCTGCATATAGAGGCTGGTACCACCCAGACGTGAGGCACTGGTTGCCCTACAGACGGTCGCGCTCTCCATCACACAGCACGTACCACCCACAGTATCGACGGTCACCATCTTGCTCGTTTTCGCGGTCTCCGCGCTATGAGAGGTCCCAAGAGCGTTCGCCCCATTACCGGCCGTCTCTCGACCTCCGAGAGTTACTGCGACCATCTCTCGCCCGGTCTCCAAGCCTGTTCCACCACAGACTACAACCTCCGCTGTTACTGTCACCCAGGCGATCCAGCGCCCGCGGCCTGCTGTGGTGCCGATCACAATAACTCCAGCACCCCAGCTGACGGTTACGCCATCGGTACCGTCAGCGGTACCGACAGTGACTGCGCCGACGGTCACTTTGGCGCTACCGCCCCAACAGTCATTGAAAGAAAGGTCTCCAGACAGGTCCCCATCTCAGTCTTCACAGTCCTACAAGACGGACTCGGACTCCGACGAGTCCACGCCTGCGTCTCATGAGTCCCCACCCTTGGTCTTTGGAGAACCTGCACCGGAATCAGCACCGGAAGATGTGAAGCAGTTTTCCGACATCCTCCTTCAGATGGCGACGGCGTTGGGATTGAAGGTCGCGGACCCGACTCTAGCCATGCAGGACCCGGTATTCCATTACGTGGATACCCGCCCACCATCCACGGCTCCGCTACCGTTCCTGCCGGCCTTGATGGAGGCCCTTAAACATCCATGGGCCAAGCCGGCGTCCGCCCAGCCAATCCCTCACCGGCTGGAACACCTCTACTGGACCCAGAAGGAGGAGGCCGAATTTCTCTTCACACATCTGGTGCCCAATTCGATAGTAGTCGAATCCGCCCAGACCAAGGGCGATAGACGAGCACACACCACCCCACCAGATCGAGAGGGCCTCAGGCTGGACAGCTTTGGCAGGAGATTTTACTCTGCGTTATCTCTAATTGCCAGGGTGTCCAACACTCAAGCTTGCCTCGCGGCCTATCTGAGGAACCTGCTGGACAGATTCTGTCCTCTTCTGTCCAACCTCCCTGAGGAGAATCGGGCGAGTGCTATGCAGTTCTTTAACGAGGCGGTAGCACTCGCCAACCAACAGATCATCTCCTCGAGGCACTCAGTGGAGGTAGCAGCGCGGGTGATGGTGGGCTCCGTTGCCCTTAGACGTTACGCGTGGCTGCAATCGTCTGGCCTGCAAGAAGACAGCAGGAGAAGAATGGAAGACCTTCCTTTTGATGGCCAGGGGTTGTTTAACGCCACGGCTGATGAGACGATGGACCATCTCGTCAAGGCATGCCTGACGGCAAAGAAGATGGGCATACACCAGCCCCCTCAGCCTCGCCATAGTCTTGGCTCCTGCTCATCTTGGCACAGGTTGTCCTCTTCGACCTATCAACCTCCCTCGCCTCGTTCAGCTCTGTCCCGCCCGTCAACCTCATCCTCGGCTCGGAGACCTCTTCGGAGACACCAGCCTTCTTCGAAGAAGTCTCTGTCCAGGACGAAGTCCCGGTTTTGACTGCCTTCACAGGTCGCCACCACAGCCACTCTTCAGCCTGCCAGCAGCCCTAGAAGACCAACCGAGCCTGGCCTGACACCTCGCCGAATGGCACCATATCACCTTGGACTCTTGGGTTCTCTCATCGTCCGTCTTGGTTATGCCATCGAGTTTGCAAGTATACCTCCGCGAGGCGTCTACTATTCCACCCCGGCCAGCTCGGCTGTGCTGGAAGAGATCCAGTCCCTGCTACAAAAAGGAGCAATTGAAGAACTTCCGCCCACGGCCAGTACCACCGGCTTCTCCTCCCGGTACTTCATGGTACCGAAATCGGACGGTACCCTATGACCAATCCTGGACCTCAGAGGGGTAAACGAATACATCTGCCCCAAGAGGTTCAAGATGGTCACTCTGTCTTCGATTTTGCCCTTTCTTCGGCAAGGGGACTGGTTCACCTCCATCGATCTTTGGGATGCTTACTTCCACATCGCCATTCGCCCGCAGCACAGATGGCACCTATGGTTCGCGGTCGATGGTACCTGTTATCAATACAGGGTGCTACCATTCAGACTCTCCACTGCTTCCAGGGTCTTTACCAAATGCATGGCCCCTGTAGTATCGTACCTGCGAACGAAGGGCGTCGTGATCTACCCTTATCTCGACGACTGGCTGTTGGTGGTGTCCTGCAGGCAAAAACTCTACAGGGACATCCACCGGACTCTTTCTCTTCTGACCCGTCTTGGCCTTCTGGTCAATCTGAAGAAGTCGCACCTCGAGCCGGCGAGGGTCCTTGACTTCATCGGAGCGACCCTGGACTCCGTGTCTGCCAGGGTGTATCTGCCCATGGAGCGTGCACGTACCCTCCGTTGGGCCGCATCCGCTGTTCTCAATGCCCCAACGATATCAGCGAGAAGGATCCAGCAACTTCTCGGGTACATGGCTGCGACCACGTCAGTCAGCTACCTGTCTCAGCTTCGTGCACGTCTGCTTCAGCACTTGTTCGTCAGAGTCTTCGATCCGCTCCTGGACGACCAGAGGTGCCTCCTACGCATTCCTCGACAGGTGCGTCGCTCCCTGTTATGGTGGCTGTCGTACCATCATCTGTTGTTAGGGATGCCGTTCCGGGAACCGACCCCTCAGCTCACGGTAATGACAGACGCCTCCCTGTTCGGGTGGGGAGCACATTGCGGTGATCTCAGAGTCCAGAGACGTTGAATCGACAACGAGATCGGCCTCCATATCAATGCCCTCGAGCTGCTCGCCATCTGGAAAGCTCTCAGGGCATTTCGCAACCAAATTGCTGGCCGGCCGGTGCTGATCCTGACAGACAACACAACGGCCGTATGTTACATCAACAGACAAGGGGGAACTCATTTGACCACTCTCCTCACCATTGCCCTTCAGCTTTGGGACTGGTGCGTGTCACTTCGAGTCCATCCAGTCACGGTGCACCTGGCAGGCCAAGAGAACACCACGGCAGATGCCCTCAGCAGGGACACCTCGTGCTACCACGAGTGGTCCCTCTTGGATATGGCGTTCCAGATAATACGAGATTGGTGGGGCGAGCCAACGATCGACCTATTTGCCAGCGCCCAGAACAGGAAGTGTCATTGGTACTGTTTGAGAGCTGGCCTCGGTCGGGACTCCCTTGGCGATGCCTTCCAGTTCGAGTGGACCGACGGGCTCCTCTACACGTTCCCACCGTTTCCTCTCCTGGGTCGAGTGGTCACCAGGATCCTTGCGGACCGAGCCGACGTCGTCCTCATAGCCCCGTATTGGCCGAGGCAACACTGGTTTGGGCCCCTGTTCAAGGCCGCTCGCGGTCGACTCCTCAAGCTTCCAATAACATCGGCTCTCCTGTTGCACTCTGGCGGTCTCGTTCTCCACCTGGACCTGCCGCTCCTGGTCCTGCACGCCTGGCGGATAACACCTTAGAGGACCTTGCCATCGTAGATGTCCTCACCATGGCCAGGAAGGAGTCGACACGCCACAACTACCACTACAAGTGGCAGAAATTTGTCTCCTTCACAGAGGCGCGTCAGGAGCCGGTATCACCTGTCAGTCTGCCTACTGTGCTCCATTTTCTTCTCCACCTTCGGCAACAAAGGCTCACTTTTCCATCCCTGAAGGAGTACCTCGCCGCTATTGTGGCCTATCAGCCGCGGGGGTCCCCTTCAGCAGCGCTCTTCAGGGACGCTACCCTCAAGCAGTTCATGAAGGGCCTGCAACACCTTTATCTGCTGGTATCGCCGCCGCTACCGCCTTGGTCGCTGTCCTTGGTACTATCGCAGTTGACGCGACCGCCCTTCGAGCCCATGGCGATTGCGGATGACAGGCTCTTGACCATCAAGACTGCTTTCCTGGTAGCTGTCACCTCAGCCAGGTGGGCAAGTGAGCTGACAGCACTGCGATCCGACGAGCCTTTCCTCGTCTTTCACCGAGACAAGGTAGTCCTCCGCCCGGACATTTCCTCCCTGCCCAAGGTGGTCTCACACTTCCACCTTAGCCAGGACATCATCTTACCTGCTTTTTACTCGGACCCGACTACGCCTCTGGAGGGCTCCCTGCACTCCCTTGATGTTCGTCGGGCCTTGGCTTTTTACACTCACCGGACGGCGCCCTTCCGTCAGACGCCCCACCTGTTCGTGTGCTACGGTGGGCATCGAAAAGGCCACAAGGTGTCCACCCAGAGGTTCTCCAAATGGGTGGCCCAGACCATTCTGCTGGCGTATGAACTGGCCAAGCAGCCTCCACCAGCTTTGTTGAGTGCTCATTCCACCAGAGCAGTGGCTTCTTCAGCAGCTCTCCTTCGAGGAGTGGACTGCCGTGTGGCGACCTGATCTCAACCCTCGACCTTCGTGTGCCACTACAGAATGAACTGCCAGTCCCGGAGAGATGCCCATTTCGGACGTGCGGTGTTGTCTTCCGTTCTCTAGGACCTGACCCACCGTCCAACTGGTAAGCTACAAAGTCTCCTAGTGTGTGAGGCACAGAGACCACAAAGAAGAAGAACAGGTTGCTTACCTGTAACTGTGGTTCTTCGAGTGGTCATCTGTGCCCTCACACACACCCGCCCAGCCGTCCCTTCTTTCAGGTCCTGCACTGGCGGACTCTAGAACTGAGGAGAGACCGTTGGCTTGGCAGGCTGAGCATGCTCAGTGCGGGCATGGGGGAGGGGTTCCCGCCAAGCTGCTAAGCTCTAGAATCTTCCGAACGCTACCATGCATGCGCGAAAGCTCCTAGTGTATGAGACCACAGATGACCCCTCGAAGAACCACAGTTACAGGTAAGCAACCTGTTCTTACTTAACAAAGAAACTCCCTTTTAAAAGTCTGTACACTCACCTGGCCCCCTTTTCCTCCTTGTCTTCTGTCTAGCCAGACTTTTTTTAGCAGCGTTGGCATTGGGAGGATGGTGAAGGAGGCCTAGGGAAACACAGACTTTCAATGTTGCAGCAACTTGTCTGCAGTAAACAGTGTAATAAAACATGAGCTGGGAAAGAATGGCACCTACTATTGTCGATCCTACGGTAGCTGTGTAGGCTTGCCTAGAACAGGCAAGGTAAACAGCAGCTCCCTCCAGTTAACTGAGCATGTATGAACAGGAAACCAAAGAAAATGGGGGAAAGTTGATAAGCCTGGCTCACCAACTTCCCCTAGCATGCTAAAAAAGAGGGGGGAAGGCCTAGACTTAATATATTGTGCCACTAGAATGGAAATAATAAGAAAATTGGAGGTTGGTGAAAGAAAAAAAACCATCCCTGGATACAGTTTGGAAGAAGATTTCAGGTGGTCTGAAGAAAGCTGAAAATTCTTTTGTTTACTTATGCAAGATTTATCTGACCAGGTCATTTCATTTGAAATGTGCATACTGTTAGTGTGAGATGAAAGGCTTGCTGAAATATGTTGAACTGCTCTTCTTTTTTGTGGTGCAGGAATGTATCCCCATTTTTTTCCATGTTATTTCTGCCTCTGGTACCATATTTTCTATTAAAGTAATGCCCAAGAATACATCTACGTTGTTAACTAAGGGATGCCTGTACAGCATTAGTTCTTGCTTGAACGCAAATTCATTGCTGCCTGTGGCTTATAATAAAAGGGCATGTTATTAACAGAATATTTTTGTTGGGTTGCTGTGAACAAATTGTCTTTGTTGCATTTTTGTTCTTACAGATCGTGTCCCCCTCATACATGGACCTTGTATCTCCTATGCAAAGGTATAGGAGTGTGACAGATGCCACCCACACCCTAATACAGAAAAGATACTGACTTGGCCTAATGAAGGCTGTTGACTTACGATTTATTTTAATATATTCTTGGTTGCTGTCTTTGTAACATGTAATAATTTGCAACATGCCTTAAATGCTATTTAAAAAAATATCTCAAACAAAATAAAAATGTAACACAAGTATTGAGTGCTTGTTACCTAGTTTACATTTAGGGAAACCAAACCTTTTTCTATATGCACTTTATTGTAAAATATATTGTATTTTTTAAAAAAAATAATGCAGTCCACCCCACTTTTGACTGAGTGGTGATGTTTTTAATTTGCTGTAAATTTTAATTAAAAGGAAAAGAACTTATTTTGTTACTGATTAAAATTATGTCTAAGTTCGTCTCTTAATGTTTTGACTTTTATTAATGGCTAATAAATCACTAATATATTTGTAAAAGCTGTGCTGTAGCAAATGATCATCAAGTGGCTGCAAAACTCACTAGTTTAATAATTTCTTTGCTATGTTACACCTGATGGCTCTACTCCTTACTACAGAAAACATACTGAGGTCAGAAATCACAGATTTTCCAGGGGGCCAAATACTTTATTGCCCCATTTCCCTAAGAGAAAAATGACATTACACAATTAAGATAGTTTAAATTCTTCTATGTGACTCACACATATGACTCACTTGCACCTAAACATCATTCAGAATCTTCTAGAGTAAGGCTGGGCAACTGGGGGAGGTCAGGGGACCACATTAGCTCCCCTAGGAGACCCTAGAGGGATGCACAACACCCCACTGCCTCAAAAAAAATTGATTCTTCTACAGGTCTGCGGGCCATTTTTGGTATGTTCTCCCCCCAAGGGCATTTTAGGTACAGCCAACGCCTTTTTATTAACAGGTAGTGACCAGAAGTCACTCTGTTTTATAAAAAGGCCTCTCCTGGGCCTAAAATCACCTAAGGAGACCAAAGATATGCCAAAAATGCCCCCCTGGATAGCATTTTGGAGCAATTTCTTTTTTACTCTTAGGTGCCACATGTGGACCATGGGCTATCCTGTGCCCGCCCTGTTCTAGAGCTTTCAGCTGGCCTGTTGCTATATAAAATTGAGAACTAATCCCTTTACATTTTTTTCAAAAAAGCTAGGCACACCCAATATTTAGCTAGTGGAAATGTTACAAGCATTGGTCGTGTTCTGCTAGTGGTTGCGCTGTCGTTGGCAGAACAGGCACAACTAGAAGACGTGACAGCTAGCCAAAGGAGATACAAAGAGTTTTCCAGCACTCGGCACAAGAAGAACTGGTTGGATTGATAGTTACGCAAGGGGCAGCTCTTGATGTCATGTCTAAACACATGAAAGGGTATCGATTACTGTTGATTACTGATGATGCATAGTTCTCTAGAAAGAATTTTTTTTTTACATGTTTCTTTTTCTAGCAGAGACCAGAAAACTGGGGTGTTCCAACATTGTTTCTATCAATTAAAATTCTGGATGGGGAAATCAGTTAGATGCTGGTACTTCCACTATTCTCTCAAAACAGGTCAAAATTTGTTACAGTTCAACATTTGCTAAACATGTTTTGGATTTGTTCCAGAGAGCATAATGTCATGTCTGGTTCTCCTTTATTACTTACAGAAGTTTCTGTTTCAAATACAAACTTTATCCACATTGTTTTCCTTATGCTGACTTTTAAGCTCCATTTTTTATTTCTGATAAAGCAAATTCACATAGAACTCAACTTGCATGCCCAAATAAGACACACCATCTTTTATCCAATAGCAAATTTTATTGCAAGCCTAACTATTCTAGTAGCCAGAATAGAAGTCTAAATTTAGTTAATCAGCTGGTGTTTTCTAAGCTAATTATAAACTTATTAATGATACAGACTTGGTTCCTTAACTTGCATACTAAGAATATTCAAATGAATTACATCAGTTAAAAGAACATAAAGAATAAAATGTTAAAACAGTGATAGGTTCCCCTTAGAGTCCCCATAAGTCAGAAACAACTTGAAGGCATACAACAACTAAAACAACAAGCATTGGCATAAATTAGAATCAGAATCAGAATTCTAAAAAGACCTCTAAATGTCTGATAATATTTTTTAAGATCACTTGGTACCAGACATACATCAAATCTAGGATCATGTGAGGTTCCCAGGAAAAGCTTGCAACAATCACAAGCTTTTATGCAATTCCGTGACAGGGCCAGGGCCCCTACTGTGTCAATAAGGAAGTAGATCTGGCTGCAAACCTAGGAAGCAGAGTATAACATAACTTGAAATATTTCTCCTTTAGTTTGTGCTGGCATTTGTGGAAACAAAAGAGAAAAATCACTCAAAGACCTGTTCTTATTGTTCCTTTCATTTTTTATACAGGCAAGACTACAAGGGGTCCCAATCCTAGTGGTAAAATATCACCAATCCAGCAACACTGTGGGCAGAGTTTTAACAAAGGAAATGTCCAAAGCAGCAACAGTAGCAACAATAATAAACTGAATTCCAAATAGCAACAAGTTTGGCCAAGCCCCTAAAGGGGAGCCTTTAGGGATTTTCTCATGTTCACTGTGGATCAGTGGGTGCTTCAGACTTTGCAAAAAGACTGTCCAATAGACTCTGTGCAATTTCCCCAAAGAAATTTGGGCTGAAAAGACTGTAGAAACTTCTGATACAATAAGCCGTCTCTCACTGAACAGACATCAGGCCATAAGACTGGTCAATTCTCAGAAAAATTCTTAGAGTGTTACCTAACACTCTTTATTATGGCCAGGAGGGGTGGTGATAGCCCCTAGCCTGCATCCAATCACAGCCATTAATGCGCTGTTTCTTCTGATAATATCTTCTTAAAGCCATTCTCACAAGTGAATCTGTCTAAATTGTGTTAAAAGAATGCTCTCACCTGTGTTAATGAGAAGAGCAATTCAGCACATATTTGGAAAAGGGAAAATACAGATATGCCAGTCTTCATGTGAAGAATGAAATAGCACTGGTCAAATGCTGAAAGGTGCAAGAGTTCTGAAGAAGTACGGAGCACACATATCTTGCAATGGGACAGATACACATCACTCCCCTCACCCTCATGCATAATGTAGGCTTATCAGTCATGCATACCTCCACCTTGTGTCACTTCCTGGAGCTTGCAAAGTTAACTCTTACAAATGCCTCTTTTTCTATTTCTGTAAATAGATGTACCCATATGGTTTTCCCACAAGCCTAGTGTAATTAAGCACCTTTATAAATTAGTTGGGGATGCTCAAATTTGCATATGACACCAAGCATTATGGTAAATACCATAAGGGACAAACAAGATTCAAATGGCATTGACAGAATGAAGAACTTGGCCCAAACTCACAAAATAAATTTCAACATAGATACATTTAAAAATGTTTCATTAAAACAGGAAAAATCAGATGCACAGATATAGGGTAAGTGCCATCTGGCTTAATAGCAGTACCTATGGAAAGGATCTAGGGCTTTTGCCAACCATAATCTTAACATAAATCGGCAGTGTGGTATGGTAATTAAAAAGGCTTATGTAATTTCAGGCTTCATTAACAGAACTGTAGTGACTAGGTCATGAAAATTTTACTCTGTTTTACATTGATCAGACCTCATCTGGAGTATTGTGCCTATCCTTCAATGTGAGAAGATGATGGCAACAAAGATGGTGCAAATCTTGGAGAACAAGTCCTATGAGGAGAATTAAGGAGGAGTATGCTGAGGCTGGAAAAGAGATTATTGATATGAGAGATGACAGCCATCTTCAGATATTTTAAGGGCTATCACTTAAACGATGGTGCAAATTTGTTCTCTGTTCCTCCAGAAGATTAATCATGAAACCATGGTTGAAATTATGAGGAAAAGAAAGATCCAGCGTTGGCACAAACTGCTTTGGAAGGTGATGGGCTTTCCTTTAAGAAGCAGTTGGGTGACCATCTGTCAGAGGTGCTGTGGAAGTTGTCCTCCTGGCTTGGCAGGATGATGGTCAGGATAACATTGGAGCTACCTCCAAACTTTACAGTTTTATTTGTCGAAAATTAAAACATCATCAATGTAACAACCAGAACTTGGGTGGGCCAAGAAAGCAAATGCAGATAGCTCCAAGTGTTTTCCTTTCCTTTTTTTCTAAATCTATTGATCAGGTGTTACTTTCTTCCTCCTTCTAGAATGTCATTTTCTTCTGCTTTCAGCCAGTGAGAGGCATGTATCACTTGGGTCATTTCCATACTACACTGTTATAGCGCTATTATTCCACTTTCGACATCTTATGGAATCCTGGGATTTGCAGTTTAGGGAGGGACATTTAGAATTCTCAGCCAGAGAGCTCTTTGGCCTCAGGAAACTAGAAACCCCAGAATTCCACAGAGTGTTGAAAGTGGAATAATAGCACTATAACAATGTACTGCGGAAATGGCCTTGGAGTCTCCACAGTGGCTGCCTAAACAGAATTGCACACACAGAAGCTAGCTTCGCAGTCTTCAGCAACTAGGTCTAGGTTGTTTGGTTTTCTCCTGTCCTTTCTTTCCTAGATTTGTTTGAAGCTATAAAAGTAAGTTTTCTATTTCTATCTAACTGCAAGTTTACTCAATTTTAATAGCCATAAACTCAGTGCATTAGCTTTCTGCAGTCTGCTAGTATAAATGTCAAATATTCTTATACTGTTAACAGTTAGTTAAACTGAAGATAAAGACTTTACTAGCGGGGTGGGGAACCATTTTCAGTCTCAGGGCTGTATTAATTCTGGGGACCACATCCCAATATGGGCAAGACTGTGATACAAAGCCAACATGAATGCTCACACCTCATTCACCCTCTCTTACACACACACACACACACACACACACACACACACACTCAGAGAGAGAGAGAGAGAGAGAGAGAGAGAGAGAGAGAGACTTAATGACCAATGAACTTTACACATTGCTGCTTTTTTAATAGTAAGTGGTCTTGAAAAAAAGTCACTCCCTGTGTTGTTGTGGTGCTAAGCAAAGCCAGCACTTCAAGGCCTGTGGAGCGAAAATGGCCTGGCAGATTTAGACAAGTTTGACATTTGGGCACCTCATTTTATAACGCTTTATAAACTGTCTTTGAACAAATGTAAACAGAGGAGCCAGACAAAGGAAACAGGATTTTGCAATAAAGTTATTTTTGTAAAAGCCCAACAAAGAAAACATGTGGCTTCTTGCTCAGCTGTTAAACAAAGCAATAGGAACAGGCTTTCCTTGAAACCTCCTCTAGGCCCCAGAGTGCAAATGATCTAACCCATACCAATTCCTCACTACTCCAAATGAGTGGCAGAGACCAGCATTGAATGTAGGCGTAAGTATGGGCATAAGAAGCACTCTCCTCTCTTTCTGCAGAAGGAGATCTAAGGATGATCTGTAGGGCCTTGGGGCCTCAGCAGTGAAGTTATGTCAGAGGCAAAAGCAAATATACTTACGCCTTAATCTCCAGATCTAAGCACACTTCCTAGGGCTTGTTCAAAATGTTTTGCTGCCTGCGATGAAGGACAAAATGATACCCACCCGCCATACCATATATTAAAAACTGACCAGACTAGCAGTTGTATCTTACTTCAGTGATGTTCATCCCCGACTATACCAGCATATTATCTTAGAAAGGCCTAGGCAGGCTTTGTGGTATATATACAGCTTTATCTTCTAGAACCTCATGGCCATTCTCTGCCCCTCAGAATTTGCTGCCTGAAAAGGGCTACCTCACTCTTCCAAATACCTGGGCCAACCCAACTCCCAAAAACAACTGAGAAGGGAACTACCCTAACCTAAACTTTCCTCTCCCCATTTTCCAATACCAGCTTTTATAATACGCAGTGAAATGGCTTCTGCTTCTCTCAGAAATCATCCAGTGATGGCATCACCAGCTGCTTCATTTGCTTCATCCAGCTTCCTCCAATTTCCCCTTCATATGCAGTGCTCCGAGGATCAAGGCCAGTGTAGTAGTTGCTCCTCCAGATGGCTGCTGGAAGCACCATGCTGCCACAAGGGACAAAGCTAGTGGTCTTTCTGTTGCACCTTCAACTGTGCAAGGAAGAACCTTATGGCATGTTTAGAGATGGAATTTGCCTTTTGATTGATAAGAAAAACACTTACAATAAACCCAAGAGCTAAAAATGACAAACTAATCAGAGACATTAACAATAATTCACACCAGAGGTAATTAGTAGCATTGTCAATCAGGAAAACACTGAAGTAGAAAGATTAGTCCTTAATGAAGGATGGAAACTCCCAACACTGGTAGTCAGCTTAATCTCAAAGTAGAGATCATTCTACTTAATGAGTGCCAAAAGAGAATAGAATCTCCTCTGCACTGCAACCAAAATGAGCTCCACTAGACCACAGGATGGTAAGCAGAACCATCACAACCAACACCTCAGAGTATAATGCTGTTACTATACCAAACACCCCCAACTCTGAGGGATGTGCTATTTTCAAAATTGGACACATTTTATGGCTGGAACACATGTTTGAAAGTGTGCTGGCTGTATGCATATGCCAGGTCAGGATGACCTCAGGTATGATTAGGTTGTAAGTTCAGAGAGGATTAGGTGAGGAAGCCCAATGCTGATTGGCTTGGGATAAACCTGTCAAAAACTAAGTTGCGAGCACTCCCAAAAACAACAGCAGGTGAAACTGCCCAGGTGAAGCAATCAGGAAGTCTACTGTGAGTATATCCTACAGCAGAGCTTTCCAAACTTTTCAGGTTGGTGACATGCTTTTTCGACATACATCATTTCATGACACGGTAATTCAGTGAGTAGTTCAGTAAGTGGCGGCATCCTCTCCACCCGAGCCTGGCCCACAGCCACCACTGCCCTTGCCGGGGTCTTCCTCGGCCCAGGGCAGGAGCAGCAGAGGCAGGTCCTTCACCTGGGCCTGGCCTACTGCTGTGGCAGGAGAGGCAGCTATTCCACCTGTTATGTTTGCGCGACACACCTTCACACAGCAGCCAATGTACTAACATGGCATGACACACAGTTTGGAAAGCTCTGTCCTACAGAGACCTTCCCTATTCACACTACCTGACCAAAACATTAAGAGATTGCCAGGACTCCCATCAATGTTTTGTCACCTGGAGTTAAGACAATAAGCCATTACTGCTTTGTCCATGTACCTTCCTTCAGGGTAGGAAATAGGGTATAAAAACCACAGCTCCAGGTCCAATAAATTGTAGTACTTGGATGTAATATGTGGTGCCCAGACCTCTGTTCATTCTTGCTACCTTCAGCTACACTGTCTGAGCCATTCTGCTTCAATCTTCTGCTTTAGGACTGGTAACTATCACCCTTTTCACCCAATCTCTCTCTCTCTCTAGCCCAGCTTTCCTGCCTATTTTCCAATAGCCTCCTATGATTCTTGAGGGTGTTTGATCTCCTATATGGTTGTTAATTCCCAATAAAATACTCTGTTTAACTTTTAACTGAAGTTTTCTCTACCGTTAGTACTGGTATACACAGGTGAAAAGATTCTGCCATTGCTCTCCTCTTGCAGGCCTCATTTCAGCTATAATTCCCAAAAATTCTAAGGTGACACTGGTATTGTGGGTCGACTTCAACATCCCTCATCGTTTAGGGTAGCAAAGGCTGGGGTGGTCTGTCTGGGAAAAGGAAGTTTCTCAGACAACCTGGTGTTATAAGATGTCATGTCAAAGAGCGTGCCTTGAAATTGGCTCAATAGGTATCTGGCAATCAATGAAAATGTTTCAGTAACAGAGGTTTTATGTGCATGGTCAGATGTCCTACCAGAAGCCTGGTTTTGGATTAAATTGGTTGCTGCATTAAGTGGGCTAAAAAAAAAAAAAACTTGCATGGGGACCTGCATCAAATTGGGTAGGAGAGATATTAAGTTTTTCTGTTCCAACCATTCACTTTCTCCCCTGTCCAAACAGGGGCTTCTTAAAAAGCAGGGAATCTCCCTTTGCTGTTGCTCATCTACTTTTGTTTAAGAAAGATGATAAAGTTTATCTCTAGCTTCTGGACTATACGTTTCTAAACCTAAAATGACAAGCAGAATGACTAGGTATGATGCTTTTGTGCGCACGTAACTTCTGTCTCTGCTTTATGATTAACAGAACAGAGTACAGTTGCTTAATTTCCATAATGTTGCAGCCTTCAGCTTCCCTGACCTGAATGATCTAAGTACAGAATTTAGGCCACCAAGCTGCAGAGTCTTGATTACCTTTGAACAGAATGCTGAAGGCTCTGTGTATGCATGTCTTATGTAGTAAGATCTGTATGTCCCAGAAATAGGAAGCAGACATTACCTCAGTTTACCTTTTTCTTTTTCTATATAGAAAAAAGGAGGGTTGCAGAATGAGATGGGACTGAGTTTTCATTCCTATAACTGCTGGTCTAGGCTTAAAAGAATAGCTAGGAAAGCTCTCCTGGCTAGGTGTGTTTGACAACAGTTCCACCATTCATCTACATAGCTAAAGCCTGAGCTGTAGTCAAACACACTTGGAGAGCACCATGTCAGGGAACACCAGTGTAAAGTCTCCTTTGCAATAACAGGTGTGGATTCTCCTGTACTTCCTGCCAACACCCTGCACATGTCCTTCCTTGCCCTTTACTGTCCTAAAGATCTGGAACAACCAGTTGGAGATGTGAACACACCCACGTAGCTTTCCTTACTCCGTGAATGATCTGGCAACTGTTGCATTGGCCTGAATGGGTGAGTTTCTTGAAACTGATCCATATCTCAAAGTTTCTCACTCTCTTAAATTGCTTTTATGGGGTGTAGTGCTCCAATGTGTCCTGTGCATGTGCCATTGTTAGAACTGGATTTTTATGTTACCAGAACAGCTGCATCTTATCTTGCAGTTCTCTAATAATGTCTAATACATGTGAATGACCATACCTATGCACAGATGGATGGACCATGTGGGACTAAGACATAACTATTACCAGTGCCACGAGAGAAAAAGGGAGCCTCTAGTCTGATCAATGTATTTCTTTTCAGAATGTTAAGACTTACTCTTGTTACCCTGTGAACTGAGGGTCCCAGGAGGGACACCAAAATGTGCTCAACTAAAGTTGGGGAAAATTAGCTCAGAGCACTGCTTAGCGTTACGAGAGGCAGGGTAATGTAGCGAGATCTTGAACCCTATGTCTATGGGGTCAGGTCGAGTCAAGTAGCACACAAAAGTTGAAATAATAAATGATGTTTATTAAACACAAGCAAAACAGTGTATGCGACACACTCATACAAGATAACTAAAGAAAATAAAGGTTGGAGTGGTATAGAGGGATTTTAGAGGGATTGCTGGTTTGGGTGATACTTCACCTGTCCTGAAGCCCAGAAAAATAGAGAGTGAGGCTGGGGTGCGATGTAACTCAGCACGTGGAGCTGAGGGGAGGCTCGCCAAGCAAAGCAGCAGCAAGGCGGGATGAAACTCGGGAGCGATCCGAGGAAGGTCTCGGAACCAAGGGTTTTTATAAGGAGAATTGTGACTGCAGGCTATGCCGTACTTGGGGGAAAACAATAGATTTGGAGTTGGAGACAAAGCCTCCGAAAGGTCAGAATCTGAATGATTGAGTTATCGTAGCGGTTCTCAATAGAGTAGCCAGTATGCAAACGCAGAGTGCTTGGGTATTGCATAGTTTACCCATCAAGCTGCCATCGTGGGGCAGAGGCTCTTTTGTAAGCGGCGTGCATACTTAATTAGAATACTTGCCTGGAGGTCTCCTAAAGCAGTGAGTCAGCTATTTCTGGCCTGCCTGTATTGTAGTTTGAATATTACGGCTGTCAACGGCCGAGCCTGTTTACGTGCTTGTCCGGTGGCCTCGCAAGCACGTGGAAAGGAATAGAGAAGTGAAGCCGAATTATGATATCAGGGGATATCTTTTAATATCCCCAAAGCTCGGACTAGCCAGGGCAGTAACACTCTGTCTGTTAAATATCTGTTGAATAATTCCACACTGGCATGCATAGGAATGCAATCTTCAAAGTCCTTGGTATTTTTACTTCATTGATAATATTGACTATCAAGTAAATCAGATATATTAAAATGATGTCACCAACCCTTTCAAGGGAGGAGAGGAAAGGAATATGAGATACACTGAGTCAAACCGTACCTGTCAACTGAACAGTATGTATCTACTCAAGCTAGAGTACATTTACTAATGTGGTTCAGTGCCTTATTCTAACTCTGCAGCTGAAGTGGTTATGAGCCAGAAGAATTGAAAATATACTTAAGTGGTGAATTAAAAATGTAAGTGGTGTCTGCATTAACATGTCTAGGACTGAAATCTAGGCTGCAAGTTATGGTGTATGTAGAAAGTCCTTCAACACTTCTAATAACACCACTATGGCACCTTGAACACACTGGGGTTGTATTCACAGTACACAATTATAGTGCCATGATTCTACTTTAATTGTCATGGTTCCATGCTATGGAATTCTAAGATTTCCAGGTTAAGGAGGAGTATTTAGAATTCTCAACCAGAGAGTTTCAGTCCCTCACCAAACTACAAAACTCACAGGATATGGCCATGGCAGTTAGAGTAGAAGCATAGTGTTACAGTTGTGAAATGTGAAAGGGCCTCAGATCTCATCAGATTCTGGAAAATAAACAGGGTTGGGAATACTTAATAACTAGATAGAGAACACCTAAGGAATATTAGGCATCCAGCCTGGATCCCTGGAGACCTGCTGCTGGTATGAGTTGATAATACTGAACTAGATGGATCACTGCTATAATTTGGTGTACATCCCTATGTTCATTTTTTTTTAAATCTGTGCATGCTAACTTGCTTTTATAAAACCTTCTAGCCATGAAGTCTTCTGTGTATGTGCTTTATTTTATTGTGCAATTCCCTGGGTTTAAAATGATACTGAGTTTTGTGGGAGCTTATGTTGGGGGATGATAGGAGTTTCAGCCCCACAGAAATGCAGCCGAAAAGCCAGAGGACAGCGAGCCAACAGCAGCAGCCTTGTTCCCCAGTAAGGATACTCACACACGGAGGAGTTTCTTCCAAACAGGAGGCACTGTATCTTGTAGCAACGTTCCGTTATGTACACAACATGGAACAGACCGACAAAGGCTTGCGCCAGACACCGGTTTGGTCAACAGACAACTACATACTGCGGATTGCTTTCTTATATACATATCTACAACCAATCAGGTAGAGGTTTGCACACCTCCCTCTGCACACGACCCCAGTTTCTTATGCAACCTTGCAATTACCCACAGCTGGAGCATGATGCAACATCTTTGCAGTGGGCTGATCATTTTCCCAGGGCTCCCTACCTGGAATCCCTGACAGCTTACTCTGAAATTATTTCAGATAAGATGGATGGCTATGCTAAGAGATTCATCTTCCATATATATATTTAATCTTCCATATATATATTTGATTAATTCCAATATGGGTCCCCTCAGATGGTCTCAGAAGAGCATGAGATAGGAAAAAGTAGGATAGGAAAAATTTATATCCACAGAAGAATTCTATAGATACCAGTCGCGTAGGGTCATGGGGGCGGGGGGGGGCGATTCACCTTAGGCAGCAATGTTTTTGGGGCATCCCAGCCTGTAGGCATGCCCCCGTGTGCCCTGGCCAAGCCCCTGCATTCCCTGGCCATGACCGCACACAGTGCAGCCACGGCCCCCACACACAGTGGCCACGCCCCTCGTACCGTAGCCCTGCCCCCTCCCCCCCTTGCACACTTCAGGCTCTGCCACTGACAGATACTGCTAAAAAGACAAATAAATGTGTCCTAAAGCAAATCAAGCCTGAATTCTCCCTATAAGCCAAGATGACTAACCTGAGACTGTCCTATCTGGACATATCATGAAAAGACATGACTCACTAGAAAAGACAATAATACTTGGTTAGATAGAAGACGGTAGGAGAAGAGAAAGACTGCATTACAATTGGATAGGTTAAATCAAGGAAGCCACACCTTTGAATCTGCAAGACCTGAGCAGGACTATTGATCATACTTTGACTTGAAGAGCTCTCATTCATAGAGTTGCCATAAGTTAAAGTCAATTTGATGGCAGTTAACAGCAAGAACAATTTGCCTAGATAAGGGAAAATGGGATAGTATGTTGGGCAAGTTCCCTTTCAAAAGTGTCTCTTCTTCCTGAAAACTTTGCATAAGTGGTATTTGACTCCAGTGCGGCTGTCAACCCCCTCTTTGGCAGCAAGACTGAAAAACTGAAGGCTCTTATCTCCATTTAGGGCAGTAGTAAAGTGTCTAAGTTCTAGGAGGCAATCTTTTGTGAAATAAATAATATCACTAGCCAGCATCTTACAAAGACTCCAGAACTGGACCTTCTAGGTTTCTTTCAAGGAGGCAGCATCTCACAAACTCTTAACTGGTTATTTATTTGTTGCTCCCAGATTGGTCATCAACTGGTTTTGGAAAACAGTCATCCTTCCACATTCGCTAGGGTTAGGGGCACAGGACCCCCGTGAAAGTAGAAAAACCATGAATAACTCTAGGCCTCCCAAACCATATTTAACACACGTATGATCACCATATTCAATCCACCGTGGATTCCCTTGAGGCATCAGGATTCCTTCACAAGGCAGAAGTGGGTGGCTGGTGGGGCTTACTGTCACCTCCACTGCTACCCCACACCATTTTTAATAGAGTTTTACAAGCCTCGTTTGCAGTTCTCAGTCTCAGGAGGCTTGCAGTCCCAATTAAAAATGGCATAGGGAGGGAGCAGAGGTGACAGCAAATAATCTGTGAATAATCAAATCCGCAAAAGTGAAACCCACAAATGTGGACAACTGACTGTATCTAAAGGGGTTGTCTGTGACAACCTGGTACAATAAGGTATGGCAACTAGTTCTGATTGAAAAATTAACTAACAAACTTCAAATAGTGAAATGAAAGAAAGAAAAACAATTTCATTGTGATTTGGAATTGTTCTGTTGAATGTATGGTGGGAAAAAGCATAATGTTACTCTTCCAAAGATCTTCAGGTTTTTTGAATGGCTATGTAAGCTAACACTTTTGACATCTTTATTTTTTTTATTATGGATGTGTAACTTAATCGAGAACCAGCGTGGTGTAGTGGTTTGAGCATTGGGTTATGACTCTAGAGACCAGGGTTCCATTCTTCACTTGGCCATGGAAACTCACTGGGTGGCTTTAGGTGGTCACACTCTCTCAGGCCCCAGAAAACTCTGTGATAGGGTTGCCATACGTCAAAAATGACTTGAAAGCACAAATCAAAAAACTTAATTGAAAAGTAATTTTGCAGGGAGGTGGGAATCGCAGGATGATGTTACAGTATAAAACCAATATTAAAATCAGTATGATATTAAAATGAATATTAATAATATTAAAATAAATAAATATAATAATAAATCTAAATTATAACTGTTTAACTAACAATAAAAAATTAAATAATATAATAAAATGATGTTGTTGAGCTTTTTAAAGGAACCTGCCATGAGTGAAGACTTCCTAAATCACAAGTTATAAATTAATCAAAGTACAAACAACTTACAGTACAAATCTATGTGGGTCAGCTAAGAAGACATAGAGTACAGTGGAATGAACTCAGGATAATGGAATACAACAACGTCGTCTCAAACCATTTTCGCACTACACTGTTATAGCGCTATTATTCCACTTTCAACACCCGACGGAATCCTAGGAGGTTGCAGTTTAGGGAGGGGCACGTGGAATTCTCAGCCAGAGAGCTCCCTGGCCTCAATAAACTACAAACCCCAGAATTCCACAGGATGTTGAAAGTGGAATAATAGCCCTGTAACAGTGTAGTGTGGAAGGGACCTTAGTTAGGCAGTGAGATTATAATGAGAGAGAGGATGGAGGAATAAGGGTTGAAAGAATCGGTCAGTCAGGTTTAGGTATTACTGTGTGGTGTTTTAAGTGTCTGAGTTATTTAGGGGTGGTGTGTAAGAAAGAATGACAGATGTGTTTTAAATGCATTAAATCAATCTGTTTTTTTTATTGTTCAACTTCTGGAGTTAACTGGATATGCTTTGTTGTTTGTTGTTGTGTGCCTTCAAATCATTTCTGAATTACAGCGAGCCTAAAGCGCACCTATCAGTGGGCTTTCTTGCAAGATTTGTTCAAAGAGGGTTCCCTTTCCTTTCCTCGGAGGCGGAGAGAGTGTGTCTAGCCAAAGGCCACGCAGTGGGTTTCCGTGGCTGAGTTAGGCTTCTAATCCTCGTCTTTCGAATTCAGTGCTCAAACCACTACACCACGTTGGCTTGCATCTTGGGATGTATAGCCCAAGGAAAAGAAACGGAACTGTCCTCACCAAGCTGCTCGTTTCTGCGGGGAAGGAAAAACATGTAACGCCGCTCGCGTTTCCATGGTAACGCCCAGCGCGTCTCCTCCTGAAAAAGCGACCATGTCCGCCAGCGGGGACAAAGGGACGGAGTCCCGCTACACTTTCCATCTCCTCTCTCAAAAAAGCTTCCCAGCCTTGGAGAGCAGAGACACCCGAGACCGCTTGCTGAAATGGTGGGGAAGAGCCGGCTATCCCCCCGAGGTTTCTTAGGGCCGTTCCTCGGGTGGGAGGGGAAACAACAACAGCATGGGATGAAATGGAGGATCCGTTGAGGGGCAAGGGATGGAGCTACTTATCGGGGAGCGGGCGTTAAGCGCTCTCATAAATCTCCAAAATGTAGAGGGAGGATGGGGTAGCGCTTCTCTAATAAATCCCCAAATTTGGAAATAACCGGCAACAGTGTCATAGTAAATTCAACATGATGGGGTGTGGCAGATCTCCCTCTTTTTCTCTTTCAAAATGCTTATTTTGCATCCTTTAGCTTGTTCACCTGCAGGTGCAGGGTGAGGTGTGGGTGATTTGGGATTGTTGGTATCCCATAGCAAAATAAATTAGAATTTAAAATTTGAAAGGGCAGCTATGAACGGGCAAGGTTTCCTCATAGGAGGAGGGTGAGTGGGTTGCGTGCAGCTGTGGTGGTCCGCTTTTTCCCCAGAACAGTCCTCTGTTTGTCAAAGAAAGGGGTAAGATAAAGACTTCATCTTTAAAGACTCGTTGAGAAACCAGAAAAAGACTCAGACCATTCCCGCACTACACTGTTATAGTGATATTATTGCACTTTCAAAATCCTGTGGAATTCTGGGGTTTGTAGTTTACTGAGGCCAAAGAGCTCACTGGCTGGGAATTCTAAAAGCCCCTCCCTAAACTGCAAACCCCAGGATTCCATTGGACAGGGCTTTCCAAATGGTATGTTGTGACATATTAGTGTGTTGCCTGTAGTGTGTCCGTGTGTTGCCTCTCCAGCTGAGAAAGACCCATCCACCAAAGCCTGGCCTGCTGCCATTGCTCACTGGGGTCTTCCTCTGGCAAGAGCGACAGCGGAGGGCAAGGACTGGGTATGAGTGCGCTGTTTTTCTCCCTGCCGTCGCTCTTGTTGGGGCCTTTCCTGGTGAGAGCAACGGCAGCGGGCCAGGACCGGGGTGGGGGGCTGCTTTTCCCCACCCTAGATACACCTCTGGGTACCCCTGGTTTGCTAGTAAAACTGAATTATTGTGTTGCAAAATGATGCATGTCGAAAAAGTGTGTCACCAACATGAAAAGTTTGCAAAGCTCTGCCATAGGATGTTGAAAGTAGAATAATAGCACTATAACAGTGTAGGGGGGGAAATGGCCTAAGATGTGGAAGAGCAGCCATGAAGGAACTACTGTAGATAGCATCCTCAAGTGCAAAGATAATTTATTAAATACCAAACTCAGAAACATTCATGCAGTACTATCTCCAGTTTCTACATATGGTTGTGAAAGCTGGACAGTGAAGAAAATAAACTTAATTTGAAATGTAGAACCAGAGGAGGTCTACAGATACCATGGATTGCTCAAAAGACAAATAAATGGGTCCAACAGAAAATTAAACTGAAATTCTCACTAGAAGTCAACATGATTGAACAGAGGCTATCATACTTTGGACATACACAAGATGACATGATTGATTAGAAGAGATACTAATTCTTGGTAAAGCAGAAGACCATGGGAGAAGAGGAAGACCATATTACATATGAATTATTTTATAAAGGAAGCCATGGCCTTGACTTTACAAGGCCTGAGCAGAGCTGTTGATGATTGGGGCTAATACGTGTTTTTCACTGGAAGGGTTGCTATAAGTTGAAACCACACTGGTTTATTCATGTAGTAGAATGAGATTTTAAGGTAGATTATGTCACTCAGCAAAGAGGAGGCAGTGTATTCCCTCAGGAACCCAACTTCTGTATGTTAATAATTCTGAATCCAGATTGGATTGGGGAATATGGGGAAGAGTTACAGGTACTGGACAAGACAGTTTGAAACATTAGAGACACAGAAATCTTTCTAACAAGTATTACCTATGAGAGAATAAAATCCTGGGCAACGCCAGGTATATACGCTAGTAATTTATGATTATATTATGGAGAAGGCTTCTTGAGCGTCCCTAGCTTGCAATGCTATGCTATTTGTCTTTTCCATTTATATGTGATTCCTGGTTGGTATGTGGATGGGAAACTGCCAACAAATACCAGGGGGTGTAGGCTATATTTCAGAGGAAGAAATTGACAAAAACACTTTTAAGTATTCCTTGCCTAAGAAAACTATGAAATCCATGGGGTCGGCATAAGTTGATAGGAAGCCTCTTGTTTGCTGGCGACTTCAAGTATTACAGTCTCACTTTATCAGGCAGTATGTGCAGACATTGTCTTTTTCCTTGTATTTTAGGTCCATGGATGGCAGAATCACAGTACAGGCATTCAGCTTTGATCAGAATTTCAAAAGCTATCAGAGGGATGATTTTCTTATGGTAATTATTTGAATTTTATGAACTATTTTAGCCTATACTTCAGGGCTGATTAAAATTTTCTGAGCAGGCTGCATATTAATAAAACAAAAACAGTGTTAAAACATCAAATAAAATCAAAAAGCTAAGAGATAGAACAGAATATTTGAAAAGAATGTATTATTTTACATAAACCTAGTTTCCATAAAAAATGCTATTTATCACATTTATTAAATATTAAATAATAAATAATATTTATTAAATTGACCTGTATTTAAAATGTCTCTTGACAACATTTGATTTATATATAGATTCAGTTTCCACACTGATATTCAGCAATGATATGTTTGCACATTTCACAGAGAAGGCATTTCTGCACTACACTGTTACAGTGCTATTATTCCACTTTCAACATCCTGTGGAATTCTGATGTTTGTAGTTTACTGAGGCCAAAGAGCTCTCTAGCTGAGAATTCTAAATGCCCCTCCCTAAACTGCAAACCCCAGGATTCCATAGGAAGTTGAAAGTGGAATAATAGCGCTATAACAGTGTAGTGCGAAAATGCCCTAAATCAGTTAATTTGCAGTTTGATCATATACATGTCTATGCAGAAGAAAGTCTCATTGTTTTCAGTGGGACTTATTCCAAATTACAATACCACAGGAATGTGGCCTTGAGCACACTACTTGGCTGTAAGCTCCCTTGAAAACAACCATTTGGTCAGGTGATAAGTAAACATATAGCAAGCATTTTTTGATTGTTATCTTTAAGCATTTATTTTATGTGTGTATTTTATCCTACCTTTCCTTTCAGGATGCTTGAGACAGATAAAGTCAGTTAATATATTATATACAGTGGCCTTTCCACTTTCACAAGGGTTTAGGGCACAGAATCCTTGCGAAAGTGGAAGAACAGTGAATGAGTCTCCATGCTCCCTTTTCCGTTCCCTTCTGGGACTCCCCACACCATTCCTTTCTGGGGCCATTTCCGCACTACATTGTTATAGTGCTATTATTCCACTTTCAAAATCCTATGGAATCCTGGGATTTGCAGTTTAGAGAGGGATATTTAGAATTCTCAGCCAGAGAGGTCTTTGGTCTCAGTAAACTACAAACCCCAGAATCCCATAGGATGTTGAAAGTAGAATAATAGCACTATAACAGTGTAGTGCAGAAATGGCCTGAGACTCCCCCCCTTCCTGTTCCCATGCAAAATGGAAGGGAATGTGGGGTGGGGGAAATCTGATGTGCACCTTTCTTTTCCCCTCCGTTTTGCCTTGACTTGAATTCTCTGCGCTGGGCAAAATGCATGGGAATGGGAGGAGGAGAATGGGGGCAGAAGGCATGTGCGCTCACGAATAATCAAATTTGTGAAGGTCAAACCTGCGAATGTGGAGGGAGGACTGTAATACAATCATAAATAAGTAACACAGTGTGAAGCTTTTAGGCAGGGATAGGGAATGTGTGGCTTTCAGGTATTATAAGACTGCAGCTCACATCATTCTCCCATTGCAGCTCGCATCATTCTCCAGTGCTCTTATTTAAGCATTGGTTGGACTGAGAGGAGCCAATCAAAACTGCAATTGCAATTCAATATTTGGAACACATAACATGAAGATTTGTTATAACTTAAATAGGAGCATGTTTAGGGAAGGGAATTATTTGTTATAACTTAAATAGGAGCATTTTTAGGGAAGGGAATTAACACTGTCACCCACAGTGTTAAAGCAGCCTTCTCCAGCCTGGTATTCTCCAGATATGTTGAACTCACTGCAGCCTGCTGAATGATTGAGGGTGTGAAGTTGGTAGGAACAGTAGTTCAACATGTCCGATCAGCATCAAGCTGTGGCTGTTTTAAGTAGTTTTCTCCCATCTCTGATCACTTCTGGAATTAAAGCCATGCTGAGAGAATTGCTTAAAACAAAAGAGCCTACAAAGTCAGGTGAGATAATAGTGATAGATTCCACTCCTTTCTTCCACATGCTCCCCCTTTTTTGGAGAGAGTGGTGCTAAAAAAATAGACCTGCTCTGTGGACAGGACAGAGAAATAGAGTGCTCTAATCTAATCTGGGTTTAAGTTAATGTTTTTGGGAAAGTTTTCTGAAAATGGTACATCTATGAATTGCTGCCGTTATTATGACCATCACCACCATCTCAGTTTACACATAAAAGACAGAAAGTGATCTAAATGTAATATGTAGTTGGACTGAGATATGAACTCAGGTTTCTCAGCATCAAGAATTGTTGGGCCATGCTCAGTGTTAATATTCAGCAAGAGGTGTGTTTGCTATCTTGTTGGGTCCCTTATCTGCTTGATATCAGGGAACAACAGAGAACTCACGCTTCTGTTCGTCCTGTGGATTAGCAGTGTCTCTGAAAAGTGGAACAGAGCAAGACGCTTCTGCTTAAATTGGGAAGGTGACATTTTAAGGGTACCATGCAAGTTTCTATTTGTGCCATAACAGCTAAAGCTAATCAGTCAATTCAGGTTGCTTGTTTGGAAAATTATCGTTTGCCTTTTTAGAGCAAAAGGTGGTTAAGTACAAAAAATAAACCATTGCCATCCTACCCTCCCATCCTGAGATCAAGTAGTCATGTTCTACTCCAGGTTTCACTGACCCAACAGATAAAATCAGTAGAGAACATTTTAGTAGTAATACTTCATTTATGGAATTACTTCCATGGAGAAGAGAGCAGAAGTTTCAGTACTTCTCTTTTTAAAAAGACAGAGCTATTTAGGGAGCCTTTTACAAGGAGAAAGAATTTTATAACTGCCTCATAATGTTTTTTTTTGTTTCAAAAAGAATGAAAATATTACCTTTTTTTTCAATTTAAGTATAATCTTGTTTGTAAACAAAAGCATATATGTTTTCAAAACTACCATGTATAAGTAACCAAACTATATCTTTTGGCTCACTAGTAAAATGCAACCTTAGTCATCTTATTTGATGTGTCTACTGAATCTTATTTATAACAACAGAATATTTTTGACTATTGAATTGCCATGGTCTCTTTACTTTTAGGACTTTTTTAACCACTCAGATGTTAAGAACAATTTGAAGTTGCTTTCATCTTCTGGACAATGGACTACATTAGGTAAATAGAGAATATTTGGGATGACTGTACTTATAGTCTGATTTCAACCCTCTTTCATCCTGATAATTTTTTCTTCTCTTACTACTTCCAATTTGTAACAGTGGATCAATTCATATATTCTCAGTGACACAATAACTGAACAGCAGAAAATTTTACTCTTAATAAATTAGTAGAGACATTAATGTATTTGATTTGTGTTTCAGGAACCTTCATACTTCCATTTATGTTATTGATTGGTGCTGTTAATTTGATACTCTCTATAAAAAGCACTGGCTGTAATATGGATTAAACCATATCATCGTGGCACAACTAACTATTGTACAACAACATTTTCCCCCTGTGGTTTGTTTTCCCTTATGTGATGATCAGCTTCTGTTCTGTAGTGTCAGAAACAGAAAGGCAAACTCAAGGAACCCCCAATACGACTAGTATCTTGTAGCTGAATGATAGTTAGATTGTAGATGTCACAGACTGTCTCTGCATGAGGTTGTAGGACCAGTTTCTCTGTTTGGATGTGGTCATTGAAGTGGCTTGGTCACAAGCAGTCCGGATAGAATATTTTTTACCAGCTGTGACCCCCTTCTGGATAATTAGTTTAGTCATTGTTATCCATACTCTGCTAATTATCAGGCTATATTATTGCCATTTATTATACAGAAATCTGCCTTTGAAGGCTGTTTGGAAATTAATTAGTTTGAAATACAAGCTAACTAAATGTAAGTTACAAGAAAATTTAACTAAAGCAGCATGTAGTACAACAGTTTAAAAACAATGAATCAAATAATCCTATTACAAATAATTTAAAAATACTTTAAAACATGTTTAAAAAGTAACATAGATAGTAGCCCAGCACACCCTATTGCAAACCCTTCTGCCATGACCAGTTAAAACTCAAAAGGTCTGTCTGAATAAAAGTTTTTTGGGGATTGAGTTTCATAGTCCAGGAGGAGCCACTGAAGAGGTTCTCTCATGTGTCCTTACTGAGATGCACCTGAGATGGTGGAAAGTTCCCCCCCACCCAAGATCTTAAATCCTCAGGTAGACTTATATAGGGAGATGGGCTGGCCAAAAATACTTCAGATGTAAAATGCTGCAAATATTCACTTTGTTCAACCACTTTGTTCAACCATGAAATGACACAATTGCAAGTCCATAAGTGAAAATTATTATACCTGATCTTTCAGTTTAAATTCTGCTCTGTCCTGCAGGTATTAATGTGATCAAAGTTGAAGTCAAGAATCTTCTATGTACACAAGTTTCTATGTCATTTTTTGATCGATTATACTGTGAAGGGGTTATTCGAGAAAATGGAAATATTGTAAAATGTTTTGATGAATATCATGAAGAGATTCTTATTGCAGATGAATTAAGAAAGGTCAGTATGGAGTGTATTTTTTTTAAAAAAAATCTCTTGGTAACATCCATACATAGGATGTTTGTGGTAATTTCTATCATCCATCTGTTTTTCATGGTTTCTTCTCAAAGCACAAATAGGAATCTCTAACTGCAGAGAAAAAAGGAAGTGAATCAAAATATAGTTCAGCTAGCAAAATATAGTTCAACTAGCAGGAAGGCTAATTTGCCAATAATACTAGTTCTCTTCTCCTCTAGGGTTATACACATACACATTTCTTTCTATATGAGAAGATAACCCACAAGTGTGGATTGCTCCTTTCTTTCCATATAGGTCAGTAGTTTTCTTTCTGAAGGATTCCTTTATAAGTTTGTTAGTATTATTCTGAATTTCTGTCAAAAATTTACACAATATGGTTGCCATAGTTGTTTGTATTTTGCTTCTGCTAGTTCATTGTTAACTTAGTAGTATATACAGCTAATACAATGTAGTACAGCCTAATGAGCAAGAAATGTGTTGGATGACAACTCCTATCATTCACACTTAACAAGTTGGTTGAGGAGGTGATTGGAGTAGTAGTCCAACACATCTGGAAGGCACTAGATTGAAGAAGGTTGACATAGCAGAAAAACACATGAGCCTGGAAGCAATTCTCTTAAACATGACTTTTATTATAAAGGGAATTAGTTGCTAGTTGACATACTGAAATTATAAGAATATATGATTTGTAGAAAAAGAAAAAAAAATCTCCCACTGGAGGAAAAGATTCCTTCATATAAACAAGATGCACAGTGGCCCCTCCACTTTCGTGAAGGTTCAGGACACAGAAGCCTTGCAGAAGTGGAAAAACAGCAAATAACTCGTCCCTGCGATCCCCCTCCCGTTCCTTTCTGGGGCTCCCTGCTCCCATTTACTTGCCTTTTGCCCTGGCACATGAGCCTTCCTTCTCTGCATTAGAGCCAAAGGCAAAGGAATGGGAGGAGCAGCTCCAGAGGGGAGGAGGAAGGCGTGAATGTACCTTCCCCTCCCCATTCCCTATGTGTGTGTTTAAACAGAAAATACTAAAAAACAGACATTAATTTTTGTATTTAACCAAGATTTCATACTTGAAAATATTTTCCATATCACAACATTCTTTCCTTCTTGTTTTTTGAAAGGTACTTCTTCTTGAAGATTCAGACCACTATGACTTATTTAGCCATTCAGACCGTGAGGAGTTTCTGTTCTGTCTTTTTAAACATCTTTGCATTGGAGGAGCTCTCTGTCAATACGAAGATGAAATTGGTCCATACTTAGAAACAACAAAGGCTTTATATAAAGATCTTGTAAGGTAAACGTCTTCCTTATGTGCATCTGATCGCCTTATTTATTTTACAGTCATTTACTTGACTCCAAGTTCAATGCTTGAAATGGCTAATAGTTTTAAAGTGAGTGACAGTATGATTATAAAACACAAAAACAGTAGTAGCGTGGTAATTTTAAAAGCTAGCTTCAAAAATGTGTAAAATTCAGCTTAAAAATGCCTGTCAGCAAATCCCAGGATTCCATAGGATGTTGAAAGTGGAATAATAGCACTATAACAGTCTAGTGCTGAAATTGCCAGAAACTTAACAATCTTTATAGCTTGAGACAAAATCAGAACCTTGAACTAAGACTTTTGGCCAGTGAAGTTGTTTTACTTATTAATTCTGTTTATGTGGTTGTTTTAAGATTCATGAGATGAGATCCACAAGCACAATATATTCACTAATCTGCACAGGATGTTATCACAGGATGAATGACTATGCCTAAAGCCTTAGCCTTCAGGAAAGGCCATAGCTCTTGCAGTGGCCTCAGCTTCATGCCACAGAGATTGCTGGGTCCCGCAAAGACAGACCTAGATCTCACAGCATCTTCAGATTACTTTGTTATTTTTGAGGGGAGCAGGATTTGAAACTTATATTCCTAGACTATTTTTGTAGTTTAACCATTTGTGTAACAAACAGTTTTGTCTACAGAAAACATTGACAGAAGCTGGCTCCCACATAGCAAGAATAAGGACTTGGATTGTATTTACATTTCACCAACTTAAAGACAGTTCCTGCACCACGATCTAAACAGAAACATGATGCTCTCTTTCCCCAGCCTTATCATGGCTAGTAGGAGCACTACTCCTAAAAAAACCTTGGAAATAAGCGATTCCCAACAGACTGGGAACTTTCTGATATCATTCTGAGCCCCTTTCCTGACCTTTCAATTTACTTAGTTCAGTTCATTTCCTCACCCACCTAAATGAGTACACAAGGCAAGTTACAAACAATAACAACTACAGCAAGACAGTATTCACTCTTGGCCACTGCATAATTTGTCCTGTTGTTTTTCCTGCCTTGCTAACCATTTCAAGCTTTCCTTTGGAAGCTTTTCTTCATTCTTCTAGTGTGCTACATATTTCTATTTGTTATCCCACTATTCCTCTTTGAGTCTCCAGAAACCTCATTCACTCTTGCATTCTGGAATCTCTTTGAGGAACAGTTTAGGGAGCTGGGTATGCTTAGCTTGGAGAGACTGAGGAGTGATATGATAGCCATATTTTAAACAACTGGATCACATGTAGAAGTTACAGCTAGCTTGCTTCCTGCTACTACAGAGACTGGGACATGAGTCAGTGCATTCAAATTAGAACAGATTCCACCTAAACTTTAGGAAGAACTTTACTATAAGAGCTGTTTGACAGTGGGATAGACTGCCCCTTCTTTGGAGATCTTTAACTGTGGTTGGATGGTCATATTTCTGGAGTGCTTTAGCTGTGTATTCCTGCATGGCAGGGGTTGGGCTAGATGGCCCTTGTGATCCCTTCTAACTCTATGATTCTGTGTTAAACTTTAAAAAGTGTGTTTTGACTAGTCTAGATGTCTTCATTAAAATGGTTTTTTTAATGGATTTCAGTGTTCAAAAGGATCCTGAAACAAAGGAAATAAATATAATATCTACCGTCTTTAAAGTCTGGGCATACGTAAGTATCTCACTAGAGCAGTGGCACAAAGCATATAAATCAGAATATTATTAGGTATCATTGTGAATTAAAATAATGAATAAAGTCTTTTTAACCAAATGCTGTTCAGACCTGATCTAGCTGTAGCTAAGGACTTTTAAATTCAACAGAGTTTAATGGGAGATTTAAACTTGTCTTTAGCCACTCCCTTTGAGAACAGTGAAACATAGAAGTGCTTAATTTTGGCTGGATCATGTCCCTGACAATGTTTCAGCTCCTGCTTATCTTTTCTGTTTGAAGTAACACTTCAACAGTGGAACTGTGTTGGATATCCTGTATTCAAAGCATGTTGGACAATATATTACATCCTTTAATATACACTATTGTTTGAGTCCAGGGGCCACATTAATTTGATTGAATAAATTATTGTGAATTCTGATGGAACATTTTCCAATTATACAATGAATTTTCAGAGTAAAACAGCAACAAACTTCCATTATAAAATAACTACAAAATACAGATAAGAGATAGAATATAAGCTAGAAGCAGTAACACATAGGCAGTAGTATCATTAATCCAGTTGACATTTGGAACAATATTCTTTGTAAACCTACCAAGAGAATATGTTGTTATCCAAAGTCCTCAGTGAAGAGACAAGCCTTTGCCACCCAGCAAAATGCTGTAAAGAGTAGTGTTTACAGTATTACCTTCCAGGATAGAAAGGTTCCTAGCCAGCACTCTATGCCTTGTACTGCTTTTACTGTGTTTAATGGAGTATATGCAGCCATTCGTATTATGAAATGTGAGAAGAACGAAACTTGTAAATAGGAAGTCACAACATCCCAAATAATCACGGGTAATTACAGTATGCAGCTGAAGGAGATGCAGATTTGTTACTATAACCCCATAATTAGGAGCAACTTGGCAAGATCTTTCTCTTTAGAGTGTTCTTTTGACCAAAATGGGGCCTCACCAGATCTACAGGAAACTTAAAACATAGCACACTGATCTTGCTTATTAATTGATGGCAGGAATCATAAAAAAATTAGTACGTTGATTAATGTAATGATTTCATTCAACAGAATGATGGTGGCAACAATGGTGTGAAGCAAAGTTTTAAAGCACTACTGCGCATAAATTGAGGGAAAATTGATCACTTTAAATCATTTATCTGAGTCTGCAGGTATATCATGTTGAGCATTATCAAAGAATAAAAAGGGATTACAGCTTTCTAAAGTGATACTGAAATAGAATGGGTGGGGATAGGGCCATTTATATGAAATGGCCCTGCCCTTAAACTGTTTGTCTAATCACATACCTAAAAAAAGGCACAGTGATGGATCATAGCAGATAAGTAATCCACTATTGGACTAATTGTAGCATAAATTTTCAAATTCTGTAAAAACTAAAATACAGTATTTTAAATTTTTAGCAATGAAAACCAATTTTAAAATCTTAAGTAAGCACACAAAAGTTACGAGAGCGCAAAAATAATTTTTAAAATGTGAGATGTGGAGTTGCCATAAGACTATTATCCTGTAGCCACATATTAGAAAATATGTCTTATTGGGATTTAATGGTAAATACAGGTAGGAAAGTGCTACATAGTTGCCATCTTAAAAGTACGGAGTAGGTGTAACGCAGTGATGGTATCTGGCACACCTCTCATACTGCTTAGCTTTGTTTCTTTCTTTTGTATGTGGTATTGCTGATAAACATATAACAAGATTTTTAAAAATCCTGTAAAATACTTCACCTATTAAGGCTGCAGTCACATGTGTACTTTCATGAGAATAAATCTCATTGGACAAGCATCTCAACAAATGTGCTCAAACAACAGCCAGGTAATATAAAATTTTTAATAGTTGGATTATGTCGAGGTGGGAAACATGTGGCCCTTCAGATGTAGTTGGACTTCAATGGCAAGCAGCCCTAGCCAGCATAGACAATGAGGAGGAATACTGGGAGTTTCTGTCCAACAGCATCTGGTCATTGTGAGAACACAATGCTGGACCAGACAGGCCTCTGGTCTATGCTAGCTTGTTTTTATCCAAAAGAAATTCTCACAAAACTAAAATTTCCCACAGTATATAGTACAGAATTGAATGGGGCAGCCCTTACTTCTATGACATTCAGGTCATCTTGTGCATGCAAAATCTGATCTACAGGCTTATTATGCTTCGCATCATTTTAATACCATTTTGCAATGTATAATAACCTTGATTTTGTTAATATTTTCCATCTTTATTTTCCTGTTATTGGTAAATAATGCTGTATATTAAACAGATAATAAAGTAGCATAGGCCTGGTTTGTAATGCTTTATCTTGGGCTCTCCCCTCCTCTCTGCTTATGAAAAAGAGATCAGAAACCACTTCCATTGGCAGGTAATGAGGTCAGTTATGTCCAAACCAGGACAAACTGTGGTTAATGGTAACTTATTTAAACATCCCAGGATGATTAAGTACTATTTGAAGCTGGCTTTTTTCAATAGCTGAAACAGACTCCTGGCCAGAGATGAAGGTATACCGCACTAGAATTAAGAAGAACATGTTCGCAGGAGTTTTGCCAAGTTGAAGAGTGCTTTAAAACTAAATTCTGTTAGGGAGATAGGCAACAGTCCAAAGCCAAGGACATCTATATATTGAGGAAACAAATATGTGTGACAAAGGTGGAAACAAAATAGTGAGAGATGGTACCTGGTAATTTGCAGGTACATACAGCAGAGAAATGCAACACCCATAACTTCCAATGTCTTTGCATTGATACAAGTAGTATGGAAAACAAACAGGCTAAACTTGAAAACCTAGACTCTGTTGTTTTACTATAGGAGGGCATCATGCAAAAAGTTTAATATGATCTCATACAAATATGATTTCACACATATCACTAAGATTTGGTGATATGAGACTTACAGTTGGAATATTGTAATTGTAGGCTATACAAATATACCTTATTTCTTTAACAGAAAAATTGGTAACTGACAAGGAAAAACTAGTGGATAAAGGAGAAGTTCAAGCTTGGGAGGAATTTGTGACAGCAAGGGATGCTAATAAGGCACACTTACACATGTACCTGGGCTTTATAGGCTTTAGGAATGCTCATTTCAAATAGTGCAGATAAACATTGAGTGAGATGCTGCAGTTAGAAATTCAGAGGGAGAAAAGAAGAATGTGGAATTATGAAAAGTGAAGAACTCAAGACTATCACAAACTATTCCAATGAGAAAGAAAAATGGGAGACCTTTTTTTAAAAAGCCAGTGTGGTTAAAAAGAAAGAGCTCTCTTAAGAGCTTGGAAATAAGGACAAGTATTACAGATGAAAGTAGTCTGATCCTCTAAGCAATATCAATAGCAGTTACATTTCTATACCGTTTATCAGTGCAAAGCACTCCCTAAGCAGTTTACAATGTGTTTAGCTAATTGCCCCCAACAAGCTGGGTAGTCATTTTACCGACCTACGGAAGGCTGAGTCAACTTGGGAGCCCTGCAGGATTGAACTCACAACGTTGTGGCTGCAGTACCTGTATTTTACCACTGCGCCACCAGGATAGCTTTTGTTAGGAACACTGCTACCATGATGAACTAAGGCTTGCAAAGGATGCTAAAAATAGCAAAAAGGGGCTGCTTTAGCTGTTTTAGGATTAAGAAAAAGAGTGAAAAAAGCAAGGTCTATCATTTTGAGGAGAGCCAGCATGGTGTAGTGATTTGAGCATTGGACTATGACTCTGCAGCTGAAAATTCAGATTGCCAGTCATACAAATCCAGTGGGTGACTTTGGGCATGTCACACTCTGTCAGCTGCAGAGGAAGGGAAAGGTAGTCCCCTCAAACAAATCTTGGCAAGAAAACCCCATGATAGGTTTGCCCTAGGGTTTCTGTAAGTCAGAAATGACTTGAAGGCATACAACAACAACAAACCATTTTGGGAGGATGGTGGCATTAACAAGTGATGGACAAGAGGCAGAAAAGGGAATAGTGTTCAACTTAGGAATAACAGAACAAGGAGAGACACATTCCAGGACAGATAAGAAAACAGAGACCACCTAGCTACTTAATTAAGTTCAAGTATCCATGGGCAGAGATTTGACAATAAGCTGATGTGGGTCAGGGTGGCTTACATATAAAACAGAATCAAGAATCAAAACTGTATTATTAATCTGCAATGCTGAACTTAAAGAAAGGATGAAATACAAAAGAGATAAATGCAAAGTCCTGCATTTAAGTACAAACAGTATAGGATGGAGGAACCTGGAAAAGACTGACGTGTCTTAATTGATAGGATGAACATGAATCTACAATGTGATGTGCTTCCTAAAAAAGCTAATGCAATATTGAGCTCTATAAACAGATCACAAAAAGCGTTGTTGTGCATTGGTTAGACTCCATCTGGAGTAATTCTGAGTACGTTATATTAAGAAGGATACTGACAAATTTGAACATGTCCAAAGGAGAGAAATTAGGATGTTAAGAGGTGTGGTTACTAAGATCCATACAGAATGACTGAAAGAAACAAGTATGTTTAGAAGACGTAATTAAGGGGAGACATAATAGTGGCCTTCAAGCATCATAAAGTACAACAAATGTGTTCCTTATAAGTCTGCTACAGGGGTGAGCAAAGTGCAGTTCTCAGATGCTTTACTGCAAGTCCAAATAGCCCTTGTCAGCATAGCCAGCGGTGAAGAAGGACCACACAATTCCCATCCCTGATTTAGAGGACAGAACTGATTTGAAATGATAAGTGGAAATTGTGAGGAAGCAGATAGACTTTAGGAGAAATATCCTAATTGTGTGAGCTATGCAGTAGTGAAACAGGCTGCCTTTGGGGTAGCGGCCTCTCCTTTTTTGTTATTGTGTGCCTTCAAATTGTTTCTGAGTTATGGCAGCCCAAAGGTGAACCTATCACAGGGCTTTCTTGGCAAGAGTGATCAGAGGGGATTTGCCTTTACCTTCCTCTGAGGCTGAGAGAGTATGTTTTGCCCATGGTCACCCAGTGGGTTTCCATACCTGAGCAGGGCTTCAAACCCTGGTCTCCTGAGTCATAGTCCAATGCTCAGACCACTACACTATGCTGGCTCTCAGCCTCTCCATTACGAAGGGGCATTTACAGTCATCCCTCCACATTTGCTAGGGTTAGGAGCATAGGACCCCTGTGAAAATGGAAAAACTGTGAATAACTCTAGGCCCTCCCAAACCATATTTAACACACGCAAAAAGTATGATCATGATATTCAACCCACCGTGGATTCCTTTGAGGCATCAGAGTTCCTTCACAGGGCAGAAGTGGGTGGCTGGTGGGGCTTACTGCCACTTCCACTGCTGCCCCACACCATTTTTAAGAGGGACTTACAAGCCTGAATGAGTTTCTCAGTCTCACAAGGCTTGCAGTCCCTATTAGAAATGGCATAGGACAGCAGCAGAGGTGACAGCAAATAATCTGTGAATAATCAAATCCACAAAAGTGAAAGCCACAAATGTGGAGGGCTGAATATACACAGAACACGTACCAACCATCCAGCTGGGATCCTGTACTTGTACCTGACATTGACAATGCTACATGACAGGGTTGGACTAGATAACTTCTAGGTGCCTTTCAACTCTCTGATTCAAAGAATAAACTATAGTTAACAGTAATCACAGTTTGCCCTGGTTTGGAGATCATAGAATCATAGAGCTGGAAGATACCCCAGGGGCCATCAAGTCCAACCCCCTGCTATGCAGGAACATCCATCAAAGCATTCCCAACAGATGGCCATCCAGCCTCTGCTTAAAAACCTCCAAAGATAAACAGAAATCATGACTAATTGGAAAAATAAGCAGGTTCTTCTAGTCACCTCCTTGTATTTGCACCATAGCAAGAGGGAGTGGCTTAGCATTATTTCTGAAAACCAGTCACTTTATTTATATGCTGCCTTTTGTCCAAGAAGAGGACTCAAAAAGACCAAGACAAGAGTGCATAACCCCATTTAAAGCATGCTCCAGAATGTTTTCAAGAATGAGTACTATCCATTACTACATCATATTAATGCTGTACACTTTTTCCTCAGGATGCTCATGGCCTTTGTTATCCATCACCCAACAGACATGAACAGGATTTTGCCTATTTGATTGTGAATCCTTTGAAACGGCACATCTATGCTTTGTACCACTCTTTTGGTGGAGCTTTGTTCTGTAAATGACCATTCTTGGTTTCTCAAGTATATTTGAATAAACAGATTAATTCTTGTTAAATATAGATTTGTCAGGTTCTGTTCTTTTCAAAGAGATCTACATTATCTACACATGGGATACACTGAGACTACGAGATCTAATGTGTGATTTCAAATGCGTAGTTTTATATTAACTTAACAGAATGTACATCCTTATAAATATTTCTACAATGTACTATCTGAAAAGTGTTGCTGTTGCTGAATTATATCCTGCCTATATACAAAGACTTTTTTTTCTACTGAAACTATCATATTGATATTTTCTTGGTTTTTTTAAACTAATAAAAAACTTCTAAAATGTTGTGAGTATGAATTATCCTTTTTTCAACTATGAAGAGTTATAAATATTTGCTCAGACTTTGGTTGATGGTCAAGAAAAAGTTCTCAGTCCAGATTATTAGTGCCACAGTCATTTTATAATTAATTGCAAAGACTTTTTACTGGTATAAAATGTAACTACAAAGGTATGGAGAAGGCAGTTTGGTGTCACTCATCCAAGGTGTCCAGATTTCAGCATTGAATGCAGATCCCTCCAGTCAATAGTTTTTCACTTTAACTGTAGGCCATAATAGTTCATCATGATGTGACTGTGGTAGTATAGCACCACAACAGCTTTCTCACTCAAGATGAGGCCTCAGCTGTGATTGTTTCAACTCTGCAAGGAGGCAATTTCTACAGCCTACTAGAACCTAAAGCAGATCTGTTAAACACAAGGACCTTGGACCTAATCTGGCCCATGTGGCCATTTCATGTGGCCCTTGCACCTCTCCTGCAGCTGTGGCACTCCTTCTGCTTGGTGAACCTGATCCCCACATTGCGAGCCCCCAGCTGCTGGTATTCTGAAGAGGGGCCTAGCGGCCAGCACTCGAGATCTACTTCTACTTCTGAGTGCTCCTCTGCCCAAGTCTCGCCATCAGAGTGTTGCCATGGTAACCCATGGCTCCATGGGGCACATGAGAGTTGCACAGAGGAGCAGAGTGTGAATGCTGCTGCTGGGCCCTTCTTCAGAATACTGGCAGACAGGGGTCCGCAATGCGGGGATTGGGCTCACCAGGTACAGAGAGGGACGGAGGGGGGGCAGAAAGAGGCACAGAGAGGGGCTGGGGAACAGAAAGCGGCACACTTTGGATATACTGACCAATTCTATGTCACTTTCCAGAGGTATAGGGACCATAAACTACGATTTCTGTTTTCGATTTACTGTTCTGTTTACGATTTGTTTTCAAAACTCATTTTTCAAATAAATTGTACAATAGTTATACACTTGAATATCTGCTTGCCGTTATTTTTCCTAGACTTCTAGTTTCAGAGGTAGTTATTACTAAAACTAGTAATAATCAAATGCAGAGGCAATAATTTAAAACGATAAAAGAGTAGATACATTTATATAGTCTTACAGATACAACCGGCCCTGTGAAGGCAACCATAGTGCTGATGTGGCCCAAGATGAAATTAAGTTTGATGCCCCCTGACCTAAAGGTGTGTGTGGAGGGGATGAGCTGAAATTGCCTCTCATCTTACTAGTGACATTCTTCTAAACTTAATAATTAGGCAATAGGAATGACCACTTCAGTGCCATACTGTATGTTACATACCTTTTCAAATAGACATTGTGGCGGGGGGGGGGGGAATCCTGCAGCACCCCAAAGACAACCTAATTTTATTTGGAGTAAGATTTCTTGGACTGCAGCGTCTCACATCAGCTGCAGTGTGCGTTGCCTTCATTGGCACATTATTGTAACACGTTTGGAGGGAGTGTCACTCGTGGGGGTCAGAGGGAATTAAAATACAGTTAAGTACAAACCATGGCCCCCACTTTGTTTTACTGCAACAGGTTCCCCACTCTGCTAGAAACCTGCATTGACCTGAGGGTAACCCGGGTTGAGATTTACTTCTGAAGCCATTTTGAGGCCCCTCCCTAAATTGCAAACCCTAGGATTCCATAGGATGTTGAAAGTGGAATAATAGCACTGTAACAGCCTAGTGCGGAAATGGCCTGCGCACCCCGGGGTCAGATGGCAGAGTGTGTGTGCGATGGCCGGGGGTGGGATAAGGAACTTTTCTTCAGCGATTTGGGAGTGGGATGTTGCTAGAGAGGTCTCACTGCAGTCCAACCACACAGCTTGCAAGGTCTCGGGAAACAAAAGTTCTAGCAATGATTACCGAGGTGTCTCCCTTCCCTTTCTCCCTCCTCCTCCTCCCCCACCGGGGCTTTGAAGCCTGGTGGGTCGGGGTCTCGTTTCCTTCCCCCTCCTTCCCTTTTTTTTGGTGCGGGCGAGGGAGGCGAAACAGTCCCCGTTTCCCCTCCCCCTCCTCCTCGTCTCCGTGGGAGGCTTGGAAAACTTTTTTTTTTTTTCGGGACAGGATGAAGGGGGTGGGTAGAACTATAAAACCCAAGGTTGCCGAACATCCTAGTGACGAGGAATACTGTCCGGGCGGGTCCGGAAGATTACCCAACGAGTCAGTCGGCAGCAACGAAAAAGCAGTCGTTCCAGCCGGGAGGCCAAAGGGAAGAAGAAAAGAGTGGTGAGGAAAAGAAGACCTGGATACCCACGCGTGGAAGTTTGAAAATAAACCTTTCGTCTGCCCACGTCTTTAAAAATCAGTACGGCCGGGCACGAGAAAAAAAAAAAGGGAAAAGGAGGCTCCTAGCCCCGGCTGGGCTGCATTAAGTCCCGTCGGATTCGGTGCGGGCGGGCCCGCGCTGGGCGGAGTTGGCGCGGGCGGGCGCATCTCTGAACTTTTGTTTGGGAGTGTTTGTGCGCGACCGAGGTTGGGATAACCGAGAGATATCTATCGAGAGACGTATTAATCCTTATATTGACGTATCGAAAGCTCTGTCGATCGATATCTATATGTATCTTTCCTCCCCTCGAGGTTCGGACGGGCCGGATTAGTGAAGTTTCTTGGGAGTTGCGAGCTTTTACTGCCCGACGGCTGAGGGTGGCGGTGGGGGGGACGGAAAGGAAAGGAAGGGGAGGCAACGAGCGGCCCCGCTGAAGCAGCGTCGGAGCGGGGCATGCGGGACGGAGAGCCCCGGGTGGATGCTTAAGAGAAGCGGCTGCTGAAGCAGGGGAAGGGAGCGAGCCATGGACGCCGCCGGGCAGACCCCGCAGCAGCAGCAGCAACAGTCCCCGTCGGCCCCTCAGCAGCAGCAGCAGCAACAGTCGGCGGCCCAACAGCAGCAGCCCCCTCAGACGCCCCCTCAGCAACAGCCGCCCGGCGGTGGGGGCGGTGGGGGCGGTGGCGCCGTGGTGTCCGGGCCGCCCCCGGCCGGCCACCAAATCGTCCACGTCCGGGGCGACTCGGAGACCGACCTGGAGGCCCTTTTCAACGCCGTCATGAACCCCAAGGGCGCCAACGTGCCCCACACGCTCCCCATGCGGCTCCGCAAACTGCCCGACTCTTTCTTCAAGCCGCCGGAGCCCAAGGCCCACTCCCGCCAGGTGAGGAAGAGTGTGTGTGTGTGGGGGGGTCGTCTGTAGGGGGTGGGTGGGCTGCCTCTAGGGGTGCCCTGGGGAGGTCTGTGAGGAGGCGGGGAAATAGGATCGGGTCAAGGGCACCCCCCCCCCCATGAATCTCTTCATAAAAAAAAATACGTCATTTTAGTCAACCGCCTTTGGAGGTATTCTGGAAAGGCGGACTATGACAATCTTTTTTTAAAATCAGGCCTCAGGGGAACTTGGAATGGAAGGTTCTTCAAGGAAAAGGGGCGGTTATTCCACTTTCAACATCCCGTGGAATTCTGGGGTTTGTAGTTTACTGAGGCCAAAGAGCTCTCTGGCTGAGATTTTTAAATGCCCCTTCCTAACCTGCAAATCCCAGAATTACCCAGGATGTTGAAAGTGGAATAATAGCCCTATAACAGTGTAGTGTGGAAGGGGCCTTAGTTCTCCGCCGTGGTGGATGCATTCAATCAGTGGGAATTTTTTGGTAAATCAATACTGATCGTATGTTAACCCACTGATTCAGTGGGTTGACTCTGGTTGGGACTAATAATTGGACTTAGCCCAGATTCTTGAAGTGGTGAAATGTCTCTCCGAGCAATCTTATACAGGTCTTCTCCGGTAAGTCCCATTGATTTCAATGGGGTTTATTCTCAGGCATGTAAATAGGTGTAGGATTGTAAACCAATGTTTGCTCTTTTCCTGTTCTCTGAAGTAATGGGGAAAGTAGAGCCTGTTATCAAACTTGACTATACCAGACTCCAAGCTAAATTGTGGGAGGTGTGTTTTTGTTGGGGCAGGTTTATACAGTACATGAGAATTAATGAAAATTACAGTGTTTGTCAGCTTCTGCAGGACTTCTTGTACTATGGCATCAATGGTGTGATTATTACCACCCTCATTTTTCTCATCTTTCCTCATTATCAATGAATGATAAAATATATGTGGTATTTTGCAGGGCGAGATGAGCCAAAAAAGATAGGCCTGTGCCCTGAGACATTCACCCCAAAAATGTTGAAGCTGGCTGTGTAGATGCTGGAAGGGAACTGGGGTTGAAGGAAGAAAAAAAGCAACTAGAGGCAAGAGCAAGAACTGAAAAATTGTAGTTGATTGTAGTTTTAGTCCTTCTTTCAGTTTTAGTCCTTCTTTCAATTAAGTATGGGCTTACTTCCCTACTCATTCTGACTGATGGTGGTGGTATGCAGACGCACACTTACTTGGTATTTCCCCTGTATTTTACAATGTGTGCACACCTGAAAAACCTTGCCTATATACGTGTGAGGCAAAATGGACTCTGGCATACTGCCTTTGTGTGGCTGTGCAGATATATGTACTGTGTATTTCCTCCAACTTGGGCATCCAAAAGCTGTTCCAATCCTGAAGGGGGGGGGGCATGTTTCCAGGTCAGAGGGTGCGACTTCCAGGAGTTTGATTCTACATATCTTTCACTTACAGACATTAAAGGCCTATGAAGTTGCCTACACAGAGATCATGTGCTAAAACTTGGTTACTTTTTAATGTTTAAAACACCCCTCTGACTTTTTTCTCTTTCATAGAGTCAGAGAGTTGGAAGAGACCACAAGGGCCATTGAGTTTCCTTGCAGTGACCTCTGGTATTCATGCTAGGTCCTAGTTTTACAGGGAAGGGGCAAATTGCTTGTCCAGGATTATATTGGGAGTCTGTGGTTTGTTATGCATATCGCTTTTTAAAATTTATAATCATTTTTAATAACTCCCAACTTGCATACATAGTAGCCACCTCTCTTATATTCTCACATCAGCACTGTGAAGTTGATTAGGGAGAGAGAGTATGTTACTAGCCTAAGGTCATCCGGTGAAGTTTGTAGGAATTTGGGCACTACACTGTTGTGGTGCGATTATTCCACTTTTAACATCCTGTGGAATTCTGGGGTTTGTAGTTTACTGAGGCCAAAGAGCTCTCTGGCTGAGAATTCTAAATGCACTTCCCTAAACTGCAAACCCTAGGACTCCATAGGATGTTGAAAGTGGAATAATATCACTATAACAAGGTAGTGCAGAAATGGCCTTAGTCTGGGTCTTCTCTAGTCTCATGAGCTTTTCACACTGTATAATTACAATGTTGTGTTTCTATTTTATCTGCTGTAGCTGTTTCCTGTGGAATCCTAGGATTTGTAGTTTGCTAAGGTATTAAAGCTTTGGCTGAAAATTCAGAAAAAAAATCCTCCATAAATGCAAATCCCAGGATTCTGTAGAATATTGCCTTTGGACTTAAAGGGGAATCACAACACTATAATTGTATAATGTGAAAAATTCTTGAGTGTGGCAGTTTGGGAGTGGAGAGAAGACAGGAAAGATATCTGCTTTCTTCTGTACTCTGCTACTTTTGTTAAAAGATGGAATCCTCAATATTTTCCCCCTCTTTCCTTTATTTCTGGAGGGTGAAATAATCTCTCTCACACATTTATGGCTGGTCTCCATGGGTGGGTTGATCTTCTCTTGCTTTGGGATGCTGCAGGGAAAGCAAAATTTCTTCTTCAGCCTGCCCTCCATGAGCATGTGGTAGTGGTGATGAGATGTCATTGTTACAGACACAGTTTTGATGATCCCAGGCTCAAAGATGTGGTAAGCAAGACAGGGTATTTTCTCCCTACTGTAGTGGAACGTTGACTGTTCAGCAGGGTTTAGATTTCTTTCTTTTCTTAGGACCCCAGCTGCAGAGGATAGAAGGTAAATTGTGCCTTATCTGTACAGTCATCCCTCCACATTTGCAAGGGTTAAGGGCACAGGACCCCCATGAAAGTGGAAAAACTGTGAATAACTCTAGACCCTCCCAAACCATATTTAACACACACAAAAAGTATGATCATGATATTCAGCCCACCATGGATTCCTTTGAGGCATCAAGGTTCTTTCGCAACACAGAAGTGGGTGGCTGGTGGGGCTTACTGCCACCTCCACTGCTGCCCCGCACCAGTTTTAATAGGGACTTACAAGCCTCATTCACAGTTTCTCAGTCTCACAAGGCTTGCAGTCCCTATTAAAAATGGCATAGGGAGGCAGCAGAGGTGACAGCAAATAATCCGTGAATAATCAGATCTGCAAAAGTGAAACTCACAAACGCAGAGGACCAACTCTATTTGGATGAAGGGTAGAAGCTTATGTTCTCCCTCTGATTCTTTCTTTTCTCTTTTCTTGTATTTTCCACCACTTCTTAGATTTTTGTGGTCTTGTTCTCCTTCTCTGCAACATATTGTCTCTTACATTTTTATTTTTTTTGCCACTTCATCTTTTTCTTCCAAAGCTGCTCTGATGAGAAAGCTGTCTCTTTCTTCTGTGTATCCTACTAGAATTTCTACTCTAGGCCTCTTTCTGTACAAGAGTTGTTGCTTCTCTTTTTTCTCTTTCACTTCTGTTGTGACTAAGACAACACTTCTTCTGGTTTAATTTCTTTCCCTCTTAAATCCCTGGGTAGACTCATTCAGACCAACTTCCATCTTCCACTCTTCCATCTTCCTTGTTGAGGTTCTGTCCTCTACTTGTTGGAGTGTGAGATAGCAGTATTCTTTCATCCCACCTTCCCTTAAAGCTTCTGTTAGTTTCCATAAATGTGGAGGGGCTATTCCATCCTGTGTATCTTTCTGAGCTGTCTATGAGAGACGCTTGAGGCAAGGCTTCTACTCTTGTGTGTCCTCAGTGTTTGTTAGAAAGTTGAATGGTGAGGGTGTAATTATCTGCACTTCCTTTCTCATCATCCTAAATTTGGGAGTGTCTGTCACTTCCCTCAGAGACATATTTTCACCACACCATTGTTCTTCCCAGTCACACAACAGAGTTCTTGTGTTTGGTGGAGGAAGGAGGCTTAAAGCCCCTGAAGTGATATTGGAAATTAATCACTAACACAAGCAAGAGGACTTTGACCTGATAATTGCCCTTGGTTGATCTGTTGTAGAGCAGGCTGTATGAGAGAGGCCACAAATCTCCAGTGGTAGAATTGTGCCAGACTTAATAATGCTAAATGGTAATACATTCTGTACTGCCTACATTAAATCTTCCTCAGGCCAGAGGTTGGACGTTGCCTTGTGTATGGACAGTGTGTGGTTAACATATGGATGCCATCTGCAGTATGGATTAATTGCCATCTTTGCTTGAATCCAGAAAGTGGGGTGGACATAAGTCTGCAAGCCATAAGCATGAACAGGATAAGGTAACCTGAATTGGGCCTTGAATCGAGTATAAGAGGTCCCAAATGTTAAATCTATAGACAGTTATTTAAGCCTTGGTACAGATGAAGAGAGCCAGAGTGGTGTGATGGTTTGAGCCTTGGACTACAACCTTGGACAGCAGGGTTTGATTTGCTGCTTGGCAGTGGAAATCCAGTGGGTGTCCTTGGGCATGTCATACACTCTCAGCCCCCAGAAAACCCTGTGATAGGGTTGCTTTAAGGTTGCCATAAGTCGTTAACAACTTGAAGGCAAACAACAAACAACAATAGATAATACTTAATACAGAAAGCCAACACTTAGATGACAAAAACCAGGAGTCTTCTGACACTTTAAAGCAGAGCGTTCCAAACTTTTCATGTTGGTGACACACTTTTTAGATGTGCATCATTTTGCAACACAGTAATTCAGTTTTACTAGCAAACTGGAGGTTAAGCTAACCCCTTATAAGAGATACAGACACATACATAAATTCTAATAACAAAATGTATGGGATACAACATATCTTATGAAAACCTTCCATATATTTTTAAAAATATGATTTATAAATAATAACATACATTTCCAAGATTGTAGGTGACGCACCTACACACTTCAGGCGACACACTAACGTGCCGCAGCACACTGTTTGGAAAGCCCTGCCTTATGATAGTGCATTTTATAGCACCTAAACTTTTATGGACAGCAGCTCATTTCATCAGATGCTTGGATGAGGGAAAACTAGTTTCATTCATCTAAAAGATTATTTTAAAAGTTGATCTTGTCATGATAAGATGTTGTATCATCTATGTGGACAGCAGTAGAGACTGGCCATTCTGCAACTACGTCTTGTATGTCTGTGACCAACTATAGCAGCTTTTACATTATTAAACATCTTTGTATGAGGTGCCTGGCTTTGTGTGTGTGTGTGTGTGTGTGTGTGTGTGTGTGTGTGTGTTTTGGGTTTTTTTTTTTGAAAAGAATCAGCTTCAACTTTACTGCACAAACTCTGAGTCCAATCATTAGTTAACCTGACAGATATAAAATAGAGGGGAAGTATAGTCTTGAAGCTGTAGAGCTGCAACAGAAACCGGTGCTTTGCTCTCTTTGAACATTAACACAATACAGCCTTATTGCATACTTTCCATGTAGGTCCAATATCTCAAACTCCACTGACAATTATAGAAGAAAAGTTATTAGGTAACTCCTGAAGCAGTCTAAAACCTAAAAACTCAGTGTACACTTCTTGAATACAAAAGACTAAAATACTTGCCTAAATGTATTCCATATTCTCAATATACTGCTGAAGTGTATTATTAATTGCATGCCATGGGGCTTAGAGCTTTGCAGACATGTATGCATCTGCACTGTGTAGGGCGTACTAAGCATGGTGTGTGGGTATTAAAATCTTGGTGAACAGTAAAGTGTTTAAATATATTAACACTCTTTTTAAAGGATTACTTAGATTGTCCTCAAAGTTGTTTGTTTAAGCAGGCTTGTTTAGGTTTAAGTGGATGTTTAATGTGTAAGTAGAAGAGATTCTTATTGGGATATTTTATTTATTTTTACCTTTCTGCATCTGTAGTGGTTTTAAACTGTTTTGTGTGGTAATTTTAGTTGTTTTTAAATGTTTAAATTGAGTCTCTCTTGGAACCACCTTGGGTTGCACTCTGGGAAAAAGGCTGCATGCAAATGAAATAAATAATAAAATTGAGCTGGGATTAATTTGAAGCCTCATATTCTGTGGCTACAACCTAGTTTCATAAACTACTATAGATTGTGTTTGGCTTCAGATCAGGGAGTAGGGCAGAGGTGTGACCCTGTGCCCTGTGATTCTGTAGGAACCCAATGGCTCAGTCATGCCTGGTTGAAATAATGTGAGGCGGGTCTGACCTGATGGTCTAAGCAGTATTTCCAGACTTCATTTTTTCATCAGTAACCTTTGATCCTGGGGATCTCGAACTAGAGAATGCACAGTTTGGATCCAGATCTAGTCACGTTATTGACAGCTGTCATCTGGTTCTGATACTATCTTTGAAAATTCCCCCAACAGTTTGTTTACATTACCTTCTGCTCGCTTGGAAGAATCTTCTAATCCATGTCTTATGTACATTTCACAATGTATGTGATACACACATCTTCCGTAAGACAGTCCTCTCTCTGCCTGTAAATTAAACCATACTTTAATGGCACTGGGAACTGGCTCTCTCTCTCTTTTTTTTTTAAATAATTCCCCTACCCCTCACCAAACCATCCCTAGCAACAAAGGGTACTGATGCTGATAAGCTAATAAGTATGTGTTCTGCAAGCATGGCTTGACTTTTTTTAAACCAAGTTTCATGTAAACAGCTCCCATCACTAACTATTTCAGTGAGTTAGGGGTTCTCCACATGTTCAAGTAATAAAATTCCTTTCCTTTCCTTTCCTTTCCTTTCCTTTCCTTTCCTTTCCTTTCCTTTCCTTTCCTTTCCTTTCCAACTCCTTTTTTTTTTGTAGTTACATGTAAGCTAAGAAGCCAGACTGTTGTAATCCATAGAGTGTTGGAAGAGCTAGTTTTTAATCTTTCTCTGTGGAGATTGCCCCAATTAACTATATATTAACTATGACTGTATATTAACAATAATTCTGATGTGCACGTTAAGCTCTGTATATGTTTTACTGATATAATCTATCAATATAATCTAATATATATATAGTCTATATATAGACTATAGTCTATATAGTCTATATATAGACTATAGTCTATATATAGTCTATATATAGACTATAGTCTATATAGTCTATGTAGTCTAATATAATAAAGACTTCCCCCATTTAAGTGTAGAAATGTGTAGCCATCTTTGAATTACACATGCTGTTTGTTGGGATGTTCTCCATATTAATGCTTTCTTTCATTTGTGAGAGAAACATTGTGTGTTTAGAAATTCTCCTGATGTGATCTAACATTGAGATTTACATGAGGATATTGCTTATTGTGACCCTGCTTTGCTACTGTCCACTCTATTTTTTCTGCTCAGTGACTCTAAGTTAGCATTTAAGTCTGTATATGTTATTCCCTTTGACCTTTTCACCTCACCACAGTTGCAGCAGTATTCTGCAGTACCATGCCATGCCTTTAGTTACAGAATGGTGGAAGCAAAAGGAAAGAAGAAAGTTAAGTCCCCAACCTTAGGATAAGACAGTCCTCTCTGAATAGTTTTGACCGCTTTGAGGGTGGAACAACCGCAAGAGTACAATAAGAATAATCCATTCACTTCATCTGTCTTCCTCACCCAATTAATCAAGTTATTGTAAAACAAAGAAAGGGTATTGGTCTATAGACATCTTTTTACAAAATACAGGCATGCCTGCCCTTACTTGCCTGTGTAGGTCATTTTTGGCGTAAAAGAACTGGCTTTTTGGAAGACTTCCCAGACTTGACTGAGCAAATTTCCTCTGGAAGGCGAGTGACTCTTTACAATTATGAATGCAGTCAGCATGATTTGACCTATAGTAAATGTGAACAAGGTATATTCTAATCATTATTTTGAATGGATTGGATCCACTAATGCTCTTGTATTTGCAGAAGAGCCTTGAAGAAGAGGGGGATAATTAATGCTAATTTCCTCTGTAGCCCCCCCCCCCAGTTTGTTCCAAAACATTGTGAGATCAGAACTGTACACAGGAGTCTACAGGATGAAGGATTAGTCAGCATTGCTTCCCCATCTTGGTTGTTAACAGATCTCTCTAGATCAAAGATTCTTCCAAAAATAAAAGGACTTGTTCCTTTAACAGAAGGAAGCCATTTGATATGGTCTGCAACTGTGGCCAACTCCTTCCCCCTCCGCAAAGATTCTTCCAAGCCCTTTTGTGCAGATGTTGAAGAGTTTCCCTGCAGTGCCTTCAGGTTCTCCATTGGAAGATAATATAGGAAGCATATAGATTTTGCTGTTGTGAGAAGGAGGTTTGGTATTTTAGACATGCCAATCCTATACAATGCATACCAGAAACCTATTGGATTAAGGAAGCAGCGTTTGTGATCCCATATCCAGCTGTTTTCTAAAATGGCAGCATTTGTATAATCTGCCTCAGAAATACAGTAATAAGGGAAAAGTCAGCCTGAGGAGCACTGTGATTTGCCTTGCCCAGCTTTAAATCACGCCTTGCTTTCTTTTCCTCCCCCATCAAATCTTTTGTCATCTGGAACACATTTTAGCAAAACCAGACATGTATTACTATTTGCAATGTGGACCTCGTTTGTCCCATTTTGTAATACTATTTAAATAGCTTTCACAGCTGTCTCCTGAAGTCCTTGATAAAGATGTGGGACAAAGGAAAGAGAAAACAGGGAAGGGAGGAGGAGACAGAGCTAGATACTCAGTGCTGGAAAGAAATAAGGACTACCTGAAAAACCTTAAGGGGTATACATACATAACTATATAATTCATTTAAATATTTTTACAAAATATTTCTCAAAAAAAAGATTAATCCAATTCCAGTTTCTCCATTTCCTCATGGACTCTAATCAGTCATGCACTTCTGTATAGGAAGTAAATTTCAGTTCCTACTTTGTTTGTGGGATGTTGGATGTTGGTCTCATACTCATTTCAACATTAGCTTTGGCTGTTCCCTAGTGCAGGGAGCAGCATTGAGGTGTTCATTGATTTTTGCTTGGAGTGTAGGATGGTGTTGTGAGATGTGTCAAGATGAGAGGATGTGTTTCTTAAGCAACTGCTGACGTAATGAGTATCTGGCTATGTTATGGACTGAAGCAATTGCTTAACTTTTTTTACAGGCCAGCACAGATGCAGGAACAGCAGGTGCCCTGACTCCTCAGCATGTCCGTGCTCACTCTTCTCCAGCCTCACTGCAGTTGGGAACAGTTTCTCCAGGAGCACTGACCCCTTCCAGTGTAGTTCCTGGAGGTGCACCTTCTCAACACCTCCGTCAATCATCTTTTGAAATACCTGATGATGTGCCCTTACCACCTGGTTGGGAAATGGCAAAGACACCTTCTGGCCAGAGATATTTTCTGAAGTAAGTGAAATTACGAAAGTACAAAATTACAAAAATTACAAAAGGGATGGTGTGGCTAACATTTGGGCATTCTTATTTTTCTATGACCGCAGTCATATTTTGTGCTTAGTTTGTTCATGTAAGGCTAGTGTGGATCATGGTGAAAACTATCCTTTCAGCCGCAGGGTCAGCTTGCAGGTTTCACATTGTAACCATACTTAAATTTCAAATGTTAAGAAACATTTACAGTATTGGAAGATTCTTGATGATATAGAAGAGTCCATAGCTCACTGTTGAAGACATACTCTGCAGTGACAGGGAGCATAGTTGATAGATGGATGCTCTGCTTCAGATGAGAGCGTGGTTGAGAAAGGCCCCTGCCTGGAATTTGAGAGATACTATTAAGGGGTGGACATGTTGGCAGAACAGCAAAATAAAACAAAATCCCCAAAAGAGCAATAACGTTATTGGCCAACCAAAATGCACAAAGCACATTATGCAAGTTTGTGAAGCTCTGCTGGCTTCGTCAGGCAAAATATGTTCAAAAACTGTACAGGAGAAGATAAGTCAGAATTACAGGCCTACAGATCTTTATGTTGTAGTTCAGTTGGTTTTAGAGGAATCTCAGTGCAGGGAGAGGCTACTCTCTTCTGGTCACGTGAGGACTGAGACAAAGGATGGTAAAATTTAAATTATCAGCAGTTATTTTACCTGTCACTATAATACCATCACTTTTTTCTTCTATATGATTTTTAATCTCTTTTGCCTGATGAAGAAATCAGTGAAGCCTCAAAAGCTTGCATGATGTGTTTTGTGTATTTTGGTTGTCCAATAAAGATATTGCTCTTTTGTGTCTAACTTTGCATAAAACCTCTTAGTATGATGAAACAGGTTTAGGGACAGGAAAGATAGGAGCAAGGGAATCATACATTCGGGGCAGCTTCTTGCTCCCTTATTTCTGATTCTTGGCATTTTTGCCACCATATTTTAGAGGAAATTGGCAAGAGAGGTAATCATTGAAAATTGCCTCCTCCTCTCATCCTTTAAGAGACTTCTGCTAGATTGAATATTCTTCAGTGGATGAAAGTATTCTTTCGTGGTTTACGTATAGTTAGAACAGTCACAGTACATAAGGGAAAACCATTGTGATACATGTACAGAAACATATAAATATTATAAACGTGTAAATATGTCCTAAAATATAAAAGAAAATTATGGAAGTTGTTGATTAGCTCCACCCTGTTACACAAGTTTTAGAAACTTTGTATTTTCGTGTTTTAAACTGAAGCCACTTTAACCCATCATTCCTGTAAGGAGACTTATATTCTTAAATGGTCCCTGAAGTTCTACAGCCCCTAATGGTTTTCATCCAAACACATTGCTGCTAGTGTAGTTGAGCTGCTGCTGTTCCCCTATGTGCCTTGCTCAGCCAAAACTTTGCTCATGCCAGTGGAGAGATGATCCATAATCTCTTGGGTAGCCTTTTCCTTTTATGCAGAATAGTTTTGTAAAATTGTAGGAATCTGTTCTTGAAGGAATGCCCATTCAGGATGGAGATTATTGGCCTATGTATATGCCAGTCTTCAAGAAAGCAGCCCAGCAAACCACTAACTGCTGTTTTGAATTTATGGAAGGTATGGTTTCATATCTCTGATTTTTAAAGGCAAATGATGAGTAAGTGTGGTTGCAGTGATTTGGGATGAAATAAGTAGTTTCATCTTGGCATTCCTAATACTACATTATTGTTTCTCCCTTTCTCCATGGAACTTAGTGCAGCATGTTCTCTCCCACCCCTCACCCTGTTCTGTCTTCACAGCAACACTGAAGATGTGTTAGAGACAGAGCAAGAGAGCACCAAGGTCTTACAGTGAACTTCATTGATGAGCAGGGATTTGAACCCAACTCTTTCTACTGTACTACATTGTATCTCTGTATACTTATTTGATGCACACAAGTTAAGTGTTTTGGATTAAGAGAAGTTGTTCTTTGACAGAAATTTCCAAAAGAGAAATACCAGCATGATGTGGTATAAAGAAAAGCCTTTGGTAACATTTTCAGCTGACTTAAGCCAGCTTAGCAGGCTGCTGGCATGGCTAGCTATGAAGCAGCATTTCAAAATGAAATTGAAGTGGTTTGGGGATATTCAGTCAGCTTAGCAGAAGAAGCATAAACAATTCAAGCCTATATGTTTTATTGTAGTTAGTGATAGCCCATAGCTCAAACCCAGAGCACACTTATTCATGCAGAATTGGCAACTTAACTCCCTGTCATTCCCAGTTAATAGGATCAGATAGCAGGTAATGGGAAGGAACTTAATCAAAAAGTTTTCCAGAGAGTAGCTTACCAGAAAGTAACTACCAGTAAGAGTAGATAGTGGGCTGAAAGACTATTGATTTGACTTGGTATAAGGTAGCCACTTATATGTTTGCCCAGAATGTAGTCAAATGAAAGGTGACATTTACAGAATATTCCTAAATTAGATTAGGCACTGTTTAGTCTTTTTAAAAACATCCATCTGAGTAAGTGTAATACATCTAAGCAGTGGCTCAGCTTTTTCAGCAGGTCTTTGGATTAAATTGTATATACTGTTTCTTAAACTCCCTGATCTAACAAGACCAGTTTTGATGCTGCTTTGTAATTTGAGATTCAAAGGTGGCTTGTTTCAAATAAGCCACAGTTAAAATTACCCCGAGTTTGTCATCACTGTATGAAATGATAACGTATAATTAATCAAGAACAAGTTTTCAATTTCCTAGTGGCCACACTAGAGGGAAGCAGGAAACATGCTGGTCTCAGGCTTGTTTTGGTTTGTTCCTGTTGCAATACACGATGACTTATTTTGACATCAGAGCCAGTATAGCATAGAATTGACAGAATTAACTCTTAAGGTAGGTTATCTGGAAGGGAATTGTCATTGTCTCAGTGATTGGAGACAGTGAGGATTGCCTTTATTCTAGCCACTGAAGGGCTGGATAAAGGAGTATGTGGGCTGGTTTATGTCTGTGGCTCAGAGGTTTCCCATTCCTGCTTTACGGGAGGATTGCTGTAAGAATTATAGTCATTTACTGTAAGGATTACTGAGACAGTGGATGTGAATTTCCTCAACGATTGAAGTAAGCAGTACAGCTTTCAAGCAGTACAACTGGGTTGTTGTTGATATTAGAACCAGTCATCTACTTAGCATTTTACTCTGCCATGAACATGAACATGAACATACCTCAGGTGACAGGCTTGTGATTAAGATCATTTAGGTATTCCATCATCATCCTACCAGAGCTCCTTTCAGTCACCATAGCATTAAAATACACGAGTGGGGAGATCCATGCATGAAATCTTTTTCTTGTTTACAAACTTTGAGGAGTGCAGGCCCTTAAGACAAGGAGGCATAGCTCAGAAGATGTTTTGCATGTAGCAGGTTTCATTTTCCACCTGTGGCACCTCCAGAGTCGAGATCAAAACTGGGAAGGACTTCTGTCTGAAGCCCAGGAAAGCTGCTGCTAGTTAATGTAAACCAGTGTGGGTAATTGTGTGGCTGCCCATTTTTGACTCTCACTCATAGGCTGCACCCACGTTTTCTCCAACCCCAACATAGGCAATACTGAGCTAGGTGAACTGGGGGGATGACTACATAAGGCAGCTGCCTGTATTATGTGATTTTAAGGGAATCTTTTTCCATCAAAGGACGTTTAGTGTTGCAGTCTACATATCTTATTCAGATCAAGTCTACATGATTTGCAAACTACTTATTAGTCTTCTTGATCCACTCACTTCTGAACGATATGAATTCTTCTCCAAAGAGAAGGAAAGTTAGCCTTTTATAGCTGGATTGTAAAACTGCTCACTCAGGTTAAAAGCAGAGGAACATATTTGATCATGACCAGATTTTCGACAGTTTTATTATTGCAATAGAAAAACCTTCCCTGCCCCAAGAGGTGTCTCTCCTCTTTTTCTTTTTCTTTTTGAACCTTGGTATCTATTTCAAAGGATCAAGTTTCAGTAAGAACAATAAGAGCTTGAGACTGGAAAGTACACATAAGTCTGGCAAACTCATCTGCATGAGCAAGATCATTTGTTCTTAGCAGACATCCAAAGTAAATGATTGAAAGAGCTGCTAGCTGTGAAGGATGTGTCTTGAAGGGAGAGAAGAGCAGAAACAAACCAGGTTGTTAGGAAGAAAAATAAAAGCTGTACTTTTTTTGAACCTCTCCCTGCTGGGTCACATGCTGATCAGGGGAGATTTTAAACAGCTTAATAAGTTGTTTTTCTTTCTGCTTTTCCTTGGGTGCTGCTGTGGTTTGATAGAATCTGAGGACAATTTCAGAGTTCTGTTTAGACCTGAAGAACAGCATTGACACTTCAATATAGATCCTGTGTGTGCTATGGAACTGTAGCAGAATCATTGTTTCTCTAAAATGATTTCTTATTTTGTTGTAATCCAGATTACCCTACTTGTAACATGATTTGTTTTTGTTAAGATTTTTTCTAGAAAAAAATACATTCATGATTTAAAAAAAAGTTTCGTGTTTTCTTTTTTCCTTTGAACCTGAGATACAACTTAGAAATATGGCTGGCAGTATTTTTATGCCCCTTGTATGAAACACATTATTATTATTATTATTTGTGCCTGCAGGTAGATTGATATTTTCCTTACTCATATTAAGCCTTTGAAACTTTGAAATTACAATAGTCTTTAAATGTCTTGCTCCAATACTTTCCTTTGCATTCTCTTCTTTCCTGCTGCCAGTTCCTGTCCTTGGGATTATCTCAGTGCCAGTAGTGTTTTGGGAGCATGAATATGACTGCTAAGAAACAATGTGGCATGACAGGAATTACTTGTGTAGCTGTGTGTCTCATTTCTGTTTCTATAATGTTGGAGAAAGTGACAATTGGATGTATAGCTTCCACAGTGCAGCATTCTATCAGATGAAGCTCCAGATTTTGGTTGCTGAATGTGTGCTTCTTTCACAGTTTGGGGATGTGCATTCTTAACTGGAGAAAATGTCTGCTTGGTAGAGCAAGCAGAGAGGTAGCATATATTGTTGTGCTCAGTCTTAGATTATTATGATTTATTATGATTTCTTCCATATTGCTCAAATTAAAGCTTAATTCTAGGTTCATGTACACTACTGTTCTACCCTTGGAATACTTTTTGAACTGCTGTAGGATTCACATTTGTTGATTTGGTCTTAAATTACTGTTGGAAGATCAGCAAATGGATACTTGTCATGAGAAATGTCAGATTTTGTATAAGTGAAGCATCATAAATGATCATAGAATGACCATAAAAGCACTCTAGCTTACGTTCTACTGTAATATGATGATGGTCCTCATCCATACTGGAAGCAGGTAATGTTTGCATAGTTATTGGGATGTAGCTGTTAGTTGCCAATCCATGATAGTTCTGGTAACAGGATTATGATTTTGAAAGCACATGATGGTTCATTATAAGCAGCCTGGGTCTGGTCAGGAACCTGTATAGGAGATGTCTGGCAATCTTTTGCATATTGCTTGAGTCCATCTTTGAAGGAAAGCAAGATATTGGCCATTTCTGCAGTAGACTGTTATAGTGCTATTATTCCACTTTTCAACCTCCTGTGAAATCCTGGGGTTTGCACTGTAGGGAGGCCTACTGCAGAAATGGCCATAAAGAATCATGGTCACATTGCCTCCTAAATGAAATCAAGAACAAAAGCACAATAGCTATTTGCCTATTTGCTTGTGGCAGACATTGACTTTCCATAGACCAATATACAAGTTGGAATAATCTCCTTCAAAAGTCTTTCCTTCCTCCCTGAAGTTCTGTTTACAGTTGAACTGTCTTCTTGCCAAGCAAGAAGCAATTTGGATAAAAATGATTTTGGACCTCTAATTCCACTAGAAGTCCTAGTCTAAATTCATACAACTTATATTCTTATGCATCAGTCTAGGAATTTTAATCAAAAAAATCGACCAAGCGTCAACTTATCCAGGGATCAATATAAGTAGTGTTTACCTTAACTCTTATTAAAAAAAAAAAAAAGCAACCATCCCCTACTCTGAGTGGTAAGAGCTGAATCCATCCTGGGAGAGTCTAAAAGAACTCATCCCCCTCTACTCTTTCCACCACGGTGCTGTTTCTGGCCTTTTTGAATGCTTGGGCAGAAAAATGGCATTGGCAACTCTTTGACTCTTCCCCTCAAAGGAACAGTGAGTATAGAGTAGCGAGGTAGGTGCTTCTTTTAGGTTCTGTCTGGATGGACTAAGCTCTTGCCTTTGACCGCTCTACTCAGAGAAGGGGATGATTGGTTTTTTGATAAGAGTTAGTATTGTACCTTACCTTTTATTAAAAAAAAAAGTCTCCTTCTGTGGATGGCAAAAGGCCTTTCTGAATGCCTGGGCATGAAAAAGGCAGCCAGGGATGGCTGGCCCCCTAAGGCAGCACTGGTGCTTCCGTTCTCTGTGGAATGACTCTTAACTTATCCATAAATCATATCAAAATGTACAATTTTGGCCTCACAACCTGCCCTCGACTTATACATGGGGTTGACTGATACATGAGTATATATGGTAGTATCCATTAAAAGCCATTATTGATGTGTGCCTTCCAAGTCATTTCCAGTTTGTGGTGATTCTAAGGTGAAAATGAGGATTTCTTGTCGTTTGTTCAGAGAGCCTTTGCCTTCCTTTGAGGCTGAGAGTTTGTGACTTGCCCAGTGTTACCTATTGGGTTTTCGTAAGTGGGGATTTGAACCCTGGTCTGCAGAGGCATAGTCCAATGCTGAAACCACCACACTATGTTAGCTCTCCTGTATACAGTCTCTTAAAATTTTATGCATTGTCTCCTAGTAAACAGTTGTTTTCTCAATGAAATAACGAACCAATGGAGAAAATACCACAGTGCCAAACATTAAAATGGCAATAGGTAAAAAGCAAGACTTAACTATTCAGTCTCTGAATATTTAGATGGTCAGGTAAATAGCATTGCCATTTATTTCTCATATAACAGAGAAACATCATTCCATCCAATAACTACCACTGTTTATGTCTAGCAAATTCTGGAGTTTTAACTGTGTTCTGTGCCAGGAGAAAGATGAGATATAAATAAAACAAAATAACTTAACATAGTGACTTTGCTAAGCACATAGAAAGTTAAGCAGAAATCTTTAGAGTCATAGGTAGTTCCCTGTAGTTAAAACTTAGGTTAATAAACTAGATTTATGAAATAGCACAAGTACCAATCAAGCATATCCCTGCATCTCTACTTTATTTGCTAGCTGTGATGCCTCTATCCTTGAAACCACAGTTTCATGTTGGATCTAAAGTAGGAAACTGCCTTTTAGTCTTAACTTACTAGGGTACTAACTAACTAGTACTAACTTACTAGGCAATATATAAGAAACGTATGAAAGCAGGATATGCTTTAAACTGACCAGGATAGAAATTGATTTCAAAGGTGGTGCTGGAGGAGAGTTCTGTAGATACCATGGGCTGTTAAAAAGACAAATAAATTGGTCCTAGAACAAACTAGGCCTGAGATGTAATGTCAGAAGGAAAATTCTATAGATGTCATGAATATCTAAAAGACAAATGAGTGGGTCCTAGAGTAAATCAGACCTAAACTCTCCCTAGAAGACAAGATGACTTAACTGAAACGGCTGTATTTTAGACATATTATGAGATGACATGACTCATTGAAAAAAGGTTAAAAAAAACAGTTGGAAAAGAGGATAACGGCACTACAGGTGGATTGATTCAGTGAAGGAAGACATGGTCGTGACTTTACAAGACTGAGACATTATGGTTGATGACTGGGTCTCCTGGAGGTTGCTCATTCATAGGGTTGCCAAAAGTCTTAAGTTGATTTGATGGCAAGTAACAAGAAAGGACAGGAATACTAATGTTAAGAGGAAGGTAGAGTAAAAGCAAGGAACGTGCTGGTCTGATGCTTGTTCATTGCTTAACAAACTAGTTTGCTTTTCTTTTAATTTTTATTAATTATAAAAGAAAAAGAACAAAACAAAACACCACGTGATTACTATAAAAGTGAAAAAGAAAACATTACAATGAAAAAGCTTATTATATTATTTCTTTCCAGATCCTTTATCATCGTATACTTACTTCACATGTTATATCTCATATTGCTTGTATATGGTATAATGCTGTTACATTCTTAACTCTATCCTTTTCAACTATATTTAACCTATTGTTGTTACTGAATATGATCCTATTACTAAACATATTAATACTAACCCTAACCTTGAATCTAACCTTAAATGGAAGCCCTAACACTAAGTGAAACCCATCCCCTGAGCCAATTATCTTTCAGCTTACTTTACTTTCCAAAATTGTAATTCTTCTTGTGGAAGTGTGACACTTCTCTCTTTTATTAGAGGAGTTTTTCGACAAATATCTTCCATATTTCTTCAAAATCATTCCCTTTGAACAATCTGTTATTCTCATTAACTCTTACTAGATAATGTCCAGGAGAACTTTGCACTGGATTGTGTACACAGACTCAAAAAAAAAAAAAAGATTGATTTGGTGGATTATGGGCTTACAGAAATATATTGGATTTTTCTAAAAGGCTTCTCACTTTCATTATGATTATGAAAGTATTATTTCATGTTTCATTGGTTCCTAAGGGCTCTCATAGTTCAGCACATGTGGCAGCTAAATAACTAATGAGTTATTATCTTCAAATATTTTTACTAGGATTAAGTTAATTCTGCATGAGTCAAATAATCCATTACCTTGTCTACTGATAAACAAGACAGTGTGGATCTTGGTATGTCAGTACATTGGGTAATGTGAGAAAAATGGTACATACATACATACCAGGGTTCTTTTTGACAAATGGTTGCTGGACTTTTTTTTTCCCAATGGGGTATCTTCCTCAGGGGTGGAAAAGTAGTTTACTTTATAGGAGTGGGAAAATAACTTGAGACAAAAGAAGTTAAAAACCTCCTTCCACTTCATTGCTCAAATTAGCTGCCTTTGGTTTGTGATCTTGGTATGATGGCCTCGAATAAATCTGGTTTTCAGAGCAAGATTCTTCAGCAGTAGGCAGTTACTGGAAGAGAAATAGTTGTTGACTGGAAGAGAGACAGAATGCAAAACAGAAACCTATATTTCTCAACCCTCATGTATGCTAACTGGGGTGGAATGGTCAATGTAGGAAGCCTCTCCGCTTTCCTTGATGACCGCCTTTTGCAAAATATTATCTGCTTGTACAACCTCATCTTTTTCACCTTTTTTCCCTTTCTTGACATCTTTGTTGATGAACATGTTGTGCTACGTGTGCAAGATGGTCATTGGAGTTATAGCAAAGCTGTTTAATAGGTGCTTTAACAAGACCAAAGTATGTCTTTTTTTTTTTTTACATCCTTCTCATATGCTGATATGGGACAGGAGACCATATCTACAGACAGGGAGCTGTGAGAAGTGTTTTGGATGAGCTGGAGATGTGGTAGTACAAGAAGAACAAGACTTTGGTGTTTTTTGTTGACAAAAGGCTTCCTACCTAAGATGATATGATTTGGACTTTGATTTGGCAGTTAAGCATGGCTTGTTACTATGAGAATTTTATTAGTTAAGAATGCAGTGTATCATTCTTATTGATCTCTCACTCACTGTACATTGCTTGTTGGCTTGTGCTTCTAGTGTCCAGTCGCTGGTGCCATTTGAAAAATGGAGTTACATTGTGCAAATGGCAGTCAGGACAGAGAGACATCTGTGTTGCTTTTGAAATGCTTCCTGTTGCCTGTTGTAGCTTGACATTGCAATGAACTGTGAAGTGGAGGCTTTGCTTCATCCTTTAAGGCAAGAAGTAAGCTTTAATTAGCAGCAGATGATTTGCAGACCTCTGTCTTAAAGGGGAGGGGATTCTTTTTCCAGGTGTGCCTTTGTTTATTTTCTAGAGGAAAAGCAACTTAGATGGCTGAAGTTCATAAACTTACACATCTAATCCGTGCACAGACATTTGCAGTACTCATTAATCATGCTCAATGCTGAGGAAATTGTTACTGATCACCCCAGCTATCTTCTGTAGTTAGCTTTCTCTGCAGGAAGCTGTTCTTTCAAGGAGTTTGTCATCAACATCCTATTTTCTTTTTGAGCTGTTATATAGCTTCCTGAATGAACTTGCGATATATTTTCACTTGATATCTGTGGGTGCTCTTGGGTGTGTTGACGCAGCCCTAGTCTTACAACTCCTTGCAAGGTGGTGAGGTATGTTCTGCCTTCAGCAAATGAATTATAAAAGATTAAAGCAAAATGTGTGATAACTGACTCTTAAACAGGACGGTTTGTTTGAAAAGAGTTTCATAAATTAAAGACAGAATCATCACTTTCTGTCTGAAAAGGAAGAGACATTGTAGGTGTGGCAGTCTCAGTATTTTGCATAAAAGAAATTGATTCTAAGATGAAAAACCTGGGACAGAGACTACATCTTACTGGTAAGTTATCCGTGGCATTTCATTTTTAAAAAGGGTTGCAAAACACTTTTTTAGAGTCCCTGAAGCTACTTAGAACAGATGGTCCTCACACAGATGGATAAATAGCAAACTGCCTCTTACTCCATATTCCACACTATGTGAGGGGTGACAATCATGAGTCACTCCAGATATTGGATTACAACTCTCAATATACCTTTCTATCAGCTGTGCTTGCTAGAGCTGCTGGGAATAGTAGGCTGTTAACGTCTTGAAGGCCTTGAACTGTTAACTGTTCAGGGCTTGAACTGTGTTGATTCTACAGTTTGTTCAAACTATTAGAATTAATAGGGATTAGTTAGAGAGGAGTCTTTGGTTAAACAGAAAAGAACTTTGGAGTCCTGCTTAAGAATGCCAGTGCAAGGAATAACCCCGTTAGCTAGAGAATTGTTCCTCTACACCCCCAAGAATGAGTACCAATATCCCATTTTTAACCCTGAACTATATGTTGGGTCTGTGAATTCTTCAGACTATTAGAATTAAAAAACATAATTCAATAGCCATTCATTGTGTACCTTACTTAACAATCATAGACTAACAAGGTTTCTTTAAGGTGAGATCCTTAGCTGTCAGAATTCAGCTCCCTGGTGATAACAGTAACAGTAAAAATGAAAGAGGCAAAATTTCATTCAGGAATTCTCTTTAAAAGCTGAACTCATTTGGCTGTTGTAGTTGAGTTGGAATGGCATCCATATATGCATCAGTTTGATTCTTGTTTGTTTTTTTGTTGTGCAGCTCTCATTCAGTTTGATGGCACATGCAGACAGATTAATGAATTCTGCTCTTTGGAAACTAAGTAGACACTTTAAAGCCAGGGGATAAAAAGGGAAAAAAATGGGGGGGCTTCCTTTCCATTTTTTCCTGAGGCATTCCTCTTCAAAAGCTTTCTGGAGTGTTTTCTTTTAGAATGATAAATAAAATATTCAAGACAAGGTATGCACACATTTAGAGCCAACCTGTTATAGTGGTTTGAGCATTGGACTATGACCCTGGAGACCAGGATTTGATTCCCTGCTTGGCCATGGAAACCTACTGGTTGACCTTGGCCGTGTCCCACACTCTGAGCCCCAAAAAACCCTGTGATACGTTCACCTTAGGGTCACCGTAGTTTGGAAACAGCTTGAAGGTACAGAACAACAACAGCATGTTCAGGGGCCTAAATATTTTAACAGTATCAGCTCCTTTCTGATCTTGGAAGTTAAGGTCAGCCCTGGTTAATACAGTGGGCCCACTATAGCCACATACTGAGGGCCCACTGTGAATACAAATGTACACAATACTGTACGTTTGAATCCATGGAGCAGAGCATTCTAGCTACCCACCTCTTCCTTCAAGGCAGCGGGTATTATTTTTAATACTGTAGGGGTTTTCTGTATATTCTCTCCAAGCCTCATTAGGCTTGCAGCAAGACTGTGAAGCCTCACAAGGCGACGTTTATACCATATGTCCATACGTATTAAAAATTGTGTTGGGCAGCCATAGGGGCAGCAGCAAGCCCCAGTTGCCAGGCGTGCCATATTTTTTGGGCTCCCACAATTGCTTGCTGCAAGCCTCCCAAGGTTGACTTGAGCATGCATGATTTTTTTGTATCAGCAAGGGGTCCTCAAACCAATCCATTGTAGATGCGACAGGTCTACTGTGCTTGGATGCAAGATGGCCTATAGATACTAGCTGCTCTGTATTTCAGAGGAGGGAACTGTCGAGACCTCCTCTGAGTATTTCTTGCCTAAGAAAATCCTATGAAAACCATGGTGTTTCCACAAGTCAGCGGGAAACTTGAAGACATTTATATCCATCCACCCACATGTACATGTTTACTACCCCAAAATCGTACCTAAAACCTATCCAAAAGAAAGACTTTTGTAACTAGTGGAGACAAAGTAATTTCTCTGCTTTACTGATGTTAATGTTTTCTTCTATTATAACAAGGGTTTTGCTGTTACTTAAACTGGCAAAATCAGAGGTTCTTTACAGTTCAAGCGTTTTTTGTAGTTCCTTACTTATAGCCCCATTTGTAGCAATAAATAAATATATATATTTTTTAAAAATATTCAATTTGTAATTATGTTCAGATAGATTGTGCTTTTAGTATATCAAATATTATTTTATGCTAAAGTTCTATATAATGAAATTTATGTTCCTAAACTAACAAAATAACTTTCAATTGTTGTTGTGTGACTTCAAGTTGTTTCTAACATTTAGCATTCCTAAGGCAAAGCTATCATGGCAAGATTTGTTCAGAGGGAGTTTGAGCTTGCCTTCCTCAGAGGCTGAGAGAATGTGACTTGCCCAAGGCTGCACTGTGGGTTTCTTTGGCAGAGCAGAAATTTGAACACTGGTCTCCAGAGTCATAGTCCAATGCTCAAACCACTACGCCATGCTTGCAGGGGATTAATAATTCATTTTTCCTCCATTTTTTTAAACTGAAAATTTCTGTTCTTTTCTGGGGCAGAATGGGAAAAATTGTTTCTTCCTCTGGCTTCAAAATTTCTAGTAGTTTTACATCTGAAAAAATGACATGTTCTTGTTTACCTTATATGCTTATACTGGCGTGTTATAGGTTGGATATTTCTGTTGAAATGAAAGATGTTTTTACCACCTACTTTGTACCTATGTATAGTTAATTGGTCTTATTTCACCATATCCAGTTTCATCTTGTGCTTACAAAGCATGTTTCTCCCCTTTTCCCTACCCAGTAGTTCCTTTTCATTTTGCTGAAATCACATGCTATGACCTGCTGTCTTAGCTTCCTGTAAACTGCTCTGGATCATGTTAAAGCAAAGGGCTAGTTTGGATGACATATGGACTGCTTTTGACCTTTGACTTTGCCACCTAAATCATATGGCTTGACAGTGAAAATGAATCGCAGGTCTTACGTGGGTTTTTAACAATTGCTTTCAGTGGAGAATTTTATTGCGTTGTAGGCTCCACTCCTGTTTTCCATAGATCCGGAGTGGGAAGGCACATACCCAGTCTTTGTTTAAAAGTAAACTTTCACATCAATCCAGTGTGTATCCTACCTTTTTTCCATTCTGTGTTTTGGCCACGCAATGAGATAGACTAGGCTGAGGCTGACAGTGAGTTGCTTAGAGTCTGTATGGGAGATCACCTTGGTGCTTGAGCTTGCGTTGCTTTGAGCTCCCAGCTAGCAGTAAACATTTGCTAGATAATTAAAAGCTTTGAACATTAATTTACTATTTAAAAAAGTTCTTGTTTGGGTACCAGCAATGCAGTAGATACTTTTAGAATCTATATCCTTAACATTTAGTGAGGAATCAGTGCTGAACTAGTCTATCATTGGAGTTCTACATATAATCTTCCTGTCTGAAGAGATGGAGGACTCTCTGTCTATTTGTTTTAGTCTTCAGGCAGAGTTAAGGGGCAGGTCAGTGGGTGGGTGCTGGAGGAAAGAGTAATATGTGAAATACCACACCACATTTAAAAGACATAATACCAGTAATATTCTTGGAGTACCCTACTGCTTCGTGCAGAGCTGCTGGAGAAAGAAGACTGTAATGAAGGAGTTTTAAGCAAACATTCTAGATGCTTCAGTCTACATAAGTGAAACATAAAAGCTGATTTTATTATACATTGAGGAAAGGCAGTCCTAGGAAATAACTATCTTTCAGGTTATTGGCAATGCATGGGAAACTGCCACAGGGTTTGGGACCAATTAGTCCCCCTCCCCGCGCCACTCCCCTTCAGACTACACTTGCCCATTGTTGTTGTTTGCCATCAAGCTGACTTCAACTTGTGGCAGTCCTATGAATGAGAGATCTCTGAGTCACCCTCATATCTTCTCTTGATATGGCCAAGGTATAACAATCTCAGTTTAGTCATCTTGGCTTCTAGGGAGAGTTCAGGCTTGATTTGCCCTAGGACCCATTTTTATTTGTACTTTTAGCAGCCCATGGTATCCACAGATCTCTTTTCCAGCGTGACATTTGAAATTAATTGATTTTCTTCCTATCAGGTTTCTTCACTGTCCAGCTTTCACAACCATACATAGAAATTGGATATATAATGACATGGAAAATCCTGACTTTAGTATTTAGTGATAAATCTTTACACTTCATAATTCCTTCATAGCTGCCCTTCTAAGCCCTAGCCTTCTTCTAATTTCTCAGTTGTCATCTCCATTCTAATTTATGACTGTGCCAAAGTATGGAAAATCTTGAACTATTTCAATGTCTTCATTGTCTACTTCAAAATTATGTAAGTCATCTGTGGTCATTATTGTAACCTTCAGCTGTAAACCTGCTTTTGCCCTTTCTGCCTTGGCTTTTGTTTTTCAATAATTGTTCCAAGTCTTTGCAAGTTTCTGCTAATAGTATGATGTCATCTACATATCTTAAATTGTTGATGTTCTTTCCTCCAGTTTTCATGCCTCCTTCCTCTGAGTCTAGTTTTGTATATGATATGTTTAGTGTACAGTGCAAGTTAAACAGATGGGGAGATAAATTGCATCTTTGCCAGTTGGAAACCGTTCTGTTTTCCATATTCTGTTCTAATGGTAGCCTCTTGTCCTGAGTAGAGGCTATGCATGAAAATAATTACTTTAAAAGTGATTCATAGTTTTTCATGATCTATACAATTAAAGGTTTTGCTATAGTCTATAAAGCACAGGCTGATAGGTATGCTGGATTATCCAACTTTTGTTTGCAGTATGATTCCTAGTGTCTCCTCCTTTCTTGAACCCAGCTTGGACATCTGGTATTTCTTGTTCCATATGTGGTAAAAATCTTTAGAATTTTAAGCATCATTCTGGTTGCATGGGAGATTAATGCAGTGGTCCAATTTCTGGTGTCTCCTTTCTTTGGGATTGGACTATATTATTGAACATTTGCAATGTGTGGACCATTCTTTTGTTTTCCACATTTGTTGACAAATTTTAGTTAAAACTGCAGTAGATTGTGTCTCTGTAGCTTGAAGCAACTCAGTTGGTATGCCCTTTGTTCCTAGTGATTTATTTCTCCCAAGTGCTCTTGAGTGCAGCTTCCACTTTCTAAAATTGTAGGTTCATCTTTAAATGATTCTTGAATGAATATGTCATTCTTTGGGCCATCCACCTCCATAACATCCACCTCCATAAAAAAAACTCTCTCTTTGGTTGCTTATCAGCCAAAATGGCAATCATAAGTGAGGCAGTATTAATGCTTGATGCCATTTTGGGCAATATATAACCAAACAGAAGTGTATTTGAGAAGGATTGGGGGCAGGCTGTTTTCATGGGGGTTTTTTCCCCTTTGGTTCCTTGGGTGTGGTTTTTGGGCAAAAATTATCTCCAAAATCCTATCAAATTGCTTTGTAGAGAGTTGAGGTAGTTGTTCAGGACTATAAAAGTGTGGCTTAGGGGGCACTTTACCCACCCTTGATGTATAGTAAAGACAGTGAAGTATCGTTCTGTTTAAATTCATCTCACATTTCTGCTTGGTAGTAGGTGGCCAATAAAGCAACTTTTAAACAAAGCAAATAGACTTTTTTTTTTAAACAGAGGCGGTGGAGACTGAAGGCTCTGGTGAGGAATGATAAATTCCTCAGGCCTTGGATGTTACTGCTGTAATACATTTTTTTTTCCTAGTAAAGGGCAGGATGTGACCCGTGAAGAGATTCTTGTATTCTGCTTTCTTCTGTTGCATTCCCTCTCTCTGATCCAGAGAACTTCCCAGAGGCCTGTTTACCTGGACTTCTGACTCTGGACATTAACTTCTCCTTACAGTTTTGCAAACTGCCTTTTGAAGCTTCATGTGTTTCAGAATTGGCTTGACGTGAAGGCAAAGCACCCTGGTTATGGGTGTTGTGGAGAAATCAAAAAGTATCAGTAGATATGTAGAATGTAGATATTGGGAACACCTTTTCCTGAGTCCTTTGAAAGTAGCAGTTCTTAAAATCCTAGTTAATCTTGCTTGCTTATGGTATATTGACATTTTTCTGTCTTGTTTGTCTTTGCAATCTTGGTAGCTTTTTCATTTGTAAGTAAAGTAGATATTGTTGCATTGCTTATAACATACAGTGCCATGTACATGTGTGCTGGAAAGCAGAGAAGGAATTATTCACCCGCTTGTTAGGACAGTTTACAAAAGCCTTTTTATTTTCCTGCAAGTGAATAATTGAGATGCTTAGAATTCTGGTGAATGAATGGAATTCCATAATATCTGATTGGCAGTATCAACTGAAGGAAACCAGCAAGTCTTTAAATTACTAAATAGGATAAATAGTACTCCTAAAATTTCTTTACTCCCTCATTCTTACATTTTGGGGTCGATTGTGATTACACAAATTGGTTTTGTTGAAGTTAACATGACATATTATGTTTAGTAAGATCTTTCCATAGTTTTCTTAGGCCAGGATAGAAATGATGGCCTCAGTCCACTTTGTTTAAACTCAGCAAAGCCTCAAATTATTATTAAGGAGAGATGGAGGTGAATAAGAGGATCAAATCTTTGTTTGGAACAAAAGAGATACATGGATAGCAGGCTACTAAACAATTGTACATAGCCTTTTCCTTAACCGGAGTATGATGTTCGTTAGAAGAGAGGTAACCTTTAAATGTGAGGTGGGTTCAGCTGTCACTGCCCATACGTTCTCTTTGCTGTTTAAACAATAGACAACCTACTCCATTTACAGATGATTGTGGCAGATCTGGGTTTAGACAAATATGTCTGCTTTCACCCGCCATCTTCTTTGGCCTGAAGGGTGGCTTCATTGTACAAGAAAATCAAAACTTTAAACTGAAAGGAGTTGTTGTTACTTTGACAAAAGGAAGCTATTTGTTCAGGTCTCTGTCTCCCCAAGTGCTCCAGCAGAGGGTTTTCTAGCAATTATATGCTGCTGCCATGGAAGCACCTTTATTTGCTCAGGTCCTGACCTCTCTGAGAGTCAAATAAGAATCGGTTATAAATCATGGTACTTGGTTTTCAGTCAGCTCACCTTGCTCTCTCCAACCCCCACATAGGATACGGTTTAGTGTATGATTTAGTGTGCAGTGTTGCTTAGAAAACCTAACTAAAGTACAGCTCTTAATTACTCTTTTCGCCATGGCAGGTACTTTGTCCTCTAGCAAGATTAACAGGAGGAACCCCACTTTCATCTCTGACATGGATTTTGGGGGTGGGTGGGAGTGAAGTTGAAGCTTTTGAAAGGTCAGCAGAATGGTGGATTTGGAGCAGGAAAGAGGGAGCAAAAGATAAGTCTTCATGTAAAGTCCTGAGCAAACAGGGAAAGGGAGGTTTTGGTTACTAAGACCAGCAGAAATCTAGCAATCTCTGGAATGATCCCTGGTAAAATACAAACCTTCATGACTCTGGCACATAAATCAGTATCTACTAAATTTGCCACTCACTTGTTTTTCTGCTGTGAAATCATGTCTGTTTAGAGCCGAAGTAGGGAATATGTAACCCTGCTTGCAACTCATATTCTGCCCTAGTGAACAGATGTAATGGCCACAGATCATGGACTACGATGTTTCCAACAACATCTTGATGCCCTTGAGTTGCGTATTCCTATGATAGAAGCAAGAGACAAGTCCAACATCATCTGGAAGGCTAAACCCATTCGCTGCCCCTGCTCTTCAGAGGTACAATTTCATAACAGAAAAACAAGTGAGTGACACATCTGCAAAAGTGCTAGGCAAGGTTACTTACTTTACAGCTACATTTCTAGAACTTTCCAGAACCAAGAAATTGTAATTGGGTGTGGAAAACAGATGTAGTTACAAATATACATAATTTTGCAAAATGAGCATCATTCAGAAGGGACATAATAAGAGTCTAGAATGCTCTCTGCTTGGTTCTCACAGGTGAAACTATAATACAAAGTGATATATGACATTTTATTTATAGTGCTCAACGTCTAAGCGGTCCAGATATTTTTGTCCACATTTTCTTTCTTAAAAAAGCATCCTTAACTCTGGACTTCACTCAGGTGACCAGCTAAGCCACAGGTCATTATAATAGGGATGAGCCTAGAATTTTCTCCCAGGAATTTTGTGTGCATGTGTGTGCAGCTTCAGGGAGAAGCTTGGAAGCTTTTGCTTCCAGTTTAGATTAACCATGGCTTGCTTGTGTTGTTCAGACCAACTACCAGTGGTTAATTTTAAAACAGACCCACTCCATAATCCATGGTCAGAAGCTAAGTTGTTTCAAACAAACAAGATTAATTCCAGTTCAGACGACACAACAAGTTGTCAGTATTTTTAAAACACCTGAAAGTCTCCTGCAAGGCCTTGTGTTTAACTATATATGTTGATATTCTGCCTTTTAGGGAAAAGGATGTTATAAATAAATGTTGTTGTTGTTGTTGTCATCATAATCATCATCATCCCCTGGAGATAACCAGATAAGTAATTCAGATAGTCCAGAGTCTGAACTCTCCAAATTAACCTGCTGCCACCACTCACTGATCTGCAGAGTGCAGTAACATTCTTGTCTACATGCCTATGCAATCCATAGGCTCTCCTGCTGTCAATTATTGTTTTACTGATTCTTTTTATATATGAATGTTAGTGTAGTTCTTTTTAAAGAATAATTGATTGCTCTTCTTGCTGCTTCTTGCTTCCACAGTTCATTTTCAAAAAAACGCATTCTGAAGAAAGAATAATCTACAATGTCTTTGCCAAAGTTCTTGTTGTAGGAAGATTCTGATAACTTTCAGCTGTTGTGAATAATAAAGTGTACTGTGAATCATCGAAAGTTCATCACAGAAGTGTGTTTATAATAATTGTGGCAGAAGAGGGCTGCTACCAGTGGCATCATTTAACCGGTATGTCTCAAGGTCTACTTTTAAGTAGTCAGGACTACATTCAGACAAACACAGGTGAAAATTTGTCCCTTAGGAAAGCAAAAATTGTCAGCCAACATTTAACAGGGGAGTTGAGGGGAATCTTGCTATATTTTTGGTTTCTTTTACCTGTTTTAGGGCTTTTATCATTAGGGATTCCAGTTGACGTTTTCCAAAAATGTAAGGGAAGACTCCAGATGTCTTGCAAATATTCCACATGCATTGCTTAAGAAGCAAAACAGCTTGCATTCAAAAACTGTTCTTCATCAAACACTATTTATTTATTTATTTATTTGTTTGTTTATTTTATTTGCATCACACCTTTCTCTTTGCAGAGGACCCAAGGCAGGACCCAAACACATCCCGTTTTCTGCCCATTACCTCACCTTTTGAAGGTTCCATTGTTAAAATGGATAGGCTAGTAGTTTCCTTCTTTAAAGTCTACATGAGTGGAATCTCACCCTCTTTGGCTGTCTCACAACAGTACCTACCCATGGCTCTGTGCCTAATGGCACTGAACCTGGCCATGATACTGATAAACATAATGGGCAAGCTGCTTGCCACTTTTATTTTGTTCCTACTTAGACTCAAGGTGATTTTCTTCCTTAAGTGCTACCACACTGGCTTGTCACACAATGCTGAATAGGTAAACAATACCACTTCTTCCAGTGGAAGAAGTAAATCCTAGAATGAGATGGGACTTTTCCTACCAAAGGTAGTGTTGGAGTTCTGTTTAAAGTTGCAGATCAGCCTTTTCTTTTTTTCCCTTTCTAACTACTTCATTAAAGATTGTTCTGCACTCAGTATACACCAGGTTCAACACAGAAGGGACTAGATAGAGACCCCAGATCTCTTTATATATAAATAAGGAGCCTATTAGATTCTGTTAGTATTGTTTCAATGATCAGTCACAGAGGCTGTATAGATAGCATGCTAAATTACCAGACTTCTTACTCTGGAGTTATTCTGAGGTGATTCTTTGTGGGCCGCTAGTTGCATGGGGGTGTGTCAGTTCTTTATCAGATCGTCCCAGTCTTATGGAAAGATGCTGCCTTTGGTAAGGGAGTACTCTCTAATGGCATCTGTTCCATCTTTTGTAGGTTGGCTTATGGTCATCTGTGTGAATGTATGTACTGAGACAGTAAAGACAAAGGATTATAACAGCTTGCTTACCTGTAATACTGGTTTGACTTTGTAGTCACGTCACACAACCCAGTTACTGTTCTTGGGCAGCTTTGCCACTTGATCACAATTACATTCCAAGGAACTGGATGGAAAGCAGAAAATATACTCAAAATTTTGCATGTGTGCATTGTGTTATTGCTAAAAGGCATTCTGTCCAGATAAGACGCTAGCCAGGCACAGAATCTGTATGTGTCAGTGCATTTGTAACTGTTTGAACAGCCATTTCTTCTTACTCCTCATTTCCCTCCTTTCCTAAACGCTAGTAGAAATGCCTGCATCTAAAATGGAAGAGCTGCTGGGCTTCTGTTTTGTGTTCCTCTCCGCCTTTTCTTGGGTAACAGAAACAGAATCTACTGCACACTGACCTTGTCTACCACAGTTATGGTCAAGAATCAGACACTGTTATTTTGAGTGTGATCCTGATAGTTTATTTTTGTCGTAGCAACCTGTGCGTATCTTTCTTGGACTGTGTAGGGATTCAGCAATTGAAATATTTCATCCTGAGAATGCTTTTTAACAGCCTTTGTCTTGTCCTACATTTTGAGCAAATGAAAAATAGCAGGTCTGGAAAATACTTCAAACACTTCACTTTAGTACTGTGACATGCGTCATTTATACACAGGAATGAGGTGTTTTTCCCTGTAAAGATGTGCAAGATCATTGATGTAATAGTGCTGTCTTGAGTTTCTCTCCTTGCTATTTATCCATTCATGATTCGTGCACTTAGGGTCACCTACCCCTTGCCAAACTTGGTGTGGAAGTACAGCAGAAAAAAACAATGACACCCTAGGCCTGTTTCTTCTAATAACATGGAAATCATTCAGCACTTGCAGTATAAGGGCCTTGCCTGTAAGTAACCCCATGTCATTCCCTCCAAGGTGAATGACCACTACATCATGTGGAGGTCCTCAGCACTCCTCAAACAGTAAGGGCAATAGCCCATTCTGCTGCTGACCTCGGCTGCCCAGGCACTGTACTGTGGCCACTTTTCTCAGCCCTAGCTGAGCCCCAAAATGGCCTGGTGTGCGACTCAGAAGACCTTGCTGTGGCTGCAAATCTGACCCACTGCCTTGCCACACAGTGTGATAACTGAAGCCCCTGTCAGAGCTGCTGATGACGAGCAGCAGCTGTTGGTCCCTGTGGCTCTGGCTGGAGATGAGTCCTGCAGCTCAAGAGCTCCCCCTGCTGCCATGGACCAAGCAGGCTCGGACGTTCCTCTGCCTGCTCCTTTAGGGCAACAGGGATCCGATTCTGAGGATGGTTTGGAGCCTGTGCGAATCGGCCCACAAACAAGGCGGAGACTCAAGAGAGCTGAGCAAAGGGAAGCTTTCTTGATTAAGTTCAAGAAGCAGTGACTAGCCACACCTGTGTCTTGGGCTATATAACTGCCTGCCTGGAAGCTTTCCTTTGCTTGTGGTAAACTTCTTTCAAGCCCTTCTCTTGCCTGTTCCTTGCTTCCAGCACCCAGTTCCTGCTACCTTAATTGATCTCTTGACTCTTGGCTTTTGGAACTATGACTGTGGCTTTCGCTTGATGCTCTGGTAAATGAACTCCCTCGTGTAAAGTGCTTGCTTGTCTTCTCCCAGCTGGACTTTGCTGGCTCTCACACTCCCTTCTCTGGGCTGGCTCGCCACCAGGGTCTCTGACCTTGAAACACAGGACCTGATGTCTACAAGGAAACATAAAACAAAACTGGTTAGTAAGAAGTACAATCAAAACTTCATTGGATGGATGTACCTCCTGAAAGCTGATGATTTCCTGTGCACAATGCACTAGATGTAGTGAAAACCCAGGCCCATCACTGCAGCTGTGGAAGCCACCTTAAAACTTAATTCCACCTGGCCCAAATACTACAGCCCCTTCAAAGTCCCCATCCAAAATTGAAACCTGGTAAGGGGTGAAAAGTTAGCATGACAGAACAAAGGTCCCAGTTGCGGTCCCCTGAGATCTACATAACTCTGCAAGGCATGGATGAGGCACAGTGAGGGATCAGAGCAAAAACTTACATGTAGTCCTGCTCCCCAGTTGGTCAGACTTCAAGTTCCTAATGCGCAATATGACTCCCTGTTTATTGAAATTGGCAGTGTCCTGCCTGAGTTGTCACTTTTGAGGCCATCACTAACTTACTAATATGTAAAGTCCCAAAGAAGGTAGTCTAAGAAGCAGCATGTAAAAGAACCACCTCAAATTAGAATTACAGATCTCTGCCCCACACCTTACCCAATCTCTTAAGTACATTGGGAGATACTGGCCTATGAGTGTGCTTAGTGTGACCAAATTCTCTCAGATAGCCTTCTAGTGCCTTCTACACCCTTAAATCAGAGGTAGTGTCTACCATACCTTGATGATTGCAAAGGCCAAAGTGGACAATTTAGACCTAATAGTTTGATGACCTGGATCCTTGTCCTTCAAGAATACACAGGAATGTAATGTGTGCTCCACAGGAAGGGGCCAGGTAGCACTGAGTCCATAAATCATCTTGAAAGACTCAAATTCCTGACAGGCCTGCTCATAGCCACATCTAGTGCTTGGAGTTAATGACAACGCTATGGCTTGAATGATTTCACCCCTCCAAAGTTCCACAGTTGAATGGCAGGAGAATGGGGCCAAGGTATGCCTCTGGGCTAGCTGCTTGAAGCGCTTCATCTACTGGTGGGAAAGAGAGTCAGCAATTCCATTAGCCACACCAGCAATGTGCACCACTGTAAACATTTTGAATGGCAGATACTGCATTACGAATGCCCTTAAAAGATACATGACCCTTGGTGATTTAAATGACCTGTTGTTGACAACTTGTACTGTAGCCATGTTGTCACACCAAAAATGGACTGATAAGTTGGCAATCTAATCAGCCCAAATCTTTACAATAATGATAATCAGAAAAAAATCCAAGATGGTTAAATCAGACAACTAGCCTGCTCTGGCCCACTTTGCAGGCCAATCATGTGCACACCAGTGCCCTCTAAAATGAACCCCAAAACCAGTAGGCATCAGAAGCTACCTGCAAGGTTCCTTTAAGATGCAACTCATCCCTCCAAACCATTGAAGGTTGACAGGAGCTCCCGACAGACTTGAAAATCCACCTTAACATCCCATGTTAACCTAATCCTGTGATGAGGTTGTAAAATGCCAGCTTTGGCATCATACAAATGCCTCAAAAAGGAGTGCCTAGACTGACTGCTCTACAAGGTAAAGTTCAGGTGGCCAATAAGAACCTGAAATTCTTTAAGTGTGGCCTTCTGCTGCACTCAAAACTCAGAGAAGCAAGCACCCAAGTCTCTCAGTGTGGCTTGTGGCAATCAACAAAACTGGTCAATGGTGTCTATCTCAATCTCAAAAACAAAAACTAACCAATAATGTTGCTGGACCTTCAATCTTCTCATGAGCTTCCCGGTGAGAGCAGAAAACTTGTTCAACAAGGAAAGACTCTTTCTCATACCCACCAATGAACAAGAAATCATCTAAGTAAAAACAACCCTGGGCAAACCAGACCTAGACTTCAATGTTCACTATGAGAAGGTACTGAATTTCTCAAAAGCGGAACAGGACACTAAACAACCCATAAGTAATGTCCTGTCCACATAATACTTATCCTCAGACCAAAACCCCAACAGTTCAAAGTCTCGTGGATGCATGGGAAGAAGACCAAAGGCTGACTTGATGTCACATTTTGCCAGCTCAGTCCCAGTGCCCTGCCTGCAAACGGCAACAGCGGCAGCATCAAACAAGGTATACCTAACTGTAAACAGATCTGATGGAATGGCATTATTAACTGAGTCTCCTTTCGGATAAGATAAATGCTGAAAAAGTCTGAACTCACCAGGCATCTTTTTGAGAATGACTCTAAGCAGAGATATGTTATACATATCCCTTGACTAACAATACACCCTGGGGGATATCCCATTTAAAAATAGGCCATCACACAGGCCAACTGTAACACATGCAAATTGCTCCCACCCAGGAACTACACAAGTATATATACTGTTTCTCACTTCCATGCCACCAGATCTTCTGAAGATGCCAGCCACAGATGCAAGCGAAACGTCAGGAGAAAATACTAATAGAACACAGCCTCAAAGCCCGGAAAACCCACAACAACCTATGGATTCTGGCCATGAAAGCCTTCAACTTTAAATCTGGTATTGTCTGCCAGTTGAGATGTAATCCATACCCCCCACAGCCAGCCAAATGTAAGAGTGCCCTGAGTGGGTGTATTCATGCACAACTCACCTTGTGGAATTTGCGGTAGACCCAGAGTTCCCTGAGCAGCAGTGGATGAACCTTGCCCAGTGTTAACAAGCAAGGCTTCCGTTCCCTCATTATGGATAATCTTGCTGAGAGTATCTAGTCAGGAAAGAACCATGGCATTAAATGCATCCCTGTGAAATTTCCTAGAACCACCCTTATCAGACTTCCTCCTCTCAGGTTCTTCCAGTTTTGAGAAGATAGCAGTTCTTTTCATCACTTTGTTGTCATCATCTGAGGAGCAAGGGATAATAGGAAGTGGGTGCTTAGCAGGATTTTTTTTAGCAGGCCCTTACCCCTTTGAAGCCCCAGAGCCCACTTTGGGAGCTATGATCAGCCAACACATAACAGTGACTTATTAGATTCCTGGTTGGCCCATCCTCAGCTCCCTATTGCCTAACAGATTATTTAAGATAAGTTATTTTTACATCCCCCTCCCAAAAAAAACAACAGATGAGCAAAGTATATATGAATGTACTCCCCAGTTAAACACCAGGTGAGCCAAATATCCATGAATGTGCCCCCTGGTTGAACACCAGGTGAGCTAAATATCTATGAATGCGCTCCCTGGTTAAGCTTCCTCAGAGGAACAGAAAGACAAACCTCTTTTGAACAAATCTTGCCAAGAAAACCTCGTGATAGGTTCACCTTAAGTTTCCATTAAGTTGAAACGACTTGAAAGCACATAACAGCAACAACAAATTTGCACCAGTCTGACTGAGAGATCACTTAATCCACCTTTTAGATTAGTTTACCTTTTAAAAGAACCAATGTGCCACAGTTGATGTAGAGAAAGATCTGGATCTGTGAGATAGAAGCCCTGTAGAGGAATTAAGTGCACAATGCAGATGAGGCGCCCAGGGAGGGGGGGATCACGCTGAGCTTGCTCCCTCTGTCATCTTTTCCTTTGTCTTCTGTACAAGAAGGCTGATAAGCCTGAAGTTGAGAGCATCCTGTGTCTGGCGCAGCTTTGCACATGAATGGCAACTCTGGGAAATTAGTAACCAAAATTGGAACCCTGAAAAATCAGTGTGCCAACTTGCATTGACAGCCTCCCACCATACATAAGAGAACACAGCTGCAGACAAAGGGGTACAGTACATGCTTGCTGTCCTCAGTTGGATTTCAGCTACACACATAGTTAAAGTCTAAATAAACCAGCAATATTTATAGATTGGATCTGTGACTAGTTTTTATTTGAGAACTGCCTTAGGTCCAATCTTGAGGAAAAGTCGGGATGTAAAGTACTTATCATCATCTACAACAGGAGTGTCAAACTCAATTTCATCTTGGGCCGCATCAGCACTATGGTTGCCCTCAAAGGGCCGGTTATATCTGTAAGACTATATAAATGTATCTGCTCTTTTATCATATTAAATAATTGCCTCTGTGCCTCTCTCTGCTCCACCCACCCCCTGTGCCTCTTTCTACCCCCTCCGCCCCTCTCTGTTCTGATGAGTCTGATCCCCACATTGTGGGCCCCCGACTGCCTGTATTCTGAAGAGGGGCCCAGCAGCCAGCACTCACAATCTACTTCTGACTGCTCCTCTATCCAACTCTCATGAGCTGTGTGGAGCATTGCGATGGTAACCCATGGCAATGCTCTGATGGCGAGACTTGGACAGAGGAGCAGTCAGAAGTAGAAGTAGATCATGAGTGCTGGCTGCTGGGCTCCTCTTCAGGATACTGGTGGGTAGAGAGTCTGCAATGTGGGCATTGGGCTCTTCAGGCAGGGGGAGTGCTGCAGCTGCAGGAGAGGTGTGAGGGCCACATGAAATGGCCTGGTGGGCCAGATTTGGCCCACGGGCCTTGTGTTTGACACATGTGATCTACAACTACCACAGCCACTATTATCACTTGAAGATCAACCATGGCAGATCAGGGGTTCATTCCTACTTCCTTGCCTTATGAAATACTAGCAAGTCTGGTAGCTATCTATCTCCCCATCCCCACCTTTTGTCCATATAATCTGCATGTGACTATGAGATACACATTGATTTGAAAGCAGCCTTATACATTCTTAACACTTGAACGTCTTTCTTATACTGGCTCTCATTTTAAGATGATCAATGAATTTCACAATATCTAAATTGTTGAGAGATGTTATACTTCAGTAATTAGATGGCAGAACAATGTGGATTTTAAGAGTCTTTAAACCCTCTTAAAATCCACATTGTTCTGCCATCTAATTACTGATTAGATGGCAGAACATTTTGCACCTTGTCAGCATTGCATTTAAATCATTGCCTTTGACAATTAACTTGAATTCAATATCCAAATTTGACAAATATTTGAGTTCTAGTGTATCATAGCAATCATAACTGCTATGGAGTTGGACAGGCTAATAATGTGGTGATAGTGAGGTTATTAAGTTGAAATGTAATTGTAACCGATAAGATCAGAAGGTATTCCACTTGACAAAATCTATGTGTTTTTGGAGGAGGAAGCATACACTCCATTCCTGCTACTCTGTTGGGCAGACCTTGTTATTAACCTCATTTGGTACAATTGCTCAGCTTTGGGCAAAGTAGGTAAGGAGTGGGAAAAAGAAACAGAAACTCAATTTCAAAAATAAAGGACGTGTAAAATAACAGGAAAAGCTGCTAAAGTAAACCTATGTCCATCCCTGGACATGAAAAGCCTGCCAGAATAAACATTGCCTCTAGAAAACACTCCTGCTTGAACAAGTACCCAAGGGGAGTGAGCTGTAAAGCTGGGGGGGGGGGGAACAGTGTAGGTCCCTCCCTTTGGGCAACTAGCCATTCATGACTTTTTTGGTGTGGCTGGCACTGCTGGATGAACAGCAGACTATGGGGATTGCAGGAAGATCAGAGGAAGAAAGATGGTCTTATCCAGCAGTGCTGTTCCTAACAGAGTCAAAGGTCTGTCTGATACAGTATTCTGCTTCACATAGTTACCAGCCATTCTTCGGAGGAAGCCACAAGCAAGACATGAGTGCATAGCCCTCCCCTGCTTGCTTCCCAGGAACTTGTAATGTTATTATTCGGGTGTTATATTGCCTCTGAATATGAAAGTTGCATAGCCATCATGACAAATAGCCATTGATAGACCTATCCTTCTTGAGGTTGTCTAATCATTCCTTTAAAGCAATCTGAATTAGGGTTGGAAAAAATATTAACTGTTGTTCATTTCTTGGTTGGAAAAATGACTTTCTCAACACTCAGAAAAATCAGTTAGGAAGAACAATACAGCAGTGAACATTTTGTGCATTTTTTACCAGGATTTGCACATTCCATCATGTTTCAGGAAATTATTCTGTGTAGAGGTACAATTTTTTTTTGCATGGGAATTGTGGGGTTCTGTGCAAAAAATTCTGTTTTCAAGCAGCTACATGGTTATGTTTTCTGTGCACCCCCCCCCCCCAAAATCTTGTGCATCAAAAATCTTTCACAAAAAGTGCTGTGCAAAAAACAGCACTCTTGCACAGGAAATAAGCATGTGGTTTTGTTGTACAAGATTTCATGCAACATTTTTGTTGTGCAGGATTGCTGCCTTTTGCTTAGAAAACAGGAATATTACACAGAAAAATTACACATGGCTTATTGGAAATAGTGTGGGGTTTTTGTGCCAAACCCCACAATTCTCATGAAAGAAAAAGGGGGGTATTTCTGTGCTAAATAGTTTCCCAAACACTCTGGGTTGTGTGAATACTGGGTGAGAACAGCACGGAAATATTTGTTTTCTATGCAGCAGGGAGCAGTGTGTGGAAATCATTTGTTCTCACTTTTGAGAACAAAAGAATAGAATATTAATATCCCTAATCTGAATTCTTGGTCATCACTGCATCCTGTGGCATAGAATCTCATTAATTCTTCACTGTGAAGTAAATTATTTTGTGTAAATGATAGTCCTAACAAAATTAAGATCCCAACTAGATGAGTTACAATTTCAGAGGAGAACTAAAAGGTCAGTTTTGTGTCCTTTCTTCAAATATATTAGCATGCCTGCTTGCTTTCCTGCTAGAGGGTGTTTGTTTGTCAGTGACTCTATATAAGTAGCAAAATCCTTTTAGTATTCTGTTTATGGTTGAAGTGGCAAATCCAAATGGTGGTACATTTGTTCCCTATAAACTTGATCACAACCTGCTTCTGATACAGATATGCTCTTGGAGTGTCCTGTTACCTTCTGTTGAGCTTATGCTGGAACATGTCCTAGTAGTTGTGCCTAGCAGAGCAGGTATGTCTGGCAATACCTTCCCCCTCCAAATCTTCTGCCTCAGCTTTCTGGCTAACCTTGCCTGGTAGAAAGGCTGTCAACTTTTTATTGAAGAGCAATGAAAACTACAGGGTAACATTTTTGGCTTGTGATCAGAGCTGAGTAAATGTTTTAATCTCCCTATCATTTGCAGAATTGATACTGAAATTAATTTTCTAAAACTGCTTTGATCGTTCTTTAGCTGTTATTGTTAATGATCAATTAGCATCTTGAAGGTTTCTACACATTTTTCCCAAGGGCTGCAACCTGAATCCATTTTACGCAATCTGCTTAGCAAGTGGGAGACTGACTTGCAATCTTCCATCCTACTTCCATTCTACTTCCTATATCCTACTTCCATTCTACTGAAGAAAGACTTTGCTCTCCTAAAATGCTTCCAATATTTTGCTTCCCCAGTGAAAGTCAGGGATGAATAGGTTAATAACTTCAAAATATATTAACAGAAATAACAGCTGAAGAGGTCACAAGGCAGACCCAATGAAAAGAGAGAAATCCACTTCTATAAGCAGTTTTCCTACCCTTTAAGTTTGCTCCAGGTAAGGCATGTGCTGAAATAACATCAACACAACACATGCTTCATGTTTTATGAAGAGATTTGGCACAATGTTGTTTCATTTCGTTTTGAGCCACAGCTTAAGGATACCCTTTTTTTTTTTCCAGTAAATGTTTCAATTGCTCTTGTATGGCTGATTTCAGAAGTGCTATTCTCCTTTTGTTCTGGTGAACTGAGTGGGTATGAAACTTAATACCCAACAGCCATATTGGCCTAGATTTGAACTCATACAGAATTCTATTTGTCTTGAAATTCATTTTGGAATATTTTGTGTGTATTGGGGGCGAGGGAGTCTGAGTTAATGTTTGCTGTCTTTGCCAGAGGCCTCAGTTTTATAGCATTAAGATATAACTGGGAGAGGGAAGAGATTTTCAAAACAAAGGCAAACTGGTTGGAGCAGTTTCTAAGTGGATGCTTCTTGACTTCTAAATTAATGGTTATTTTAAAAAATTGTAGTTTTTTGTTTTAAATGTATAAAGTGAGTCATCATGTGCCAAACACTTTTATTAGAAAGAGCTAGCACTCCAGATTTCAAAAGAGAATGAATTGTGGCTCAGATCACGTGTAGCAGGGGAGAGCAATTACCTAAGTCTGGTGCCATGCGTACCTAGCACTTGATCTTTGAGGGTCATATCCCTTACTGCCATACCCCAAATCCTGATGTTTTTCCCACTTAAATACCCAAAATGTATCCCCTCTGGGCGGTTTGGTGGGCAATGTTGCTAAATTTATGCCCCTTCAGCTGTTTTACTGTAAGCAGAATCCTTCTGGAAACTGGGAAGATACCTTTTTAAAACCAGAAAGTAAACCAGAACTTTCTTTCTGGTTTTGAATAAAGGCCCTCCTTGTATCTGCCACAGTTTGTAGGGGCAGAAATGTGGCAAAATTGCACCCACACCAACTATAGGATGCAGATGCATTTAAGTAAAAAGAAAAAAAAAGAGGAGGAAAATGAGAGTTTTTGGAAGCCTTAAACAGCTAGGAGGGAGAGTTGCACACAACTAATGGCTTTTCCTATTTGTGATCAGTACTAAAGTAATACACAGTAAATGGACTTTAAGCTGCCTTAATAATTTTGGCTGCCCCAAGGAGCCCTAGAACTAGATTTTTTTCACTGCAGGTTTCAAGGAGACATTTTTAGTGACTGAGCAGTGTTTTTGTAAAAAGACTAAACAATAAATAAATAAGTTTCTGTTCCATTATAACTTCATGAATAATACACGAAACATTAAGTCCTCTATATTTGCAGCTTTTTATTGGATGCAGCCTCTTTGTGGTATCGTTTATTAAAAACTAGAAACTCAGGTACAATGCAAACTCTCTCTCTCTCTCTCTCTCAAGTAACAGAGTAGGGAATTTGTGCCCAGTCTCTGTTTTTGCACCAGTATCTTGTTCGTACATACATAGATGAATTCCAGCCTACATAAAGCTTGTGCACTGCAAGAATGGATCATTGTAAGGCATGTTTATGCCTGTGTGTATGCGTTATTTAGCTGTTTTGCCTAACACTTGGAAGAATAGATCTAGTCCTTCGCACATGTCATGGATATGGCTGTTGTATATCAGAATATGACTTGCGTATTTCTTCTGAAACAAATAAGCAATGTAAAACAGTATAAGGAGCTTAGAGTTATCTGTCTTGACATTTTTACTGTGGTCTCTTGCAGTTACTTCAGAACTTATTTTGTCCATATCAGTTAGTTGTAACTGAGCCAGAGGCTTGTTTCCTATACACAAATACAACTACATAGTATGGTTGGTCTTATTTATTGCTTCATCTTACAATTTTATTGGTCAACGTTTGCTGTTGAGATTTCAAAAAAAAAAAAGCCCCCTTTTAGTTTATTCACTTTCTTTGACTGAAGTACTGTGAAATGCTAAATACATTTATTTTCATTGCCTTTTTGATCATGAAGCAAAAGCACCATACATGGTTACTGTCTGAGCAGAGAGTAATGAGTGCTCACTGTGCTGCTGTTGGTAGATTAGAATAAGAAAGTGGGGCAAGTTCTTTAAAATACGTGTATATCTCAGTTAACGAAGCCTCTGACTGTGAATCTCCTTTTTACAAAGATTTATTTTTCCTTTCTTCATGAGCCTCTGGCTGGCTGGAAGTTTTTTATTTAGAGGCATCAGCATTGGAAGAGTACTGGAAGAGGGATGGAGAGACACAGATTTCTAGTTGAAGCAGTAGAAATGCAGTAAACAATGCAATAAACAAAGCTTGAGCTGGGAGACAGCAAGATTCTCCTCTTGACAATCCTACAATATCTGTGTGTGCCTGCTTACAACAGCCAAGGCAAATTGCCTCTGACTGAGAATCCATTTACTTGAGCATGTATGAACATCAAAACAGGAAGCAGTGGGGAGGGCAGATACAGCTTGAAAATAATAATAAAAAAGTGGAGGCTCATGAAAGAAAAAGTAATCCCGTGATGGAAGACAACAAAGGGGATTTGTTTACTTATTGAGACTTACCTGAGCTGGTTGCTTAATATCACATTTGCATATTGTTAGCCTTTTACCAGTCAAGCAAAGTAATTATCTGAACTCTCACCTCTTAACAGCCCTGATGCAAAAACTTGATATTTCAGGCAAAAATAGGCATCTTCGTGTCCTCCAGATATTTGGGATTACAACTTCCATAAGGACCAGCCATCATAGCCAAAATTAGGAGAGTTATAATCCAAACACACTTGAAGAGGGTTTGTAGTTCTGTTATCTCAGTGCAACCATGGGCACGTTGAAATGTTATAATCAGAATTCTGTTGGTTAGAGAATCTGTTAGGCAGTATCTACTGTTATGTAGTCCATGTTTATTTCAAGTGGAAATGTTTTTTCCCCCTTGCACATTTTAGAGTGCGATTGTGTAGGTCTTTGTTAGTAGCTGGCTTTAGCAGAAGGATGTTTGCTGAAAGCAAAGAGGATATGACTGAATTAAAATCCTAGATTCTTTTTGTCACAACAAAGTAACCTCCTTTCATTTTGTACAATAGCCTTCTTTTTTGCCTCCAGGTTAATAGTTGATGTTCAGATCACCTAGGCATTTGCCTCTTAAGAGACTGAGTTTGACTCATGTGCGTCCAGTTGCTGATTCCAAACCTAAGGAGTATTAAATACCTTGCAGTCTGCACATATTACAAGTGATGTTCTGCAAAAAGTTGCAGTATGTGGTTCTTGCATTCTGGCTTCATACCAAGATTTCTTCCCTGATACTCAGTTCCATTCTCACCGCTGGTTGCCTACTATTTCCCCTTCAAACACACTCAATGTTTCTTGGTCAAGATTTTTTGTACTACAACTAATCTTGATGTTCTTCCAATCCTGCTGATATATCATGTGCATGGTTGTTGGCATTTTGACTACATAAGAGTTAGCACTTGGACAATGAATTTGCTGTTTGTATTTTTGAATGTACATCTGCTTTAGGTTAATGTTTGGATCTTTTTTCTTTGATAGTTCTAACATCAAAAACCGTTTGGTAAGTTCTTCAGCAAGTTCCAACAACCTTTATTGTAGGTTTGGATCAAAGGTGGTCCACTGTGTTTTCCTGCCTAAAGTAAAAGACAAGTTGGCATATTCTCCCCTTATAGTGCCTGTATCTTTGTGAAGAGTAATGTCTTTCACAGTGGGGCGTGTATATTTGCCACAAAGACTCACGCCCTGGCACCTCTCTTTTAGACAGTACCTGCTACAGCCGTCCTCCAGCAGCCACTGTAAGCTATGTGCAACTACCCTCTTTGGTGTGATTCTGGGCTCAGTCATGACATGTCTGTTCAGTGCCAGAGCTCAGACATGGAACATCTGTAATAATAAAAAAATCTGTCTGTCTTTGGCAGCAGTAGTTCATTGGGACATCATGTTATCGACACTTCAAAAACGGAAGGTGTGTTTTCAGTCGTTCAACTTACAGTGTGAAGTTTTATATCAAAGTACAAATGAAAACCAGAAGGTGAAAGGCATCTTTTAGAAGGAGTAAAAAGAGTGCCAGCCTCTTCCATCCCTGCTTTCCATACCTCTTATTCCCTTAGCCATTCACCATATCCACAGTATTTCTTGACCACACAATCAAGACCTGCCCATTGGTCTTCCAGCACACCTGTAGCCTTTACTGACCATTGGGTCATTGTGCTAGATGCTTAAAAAACAGGAATGTCAGGAAAAATAGGAAGACTCCTTTTGGAGTGTTAGGTTTAGACATGGGCAGTGCCAAGTACAGTTCAGCTAGAAGACAGGAAAAAGCTTACCTAAATACTGCTGTTAAGATTCCTGCGGCAGGAAAAAAGATGGGAAAGATAAAAGGGCTAAGATATGACTGCTGAGATTCTTGAGGTTACAGAAAGGTGCAGCAAAACAGAAGAGGTATTTCTGAGGTATTGCTGGTAAGACTCCTGAGATTTAAAAAGTGTGGAGTAAGACAAAGAGGAAAAGAAGAGTTCCCATGAACCATATTGATAATGTTAAGTATGGGTCTAGGCAGTGCTGTATACATTTCAGCTATTTCAACATAGGAATAGACAGAAGTCTTTCCTGAGCAGGTGTAGATTCATCCACCTGGATAAGTGCAGGGAAAAGGTGAAATGGTGTGAGTTCCAACAAACTTGACACAAGTCTGACACATGGAAGGGAAGAGGCAGGCCCTTCTGTCAAAAACAGATGCACCTCTGTATTCCTTCCCTTTAAATCACATTGCCCCTTGCTTTTAGGAAGTTGTAGTTTCATCAGCCTAAGCAAGAACGAGAAAAAGGGGGATGTCAGATGAGTATTACAGGACATATGGAGGGCTGTATCATCTTTGTTCATGCCTGGCAGCTCATCATTTCCTGAAGTCCACCTGGCTTCAGGTAGGGAGAGGACCTTCCCAGTATGTTTGAAGCTTGGTTACTCCCTTACGATATTTTGCCAGATGGGATATAGTGTCTGGTTTTCAACTTCTGTTTTGATATATAGTCAGCCCTCCACGTTTACTAGACCCATGCAAAAGTAGAAAAAAGCTGCAAATATCAAAGTGTGTATATGGTGTGTGTGTCTATGGGAAGGGGGCTGAGGCATGTTGGTGGAGAGCAGGGTCCAAACCAGGTCAGAGAAAGGAGTTTGGGGGAAGTTGACATGGTGGCTCTGTACTTCACTCGTCCCCATCTCCTTCCTTGGCGGTGTGTGGGGGCATTGCGAAAAGGTTTGTGGTTCTGAGAAACTAGGCTGAGATCCATCTGTAGCTGATTGCACAGCAGCTGGTGGTGGAGGAAGAGGACTAGAGGTGGGTTTTTAAAGTGCCTCATGGCCTGAGCGGCTGAGAGAGAAGGGTGGCTGAGAGAGAAGGGTCCCCCAGAAAACATGCCATTGAGGTAGGAGGGGGAGGGTTGGAGAAACAAATAATCACATCCATAAAAGTTAATCAGCAGATGTGGAAGGCTGACTGGTATCTTTATAGTGGTGATACGGCAGGCTTACTGCTAAGTTTTTTTCCCCTTTTACCTCACTGACCTTTGCTGTTTGGTTTTTATAACTTAAATTTTACTGTGTTACTATTTCCAGTTGTCATTTCAGCCACCCAGACAATTTTCAGAAAATGTTGAATATAAATATTTTAAAGTAACTGAAACATGTGTTCCATACTTGTTTGTGAGCCTCATGAGAATCATATTGGCTTAGAGAGGGTTGTCAGCCTCTCCCTCTTACTTGGCATTACCGTTTTGAAGGCAGGAATACAGAGGTACGTAGATTCCCTGGGCCAGGTTGTGCTGAAGGCAATTCCCAAATATTGCCATTGCCTAGAGATTTTGATCTCTTTTGTAAGCCCAAACTAATTGGAAATAAGGGAAGATTAGTTGTTTTCAGACGGTAATAAACATTTGTCCTAACATTACAAAGAGGATGTTTGTCCATTGTTCTAAGGACTGGCTGAGAAAATATAATTTTAAAGTATAAAATGTGCCTCCAATTTTGATTCAGAAAGATTGCCCCATAGTATTAGCGGAGTATACCGATCTAAGTTGTGGAATTTCTTTCTGTATTTACGAAGCTCCTAGGGTGTAAAACAGTAAGACAACTTCGGTAAATGTCTTATTGGTTCACATTATCTTGAGTGAAAAAGAGGAGGATCATGGGTCTGAGACCAGTATGGTTTGTGGGGTACAAATGAGATGAGTTCTCTACCAGACCTGAAACTCTGGAACATAGTGCTGAATAATCTTCCAGTATCTAGTATTCATGTCTTAGGAAATAATTGAGGAAACTTCAAGTTCTCTGTCCTGCTTCTGATTTTCCCTTTTCACTGGTTCTTGGACGACATCAGCTGTTGATTGCTTTACTCATCCCACCTGCTGCCAGCTCAGCTCGCTTTCTCTCTTTTGTATGTGTCACTTTGAGAGAGAGAGAGAGAGAGTGTGTGTGTGTGTGTGTGCATGCTAATCTTACAGCCCATTCACTGTTATCTGTGGCTAACTTGCTTCTTGTCTCATGCTTTTTCATCTTTTCCTGGATTGTCCACTGTAGCCCGTTGGTGCGAACTGCTTTCACTAGTTGGTGCAATGGTTTTAAGTACTGGACCAGGTCTCTGGGGGTCCAGGATTCAAATCTCCACTGAGCCATCATGAAACCCCTCTAAGTAAGCTTGGACAATTCACATTTTCTCAGCCTTAGAAGAAACTTCCTCTGAATAACACCTCTGGCAAACCTCTGAATAAATCTTGCTAAGAAAACTCCATGATGGGGTCACCGTAAATAGGACTTGTCTTGAAGGCACACAACAGCAACAGTTTTGCAGTGCCTTGGTCCTGTTTCCCTACCAGCTGTCTTAAATATGTCCTTAATCCTGGAAATACCATCCGTGTGTCTGTGTGATACAAGTGTGGAATCTAGATAATGTGTGGAATATATATCTATATATCTAGAAATATATTTAAGGTCTCAGTGCTAAATCAGTAACTGTAAATCTCTAGCAGACTTCAACTTTATGGATAGAGTTGTTAAGAGTATCCCCCCCCCCAAAAAAAAATGGAGATAAGAAAATTGTAGGAACAACTACAACTTAAACTCTTGGTTCTCAAAATACTTTACAAGACTGCCATTTTTATTGTCATGGTTCTTCTGTGGATTGGAAAATTTGATTTTAAAAAATTAAAAAACAACAAAGTCATAAATATGCCAGTTGTTAATCATTAGTACCTAAAGAGGGGAAAGAACTGATTAATGCTTAACTAGTTGAAATCACTCTGTGAAGTTAGTGAAATGTCTTTACTTGACCTGATGAACCCAGGTTTATTGACTTAGTTATAAAAAGGCTAATCATTTCCAATCTGTTTTAAAAGTGATTTCTTTTCCTGTTCAAGTGAGTAAATATTTAAAGTGTAATTGCTTAATCTTTGCTTTCAGATATTCACAAATTTAGAGAAATGGGGTGTGTTCATGCCCATTATTATGCCAATGAAATGTAAGACTAGACTTCCTCCTTTATATATTGTGCTTTGTTCAGAAGTGTAGTGGATTAGTCACCAGTGATGACATTATTTATGTGAAAAACTAACCTGCAGTTTGTTTGCTGTGGCATTAATAATTGTAATCTTCCATTCCTGTAATATAATTGTAGTGTGTTGCCTTTGAACTTGGCATTGACAATTCTGAAAACAGACAAGAGCAAATCTACAAGCAGTGTAACCCAAACAAGAGAGCCTACGTTTTGTGTGAGGAACTGCAGAAAGATTAGTCAACAATAAAGCATTGTCCAGAGAATCAATTAAGCGTGTAGGTTTAGCGAGCTTGGGAACAAGCCCTAGCATGTGACTTTATAAATAACAATTTCACAACAAACATAGGCTTGATAAGTGGGCCATAAATCCTGGGCAGTCAGCCTGCTGAGCATTTTAATGCCAGTCCTACCACTGCAATACTTTGAATTGACTGCCGGTGAGAAAAATCAGAAGAATGGGAATTAAGCTGAAAACCATTTAGTTGTCAAAACCGTCTTTATACTCTACCATGTACAGTTAGTTTATATTGCTTGCTTTCCATCAAGGGAAATGAGATCATTGGGTTAAAAACAATGTGAACCTTCAATATGCATGTATATATCCAGGAGAAAGAACTACACTACTGGTGAGATGCAACAGGTGGTACATCTCCTGTGACACAGCAATGCAATTTTGATCATACAAAGGGGTGTGTGATCTAATCTTCTCCAGAGTCTTCTGTTCCAACCAGATAGGCAGAATGAAGAGCAGAGCACACTCTGAATATGTATAGGGTTAATATTTTTTTCTCCCTTTTCTCTTTAAGATCTGCATCTGCAGATGAACAGAGGGAAACCTGGAAAAAGAATCTTTATTTATCTCCATGCCACTACCCTCTTCTATAAGTATTCTCGGAAGAGGCAGCACCCTTCTCTGTTATCTCATCTAATATATGAAAGTTAAAGTTTGTTTGTCTGTGTCAGCCTCATAGGATTGGCTGTGTCAGACGAAGATCTGATATGATTGGCTGCCTAAGAAGATTCTGTGGAATCCTGAGGTTTGCAGTTTAGGGAGGGGTCTTTAGAATTCTCAGCTAGAGAGCTCTTGGGCCTCACTCAAGTGTGTCAGTCTTGAATGGGCCGGTTGCTATGGAAACGAGGCCTAGCTACAAGGAGGAAGGCAGTGTATTCCCTCAGGAACCCAACTTGTGTGTGTTCATAACTCTGAGTACAGATTGGCTTGGGGAATATGGGGGAAAGTTACAGGTACTGGACAAGACAGTTCGGGGAATTAGAGACACAGGATCTCAAATCTTTTTAACAAGTATTACCTATGAGAAAATAAAATCCCAGGCAACACCAGGTATATACGCTAGTTTAGAAATAAAAAAAATAATGGAGGTTGGGTTCTACAGGAGCACAGGAATGAGAGCTTTTTGCTTCTGGATATTTAGAAAGGCAGAGAATGTCCCTTTGGAACCTCTGAATAGAAAAAATGACATGATCCCAAAATTAAAGTGATAATACAACACCCATTGCATATGCATACCTTTTTGCTGCAGTTTCCTCCTACTGTGTAGTCATAATTGTTGCAATGTGTACTTCAGTGCCAATAACTATCAACAATGCCCAGCTCTAGTCTTCATTCTGTTCAAATCTGAAAGCATCTTTTCTTGGTTAGAAATCTGTGTCTGTGAACAGTATGGAACTAGATGAGGTTTAACTGAAATCTAACATACACAAAGGGAAAATAATGGAAAATTGATGATGTGATATCATGTTATACCTTTCCTGGATTTGAATCTTGCATTTATAAAGCCAAGTTTGTATCATGGAACATTGTTTTGATTCTTTACAAGCTGTGCAGGGTCAAGTGGCAGTCATTTATTCTTCCATCTGCTCCCCATTCTGGAGAACAAGGATCTGATGACAGTGGCTTGTGCCATGGTAGTCTCAGACCAACAGCTGCAGTTGTTTCTACATATATGGCTGCTCTTGAATACTGTTTAACGTGTTTAGTTCACTTTGAACATAGCTGCTTCTCTGGGTGGGGACTGCTAAAATCAGTTTGTGTGAACATTAGTAAACATTGCCTTTGTATTTTCATCTGGAAGCAATTAAGTTTGCCTGAAAAAGTCTCTTACCAGAATATCCTTGGCATGCCTTCCTTTATGAAAACATCTCATTGTAAGAGGACAATGAGGGTCAGTTTACTTTGATGGTAGAACTTCTTCTTGATCTGAATTATACCTTCTGGGGTATATAGAAATTTTTTGAGAGAGAAAAAAAGTGCATCCATCCATGGATGTAGATACTGCTACTACTACTACTGTTGTTGTTGTTGTTGTTGTTGTTGTGTTATTTTAAATAAATAAAACAAAATTACTTGACCCATAATGCATTTACATTGTTTGCAGATTTCAAATGAAAGATCATTCTCATACAATAACAAATAGTAGTTATTCATATCATTCAAATTACATTCTTATCCCTCCTTGTTATTTCCCTCTCTTCTTATACATTTTGTATCCTTTTAACTTCTACCTTCCCTTAGTCGGAAAGTTCACCATATCTTTACTTAAGTAAACTGAAGTTAAACTTAAGTGGTTTTTTTGTAATTTTTATGGATCATCCTGCCTCTTTCTGTACAATAGACAACCTTAGCATTTATTTTCTTCCTGTCTGACCTTTTGTTTACCTTTATGCTTTCTTAAGCTCCCTTTCATCATAAATGTATATATTCTTTCATCTAACTAAAAGATTACATATATCTAATCCAGATTCAGTCAGTCTATAAGTATTTTATCTTCCCGGTTTTTTCTTAAATAGGTTGTTTTTTTTGAATTTCTTTAAATAGTTGTAAGAGTGGTTACCATTCTTGCTTAATGTTTTCGTCAGATTTTCCTTTTATCTGGGCTGTTAAATTATCTAATTCTTTCATTTCTGTTGATGTGAAGTGTGAGGTTCACATACTCTGTTATAATTCAGATGTTCTGTTATAATCCTGCAAAACATGGGTTGAGAGAGGATTTACAATGTTCCGCATCTTTCCTCTCCATCCCTTTCCTGATTTATGGTCATTCTAGGTTGTTGTGACATATGAATTGTGCAGGTTGCTCTGCCACTGAGGTCCAAAGCATGGCTTGAAATGGCTTTGCACACTAGAGCTGTTTAATTTGGACTTCATGACAGAAGTGGCTAGAGCAAGTCAGAAATGAAGGAGCTAATCCTGAAATATTCCTATTAAACATGCTTCACAGATTAGATAAATCTATAAAATTGAAATATTGGAAAATAATTCTGTATATGATTACCACTGCCAGGATCATATATGCCAAATTATGGAAGAACAAGCAAATAGCACAAACAGAAGATTGGCTAGTAAAATTAATAGAACTAAGAGACATGAACAAATTAACAACGATCGTACAAGGAAAATGACAAACCAGAAATGAGGAGGAATGGAATCTTATTGAGAAGTATATTTTTAAGTGGGAAAATGTTTCCTAAAAAAATTGAATCAGAGAATAACAAAGAAGTGGGTTCGCAAAACATAGATACAAGCTGATAAAGAAAAACAGATCAGAGCATATGACAAAATATCAACATTTATTGTACTTTTAAGTTTCAGATAAAAGGAACAATTGAAATTAATCAGCTTACAAAGACATTAGAAGTTACAGTATACAGCAGACATAAGTAAAGCAGTAGATACCAGAAGTTAATGATAATTTATCAGAACAGAAAAAAAAAGGTAAAGTGGGGATTAATAAGAGGACGATAACAAACTGAACTAAGAAGCACGGAAGTAAATTGATAAACAGCTACATCATTCATAACTTGAGAAGATCACATATAGTAAATCAAGTGCATAAGTTATGAATGATTGGCTACAAATTAGAAATTGTTAAGAAGGGATGTAAGATGCATTCTGATCACTAATTATGCTGATTATCTATCATAATGATGATTTTTCTTTAAAAGATTATAACATTATCACTAATTTAATTTATAAATGTTCTGTTTTATATAATAATTTGATGTTCAAGATATAAATGAATAAAGAATACTATAAAAAAAAAAGAAATGAAGGAGCTAATCCCAACCTATTGGCAGGAGATGGTGCTCACACCAGATGTGAGCGTGATTTGTTCCTTCAAACCATTTTGTCTGAATTGATACAGTTTGTCATTCCAGCACTACTTTTTAAGATTTCTTTCTTTATACCTAACCTATTCTGAGGTGCCCAGAAAACAATTGGAAGGCACGTGATGCCATTAAACACTTAAAGTTAAGAAGGTTTCAACCTGTTCATTGTTGGGAGCTCCTTTGTCAGTTTAGCAACGTACAAAGAAGTGTAAGTGTACCAGTTATAATTTTAAAATATTGTATTTCTGTCCTGTTTTCCTTGGTGCCTCCAATTTCATTAAGTCCTAAAATGTTCAGGTTTAAGTGACATTTATTAGTCTTTGGGAGATGTTAGTTTTGTATAACCAGAGATCTCACAATTGTTGCTGGGTAAAGTGTTGAAACATGTGATAGTGGAAATCTGCCATTTTCTGTTCTTGTTAATAAGATTTCTCAGGTTTGTATTTTGTTTTCTTCCATTTTCGTCTGAGATGTAGACATATATTATATAATTCTGCATGTTATTGGTACTCAGCAGTTTTCCCCGTGACAAAGTACTGTATGTCCAAACTGGACCAAAGGTGGTGTTACAGAAAATGTCTTTGAGTTTTGAGTTGACATTCTGGCTGTGATGTTGCCAGTCTGTCATAGGGTGAAAAATAGTGGTAGACTATTTCTTAAACTTATCCCTTTAGATTTTCCCCACATTTATTTCTTCTCCTTTCTAGTATTTTTAAGGCTTCTTCTTATCTGTACTGTGATAAGACTGTTACTATTCCTAGGTCATAAAACAGCTTACTTCTCAGTACTTATTTCTTCTCTTGCTTGGAAAAGTAGTTGATTATAGATACAGTAAAAAAAACCCATCATGATGTAGTGGTTTGAACTATGACTCTGGAGACCAGGGTTCAAATCTTCATTCAGCTGTGGAAACCCATTAGGTGACCGTTGGCAAGTCATACTCTCTCAGCCTCAGAAGTAGGTAAAGGCAGATCCCCTGTGAATATTCAATTTTGCCAAGAAAATCTTGTGATAGGGTCATCTTAGGGTTGCTGTAAGTCAGAAATGATTTGAAGGCACACAACAGCAACAAAGCCATCATGAGACACAAACTGAATAGAAGGTCAGAGAAGAACATGCTTCTGAAGAACATGCTCGGTACTAAAGAAGAGCCAAATTATCTGTAAACATCAGGCAACCGGCTATTATTCATTTGGCTGCGGGTAGGATCTAGGAGTATATGTTATCATCAGTTGCTCTAAGCATTAAAGCATTGTGATGGAGGGCAATAGCTATACCTTTATTTTCAGTAAGATTCCACTTTGTGTTTGAAATCAGAGTTGAGGAGAGAAGGATCAGTTGTTAATTGTTACTTTAATGGATGCTTGTTTAAAAAAGAAGATGTTTCATCATTTTAGCAATGCTGATAAATTGAAACAGGGCATATAGTAAGGGCAGACTTTTCAAAATGTTTATCAAGAAGGTTGAAAAAAGTTATGTGCAACTAAGGAAGAAAATAAAGTGTGCTCTAAGTGATTCATGAGCTGGTGTCCACATTGTAAACTTAGTCTGCAAGAACGTGATGTAAAATAGCACCAAAATTCATGAAGATTCTTTCCAAGAAGATCTTAATTTTGTTCCTGCATAGTAATATATTAGCTGACAGATGTATGTTGCAAAACGTGGGCTAGTCTAGGAATACCAGTCACTGCTAAGTGGCACTTACGCACGGACATGTGCACACACACACACAGACACACCCCTGCATGTTTCCCCTACGGAGATGGTTTTTAATTCAATAGTCTGACGGTAATCACATTAGTAAATATGCTTGCCTCTAAATTGGAATGGTCATCAGTAGTGATTTTTTAAAAAATCACTGTAAAATGTGTTACCTATCCCTGCAAGGCTTAGCAAAACATGTTGGCCTAACTAGCTATAGGAAATTAATGTGTGTGTTTGCACTGGTGCCATCTGTTCTTGACACTTTCTTTGGGAGGTTTGCTCATGATATAACATGTGATGTAATATTTCTCCCAAAGAGTAATGTCAACTGCTTCATTAGAGCAGTCAGATCTCTAATCCTTGCTGGGTTTTTTTTTTTCAGCTGTTTCTTTTCCTGGAATTCTGAGTAAGCAGATTCAGAGAACTGGAAATGAGGCAGCTAACAACACAAAGCGAATTTATGTATAGTTTTACTTTTGGTAGCATGTTGTGTCATTGTACCACTTTATGAAAACAAAATATTATGGAACTTTAAGTGAATATTAAAAACAACGTTAAATGTCTTACTTTTTTACAGGGACTCTTTTTTAAAAGAGTAATTTAATCTATTTCTGGTTCTTTGACTTGTCTTATAGCAGCCTTTATCATCCTGGTATTCTTCAAATATTTATTCAGATATTTCACACTTCAGCTTCCATTAATTCTGACAGCATGGCCCATCATCAGAGATTATGGAATTGTGGTTCAAAACATGGTGGGGATGCTATCACAGTTTGGGAGAGATTGACTTACAGAATGGAAGTAAAATTCCCCAGTCAGGTAGCCCAAAGGTCAGTCTAGTTGAGGGAGGCATAAATGAAGAGAGGTCCACAGTAGTTGGAGTGGTGGTTTTGGCATTAAATTGTTAACAGCCTATAAAAATTAAATATCTTAAATAGTCAAAACAAAATAGTTTTGTTAGAATGCTCTCATCATTTGCATTGTCTCTTCTTCTAGGCTATTGTACAATGAGAAATCAGTGCCTTTTTTCGGATACCTGTCTAAATCTTTAAATGGTTACTTCTCTCCCATCATGGTTATATTTATGTTGTGAAAAAAAAAATCCTGTTCTATAATAATGCTAATTATACTCCCATGTTACTCTGGAAGCATGAAAACATGTCAGAAATTGTCCCTCAGCTGGCTGCATCAGACCTTATGCCATCTCCTGTTCTCTTCTTGTAGCCGTAGAGTTTCAGGTCCGTCGCCTATTGGTGACTTTAAGCCAAAGTGTTGGAAACCTGTGTGTTTTGGTAGTGGACTGGCATTATCTAATATGGATCAGAGCAAAAGGTTTTTCAGATCGGCCCAAAGAGTCTATGTCTTTTTTCATGACACATTTTAATAATGAGAATTACTATTAACTTTATTTGTGTCCCACTCCCTCCCCAAAGAAAAACAAGAGTAGAAGTGACTAATGGAGTTCAAGGTAGGTTTCCAGTGTGATGGGGAGGAGCTTTAAACACTAAACCTATTGTGCCAACCCATACGCTTATTTTTAAATGGTCTTCAGTTTCAGTATAAGTTCAGCAGCATACTCTGTGGGCACATGTTATTGTTGAAACATGAGGGCTGAGAAATACCCCTTTGGGTAGGCTGACTGTGCTTCCCACGGCCAAAGTGATTGGAAATATACTTCGTGAGCGCAATTATTTGATGCCTGTTCTATGTGGGCTTTTGTTTAGTGCTGGTTTTCAAAGTGCTTGCTATAATCTTAGAATATTTTATGTGGTGGCTAAATTCCTTCTTCTGTTTTGTCTCAGTCACATTGATCAGACAACAACATGGCAGGATCCAAGGAAGGCCCTTCTTTCCCAGATGAATGTTACAGCTCCCACAAGTCCTCCAGTGCAACAGAGTATCATGAATTCGGCAACTGGTAAGGAGAAATCAACAAATCTCAAAGAAATGGCTGCAAGTGATTTAGTATTTTATGGTGGAAAGTTTATGTGTTACCCAAGTACATTCTGCCATTCTTTTCCATTAACGCTTCCTCTAGAGAGTAGATTCCAAGTAAGTTCTCTTCTGCATAATTACAATTTACTGATGCTTCTCCAGAGTAGGTAGCACACTCCATGAAAAACAATGTGAATTTTTATAATGAGGGACCTGTGTTACCCACAGGAAAACGAAGCAAGGTGCAAGGTGAAAGCAACAAACATGTTTACTTTGAAATAATTTAGGACTGTTTTAAAAAACTGTATCAGAGTTTCTGCACAAAAATCTCTAGTTTCTTCATATTAGTCAATGTTATTCTTTCTGTCTCTGTTTTCCCTTTGTCTTAAAACAGTTTCTTCTTTTTTTCTGTCTATATTAAGTTCTTGATGCATTTTTCCTCTGTTTGTTCTCCTTGCTATGATATTTCATGGTTAATTTTTTGACATTTCACTCTTGTGCAAAACAGATCTTTTGGAAACATTAGGATTGTTTTCTTCTAGATTTTTTTTTGGTAGGTGGCTCAAACCATGTAGGATGTACTATATAGGCAATTAGCCTCTCATTCAAAAATTCAGAGGTGTTATTTAGACGTAGAGCCTTCTGGGGGCTTAAGGTTAAATGGAATTGTTAGTCCAAATTGGAGTAGTCCTAAGAAGTAGATCCATTCAGTCAGTGGAAACTTGATAAGTTACCACTTACGTAAGTTCCATTCATTTGGTAGATTTTCTCCAGTTGGGAGTAACCATTAGATTTAGGGCACTATGCTGCCTCCTCACTTAAGTGATGGGGAGAATGCAGTGGGCTCCTGAGCAATTAATGCTAACTGTGGCCTAACTTCTAAATTGGAGTCTGAAGCTGGAGTTTAAAGGTAACCGTGCTTAATACTCACACTGGAACAGCCACAATATGTGAAAGTAGAAGGAATAAGATTCTTCACTGGAGAAATTTATGAAGCAATTAGGTTCTCCCCTTTACTTAAACATGGTTAAGAGACTGGGGAACGTTACCTGGGTATTCTTATATATTCCACATACCCATGTTTGTTAACTTGGCCAAAATCTGGTAAATGCTCTGAAATCTAGACTAGTATTTCTAGAAGTACTATCTAATAGCCATATGGGAATTTGACAGAATGAGCTAATGCTTACACGTATCTGCATTTAAGCCGTGGTAGTTCTTCAGCTGCCTCTTTAGTTAGTGATATTGTAGTGAACTGCACATTGGTACAGTGACTGCATGCCTTCTGCTATGTCATACTGTGTTTCTGCTGAAGGTATAGAGGAAGACAGTTCTACTTGTCATTTTCAGTCTCTTATCTAAACATTCTGCATAACATAAAGTACTGCATCTCTTAGATAATGGCAGGTTTATCAAATCAGCAGGTAACACCAAAGAGGAACAGTTCAGTACAGATACAGTACAGTTTCTAATCACTTAGAAAGCAATGTGGTAATCACAAGAAGTCAACATGGGTTTCTCAAAAATAAGTCATGCCAGACCAATCTTATCTCTTTTTATGATAGAGTTACTAGCTTGATAGATGAAGGGAATGCTGTGGATGTAGCATATCTCGATTTCAGTAAGGTCTTTGACAAAGCTCCCCATGACGTTCTTGCAAAGAAGCTAGTGAAATGTGGGCTGGACAGGGCTGCTGTCAGGTGGATCTGTAACTGGTTGACTGACCGTTCCCAAAGGGTGCTCACCAATGGCTGCTTTTCATCCTGGAGAAAAGTGACTAGCAGGGTGCCACAGGGTTCTGTCCTGGGCCCAGCGCTGTTCAGTATCTTCATCAACAACTTGGATGAAGGAATAGAGGGCATGCTCATCAAATTTGCAGATGACACCAAATTGGGAGGGGTTGCTAATACTCCAGAGGACAGGATCAAAATTCAAAATGACCTGAACAGATTGGAGAGCTGGGCCAAAGCTAACAAAATGAAATTCAACAGAGAGAAGTGTAAGGTCCTACACTTAGGTAGAAAAAATGGAATACAGAAATATAAGATGGGGGACACGTGACTGGATAGCAGTACGTGTGAAAGGGATCTAGGAGTCTTAATAGACCACAAGCTGAACATGAGTCAGCAGTGTGATGCGACAGCCAAGAAAGCCAATGCAATTCTCGGCTACATCAGTAGGAGTATGGTGTCTAGATTGAGAGAGGTACTGGTACCACTCTACTCTGCTTTGGTTAGACCTCATCTTGAATACTGTGTCCAGTTCTGGGCACCCCCATTCAATAAGGACATGGTCAAGCTGGAGCAAGTCCAGAGGAGGGCGACCAAAATGGTGAAGGGCCTGGAAGCCATGCCCTGTGAGGATAGGCTTAGAGAGCTGGGTATGTTCAGTCTGCAGAAGAGAAGGTTAAGAGGGGACATGATAACCATGTTTAAATATTTGAAGGGATGCCATGTAGAGGAGGGAGAGGGCTTGTTTTCTGCGGCTCCAGAGACCAGGACAAGGAGCAATGGATTCAAGCTGCAGGAAAGGAGATTCCACCTGAACCTCAGGAGGAACTTCCTGACGGTCAGGTTTGTCCGGCAGTGGAATATGCTGCCTTGGTGTGTAGTGAAGTCTCCTTCTTTGGAGGTTTTTAAGCAGAGGCTGGATGGCCATCTGTTGGGAGTGCTTTGAGGGTATTCCTGTATGGCAGGGGGTTGGACTGGATGGCCCGTGTGGTCTCTTCCAACTCTACATTTCTATGATTTCTACCCCAGAGGACAGGATTATAATTCAAAATGACCCTGATATGTTGTAGAGCTGTGCCCAGACTAACAAAACAAAATTCAAGAGAAAGAAATGTAAGGTACTACTTCTAGGTAGGAAAAATGGAATTTTGAAATATATGATGGGTGAAGCCTATTTTGCAAGCAATACATGTGAAAAAGATCTAGGAGTATTAGTAGACCACACGTGCAACATGAATCAACAATGTGATGCTGTGGCCAAAAAAAAAGCCAATGCAATTTTTCGCTGCATCAAGAACAGTATAGTGCCCAGATCAAGAGAAGTAGTAGTCTCATTCTGTTCTTCTTTGGTTAGACCTCACCTGAAATACTCTGTTCAGTTCTGGACATCACAGTTCAAGAGGGATATGAACAAGCTGGCATGTTCCCAGACATGAGTGACCAAAATGATCAAAGATCTGGAAATTAAACCTTATGAGCAATGGGTATGTTTAGGGAGCTAGGTATGTTAGAGAAGGTAAGAATGAGAGGTGACATTATAGCTGTCGCTTACTATCCGAAGGGATGCCATGTAGAAGATGGAGCAGGCTTGTTTGCTGCTGCTCCTAATGGATCCTTTATTATATTAAAATTAATATTTCTGCATGTGTAGCCAACGTTTTGCTATTACTTGTGGTTCCTCCTTGGCTTGTTGTGCCTGAGTGTTATGCCCACTTTCAAAATCTGTGTTTAACAGGCTATCTTCAGCCTGGTGCCTAAAAGTAATAAGTCCTGAGAAGTACTGGTGCCTAACTGTAAGAAAGTCCTGAGAACACTTAAAACAGCTGTTCAAATATAATCCCTTGGAAAAGGGGATTCAAGCTAAAGGAGATACCTGATGTGAAATAAAAAAGTTGGAGGGAGTAATTGATAAAGGTGGGGGAACAGTTCAATGTCTTTAATTCAGAGAAAGTTCTGGAATTTGATTGTCAGAATGAAAAATGGTGTGTTCTACCTTCTTATTTAAGTGCAAGTTTAGGTCACGTTGGTGTATATGGGAAAGCCGAAGAGAAATGATGTGGTATCTGGGATGAGGACCCTGCCCTTGGGAGCAGGGAGCTTGGGTATTTGGTTGGGACCATATTCAGTCCGACTTAAAAGATAAAAGTTCACACCTTGTCTGCAGCAAGCTTTGCATAAGAATTTGACAGCTGAGAGGGAAAGAGTTGCCTTACCCTGCTTTGCAGTTTTTCTGTTCTTCTCAGTAAATGAGATCGAGGAAAAGGTATACCTGTAACCCTGAATGTAAGTTAGAGGATCTTAATTTCTCTCATGCAAGTGACATCTTTTTTTGCCTGTTCACTCTGGAAAGACTTGCATGCCTCAGGATTTTTATTTGTGTGACCATTTTTCTCCTTTATTTTTTTATAAGTGAGATTTAATAGAGAAACACAATCATTTTAGAATAAGTAAGCAGAACCTGAATCTATAATTTAGTGAGGTATGTCTGTACTCTAGATGAACCATTCCCAACAGGGGTCAGATGGCCCCCAAGAGAGCTCTGGAATATTTGAGGAAGTCACAGACTGAAAACTATGAGAAGGGGACCCCCAGGGGTTTATGGGGGTCCTGGTAACTGAACCAATGAAATACCCAAGCAGCAACCTTAACTGGAGTCAGACATTTCCCTCCTATTTATGATATCTTTCCAACACACCATTTGACAATTTCCTTGACAAAATTGAAGTACAGAATTGATATCGGAACAAGAGGTGACCTCCAACTCTTATTGTCTAATTTGGAACCTGATATCATGAAACTTGAAGAAAAGCACCAAGCTCAAGGAGCGCATTAGGACTGATAGATGTTTTAATTTCATATAGTCTGTTTCTAAAGTTTTGTCTAGTAGGTCAGAATGTTAAAGTTTTCTTGGGGTTCAATAATAAATGGTAAAACAGTTTTCTGTCTCTCTGTTTGTGTTGTATCATTGTTTACCAGTGGGACTGAGAAGAACGCATAAGGGGGGCTGTGGCCCCCAAAAACCCATTGAGAATAGCTGCTGTAGACTCTGTAGAGTATATGTTGTTTATTTACTGCCTGTCTTTCCTGGTGTGAAAATGAGTAAAGAGATAATGCAGAGGCTGTACTATTATTAACAGAGAAGGCTTTCTTACTACAAAGAATTTTCCTGCATATCCCAGAGATTGCAATCAGACTAAACAAATTGCAGATATATTTTTGTCTTCCTGATGATGTTCTGCTGAAATTTGAGTTCGGCAGGCGCTATGGCATTTTATATAATGCAGAAAGAGAAAACTATATCATAGTTCTCCAGATGCACTAGTAGTGGTTGCAGTATTTGATGTTTCCCCTAAAGAGTGGCCAACGGGGGTAGAAGGGTCGGAAAATTTTAAGAAATATTATTGTCCACTTAAATTTGTCCCACAGACATATTTGAGGGAGAACCCTTCAGGTCTGGACTGCTTGTTTGCAAGAGGGTGGGGGACACGGGTAGCTACATTAGAAGGGCAGCTTGGGAATCACTGAACTAATTATTCCGCTAGAAGAAGTGATACAATTCACTGGCATTTCTTTATTAGCTGTGACATGAAGAGTGGTGATGCTTCTAAAAAGCTTCATGATAGCAAACAATGTGTGTGTTACTAATTTGAAATATCAAGTGCTAATAAATGGGTTGCTATATGAGTTAGTTGTCTTTCTTAAACTTGAAAAGAAAATTTGGTATTCATAAGTCCCTAAGAATGAAGAAGGAATAATATAAATATGTATTGGAGGTGAACAGACGGAAGGCCTAACCATCTATAATGGCCTCGATGTATCTGTGACCATGGCGGTACACAGCCTGCTTACACGGCATTACGTTTAAAATTTTATATGGAAGATATGAGTCTTCTACATCTTATGTCAAGTGATTCTATCTTCTTGACTTGCCATGGATAAATCTTGTAACCACAAACAGGCATTATCACCAAAGTATTGCCTTTACCTCCTACAAGCTTCATCTGCATTAGGTAGTGCTTGCTACTTGCTATTTGTAGATTCCATCTAGTAAAAAGAGAAAAAAAATGTAGTTTCTATTTGAGTTTTGCTGCCTGACTTTCCCTTTCCCCTCTATTGTTCACAGAAGTGGTTTCTGCTGGTTTGTTAGCAGAGGAGTACTAAATTTTCAATCTGTTCTGCAACTTGAGATTCTCCTTTGCCTTTTCTATTAGAGGCCCGTGCTATTTTTGTTCTACATAAGCATTGTCAACCTTATTGTAGATATGATAGTGTTATCCTCAGTAAAGTGTTGGATCCCCAAGTAAGCTACATAACTTACTAGGTGACTTTGGGCATTCGCACCTATTCTGCAATACACTGGAAATTCTAATATTTAAATCTATAATTCACCATCCATGCACATGGTGCTTTACGCATAAGCAGACACATTGGTCCTGTTCCCAAGTAGCTTACAGTTAGAATTGATCATTAAAAGAGAATGCGTGGGAGAGTGTGGGATAGGAGCAATTAAGATCAACAAGAGCAGGTTTACAGAATTTAAGACACATTCAAGTAAAAACACATATTGGTATTTTTTCTGTAGAAATAAAAAACAATTTAAAACATGTCTATCAGAAAGGCAAGAAATAAAAATACAGCACAATATTAAAAGTCCTTAAAAGCCTAAGCCCAAAGCCTGTCAGGGAAAAGAAAAAAAAGCTTCACCTACTGAAAGAAGGACAACAAAAAGTGAGCCATTTTAGCATCCTTAGGAAGAGAGTTCCAGGGCCTTGGAGCAGCCATTGAGATATGCCTTTTGAGGACAGTGGGATGCATACACTGCATTAAGAACAGCAAGGTCTAATATAGAGGGTATGTTAGGTGTTAAGGGAGCAGAAAATCTCAAACTGTTGATGGTGGTAAAAGTGGCAGGTGTGAAGATTTTAGTGCTGTATCTGATGTAACTGGAAGTACCTATTTTGCTCTCCATCTTTTGAGTTTTATAGAAAGGGAGAGTAAAAAATATTGCTAATAAACTTGCCTCTCTCTTGCCATCCTCACAACTCTCTCCCTTTGTGCTCTCTTGGGTGGCCCTCCCGAACTTAGAAGTTCATTCTCTTTGCTATGGGTGAACAATGTTGAAAGCTTACTAGTTAATCATCTTCACTTTCTACATAATTAGCATACATTTACATAATTAATGTGTGTGTTTGGAATTTGCATTGGAACTAAGTGGAGCATGGTCTTCTCTGATGTCTCAATGCTGAAGCTTAGCAATGCTCATTAAAATAGGACAGTGCAGCAAAATAGAATGCCACAGTTCCCAGCCAGTGAACAAATGCTTTTGTGATTAATACTCTATATGATTTTTTTCAGTGTACAGAATGCTTTATAGATTCTAGTTCATCTGCGCTATTGTGTGAAATAAGCAATTGGTTTTTCCATTCTATAAAGAGTAAGGAAAGAGGATGATTTATCATATCTGTGCAGTGAGTCCATGGACCTGATCTCCTCAGCTCAAGTCCAGAATGTGACCCTTATAGAAATACAAGATTCATTCTTTTTACTAATAAGAGCCGTTACAACGGTCTAATATTTTGATATAGGACTCCTGATTGTATCTCAACATTGCATAAAGACAAAGCACAAATTATGCCGAGTAGCATAGAAACACTAAGCAGGGACACAGAGAGAACCAACAGTAGATCTTTAAAACTCCTGCAGTGTCCAGCCACTTCTAAAAGGTGATAACGGAGAAGCAAAGTTAGAGATAATTGCTTTGTCAGATTTTGAGGTTTTGGGGCCCAGGAAAGATTTCGTTCTTGTATAATGATACTGACTTTCAAACTCTTGGAGCAGAGGAAATTGAGGACAAACAAAACAAAGAAGAGTACTTTGAAATTTTCACTTCAGAGGTGAGAACAAGTGTTTTACTATAACACAGCTGCTCTTTCTGTCCCCAAACCATCAGAGCTACTAGATACTGAAACTATTAGTTTCATGTGTGCTGTGTTCTCTGTAGATTATTTTGGGTTTCTTTTTTTTTAAAAAAATAGTTAACTTTTTCAGCAAGGGCAAACCAGAGCCTACTATGAATTGCTTCCTTCTGTGTTACAGGCCCGCTCCCTGATGGATGGGAACAAGCCATGACCCAGGATGGAGAAATTTACTACATAAACCATAAGAACAAGACTACATCTTGGCTAGATCCAAGGCTTGACCCACGCTTTGGTAAAAGTTCCTCTCACTTAAGACTTTTTTTTTCACTTAAAACACTTATGTACTTAGGTAAATACAATCTTTAAAACTGGAAACCTGTGGCCAACAGCTTGGCTATTTCAAATTAATTCGTGAAGTTCACCCACCCACCTAACTCTTCCTCAAGTTGAATCTGGATTTTGTTGTTCATAAAGTAGACTCATTTTAATCAATGGATTACACTAGTCACAGCTGGCTGGCTGATTGATTGATTGATTAATTGATTGATTGATTGATAGATTTCAGTGAGTTTCCTTTTAGATATGACTAAATCTGGATCCTAACCTCTGTGTCTCTGCAGTCGTCTTCTGCTGCCTCTTCCCACTTCTGCTATCACTAGGTAGTGGGTGAAATTTCTTCTCTGCCTATCTCTTCTCACCAACACTACCACCTTTGACTTCTCTGCTGCCTTCCCATGCTTCCCTCTGATTCATATTTTGCAGGGTGCAGTAATCATATTTACCATTTGTACAGCACTGGACATGCTTTTCTTACATGGCCAGTTGTTATGATGATCTTGTAGGGATTTCTCGCTATTGTCTCTCTGTTGCAAGTTGGGAGCTTAGGATGTTCACTGATGGCTTCTTTTAGGGCACCTACTGAGTTTAGGACAAAAGCCAAGCATGAACCACAAATTGCTGAATTCATGTCTTGTGCCTCAGTGCTATACTAGGTGTATACTTTGAAGGAAACAACTGCTATCTTTTTCAGACTTCAGTTTCCTTTCAGCTGCTGTACTTCTTATATACTAAGTTTTTCCCTACTTGGTCTCCTAAGTACCTTTGATTCTTCCCTTTTTGCCAACTCAGTATAATGCCTTTCTCTGGCTTGGCTAATTTCCCATTTCTTGCACAGCAGCTATACTGGCAGCATATTTGCCAATCATCTGTGTTTAGGATGATTGTGAAGATTCTGTGAACTCAATTAGTGACTGGCATGCAAGGTTAGCTTACCAGTAGCAACTAGGTGTGTGTTTCATGCTGCCAATTTTTGTTGCGTATGAGGTATTACTTCCCGGTATGAATATCTACTGGAAAACTTGCCCTCATTAATAGAAAATCATACCAGATACTTGTTGTTTAACTTGTGTTATTCTAAACCCTGTCTTTCACTTTACTGTGATGATCTGTAGAAGAACTTAACAAATACAAAGGAGATAAACAGTGACAGCATACAGTTGTTTATAACAAAGTACTCTTTTTCTCTACAGTGATATTTGTTGCAAATCATCAACCACTAATGGCCCAAAACTCTTGTCATTCAGTTTATTGTAATGATCTGTGGAAGAACTCCCTGACTAATGCAAAGTAAATAAACAGTGGGTTTATAATGAAGTAGTTTATAATAAAGTATTCTTTGTCTCCACAATAATATTTGTTTGCAAATAAGTGAACTACCAGGGCTACAAAACTGTTGCCTTTTAAAATATGTGGTATATGTAAGAGATCCAGGCAAACTCCATTGCAGTGAATGGTGACAGCACATCCATGGAATATGTTGACACATGTCCTTGATGGATGAAAGATTCTTTTGATGAATTAATATTCTTTAAGATTTTTTCCAACCGACAGAGTTCAAAATGTGTTATATTGTAACTCTGTGGTTGATCTTTTTTTTTCTTTCTGTAAAACTTAGTAGGAAATGATATTTGGATCAGATTTCAAACTTACTAAAGCAGAGATAGAAGAGACAGGGAAATCCTTAGTGTCCTCCAGATAATGGGTGAATGACTTCTAAAGTTTCTCACTTTCATACAAGTTGGAATCTCTGTGCTTTTTTACTCAGAAGTAAACCTGGTGTGAAGAGGAAGCTAAATGGTAATTATGTTTAAAACTACAGTTAGGCAGGTAGAAAAACATGTATTTGAGTTTCTCCGTGAAATACTGTTGGGTTATTCGTCTGTTTCTGTGATAATTCTGTCTGTGAACATGTATATAGATTTATTTTCTGTCCTTCTGCCTGATAAGATGAAAGGTAGAAAATAATTGATGCACATTTGTAGTGTGATGCATATTCACTAGTGTACCATATTGGTAAGCTTAGGAACTGGTCTTGAATATACAGTTTAGATGGGCGATTACATAATGGAAGCTGTTCTGAATTTCCTGAAGCCAGGGCAGGATTGGTGAAATCACCGTAAATAAAAAAGTAGTTTTTTTTTTAAAGTGTCTGTGTTGATTGGTTCTAGTTGATTAGAACTATATACCTCTTCAGGTGGAAATATACAGTGCAACTGATGTTGGCAAGAAAGCAGAACCTTTGTGACTTCCAAAGTTCAGCCTTGGCCTTAGTGCACTAAATGAAAATAACATGCAGATCACTGAGTAGGTCAGCCCAAGGGCTGTGCAAAAGGCTTTGAAGCTTTACAAGGTTTCTGACCTGTCAACAGCTGTGGGCCTCTTTAGAGAGAGGCATTAACTTTACAAAAGCCATAGAATGCACATTGCTGGAAGACTCAGTATTTCATGTTTTTATGATTTAACCACTATGTTAATATTAATTACTGTTCAAGCATTAAATAAAACTAGATTCAAGACGCTCATAATGAAAAACAGTAAAACGTTCAAAGTCTTCTCTGTTGTCAAATGGAAAAGAAGGTTAAGAACTGAAAGAGGGCTCAGGACTTAGCCAGTACGATACTGAGCCAGTTGCCCAGTTGTAACATAGTTGTGTCACTTAACATGAGCAGCGGTTTACTGCTGGAAGTTGATGGAGGTAGGTACACCTACGTAACATGAAGCAGTTCTACCAAATAAGGAATACTAAGACACTTACTATATGTGAAAAGATATATAGTTACAATAGAGAATTCTAACAAAATATTGAAGTGTGTCCTGAAATTCCTAATAGTTATGATCTTTTTCAGGGTAAGACAGGAGCTTACAATCATGTTTAAGACTTGGAGATGAAGGGAGTTTGGGGGACGATGGGTAGGAAAAAAAACAGAGAAGCTCTGATTTAGTCTTGTGCGAGACCTAACAAATTTGTCACTCAATCTAATGAAGTAGGGTAGTGTCAGTGAAAACTTATTCCAAATGCTCCTTATTTTTGCACAAATTTCTTTGTTGTTTTTGTGGTAGCAGACTTAACACGGCTACCCTCCCTCAACATTTTACCTATGTTTGAGAAATGAAAAGGAAATAGTATTAAAAAAAAAACACGAGGAAATGTAACTAATCAGTTGCTTTGTGGCACTTAGTACTGTACCTCTGAGTAATCATTTTTTAAAAGTAACTTTCTTAACTCTGAAGTATGAACTGACTGTACTCTAAAACATTTCTATATAGGAAGGCCCCACTTTTTGACACCTCATTATCTGACAATTCACGCTTCTTGATGCTTCCAAATTAAGGAAAAGTTCCATTAATTTGGTGGGGTTTTGCTCTTTCATGTTTTTCTTGCCTATAGAGGCTCACTTGCAACTTCTTGCGTGCATGTGCTGCTTGCAAAGTAAGCTGAGGGGGGAAAAGATGCTAAGATGGCTGAGTTTGCAAGCAGCACATGCACAGTCAGTCCTAAGTGAGCCTTTGTAAGTCCTTCATGCTCCCTATAGTACAGCAGATGGGTTCCACTTTTCAACCAATTCCATTTTCTGACAGTGCTTTAGTCCCTAACCTCTCATATAAATGAGGGAAGCCTACATTTATCTTACATTTAAAAGAGAACTGCTACAACACAGTACTTGGTAATACTGGAATTATAAAATATGTATGCAGTTCTGAAGGTAAAATGCTAGTTCTGTAACAGGGCAAGAATGGTTAATGATGATAAATGTTATATTACAATGAGTATCACAACCTAAAGAATTTATTAAAGTATTTTAAGAACTCAACACCATATATAATTAAGGAATCCATTGGACACCTATTTGTGATGGCAGGAATTATTCATTTCGCTTTTTGGTTCCTCTTGGACTTACACAAATATTTACCAATTACAGTGTAAAACAGTCACTTTGACTAATGTGACTGCTTCTATTGGGTGGATTTTTACTAATTGGATGTTAGTAAGATTTGCCCTCAAAATATTTATTGCTGATGCTTACTTGAAGCTGTTGAGTCTAGTATTACTGAGAGCTCCTTTTTGAGGAGGATGTTAAGGAACTAAGGATAATCCAATTTTTGAAAAATCTTCCTCCATTCAAATTCATGTAGAAATTCTTTAGTAAGTGAAATTTGTGCATTAAGTCATTTGTTCATTAGGTATACTTAAAGTCCTAGCTGTCTTGAATCTTTTGACTTTTGTATTTTGTAAAAACTTCATACTACATCTTTCTGGATTTTGCGATCTCCAAAATAAGGGTTTTGGAGCCGGGATGTGCTAAAGCTTTCTTTCTCTTCTAATAAATATTTGCTCCGCTTTATGTTGTTTACGGATTCCCACATTTCAGCTAAAGGTTGAAACCAGAATATACTGGGTTGTCAAGTCCACTTTTATATGGCAGATAACACACACATGGCACCAGATGTATTAGTCTTCAGCAAGGTCCACAGGTTCATAATCTTGAGGCAGTGTGTTGCAGTCCTCCATTTTACCATGCATATGATCTTCATATGCAAATTGTCTTTAACTGTCCTACTTGTCTACCTTTGCAGATTTATAAGTCATTTGTGTCACTAGGGTTTATAGAAATCAAAATGTTATTTAAAAATAAGATTTTTTTTGTCTAAAATTCAGTCATGTTCCTTAATAACCTAGTTCAGCATGAATGTAATGTGTGCAGGCCTGTTAACACCTACACTCATCATCTCTTAAAATTTAATACACAAAGCCTTATTAAATGCACCGAGTTAAGTCCTGATTTTTCTACTTAAAGAAAGAACCAGTGTGAAATGAAATGAAAAGAAAAAGCATTAATGTAGCTAGCTGAATACCGTATTAGGTTAATTGTTGATATTCAAGTTGTCATAGAGCCTGGGTATTTACTTCTAAAGAGAAAGGGTGTTTTATCAGTAGTTACCAGGCATTACTTCTGAGACATTCTGAGCCCTTGAAGTAAAGGATTTTGTTTGGCATTCTTTTATGTGAATACAGAAAGCTAAACAACACTCTTAATTTCACAATTTGTTTTCCGAACAGATACCCATATCTTTAGCACAAGAGGCCTGTGGGGTCTGTAAGCAAAGTGTTCTTAACTGTGTGCCTAAATCCTCAAAGGTTCTATTTTGTGGCAAGAAGATATGTTTTAATTGTTCTACTGAATTAGCATTCACTGAACATAGCTGAATCAAAGAGCTAGAAACTTGATCCAAGTTGTCCCTTTTCCTTTTGATTTGGTTTTAATTACCTTTTAAGTCAGTCCGCCATATGTATCACAACAATGGCCTAAGAGGCAGTAGTAAGGAACAGGCTCATTCAGATCGGCAAATCTGCCCTGTTTGGCCACCTGGAATAAATTCTTTCTAAGCTAATTACTGTTTAGACACACTGAATTGTTGCCTTTCCATCACTTAAGGCTGGCATCAGATTGTTTTCATTCATCAGTTTGTTTAAATTACTTATATCCTGTTGTGCAGTGTTTCAGTTTTCAGGGCTTCTTACAAAACAAAATAAGCCAGTAACATGAATTGCAGAATCTTTTTTAAAAAAGGTTAAAAGGTTAAAGCAGCAGAGCAGTACAATTCTGAGTAAATTAAAATTATTTAAATGCCTGGGTAAATAAAAAGTTGTTTGCCTGGTACTGAAAATGATCATGCTGTATACAGTACATTGATGGGGACACCACAGTTGAAAAAAGTCCCCCTCTCTGAACTGTAGCTCCAGAAACAGAGAAGTGTAATGGGGGCAGATTGCTTCTGAATTTTTTGATGATGCGTAATACCAGAACAGTTTCTAAGAGGGTACCTTAAGCTTGTTTTACTGTGGGAGACAAACATGTTTGGATGAAGAGAAGGGAGTGGACTTTGCCGAGAGTTTGTGATCTGCAGAATATCTCATCTGGGCCATGTGTTGATCTGAGAAGAAAGTTTTTGTTTTTCTCCCTTTTCCCAAGCAGCCCTTCTCTTCTCTCATCTTCTCCTCCCACCCCCTTCCTTGTGAGAGTTGTTAAAGGCTATCTGGAATAAAGAGCTAGAGCAAAGGTCAGAAGCTGGAAACATCTCCTTTCTGGAAATGCAGACTCAGTTTGCTGTAAATAATTATGTCTCCTTGCTCTGAAAGATTTCAGCTACTTCTGTTAGGCATTCCACAGTTTCCCAAGATTCTAACAGTTGCATTGTGTAAATTCAAAAGCTTCTGTATCAAAAGAGACAGATGCATACAACTGTTTTAATTTTTGAGCTGCATAGTTTCCCTTTTTGGGCCCACTGTGTATGCATAGTCGAGACAAGCTTGAGTAAATGCCACAAGTCTTTTCTCTATTACTATTATTATTTTGTGGTTAGACTTTTAATCTATTCCAGGCCTTTTCAGTCAAAAAGAGCTCAAGTGGCGGGGATCGGGGAAAGCGAAATTGAAGCGTAATGGGCTTCTCTGATTGAGAGTGATGGCAAATGGGGGTTAGACTAATGTTAATGGAGAAAGGAGGTTTCTTGAAACATGAAGTTGTACCTGATAGTAATGTCTGTGTCTTAACTTTAAAAACTTGCTGCCAAAGAAATTATTTTCTCTGCGTCCTTTCCTTGTCTGATCTTTTTCTTTTCCACCTTAAAATTCAGAATCAGTGACTTGGACTCTAACTTCTCTTCCCTTAACAAAATAAAGTTCACATTCACAAACGAGCTTTTCCTACCATGCATAGCTCTTCCTATTGTGTTGCTTGAAAATCTGCTACTGGGATGGGGGTAGAGGAGCTCTTGGGATTGAAATGAGGAATGGTGTTAAAATCTGCAGATGTAGTGGGAAGAAGATGGAAATTACTCGTTTACCCAACCATCAGGCTTGAATAGAAGAGTTACTTGGTTGTGTAGAATGGGTAGTTTGAGGCCAAGAAGCTGAATGGAGGGAGGCCAGATCAGTTAATGTTAGAGAAACACAGCTGGCAATTCTTTTGTCTGGAATTCTGTTATGTTCCTTTAATTCTTGAAGGAAGAAGGGCTGCTGATCCTACTTTCATGGCTTTCAGTGTCTGGCATAAATTGTCCTGTTTTAGCTTGGTTAGTAGCTAGGTAATCACCCTGTTGTCATTGCATGTGATTCCTTCCTTCATACAGTATGGCAGCAGAATCTAGACATGAGGAAGTAGCAACTATGCTATATATTCAAACAGCAAACTGTATTTTACCTAACATTCCATTTTTCAGGCAACACAATGTAACACTTCACATTTGAAGAATACTGTTGCTATTGTCAATAGGGCATATAATGGAAGAGTATGTATTACCTTGAAAACAGGTTATTTTCCGAGACTTGAATTTACCAAGTATGAGGAGGAACTTAGTAGCTCATGATGTCTTCACTGTCACCACTGCTTGAGAAGATTATTACAAACAATGGGTCAGGTCATACACAATTGTTTCTGAACTTCTCTAAGCCATGTTTTAGAAGACTAGAAATAAGTCTTGTGCTCAGGCTAGTACGTGTTCCTGTTGCACCATCAATTGCGTACTTTATGTTCAGAATTGGAAAAGCGATGATATTTGTGCTTCCTGTCCAGGAACAGAATCAACTATTTGAGGCTAAAGTGCAAACAACACATTTTAAATATATAAGCTTGCAAAAGTTTGTGTAGTCACAGTCATCAAGAAATTACAAGAGTATGGCATGTGCTACTTGTATAATTTTTAAAGCATCTTGTAACTTTATAGGATTATTACACAATAATTTAATGCACTACAAGCTGCACCTACGACTTAACATTTTAATTCCTTTTCTTGGATTAAACATCTAAATAGTATTAATTTTGATGGCGAATAGAAAAAAGTAGTTCTTCGTGGTCTCTGTGGCCTCACACAGTGGGGGTTTGTGCAGAGAAGCTGCGACAGAATGTTCTAGAGCTTAGTAGCTTGGCAGGAAGTCCCACCCACTCCTGGGTCCTGAGCATACCTGAGCTCACCAGGTTACTTCCCTCTCAGTTTCTTTTCATCTGCTGTTTGAGTCACTCCTCTATGTGTGTTCTAGAGCTTGGTAGCGTTTTCTAAATTACTCCCGTGCTTCTCTCCTCTTCCCTCTCTATCTTTTATTTCATTTTTCTTTCTTTTCTTCTATTAGAAAAAAAACTTTCTCTATACGTCTCTGTTTGCCCCCCTTTCCCCCCTTCTTTCAATGGCTTCTACTTCTCTTTTCAAACATTGCTCGACTTGTAAGTGGAAAGTTTCTCTTTCCGACGCTCACAAGCAGTGTCTTTTTTGTCTGAGAGAGGAACATAACCTAAACTGCTGTAAAATCTGCAGGCAGTTCACATTCCACGCTCTAAAAAACATGGGCCTCAAAACTCTGCTCTTTTTGTTGGGAGCAATCTTTGAAGGTCCCTGAGCAGGATGCTCAAAATGTAGCTCTCTTTACGGCTTCCACTACACTTTTGAAAGTCTGCCCCACTCGCTTGGTACTGACTCCAGCACCATTGGGGTCCTTGGCATCAATATCAAGATTTTCACTTCTGATGTCGTCAACTTCAAGAATGTCAACCTCAGTATCGATGCCACCTCATCCATCGGCATCATCCCCAGTAACGACACCACCTCATCCTTTGGCTTTGGTATTTACCCAACCTGCCTCCTCTCCTATCATGACTATGACACCAACAATGATACCTACCTTCGTACTGACTGTGACCATCTCTCCCTCGTCCCCAACATCTGAGTCCGCTACTCCTGGCCCTTCCGTTTTGACAGCTTCGTTACTGACTGCAGCATCAATGCTACCACCTTGTTAGGAGGACAAGGCCACCAAAAAGAAATGTCTGGAGGAGCTGCAAGAGGTCTTGCAGGCCCCTAAGAAGAAAAAGAAGAGCAAGCATGGCCATGCTTCTCCTTCCAAGACTTTGGTGGTCCCCAACTGATGGCTGGGTCTTCGCCACCACTACCAACTTTGCTTGCTCCTCCCTCAGAATTGTCAGTAGTTCCAGATGTTCTGCAGGTTGAGACTCCTCAGCTGACTGCCTCTTCTGAATGACTAACAGTGCTGCATGCTGTGCCTCCACTGTCGGCATTGACCCATTGGACCCAACACTCTCAGTCCAGCTCATGTTGCTCCAGGTCTCAGTCTCACCATTCCAAATCTTGATCTCATCACTCTCCATCTCAACGACAAGCCTGGTCCCGATCACGTTGGTCCTGATCTTCATCCCAATGCTCGCGTTGTTGATCTCAACATCGTTGTTCACCTGAATGTCACCAATACCATCATAGCTATGAATGTTCAACTTTTTATATCTTGGCGTTGTGCCACTTTTGACCGCAGGCCATTCATGAGGACTCCCCCATACTTCCACATCGTGCATCGATCAGTTACTGGTGTGAGCATCTTTGGAGAGAGATTCCTCACTCTTACAATCCTTGTCTCCCTCCTATCATGATCGGTATCATGAGTGTCATTACTGTGGTGACATACCTGAACACCAACCTCGAACACCACCACTCTCCTCAACATTGATACTGCTCCCGATCAGCCACCTGTTCTTGTTCCAGGTCCCATCAGCAGTCCCAGTCACAGTCTTGACACAATTTGTGCTTTCAGACACCAACTCCCCACTCATGATCAGGATCCTGTCAGACTCCAGAGCATCAAGTTGCAGAGGTGTCCCCACCACCTCCACCGGTACCACCACCCTCAGGAGTCCTTGGCTAGGTGCCAGGTTTCTCTGCCCCCTCACACCATGTCTATAGTCTCTTGTCCTCCTTGATCACCACCTCGAGTGATGACTGTGGCACGTTTGGCCCCACCTCCTCCTGTTCCAGCTCTCCCTGCCGCTGCACCACATCCAGTGCCACCCCATCGGGCTGAAACTCCACCACCATTTTCACCATCATCTGCTTCAGATGGTATTCCATAAGGACAAAGTTGTTCTCTACCCAGATACCTACTTTTTACCAAAGGTTGTCTCCGAGTTCCACCTTACTTAAGACATAATCTTACCTGTCAACTCCATTGGAAAGGCTGCTTCACATACTAGATGTCCACCATGCCTTGGCTTTGTACAGGCAGAGGTCTGCATCCTATCGTCACTCTCCTGCTCTTTTCATCCATGACAGAGGTGGACGAAAGGGTAAGACCGTATCTGCTCAGTGCATTTCAAAGAGGGTTGTCGAAACTATATGCCTGGCCTATGAACTGGTGAAGCATCTGGTACCCTCTGTCTTATTTCAGTCACAGCAGCACAGCTGATAATTCAAACAAAACAAACTGAATATCTCCCAGCTTGTTACTTACTTTTATTCAGTATGCACAAGATCAAAAATAAAGTCCAACATGATTCAAAGGCAAGTGAGTCCAGAGTCAGTCAAAGTAATCTAGAATCAGGCATGGAGTTCAGTAAGCCATCCAGCAAACAGAGAGGTCAGATAAGCTTTGACAACTCCTGGAGAGGAAGAGCAGCAGCTATATAGTTCAGCCATCTAATGCAGCTGTTGCCTGATTAATTGTTGCCGCTTATATATTTTCTGGAATCAACTTAGGCTCTCTTTCTGTTGTCTGCACTCAGCAAAGATGAGTACTGGTAAGTTCTCTTCTGTGTCTGAAGGGGCAGGACTCTCTGCTGAAGCTGGCACTGCTCCCTGTTCTCTTTGTGGCACTGTAGGCTCTTCCTGTACAGCAAGTCCTGACGTGTCCCCTGTGTCAGACTCTGAGAAGAGTCCATGTTCTGTAAGCAGGGCATGACACCTTCCTTTGTTTGTGCAGATTCCACTAGAGTGATGTCTTCTTCTGCAGCTGCTGTAGGAGGTCCCTCCCTTCTGGCTTAGCCCCAACCATCGGCCTTTATCAAACACTCTTGCCTCGACTGCAGGGCTAGGAGAGATGCTTGTTTCAGCAGGGCACTCTTATCTTCTATTTGAGCAGTTGCCAACCAGTGGTCCACTGGTGGTCTGCAAGAAAATTTTTGTGGTCCGCGGCCACGAGAGCGACAAGATCGCCCCCCGGCCTCTCTCACTTGCGCCGGGCAGGATTACTCCCACCACAGGGAGAAGGACAGCCTGGTCCTTCTCGCTGTCCTTCTCCCCATTGCCAGAGCAATCCCGCTCAGAGCAAGTGAGAGAGGATAGCAAGGAGGACCAGTTGGCCTTGCCCGCTGTCCTCTCTCACTTCTGCCAGGTGGGATCGCTCCCACAGTGGAGAGAAGGACTGTGAGGGGGGCAGTCTGGTCCTCCTTACTGTCCTTCCCTCCACTACCAGAGTGATCCCGCTTGGAGTGAGTGAGAGAGGACAGAGAGCCTCCAGTTGCCCTTCCCCCCCACTGCTGTCCTCTCTCACTCACACTAGCTGGGATCTCTCCCACAGCGGGGAGAAGGACAACGAGTAGGACCAGATTGCCCCCCCATCCTGTCCCGCTCGCTCCAGGGAGATCACTCTGGCTGCGGAGAGGATGAGAAAGAGGGGCATTCTCTCATCTCCCACCCAGCACTGACAAAGTGCAGAAGTCCACCTGCTCCCAAAAGAGGACGCTGAAACACCTATCCCCCTCATTGCCCACTCTTGTTTCTTTCCTGAATTGATAGCAGTAGAAGCAACAGCAGTGCCCCTCGGGCCCTGCGCTGGTCACCAGAGCTGCCCACCCAGTCACAGCATCAGGCACATCTGAGGAAAACCTCCCCAGGGAAAAAAAGATGGGGAAAAAAGAGAAAAGGGTGGGGAAAAACAGCTGAGGAGGCAATAAATATGAAATAAAAGCATGCTGAATCGCTGAGGAAACTCAACTGGGCTAATTAAAAAAACAAAAAACAAAGAAAGATTCCAGAAAGGAGTAAGGGCGAGGGGGGGGGGACAAGGGGCAACCTCAAGTAGAATCAGATATCTGAAGGGACCAGAGGGGATGGGGAAAAGGAAAGTGTAACCGCTGTACCTTCAACTGCCAAGTCCAAGTGCCTTCGCAAAAAAGCCCTCCATGCCAAAACTGGGGGCTGCAAAAAAGCCCTCAGAGAGGGAGCAGAAGGAGGAAGAGGACAAGGAGAGGGGGATGGTGGAGGCGAGTCTCAATCCCCTTCCCAGTGAAGGCTCCTTTGCACACACACACCCCATGTATGGGTGTAGGTGAATAAATATATATATACATTTATTTGAGTAAAATACATAAATAAATATATTTACTTGAGAATGAATAAATAAATAAGCCAAAATAGCTGCAGAAAATCAGCCAAAATGGCCACTGAAGTAGCATTGCCTCACTTCAGGCACCCCAAAACACCCCTGTGCAATTTCCCAAGGAGTATGGTGGAGAGAAATGGCCCCTGTTCCCAACATAGTTCAAATCTCTGCTTAGCCATGGAAACCCACTGGGTGACCTTGGCCAAGTCATTTTCTCTCGGCCTCAGAGGCAGACACTGGCAAACCCTCTCTGAGGAAATCTTGCCAAGAAAACTCACTGAACACTAAATGTATTATTAGCATAGATAGTTTGAACAAATTGACATAGTGGCTAATGAACGAACTGATATTTTGATTTATCTTTATAGTACCTCCTTGATAAACTAAGAGGTGTCTTTAAATATCAGAATATGAATCAATTGGTATTTTGATTTATCTCTGTAATATCTACTTGATTATTTAAGTTGCTTGTAAATAATAATTTTGTTATAATTAAACAAGTGCATTCGTATTAATAAAATTGAACTTTTATGATCATTATTTTATAGATGTTTGTATCTTTTTAAAAAAATTCATGTTAGTGGTCCGTGGGATTCAAAATTGTGAGTTTAGTGGTCCGTGAGGTCCGAAAGGTTGGCAACTGCTGTTCTATTCTACAGTGACCTGGCCTTCCTTCTTCTGGTAAGCTTTCTAATCACCCATTGTGTGAGGCACAGAGATCATGAAGAAGAACACCTGTAACTGTAGTTCTCTGAGTGATCATCTATACCCTCACACAAATCCACGCTGCTTCTCCTCTTTCCAGGTCCCTGTTCGATGGACTTGAAACAGAGGGGGAAGTAGCTTGGTGGGCTCAGGCATGTGCAGTACCCAGGAGTGGGTAGGACTTCCCAACAAGCAACTAAGCTCTAGAACATTCCATTGGAGTTTCTCTGTGCAGGCACAGTCCCCCATTGTGTGAGGGCACAGACGACGACTTGAAGAACCACAGTTGCAGGTAAGCAACCCGGTCTTCCTAGACCTTATGGCTGTGCAGGTATTGAAAGTGTGAACAGTGTCTAGCTCAAGGAGGTCTGGAGGTAATTTGAAGATGTGAAAAGGTAGTAGCTTCTGTAGTCTGTACTTAACGGGGGGGGGGGGGAACAGATTTGCATAATATTAGGAGTAGATCTTAAAATTTTTGAATGAAAAAAACATAGCCTTAATGATAGGTACATAATTATATTGTATACTTGTATTGCTGTGTAATTGAGCCACAGATACTGGTTTTGCATAATGAGAAAAAATAGTTTAAGTCTTTGACCCCACAATGTGAACTGCCTTTGTTATACAGCTGCAGTAAGTATTCTATTTATCAGAAAGTTCTGTACTAGGTTTTAAAATATGTCGTGATCTGTCAGAGACTGACACTTTATTAGCATAGTATAAAGCTGGACATAACCTGTATTTGTGTATGGGAGATGAATGCAGGGCATTTCTTTGCTATTGAATTTTTCTTGCAAATGGAGTAACTCCGTTTTAATTGCTTTTGAGGCTTTCTACAGTTCGTATCTGAGCATGAAAGCAAAATAAGTGAAAAATTCTACTGTACTTTCATAACAACATGAATTATAAACTGCCAGTTTAAGTTGCTGCACTATGCTGATGCTACAAAGTTAAACAGCTTAGTCATAAACTCTATTATGCTTTTTTGTGTGTGGAGAATACGGGGGGGGGGCAGTTCTTAACTGAATTATGCAAACAGTGAAAACTTTATGTAAAAGAAGCAAAGATTCCTGGGAGTTGCCTACAATTGCTCTGAATTTTTAAAGTATCATATGCTGTATTAAATGAAGAAATATCTGATTTTGCATGACTGTGATTATAAATACTTTTGGATGTTGTCCACTAGAGTATGTATACAAAATGATTTCCTTTTCTTTGTCATGTTAGTTCTTTATGAGTGTGGGAGTGTTTGGAAAAACCGTCATGTGATCTCCACTTGCAATTCTGAAGCAGAATAGATTTACTTGGTTTTGAACCATTTTATAAATAATGTCATTTGTCTTTGTGCATTACTGGCTGGTAGTACTGTAAAGCCCAGACTTCTCTAATCCCAGTGAATTTTGTCTGTAGAGATGGAATTTTGGCTTTGTAGCCTATCCATCTCTGGCATTCAACCTATGATCTTGAGTGTTCATACAAGACAGTTCTAAGTTCTTTATCTAAATAACTGGATCTGCAATCCTGTGTATGGTGACCTGAGAGTAAAACCCAATAAATACAGTTGGAACTGGTGCATGTTTTACATGTTCCTATAACCTTGCTTATACCTTGGTTCTTCATGTCTGTAAGCAGCATTTCTGGTCTTCATTATAATACTATTATACTATTTTATAAAATATTTAAATATATTATTATATAATTAAAAAAAGAAGACCAACCTGTACATCCCATTCTTTGAAGAAAGAAGGGAGTTAGATGTGCCTAATGATTTTTTTCTCTGATTATCAAATATTCTTTAAACAAGTGATGTGCTGCAGTGAAGATAAAAATATACAGTAGAAAATACGATTAAAAATATCATTCTGTCCTAAAATGGACCTTGTTAAAATGTATGTAGTGTAGGATAGTAAACTACAGTATGTGTGTATTAAAAGGGCTATTCTCACACCTCTTATTTCAAATTCCTCCCAAATCCCTCTCTTCCCTCTATTAAACAAAAAGTTGTTTGTTCCTTGCTGCCTGTGAGGTCTTTGCTACTTGTCCCGTGTGTGGATGCAGAACCCCATATTTAAATACTTCCCTGATACCATGAAAGCAAAGAACAGGAAACTGCTAAATCCTAGTTCTAGCAGATAAAGGAAATTATTTTTGCCTTCCCATCCCCCTTATTAAATTAGGCAGTGTTTTTAGAAACAAACTAAGTGTTTAAAGATCATTAGAAGCTTTTCTTGAGCCTCTGAAGTGGTATTTCAGGTACATAAAAACAAGAGTGCTTCATTTGAAGGTTGCACAGCTGAAATGTTCCTTGTGTGGCTTTTGCTGTGCCAGATCTCCCACCCCTTCAATTAGTCGTGGATTCCCTGCCCCACCCCACTGTTTTTGCTGGCTGAATGTTCAGGTTGTAGCACAGACATTTCTAAAGGCTGGTCATTCAGTATCAACTTAAATCTACAAAAAAATCTATTTGCTTCCTTGTGCCTCATTTGTAGACTGAAAAATGGTAGATTCCAGACACACAAATAAACACAGATGTTTGTTAGCTACCTTCTACACTCTTAAAAGTTTCTCCCTTTTTCTTTAAACTGTGGGATTCCTTTAATTCAACCATTTTACAGATTGAGAGAGCATCTAGGCCAAGAATATTCTTGTGCAAATCTCTCGGTGCTTTTAATTGGCTTTATATGAGATGTTCCTGAAGAAATTGTGCTCATTAACATTAATGGTTGTACTGGCTGAATATATTTTCAAGGAATTGAAAGTGTTTGGTTATTTTTGCCACATGTCTATAAATAGCCCGGGTTTGATCTGCAGCCCAGTAGAGCTGGCCGATGGTTGTCTGTTTACAACTGAAATGGAAACTGGCACAATTTCTGCGTAAGCCTATATTTATCGTAAATGTATTTTGTTTCTCTGACCTAAGAGCAGCCTAGTTGGCTAACGCTTGTAATCCAAAGAGCAGACTGGCTGCCCAAGTGCTTGGTTAGTTTAAACTGACTTTAAAAACCTTGGATGTTAACCAGATTGTGAAGAGAGCCTCCCTAGGGAGCCGCTGTCATCCCACTGTCCTATTTTGTCTCTCCTAGAAAACCCTGTTCTGAATTCGGTTTGTTCATCCATTTTGTTAAATCATTCTGTTGCTTCAATGAGAGAACTAGAATGGATCTATACATATTTATCATGTTAGAATGAATGTTCTGAGGGCCTCCCTCAGATTCACACAAGGAAGGCTGTGCATGCAAGGCTTACATATTCTAAAAACAAAGTTTTATCTCTTACCTTCCTCCCAGATGTCTTTACTGTATCTTGTTAAAGGCAAGCATTTGAGCTGTTTCATTCTTTTCTCGCTTTCCAGTGTGATTACGACTATTTATTCTAAGATTTTTTTTATAGTGAGTGTACAGTGGACCTTCTGTATCTGCAGGGGTTCTATTCCATGATCTCCCACAAATGGGAAAAATCACGAATGCTCACATCCCATATTATTAAATTGCAGCGATGTGTGTGTGTGTGTGGATTCTTCAGCACATCTGCGTGCATGCTGCTGCCATTTTAGGTATAGGATGAGACTTTCCTCAATCACTTAAATTCACAGATATGGAGGTCACTTATTTGAAAGTCTACTGTATTCATTTATCATAACTTACCTTGAGTATTGTATAGAGAAATGCAGATTGGACATCTTGTCTGAATACAAGAAAACAGTTTTGGTGTTTAAAAGGTATAGACTGAGGTAGCTTTACTAGACTCTGTACAAACTGACTAGGGTTGGACTTTAAATGCTGTAGAGTGCTGTTTTTAAGGTTTGTGTATAACCTTTCAATGTTTAACGTTCTAACTTTATAAATGGTTCACTTTTTAAAAATCTTATATTTATACTTTTATTAATGCTCTTGTATAGTTTTTATTTGTATTGTTTTAAATGTGTTGCTAGCCACTTTGTGTCCCATTATTGGGAGAAAGTCAGGATATAAAATGATAACAACAACAACTTTCTTGAAGAATATGCAAATTCTGCAGTCTGAATAAACTGGATGGGAGCTTATACATATTTGTGTAAGCCTGATAACTGATACAGTTCTGGCAGCAATTATTCTCAGTAGCTTTGGAATTTAGAAAATCTTGGAAAGGACTACAGAGGTAGAAACCATAAACTGAAAGACAGGTGGATACACATACTACTCCATTAAAACCTACTGTGGATGTTTCTTGGGTGTTTTCAAAATCTGAAAACGTTGAAACAAACATTATAGTCAATTAATGAAGTATGGAAGCAAACATTATTTTCAGACCTAATTGTCAGAATCTGAACAAGCCTGCTCACAATCAAATACAGATGAGTAGCAAGCTTGAGGTTTACCTGATCTCTTGCTGTTGAAGCTAGATATGCTGCTATTTTTTATGAATTTAAATCCTTATATGCTACTTCTCCCTTCTGTGGATGCACAAGGTAGTCATAGATGAAAATGAAATCATTACACGTACTTTGGCTTATTAGAACTTATGATATTTTGACATTAACCTTTAAATCCAGCTTTTTGAACAATGCCTTAAATTGGTTTTAAATGCTTGCCTTGTTTTCTGCCTCCACAGCTATGAGTCAGAGAATCAGCCAAAGCGCTCCAGTGAAACCACCTCCGATAGCCCCCCAAAGTCCACCTGGTGGTGTACTGGGAGGTGGCAACTCCAATCAACAGCAGCAGATGAGGTTGCAGCAGCTGCAGATGGAAAAAGAAAGGTTGCGACTGAAGCATCAAGAACTGCTTCGGCAGGTGAGGCCACAGGTTAGAAATACACTTCCATTATAATACAATCTGTTGTGTATGCATGTGTGGCGTTATGTTTGCCAACTTGTACTGGTGGTAGCAAGCACCAGCAAATTGCAGGGGGCGGAATTACTTTCAGCGTGCATGGAGAGTAAATGTTCAGGCTTAAGTGTTGTAAAGAATATTCGTTACTTGGATAAATTTCCTGAGCAAGCAACATCACAGAAAGCAAACAAAACTGCCATAGCTATGAACACATCTCAGGGTCTGTAACTTCTTTGGAATACTTCTGTGTGAGTGTATGTGCTTTTCCTTTAACTTCTGGTACAAGGGCTGTTTTCCTAGCACTGGTCCTTTTTTCATTTCTTACTCCTTTGCTATGGGCACAACAACCTGCTGTGTTGCCTTGCAAAATTATTAATACTTTGCATGGACATATCTGTTCCTGTTGAATTTCCCTGCTTCATGTTGGAAGGAACCTGTAAAAAGGATCCAGCCTTGCTGTGTTTGGGTCTCTGATTCTTTTGCAGTTTCGCATACTTTTCACATAGTTTGTCTGTAAAAACAAAACAGTTCATTAGGGGGACATAGTCCATTATTTTGCTTCCAACAGTGCCCAGCTAGGTACTTTTGAAAGCTCACATGCAAGAGAAGATATTAGCCTCGTTACCTATAGCCAGCATTTGGCACTCACAGCTTTGTAGGTAGAGGCACCATTTCACTTCCGTGGTTCATAGCAATTGATACACCTGCTCTCTGAATTTGTCTTACAAAAACCCCTTTAAATATCCATTATAGCCAGTATTTGTCTCCCCATCTTGTGGTAGAGAGTTCTAGAAGCTAGTTAATTCCAGCGCTGTATTTATCTGGGCATCTTAGATACAAACCTGACAACATTGGTTTAAGATTAATAAATTTGGGATGGGAAGAGCTTTCTTACAGCATATCATAAAGATCATCACCAAACCATTTTGCTAACCCTTTCTGATGAATAAGAACAATAACAAAGTACATGTCGGTGGGCTGCTTACACATCCCACAGTGGAATGTTTCTCTTTGGGAGCATCAAGGCAGAAAATGGAGGTATGGAAAATCATGTAGTTAGATAGTGCTTGTATTATTCAGACCCATTTTCAAGGGCCTAGGTTCCTTAGAAATAAATGGGTTAACTGAGTATCTCATCTCCAGTTTTAATTACTTTCTAAAATGTTAATAAATGCTTCTGTATGTTTCAAATATAGGCTGATCTGGTCCTTTTTTTCGCCTTTTGTTTTTCCATTTTCTTTCATTTTGTTAATTGGAGGTACAGACCTGAAGAGACAATGAAGCTTACTTTCTGGAACTGTTGCTTTCAATCAGTGCTTCCTGTCCTAGATCTTTTGCTAATTATTGATTAGCTCCTTGTCTCAAGTCTCTGGCATCACTTTTGCAAAGTTTATGGGGCATCACAGACATCCTAACTTCTTTGAGAAAATCCTATTAAACTTTCCCAGCTTTTCTCTTTAGGTGATGGGCTGTGCATTATCCAATATTTTTGTATTCTTGGAGATCTCAGGCTTTTGCCTTCATCATTTCTTGCTTTCTCTGCGCTTATTCTGGAATCTAACTCTTCTTTATATACTGACAGAATATTTGTAGGAATAACTGCTTTCTGTAAACTGGATCATTGTGGGATGTGTCTTGCCATCTTAAAAAAAAGCCAGTTTTGATACATTACCTCTGTACAAGTTTAACAGCTTTTTTTCAGCTGAAATGGCTGGGCTTTTTCTGTAACTGCTTTGCTATTAATCCTCAATCAAATTCATATGCCACCATGCAAGCATGCTTTTAGATAAGGCTTCTAATTTTGGATTTCTTCTTTAGTAACTTCTTGAGAAGTTGACTAACTGCAGGCCAGGCGGTGTTCGCTACTTTGATGTCCCCTTCTTTTTGTTCCCTGTATGTTAAACCAACATGTGTTCATATGCTCTGTAAGCACCCCTAAGCGTCTTGTTCCATTACGCAGCAGCTTTTGTCGGCTCTTAACTCCCTTATCCTTTGTCATCTTTGGCTGTCATGGGAGCTTGCCCCTTCAGAATGCTAAGAGGGTGATGTGTTTGTCAAATCAGCCTTCCCATCCTAACCATGAGGAGCAAAAAAGTAATGTTTATCCATCTTATTTCTTTTACTCTTAGGCATTGCGGAATATCAATCCCAGCACAGCAAATTCTCCAAAACGTCAGGTAGGCTCCTAACAAATGTTTCAGCAAACTAAGAAACATTTCTTTTAACTTAGACCAGTTGCTCAAGATGCTTGGGTTACATGACGCTACTTTGCATTTTATAACCCTAGCTTGCCAATAACCTCAGTGTGCTTGGAAAGGAGTTCTGTATATCTCAGAGAAAAATTATTTCTAGTGCTTTAAAGAGAAGGTGGCTTTAATAAAAGACAAGTGGTCTTGCTGTGTTTTCCCCTTAAAATGCAACACATTGATTTCCAGACAGTTTGTCTTGTTTGCTGAGCATAGTGATGATGAGGAAAATATGTCGTTGTCATGTTCTCTCTCAGGCATGTAAGCCCTTGCCAGTCCTTTTACTTGACCCCAAAAGACAAAGTCCTTAAGTTGCTTCAACACTTTTCCCATGTGACTAAAAACTGACATTCTTTCAATCAGTCTTTCAAGCCTTCCCTCTAGCAGCATGAGAATCCACTGTTGAACTACATGGCCATAGAGCTAACACCAGAACTTGATGTCATGAGAATCCACTGTTGAACAACATAGCCATGTGGCCATCACCAGAACTTGATATCAAGATGTTTTGATACTTTGATATTAACTACTTTTTTTTCTTATTTTTTTCAAATTTTCAAGACAGGCGTGCCATATCTAGTTAACTGTCTGACATTCTACGTAAGCTTTTAAGCAGCTGTATATCATCAGATTGATGTAGTCCAGAATCCCTTTCCTTGGTCATAGTTGACATAGGTTTGCTACAGAGTTTGGTCACAGTATACAAAGTTTTAAAAGCAGCTGGGGGCTAAGGGTAGAGTGTAATATTAGCATGTTGACTGCTTTGCTTTTCCTAGAATCTACCACTTGTCTTTGCTTTCATTAGTGCTTATGCCTTGGTAGAAAACCAGTCTTCACTCAGTGAAGTTTTATTTTTCTGAGTGTGGTGCAGCAAGCGTAGGGGAAAGCTCAATAATTTAAGTTGTATCCTGAAGGTAGCAGACTTAAAAATTGTACTTCATCCTCTCCATGCCATTTTAATAATCTAATTCTAATAAAAATGAGAAACTTATTGGAAGAAAAAAGTAAGTAGCAGAAATTAGTCTAAACGTTGATAGCTTGATCTGGCAACTGTGGAGAATCAATCTTTCTTTCTTTCTTTCTTTCTTTCTTTCTTTCTTTCTTTCTTTCTTTTTCTGCATGTTAGCATTCCTATAAATGTTGTTGGGTTTGAACTACTGTTTCTTATCTGCCTTTTATCAGAAGTTTTTAGAATTTTGTCATTCATTTGCTTTGTCTTCACAACCTGTGGAATTTACACCAAACTGAGAGCACTTATTCTTAGTTCTTGTTCAAAGAACAAATAGTACTTGGAATTGATCATCTTGTCTACCTCTCACATTGGGGAGGAATTTAATCTGTAATTTAGAGTTTTCTATTTTTTCCATCCTTCACTGTGAATAGTGGAATAAACAGTTTTCACACAACCACTTCTCATAGTTAGCTAATTTTATTAAGGAAGTTTTCTGTACAAGTCTGATGTTCACACCACCTTTAGAATGAGTTGGAGAGCTCATTTTTTCATCAGCTTTACTACTCTTTCCAGTTTTCACTGGTACTGATCCCAGTTGCTGTCTTCTAGTACAATTCATATTGGTTTATTGTTTTGTGCTTGAAAATATTAAATCAAAATACTCTCATAATCTCTCGGTCTTGCCATTGCCCTTTTCTTCCACTTTGACAACCAGTATTGTCTCTTGCTGGAATTCACACTTTGCATTGAAACAAAATAGACTTTAGAAAGAAACTTTGAAGCCATCTAGAGCATCTTCTTGCACTGACATAAGAGCTACTATGCTAGTCTGCTGTAAACAGAATTAGCAGTCTGTGCTAAATTAAAACATTTTTCTCAGTAAAAAAGTTAATAGCATACTGGAAGAGAAGGCAAAATAACACCACAGCCCAGTCTCACTTGGGGGAAATCTGTTTCAGTGCTGTGTGTGTTGAGAATTATATTCTTACTGGAAAGAGAAATTCGTCTACAAAGTTCTTTCACATACAGAATGTATCATTCTAACAGAGGCCCTTAACACACACTGTACTTTTCACATTTGTTGTAGTCTGAAATGCTGCAAAAAGCTGTTGTTACTGAACCAAATGGGGTATAAAGATTGATATTTGCCTGATCCTGAAAATCTGTTTCTGTTTGGCTTCTGTGTTCTATGTTTTAAATTGCCTGAGGTCCTTTTTGATGATTTCTTGGGCCCAATAACATATTCAACTGACTTTTGATTTAAAAATTCTGTCACATTATGTATAGACCTTGTCATCTCCAGATTTTCAAAATATGGTTCTGTATTTTATTTGCCTTCCTTTAAATCTATGTTTTGTTCTCCATATCATTTGTAAGTTCTTTCTGCCTTAGTTTGCCATCCTTTTTAGCCACTTGGTGAATACTGAAATTAGATATTGAATATTGAAATGATACAGTGAACACTAGACCTCTGCCATTCTTCCTTCAGACTTTTTTTTAATGCTTTGATGTGACCGGCTTTGGGAGACAACAGTTGCAGGCAGAATAAAAAGCACAGGAAAAAAATATCATCTGTGGAAAGATAGAAACAAAACTCCACAGTGTCTTTTATTCAAGCTGCCACAATACACTAGTGACCATGGTAAATTCAGTAACGTCACTTCACAATATATATCATTCATTATTTAGCTGTGCTGATTGCCATATTATCTTTGTGGCAAGATTGCTGCTACAAAACTGTTCTTTTCTGTCATTTCAAATTCTGGCTCTCATGTCACATTGATAATATTTTGGGATTGTATGGATATTATCTGCATTATCATCCGGAATGGGCAGAGAGATACACACTGGCACAGGGACTATTTAACTTACGTAACTATAGGAACAAGCTATAGGGAAATGGTTTTATGTTTATGCGTTAGATCTCAGTGGCTTAGGAACAAAGAGCTCATCTAAGTTATTCTCCTTTCTGATGTTCTGTTATTGGATATGATCTATGGCTCAGGAAACAGCCACCAAATTTTCAGAAAAAATTCACCCCATTTGAACTGGTTAAACTTTTGCTGTGTCTTTCCCAGCCAAATATGACTGAAGGTTGATCCAGTAGCATCTCCTCCTTCTCTCATTCCTGCAAGTAAGTTCTTCTTAACTGGATCATTGTTACAGAGCTGCTTGTATACTTGGCCCTGGTGTGACACTACAGGTACTAGGCATTTGGAAACTGAAGAAAGACCTTTAAAGGGATTCTGAGGAAAGCTAAGGCATAATCCACAGGCTGCAGCAAATTATGTTTGACCTAACAAAAAATTAAAGAAAAGAGATTCCATTCCATAAACATTAGAAAGAACTCTTTTACTGTGAGACCTGTCTGACAGTAAAGTAAAATAGACTGCTTCCATAGACTCTCCCTCTATGGCTGTCTTTAAACAGGCACAGGCATCTTTCAGGTGTGCTTTCATTGTATATTCCTGCACAGTAGGGAGTTGAACTAGAGGTCCCTTATGGGCCATTCCAGCTCCAATATTTTATGATTCTAAGAGGTTACCCTTTTTTGGTACAACATGAAAAGGTGCCAGAAAGAAGAACAATAACAATTCCTCATCCATTCAGCTGAAGGTATAGGACAGTCTGAAACAAAAAAACAGGGACTTTTTTTGTGTGTGTGCATGATGAGGTTAAACAAAATTGAAAACTGAGGGTTGTGGAATTACCTTTCTTGAAGCTTATGAAGAATAATCAGACTGCAGGCAGGTGTTCAGTGGTGTTTAGTAAGTCGGATATCATGCCAGAGGGCAAGAGGATGATAAAGTGTTGATTGTTTAAAATGTTATATTAAAGCAACTCTCTCTTCTCAGCATTTCTGTAAGAGCATGTTATGATGGTGCCTAACCTTGCCATCAGTTGCAGAATCAGTGATTCACTTCTCCTCCTTCATTAATAAATACTGTTAACATGCAGAAATAAAATGTTTTCCTCTTTAAGCATTAGAGTTTGTGCACTGTGACTCAAGTGTAAACCTTGAACATACTGACATCGTATAAGTCAGTGGGCTATCCCAGCTAAAGAAATGGTGCAGATTGGCACCCTTCTAAATTTTTCCTGTTGGGGTGGAGGACTCACTGGACTGCTGCGTGCAGCCAAAATTTTACATGGGATTCACTACATAGGCTTTTACAAAAGTGAAAGTGACCCGGGATATAAACTGATGCAAAGGCTAACAGTGTAAACATTAAGGTCTGAAAGGAATGCTTTCTTCCACATTAGTGTTGGCTGGTGACCTGAAGAGTTTTTAACTCTTTTTACAATAGTTTGACTTCTGTGCATTTATAGTTTTAGGACAACTATCATCCATGCACTTTTTTGTGAGAACTCTCTTGCTGTAGCGTGCCGTGAACTGCGTTGCACAGAAATTATGAGAAGTCTGGGTTCAGGACCATTATACAGTCAGCTAAATCACATGCTACAGTCCTTTTTGGATAATGCATAAAATACGTAATTAAGCATTTTGGCTGACCAGTAAAGTTATCACTCTTTTATGGATTTTGAATTTTCTTCTGTTTTGTTTACGTCCAACATGGCTGTTCTGAGTATGATTTTTGGACTATATAAATCTTTAGATGTATGGTAACATTTTCAGGTTGTCTTTGCTGTAGAAAACATGCTGTATGTATAACACCAGCACGTTAAAAGAAGTTTAGGTATGGGTGATTAGTGTTACCTGGATGGCAGAATTGCATTTGTCAAAATGAAATGGTTGGATGGGTTACAATTTCTATTTCTGTCAATTCCAATTAGCAATTTTCTCCAGCCACCCAAGAATTAATTCCACCTAATCTATGTTTTGTCAGTTTATAAGGAAAAGAAAAGCTCAACAAATAGTTCATAGATGATGCAGGAATTGGGTTCTAGATAAAAGTTAACAATATCTAACATATTTTAATGGTAATAGTATTTTGTGCTTGTCGGGGGGAGTGAGGCATGACTTTCACTGCTGAGCCTAGGAATGAACAGTGTATAATTTTGGTTTCATATGGTATGTCTAATTAAAGTAAAGGATGCTTTCCCAAGACATTTCAACTAGGTGAAGTTTAATTTTTATAGGTGAGCTTGTTAATGAACATAGTGTTCTCTTTTTATTTGCTAACTAAAACTGCTAACAAATAATTTTCAAGGCTGCTCATCCTTGTTTTCTCAAGCTAAGAAATACAACTTCTCTTGAATTTTTAACTGAAAAGGAAAATCTGACAAAACTTGGAACTCTTTATAAATACATTTATCGTGAAAAGTGGGTTGTTCTGAAAGTCTGTATCACTCTTAACCTTTATAGAAACCTTTCTAAAAATTTCAGTTAATTTTGGAAAAGGACTTGCATTGCCTCTAGTGTGCTCCCTCAAAAGATTGAGGGAGCACAGTAGAGTCTGTGAGGGGGTGACCCCTCGACTGTGACTACCCATCCTTGTTGTAAAGAGTAAGTTTTATTTATATATTTTATCACATGCACACTGAATTAACAGATTTCAATTCCAATACAGTATTAATTTATCAAACCAAAGTATTTAGTCTACTAAACAAATGAATGTTGATAACTGTAATCTTCTAGTAACCCCTGGAAGATTTTCTCCATAGTCTCTGTGCATTACACATATGTGTCTGCGCCTGGGCAGAGATAGCTGAGAGTTTTGGCGGTAGCCCTGTCCTCCCCTACTAATGCATCTGCGTGAATCGTAGAATCATAGAAATGTAGAGTTGGAAGAGACCGCACGGGCCATCCAGTCCAACCCCTTACCATGCAGGAATACTCTCAAAGCACTCCCGACAGATGGCCATCCAGCCTCTGCTTAAAAACCTCCAAGGAAGGAGACTCCACTACACTCCGAGGCAGCATATTCCACTGCCGGACAGCCCTGACTGTCAGGAAGTTCTTCCTGAGGTTCAGGTGGAATCTCCTTTCCTGCAGCTTGAATCCATTGCTCCTTGTCCTGGTCTCTGGAACAGCAGAAAACAAGCCCTCTCCCTCCTCTACATGGCATCCCTTCAAATATTTAAGCATAGCTATCATGTCCCCTCTTAACCTTCTCTTCTGCAGACTGAACATACCCAGCTCTCTAAGCCTATCCTCATAGGGCGTGGCTTCCAGGCCCTTCACCATTTTGGTCGCCCTCTTTTGGACTTGCTCCAGCTTGACCACATCCTTCTTGAATTGGGGTGCCCAGAACTGGACACAGTATTCAAGACGAGGTCTAACCAAAGCAGAGTAGAATGGTACCAGTACCTCCCTCGATCTAGACACCATACTTCTATTGATGCAGCCGAGAATTGCATTGGCTTTCTTGGCTGCCGCATCACATCATGAGTGTATATCCCCTCAGTTCTGCTTCATCTCCCACATTGGTAACATTGTAGTAAGATTTCTTGTAGCTGAGGCATCGTTTTATTTTAACTGTGTGGTGGTTTTCCTTGACTTTGAGTCTGCTGGGCAGTCTAGATTATTTTTTCATCTACTTCTTGCTCCGTTGAGTTAGTTGCAATTAGTGGTCCTTTTCTTCTTTTTCAGCGACTGTTAAGGCTGATGGCCTCGTCGCCATTCTTCAAGCCCTGCCCAACTTGCAAGCATAAAATTTCCTTAGCCAATAGTTATACAGAGTGCCTTCTCTGTTTGGGGATTTTGGCAGTACAACACTGGTCCTAGACCTCTGAGACATCAAAACTTTTATCATCACACACTTGGTGTCACTATTCAATATCTTTTTCCAGGAGGGAGATGGTTTGCCACAACCTATCTGCAGGATGTGTACTTTCACCTGAGCATCCATCTTGCATTGTGCAAATTCCTTGAGTTTACAATCCATCAAGACTTACTCCAATTTCATGTTCTTCTGTTTGAACCGTCAGAAGCCCAACAGGTCTTTATGAAAGTAATGGCAGTGGCACTTCATCAGCAACAGATACTTGTTCTTCCATATATTGATGATTGGTTGTTGGTAGCAAGTTCTAAACACCAATTTCAGCAAGTGATCCACAAATGCCTGTCTCTACTCTGCTGTCTTTGCCTCTGCATCAACACAGAAAAATCTTACCTAACACAGTGCAGAGTATCATCTTCACAGGTAGAGAATAGATCTCAGCCAGCACTAGACAGGATCAAAAAAATACTGCAGGGTTGCAGGAGATCCTCAACCAGAAAGTCGTATAAAGGCAGGCAGAAGGCATTTATACAGTAGGCTGCTCAGGAGGGGTTCAATAGGTTTAACTGCTCCTTGTTCCAGGTCTTCACCTTCATATTCATGTTATTGGACAAGGGCCTTGAACCGCCTTCTTTTTGAGTGTAATTGGCAGTAGTGTTGACCCACATACAACCCCAGAGATCTTTCACCTCCCTCTTTGCACTTACTGAAACCAAGAAGTACTTGAATTTCTACCCTTCTCCACACACTTTGGCACCTTCCTGAAGCCTTTTGGTCACCTTAGTTCACTTGGTAATTTGAGCCATTGGCCTCAGTCTCCTTGGACAGCTCTTCCTACAGAGTCACCTTCCTGGTGGCCATCATGTCTACCCAGAGAGCAAGGAAGTTTTATGAGTTGCAGACAGATGCACACTTCCTCACTTGGCACAAGGACAGGGTGGTCCTGAAACTAGTTATCTCATTTCCCTCAAAGGTCATTTCAGAATTCTACCTTTCATGGGACATTTTACTCTCAACTGTCTTTTTCTTCACCATCAACTCCATTGGGGCAGTTGTTAGACCAACCAGGTGTACATAGGCCTCTAGTTTCTAATGATGTTGTCTGATTTTTCTGTTGGTTGTCTAGTGATGTCCATGTATTTTTCATTCTGTTTGCAGCAAACAACTGTTGACTTCATTCCTTAAGTTGTGCTCCTGCTTAATTTTTTGATCATAGACCAAGTTCTCCAACAATGTTTCATTCTGTTTCTGTTTACTGTTTTTTGCACTCCACTTGCCTATAATTATCAATATGTCATGTTCTGATGTGTATCAGTTTCCTTCTGGAGGTCCAGTACACCATGGCTCTTTGGCATGCCACAGGCCTCATGGGGGAACAGTTTTTTAATGGAGGACATTTTGTGTAAGAACTCCTGGTATTTGTAGGAGCTGCTTGGCATGCGTTTGAAACAGAAGGAATATCTGAAGAACAAAAAGTTAACTGCCTTTGTTCTGATAGTGACATCTTTCTTATCTGAATACTGATCAGAGAGAAAGTTGGAGAAGCAGGATTTGCAGGATTTTTCTCTAGAAAGGAAGGACTGGTTTGGCTTCTCAGATTGTGAGTCCTGATGTCTCCCTGAATAGGGCTGGAAGAAAACTGGGCAATAATTGATGTATTTCAAGAGTTTGTAGATCGGAAAGATATCTCTTGAATACAGTACAAGGTAGGCTGGAACATTGTTTGGATTATGAAGAAAAGGGGATGAGTTCCCAGAGGAGAGCCAAAATTCTCATCTTCTCAGTGAGGAAGTACTCAGGCTTTCCTGAGACTGGGCAGCCAATTCATCGTTTTTAAAAGATCCACCTAATGTTTTTTTTTCTATGTCAGAATCTATAGGCAAAGACAATACCGTATGCAGCATTACTTTTCCCATCTTGCACGGCTACTTCTCTGCTAATTGGTAAAGCATTACTTAGGTCAATACATTGAACTAAGTTAAGTTGAAAAACCTGTTTCCCATTGTGATCAGTTTAAGGAGCTGTACAATGACACTTCTAGTAAAGAACTCTTCAGTAGCTTTTTGTCTTTTTTCTTCGATCTCTCTATCTGTTCTGGCTTGGCTTAAATACAGTGCTTGACAACACGTGTCTTCAGAGTCTTCCATGGGATCAATTAAAGCAAACTCATCCATAGACTATCTGAATTTCCCTGGAGTCACTGAAGATTTTGTGGATTTAAAAACTACTAGACAGTCGTGTCTGTCTACTAGACTGACATAATCAGCTCCTATAGACAACTATAATCACTTGAACTTTTAAAGAGGTTTTAGATCATTAGCTGCAGTAGAATCTTTGGAGCAATCTGCATCTTTGGTTGTTCTGCTTCACTCACACCAGTCAGTGCCTGTGATTTATCTTGCAACCCATCTTCTTCACCGCTCTGTTCATTCAGCTCCCCTTCTGCCAGCTCTTAGTATTACTTATAGGTTTTCTATAGAGTTTTATTGATATTAGTCAACCATTATTTGCATTATACCCCCTTGCTACATCTTACCTCACTGTTAATGCCACTCCATTCCTTCTTAGATTGCTATTTCCAGAGTAAAACACTATATAATTATCTGATTGAAACTCTCCCATTCCTAGCCACTTGGTTCACTCACTGAAGTATTGCAATGTATATTTGTTCCATTTCTTATTTTACAATTTCTGGCATCCCCTGACTCATACTTCAGACATTCCATGTTCCTATTGTATGTGTTGCACAGCTTCAGACTTTCATCTCACTTCTGAGCGTATCAGCAGCTGAACATATTTTTGGCTTGAGTCTAGCATATCATTAGATGGAGCATTATTTGTACTTCTCTTCTCTTCTCCAGTAGCTGGGTGGGTGTCTTCTGATCTGGGGGGTCTCATTTTCCAGCATTATCTCTTGCTTTCATTTTGGATTGTCTCATCAAAGACTTTTCACAGTAAAAGACATTCATAAGTGGTTTATTGGTACCTTCTTCTGCACAGTAGTAACTCCTTTAGAATTGCTAAAGTACTACTACCATTATCTTTAGAAGATTCTCTGCCAGTGTTCCTTCCTTCCCAACTGTATTAGTGCTGGCGCCCAGTAGCTTACTTCACTGTGTTGAAGTGTTTGGCACATTTAGTCTGGCTTTTTCACAAAAACCTGTCTGTCTCAGAAGACCATATCAATAGTAATGCTACCTTCAGCATCACTTCTTGCTGCTTTATGGGAGCACACAATTCCGCTACCACAGACAGATAGTGCCATAGCGGGAAGCCCAGTTTGTGTTTTACTCAGAGCATGGAATTGGAAGTGATGTGGGCAGCAAAGTAAAAACTTGAAATCCGTTTCTATTCCACTCAGTATATTTGTCTATATTATGTGTACTGCTGTTATGAATGAGGAGGCTGTGTATTCATTAAGCATTTTGTTGAGAGACTGAATTCCAGTATGCTGAATTTTCTTGTAAAAATATTTGTTGATGTTTTTATTAAAACTGTGTGTGATTGTAGGTCTGTTTGTGGTGTTCCCTCGTGTCCCAACATGGCTCATCTTTTTGCCAGACTTCAGCAGGACATGTTGCTCATTCTGAGTTGCGGTGCAATTTTTAGACTGTTCAGAATTGATGATGGGATTGCTCGATGCAATTCAGTGCCAAGGAGTTATTTTAAAATGTTACAGGCAGCGCTTCAGTGTACCACTTTAAAGCACTACTGGAAAAATAAGCAAGTTTTTTTTTCCCAGAATAGAAAAATAATTTTGTCTGCCCAGCTTGGTGTAGTGGTTTGAGCGTTGGCCTAAAGCTGTGGAGAACAGAGTTTGAATCCCCACTCAGACATGTAAACCTACTGGGTGTTCTTGGGCAACTCATACTCAGCTTCAGAGGAGGGCAAAGACAAGCCCCCTCTGAACAAATCTTGCCAAGAAAACCCCATGATAGGTTTACCTTAGGCCAGGTCACCATAAATCAGAAATGACTTGACACACAACAGAAATGACACACAAGCTTGGAGGCAGTATGTTGAGTGACACAATCATGCAAAATTTTGAAACTGAGAGCTAGTGCATGTGTACTGCAACTTGGTTTGTGTGAATGGTTCATGTATGTAAGCAGTATAACCATGTGTATACTCACAGAAGATGCTTGTTCCTTTCTCCTGTGAACTCCAATTTTTCTAGTGTTTAGGACCTGAACTAGTTTTTTCAGCTATTTACAAGATATTTAATTATATAAGAGGAGTTACACTATTCTGTACATTTTTCCTTTCATGTCGCTTCACTCACATGAGTAGCCCACTAATATTAGTGCCAGTTTGCATGCTTCAGCCAGTCTTATAATTAGCTCATACACACATGATGCCAAGCCATGTTTTGTTGGCTGTGTGAACAAGCTTTGAAGAGAGACAGACTCCTTGCCATGTTTGAGGTGATTCCTTGCCTCTCATAATGTCATGTTTGCCATTTCAATTGAATACTCATTTTGTGAATGCTGGAGCGGGGATAAAAACAGGTTTTGGTATGGGACAGATTTGTAGATCTGTTTGTATTTTCTGAGAGCTTTGAGACAGCTCTACACACTTTTGCTCATTAGAAGTAACTAATAATCTACTAGAAAATAGAGCGAGAAATGCTGAGTATTACCACTTTACAAATGAAGCTGGCTTTGACAGTATTCTGAAGTCTGATTTGTGGTAAGCTTCTCACACAAGTGGCCTACATGTGAGAGCAGTGCAACATAGGTGCAGCAGATCACTTGATCTGCTTCTCTCTTGTGCAAAGAAAATGCTCTAATGATTGTGCAGGAGCATTAGAGGTGACTGTTTTTAGCACTAGCCACATTATCTGAATGCTGAGAAGCTTGCCCTAAGACGTCTAGAAAATGCAGGTAAATGAGGAACTGAAACTGAATTTTGCCGATCTTAGTCTATCCTTGTGACTATACCATATCATCCCTTTCAAAGAGAAAAAAAATCTTTCAAGCCCGACTTCATAATAATCTACATAAATCAAAAGCCCACCACATCTATTGAGGAATAGCAAATATGCTATTTCTTTAGGTGCTTTGTCTGCTTCTTAACCCGAGTCTCCTTTTGTCATCCTGTTTCTAGGAGCTCCTGCCTATTGTTGTCATCATTACTAGTCTTGGTTCAGCTCCAGAATTTGTTTCTTCAGCCTTTTTGCTAAATACTCTCCTAGTAATCAGATACAGTTGTACCTTGAACTCCAAGAGAAAATGCAACCGCTATTTGATAATTTTTCAGGGCCTGTGGGACACCAAGACTAGAGTGGTGTCATTGCTTAGGGGGAAAAAAAGCTTCTAAAAATAATTGGGGCCAACAGTCTGATAGATTTATTTTGGCTTTAAATACTCTAAGTCTGTGGAAACTATGAGTCTTCTACAGTTCTGCTGTAATTTGAAGGATTCCATTCATATTTGGTAACTGTATTCCTGTACAAAGTTCCTTAATACTTATTCATTCTTTACTGATGTTAATGAACACTCTTGGCTGTATTAGTATTAATAAAAAGTAAAATTGCAAAAACTGAAGCACAGCAGTGATAGTCTGAAACTTGGGCTAATTTATAACATTTCCAGAGGGATAGATAGCTATGTTAAGCTCTTGCAACACAGAGCCTTAGGCACCTCAAGGACAGATAGCTGTGTTGTGATGCAAGCTTTTGTGGGGTGCAGTTACTTCATCAAATGCATGGAGTGCAACCCTGTCTGCCCACTCCATCACACATGCACAAGAGAGTGGGGACTTTGAATACTGAGGTCAGAAAGAAATGCAAGGACATGCATGCAGTGTCAATCTAGTTAAAAATTGCCATTGAGAAAACTGTTGTTACTGATTGTGATAATGGACTCCCCTTTCCCTCACACTGATGACACAAACATCCTGGCAGTGGTTAAGCCAGTGAGCATGGATAGTATGATTTTGAAACATAGCTTTTATGAGTCTGCCCTATATAGAACTCAGTATGGCATGGCTGGCAGGTGATGGGAGACATGACCTGAGAAGAGAAGCAGGTGCTTGAGTCCCTGATATTCTGAATGACGTTGTACAGCATCGTTGCCTGACTAGACATGGAGAGAGAATTGGCATCTGGGTTTGTTGCAAGGCTTGATCCTTGTATTAGTATCTTTGTTGTGACCTGCTGATAGTAAGTGCTTCTTTAGGCTGGAGAGGCATTTGTCAGCAAGCACAGACTTTCTTCCCAAATGCCCTTGACTAGGATGGACTGTAGCATACTAAAAGATTTTAATGGTTTTAGCTGGGAGCTACAGGTCCTGCTACCAGTTTGACTGTGTTGAACTTTCCTCTTCTACTATGAGTGGATGTTGTACTTTCAGGTATTACAAAAGAAAGAAAGAAGTGCATGAGTTTTGTCCTGGAAATGTGAGTGCATCTGACAATGATGGCTGTTTAATAATGTGGTTATCATTGTACTTCAGGCTGCAAATTTCCCTCTGACTTCACTGTTTACAATTCACCTGGCCCAGCGGTGTGTGTACATGCTGCACATACCTCCAGTGATAACTTTCATTTTTAGTTTGAATTCCTAATTTTTCCCTAATAATCTATTACATGGGTTGATGCTTGATTTTGCTGTACTGAGTTGATACCTTTTGAGTTGTTCACTGTGTTGCCAAGACCTTCCGGCTGATAACATATAATTTTTTGGAATAAATAGAGGCATAAGCCCAACATTAATATTCTTGGCATCTGCAATTGGAGATTTTTTTTTTCAGTTTTGTTATTTTGGGAATTTCTTTTATTGTTCTGCTAAGACAGTTTTTAATATAGTCAGGTATAGTCCTTTTATACACTTCTATGGTTATATCCAAATAAAGAACCTTGTTCTATTTTTGAAAAATCAATAGGAATGGAGATTTAGAACACTTCTTAGACTTGTATACTGATGGAAATGTAAGTACTAAGTTATTTTTTTACCCAGTCTTCCTCTGTCACATTTTTAAGTGGGAATTCTTAAGGATGTATGAGAATAAGTATCTCACTTTGCAAGATCATCACCAATCTCTGCTTGATTTTGAAAGAAAATTAGTATTAAAGTGTTACATAAATAAAAACTGAAACTGTTAAAATTTAATATGATACATTGTTGGATGTTGCAAATCCTAAGCTGATTTCTTCCATGTGTTGTATAACATATGAAAAGTGCCAGCAGTATTGAAAATGAAATGAAAAGGTTTAATTTCTGGTTATTTGCCTGTTCTTTTAAATGATATCTCCATTGTATAAATTGCTGTTATGTGCCTACAAATCATTTCCACCTTATGGGGACCCTAAGGCAAACCCATTATAAGGTTTTCTTCGCAAGATTTATTCGTAGGCGGGGTTTTCCTTTGCCTTCCTCTGAGACTGAGAGAGTGTGTCTTGCCCAGGGTCACCCAGAAGATTTCCATGGCTGAGGGGTGAGTTATAGTCCAACACTCAAAACACTTCACTATTCTGGCTCCTTTTGTTGTATCATAAACCCCATTAAAGGCTCACAAGTTTCTGTAACAGAACTCTTTTAGTGGATGTTTTAAAAACCAAAATATGTTGGGCAAACTGACTTTTCTCTTATAGTCAGGTGGCTATGGAAGATCTTTGATATAGCTCAGTAAGAAAAATGAACAGAAAAATTTACACCATGTGTTGGAGGAGTATATATCACATAATAGTTTTATGGAATTTCACAAAATTACTGCAGTATGGCTTTTAAATAGGTGCCTCAGCTTTATCTTTATGCAATAATTACTGCATGTGATAAATACCATCTTAAAATTTTTAAAAATACTGAAAAGAAGAGTGTTCCAGTTTGGATTTCTTAGCCATGTCAAAAAGAGCAAGTTATACTTCTGAGACTTGCCTCTTCCATGGTGGCAACGTACTTTCCTGAAATTTTAATACAGTTCTTGTTTGCAGCTTAGATTGGAGTTACAACCCATTGCAATGGCTTCCACTTTTTTTTTTTTAACGCAAGACCTAGTCTTGCCTGAAGCATATTTGGTCCTGTCAAATATTGTATTATGACATTTATGCAGATTTCTAGTGTTACAGCATCTGTAAACACACATACACATAGCAATATTTCAAGAATAAAAAATTTTCTGAGGATTTTAAGTTGCGCACTTGGAAACTAGCAATGAAGTTTTGCAGACCCTGAAAGACTTCAAATACACACACGTCTCCAAATAGTGATCAAGAAAGCAGTACAGTAACTTCCAAAAAAATCATCTTCATTTTCATAATAGCTTCTCCAACAAGCTGGAGGATCATTTGCTCCTTTTCCACTATCCAAAATTAGAATTTTGAGCTAACAAAGAACGCTAAGTTGTACTTTCGCAAGGGTCATTTGAAAAGTTTGACATAGTAAGGGACTTTTTTTCTTCAATTTATGAAGACATAATCATAGTTCTCAGCCAGTTTTTTTCCTCCAGACTCTATATTTTTCTGTTGGAACAATACATATTTCTAAAGCTTGGACTTTAAAAAAAAATCTGAGTTCTTAGCTTTCTTCCTTAGGACTTGGAAACACTGAATGCAGATAGCATTGGATATGTTAGGAATACCATTAGTTGAAAGTTGTAATTATAATGCTATTTGTGCACACATTTTCCAGCTTAACTTAGGGGGGGAAAAAGTATGTGTCTTGTTAGAATCCAACATTGCCACCCTTGATTTATTTCAAAGGGATTCCATTAAACATGGGAACTTGAGGAAACTAAGGTAGGCGTTTGGGGATTAAAATGTGGTGAATTAGGTAGGTTTCTACAGTGCCCCAGCAAAACTCTCAGCTTACTTTTCTTTGTTGGCATGTTGCTAGTTGGTGGAACAAATGCTTGGATCCTTCCTTTATTAATTACATTGGCAACCAAATTTGACATTAACATGGTTTCAAGAGATATGGACCTGTGAGGATTTAGAGTTAAATGATTTTACACATACGCACCTAAAGCGCTTTGCCTAGTACAAAGAATGGAGAGCTAGCAGTGGTTTAAGCATACTTATTTCCACCAAAATTGAGGGTATCGTCCACCAGACTTGATCCCTTATTTCATCCAGCCATAGCATTAGTCATTAGATTTAGATCCACTTGGTTTTTGATTATGGTCTGTCTGCTCCCTCACCATTCTTTGACTCAGGTCAAGACAAACTGGAAGAGGTTGGAGGACTACAGTGGGCCCTCAGTATCTGATAGGATTTGGTTCCAGAATCACCTGTAGATACCAAAATTCGTGGATGCTCAAGTCCCATTATGTACAATAGTTTTAGAAAAGTGGCATCCCTTATATGAAATGGGAAAATCAAAGTGCTTTTTGTTTTGTTTTTTTGTTTTTTTATATATATATATTTTTCAAGCTGTGGTTGGTTGAAGCCATGGATACAGAATCCATGGATATGGAGGGCCAATGTCCATTGATTAACTGACTACATTGTATCCAGAAGCCTTTGTCTATGTGACAGAAGACTTTAATGCACAGACTGGGCAGAATGATGGGGCATTTTCTTTGCATTTCCATGAAATTCACCCAGAAGTTGATGACGCTCACCCTTTACCCAGTAGGCAATCAAAGGACAAAGGATGTAACTGTAAAGGAGCTGTTGCCTTCTACACATGGCAAATAAGTTTGATTTTGTCATTTTGAATGGAAGCACAGAAAGAGACAGTATGTCAGAAATACTTTGATGGTTTATTCCTACATGGCAGCAGGTTGCACTCAGTGGCCCTTGTGGTCTCTTCCTACTCTATGATTCTATGGAAAGTGAGGCGTTTACTTTCATAGCAGGTAATGGAGTTTCCACAATTGACTGTATTTTAGCTTCTTATACTTTGCTGGGCTTGGTATCCAATTTTGCAGTGGAGTAGTAACATGTAAGTCCTATAGAGAACAGAATTTAACAACCCTGCCGAAGGACTTGTTTCTGCTGCAAAGGAGATACAAAACCTTAATTAAGAGAAAAAGAGGCATGCTCTGGAAAAAAAACGGTGATGTTTAATCTCTGCATGTAGGATATATGATTCAGTTACCGTATATGCTGGCATGTAGGATTCTCTTTTTTCCTGAAAAATACTGTTTGAAAATGGGGTGCATCTTATATGCTGGTGTGTCTTACATGCCAGCATATAGTATTTGCCAGTTTGTGAATGGGGTGCGTCTTACAAGCCGGCAAATATGGTACATTCTGGACAGTGGCAGTGGGGGGGGGGGTTGTCTCTGTAACTTTGTCACCAGTATGGATCATAAAATTCCAGCATCATCTTGGGAAGTTTGTTTTCCTAATATATGTGCTATGGATCAAGACATTGAGTGCTAATGAAAAAAAAAAACAATTTAGAAAAGGTTACTAGTGCTTATCCGTGGCCTACATGAGAATACTCACCTTCCGGTAAGATGCAGTCATGCAGGGCACTTTTCTAACTCAGTCCCTACCTTTCATGGAGTTAAGCAGGGCTGCATTATAGCACCTACCCTATTTAACTTTTATATCAACACATTGATTAAAAGGTTACTGGGCTCCAGCTTTCAGTCTCCTAAATTGGTCATTCAACTCATATCAATTCTCCTTCATGTGGACGATGCAGTGCTTCTGTCTTACTCAGTCATAGGACTCAGGAGACTTTTTAAGAGAGCTTGCCAACTACTGTAATAACAAATCATTAATTATATGTTACAATAAAACAAAGGTGATGGTTTCTGACAGAAAGATGGGGCTACTATTGAATGGGTCACAAATTATGGGTATCTTGGCATAGTTTTTCACTTTTCTGGTTCATGGAAATTGCAGAAGAAAACAGCAGCTTCTACTTAACAACAGCTTCTACTTAAGTTTCTAAAACTGTAGGTTCATCTTCAAATGGTTCTTCCTTGAATGAATGTCATCCTTCCATCTTTTTCATATACTGCATTGTTTCCATTGCCTTTTTATTTGTACTTGGTCATGCAGTGAGCTCCCCTGCTGGTTGCAGAGCATCCCTGCTCTTGGTTTAAATTTCCCTTTGATTTCTTGCATTTTGTAGAAGAGTTTTTTTATTTTTTATTTTTTTTGTTATTTCCTGTTTGTCTGTATTGATTATTATAGTACTTCTCTTTGTCCATGCACACAAGTCTTTGAACAGTTACCTTCAGGGTTCTGGCTCCCTATTTCTGTCATCTTTTACTTTTGCATCTAGACTGCCCGTAACTGCTTGCAGAGTTCCATCTGTCATACATTGAAGCTTTGTTTTCTTTCTGGCTGGAGCTAGTGACTTTTTACGTTCCTCCCTGACAATGTCCCTGGCTTCAATCTAGAGTTTTTCTGGCTTCCAGTCAATTAGGCTTAATAGTGCAAATTTGTTTTTTACATTATCTTTAAATTCTACAGGGATGTTCTTCAGGTTGTATTTTGGCACAGTGGCTGGTTTAGTGTTCTTCTTTAGCTTTACTCTAATTTTTGATGTTAGTAAAGCCCCCCCCCCCATGTATATGCCATCATAGCACTATCAAAGGATCCTTTGGTGTCTGAATCTGCTTTGTGTTAGCCAGCTGTGGTCCTGGTAGTATTAACTAGTCCTGTAAAGCTTTTTATTTGCAAAATACTAAACAGCTTTTTATGCAGTCATCCTCACTACAATTCTCTTAAGATAGGCCTGTGTTGGATCTAGTTTTCAGAAGGAGCAACTGAAAAAGCTAGGCCTTACTCCTCAGAGCACACAGACTGCATGACAGAAATGGATCTTAAATCTAGGTGTTAATGAGTCCTAAACTGTCCTTTGTATTGCATAAATTCCTTCCATAATTTATAAAGATAAATGGAACCAGTGAACAGGAAGTTTGTGTTCCCAACTTGATAGACTTCACTGCTTCATGTATCCAAATAGAACATTTAATTAGAAGTATTTGGCCTTTGTGCAGCTAGTCTATACAGAGAGTTTCTCCATCTACTTTTTTCACGGGAGGATTTTCATTTCACAACAGTGACTCTGTGCATATACTGATCATAGAACCTTTATCAGTCTTACCTGCTAAAGTCTGACAATTTAACATCTGTGCCATGATTTCGCAGTCCCAACTGTTGCCTCCTTTTGTTATGTCACATCATATTTATCAGGGTGCCTATGTGTGGTTGTTACAATTGAGTAAGTGCAGCTTTTAAGTTAAGATACTCCGATTGTCCCATTTGTTGGGGTGAAGGCAGAATATAAATCTGATGTCAATAATAAACTACCGTTTAAAGCTTGCATATGTACAGGGGACATCTAAGGATGAAAAAATGTAATAGGTCAGTTCCAAAGCCTGTCTGTTCCAGGATTGCCTCACAGAAGGCATTTTTCCTGTGAGAAACCCTCATGCAAGACAGGAGCAAAGCAGCACATTCCTGCTTGTGTTCCCCAGTAACTGGTATTCAGAGATGTATTGCCTCTGATATGGAAAGTAATATATAGTCATTGTGACTGGTAGCCATTGATAACGAGTCAGTCTTCCAAGTATGAGACTCCACAAACCTTGTACTTCTACACAGCATGTTTGTGGATACAGACATATCTGTCCTTCAGTGCTAATGATGAATTTTGAACCCTGTATGAGATTGAGATTGATAAATGTGGAATTCTTGGTTGGCAGGAATTGGCTCTTCGTAGCCAGCTTCCCAGTATGGATCAAGATGGCTCTCAGAATCCAGTATCCTCTCCTGGAATGTCTCAAGAACTGAGAACAATGACCACAAATAGTTCAGATCCTTTTCTTAACAGGTTAGTAGCTGTAGCTACAGATGGTTTTGTTTCACCAAAGATGATGATTTTCAGATTCTGTTTGGTGCATGTAATCGTCTGTTATGAACATCTGTTTGTTCTAACATCCACAGCTGCAAATGGACTTGCCATTTAAGGAAAGATGCAGGGCTTTTTTTTTTCTAATGAAGATTAAAAACTGTCTCCTGGGGGAGGAAGTCAACTGTTCAGACTTGTAGGAAGGGTTTGTCTTCAAAGTCATAACATGTTTGCCCAAGCACAAGTCAATTGATGTACAGCCGTTTAGGATTACTGACTCGGAAAAGCTTTTCAAAAGCTAGCAGTGAAATCCACTGTGGGGCTCAGTTTAAGGAGTTTCTGCAGCATTCCTGATTCTATTTTTATCCTTTGAAGCACTGACACAGGAAAGAGTGATAAGATTTTACATATTGTATTACAGGTCTATAGGCTAGCCTTTGCTGGCATTCATTTGTTAATCTTTCTTGCTTACAGCGTTGTGCATCTAAGATTTTTAAATAAATGTTTCCAATTCTTGTTGTACTGTGTGAAAATGAAGAATCTATACTGCAGCCCCCACCAGATCAAGGAAGATTGTACTTCCCCCAAGGCTCTCCTATACCCCACAAGTTGCTGGCATCTTAAAAAAACACTTTTATGGAACTTTATGGGGGACTTACCAGGAAAGAACTTTTCTCCAAACAGAAAGTGATTGGAAATGACCTACCATTTATTGGAAATAGGTCCTCCCTATTAGTAAAACGTGGTGTATAGAAACAATATGAAGCTAAAGCTGAACCAAAACAAACAGGTGTGCCATAACAGACAGTTCGTGAATGTCAGCAAGAATTTTTTTTTGTCCCACATAAGACAGTTCAGTACAAGCAAGTTTTCTCCATTTCAGCCACATAAAATCTCAGGCTTCAGAATCAGGCCCACTGTAAATGCAAGTTCTTTGCCCATACCTGTAGCCATAGATAAAATGCCTAGTGCTGCTGTGCTGCCTCACCATCATGATAGATAGCATTCTGTGATCCAGCTGTGTCTCCATAAAAAGAAGGGGGCAAGAGGAGAAAGATTCTCTCTTTGCTGCATCCATCTGTTGAAAAACCTCTTGTAATAGTTGCAGTTATATGGATTATTCCCTGAAATCCTTGTTCTTTTGGGGGCATGCTTTTCTGTGATGCTTAATTCTGTTGCAGTATTTTGTATTCTTTGTAGAATTAAATGCCTGGAGATGCATTTCTTAAAACATCCATAATGTAAGGGTGAGAACAGAATTCAGCTTCTTGGTTTTTTGTTTTGGATAATGAAAAGTACAATGTCCTTAGAAAACTGGTAGCAAAATAAATTGGAGCTTCCTCCCCTTCCAGTGGAACTTACCATTCAAGAGATGAGAGCACAGACAGTGGCCTCAGCATGAGCAGTTACAGTGTCCCCAGGACTCCAGACGACTTCCTCAACAGTGTTGATGAAATGGATACAGGTTTGTTTCCTTGATTTCAAGTTAGACTGATATTGGATGCTTCTGCTAAGTAATAATTAATCTGATGGGAATGTGCATGTCAGGTTTACATTTTGCTCTTGCCCTGCCTCATTCCAGAGGGTTTAGCTGATGGAGGAGTTTTCAGGTGAACAGTAAGAGAAACATTTGAATAGTAAGACATGGAACATATTGCTGGTGTGGAGGGAAACTCCCTTGCCATCCTTTGGGGATCTTCTTGGACGGAACGGGAGGAGGAGTTTCGATGAAATGGCCTACAGCAGGAGTGGGCAACTTTAGTAGGTTTGCTGATTGCCACCCACCCCGAAAACCCCACTGAAATCCACGCCAGTTACTCCCACCCACTGCCACTGTTCACTGCGGAAATGCAGTGTTGGGGGTAACAAAAGGTTGCTTAGAGAGTGTTGGCATTACTTTAAAGAGACTAACATAATAACCATTTAGAACAAACAGAAATGTACCCTGTCTTTTTTGACTGCTGCCCCACCACTAGATTTTGGTTGGAGAATTGCATATAGGCTGGATGTTCCCCATATCTGGCCTCCAAGATCCCTTTGGACTCTATTATTCTATGAATAACTTTTCCTTTTCACACATTTTGGACTGTAAAGAGTTGCTATTGTCTACCCACCCCTTAAAAGAATAGCCAGGCATGAAAATACCTATTGTTTTTTCTGTTTTGAGGGTTTGGTTTGGAGGGGAGATTTATTGGTGTGAAGATTTTTAACCATTATGTTAATATTTTTAAATACACAGTTGGCCCTCCACATTTGCCAGGGTTAAGGGTACAGGACACGCAAAAGTAAAAAAATTACAAATATCAGAAATGTGTGTGTGTGTGTGTCTATGGAAAGGGGACTGATGGGAAGAATGGGCATCCAGGGTCCAAACCAAGTCAGGGAACGGAGAGGGAAGCAGGGATGGGTTGGCGTGATGGCCCATCTCTCCTCTTTCCTCTCTCTCTTGCCCATCTCCTTCCTTAGGGGTGGGGCGGCATTGAGATACAGTTTATGGTGCTGAGAAATTGGACTGTGAGCTGTCCTTAGCTGGCCAGGCAGCAGCTGGTGGAGGAGGAAGAGGACCAGAGAGTTGGTTTTCAAAGGGCTGCATGGTCTGATTGGAGCCACTGAGAGGGAAGATTCCCTCAGAAAAAAGCATCTGAGGTTGGGGGACAGGGTTTAGAGAAACTCATAAATAATCAAATCCATGAAAATCAAACCTGCAAATGTGGATGGCTGACTGTAGTCCCAACACTTTCTTGTTCTGTGTGATGTGTTGAGTAAACTGTGGCCTAGATACAGCTGCCAGACCTGTGTAACAAACATTACTGCACAGAATGGGTCAGTCAGGAGAATCCTGGAAACCTGGTGTATTCCACAGGCTGGCTGCATTAGTGACAAAGCCTTGGTTTATCCAGATCGTGTGTTGTTTGATACGATGCATTTAACACTCCTGCTTCATGTTCGTATTATATCTAGGTGACACTATCAACCAAAGCAACATCCCTTCTCATCAGAACCGTTTTCCAGACTACCTTGAAGCCATTCCAGGGACTAATGTGGACCTTGGAACACTGGAAGGAGATGCAATGAATATAGAAGGAGAGGAACTGATGCCAAGTCTACAAGAAGCTTTGAGTTCTGATATCCTTAATGATATGGAGTCCGTATTGGCAGCCACCAAGCTAGATAAAGAAAGCTTTCTTACCTGGTTATAGGGGCCTCAGGGAGATGGAGTTTGAAGTCTTTGAAGGATCTAAGGAGATAAGACACGTACCTGATGTTCAGAACAAGTCTGTGCGGCAAGGGCTTCTTGGCTTAAGATCAGAGAGAAAAACAAGTAAATGAACAAAATACTCCAAATTCTTTTCATCCCATGTTTTTGTTCTTCCTTGTCCAATCGCTGCTGTTATACTGCTGACCTCTTTCACATTTGAGTCTGACAAATTAGATTATTTGTTTTAGTATCTTTTTGTTTGGTTTTGTTTTGTTTTGGCTGTTGCAACTACTGTTCAACATGGTGGTAGTGGAGGAGAGGATGTTAAAGTAGGGAGAAAGAAAGTGGGGATAGAGACAGAGAGAGAGAGAGACCAGCCCAGTTTTGGGATGATGACTGCCATTCCTTTTGTCTTACTAGTTGTTTGTGTACCATTTTCTCTAATGATATGAACTCTTTGTGTCCCCACTCATAGCCGACTCTGCTTGTTGTTTGCTGTGTTGCCTGTGGCAAGTGGCAAAAATGACTTACTGGTCCAGCAAGCCAAAAATGATGTATCTGATGTAACAGAAGTCAATACTGATTTGGAGATAAGAATTAGAAGAAATCTGAAAACTTTGGGCCCAGTCCACCAGTAAGCATGGCAGCACTGTGTGTTGGGTTATGGCCACTATTTGCTAATTCTCTCAGTTAGCTTTTTCACATTTTATAGCACTACGAACAAGTCAATTTACACATCAATTTTAAGAATCTTGATCAATGCTTTTGATCAATGCTTTTATTTCTCTTTGCAAAGTTTAGAATTTTTTAATTATAGTACTAGATTAGGATGATAATTGTTCTTGGTTTTGTGTGTTTTGTTTTGTATTTTTACATAGTGAAATCTGAATTTCCTCACTTCACCTAGTCTTATTTAAGTCTGAAATGGTTGACTTTTTTTTTATACCTAACTAGCATAGCCAGTGAATATCTATAGTTCTGTGTTTTGCTTGTAACTTCTTAAAAGATAGATTTGAATGTATTTGTTAAATTAACTTCCCATGACCTGGTATCCTCCATTTATATTGAGCTACAACTCCCATAGTCCCAGTCAAGTGCCTGGGGGATTGTGGAAGCTGTCGTCCAGAACAACATCTAGAAGGCACCAGGTGGGGAGGGCTATATTAGACTAAAGGGCTGGCAGCTTGTCTTTTTCACCTGTGCCAGAATTTGAAGCAAATGTTCTGTTAAGGTGAATTTGGAGAGTTGTTAATTCTTACCATTGATAAGTATACTTATTTGAAAGTTAATCCTACTTATTTCAGAGGAAACGTACTGATCTATGTGTTTTTTTTTAAGGTCGCCAACTAACGCTGGGTTTTAAATGTAGCAAATGATGACTTACATACCTTCATCAAGGGACAACTCTTGCCATTGTTGGGAGGGTTTTTTTAACATTGATCAAATTATTGGCTTGAGATTGTGAAGTCCCTGATGGATGAAAATAGTGCTTTCCTGTAGTTAGTTAGACAAGGTCATCCGCACTGTTATCTGAGTTTACAATAATAACAATGCGAACACTAAACTTAAGATGCATCAAAAGCATACTGACAAGTTAGGCTGTGGCGCATGTAGAAGACTGTAAAGATATGTGTTAGATGGTGACATGAGCAAGTAGTAATGTATTTTAGTCATAGAGATTAGCACTGAAGTTGAGGGAATGGGTAAATCTGGATACCATTACTCACAGGAGACAATTGTCCTCCAAGTTGTCTGTAGGAATTGTGACACTTTCCAAAGAGTATTTTTAAGTGGACAAAATGAGCATGAATCAATGTTACAGTATAAGCTATGGAGAGTTTTTCTTTTTTAATTTTTTAAAAATACATTAGCATTAATGAGTACCTTGAGGGGCTGTCAACATTCCCTTTAATGTGTTGTCCAAATGTTCTGGGGTGGCCATCAAGTAACTTTTCTGGCTGAAACTTGCTGTGTAAATTTTCAGTTGAAGAGATACTTGTCTAAATCTAGTTGTTAGTCTGGGACTTTGTAAGTCAACACTTATGTAAGTTCCGTTGATTCTATTCTAGTTGGGACTAACAGATTTGAAAGATTTCAATTTGAAAATTGAATTTACTTGGCTATTCCTCGGGGGTGAGGAATGAAATTGACATGAGTATGGCTCTATTAATTAGCCACAGCTTAATAGCTTCTTCTGTAATGTCTGATGACCTCCAAGACTGTTGACAAGAACAGATTGTACAAGCAGATACACTCCCATTAAGAAAATTCTACTATGTACCTTGTCTCCCCTTACTTTTTGAAAGTATGTTAAAAAACAAAAACAAACTGAGGCTAAATATATAAGTAATTATATAAATGAAGAAAAAGTAAGAGATTCAAAGTTCTGTGTGTTGGGTTGCCTGTCTGAATCCAGATACTGGAGGACCACTTGTCCCTATTTGAACATTAAGCATTATTTGAGCATTGAACACTAAGTAGGAACTATTGAATTCCAGTCCTGGGTATTGCATAGAGATACACAGGAATAGTTTCTGTTTGCTTTTCTTGGTCACAGCTTTAAAGTTGAAATTTATTTTTTAAAAATCCTTGTTGTACATACACTACACATCTTATTCTATATTTGAGTAGCATGGCTGGAGAGGTACAGACAAAAAGCTGGGAATTCTTGAATTTTTCTTAACACTAAGCCGTTCATACAGTACTTAACTCTGGTTACTTTTTAAGCCTCTTCATTTGATGGGAAAAGTGCCTTAGAGATGACTTGTACTGTTGACACAAAAAACAAAACACAGATGAAACTGATTGGAAGTTTTTATGCAGATGTATCACTTGACAAAGTTGCTTAACTTTTTTTGTATTGAAATACAAAAAAAGAAAGTATTATGGGTAACATTTTGTATTGATTGGTGTATATATTTAAGCAGATCACTGTCCTAACTTTGTAGCTTCTAGATTTTTTTTTCTAAGTACATTGTGTTCAGAGTGCAATTGAAGCTTATGAATTCTTGTGTATGTCTCACAACATAACTACTTTGGAGTATGTACTGTTGCTATCAATTGTATGGATCAAAAATTGTACCAATCAGTGTTGGAACTCGAGCAATGCAAGAAACAGAGAGACAATTTCAGAGTGATTAACAATTAACTTAGCTTTTGCACATCTGAAGAATCCGTGCTATAATGACTTCACTTGCAATCATGAGGGCTATGTTTTTATACAAGAGACAGATGTTTCTGTCTTTATGTAATGACACTTTTATTCTTTAGGATAAAAAAAAATCTGTATTTTAAAATGTTTTGGGGACTCTGAAACACAACCTTTTCAAATATATATATAGCTATGAACGTTATATTTTCTTAGATGTAAGAGCATGCCTCTGTTAGGTACCATAGTAAATTCTGTTACAATATTTTCTTATATGTAATACTTTTTTTCATTGCTTTATTTTGTTTTTGTTTTACATGATATAAATATATACTTTGCGCTTACAGTGTATTGTTTGGTCTTTAACAAACATTAACATTGGACAATTCTGCACCTGTCGGCTGACCACTTATGCCTGACACTGAGAATCTAAACTTTAAAACATAAATATGAACAAACTTTTATGATCATGAAAGTAAATGAGAATAGTTGACCAGCACCCCATACATTCAAACACATGCACAGAATATACAGGCAGGGGACAACCCCAAGTTGGTGGGGTGAAGGAAGCAAGTCTTTTAAAAAGGTTCCTTTTGAGTGAGAAACGGGAACAAATAAACCATAATCCCCACCCCACTCTACTCCACCCACATGGGGCAGGCTCTCAAGAGTTGAGGGAAGTAAATTGGGCAACCAGAAATGAAGAGCAAATCAAGCCTGGCCTCTCCATAGAAGCCCAAATGACTGAACTGAGGCTGTCGCACTTTGGTCATATCGTGAGAAGTTATGATCCACTAGAAAAGGCAATAATGCTTAATAAGGTAGAAGGCAGCAGGAAAAGAGGAAGACCACATTACAGATGGATAGACTCAATCAAGGAGGCCACATCCCTAAATCTGCAAGATCTGAGCAGGGTGCTTGATGACAGAGTGGCTTGGAGCGGGGTCTCTTATCCATAAGGTTGCCATAAATTAAAATTACTTGACAGCAGTTAACAACAACAGCAATGAAGGTAGATGTTTTACTTAAGACAGGGAAAAGGGAGGTAGGAAAGTACTAACAACACAATTGAGAAGCCATCTTCACTGATCTCATGTTTCCCTTGTATTCATTACTTCCCTGTGTCATGTAGAGTAGATCTTGTACTGGTTCCAAGTATATGTCAAGTTGCTAGCAGGGTTAAGAAGACCATCTTTGAAGTGTGAGGGTTTCTTTACTCATCATGTTTCACCAAACATTTGATAGCCCTGTCACAAGTTGTGTTTTGTGTCCTTTGTGCTGTCAGAAATAAGTCTGTGTCTTAGGGGTAATGATGATGCTTCTGGGATTTTTCCATGCCAGTTGGTAGTACAGGATCTGGTTCTATGTGGTACAGAGAGGCCCTGTGTAGCACTGATCTTTCAGGGACCCTAGTATGCAGAGAAAGGGAGAGAGACATAATTCTGAGATTGTAAGCTACTTTAATGTGTCTTCAAGCCAAGAAAGGAAATTCAAAGGAATATGGTGACTTCCCATGCTTTCCTACATAGGCTGTGTATTCACTTCTGTTGCCCCACCTTTTAACAACTGGTCATACACATACACAGCAAAAAAAAACAAAACAGAAAAATCTAAGAACACCCTCATGTCTAATATGTTTTAAAATTCAGATTTGTTGCTGTGTGCCTTCTAGTTGTTTCCAATTTAAAGGGATCCTGAAGCAAACCTATCATAGGATTGTCTTAAGATTTGTTCAGAGATCTGCCTTCCTGTGAGGCAGAGAAAATGTGACTTGCCCAAGATTAGCCAGTGGGATTCTATTGCTGAATGGAGATTTAAACCCTGGTCTCCAGGGGGCATAACATTCGAACCTGTTCTATTTGTAAGGATTTCACTTCCCAGACTCTGAAGAATAGAGCTCGGTTGAAATGCTACTGCTGGGAGCAAGCCCTTCATCTTAAAGAGCAGGCGTCTTCCAATACCGCTCTTCCCACCGTTTCGGTATCGACTCTTTCTACGATGTCCTCTGCCTCGGTCCCAAAATTATCAGTAACAACCAGTCCCTCGGTATTGACATTTTCAGTACCAGTACTGAACTTGACCCCACCGGCTCTACAGTCGATATCTACTTTACCAAAGATTCCAAAGCTCTCCAGGATGCTTACTCTTCCATCCGCCACTGGAGATGCTACCTCGACCTCTCAGCAGGCTTCTGCTCACCAGCCCAGCAAGGTCCCTACCTTGGCGGAGCGTAAACGGACCTCGACACACCATCCTTCTGTTTCCTTCAATAAGGAGAAAAAGAAGAAGGAGAAGGGCAAGCATCGCTCTCCTTCTCCTACTGCCTGTTTGCTGGCTAATCGACCTTCTTCTCTTGGTCCCTTACTGACACCTCCTCTGATGCAACCTGTGATGTCTACCGTTGAAGAGGATGATGCTCCCGTCCTTTCACCAGTGCGCGATGGTGCCCAGCTCCTGGTGCTCTCGGTTCCGGCTGCTGCGGATTTCACGTCCCACTTGGACCGTTGGCCCTCACCACTGGCCTCTCTGCCTGTTGCGTCAGGCCAATCCGGAGATGAGTGTCTGCAAACTTCACTGGCCCTGGCCTTCTCTTCTGGCCGTCCTGAGTTGGACTGTCCACCTGTTTCAGATGCTTCTCAGACTATTTCCCGAGACCAGCCTCGATTTAGTGTGGCCCGCTCTCCGGGACGCAGTGAAAGGGGTAGATTTCCACGTCATTGCGACTACGGCTACCGCACTGCTTACAAGCCTTTGTTAGCGAGAGTTCATTCGCCTTTCTCATTGGCCTCCTATATCACCCGGTATGGCCACAAGCACCTTTGGAGAGAGCAACCTGGCTCCTTCAGCTCATATTTGCCTGCCTATCATGACCAGTACCATCTCGACATTCGTTGTTGGTCCCCTTACTGCCCTTGACGTTCACGTTCCCCATCACAATCTCCTCTGGGATCTCATTACCGACGCTCCCCTTGGTATCGCCGCCCCACATCCCATTCTTGGTCCCGATCGGCCTACTACCATCGTTCGCTATCTTGTCACCGGTCCCGAGACCCATCGCCTCATCGTCAGGCAATTTCGCCTCCTTCTCAGGTGACAGCGACGGTGTCCCAGCCTCCACTGGTTACTCACCCTGCATCCACTCTGCCAACATCTCTGTCAGCCCCGCTGTCGACGCAGTCCGTCATCGCATCGATCCCGACTGTCCTACCCATTTCGTTGGTGTCAACCTTGGTACCGCTTCATGTCCCGACCTCAGTACTGGTGCAAATTCCAGTCTTGCTTCCGGCTCCGTCTGTTCCAACAGTCTCTATTCTCGCTCCACTGGCTGTTTTCCTGCAACGGGACCCACCCGACATTGTCGTTCTCAATCCCCTTGCTCATCGTCTCCTTCTTCTGGTTCTTAACGATTCCAACAGTGATTCAACAGATTCTACACTGCAGTCTCATACCTCCCCACCTTTAGCATTTGGGGGCCTGTCTCCTGATTCAGCTCCTGAGGACGTCAAGCAGTTCTCCAACATATTAGTCAGAACGGCCAACACCTTGGGCCTCAACATTTCTGGTCCTGCTCCTACAGTACAGGACCCAGTATTCCACTATGTTGACACTCTGCCTCCGTCGACGGCTCCGATTCCGTTTCTGCCCATCCTGCAGGAGGTTTTGAAACATCCTCGGGCCCAGCCGATGTCCCTTCAAGTGATCCCTCACTGCCTGGAACATCTTTACTGTACCCAGAAGAAGGATGTTGATTTCTTATTCAATCACCCGACTCCTAATTCGATTGTCGTTGAGTCATCCCAAACAGAAGGGGGCAAAAGGGCCCACACGACTCCACCTGATCGTGAGGGCCGCCGTTTGGATGTCTTCGGCCGTCGCTTCTACTCTGCCTCGTCGTTGATCGCCAGGATTTCTAACTCTTAAGCTTGCCTGGTGGCCTATCAATGTAACATCTGGGATAGGTTTTTTCCCCTGCTTTCCCACCTGCCGGATGACCACAGAGCTACTGCTGTCCAATATTTTAACAAGTCTGTCGCTCTCTCAAATCAACAGATTTTGTTGTTCCGGCCAGCTGTTGAAGGTACAGTGCGCGTGATGGTGGGTGCGATCTCCCTCCGCCGATTCGCCTGGCTCCGGTCCACTGGGTTGACTGAGGATAGCAGAAAAAGGATGGAGGACCTGCCCTTTGACAGCCAAGGACTCTTTCATGCGACTACAGATGATGCTATGGACCATCTTATGAAAGCTCAACTGACAGCTAAGAAGATGGGCCTTCATCCAACGGCTCAACCTAGAAGACCATCATCCCATTCTTCATGGAGGCACCCTTCCTGCTCTTATAGGTTGCGCTCTCCTCGCCGCATGTCTCACCAATCGTCCTTGCCGGCTTCTTCCCATCGCTCCTTTAGACGACGTCAACCATCTTCCAAGAAATTCTCTTCGACTGCTAAGTCACATTTTTTACTTCCCCTGCAGGTCGCCACCTCTGCCTCTTTTTCATCTGCCTGACCACCTGTCCAGAACCACAGGACTAGCTCACCACCTCAACACCTGGCACAAGATCACTTCGGACTCCTGGGTTCCGACCATCGTCCATCTTGGCTACACCACCGAGTTTCGAAATACTGCTCCTCTTGGCATCTTCTACTCCACCCCTGCCAGTCTGGCCCTTCTTGAAGAGGTCAAGACCCTCCTCCTCAAAGGGGCCATAGAGCAGCTGTCGCCCTCGGCCAAATACACCAGCTTCTTCTCCTGGTACCTCACTGTACCCAAATCAGATGGCACTCTCCGACCCATCCTAGACCTTGGGGGTGAACTCCTTCATTTCCCCGTGGAAATTCAAGATGGTCACCCTGTCCTCCATTCTGCCTTTCCTGAGGCTTTGGAATTGGTTTGCATCCATCGACCTACAAGATGCCTACTTCCACATTTCTATTCGCCCCCACCACAGGAGTTACCTCTGATTTGCAGTCGATGGCGTCTGTTACCAATACAAGGTCCTGCCATTCAGTCTGTCCACGGCCCCCAGGGTCTTTGCCAAGTGCCTAGCTCCTGTGGTATCTTACCTCTGCATGAAGAACATTATGGTGTACCCCTATCTAGATGATTGGTTACTGGTGGCGTCCTGCAAACAGAAACTGTATGAGGACATCCACGTTGCCCTCTCCTTTCTTTCCGATCTCAGACTCAGGGTGAATCCCAAGAAATCCCACTTGGAACATTCATGCACCCTGGACTTCATCGGGACCACTCTGGACTCCACTTGTGCCAGGGCCTTCCTACCCGTGAGGTGCACTTGGACCCTGCAACAGGCCGCGGCTGATGTCCTGCGCAGTCTGTCCATTTCTGCCTGCAGGATCCAACAGCTTCTTGGCTACATGGCGGCCACGACAGTGGTCACCTACTTGTCTCACCTTCGGGCTCGCCCCCTGTAACACTGGTTTCTCTGGTGCTTCGATCCTCTGCTCGACAATGCCAGATTCTGTGGGTCCCTTGTCCAGTAGGGGACTCCCTTCGTTGCTGGCTGTCCCCACACCATCTCTTATCGGGAATGCAGTTTGTCGAGCCCCGTCCGACACTTACCATCATGACCAACGCGTTCCTCCTTGGTTGGGGAGCTCACTGTCATGGTTTCACAGTCCAGGGCCACTGGGCTGGCCTGGAGATGCATCTCCATATCAACATGTTGGAGCTCTTGGCAGTCCTCAAAGCTCTTCGGGCCTTTCGGAACCTCGTTGTCGGACAGACTGTTCAGATCCTGTCAGACAACACGACAGCTGTCTGCTATGTGAACCGACAAGGAGGCACTCACTCCTCCACCTTACTCCATCTGGGACTGGTACATTCCACTACGGATACATCCTGTTGGGGCTCACCTAGCAGGACGGGACAACGTGACAGCGGACACGCTGAGCAGATATACAGCTTGCCACCATGAGTGGTCCCTCTCCGACACTGCCTTCCAGCAGATAGTGTCCCGGTGGGGCGCTCCAACCGTCAATCTCTTTGCGACCAAATGGAACAGGAAATGTCCCCATTATTGCTCGAGAGCTGGCCTGGGCCCTGGCTCTCTTGGGGATGCGTTCCAGTTCCCTTGGAGCGGGGAATTCGTTTACATCTTCCCACCGTTTCCTCTCTTGGGCCAAGTGGTGGCCAAGATTGCAGCAGACGGAGCAGACGCCATCCTTGTAGCCCCTTATTGGCCGAGACAACATTGGTTCAGTCCCCTTCTTGCCATCGCACGGGGCTGCAGCATGAGACTTCAGAGCATGCCGGACCTCCTTTCTCACTTGGACAGTCGCATGTTGCACCCAGACCTCCCTCTCCTCCGCCTGCACGCGTGGAGGATAACATTCTAGACTCTCCTGCTATCCAAGCTGTCTTTACGGCTGTGAGGAAGGAATCCTACGACTACAAGTGGAGGAAGTTCGTAGCCTTTGCGGACTCCCGGAATGAGACCTTCTCTCTGAACTCCCTGTCAACGGTGCTTCACTTCCTCTTGACCCTGTGGGACCAGGGCCTCACCTTTTTCTCTCTGAAAGTTTACCTCTCTGCAATTATGGCTTATCAGCCACGTGGTTCTCCTTCCTCAGCCTTCTTCCGTAATGCTACAGTCAAGCAATTCCTTAAAGGTCTTCAACACCTCTACCCTCCTATTTCCCACCGCTTCCTCCATGGTTGCTATCGCTTGTCCTTTCTCAGCTTATGCGCCATCCCTTTGAACCGATGGCCACGTCTGATAACCGTCTCCTTACCATGAAGACAGCATTCTTGGTCGCTGTCACTTCAGCCAGATGGGCAGGGGAACTGACTGCATTGCGTTCTGATGAACCATTACTTGTGTTCCATCAGGACAAGGTAGTCCTACATCCGGACCTGTCTTTTCTTCCAAAAGTGGTCTCCGACTTCCATCTGAATCAGGATTTGATTCTACCTACCTTCTATCCTGATCCTTCCTTGCCTCTTGAGCGCTTCCTGCACTTGCTCAACGTACGCCGTGCTCTTGCCTTTTACCTGCAATGGTCCTTGACCTTCCATCAGACTCCCCACCTTTTTGTCTGCTACAGTGGGCGCCAGAAAGGTCACAAGGTATCCACTCAATGTTTTTCCAGGTGGGTTGCGCAAACAATTCACCTTGCCTATGAACTTGCCAGGCAGCCTCCACCGGTTCTGCTTCGTGCCCATTCCAGTAGGGCAGTGGCCTCTCCAGTGGCCCTTCTCAGAGGAGTTGACCTGCAGGAGCTTTGTCATGTGGCTACATGGTCCCAGCCTTCAACCTTCGTCTGCCACTACCGCCTTGACTGCAGGGCCCAACGTGATGCTCGCTTCGGTCATGTGGTGCTGTCTTCTATCTTCTAGGACCTGACCCACTGTCCACTGGTAAGCTACTCAGTCTCCCATTCTGTGAGGCACAGAGACCATGAAAAAGAAGAACAAGTTGCTTACCTGTAACTGTGGTTCTTCGAGTGGTCATCTGAGCCCTCACACACACCCATCCAGCCTCCCCTCTTTCAGGTCTTTGCTTCGGCGGACTTCGAAACTGAGGCGAGACCGTTGGCTTGGCGGGACTGAACATGCTCCGTACCGGATGGGGGAGTGGTTCCTGCCAAGCTGCTCAGCTCTGGAACTTTCCGAAAAAGTACTGTGCATGCACAAAGATTCCCATTGTGTGAGGGCACAGATGACCACTCAAAGAACCACAGTTACAGGTAAGCAACCTGTTCTTCTCAGTCTTCTCCAGCCTGAACATACCTGGATTCATTGACAGGTTGGGATTAGCCTCATTTTGGAACTAATTGCTCATGTCCATATAGAGTGTGCTTGCTGTATATGCAGGGGTTCCATTCAAGGGACTCCCACCTGAAACAAAAAACACAAGCATCTGATCCCATTGTTGTCAATGGATGCAATATAATCACACCCATGGCAGCGGAGACTCATGCCTGTTGCATCCATTGACTATAATGGGATGCATCACTTTGCACAACCTTGCATTCATGCATACGGAGGTCATGCCAGAAGCAGGTGCACTGTACACAGATTTTGGAGAAGTAAAATGGCTGCCACCACTCCAGATGTTGACTGCTACCTACTCGGCTGCCACAGAACATCTGCTTTTGCATTTCTCAGATCTCAGGATGTCTGCTTCTGTTGTCAAATTGTTACTTTATATGATCAAGTTGTTACCATTTGATACTTATTCTGAAGTGGTCATTTTATAATTCATAGCTAGTATCCGTTGCATTTGTGATAGCAGCATACAAACTATGTTAAGTGTGTTGGAAATCTGTGGCCTCTTCTTGGCTTAGTGAGAGGGGCATTTGGCTGAACAGAAGGAAAACACTAAATCAGCTGAAGCTTTTTCTTTCCAGGGTTAACCAAACAACAGTTAGGTGACTAATAAGTCTGCTTTTATTAACATGGAATAAGAATCAACATGAAAAAGGATGCCACTCCCATGTCCTTAAGTCTGATGACTACATCCCCTTTCAGAATGCCTAGATAAACACACGTCATCTGCTCAGAGTGGTTTTTGAAAAGGAAGTGGTGAAGAGGTATATCTGTGCTTGCAGTGCTGTGGGCAAATTTATGGGTGCCTGGCTCAGATACGGCTGCAGTGCTAACTGCTATCTACAGAATTACATACTTTAGATGCGTTCTTCTGAACAGTGTCGATCTACAGCAAGGCAAGCAAAGTCCAGATCCTTGTTAGACTGGAACTCGCACCATTCTTCACCATTGGCGATGCTGGCTAGCACTTCTGGGAGTTGCAGTCCAACAGCATTTGGAAGGACATAAATTGCCCACCCCTAGTCTTTGAAACCAATCATTTCTTGAATTGTCACTTCTCAGTGTGGGAATACTTTTGGCCAGAGGGTGGAATCATGTGCCAAAAAGTCCTGTGAGATCAGTCCCAAATCTGCCCCTTATTACATCTTAGCAGAAAAAAAGTGGTCATTCTCTTTCCAGAGGGCAAGAGAAATCCAGGGCTTCTTCTGGATTGTAAATACTGTGAAAACAAATTCATGTTGTTGTATGTCTTCCAGTTGTTTCCAACTTATGGCAACCCTTAGGTGACCCTATCACAGGGTTTTCTGGGGGCTGGGAGAGAGTGATGCACCTAAGGCCACCCAGTGGGTTTCCATGGCCAAGTAAGGAATCAAACACTGGTCTCTGAAGTCATAGTTCAGTGCTCAAACCACTACAGCACACTTGACTCTCATTACATATGTTTTACATACATAAAACAGCACACCCATTGCACATCCTTCTACCCCAGTCAGTTAAATAGTGAATGCCTGTTTGAATAAGAACACCTTTTGTTGTTGTTAACTGCCTTCAAGTAAAAAAGACAGCAGGGAGAGGTCCTATTGAGCCTCCCTTGTGAGGGAATTCCACAACCTAGGAGCACTTACTGAGAAGGCAGTCTCCCATGACTTCACCAGATGAGCCACTGAGGGTGATGGGATGGAGAGACAGCCTTCTCCTGAAGATCATAAAACCTAGGCAGGCTTATGTAGGGAGATATGGACTTTCCAATAGTCTGGGCCTAAGCTGTAAAGAACTTTATAACCCAAAGTCACCCAGTGGGTTTCTGTGCTCGGGCAGGGATTTGAACCCTAGTCTCCTTGAATCTTAGTCCAACCACTACATAGCATTGCCTCTCACACTAGGAATAGTAACAAGAAAATGTTACACTTCAGATAGCAATGACTTTACATCTAATCTCCCGTTATATAAATGTCAAAGTTTGTTTGTTGTCTGTGTCAGGCAGGCAAAGACCTCGTATGATTGGCTGCCTAAGAAGATTCTATGGAATCCTGAGGTTTGCAGTTTAGGGAGGGACATTTAGAATTCTCAGCCAGAGAGCTCAGGCCAGTTGCTACGGAGAAGAGGCCTAGCAGCAAGGAGGAGGACAGTATTCCCTCAGGAACCCAACCTCTGTATGTTAATAACTCTGAATGCAGATTGGATTGGGGACTATAAGGAAAAGTTATAGTACTTAACAAGACAGTTTGGTGAATTAGAGACACAGGATCTCAAATCTTTCTAACAAGTATTACCTACTGCAAATACAACTACTACCTAGTTGTGTTATATTTGTAGTATGGCATTTTTAGGGCTTCATTTCCGAAAACAAAAGTAATGTTATGTGGAAGACAGAGCTCTGGATGTCTACTGAGCAAGACAGACACAGACACACACACACACAGGTGGTGGTTGGGATGAGAAATATCTGGAACTGTTTTGAGACCCAGATGTTTTTCTAGGGAGACTTCCAGATGTTGGCCTTCTTTAGTGGTTCTAGTGTTTCGTTGCCAAGTCCCATTCCAATTTTGTTTGCAGCCTAAGTGTAGCAGGAGGATTGCAGGATGGTTTAAGAACAATTCTCATGGAAAGCCAGCTGTTGCCACTGGAAATCTATGTGCCAACCTCTTCCACCATCAGGGTACTTCCTGTTTCAATTCCAGTTTTCAAACCTGTTTCCTCTTGAGGAAGCTAGAGGGGTGTCACCCCAAAAGCCCAGCATTGCACTTGAGATATGGGAGCCAGAAAGTTTCAGCCAAGGATCCTTGTTCAGACAAAACAGAAAGCTTGGGCAGGATGACGTATCTGGTTGCGCAACAACAGTTATATATATAAAAAAACTGCTTTGCATTCAGTTCTGGCAGAAACAAATGGTCTACTTAAAAATGTGGAGGCTAAGAAGCCTCTGTGCTTTGTGGAGCAATAAAATTTGCCTGGATGGGGATGGGTCCCCCATATGGTCTTGGAGAAACATCTTAAAGGCAGATGCCTCTCTGGCTGCAGAGAGGTTGATTCATCCACCACGTGAGGGTTTCTTCACTTAGACTGGATGTTTGTTGCTCCTAGCAGCTTGTCAACAGAGCAACATACGCCTTGACAATGGGCTGACACACAAGCTGGGTGTGCCATCTGACCAGTAAGAACACCTAGCATCTGATGCCAGTGGTGCATGAAAATAGCCACACAGGTTTGGCCTGTCTCTTTTGCTTTTATTGGCAAGAAGCAATTGTATCTAAATGAAACCTGTGCATTACTTGGCAAGGCAAATGGAAAGGGAAAAGGAGGGGGAGGCAGTCAGGAAGCAAACTCCAAGTCTGCCATCTGAAACCACGTAGGTTAATATAGATATTGTCTTCACCAACGTGGAGCTGACCCACACAACTGGGAGTTGCCATTTTGCTCTTGTTTTAATGATGCAATTAAACCACTGGAAGAGTTTCAAAAACTATGCAGTATGGATCTGCCCCCCACCCAGCATAACCATCTGATCATCCTTCTACCAGTCATTGTAAACTATGCAGGATGATTGCTGGGAAAATTTAGTTTGGACTGCAGTTCCCAGAATCCTTTAACAGCATAGCCAGTGACCCTACTGACTGAGAGATTCTGGGAGGGTTTTTTTTTTTAAGTAGTTTTCTACATTTCTGGCTAGGAATGGAGATCAGATGCAAGACAACTCAAGTGTTCATGTACATTTATAATGAAAAAGCAACTAGGCCCTACAGACCTGACTGGCACTCTGCTCAAACTGTGAGAGCAAATAGTCTGTTTAGTCTGCATGTTTGGCTTCTGCTTAGTGTGTTTGGATTTCTTTGCTGGGCATCAGAGTCTAAGACCTAGGGCAAATACATCTTATTTCATTAGGAACAAAGAAAATACATAGATGATCTCTGCCCATCCCCAGAATAACTTATTAAATGTCAAGGGGTAATTCAAATGGCTAATATTTATTTCTTTGTCAGAGAAGAACTTGAACTCCATGTTGACTGTCTGAAATTCTTGGAATGAGACATTAAGGGCCTTTTTGCACTAGAGGATTATAGCACTATGATTCCACTTTAACTCATATGACTGCATCCTGTGGAATCCTGGGGCTTTGTAGTTTGGTGAGGCATTAGTGGTCTTTGGCTAAGAATTCTGTGTACCTCATGAAACTACAAATCCCAGGGTGGGAGGGGACCATGGCAATTAAAGTGGAATCATAGTGCTATAATTGTGTAGTGTGAACAGGCCCTGAGATAAAATGTGTGTCACTTTCACTATACTGTAGTGCTGGCAGATTTTCCTTGTGATTGAGTTATTTTGGAATATCAAAATTGCAACATAATATTTTACCACTCCCTGTGTTGCAGCAGCCAGGTGGGAAGGAATTAAAAATTCAGACATCATACAAAGCAAGGCAGAAACACCTAGATTATGGGGCACCTTGATTATGGGGTTGTGTGGGCAACATCAAAACATGCTGCTAGCACATTCAGACATGGCTTCTGGACACTTCAAGAAAGTAAACAGAAATCAATCTTGTAATGCTAAGTGAATCTTTTGGGAGCTGTGAAGATGCTTCTTTCAACCACAGGTGCCTTTAACAGTTGTGCAGAAGAGGGAATTTTAACAGGCAAAGCTTATCATCCAGAGAACTGTGTAGTCAAAAGGATCCCTCTCTCTGTCCTTGGCTTCTGTATTCCTAAGGGTTACTACTGAACATTTCCTACAGTGACTGATACGGAGTTTCACTGAACATTACAGAGTAGATTAGTTGCAGAAGAACCTGAGTAAAGGTGACAAAGACTAAGCAAGACCTAGAAAATGGGTGAGGGGAGAAAAGGCAGTAAGCCAGACAAGGAGGATCTCAAGGAAAAGACGGTGAGCAGGAAACAAAGCTAGTCCAAGACATGTTGGTGCCCACAGTCTCAACGTTGGAGTTGTAGTTCTCAAAAGTAACATTGCTAAGCTCTGGTCACTGGATACCAGTTGTTGAGCAACAGTGAGAGAGAGGATTACTGTTGATATGCCCTGCTTGTTGGGATTCCAAAAAAGAAAATAAAAGCCAGTTGGCTATTGTAGGAAGGATCGTGGACAAGACTGAGCCTTTGGTCTAATCAACAGAACTATTTTTTATATAAAGTTCTAATGCACTGTATAATGTAGTGGTAACTGCCACATCAACATTTAGAAGCAGAAAACAAGATGCTACAGGACACAGCCATGAAACCTGTGGCCCTCCTGTAGCTGTCAAACTCCAATTCCCATCAGCCCTGGCCAGCCTGGCCAATGGTGAGCCATGAAAGGAGCACTACTAGTTCATCAGTATCTGAAGGGTCCCAACTTTCCTACCTGGTCTAGCGGCCACTGCCCACTTTTAAGCAATGTTTTCCCCTCCAATCCACTGCCAAAATTGCCTGAAAATGTACAGCTTGCTTCCCCTAACCCTCAGAGGACCCCAAATCTCTCCCCAAGACTGGGCTGTTACCCAGCCCTGTGATACCTAGCCCCCAGAGGAGGTGCTGGAACGACCAGGAAGATAAATTTGCCCTTGGTATCAAGTTCTGATCAGGCTTCAGGTTCATTGCTGGCATTGGGCAAATCAGCCTAATCTACCAAACAGGATGGTTGTTGCTGTGAAAACAGAAATGTGTCTTTGGGCTTTATAGCCTACATTTTGATGATTGTACTCTCAAAACAGCTAATACTGATTAATAAAAACAGAATAACCCCACTGTATTTCCCCAATGGAGGATCAAGTAGCACCTTGGATATCTCCTTCAGACTAAGATGTGGAGTAGACTCTTCATCCCACTAACATGGGAAGCCACCACTTGCTATTTGCATGGCTATATAGATATGCAGCCTGCCCTCCACATTTGCTAGGCTTGGGGGCACAGGACCCTCACAACAGTAGAGAAACCGCGAATAGCAAAATATGTATGTGTGTCTATGGGAAGTAGGGTGAAGCGTGGTGGGGAGAACAGACATCCAGGGTCCAAACCAGGTCAAGGAAAAAGAAGAAAAGTGGGTGGGTTGGCATGGTGGCCCTATACTTCCACTCTCTTACCCATCTCCTTCCTTGGGTGTACGGGGAGCATCAGGAGAGGGTTTGTGGTGCTGAGAAATTGGGCTGTGAGCCATCCTTAGCTGTCCAGGCAGCAGCTGGAGGGGGAGGACTGGATTTTTAAACGCCTGTGTGGCGTGACTGAAGCTGCCGAGAGGGAAGGCTGTCCCAGAAAAGAAGAGCTTGAGATTTGGAGACAGGGGTGGGGTGGGGACAGGAGTTAGAGAAACTCACAAATAATCAAATCCATGAAGGTAACCCGCAAATGTAGAGGGCCGACTGTAGTGCATATGTGAGCACATGTGTCTATGTCTAATTATATCTGCCTTCAGAAGCAAATTTTACTGGGAGTTAAGCACAGGAGTTAGAAAGCCTGAGTCATCGTCATTTCTGCTCACGTCAATCCATTGGTGAGTCAGGCACCAGATTTATTCGTTCATGTTACTAGTGGAAGAACCAGCTGTCCCTGATGGTACAAAGTAGTCCATCCCTCTCCTGTGGCTCTTGTGTGGTTGATCTCAATAGGCCCGTAGCATGAAGGTTGTCTTCATCTGGCTTAGGTCACCCTTATGTATTCTTGCTGATGCAGCAGCTCAGATGGTGTGGCCTTTAAGTCTCCCAAGCTCATTCATGCTGTGATAGAAAATAATATTAAGGAAACTGCAACCATTTCTATGCCCCAGAAGTTGCTGCTACAGTTGGGCAAACTTTAACAATGGCAATATTGTGCTCAACCTCTCCTACATTGTCTTTCTCATTCCTGGGAGACAGCTGGGTAGGAACACAATGTCAGTCTTCTCTTTAATCAGCTGGTTCCCAAGGGCGGGTTGGAAAAGGGAAGGTCACACACACACAGTGGCTTGTGAAACTGTCAAATGAACCAGACAGCAGACAGCTCTGTTTGCATGGAAAGCCTTGCATATGTACTGAAGGGCGGCCAAATGATGAGAAAAAATGTGGAAAATAGGCCTTTAAAGGCAGGATTTGAAGTAAAATGATAATTTGTGAGAAGAAAGTGGGGTTCCGGCCCATAGTAGACTACCTAAAGAGGTCTTCATGAGATTACTTTCCCTATACCTATGATGAAAGTATTAACAATACAACCACTCATTTTTTTAAAATTAGGGTGCTCACCAACAGAGTAACAGGGCAGTCTTATATATATATATATAAATGTATGTTTGACTGAACTTATTTCTAGTTAAGTAGATAGAATTACAGCCGAGCGCTTTGATCCTACACATACATACTCGCGAATGACACTCAAGGATTACATAGAAATCTGAGAGAAGTCTGAAAGAAACACATTAGTTCATTTCTCATTCAAAACAGGTTTCCAGACTCCTTCAAAAACTCAGTGTGTATACGCCTCTTCAAGTTGTCTGTCGACTTATGGCGACACCATAAATTTCACAGGGTTTTCTTAGCAAGGAATATTCAGGGGTAGTTTTCCAGTTCTTTCCTCCAAAATATAGCCTACAGCACCTTGTATTTATTGGCCTCACATCCAAATACTAACCGGGGCTGAACCCGCTTAGCTTCCAAGATCAGATGGGATCTGGTTTCTTTATGCTGTGTAGGCCCTTTCAAAACTCAATATATAACTGTAAATAGTTACACTACTCCTATGTTAAGAACTAGATAGGGTTGGAGAAACTGCCTTATCCAATTCCCCATTTGTTTGATTCCCTCAATTGAATTCTGATTGGGGTTGGGTCCCTATTTAGTTCAGCTGATTCAGATCCAATCTGCATTGTGAATCTGAATTGAAATTCTGGTCTCCCACTGACTTTCACTTGGAAATTCACTTGGAAATCCCACCAGCAAGTGTTACCCCAAAACATAGGCGCCACAAGGGCCACCCCATGATGTCAGTGCCTCCTTGCAAAAGTGGGGAATGAATTAGCTCAAAGAGGAGGCTTGCGAGAGAGGGGCAACTTAGCGAGACCTTTTCTACCAATGTTTATGGGTACACGCAGGAAAAGAACCAGCCAAAGATTCAAAAGTAAGCTAAAACTGTGTTTTATTGAGGGGAACTCATGCATGCACACAAAATACAAGCAATCAAACATTCACACAACAGCTAACTGAAAGAAAGGGAGGAAAGCAGGTAGAAACTGTGAAGGGTATGAGCGATATTTACTGAATCTGATGAGAAGCAGAGAAGTGGGATGAAGTGACTCAGGTACTGGACCCAAGGGCAGTTCTCAGTTCAGAAATCAAACGGACAGAGTGACACTCGGAAAGCCAAGAGACTGCACTAGGCATCTTGAAATCAGGGGTATTTGTACCCTGAAAATACCCTGTGGCAGTGAAGGTTCCAGATGCAAGACAAAGGGAACCTGTTGTGGACAATGGGCCTTTCACTTGTTGATGGGGTTTGTGCTTGATTGACTAAAGACATGATGGGTATTGTAATAGCTGTCTATTGTGGGTGCTGTGAAGAAAAGAAGGAATCCAGGTGTACAAGGGACAGATATCTGTCAACCAGGTCCTGGTGGGCTTCTCACTGTTGGGTTCTCTGGAAAATTCCAGCTTCTATTTAAGCCTATTATCCACAAGAATGGTATGTATTTGCCTGACAAATGACTCAGTCTTACTTGGAGGAAATTTTGAGTTGACCTATCCTTTCTCACGTTTACAGTCAAATTCCTTTCCTCGCTTGGTTTGACCTCTCCATCACCTTTCAGGCCTGATTTTGATATCAGAGCCAATTAATACAGTTGCCAATCCAATATCATGCCAATTAGGTATGGTGCCCATCCAAACCACATTAATATCAGGGACCCGCAAAGCAGGGCCTTACACAAGTGACAATGCAACAAGGACATAGGGGTCCCTGCTTTTGTTCATCACACTGCAGCTCACTGGCAGAAGCGGTCTGGATTTGACATTCGTCAGTGTCCTGCTAACCAACACTACAGAAATTCCTTTTCCTTGGTACAGCTGCCTCGGTTCTCAAGTGGGTTTTAGAAGCATTTGCTGCCATGGCAATGGCTCCATGATTGTAGGGTGAGTAAACAACAATTACGAAGTTGTAAGTCTAGCTATTGACATCAATACTGCCTAACAGGATGTCAGCCAACATTACACTGGAGTATTTTCTAGCAATTTCCAGCACCAGTTGCAACATTTTATTTTCACCCTTGAGTGGGTTTCTTTTTTCATTCTGAGACATATCAGAACAAAAAAGTCTCCTCTTCTCTCCTGTCCTTTTTAATTTTTTTCCCTTAGAGTTACAGTGCAAGAGTGAAATGGCATTTTTGCATTATAATACTGTACGGCTGGCCCTCCATAATCACTAGGGTCAGGGGCACAGGACCCCCCATAAAAGTGGGAAAAACCCAAATATCAAAATGTGTTTCTTTGGGAAGAAGGCTCAGTCTTGGTGGGAAGAACAGACTTCCAGGGTCCAGACCAGGTCAGGAAAAGGAGAGGGGAAAAGGGGTGGGCCAGGATGGTGTACCTACACTTCATTTCTTGTGTGGGGGATATCAGGACAGAGTTTGTGGTTCTCAGAAATCAGTGTGAGCCATCCTTAGCTGGCGAGGCAGCAGCTGGTGGAGGAGGAGGAAGAGGACCAGAGATGGATTTTTAAAGGGATATGTGGCCTGATTGGAGCTGCCGTATTTCTTTACACAAGTCTGGAGGAGTCTCAGATCACTTTGGATAAGACTTACCTGCTCTGCATCCAAATAAGACTAATCCAATCTGCTTTAGACCTAATCCAAATTGATCTGAATTGGCCTGAATTTTAAATCAGATTCCAGTCTGAGATTGGTGACTGTGCAGCCCCAGTATTAGAAAAGTCTGAAATTAACATATTTTCCCCTTACACTAAGCAGCCAGAACTTGTGCATGAAATGTGCTTTATAATAAAGGCTAACACCTCACCATGAGGCAAGCCAAGGCACACATTGTATGCAGTGCTGGGCTGTCCAAATTCTGTCTCTTTGCCACGTACCTAGGACTTGAATTTGGGGAAGGGGATTTCTTTAGCAGCAGCCAGAAGGAATAATCCATTCTAACAGAAGGCACCCCTTATATATTGTATAAAAAGGAGTAGGATGAAAGAATTAATTTCAGCCCATGCAAGAATGATATTTATAATATGGAAAAGGAATAAACCAACATACAGTAAAGGATAGAAAATTATTTATTAACTTAAACATTTTATCCTGTCTTTCCAAAGCTCTAAGGGACTAAGATAAGCACAGGAAAGAGTTAAATGAAACAGTTCAGTATAGAAAATTCCAAAGAGAAAGTTTAGTGAATAGACACATGTCAATTCTAAAAGACAGGCTTCAAAGGAACCCTTGGTTAATGGAATTAACAAATCCAGCTGCTGGTTTCATTAGGCTGATGTCATTAATGCTGGCCTCAAAGATGTTCCTGGAGATGCCTCAATTACATGTTTGTCCTGGCTGCTTTGGTAACTCTTCCAGTGTAGAACCTGTTTTTTGTATTCAGAACGACTCTTAAGTTTCATATTTCTTGTCATAACTGGTAAAGTCATCTCAACAAGAGCTAGTGTCTTTCAGAATATGTGGGCATTGTGGAATAGGATGGACTCAAAAATAAGGTTGCATTTACGTGAACACAAAGCAATATTGTGAAGGATTTCTGCTGGGGTCGCTCAGAACCGTCCACATGAATTTCTGTGCTATTTGTGGACACTATAAAGAAAAGAGTACATGACACTTTCCCCCATCTCCCTGTAGGAGCATAAGGACTGATATGAGTGCAGGGCATGCCCAGAGTTCTTCTCTGTTTTCGATAATATAATTGGGAATTTTGAAGGGTAGGCAAGTGGCATCTGAAGAAGATGGGAAAACCTTAGTGGTAGATCAAGTCTTTATTCCTCCAGCCCAGGGTTAAACCACTTCCTATTCTTTTTGTTTTGATTGTACCCACATATTCATGGGTTTGCATCCAATCCACCCTTGAAATATGCCAGGTTCCTCTCCCTTATGCCCCTCTTTCTCTTCCACATGTCTCATCCAGTTGCATTTCAGAAATCAGTTTTTACCAATTTCCATTGAGCGCTTTTAAATTATAATACAGGAGTTACAGTCAAAGGGCCTTTCTGCACTACACCTGTTATAGTGCTATTATTCCATTTTCAACCTCCTATGGAATCCTGGGGTTTGAAGTTTAGGGAGGGGCATTTAGAATTCTCAGTCAGAGTGCTCCTGGGCCTCAGTAAATCAACTACAAACCCCAGAATTCCACAGGATGTTGAAAGTGGAATAATAGCACTGTAACAGTGCAGTGCGGGAAGGCCCAAAGTGTTAAGCTGTTTTAGCAATATTACGATACTTACCAAACATACTCATGTGTAAGTCAGCCCAATCTATAAGTTGAGGGCAGATTTGAGGGTGAAAATTATGGACTTTGATATGACTCATGGATAAGTCAAGGGGTATTTTGCAGAGAGGGGAATGTGCCTGCACTGCCTCAGGGAGCCAGCCACTCCTGGCCATTGCCCACCCGGGCATTCAAAAAGGCCTTTTACCACTCTATCAGAGAAGGGGATGATTCCTTTTTTGATAATTTTTTTTTAAATTTAATTTTTTAAATTTTTTAATTAAAGTTTATAGAACAGAAACTAAAAAAAAAAAAAAAAGGAAAGTCTCTACAGCCATGAAAATATGTGTATACATCAAGTAAACAATCTATCAACATCTATCAATCATTCATTTCCCATTCTTCACCATCTTCTCATCACTTCCCCACTGGGTTGTCCTTATATATTTCATGTAAATGAGGATCTGTTTTCTCAGACATTTATACATCAGCAGGGCTCTACTAATAAAGACAGAAATAGATTCCTACTTAAATTTACATCTGATATAACATTTTTAAATATGGCTTAGGCGAGATAAAATTAAAAAAAGAGAAAGTTCATTACTTTAGTATAATTAAGATTTGTTTTTTTGTCATTATCTTAAACCTTAATCCATAAAATTGGCTATCAACAAGTCCCCCCATTTGCTTCTAAAATAAGATGTGGGTCCCATTTTTTAACGAAACAATCAAGGGGAATCCCACTTAGTAATGTTGTTAGCTTGTCCATCATTGCAACATCGAACAATTTTATTTCTCAATCTCCTTCATTCGGCGTTTCTGTTCTTTTCCAAACTTTCTGTTCTTTTCCAAACTTTAACACAGTTGATGTAGATCTGATGTAAAGCTGTCATGTAGAACAAAATTCTCCCATATTTTCATTCCAGTTTCTCTTCGGGCATGCCCAACAAATATATTAATGGTGTCATGTGGAATTGAAAGCCCTAAATTTTTTCTATCTGTAGATGTATAGATTTCCAATATTTTCTAGCCTTCAGTCCACCACATGTGGTAGAAGGTGCCTCTTTCTGTTCCACATTTCTAACACTTACCATTACAATTTGTATACATCTTCGCAAGTGTTTCAGGAGGTAGATACCACCATAGATACATTTTGTGGATATTTTCTTTTAGATTCTGACAGTCTGTATATTGGAGTCTTTTTTCCCGGGCTCTCTCTTAGTTTTCCAGTTCAATTGAATGTCCTATAATTTGGGCCTAATGTATCATCGGTTCTTTAACAACCTCTGCTTCTGTATCCCATCTTAGTAAGATTTTATAGATATTATCTGAGATTTTTTTCTCAGAGATTATCTCGTCGAAATCTGATTTTTCTATTTGAAAACCATTTATTCTCATCTCCATTTTCCACTTCTCTCTTAACCGTCTATATAATAGCCAGTGACAGTTAATGCCTTCTTCTCTTAATTCTTCTTGAGATTTTATTTCTAAAGTATCCCTTTGGATTTTTGTCAAATCTTTGTACAATATCCATTTTCCTTTCAAGATATTCTCCCTTTTATAGAAAGCTTCTTGTGGTGAAAGCCATAATGGTGTTTTAGAGTAGATTCTTGGTGTGTATTTCTTCCAAATCCTTAATATTGGTCTTCTTGTAAAATGATTATTAAAGTCACTATGTACTATATTAAATCCAATATAGGCATGCTAACCGAACGCTAAGTCTTCTCCTTCCAACATCAGTAGTCTATTAGTTGTTAATTTCACCCATTCTCTGAACCATTCTAAGCGGCATGCATGAAAGCAGAGTCTTAAATTAGGAAGTGATAAAATTTAAAGTGCAGTGTTAACTCTTATTTTAAAAAAAGAACCATCCCCTTCTCTACTCTCTCCACTTCTGGCCTTTTTAAATGCCTGGGTGGGAAAATGGTGCTTTCTTTCAGTCCTGCCACCATCCCAGGCTTGCCTGGTAAGGAAACGAGAGAGCGCCTTCTCAGTGGCTGTTCCCACCCTGTTTAACCCTCTTCCATGAGAGGCTAGGCTGGCCTCCTCCCTGCTTTCGTTTTGTTGGCAGGCCAAGACATTTCTTTTCAAGCAGACTTTTAATTGGTGACCTGGAGACCTTTTTACTTATTAGTTGTTTTTTAAAAATCTATTGTTAGTTTTATAATTTTATATGTCTTTTAATGTTTCTATTGTTTTTTATGCCTCTAATGTTTTTTTAAACCCTTTGGAAGCCGCTTTGGGTCCCATATTGGAAGAAGAGGTAGCATATCAATTCAATCAATCAATCAATCAATAAATCTCCTCAAAGGGGTGCAGACAGAATAGAGAGGGTAGGTGCTTCCTTGTGATTCTCCCGGGATAGATGAAGCTCTCGCCTTTTGCTACTCTATCAGAGAAGGGGATGGTTCCTTTTTTTTTTTTTTTTATAAGAGTTAACAGTCAGTACTTACACTAACCTATGGATAAGTCCACCTAGTTTTTTGGGTCAATTTTTTGACTAAAAAATTTAGACTTCTACACAAGTATATGCACTAAACATTAGGTGATTTTTGAAAATATCCAGATACTGCCAGTGGGAGACAGGATGGACTCTAAGGTATTTAAAGCATGGCAGTTTCGATATTGCCCAAATTCTGTTACTTACTTGGATATAGTGATCCCTAAGGACTTATCTCGGATGATTAATTTTAATATAAGTAAGCTGGTACTGCACAAGATTTAGAGCAGTGGTTCTTAACCTGGGGTCTGCAGAACCCCCGGGGTGCCAGGCTGTCCTCACAGGGGGTCTGCGAAGGCTTGAAGAAGCGTTACGAGGTTTTACAGTTTTCATTTACAAGAAAATGAAAGGAAGGGAGGGAGGAAGGAAGGAAAGAAACAAAAGAAGGCACGCAGACAGACAGTTGAAACTACATTGATCTCAAAAAGAAGGAGTCTTTTGTTGATGACAGACATCATTGGTACAAAGCTTCATTACAATAGGTTGTTGTGGGCTTTCCGGGCTTTGAGGCCATGTTCTATTAGTATTTTCTCTTGACGTTTCCCCTGCATCTGTGGCTGGCATCTACAGGGAACAATACAATGGGTTGCTAATGTACTTAATGCACTATTATGCATATCCCCTGACTAACAATACACCCTGGGGGATATCCCATTTAACCATAGGCCATCACACAGGCCAACTGTAACACATGCAAATTGCTCCCTCCCACCCGGGGACTACACAAGTATATATACTCTGTCTCACTTCCATGCCACCAGATCCTCTGAAGATGCCAGCCACAGATGCAGGTGAAATGTCACGAGAAAATATTAATAGAACACGGCCTCAAAGCCCGGAAAACCCACAACAACCTATGGATTCCGGCTGTGAAAGCCTTTGACTTTACATCTTCATTACAATATCTCAAAACTGTTCGAAAGTTATGAAACTGTTTGATAGCAAAAAAATGTACTCAGTCCTTGCTGATTCTGCACACAGTGAGAAAATATAAGTGAATGACAAGCGGCTGAAAGAAAACATGTGACATTTCTTGCTACATACAGTCAGAAGCCACTTTGAGTTAAGTCTTGGTAGTCCGTGGCAACAAAAGATATTTAAAGGACGTCCATGGAAACGAAAAGGTTAAGAGCCACTGATTTAGAGAGATGGGCAGCCTTAAAGAGGTGTCTGTGGGGTAAGGTGAGCACCAATAAAATGAATGATATGCTTAGAATTGTTTGTGTTATTTGTAGAATTCCTCTACTTATGCCTTGCAAGTATTTTCAAAAGCTAAATTCATGAAAAATTTTTTTGCGGGGGCTCATCACATCCTAGAATTTAAATGAAAAGGATGCAATTCCTGTTAGAGAGGGAGGGTTTGGCCTTCCAGATTGGGCATATCCATTATCTGGAATTAAGTTTTGGACATATCCACTTAAAGTGAGTAAACTACCATGGTCTGAGTAAACGAAATGTAAGCTACCATAGTCCAAGCCACTGAGTCTTCATTTCTGGCACCTCTATTCAAATGGACGGTACTTGGGTCTCATTTTATTAAGAAGAAGGAGAAGGAGAAGGAGAAGGAGAAGGAGAAGGAGGCAGTGTGTGTGGCAAATATTGTCTTGCCAGTTGCAGTATTGTCTTGTCAGTTGCAATGTGACCCATGTGCTCATGCCACATTGACTTTACGGGGGAATACAGATTTGAAAACTGGGAAGGAACCATTTTTATGGAAGCTGTAGGCCAACAATGGGATTGTTACATTAAGTAAGATACTTGGTGTAGATTATGAGTTCTGAAGACAAAAAAGCCTGGGGCAAAAGAGTGGGAGATTTCTGTATGAAAGAAAGATTGGGACCAAACAGGAGATTCTGGGTGTGAGAAGATGCGTATGAGAGCTTCACTTCTGGTACTGAACATACATTCCTGGTGATGCCTGTGCTTGGAGGCATCCTTTTTTTCAGGCCTATACACACCTTCTGGCATCACTGTTTTGTTCTTGATCCCTACAAGTGGACCTGAAGGTTCTCCTTCTGGAAAAGCAGTCAGTCCTGCAAGCCTCAAGTCTGCCCCCCATTGGGTTAGCCCCACTGCAGTTTTTGAACTCCATCAGAAAGAACAACCAGCTTCATTTCCTGGTTTTTTTTTGTTTCTATTCATACCACAAGATGGTGCTAAAACAGCAGCAGCATTCCTGCAAGCAGTGTGTTGAACTTCCTCTCTTCTTTCAAGTTTTAAATGTTTGAAAACAACCTTTCAAGAGTCAATTTCCTATGAACAGAAGTGGACTGTTGCCATGGGTCCCATCAGGATTGGTGCTTTTTGACCAGTTTTAAAATATAAGAATATATTATAAAAATATAAGAATTGATTGCTTATGGTGAAAGGGGTTTTAATAATGTGCTATATCGATGGTTCTCAAACTGTGGGCCGAGATCCCAAAGCAGGCTCTTGCGAAGAGTATTTACTACTCTACTCTGCTTTGCTCAGACCTCACCTGGAATACTGCATCCAGTTCTGAGCACCACTGTTCAGGAAGGATATTGACAAGCTGGAACGTGTCCAGAAGAGGGTGACCAAAATGGTGGAAGGCCTGGAAACCACGCCCTATAAGGAGAGGCTTAGGAACCTGGGTATGTTCAACCTGGAGAAGAGAAGGTTAACAGGAGACATGATAGCTATGTTTAAATACTGTATTTGAAGGAATGTCATATGGAGGATGGAGCAAGCCTGTTTTCTGCTGCTCCAGAGACTAGGACACAGAGCAATGGCTTCAAACTTCAGGAAAAGAGATTCCATCTAAACATTAGGAAGACCTTTCTGACAGTAAAAGCAGTTTGACAGCGAAATATGCTGCCTCAGAGTGTGGTGCAGTGTTCTTCTTTGGAAGTTTTTAAACAGAGGTTAGATGGCCATCTGTCAGGAATGCTTTGATGGTGTGTTCCTGTATTGCAGAAATTTGGACTTGATGGCCCTTGCGGTCTCTTCCAACTCTATGATTCTATCAGACAGGGTCTGGTGCCTTTGGGATATTTAGGCTGGTGGAGGGGAGGGAGGGGGAGGCAATTCAGATGAAGTAGCAGCAGCTTGGGGGAAACAAGGGTGCATTCAGGGATGGAAAGCACACACCCCTTTTCCTTCCTGTGGGAGCCCAGACCAGCCCTACCTTCACTACCGGAACTCCTTCCCCCCTCCCTCTCCTCCCCACCAGTGATCGGGAACAGCAGCCATCTGTCTTAGGGCTGATCGCTGCTGGGGGGAGGTTTTATCTGGAGCACAAAGTGCTAGAGCTTAGTGCCTGCATGCCACTTAGAGGATGCTCGTCCATTGTATGACCAGTAGCCACATATAGGCCATTTCCGCACGAGACTGTTGTAGCGCGGCCCCTCCCGAAACTGCAAACTCCAGGATTCCGTAGGGTGTTGAAAGTGGAATCAAAGCGCTATATCAGTCTCGTGCGGAAATAGTGATAGTCTTGTTCCCCATGAGAACAGCTAGGAAGTAATTTGTTTTTCTAATTAGTTACTTTGGTACTGAGTTACCTTTTTCAGTAACCAGCTGGAATAAATTCATTTTTTTTTTCCTGGAACAGTCACGGCTGTAATTCATTACTTTTTGATTGAGCTGGAATGGGTTGTTTGCCTGATACTCATTACCGTCAAGTGGGAGGGTAAGGGGACAAGGTCAGATGTGTGACTCCCTTGTGTTGCAATGGAAGAAACTGCTTTGTAATGTTTTCTGCATTTTCTTCAGAATTTTCATGGTGCAATACATGAAATGGATATTTAGGGGACCAGAGAGCATTTTTCTCTAATTTCCAATGTCACAACGGTACAGTGGCACCTCCACTTTTGCAAGGGTTTGAGGTGCAGAACCCTTATAAAAGTGGGAAAACCATGAATAACTCCTCCCTGAGCTCCCCCTTCTGGGCACCCTCCTCCCATACCCTTGCCTTTTGTCCTGGTGGGCATGCCTTATTTCTCTAATTTTGCTGCTCCCCCTCCCACTCCCTTACCTTTAGCCTGAGCTCAGAGCAGGAAAGCACAACACACTCAGGCAAAAGGCAAGGGAATGGGAGGAGGAGAACTGAGGTGGAGGCACATGTGTACCTCACGAGTAATCAGATTCACAAAGCTGAAACCCACAAATGTGGAAGGAAGGTTGTAATAGTAAAGGTAACTTTTCAGTAGCAAGTAACTCAATTAATTTATTTTTTGGACTGCAGTACCAGTAACCCTTGGGAGAGCACAGTAATGAGTAAAGTAACTAGTTCCTTTTAAAAAGTAACTTTCCAAGCTCAGATGAAAAGTTTGGGAAACCATGTTTCTCTAGAGCTACCCGGAGTATGTGGGTTTCCCTAAGCAGCTTTTCTACAGGCTAGCTGTGTTTACTGTGGGGCTTCTGTATCCACCGAGGTTTGGTTCCAGGACTCCCTGTAGATATCAAAATCCATGGATGCTCATGTTCCAGTCTAGTTTTAATTGTGCTTTTAATTGAATTTTTAATCATACTTTTAACTCTATTTTAATTGTACTTTTAACTATGATATATTTTAATTACAGTATATTTGTATCAGTTTTTCCATGCGTATCTTAACTATGACTTTTAACTCCATCTGTTCTGTACCTCACCTCAAGCCCTGGGGAAAGGCAGGTAATAAATACAATTTATTACTATTACTATTATTATTATTACTACTACTGCTTAAAGAGCATAGTAAAATGGTATTTCTTATATAAAATGGTGTACAACTCAAATGAGTGCTGGAGAGATCCTGAAGATCTGTGAAATGGTGGGAAGCTACAGCTGCGTATACGTACACATCAGCATAGTAATCGCAGTAGTAGTGGTGGTGGCAACAACAACAACAACAACAACAATTTATTTATTTCTTACTCACCTCTCTGCATGAATCAAGGCAGTCATTACATATTTAGAATTCGTAGTTAAAAATAACAATTTAAAATCATACAGATAGGTCTGCTGGAAGAGACTGGTCTTTAATACTGTTTTAAATTTGGACAGCATACTCAGCTGTCAAGTCTCTTCTGGCATAGTGCTTGGCATATGGCAAAATCAAGGTTTGCTTTTTGGAACCTTTATTCGCCAAATATTATCAAGCTGTGGTTGGTTGAATCTATCAATGCAGAAGCCAGGGATATGGACGGTCAACTGTACTGTAAACTGCAGAGGTTAAAGTTTGCCAGTCACTGAGCTATGGCTGCAAGCCAACCCCCCTCCTCCCTTTCTATACATTTTGACATGAAACTGGCCTATATTGCCCTTTAGCTACTCTAGCAACCCTCTTTTTTTTCCCCACGTCTTCCAAGTTCTAGCAGCTTCATTCGTCCTCTACCTACTCACTGGATGACCTTGGGTGTGTTACACACAGCCCCCAGAAAACCCATGACAGGTTCACTTGAGCATGTCAGAAGCTGGAAATGACCTGAAGGCACACACAACAACAACCTCCTTTTAGATCAATCCAGATTTCAGTTTGCCAGAGTATTGAAAGGGATTAAGCACATCAGTATCTGACTGAGGGTCAAATGCAAGTCATGATCCACATTGTCACCACAGTCTTCATTTATTAGCAGAATCATGCACAAGCATAGTGGCTCACTCCAAACTCAAAGCAGTTGCTTCACTGATGCCAAACCTTCAATGTGTTTGATTCTGGTATTTAAGGAAGCAGCTGAGCCAAAACCTGGCAGTCACAGCCTTTTTAGCCTTATCACCTCTGTTCTTACTTTCCTGCCATGTCTCCCCTTTGTTTCTGCTTTCCGGTGATGTATTTAAGTCTTTCACTCCAAGTCTCAAGTCAAGTCTCCAGTCTCTACCTCCAAGTCTCAAGTTTTGCAAGATACTTGCAAGTTGGGAGCCAACTTTAATAGGAAAAAAAAAAGGAAAGAAAGAAAAAAGAAGAAGTGGGAGCGGGGTCAATGTGTTCACATGGATCTGCAACTTCTGAAGTGGGGAATAGGATCCTTCTTACATTCCATTTCTAAAGCTGGGCAAAAGGAGATGGAAGCACGGTTCAAAGTTATAAAGTTTCTGGATGAATGGGTTATGTTAGTGAACCAAGGGCAGCAAATCAGTCACTAAAAATGTACAAGACATGAGTTGAGTTAAGTTAGTGTGTCATTTATTGCTGAGTCAAGTGTCTAAAGTGACCTGATTCTGACTTGAGTCTGAGTCAACTGAGTCTACGTCACTGCTGCTTTTAGCTTCTGCCCTATCTGCCCTTTTCCTGTACATTCTGGATTCTCTGCCAGGATTAGCCTTATTATCAGGCAAAGTGAGACAGCTGTGTCAGGCAGCAGATACTTATGGGGAGAGGACTGCAGAAAAATCCCTCCCTTGGCTGTGCCTTTTGAATCTCTGTGACATGGATAGGATCAGGCTCCATATCATTTCTCATGGCTAAAGTGTATGTGCATCAAAAGGGTTTCATAAAACCACAGCACAACTTTTCTCTGGACACATTTGAGTTCTTTGGTTTGGGAAGGAGATACCTTTGTCCTAAGGGAGGAAGAGACAGAGAGAATAGCAGCATGTTTGCTTAGCCTACTGCCTCATTAAAACCAATATTGCATATATGCAAGGGTATAAGCACAGCTTGTAAAAGCTTGCCTTTTTGCCTCTCAGTGAACACGCAGGAAGCCCCCACCTTTTGTCATCCCGTTATCTGACAACTCGTCTTGATGCTTTCAAATTAGGACAAGTTCCATTAATCTGACAGGGGTTCTGCTCTTTTATCAGTTCCTCTTGCCTATGGAGGCTCACTTGAAACTGCTCGCAAGCGCATGCCTCTTGCAAAGTGATCTGAGGAGGAGTGAAAAGGGTGCTAAGTTGCTGGGAGACTCTGCAAGGAGCACATGTGCAGTTGGTCCCAAGTGAACCTCTGTAAGTCCTTCATGCTCACTGCAGCAGAGTACATGGCTTTTGCTTTTCAACCAGTGCCGTTTTCTGACAGTACTCTGGTCCCTACCCTGTCAGATATGTGGGGGAAGCATGTACTTATTGGGAGATTCTGAAAGTTATAGTCCAAATAAGTAATTTTGTCAAATGCTGAGACTGCGCACTTTGACTAGAGGTGAACTTTGGTATTCTCTCTCTCACGCAGCAAAATGTTTGTGGTCCTTCACCCTCCTTCCTATGGCACTTAAGACTCTCTCTGTGTTTATGTGCCTTGTAGTTGCCTGTCAAGGTAGGACAGGAAGGACCCTGGGTGGAGGGCGGTAGGCAGCGGTGGCCAGGAAGGCTGCTGCTGCCACTGCCACTGCCCCTCCCCGGGGCCAGGAAGGACCCTGGCAGGGGCAGGGGCAACAGCAGGCCAGACCTGGGTGGGAGGTTGGGGGGAGTTCAGCTTTTTTGTACCCCCTGGCATTGGTGCCCAGAGCATGCGTCCTAGATATGCCTCTGCCTACAGCACCTGGTATTCACTGGTGGTCTCCCCTCCAAATACTAGCCAGGGCTGACCCACCTCACCCCGTGTAGCTTCCAGGATCAGAGACAGTCTGGTCCCTTTAGGATATTAGGCCCTTAAAACACTGTACTAAGTGGCAATTGGGATTTACAAGAGGGATTTACAGTTGGGATTTACGAAGGGTTGAGGAACAAAGCTTTAAGCCTTCATCAGAATTATGACACAGATAAAGTTCCAGCTGGCTTTCCCTTATCTCTCTCTGGTCTAGTATTACACGACTCTTGTGAATTCTGCCAGTATTGAGCAACTTGTCTAAAAGACAGACTGGAAGTCCCCCACAAATTTGTGACAGCAAGGAACATGCTGTCCTTCAGCTCTGTACACATTGTTCCTTAATGTCACTTGCCTTATAATTTATCTCTTTTTCATAACTGCGTGTCAACTTACCACTTCCTTATTTATTTATTATTTATTTGCTTATGAACCTTTACCATACAAGCAGTCAGAAGACATCCCAGTTTCATTTTTAGTCTTTATATGGTATTTCCACATAACTCTGCTTTGATGCTAAGCATACTGTCCTGTGGCTCCTAACCTTTTCATTCCCTTTGAAAACTGGCTTATGGCAACCCTAAAGTGACCCTATAATGGTGGTTTTCTTGGCAAAAGGGCATTTGGGGGCAAAAAAATGGTATTTTTTCAAGGGGGCATGGGGGGTGGCCCGCCAAGTTCTCCTGGGGGGTGCTAATGCAGCATTTTTGCAATATTTTTGACATACCACCCCGTATATTTTAGGGCCAGAAAAGGTCTTACTTGGAACTGGAAATGACCAGCGGAATCACTTTGTCACTTTTTTAAAAAGAATATCCAACTGCCCTGGGGGAGTGCCTGGGGGACCACAAATTATCCACTCCTGTTTTAAATGTTTAGCATTTTAAATTTTAGTACTTATTTGTTTTTAACTTTTATACTATAAATTAATTTAGCTGTATTCTGACTTAATCTGTAGCGTAAGCTGCCTTGAATCTCATTTTGGAAGAAAGGTGGGACAATAGGTAGACAGACAGACAGACGTTGCTTCAGCAGATTAATTCTGCGGCACTATTTAAATCAACTGTAAGAAGTTTTTATGGCACCTTGACTTTGGACTAAGGTGCCAAGTAAGCACTTTAACTAGTTAAAAGTTCGTTCTCCACTAGAGTTTTATAGCATGGAAGAGGCCTGCTTCCCAAGAAAGTCTGTTCAGATCTAAAAAGGAGCTTTTAAATGCTAAAGGAACATAGAATCATAGAATCATAGAAATGTAGAGCTGGAAGAGACCACACGGGCCATCCAGTCCAACCCCCTACCATGCAGGAACACCCTCAAAGCACTCCCAACAGATGGCCATCCAGCCTCTGCTTAAAAACCTCCAAAGAAGGAAACTCCACTACACTCCGAGGCAGCATATTCCACTGCCGGACAGCCCTGACTGTCAGGAAGTTCTTCCTGAGGTTCAGGTGGAATCTCCTTTCCTGCAGCTTGAATCCATTGCTCCTTGTCCTGGTCTCTGGAGCCGCAGAAAACAAGCCCTCTCCCTCCTCTACATGGCATCCCTTCAAATATTTAAACATAGCTATCATGTCCCCTCTTAACCTTCTCTTCTGCAGACTGAACATACCCAGCTCTCTAAGTCTATCCTCAGAGGGCATGGCTTCCAGGCCCTTCACCATTTTGGTCACCCTCCTCTGGACCTGCTCCAGCTTGACCATGTCCTTCTTGAATTGGGGTGCCCAGAACTGGACAAGTATTCAAGATGAGGTCTAACCAAAGCAGAGTAGAGAGGTACCAGTACCTCCCTCAATCTAGACACCATACTCCTATTGATGCAGCCGAGAATCGCATTGGCTTTCTTGGCTGCCGCATCACACTGCTGACTCATGTTCAGCTTGTGGTCTATTAAAACTCCTAGATCCCTTTCACACGTACTGCCATCCAGCCACGTGTCCCCCATCCTATATTTCTGTATTCCATTTTTTCTACCTAAGTGTAGGACCTTACACTTCTCTCTGTTGAATTTCATTTTATTAGCTTTGGCCCAGCTCTCCAATCTATCCAGGTCATTTTGAATTTTGATCCTGTCCTCTGGCGTATTAGCAACCCCTCCCAATTTGGTGTCATCTGCAAATTTGATGAGCATGCCCTCTATTCCTTCATTCAAGTCGTTGATGAAGATATTGAACAGCACTGGGCCCAGGACAGAACCCTGTGGCACCCCGCTAGTCACTTCTCTCCAGGATGAAAAGCAGCCATTCGTGACCACCCTTTGGGTTCGGTCAGTCAACCAATTACAAATCCACCTGACAGTAGCCCTTTCCAGCCCGCATTTTACTAGCTTCTTTGCAAGAATGTCATGTGGAACTTTGTCAGAGGCCTTACTGAAATCGAGAAATGCTACATCCACAGCATTCCCTTCATCTATCAAGCTAGTAACTCTATCATAAAAAGAGATAAGATTAGTCTGCCATGACTTATTTTTGAGAAATCCATGTTGATTTCTCGTGATTACCGCATTGCTTTCTAAGTGATTAGAAACTGACTGCTTAATGATCTGCTCCAGGATCTTTCCGGGTACTGATGTCAGGCTGACTGGGCGATAATTATTTGGGTCCTCTTTTTTCCCTTCTTGAAGATGGGGACAACATTTGCCCTCTTCCAGTCTGCTGGAACTTCTCCTGTCCTCCAAGATTTCTCAAAGATTATGGCAAGCGGTTCCGAAATGACCTCTGCCAGTTCTTTTAATATCCTAGGATGCAATTCATCTGGCCCTGGAGACTTGAATTCATCCAGTGTGGCCAGGTATTCCTGTACCACCTCTCTACCTATTATGTGCCTCATTTCCCCTGCTTCCTTACCTGCTCCCCAACCACCAGGTTGAGTGCTTGTATCCTTCTGGGAAAAAACTGAGGCAAAGAAGGTGTTAAGTAGTTCTGCCTTTTCTCTTCCCCCTGTTAGTAATTCGCCATCTTCTCTGCGCAGCGACCCTATTGTCTCCTTCTTTTTCCTTTTGCTACGGACATATTTAAAAAAGCCCTTTTTATTGTTTTTGATGTCTCTGGCCAGCCTAAGTTTGTTCTGTGCTTTAGCCTTTCTGACCTCCTCCCTACATCTCCTGGCTACTTGCTTAAATTCTTCTTTGGTGGTTTCCCCCTTCTTCCATTTCCTGTACACGTTTCTCTTAACGCTTAGCTCAGCTGAGAGTTCTTTAGTCAACCATTCTGGTTTCTTCAGACGCCTTCCATTTTTCCTCCTTATTGGCACAGTTTTAGACTGTGCCTCAGTATCTCCCTTTTAAGGAACTCCCATGCCTCCTGAACTCCTTTCTCTTTCACTATTCTTGACCACGGAATTTCAGCCAGCAGCTCCTTAAGTTTACAGAAGTCCGCTTTTTTTAAAATCTAAGATGAGTGTCTGGCTACACTTATCTTCTCCTTCCCACTGAATGCCAAATTCCAACAGGGCATGGTCACTCCCCCCTAAAGATCCAACCACTTCTACCTCATTAACAAGGTCATCCCTATTGGTCAGGATCAGATCTAGAATATTGGATCCCCTTGTGGCCTCTTCCACCTTCTGGACCATGAAATTGTCTGCAAGCCAAGCAAGAAACTTGCTGGACCTTGCTGTCTTGGCAGAGTTTGACTGTCAACATATATCCGGGTAATTGAAATCTCCTATTATTACTGTATCTCTCCTTTTTGAATGCGCGGTCATTTGGTTGAGGAAGGCGTCATCAAGGTCCTCAGTCTGGGTTGGAGGTCTGTAGTAAACCCCTACCATATATGTGTGTGTACCAGTCATTAGTAACTGACTGGCTGGAATCCTGTTGGCTAGACCCAGTGAATCAATTGCTGAGTACTGTATCAGCATGTAGGCATTTCCAGTCAACTCAATGGCTCTACTCTGGTTAGGACTAACAATAGAATTTAGGCTATTAAGTTCATACTCTCATTGACAGTACTGACTCTTATTTATGTATTTATATAATATCCTGGCCTTTCTCCCAGCACAGGATCCAAGGAGTTGTAAAACGTTTTAAAAGCAGAATACAATTTTTTAAAAAGCTCTTAATACAAAAGTTAAAACACAATCAAACTAATTTTGTATTTTAAAAACACAAATTAAAAACAGCATTAAAAGATGCTTAAAGCATAATAAAATAAAAACCAACACCCTCCTCGTTAAAAGCTTTTTTCTACCATAACACACTAAAACCCCAATGTTTCCTTAAATAAAAATGTCTTTATCTACCAGCAGATGGACAGCAGGGAGGACGTTAACCAGACCTCCCAGGGAAGGGAGTTCCATAACTTGGGAGCAGTCACGAAGAAGGGCCATTTCTGCACTAGCCCGCTATAGTGCTATTATTCCACTTTCAACATCCTATGGAGTCTGGGGTTTGCGGTTTAGGGAAAGGCTTTTTTTCATGTCTTTACCAGATGTTCCTAGGAGGGTGGTGGGAAAGAGAAAAGGCTTCCCCCCTAGATTTTAAGAGCGCAGGCAGGTTCATATAGGGAGATACTTTTTTTCCCCAAATAGTGTAGACCTAAGCCATGTAGGGCTCTTCCACATGTACAGAGATATTATCACAGTAGCAGTTAAAGGATTAACTTGAAAAAATATTGCTTAGAAAATATAATGTTACCACAGAAGAAGAATAACCTTGTGAAGATGGGATGCAACAAATTAGTAACAAATGTGCATTTCCTTGAACCAGCTTCGAACCTGGAGGCCCAGGTTTCTGTGGTGGCCAGGGGTGCTTTTGCACATTTAAAGCTTGTGTGCCAACTGTGCCTGTTCCTTGAGATGCCAGATCTACCACAATGGTACATACCTTAGTCATATCCCGTTTGGATTACTGTAATGTCTTCTACTTGGGTGTACCTTTGAAGAATATTTGGAAACTTCAAAGAGATGCAGTCAGGCCGTTAACTGGGGCAGGTTACAGAGACCATATGACACTCCTGTTTAAACAGCTCCACTTGCTCCCTCTTTGTTTCCAGGCACAATTCAAAGTGCTGGTTATGACCTAAAGAGCCCTATGTCACTCAGGTTCAGACTATTTGGTGGACTGTATCTTCCTGTATGAGTCTCAGGATCATCAGGAGAGACCAGAATGGCTCTCTCCTTGTTGACCTTCAGCCAGTAGGCTAACACCTTTTGATTCAGACAAGCTTTTAAAACAGGAAGATTTTAAAGAAGAGACTAGGCGGTGCTATATTGTTTTAATTGCTGCTTTTAAGAGATTTTTATCTTTTTAAATTACATTTTTTATTGAGGTATAATCGTTTTAATACTGTAAAAATAGTTTAATTCTATTTTAATATTCACTTTTTGCATGGTATTATTTGTGCTGTTCTTTTACATTGTGAGCCACTTTGAATCCAATTTGGGGAAAAGAATGGCGTATAAATAAATATTGTTGTTGTTGTGCCATAAACATTTGAACATATTTTAGCAAAAACTGAAAGGGCTGGTTTGTTCAAGGTACACCCATTTCTCCAGGGCTTTTATAAACCATGAAGGATAAATCCCATCAGCAGTTCATCCACCTTTGTATTTCTCAGCCAAATGGAGGGTTGCTATCAGAGTGAGCAGTGAGACTAAGAATTTCCTCACATTGCAGACTTGGACTCCATTGAAAGGCATTCCTTCTGCTTAGGGACCATGACAATTGCAGTATTGTAGAGGAGGCTTGGGATCTCTTATGAAGAATTCCCAGTGTCCTCACCAGTACATTCTTTGTGAGCAAGCAAGCAATAGTAATCAAACTTGTATAAACTTTCTCGGTACTGGAAGATGAGCTCTCCAAAGATTTTTGCATATTAACCAGGAAAGACACTCACACTTTGCATCATTGAAGCAGGGGAAAAAAACTCAGATCATTTTCCAGGAAAGCAAGGACTGAAGAAAATTGTTTGTATTCATCCCCTTCAGCCCTTGTCAGTTTGAAAAGCCCTCCCTGCTACTTCCTCTTTCCTCAGCCCCAAATATACTCTCCCTTCCCTGTGAAATGGTATCAGGAATTGCATAAATGGAGGGGTATTTTTTTACTCAAGAGAAAGAAGAATTCAGTAACTGTAAAGGTTCACCAGTGGAGTAGGTGCACAGCTGAAGGTATGATGTTACGGGCAGGCCTGAAAATGTGCAGAATAGCATTATGAATAGTAAAGACTAATCCACATGAGTTAATATGGTACAAAGGGGAAATTCTTAGCAGAACATTATGAGAATAAGCCAGTGGTGTCTCATTTGTATCAGAACCCTACAGTTCTGGGAAACCATCAGTGAATACTAGGCACTGTAGGCTATATTTCAGAGGATGGAACTGGCAAAACTTTGTGAACATTGTGAAATTCATGGGGTCACCATACGTTGACAGGTGACTTGAAGATACACACACACACACAGTTTGCATCCAAGTCTGGCTCAAGAAAATCTTGTCAGAAGTGTTGGTTTTAAATTTCTAGAATAAGTAGATTCCAAGTAAGGTATGGGAAGGCTTTAGAGAAATGGGGTCAGTGGTATGTGAGATCAAGTGTGGTGTAGTGGTTTGCATGTTGAACTAGTACTCTGAAGGCTGGGGCTCAATTACCCACTCAGCCATGGAAACCATGGAAACACTGGAAAAGTCACTCTCTCAGTCTAAAAGGAAGGCAAAAGCAAATCTGATAATATTGTGACAAGAAAACCTCATGATAGGTTTGCCTTACAGTTGCCATTAAGCTGGAAATGACTTGAAGGCACACACCAACAACACGCAAGATCGTGGTGGCTGTCTTTCTCCATGTGACCAATAAGAACAGCAGATGGGCACAATCGAATTTGTCTAAAGCTCCAATTTTTCAAGCCACTCTAATACATTAATGGACATATGCCTGACTGGACAGGTTCACATAGTGGTATTGTAACCATTTATTCCAGTGGTTTCCAAACTTTGGTCCTCCAGGTATTTTGGACTTCAGCTCCCAGAAGCCTCAGCCAGCTTGTCCAAGAATCAGGAATGCTGGGAGCTGAAGCCCGATACGTCTGGAGGACCAGCGTTTGGGAACCTCTGTCTGATTCTCATCTTCTGTTAAAAATTTCCCCTTTGTACCATATTAACTCAGATGAATCAGCCTTTACTATTCATATTCTGTCTCTGAATTTCCAAGCCTTCTCGCAATAGAGTGCCATCATCGTTTCGCTTACTGGTGTGTTTTTCAGTCAGGACAGAACAGTGAAAGGTACGGGAGTGACCAGGAGCTCACCATGTCCTGCTTAACCCATCTTCGTCCTAATCAAGTAAACGTAATTAAAATGGCTCTTCTTCATCACAGTAGTAAGTAGCCTTTCACTTCTATGCTGGTTTAACCTGTTGATCTCATCAGGATATCATCCTGCTTTAAAAACATGGTGCCACAAGCACTTGGTAGAAATATTAATAAGAAACCAATTCCAGAAGAAAGGCAGCCTACAAATACAATAAACAAACAAACAAATAAATAAATACACATCATGCAAGGGTGAAGTCTCAAGTACCCATACCCATTCTGCTGCTGTAAATCTAGATGTGCAGAGAAAGAAGACTGAAAACTGGCTAAGGTGGCTGAGGCGGAAAAATGGGCACAGGACAAAGACTGAAGGTGGATTGGGCAGCTGAAGACACACTCCCCTCTTTAAAAAAATCCCAAATAGTAGTGATATAATACACCACACAGGCAAAACGGAACCACACAGGACAGAAGTAAATTTAATTATCAGGTTAATGCTGGCATGGGAAAACCACTCTCGGTGTCAGGAAAATAGCATCAGTTGAATGGAACAAAGTAAGTTTCATCTAAATAGATAACGAAAACATGTGAATAAGTGGACATCAAAAGCAACAAATCACTCATTTTAATCTGCTCACTGTTTTAAGTGAATTCAAATTAGTGTATCTAATCATTGTCCTAATATGAAAACAACGGCCATTCCCAACTGTGAACCGACTTGTTGCAAGGCTTCATCTTGCAATCTCTTACAAAAAGATGATGTAAAATGTGTGTGTGTGTGTGTGGGTTGAATACAATATAAGAAAACATTACCACGCTATTTATGTAGAATTATTTTGTAAGCTTCAACTCCCAAAGAAGGTTCAACCAAAGGCCGTCCAGACATCCTGCCACATGGGATTGTATTAATTAACCATAAATCAGTTGACTCTTTTAAACAGTTTTCTGTTTTAGAATCACCAAAACCAAAAAGAAAAGTACAAAGAAATGTTGCAACAGCATTGTGCTTTCTTCTGTATGTCCAAACATAATCTTATCTTTGTTTTCCCAATAGCCTGAAGGAATTATTTGTAAAATGAAACTAATGCATGACATTTGGTTCATTGATTTCCTTGGGAAGATTACTAATGATAATCATAATAATGTGGAAAGGGCTGAGGAGATGTCACTGGGCCCTTCAGTGGCATATTGATAAGTTACTAAGTTACCAGTGTCTATTGATTTAAAGGATTTTCACACACCCCTAGCTCTTCAACTACAAAAAAGACTCTCAGAGCAGCTTGTAAAGATCAATAATAGACTAGTTGTCAGACTTGCAACCTAAAAATGGAACAAAACAAAAAGGGTTTTGGAGGGAGAGGGGAAGAGGAAATTATTCAGGGAGAGGATGACCAATGAAAAAGAGTAGAGTGCTACAATGATGCAAGGAACAGAGCTTTAGCTGAGGTCCTTGCAGAGCAATCTGCGTTTGGGTATCTAAAGTTGGATCATGATCCTTTCATACACTGTTGTCTTGTAGTTCAAAACATCTGGAAACGACTAAGCTAGAGACAGCAGTAGGAGCAATACAGTTGCCATCGTTGACTGGAGACCTTAATGTGGGAAGGGGACAGTACACCAGGCGACTGCTACTTAGCTTTCACACTACAGTGCTATAGTATTATGATTCTGCTTTAACTGCCACAAGAACAGCTTGTGGAATTCTGGGATTTGTAGAAAAACAGTGCTATAACAGTGTAGTGTCATAGGGCCCTCTGTGTGTTGCCTGAGATTTTATTTTCCTCTTAAGAACTTACCCAACTGTCTTCTCCATTTCCCATAACTTTGCTCCATATTTCCCAATGCAATCTGTATTCAGAGTTATTTACATACACAGTTTGGGTTCCTGAGGGAGTACAGTGTCCTCCTCCTTGCTGCTAGGTCTCATATCCATAGCAACCATCCTATTTCTGTACCTGTAATTTTTCCCCGTATTCCCCAATCCAATCTTTATTCAGAGTTGTTAACATACAGAGGTTGGGTTCTTGAGGAATACACTGTCTTCCTTCTTGCTCCTAGGCATGGTCTCCATAGCAACTGGCCTATTCCAGTACCTCTAACTTTTCCCTATAATCCCCAACCCAATCTGTGTTCTCTGGTGACGTTAATGTACTGGCTTTTTTTTCTTTCTGTTCAATGTGTGCAATGGCTTTACGTTTTTCTGGAAGCACCTTTTTGTTTTGAATTTCAACTTTAAGATTCCTCACACATGGAACCCACATCTATTGTGTGAAGCGAGAAGACCTTGTAACTATGGCCATTTCTGCACTACACTGTTATAGTGGTGTTATTCCACTTTCAACATCCTGTGGAATTCTGGCGTTTGTAGTTTACGGAGGCCAAACCTCTCTAGCTGAGAATTCTTAAATGCCCCTCCTTAAACTACAAATCCCAGGATTCCATAGGATGTTGAAAGTAGAATAATAGTACTATGACAGTGTAGTGAAGAAATGGGCTATGTTGTGTATGTCAATTTAATTTTTCTCACACACGCCTCCCAAATGTTTTCTGGCATCCTTATCGATGGTAGGCCTCGTCTCCATAGCAACTGGCCTGAGGCCCAAGAGCTCTCAGCTGAGAATTCTAAAGGCCCCTCCCTAAACTGCCAACGCCAAGATTCCACTGAATCTTCACAGCCAGCCAATCATATGAGGTCTTCTTGCCTCACTCAGCCAATCATATGAGGTCTTTGCCTGCCTGATGCAGACAAACAGACAAACTCACAGACAGACAAACATTGACTTTTATATAGTAGATTTTCAGAAATTTGCTTCTTTTGAGTGCCTTCAAAGCATGCCACAAAGACACAGAGTGGCTCACCTTTGTGCCATGTTTTGAAGCCACCCCCAAGAGGGACTCTTGTTGCTTCCACGTGTTTGCAAATGCCTATGCACAGTGAAAGCTGAATTCTTCCCTTCCACAAGTTTCCAAGGACTCAGTCAAGGGCCTCATTAGTTGCTTAGTAAGAGAATCTTGTCTTTCTGAGTTCTCTGCGGTATTTAAGGAGAAGAGATCTCATACTGGGATGGACCTGACAGGCAACTGATGGGAAGCAATTCACAGTTCATCATAGCAACTATAAACCTTAAACCTTGGTCTAGATTAGCGAGAGCACTGGTCTAGTACAAGATCATACCCGTTTAAAAAAAAGTCAAAACCCCCACCGAGTTACATTAATAAGTCATTTTCTAAATCCATCCTATGAGTTTATGTACTTTGGTCTCACAGGACTTCTCACACTAGAGTTATTTTCAGTTTATTTATTCTCATTTAGTAATCATTTATGCATAAAAATTCCCCTGCTACTAAGTGGAAATGAGAAGCTATCTTTGTTTAAAACAATGTAAAACTTATGCCTGAGGCTCATATGTGTAGGAGGGGGTTCGCCTATCATACAAGATAAGACAACTGAAAATTCCTGGGTCTGTATCTAATGACCTTTAGGGTAGACAACAAATATTTTTGAAACTATGTGGCTGTGACTGTTAATTACAGTACTAATGAGTAATCGTTAGGGTATTTTTTTCCCCTAATAAGTATGGATAATGAATGATGCTGGGATTTTTCTTGGTTGTCATGTGCCTTTATGCCACAAAAACATTCGCATTTGCTCTCTCTGAATTCTTTATAGTTTGCACAGATGTTCGACATAGAGCAATAGGCCATTATTTCACCTGCTGGATTCATGAACTCTTGTATAGTGTGTGTGTGTTTAGATCCCAAACAAACCAAATCTTGCTGTGGAACATGTTTTCGTAAGGGACTGCATTCTCATCAATATGTAAGCACCACAGACTCCTTCTTTTTTTTAGAGAGAAATACTTCCTTTCCATTGCTGTCATATTACAGACCTAACCCTGGAAGCAGAATGTGAGATTCAAACAAATCTGCAGTATTGTGATAATGAAAAAGTGCATAACTGATTGCAGAAGCCTTATTCACTTTTTAAAAATTTTTAGACAGATATCCTACCAGCATATTTTTAAACTGTCCCTGAACAAGATAGGCTAGACACACATATTTTTGTAATACTGAATGTAAACAAATACATGAGGGAGCTGAGATTCTTAGAAGCCTGTTCATGTTTCTGGAATCTGCATTAGCCTCTCTTATCTGTTCTTTCCAGATGTACATGCTCTCAGACCTTGAGGTGGCTTGGGAACTGTGGGCTAGTAAAAGGGTGGGGAAAGTGTGACCTACAGACTGTTTTTGAGACTCTTCAGGGCCTCCTAGACTGCAGAGGTTTTTCACACCCTTTCCCATGTGTTGCAATTCCCTCTTCTAAACCCTAGTCTGAGGCAAAGGTGGTTCAATGCTACATCCTCTCCTGGGAAAGTTGCATAGAAGGGGAAACAGTAACTTCCCCTAATACGTTAGGTCTGAAAACCAGACAGTGACATAACGAAAGATTGACAAATAAGTTTCTTCTTTTTCTGCATTTACCGTCAGCAATGAAGACAAATGTGCTTCTTAGCCAGAAATGTTGTCAGCAAGCTCTTCTGTTAGCCATTTTACTGGAATGTTCTGCAGTATGACAGTTAATAATGTATATTTCCTTTCTTCCTCATGGTCTGTGTGACACATACAAAACATTTACCCTTGTTTCTTTTCCACATCACCTGAGAAATCCTTACGCCACCACATGCAGAGTGCTTTGGAAACAAATTATATTTTTTCCAAGATTGTGTTAGCAGGTATTCAATACCTCCTTGTGTAAGCAGTTCTGTCCACTTGCCCAGCAATAAAATGTTCTGTCTTGCATGTCAGTCTATTGACTGAATCTGGCACTGTACTCCTCCCACTACCAAGTTGGCCACTAACTGGCCCACTGGCTGTACCAGAAAATTCCTAGTTGGCTGCAGAAATTACTCACAAAACTGTCAAGCTGGCTGCCTCTGTCCTCAATCCCATATGCTGTCTTTACACAGGATCTTGGCCTCTGATATTTATCACATTAGAAGTGTAAGATCGCAGAGTTTGCATTAATGAATCAAGGTGCTCTTTTGTACCTCGATATGCAGTATGAAACTGTTACTTAGAGAAGAGCAAGCTCATTCCTTCGTGCCTCAGAAATTTGGTCCAGAGTACAGTGATAATGATGGTAATGATAACAGACAGTCCAAGATATAGTAAATAAGCATACTCTCCATGTCTCCCTAAACACCCCCTTCTTCCTTTCAGTGGAAGAAACACTATATCCACAAGTCATATATCCTCTAGTCATTGGCCTTCCACCTCCTCATGGGAAAACGCAAGCAGGCAGGCAGGGATCAGCCACAATTTTGTTATGTCTGAGCACTAACTGGAGATAACACACGGCTTTCCAATCCTACTCTGTTGGCCCATGCAATGAGTAAGACGAGTGGGGAAGGAACTGTGACTTTTTCTGTGCAAAGAGAGAACTGGAATGCATTGTCTCTCTCTGATCAGAAGATCTAGCAAGCAGTATTCAAATATGCAGCTAGATACATTTTGTGCAGCAGGAAAATAACATGTGCAGTATGGAGGCTTGTTTTTTTCAGTTGGTAAAATTGGCTTTAATCAGGAATGAGGTTATTTCTTTTAAAGATAAAGAGAAAAAAGATAAAGAAATGGAAAATTAAAATGATTGCATTTCAATCTTCATAACCTTATAGTATGTTATTTCATACATCTCTAGCTGCTTTGGATCCAACTATAGGCATTTACACTCTATGCTGTTATACTGCTATTATTCCACTTTCAACATCCTATGGAATCCTGGGGTTTGCAATTTAACGAGGAGCATTTTGAATTCTCAGCCAGAGAGTTCTTGGGCCTCAGTAAACTACAAACCCCAGAATTCCATAGGATGTTGAAAGTGGAATAATAGCACTATAACAGTGTAGTGTGGAAAGGCCCTATGTTGCTGCAAGTATATCCTTTATGCACAAGTGGCTGCAGGATTCACTGGCACCTAGAAAGTACTGCTTTTCATCACCAGATTTTGTAATGACTTTCACTATTACTCAAGTTATGCCAGTTGTGGTTCAAACCACAGCAGCATTACTCCTCAGGGACAGTGTCAATGTATTTACAGTCAAGGAAAATACTTTTATCATGTCTTTTATCATCCTCAGGATACTACACAGAACTCAAGAGCTATAATCAGAGGAGGGGGTTCTCAGTTATGCAGTCTCAGGCCATTTCCACACTACATTGTTATAGTGCTGTTATTCCACTTCCAGCATCCTATGGCATCCTGGGGTTTGCCGCTTAGGGAGGAGCATTTAGAATTCTCAGCTAGAGAGTTCTTTGACCTCAGTAAACTACAAACCCCAGAATTCCACAGGATGTTGAAAGTGGAATAATAGCACTATAACAGTGTAGTGCAGAAATGGCCTCAGTCCTCAGCCACCTTAAAGAAAGACCATCTTTTTCTTTCTCTTCTTTTCCTAATCAGTCTCTTTAATTTCTTGATTTAATTCAAGTCACCTTTTCCCTCTTTCTGTTTTGCAATTAGAAAACAAAACAAAACGGCACAACAATCCAGCCCCGGAACAAAGAACTACTACCTTACACTTGGCTGGGGAACAGCAACAAAAATGCATGGGGAAAGGGGAATCCCTTCCACCCTTGTCTTAGGAAGACCCTCCTTTTCCTTCTCTCCGGGTGCTGTTGCTGCTAATTGGTAAGACCTTGGCCATTTCCGCACTAGCCTGTTATAGCGCGATGATTCCACTTTCAACATCCTCTGGAATCCTGGGGTTTGCAGTTTCAGGAGGGGCCAGGAGGCCCCTCCCGAAACTGCAAACCCCAGGATTCCAGAGGATGTTGAAAGTGGAATCATCGTGCTATAACAGGCTAGTGCAGAAATGGCCTTTGTAAGGAAGACAACAAATGTAGCAGAAGAAAAGAGTTTATCTCAAATGAAATAAACTTTCAGTTGAGATAATACTTTTAAACAAGCCTTGCAGCCTTGAGGATCTGTGCCTGGTTTTCTTCTTTGATACGGTGAAATACTTCTACTAAATACGTTGAGAAAAGGAGTTAGGACTTGTATAGCATAACTGTATGGTACCTGGGACAGAAAAGGGAATGGGGAGAAGGTAGAGGAAGGGATATGTACTGCTTGAGTGTGTTTTCAGCCGCTTCCTTAGCTTTTGTTAAGGCAAGTCTTCTTGACAAGGGAAGGAACTAGGCCCTCAGCAAAGGGTCCCAAATAAACTTAGCAGTCACGGGTTTTAAAAAAAGGCCTTTTATATTAGGGTTGTCAGTGCAGAACTATCCCGGGCCCTGAGCATTCCAGGCTAAAACCGGAGACCTAGGGATAGCCTCTGTAGAAGTCATTAAACATTATGCCTTAAATACCAACCACAGGTAGGCACAGCTTGTCATTCAAATATGTAAGGGGTGAGCCGGTGGAGGTATTTTCCTGTTTGGAAATCTTAACTAAGGGGATTGGTCCTAGATCAAAGTGAAATTGAGGGATTACTCCTTCTCATTTCCTTAAGGAGACAGGATAAGGTGCTATTAAACTAGTTTACTTGCTTCTAGCTAGAAGGTGGATGCAGAGCAAAGGGTGAGTGTGGCACCACAATGACTGGGAAGGAAGGAAGAAGCTAATTATGTAGACCTCCTGGAGAGTCTTTGCAAATTGCAGCAGCTCATTGCTCTCGTAGGTGAGCTAGAGATTTGCACACAGCACTTTTCTCTTGCCTGGAGCTGAGCCCATCAAAACTGGAGAATTTGCCTCCTTGGCTCTCACCTGGAAATAAGCCATGAAAACTGGAGACTCAGGGCCAAGCCTGAGTAGACAACCCTGTTTTTATAGACTGCAAGTTGGTTAAAGAACCATCAGCAAAGTATAAAGAAATGGTCAGTTCCCACAATGGAGAACTGTAACCAATAGTGTGCTCAAGGGTCAGTGCTTTTTAACATCTTCATAAATGTTCTGCAGTTGGAGATGAACAGTCAAATAGCCAAGCTTGTGTGTGTATACGTACATTGAAGTTGCCTGTCAACTTATGGCAAACCTATGAAATTCATAGGGTTTTATTAGGCAAGGAATACTCAGAGATGGTTTTGCTAGTTCCTTCCTCTGAAATATAGCCTAGAGTACCTGGTATTCACTGGCAGTCTCCCATCCAAGTACTAACCAGATATTGTGGAAGAAATGGGTAACAGTATCACTCATAATGTTAGAACCCAGCAACTACTCATGGTAGCTGTATATTATCTCTTGTACTTGTATCACTGTCCATATGCACCTGTGTGTGTGTGCACGTGCGCGCGCATATATGCATTCACCTGTCAACTTTTGGTGACTCCATGTATATAGGAGAATAAAAACAGAAGGGTTCTATTGTACTTGTGTCCTGCTTGTGGATTTCCCATAGGCAACTAGTTGTTCACTGTGAATAGAATGCGGGATAGGCCTTCTGATTTAATGTCATTCTCAATATACTCTTTGGCTTTAAACATTGGTATGCTGTGAATACCTGTTTTGGGATACACACTGTAATGATGACATTTTATTATTAGACAGAATAATGGTTTTTAATGTGTATATGTAACTAAACTAAATATAAGAATTGTGATATATTTTATCTATGCTGCCATCTGTCATGGAATTTTCCTCAACACTTAGGTGTAGAAGGCAAATCTGCTTTAAAGTTTCACTAAAAAGGTTTCAGTTCCTTTTTTACTGGTTTTCTTATTTTACAGACATTCTATTAAAAGGTTTATTGCTGATCAAACTTTCCCTAATATGATTTATTTGGCAATAAGGACTGAATGTGAACCAGGAAGACTGACGCTCACTACATAGCAGGAAATAACCACTGTTATTTTCCTAGCATCATATAACCTTTCTGGTCATATTCCAATGTGAGACACCGAAAGGCACTAGTTACCCTAAGCTACTGAGAATTCATATCAAAAGTTAATACTGAAAACATCAGATTCCTGGTTTATAGCTCTGACTCTTAATTACTATACCAACTTACATCCCAGTTACTCTTCTTTGTAACCTGTTGCATATTGAATTCATTATTGCAGACATAGATGATCCAAATATGATACTTTGAATATGAACTGACAGGGGAAAAAAAGACTCAGCCCAGTTGGTTTTTTTTGCCTCTGGAGAATTGTTGCCACAAGTGTTGAATAGACTACTATGATTTGCACTTTTCAATGGAGATAAAACATCTTGGGTATAAATGAACCATATAATTATTTAAGTTAGTGTGCGTAATCCTTAAATAGTTATTATAAAGCCCAAATTAAACCCTCGGTCCCAGGATACCATTACACATGCTGCAGCCTTGGAGACTACAGCACCCATACCTGTGCTTGGCCACATCCCAAACATCATAAAGCACCCCATATTGGAGAATATGGTCTTTCAAACAGCCTGCACATGGAATGATACCTGGAAACAGACTGGTAATCAGTGAACCTGTTAATCAGATGCATGACATGATTGGCTCCAATAAATACTCTAGCAAGAGAATTCTGTATCAGCTGATGTTTCCAGACATTTTTCAAAGGCAGTCCCACACAGAGTACATAATAGGAAGATGTAAGTGAGGCAAGTGTCAGCATGGCTGAATCTAACAGTATCTATGAATAGGTGAAGTGGGTGCACTAGCCTTGGTTATGCAAGCTGCACTCGTGCCACCACCAATATCTGGGTATCTAGGTTTGAGGCTGAATTCAGTATGCCCAAACTGCAAACATTGATACTTGAAGGAAAATATAATTTCACACAATAAAGTTTTATCCCCTAATCTTCCCTTTACTTGGCCAGGAGCACTGTTGTCTTCCCTGGATTAAGATTCAATTTGTCTGCCCTTGCCTTCTGCTTTAGTAATAGCAGTAATTTATTTAGAACTTGAAAAGCCTTCTTAGATATGGAAGGAAAGGAGAGAAAGGCCTGGATGTCAACTGCATACTGAACTCCAAAACTTTAGATGAGTCTGACATAAAAGTGGGAACACTTATTTTGAAAAACAACTCGCATAATCCTCCAGATGAGAAGGCTAGTGGCCATGTTGGCTGGAGGATTCTTGGAGCTATAGTTCAAAAAGACAACTTTTCTGAACTCTGGTTTGACCATTCCTAATGGTTTCATGTCTGCATTAAATAGCTTGTGGGACAAGATGACACTGTAAGAGATGCCATATGCAACGGCATTCAACAACAGTCCTCCAGCACCGTTTTTTTGAAATAACTTCTCCAAGAAGCAATAAAGCAGGCTATCCTATTTCCAATTTCTATGTATGGTTGTGAAAGCTGGACAATGAAGAAAGCTGATAGGAAGAAAATCAGCTCATTTGAAATGTGGAAAAGTCAATTCATCTGAATCTTTGCCTTGTACAATTGGGCAAAATCCTGCAATCTCTGGATTCATACGTAGGAAACATTATTACATGCTAGTAATTTTTGTTGTTGATTTCGAGACCAGAATTTTTACTTGAATTGATTAATACTTTTGGGGCTCTTTCCAGTTATTTCACTGGTCTAATAATTGATACGATGCCTGTTGGGGCCAATATTCCATCTCAGTTGTTTGATAATAGGAAGATTTCAGAAGCTACTTAGATATTTAGCTACATGGATTCCTCAGGATATTACTTAAAATGAATTTGTCTGCATTGCTCACTGAAATACTTCTTACATTTGGATAGGTGAGGATCAATCAAATCAAGTATTTGGTGCATAATATTACTATTCTAACCATGAATGTTTTACTGTGGATATTGTATGTTCTTTCAGGTATCTGTGTATTCTCTATGTTTATTGGTAGAAAACTGATAGTGTACTTAGGACATTTATATGGAGACAGTCACATTTCTCATTGAAAAAGATAGCACTGCAATTTGCAATCATTAGAATCTATTAATGTGAATGCCTCTCCGGTCACATTCAGTAAAACATGAAAGCTTTCTGCCTCAGAAAAAGAAGTACTGGAACTGAAGAAAAAGTGTCACGTGGTTCTATTAAATAGGCTAATCTGTGTGATTCCTTTGGGAAGACAGCGAGAGAGAGAGGGAGAGCGAGAGGGAGAGAGAGAAAAGAGATAAAAACTTCTGGAGCCCAAGTCAGAGCAGAAGAGCCAATTTGGAAAAGAAGAGAAAAATGGAAACAAAGAAAAGAGTGAGTCATGGAATGGAATGGAGGTGGGTGTGATTTGCTGGTTAGAGGAGACTAGTGCCCTCAATCAACCAGGGCCTTTTCATAATGTCAAATCCTTTAGATTTGAAATTCAGGTGTTCTTCCCCCACCTGCATACATCCTGTGTGGAAGAAAAGTATTTGGAGCCGTGTGTGTGTGTGTGTGTAGGGGGCATTGTGACTCTTCTCCTTCTCTAATGGATTTTTACTGTACACTATCGAGGAATATAGCATCTTTAATATTATTTGACGTGAGCTGCAATTAATCCCTCTGTTACCTTGCTCATGCGCTGCTATGCATCTGGAAAATTAAGCGAAAAATCTTCTTCAAACCCAGCTCTTATTTCTTTTATCTTGGCATCTCTCTCCATACCCTTCCCATTCAGCTTTTTATGCACCACACTCTCTTTCTGCTTTCTGTGTTATGACTGGAGAGGATCATATATTTAACATCACCCCACATCTTTAGACATTTCCCAGACCTGCATTTGTTTACCTTCCTTTCATTCTTGGAGCAAGAATATATTTCCTGCTCCATGTCTTAAGACACTCAAAGTTCCCAAAATACTTCTTTACACTTTCGTTTTCTTCTGCTTTGATCTTCTCTCCCTCACCAGATACATTGTAGCAATAGGCAATAAAGCAATTAACCCTTTGATACAGCGTAATACCTAATCAAACTCCAAATGGACACATTTTTGCAATCATCAATTAACTTTTTGCAATCATCAATTAACTCAATACTTTGTAGCACTCTACCTAGCACTAGGAAGGTTTATAGCATTGCCTCTGCACCAACCACCACCCCCTATTTCAATAAACATTCATCAGATCCACGTATGACAGGAGCTATGCATCCTGACAGCAAGTTTAAAAAGGTAAAATAAGCCCTTTTCAAGGAGTCAATAATAAAATGTACTTCCCTAAGGTCAACACTGTTACATTGTCATCTGTACTATCATGCCTGGCCGCCACTAAATAATGAGGAATTAATGGTAACTCAATTAATGAAACTCTGTTGTTCATATTTATGAAGTGAATTAATTTCTCAATTTCTAACATTTAGCATTATCAAATTAATTTTCATACTTAACATTCTAAGTCCTGATACGGCCATGCTAAACTAACTCTGTGGGATAATCCTACATTGAAGATTGAAAAGCAATCTGTCTTAAGGAAGAAATGGATGTACTTGGCATTTACACTGTGGATCAATTGAAATATGATGGTATGGACAATCCTGACTTTCGTATTCAGTGCTGCAGCTTTACACTTGAGGATCTTGCCTAGTTCCTTCACTGCTGCCCTTTCAAGTCTTACTCTTCTTCTGAGTTCATGACTGTAGTCTCCTTCCTGATTAATGACAGAATCAAGGTATAGAAAATCTTTAACTAATTCAGTGTCTTCATTGTCTGCTTTAAAATTATGTAAATCATCTGTGGTCATTATCTGTTTTCTTAATGTTCAGGTGTAGAGCTGCCTTTGAACTTTCTTCCTTGACAGTCCTCAATAGTGGTTCCAATTCTTTGCCATTTTCTGCTAGTAGTATTGTTGCCGCAAAATTGCCTGGAACCTAATGAAACTCAGAGAATTTTTGAGTGAAGTAAGAAGGCAGATTTTAATTAAGACAATTAGAAATTACAATTAAAATTTCAATTGTGCAATTGGACCAACCCCAAGTTATTATGAGCCCTGAACACACTTCCCTTCCTAAAACTTATACCCTTCTGTCTTTTCAAAAAAATACACAATAACACTCTAGTTGGCTAGAACTTTTACATAGTCAGCCTGACACAACTATTTTACTTTACATGACTTTTCTCCCTCCTGTCCTAAAAGTTCTGTGCTCTTATCTAAGCTCTCCCAGCTCAGGCTCTGGTGTCTCTTTATCTCTCTCTTATATTCTGAAAAAGGCAGTTCCTTGTCTCTGCTAGAGGCATGTTCCCTTGGTCACATTGTAACTCCCATCATCTGGCTTAAAGGCACATATTCATCTACTAAACATCTTAAATATTTTCCAACCATTAAAACAGTTAATGATTTTATATTCTGCATTATCAGTATGGTGTCATCTCCATATCGTACAGTGTTGATGTTCTTTCCTCCAATTTTTATGCCCCCTTTCTCTGGTTTAAATCCAGTTTTATGTATATGTTCAGTATACAAGTTTAAACAGTTAGAGTGATAAAATGCAACCTTGCCTGTCCCCCTTGTCAATTGTTTCTCCATATCCTGTTTGAGTATTGGTTATGCATCAAGATAATCAAAAGTTGTAGCACACCCATTTCTTTAAAAGTGATCCGTTGCTTTTCATGATTTACATCATGAAAGGCTTTGCTATAATCTATAAAGCCCAGGCTGATTTCTTCTATAATTCTTCGGTGTGCTTCATTATCCAGTCTATGGCCATTTCCATACCGGGCTTCTAAAACGGCGTAGAGCGACCTCTAACGGAGGTCTTCTACACCGTAGAGTGGACTGGCGTGGACTACTTTTCGTAGTTCCACACCAGAATCCACTCAGAAGCGGCCGGAACTAGCCGGGCTGTGTGTTTTTTAAAAACCTCTTTTTCGAGGTTTTTAAAAAGTACGGAGCGCGCAGCCCCGTGCTGCTCCGTCACCCGGCTCTAAAGTGGATTTGCAGGCGCGCGCAAGTGCATGCCTGCAGATCTGCCGGGGGCGGGGTTCCGGCTGGCGAGCTTCTCTGGTTGGTGGAGAGCCTCCACCAACCGGAAGCTGCCATCTGGGACGCTGGAGGAGTGTGGAGCAGTGAGCTCGCGCTGCTCCGCGTGGCGACGGACTTACCCGGCTGCCGGTAAGCTCCGTTTTAGCGTGTTTTCGCCCGTTTCCCCCCCAGATGTGAAAAGGACCTATGTTTGCAATATGATCCCCAGTGCCTCTTCCTTTTCTGAATGCTGCTTGGACATTTATCATTTATTGTTATTTATTTATTATTATGGTACAGCTGTTGTAAAACTTTGAGCACTAGTTTGCTTACATGGGAGTTAATGCGATGATCTGATGGTTATTGCAATTCCGAGCTTTCCCTTTCTTGGAGATTGGAATGTATACTGAATGTTTCTAGTCGGTGGGCCATTGCTTTTCCATATTTTTTGGAAGATGTTAGTTAGAACTTGAGTAGATTCTATCTCTGCAGCCTAAAGCAGCTTTATTAGTATGCTATCTATTTCTGGTGATTTAACTATCCAAAGTGCTCTGAACGCAGCTTCCACTTCACTTTCTAAAATTGTGGGTTCATTTTCAAATGGTGATATGGCAATATTTACAATTGCAACAATTCTGGTGTTTATGGATAGATCATCAACTCTGACTGCTTCAACCATTCATGCTGTAATTAATTACATCTTCAGAGAAACTGAAACAAACAAGTTTAAATTACAGTAGCCCCTCCACATTCACAGGGGTTCAGGGCACAGAATCCTCAGGAAAGTGGAAAACATGTGCATAACTCCCTCCTGTGATTCCCCCATTCCCCTCCACAGCTTCCCCGCTCCCATTTCTTTGCCCTGGCCCTGGTTTTTAGAGTAAGGGAGAAAAAAGACAACTTAAAAGACTTACCTGTACTTTCCCCTCAGATAGAGAAGAGGGGAGTTTTGGAGTTCTAATTACTTCTGCTGGCCATCTTGAAAAGGGGGGGGGTAGGAGCAAAGAGCACCTGACCAATCAGCAACCAATTCACAGCAGCATGTGCAACTACATGGCAGAGAGAACATATCTTCAGCTGTGGGAGGAGGCTTTGCTCACCGAAAAGGAAAAAAAAGTCCATTTTAAGCACAAGCCTCGCAAGCCTGGGGTGAGGAATGGGAGGAGGAAAAATGGGGGGAGGCAAGCATGAACCTTGTGAATAATCAAATCCGGGAACTGTTTAACTATTGTAAGCTGCCTCGGATTCCACACTGGGGAAAAAAGTGGGATATAAATAATATAACAGTAATACTCCAAGGCTGTACAAATAAATATTTACCATCTGTTGTTCAATAATCAGAAGACCTTACTTCTTTAGCTACATAATAACATATATTTTATAGACATCTCAAGGAACAACCTAAGAAAATGGGTTTTTTGAAATACAGTTAGCATGTATCAATATATAAGCCTAGCTCATATTCATATACTATGTATCCACATCTGTTTTGGTGTCCTATTTTTCCCTCCCCCACTTTCTTTGTAATTATACGTTTTAAAAACACACACACAAATAAATCATTTTTAAAGAAAGTTCATTAACATGAACAAAGCAGTCAGTGCCCCTTTATCAGACCCAAAGCCAAGTTTACTTAACACAACAAAGAAATCATAAATAACATTCTCTTACCATTTTCAATTTGATTACACACATTAAGGTATAAAGATTAGGAGAAGGGAATAAGTAAGAATAGTACTACATCTAATTATCAGTTAATATGTAAATCTTTGTAACATCAAGATTACATGAAATATACTTTCTTCCTTTGCAGTATTAACAAATGGCACAAGAATTTAATATGTATTTGTACTGTCATATATAAGATGCATTCAGACAACTGCTGAAGGGAGAAATACAGCTGTCTAATGAAGAGGGAGAGAATTATGACAAGAGACCACAATGTTACTGATCTAGAACTTGTAATGGCAAAATCACAACAGTTAGCGCAGAGTGGGGAAGCTGTGGATCTCTGCTGCTGGACTACAACTCCTATCAGAATCTTCCAGGTGGCCCAATGATCAGGGATGCTGGAAGTTATAGTTCAACAGCATCTGGAGGCCACAGGTTCCTTGCTTCTTTCTCAGTCCTTCATTTCAAGCATTCATATTATTTTAAATCAGGAAGTGCAAAGCTGCTTCCAGAAATCTGGCTGTCTGCCAGTCTGGTATGACACACAGGAAATTATTCAAGGATTGGAATTCCCCTTTCGTAAAAGGTCATATGCAATGGAAACATACTTGTGCTGGGTTTCCCCGAAGCAAAAAGCACCTAATGACTTTGACAACTGTATGTGCTGTACCCTTAATCAAGCAGGTTATTATTATTATATAAGTCTGTTCTGCGGAAGCTGTCAGGATTAATTTGCACTGAATTGAAATGAAGTTTAAGCAGGATTTTCAGTATGATCAGCTGAATTTTCCCCAGCCTGTTCTTACTATGTTTAAGTGAAAAGCTTTCATTTTCTGTTCAGCCCAAGGGTGTTTTTTTTAAACTTCTGTTTCTTTTTCAACTAGAAGGAATTTGTTTTTCTGCTGGGAATTTCCTGTAAAGAAAAATTAATATTCCCTTGGAAATTTTCTTATGAATGTACCGGGCAGCTTTATATCAGTCATAATCTGAATATTAACTCCATCCTCTTTGATAACATGCAAGTAAGGCCTATTTCACTGGATTATTGGTCTTGATTACCATAGAAATCAAGGTTCAGATCTCTCCAGCACACACAATTGCTAATACTGTGTGTCCTCCTTAACTGTGGTCTCTGGATGTGTGAATCTGAATGTCCATGACTATGTTGTGTCCTATGTGTAAAATGGCAGCAATGTGCACACATGTTGAAATGTCTGCATGCACATGATTTCCATTGAATATTACAGGACCTGAACATGCACAAATTTTGCCATTTGCAGGGGTTCTTGGAATGGAAATCACATATATATGGAGAGTGCACTGTTACACAGCCCCCACAGGCAGCTGTCCAGCTTCTTTTTGAAGATGTCCAGAGAAGACACCTCTCCAGGTGATTGGTTCCATTGCTGAACCACTCTTACTGTCAAGAAGTTGTTTCTAATGTTCAACTGAAATCTACCCTCCTGTAACTTAAAATCATTAGATTCTGTTCTATGCTTTCAAGCAACAAACCTGCACCCTACTGTCTGTGACAGCCCTTTAGAGATTTAAAGAGTGCAATCATGTCACCTCTCAGTCTTCATCTGGCTGAACAGACCCAGCTCCCTCATATATTTTGTTCTGCAAACAACTTATCATCCTTCTTGCTCTTCTCTGAACCCAGTGCAACTTGCCTACATACTTCTTAAAATGAGGTGCCCAGAACTGAATGCAGCACTCTAGGTGAGGCCTGACTAGCACAGAATATACCAGAACTGTTACTCCTCTTGGTGTAGTGTGGTTTAGTGGTTTGAGTGTTTGACTACAACTCTGGAGACCAGGGTTTTATCCCTGCTCAGCCCTGGAAACCCCCTGGCTGACCTTGGGCAAATCAGTGTCTCAGCATCAGAGGAAGACAAAGGCAAATCCTCTTTGAACAAATCTTACCAAGAAAACCCAGTGATAGATTCATCTTAGAGTCATCATAAACTGGATATAATACAAAGGCACATAACAGCATTATTTCCCTTAATCTGGAAACTATGGCTCTATTAATGCCAGTTAAAATATTATTTGCCTTCTTTACTGTGGTATCACACTGCTGGGTCATGTTCAACCTATGATCAACAATGATCAATAATTTTCAGTACACACAGTTTACTGTTCTTTCTTCATGGTTTCATCTCAGGAGCTGAGAGGGTAACTGCACAGGGGTCTCTTAGACATGGTTCTGGAATGACCACATCAACAAGAAGCTCCTACATGTCTAGCTCAGCACAGTTCAGTTAATTTCAGTCCCTGGCCATGCATAGCTAGATGCTTTCTCACAGTTTCCCCTTGGTCAGCAGGGTCTACTTTGGTGGTGAAGCCATCCTCATCAAAAAACTGCATCCTGCCAGAGGCCATGCCAATTATAGTGCCCAGGAATACAGCCCTGCACCCTCAGAGTCCAGCCTCTGCACTGAATAATGAGACTGATCCCAATGTATCTCACCCTTTTTTAGAGTTTGACCTAAGTCTTCAAAAAGCCTGTAACAATAAGTAAAACCTTAAAAAAAAACACAGAAATCTGATAAAGCTTCAGCCAAATGAAAGCAATCTGTTCCATTGCTTATCTCCAAAGAGCAGTATATCACCCCTACTTTCACTTGAGCAGAAACCCCACAAGTCTGAGGAACTGGCAATACCAACTTGTGTATGCTTACTCAATAGTAAGTTCCATTGTTTTTCACTGGGGTTTACTTCTACAGCATTACAGCCTTAATTAAAATTCTATACAATTTATTGATAAGGCTGCTAGGCCTCAAGGTTCTGACTGAAGTCTCAAAGAATTACTATGCTTTTCTGGATCTCTAGGCTGGGAGACAAATCTCAAGGCAAGCAGCACTGGATAGGGAGAAACTCAAAGTGGGTATCCTTCTTCAGTTAGAACCACAGTTGACTGGCACTGCACAAATGTTGCACTTGAACACACATCAGCACAGCTAAAAAAAGGACTGCAGGAAGAGCTGGTGGGTTTACGCACTTGTGTAATGTGAAACAACATAAGGGGGGGGGCATCAATACATGTGATTCTTCTTAATGCATAAGTCTCTGCTGTTGCTGCACAACACAGCTGGGGGCTCCCACATTACTTGATAAGCTGGATTTCATTCCCCTGCACCCACATTACTTGATAAGCTGGATTTCATTCCCCTGGACCTGTTTCTGCAATCAACTGGCCCAGAAACTGTTTCAGCCCCTTTTCCAACTCTTGCCAGCCTCATCCCTGTAACATCACAAAGGCCCACCCCTCAGCCTTACTTGTTCACCCTCAGACTTCAGGGAATGGGATGCTGCTGACATGGCAATTCTACTTACTGTGGAGCTAATCGCATTAACTATATTGGGATTTACTGCAGAGTAAACATGCACAGGAAAGTGCTGACCGTTCATAATTGTGTACACACTTGGAAGCATGGTCCATCCAACTATCTATAGACAACTGGTATTTATATTACTTAGAAAGTGTTGTTTGCCACAAAATCTAGGAAACTCCACACATGATTTTAAAGCAAAAACCTTTCAACAAGATGTCTTGGTGCATTTTAAGTTTGATTTTATGTATCCTATAAAGGTATATTATAGCTTGTCTATAAGAAATATTTCATTTTTTCTAAAATGGCTACATGTCATGAAGCTTATTATTATCATGGTCGGAATCGTGCAGCCCACCATAAAATGGTATTAGACTGCAGTTCCCAGCAGTGCTACCCACCAGAGTCAACACAACAGAAAACTGGGAGATGCAGTCCAACAAACAGAGGGCCTGATGATTCTCATGCCGATTTGCAAGACTGTGTTGTGTGGCTTAGTAACAGGTGTTCAAGGATTATGTTTTTTGGATAATTGCTCACAGCTGACAATTAAAAAAAAGAAGCTGCCTTACAATGACTTAGAGCACTGATATCTAGCTCAGTGTTTCCAACCTCAAGACACTCTAGATGTCCTGTACTGTAACTCCAGCAATCCCTTACCACTGGCCATGGAGAAGACTTGCTGTAATTCTAGGCCAAAACATCTGGAGAACTAGTCCTGATGTTGGTTGTAAATCTCCAAACAGGGACTTCTCTAGACCTGCCTAAGTCTGCTTGGGATGTTTTGGCTGCACAGCATGTTCTGTGTTTCCATTGCTAAACCTCTAGCTGAGTTGGAAAGAGATTAAATCAACAAGCAAGTCCATAATAGCAGTACTGCAAAACCATTTCCAAGTCTGGAAAGGAGTCAAGTGGGTATAAGTGTCAGAGGCCAGCACACTCTGTCCCCATTAACTAAATGCAGATCCCATGTTTTTAGTATGTAATGTTTCCCCAAGACACGTGGTTTCTTTGTCCCAGCAACTGTGCATGCAAACTGAAATGTGCATAACGCTGGTGGGGGAAGGTAAGGTTACACATGATCTACTCAAAAGCAAATCCTATTAATTTCAAGGGGGCTTATTCCTTGGTTAAATGTGAATTGCAGCCTTTCTATAGCTCCTCTTCCTTTGCTCAATTTTAAGATGGTGACCAGTGCTAACCTCACAGCTTTTAACACCATGGCTATTTCTGCCCTACACTGTCAGAGTGTTATTATTCCACTTTCAACATCCTGTGGAATTCTCGGGTTTCTAGTTTACTTAGGCCCAAGAGCCCTCTGACGAATTCTAAATGCTCTTCCCTAAACTGCAAACCTCAAGATTCCATAGGATGCTGAAAGTGGAATAATAGCAGTATAGTGTGGAAAGGCCCCAAGTCTGTCTTCCCCCCTTTCCACATCCACATCCACCCTGATTTAATAGCGCTGGAGAACTGGAAAATTTTCTCACTAATCTGCAAAACTGAGAAACGTAGTGAATTTCTGCATTGCAGGGGTTTGCGGTCCCTTCCAAGTCTAGGGCCATTTCCTCCCTACACTGTCCCAGCGCTGTTATTCCATTTTCAACATCCTATGGAGTCCTGGAGTTTGCAGTTTAGGAAGGGGCCTTTAAAATTCTCAGCCAGAGGGCTCTTTGGTCTCAGTAAACTACGAAGTCCGTAATTCCTCAGGAAGTTGAAAGTGGAATAACAGCACTAGAACAGTGCAGTGCGGAAACGGCCTAGCATTCTTTTGCACTTTTAGAACCATCTACCCACGGCCCTGTGTTGTACCCCACCTCGAACTCTCTGAGGAGAGGTGGGTAAGAAAATAATAATTATCGTGCGCGGGAAGGAAACCAGAGACCACAGCGACTCAGCGCGTGTGGGAAATGATTACTTTCAATTCAGCCCCACTGACCTATAATTATACCAGCTACGTTAAACTCATACATAATTATATATTATCCTCGACTTAGAGAGCAGCAAACCAAGCAGCAAGCGAAATAATAAAAAGAAACTGCCAAACTTTCCGCGTTAAACCCCCTCAGCTAAGAGCGGTAGGCCAACCGAGGTAAATACCCCACCTCCTTCCCGTGCGCATGCGTCAATACCTCCCTTCCTCCTCAGGCCAGCTGCCGTTTGTGGCCCGGCCTTCCCTTCCCGCCTCCTCAGGCTGAGGGACGGGGGAGGGCAAACGAGAAAGGAAGCCAGGAGGAGGGCGGGGACCAGGGCGGGGGGTTTTCCGTACTCCTGCTTCCAATTCTTTTTGAAAAAAGGAAAGGCGGAGCCTCTTCGCCCCACTCGGCTCGTCCGCTGTGGTTTTCCACTTCACTTCTCTCCGCTTGCGATTCCTCGCTTCCCCTCGGTTATATAGGAAGAAGGAGGCTGCGCTCTACCTTTCGGTCGATCTGTGAGGCGATGGTAAGTCCTCGCGCCGGCTTTGCTCGCGCTCCGAAGGTAGCAGTGCCCCCCCCCCCGTTTTCGGGAGAGGCCGGCGGGGCTTCTCTACCGTTGCTGTGCTCGGGCGTTAGTAACGAGTGGGGCTCCTTTCGTTAGGGCTAAGCCGTTAACTGGCGTTTTCTGAGGCGTTGTTGATTTTTTTTAAGATTCCTTGGTTGCTAATTTTTTTTTAAAAAATAATAAAATAATATTGGAGGGGCGAGGGAGGCCTTTAGCGCACAAATAAGTATTTTTTTAAGGTTTATTTTTTGAATTTCTTTTCTGGCGTTAGGTGTTGGTCATTGTGCTTCTTTTTCTCGCTTTTTTCCCTCAGGGGTTAACGTGAAGTGTTCTTTTCCTAATTAAGTATCTAGAGAGAAAGTGTGTGTGTTGGAGGGGTGGACTTTCAGTGGTTGCATTAAGAGAATAAAATATATTAGCGTCTCAGATATACGTTGACTTAAATACTGAATGAAAAAGTAGGAGATTGTTTCTGTTGTCTCTTCGCGTTTGATGTTAAAACTGTGTATGACTTGGTTCAGTTCTCCATGCTTGAAGAAATGATTTTGCTTGTTTGCTGAAAACTGATAACAATAATAATAAACACACACACACACACAAACATTGTTTTTTCCCCGAGTTGTTTAAAACAACAAGAACAACGCTGCTGTGTGGTATATTGGTATTTTTTGAAAAAATGAAAGAGTAGTGAAAGAGTGATTTCAACTTTCCAGGTTGAGATTTCTGGTTCTCACAGGACTCTTTATTTAGCAAGATTGACAGGGGAAATGGTGGGAGGAATAAGGTAAAACAACCCCAGAGCACCAAAATTTCGGTCAATAGATTGATCACTGTATGTTTCTCTGCAGTTTCGAAATGGTTACTGCCCTGAAAAGGGTGGCCCGCGCAGTTAAGTGTCCCCCCCCCCCCCCATTTTAGCAGACTAGAGAGAGCGCCTGTAAATGGCTCATTGCCTGTTTGAAAGCTCACAGGCTCCTGAGATGAGACACGGTTCTACTTCAGGGAGGAGACTGATTTTTTAAAAAACATATAGTTAGCTAGCTTACTTGGAGAAAACAAAAATAAAGGAAGATAATGACAGGTCACATCCTCAGCCTGTATTTCTTGGAAAAAGTGCTGCAAAATATAGTGTAACTTCATTTTTAGTTTTTTTTAAAAATCTGTAAACTGTCTTTCATGGTAATGGATTCTCCGGTAACATTACAAGATGCCAAAAGCCCAGATGACAAATAACCTGTCACTGGTGGGATTTAAATTTAGATATTCTTAGAGCAGATCCACTGAAATTAGTACTGGCTTCACTGGGTTGGTTTGAAGCGTGACTAAGTTTAGATCTGCCTTTATAGAAACAATATAAGTAGGTATCATGTTGAACAATCAAATCTATGGGTAGACATGGGTAGAGTTGTGTTTTAAGTCTATTTGTAAAGGTTATGTTTTTGAAAGATTGTTTTTCATTTGTTTGGGCAAAAATGTGTTTGACTAGCCTCTTTGATATCTGTATAATAACATATGACAAGATACTTATTTTAGATATTTTTGTACTGCCTTTTAGCCTTGTTCACAGGCTTATATATTGAATTAATTTTTCTTAAGGGCTGTAAATCTTGATTTTTATTGAGGTGTGAGTGTGATATGGCTGATGAAAGGCATGTAGATATCATTACATGAAGGCCACAGTTCTAAATCTGTTGATGAAGAAGTAAATTCATCTAATTGTGGTGAGATTGGCTTCAGGATAAATATGGTTAATGTGCATTAAGACAGCAGTCCTCTGCATGCTTAATAGGAAATAAGCACATTGCACATTATGGCTTCTGAGAATTTTTTTTTAAAGGGAAGTATCCAAAAGCAGATCAAAGGGGAGTATCTGTAGAAATACTCTACTTAATTTAAGTACCCTGCATTTTAATTCGTTCTTTTTCCTCTTTATCACATATTAGATGTGGCTAATGATGCATTTGGTGCTTATTTATATTATTTAAATCAGGTCTGGACAATTTGTGCCACTTCATGTCGTTAGCGTGCAGCTTTAGACATCATGGCCAGTTGTAAGGGATTTATGGGAATTGCAAGCCAACAGCATCTGGAATGTCTTAGATTACTCATCATTTATTTAAAGTAACCCTCATAGAAAATTTTGGGAGATGGTTAAGATAGAGGCTGCTTTGGGACTTTAGTTCCTTCTCTAGTCCTCTTATATCTTGAAAATGTCAACCAGATGCCATATCACATCTTAATTAAATGATAGGTATTTTGTAATTTGAGAGTACAGGGAAGTTACGGGGCATCAATGGCTTGTGAATGACTGCAAGCAGGCATAGGTTGTAGCTTTCTTCAGGTGTGTGCCCTGTCTTGCTACTTCTGTTATACTACAGCTAGAGAAGAAGTGGGAGCCCCTGTGGTGTAGTGGTTTAAACAATGGACTATGACCTTGGAGACCAGGGTTCAATTCCCTGCTTGGCCGTGGAAACCCACTGGGTGACCTTGGGCACGTCATGTCAGGGATTCCAGGCAGGGAACCCTGGGAAAATGATCAGCCCACTGCAGAGATGTTGCATCATGCCCCAGCTGTGGGTAATTGCAAGGTTAATAAGAAACTGGGGTCGTGTGCAGATGGTAGAGGGAGGTGTGCAAACCTCTACCTGATTGGTTGTAGATATGTATATAACAAAGCAGCGCCAGTATGTATTTGTCTGTTGACCAAACCTGGTGCCTGGCGCAAGCTTTTGTCCATCTGTCCTATGTTTTGTATATAACGGAACTTTGCTGCAAGATAAAGTGCCTCCTGTTTTGGAAGAAACTCCTCTGTGTGTGAGTATCCTTACTGGGGAACAAGGCTGCTGCTGTTGGCTTGCTGAACTCTGGTTTTTCCGCTGCATTTCCGTGGGGCTGAAACTCCTATCATCCCCAACACGTCACACACACTCAGCCCCAGAAAACGCTGTGATAGGGTCTCCATACATTGGAAATACTTGAAGGCACACAACAACAAAAGAAAAAGGGGTGTTAAGATAGGAGATAGGTTCACCCCTCCCTTGTGCTAAAAGCAACAGTTTACACATTGCTTTACATGTAAGAGGGAGGACTAGGTTTAGACAAACAGATTTGTTGCTGTGATATGTATTATTTTATCTGACCTTCAGTTGCCACGAATCCTCTGTCATGGGATTCCAGAATGTTGCTGAAGATTCTTAGCCTAGGAGACAGGCACATTTGTTTCAGGTAGAGTGTCGTTCATCCTCTGGGATCTAAATATTATTCCATGTGAACTAAGAGTATCCTAGAATGCTAATCTTCAACTCTAGTGGGTAGAGTCTCCCGTTTGAGTCAGAATATGGCTCAAGGTGGGTTGCAACCAGCATGCAGATAAATTTGGGCTCATGGCAAGTCCCTCATCTGAAAAACGTGAAGAACACCATCTTATTTGACTTACCTGATATTACAGATACATTTCCTGGGAGCTTATAATGTTTCATGGCACAAATTTGAATGTGCTACAACTTCTCCATAAGTACTGTGCAAAATTACCAGGAACAAAGCATGAGGCTGGCAGAAATAGATTAGCAGCTGCTGTTGATTTGGTGGTTTGCTCTAGAGTTGAAAAGTGGTATGCATCTAGCTGTTATTGTCTACATGCGCTGGCAGTGACTTTTCAAAGGATTCAGGCAGGAGTTTTTTCAGTCCAAACTGAAAAGCCTAAGTATTGAATCTAAGACTGTCTGCATGCAGAGCATGTTCTTCCCTTCTCAGTTCTGACTCCTCCCAAAGAACTTTTGCAGTGATTGATCATCCTGCTCAATTGGAGGCATTCATCTCCACATGACAAAAACCACCTCAGATCATATGAAATAGATGCCTTGTTTCCACATCAGATTCTCTTTGAGTATGGAAGGCTTACGTGCTGAGTGATGTGGAAGCTTCCCATTTACATGTAGATTTTTTTTCTTTTTGTAGTGGAACTCAAACATATTGCCCTCTTTGCACATACTAGAATCAAGTAGGCATCTGGAGGAATGTACCACTAGGTCTCCTTCAGCACTTAGTGCTCTTCTGTAGGCATAAGAAAATTATTGCAAATTCTGTGTTGGGAATAATGAAACAAATTAGCTCAGTGGTGGTGGTGTTGGTTCTCTGATGTTTTTCAATTTAGGCACAATGAGCATACTGTAGGCTAAAACAGCTTCAGCTGAGTACCAGCCCCTCGTAACTCTTGGTATAGACAAGGTCTTAAGTTTCTACCTAAAAATATAACTATGTGGAGTGAAGTTTAAAACTTTATTTCCCTTGAATACTTAGAAGTGTTGTATAACAGCATATGACTACAATGCACTGTTCTTTTAAGTACCTGATATATTTATTTTTTTCTTTTTATGCAGGTCTTGTAATGTGAAACACCATGTGTTTATCACACTTGATATTATTTATTACCAGTTTCTCCTCGTGATTCCCATATTACAGCATGGCTGCCTAAGTCCCTCGAAAGGGGCTCGATTCTGAAGCCTTGGAGATAGTTTTGTCCATAAAATAATTACTCAGATTATTTTCATTATCAAGGAGAACATCTAGTAAAATAAGCATGACCTGCTATGTTACCTTAGTTAATAAGTATATAAAAATAGATTTTTCCCCTACAAAGCTGCATTGTTATGTTAAATCCAGTAGTAATTTAATAATATTAAAGCAGCCTGGTTAAAATTGTGCCAGAAGATTTAATGGCAACATTAGGAACTGAGTGATCTAGTGCAATTCAGAGCTTGTTAGTGTCTGAAGCAAGTTCATAGTGGCTGGCAGGGATGGCCCTTTTCTTAATAGCTCCATAGCTTTCTTGATGAGAGAACAAGGCCTTGAATATTGCCTTGGTGAGGAAAGATGCATTTTTAATTTTTAAGAACTTTAAAAAAAATTCCATAGTGAGAAGTGTCGAAAAACATGTATCTTATTTAAATTGACTTCTCTTCAGTATCAATTTCTTTGAAATCCAGTGATGATACCTTTTCCTAACCTGTTTCCTTGGACATCCTTTACTTTCAGTGGGGTTCATGTCCAAATATGCATGCTTAGAATTAAGTCCTTAGTTTCTTCATGACAATTCCTTTATTTCAAGGCAGGTTTCTCTCCCTGCTCTACCCATCCCTTTTAAAATAAAAGAAATAATGAAGATAACATTGCTGGTAGAAAGAACTAGTATTTTAAGTAACATTAGATTGTTCAGTGAAAAGGACAAAGTGTTGAATTAGTAAGACACTTTAAATCGGGTTTTTCAAATAAGGAATTGGATGTAATGTTTCACTTTCAGGTTCTTATTTTATTATGGCCCGGAAGTTGATCAGACTTGCACAAAACTATCTCCAAGGCTTCAGAGTCGTCCCCTTCTCCTGTCCTGCGTCATCATAATGAGCACTTTTGACTCTTTTGCGGCCAAATTGAAGAACTTTCCTGAAGTGAGTGAACTGAAGTACGATCTGTCGTGTGAACTCTATAGGATGTCTACATTTTCAACGTTCCCGCTGCATGGACCAGTTTCTGAAAGGAGTCTTGCCCGTGCTGGTTTCTATTATACTGGTGTGAAAGACAAAGTGAAATGCTACAATTGTGGCTTAATGTTGGACAACTGGAAAAAAGGTGACAATCCTCTGGATAAGCATAGACAACTATATCCCAGCTGCAGTTTTGTTCAGAATCTCACTTCACTGAACAACCTTGGATCATCATTGTATTCTGCGTTTTCACCTCCATCTGCCTTTGTTGGATGTTCTTCTTCCCATTCCCCAACACAAGCACCAAATGTAGATCAAGTTGGCTATTTCAGTGGAAGCTTTTCCAGCTTTCCCCAGGATCCAGTCACATCCAAGGCAGTGGAAGATCTGTCACACTTGAGGCCTAAAGTTGCCAACCGTGCAATGAGCTCAGAGGAAGTCAGATTGCACACTTTCAAGGAATGGCCCCTGACATTTCTGTCACCTTCATCTTTGGCAAAAGCTGGATTTTATTACATAGGGCCAGCGGACAAGGTGGCTTGTTTTGCCTGTGGTGGTCAGCTGAGTAACTGGGAGCCAAAGGATAATGCCATGTCAGAACATCGGAGACACTTTCCAACCTGCCCTTTTGTGGAACAAACTCAAGGCCAACCTAGCTTCACAGTCTCCAATCTGAACATGCAAACATATGTAGCACGTGTTGGCACTTTCAAAAATTGGCCGATGACAGTTCCTGTCCAGCCACAGCGTCTTGCAGATGCTGGCTTTTACTATGTAGGTAAGAGAACTATTCTTCCTTATGACCAGGATGCTATTGAAATTTTTGAACAACCTATGACTTTTCTGAATCTTGAGCTTGCGTTTTTTTTTTTTAAATACTGTATTCACTTTTTTTAAAAAGGTCGCAATGATGATGTCAAATGTTTCTGCTGTGATGGAGGACTCAGGTGTTGGGAGTCTGGAGATGATCCATGGGAGGAACATGCTAAATGGTTTCCAAGGTATATTTAAAAATTCTTTTTTATAACGGAAATAAAATGTGCTCCAATGCTTGCTGCTGTTTTCGGGTTAAAGGCCAAACTAGTTTTCTGTCCTAAAAAGGAATTTCCCTCTGCAATTTTTTTTTTTGTAAAATACTTGGTTTTCTGTATTAGTATGCTGTGCATTCAAAGTGGGTGGTCATCTCAGGTTGCAGACTCAGCTTCAAAAGCAAATCTATCATGGAGGACTGCTGGTCATGTAACAAGGTTGCAGTTTGCATTCTCACCTGTTGTTTGGGAATGGGCTTTGTCTACTAGAAGCAATCCAGCATAAATGTTCTAAAGGTGACCTTAATGGGTCCCCAGTCCCCATTCCACTGTGCTATGGTACCTGCGTAATATGAAATTGATATTACTGGGAAGCAGCTGGGAGAGAGCCATTGGCTTCATGACTTGCATGTGAGCTTTCTCAGAAATGAAGCTTGGAAAAATTAATTTTGTTTAGGAATCATTTGGTTAGCCACTTCAGGAAGCAAAATGCTACTGCAGATGAAACTCTTTCTGTGATCCTGTCAGTCTTTTAAAGGACAATTTAAAGTATAAGTAGCACCTCACTTTAAGTATAAATCCCACTTTAAATCCACCATTGCAACAATTTCATAAGAGGTAATGAGTACTGTAATTCTAAAAACATGAGAGTCTCAGAAACTTGACAAAATCATTGAGTGTATGTTTTAGCAGAATATTGTAACATTTGAATCAACTTAACTTTCACTTAAATTATTGGCTACCTCTACAATCTAGGTGCTTGAAATTTAGCTGTTTGTTTTGATGAATTCTCCACTTTTAAGTAGATTAATGACACTGAAATAGTCTGATGGAATGGAGTAAACATCTTGAGAGCTTGCATATGAGTCATGAGTTACCTGTGCTCAGATTAGGATGTGGTTCATACAAAAACATGGTCCCAGGGACTCAACAAGTGTGCAAGAATCCATGATTGCATCTGTAACTGATGCAGTGAATAGCCAACACTGTTTCTCTAATCTGGTTTTGCTTTGGGCTTTTTTAAGGCAGATTTCTGAAGTCCACTGATGTATTTTAGCATTCAGCGCATAATCCAGGACCAAGTTATAATCAAGATTTTTATTTATGGTCTATTCAGTATAGTATTTTATTAATAAATTGTATGTTAAATCCTCACGGCAGACTACATTGCTCTAATATTTTTTGACTATTTCTTATTCTGTCTGCCAGATTCTTGTATATATTCTTGTATATTGAAAGTAATAGTTGGCACATTGTTATCATCTAGGTGTGAGTACTTGATTCACAGGAAAGGACAAGAGTTCATCCGATGTGTTCAAGCAAGATTCCCTCATCTTCTAGAACAGGTACTTAAATGCTGCTGTATTTTTCATTGTCAGCACAACACTGTGTGTCTTTCTATGTGTAATGTTACAGTTTTCTACATATTGACAGTTTTGAAGCATTTTAGAAGAGCATTTAATTTTCTCATTCTTTCTCTGGTTATACTGATGCATATTGACTGTGTTCATACTGAGAGGAGCTATAAATTGGCCTTTTTGTATGCTGGCTGTGGTGCATGGATTCTGACATCTCTCTTACCAGATACCAAAGAGACTTGTAGTTGCACTTCTGACCTCACAGCCTGAACTAAAGAAGTTGGGGGCTACAGCATTATTGATATCATTTGGAACAATGCTGTAGCCATCACCTCTGTGGTTGGGCTTCTGCGTTTATCTGTGTGCACTTACCTCTATCCCTGTTTTCTAGCAACAGCAGCCAGTTTGTTCAGGTCTGGAGGTGCTTGGTGATGTAATAAGTCCTTGAGGAGTGGGAAAGGCATGGGCTGCTAGAAATGCCCCTAAAAGGACGGTGGAACACCAGGAAGTGGGCAGAAGTCCACTTCTGGTTTTGAAAAACAGGTGTTTTAAAATGGTAAATAGTATTGGAGGGTGTTTCCTGCCAGTTATTTAATAGATAAATTCTTATTCCTGAAGGCTTCCACATGAGACTGTTCAGTCTTTGGGGAAACCACTAAACATCAGTCTGAGGAGTCTGGAATAGCTGAGGGCCACAAAAATACAGTGTTGGAGGCCTTGATCTAGGCTGTTCATTCTAGAGCAGGATATTTGTCATCCAGATGTTTTTCAGTTCCCAGCATTCCTCACCATTAGTAACTAGGACTCCTGGGAATTATAGTGCAGTAGTTCTTGGAGGGCTCAACAGTTTGCAAGCCTGTTTTAGAGTGAGCGTGGGGATGGCTCTCACCTTAATTATTACTGGCATGAGGACTCTGAAGGACTTGCCTCCCAGTGAATATCGCCTTTCTGTATGAGGAGGGATGGGGAGGTTGCCTGATGTTGCTATAAATAAAGGTGTGGCTACAGCATGTGCCTCAGTTTAATTATATGGCAGAAGGACATGATGATGACTGAGAGATCATATGATGCTTAAGAGTGAGACTGAGGAGACTGCAGTTTCATTATTGCAAGGCAATTGGGGGAATTTCCCAAGGTGCTTTGAATGAGTTGTATGATTAAATGACCAGCTGAGCAGGCTGTTTAAAATGGTATGAGAAACTTCTGAAATCATAGATTTAAAGAGGCACATGCAGTAGAAAATGATTTTTTATTTCTTACATTTTTGTACCTAATCTGTTAGTGTGCTTGGTATAGTTAAATGTTCAAAATTGTAGAATTGAATTACAGATTTTATTTTTATTTTTTTTTAAAAAATGAAGGCTACTTTTTTCTGCTGCTGACAGATGACAGTGTTATGTGGATGAAACAGGAATGGCATATGGAGTTGGCCCATGGGCCTTATTTCCGATAGAAGAGGGTGTTTCTTGTGCCACTAACTGGCTTGGGGCCTAATTATAACATTTGTTGTCACTCTGCCAAAGAGCATAAGGTACATAGTAAGGGTGGGCAGTTTATAGCCCTCCAGGTCTTGTTGGACTATCACTTACATTATCTTTAACCATTGGCTATGATGACAGGTTAATGGGAGTAGCTGTCGTACAACATCTGTTAGATCATGGGTTGTCCATGCCTAGGTTAGAATGCATAGGCTCATTACTGTTGTATTTGAGACAGAGTGCACAGAGATGTTTAGGGTCAAAATTTTAAAGCTATTTAATGGTTAGCAAACTCAGTGTATTCACAGAAAGTATTGTTTCATGTCCACAAAAATGCTTTCTTTCTCAAAGAATTTTCTTTTGTGCTTTGCAGCTGTTATCCACTTCAGATATCCCTGTGGATGAAAACAGTGGTCCACCAAGTAAGTGAAATTCGCTGTGTTTTTTGTCACTTGCTGCAGTGTTGATGCTTATTTCAAAATGAGATTTTAGTTATTTTTGCTTCATTCTCATTGCTTCACCTCGCTGAACAACTGGAACATTTTGACTGTGTCCACAATGTAATTTCTAATTTGGGAATAATTACTTCTGTCCTACACTCCCATCAGGAGTGAACTTTCCAGGTGGTTTACAGTGAGCATCATAAAAACAATAACCAGATCTGTATATACTACTGCCTGGTAGCAACAGAAAGCACTAGCAAGAAGAATAAATAATAAATCAGTGAGCAACTCCATGAAAGCACACTCAGGCTGTTTCAGGTTCTTTTTTCAAATTCATCAGTGAATTGGATAAGCAAATCTCTGTCAGGTTTAAACTGTTGAGGCCCCCTGGTGGAGAAAACTGTTTGGACTAGCTTTGCAGATGACTATGAATTATGACTGACCTGTGATGGAGTGCTGCCAAAAAGCGTGCAGCGATTGATTGTGGAGATCAGCGAACACACTCTGGTGTGCTGAAATATCAGACTAGCAGTCCAAAACAGTTCTGTCGCTTGTGAAGAAGAGCTGGGAATTGTACTTTTTAAGACAGGAATAGGGAACATGTGGCCCTCTATAAGTTGTAGGACTGCAACTGCCATGATTCCGTACGATTGCCTGTGCTGCTCAGGCTGACGTGCTTTGTTGTCTAACAATATCTGGAGACCCATAGGTTCCCAACATCTGCTTTAAGGGATGACATAGCTCAGTAGTTGAGCACATGCTATAAGTGTATAAGATCCCAGGTTCAGTTTATTGTTTGTCTAGCTATGAAGGTCTCTCGTAATAAGATGAGAAGAAGCTGTGGCCTGCAAAAATTGTGGCTAGTCAGAATAGATGGTGTTAAGCCAACCAGACTGGTACTTTAAGGTGGAATAAGGCCAAATAAGGTATCTTTATGTATTCACATACTCAAGTTTCATGTACTAAAAAAGCCTTTAAAGTAGATATCTGTACAGACTCAATTAATAGGAATACTTTCTATAGAATTAAAAGATTTCTTTAACAATTATAGATGACGAATCCGGTGCATTAGTCATCTATCATTTTCTATTTTTAATGAAAAATACATCTCTAGTATCCATATGGATCCCATGTTTAGAGAAGTAATGCCATGATTTTTTTCCCCTCTGAGTAGTTATTCATTTTGAACCTGGTGAAAATGGTTCAGAAGATGCAGTCATCATGAAAACACCTGTAGTTGAAGCTGCCTTGGAGATGGGGTTTAGAAGAAAACACATCAAGCAGACTGTTCAAAATAAAATCTTAACAACTGGAGAGAATTACAAAAACATAAATGATCTTGTGTCTGACCTCATTACTGCAGAAGAAGAAAAGAGAGAAGAAGAAAAGGAGGTACAGATGGAAGAATCAACATCAGGTATGTACAAGCTTAGATGACAAAGTCAGATGTTTCTTTTTCTGTCAGTGAGAGAAAGAAATATGTTTCTTTTGATCACAAGAGTTGTAGAGTTTTTAGGGTAGTTCCTCTGATTATAGAAATTCTATGCCTTGTGATTGAAGTCCATGCTCAGTGCAAGGAACACAGAGCTAGAGTATTCCCCAGCAGATTGCTGTCTAGCCTTCTGCAGGAAGACATCTGGCAAAGGAGAGCCCACCCACTCCATGCGATGGTTCCATTGGTGAATTGATCTTAAGTATGTATGAGTTAAGTATGGTTGGTGGGAGAACGGAAGTTGTGGATTTATCAGCTGTGAGACACACATACAGCTGGAATCCTTTTGGTTAGACCCAACTTGAGTATAGACCTATTGAATCAGTTGTTGGATGTAAGTCAATGTGTAGGTAAATCCAACTGATTCAGTGATGCTATGTGAGTTGGGACTGACGAGGATTTGAGCCATACTTTTGCCTCTGTGCTCAATATGAACGCCTGCTGCACAATAGCGTCTTACCCTTTCAAGTGGAACTCGCAGTTCTGATTTTCTTTGGATTTGTTGTCAGTATAAAACAATTATCCTTGCCAATTATGTACATACATTAAGAGTGGTAATCAATTTAGGATCTTCTGTCAATGCAGTTTAAGTCGTTTGTCATGGGAATGGTATAAAAAAATTCTTTTCAGTTAATTTTTTTTATTTTTCTTATATTTTAAAACCCCATTCTCTGTGGCAAAGCTTAAACTACTTTATCAGATGCATCTGACACTTTGGCTATTTTTCATTTATTGTGTTAATAAATTCATTTATATTAAATTTCATAAGTACAGCAAACAGTATACTCCTGTACTGATTTACACTTTAACATGGTTCATGTTCTAAAAGCAAGTTTAGGCTTGTCAGGAAAAGAAAAACTGCTCCATGTGTTAACCTTTATAAAACCTATGGACCTTTTCTGAGGCAGGATGTTGCGAATAAGAAGAGGAAGAGTTTTGTGAAAGTAGAAAGATTTTTCATGCACTAAACTTACTGTGTCTTTAGTCATCTTTTCATTGTTATATTCCAGATCTGTCCTTAATCAGAAAGAACCGACTGGCATTATTTCAGCGCTTGACATGTGTGCTTCCTATTTTAGAAAGTTTATTAACCTCCAAAATAATAACTGACCTTGAATACCAAGTTATTAAACAAAAAACCCAGACATCCCTGCAGGCAAGAGAACTGATTGATACCATCTTGGTGAAAGGAAGCAAAGCTGCAAACATATTCAGAACCTGTTTACAAGAAAGTGATCCCATGTTATACAAAGACTTGTTTGGTGAGTTTGCAAAAATGAGTTGGTTAACATTTGATTGTTGCTTTCTTGAAGGGTGGCAGATGTGAACTGTTAAAATTTATAACAGAAACTGGATATGCAGAGATGGATAAATTGATGACATAATTAGAGAAGATTCTTTGAAGGAATTTTAGAATTAATGGGAGAAAGTTATAATCTTTTTCAGGAACGTTCGGTATGGAACTTTGATGGAACTTTAAAGTATGACACGCTTTCAATAGTGGCTGTTCTCTAATGAATCGAAAGCCAAGTATATAGCCCTTTCACCCCCTTTTGACGTTTGTAGTTAGTGTGTTTTGGTAGATGTTTGTTGTTTGGTTAGTAGATGTTTAGTTTTGTATGTATGTTGGTTCCCTTATATGTTGTTTTATGCCAATTAAATGTGCCCTTAATAAAAATATTTTTTAAAAAACATTGCAGGGTGAAAGATGCATTTTAGTAAGCTCTATAATTTTTTTGTTCTGTGGTACATATACTGGATATCACAGAAAATCCAATTAATTGCTTCAGAAAACTTCTAATTCTTTTGGAACAGCTTTTAAGAATTTATTTGTGGTATTTCCAGTTCAAACCTTGGATCTCCCAGGATAATGGAAGATTTTTTACCTTTTTCTTTCTTTCTTTCTTTCTTAGTGGAGAAAAATATGACATATATCCCTACAGAAGATGTTTCAGGTAAATATAAGTTTGGGGAGCATTTGGAATAATGACTGCTTATAAGGGGAGCATTGAAACAAGTTCAGAATACTTTTCAGCAGCAACACATTGGTAGCTATAGAGGTTTACATTTTTTTTCATTCAGCACTTATAATAGCAAATCCAAATTTGAAACTAATTTATGAAGTGTGTGCTTGGAGGTGCCTTTCACATCACAAAGGGTTTTTAGAGCAGTAAGTTGTGATTTAGTCTTTGCTTTCTGCTACAGAAAGGGAAAGTGCACTCTGCATTTCAAGTCCACTGGAAATATGTGAACTCTTTACATATCTTTTTCCTCCAAAGAAAGGCACCTATAGTTGTAAGAAGTTGCTCAGTTTTCAGTAGGGGTGCATTTCTGCATTTGGTCTGCATTTCTGTTTGAACTGATTTAATCTGCATCCGAGTGCATTATTGTGCTTATTGGAACCTGGTTATCCTTCAGGGTAGTACTTCTCTTAATTAGGTGATACAGTACTTGGCTAAAAATATACCAAAATGTATATTTTAAAATAAAATGCATTTAGAAATGCATATCTTGAAAGAAAATATGTTGAAGTACAGACTGCAATGTGTATGTAAATATGAGTTTTTTTGAAGCTTTTTGTTTAAATCACAGATCAAGGTAGAAGTAGGTCAGAACATAATTTTGAATGAATGCCTTGCTTCTGAGGGAGAAAAAAGTCCTAAACTTATGACTTTTGGCACATTCAGTAGGGAACCTTTGTGGAGGTCTGTTGCCCTCAGTTCTTAGAATGCCTCAGCTTGTAGTGGTGTACACAATAAAAATGATATTCATAACATGGTAATGACCATGTTACTTTTTACTATGAAGCAGAAGAACATAGTTCAGAAAGGCATGTTTCCATATATAGTAAACGAATTCTTTCTCTACAGGCCTGCCTTTGGAAGAACAGCTGAGACGACTGCAGGAAGAAAGAACATGCAAAGTTTGCATGGACAAGGAAGTGTCCATTGTTTTCATCCCGTGTGGCCATCTAGTAGTTTGTAAAGAATGTGCCCCTTCCCTCAGAAAATGCCCCATATGCAGGGGAACAATCAAGGGTACGGTGCGGACGTTTCTTTCATGAAGGGGATGTACTTTTTGATCTGTGCTTAGAGCCAGCTAAAGACACCTTGCTGTCTAAGGTGATTGTAAAGCAATTTTGAGGTTATTTATTGCGCCTCATGCAGTGTTGGAATGGACTGCTAATCCAAGGAAGCTGGCTATGTCAGAGCTAGCCCCGTGGTGACCTGAAATAGCATGTTTTTTAAGATGGGAGTGCTCAACCTTACATAGCTTATTGCAGCTGGTGCCTTTCAAATATTGTTGTAAATTATTTATGAACCTTTTGGGAACTTTTATAGAAGAACTGACCTCCAGTATAGCTGTCCCTTGTTAGTTCAAAATATCTTTTTTATATGGACAGTCTTGCTATAAATAAAAGCTTACACATCTGTGCAGTAAGTGTTCTGGTCATAGAACAGATTAGATAACTACCAAGTGTTTCATACTGTTTCTTAAAGGCATGCATGTACAATGCAAAATGAATAGGAGTAAGTTTAAAAGACATGTCTTTGTGAAATAAACAAGGCTATTGGTAAATTTTCAGCAAGAAAAATTTCGGGAATTTATTTTCAGACTTGTTTCATTAAAGCAAGGGTGAGCAACTGTGGAAAGCTAGAGAGCTGCACTAGCCCTTCTGGAGGCTTGCACACTTCAACTGAACCCATCTGGCTGCCCCTAAATGTTCTCTAGCAGACATGGGGCATTCTCATGTTTTTGGGGACTGCTAGAGGGCATTTTTGGTAATTTTGAGGCCAAACATTTGTTCTGAAAAAAATTTCAAAAAGTTTGTTTTTACCCCTGTGGAGCTCCAAGTGTAGTGAAAATACTCTCCATACGCCAAAGAAGTCATTTGGGTGCCTTTCGGGGGAGGGGGGGGCTTGTTTTGTCCCCAGGCAGGCACAGGAATAGCCCTGAGAGATGAACTTTGCCCACCTCTACATTAAAGAGTAAAGGGGAGATGCCCTTTTGGAAAAGGATATACATCCCAAATGTTTAGCCCACATAAGCGTTCCTGGAGTGGGATGTGGTGCAGGCAAACCATTGGTTAATGCAGATGGATTTTAGTAACAAACAACTGTCTCTTATGAAATACATAAAGTCATAATATGCAGCAGAATGCTGCCTACAGATGTGTGTTTTTAAATAAATTATCCTAACAATGTCTCCAAGCTTTCATTCTTTTTATTCCATGTATTTGCTATTACTGTTCTGGTTTGACTGTTAATGCTTTATTGGTTGCAAAGGCTAAATGGAGGAAAGATGGAACATCTGTGCTGAACAGAATTTCTGTTTTACACAGGAACTCTTTATTTGTATTTCCAATAGTGGAATAATGGTTAGAATCATAGAATCATAGAAATGTAGAGTTGGAAGAGACCACACAGGCCATCCAGTCCAACCCCCTGCCATGCAGGAACACCCTCAAAGCACTCCCGACAGATGGCCATCCAGCCTCTGCTTAAAGACCTCCAAGGAAGGAGACTCCACTACACTCTGAGGCAGCATATTCCACTGCCGGACAGCCCTGACTGTCAGGAAGTTCTTCCTGAGGTTCAGGTGGAATCTCCTTTCCTGCAGCTTGAATCCATTGCTCCTTGTCCTGGTCTCTGGAGCGGCAGAAAACAAGCCCTCTCCCTCCTCTACATGGCATCCCTTCAAATATTTAAACATAGCTATTATGTCCCCTCTTAACCTTCTCTTCTGCAGACTGAACATACCCAGCTCTCTAAGTCTATCCTCAGAGGGCATGGCTTCCAGGCCCTTCACCATTTTGGTCGCCCTCCTCTGGACCTGCTCCAGCTTGACCATGTCCTTCTTGAATTGGGGTGCCCAGAACTGGACACAGTATTCAAGATGAGGTCTAACCAAAGCAGAGTAGAGTGGTACCAGTACCTCCCTCGATCTAGACACCATACTCCTATTGATGCAGCCCAGAATTGCATTGGCTTTCTTGGTTGCCGCATCACACTGCTGACTCATGTTCAGCTTGTGGTCTATTAAGACTCCTAGATCCCTTTCACACGTACTGCTATCCAGCCACGTGTCCCCCATCCTATATTTCTGCATTCCATTTTTTCTACCTAAGTGTAGGACCTCACACTTCTCTCTGTTGAATTTCATTTTGTTAGCCTTGGCCCAGCTCTCCAATCTGTCCAGGTCATTTTGAATTTTGATCCTGTCCTCTGGCGTATTAGCAACTCCTCCCAATTTGGTGTCATCTGCAAATTTGATGAGCATGCTGTCTATACATAAAGTACATAAAGTACATAAAGTAAAGTCATAATATGCAGCAGAATGCTGCCTACAGATGTGTGTTTTTAAATAAATTATCCCAACAATGTCTCCAAGCTTTCATTCTTTTTATTCTATGTATTTGCTATTACTGTTCTGGTTTGACTGTTAATGCTTTATTGGTTGCAAAGGCTAAATGGAGGAAAGATGGAACATCTGTGCTGAACAGAATTTCTGTTTTACACAGGAACTCTTTATTTGTATTTCCAGTAGTGGAATAATGGTTGCTTCCTATATTTGTTCTAGACAGTATGCAAAAATAATAACCAAACAGTAATATGCTCTTGCTGCTCAGTCTATTTATCTTTCATGCTTGTTTTTGGGATCAGTGCTCCATTAAGCTTCTAATAATATTTAATAATAATTATTTAATAATAATGATCATTTTGAATTGTATTTCAGACTTTTACCAATCAGCATCCTGCTTGATGGAGCTTTACATAATGAGTTCCAGTCCCACTTTTCCAGCTCTAATGGTTTACTCATTCTCAGGGATAAACAACCCTGATCCCATGAAACCCTCTGCCAGATTTCAAAACCATTTCAGGCCTCTGCAAGAGTGTTCTGTCTCTTTCTCCACAGCCTGCTCATTGCGAAAAGAGGGAGAGAAAGGAATGGCAGAGACAGAAAATGTGTAGACTCTCATTTTCTTATCCCATCTGCCTTTTGCTTCAGTCCTCCTCACTGTCAGCATGTGGCCAGCAGCTGTTAACCCTTGATATAGAAGGAAGTTGCCTGCCTCTTCTGTAGATACTTTAATTTCATATGGAACCTAACATCAGAACAAGAACTTGAAGAAGTTACTCATTTGGATGGCAGTTCCCAGACCAAGTATGACCATTGTTTGTGTTGATTGGGGTATTCTGGTAGCTGCAGTCTCAACAAATAATTTCTCTGATAATGACAATCTCTTTTGCTACACGGCTTTGGTGTGCAGTAATTTGTGGGATGTAACTGTCCAATAACATCTCTGAATGTAAAAAGACTGTTCAGTACTTTTTCAGACCAAAGCTTTGAAAATAAAAATTGTAGGTGCTTCTTTAGCAAATGAAGCAAAAGGAAAAAGTCATTGCTGCTGGGAAAACTGTGAACTTCCTGTGATGTGTTTGCTCTAGAGTTGAGACGCAAGAAGATGAAAAACAGACAAGTTTCCTATATGAAGTTTTCAAGAAGCTAGGATCAGAAGTGCTCTGTTTTTGTTAAGGGGAACCAAAGTTTATACTATGAGGAAATCCTTGAAATCAGCTCATACAGGCTATTCCGTTGCCATGTTTTCTTCTGGTTTAACTCCTTGTAAATCAAGAAGGAAAGAGCTATAGCTCAGTTACAGAGCACCTGTGTGGGATAAAGGTGAGGGCCCAGGTCTACTCATGGCCTTAGAAATATTTTCCTGGAACCTTAAAAGAGAGGCCATGCTGGTCAGTATAGACAAAAAGCTGGATCATGGTAAACTACTACAGCTCCTATTTAATGCCTACCTAGTAAAGGTCAGGGCTGCTGGCAATAGAAATCCCAAGTCTAGAGCAGAGCAAAGAATCATGTCAGCTTCCAGGTGGCATTTTGACTGCAACACCCAGAATTCTTTACTATTGGCTATGCTGGCCAAGGCAGCTGGGAGAATTTTCCATCCCTAGTAGTTGATAGGAATGCAGGGACAGCACCAAAATGTGCAGAAGCTAACAACTAGGCAGTTTCTACAGTAGTGATTATTTGTCCGTTTTTCACACTGCTCTGTGTTTGAATGAGGCTTCCTTTTCAGTCATACAAAAATCTTCAAACCTATGGGGAGAAATAAAATTTTCACAATATGGGTTGGTCTTCTCTTTAAGTAGAATGAGGTAATTGCTTTAAACTCTGAATGCTCTGGAGCAGAAAGCAACAGTAGTGTGTTGAGTTGGCAAAACTGCATGCCAGTCTGGAATGCGCTTTCACCTAATCTACAGCCTTCAAATGGACTTGCAAATGCTGTCCTACTCCTTGACTTTTATGTGGCATGAGTGTATATGTGTTTACTTTCTTGTCCTTATGAGGAGGAACATTTTGAGCAAGCCCTGCCACATACCCAGAGATGTAAGGCAAAAACTCCTATGATACAAAGGAACTGAGAAGGCAAGAGTTTGAACTGGGAGAACCAGAAAGAGTCAAGAGGCTTGAATTTTATAGTGTACCAGAAAAAATGTCCACATTTACTTTGGTTCATTTCTGGTGTGCTCCACCAAAGCATATTTTGCATATGCTACATAGCATCAGTTTTAAGTCAGGGCATCCCACATGCTGTGGTCTGCCTTCAAGTCAATTCTGACGCATGGTGACCCTAAAGTGAATCTATCACAGGGGTTTCTTGCAGAGTTTGTTCACACAGGGTTTGCCCTTGCATTCCCCTGAGACTGAGAAAGTGTGACTTGTCCAATATCATCCAGTGGATTTCCATGGACTGATGGTTTTGAGGATACTATTAGGTGCCTCCACAACAGATTGTGTGCACCACATAGCCTAAATTTTAAGTCAGACCATCCCAAACACAGTCAAAATTTGGTGGAACTCCATCTTGATGTTTTTGCATGAACCAGTAACAAGCACATGTACAGACATTTAATTTTATGCACATATAAGATGGATGAGGAAACCAGTGAAGACAGCGAAATGGTAGGCAGACAAGCCAAAAGAGAAACAGGCTGAAGATCACACATGCTCAGAGTGAACTCATTCTGTGGGTGTGGATCCTTCTGTTATCCAACCAGCAGCATCCACAATCAAGAGGAAGCTTGGGGAATCCTAAAGTTTGCAAATGGAGAGGGGGACACTTTTTGAGTCTGATGGGGGGGGGGGCTTAAGCCTGTTCACTGGGCATAGAGCAAGTATTTAGAGGGACATCAGAGGGCACTGTCTTCAGAAGGTCCCGCTTCAAGCTACAAACTCTTCATTTGGATTGCCATCAATATGTGATTGTGTCATGATGATGGTATATCTTTTTGCTACATCATTACTAGAGATGATGCCAAGGGAGCAGCTACAAACATGGTTGCATGTTTACTAGAGCAAAGTTGCCCTTCTCCCATGCAATTCATAGAGCTTGGCCACTTTCCATATAGTTCTTGGGCTCTCTCACTTCCCAGATGATAAGATCCAGCATTTACCACTTCAAAATGACCCAGTGAGAAACTCAGAACTTTTCCTTGTCAAAGTATATACCAGATCCCAGCACAAGAGGGAGTACTTTGTTGAAAGATTTACTATACAGAATAGGTAAAAATCAGGTCACAGTGACTTTACAGGAAGGCCCTGCCTTTTGATGCCCTGTTATCTGACAACTCGCATTTTCAACACTTCTAAATTAAGGACAAGTTCCATTAATTTAATATTGAGTCTGCTCTCTCATCAGTTCTTGGCTTATAGAGGCTTGCTTAGGACCACTCACACATGTACAGAGTCCCAAGTCTTGTCCATGGAAAGAGAGGATCCCCTGGACAAATTAACGGAACATATCTCTATTGCAAGCATCAAAAGAGCAAGCTTCTGTCAGTTCTTGCTTACAGAGGTTTGCTTGGGACTGTTGTGCACTCTTTACAAAGCAAGATCAGAGGGTTTTCCCCAGCTGAGAGAATTTACAAGCAGCATGCACATGTGATCGATCCCAAGTGAGTCTCCACAAGTCCTTTGTGTTCCCTACAGTAGATGGGTTCTACTTTTCAACCATTTCCACTTTCTGACAGTGCTCTGGTCTTTAACCTGGCAGATAAGCAGGGGATGCTTGTATACTGTCAACCATTAATTTAAGAATCTGGCTTTGAACTGGATGAGGTCTAGGGAAATTGTAGCACTCAACCCATGGTTGAACTACAGTTCCTATAATCTCTTTTCAGCAAGTATGCTGACAGGGGGCTGATAGGAATTGGGGACCAACATCATCATGAAGGCCAATATACAATAAAGGTTGTATATTGGAGAAGAATATAAATCTCATCCCCACTGAGGAGTGAATGAACATTATTCCAGTATTTCTAAAGATAGTTAACATTGAGATAGCAAAAAGTAATATTTTTATTAAATGTTTATTTCTGTAAAAGACATGAAAAAGATGAGTTAAAATCAAATATGTATTGCAAGTTGATGAAAAAACTGCAAACACACCAAGAACTTTTACCAAACTCAAGGATACTTCCAACTGACAGTATTTTGGCTACAGCAAAACAAAACAAAGGCTATTTTTCTTTTGTACTGAATTATTAGTTTACAGTCTGACAAATTTGTGCAAAAGAAGATATGCATTAAAATACCATTAACATTTTATTTAAAATCGTTGTCATTCTTGTTCATTTGAAGGCGAAAAATGAAAAAGGGGGAGAAATTCCAAGCCTCAATCTTTTCACTGACTGAGCAGTCATTTTAACAGCAAATCATATTTGCATATCATTCTTGAGAAAAAAAGAACTATCAAAAAAGACCCAGAAAAATGAACATCTGCATAACAAACCGGCATCAGCTTTAGGCATTGCTTCCTTTCCAAAATTCAGAAGACTGCAATATGTTGAGGTGCTGTAAATTACTGCATTTAAATTATCGTATTTAATATGTCCAATTAATAGCATTGACACAATTCCCAAGAGGAAAGGAACATCTGTTAAACCTATCACACTGAGAATTTTCTAAGTAATCTACTTGTTTGAACTCTACCTGAAAAGATAGCCGACTAACAATGACAACCTCATCTCAACCTCATCTTAGCAACATAAAGTACCAGATGGGTCTACTAAAACACTGAAAAGTTGTGAATTTTTAAAACTACAGCTCTTGGAATTCCCCTGATGGCTATGATGGCTGGGGAATTTTTGAAGATGGGATCCAAAAAGTGAACTTTTCAGAGCTCTGCACTCTATGGCAATTAGCAACTGACATCCCTCACTCCAGCTCTAACATTTTTATATGCTTACAATGGGAACATCTGCAATCTAGCTGCTAGAACATTCATCCAGGTACATCCCCACTGTAAGCACTTTTTACATGCAATTACATTGGTAGGTGCTTCCAACTTTCTCTATTATGTTTTTTTCTGCTTCTTGTGTTTTGGTCACTTGCAAACAACTCTGCCCCCTCAAACAAACCGAAACAAACCAAAACACCAGCCCGATGAAGTTGGGGCAAAGGACTATTTCAGCCTTTTCCAAACTTTCACCATTCCATGGCTAGGAATTATGGGAGTTGTAATCAAGTGCGGCTGGAGATGCAAGGTTGGGAGAAGGCATGGCTAGTCCATATATGTTCTTCTGAAATAGTACTGCTGTCATGCAGGGAATACTGCCCATTTCAAGAAGGGAAGCATCTCTTCAAAGTAAAAAATGTGCACAATTTGCCATGCCAAGCAAAAGGCTTGGATATTATCCCTCTCTCTGACACGCTAAGTCCAGAAGATTTTACAAAGGAGGCCCGCAGTTCTGCATATGAAACTGATAAAACTATTGTGGAAAAAGTGGGCAGAAATGGGCAGGTGTGGACTATGGCATATGAGGACTGTACCATATCACACTTATCTACAGACTCTGGAGAGGTGGCCATGTGTAAAGACAGTGTTGAGCCCTCATTTCTTCCTGTCTCACATTTAGGGAAAATTTATTTAAAGGTTGCATTTTTCTTTGGTAACAAAGGAGACTGGTGGGAAGCTAGAGAAGAATCATGTGAAACTGAGGTACTAAAACCTCCATGTATCACATAAAAAACAGCTGTATGAACTAGAAGTGGTACAACTTTTCATGAGAACTTTATCATCTCAGCAATGAATGCTTATTAACTCACTCTTTGCAAAAGTACATTCAATACTGAAGTGAGGTCCCTAGGTGATCTCCAAGTTGTAGTCACATTACAGCAAACAAGAAACAATTATAGACGTTAATTAGTTACTCTGTTGGAAGCAAGTAATAACAAAGACAGATTGGCCTCAGTGACCTAGGCAGATTCCAAAATAACTTTATGGATGCTTCACTTTAAAGATGCCCACTGCAAACCATAACATTCCATCAAGGCAAAAGAAGAAACATTTGGAGGGTGCACCCTTTTTCATATGTGTGTGGGAAAGACAAATCTTGTGGTTATATTCAAAGGCTTGGGAGGCAATCTTGAAGACAAGAAAGCAAATAGTACTTGGAGGAGGCCTTATCTCCCAAAGACCATTTTTCAAAACAAAAGGCACCTTATGAAGTACAGTAAAATTCCCTCCTCTGGTGAACAATGCAGAAAGCTTCCCAGTAGAAACAAAATGAGGCTGGAGGACAAGAATTCTTTTCAGAGCTGAAGGTGTATTGAAAGAAGGAATGCAGCTCATGTTTATATAAGCATTGCACCCAGAACTTTGGGAAGGGGGCAACAAGACTCCTAGAACTCTCTTACCACCATGCTTTGAAGGTTTCATTCAAAAAAGAAATTTTCCAAATCTCTCATCACCTTTACATCTCCTGAGCAATGATTGACATTCAAAAGTATATGAGGCCAAAGTGGAAGAAGTTATCTTGCGTACAACATAAGAAGCACTGTTTTTCAAAACTATCACCTATTCCCAGCCTGAGTATATGTTCAAGTTTAAAATAATTCTCAATGGAACCTGATAAATCTCTTTCTCCCTACCTGACTTTTGTCCTTTACAGATATCAGAATGGATACCCGTGACGTAACATCTATATGTTTGTGTGGGAATATATGTGGGAGAATAATCAAGAACTGTTTGGTTGAAGCTTGGAAATATTTGGGTGTAGGACCCAATTAGTACTATCTTCTGTGGGCTGTTATGGGTGAATGTAAACAGAATATATTTTACCACACAGAGAACCAGCTGAGTTACAGTTTCCATGTGCTGTGAAAGTAGAAACACTACTGTTAATTCTTAACTCAGAGCATAACAACTTTGTGCAAGTCTACCTTTGCGACAAGAGCAAAATTATTCCTATCCCAAGTCTCAGCTTGCCTCTCCAATTCAGAAGGGACTGGTACACAAAGATGACTTTTTTCAAAAGCAACACAAAACCTATCCCCTCACCCAAGGCAACCTTTGGTACAACACACAAACCATTCATTGCCATCTGTTTCTTGGCAGAAAGCAGACAAATATTTTCTTAAAGATTCAACAAGACAATGCTTGACATTCCCCAGATTATTAACAAAGAATATTTCCCCTCAATCCACAATACTAATACAAACAATCTCAGAATGTTGCTTTTGGATCCACCTGCTGCCTTGGAAAGGAAACTGTTATTTTGTCCAGCATGCTTTGGCTTATCTGTTCTACAAAAAAGACCACGTAACTTACAGAATGGCAGAGAGTGAGCATGTTGACATGGCACTGATACCACAGGTTGTGATTGATCATTGAGGTGATGTCTCTGATCTTCTGTGCGTAACAGTTAAGCGGAAATAATATTTACCTAACCTATTTCCAAAAAATTATAAAAAGTGGTCATTTTAAAAAGCATCAGTTGCAGAGACTCCTTAGAGCTCTTCACTTGAAACACTTGGAAGTATTCAGTATCCTTATGGAGTCACTCACAATCTTGCAGGGAGGTGCATGTCAAGAAAGGAACTAGACACCTTGTGTAAGCTGTGACCAATATTTTCATTAAGGCTTTTTCTGGGGTGGTAAAGTGTTTCTAAAACCAGGTAAATTGCATGGGGCTTCATCTTTTGAGCACAGATTTTAAATGATGGCATCGTGTTCATCACTGCAAAAAAGATAAGACAACAGATTACTATTAAATAAGTAGCATCTGAGATTCAATTTTAAGTAATATTAGAGGTTGAAATCAATCATTATGTACCCTTCTTGGACTTCATTCTGTTATGGCAAAAGCCCGTACTTAGATTGGAATGGGCAATTATAACATTCTAGACCTTTTTTGGACAGCCCCCATCAGTCACAGCCAGCACAGTCAAACGGTGAGGGATTATAGGAATTCCAAGCCAAAAATATTGGGAGAGTGGCCCACCCCTCCACCCCTCATCTCCAATTCAGATCTTCACAAGGAGGCTAAATTGTAGAGTGGGTCCCAAACAACTCTGAAGATTGGCGTGACAGCAGACTTATTGGCTTCATCCCTGACAGTCTGTTGTCGGACTGGTAGTGTGATCCAAAGAACTCTGGGTTCAAATCCCCAATGAACCAAAAAGCTTGCCTTGGGCCTGTCACTATTTCTCAGATTAGCCTATCTCACAAGAGCTGTTTGGGTAGCAGTGGTGGGTATACGTACACCTACTCTGTGGTCAGGATAGTTTGGGAAATTGTGACCATGAAAAAGCAGAGGAGGGAAAGAACCCAGTAATAAGACAGAATGGAAACTTCCTTTGGCTCCAGGAAATGGCTCTGCAAAAGACAGGGATATGGAGAATATGGAAGAGTTAAATTTCTTATTAAGTGAAAGGAAGTGGAGAGATTTGGTGAGAACAAGAAGGTCAAAGAAAGGAAATAAGATCCATCTATAGAAGATGATAGTTGTATTTAAACATTTGAAGGGACATCATATGGAAGATGGGGCAAGCTTGTTTTCTGATGCTCCAGAGACTAGGAAATAGAGCAATGGCTTCAAACTTCAGGAAAAGAGATTCCATCTGAACATTAGGAAGAACTTCCTAATGGTAACAGCAGTTCAACAGTGGAATGCGCTGTCTCGGAGTGTGGTGGAGTCTCCTTCTTTGAAGGTTTTTAAAGAGAGGCTGGCTGGTCATTTCTTGGGAATGCTTTGATTGCGTGTTCCTGCATGGCAGGGGGTTGGACTTGATAGTCCTTGTGGTTTCTTTCAGCTCTATGATTCTATGAAAATTCAAGATTTAAGCTATTCCCCTGTCTCCCAATTTCTAATTTCCCTAAACCCTCTTTGATCTATATTTACTAACATCCAGAGACTGGGCTGCTAAGGCTGTGTCCTTCCATCATGAGAATACCAACTGATTTGTGCACCTGCCGCTCTACGGGCAGAGCAGCCCACAACAATCACCTTCTAAGATGGAAATGTAAATAGGTGGTATATGGTACAAAGCTGGGGAAGAGGGTAAAACGTGCCTTGTGTGACACACAGTTCTGCCAGCCAGGGATTCTTTCATCAAGCAGGTCTTGGCTCTGTCTACTCACCCCAACAGGTATTTTACAAGAAAATATGTGAAAAGAAGAAACAAACAGATAAGGATTTTTAAAGCATTATTGTTAAAAGAGAAAGGAAGAAGGGTGCCAGCTGCCTAGACAAGGAAGATGTCAGGGATCTGCACCCAGTATTGGCTGGGGGATCTTGGGAACTGTAGTCCAAAAAAGTAACTTTTCCAAGCTCTGCAAAGAGCACAGCTTGACAGCAATAACAGCATAAGCAAGAGAACTTGCCAACAGGCAACAGCAGATGGACTAAAGGCTGAATCCTGCATGTGGCAATAACATTCCTTGCGTAAAGGGGGGCCTATGGCCATATGGGAATCTACAACTGCAAAAGCAAAAATAAAGAGATAAGGCAGCATCTGAACCTTGCTGTAAGGAATGGAAATGCCAATAGTATTTACCACAAGCCAATTCTTTTTACTTTACTATAATTTAAGTAAAACAAATCAGTAATTAAATGCACAAAAATGAGCTATTCCACCAGAATTAAAGAGCCAACAGAATGAAAAATATACCATGGTGTGAAGACAAAGGGGGGAAAGCTATTCTCATTTGGAATCAGGCTACGTGCATGACTGTAAAGCATGCATTCTGTAAAAAGCAGCAGGGTGTACGGAAATTTGCTGCTGATTAGTAAAGAGAAAAGGTACAGATCTGGCAAGTGGCTAAAATAGTTCAAAAGGGGGGATATTGCAGAGGTCTTAGCTTCCACGAAGGCTGACAAAATCAAAGGAAGTCATCTCAGATCAAGAGAAAAGCTCTCATTGTTAGGAATGACTACAAAGGTAGTACAGCTTCCCCATTGATGCAAGGGTGTGCTGATCTTGCATATTACAGGAACCAACAATCAACACAAAAATCACAGTTGGGAGGAAAGCAAGGGAGGGGCATTTAGAGTTTGATCGTACAGGCCTGTGTTGCACAGATCACATAAGGGTAAGGGAGTATCATCCAGAAGCAAATTTGATGCTCCAGCTTTAGAAGTAGGACTTAATCTCCACTATAGCAGCCACCACTTGGAGTACTTTGTTAATTTTTGTACCTAGCAGCATTATATAAATGTCAGGGAAGGGTATTTGCATGTCACTGGCAGGGCACACACTGGTGCTCTTGAGGCCCAGTGGACTAACAGGAGGAACACAAGAGAAAACTTTGTAGCAAGTGAGTTCATTGCTCAGTCTAGCTCAACTGGTGAAGACACACATTTAGCAGTAGCAGCCATAGTGATGGTGGTGGTGGTGGTGGTGATGATGATGAGGAGGAGGAGGAGTGCTATAGCATCTTTCTGCTTATGGTGTCTATCAACAAAGGACCTCCCATGCCAACTTACATGGTTCGATACTGAACACCTCTTTTTGCATGGTAGGTTCTGCATCCAACATAGCCAATTGCTAGAAGTCCTAATGTCAACACAATGCCACCTATAAAACTGCCAGCACTGAAACCTGACGATGATACTTGACCTGCAGCAGCTTTTGGAGTAACTGAAAGACACAACACACAGAGGTACATATTAATACATTTCTGTTGCAGTTTTAATTCTTCCACTACATTCAACAAAGTTAGCTCATTTAATTCCCTTTTACAGGAAGCTTGTAACTTACCTGATCGTACTTGCAGTTCACACATTCAGTTAACACTATTTTTTTAAAAAAGAATTGAATTCATTATCTCAAAGTCTTTTTTTAACCTTGTGGTAGCCTAGACAGTGTTTTCTTTTGGGCATTCTTACTTTACTGTACAGTCAGCCCTTCACATTTGCAGGTTTCACTTTTGTGGATTTGATTATTCACTGATTGTTTGCTGTCACCTCTGATGTTTCCCTACGTCATTTTAATAGGGATTGCAAGCCTTGGGAGACTGACAAACTGCGAACGAGGCCTGTAAGTCCCTATTAAAAATGGTGTGAGGCAGCAGTGGAAGTGGCAGTAAGCCCCACCAGCCACCCACTTCTGCCTTATGAAGGAACCCTGATGCCTCAAAGGAATCCATGGTGGGTTGAATATGGTGATCGTACTTTTTGTGTGTGTTAAGTATGGTTTGGGAGAGCCTAGAGTTATTGATATTTTTTCTGACTTTCACAGGGGTCCTGTGCCCCTAATCCTAGCAAATGTGGACGGATGACTGTACTTGCCTTTTGGCCTTAAATCAGTTCTTTAAGCATTTCTCAGGATCTCAGTACATCTTAGGTGGCTTTTAAATGATAATTCCTATCTCCTTTCCATGTATCAGCTGGTATCTACTAGTTGCTTCTTGTTACAGAAGCAAATTTGGAGTCAACTACAAATCCCAACCCAATAGGTTTTGACTCCATGGTATCATGTCTACCAGATCTCTCCACTAAGCCCCTACAAGGCAAACACAGTACACTTGTACACTTCCTTTGTATATCGAGTACATAGAAAAATGCCTTGTCCTGAGTCAATCAGTGGACCATTGAACTCAACAGTATCTAAACTTGGACTGGTAGCAGCTCTCTAAGGTTTTCAAGAATGGTTTTTCCAACCACTGGCAGAAAACATCAAAGATTCAATTTGGGACTTTTGGCATCCAAATAAGACAGATCACTGGAGGCCAAAAACAAAAAACATTGCTAAACAAATTCCTCAGAAAGAGTGTCATAAGCTCAAAGTTATTAAAAATCCACACGTGATATGATATGAACAATGGTTGCTAGTTGCTCCCATTAACTCTTCTCTCTTTTCTTCTCTTGGTAGTATACAGTTCTCTCTCATTTGTGGCGGTTGCTTTAAGTTTCAGCAAGGGATTTGTTGTTTTCCAACAAGAATTCAGAGAATTCTTAAATGTTTTCATAATTGGGATGGAAAGAACTTTGGGTTTAAAAATCCAAATGCAGGAGAGACCAAAACTAAACATTTTCCCCATCCCTAGCTAGGAGAAATTCTTCAGTTGTCCTCCAAGACTCTTCAGATGCATTGCTGTTCATGGGGTGACAATGGTCATAATCACTGATCATAACTGGTAAGCTGTGTGTGCAATTTATAGAACTTGCAGCTTCTTTATCCCTATGGGTGACACCTCTATAAGGACTTGCAATCTCGCACTACCACCATCTTGTCTTAACTGGAGTAGTTACTGACCATCCAGAAAAAAAGTGCTACAAAAACAGAGTTGCAGTGTGTTAAATTAAGGCTGTTATTCATTACTTTTTTGAGTTCCTTCAACTCTTCCTGATCAGGCTTGATCTCCAAGCATCCCACCATCTTTCCAATCTTCTCCAGACATGTTCTAAATGTGTCCCAAGTTTCTCAGTATTTATGCTGAATAACACCACCACCTTGAATTGCAAGACCCATATTCCAAAATGGAACAGAACACACAGCTACAAAGAACAGTGTCTTGCTTTGTGAAATCCACTTTACAAAGATGCCTGGGCAGGTTTACTCTTTCATGATGTTCAGAAGACTGGTGAAATATTTCTTAACTAGGATGCCCTCTGTGACCCCAAGCAAGTGCTGGCATACTTGGCTCTTATCTCTTTACCATAATGGGCTGTTTTGTGTGGGTTTTTTTCTCACAATTTTGTTTTTGCTGTGCCTTTTTAAAAACTATGTAGTTTCCCGCCAAGTCTATTTCTCAGCATGTGTAGGATGCAAACTCCAAAATGACTACAATGGCCAAGATCCTACATTGTGTTTGCACAGCATAAACATACATTCATGTAGTTGCATGGTAGCTCCACTCCATTACTCTTCTGCTGCATACTGCTATTATGCAACCAACTGTGTATCAATTATTGAATGCTGAATCAATACATAGGTAAATTCAATTGACTTAAAGTCTCTAGTAGAAACTAAGCAACAGGACTTAGGCCTTTGTGAACTGAATACATGAGAACCGGCATGGAGTAGTGGTTTTAGTGTTAGAGAGACCATGGTTTGAATCCACACTCAACCGTGGAATACCATGGAGTGACCTTAGTCCAGTCATACTCTCTCAGCCTCAGAGGAAGGAAATGGCAAATCTCCTCTGAATAAATCTTGCCAAGAGAACCCTGGCATGAATTCATTTGTCTGTCCCACCTAAAGTATGCTCACTGAATCAACAGAAATCTGACAAATCAACACATGCATAATTTCCAGTGTTTCATCTAATCCATTTGGAGTTAACAACCAAGTTGAGGTTCCTGTGAAAGGTTCACCTTTGAGCTGCAGAAACAAATTGAAAACAAACAACAAACAGAATACATCCACTGCACAACAGCCAAAAGAGTACAGCTGTATGTGTAAGGGAACTTACACAGGTGTATGACACTAAGAGGATTCTGGCCAGAGAAGTCCATTCCCAGAACCATTATAACTTATCAGATTCTTAGTGAAATTCTAAGTGTTCATTACTATAGTTCTGACTGGCCTTTTCCTACTGTTCTTTAAAAACAAACAACTCCCACCCCTACAGTCTTAAACTGAAATTCAAACAGATTGGCATAAGGCAGATGCCATCCATCTAATAACACTTGGAGCCCAATAGGAAGGGAAAGATCAGCACATACCTGTCACTGACACAGAAGGTAACACTGGCTTGGGAGTTGCAATTGTCACAGTAGATTTGGCTGGTGTGGGTTTTGCAACTTCAGTAGTGACATCTTTGGAAGGAGACGTGGGTTTGGAGGCTGCAGTGAATTTGGCAGTAGTGGTGGGCTTGGTGCTGGCTGTGGCATTAGAAGTCACAGAGGGGGCAGTTGTGATATTCACTGCAGTTGGAGTGGTATTGGAGGTTACATTGCTTGCTGAATCTGAAGGGCCTGTCAACATTACACAACAATGGGCATGTTACATTGTAGCACATATTAAAAGGAGTTACACAGCACAGATCTTTCAGAAAGGTAATAATACAAGTCAATTAAGCATGGGAATTTGAAGGAGTTTATAATATCCCTCATCTTGCTTTGCAACAAAATTCTACAAAGCAGGAAACATTTTAACAGGAATATACCAAATGCAGTGGTTTTTAAAATTCAGAAGAGTACAGTCGGCCCTCCATATCCACAGATTCTGTATCCATGGTTTCAACCATGGCTTGAAAATATTCAAAAAACAAAACCAAATCAAAAAGCAAACTTTGATTTTGCCATTTTATACAAATGATGCCATTTTACTACATCATTGTACATAATGGGACTTGAACATCCCTGAATTCTAATATCCATGGTGGGACCTGGAACCAACCCAGGTGGATACCGAGAGCCCACTGTATGTGCAAGAAAGGGGTTTCCAGAACCAGGATGCCACTGCTAAGAAAGTTCCAACCTTCAGCTACTACGTGCCCAAAAGCAGAGATCTCTCCAGATGACCTTAAAGAATGGCCAGGGCTATACAGGGATGCTAGTACTGACCTACCTTATAGACACGTAAGGATTAGACCAGGTGTAGGGAACATGCATCCCTCTAAACGTTGTTGGACTACAACTTCCATTATTTCTAGCCAAATGCTTATACCAAGGGATTAGGGAAGCTGCAATTCAACATCATCTGGAAGGCCCCTTTCCTCATCTCTGGATTATAATGATAATACTCTAAAGGGCCCTATAAATATAGTTTGGCATCCTGTTAATCAGTTGTGGTGTCCTAAATTAGACTAAGGATATTGTACCTCCTTGATATTCTTATTTACAATTGTGGCACTACTGCCCTGACCACAAATGACACAGAGACCCATCTTAAAAGCCAGTCAGTTATCTGGAATGTTGGAAGTCTGTGCTGCTGTGCCAAAAGAGATGCTGTGGGACCACATGGCCAGCCCCCTTCTGCCAATGAGCAACACTGTGAGGAGCAGAAGCAGAGATCCCTGGAGGGACCTGTTGCAACTCTTCATCAGTGTCGTTCGTTGAAAATGGCTTGCCACGTTGATGGCTTGCCACATCGCTCTATAATGCCCTACTTGCTAGCAGCACAGATCGTCATTGCTTGGAATGGCCAACTTGCTTTTAAGGTGGGTTTCACAGCTCAATAGCTATGACATCAGGACTATGTGTCTGATGCAGGTTCTTGGTCATCACAGGTAATAATATTGCAATACCTAGCTTCAGTATATTCTGTATTAGAAACCTCAGAAACTATGGACAAATCTTTTAATTTCATTTTCATATTTTTCAGCCTTGTATTTGTTCCAGCCACTTCCCCATCAGTTTTCAAACTTTCAAAATCTCTCACAGAAATTTGTAGATTTTCACATACATTTCTCCTAAGATATGCATTCTTGTACATATTTTCATCTAATGCATATATTTTTTGCAAGAAAATTCCCCATATATAGTTAAGATTTTGTATGTTATTTTCATTCATATGTTCATGTTATTGCTTAAAAAAGCCCAACAAACTGTACTTCACACTTCAGAAAACTGTAAATCACTGTTTCATTTCATAAATTGGTTTAGAAAGTCTGAACTAGGGAGGTTTCCATTAAAATGCACAAATTTCTCCCCTAACTTATCAAGATTTCCTATCTGCCTGCTCCCTCTGATATCTGCATATCAAATTGCTGATTACCACTTAACATGGAAAAAAACAACACTGTGCTTAATATAACCAGTTTCAAAGATGAGAAAAAACAAGGTGTCAGTCAGAACTTGTGAAACCACATTCCATTCATTATTTTATCCTTGGTGAGCCAAGCTTACACCTCCCCATCCATTGTAGTCACTGTCAAATTCTCACCAATGAGAAAAAGAAGGGTTGGGATGGGATTACATATATATTAAATGTAGATTTCTTACTGATGCAGACAGAGAACAGCACAGCTTCACTGAATGAAAGCATGCTTCTTTTATCAAACAGCAGCAGCTTGCAGAAAAATTGTGCAAGCAGGAAGCTAGCATGTCAGGAAGATGTGCTCCAGCACAGTTCTTTCCCTATGCCACTTACCAGAAATAGCTGCAGCAGGGACTCGCAGGCTGCCTAGTCCAATTTTCTGCTTGGTGCAAGACATGTATATCCAGCATATGCAAAAAGCTGGGTGCTCAACTTCCATTTGAAGGTCTGGAAAGAGCCAGCATGGTGTAGCAGTCTGACTGTTGGACTACAACTCTGGAGACAAGAGTTAAATCCCCACTCAGTCATGGAAACCCACTGGGTGACTGAAAGCTAGACACTCACTCAGAAGGAGGTAAAGGAAAACCCACTCTGAACAAATGTTGCCGGGAAAACACTGCGACAGGTTTGTCTTAGGGTCACTGTAAGTTGAAAAAGACTTGAAGGCACACAACAACAGTTGAGGGAGAACCCACCAACTCTTCTACGTATTTAATCTTACAGTCAAGCTGTCCTTACTCCAAACTTGGAAAACATACTTTTTTTGTACAGCAGCCTTCCAAAATCCTCCAGCCAGCATATTCACTGACTGTGCCATCTGTGAGATTCTGGGAAATGTCATCCAAACAACACACTTTTCCAAGCTCTGTCCTCACCATCATGGAGTTTCTCCTAATGTTCTTATGAAAACCACCTTCCCCTTGTAACATAAGCCCATTCAATCCAGTCCTGGCTCTTGACAGAAAATTTTCCCCTGTTCCTTGTGACAACCCTTCTGATCATTATTACATTTTATCTACTTAGGTCAGTGGTGGGCAAATGCCAGTGTGAGCCCTCACTGGGGACCTTGCGGAGCTACCCTGAAAAAAAAAAAATCAAAATGCTGCAACTTCCAGTTCCACTTTCTGTTGTTTTTAAAAGGCCCCTTCTAGCTTTAAATCAGCCGTCTTACTCCTCCACCATGAAAATGTGGCAAAAGTGCTTTCCCTGCCTCTTAGGAGCTTTTGGAGGCACACACTCCCCCCTCCCCAAATTTTAAAGGGAAGATGCTGACAGCCCTGGGAGATTATCCTTCCCCACCCCTGAATTTAAAATGTCAATAAAACAGGGCTTAGAGGCTAAACAGGCTTAGCCCTAGTTAGTACTTGGATGAGAGACTGCCAAGGAATATCAGGTGCTGTGTTGCTATGTTTCAGAGGAAGGAAATGGAAAAGGAAAAGGCAAACTACCTCTGACCACTCCTTGCCTTCAAAAACACTATGAAATTCATAGCCTCAACAGATGACTTGAAGACACTTTGTTGTTGTTGTGTGCCTTCAAGTCATTTCTGAATTATAGCGATCCTAAGGCAAACCTCTCATGGTTTTTTTGGGGGCTGAGAGTGTGGAATGTGCCCAAGGTCACTCTGTGGGCTTCCATGGTTGAGTGGGGAACTGAACCTTGGTCTCCAGGGTCACAGTCCAATGCTCAAACCACTCTTTGTGGCTCTTTGAAGACACCCACACACCCGCAAAACAGGGAAACATCTGAAATACATGATTCCTTTCCATATGTAGACAGAAGTGACACATATTCCATCCCTTTGGTCCTCTACTCCATTCTGCTGCCTGTATTAACATGGTCACCCCAACAGTTTATAGAACACTGTGAGAAGTTACCACTTGGTAAACAAATGGTTTTATCCTGGTGAAGGGCTGACAGTACAAATTCACTGGTAAATGGCTGGCAATATGAAATACCTTCTATATGTTATGGATGAAATTCCTTTAAACCTTATGTTTAAGACGCGTGATGAGACATGAGCAACAGTAGATGAAGTAGGGCCTGGGAGGAAGTTTTTGGTTAAGGTGATAGAAATGAGAGGAAGACAGGAAAACAAGACCATTCTGGGAGAGAAATCAGGGCAAGACAAGAGCCCACTGAAGGGATGTAAACAGGCACCCAAGGACACAGTGAAGGCAGGTAACAGCTGCCCAACTCCTGGGAGGCTTTTGGAAATGAACAGCCAAATTAATTCCAGCTACGCTTTGATCAGAGTCAGTACAGCTGGACTAAGCAGCAATTCCTGAAATTGATCTACAGGCCTGCAAGGACATGAATGGGAAAGGGAAGGAATCTGTATACTTTAACCCATTCACAGAACTCCTATGGCAATTTAAGTGTTACAAAGAGTTATTTGTTGGATGAAAAAACATCTTTAAAGTCTTATTAAAGTAGTCATGAGGTTCCACAGAATACAAGAGGAAAGGCCCGTACCCTAAGAAGTTTACAATCTGAAATCCAACACAGAGAAACAAAAGAAGGGAATACAGAGATGAAAACAGAACAAACAACAGATGTACTTGCATGTTTTCAGGCTCAGAGTTGCAGCAGCCCCAGCCGGCATGGGCAATGTTGGGGGATTATGGGTGCTGTAGTCTAAAACATCTAGAGACCATTAAGATGCAGAAAGGTATGAAAACTGAGTTGAGCCAAAAAACTCACAGAAATGTTCTGAAAATGAGCTGAAGTAAGACAAAGGACATTGTACAATTGTACTACTTCTTCAACAGAAAATTTGCTACCAGAGGCAGAAATAACATGAAAAAACAGGAATCTATTCTTATGCCACAAAAAAGCAGTTTAACATGTTTCAGCAAAGCTTTCATTCAAACTAACAATATGGATAGGTGAACTGAAACAAGCAGGTTAGGCAACCCTTGTAGAAGTTAAGAAAAACATTTTGAACCTTGCAGAGACCACTTGAAAGCTTCTTCCAAATGATTTTTCAAATTTCAGCAATCTCCACTTTTCATTTTGGTGGCTACATTTACAGATCTATGCTTCTTTAATGTGCTACGGGTAACTGGTGAGACACTTGTCTGCTCTCTCCTTCTCACTTGGTTTTGCTGTTCACACTCATACTTAGTAAGGGATTCTGGAGGCAGCTACTCTTTATTTTGTGTGTCTTAGGCAGACACACACAGCAACAGTAGAATTGGTTACAGCAGAATCCTATTCTTGACAGCTCATGCATTGTGCTGTTTACTGTGGACATGCTTCTGCAAACTGACATAGAAAGCCTATGTTTCTCCAGCCTTCTTTTACCATCCTCCCAGTGCTGACGCTGCTAATAAAACCCTTCAGTTTTACAGAGGACAAGGAGGAGAAGTGGGGCCTGAGGGCTTAAAAACACTTTGTAAAAAAGAACTTCTTGTCAGAGGCTTTGTTAAATGAGGTATGTCTGCGTAGGTATTCTGGGAAGCCATTCCAAGCGTACTGGGAGGCAAACGAGAGAAAAGTACAAATCCTCTGGAAACATGAAGTTGCCTTATTCTGACTCAGACTGTTAGTATATTCACCCCAAGTTGGCCAGTCTAGAAGAAGTCTTTCTCTGGGGTCCTGAAGACGGTAGGAATTGAACATAGACCCTTCATGCAAACTATGTATATTCTCTGTAACTTGACCCTATTAGCTAACACATTGTAAACCGCTTAGAGAGCACTTAGCTGATAAGCGCTATAGAAATACACATGCTATTGCTATGACTTCTCCTTTAAGAATTTTTCACGCAGGGATGTTATCACGCACATCACAGCAATTGTCACATGTACAAGGATTTTATTTTCAACCTGGAAAAACAACGTTAAACCACAATCTTTATTTGCAGGTGGAAAGCAGGAATTAAGAGTTGAAATGAGGGCACTGAAATGATCAAATCTGTCACAAAAGCAACTTTGGGGCATTTTGCACCACATCTTTAACTTTTAAAAAGGAAGTTGTGGGGAACAGTCATCTGTGGCACAATCCAAACAGACCAGCTGCAGTTTCAGAAATGAAACTGCGCACATCCTCAAACAAGTCTCATCACGTCCATTTCTCTTATCATACAAGATTACACTTAATGGTCTCCAAAACATAGTTCAAAACCAGTATTAAGGCTGAAACACAAGAGAGCTCTTTCACTTGAAGTACTCACCTTGTAGCAATTATGAAGGTCAGCTCCTTTGCAAAGCATGTATGGAATACAGGAACACATGAAATACATTTGCTAACCAGCGTTTATATGCCGTTAAGCCAACTCTCCAAAAGAGGATAGACTTCATTAAACGTCAAAATAAGCTTTATTTAGTGTAGGATTTCAATACTTTGAAGCACACCTTTAGATGTACCTTTTACACACAAAGGAAAGAAGGTCTGAATCTGGAGCTCCACAAAATTAGTATGTGCTTCCTTGAAAGGAAATCTTAGGACTACCATGGGACCTTTTGGGCTGCCACACTCATGTTACTTTTTGTTTACTCTAAAACAAAATGGACTCTGATCTTGTTTGGAACCACCACGTGCAGGAAGGGAAACATTAACAATATCCTTCCCAGCTGTTCTCTGCTAAAATCCCATTCCCTACATGGAGCACTTATATAAAATGTAGGTGATGAACTGTGTATTATCTAGCAGCAGCGGGTATCTTCCAGGACCCAAATTTACTTTCACAGACCATTTGTGGGCCACAATACAAACCAAAATGCAATTAGGTGGTATTCTTTTCAAAAATGAAAAGGTCCAAAAGTTCATTTCAAATAGGGATATAGAGTAAGAAACAGCCCCCCCATAACAAAACAAGGGACTTCCTATGTCTGAAGGCATCTAGGAAAACCAATCCCTCCCCAGCCCCAAATTCTTTTAACAAAAGAAAAAAAAAAGGGGAAAATCATGTTCCTGGTATGGGAGAGTCCAGATCCTGCCAAAACAATCTCTCTCTCTCTGATTCTCACTCTACTATATACTTAACATACTCTGCAGTCTAAAACTCAAGTCTCAATAGAAGGGTGTAAAATATGTCACTCCTCTATGGCAGCTACTTTTTTCCTAATAATTGAGTAGTCCCATACTATTTTGCTTGTTAACAATGACTGTACAGGTACACAGACACAGATGTGGGACTGTGCCTACTGGTGCCATTTCCTAACTCACAGTTCAACTGGGCCCTTCCATTATTCAGAGTGAGGCAGCTGCCTTATGTAGCAGACGTGGGTCCCATTTTGGGAGAGAGGCAGCATACAAATATAATAATAATAAATGTGGTTTGAGAAGGGGGAAAGCAGCACCATCCTTCTTCCAGCTCTTCCTCTCTGCTGGGAGGACAGATCTCTGGGCCCCCTAAATTAGGCTGCTGCCTAGGGTGCAGTGGAGAATACTAATTTATCATGGAGGCTGAAGTAAGTTTTATCTATCACTGCAATCATCTCCCAGCCATTCTGTCTGTTACAGATCCATCTGTCTAAACATTACTCATGAAGGAATCTAAGCAGGAACAGAGTTAGAGGTAGAGATTCTGTATGTACCATCAAGTTTTTCATTAGTTAAGCATTCCCAACTAAGCTTAGAAAGGTTACTTTTTTGGACTACAACTGCCAGAATCCCCTGACCATGCTGGCTATCGGAGTCTCCAAGCTACAGTCTAAAAAAGTAAAGTTTCTAAGCTGTGACTCTTGTAAAAGTTATGCCATGCCACTAGATATGACTAGCAATTATGTATGTGTGTATGTCCCTTCAAATTGCCTGTTGACTTACAGCAACCCCATGAACTGCATTGGGTGTTCTTAGACAACAAATATTCAGAAGTGGTCTTGCCAGTTCCTAGCTCTAAAATATAGCCTACAACACCTATTCATGGGCAGTCCCCCATCCAAGTACTAACCAGAGCTGACTATGCTTAGCTTCCAAGATCAGATGGGATCTGGTGCCTTTAGGGTACTTAGGCCATAAAGTAGCAATTACTGAGGTCATTTTATGAAACGTGACATGTGAACTATCATCATTTAATACAATGTGGATTTTAAGAACAGTAACATTGAATGAAAACATGGCTTTAAAAACACCCTATGTTAAAGTGGCATTAGACCATTTATGAATTCATCCAGAGTGCTGAGCTGATATCGCAAAAGGTAAATTAAAATATATATACTTTTGTGTTTGTGTTCCCATTACACACACACACACACACACACACACACACACAGGTGAGTCTACACATACATACGTACATGTGTGTGTGTGTGTGTGTGTGTGTATCTGTGTATAGATATATGGGAATACAAACATAAAAGAATTATAAGTCAGCTTTAGTTTTGCCAGGAAAAAGGAATTATCAACTGCATCACATCTTGCTCTGACTTGCACATGGCAGAGTGCCTAGCTGTGGCTCCTTCCAAGCAGATAATTAATCCATGATGAAACACTCAAGTGTGTTTTTCTTTTAGGCCTTGATGCCTTTATTGTATATCCAAACACAGAAACTGGAGCTATGTGTTTGGCCAAACATTACTATAATAAAAGTTTGTCAAATTTACCCAAACAGCCAATATCTCCTCTCCCCATAATGCAATAAATTTGAGACAGAGGATTAACCATACACATACAGAAAGAGACTGAGAGAGAGAGAGAGAAGGACTACCTTGTTCCAAATATCTTTTTTTTTTCCTTGACGCGTACGAAGTTCTTTCCACTAACAATAAAGGTAGCAGGAGACTAACGTGTACATTTCATTTAGGACACAAGATGTTACTTGCTGTCTTCAAAGATTTATTTCAAGTTGCATTCTTCCCATTCTGGCAGGAAAGCAGTTCCAAACAACACATTGGGAAGGAGTTCATTTTTTTAATGAATAACCAAAAGCTGACTGTCATCCCATCCATCCTACTGATGAACTGCCAATGGCAATTGATTGATTAGATGGAAAGCATGAGGTCAGGAAACTGTTTTGCTGGGTTTTTTTTACTCGTAAAGTGCCATGTATAGTGATGGTGCTATATAAATAAATGATAATAATGGTAACTGGTAGCAAAAATTTATAAACTAGCCACTGTCTTCAAATAGGGTCAAGTCTCCAGAGGAGCCCCAACCAGCATGAATAAGAGATTCTTGGAATCACAGTTCAATGTATGATGTTGCCCTGGTTTCATAACCTGTTGTACTTATTTGCCATCTAGTCAATTTCAACTTACAGTGACCCTATGAATGACAGATATCCAAGAGCCATCAACTGCCCGACTTAGGTGTTGCAAACTCAAAGATGTGGCTTCCCAGAATGAATGAAGCTCAGCTGTGGTGGGTTCTTCCAGTTTTCCTACTGCCTTCCACTTTACTGAGCATTATCCTGTCTGAACTCAGAAGCCAAGCGGGATCAGCCTCAGTTAGTACTTGGAAGGGAGACCAACACCAGGTGTTATAGGCTGTATTTAGAGGAATGCATTGGCAAACCACCTCTGAACATTCGCTGCTTAAGAAAATACCTGGAAATTGATGAAGTTGTTATACGTCAACAGGAGACTTGACTACTATACCTCAGCAATAGGCCTGTGGGGGAAGGGAAAGCTAAGGTGTTCCTGAACTATGGATCATGATCCCAGAAGGACTGCTAAAAGGGAGGGGGAGATGTTGTGAATCCCTACCTGTCATGGCCCCCATGGCTTTATACAGAAATGAAAATGATCCAGCAAGAAGAACCAGGAGTAGGTATTACCGGAGGGAGGGAACACAGGACAAGGAGAAGGGACAAAGCATTATCTGGGGCTTGGTTATACTCAAACATTTACTAAGAAGATCCAATGCAGTGTATCAGTTACAGGGTCGGACTGGAAGTTGGGAGACCCAGATTCATTTGGTCATGAAACTCACTGGGTAATCTCCAGGCAGTCTCTTGCGGTATGGCCAATCTCAGAGGATTACTGTGAAGGAAAGTGTGGAAGAGCCATGTATACTGCCTTAGGCTTACTTGTAGAAAGGCAGAATATAAATGTAACTAATAAATACTCACAGGCATTCAAATAGGTAGTGAAGAAATGTTGCAGGGCGTCACTTCAGCTAGACAGGTGATGTGTCATTCAGATGGCAGATCAAAGTATCTCAACATTAAAAGTAGAATGGATTGACAAAAATGGGGAATCAAATATGGCTTGTTTCTTCTTCCTAGAAGTCCCTGGAACAGTTGACGCTACAACCTGGGCCTAACTTGAATGTCTACAATTCATTCTGACCATGGGGACTTTATGACTTCAACATCAAGCCAGCCTCTTTTCCCTCTCCTACTCACCCGTCTACTTCATATAACATAAAGCCTACTGAAGAGAAAAAGCATAAAAGCTTGCAACATTTTTGTCAACTGTGAGTTGGTCTACTAAAACAACACTAACAGAGATTTTTTTTTCCTTCCAACCAACACAGCTACTTTTGTATCTTCTGAGATCTGGCTGAGATATAAAAACACTGGACCAATGTCATCTTGTAATAATACAGGAGGCAGAAGTTCACCAGCTAACCAGATTCAGGTCTGTAGTCACTGCTGCTAAGCTATGTGGCAGCTCAGACTCAGCAATAAGAAGTGGTAATTGGAAATGTATTTTCAGACATGCCCCACCCAGGACTCACTGGCATCTAAAATGAAAGCTGTTAACTATGGAGGGATGGTAGCTTGATTTTAACAGGGAAGGACAAGGTTTGAGGATGCCAGCTCTCCAAGTTCCAGATGTCATTGCTGGAAGGTTTGCTCAACCCTAAAGCATATGGAACCAAAAGAACCAAGCTGCCAAATTTTGTGACTGCAGGTTGTCATCACTTATGCATCAAGCCAGAGCGTGCAAGTAGAGTTCCCAAAATTTGCCTGGTGGGCGTTCTGGAAGTCATAGTCCAAAAAGTAACCTTTCCAAGCTCTGCACAGGACACACGTTAAGCAAGGAGTAAAAAACAAGCCAAGCTACCCTGTCATCCTAGGTAGTCTTAAAATAGAACCCCCCAAAAACATGTGTCCTGCTGTAGTTAAAAAAAATCTACATAATCTGGATTTCCAGTTAGCCCGAGATTTTTTTTAAATGTTTATTATTCTATTAGGGATTTTTATTAATATATCATTACAAATTAAAATACAAGTAAGCTGTACTGTATTGTAACAGAGAAATACATAACTATATTCCAGGCTGCAAATGTTGACAGAAGGCTTCCTCCCCATCACAGCCAGGCCTGCCCTTCCTGCACAGCATGTATCTAGAGACACTGGGATGGGAAGGAAACATGGGCTAGGGAGGGGAGAAAGTCTTCCTCCTTTGTTGCCCCTCCATCCTCTGCCTTCCTTTAGGATTGGCCTCTGAGGAAGCAAGCTGAGAAGAGAGGTCAAAGCATCTATGCGGGGATTGGGGGGGGCGGGGAACATAATCCTGATTATTTTAGAGGTTCCCTGTCTTCAGCTTTAAAAGTCTTGCTTCTCATTACAAGATGTGCAGGACTACTTTGTCGCAGAGCCTAGAAAATTACTTCATCAGACTGCAACTCCCCAAATTCCTTAGACAGCATGACCACTCCCCAGGAATTCTGGGAGTTGCAGTCCAAAAAGATAAAGTTTCTAAGCTCTCCTTCACAGCAAGGAAAATGGGAGATTTCACAGTTTTGGAAGAACTTGTTTTTTGCTTTTTCTTGCAGCTTCATCAATTTGCGGGGCAAGCCTGGAGAGGTCTAGACAAGCTAAGACTGCACTGGGAGGGAAGACAAAGGGCCTTCTTCTTCTGGACCAGCCTAGTCTGTCCCCTCTCACTCACTTCCCCCCAAGGAAGAAAGGCAGAAGGGAAGGGAAACATCACAATGGGCCTCCATTCAGCCAGTTCCTCTCCTACTCTGAACTGGTTCTTTAATCTCGTAAACAAAATTCCACTCTTGCAAAATAGCTAGGGCCACACATATCTCCACTTAAATATTTATTCTGTACTGATCCCAGCAATTCAAACTGTGATACAGCATGATTACAGGGAGTCATCAGAATTTCACAGCAGGTGATACCATAAAAGCTGGGTGGTAGCTACTTTGCTAAAGCTGTAGTGCAACTTTTATTGTTCTTTCTAAGTTATTATTTCTCCATTTCAGAAGGATGCCTTGGGAAAAGCAGCATAAAGTAGTTGCAACTAGTTTCCCCTCTTCTTTGGTTTTCAGGACACAGATGTCACGTGTGTATATGTGCCTTCAAGTCTCCTGTCAATATCTGCCAACCCCACAAATTTCATGGGGTTTTCTTAGACAAGAAATACTCAGATAGGGTTTTGCCAGTTCCTTCCTCTAAAATATAGCCTACAGGACCTCGTATTTGTTGGTGATCTCTCATCCAATTACTAACCAGGGCTGTCCCTGCTTAGCTTCCAAGAACAGATGGGATCTGGTGCCTTTAGGGTAAGTTTATTCACAAATTTATTTTGGTACTGGATTACTGAAATCCTAGCTAAATTAAAACCCAAACCATTTATATTATATTTATAATATATTGAGGTAGCACAGAGTGGCAAATAAGGTGCTTTAAGGAGTTGAATTGGCTCTGCTGTAAAAAAAAAAAGAAGACAACTGCTTTTTAGATTGCAAAAGAGGTAAGAGTGATGGGACATTACAGAAGCATGTAAGATAATGCATGCTGTGGGAAAGAGAAGACAAAAAGAAGTTTTTTTTTTATCACACCTACTAGAGCTTGGGAGTACAGGACATGGTAGTCCCAAAGCTGAACGGTGGAAGAATCTGAGCACAAAAAGATACTTCTTCACACAGAGTATAAATTGTGGAACTCACTAACACAAATAGTGTAACGGCCAGTACACTCGGGCAGTTTTAAAATGTTTATAAACAAATGCACAGTGAAGGCTATCAACAGCTACTAGTTGGGATGGCTATGTAGTCCTTTGAATAGCAGAGGTGGTATGGCTCAGAATACCAGCTGCTGAGGAACATTAGTGGGAAACTGTTATTACACTCATGACTTGCTCATGAGCTTCTCACAGGCATGTGGATGGCCCCTGTAGAAAAAGAATGCTGGAACAGATAGGTTGGTCATTCATCTAAGCTAGCATGGCTCTTCTTATATGAATAAACATTTGCCCAAAAGGGGGAAGACACACATGTTCTGTCTTGAGCTTTGTGATCCCTAAGCTCATTGATGGAAGGGCAGGATGTATACTGCAACCTACTCAGAGGGAAATCTCATTGATTTTAATGGTACTGATTTCCAAGGACACATGAAAACCAAGGTGATCAAAAGATGTGGAAAACAAATCTTAGGAGGATATGTTTAGCTTGCAGAACAGAAGATAGAGAGGTGACCTGATAGCTATCTTTATGTGTCTGAAGAGACATTATGTAATTAGACGGAGTCTGCTTGTTTTCTGCTGTTCCAGAGACTGAAACATGAACCAGTCCATTCAAATTACAAGAGATTCCAGCTAAACATTAGGAAGAACGCCGTTATTGTAGGAGCTGTTCAACAGCAAAATAGACTACTTCTTAGATGACAGGCTCTCCTTATTTGGAAATCTTTAAATAGAGGTTGGATGGGCATCTTTCAGGAGTCTTTTTTAGTTGCGCATTCCTCCCCAGCAGGGGACTGGTCCAAACGGTCCGTGTGTTCTTTTCTAAATCTAAGATTTTATGTTTTGGACATTAGACTCTTTGTCAAAAAATAGAACCCTACCAGCTCTTTGAGGTGAGCTGTACCATGTATGAAAAGCACATGACACTCATCTCTGTGCAGCTTCTCCAGAAAAGATAGAGGTCACACTTTCTTCAGGTCACACTTTGCCCAATCCCGATATATATATATAATTAATCCTAACAGGTTTGATATTGTCTGAACAATTCAGATATGCAAACACCTGAATTTCTTGTTGGATCTGCGGGCTACAGGTGCAAGTGTTATCATCTTAGTACATGGGTGTGTGAGAAGACTAAGTAGAGACTTACCTGGTGTTGAAGAATTTGAACGAGGAGCAGGAATGCCGGGAGTCTTTACATCAGATTTCACTGAAACGACACACAAATATAACTGATATACGTTAGCACTCTTTTCCCTTTAAAGACCTAAGTCTCAATGCTCCTAATAGTTTCTAGGGAGCCATATTAAATTATCATACTCACTTCAAGACTCTTAGGTTTATGCAACTTGGACATTACTGACAATCCTCTTGGTGTCCCTCCTTTATATGCACTAAATAGAAGTTTGGCATTTAGTTATATATTTATTTTATTAATTTCTATCCTGCATTTCTCCCAATGCAGAATTCAAGGAAGTCTACCGTATAAGTCAAAATGATGGCTCACAATTCAAAACTGCTTTTTAAAAAATAAAATAAAGTGATGAAGATAAAAGTACAACACTAGGCAGGACCAAATGTCTGCCGCACAACCACCACCCATTCGAGATGAGGAAACTAAGCCTCACTAAGGTCAGTGGGTTTAAAACTCAGAGCTAGGAAAAGCCAACTTTTTTGGACTACAGCTCCCAAGGTTTCCCTAGTTAGCATGAGAATGAGTATATTTCCAAGTTTTACTAAAAATGACTATATATGCTTTGTTTCTATATGGTGAAAGACTGATGAAAGCTGCAGTATCCATGATCATCTCCAGTACCATGGATTTGAAGCATAGTGGCCCTTCCACTTTAATGAGGGTTTGGGGCACAGAACCCTTGTGAAAGTGGAAAAATCTTGAATAAGCGGGGGGAGCTCTGGAGGGGAGAAGGAAGGTACACATATGCCTCCACCCCTATTTCCTTTTCTTCCTTCTCCTTACCTGGCAAAACACATGGGAATGGGAGAAGGAGAATGGGGGGGGGGAGGCATGCATGCGACTTGTGAATAATCAAATTCGCAAAGGTGAAACCTACAAATGTGGAGGGAGGACTGTAATCAACATCAAGCTATCGGACTGAAAGAATATCTTCATGCTTTCATCCTAGGTCATCTTTATGAGCTCGACAAGAGGCTATGTTTAGTTTGAATAGGATTTCCACCCTGTCATGTGCAATGCCAGTGATGACAACACCATCAAGAATGGAACCAGTTCTACCACATGCAGCAATGTTTCTTTGGGAAGGTTTAGATGGTATGCTATTTGATTGGTCTTTTACCACAGTGATGCAAAGGTTTCTTTCATGCTGCATAATTATACCACTTGGATACTACTTTAATTTTACAGCTACATCCTGTGGAATCCTGGGATTTGTAGCGTATGTAGAATTTTCTACCAGACAGTTCCAGTATCTCATCTCACTACGCTACAAATCTCAGACTTTCACAGGATAAAGCCATAGAAATTAAAGTGGTATCAAGATGCTATAACTGTATAGTGTGAAAGAGACCTTGCTTGTGAGTAATCTCTGTGACCCCTTGATTTATTTATCTGCTTCATCTCAGCTATCTTAGAGCAGCCTGGTTCAAAATTTTAGTCCAACTATAATCATTTAGTAGGTCATGTATGAGTTCTTGCCTTTCCTTTCCTCTAGCTGGCTCAAGCATAAGTTTCCAGTGACATCTGAATGAGGATTAGATCCTAATTTTACATCTTGGTCTGCAGACAGTACTCAAAGCATCTGGCTTTCCTGATATTGCTTGACTGGATCAGCCCTAGCCAGCACTGCCAAAAGTGAAGGTTTAGGAGCTGAAGTCCACCAGCAACATTTGGTGTGCAATACTTTCCCAATCTGTACCTTGAATGATACCTTCCAGTATGGATATCACTGGAAATGGTAGCTTAAAAAAGCCATGACCCAGAGACTCAACATGAAGGTTACCCATCTCCTTGTGTTCAAGAGACAGGTAACACACAGCTTCTGTCCCACGGCTCTACATATAATTGTGTGCCTGGGTAGCTGCCAAAAAAACTTCTGCAACCTACCATAGGCACATGGTAAGTTGAATGATAAAGCTGGCTCCAAAAATGATAGAACAGGGGGAAAAATGAATTTAAGATAAACATATATGCAGAAGCAGTGTAAGAAGGGAAATTCAACAAGCATTGCTCATGACCACCCTCACACAACTCCCACAACTTTGCTGGCTGGCCAACTAAGCAACAGAACAGCTTCTTTGCTCCTATCTGACCATGCCTTGCCTACGCATGTCTTTCTTAGAGTGCTTTGATGGGGCTTTCCTGAGTACTTTAGACTTTGAGCATACATGCACTGTATTGTGTCAGCTCTACATCTGTGTTTAAGACCTAGCGGGGGCAGTTCTGAGTTTCTGTAAAAATAGAAAGACAATTATTTGGCACCCCACCTGCAAGCAGTTAGTGAAAAATAAAGGAAGTACAGTTCCCAGCTTCACTTGATAAGAGGTGCTTTGACTTTGGTAACTCAGTTCGGCAGAAATTCAACAGGCACATTTGTCAATATAGAAAAGCTGCACATGAGTTGATCTTTTCTGCCAGTCCAAAATTACCAGAAACCTGTCTTCTGTATTTGGAAGCATAATCTGAAACTATCCCACCCCAATATGACACATTCATACAATGTTTTTATACTATCTGTATCTTTATTCCAGAAATTCATCAAGGGATCAGTGTTCCAGTGCCGCAGGGCACATGAAAACTGCAGAGTCTTAAGCTCAATTTCTAGCCAACCCTACTGAAATATCTCTGAGGTTCTTCAAGTATCTTTTTTTAATATTTACGGCATTTGGAAAATCTCTCCCTATTACTTTCCCCCCTTGCTTCCCTTCAGGAGTCTCCAAAATTAAAAAAACAAACTGTGTCCTGATAGCTTTCTGCCTTATGTAGCAAACTGAGTAATTTTAAACAAAACATGAGATAAGTCCCCAAAAGTCTCCAGTAAAACTATGGAAATGGTTCAGCAGGTGTAATTTATCTTATTACCAAACTATTTTCATACATAAGTTGCAACCAGGGCTATGGTGTCGGTACACTAAGACCTGACTGCAACTCCTTTTCTTTGTATTGTTCAACTTCAACACCTTCACAAATAGCAAATATATATTAATCAGTAATAACAGATTTAGTCTAGTAAAACTATAGCAGAAGGCATTTAATCAATACTACATGAACCATCAGGCTACTCAGATTGATAGAATATAAAATATAGCTATTTAATTAAAATTTCTGAACAAGAAAACTTTCCTTAATCCCTAACAAACTAAATATCTAACAACTTAATTATTTAATGATTTTTAAAAGGTAAAATATAAGTATAAAATGATATGTTTACCATATATTGTTATGGTAATATACATTTTGATTTTGAAGCTTGAATTTGAGTCAGTACATTTGTATCAGCTCTGACTCTACCTGAAATTGCTTCAGACTCCAGCTCCATGACTCTGACTTCAGAGCCCTGATTGAAACTGCTACAAAAAATAAAATAAAATACACACACCATACACAATACATTTAAATCCATGGTAGGGAGCAGCCATCTGGTTCTGCCTTCGAGGTGGTCGGGGTTCCTTCAGAAGGCAGAAGGGGGCAGCTGGTGGTTCTGGCCGACACCTCAGCTACTGCCCTATGCTATTTTTAATAGGGAATTACAAACTTTGCCTTGGATTCATAGTCTTTCTCAGTCTTGTGAGGCTTGCAGAGAGACTGTAATTATGAAGTTAGATTTATAACTCTCTGTTAAAAATGGGGCAGGGTGGTGGTGGAGGCAGCAGTAAATAATCTGTGAGTAAATCAATCCGCAAACATTAAACTTCTGGATACGGAGGGCCAACTGTTGTATATTCTGTGTTGGTCACCTCTACTCCCAATATTACTGTCTGATGGTGGACTTGCAGAAGCATGCAATGACATGATTTCAAAAATAACACAAGTTACACTAGATATGAAATTAGTTCCATCAGATAAATTCCCACAGAATGGGGAAACTACAATCTCGGTGAACTTTTGTCGACTATAGCTTTCTTCACCAGATGCAACATGATTTTTTGTCTTGTTTTGGCAAGAGACTAACATGGTTGTTCCCTTCGAAGTACATTCTCAGGAGCTGTTTACCATAAAATATAGCTTGGTCCTTAGAGTAAGGTTATAAATCAGCTTAAATACAAGTATGCAAGTTATGTTTGTTTTTAGAAGGTGTCTCTGCTACCTAAATAAACCATTATATGTTTTAAAGTTGCAAGACAATCCAGACCAATAGTGCTATGACCTTGCTAAGAATAAACCTCAGCTGCAATGCATTCCACTAAACGTTAAACTTTGCATGATTTCTTCAAGGGTTAAGAGAGAGGTTGATTTATTGCTGAAGGAGAGAGAACATAAAGCACAAACCATTGTCTTAGAACATATAGTGAACATTTTCTAGCCAGTTTACTCAGCAGTGTCCTGCACTCTATTACAAGAACAGGCCATCTGGGATTGGGGAAGGCTAATTTCTCAGAGGTCACTCTGTCCTCCTCAGAGTAAGGTCATTTCTGCACTACACTGTTATCATGCTATTATTCCACTTTCAACATCCTATGGAGTTCTGGGGCTTGCAGTATATAGAGGGGCATTCAGAATTCTCAGCCAGAGAGCTCTTCGGTTTCAGTAAACTACAAACTCCAGAATTCCATGGAATGTTGAAAGTGGAATAATAGCACCATAACAGTAGTACAGAAATGGACTAACAGTCACTAAATTGAGGAAGAAGTATTCCAGCACTCTCACAGTTGCTTAGACTTCTTGACACAATTGGTAGCAAAAGACATTGAGGTATGTAGGCATCAACTAGTGTGCTGAGCGATAGTCTACCATATTTCCTGAAAGGCCCCTCAACAACAAGATAAAGATCTGCCTTCCCAGAATGCAACTGGAGATGACATAACATAGACTGCAGTTTCACTTCGTGCTATGCCGTATGTTACATTAACCACAGCTTGTGGCTTTAGTCATGATTTGTTTTGCAGATAACTATATAACCCACAATTTGTTTTCTCTATTTTTGGTCTGTTTCTCTCCTTTTTGTCAACTTCTCTTCAAGGATGGGCAGATGAGGAACAAGTCAGGATTTCAGGTTCAGAATAAGAGTGAACCATGGTAAAAACAAGCCATGGTTCATTGCAAACCAATTGACCAAAGACACACTGACACAACACGCAAGAATTCTACAAACTACAACTGGGTTACTGGTATATAAACCAACTGCATTTCCTACTTAACAAGTTGAGAATTGCAATCCAACATACTTAGCTCACGGAACTGCACGTGTAATTGAAAGTGCACGTACTCTTCTCCATTTCTTCTTAACTGCAAAACTTTTCTTAAAAATCCAGATCATAAGACCCTTGAGCCAGGAATCTGTCATACTGACCATCTACCTGAATTGCCATGCACACTAACTACAAACAACATCGCCACCACAAGCACAAGAACCAGTTCTAAAAAATGGCAAGCATGAATTTTAACCATATTTGGGTTAAAATTTAGCTCAAACTGATCCTTGACTTGGTTCACTCTGTGGGTTCCAGCTTGTCCCCAGTCTAGATGTTAACACTGACAGTTTGTCTAACTGTGGCACGGTATGCTAGCCTTCCCCAAAGTCGTATCTTACAGCTGTACTTGTCTACAATCCTTGCCAACCCCAGCCACCACTGCAATTGACCATGCTGGCTGGGGATGATGGGAAGTGCAATCCAATTCATTTGGAAAGTGCTAGGCTAAGGAAGGCTGCTTTTGGTAAAGAAAGAAATGAGGAGGAGCACTGAGTTTGATAATATTTATTCCTCAGTAAACATAGATATAATTTTCTGGGAACTGATGTGATTTGTTTCCAAGTTACAGCTTTTCAACTTTGTTTACACACTCTGGCCTTTGCCTTGATTTCACAGAAATTGTTTGCTGGGATTGCCACTTCAAACCTCCTTCCCAGAGGCACTAGAATGTATTATTTCTATTTTAGTGCCCTTTAAAAAAAAGGCACTGTTTATGTCTTGCAGCATAGTTAATAAATATGCAGCACAGACGCCCCAGCACTGACCAAACTTGTGTTATTCAATATATGCTCCAAACCTGTTTTGCAACAAGAATAAAACATTTGCTAGCATAAACTTAAGGCCATGTTCACACAACAGTCCTTCTGCTGTTCCACAAAAGTTATCAGAACAAGACATGTGGGACCACCAAAAACAAACACACACACCACAATGTGGTGTTTCTATTCACCATTCTAGCCAACCATGCTCTCTTCCTGGAAACTCCATTCCATCTTTCCTCCCAGTTTTCAAATTTTCTCTCCAATAGGGAACTACCATTCCACAGCCAGTGACCATGTCAGGGGGATATTTTGGGGTTTCCCTGAGGTGTTTTCCCACTCATTTTCAGAGATTCTTTTGTTCTTCTGTGAACTTCAGAGTTCTCCTTAGGACTACGGATACCAACTCCCTTTGTGTATAAATAAGAACATTTTGGCTGCACAAACAAGAACTCTCATATCTGAATACGTAAGAAAGAGAATATGACTATTTTGATTCATTAATAACATAGGTCTAAACTTTTAAAATCTTTTAAATTTGTCTTAACCCATTATGCTTAATATGTTTTTAGCTTATTTAAATTATTTTTATTATTTTAAACTTATGTAACCTCTTTGTTCTTAATTTTAGTTGTAAGCTGCTCTGAGAGCTTTTGATATACAGCAGGGTAGAAATGTTTACATAAATCCTAAAGAAAGGATGCACCCAGTATCTTCTGCTTCCCCTCTGAGAACAAGAGACTGAGGTCTCATTCACACAACACAATTACAGTACTAGGATTCCACTTTTACTGCCATGGCTCCATCCTAAGGAATCTGGGACTTGTAGTCTGATGAGGTACTACAGCTGAGAATTCTAAATATCCCACCCTAAATGGCAAATCCCAGGATTCCATGTGATGGCAGTTAAAGTGGAATCATAGCGCTATAGTGTAGTGTGTAGTGTAGTGTGCAAGGGCTCTCTCTCAAAGAATGCTTGGTCCATCAGCCAGTTCTGCTTTCTCTGACTGGCAACAGTACCTCCATGCCCCCAAATTTGGGTAGAACAGCTTTCAACCCTGCTCACCATCCTCTGCTTTGAGTGGTTTTTGTTGTACGCCTTTAAGTGGTTTCTGGCTTACAGTGACCCTATCACAAGGTTTTCTGGGGCTGAGAGTGTGTGACATGTCCAAGGTCACCCCGTGGGTTTCCATGGCTCAGCAGAGAATCACACCTCTGCCTCCAGGAGCATAATCCACCACGCTGGAATGGAGGATAAATACTTGGTTTTGAACCCCTAAGAACCTTTGCCCTCCCCCAGAGGCCTTGAACTTGAAATCCTATCACCCCCCCCATCCAGGAGGACCCACGGTAAGAGACAATGAAAGTTTGAGGCCATTTCTGCACCACACTGTTATAGTGCCATTATTCCACTTTCAACCTCCTGTGGAATGCTGGGGTTTGTAATTTACTAAGGCCAAAGAGCTCTCTGGCTGAGAATTCCACATGCCCCTCCTAAGCTGCAACCTCCCAGGATTCCATAGGGTGTTGAAAGTGGAATAATAGCGCTATACGAATGTAGTGTGGAAACAATCTAAAACATAAAGACTGAAAGCTCCTCGTGCCCGGTCGAAACGCAGGCTTTGGAAACGTTACCTTTTCAAGACAAGAGCTCCCAGCGTCCTCTAGCCAGAAGGGCCACACGGTTGGTGGATTGTGGAAGCTTTAGTCCAAGAAAGCGACTTTCCCGCACGCTACGCGTTCTTACCACCCAGCGGGAAACCTCTCTCTTGCTTGCAGCGGAGAGTACGAACCACCGACTCTCCAGAGGATAATATCAATAATACTAATACTAAAATAAAAACCCACTTTAGCCACGGTTCGCGCCAGCGGCTGCCTACCCCCGGCGCGAGTGGCCGCATCCATTCCGGAAAGAAAAAGTGAGCCAGGCCGTGGAAGCAGTAACTTTTTGGGGGAAGCGTTTTCTCCGCATACTTACCCAGCTGAAGAGAAAGGAAGAAGGGGACGAGAGCGACCAGCAGCAGTGGCTTCATGGTTGCCTCAAGTGGAAGCGGGAGGGTTCCTTTTAAGGCGCAAAAGGAAACAAAACGGCGTCCCCAGCCCCGAAGGAAGAGGAGCGAGGGGGGGAAAAGACGGCGCCCGGGCGCGCGCCAAAGGGGCTCAATCGCCGCCGCCGCCGCCGCCGCGAGCCCAAGCGCTGGCCCGACCCCGCGCCGTCCCGCGGTTGCTGCTGCTGTGAGGAACCCCGGGCTCCCTCCCCACGTGACGGGCGACGATGGCGAGGAGGAGAAGGAAGGGCGGCGGATGCTGGCTGGGGCGGAGGGAGGCCGCCGAGGCGCGCAATTGGCTCCTTTGTCTCCCGAAGCGGCGACGGCTTGCCTTCGGGCAGGCTGGCTGCGGTTCCTATTCCCAGCGGCCGCTTCTTCTATCGTCAGAACGGGCCCCTTGCTCGTAGGGAAGACGCGTGTCGCCGCGTCTTCTGCGAGGGGGGCAGAGGAGGAGGAGGAGGAGGAGAGCTCGAAGGGAGGCAGGGCCCGGCCTCGTCGCTCTGCCTGCCCGCCCGGCCGGCCCAGACGTGTCATTCATCATCACAATTGGGGATGCTGGATGGAAAACGGGAGGGGGCCTCCTGTGTGGAGGAGAGTCGATGGGAAGAAAAACGTCCCGTTTGAAATGGGGCACTGGAGGTCTACCTTGGATTACCGGAAAGGAAAACGAAGGTTACTGGAGTAAATCTTTGACTTCTCCCTGGAAGTCAAGATAACTGAACTGAGATTGTCCTACTTTGGACGTATCGTGAGAAGAGGGGACTCACTAGGGAAGACAAAATGCTAGATGGGGTAGAAGGCAGTAGGAAGAGAGGCAGATGGCATTATAGATGGGCCGTTTCTGCACTGCACTGTTGTAGTGCTATTATTCCACTTTCACCATCCTATGGAATCCTGGGGCTTGCAGTTTAGGGAGGGGCATTTAGAATTCTCAGCCAGAGAGTTCTTGGGCCTCAGTAAACTACGACCCCCAGAATTCCACAGGATGTGGAATGTGGAATAATAGCACTATAACAGTGTGCCGTCAGCCCTCCACATTTGCGGGTTTCACTTTTGCGGATTTGATTATTCGTGGATTATTTACTGTCACATCTGCTGCCTCCCCATGCAATTTTAATAGGGACTGCAAGCCTCCTGAGACTGAGAAACTGCAAATGAGGCTTGTAAGTCCCCCTTAAAAATGGTGTGGGGTAGCAGTGGAGGTGGCAGTAAGCCCCGCCAGCCAGCCACTTCTGGCTTGTGAAGGAACCCTGATGCCTCAAAGGAATCCACGGTGTGTTTTTGCGTTTTAAACATGGTTTGGGAGGGCCTAGATTTATTCTCATTTTTTCCACATTCACAGGGGTCCTGTGCCCCTAAACCTAGTGAATGTGGAGGGATGACTGTAGTGTGGAAATGGGCATGGATAGACTCAATGGAGGAAGCGACGGCCCTGAGTTTGCGAAACCTGAGCAGGGCTGTTGATAAGAGGGGGACTTGCAGATCACTCATTCATAGGGTTACAATAAGTCAAAGTTAACTTGAATGCAATTAATCACAACAGAGGGAAGTTACTCAGCTGTTGTTTATCATGCAAACAGCTAAAGAGCAGCCCTTTCTGAAATGCTCTTCAGTGCAACCATCAAAGGTACAGGAGCCCTCTCCAGTTTTCAGTCTGGCAACCCTAAATTCCAGGAGTTTTCTAAAACCTGTAAGTCATTACTGCTTTGCTAGCCTAGAAGGCTATGAGCTCATGGACATGTTCATAATTCTCTTCTTCCATATGCCCCATTTTGTTCTCACAGCAGCCTTGCGACTTAGGATTTGACTGGGAAATAGTAACTGGTTACATAGTCTCACCATGAGCATCATGGGTGACCAGCTGCAAAAAAGGAAAGGATTTGTTTAAATAGTCTTATTAATTTACATCCAACCTTTCTCCCAAAACTCAAGGTGGCTCATGACAAGTGCTTTTTAAGGTCATAATAAATTGAAATACCAAAGCACAACTGAACAAATTATGATGTGAAAATAACAATTTGTTTAAATGGTGGATTTGGACTCCCACCACCAACCCTTGCCAGAATAACTGGTGGTGGGGGCTGCTCAGTGTTGCAATCCAATATCTGGAGTCATTAGTTGCTCATTATTGGTGTAGCTGGTCAAGGAATCAACACTTGCTGAAAGGAAGTCTATAGGAAGCCTACCTTTTGCACCTCATCACTCTACCTACATAACTGGGGAGTGAAAAACCAGGATTTGTAAGTCAAGAACAAGACTAAGGCCCTTATTGTACAATGGTGCCATCCCAAGCATGGGGGCATGTTGCTGCCGGTCCGTGATGCGTGCCATCACACAACGTCGTTGCAGTCTCGCTGCTGTCACATTTCCAGCCATCATGATAGCACTGTGTACCATTATCAAGAAAAGTCCAGTAATGGCCTCCTTTCGTGCAACAATCCTGTCAGCTGTGGGTGTGCAGGAAGGATGGAAGTGCTATCAAGAGCTTCCTTCTGCATTACAACCCAGGAAAAGACGAGCTATACTGTGGAAGGCAGCAGCATGTCCTGAGTGCTACTCATCTGGCAGCCGACCAGCACGGTGGAGAGCGTTCAGGTCCCAATAGTGACAGGACAATGCGGTATCACGGCACAATGCAGTAAGGGCCTGAGAATCACCTGGCTTTCTAGATGTTTGCACTTTCTGTCATCTGTGATCATTGGCCATTCTTAGTAAATCTGATGGGAATTGGAATATAACATCTAGAAGCCACAGGATCCTCCATTTTGGCAAACCATGATTTCCTGAACAATGCTGATTAATAAGATTTGTGAAACTGAACTAGCTGTTTTAATAGCTGGTATCCTTTCTATTAAAAAAAAAGACACTAATTTTGAAGATGGAACAATATCAGTTCATATTTGCCATGATCACCTCCTAATCTTAGCTCCTTGTCTGTAGAACAGGCACATTTTATAGCCTTCCTCAAATATTTGTTGTAAGGGAATCACTTAAAAGAGGACACACTTCTAGCATAGTTTCAAGAGGTGTTACCTGTCACACAAAGGACACCTGCAAAGAGTCACTCTTGTGGATAATGATTAGAACTTCAGGAATGCTGTCCTCTTTTCCATCTGGCCACCCAGAATTGCAGAGAAGGCAAAATGAGTGGAAGAGATTACATGGGTGGGAAGGGAGAGTTTACCTTGCTCTTCAGTACTTCATTGTTCCCTAGCAAATCTTCAATAGAATCTGAACCACCACTTCCTTTGGTTTTGCCTAACAGCAGTAAAGCAGGCACCCAAATTCACTTTTACTATTAAAATAGGTGCATTACTTTTCAGCGGTAGTTCTCCGTCTTTTCAAAACCAGGATTCATCATCAGGGGTTTATACTATCTGTCTGTCTGTCTGTCTGTCTGTCTGTCTGTCTGTCTGTCTGTCTATCTATCTATCTATCTAATATTTTATATTATATTTTATATTTTTAACCAAAGATACTGCTACCACTCCTTATACACCCCCTCCTGCAGGATAGCAAAATTGGCAAGAAACATCACTTTCATATACAAACTAGACACTGATGACTGTAAAAACATGTGGCAGGGAGGGTACTGACTGTAAGCATGGCCTATGTCAGGATGGCCTCAGCATGGCCAGGTCATAAGTTCAAGAGGATTTGGCAGGAAAGCCCAGCGTTAATGGGGTTCCATTAAACCTTTCAATAGCACAGGCAACCAGGACAACAGTATATAAAACTGCCCAGGTATGGCAGGCAAGCACCCCTGCACGCTCATTTTCAATAGAGATCTTCCCCATTGACCTTACCAACAGTAAGAGGCTGTTAGGATGTTTTATAACCCAAAGTACGACAATCAGTCTGTTCCGGACCCCTTTTGTTTACTTTGCAGGTGAAAAGATCCTGGCGTTACCCTCTTCTTGCAGGTCTCCTTTGAGCTGTAATTCCCGCAATTTCTAAAGAGACATTGGCACTGCTGGTTGACCTCAAGGTCCCTCACCTTTTGTGGTAACAAGATCCAATGTCCAGCTTTTGTTTTGAGGATAGTTGACTAAATGAAACTAAGAACAGAGTCCCTGTACACCTATTCAAAGCAATTACCTTCCATAATTGCACTGAATAGGAACTTGAAGCCAGTGCAACTTTGTCATGCATTAGGGAAAAAACCTGTTCCTGCTGCAGTTGATTCTTTTAGACATCCCCCAGGCAAGGGGTGTGCAAGTTTTGGGTCATGAGAGGTCAAACTACAACTCACACCATCTGTCACCAGTTGCTAAACTTAAGGTAGATAGGAGTTGTAGTACAGCCACAGGCTGGCTAACCAGTCGTGTAGGAATGTGGGGGCGGGGGGGTGATTTGCCCCGGGCGGCAATGTTTCTGGGGCATCCCGGTGCGTAGCCATGTGCCCCTGTGCCCCTTGGCCACGCCCCTGTGTACCGCAGCCATGCCCTCACACAGTGGCCAGACCCCTCGCATTGTAGCCCCGGCCCCTTCCGCCCCCCCCCCGCTCCACATCCTCCAAGCTCCACCACTGTGGCTAACTCTACTGTTAGTTGTAGAAGGCCCCTCTTCTTAGCCTCGTTAAGAAATTTATTACATTTTTAAAAATCTGTTTTTTTCTCCAAGGGAGTACACCTCACCCCTTTTTTTAAATCCTCACAATAAAGCTGTAGCATGAATTAAGATGAAATGTATGAGCAATTCAAGTGTTTCATCTGCCGTGTATGCCAACATGCAAGTTTAGGAAAGGGCTGTACCATGTAGCCCATTGTGTTACCTTTGCCTTGTAGCCTTGCCTTCTATTAGCCGCAGGTAAACAGGAAGGTTTTTGGAGAGAGGAAGCCTCCATAGAGAGGGGGGAAGACACACGCAAACCTACGTACACATACGTACACAAACAATTTAGAGGAACGGTAGCTAAGGCTAGTCAAAATATTTTATCACTGAAGGTAGCAAATCCTGGTAACACCTTCCTTGACAACAAAAATACAATAATAAATATAAGAGATGGTTGCTGCTTTAATAAATATAGGAGATGGTTGCTGCTTTAATTTTGGTGTGTTTTGTAATTGAGTTTTCTAGGTAAAAGATATTCAGAAGTGGTTTTGCCAGTGCCTTTTTCTGCATAAGAATTATCAAAAGTGCCACTATCATTGCCTCAAAGACTTCATCCACCTGTAGGGTTTCCTCGCACTACTGCTGCTGGCCCGTAGCTTTCCTTGTGGAGCTTCCCCGCTATCTTCACCATGGGAACAATCAGTTTTTTTTTGCTGATGTGGCTATTGTTCTCTGGATAGGATGGCTGCATCTTACTCTGATCTCTTCACTTTGAGCATTTGCCTTGGATGCCCCTGCTAGGATGGTATGGACTCTCAGCCTCTCTGAAACATACAAACCCCTCATTGTGTTAAGATGTACATCTATGATAGAAGGAAGATGTGGCCTTGGTTAGGCCTCTTTTGGAATACTGTGTCCAGTTCTGGGCACCTCAATTCTAGAAGGGTATCAACAAGCTGGAACATGTCCAAAAGGGAGCGACCAAAATGGTGAAGGGTCTGGAAGCCATGACCTGTGAGGAGCGGCTTAGGGAGCTGGGTATGTTTAGTCGGCAGAAGAGAAGGTTAAGAGGGGACATGATAGCCATGTTTAAATATTTGAAGGGATGTCATGTCGAGGAGGGAGCAGGCTTGTTTTCCACAGCTCCAGAGACTAGGACAAGAAGCAATGGATTCAAGCTACAGGAAAGGAGATTCCACATGAACCTCAGGAAGAACTTCGTGACGGTAAGAGCTGTCCAGCAGTGGAATATGCTGCCTGGGAATGTGGTGGAGCCACCTCCTTTGGAGGTTTTTAAGTAGAGGCTGGATGGCTATCTGTTGGGAATGCTTTGATGTGTATTCCTGAACAGCAGGGAGTTGGACTCAGTGGCCCCTGTGGTCTCTTCTGACTCTATGAGTCTATGATTCTGTGATTTTGTAAAAGTTGAGCAGGGTTGTGAATGACAGGGTCTCTCAGAGGAGTTTCATTCACAGCATTCTCATAAGTTGGCGGCATGTAACCTTGGGCCACCTTGGATCCTTTGCTGAAAGAAAGGTGAGATATAAATCAGTCAATCAAATAACAATTGGTTGTTGTGGGTCTGCCGGGCTTTGAGGCCATGTTCTATTAGTATTTTCACCTGATATTTCGCCGGCATCTGTGGCTGGCATCTTCAGCTCTGAAGATGCCCGCGACAGATGCAGGCGAAACATCAGGAGAAAATACTAATAGAACACAGCCTCAAAGCCTGGAAAACCCACAACAACCTATGGATTCTGGCCGTGAAAGCCTTCGACTTAACATCAAACAACAATTGCTTCACTCTGCCTAGTATTCTGCACCCTCTCAATTTGTCCAATCTCTGTAAAGCCACTAAAAATGGCCACCATCACTGCACTCATGGTCATTAATTTCATGGTTTATTCCTGTACCTTATGAAAAGTACTGTACATCCTATTATCATTCTTGAATCCCCAACTATTCAACTTCAGTGGGTGATCTTGGGCCCTTTCTACATGGTGTGACTGCCCCGCAGTTGGGACATGATGGCAGTGCTCTGCGGGTCGTGCTTCCGCATGATGTCATTGCAGTGCTGCCGCCATCTTGTCCCTGTCCATCATGTGTGTGTGGTACTTGAAAAATGGAAAAAATCCATTTTACACCTACCATGTGCAGCGCTGCTGCCTGTCCTGACCATGCAGAATGGCGGAAGTGCGCTGGCGACGCGTCCTTTCCCAGCGCAGCAATGGCAAGTGCCCAGCTGTGCTGCAGAAGGAAGAGACTGGGCCAGCGCACTCCTTTCCACAGCAACCTGGTAAGGTGTGGAGAGAAGCTTTCCTAGCATGCTCCCTTCTCTGCCAGGGCTGCAATGAAACAAAGTGATGGACCATTGCAGTGTGGAAATGGCCTTGGTTAGAGTATTAGATGAAAGGGAATAAAAATACTTTCTATCCATTTATATTATATAATTATATTTGCAGGGGATACCTGGCAAAGAAAAGGTTAAGAATGACTGAGATGGAACCATGGCAATTAAAGTGGAATAACAGCACTGTAACTGTGCAGTGTGAATGGGCTTTTATAATAAAGAAACACCAAACAAAGAAAAAGAAAAGGGGAAACTTTCCAGATTATAACAGAAAAGTAAACACATGGTTCTAGTTGCACTTTATCTTGTGTGTGTGGTTTTTGTTGTTCAAAAAATTAACAAAAAACACCCACCTTTGTATGCATTTATTGATAGCTGAAGTACATTGTCCCTTAATAAATAAATTTGGAAATAAAAGTTGTCTAACAGCTTCCAACAGGTTTTTAGAACTGAAGGTTTTTAAAGAAAGAGCTTGTGGGGGTGGACGGATGGTTATTGTTTTGAGTGTTCTTTTTTAAAAACTTCTTTTTATTATTATTATTTGTATGTTTTCAACTTCTGTAAACGTTCTGAATAGTGTAGTTCTATTTTGATGTTGATCTTTTGTGTGTTTTAGCCATATTGTACTCAATTTTGTATTTTAGCTGCCTAAGTGTCCCAGTGTTGGGGCAAAATGGAGTATAAATAAAGATGATGAAGAAGATGAAGGTAATGATGATGATATATTTTTAAAATAAACAATATTCTAGATCTTCCAGAATTTTTTTTTTCATTATTGAGTCCTTTTCTAATTATGCCAACATGGAATTTATCTTTTCAGCGAAATATGAGAACCCTGTTACCCTGTGAACTGGGCGTCTCAGGAGGGACACCAAAATGTGCTCAACTAAAGGTGGGGGAAATTAGCTCAGAGCACTGCTTAACGTTACGAGAGGCAGGGTAACGTAGCAAGATCTCGAACCCTATGTCTACGGGGTTGGGTCGGGTCGAGTCAAGGAGAACACAGAAGTTGAAATAATAAATGATGTTTATTAAATACAAGCAAAACAGTGTATGCGACACACTCATACAAGATAACTAAAGAAAATAAAGGTTGGAGTGGTATAGAGGAATTGTTAGAGGGATTGCTGGTTTGGGCGATACTTCACCTGCCCTGAAGCCCAGAAAAATAGAGAGCGAGGCTGGGGTGCGATGTAGCTCAGCACGTGGAGCTGAGGGGAGGCTTGCCAAGCAAAGCAGCAGCAAGGCGGGATGAAACTCGGGAGCGATCCGAGGAAGATCTCGGAATCAAGGGTTTTTATAAGGAGAATGTGACTGCAGGCTATGCCGTACTTGGGGGAAAACAATAGATTTGGAGTTGGAGACAAAGCCTCTGAAAGGTCAGAATCTGAATGATTGAGTTATCGTAGTGGTTCTCAATAGAGTAGCCAGTATGCAAACGCAGAGTACTTGGGTATTGTATAGTTTACCCATCAAGCTGCCATCGCGGGGCAGAGGCTCTTTTTTTTTTTTTTTTTGGTTTTATAAAACTCCGAAGGACAATACGAAGTAAAAAAGGTACAGAGACAATGCAAAGTGAAAAAAAGGTACAACAAAAATCACTCCCATGAAATGCTCAACCAGAGTTCTGATCCGCATGGTGAGAGCCCTAATATACGTATGGTATATCATTCATAAAATCAATGAAAGGGTGCCATATTTTTTCAAAGTTATCCTGTATAGTACAACCTTTTGTTACCCTTCCATTATGCGCCAGCTTTTCCAACAGCCATGTATCCCAGATTCTTCCCCACCATCTGTTGATAGAGAAATTGCCTACTTTCCAATTGGAGGCAATTTCCAATCTAGCATTTATGAGAAAGAAATTAATCAGGTCCTTGTGGTTCAATTGTTTAGATTGGGAGTCATATATTGAAAACAGCAGGAGGGTAGGACAAGCAATTACTGTTTGCTTTGTTACCATACTAACGATTTTCAAAACCTCCGACCAAAAATGGGCTACAACAGGGCAAGATATCCACATATGGAGGTAAGTACCCTTAGAACCACAGCCCCTCCAACAGTTAGATAATGCTGTTTTCATGATGTAACTCAGTTGTACAGGTGTAAGATACCACTTATGGACCAATTTAAGAGTACATTCTTTAAATTTGGTTGTGGAAGATTTATATGGGTGCGATGTCCAAATTTTCAACCAGTTTGCATCGAATATCTGAGTATTGAGTTCAGCTTCCCATCCTGATTTACTCACAAGACTTCGACCATAGGTCTCGTCGATTAAGCATTTATTAATTTTTGATGCCAACCCTTTCAAAGAGAGATCTTTTGACACACATATATTCTCAAATAGGGACAAACTACGTGGAAGTTTCCCTGTGTGGGTCAGTCTGGTAATGAAACTAAGTATTTGATACAGGGGGAATCATGTAGGAGGATCAGGGGATAACATCTGTATCAGTTCATTTCTTGATTTTGGTTTGGAGTTGTGAAATAGATCATGAATTGTAAACAGCGCTTTGTCTTTCCAATCTCTGAATTGACAAAATTTGTAATTGTAGTAGAAATTTGGGTGGAGAAGGAAAGGCCTGGTTGGTGATGGATAAGGTGCAAGAACACGTTGCCATTTTTTCCATATCAGCAATATGGTTTGTAAACACGGGTCTGAGACCTTTTTAACATCTCTATTAGTAAACTTGGAGAATATAATTCTCAATCCTTCAGAAAGATCATGTTCTAATTCTAACGCTACCCATTTAGTAGACTGATCATTTCTAATTAGTTGAACAAGTTGACTAATCTGGAAAGCTTCAAAATATAGCTGTACATTTGGAATGGCAAGACCACCGTTCTGAGATTGTGAGTACTTAACTGTCTGTGGAAACCGAGGCCTCTTATTATCAAAAATAAAGTTATTAATCAAGTTTTGCCATTTTATGAAATATGAGGACAAAGGAGTTAATGGGATGGCTTGGAAGAAAAAAAAAGCTTTGGAACAAGGAACATTTTAACTATAGTGATTTTGCCTAGTAAGGAGAGGGTAAATGTTTTCCAATGGTTAATTTTGGCCTTAATCCATTTGGTTAATGGTTTATAATTTCTATACAACATTTGGGGTATTTGTTTTGTTAGTAAAACTCCTAGATACTGAAAACTCGATGGACATAACTGTAAATTCATTATTTTCTGCCATCTCCATTGAGTAGTTAAGGAAGCATTGAAACAAAGCATCTTAGATTTGTGAAAATTTATTTTGAAGCCTGAGAATTTGCCAAAAAGGCTGAGGAGGTTAGAAATAGCTGGAAGAGAAAGATCTGGTTCTACAAGAAAGAGGAGAATATCATCGGCATATAAATTTATTTTGTGGTCTTGATGATGGATGGTGGGGCCTCTAATCTTAGTATGATGTCTAATTGCTTCAGCCAGTGGTTCTATTGCAATAACAAAGAGGATAGGTGATAGGGGACAACCTTGCTTTGTGCCACGCCGCAATGGTATAGGATTGGAATCTTTCTTATTAATGTTAATTACAGCTTCTGACTGTGCATATGTATTTTTCAGGAAATCAATGAAGGTGTCCCCAAAATTCATTTCTTCTAATACCTTAAAAAGATATTGCCATTCCACTCTATCGAAAGCCTTTAAAGCATCTAATGAAAGCATCACCAAGGGAATATGAGATTCAGTAGAATGGTGTATGATGTTAACTGCTCTTCGAATAGCATCTGCAAGCTTACGGCCAGGCATGAATCCTGTCTGATCAGTATTTAGGTATTCAGTGATAAAAGAGCTCAGTCGATTAGCCATAATGGAAGACAACAACTTAACGTCTTGATTAATGAGGGCAATTGGTCTAAATGCTTGAACTGATGGGTTCTCTTCAGATGTCTTAGGAATGGGTATGATACGAGAAGTTCTCCAACTCCCAGGTGGGGGATTTTTACCTAATACTTCATTAAATAACTGTGTTATACGAGGGGTCAATTCTGTTATCAAAAGTTTGTAGAATTCCCCTGAGAAACCATCCGGACCAGGTGATTTCCCGGAATTCAACTTTTGGATGGCTATTTTGACCTCAGATTCCTCAATTGGTCTGTTTAAAGCTGCTTTATGTTGTTCACTCAATTTCTTAAATTTGAATATTTGGGCAAATCCATCTATATTGAGATCTGGTGGTAATTCAGATGAATATAGATTGGTGTAGAACTTTTCAAATTCTAAAGAAATAAATTTTGGTTGTGATGTAATGATATTATTCCCTGTAGTGGTGCTTGCAATCCATCTTTTTTCTGCTTTCCTTTTCACTAATCTAGATAGTAACTTAGAATTTTTATTGTTATGTTCATAATAGTATGCCTTAGTGTACATAAGCGATGTTTGGATTCTCCTCAAATCTAATTCTTCCAGTTCAGCTTTTTTCTTTAATAAGATCTTAAAAGTGGACATGTCGGATATAGATTTATGAGCATGGGTTAAGTGAGCTATCTCCGATATAAGGACCCTTCTTTTATGTTCTCTGATTTTTTTCTGTTTTGTTCCTTCTTGTATGAGATGTCCTCTAAGTATTGCTTTCAAAGTATCCCACAGAAGGGCTTCAGGTATATTTTTGGTCCTATTCTCTTGATAAAAAGATTTAATTATGCTATGAAGTTGAGATTTAAACTGATCATTTAGAAGAAGTGCTGAGTTAAATCTCCAAATTTTAGAGGGCGGAGATGCAGTGTTACTAATCCAATCTAAAATTAGGGAGGAATGATCAGAGTATAGTATTGGTTCAATAGAAACATTTTGTATAAAGGGAAGAAATGATTTATAAACAAAAAAGTGATCAATCCTGGAATAAGAATTGTGAACTGGAGAATAAAATGTGTAATCTTTATCAGTCGGGTGGATAGTTCTCCATGGGTCCAATAGACCCTTATCTGTTATTATCTTGGTTAGCCTAGAAGACTGGGATAATTTATCCTTCTCAGAGGGAGCTGACCTATCTAGAGACGGATTGAGAACTGAATTTGAATCGCCCCCCAAAATGACTTCGCCCACTTGCATATCAACTAATATTTGAAGAAACGATGACATGAATGTATCGGGGTCAAGGTTAGAAGCATAGAAGGTGGCCAAGGTGACAGAGCAACCAAGAAGAGAACCTTGTAAAATTATATATCGTCCTTCTGGATCTTTTTTTATAGTACTCAGAGAGAAGTCTAAACCCTTTCTGAATATTATGGCCACTCCTTTGCTCCTACCTGTACCTCCTACTATATATTGGTCTCCTAGTTCAGCAACCGGGAGAGCAGGTTGAGATTCTCTATTGTGGGTTTCCTGAAGAAAAAGGACATCTGGACATAAAGGTTTCAACTGTTTCCAAATTTTAGCTCTTTTAAGATGGAGACCCAACCCTTTTACATTTTAAGAAATTATACGAATAGAGGTTTTATCAGCTGGATAATTTCTTTTAGAGCTTCTCATCCGCAATGTATTGGAGGGCAACCCAGTAGGCAGGGAGGTGCTTGGTTGTAAACATCCAGAAAAGAGTAAGTCCAAAGCATGACCAGATCTAAGGAGTGGTATACTACAGCTGGATGTTTCCTCAGTAGTTGTCTGTCAACTGTCGAATGTAATCAAGTCAATAGCGCCTCCAGCGTCTGGTTGAACACATCCATTTACAGACTACTTTGTTTTAGATTCTGGGAAGTTACAGAAGTCTGACTCTTGAGGTGGATCAGATAGAACCAATGTTGAGTTGCTGAAAAACACGGGGTTCATTTCAGCTTCTACAACTTGCATTCTAGGAAGGGACGAGCTTGATTTTTCTGTATAAACTGGAACAGTGTAGTCTAGGGCTGTTTTCAATTTATGCTCTGTAGAGTTAACTGTCTCTGATAAAGCATTATTCGCTTGATAATTGGCTTTAAGTGGTTCTGGGTCTGGAATTGACAGTTTAGCTGGGCTTGACATAATTTGGCACAGCCTCTTCCACATACTAATTTGAATGCTTTGAGGTAGCTTTAAAAAATTTTCAACAATAAATTCCTCAGTGTTAACGTCCTCCTTTGTTTGAGTTTGGGGCTCAAATCTTGATTTGTCCGCTTTAGCCCTTGAGTCAATTCTGTTGCATAGGTGGGAAGATGGTAGCAAATTTTCTTTCACTGGGAGTAAAGGTTTAATAGATAGATTTTTAAAAAAACGGGCTGGGAAAATGCCAAAAGTTTTAAGGTATAGTCTCTCACTCCTCATACGGTTTGGAAGAAATGAATTATTAAAACTTAATAAATACCTTGTATAATATACAGATGAAGAAAGAAGTTCCACTGAGGATAAATTCGAAGATCTTATCTTCAAAATCTGCTTGAGGTGTTTGTTGGCTCTGGGGACTGAATTCCATTTAAGGCACTGCCCATTAAAGGGGTAAACATGTATTACCACTTTGGAAGGTTGTAAAGATAGACAATAATCCCTCCCCTTAGCTGCTAAGTTATTTCAATCTTTAAAGTACTGCACAGCTTCATGTTGATCTTTCCCTGGTTGGGGGCTGGTGCCGGGATCAGAGTCAGTAGGAATAGGCGTCTGACTGTTAGGAGTTAATTGTCTCTGTGAAAGCACTGAGGTCAATTGAGTTACGGTGCTTAATACCTCTGTTAATTTAGAGCTGACAAGTTGTAAAGTCTGAGCTGTTAGCACACATTGTTCAGCCAATAGTTTAATATAGGAGACACTTGATTGATCCTTTTCAGCTGGGGCTACAGCTATGTCTCCCAAAGCCTCATCTCCTAACATGCTGAGCCCATTATCCTCACTACTTTTTTCCTCCTCCAGAGGAGCAAATCTATTCACTGAAGTTACCTCAGAGGACTGTGAAGCAGCAAATTCTTCTATCTTGCTTTGTTTAAGGTTACTTGTACCTTGCGGAGACAATACTTTTTTCCTCCTTTTATTTGAATTGGAGCGAAGTTGGTTATCCAATAGTATAGGCGAAATAGCTCTTTTCTTCCTTTTGGTCATAACTAAATCTGACTGTGTTGATAAACAGCTGTCCTAATTCATCCCCTTAAAGTCAGTTCTCAGTTAATATATTAGTGGGAGGAAAGACCTTGTAAGTTCTTAAACAGCTTTATCTCAAATGTAAGATATTGCTGCTTCCAGTTTGTCCCCTCTGTTCAGTTGTTCAAAAAATAGAAGCCAAACAAGGCCAAGCAGAGCTCCTTCTGTAGCTTTATATCCATTCAATATTCTATTATAGTCCAGAAAAACCCTTGCCTTGCCTTGGCTGGATACTTGCCTTTTCTGAGCTACGTTCCACTGAGTATCTCCTCAAGATGCCCCAAACAAAGTTCTTCTCACAGAGAGAAGAGTTAAAAAGTTAAAAAGTTAAAACAGGGAATGTTGTAGGAGCAGCTGCGTTGGTTGTCAAACAAACAGACCAGCACACGTAAATCCTTTCAAGTCCACGTTGTTTTGAGCCCAGAAGAAGCGGTAAGTAACAGCACGGAGCGATTCCTGGCCTCTCAGAGGCTCTTTTGTAAGTGGCATGCATACTTAATTAGAGTACTTGCCTGGAGGTCTCCTAAAGCAGTGAGTCAGCTATTTCTGGCCTGCCTGTATTGTAGTTTGAATATTACGGCTATTAACGGCCGAGCTTGTTTATGTGCTTGCCTTGCAAGCACGTGGAAAGGAATAGAGAAGTGCAGCTGAATTGTGATATCAAGGGATATCTTTTAATATCCCCAAAGCTCAGACTAGCCAGGGCAGTAACAACCCATCAGCGTAAGAATGCCCCAACATGCACCATTTTATAACTCGTTTACGTTGAGTCTCATTTGCCATTTTAATGCTCGTTCTCACAGTTTTGAGAGATTGTTTTGAAGATCCTTACAATCTTCCCCAGCATTGAATCATCCCCAATAATTCTGTGTTTTGTGTAAACCTGTAAACTTGACTACGTACCCTAAGTCTGTAGATTGTTAGGAGACAGCCAGATCTGTACAGCACCCCTGCAAAGATACACATGTGTATGTCCTAAAAAAGGAACCTCCCTGTCTCTCTGGCCTAGGAGAGCAAGGGTTTGCTAAAAAGCCCCTCCAGTCAAAATCTCGTAGTCGGTATCCATTTCTGAAGTAATAAATTCTATTTATGCCAGCATTAGATGTGTCAAGTTGTTGATTAAACTATTGAAATAGTGAATACTCCCTAGGCAAGATTCTGGCCCTTTCCAGACGTGGGGGGGGGGTGCGAAAACGGGACTCACAGGATTTCCTGAGCGTCTGGGCGAGTCCGTCGGGACGAGGAGAAGTGCGAGCTCGTCACTCCGCACTGCTCCGGCATCCTAAATGGCAGCTTCCGGTTCGTGGAGGCTCTCCACCAACCAGAGAAGCTCACCAGCCGAAAGCCCGCCCCCGGAAGAGCTGCAGGCACACACTTGTGTGCGCCTGCAAATCTGCTCCGGAGCACGGCGACGGAGCAACACGGAGTTGCGTGCTCCGTGCTTTTTAAAACCTTCTAAAAAGAGGTTTTTAAAAAGCGCGCTGCGCGATCAGTTCCGGTTGCGCAGCTTGAGGTAGCGCAGAACCGGACTGAGGTACGGAACTGCAAAAAGTAGTCCGACCCAGTCCATTCTACGGTGCAGAAGACCTCCGTCGGAGGTCGCTCTGCACCATTTTAAAAGCCCAGTGCGGAAATGGCCTCTGTCTCTCTCAATATGTGGCCTTGCAGTTGGCAAATGATGCATTACAGACAGGAAATGGCATGGATAGGAAATATCACCTTTGGAGCAAGGGTGATTGACACACTTTCCTGAGACCTTTGAGACTATCCAAGAGAAAGAAGATGGTAGCATAAGCTTTTGTAGACTTTTTCATCTGATGAAGTAGACTTAAGTCTATGAAAACTTATGCTACTGACTGCTTTCTCTCAGTCCCAATTGTGCCAAGAGATCCCTTTGTATATTGATCTAGACTAACACAGCTATGCCTTTGAACCCCACTTTAGTGATATCTTTCTTAAGTGGGTACTTGTCTGACATGTTACTGCCTTTTGTTTAACAGATAATAGGGCAATGTCTCTCAGGGAGTCCAGATGGACACCCTTTGTTTGAGGAAGTTCTTTGTTTTAGAGAACTTGTTTTAGAGAACATGTTCATTTTTCCCCCTGTTTGAAGTATTTAAAAAAAGAAAACAAACTGAAAGGTACTTACTCTGGAGGGTGGTGTCTACTTCAAGATCTTGAGCTCCCTGCCTCTTCATTTTGGAGGCCCCTTGCTGAGAATCACTGGCTCCTCTTTAGCCCTCTACTGCTGAAATCACTGCCTAAAGTAAGGTCCACTCCTTTTAGTTGCAATCACTCTTTCAGTCACTCAAAAACTGTGGTTTTGACTAGAGAAACTTCTCTTTCTTAGTGCTTGTTCGGTCACGAGGACCTTGGGTAGCTTGATTTCCTTATCCTTCTATTTTTCCAGGAGTGAGCCCTAGCTTATTGCAAGTCTAATGAGACCAAGGCCGTTTCTGCACTACACTGTTATACTGCTATTATTCCATTTTCAACATCCAGTGGAATCCTGGGGTTTGCAGTCTAGGGAGGGGCATTTAGAATTCTCAGCCAGGAGCTCTTTGGCCTCAGTAAACTACAAACCCCAGAATTCCACAAGATGTTGAAAGTAGAAGAATAGCACTATCACAGTGTAGTACTGAAATGGCCCAAGGAGAGGTAACTTCTTACACCTGTCTTTTGAAGAATACTTTCTTTGCCCATTGTAGGTCCTCCAAACTGCCCACTCTTTTTCTGGTGTGTGTGTGTGTGTGTGTGTGGTTTAGAGAAAGTGTTATTATTGTGTGCCCTTAAGTCATTTCTGACTTATGGAGACCCTAAAGTGAACTTATCATAGGGTTTTCTTGGCAAGATTTGTTCAGAGGTGATTTTGTGAGTGCCTTCTTTAGTGTGACTTGCCCAGGTTCACCCACTGGGTTCTGATGGCAGAACAAAATTACATCATCATTTTGAACTTCTTTTTTCCTCTCTCCCCTCCCTCCTCTTACCAACCTCTCTAGCTTCACATTACTTAATTACAAATCCTTACAACATTGCAAGTTTGCTCATTTTTGGGTTAGAATCTCCCTGTCTTAATGTAACCTGTTAAATATTTATTGTATTCTACATATTCTTTTGCCATTTGTGAAGCTCTGCCATAATGTTTGCTATTGCCCAATGCAACTAAGTCAGCCCTCCACATTTGTGGGTTTGACTTTCATAGAGTTGATTATTTGCGAATTTCTTCAACCCTGCCCCCCCATCTCAGGCCCTTCTTTTCCAGGGGAATCTTCCCTCTTGGCAGCTCTGCTCAGGCTGTACAGCCCTTTAAAAGCCCACCTCTGGTACTCTTCTCCTTCCACCAGTTACTACCTGGCCAACTTTGGACAATTCACAGCCCGATTTCTCAGTGCCCACAAACCCTCTACTGATGCCCACGCACACACCCAAGTAAGGACATGAGCGCGAGAGAGGAATTATAAGGCCACCATGACAACCTGCCCCTCTTCCCTCTCCTTTTCCTGACCTGGTTTGGACCCTGGGTGTGAGTTCTCCCCACCGTGCCTTGCCCCTCCTTCCCACAGACACACACACACACACACACACACATTTAGATATTTGCGATTTTTCCACTTTTGCGAGGGTCCTAAGCCCCTAACCCTACAGAATGTGGAGTGCCAACTGTAGTGTGGATTTCTTGATTGCTATGTGTTCAATAAAATTCTCCTTTTAAAGAGTTCTGCCTGAATGTGAGTTTTTGAGTCTAATTTGCCCAACACACTCTTGGCCAAGGTCACAAGATCCCTGATAGGTATGTGTGCTCAGAACATGTATGAATTCACGCAAATTCTCTGAGGGCATAACTGTTACTATGCTGTAGACCCCCACTCCATGCTACAGTCTAATTGGCAAGAAATATTATATAATTGGCAATATAATTTCTAATATAAAGATCACACACTTATAGCGGGAAGACCTGTGGACAAGGACTCTTGTTGGAAGCTGCATGCTAAGACAGATGACTTCAGCATGACCAGATTCTAAGATCAAAAGGATTAGTCAGAAAACCCAGCACTGATGGTCTTTGATAATCCTCTCAGTGACCCAGCCTTCAATGGTGAATGTAACTGACTCAATGGAGCAACTGATGGACATCAACTTATAACCTCTTCCTGTTCCCTCACCTGCCCAGACATCAAGAGGCTATCATGACTCCCATCAGTGCTTTGTCACCTAAAGATAAGACCATTAGTCCATTCTGGACCCCTGTTGTTTACCCTGTCAGAAAACAATTAACACATTCCCCTTCAGGGCAGGAAACAGGATACCTGGCTTCAAACCTGACAATTCATAGTACCTTGGGCACATGTAGGCATATCACTCTGTCCATTGGCTCCCGGATTCTTGTGCCATGGACTACCCTCAAACTCTTGTTTGAGCCATCTTGCTTCAATCTTCTGCAACAGTAATTATCACCCACTTTACCCCAAAATCTCTTGCTATCCAATCTTTCTCTTCTTTACCTTCTCTGGCCTTGTGTAGTTTTGAGACTGCTAGATTGCCTGTGTGTATTTTTGAATTCCCCCAATAAAAGCATTCTTTTGACTCTCAGCTGGTATCCCACAGTTAGTACTGGTGTACACAGGTGAAAAGGTCCCATAGTTACCCCCAACTCACCGGCTTCATTTGAGCTATAATTCCTCCATCTTTCTAAGGAGCTGCTGGAGCTGCTAGAGGACCTCAAGGTTCACCACCTGTTGGGGTAACATAACTGGTAACAAGATTATTTATGTGAAGTTAAAAAAAAATCAGCCCAAGTATAGATATTTGGGGGACCCATATCTCTGTATCTATGGCAAGAACTGGCCATTTTAATTCTCTGCTTTCCATTTTTAAAACCATTTTGCAACCCATGATAGGACTTTGTCTCTTTTCCCATGACAGTTAAGTTTGCTCAGAAGTCTTTGGTGCAGGACTTTGTCCAATGCCTTTTGAAAGTCCAAATAAACAATGTCTATTGGATCACTCGTGCCTGCATGTTTATTGACATTCTTAATGAACTCTGAAAAGTTAGTGAGACAGGACTTCCTTAAGGACTACACAACCCTCATAGACAAACTGGGAAAGAAAAGAAAAGGAAGCCCTGTCTGCTGTTGGGAAGGGGAAGGGGAAACTTGTTGAGGCCAATGGCAGCAGTAAAACAGAGACTTTTTCCCAGCCAGAATCAGAATGTTTTACTGGCCTCATTGGGATCCTTAGTCATACTGCTCTCCCCATCAGTTTAGTGCTTCATAGATGAACTCTGAATTCTCATATAGTTGTGTACCAAAGAACAAATGATTCCATACTTTGTACTGATGCCTTTAATTATCTAGTTAAGTGGTAACCCAAGTAAGTCTATATATCAGCAAAATCAAATAGTAACGCATTTTCTGACCTGTACCACTTCAGCCATTTAGATCTGAAAATGCCCCATGAAAATACATTGGCATGACAATACCCCATGAAAATGCTGCTCCTTGTACTTGACGAAGTCATATTTGAACTGATTTCCCACCACATTTTCTTTTCTTTGTCCTTCTTTGTATTTCTTCTTCTTTCTTCTTTGTGTTTCTTGTTACTTACATTCTTAATAGAACAAGATGTTGGATTTTTTTTTTTAAAGTGTTCCATGCACACAGAAATCTAGGACATCAGGGATTATGGATCAGCCTAACTTTTCTTTAGGGTGTTAATTTTGTATGTACAGAAAATGTTCTCATTTTCCTCTTCTACGGAGGAAGATGCATTCAGATGTAACATTTCCTACCTGCACCTTAAATTAGTCCAGGTTGGGGAATTTTACCACTTGATTTTGCTGATTTCTTTAAAATGGTTGTTGGATAAATTTTCCATTCATGTTAATGTATTACAGCTCGTATTGACACAAATGTCAGTTCTGCTGCCACTAGTATCATATTTTTTCTTCTTTTTCTTTTGGGAGGCAGATTTTACCATAACATTCCTTTTGGCCCTCACCTCCCCCATAGAATGCAGCAGAACTGGTAAAGATTTGTAGACCTTTTCCTATAATCATTTCACATTTTTTTCTTCTGTCATTACCTAAGGACTCTTTCAGGATACAGGAAAATATATTAAGTCAGTCCAGATTGCCCTTTGGATTAAGTAGAGCAGAAAAATGAAAGCAAAAGAGCACTAGGGGGCAGCAGAACTACCATTTGCAAACTTTTGGAAGATAGTTCAAAAACTGCAAAGTGCGTGCATATAACCCCCCATGTGTATGTGCCTTCAAGTTGCCTGTCAATTTATAGTAATCCCATGGATTTTATGGGATTTTCCTAGGCAAGGAATACTTGGAGGTGGTTTTGCTGGTTTCTTCCTCTGGAATATAGTTTACAGTATCTGGAATTTATTGGCAGTCTCCCATCCAAGTACTAACCAGAGCTCAGCTTCCAAGGTCAGATGGGATCTGGTGCTTTTAGGGTTGTGTGTTAATCTGGGACTCTGCTTCGTAAGTTTGAATTTTCAGAGGCTAAAGTGCAGCTGGGAAACCTATACAAAGCAGGTGCTGGAATGAATTGATTAGATATTATAAAATTATAATCCAACACTTTCAGAGAGATACTGGGTTGGTTATAAAGGTATACTTTTGTGAATGAAAGGAGCTTTCCTCCAACGGTCCTTCCATTGATAATGAAAGTCTCCAACTGGGAAAGATACCTTCTGTCGTAAGAAGGCACTCATTGTTTCCAGTTTACAGAACATGGGCTGAGCATTGACATGGTAAATATGGACTGAGTTGGGAAGCTGGACTTGTATCAAAATCATTATACCATGTCTTCAGTACATGCCAGTGCTGCATATATCCTTTTAACCCACCATTAACACTGGACCAGTTTGGTCATAGGAAGGAGTTGTTACAGAAAACCTTTTCCATAACTGATGGTTTTCCCAGGAGGATGGGACAAGGATGATAGATAGTACCAGCCCCAAACTGGGAGATTCTGGGAGCTATAGTCCAAAACTAATGTTTTCAAGTTCTGGCCAGCTGGCTACCATTACTTGAGGATAGGGATGATAGAATGAGGATGAGTAGAAGGCAAAAAGGAGACATCACTTTCTGGCTGCCATAATCAGCTGATTTTGGCCATTGTTCATGGATTTGACGGAAGGTATTGGGGGCCTTTTGAGTGGTGGGTGAATTAAACTCCTGTATTTGCAGGTGGTTTAGCACAATCTCTCCAACATTTCACAGATGAAAACTCGGACACATGTGGCCAAGCAAGTTCAGAATGTGGTCAAGATGGCAAAAGTGATTAATGAAGAAGAACACACAAGCTAGGAAAGGCTGAAGCAGTTTGCTTTTGCCTGAGGCTACTGGGAAGGGAAAGATTTTTCCCCTCTCCTCTCATCTCCCCTTCCTGAGTTGAATGCAAATTAATTTTGTACTTTGAACTCAGTTTGCAGTAGCTGAGGTAAGCTGAGGATAAAGGGAGAAAATGGAAGGAGGAGAGAGAAACAGGGATGCTTTAAAAAGAGCTGAAAAAAAGTGGGGCACTAGAGGATTAAACTAAACTGTCCCTGTTTAGTTTATTGAGATGTTAGCACATGAGGATTGCTTGGAGGCAAAAAAGCGCCTTCCTTTTTTCAGTTTGGGGGTTTGTAGAGTACCCCACAAGCAACACTTTCCCAACCCCATCTTAGGAACTGTGATACAATGAGTTTGCTAGCACACAAACCAGTGATCTAAGTAACTTGTCCAAGTTTCCTGCCCAGTTCAGAGGCTGTACAGGGCCTGAACCCTGATTGACTTTGTCTTGGTTGCACCACATACAAAGGTTCAAAATCTCCAAAGGCTGCTCTTTTCTACTTGTTGCAACACAAAAGAACAGAGTGGATGGCAAGAACTGGATATTTTTTTCTAGAAAAGAAGAAAACAGGAAAAGTTTGGTAACACTAACCACTTAAAATTCCTATGTGTATATGACATGTAATCTGAGTTAGAGCCACACGTCCCAAAAGGATTGAATGCCTACCCTCCGTGGCTTATCCACAAAGCTACAGCAGGAATCTATTTATGTGTCCGGGGCAGAGTTTTGGGAAGGTTTGGGGGACAGGGTTGGATTATTACTCCCCTGAACCAGTATGTTCTCTCGCTGTGCTAGCCGGGAGACTTTGGATATCATAGTGTAAACAAGTAAAATCTTTCATCCGGGCTATGGAGGCTGGATTATTGGGAGTAATCCTAGTGAAATTAAACTGGGTATGTACCTGGGGTGGCAGGCTGTCATTTGTCGTCTGCCATCCTTGGAACCACCAACTCCCTCTTTTCTAGGGTTGCCAGTTTTTTTGATCCCAATATAGGACAGCCCTCTCAGGAAAGGAGGAAGTTAATGAAAATAAAGTATATATAAAAAAATATCAGCATCCTGAAGAGTCTTTGTAAGTAGCAGCAACAGTAGCTAGTAGCAAATTTTCTACTAGCTACATTGCAGATTTGCACACATCCCTTTCCTCTCGACTGGAGCCGGGCCCACCAAAACTGAAGAATTTGCACCCTCACCTCCTGCCTGGGTATAACCCATGAAGACTGGTGACTCAGGCTCTGGCAACTCTAATCAATACAGGCGAGACAGGTTTATAGAGACAGAGCCTGCCTTCAGTCTCTGAGGGAAGGACCCCTTGTGAGAGTTCCAGGCTCACTCCAAGGGCCCTCCTTGCACAAGAACTGATGTCGACCCTATTTAGGCCTGTCTCATGTGCTACCTGTACAGCTGAAAGCAGGCATCAGACACACTCATAGAATCGTAAAGCTGGAAGAGATTACAAGGGCCATCCCATCCAACCGCCTGCTGTGCAGGAGTGCACCATTAAAGCATTCCTGACAGATGACCATCCTGCCTCTGTTTAAAAACCTCCCAAGAAGGAGACTCCATCACACTCTGAGGCAGCATATTTCATTGTCAAACTGCTCTTACTGTTAAGAAGGTCTTCCTAATGTTTAGATGGAATCCCTTTTCCTGAAGTTTGAAGCCATTGTTCCGTATCCTATTCTCTGCAGCAGCAAAAAACAAGCTTACCTCTATCCTTTGCCTAAGGCAGCAAAACTGTCTTGGGCTGGGCCTACCAGCCATGTTTTTCCAGAATCCGTACCTTATTTTCTTGCTCACTCAAAGATATATCTCTATGGATTTTAACAAGACAAACGTGCAAAATCCCACTGGAAAATTAGCCTCAGAGTTATCCTCCAGTAGCAAGGCCAATGAATACCTGAAATAAATACCTTAAAGGCATGAGATCCTGTCTGATCTTGGAAATTAAGCAGGGTCAGTCCTGATTAGTACTTGCATGGGAGACTGCTAATAAATACCAGGTGCTGTAGGCTATATTTCAGAGGAAAGAACTGGCAAAACCACCTCTAAGCAATTTCCTTGCCTAGGAAAGCCCTATGAAATTCCTGGGGTTGCCATAAGTCAACAGGCGACTTGAAGGCTCATACACACACAGCAAGGCTAATTCAATCCTTTTCTCTTTTATAGGGATAGCTCTATTCCAGAGCTTGGAAAAAGTTACTATTTGGGGCTACAGTGCCCAGAATCCCCGATCAGCATTGCCACTGGCCATAGCTCATTGTGTCATTCTGGAAACTGCAGTAATAAAAAGAAAGGAAGAAGCAAACGTTTGGAGATGGTGAATGCAAGAACAAACTAGAGAAAACTTTCATTAAATAACCTTTGGCTCCAAAAAATCCCAGATCTTACCAACTCTTCATTCCATATTATTAGAAAAAAAAAAAGATGAGAGAACAGACATTTACAAAATGCTGAACAGGTCAGCTCTAGCCTGGAGAACAAACCAGTAGAGAAAATTACAATAATCACCTCCACTACAGGAGACAGATAAGCACAGACCTATATGATGTAAAATTAAATGCTTGCATTTGTAGTGTGATAGGTACTATTACATTACATAATTTTATGCCAATGCTTCTCTACCCATTATGTGGAAGTCCTTTCCATTGAAAATGAAGCATAGTGCTTACTGTTCCTACTAACAAGAAATTCACTTAGTATGAAAACCAGACAGGAAATTTTTGTAGGGCTAATGGAAGCATGAGGACATACACATGGCTTAAGTCGGGTGTATCCTTTTTACATCACAATTTGCAGCTGTTGTGGCCCAGTAAAGACTATGGTCAGTAGGAACAAGAAATTTAGCATCTATTGGCAAATGTTTCTTAACAGAATACCTCTCCTATCATGAATCTGCCCTACCTGTAGATTATCATCTGATGCCCTTCTCTGAGTTGCTACTATGTGCATTCAAGTTATTTCCAACCTATGATGATCCTAAGGTGAACCTATCATGGGATTTTCTTGGTCAGATTTTTTCAAACAAGGTTTGCCATTGCCCTCCTTTGAAGCTGGGAGAATATGACTTTCTCAAGGTCACCCAGAGGGTTTCCATGACCAAATGAGGATTTCAACCCTGGTCTCCAGAGTCCTACTCCAAGACTTAACCCACTGAGTACCTCTGAGCTCCAATCACTGAATTTCTCTGAGTAACTCCTCCAAAAAGAGGCTCAGAAAGTGATGGCTAGGTAGATGGCCTCTTTGGTTGTGGCCTCTCATATGGGGAATACTTCCCCCAGAGAGGCCCACCTGATGTCTTTTCAGCCCTAAGTTAAGACACTTCATTTCTCCCAGGCATTTGGTAGGATGTGATTGGCAAAATTTGCTTATCTCTATGAAACGATTCTTGGGAGAAAGCGTTCCTTTAATCATATATTATTCTCATTGTTCAACATTTTTCGTAACTTACCTATAAGACTCCTATGGTATTTTTTAAGGAAAAGCTGCCCATGACCAAGAAACAGAAATAACAATAGTAGTAATGAAGATAATAATGCTTATAATGATAAATAATGAATTAGTATCATCACTAATCTATCATCTGTAGCAAAAACATCTGGATCATATTGCTATAGACAGAATAACAATAGTGCAGTCACAAAAAAAAATGACACTACTTGGAATGTGCCACAATATCCAATGATGCTTCAATAACATCCCTTCAAATATTTAAACATGGCTATACTCTCACCTGTTAACCTTCTTTTCATCAGGCTAAACATCCAGCTCCCAAAGCTGCGCCTCATAGGGCATGGCTTCCAGACCCTTCACCATTTTGGTTGCGCTCCTCTAGATGCGTTCCAGCTTGTCAATATCCTTCTTGACCTGTGGTGCCCAGAACTGGATACAATATTCCAGGTGAGGTCTAACCAAAGCAGAAAAGAATGGTATTACTACTTCCCTTGATTTTTGGACAAAATATGAATCACTGATGGTTCAGAGCTGCAGTCAGTAACATCTAGCAGACAATGAAATGAAGAATAATGGTTGTTACTGCCATTGATACCATCATGAGTGGGACTGCCCATCATCTTTGGCATCAATGGATCAATTTAATAAATTGAACAGTATAATCAACCCATTGGAAAACCATTTTATTCTCTCTCACTTCAGCAGAAAGAAAATAGTTGCTGACTTTGCTAGCTAATTTTTGTGTTTCTTGTGTTTCAGATCTAGCAAAACCATATTTGGGCAGATTGAATAACTGCAGTCTGTATCCTTAAGCAGAACTTTGAAGCATTAGTTTTGGCAAACAATGCTCATTCTGGCTGAGGGACTGTGGGATCTCTAGTCCACAGAATAGCTTTTGCAAGCCATGCCTTTAACTGTAACACAGGCCCCCCTTCCTTTCTTCGTTTATACCAGCTGAACATTGCTGCAGGCTTGTTTTTAAAAACCCAGCCAGGGATCAAATTTATGAGGGTTTTTTGTTCGTTTATTTTTAACCAAAAATCTGTGTGAAGCCAGTAGTCGCAGATTCTTCATGAACACACTAAAAAGGAAGAAGGGAGAAGAAATCTGGCAGCAACTTTAAGACTAACTGGTTAAACTCCCCTTCTCTTTTTTTTATGCTGCAAGAGAATAACAAAGCTACTTTCACAAACACATTGTGATCCTTAGGGCAGTCCAGCATGATTATAAGACGTCAACTTCATTGCCCGCTAGATGGCAGACAGAGGCTTGAGGAACTCCTGCCAGGCATGGTTTTTGCTCTCTACACCTGTTTCAGTTGGTTCATTTCGGTTCTACAAACCCAAGCGAAACTCTGCCAGCTGAAGAAGTTGAACAATTGCCTGGACTGATGAAGTGGAAATCTAGGTTCAAGTCCCCAGTCAACCAATTCACTGGGTGATCATGGGGCCAGCCACCCTCCCAGTCTGACACACTTGTTTTTTTGGAAGTGGTGTGGAGGAGAGCAATATACTTTGCCTTGACCTCAGAGGAGGAAAGAGAGGAAATAAATGCAAGTTGTCCTCATTACTGAGCCAGCGTTGTGAACTGGTTTGAGCATTAGGCTATGAACCTAATGATCAGGGTTCGATTCTTTGCTCAGCCATGGAAACAGACTGGGTGACCCTGGGCACGTCACACATTCTCAGCCTCAGAATACCACCTGGTAGGTTCACACCTTAGGGTCGTCATAAATCAGAAACAACTCGAAGGCACACAACAACAACTACCCATCATCATAATTTAATAGTGATAATAATATTTTTGAAAGGTTGAGGTTAGGCTCATGTCCAGCTTATCGGAAGGACTGTATTCTCCCATATGAACCTGATAGTCTTTTGGGATCTTCTGTGGAGGCCCTTCTCTTTGACTTACCACCCTCACAGGTACAGCTGGTAGGAACACAGGAGAGGGCTTTTTTAGTGGCTGCTCCCAGGCTCTGGTACTCACTTGCTGGAAAGCTTAAACTGAATGCCATCCTTGTTCTTTCAGAGGCAGATGAAGACTTTTTTCTTTCAGCAGGCCTTCAGTGACTGTTTGCTTAGGAGGAAAAAGGCCTTTTAGAATGTGGTGTCATAATTACTTTTTTTTTAATCTCAATGGTCTTGCTTTTAACTTCTTTAAACTCTAAAATTAATTATATTGTTGTTTTTGTTCTTGTTTTTATTTCATTTCTCCTTTTTCTCCTTCTTGAAGGAAACTACTAAATTTAGCTGCGTGGACTGGTGAATGCATGATTTTTCTCTTTCATCAAAAGGCTAGTCAAAACAGCTTTTTGATTCCTTCCAACTCAGTGATCTTGGGACCAGTTTACGTAATAACAGTCAAGCTTTCCCTCAACTGTATGACACACAAAACAGCTCTCAACTTATCTCCCCACATCCCAAATACCAGATTGTTAATCCTAGTTTTCCTCCTGACCTGCTACTGTTTTGCACTGTTTGCTGGAATGTTTTCGTGGGGAAGCATTCAAACAAGGTCCTTTCATGCTGCACACTTACAGCACTATGATTCCACTGTAACTCCCATAGTTCCATCTCACGGAATCCTGGGATTTGCAATTTAGGGAGGAGTTTCCAGATTCTTGACAAGAGAGCTTTAGTACCTCATGAAACTACAAACCCCAGGATTCTATAGGATGTAGCCGAGGCAGCTGGTGCAATGCGTCACTACAATTGTGTACCGTGAAGAGACCATACTCTGTCTCCTCTTTTCTGTACCTGATGTAATACAGTCTGAAAAACCTGCTTGCTACAGTTTCTGACCGCACACTCCCCCCTTTTTAAAAAAGGGCTGGTTGTACCATTTCTTGCTGATCTGTGCTGAGTAGACTTGGCTCAGAAGACCAGATGTAGATGTTTTCATAGTAATTGCCTATTTCTCTTTTACCTCCACCTTGTTTCTTTGGGAGCTGTACCAAACACCATTTCCCACTGTTACTGTCTGGAATGAGTAACACAACCAGGATGTCCTGGCTGCTTGTCCCTACTTTATATCTCATGTCCTAGGATAAACTAACTTGCACTGTGTGATCTGTTGTGGGGTATGTCCTAACTGCAGTGAGAACTCCAATGTATTGCTGGTATAAAAATGTCCAAGGACTTGTTTATGTGAGAAGAATCACATGTGTTCTGCTCAAGCACTGAGAGCCAGAAAACATAGGCCATTTCCACATTGCACTGTTATACTGCTATTATTCCACTTTCAACATCCTGTGGAATCCTGGCTATAGCAGTTTAGAGAGGAGCATTTAGAATTCTCGGCCAGAGAACTCTTTGGCTTCAGTAAACTATAAACCCCAGAATTCCACAGGATGTTGAAAGTGGATTAATAGCACTACAACAGTGCTATAACTATAACATAACTATAACAGTATATATATAAATGTATTTATCAGTATATAACAATGTATATATCAGTGTGTGTGTGTGTGTGTGTGTGTATTATAGAACTATAATATAACTATAACAGTAGTGCAAAAATGGCCATAAAGTAGAATACAACATTACAACTGGTAACAATTTTCTGGGACCATGGTCTTCACTTCTTAGATAGAAAACTAGTGGCTACAGATGGGCTGCATTTCATGATGACTGGGAAGAACTACTTTGGTAGTAGCATGGCAGGTTTGATCAAGAGGGCTTTAAACTAAATCCTTTCAGAGGGGTTTGAAATGATAGCTCAAACATCTGTCCAGAGGCAAGCTCTAAACATAAGGATATGAATTCTAGAGGAGAAGCTGAGGGAAAGAATGTGATCCACAGAAAATCTGACTACAAATTAATAGGCAAAAACAAACAAAGCTTAGAATATCTATATACCAGTGCACATAGTTTGGGAAACAAACAAGATGAGCCTGAAATCCTAGAGTGGGAAAGTAAATACGATTTTCTAGGCATAGTGGAGACCTGGTAGGATGATCTAGCGGAATATTACAGTTTATCTGTATAACCTATTCAAATTCCTATTCAATAATCCATTAAAAAAGAATAGATGTAGCAGAAAAAACAAATTCAGTTGTATTGAAATCCATGATATGAGTGGACCAGTTGAAAGCATTAGGATAAAAAAAAACAGAAAAAGAAATAAAAGCAACATTGTCATATTAATTTACTACAGGCCACAACCCAAGAAAAGATGGTGGATGATGCTTTTCAGGAACAAATCTCAAAAATCTCAAAGATGCAAGAATTAGTAGTTATGGGGGACTGCAATTGCTGATATCTTCTGAGGGACTAAATCTGCTAAGCATAGCCTCTCCAACAAATTCCTGCTGTGCCTTGCTGATAATTTCCTATTTCAGAAGACAGAGGAAGGAACAAGAGGCTTAGCAATCCTGACTTGATTCTAACCAACAGGGAGGAGTTATTCACTGGAATTAGTACTTTATGGGGAAGTGACCATATATTGCTAGAATTCACAACCGTGGGACAGAGCAAAGAAGTGTATAGTCAAATATGGAACTTGGATTTAAGGAAATCTGATTTTAACAAGTTTGGATAAATACAAGTTCAGGTGGAATCCTGTGGCTAGACATGTTAAAGGAAAAAGACAGCCAGCAGGGTGTTTTATCTTTTGCAGAGAAGAGCAACAAGGATGATAAGAGGTATGGAGAACAAAACATATGAAGAAAGGTTGAAGAAGGCAGGCATTTTCAACTGGGTGAAGAGGTGACATGATTGCAGTCTTTACATACCTCAAGGGTTGTCACAGAAAGGAAGGAGGCAGACCTGTTGTCTGCTAATCCAGAAAGCAGGACTAGGTCTAATGGTTTTCAGTTACAGCAGGGTGAATTTTCATTGAACATTAGAAGAAACATCTTGACAGGGAGAGTGGTTTGGCAGTGGAACCAACTGCCTAGAGTAGTGGTGGAGTCTCCTTCTCTGGATATCTTCAAAAAGAGTCTGGATAGCTATCTGCTGTAGAAGCTTTAGCTGGACATCCTGCATTGAGCAGTGAGTTAGACATGATGATCCATGGGGATCCTTCCAATTCTGTGACCCTATGATTCTATAATACAACACATACTTCTTTTATTGTGCAATATGTCCTTACCCCACTGAATTCTAGTGTCCACAATAGAAGAAAAGTTTGATTTCTACTGAATAGGCCAACCTACAGACATTCGGGACATGTCCAACGTTGTGGTTTTTACATTGGCTGGAACAGAAAATGACCCGAATGGCAAAAATCAATAGATCTTTTGGGGCTTTGCTGATGGAGAGTATGTGTCTGTTCTGCTAGAAATTCTGATTAAGTAGTAAAACTGCCAGTGGCTAAAGAAACAAACTAAGGCCCTTTCCAGAGGACGGTGGCATCCCTAATGTGGATGTGAGAAAACTGGGACTGTGACAATGCTTCTGCATGATGTCATCGCGGTCCCATCCTTCTTGTGTCACCAGCCAGTGTGATCATGTGGTATATTATTAATGGAGAAACTCTGTTAATGACCCCAGACTGTGCAAGCCTTCTGTCACAGCTGGCCATGCAGAAGGGCCGGAAGCGTGATCATGTGCTTCTTTTCCCACTGCAGCAAGGGGAGAAGGCTGGCCCCTTGCACTCCCCTCTGCAGACAGCCATTTGGGTGCACAGAGGAGTGCTGGGGGCACGCTTCCATCCTAGCAGAGGCACTGCTGGGATTGCAATGGGACGATTCATGAGAGTGTTGTCCTGTGGAAAACGTCTAAGATTGTGTTGTAAGAACTCTGTTAGAGAAGTTCTCTAAGGCCCTTTCCAGATGTGGGGGCAGAAACAACAGAACACGCTACGCACCGGATTTTGACTTCGTCCGGGCAAGTACGTCGCAATGAGAAGGAGTGCGAGCTCGTCGCTCCGCACTCCTCCGGTGTCCTAAATGGCGGCTTCCGGTTGGTGGAGGCTCTCCACCAACCGGAGAAGCTCGCCAGCCAGAAGCCCGCCCCCAGCAGATCTGCAGGCATGCACTTGCGCATGCCTGCAAATCTGCTCCGGAGCCAGGCGACGGAGCAGCACGGGGTTGCGCACTCCATGGTTTTTAAAAACCTCTAAAAAGAGGTTGTTAAAAAACACGCCACGCGACCAGTTCTGGTTGCTCCAGGGTGGACTGAGGTATGGAACTACAAAAAATAGTCCGCCCCAGTCCACTCTACGCTGCAGAAGACCTCCGTTGGAGGTCGCTCTGCACCGTTTTAATAGCCCAGTGCGGAAAAGGCCTCAGGGTGCTAAGTTAACACTGGACTATGCTAGCTTTTTCATGTTTGGTGGAAGTAGGAAAATAAGAGAGTTGGAAGAGTAGAAGTGGAAAGATCCCTAAGAGTATCAGTTTGCAGAAAAATTAAACCTCTACAAGCAGTTAGAATAGGTGGAGGTGACTTTAGATCACTGAAAACTACTTCATGCTATCACAGCTGCTCTTGCTAAGACATTTTTATATCTTTAAGTGCTGAGACATTGTTGCATTTCCAACCATTATTTATTTCTGGTGGGGTTTTTTCCCCTTACTTGTTTGCATATTCAAAAAACCCAACACACTGCAAATTGCTTTGGAGACATTCTTTACAACTGAGGAAGTGACAACACAGACAATGACCTACATTGTTGGTCTACCTCTGGGTGTCTTCTCTGACAAAATGTGACTCTGGATGACTAAAAGGCCAGTAGTGTTGTGAATGCATCTTCAAGTGGCAAATTTGATTAGTAGAGAAGGAAAGATAACATTCAGTTGGGTGTCTTGTATTTGCAAGTCTTGCACTGACTCACTGAAGTATGGTCCTTAACAAAGGGTTCAGAAGTAGTTAAATAAATTCAGGGCTAACAACACATGCAAGAAGATTCTCCTTCAGTCCTCCTTCAGCAAGAAGTCAGAGTGAATAATGATCTAGATTAATTGCCAGGAGAAAGAAAAGGCTTTTGTTTCTCAAATATATCATGATCTGGTTTTGACAAAATCAAAACAAAACAGTGTCAGGGATCAGTGGATGTTTGTTGCTGTGATGTCCTTGGAATGGTGAATCTGCTCTGGTTTTCAGTCTGAACTCTAAAGGAGGTATCCTAGACGAGGAATCAGTTTTAGGTTCAGCACATTGGATAACCCCTTTGAAGTTTGGACTTAAACCCAGAGTGTATTTGCTGGTCCACGGAGATCAAAACAACCTGCTTCCACTGTTCAGAATACCTTTTCACTGGAAATTTATGAAAATCCTTCAAATTAACTGCAGAAGCAATAAGTAAGCAATGCTGCTGTTGCTATAAATGGTACATACATTTCCTTTGTATACCGCCAGCAACAATACATTGTGGTCAGCATGTTGTTGGTAACATACACAAATATAGGTTCACCTTATGCATGCATATGTGCTTTTTAAAATAACTGTGGTATTTGGTATTCTTTTCTACTCTTTACAATGAGAAAAGCCCCCTGCCATCGTGGTTTTTCTGTGAGAGCCCTCCAAACAGCCGTTCCATGTCTGGTGGAGAACAAAGAGAATCAGAGAAGCACCTGGCAGATCTAAACGGAAGATATCATTGGTCTGCATCTGTCTATAGGTCATTGTTGCTGAGTTCCTTCAAGTCATTTCAGATTTTAGGAGACCCTAAGGTAAACTTATCATAGTTTTTTTTTTTAACAAGATTTGTTCAGAAGAAGTTTGCTATTGCCTTCCTCTGAAACTGAAGGAGTGTGACTTGCCTGAGTTCATCCAGTTGGTTTCCATGGCTGAACAGAGATTAAAATCCTGGTCTCCAGAGTCCTAGTCCTATGCTCAAAAGCTGATCTTCAGCCAGATGCTTTTCTGATCCCCTGTATCTCCACCAGCCATGGAATGACTGTTCAGTGATACTCTCTCTGCAAGACTCTGATTCCTCCTGAGGAAGCCACAGCAGAATTCTGCTGGAGGAAGTCTTATGCTACAGTATAAGATCTTGGTCATTGTTTGAAGCAACCTGGTGCTTTCCACATTCTGAGGCTAGAAGGCTACCATAATGGGAGTTGTTGTCCAATACCTCACCAGGTTCAGGAAGGCTTGTTTAATATATGTCGTTTCCATCAAGATCCCAGTGAGCATATGGGAATCAGCAGACAAAAAGAACAAGCATGTTAATTTTCAGGAGCCAATGTGGTATAGTGGTTAGCATCTTGGATTGTGACTGAGAGATTTAGGTTCAAGGTTCAAGCTCAGACTAAATAATTAAACTCACTGGGTGAGTTTGGACCAATTTCTCATTCTTACTTAGCTCACAGAAGCATTGTGAGATAAAAGTGGGGAGCAAGAGGAGTGTCACTGTGAGCTTATTGAAGGAAAAGTGGGATGTAAATATAACTAATAATTAATAAATATAACTAACTAGCGTATTTTCCCCAGCGTTGCCTGGGATTTTATTTTCCTCTTAAGAACTCAGCAATCTGTCTTCTCCAGTACCTGTAACTTTTCCCTGTATTCCCCAATCCAATATGTATTCAGAGTTGTTAACATACAGAGATTGGGTTCCTGAGAGAATACACTGTCCTCCACTTTGCTGTTAGGCCCCGTATCCATAGCAACCAGCCTATTCCAGTACCTGTAACTTTTCCCCATATTCTCCAATCCAATCTGTATTCAGAGTTGTTAACATATAAAGGTTGGGGTCCTGAGGGAATGCACTGTCCTCCTCCTTGCTGCTAGGCCTTGTTTCCATAGCAACTGGCCTGAGGCCCAGGAGCTCTCAAGCTGAAATTCTAAAGGCCTCTTCCTGAACTGCCAACCCCATGATTCCATAGAATCTTCACAGCCAGCCAATCATATGAGGTCTTCTCACCTCACACACCCAATCGTATGAGGTCTTTGTCTGCCTGATGCAGACAAACAGACAAACTCACAAACTTTGATTTTTATATAGTAGTCTAGTAAATGTTGTAGTTTGCAATACATGTTAAGAGGATATTAGATGCTGATACTGAGTAGTCTAGTCACCTTGGTTTGAAATCTCCTCCTTCTTATATGGCAAATTTACTGCCATATATTTACTGCTCTTACTAACATTAAGAGGAGTTTGACAGCTGAATATGCTGCCTCAAAATGTGGTAAAGTCTCATTCTCAGCAGGTTTTTAAACCAAGGCTGGAAGCCATCTGTTGGGAATGCTTTGATTGTGTATTCCTGGGTGGCAAGGGGTTGGACTGGATGGCCCCTATGGTCTCTTCCAGTTATTCTGAAATTCTATGAAATTTGAAACTAGGCTAGAACCTCCAGCCAGGAAGGATTTAGATCATCAATTGCCAAAAAACAGATATGGGAGTGAGATGTTGCCTTCATGTCTTGGTCTGTGGTGTGAAGAGAATATTGGATTAGATAGGCCTTTGGTCTTTTTGATCTGTTTTGGCATTTTTGGGATTCCATGTGACCTCCAGATGTTCTGGGTTAAAAAAAATGTTCTCAGGACATGCTGTAGTAGCCTACCTTTGCACTATTTGGGGTAGGAGAAAGCATTTTCTATGAAAAGCCACAAAAGCATTTCCTGAGGGAAGTCAACTTCTGAGGAAGGGGCTCTATGGGCATCCAGGAGACCTTGAAGCTGCGCACCCATCACTGCCCCTGAACAGTCGCGTAGGGATGGGGGGCAGCTTGCTTCGGGTGGCAATGTTTTTGGGGTGTCCCAGCCCGTAGCCATGCCCTCACGTGCCCTGGCTATGTCCCCACGTGTCCTGGCCACACCCCCATGCACCGCAGCCATGCCCCCAAGCACAGTGGCCATGCCCCTCGCACTGTAGCCCCACGCCCTCCCCACACTCCAAGCTCGTCCACTGCCCCTGAAACTTAAAAAAGAAAAAAAATTACACCCCAAAAGTTCCCTAGTGACTCTAAGGGGGCTGGGGGGGAGCAATTTGCCACATTCCTCCAACCTGCTATTTTCAGCCCAGAAAATACTTTAAAAACAAAACCAAACACAAAGCCTCTAGGAGATCAATTTCTAGATCACTTCCTGTTGAAAAACGGGCTTCTCTTGGACCGAAAATTACTTGGGAGGGGGAGGAAGATTGACAGCCAGCGTGGTGTAGTGGTATGAAGGTTGGTCTAGGACGCTGGGAGGTTCAAATCCCCACTTACCCATGGAAACCCATTGGGTGACCTCTGGCAAGTCACACTCTCTCAGCCACAGAGAAGGGCAAGAGCAAACCCCTTTTGAACAATTTCTGGCAAGAAAGCTCCGTAATAGATTTGCCTTACGGCCACCTTAAGTCAGAAATGACTTGAAGGCATACAACAACAATGACAACAAATGGGAGACTACTATAACTGCTAGGGGCATTTGAAGGCCAGATCTTGGGTTTTTTTCAACATGAGGGGTTGCTGGGAATGCTTGGGGCCACAAAAATTACTTGAAGGATTGTATTCTCCCTTATGAACCTGCCCATGTTTTGAGAACTGTTTGGGAGAGACTTCTCTCAGTTCCGTCACCCTCACAGCTTCATCAGTTGGGAAGACAGGAGACGGCCTTTTCAGTGGCAGCTCCCAGGTTCCGGAACTCCTTTCCCAGAGAGGTTAGATGGTACCCTCCCTACTCTCTTTCCACCGACAGGTGAAGACCTTTCTGTTTCGACAGACCTTTGAGGACTGGTTGACCAAGACCCATCCCACCTAAACAATGTGCTGGATTTTCCATTTGCTGTTTTTGTTGTCTTTTTTTAGTTTTATGTTTTTAACTCATTTTAATTTTTTTTGAAAGTTTAATCACTTTTTAACTTTTCAATGTTGTGCATTTTTCACTTTTAAAAAATCTATTATAAGCTGCCTTGGGTCCTAAACATGGGAAAATGTGATATAGTAACAATGACAGCAACAACATGGCTATAAGTGGCCTGTGGGACACACTTTCCCCGCCCCTGCTGTAGGGTAAGCGTGGGCAACCTTTTTCAACCTGAGGCCATATTCAAGTTAAAAATAGTATTTAGGGGCCACATTGCAATATTGGTAGAGCAAAATTTAGCTGAGAGGTAACAACAACAACAGCAAACCAATAATGATATGTTGCCTGCCTCTCCCCAAGGCTTAGGAGGATTATGGGAGCCAATGACTTGAGGAGAGGTATTCCAGCCTTTTAGAGTTGTGGGGAGAAAATGCAAAAGCTGAGAAATCCCCAAACCATACTGTCACAAGGAAGAAAGCTGGCTTTCTGGAGAAGCCGACATGGGCCATTTCCATATGGTGTTGCAGTCTCGCCATGGAGACAGAATGGCAGCAATCTCCACAACACTGCTTCTGCACAACATTGTCATGGTCCTGCTGCCATCCTGTCCCCATGCGTCACCATTGTGGGATATACTCTTAATGGATTAAATCTGTTAAGTACCCACAATCATGCAATGCTCCTGTACCTACCTGCCATGCAGAAAAGCAGGAAGTGCGGTGACATGCTTCCTTCCCCGCTGCAGCATGGGAAGATGGCTGGCTGCAATACAGAAGGGAGGAGTGTGTCGCTCATGCTCCCTTCTGCAAGCAGCCAGCCAGGTGTGGAGGGGAGCATTCCTGTTGCACTCCCTTCCCAGCAAAGGCGCTGCTGGGACTGCAGTGGGACATGTGTGAGAGTGTCATCATGCAGAAATGGCCATGGAAGCCTCCAGACACCAGTGTTTATCACCTTAGCAGCCTTTATGTTCTTGAGTCTCCTGCTTCCTGCATTCCACAGGTGTAAGTAATCCACTAATAACCTTAAGAATTTCAGCTAGCTTCCTACTGCCCTCCCTCTGTTCCTACAGTCCCTTTGGTAGCAGGATATCTGGAAAGCCAACATCATCCCCACAGTTGAGCTTTTCTGGAGTCTGTGTGGTTCATGCAGCATTAGCCACTCCACAAAATCACTTGCCTTTACTCACACGAAGGAACTATGTTGTACCGCGGAAATCCTGATAGAACCCCATGATGTATAAAACACTTCTGTGATATACACAGTGTTCCTTATGTAACTCTTTCTCCATCCAGTACAAGCAGCCCACAGCAGTGCTGTACAGCAATGTGACAACAGAGTGATAGAACTATTGCCACATATTCAAATCCTAAAACCCTTTCTTTGTCAGCTTAATCCTTTCCGGGTACATTTGGTTTGTGGGTCCTGGCACGTTTCACTCCAGTGTTTCCAAATGGCTGAAACAGTTTCTGTGTTGGAGAAGGTGGGTGAAGTTCCAGGAAACCAATGTGTGGGAACTTGGAAGAAGTCTGCTGGAAAGCAAAGGTAAGCAAGCGACACAGGTTGGTAGGGATTTATTTGTATGTAGCATGTAAAGCATCACATGCCCTCAAATGTGCCTTTTTAGAATTTTCATCAGAGACCTTTTTCCAAATGTTCCAGTGGTCATTCACCAGGCATGGTATTGTAGATGGATGCAGGGGAAAGAGTCTTTTCAGTGGTGGTACCTTGTCTTAGACATGCTTTTTCACCAGAAAAGGCTAATGTGGAGTCAGGATGGTATAGCGGTTAGGATGTTAGACTGAAAGTTCAGAGATCCAGATACAAGCCCTCACTGAGCCATGAAAAATGCTGGGTAACCTTGGACCAGTAAGGTAACTGGACATGCCACCTGTCCCTTTAATGGCTGTGTAGAAGAGGCAGTTTCAGCAGGTGAACCAGGCAACAAGTAACATCTGCTGACATTCCCTTTTCTACACAATCATTAATGGGAGAAGAGGTGCCTCAAATTTCTGTGCTGGCATCTTTGTGGGTCAGAAACATCAGTCAAACTGACATACCTCACCAGAAAAATATGACCTGGTATGCTGGTTTGAGCTCATTGGAGAAAAGATGGGATGTAAATGCAATTTTAAAAAGTTGAGCCCAAATAACATACCTCTAATCATACTTGCAATATGTTTCAGCTTCAAATCTGTTTTTTTCCTTTCTGTCACTATCTGATTTTATGGTGCTTGACTATATTTTGTTGTTAATGTATTTTTATTTTTAATGCATTTCACACATTTTTTGCATTCCTTAGGTTCCCTGATAAATTGTTCAATGGTGGGATATAGATATTGAAATAAAACAAACACAATGTCAGAAGAGATAAAAATGGGTGTCTTTCAGGCTTTAAATTTTTGCAAATGTATTGTTCACTTAGGTTGTTCAAACTAGTATGTGGAGGGCTTAATCCTAATGGGTCTTCTTCAATTTATGTCCAAATATCCCTCCCTTGTACTTCTAATATATAACTCAGACACAATTTACTACTCGTGCAACAAAATTAAAAAGCATTATTCTGAGATGGTTAACACTGACTGTGGCACATCAGACTGCCACTAGTAAATCACATTTTTGAAAGTTTCATGTGTTATCAGTTTTCCACAGGTACAAAACGAATGGGAAATACAGTGGGATAGGGTAGAGCCATTTTCCTGAATGTGGACTTGTGTTTATCTTGCAAGGAGTTTTGATTTACACAGCAAAGCCCTCAAAAATGGTATCCCACACTTCCAGTTTCAAGTGGCTCAGTTCATAGAATCATAGAGTTGGAAGAGACCACCGAGGCCATTGATTCCAACTCCCTGCTATGCAGGAACACCCATCAAAGCATTCCCAACAGATGGCCATCCAGTCTCTGCTTAAAAACCTCCAAAGAAGGAGACTCCACCACACTCTGAGGCAGCACATTCCACTGCTGGATAGTTCTGACCGCTAGGAAGTTCTTCCTGAGGTTCATGTGGAATCCCCTTTCCTGCAGCTTGAATCCATTGCTCCTTGTCCTACTCTCTGGAGTGGCAGAGAACAAGCCTGCTCCCTCCTCAACATGACATCCCTTCAAATATTTAAACATGGCTCTCATGTCCCCTCTCAACCTTCTCTTCTTCAGGCTAAACATACCCAGCTCCCTAAGCCATTCTTCATAGGGCATAGCTTCCAGACCCTTCACCATTTTGGTTGCCCTCCTCTGGACACGTTCCAGCTTGTTGATATCCTTCTTGAGTTGAGGTTCCCAGAACTGGACACAGTATTCCAAATGAGGCCTAACCCTTCACTTTGTCAATCTTCACCTTTTTACCATACCTTCTTTTCCTGCTTATGTTGGATCAGTCTAATTTGGCATTACCCATGTGTGTGTGTTCCTCAAACCATCCATCTTCCATGCCTTAAGCCCAAGAGGAGCTCCTAAAGAGAGCTTTGTTTGTTATTAAAATTGTTTTATTTGAAGTTATTGCAATTTGAAAAGAGCAGTATACTAACCAGCATTTTATTAACTGTTCGTTTTAAATACAGCCACAATCTTTCACTTAAGTATCTAGAATTTCAAGAAGTCAAATTCATTGAGAGTAACAATAAGATTACATAATTTTAATCACCCTTCCCAAGATCTTTTTAACTTGATTTTTTAACAAGATTTTTGTCAGGATGGATATCACAATATAAATATGAAGCTGGATCTAGAGAAAAAGAATTCTGTATGTGCAGTGAAGATTTCCTGGCATCTCTCTCCCCACAACTGCTGTCTGCCCATGCATAGACGTCTCCAAAACTGCTCAAGAGGTTCTAGAAATCCTTTTTTCAACACATCTAAGGTATCTCTTTGGACCTTGGGCTACAAAAGCAAAACGAGTTGGCAGGTCCTCCCTGCCCGCCACCGGCAGAATGGAAGGTCATTATCTATTCTGAGAAGGGCAAGACTCTTTCCTTTACTGTCTCATCTCCCCTCTGAGTTAACTGAGTGCAAACTTAGGCCACTTCTACACTACACTTATAGTGCTAATATTCCACTTTAGACCTCCTATGGAATCTTGGGGATTGCGGTTTAGGATGGGGCATTTAAAATTCTCAGCCAGAGAGCTCTTTGGCCTCAGTAAACTACAAACCCTAGAATTCCACAGGATGTTGGAAGTGGGACAATAGCACTATAATAATGTAGTGTGGAAAGGCCCTGGGACATTTTAAAAGCAGCTGAAAAACTGAGATAACAGAGGATTAATCAGAATTGTCCCTGCCAAATTGGGAAGGCTGGAAGGCATGCAGAAGGGGCTTAGGCCATTTCCGCACCGGGCTAGTAAAACGGTGCAGAGCGACCTCCCACAGAGGTCTTCTGCACCGTAGAGTGGACTGGGGCAGACTACATTCTGTAGTTCCATATCTCAGTCCGCTCCGGAGCGACCAGAAGTGGTCGCGCGGTGTGTTTTTTAAAAACCTCTTTTTCGAGGTTTTTAAAAATCACGGAGCGCGCAACCCCGTGCCACTCTGTCGCCCGGCTCCGGAGCAGATTTGCAGGGGTGTGCAAGTGCATGCCAGCAGATTTGCCGGGGGTGGGCTTCCGGCTGGCGAGCTTCTCCGGTTGGTGGAGAGGCTCCACCAACCGGAAGCCGCCGTTTGGGACGCGGTGGACTGCGGAGCAGCAAACCCGCGCTGCTCCTCATTGCGACGGACTCGGCCGGCCAGAAAACAAAGCCGGTAAGCCCCACATGCAGAAAGGGTCTTAGTAAATTTTTTGCTCAATGTGCCATTGCTCTCTATTTTTTTTTTCAAAAAAGAAAAAGTTTGTGTGGTACTTCTGAAACCAGCCATTTCATAAAGCTTAATCTGATTATTATTTTAATACATCATTTCACTATTGTCCATTTTTGGATTTCAGGGATTCTTGACACTTTGTCTCATTAAAAAGATAATATATATATAGAAAAATGAATAGAAGTACAAAACAGGTCCATTTTATTTCTTCCCAAGCACACACACTGAGGTTATTATTCACTTCTGTCTTCTTCCTGTGTGAAAGAAATAAATAGAAATAAGAAAATACTCATTGCAGACGAGAATTTCTCAGATGTGAACCTGATGGCACAATCTTATATATATCTACCCAAAAAGAAGTCCCACTGAGCTCAGTGGGATTACTCTCAGGTTAATGATCATAAGGTTGCATCTCCCAGGTATTTTAACGTTGTGTGTGCCTCTCCACCCCTTCTACCTTTCCTGCAGCCAGATGTATGAAGAGTAACTTTAGCCATTAGGAGGGGCAGCAAGAAGTCTACGTAGGTTACTGCAGTGTGTTGTATGTGGAGCTGTCTTTGAAAGGAGTCTGGAAATTTCATTTAGTCCAGAAGCTATGAAACTGCTAACTGGGACTGGGTGGCACAATCATATTGTGTCAGTAGTCTGCTGTCATTCAGTCTGTTTCTTAACCCATTTGGAAATGTTGTATTTCTGTTAACTTTTTAATCATGTTGTGAAATCATATTGAATTAGTATTTCTTCTGCCTGCTCCTTCTTCCTTCAATGAGATATCATACAGAAAACACATTAACACTAGTCTTAGGCCCTTTCTGCACAAGACACCATAAACTGATCTTTTCTGTAGTTAAGGCAGATTCTCTTGAAATGCAGTAGTGACTCTGTGTTCTGCAGCTCTCAGCATTAATGCCAACTGAAGCAGAGTGCCTCTTCTGCATTTTGCCCCACTTCACTGGCCCTGATTGGCCTGTTGCTGGTGTCACCATTTTCTTAATGCACAGTAAAGTGCATTTAACGTTTCCACACTGAGGCAGCATACGGGATATATGTGGATGATGCAGCACAAAACAATTTTTTTCTGTAGTTCAAATAATGTGTCCTAGCTACCGCTTTTAGATGAGACGGCTACTGGATTGCTATGATGTCGTGTGGAACCTCGGCCCCTGAAACGGATACAACCAGTAGTTACTACGTTTTAGTGACACCATGCGGATATGGCCTTAAAGGAGCCACATTGGCTACCAGCTCACTTCTGGTATGAGTTTAAGGTGCTAGCTTAAAACCCTTGAAGGAGCACCTCTTTCTGTATATACCTGCCTAAGAACTGCTAACGGGGAACTGCTCAGTATCCCACCAGGGGGAATGATATGCTGGGACATGGTGTTAGCCCAGTTTATGGAATGCTTTCTCCTTGGAGGCCCAGTTGGCTCAACACCGGTTTCTTTTAGGCACCAAATTATTAAAATGTGCCTTTAAAAAAAAATAAATAAAGACTTTTAGTGCCCAATCTCATTACTTCTTAAAGTGAGTAACAAGGGCTCTTTCAGCCTTTTCTGCTGTTTTAACCTTCTGATCTATTAAATATCCTTTTATCCTGTCTAAATTATTCTATTGGTTTTATCTGGAATTATTTTAATTATATCTCTTGAAAAGGGGCAGAAAAGAAATGTGCATATTTAGTCTATCGTCTTGGCAGTCTAGGGTGGCTCTTGTTGTACCTTAAAGAAAGAGTTGTAATCACGTGGCCTTCCAGATGTTGTTGGACTGCAAGTCCCAGCCAGCATAGCCAAGGATAAGGCATTCTGAAAGTTACAATGTAACAACATCTGGAGGCCTGCATAATTGCCTACCTCTACCCTAAAGGTTTGTTATCTGTATCAGTGCAGGTTAACCTCTTTAATTTCACCCACTCATGATTTTATAATTGTCTATTTTCTTCCCTTATTAGTTGATTTTTTTTTAAAAAAATAAACTGTCAAATTGTACATGTTATTCCTGTTTCCACATTAAAAGTTATTTTAGACTCTTGATAGAAATACCTGTGTGTGACACTTTTATTTACACAAGAATATACATGTAAATGTATAAATGTATAAATGATCACCATTTAGGTAATTTCTCAGTGGCTATAATTTATGCATTTCTGTTCCCTTTGGGCTTTTAGACTCCCCCCCCAACAATAAGAGTTTATCTAGAGGTTAACCTCTATCTCATGGACTGAACAAAGATCTTTCATCACCATATATGCATCAATCCAATTCTCGATGCTAGGATGTCCCTGTCACCGCTAAACAACATTCATCCTTGGCAAACAACAAATGTTAAGATCATAATCATGGCCTTTTGTATTTCTACGGTCTTTTATCCCTCTTCCACCTTAGTATGCATATGAGCCAACACTCATTGGCTGCCTGATGGAGTGGGCTGCAGTTCACTAGTTCAATAAATTATGCAAATATTTAAGGATTCAGTAGACTTTCTGTTGCTGATTTGTACTTGCTTTTATACTGTTTAGTGTGTGTGTGTGCCTATCAGAATAGTAAGTCCCTCAGGGCATCCAACTACTCCAGGAGAACCCTGGGATTCTCCAGAAAACACTCCAGCCAGACTCGTTCAATTGCTGTGCAAAACTTGAAGATAGGTGGCTGGGGAGTGGTTATATAAATTATGTACTGGCCTAATCCTGTGCTTATTCATCTGAGTGGGATCTGTTCCATTATCATCATTAGAAGCAAGGCTAGCCCTATTATTAGACAATCATGGGCAGTGGGGCAGGGTGAAGGAGGGGACACAGAGTGGCCAAGGACACTATAGTGTGGAAGGAACACTGGTGGCAACACTGCTACTCATCTGCTTAAGGTGGAAGGGTGTGGAAATGAGCGTTCCTAACCTGATGGCATTGCACAAATGGCAATGCTGGGACTGTAATACTACAACGCTCTAATAGCGCCTAGTGTGGAAATGGCCTATGATTCCTGGTGAAATAATGCTCCAAATTCTACTGTCAGTCCCAATTATAATAGTCACTGCATCCATTGGATTTACATATGCGTTGACTCACTATTCAAACATTGATTGAATGGGCCTACTCCAGATGGAACTGACCAAGAGGGTTGTTTTTTGCACAGTGACAATTTTCCTGAGCTTTCTTGTCAAAATGAACAAATAGAATATGTGCATATACGTTATGTTATATATATGTTATGTTATATCATCATGTGGAATGTATATTTTTTATCTTTTATCTCTCCTACTAATTCCCCCTTCCCTTCCATTGTTTTGTTGAATAAAAATAAATAAAAAAAACCCCAAATAGAATTATTTTACAAGTCATTAGCTAACTAAGCCTGAACTATTCCTGAAATACTCAGATACTTAATGAGTCATATCTTTTCCTATTCTGAGTTGTTTGTTTCCTTAGTATTCAGAGTTGTTGAAAGAACAGAACACCTTCATTTTTTAAAAAATGGAAACTATAACTTTAATTTTAGACGCCCACCCATTAACTTATCGAAAGAGAAAGTTTTCCATAATGAAATTACCATATAATCGCTGTATTCCTAGTCTATCATCTCGTGGAAGGCGAAAATTATTTGGATTCACGTATGAATAGGTAGGATACATCAATGCACCACGAACGTTTGAATGAGCCAGACCCAAGGAATGACCAAACTCATGTGCTGCAACCAGGAAAAGGTTGATTTCTAAAACATAGAAAGCAGAGCAGACAAGCCATCATGACTATGACATATATCATGTCTTATGTGTTCTGTAAGTCTTACCAAATTCAGAGATAACAGCAAGTAGAAGGAGAGACTGAATGCAAATAATACATCACACAGTGTTTCCATAAATATAATATACAAGTATCATATTTGTCGGTGTATAAGACGCACCCATGTATAAGACGCACCCTATTTATACACAGGCAAATACTATTTGCTGGTGTATAAGCTGGCATATAAGCCACACCCCATTTTCAAACATTATTTTTTGGGAAAAAAAGCGAGGCTTATACACTAGCAAATACAGTATGTAAAAATCCCATGTAATGCCCCTCTAGAACACTTAAAACCTTGTATGCTGTTGCTGTAATAAACATCCAATTTCTGGACACACACACACACGCACGCATGCACATACACACACACACACACACACAGAGGAAATTTTGTGTTGGTTCATGAGGTCTACTCCCCCCCTACCCTTTGTTGGTACCCTGTAGATGTGTTTAGTGATACCCCATTGAGCATTTTATGCACATAGAGCAATGGTTTTAACTTTCAATCCTTAAGATGTTTTGGACTTCAGCTGCCAGAACTCCAGCCAACGTAGCTAGGAAATTCTTTACCAAGTTTTTTTTGAAAAATAGCAATGACTAATTTCAGCAATTTTCTTTCTGCTGAAAGGAAGTCTTCGGAAACTGTGCCATTTTCAAATGCTACTTGCAATTTGGGACTTATTGTGCACAAAATTTTCATGTGGTTGTCTTGCATAGAAAACAGCATTTTCTGCATCGGAAATAATCTATAGTTTATATAGAAATATTAATTCCTGCACAGAAAAAGTTATTTTCTGCACAGAAAATGCTGTAAGTTGAGGATTTGTTCTGCATAAAATTCGCACATGGTTGAGTTGCATAGAAAACAGCATTTTCTGTAGAGGACATACATCTGCATTTAAATATTATTTTCCAAGCAGAAAATGCTATATTGTGCACAGAACAACCATGTGTGAATTTTGCACCAAATGAGTCCTGAACTATGAAAAACTATGAAGATTCAGTCCAGGAATTCCCATCATCAAGGTTGCTTCAACCTTGAGAAACATGTTTTTCAACCATTTTTCAATTCTTTTCAAATATTCTTTCCATCTCTAAACACAACTAATGGACAGGAATCTGAAAGGCCAAATTATAAAACATCTAGACAATCAAAGATTGAGAACCACTGGCATAGAGCAACTGATGGGGAAAAGGAGTCCCACATGTTTGTCTGCCAAGTGGGAGAAACAGTTGATTGTAGTTTTTATTTCCATGTAATAATGTAATTTCTGAATGAAAGAAAAACTGTAAATCAAGGTGCAGGGAGGCACACCATCTGTATTTTAATGAAATGACATTACCTCTATTGGTTTCTGACCACAACTCATCCTCATCAAAGTGGGCGTCTCCACCCATGTTTGGTCCAGGAGCAAAAGCGTGAGCCAGCGTTCCACCTCTCCCATCAAAAGGGTAGAAGTCACCATGGGCTGAATAAGATGAGAAAACCATAATATTACCAGTAAAGCAAGACACTCCTATATCTCATCTATATTGTGTCCAGCCTCTTCAGATTTGCTCATATTCCATGTTAGAGCTTGGAAAAAGAAGCCTTTTAAGGTTGAAGTTCCCAGATTCCCCAGTCACCAGTGTCAGTAGCTATGCTGGTTGGAATGTGTAAGTTGCCATTTCCAAATTTTGGGACCGGATGTGTTTATAAGATATTGCTTATTGTGTTATTGTGCTGAAATCTAACATCTCCCAAGCTGATTTTTGCTTTTGCAATGGCATTTCTGATAACAGTGGGGCTTTTCCTTCTGCCTCTTTGCATTGGTCAAAATATATTCTAGACAGTCCTCCCACCATTAGAGCAGATTTTGAATGCATGTGGAAGTTCTGGGGAGAAGAAAATGCCCTTTTGCTGTTTTCTTGATAGAACCATTCTGTTGGTGGTAAAGATTAGTTAGATGCTGTCCAGAGATGCCAAAACAATGCCCCCCAAACACATCTCCCTGGATGTTTTTGGACTCCATCTTACAGAAATCTCAGCCAGCTTGGGCAAGGGCCAGAGATCCCAAAAGCTGTAGTCCAGCAGTATCTGAGGACACAAAGGTGGAATTACTATGTTAAAAGTATAGTGTGCCCAATTGCAGTAATAGCATTCAGCTTTAATGTAATTAAGAATACGTGCACACACATCTAGTTTATTATGTTTCATGAATGGCTATGCATGGATTAAGTCACCTCTCCTGCTTAGTGGTGGCTACTGGCCTCCATGTTGGTAAAGAGAGTGAGTGCGTTCCAGGTTTTGGCCTGAGCCTTAAAAGAGCTCTCCAAACTGCTAAACTTATTTTGGGGATAGGTTTAAGCACCTTGGATAGTATCTTTACAGTAAAATGCAGACTGGATCTACCTACTCAGAGACACGGAAGACATTAGCAACTATTGCTCCTATTAGAAGTTAAAGATGTATTTCTTATTTCTATTTCAACTCCCCACCTGCCACAGCTCCAGCAATTCCAACCCAGTCTCTTCTGTCTCCAGTATATGTCATTGTGATTGTTATGAATGGGCTAATTTAGTCTGGGGCAGAAGTTGCTTTCTGGAGCTTGTTCTGCTGAGGACCTGAATAATAACTCTGGGGTCTTATTGTCTTGCTCAAGTTAAATTGAATTGATGTATATGTATAGCTAGTTAGCAAAGGGATGGGGAATCTTGTTGGAAAATTCTAATATTCTCTCTCCCCCTACACTTGTTCCAAGACAAACGGGGCTTAGCTAGCATAGGGTTAATTTTCCTTTGTATGTAAAAGCCCTCTGGCCTCAACTGTTGCTCTGTGTTATTTAAAATGACTGGCTATGGTATCCAGATCATGTGACTCAGGATACACCTTGGAGTCTGTCCTTGGCCTTACATAGAAGACCACATCTTTCTCTCTCTTTTTTTTGCCCCTTTTGCAATCTTGCTTCTAGCACTGTCTCTCTGCTATGCTAACCTCTCTCCACCAAGAAGTTGGTGAGTTAAGAAGGAAGCTGCTATCTTCACTAATCCTTTTGTTAGTTAGTTAGGATCTAGTTTCTCCAGTGCATATGTAATTGTAAAGTTTATCAGTAAATCTTCTAAGTTTGGAACCTGAAACTGCCTGCCTTGTTTTGCTTTCCAAGTCAGTCTCATTTCAGGGAAGGCACACAAAGATTGGGACATGCTTTTCCTGCAACTCTGCTAAAGGAAGACTAATTCCTAACAATTTTAACTCTCATAGAATTTCCCCAAAGGGCTAACACCCTGGGAAACTCTAACTCCCAACAAATCTTCATTCTCATACATACATACATACATACATACATACATACATATATATATATATGATAGATCTTGTATCATCATCGTCATCTTCATCTCCTCCAAGATGAGTTTTTATAATTAAGCTTGCCACTCATCATAACTTTTCTGTATTTTGGAACCAAAGCATATCCAGCATTTTGGTGAACTAGAATAGGAATGAACAAAATGTGGCTTATGAGTTTGATGTGCCCCTAAGGCTGGTTTTGTGGCCCCAGGAGTCATTTCTTCGCTCACATATGTCATTTAGGGAACTTGGGGGCAATTTTGGCATATTTGGGACTCCCTGTCACATCCTGTTGTTGTAAAAAAAAAAAAAAGGCTTCTTCTGGACCTAAAACACCCTAGAGCAAACCAAAAATGTGGCAGAAATGCTCCTATGCTGCCTCATTGGCATTAAAGGACATCTGGGGCAATTCTAATGTCTTTTTTTTCCTACAGGGCATGCAGCAGGGGGTCTCTAAGGGAGGCAGTGTATCCCCCTCACCCTTGACAATTGCCCACCATTGGAATAGAAGAATGTATGGATTTGCTGACTACAAAGATTGAGAGCAAAAATAATAAAATATTCACTTTGGTTCTCAGTGGACTCTTGGTTGGATTGTTCTCAGTGGTATGGTGGTAAATTTTGCTCCCATGGAGATCCTCAGGTTGACAGTTCCCATAATGATATCCCCAAAGAAAGTCCAAAATTCAGGCAGTTGTTCTATATGAAAAACCAATTTCTACTCATTTTCGTCTTCATTAGGAGAGGTCTTTTGTAAGACTCACTCAAAAATCAAGCCATCCCAACATACTTTGGATTACAACAGAAAATAGTTCTTAACAATATACTGTTGCTGAGAAAATCCATTTGCCTTCCAACTAATGTGGGGATTGCAGCTAAGTACAGAAGAAACAGTGGTACCCCAGGATAGTGGCAGAGAATTTGGCCATTTCTGCCCTATACTGTTATAGTGCTATTATTCCACTTTCAACATCCTGTGGAATTCTGGGGTTTGTAGTCTACTGAGGCCAAAAAACTCTGGCTGAGAATTCTAAATGCCCCTCCGTAAAGTGCAAATCCCAGGATTCCATAGCATGTTGAAAATACACTATAGCATGATAAATAGCTGTATAACAGTACAGTGCAGAAATGGCTTTAGTCTCTGCCAATTAAAAAAGTCCTGGAACTTCAGCACCATGGACCGTAATTCCTCTGCACCACCGGACTTTTTAACGTCAATTCCTCATGCATTTACCATAAAGTGGACAGTTGCTGTATTGTTCTATATAGCTGTGGTTTCAACTTTAAGTCATTTTAGAGCTTTGCAAGTTTTTATTCCAAATTAGCCCTGTAGGACCCACACAGGCCAGGAGGTCATAAACTTCCCTTGAGATTCCTCCAAACTAAACTTTATGCACTCTCCAAATGATTTATATTTTTTAAATAGGAAATATGTTTAATATCAAATCCTAAGAGATTTGATATGTAAGTATGAAAATTAATTAGAACTTCGGAAAGTTACTTTCAGTATCACAACTCCAGAATACCCCAGCAAGCACAACTGAATGGCTGAGGATTCCGAGACCTGTGATCCAGAAAGTAACTTTTCCAACCTCTGCAACTGACAGTCAAAACAAGACTGACTTACCACCAGATGCAAACTGTATTTCGATATCAGCAGGTCCTGTCGTTCTTGTGAACTGGAGAGGGGTCACATCACTCCAAACCTGAAAGGCCCTTGCTATGGCTGTTTCCACTTTGTTTTCAGACATGTCTGGGGTATAGTTATTAATCCTTTGGGCAATGGAGAGAAATATTGTACTAGTAATTAGGAAACAGCCACTTCTTTAATCATCTTTCAAAAAAGGTGGAATACAACTTACCTATAAGTCAATGAATTCTTATTCCATTTTGGTGTTCCTGGAAAGGTACTATAGTCCAAGATATCAGGAACTCCGCATCTGGGCTGTTCCATTACTTCCACAGTTTCTGTGTCAATTTCTCCTGTTACAGTCAAATGGAAAAACCTCTGCAATTTTCTGATACGATCCTCCAGGGTCTCCTTGATTGCTTTATTCATGATTGGAAAGAACTTATCAAGGTAAGCCTAGTTATGCAAAGACAGAGGGAAGTCAGTTAAATGTGTGTCTGTAATGATACTGATGGAATATAAACATTTGAACAAACATCATTTCAAGACATTTTACCTAGAATTTGGAACAGTCACATTATGAACTATAGCATTCAGAATACTCCGGGAGATCTACACTGTGGATATAGAAACAGATATTTCTAGACGGCAACTGTTACAATTCCTTACCATTGTCCATGCTGGCAGGAAACTCTGGGATCTGTAGTCCAAAAATAGTCACGTTTCCAAGCTCTGAATTTTCTAATCCCCTTTAATGGAGATTAATATTAGTGGAACCAGATATCTTCATTCATTTTTTATGGGTTGGATCCATACTTTGGCATGCTTTGAGCATTTAAAATAGGGTTTGAATTAGTTATAATTAACCCGTCATATATATTTCAGTGGGACTACTCTTCAGTGGCAGATATATGGGAAGAAATCATACACTGCAGATATGTCACTTAATGAATCTCGACAACAAATGCCATTCTCAAAATACAGCAGCCCAACACTACTGGTGCAGTTCCATGCAAGGGCAGACAAGACTTTAAAGGGTTACATACCTCTATGAATTTGAGATCCTTGAGCTTTGACAGTGAGCTGCGGGACATTTTGTGTTCTACTGGAAAGGTGAAACTGCAAGGGAGCAGCATCAGAAAGCATAGCAGTATCACATGCCTCATGGTGGAAGTTGTTGGTCTCTGCTGAATGCAGCTTGCCTTTGACCATCAGTGTTTCACAGCCTGAGAGGCCAGAGTTTATATAAGCCTGACTGGTGACATGTTGTAAAAGTCCAGATGACTCATTTTATGGCATTTGCCTGCCTTTTTGTTCATGTTTCTAAACTTTTTCCCCCAACTGTCACGATTCCAAAATGATTATGAGGAAGCATTAATGATATCTCACCCACCTTCTCCTTATTGTTGACATTTCCATTGATGTCATACCTGAGCAAGAGGTGTTTTGTTTCTCATCTCCTCTATCCCCATCTCTTCTTTCATCTGCAAAAACCACAGGATATAGGGAAGTTGGCTCCTCTAAACTCAGCCAATACATCTCCTGTACAACCTCACCTTTTTTTCACTTGCCCAATCCTTTGTTTGCCACTGAGACTCATTGCAACATTTCCCTTCTGCAGAAAAACCTCGACAGGTAGAGAAGTGCAAAACTGGCAACTTGGTCACAATTTAGTTGTGTAGTTAAAACTGTGATATAGTACATTTTTTTAAAAAAAAGTATCTGTCAAAAGACAAGTATTGGGGAGCTTGTGGTCCTCTTGTATGTTATTGGATCCTTCAGTCCAAGGCAGCATATTTTGCAAAATTGCACAGATGAAAACTGAGACACATGTAGCCAAGCACCATCACAGTGTGGTCAAGATGGCAGAAGTTATTAATCAGGAAGAACACACAAGTTAGAAGGCATTGCAGCAGTTTGCTTTTGCCTGAGCCTCCCAGGCAGGGCAATATTTCACCCCTCCTGTCCTCTCCCCGCTGCTAGGTTGAGTACCAACCACTTTAGCAATTTGAACTCAGTTTCAGCAACTGGAGTAAGCAGAGGACAAAGGGGATAAGTGGGAGAAGAGAGAAACTGCGACATTTTAAAAGCACCGGAAAAAGTGGGACAACAGAGGATTAATTGAGACTTTCCCTGCCAAATCCACGTATGGATATGAAATCAACATGTCATCTTGTTTCCAGTTTTAAACACTTTGATTCCTGTTTACAGGGAGTTCCATTCCAATTTGAAATTCAATTGGAAGGACAAGACTCTGTTCCCTTCTCTCCACTACCTTTGGTTGAGCTAAGTAATTGAGAACTACATTTGCATGTTGAACTCAGTTTGCAGCAATTGAAATAAACTGGGGATGAAGGGGGAAAGTGGGATGAGGTGAGAGAAACTGAGACATTTCAAAAGCAACTGTAAAAGTGGGATGACAGATTATTAATCAGGACTGTCCTTCCCAAATTGGGACAGTTGGAGGGTATGAGTCAAGGGTCAGGGATGATAGGAGAGCAATGATTTCCTTGTAGATCCATAGTTGATTCAGCTTTGGACTGGCTCAAGGAGTTGGATAATATGCTTTCTCCCAGATCAGATTCATATCTAATATATAAAAGTCAAAGTTTGTCTGTGTCAGGCGAAGGCCTCATATGATTGGCTACCTAAGAAGATTCTATGGAATTCTTGGGTTTGCAATTTAGTGAAGGGTCTTTAGAATTCTCACCTAGACAGCTCTTGGGCCTCAGGCAGGCAGGTTACTATGGAGATGAGGCCTAGCAGCAAGGAGGAAGGCAGTGTATTTCCCTCAGTAGCCCAACCTCTGTATATTAACTCTGAATACAGATTGCATTAGGGAATATGGGGAAAAGTTACAGTTACTAGACAAGACAGTTTGGGGAATTAGAGACACAGGATCTCAAATCTTTCTAACTAGCATTACTTATGAGAAAATAAAATCCTGGGCAACACCAGATATATATGCCAGTATGAGGATAAAATGGCAAGGAGGTGAAACTCAAGTGTACTCCCTTACTATATTTTCAGTGCATCATGCACAGTGGGATTTTCTATTAGTTGTTCTTATCGTTTTGCTGCTGAAGCATGTTCATCTCAAGATCCCTATTAAACATTCCTCAGAGGGAACTGAATTCAAGCTATTAATTTTTGCTTTGGGATTCTCCTTTTCACAGTATTAAGTTTACAACCCTGGAGAACTGGAATACACACAGAGACTAAGAAGAGCGCTGCTAACTCAGGTCTATTACACCAGCATTGGACTTCCCATGTTGAAAAATAACATAAGAATCACAGAATTATAGAGCCGGAAGAGAATCCAAGGGCCATATGCTTCAACTCCCCACAGTGCAAGAATCCATAGCACTCCTGGAAGCTGTATAAACATTGTTTAAAGATCTCCATAGAAGGAAAGTCTACTGCCATCTGAGGCAGAGCAACAGTCTATCGTATCCAGCACTGGTTTCCATGTTGATGTCCTATTCAGGTAGCCAGCTGCAGCTCACAGTCCTCCAATGGAATCTATAGTAGCAGCCACAGACAAGGTTTATAAAGCCTTATCAGTCTTCTTTTTTTCCCAGCAGTTCAAGTCAGCAATAAATTCAGAGTTTCAGTTCAAGAGAATATCCAGCAGCAGTAGTCAGCATACAAAGCGAGGGTCAAGGTTTTCCAGGAATGTGAGCCAAGGATCCAAATGAATAACTCCTTGCTTCCACCAGTAATACTAGATATTTGCAACAGATTTCTCCCCACCCCATCCTTTGAACTTATTAGCCAACAGCCTCCACAACTGTTTGCCTAATCAGTGCACCTTCTTTATACAAATATTCTGAGTCTTGTGGGCTCTACCTTTCTCATCTGCACTGTGCTGCAGTAGGTATTATCCTGGTTGTGGCTGTGTGTCGTGGCCATTGGGGAGGATTCTGTCTGTGTTTGCATCTGAGTCCTGGGGCTGGGGCATGACAGTTGGCCAACCAAGTGCCTCAGAAAGGTCCACAAACAGACCTCCTTCAGTGTTGCCTACTAGTAACTGGCACTCAGAGGCATTCTTCTTCCCCGCTTGACTGGCAGTGCTTCTCTGTGGCTTCAGACAGCCTTCCCAGCCCAGATCTGTAGATTCTTTTCAGTGAAGATGAAACAAATTGGACATTACCAGTGCAAGGATGGACCCAGGGTTTATAAAATTAAAGCATCAGGATTTTTTTGATTAGCCAAGACCATATCACCTCCCCTGTCCAACATCTCTGTCCCCTCTCCAAGGCCAGAATAAGGTAGCTGGGACCCTGGAGCAATTCCACAAAATAGAATCTTGTTTTTGCAGATGTGGGAGCTCTGCTGTTAGAGTGCTGGATTTGTGTTGGAGCAGATCAGGCCTGACACTCCAAAAACCCACTCTTTATTTATTGATTTGTTTAAAGTATTTATAAATCAAAGAGCCAATATGGTATAGCAGTTTGAGTGCTGGACCAAGACTCTAGGAGATCAGAGTTGGAATCCTCGCTGAGCCATGAAAATGCAGCGGAGTGATCTTGGGCAAGTCGCACTCTCTTAGCCTCAGGGGCAGGCAAAAGCAAATCCCCTCTGAACAAATCTTCTCAAGAAGACCTAGTGATAGTTTTGTCACCATATTTGTATTGGAAATGACTTGAAGGCACATGACAACAACAATTTACCTCTTGATAGCATTTCAGCATAAGGAGCATGCGTAAGTGTATGTGTTTGTGCAGTGACAGTAACAACATTGGGCCCCTAGCTATGTGGGACCCTGGAGCATTTCCTTCAGTTGCACCATTGATAATCCAGTCTTGCCCTTCCTCTGGTGATATTGCCCTATAGTTACGTAGCTCTGTTGGATCAGGGTTGCTGGAGTGAAACGAAGATGGCTGGCATAGTTAAATGAAAAGTATTTGAGGAACCACACTTGCACATGTGTTATGCACTATGTCAGTGTCACATAACACTAGTAAAATGTGGCATTCTTGCAAAGAAGCTAGTAAAATGTGGGCTGGACAGGGCTACTGTCAGGTGGATCTGTAACTGGTTGACTGACCGTTCCCAAAGGGTGCTCACCAATGGCTGCTTTTCATCCTGGAGAGAAGTGACTAGCGGGGTGCCACAGGGATCTGTCCTGGGCCCAGTGCTGTTCAACATCTTCATCAATGACTTGGATGAAGGAATAGAGGGCATGCTCATCAAATTTTCAGATGACACCAAATTGAGAGGGGTTGCTAATACGCCAGAGGACAGGATCAAAATTCAAAATGACCTGGACAGATTGGAGAGCTGGGCCAAAGCTAACAAAATGAAATTCAACAGAGAGAAGTATAAGGTCCTACACTTAGGTATAAAAAATGGAATACAGAAATATAGGATGGGGGACACGTGGCTGGATAGCAGTACGTATGAAAGGAATCTAGGAGTCTTAATAGACCACAAGCTGAACATGAGTCAGCAGTGTGATGCGGCAGCCAAGAAAGCCAATGCAATTCTCGGCTGCATCAATAGGAGTATGGTGTCTAGATCGAGGGAGGTACTGGTATCACTCTACTCTGCTTTGGTTAGACCTCATCTTGAATCCTGTGTCCAGTTCTGGGCACCCCAATTCAAGAAGGACATGGTCAAGCTGGAGCAGGTCCAGAGGAGGGCGACCAAAATGGTGAGGGGCCTGGAAGCCATGTCCTATGAGGATAGACTTAGAGAGCTGATATGTTTAGTCTGCAGAAGAGAAGGTTAAGAGGGGACATGATAGCTATGTTTAAATATTTGAAGGGATGCCATGTAGAGGAGGGAGAGGGCTTGTTTTCTGCTGCTGCAGAGACCAGGACAAGGAGCAATGGATTCAAGCTGCAGGAAAGGAGATTCCACCTGAACCTCAGGAAGAACTTCCTGATGGTCAGGGCTGTCCGACAGTGGAATATGCTGCCTCGGAGTGTAGTGGAGTCTCCTTCCTTGGAGGTTTTTAAGCAGAGGCTGGATGCCCATCTGTCGGGAGTGCTTTGAGGGTGTTCCTGCATGGCAGGGAGTTGGACTGGATGGCCCGTGTGGTCTCTTCCAACTCTACATTTCTATGATTCTATGATTCTAACACATTCTCCACCAGAAAATACTTATGCATCAGAAGGGTGTAGCAATGAGGGAAAGGGCAAATGAGGGCACTGCCTCCCAAAAATAAGAATTCTGCCTTCCCCAATGAAATTTTAATTCAGTCCCCAAATTTCTAGCATTGCAAAAATGTTTCAACTTCATTACAACATTTAGAAACAGAATTAAGACATCCAAAGAAAAAGAGCAAGCAAGTTACTGAGGGAAGGCAGATGTAGCAGAGTTCTAGCTGTGAATTATTTTGAATGTATTACTGGAAATGGGAGGAGTGAATGAAAAATTCATTGTGATCAGAATTGATATTGGGGCTTTCATTCTCCCCACCCTGCAAGTCTTAGGCCATTTCCAAACCACACCATTATATTGCTATTATTCCACTTTCAACATCCTATGGAATCCTGGGGTTTGCAGTTTAGAGAAGGACCTTCAGAATTCTCAGCCAGAGAGCTCTTTGGCCTCAGTAAACTGCAAACCCCAGAATTCCACAGGATATTGGAAGTAGAATAATAGCACTATAGCAGTGTAGTGTGGAAATGGCCTTTTTGATTTTAATTTCTGTCAGATTGGCTTTGACTGATGGTGACTCTATGATTGAGAGACTTTCATGATACTCTGTTTTTCACAACCCTACTAAGATCTTGGCTTCCCTGATTAAGTCTATCACATGTGATATGATCTTCCTACTGCTTTCTACTTTGCTGAGAATTGTTGTCTTTTCTAATGAGTCATGTTGACTCATGGTGCATCCAAGGCATAGTAGCCTTAGCTCAGTCATTGTGGCTTCTAGGGAGAGTTTAGCGGGCAAGTCTAAGCCCAGTAAAATCAGTGTTGCATCTATCCCTGCTTTAGGGTTGCCAATATGAAAACAGGAGATGGTTCCTGTACCTTTAATGGTTGTTTAAAAGAAGGGATTTCAGCAGGTGGTGTTTATTTCCTTGTTGCATGGCAAGCAACACCTGTTGAAATTCTCTCTTCTCCACAAACATTAAAGATACAGGAGCCATCTCTAGTTTATACTCCCACATACCCACCTTGCTAATGGAAGATAGCAAGAGGGACGCCTAGACTGCATAGGTCCCCATGCCTTCCTGCTCTAGCCACAGCTTAAAATGTGTTTGCCTGTTTCCTATACTTATGAAATTTTCAGTGCAGAGAACTGGTCTTTGACTGCTGGATTGTGACTCAGCTGACTGGGTCACACTCAAGTGCAATGATTCTTAATCTATTTTAATCTAAGAAGGCAAAAGCAAATCTCATGATAGGATTGCCTCAGCTTCACTACAAGCATAAAGGACTTGAAGGCACACAGCAGCAACAACAATGGTGTTGTTTCAATCAACTATTATTAATTCTTCCTATTGATTTCAAGGGGCTTCTGCATGACCAGCTATAACTGAACAGTGAAATACAAAAAGCTGGGCCAGTGTTGTAGTTCCTTTAGTCTCACTGTCAATTGTAGTGGCCCTCAGGTCTTAAACAACTGAAGACTGGGGATAAGTATGATTTAGGTGTGGCATTTGTTCTGTCAGTTTTGTCACTGCCTTGATTTCAGATTAGTCTCCTAATTTAAATAAACCCAAATGGTGATCATCTGTTTCTGATGTATAAACAATCTTTGAACCATCTTGTGGGAACCAGACTGTTTTATCTACCCACAGCCTCCTACAATGCATGAGAGAGCTTGGAAAATCCCCCAGTCATGAGGAAGTTCCGGTGGTTAAGTGACTTCAAAAAGTATAACAATGTGCCCTTGAACTCCATCTATTTTTGGATAGCTTAAGATTCAAATAGTTAATTATGCTCTTTTTCTTATTGATTTGCATGCTGTTGTATCTCTTTAACAATGGCTTGGATCACCACTTAGTCATGCCTAGAGCAGTCTCTCTGAAATCAATAGGACTATCTAGGCATGGCTAATGTAAATTCCATTAATTTCAGTGGGCCTACTCTAAGAATGATAGTCTGATTCTCAAATCCAATGTGATGGGTCTAAATCACTTATCCCATTTCAGCAGACATATTCATGGATTATCCTCAATAAAAAGGGTGAGATAGTTATGGCCATGTTGAAGATCAAAGATTTATAGAGTCATAGAGCTGGAAAAGACCACAAGGTCCATCAGTCCAACCCCCTGCTATGCAGGAATACACAATCCAAGCATTCCTGATAGATGGCCATCCAATCTCTGTTCAGAAACCTCCAAAGAAGGAGACTCCACCATGCTTCCTGTCAGTGTACCCCACTATTGAACTGCTCTCACTGTCAAGTAATTCTTCCTAATGTTTAGATGGAATGTCTTTTCCTGACATTTGAAGCCATTGCTCTGTGTCTTAGTCTCTGGAGCAGCAGAAAACAAGCTTGGTCCACCTTCCATATGACATCACTTGAAATATTTAAACATGGCTATCATGATGACAGGCTTTATTTTTAAAATTTTGTTGTTGTGTTCAAATTACTGTGATGTGATGTTATTTTTGTTGTTCTGATGGTTTAGTAACAAAAAAAAGGTGGGAAAGATGGGATGAAAATGTTGAAAATAAAAATAATTTCTGTATATATTCTTGGTGAAGTCAACCCAGGAACACGGGAAGTAGACTCATAATGTGTCATACAATTGGTTTATCTAACCCAGTATTGTCTACTTTGATTAGCAGCAAGGTTTAGGCAGGACTTTTTCATAGTCTCACCAGGAGATGCTCAGGATCAGACCTGGATTTTAAAGTAATGACGCTTAAGTTAGCAATTTCCATAGATGGAGTCATGTTAGTCTGTTGCAGTGGAAGGAAAAAAGAAAAGAAAGAAAAAAGTCTTTGGCACCTTAAAGAGTAGCAGGTTTTATTAGCATACATTTTCATGAACACATCTCACAGCATCTGCCTACATTCACACTACGCAGTTGTAGCACTTCTATTCCACTTTAACTGTCATGGTTCCTATGGAGTCATGGGGCTTATAGTTTGGTGAGGTTCTGGACTGAGAATTCTAAATGCTTCTCCCTAAACTGCTGGGGTAGAACCACGGCATGGAATCATAGTGCTATAATTCTGTAGTGTGAATTAGCCTCAGTGGTCTCCCAGGCGAATGCTAACCAGAGCTTAGCTTCTAAAATCAGATGGGATCAGGCATACTGAGTGACATACTGATTCACCCTTTTGCAATAATTCTAGGATTCTAATCCTATGAACGCTGTAGCGCAACAATAAAATCTTCCAAAAGCTAGCTGAAGCAGAACATGTCAATCTATGTCCACATTTACAGTGCTAGTTCCACAGGGGCAAACTGAGACCCCTGCAAATAGCAACTGGGGTCTCTTTGCCACTACTGCAGTAAGGCAGTTCCTTGGGATTTAGGTCTGTTACAGAGAAGAGGAGAAAGGCAGGGGAATGTTTAGGATTTATAATTTCTGTGGTTAACAGCAGGAGAAAAAAAAAGCCAGGTTTTCCACAGCATTTTCAGCAAATCTGTACAGTAGGGATTGGTATCATTATGTATCATTATTTGGATTGGACTGCCACTTCTAGAAGCCGTAGCCAACACAACTAATGTTGACGGAAGCTAGGAGTTGAAGCTCAACAATGTCTAGAGGACCACATGATTCCCATCCTGGTCTATAGTGTTATTTTGGCCCAAATTCAAACTGATGCTGACATTAAAATAGCAACATGATGGAACTTCCTTCCCCACCCCCCTGCTGTTTGTCTGCATATCTTAGAGCTGCTAAAAAAAGAAAAAGGGGTTTTAGGGATTTCCCAGGTCTTTGAAACTGGCTCTTGATGTGTCCAGGATAGTGGTTTCTACAGTGAAATGGGGAACTTGCCCTCACTCCCTCTGGTATCCACTGTGCTGTGCTCAGAATCTGAGTTTTTGATTTTATATTCTGATTAAGAAGAAGAAAAACTGTCAATGCCATATTGGTCCTTCACATGTGCATCAGTTTTGTAACATTTTCACTTTCTGCAAAGAATCCTGGGGATTTGGGTGCAGGTTACCTGAGAATTTTCTGTTAAGATGTCTTAGGCCATTTCCGCACCGGGCTAGTAAAACGGTGCAGAGAGACCTCTAACGGAGGTCTTCTGCACCGTAGAGTGGACTGGGGTGGACTACTTTCTGTAGTTCCATACCTCAGTCCACTCTGGAGTGACCGGAACTGGTTGCGTGGTGTGTTTTTTAAAAACCTCTTTTTCGAGGTTTTTGAAAATCACGGAGCGAGCAACCCCGTGCCGCTCCGTCGCCCAGCTCCAGAGCAGATTTGCAGGCACGCGCAAGTGCGTGCCAGCAGATCTGCTGGGGGTGGGCTTCCGGTTGGCGAGCTTCTCCGGTTGGTGGAGAGCCTCCACCAACCGGAAGCCGCCATTTGGGATGCGGAGGACTGCGGAGCAGTGAACTCGCGCTGCTCCTCATGGCGACGGATTCGGCCGGCTGGAAAACAAAGCCGGTAAGCTCTGTTTTCGGCCGTTTCCCCTCCCCCCACATGCGGAAAGGGCCTTAGATCTCCTCTCTTCCAAAGAACCACAGTTCTCCAGGGAAAGGGGAATGATAATTGAACCACAGTGTCTGATGAACTCTGAAGAACTAAAAGAAATAATACCAGGTCTTGTCTTGCCCATCCTAACTGTGACTGGCACTAATTCTTTCCATATTTGTTTTACATTACTTATTAACATATAAACATGACTTCACTTCCTTGACCTCTGATGATGCTTAAACCGAACTCTTATTTTGTACTTAAAACATGATGACAAGTCTTGGTGGATGCCCGTTGTTATGCTTAGAGCAAACTAGTGTTTCAAAGTTTATCCAGGAAACTATGGTGTAAGAACATAGATTTTCTCCTTTGCCTGAAGCACTGAATGCTTGAAAGAGACTGTTTGTTATCAGCCCTTGTTTTGAGAGTATAACCTTTTTCTGGCTGTTTAATCACATTGCATAATGTTACAGTAGACAGTTATATAAATCTGTTTATTGATAGTGATGAAGAAATAGAATGAGAAGTTGTTTTGGTAATTTCTTAGATAGGAAAGGATAGAAATATAACCCAAACACAGCGGTTTGATATCACTTTAACTACCACAGGTCCATCCTAAATAATCCTTGGATTTGTAGTTTGGTTGAGGTACTTTGAATTCTTTGCTAGGTAGCTATAGTTATAGTTCAAGAGATTACACTAGACAGATCTTTTGCACCCAATATAGTATAAATTGTTTTTGTGTGCTTTCAAGTAATTTCCAATGTATGGAGACCCTATCACAGGGTTTTCTGGGTTGAGTGTGTGTGACATGCCCAAGGTCATCCAGTGGATTTCCATGGCCAAGCAGGGAATTGAACCCTGGTTTCCATGGTTGTAGTCCAATGCTTAAACCACTATACCATGCTGGCTCTGACACTCATGGAACACTTTAGGATGAGAACTAAGTCTTAATTGCTGTTGGAACTCTGGTAATAAAAAAATAAATTCCACAAATCAACAATTTGTGATCAAAAAGAAAAAAAAGTCCTTGAGCTTGCACTTGCTAGATGGTTTCAAAATATGCATTGTCCTTCACCTGTATCAGGGGAAAAGCAAAGGGAAATGAGTAGCCAAGACATTCCTAGGAATAGCCTGTGATCTGCCCGCTTAATTTCACCTTGGATCCTATACAAGGACAAAGATGGGATATTAAACAAACAAACAAACAAATAAATCAGTCAGTCACTTGGGAATACCTATCAGTTCTGTTTAGAAGTATAGGTAACAAGTTGATGACTTGTAAATACAGCTTTTTTAAAAGAAACAGTATAAAAAAACCAGCTGCATTATTTAGCAAGTCACATGTCCTCCAACATTTCATAGATGAAAACTGGGACACAAGCAACATCAGAGTGTGATCAAGATGGCAAAAGGTATTAATGTCGAGGAAGCTAGGAGAGGCTGCAGCAGTTTGCTTTTGCCTGAACCTGCTGAGAAGAAAAAGATTTTGCCCCCCTCTTCTGCTCACTAATCAGTTGCATAGGGATGGTGGGGATGAAGGTGGTTCGCCCCTGGTGGCAATGGTTTTAGGGTGTCCTAGCTCATAACCACACCCCATGCACCATGGCCACATCTCTATGCACCATGGCCACACCCTCCTCCACCCCCCCGTCCCCCAAGCTCCACTGTTGTCGCTAATTCTCAACTTAGAACTCATTTTGCCACAACTGAAGTAAGCGGAGGATAAAAGGGTAGGGTGGGATCAGCGGAGACAAACTGGGACATTTTAAAGGCAACTGAAAAAGAAGGACAACAGAGGATTAACTGGGATTCTTCCTGACAAATTAGGGCATTTGGAGAGTACAAAATCAACACAGTATCTCTGTTTCAATTTTAAATGCATTAATTCTTCTTTGCAGGAATGATGGCCATTTCCATACCGGGCTTCTGGAAAGGTGTAGAGCGACCTCTCACTGAGGTCTTCTACACTGTAGAGTGGACTGGCATGGACTACTTTTCGTAGCTTCATACCAGAATCCACTCAGGAGCGGCCGGAACTAGCCGGGCTGTGTGTTTTTTAAAAACCTCTTTTTCGAGGTTTTTAAAAAGCACGCAGCATGCAGCCCCATGCCACTCCGTCGCCCGGCTCTAAAGTGGGTTTGCAGGCGCGCGCAAGTGCGTACCTGCAGATCTGCCAGGGGCGGGCTTCCGGCTGGCGAGCTTCTCCGGTTGGTGGACAACCTTCACCAACTGGAAGCTGCCATCTGCGATGCCAGAGGAATGTGGAGCAGCAAGCTCACGCTGCTCCGCGTGGCGACGGACTTACCCGGCTGCGGGTAAGCTCGGTTTTAGCGTATTTTCGCCCGTTCCCCCCCCCCCACATGTGAAAAGGGCCGTTGTTTAAGTAATTGCTTCTGTCCCAGTTTTAAATTAATTCACAGGAATGCTGTTTAGGTAATTAGTTCAAAGTGTGCTTTTTTTGATAATGGATTCCATATGAGGTGGTAATGTGAAGTCATGATTACAACGCAACAATGAAATCTCTAGGGAAAGGAGGTAGTGGTAGAAGATCTTCCCTTGAGGGTGTAGCTTCTAAAATACTGAATGGAACACAAATTGTTCATCTAACAAAAGCTATCCTGAAAACTGAATAGGCTTGTCACTATTCTGAGCTGCTATTGCTTTCAGTCATTTCCCACTGAATGAACATGAAATCTAATAATGTAGGCACAGCTTCTTTTGCAGAACAATAACTTATAACAACTGTTCCATCGAAAGCAATGTTTGCTGAAGCACACAAAGCAACAGCCCAGTCCTATGGCAGAGTTGCTCAGGATTACCTTTCTTGGAACTGCAACCTTGTCCTGTTAAAAACATACAACACAGTAGGCGCAGCACAAGGTCCGTCCAAAAGAAAACCACTATTACACAGTGCAAACAAGCTCATTGGTTTGTAGTAGATTGTGATTTCCAGAGTGGTCAATTTATCCATAATAATTCATTGATCAGGCCAGCCAGTCTTTCTCTTCTCCTTGCTCTTCATTCTATCACTTCATTGCTTTCTTAAGGACAAAGGAAATCTTTGCTCCTATTATCTATAAGGGAAAAATATATGTTTGTGCTTGGGCTTTTAAGTCATTCTGTGACGGGATGTATCTGCTAAATTCTGCAAAGAAAAGACTCAGAGGATATCCATATAGTACAATTATAGCAATTTGATATCATTTTAACTGTCATGTTTTCATCCTATGGAATCCTGAGATTTTTCATTTTCTGAGGTATTAGAATTCTCTACCAGAGCTCTGGGGCCACACAACACTACAAATCCTAGATTTCTGTTGGATGAAGCCATGGCAATTAAACTGGTATCAGAGTGCTATAATTCTGCAGTGTAGAGATTTACTAGGAGGTTTACTACATTTAACAGTGTGTGTGTGTGCATCTTCAAGTCAACTTATGGTGACCCCATGAATTTTAAAGGGTTTTCTTAGGCCATGAATATTCAGAGGTTTTTTGCCAGTTCCTTCCTCTGAAATATAGTCTACAGCATCTGGTATTTGTTGGTGGTGTCCAGGGCCGACCTTGCTCAGCTTCCATGATCAGTTATTGCTGCTGTTGTGTTCCTTCAAGTCATTTCCAACTTATGGCAACTCTAAGGCCATCGGGGTTTTCTGGGGCTGAGAGTGTGTGATGCTCTCAAAGTCACCCAGTGGGTTTCCATGGCTGAGTGGGGAATTGAACCATGCTCTCCATGGTCATACTCCAACACTCAAACCACTACAACATTCCAGTGGCTATTATGGTAGCGGGCAGGTTTTTCTTCTTCTCATGTTCTCCTCAGCTCTTCTCTAAAGATGAGGCCATTCAGCTGTGGAAATGCAAGCAGCTAGTAATGAAAGTGTCTGAGAGAAGAAAAAAACTCAATTTTAGCTCTGAAGATGCTGAGTGTCCCCTTCAATACGATGAGGGAATAGTGTGTTATTAGTTATGTGAACTTGGAATTTTTTGCCCCAGTGGACATAAATTTGCACTTAATTTCACCAGACTTCATTTGCAATTTAATGTCCATTTCCCTCAGTTTGGAGAGATCCTTTTAGAGCTCACAACAATCCACTTTTGTTCTACATACTCAAAATAAGTTGGTATCATTATGAGCAGACTTGATCACCCACTTCTTACATTTAACTCCATTTATGAGTAGGTTGAAAAACTTGGGTTCCCATATTGATCCTTGGGTGATACTAAGGAGTTAGGCTTCAGTACTTGGTCATAGTTGTCCTGGACTGGCAGCGTCCCAATGCTTCCCCAGCTGCATACTTAGATGACAGCAGCGTAGCAAACTCACAGTGAAGCAGACTCACAGTGAAGACAACAGTAGTCCAGTCAAACCATTAGTCCAAGGTCCAAGAATGCAGGTGTCCATAAGGTTGTCACCACCAAAGAAGATATTAGCTTATTACAACTACCTGTCTTCCAGGCCTCTGATTATATAGCCTCAGGTTTCTGGCCAGCTGTGTTCTAATTAACAAGCCCTTCCTATGTAAGCACTGCCAGCAGCCTGGCCTTTCCCTTTTTCTTCCTGCACTGGCTGCTGTAAGTACCGTCTTTCTTATGTTCCTAGGGTGTACCTGCTGGGAAGATACCTGGCTGGGTCCTGGGACAGTGGCATGATGATAGTGGCATACAATCGGACCTCCGTATTTGCAGATTCTGTTTCCATGAATTCAACCAACTATGGCTCGAAAATCTCTCCCCCCTCAAAAAAAAAATATTCCGAAAAACAAACTTTGATTTTGTTGTTTTATATAAGGGATGCCATTTTACTACACCACTGTACATAATAGGACTTGAGTAGCCACAAATTTTGGTATCGATGGGGTGTTCTGGAACCAAACCTAGTTGATACCAAGGGCCCAATGTATTGTGGACTGGTTTGTATTTAACCTTTGCTATTTGGCTTAAGAGAGCCGGTGTGGTTTGAGTGTTTGACTATGACTCCTGAGACCAGATTCCCTGCTCAGCTGTGGAAAACCACTGAGTGACCTTCAGTGTCTGACACATTCTCAGCCTCAGAAAACCCCATGATAGGTTCACCTTAGGATCACCATAAATCAGAAATGACTTGATGGCACACAATAACAAACAATACTTGGCTCAAGTAAAGAACTTGCATGCTTTAAAGAAAAAGATGGAGCAGCAGGATGATTGTTCCTTTTTGCTCCCCATGAAGAGACAACCCACCCCAAAAGCATAGCTACTGCACCATCGTTATATCTGAAATTAAGTGGGACTGGAAGCTCCAGCTGACAGAGGCTAAAATCAGTGCTATGTAAAAACAGATCATTAGGATAAGCCTGGAGTATATATGTGTGTTGTGTGCTATCAAGTGAAAGAAGCCTACAGCTGCGCCTTAGAAGAACCCTTGAGCTCTGTATGACCACTCTGCAAAGAGACACATATGGAAGGAATAACTTAAATTTTTTGCATTTTGCTTTATTATGAAAAGATGGAGTTTTCTCCCCTCTAAAATAGATGTCACCTGCACAAAATATAAATACTTCATATTTGCTAGAATACATAATGAGGTTCTTCAGAGGATTCATTTTTTCTTTCCTGAAAAAGAAACATGAGGATAATGTTTAGGAAACTCGAGATCAGTATTTATTCTTTTTCAAAGTAATAAAACAAGTATATCTTCATCAATATCTTCAGACAAGACTTGCTCCATAAAATGATCAGGTTGCTACTACCACAATAACATGAGCAAAAAAGAACAAACTCTTGTAGCATCATGATGGCCATGTTGAATCTGACTTGAAAGGCTACCTAGTTCACCATTCTGTCCACACAATGGCCGACCTGAGGCCTTTGGGAAGTCCACCAGCAAGACAGAAGTGGAATAGCACACTCCCATTCATGTACTACAAGGGTTGTTATACAGAGCCAAATTATGTGTTTCAGGTACCAGTGTCTAATTTTTTAGATATAATTCTGGTCCATTAAAACTTTTAAAAAAAAGCAGTTCATTTAGATTTAACAAGATCCTTTGCTGTTTTTCAGGTTGTTACCTCTTCCCAGTGGCATATCTAGCATAAACAGGAGCTAGGGCAAGCGTGGAAGTTGTGTCCCTACCTTCTTACCCCCCACTTCATGCACAGTCTTTTTGCACACCCTTGGCATTGGTGCCTGGGGCACAAACCCTACTTGCCCCACCCTAGATATGCCTCTGCCTCTTCCCCATCCTCTGTGTTGATATATTTCTCAAACAATCAATTTGTTTCTAAGAGCCAGTTCGATTAGCTCTACTTATTTCTCCCCAACATGATCCTAAAGGCCTGATCCAGACTCTTTAGTATGTTTTATGCTTAAGTACCTCTGGGTAGTGGCTGTGCAGTCTGTAAATATGCATTTCACTTTGTATCCTGTGTACATAAACATAGGCCATTTCCACACGGGGTTTTTAAACCGGTGCAGAGCGTCCTCCAGGGAGGACGTCTGCACCTGGGAGCGGACTGGGTTGGACCTACTTAACACAGATCTGCACCCCAGTCCGCTCCGGAACGACCCCAAGTGGTCGTCCAGCATGCATTTGAAAGACCTCTAAGGCCATTTCTGCACGGGGCGAGGGAATCGCCCAATGACGCTACTCACCGGACTTTTGGGCTCCCCGGTCCAGTCTACGCTGCTCCGGAGCAGTGCGTGGCCGCCGCTCCGCACTGCTCCGGGGATGAAAATGGTGGCTTCCGGTTGGTCGAGCCTCTCGACCAACCGCTGAAGCTTGCCAGCCTAAAGCCCGCCCCCGGCAGATTGCAGGCTCGCACCAATGCGAGCCTGCGAATCTGCATGAGGGAGCAGGCTCGCAGTGATGTGCTCCGTTCTTTTGAAAGACCTGTTCTTAGCAGTCTTTCAAAAAGCACACTGGACAACCACTTGGGGTCGTTCTGGCGCGGGCTGAGGTGCTGATCTACATTAAGTAGGTCCAACCCAGTCTGCTCCCAGGTGCAGACGTCCTCCCTGGAGGACGCTCTGCACCGGTTTAAAAACCCTGTGTGGAAATGGCCTAAGAACAGGTCTTTCAAAAGCACAGAGCACGCCACTGCGAGGTCCTTATCAGACTATACGGTTATAGTGCTATTATTCCACTTTAACTGTCAGGGCAACATCCTATGGAATCCTGGGATTAGCAATTTAGGAAGGGACATTTAGAATTTTCAGCCAGAGTGGTCTTGGGCCTCAGTAATCTACAAATCCCAGAATTCTATGAGATGTTGTCATGGCAGTAAAAGTGGAATACAGAGGAATTACACTATAGTGTGATAAGGACCTAAGTGTCTCTCTGCATGTCCGTAGCAGAAAGAATTTAACTGATGATTCGTAAAGAAGTGAAAAGGTACTTTTTGGATTACGGCACTTAGAATGGCAGAGAGCTTTTTCAAGCTATACTGTTGTTCTACAGTACATGGAAAGCAGACATCACAACTGAGCTATAGTACCTTTACTTTCATAAGAAACAGACATTGAAATTACCGTATAATGTCTGAATCCTCCTCACATCATCGTATGGAAGGTGGAAGTTATTTGGATTCCTGTAGGAATAGGTAGGGTACATCAGGGCCCCACGGACATCTGAATGTTCCAGTCCCAAGGAATGACCAAATTCATGAGCAGCAACAAGGAACAAGTTGGTCTCTAAAACACAGAACATGAGAGAGAGAATTAAATAAATGTTAAAGATATATGCTGGAATCCTATACCGGCGACTTATATAGGTATAGTAATCTCTCCTAATCTGAACCTTCCAAACAAATGGCCAGCAGAATGGACCTCATTCTCCCCATGCAGCTGATGCCCAATAAAATAGGCTTGTGACTTCGGAGGAATTATGATTATGGCAATAGTATCACATTCATGACTAAGCAGTGATCATGAATATGAAACAGTAACGGATGAGTAAATCTAGGTAACTTTTGGTAATAGTTCAGTGATAGATAGATAGATAGATAGATAGATAGATAGATAGATAGATAGATAGATATCCTTCTTCCTAAAAGTTGAGATAATGACAATACCTACTCCTTGTTTTTAGGCAAAAAATGAGAAGAATATTACATCAGGAATACCCTTTAAAATCTGACTTCTGTTGTTGATAGCTGCCTTTAATATTTGTTGAGCTTTTATTGTCATGGTTGCTGTTTTACTACTGATTATTGCTTAAAATTTGTAACCTATCTTGGCCATCAGAGGTGGCTCATCTAAAATGCTCTTCTAAAATGTGGGGATAAAGCACCGTCCCTGCTTGGTCCCTGATCTACTCAGTCTCTCTTGGATACACTGTGCACGATAAGATGGGATGGAAATACCTGTCAATTAAAACAATGCTTCTGAAGGAATGCCTTACCTCGGTCGTATTCTGACCATTGTTCACTCTCATCAAAATGAGCATCTCCTCCTATGCCTGGTGCAGGGAAGTAAGCATGTGCCAAAGTTCCTCCTCTTCCGTCAAAAGGGTTGTAGTCTCCATGGGCTAAATTTTCAAAGGAAATATAACTGTTGTAAGTGGAAAAACTTGCAGTGACATTAGATGCAGATACTAGGTGAGATTTTCAGTTTGCTTATGTCGAGGCATACCCTTCTGCACGTTTATTGTCTGAAGGCTCCACAATGTTTTGTTGCCTGAGATGGTGAAGATCAAGAAACCCCACCACCTGTATTCTATCTACATAAGACAACAAAGTTGACGGTTGACTCTTACTTCAAACAGAGTCTGGACATTTTACCTTCTGAGAACCATTTGGTCAATATGGCCTGAGAGAGGAGACTAAGGGTCTTTCTGCACTACACTAATATAGTGTTATTATTCCACTTTCAACATCCTATGAAATCCTGGGGTTTGCAGTTTAGGGAGGGACCTTTGGAATTCTCAGCCAGAGAGCTCTTTGGCCTCAGTAAACTACAAATCCCAGAATTCCACAGGATGTTGAAAGTGGGATAACAGTACTATAACAGTGTAGAGCAGAAAGGTCCAGAGCTAAGGCAGGACAGGGAAGAGAAACCAGGTCAAGGGAGAAATTGAGGAGAAAATGGCTGCTCATGGACCAAGATGGAACAGGATGGGTAGCATAACTAGAGCTTGGACTGCAGCTCCCAAAATCCTGTAGCTAACATGGTCAGCATAGCCTCAGCCAACTTGCCTGAAATCCTAATTCATTTGCAATATTTGTTGGCAGTCTCCTATACAAGTACTAACCAGGGCTGACCCTGCTTAGCTTTCAATATCAGACAGGATCTGTTGTCTTTAGGCCACTTCAAAACATACTTTCTTTCAAATGTCTTTAAAATTGTTCCCTCAAATGTTGAAAACATTTTGAAACAGTATGTGAAGCGCGTAGGAGGGATTATAAAAGCTATTAGGCAACTAGCGTCTGAATCTCACCACAGTGTTAGACTCTAAAAGGAGTTAAAAATTTTTGGTCCCACATGCCTTCTATGGGCTGTGAGAGGCATTTCTACCGCATTTTGGTGTCTCAGACCAATTTATGCGCAGGAAGGGCCTTTGTTTGAAATTGGAACGGATTAGGAAGTTGCTTCTGTTCATTTCCTGTTGCTAAAGAAGTCCTCACCTAAAATAGTGCAGGGAGGCTCTAAAATATGGTGAGAATGCTCCCAATGTGCCCTAAATGGCATTTGGGAACAAAAATGTTTTCTGTTTTTTTGTATGTAGGAGCTGGTGCAGCGGGCGTGCATTCTCCCAAAGTCTCCTGGGGAGCTAACATGACTCCCTACCCTTTCACAGCTGCCGATTCCTGTTTTAGAGGTACAGGTCAAATAAAGTCCTACTAAAATTCATGAAACATCCCGTTCTTATGTGCTTCTCTCAGAGATAGTTCTGTGATGATTCCCCCACTCCAAAACAAAGCTACATTCTCTCTTACTGAAAAAGCTACATTCTCTCTTACTGTGAAAAAAAAAAGCATACTGTTGTTTTTTTCTTAAACAGGTGATAAACAAGGAGAGACTTACCTCCACGTGCAAACCAAATTTCAATATCAGCATTCCTTGATGTTCTCCTGAACTGCAACGGGGTGACATCACTCCATACCTTGAAGGCTTTTGCAATCACCTTGTGCACCTTGGCTGCGGGCATATCTGGAGTGTAGTTATTAATCCTTTGAAGAAAAGTAAATAAATTAATATTTAAGGAATAGGACTTCTGATGTCTCAAAAACAAACATGTAAACAAACAAACAAAACAAAACAAAACAAAAAATGGAAATATAACCAACCTGTAAGTCAGCATATATTTTCTCCATGTTGTTGTGCCTTTGCGGTATTCTGAGACATCTGGTACTCCACACCGAGGCTGCTTCATGACATTGACAGTTTCTTCATCCATTTTTCCTGTGACTTTCAAATGGAAGAACTTTTGCATTTCTCTGAGTCGTTCTTCCAGGCTATGGTGGGACGTTTTATGAAATGACGGGAAAAACTTGTCAAGGTAAACCTGGATCAGGAATAATAATAACAAAAAGTTCACTTTACAGTGTTTTATACATTTTCTCAATGTCTTGAAAGGGATATTTGAATGAGGCAAAGATTGGGAAGAGATGTGGGATACTGTTATTGTTAATGTTACAGTAATATGTTTATTTATTTAATTTATATACTACCTCAAAGGGCCTAATGCTGCTCACAGCACTGGATATTAACAATACAGCTGAAAAAAAGATCATGATTTTTTTTTAAAAAAACGATTAAACTGCCCTATTAAAATGCCACAAATTTAAAACAGGAGAGCAAAATTATAGCCATTATATGGTTTACAGCTAAATGTATTGATATTACATACCTCTAGGAACTTCAGGTTCTCAGTACTTGGTTCTGCAGAATGGGGTGCAATTGGGATGGCAAAGCCATAAGGCAGGAGAAGAGCTGTGCAGATTAGGATGTACTTCATTGTGAAGCTTCTTGAAAACTCTTAACTAACAGAGGAGAAATTCTTCCAGCTTTCATGTCTACGAAGCAAAGAGGGCAAATTTATATACAACCACCTACCATCGTTGTGATAGCTGTCTTGTGACTCATTTTGTCACATTGTTTGTATGTGGTTTTGGGAATTTGTGTAATATTTTGAGTATTATAATTCCGCAATGTGTGGAAAAAAATGCGAAGTGGTGCATTTTCAAAGATTTGCTCATGTCATTTTTAGTATAGGAAGTAGCCTGCATCATTCCTCTTCAGTGTCATCCGCCAAAACCACAGAATACTGAGAAGTTAACTTCCTTAAATTTAGTTGCACATCATTCAGTGGGTAGAGAGACTGGTTGATGTTTCCTTAATGAGAACTAAGGGGGTGGGTGGGAATTGCGGTGGGGAAAAGGTTCATGATTTTAACTCTTGTGTTTGAATGAGAGACCCATCTGAAACTGGGGAATGGGACGCACACACGCGTGCAGACATGTGCACGTGCGCACACACACACACACACACGGCAAATAAATCTTCATTTTGAAATATTTCTTCTGGGAATGGAAAAGGTTACATTGTTTGTATATACTTGTTAATGGTTTATGGGGAAGGACTTTTTTGTGAAAAATTCATTTGCTCAGGAAAACTTTTCATGCAGAATCAAAACATTTTGGGCAGAAGTTTTTTTTGGCATGGTCTTGAAATGCAAAAAAAAAAAAAAAGTGCAGTAGTTGGCCATTATGTTGAGTGGATGTCTCAATGTGTTAAAATGCTTTTTCTTGTCAATGACAAGAACATTTGTGTCTTTAATACACCCACACATAATTACAAGGAGGACAGACGGAAGAAGTGCATTTGGCCATTTCCTCATGGTGTCACAGTCCTGGGTTTGGGATGCAATGGCAGCAATCCATGGGTTGTGCTTTTGCATGATGTTGCCGTGGTCCTGCTGCTATCCTGTCCCTACCCATTGTGACTGTGGGTTATTTGCTTAATGGAAGTCTGATAGAAGCGCTTCCTTCCCCAGCACAGCACGGGACAGAGGCCAGCTGCACTGCGGAAGGAAGGAAGGAAGGAAGGAAGGAAGGAAGGAAGGAAGGAAGGAAGGAAGGAAGGAAGGAAGGAAGGCGGGCAGGCGGGCAGGCGGGCGTTGTTCGTTGCTTGTGCTCCCTTCTGCAGGGAACCAGCGAGGTGCAGACGGAAGCATTCCTGTTGTGCTCCCTTACCAGCAAAGGCACTGCCTGGACCATGATGGGAGGACAACAGAAGGAGGCATGGTGCAGAAATGGCCTTTGTGCGTCGGTATGTATATTTCACTTGAAGAATTTATCAAAAATTTGAAAATGTCTTCATATTTTCAGTGGGAAGTACTTGAGATTTTAAGAAGTTGAATGTGGAAGACACCCAAACTGAAAGCATGGAAGTCCATTCACACCACACAATAGTGCTATGATTCTACTTTAACTGCCATGATGACATTCCATGGAATTTTGGGATTGACACTTTAGGGAGGGGCTTTTAGAAATCTTAGCTGCAGAAGTCTAGTGCCTCATCAAACTATAAAACCCAGGATTCTGTAGGATGCTGCCATAGCAACTGAAGTAGACTAAAGCCCTGTATTTGTGCAGTGTGAATGGGCCCCAGATTTCAATCCTTGTGTATTCATTCAGTCACTTCCATGAAAGTTAAGATCGCCACCTCCTTTCTTCCCCCCTGAGAGGCTCCTCATCTTTAATACTTACACAGCAGGGAGGTCTTTTTCATGCTGGGAACAGCTGCACTTGCTGAATTAAGCTGCCACAAATAAAATGTTGTTTCAATTAATTTTTTTTCACAGGTTTACCAAAATTGCAGATTTCTTCAATCTCAACACTTCAAGTTGAGGTTTAACAAATCTGAATGAAGAAGAAACCAAAATCAACATATTTAACCATGTCCTGAGTTTACAGGGCTGTGGGAAGTGTGGCTCTTGAAGTCCATTGCCAATGTCTCAAAACTACCCTTGCCCCTAAACCACAGAGAAAATGCATAAATGTGAAAAAATGTGCAAAAACAAATATGATGTCACATCCAGTTGCCATTTTGAAAGGGATCCTGAATTAAAACAGGTATTTTGGTCTATTGGGGCTTGTGTGGCTTGAGGAGTGATGGGGGGAGAGAGTGGCCCCTCTCCCTCCTGTAGTCATCTCCCCCCAGGATAGACCAATGGGGATTTGCTCCCCTGTCAATAGAGAAGCAGCTCATTACTGTTCCTACCTCCTCCCATGAGCTTCTCTGGTGTGATGGACAGAAGCAGGACCTCAGAGGGGTGGGGCCATCAGCCAGCTGCTTCCCAATGGACAGAGGAATGGAGCTCCATCACTTGGAATGGCTGCTGCCCAGTAAGTGGCAATTGGGAGCACTTTCACAGTCGCTATGTATTCCCTGAACTAGTCAAAAAGTAACAGTCATGAGTGCATAACTTTAGCTTAAGCATTTGTAACAAATCAACAGGATTCTTGCCAAAATAACTATTGCAAAGTTCCCTGAAGTACTCAGTGCTTTCTCAATAAAAAGCAATCAGGCTGAAGTCATACAGTACCTGGAACATCTTACCACTCAGAAACATAAGCCATTTTCGCACTACACTGTTATACTGCTATTATTCCACTTTCAACATCCTGTGGAATTCTGGGGTTTGTAGTTTACTGAGGCCAAAGAGCTCTCTGGCTGAGAATTCTAAATGCCCCTCGCCAAATTTTGAACCCCAGGATTCCACAGGATGTTGAAAGTGGAATAATAGCACTATAACAGTGTTATGCAGAAAGGACCATAGTAGACAGACAACCAGAGTTTAGAAATTTTACCTTATGTATATATGTACGCATGTCATTTATGTGCTGCCTTTCTCTTGGAATGGGACCTGTGGTGGTTCACAGAAAGAATCAGCTAAAACGTAACAATTTTTTTTTAAAGACTATTAAAAATCACCACATTAAAACAGTATATCATTAAAAAACACAAAACTTAAAAACAAAACACTCTACCTCCCAAGGAAACTCCCTATGAGCAACTGCACATTAAAAGTCTGCTTAAGCCAAAAGGTGTTTGCCTGCTGGTGAAAAGGAGAGCAGCGATAGGGAACAGCCTAGCCTAGCCTTTCCTACCCTAGAAGGGAATCCCAGAAAGTGGGAGCAGCCACTGAGAAGGTGCTCTCACTTGTTTTCTCATCAAGTGAGCCTGTGATGGTAGTGGGACCAAGGAAAAGCCCTTCCCTGGCCCTTTTTGCATGGCATTTCTGATGTGAAAAGGCCCCTTCAGCATCATGTAAATGTGAGGAGCGGTCCACACAACACACTCACATTTGCACGACACTCAAGGGCCTGACGCGGACCACGCACACATTTTTTCATTTTCGGCTTGAAGCCGAAAATGCTGCTCGGTTGAACATCGCTCTGGGGCCCCGTGTGCACTTACCTGGCATGCAGAGACTCGGGAGCCGGGCCGGTCGTGCTTTCTGCGCAGTGCAGGCTGGGAAAGGTCCCAGGCTGCACTGCGAAAGGAAGAGGTGGGACACTTGCACGACCAGGAAGCAGCTGCGGAGCCGATGGGTCTGGGATGTGAGAGCCTCTTGCTGGAGGCCGCTCGCGCAAGCCCCGCACCCCAGCTCCGCGAAAGGGTGAGGTGTGAAAAGGGTCCCCGTGGATCTTAAGACTGTGGCAGGTTTGTATACAGGCTTCTCCCACTTATCTGATAGGTTAGAGACTGGAGTACTTTCAGAAAATGGAATTGGTTGAAAAGCGGAACCTGTGTACCATACTGTAGGGAGCACGAAGAACTTAGAGAGGCTCACTTGGGATGGACCACGTGTGCGCTGCTCGCAAAGTTCCTCAGCCAGCTTAGCATCTTTATCAACTGCTCAGCTTGCTTTGCAAGCAGTGTGCATGTGTGAGCACTTCCAAGTGAGCCTCTATAGACAAGAAGGATGAAAGAGTGGAACCCCCAACAAATTAAAGGAATCAGAAAGGATACTGACAAGCTCGAATATGCCCAGAGGAGGATGACCAAAATGATAGAAGTTCTGGAAACCATACTATCGGAGGAGAGGCCTAGAGAACTGGTTATGTTTAGCCTGAAGAAGAGAAAGTTAAGAGGTGGCATCATAGTTCTGTTTAAATATTTGAAGGGATGGCATATAGAGGACAGAGCAAGCCTGTTTTCTGCTTCCCCAGAAACTAGGACACAGAACAATGGCTTCAAACTTCAGAAAAAGAGATTCCATCTAAACATTAGTACGTGCCGGTAAGGGCAGCTCAGCAGCGAAATTTGTTTCCTGGGAGTGTGGTGGAGTCCCCTTCTTCAGAGGTTTTTAAATAGAGGCTGGATGGCCATCTGTCAGGAATGCTCTGCATGGCAGGGAGTTGGAGTACATGGCCCTTCTGGTCTCTTCCAGCTCTATGATTTTAACTTGTCCTTAATTTGGAAGTGTCAAAAGAGTGAGTTATCAGATAACAGGAGGTCAAAAGGTGGGAGCTTCCTGTAAAGAGATAGGATCTTTTGGGTAGTCTGGACTTAAGCTATATAGGTCATGACCAACATATGAATTATGCCTGGAAATGAACTGGTAGCCAGTGAAGCTGTTTCGGTAAGGTAGTTAAATTTTCCAGGGGAGACAACTTCCAGAACCCCACTTGGCTATCTGGAGAGTTCTGAGAGTTGTCTCCTGAAAAGCAACTTTTCTAATCTTTGGAAACAAGAATACATGAAAAGCAAGAGTTTAAATCGAATGATTTTGTTGATACCATTTACTTTTCATTTGCTCAAATGATTTAAATGTGTACATTGTATTTTGTATGTTATAAAAGGACAGCAATGCTTCATTTATTACTCCTGTATTATTACTGCCCCAAAAGGAAAATGGGTTCTTATTTATATTTGTATATTTAAATAAATTTATTTTTATTTAATTCATTCCCTACCTTCCTTCCAACATGGGACCCAGTGTGGCTTACAGCATCAATTGAAACAAAATACAGCTAAAAAAAATGATTAGAGTAAAATTTAAATAATTAGAGAAATTATCCTATTTAAAAAAGCACCATTTTAAAACAGTTTTAAACATTTAAAGTACAAGTTGAGCCTCTCTCACCTAGAAATCCAAAAACCTCCAAAACCCAAAACTTTTAGTCCCCAGCTGCCCATTTCCGCCTTCAAAGTGGCAGCTGCAGCCCTCCTGCTCATTCTTCTCTCGGATTTGAGGAGCAGCACAGCTGCTACCTCGAAGGTAGAAGAGGGTAGCTGGTGGCAAAAATAGAGACAGAGGACCTGTGAAATGATGGGAGGCATGGATTTACATCAAGTACTATGCTGGGATTCCTGCCATTTCATAGATTCTCAGTCTCTCTCCAGTCTTATGTTTCATACACCACACAAGAAATGAGCGAACAAATGAGACGTGAAGCTATTCCAAAAAGATACTGTATTCCAAAAGCTAAAAAAATCTGAAATAGGGAACATTTTGGGTCCCAAGCATTTTGGACAAGGGAGGCTCAACCTGTATAACAATCAGAATAAAACAACAGCATCTCTTCCCATCAAAAGACGCTTCTTCAACAGCCAGTTATCACCAAGAGCCTGTCTACATTGAAAGGTCCTTGCCCACTTGCAGGGGAATAAAGAATAGGCAAACCCAGCCTCCAAGTTCCAAATCCTGGAAGCAGCCACCAGGAAGGCCCTCTCATTCATCCTCCTCCGAAGATTTTTCTTTGAGCGTAGTAGAATACCTTTGAGGAGTCCCATTTGCTGCTGTACCTCAGGCAGCAAAATATCTTAGTTTGGCTTTGCAGAAACAGATACTGTACATAACATTCCTCCCTAGAGCTCAGAAGGAACTTTTTACAAACCACAAGTTACTTATGAGGAGTACTCTTCTCCAGAACACAAGATATGACTCAATTACATTACAGTGGTCAAGTAATGAAGGATAGGTCCCGCTTAGTGTAATGTCCTCTTGTAATTTGGGCTGTAGCGGCCTCCCTAAACATCAGGAAAGGAATATTATGTGGTTCAAGTGCTGGCTTATTCTATGCTTCACGCTACAATTTCATGCTTTGTTTTTGGTGTCGAAGTGATGAAGAGTATATAGTAGAAGAGTGTGTTTTGTACCATAGGCCAGTGGCCCATAGCAATTTCTACAAAGTACCTAAAAATAGCTATCTTAGTTGGTTTTTGTGGGTTTTTCAGGCTTTGAGACCATGTTCTGGTTGTATTTTCTCCTGACGTTTTGCCTGCATCTGTGGCTGGCATCTTCAGAGGAATGGTGAATTGGAAGTGGAGTGGAGAATATATATGCCAGTCTCCTCCTACAGAGGGGAGGGAGCAATTAGCATAATAGTCCTATTGTGTGTATTGAATATTACTTCCTGGAAGGAGACTTCCTGAGCCCAGGTGGGACTCGTTAGGGCTCGTTAGTATCTTTTGTGTTTTGATTTTGGTGTTTTTCAATACTGGCAGCCAAATTTTGTTGACCTTCCGAGTCTCCTCTTTCCTGTTAAAATTATCCAAGTGTTTGCAGATTTCAATGGCCTCTCTGTGTAGCCTGACCTGGTAGTTGTTAGAATGGTCCAGAATTTCTGTGCTTTCAAATAACATTCTGTGTCCGGGTTGGTTTATAGTGTGTTCTGCTACTGCTGACTTTTCTGGCTGGATCAGCCTGCAGTATCTTTCATGTTCTTTGATTCGTGTTTGGATGCTGCATTTTGTGGTCCCTATGTAGACCTGACCACAGCTGCACGGTATGCAGTAAACTCCTGCAGAAGTTAGGGGATCCCTTGTGTCCTTTGCTGAGCGAAGCATTTGCTGAATTTTCCTGGTTGGTCTGTAAATTGTTCGGAGGTTATGTTTCTTCATGAGTTTCCCTATTCATCAGTGACTCCTTTGATATATGGTAAAAGCCCATTCCCTTCAGGCGGCTGTTTATCCTTACTCCTGTGGCTTTTTCGGGGCCCCAAAATCCACAAACACTTGGATAATTTTAACAGGAAAGAGGAGACTCGGAAGGTCAACAAAATTTGGCTGCCAGTATTGAAAAACACCAAAATCAAAACACAAAAGATACTAATGAGCCCTAACAAGCCCCACCTGGGCTCAGGAAGTCTCCCTCCAGGAACAAGTATTCAATACACACAATAGGACTGTTATGCTAATTGCTCCCTCCCCTCTGGAGGAGGAGACTGGCATATATATTCTCCACTCCACTTCCAATTCACCATTCCTCTTAAGGAGCCAGCCACAGATGCAGGCAAAACGTCAGGAGAAAATACAACCAGAACACGGTCTCAAAGCCTGAAAAACCCACAAGAACCAATGGATTCTGACCCTGAAAGCCTTCGACTCTACAGCTATCTTAGTTGTTTCTAAGAAACAGAAAATTAATGATTTACATTTAAAAACTGCAACTGTCTCTTCTGAGAATAACCATGAGAACCAATAAGTTCCAAGCTCTATTCCTAGACCTCCTCATTCAGGTCCAGCAGCTCAATATGTAATCCAGTTACAAAACTGGCTTCAAGAATGTCTGTGGGTGTTAAGAGATAGCTAAGAGATTAGCCTAGATCAAGTTTAAAATAGGAAGAGAAAGTTATTAGTAGCTAAGGCCATTTCTGCACTACTACACTGTTATAGTTCTATTATTCCACTTTCAACATCCTATGGAGTCCCAGGATTTGCGGTTCAGGAAGGGGCATTCAGAATTCTCAGCCAGAGAGCTCTTTGACCCCAGTAACCTACAAACCTCAGAATTCCACAGGATGTTGAAAGTGGAATAATAGCACTATAACAGCATAGGGTGAAAATGGCCTGAGTCTTCAGCTTGACAGGTGGGAAGTTATATGCTAATATGTTATTTTTTTGTGGGGAAGGGGTACAGAAGGTTAGAGTTTGGTGTTAGATGTATTGTAGAGTATTACATACTGTGTTGGATGTATTGCAGAGTTTTATGTATTGTAAAATTTGTGATATGTAAAAACTATAAAAATAATTTTTTAAAAGAAGAATGTGTGGAAGCTCCAGTAACACTGCATGCAGTTTAAAATCAAAGGATTATTTAGATTTGGGGATGTAATAAAGAATTGGCAGACATGGAGCATTTATGGTGATCAGATTACTGTAAGCATATCACTGTCACACGTATATTGATTGCAAAATTTTGGAAGAAGCAGAAGTTGTCATCTAAGGAAGAATGGACAAGGAAACTGTGGCAAAGAATGTGAATGACTAAACATACATGATGATAAAATAGTATAGGAAAATATAAAAAATGGCCAGAGATCATACTTGGAGAAATGGTGTCCCTTACTTAATTATTTGGAAAAGGTGAAATTTTTGAGAATATAAAACAGACACTATCAGATTTTATTGGTTCTGAATAAGGAGGACTTGGACATATTTGTTTCTAAAAGAAACAGAGAGGATAGACATATTGAATCAATTCTGGTTTAACAGGGAAACAATGCAATCATTTTTAAAATTTTTGAAAGTGCCTTTGGTCCCATGCTAGGAGAAAGCTGACATATAAAATAACTACATTTTTGCTTTGAGAATACATTTGTGATTCTTTCACGGACAGAAATTTCTCAATGTGTTTTAGAGAGTCAAACTCTTTTATTTTGCTACTAGTTTTATCTCATTTTATGCCATATTTTCTCTCTCTTTGGCTGATTTGATCTTTCTTTTGATTTTGTGCTTTTTAAAAATCCCTGGTTACCACTGTCATTTTATGTTTTTAATCTATCTCTACACCGTCCAGAGAGCAGTCTAGAAATCCAGTCAGTCATGACTTAAATGAAGGCCTGAAGATGTCTCTTGCAGGAGTAGCTGCAGGATCCATCATGGGCGGGGGCAGGGGGGGCAGTGCATACACGTGTTTTTTACCCACACAACCTGCAACTGCTCTGAGTTGTACGCAAGTTCTCACAGTATTGGATCCTATCCCTAAAGCACTGGCAAGACATGTATGCAAGCTGTGAGAGGAGGGGCTGTTAGATCAAACTGGATTTGCTGGCCTACAGCAACAGATCCTTCCGCTGCCCTAGCCTGTTGTAATATATACGTGTCCCCTACTTTATTGTGCCCAGAAGAGTGAGACCAAAATAGCAAAAGGCCTAGAAACTCTGCTGTATGAGGAGTGGCTTAGGAAGCCAGGTATGTTTAGCCTGGAGAAGAGAAGATTAAGAGGTGACATGATAGCCAGGTTCAGATATTTGACAGGATGTCATGGAGGATGGAGCAAGCTTGCCTTCTGCTGCTCCAGAGACTAGGGCCCCTTCCACACCTTACCTTTTTGCAGAGGTGGGGGCGACGCTCGCGCGAGAAGCCTTCGGGGGAAGGCTTTTGCATCCCTGCTGCTTGGGCTCTGTAGCAGCTTCCTGGTTGCGCGAGTGCCCCGTCCACACCCCGCCTCTTCCTTCCACAGTGCAGCCTGGGAGCTATAGGCTGCACTGAGGACAGGAAGCACAACCGGCCTGGCTCCAGAGACTCCGCAGGGCAGGTAAGTTCGTCCCAGGCCCCTGACCAGTGCGCAAGAGTGCACCATGTTCAGCTAAAATCCGAAAATAAAAAGGTGCATATGCGCTGCGCATGAGGCTCTTGAGCGTCACATAAACGGGAGTGCGTCATGCAGACCACTCCTCACATTTACACGACACTCAAGGGGCCCTTTCACTTAAGAAATGCCGTGCGAAAAGGGCCTAGGACAAAGAGCAATCATAGAATCATAGAATCATAGAAATGTAGAGTTGGAAGAGACCACACGGGCCATCCAGTCCAACCCCCTGCCATGCAGGAACACCCTCAAAGCACTCCCGACAGATGGCCATCCAGCCTCTGCTTAAAAACCTCCAAGAAAGGAGACTCCACCATGCTCCAAGGCAGCATATTCCACTGCCGGACAGCCCTGACTGTCAGGAAGTTCTTCCTGAGGTTCAGCTGGAATCTCCTTTCCTGCAGCTTGAATCCATTGCTCCTTGTTCTGGTCTCTGGAGCAGCAGAAAACAAGCCCTCTCTTTCCTCTACATGGCATCCCTTCAAATATTTAAACATGGCTATCATGTCCCCTCTTAACCTTCTCTTCTGCAGAGGAAGTATATGGCTTCAAGTGTTAGGAAAAGAGATTCCATCTGAACATTAGGAAGACCTTCCTGATGGTAAGAGCAGTTTGACAGTGGAGTATGTTGCCTGGGAGTATGATAGAGTCTCTTTCTTTGGAGATTTTTAAGCAAAGGCTGAACAGCCATCTGTTAGGAATGTTTTGGCATGGGTTGGATTCAATGGCCCTTGCAATCTCTTCCAGTTCTATGAGTCTATGATTCTAAGTAAGGATCAGGAAATCACTTGAAAGCAGAGGATGCTGCACTGAAAAGCAAATTCCATTGCCACCACCTGCTCAAAATTGGCACCTCAGGTTGACAGAGCTTCCCAGCTCCAGTGAAATGACGTGATACCTCAATCTCCTGTGGTTTTAAGTTTCCCACGATGCTTTGGGAGGGAATGTGTGTCTGGTGCTCCACCCATTGCTGTGGCACCCTGATGATTCCTGGCCTCTCCTCCCAACTCTGCCAGTGCTCATGATGCTGCTGCGGTTGCTATTCTCTCCAGCTCAGGTTTTTGCCAAGTTGGTCCCTCTGTCCATTGGGATGGAGATCCTTTTCAATTACAACCAGAACCCATATATTCAGTGTATGATCAAAAGAGCAGACTATGCATTGAATAAATGGGTTCTGGTAATGATTTAAAAGCGTTTAGAGAGTGGGCTGTTGAAAAATGAACCATTGAAAGGTGGGGGACACTTGTATCTGCTTCTAATTTCACCAGAGAAAAAAATAAATCTGCATGGAACAACATTTCCCATCTTTATGGTACTCTGAAGTGAATAATCACATCTAATGACATTTCCCATCAACACACACTCACATCAAGTAGCTCATGGGGCTGAGTATTCTATATGATGGCCTGTCTATAGCCATTTCTTTGAAAGTTTATAATTTATTTTAAAAAATTACAGCTGTAGTCCCAAGGCTCCCCAAGCTAGCTACAGTCATTGCAAGTTTGACTTTCATGGATTTGATTATCTGCAAGTGTCCTCAACCCCTGCCCCTCTGCCTCAGGTGCTTCTTTTCCAAGAGGACCTTCCCTCTTGGCAATTAGGCCACAAAACCTTTTAAAAACCCAACCCTGGTTCTCCTCCTCCACCACCAGCCATTGCTGGGGCCAGCTAAGGACAGCCTGCAACCCAATTTCTCAGCACCACAAACTCTCTCCCAATGCCCTCCTCCACACACACCCAAGGAAAGAGATGAGTGTGAGAGAGGAAGTATAGGGCCATCATGCCGACCCACCCCCTTTCCCTCTCCTTTCCTTGACCTGGTTTGGACGCTGAGCAATCCCCACCATGCCTTGTCCCGCTTCCCACAGATACATGTACACATTTTGATATTCACAATTTTTCCACTTTTGTGAGTGTCCTGTGCCCCTAACCATAGTGAATGTGAAGGGCCAGCTGTAGTGTTACCGCGGTTTCTAGCCCGAGCTTGTGGGATATTAAGATATCATTTGATATCAATAATTTGGCCTTCTGTACCCATTCCTCTCCACATGCTTGCGAGGCCCCCAGACAAGCACGCACACAGGTGCAGCCGACAATAGCTGAACCATTCAAATCTCAATCTAGGCAGGCCAGTCATTGCCGAATGCAGCTTCAGGAGACCTCAAGGAAAGTACCACATTATGTATGCATGCTACTTACAAAAAGATCCCCTGCCCTGCGCAGGCAGCTTGATGAGCGGACTATACAACTCTCAAGCACTCCGCGTTTGCATACTGGCTACTCTATTGACAATCTGGCTATAACTCAATCATCTAAAGTACTGACCTTTCGGAGGCTTTGTCTCCAGCCCGAAACTCATTGTTTTCCCCAAGTACGGACTAGCCTGCGTGTTACTGCCCTGGCTAGTCCGAGCTTTGGGGATATTAAAAGATATCCTTTTGATATCATAATTCGGCTTCACTTCTCTATTCCCTTCCACGTGCTTGCGAGGCCCCCGGACAAGCACGCATACAGGCTCGACCGATTATTGCCGTAATATTCCTAGACAATACAGGCAGGCCAGAAAATAGCTGACTCGCCGCTTTAGGAGACTTCCAGGCAAGTACTCTAATTAGGTATGCACGCAACCTACAAAAGAGCCTCTGCCTCGTGCTGGCAGCTTGATGATCGAGCTATACAACGCTCAAGTATTCTGCGTTTGCATACTGGCTACTCTACTGAGAACCTCTGTGATAACTCAATCATTCAGATTCTGACCTTTCGGAGGCTTTGTCTCCAACTCCAAATCTATTGTTTTCCCCCAAGTACGGCATAGCCTGCAGTCACATTCTCCTTATAAAAACCCTTGATTCCGAGACCTTCCTCGGATCGCTCCCGAGTTTCATCCCGCCTTGCTGCCACTTTGCTTGGCGAGCCTCCCCTCAGCTCCACATGCTGAGCTACATCGCACCCCAGCCTCGCTCTCTATTTTTCCGGGCTTCAGGACAGGTGAAGTATCACCCAAACCAGCAATCCCTCTAAAAATCCCTCTATACCGCTCCAACCTTTATTTCTTTAGTTGTCTTGTGTGAGTGTGTCGCATACACTGTTTTGCTTGTGTTTGTAATAAAACATCATTTATTGCTTCAACTTCTGTGTGCTCCTTGACTCGACCTGACCCCGTAGACATAGGGTTCAAGATCTCGCTACATTACCCTGCCTTTCGTAATGTTAAGCAGTGCTCTGAGCTGATTTTCCCCACCTTTAGTTGAGCGCATTTTGGTGTCCCTCCCGGGACCCCCAGTACACAGGGTAACATGCGGCCATAATTTTCCCTATAAGAAACCCTGACTTTGAGCGAATCATTGGATCGCTCGTGACTTGCCTCCCAACTTGCTGCCACTCTGTTTGACGAGCCTCCCCTCAGCCCCACGTGCTGAGAATCCACCCTCCCCAGCTTCTTTGCTTTTACCGGGCTTCAGGACAGGTATAGTATTTCCCATATCAAACCTCCTCTCAAAATCTCCCTATCCAACTCCTACCTTTATTTCTATAGTTCCTTGTGTGAGTGTGTTGCATACACGTGTTTGATTGTATTTCAATAAAACAATTATTATTATTTCAACTTCTGCCTTATCATTGACTTGGCCTGACCCCGTAGACACAGGGCTCAAGATCTCGCTACGTTACCCTGCCTCTGGCATTGCAAACTTGTGCTCTGTGCTAATTCCCTCCCCATTGTTTGAGTACATTTAGGTGTCCCTCCCGCGACCCCCCGAAATCAGGGTAACAGTAGTTCCCATTATAATTTCAAAGTCGAGAAGTATCTCTTGTTTCCTCATTTCTAACAAGTAACTAAAATAGTTTAGTTGCTTTAAAAAGGACCTCTTTGAGTGCTACAAGCCACTGAGCTTTGTTACAAAACACACCTTCCTTCCATGTACTTCATTGTCACCTCAGCTCATACAACAAAACTCAAGCCAGCATGATATTCCCCCTCCACCATTTTGTGAGGCCACATACAGCATAAAAGTAATTTTAAAAATCTCACTGACTATGTGAAAGGAATGAAATTATTTCTAGCTATGTCATGATTGCAATGGTAGTCCTTACACTTTCATTATTGGGAAAAAAGAAATTAATTCCAAGTAACTAGCTGTTTCTAAGTAGTTTCTTCCAAGATCTCTGTTTTATTAGATAATAATTTTTACAAAGCATTTAATATAAGTGTTTTTTAAGCATTTAATATAGCTATTACTGTTAAATCTTTCATAACTTTTAACATTTGAATATTTTATGGTTACAGATTTGTTGTTTCTAGTGTAATCATACTTTTAATCTTACATGATTTAGTAGCTTGGTATTGTAGATCCTTAACAGTAGTAAATATCACCGAATTCAGTGGGTCTTATTTACAATTTAATGTGTATAATATTCAGAACTTGTAAAAACTTGTAATCCAAAAATGTAACTTTTACGATCTCCTTCAGGAAGGCAAGGTGTAACATGACAAACTTTAGGATTTATTGTGAGGCATCTCTTGAGAGCCCTTTGTGGAAAGTCAGTGGATTAAATGTGGCAAATAGGTATGATCAGGAACACTTCATATGCCACAGTGCCCTGAAATGGAAATCCAAAAACATCACCATGACTCAACCTTCAACTTTACATGGTCTCTTTGTGTAAAGTTGGGCAATTGCACCTACCTCCTGGGCACAAACCAGGAAAAAAAAATCTAGCTTTTTGTTCTCTTAAGTCTAGAACAGATTCCTGTCTTAATGTTTCATTTAAAAGACCTCAGTATATTTTATTACACCCCTCCTTATAATCTTGCAACAGATCTCATGTAGTTTCATACTTCTAACTGTAAGCTAACTGAAACAAGGAAAAAACAGTGCATTCTTTATATTTTTAGGTCTCGTTTACAATCTCAGTTGTGAGCCTCATTCAAAGAAGTTTTGCTCCAAAATATATTAAAATATAGAAAGGCAAGAGGGAGAGAATGAAGCAAAAGTTCTGTTCATGCATCAAAATAAGGCCCTTTCCACAGCATCCTCTCATCCCATACTGGGGATGGGAGAAGGACGGGACCATGATGTACTTCTGCATGATGTTGTTGCAGTCCCATCCTACTCCCTTCTGCAGGTGGCATGATCATGGATTAAATCATTGATGGGTTTTCCCTGTCAATGACACACGATTGTGCCACCATCCCCAACTTACCTGTCCTGTGGAAGCCACAGAAGTGTGATGGCTACACTTCGTGTCCCAGCATAGCCTGGGAAAATACCTGGGTGTGCTGTGGAAGGAAGAGGTGTGACCATCACACTCTCTTCTGCAGGGAGCCAGCCCATGTGGAGGGAAGCAATCCTGTTGCATTCCCCTCTTAGCAGAGCTGCTGCTGGGATCCCCACTGGATGACTTTGCAAAAAGGTAGGGTGTGGAAAGGGCCTAAGATATGTTAGGCTGTAACCAGATTTAGCTAGGCACATGTAACTAGGGCTATTTCCACACTACATTGTTATAGTGCTATTCTTCCACTTTCAATATCCCGTGGAATTCTGAGGTTTGTAGGTTACTGGGGTCAAAGAGCTCTCTGGTTGAAAATTCTAAATGCCCCTCCCTAAACTACAAACCCCAGGATTCCATAGGATGTTGAAAGTGGAAGGATAGCGCTATAATACTGTAGTGTTGAAATGGCCTAGTTTGCTGAAGGTGACCGCTGCCCAACTCATTGCTTCCTAGCACAGCCCCTTGAAAATGCTACAGAGAGAGGGGTCAGGAGTTCTGATAAATAAGATAAGCTGTCATGTTGCAGGGAAATCATGTCATCCAAGTGGCACCTAAATCACCAACTTGGGAAACCTACTTTTTAGACTACAGCTCATAGAATCCCAATACTGGAAGAGAGTGTGTGGATGCTGGGAACAGTAGTCCAAAAATCTATAGCTGGGGGAGATGTAGTCCAAAAAGTAATGGAGCTGGAGATAAGTTCCTTTTTGCACTACAATAATCTAGAACCCCTGAGAAGGTTATGTTGGCTAGGATATTGTGGGAGTCATCATGAACTGTAACTTTTCCAAGTTCTGCTTTTACAGCGAACGTTTTCCAAATACTGGGCCCTTGCCATAGGCAGAGTGAAATGACAGCCTCAAGTGGCTGTTGGTGGGAGATGGCAGCAAGGTGTTAGAAAAGAATTCAGTTTGCCCCTGCATTACCTAGCTGCCCTTCTGTCTTCAGGTGTAGCAGATGATGCTCTCCCATCTTTCGTGTTAAAGAAAGGTACAGCTGCCAGTCCAGTCTGCTTTGTACAAAGGGATTTCATCCCCCACCAGCAGCAAAATTTCTTGAGCCAGCACAAGCTCTGACAGTCCTGTAGTCAATGAAATGATACCATCAGTGGGATCCACAATATCCAAATTAGGCTTGGAATTGGTTTTGGAATAAAGCAAATCATTTTCAGTTTCTAAATATTGCCTGACTAGGGGAGGTTCTCCCTGATCACTCCAAAGAAGCAAGTCATTTTGAATCTGCATTAAATGAATGACTTTTGGCCTTTTGAATTAGGATGCTATGAAAAGGTTGGTTTCTGGAGGTTTGCTTTTGAAAGAGCTTGTTGTGATTTCTTTTTTCTAGCAACTGAGGCAATTTCCACACTAGACTGTTATAGTGCTATTATTCCACTTTCAACATCCTATGGAATCCTGGGGCTTGCAGTTTAGGAAGGGGCCTCAAAGGCAAACCCCAGAATTCCATAGGATGTTGAAAGTGGAATAATAGCACTATAACAGTCTAATGCGGAAATGGCCTGAGAGCTATAGCACAATTCTTGTTAAGTGAGAGAAGATCAAAGCCCATTAAATCCTCAGGCCTGAGTGAGATCACACTGGAGAAATGAAGAATGTGCATACGTGATGGGAGCTCTGTTTATTTTCTTTCATTTTTTAAAAAATTGACAAGGTAAACTCTCAACATGCAGTCAAGATGTTGATAAAGGAAGAGGGCGAAAAAGTCAATATTCAAGAAAGCAAATAAAGGTAAGTATTAGACATTTTGAAATATCTAACATAATTTTCTTGCTCAGTTAAGCTAGCCTCACATGCAAGTACTAGAATCATTCAGGGAACTGGTGTTCAGGCTTATTAATGCATTTATCATCAACCTGAAGCAAAAGGAATTTTCTTTGGTACATTCTCATTCATATCCACTGAAGAGCTCCTGAAGCTGCACGTACATCCTGGAGCTGCACAGTACTATTTCAGAAAAAAAACTGTTAAGAGCCTCCTTAACGCTTCAATCACATCAGCCAGCTCAGTGGGGTATCATAAAAGTGCTTGACAGCACTTCATCTTCTTGGGAATCCAGCAGTGGGCAGGGTATGGGCATGCTCAACTTGTCCCTCCCTCCACAACCTCCATGGCATAGTAACTTCAAAATCTATCACCTCTCCTTGTTTATCATAAATTTCTCCTGTGAGTTATTTTTTTTTCAATTTTTTAAATACATTTTTAAGCATTATAGCATGAAAATGCAATAGTGTACTGGTGTGTTTTGCAATTACAACATTGCCGCGTTAGTACAGGTTACAAACAAAACTAAACAAAACACCCAACCAATCGGGGGCAGTGGGGCGGGGTGAAGACAGGGAAAGGGAGTGGTCAAGGATACTGTAATGCAGAAGGAACACCAGTGGCAATAATGCCACTCATCCGCTTAAGATGGACAGGTGCAGAAAGCAGCCTTCCTAACCTGCTACCATACCCCAAATGGCAATGCTGGGATTGTAATAGAAGAATGTGCTGATGAGGTATGGCGCGGAAAGGGCCTAAGTCTTAAACAAATAAATAAAATATTTGCATAATTCAGACTAAATTCTTTTGCTACAATAAATAAATAAATAGTAGAACATCTAATATTTAAGGAGGAAGCCTACTTGGAACAACATCTTCCTTGTTTTGATTAGTTTATGAACTAAGATACCAAAAGAGATTTGGCTGGTGAGCTACATTTCTGTTGAGACCATCATGAGATAGCTAAGCCTTTTCTGTTCTGTGGTACATCTTTAGGAATGTAAATCCTGACTTGTTGATCCACTCCCAGAGAATGAGACAACATGGAAAATATTCTCCTTGCAACAAGGTGGTGAGTTGTTTTTGTTCTGGTCTGTTATCTGATAGATTTCATGAATTTTTAAGACTGCAAAATGTGCAAAGTGGAAAAAAACTGCCCCAGGTCAGTTTAGATTCAGATATTTTTTAGAGAAAGGAAGCAAACAGGAAGCAACTTCCATTCACTTCCTGTTGTTAAAAAAAATGGCCTACAATGGCCCAGAGGGCTGTCTCTAGGGCTGCCCCTAGATTCTGGAACTCCCTTGCCTCGGAAGCCAAAATATCCCCCTCCACGTTGTCCTTCTGGAGGCAGGCTAAAACCTTTTTATTCAGAAAGCCTTTTAAACAGATAGTTTTTAGAAATAGGCTAAGGGGTGCTGTATAGTTTTACCCGTTGTTTTTAAGAGCATTTTATCTTTATAAACTGCATTTTATACTTTTATCATTGTGCAATTGTTTTAAAATAGTTTAATTCTGGCCCTTTCTACACCATCCTCCCAACCCGCCATGGGGATAAGAGAAGGACGGGATCACAACGATGGTTCTGCATGATGTTGTTGCAGTCCCGTCCTTCTTCTGTCCCCAGGCAGGGCAATCATAGATTAAATCATTGATGGGTTTTCCCCATCAATGACCCGTGATTGCACCACCATCCTGGCCTTACCTGGCCTGTGGAAGCTACAGAAGCGCAATGGCTGCACTTCCTGCCCCTGTGTAGCCTGGGAAAGCACCTGGCTACACTGTGGAAGGAAGAGGCATGGTCATCGTGCTCCCTTCACTGTGGAGCCAGCTGGTGTGACGGGAAGCTCTCCATTGCACTCCCCTCCTGGTACAGCTAATGCCAAGATCCTCACCAGACACCTGCGTGAAAAGGTAGGGTGCAGAAAGGGCCTCTATTTTTAATTCTACTTTACTTTAATTTTGTTTTAATATTCAGTTTTTGTATGTTTTTAAAATTGTACTATTGATTTAAATTATGAACTGCTCTGAGTCCTCCCTTTTGGACAAAAAAGTGGGAGATAGATAGATAGATAGATAGATAGATAGATAGATAGATAGATGGCAAAATGCCCCCCCACCTCCTAGATGGGTTTGGGGCATTTTTAAAAATTGATTGATTGATTGATTGATTGATTGATTGCAGGGGTGCAGTGGGAACATGTGGCCCTTCAAGGTCTCCTGGAGGGGCTAATGCAGCCCCCTAACCTTCCACAGATTTCCGCTCATGCTTTAATGGTGATCTGGAAGGGGAGATTTCAGCAGCTGTTGCTTGTCAAGCAACATTGCTGAAATTACCTCTTCTGGATAGCCATTAAGAGTACAGAAGCCATCTCCAGTTTTCACTTTGGCAACCCTAGTCCGGCTCTTGAAGAGCTCCAAAGAGGCCAACCACTCATTCATAGTTCTGCTGAAAAATTGAAACTGGTGCTGCACTTGTTAGCTTGCCTCTTAAGGAAGCAGAAAACAACAGGCACAATTGTTTGTCTGCTCACCCTTGGCAGTATGAATGTTAAGTCTGGGAACCTGGAAACCACTGTCTGTTCAGCACAGCCAAATTAGCTCAACAGAAACTCCATCGGCTACCTGTGTGGCCCCCAGAAGGAACTTGGTTCTATGCGTCACAGTGTGTCTTTTTCTCATGTTGGCAAATGGCTCTGCTTTTGCTTTGACTGCTATATGACTCAGCTGCCTTGACAGAAGCAATCTGTAATGTCCCTCCTTGCTCAACAAACCAGGAATCAGATGGAGATTAAGGAAGTATTTTTCTTGTGGTCATGAGCTTGCTCGTATACAGCCTGTACTATAGGGCAGAAAAATGAAACTCAACCTTTATCTAGAACAGAATTTTAAGTTTAAGTTTTTGAGTTTAAGTTTTTATAAAATAAAGAGCCCAACTTTTTTTTCAGAATGGAGCTTGGAAAAGTTACTTTGGGAAAATACAGATCCCAGAATCCCCTTGACAATCTCCTGGCTTGGACAGTTATGGAAATTGTAGTCCAAGGCCAAGATACTATAGTGTAGGGGAGGGCAAAGTATACTCCATGGGCCTCATGTAGACACCTCAGGGCCATTTTTGTAGCTCCTAGGACACACCAGGGGTCAAAATTTGTTTGCCCCTAAACACCCTCTAGGGAGCGTGGGGGTATTTTTTGCCACTGTTTTGGCACCCCAAACCAATCTAGGCTCAGGAGAGGCCTGTCTTTTGAAACACAATGAACAGAAAGTGACTTCTGTTCATGCCCTACTGTTTAAAAAAGGTGTCGCCTGGGCCCAAAATGGCCCTGGGGATGCTACAAACACAGCAAAAAAAGGCCCCAACCTCCGCCTAGAGGGCATTACTCTAATACACTCTACTTGGAGCTGCCTTTGAAGAGTGTTTGGAAACTTCAGCTCATCCCAAGAGCTGCAGCCAGACTGTTAACTGGGCAGATTACAGAGACCATACCACTTGCCTGTTGAAACAGCTCCACCGGCTGGAAGTTTGTTTGTGGACACAATTCAAAATGCTGGCTAGGACAAATAATGGGTCAAGCCCAGGCTATTTGGCTGACCATATATCGCTGTATAGAACTGCCCTGGCCCCGGGATCATTAGAAGAGGCCCTTCTTTCAGTCCTACCACCATTGCAAGCATGGTCAATGGGGTATGAGAGAGGGCCTTCTCAGTGGCTTGCCCCTAGATTCTGGAACTCCTTTCCCATGGAAGCCAGAATGCCCCACCCCACCCCCGGGCATCTTTCCATTAACAGTCTAAAACCTTTTTATTCAGACAGGCTTTTAAAATAGAAAGTGCAATGGGGAGATGCAGCCCTTGAAGTTGTCCGGGGGGGAGGGTAATGTGGTCCTCCTATCCTTCCGCAGCTGCTCGCCCTTGCTATAGTGGCACACGGCTAGCACAGGCCATTTCCGCACTACGCTGTTATAGTGCTATTATTCCACTTTCATCATCTTATGGAATCCTGGAGTTTGCAGTTTATGGAGGGGCGTTTAGAATCTTCAGCCAGAGAGCTCTTTGGCCTCAGTAAACTACAAACCCCAGAATTTCGCAGGATGTTGAAAGTGGAATAATAGCACTATAACAGTGTAGTGCAGAAATGGCCTAAGAGAGTGTGACTTGCCCAAGGATACCCAGTGGGTTTCCATGTCCAAGCAGGGATTTGTACTCTGGTCTCGAAGAGTCATAGTCCAACAGTCAAACTGCTACACCACATTGAGTCTACCTTTAAAAAAAAAAAGAACTATGTTTTAATTGTGTTTTATATTGCTTTAACTTGTTTTTAACAGACTTGTGTTAAAGCGTCTTTCTAAGATTTGTACAAGTATTTATATTTTTTAGCTGTACCCTGTTTTTAATTGCTTGTAGACTGTCTTGGCTCTTTTATCTGGAGAAAGGCATGATATAAATTACATAGATCAATCAATCAATCAATCAATCAATCAATCAATACTGCATGGACAACCATCTTATATGTACAGCTCCACCTACACTATCACCATCTGTATACAACTGTTGTTCATTGTCCGAAAAACACCACCACCACTCTACTCTGCATGCATAACCCAACTTAGGCTTGTGGATGTCACTAACAGGATGCTTGCTGAAATGTGCCCCCTGCCATCACAGCAATCCTCTGTTATCACAAAAGTGAAGGATAGCAGTCTGATTCATTTCAGCATCTTGCTGAAGCTTGTCTGAAACTCCGGGGAGTGTGAAAAACAATGAGGTCACTAGACATTTTCCTGAGGTTCCGCCTGGTAAATTGCTGTTTATATGTCTACATTTGGAATATACCTCAGGGAACCTGATGGTTTCTGCTGGGACTGTCAGAGAGGAGAGTTCAAGACCGAACATAAACATTCATAGAGGCAGCTTTTAATACCGGGGTTGAAAGAGCAAACTGAGAGGTATCTTTGTCTGTATACAGAACATTTCAATACTCTTGCAAACAGGTAGTCTTCAGTGAGTGTGCATTCCCCCTCCCTTGAATTATCATACACACTGCAATAAAGTGGTGTTTGAAACCCACAGAAGCACAGAAAGGTGTCATTTGTTTCCAGAATCTGCGCAATCAAAGCAGATCATGCTTGGAAAGAACATTACTGTTGGCAACTAGGTTTGTGGTTGAATAAGATGCAGCATAGACAGTTAAAAACCTTGAGACAAGCTTTTGGTTATAGGCCCTTTACTTCTACCTGGAAGAAAGCTGTCTTCTATAGAGGTAGCCTAGCTGATTCTTCTTCTTCTTTAATTAGAAATACTCAATTTATTAAAAGAAATACTGTAGTTCGTAATAATATTTTTAAAAACTCAATTTTATTGGCGCCGATAACAAAATTGGAATGCTTTTAATAGCCTTCAGAAAGAACTTTAAGGAATCATATTTTACCTCATCTGTAGATACTTCTTTACCAACACATGTACATACTAAGTGTTCTTATTTCCAACTCAGCAGCCTTCCCAGTACCAAAGCTTGAGATGTGGGTGATAAATGGGAATGTCTGCTATAACATATAAAAGGTAAATATTGCTTATTGTACATTTCCAAGCAAATCTTATTTAAACGCTTTCAATTCATGCATGGTTCAGGGAAGCCTAGTCTGAAACCTTATGTTGTGTAATTTTTTTACATGGGGGTGTGGGCAGGAACTGCCCACTTTTCAACAATTTATTCTAACACTTACTTAACTTGGAGGTAAATTTAACTGATATCAAAAACAGGACACATACTTGCAACTAAATGTGTTCAGGACCAAGATAGGCATGTGATAAAAACAGGCCATATAAATAATGCATATAGTTTGGAGTTCTTTGATTTCAAAAGTGCTCAGAGAGAGTTTTCCTTTCTTTTTTTCTAAACAGAAGGCTGGAAATGCTGATAGTACATAACATTTCTCACTCTGTTGTTGCTAAAATAATATTCATACAATGGCTTTTTTTTTCTTGTTTAACCACTTATATATTTCAGTACCAGATACAATAGAATTACAATTCTTTAGCAGGCTGTGAATCATGTGTCTGGCATGCTCAATTGATATTTAGCATGTCTTACCAGAATTGTAAAAGGCTCGCTATAAATCAGCAAATCATTTCTACCAAACAACTTCAGCTATGAAATAGCAAAGAAAATCCCTATTGTACACTGATGAGATCGTTTTTGGTCTTTGTGTTTGCCTGTTTTTTTAAAGTATGTATTTTTAATATAGTAGGAAAGAGATGATCCCGTATGATTTTTAAAATTAGAAACAAAACAACAAACTTTAAACACTGATTTCCCCTCCCTCAATCCTTCCTTCCATCGATCTTCTAACTGAATGGTAAATGGATCTGTGTGATCACTGTCCATAATGGTGTGCAACCAAGACTCAAACTTCTGCATCCAAATTTGCTAAATTTTGTAATGTGTAGAAATTACACAGGTGGTATCTTCCTAATTTTTGTTAAAACAGAAATACCCAAACTGTGCCTTGTGGGCCACAGGTGCTCTCCTCAGGCCTGTTCTGTGGCCCCCATGCTATTGACAAAATCAAATCCTTCCTGATAAATCAGAATTTCTGCTTTTGTATTACAATCTGGCACAGAAGCACCAAATAGTCAGGAAGTTTAGCTTTCTCGCTGAGGAAACCTGAAGAGGCCAGCAATCTTTAGCAGGATCATTGGAAAAGAGGATCATATATACATACATATGCATGCCCAGTTGTAGGGAGACATGGCCTCTGTTCAACATAAGACGCATTCCTTGGAGCTGAAAATAAAATGTTGTGTTCCCTTGCTTTGGAACAACAAATCTCCTTTGGAAGCTGCTTAGCTGTTGATGCCCAAAAAACACATTTTCAACATCCTTGTTAGGAGCATGAGGATGAATGCTACTGTAGGCCTAGCTGTTAGACGTAGCACATGCCCGCCAACTGTTCCAGTTTGGCAGAGACAGTCCCTTTCTGCACTTCACCGTCTTCCGGTGCTGGGGTGCGGGGATCATGCGAACAGCCTCCGGCGAGAGGTTCTTGTGTCCAGGGCCCTTTGGCTCGGCATGAGCTGCCTGCTCCTGAGACAGCCCCACCTCTTCCTTCCGCAGCACAGCCTGGGAGTTTCCCAGGCTGCGCTGGGCCAGGAAGCGTGACTGGCACGGCTCCGGAGGCTCCGCACGCCAGGTAAGTGCACGTGGAGCCCAGGAGCAATGCGTGATCGCGAACCATTTTCGGCTTTTAGCTGAAAATGAAATGGTGCGCGATTTGGTGCCTGCTGGCCCCTGGAGCGTTGTGTGATTGTGAGTGCATCGTGCGGATCGCTCCTCACAATTGCGCGATGCTCCAGGCCCTCTTTCGCATGGCAAATGCCGTGTGAAAAGGGCCATAGTCCCAATCTATCTTTTGTCAGACCACTGTTTCAGCTGGTTTTAAAAATGTCCCAGGAAGATCTGGAAATAATAACACTGGCTCTGAAACATCCCTCCCCTAAGTTCCAGTCATTCATAAAGGCAGATTTTGATGCCTAGGCTAAGGTCCTTTTCGCACGGCATTTCTTAAGTGAAAGGGCCCCTTGAGCATCGCGTAAATGTGAGGAGTGGTCTGCATGATGCACTCACATTTACGCGATGCTCAAGAGCCAGACGCGCAGCGCATATGCACCTTTTTATTTTCGGCTTTTAGCCGAAAATGGTGCGTGCTTGCGCACCGTTCAGGGGCCTGGGGCGAACTTACCTGCCCTGCGGAGCCTCTGGAGCCGGGCCGGTCGTGCTTCCTGCCCTCAGTGCAGCCTACAGCTCCCAGGCTGCACTGCAGAAGGAAGAGGCGGGGTGCTCGTGCAACCAGGAAGCTGCTGCAGAGCCCAAGCAGCAGGGACACGAAAGCCTTCCTCTGAAGGCTTCTTGCGCAAGCGCCGCCCCCCCCCCCACCTCCTCAAAAAGTTAAGGTGCGGAAAGGGCCTAAGATTGGACAGGGATTTCTATCTGCATACGGTGTAGTTTAAAAGTTTTGCAGCTGGGTAGCTTGAGAAGTCCAGGATAGCATTTGTGGGTTTCTAAATACTTCCCAACATTTTATGTTTTTGTACATTAGCAGGCTGATTGTGTATAAGGAGTAAACAGAACAGTTAATCCTACAAATTGTCTTACGCACAGTACAGATTTGAATTTGTTGCATGGAGTCTCCTTTTACAGTTGTAGCACAGCACTTCCAGTTTAATTGCCATCATTCCGTCCAGTGGAATCCTGGGATTTGCAGTTGTGGGAGGAGCATTTAGAATTCTCAGGCAGAGAGTTCTAATGCTTCATCAAACTATAATTCCCAGGGTTCCTTAGGATAGGGCCATGGCAGTTAAAGTAGAATCAGAGCGCTATAACTGTGTAGTGATGCACTTTTGGATCTCAAAATGCACCTGATAGTGCCAGAGTAGCTACTAAATCCAATTGCTAAGGCTAGAGCAGATACATTGAATCAATGGTTGAATAACAAGTCAGCACTTCAAAGTAAAGCAACACTGACACTGACAACACTGACAACACTGAATGAGTCAATGAAAGAATGAGCTCACTAGCTACTGTATTGAGCCACCTTGGAAGTTACAACTGAGAGATGGGCTTACAGAAATATAAATGATGGATATTTCCCCCCAGAGATTCCACCTAAACACCAAGAAGAACTTTTTTACCTAGTTTTAGCAAAATGTCAGGTACTGGATAACTCACACTCCAAGAACACACTCTGAGGTTAACAGTAGTTTATCCAGTGTAATATCACACATACCAATGACAAACTTCTTCAGAAGTTGCCAAAACTGAGTAGTATAGACATCTCACACTTCTATATGCAATCAATACAAATTTTCTCGTGCAAAGCTCTTATTGGTTATTAAAGCATTAATGAGTTACTTTTCTTTTCCTGTGTTAGTGCCAGTCTCAAGACTGCTTGACCTTGGACAGTTGTTGACCCATCTCTGAGGCCATTTCCGCACTATACTGTTATAGTGCTATTATTCTACTTTCAACATCCTATGGAATTCTGGGGTTTGCAGTTAAGGGAGGAACATTTAGAAGTCTCAGCCAGAGAGCTCGTTGGCCTCAGGAAACGACAAACCCCAGAATTCTGCAGGACATTGACAGTGGAATAATAGCACTGTAACGCAGTTATCTCAGCCCATTCCATTCCCATAACATCCTTTCCCCAATTATTTCCCACTGACACTTACCAGTGCCCACTCCACTCCTTATCTGATACATTGTAGCAGCATTAGCTGTGTAGCAGTTACATATGATACAAAGTATCCAGTATTGTGGATTACATACATTGTAGCAAGCATCAAAAATATACATCAGAAGACTCTCTTTACTCTCTCTGCACTGGGGTACTTTATACATGTTCTCCTCCTTTAGAACAGGTAATATGGCGGGGAGACCCTATGATCTGACAGAAGAGCTGTTCAACAGAGAAACAGACTATCTCAGAGAGTGTTGGACTCCCCTTCTTTGGATGTCTTTAAACCAAGGTTGGATGGCCATCTCTCAGGAGTGTTTTAGTAGTTTATTCCTATATGGTGGGGGATTGGACAAGATGGCCCTTGTAGCCCCTTCCATCTCTAAGATTCTGTGATTAGAGTGATGGAAAAAATGGAATGGAATTGGGAAGTGCTTTGTGGTCCTGGGGAAATTAGACAGCTGAATATTTTTTTGTGTTGCTTTGATTTTGTTTTTACCTGCTCCTGGGAAAATGAAACCAGACCATGCTCTGTGTTAGTTCATTTCCCAATGGCAAACAATGAAAGAAAGAAAAAAAAGAACACAAAAGCATGACAAAATGGAGAAAAATATCCACGTACACTTCGTATCCTCTGATGACAATTTATATTTCTGATTGTATCTCACAGCTTTTATTAGAGTTGATGTGCTGTTCCCAGGGGTGACTCATGTGTTTTTTCAAATGTGTTGAAATCCATTTATGAGCAGGGAGATATTAGGGGAATGACAAGATGATCACAAAAAGGACCAAGAGCTTTTGAAGGAAGTAACCTCAAAGGACCTTCGTACATGCTGAAAGGATGACCCAAATTTCTTTTAAAACAAGTGTGAAACTGACAGATAAAGAGAGTTCTTACTGATGCAAGGCAGCAAATGGCAAACTTGCATTACATGCAATGCTTGCAAATGAGTTACAAATAACTTGGTTACTTATTGTGAGTTGTTGTTACTAACTGTCGCCAAGTTGGCTTTGACTTGTGGCAACCCTATGAATGAAAGAGTTGAATGAGAGGCTCCGGTCTTGCAGACACAGGACTGTGACTTCCTTGATTGAATCTATCCACCTGTAATGGGCTCTTTCTCTTTTACTATGCCTTCTACCTGACCAAGCATCATTCTCTTTTCAAGTGAGTCACATCTTCTCCTGATATGTTCAAAATACAATAACCTCAGTTTAGTTGTTACCCCAAAAGGTGGGTGACCAAAGGGTCCACCCATGATACCAATGCCTCTGTGAGAAGGTGAGGAATTGTAGCTCAAAGGAGGTCTGTAAAAGTGGGATAACTTCTGGGAGCTTTTCACCTCTGTTTACCTGCACCAATGCAGACACATCAGTTGGAAGTTAAAAGAATATTTTATTGGGGGAAACATCACAAATGCATACAAGCAATCAAGCAGTCTCACAACCATACAGGGCTAACCAAAAGAAAGGAAGGAAAATTGGATAGTGAGTGATGAGATGAAGTGGACAATATTTACTTAGCCTGACAACAAGGGATGAAGTGATGTGGCTCAGAGTAAAGGTCCGAGGGTAGCACAAGAATGGGAATCTGAGGAGCAGAGTGATGGCTTGCATCTAGTGTACTATGGATTGTCTGGCTTGGAGCCAGGGTTCAAATACTCTTTTTCCTGCCCTGAAGGTGAATGTGTTAATGACTCTCTGGCAGAGCAAACAAAGGGGTTCAGAGCTGACTAATAGTCTTAGCATTAGTTAACAAATGTTAATGGGAATTGTGATATCTTCTTAATGTCTGGGCAGGTGAGGGAACAAAAGGGAAGAACAGGAAGGAGGTTACAGAGCATCGATCCTTGTCACTTTGTCTGGGAAGTTCAGTGGTCATGGTCTTCTAGGATTGGGCCATTGAGAGGACCATCTTCTCCAACTAATCCTCAGTGAACTTATGGGTTGGCCATGCCCTAAGGCCTCATCTGACCTACTTTTGCATGTGTTCAGCCAGTCCTCTTTGCCAGCATACTTTTTTCAGCCATAAATATGTGATTTATATTTCATGCCAATTAAACAATTTTCATTGCCAATCGTATCATGGAATGGGTGTGTATGGCATGATAACATAGTCATCTTGGCTTTTAAGGAGAGTCCAGGTTTGATTTGCTCTACTATCTATTCATTTGTCATTTTAGCAGTCCATGGTATCCACAAAACTCTCCTTCAGCACCACATTTCAAATGAATTGATTCTCTTGCTATGATCTTTTTTTCACTGTCCACCTTTCAGAACCAAACATAGAAACTGGAAATACAATAGCATGGACAATCCTGACTTTGGTACTCAGTGATTGTATTCAGTGGTATTATTAGGGTTTTTTTTTTAAGGCTTAATGAGGGTACAATGCAACCAGGGGGAATCGAGTTACTTTCCTGGAGTAATGAGCAGAGGCAGCTGGTGGTTCCCCATGGCACTGGGACTGTAAATCTACTCTGGGTTTTAGGTTGAACTGTAAAAGGTGATGAATCTTATTCCTGAAGCATACTCAGAATGTTGGACAGCTCATTTACATTTTAGTCTAAAACCAGTAGCTGATTCACTCTTCTACTGATGTGACTCACCGCAACTAGTAATGAGTGGGGTTCTCCGGTTATTTTTACACTGTTATCAAGGTTACTTCTTTATTTATTTATTAGTTTAGTTAAATTTATTATTTTATTTTATTTATTTATTAGTCAAAGAATACAATCTGATTCACAATCAAAGAGATACACATTCCCCACTGCTCTCCTCCCCCCCAAAAAAAGGAACAGGAAAGGCAGACAAAAGAGAAAGGAAAGAAAAATCCTAAAATTAGAACACCATACTAACATAGTAAACTACTCATAATACACTAACTAACTAGACACTAATTTACTAAAACACAAATGGGCTCTGACCCCCCACCCAAGCCAAACTGTAATGAAAAAAGAAAAATTGTATTATTCTACCATTACAAATGCAACTAAATCAAGGCTACTTCTAACATTATTTTGAAAAAAGAATTTTTAGAGACACATTGCCAAGAGTATCTCATGTTTTATACCATTCTTGGCATTTAGTCCTAAAGTGTATGTTTTTTTAAAAAAATATGAAAAGTAAAAGAAAAGCAATTGGTAATGCAACAGTTGTTATTTGTTATTTTTACTCACTGCTGCATTTGGAAAATAATTCATTGCTGTTACTTCTTGTGATGAAAAAGAAACAAGTTACTTTTTTAGAAGTAACTGTTCAAAATCTGCCTAAAAGTGGATGAATTTTGTTGTTTTCAGAAATGAAAATGAGATATAATGAACTTTGAATGTAGATGATTCCAGGCTCAACACTTGGCACCATGAGTTATATCGAGGTGGTGTAGTGGAGGAAGATTTCTACCTGAAAACCTGGAGATTTAACTTTCTCCATTTTTCTAAGATTGTTTTAATTTCTTTCCAGACTCTTTCATAGTTGTTTTTGAAACAATAGACTGTTTCATCACAATTCACTTGAAACCTGGAATATATCCCAAGCATCTTATTCCCCCCCCCCCCAAAATAAACTTTATTGACTCCAATGGATTTTGTGTCACTATCACAAGATGATCTGCAAAAGCCTTTAGCTTATACTGTTCTTTTAAAACTCTGACTCCAAAAGTTCTGTCATCTTGTCTGATATTTCTCATTAAATTTCCAATGCCAAAATAAATAGAAAAGAGGAAAGGGGTCAGTCTTGTCTAGTTTATTTTGTATCTCAGTCAGTGTTGTTATACTGTCATTTGCCAAGATCTGGACTTTTTGAACTGAATATATTATCTTTATCTTTTTTGCCCACATAAAAATTTCACCAAAGCTCATTCTCTTCAAATGTTTTCTCTGTATCAAATAAATAAATAAATAACCAGAACAGCCTTTTTGTAATTTTGGTATTCCAAATATTCGATAATATTAAGGATATTATTAAGGATTATATTACTCTTTAGCTTTCTTTTTGGCAAAAATCTGCTCTGATCCTTATGAAAGTTCTGAGAAATGGTAGTGAATATCTTGTAATCATTGTTTAGTAATAAGATAGGTCTATAATTCTTTGTTAATGTCTCATTGGTATCTTTATGACCCTCTGCAATAAAGGCATTCTCTGAGAGTCTGGAACCCATTCTTTTTTAAATAATTAATTACATATCATCTTTAATGATTGAAGTAACCCATCTTCAAATTTCTTAGAATATACTGCAGATAATCCATCTGGGCTTGGAACTTTCCCAGCTTTAATATTTTTGATTGCTTTGATAGACTCCATAGTTGTTACAGGCCCATTCAAACTTTGCTTTTGTTCCAGATGTAGTTTGTCCAATTGGAATTTATCCAAATAATCTAAGTTTTTTTGGGTTGTCCCTTACATATAAGTGTTTCTAATATTCCTTAAAGGATTTTGATATTTTCAAGTTGCCCATTACATACTAATCTCCTTTCCTGTTCTTTGTGATAGACTTCTTTATCCTTTTCTGTCTCAACTTATAAGAGAGTGACTTCCCAGGTTTAATTGCAAATTCAAAATTCTTCTGTTTAAGATACAGTAGTTTGGCATTCATTTCTTGGGCTGTAAACAGTGAGGACTCTTTATAGAATCATAGAGTTGGAAGAGACTGCAGAGGCCATCCAGTCCAACCCCCTGCTATGCAGGAACACACATCAAAGTATTCCCAACAGATGGTAATCCAGCCTCTGCTTAAAATCCTCCAAAGAAGGAGACTCCACCACACTCTGAGGCAGTATATTCCACTGCTGGACAGCTCTGACCATCAGGAAGTTCTTCCTGAGGTTCAGCTGGAATCTCCTTTCCTGCAGCTTGAATCCATTGCTCCTTGTCCTAGTCTCTGGAGCAGCGGAAAACAAGCCTGCTCCCTCCTCAACATGACATCCCTTCAAATATTTAAACATGGCTATCATGTCCCCTCTTAACCTTCTCTTCTGCCAACTAAACATACCCAGCTCCCTAAGCTGTTCATCATAGGGCATGGCTTCCAGACCCTTCACTATTCTGGTTGCCCTCCTCTGGACACATTCCAGCTTGTCAATATCCTTTTAGAATGGAGGTGCCCAGAACTGGACCCAGTATTCCAAATGAAGTCTAACCAACGCAGAATAGAGTGGTACCATTACCTCCCTCGATCTAGACACCATACTTCTATTGATGAAACCAAGAATCACTTTGGCTTTCTTGGCTGCCACATCACACTGCTGACTCATGTTCAGCTTTTGATCTACCAAGACTCCTAGATTCCTTTCACACGTACTGCTATCCAGCCACACATCCCCCATCCTATATTTGTGCATTCCATTTTTTCTGCCTAAGTGTAGGACGTTACATTTCTCTCTGTTGAAATTCATTTTGTTAGCTTTGGCCCAGCTCTCCAATCTGTCCAGGTCATGTTGAAATTTGATCCTGTCCTCTGGAGTATTAGCAACCTCTTTCAATTTGGTGCCATCTGCAAATTTGATTAGCATGCCCTCTACTCCTTCATCCAAGTCATTGATGAATATGTTGAATAGCACTGGGCCCAGGACAGAACCCTGTGGCACCACACTAGTCACTTCTCTCCAGGATGAAAAGCAGCCATTGGTGAGCCCCCTTTGGGTTTGGTCAGTCAACCGATTACAAATCCACCTAACAATAGCCCTCTCCAGCCTGCATTTTACTGTTGTTGAAGTTGCAATCTTTTGCTGAGTCTATCAAAAGTTTTCTTGAATTTGCCCTCCAGGTTTTGTATTTCATCCAGCCATTTACTCTTTTTTTGCTTCTCTCTCTCTCTCTTTTTTCAATTGGGAGTCATATTTTACAAATTGTCCTTTGATATAAGCTTTGCTTCCAAAGATCTGTATCCATATTTAAATTCATTCAAAGAATTTCCTCTATTCTTGTTTACACTGTTGTAATATTTCCATCTACTTCTACTAGAGAAGTAGAATTTCTTTAGATCTGCGTATCAGCATGCACTTAGATGCTTGACTGGCTAAACATTCCGCAATGCAAACAGTCTGGCTAAGCTACAAGAGACTTCTTCTGAATATCTCAGAAGTGGGCCCCAAGATCAGGAAATACTTTTTTGAAAAAAACATCCCTTCTCTAAATAGAGATCAATTTTCATTATGAAATATTCTGCCACAAACACCAAGGCTTCCAGAATCTTAAAAATGGTTAGGCAACTGAAAAACACTTCTTAAGGTTGTAAAAAAAGTTGAATTATATACTCTGAAGAACTCAATGAGACTACTTCTGAGTAAATATTCAGAGGATAAGGGTCTTTGATATGTTTTTTAAAATAACTTGGCTTGTAGAGAGTACACCTTTGTCCAGGGTTATGGGAGTGTGTGCATTTAATTTAGTTGGGTGGACCTCTCATGCTCTCATGCTGTGGTTTTCCCTTTTCAAGTGTTTGCTGTTCATCAAAATTGCTTAGTTTTCTTCACAGCTTAAAAATAACATGGACAACTAGGCTGCAGTTACTGAGAACACTGTCTGACAAGGCTTCTAAGAATTATTATTTTGAACAGGCCTGTATTCTGAACACATCTTACTGTTTTTTTTTGGGGGGGGGTGTAATATGAGCTCTCAATATATACATTGGAAAGCTTAGGGGACTGGGGCCCTTTTCGCATGGCATTTCAGAAGTGAAAGGGCCCCTTGAGCATCGCATAAATGTGAGGAGCGGTCCATATGACGCAGTCACATTTGCGTGATGCTCAAGGGCCTGACAAGGACCGCGCATGCATTTTTTCATCTTCAGCTCAAATCCAAAAATGCTGTGTGGTCGTGTATCGCTCCGGGGCCCTGCACGCACTTACCTGGCATGCGGAGCCTTGGGAGCCAGGCCGGTCGTGCGTCCTCTCCTCAGTGCAGCCTGGGAGGTCCCAGGTTGCACTGCGATTGGAAGAGGCAGGGTGCTCACGCGACTGGGAAGCAGCTGCGGAGCCGAAGCAGGAGGGATGCGAGAGTGTTCCTCCCAAGGCTTCATGTGCAAGCTGCGCAGCCCAGCACTGGGAAGAGGTAAGGTGCGAAAAGGGCCTAAAATTACTTTAATGGCCCATGGACCTATGCAAGATGCCTTGGAATCTGACATTTTATCTGATTAATATATATGTTAGATTAAGATTAACTGAGTGGAACGAAGGCAAATAATGTGCTTCATGGCTAAATGCCAATTTTAAACCACTTTTGTCCAATCCAGGGCTGCTGTTTCCCTGACAGGCTCAGTATTATTAAGAGGGTAGAAACATTACCTTTTGTACTACAGCTCCCAGAATCTTCAGCCAGCACAGCCAGTGGCCAAGCTGATAGTGGGATTCTGGGAGCTGTAGTCAAAAAGTAACTTTCCCAAGCTCTGATATTAATGAACGATCTAGCTATCTCGATGCCAAGGATTGGCTGGTGTGGTTACCCCCACATTGTTGGACTGCAACTACTATCAGGCTGAGACAATAAAGCCAGTGAGGAGGGATGGTGGAACTAGAAGCCCAACATCCTCTAGAGAGCTACGGTGGCCTGCACTAGAGCTTCCAAGTAGGAGCGAAGTTGTTACCAGGCCGTACACCTTCATGTTTCGATATGGTCTAATTCGCAAAATATATTAATTGGCAGATGTGTTGGCATAAAATATAAATTATACTTCTGGCTGACAAGACCATGTAGAAGAAAGGGACACTGGCTGGGAGTAGGCCGGAGGTGACCTCAGCATGGCCAGGTCAAAAGTTTGCTGACATCAGAAAACAATAAGGTGCCCAGATGCAGAGGCCAGGACCCCTACTGTGTGCATATCCTACTGCAGCCAGTCCAGAAACCTCCTCTCATTTAAGACATTGAAACCAATCAGTCCATTCCAGACCCCATTGTCTGTGTTGCAGCTCCCATTGTCCACTAGGCTGGGAGAGCAATCAACTCACACCCCTTCAGGGAGGAAAAGAGAGTATATAAACCCTTGGTTTTGAGAAGTCAGTTGCAGTCAGATGAAATGCAAAACTCCACTATGTCACTCTGAATCCTGATCTGTCTCCCCTTAGACAGAAGTCTAAGTCACATTTCAAGCTCTTTGCTACTCTTCTGGAATGGTAACTATATAATCCCAAAAAGCCTCAGCCTCTCTATCCATAATTTTTTCCTTCCTTTCTCCTTCAGTAAGCTCTTGTGTGAATGCTTGACTATATGTATCTTTTGTGCATGCTTGAATGAATTCCCCCAATAAAAACACATTTTTAGCTTACTTTTAATCTTTGGCTGGTTTTGCATGATCTGACCCCGTAAAAACCGGGTTAAAGATCTCGCTGGGTTATCCTGCCCCTCGTTCCGCCAAGGCCAGTGCTCTGCTAATTCCCCCAGTCTTTACATTTTTGGAGTGAATCAAGGTGTCCCCCAGGGGACCCCCAGAAGTCAGGGTAACAAAGTGTTGGTTTTTAAGTAAGAAGAGTGTTTCCAAGATGGAAAATATATATGCCTAGACCCAGAAGCAGATGAAAAACGCTACATCCATCCCAAGTGCCAGGGCTGTGGCTTCAGAGTGAGAGAAAAAGAGGCAGGTACAACTCCATCATGCCTAGGCCCAGAAACATATGAAGATCCCTTCCTCCAACTGCACTACCACTGCTGTGGCCTTGAAGGGAGAGAAGAAGAGGCAGTATCTTCTGGACAATCCCTTCTGCACTACCATCCCCTTTTCCTTTTGTGTCATGTCTTAATTAGATGGTAAACGTGAGGGCACAGAACTGTTTTATTGTTCTTTTATTTGTAAACTGCCATGTACAATGATGGCGGTCTGTAAATAAATAAATAGATGATGATGATGATGATGATGATGATGATGATGATGATGATAGTAAATTTACTTTGTGGGTCAAACCAGTCAGAGATTGTGAGTTTTCTCCCACTAGAAGCATGTCCTGTGAGCAGATTTCTCCTGTTAGCAAGTAATTCCTGTTGTCCCTTCACTGATGTTTCCTTGCCCCTTTTGCCTTCTTTTTTCCAGAAGGTTGAGATACCCTCTGGAACTGTGCAAGGAGAGATCTGTGAGGGTAATTCATTTCCTTTTCTACCATCAGGATCCTCTACTGGATCTCAGTCCTGTGTATGAATGGAAGGAGCCCTTCTCTCTTCAAGAAAATCCGTTTGGAATCTGAGCCTGTACTTCTTGCTATAAGGGAAGAATATCTCTGAATACACGCTGAGTATCTTTCTCCAAATAGGGAAAAAATATTTGAAGGGAACTGGTGAGGAAACACGGTGGGTTCAAATGAACAGTGAGCGAATGACTTCTTCTCTACTTGTATTGGTCAACCAAATTAGTCATTTGCTGGTTGTCAGCAAAAAACTGACAGCTTGATTGAAGACCCAGTATTCTCAACAATCAAAGGAATAGCTATATCCTGTCACAGCTAAGTGACCTCATGAACTGGTTCAAAGTACTTTAATGGAAGTTTGCCATATTTAGAATTTTTACATGCATACATTTGGAAAAAATAGCATAAAGTGTGGTGTGTTGAAGTAGGTGGAGACATTTTCCAGACAGTTGCTAAGGGCTACTGGGTGGACAGTAGACTCTCAAATGACATATGTTCAACCACAGCTTGATAAAGTTACTCATTTGGGCTATAACTCCCAGAAGCCTTGTGCCAACATGGCCTTGGCAACATCTTTTTCTTGCTTTGTAGAGCCAGCTTTGTTAAACATAGCTGTTCCCCAGTGTGAGTTCCTTTCCCTTACTTGAGTGAAAAAGTAATAAAATTCATGATAAATATGTGAAAACCCAATTGTTTAAAGACTCATGAAGTCCACAAAGTTTCCAGGGGCATCTTTGAATAGAAAGTAATCTCAGATCTACCTCCTCTCTGAAAATACTGTCTGTGGCCATTTTGGTAATAAAGCCAACAAAAAGGGCAATAGCGTGGTAAATCCATTCTTGATTTTAATCTGGAACTTAAAGTTGCTATCCAAGATGCTAAACCTATTTGGGGAATATGTTTTAGAAACCTGGATACCTCCTTTAAAGTTTAGAATAAAACCCATAGTAGATTCACTGCTGAATTGACATGGAAGCCACCAACGATGGAATACAAAGCCTCCACGAAGAGTGTGGTGGGGTCTCCTTCTTTGGAGGTTTTTCAACAGAGGCTAGATGGCCATCTATCAGGAGTGCTTTGATTGTATATTCCTGCATGGCAGGGGGGATTGGACTCAATGGTCCTTGTGGTTTCTTCTAACTCTATGATTCTTTGATTCTATGAACCACCACTCCCAATAAGGGACCTAACTAAAGCTGTGATAGTAACAGGAGCAATGTTACAAAACATTCACCCTCAATCTAGAATTATATATAATTTTAAACAATATCTTAATTGTACATAAGGGATAAAATTTGAATTTTCAAGGCCTGGTGAGAGATGGAGCTATATTCTCTATTCAAATTTCAAAATAAAGAGAAAGCAGTGTACTTTTAAAGGGTTTGCTACAATTATGTATTTTATAACATAAAAATAAGAGCAGAAATCTTGCATCAAACACATAGCCAGTGTCATGGCTGCACTTTCTCTTCCCATCTACCTCCTGAAACATACCTTAAAACTCCATAAACTGTCCTCAGTGACAGAAATCTGCATTGCTGGTGAGCAGGGCACTGCAGGGTGATGGGACAAGCCCTCTCTGGCAGCAGGTGATGCTGTGAGGAGAGAAGCAGGGACCCCCTTGTTACAAGTTGTCATCACAGCATTGCCCTGATGGAAGTGTCTGGTCTTGGAAGGGTCTGGCCTTGTTACAACTCTTCATCACAGCATTGCTGTGAGAAGGATCTGGTCATGTTATCCTGGAGCACTCCACTTGCCAGCAGCAGGGACTTCTGTCACTCCAGATGGCTTATAAGGTGGGTTTTAGGCTCATTTGCGATGATGGGAATAGTGCCATGATACGTACATATAAATCCAAAGAAGTTACGATGTCTGAAGTCTAACTTATGACATTGCAACTGACTAACAGCCAACAATTGCCAGCCAATAATTTTAATGTAATAATTGCAGGAACATTAGCAAGACAACTCCGTCCCTTGTTTAATTAGAAAAAAGAGGCCAGGATCTTCCTCACGCATGTGAATGTATTAAATTGTTCGTAAATAACATTCATGGATATCATCCAGCTCAAGCGAGGTATTTTTTAAGTGCCATTGATTTTAGTGCTAGATTGTTTTATTCATTTACGTCATTTCCAGTATATGTACACTGCCCCTTAACAACAGCAGCAAATGTTTTTAAGAAGATTAACAATATAAAATAAGATGAAATGAAACAGTTTAAAACAAATTCAGAATGTCTGTCAAGAAATGTATTTCTAATTATCTCCTAAAAGTTTGTGGGACAAGAAAAGTCTATTTTTCTGTCTGTCTATCTGTTTATCTGTCTATCTCTCTGTCTGTCTATCTATTTTTAAAAAAAAAAACAGAAGAAAGGCAAGAGAAATTTCGCAAAGAAGAGAAACCCATAGCTCTAGGGCCACAAGAAAAAGGGACCAGCTCTTCTAGGTGACCAATCTTTGTTATAGTCACGTGGTAAGTAAAAATGGGAGTATTTGAAAGCTGAATACTTCAAGAAGTGAATAGGGGATTCAAAATGTAAATGACCCTGCTCAGAAAAAAGTCTGTCTCAACTTTCAAAATTATTCAGAAAAATCCTTCCCATATTTGACCCCCCCCCGCCGCTTTGCAAGGAACACTTTCCAGAACTTGGGAATATCTCCTTTTTTTTTTTGGTATTGAAAAAAGAGGAATGTTTCCAAACTCTTTACTCTTCCAAATACACCTTTGATTGGAAAGGGGAAGAGACCAAAAACACCCTTGGCTCCCATATGTAAGTAGGCATGCTGACTCAGGAAAGGTATTTCCACTGAAGATGCTTGTACAGCTGTTTTCCTGTTTGGATCTAAAGGGCTATAGTCGTCTTGGGGGAAAATATGCCACACTTCCGCATCCACCACTAGAAAGGCATGGGCCCAATGCCACAGGGCTGCAGTCCCAAAGAGTAGCTATGCTTATTTTGTTTTCATATGACTTTGAAAATGCACTGTTACGTGAGTTACTGAGTAAAAATGTATGTGATAAACCTGTTAATCTCTTATCAGACGTGTTGCTTTCTATTGTACTTGGTATTTTGCTTATTTGTTCATTTATTCACTTAATATCTCTCTCCTCTCTCCGGCTTGCTCAGAAAGGGATCCCTTTTTTTGGCTGCTGCTCCACCTTAATCAGACCTTGATGGGGCCTCTAGGGAAGCAATCCTAGCTCTTGAAAAGGCAGTACATAGAGCAAAGGTAATTTTAAATCCCAGGTATAAAGAAAATGTCCATAGTTAATGCATGTACTTAACTCTTCTACCAAAAAGAGCAGACTGAAAAATCTCCATGCTGTATATGGCTGATTCAGAGAAACAGAAACACTCACCTGTGATCTGAAACAAGGTAAAATAGCCATCACAGATTTGCCACCCTGTTTACAGATGATGAACTGGAGAATATCTTGAAGATTTTAGAAAGGGAGGAATATTTGCCAGTTTCAGAAATGGGAGGAATCGCACTGGTGGTGGATGTTATTCTTATTTTTCTTATTGCCGCCTCAGTTAATGATGATAATGTTCCCGTTAGTAACTGTTTCTCAGTGGTCACCATTCTTCCTCCTCAACACAATGCCTTCTCAAAGCAATACTGTGCCACTTACATAGCATTGCTCTAGGGTCAAAGTGGTGAATCACAAAACATAATGAAAAGGCGTTATTCCAAAGAGGCCTGCTGGTAGGAAACTGCACCTGCTGACAGGAACACTTGTGAGGGACCCCCTCCCTTTCCAGGGGCCTTGGAAGAATCTGTAAAGTGGGGAGGTTCAACACTGGCAGGCAGTTATTAAGTTTCCCTATTTGCAGATGGAGCAAATGCGGTGTAGTGGTTTGAGCACTGGGCTATGATTCTGGAGACCAGGGTTCAATTCCCTGCTTGGCCATGGAGACCCACTGGGTGACCTTGGGCACATCACACTCTCTCATCCCCCAAAAAACTCTGTGATAGGTTCATTTTAGGGTCACCATAATTCAGAAAGGACTTGAAGACATACAGCAGCAGCAGCAGCAACAACAACAACTTGAAGATACTTACAGAGGGAGGACAAATTACTTTCCCCATTCATTATCATTTCAAACGTCTTTAAACATGAAGACTCTTATGAGCACAAAGTGTACTTAGAAGTGCTCTCCATGTGTTCACTGTAGCTTACTCCCAAGTAAGTGTGTATAGGATAGATTGTGGGGGAGTCTTTATTATTCCTCAACTGCAACAGCTATTTATATTTCTTTGTGCATGATCATTTAGTACACTTGTATTGATGATGCCTGGGGAGGTTCATCTACATAGGAGTCTTGGTGGTCCAATTTTGCCAGATAATTGGTGGGGGGTTTGATCTCCATGGCTTAGTCTTGGAGGTACTGTGCCCATCCCCATCCCCCTCTGTTCTAGGGTCTATATGTCTCTTTCTATCCCTGAGTCTATTGGACAGACCTTTTAAGAATTACTTACATAATATGGACAAATCTGTAACAGTTATGAGTAGAGGAATTTATTAAACCATCTGAAATGTGATCAGGATATTTATGTGAATGTGTTTCTCTCTCTCTCTCTCTCTCTCTCTTTTTTTTTCTGGGCTCGAGCAATAACATGGTTTTGTCATTATGTGACTAATGACAACCTCAGAAGAAGTGCACGCCTTTGGTTCCGGCTGACATGATCCATTTTTTCCTCCCAATATCTTCTTGGTCATTGCGATCATCCAATGTCTACTTTACTTCAGCAACCCACCCAGGAGCTGGATTTCACAATATGAACTACATCTTCCTTTTCTCGGTCATATTTATAGGCTTTGGGACCAGAAAAAAAGTAAATGAATCCTGCAGAAAGAGGGAGAGGAAAAGAAAGATGAAGTATGAAAAATAAGAATTATTACTCTGGGGTGTATAGCTTATTAAAAACAGCCATGTCTTAATCTTCTTAATGTGGTTCTGCCAATTGATCTTTCTAATCCCATCTACAAACTTCATTCATTTATTCATTCATTCATTTCAATTACGTTTTTGTACCTCTTTTCTAGAAAAGTATCCAAAACAGCATGCAATAATAAACAGAGACAACAACCAAAGCTATATTTTGAAGAGAAAAAAAAATAACGCTAACAGCCTTACAGTTAAACAATACAAAATATCATAGACCACATAGTAGTAGCCAAGAAAACATTAATGTTGCAAGCTTGTCAGAATATCAAGAACACTTGAAATAGTGGAAATGCACACTAACAAGTCTGCAGAGGATGAACTTTCCACAATTTGGGGGCCACTACTAAAAAGGTAGAATTATGATGCTCGCCCAAAGGACCTTCCATGGGCAAAGAAGTGAAAGAACTCTCCAGAAGGCCTCTGAGATGAGATATAAGAGATAATTTAAAAATGATTCTGTTCCCTAATTGTATAAATGACAGCTCTCTGAAAGGGGCAAACAGTTCATACGGTTCAATTTGGAGCTCTAGGTTTGCTTCCTTTTTCATTGAACCTAAGGATGAGTCAGGAGCAGGGATGTAATTCTTTGCTAATTCCATTCTTGAACAGTGTAACAAATGATTCTAGGAATTTTCTTACTGTTACAAGAATGTTTTTGAAAACTGTGCAGTTTTTGAACACTGTTCACAGTTCAGAATTTATTCAGGACTTATTACTGATCCATAAACACATGGACAATTTCAACAGGAAAGAAGAAACTCGGAAAGTAAACAAGGGCCATTTCCACACCGGGCTTCTGTAATGGTGCAGAGCGACCTCTCACGGCGGTCTTCTACACCGTAGAGTGGACTGGCGTGGACTACTTTTTGTAGTTCCACACCAGAATCCACTCAGGAGTGGCCAGAACTAGCCGCGCTGCGTGTTTTTTAAAAACCTCTTTTTCGAGGTTTTTAAAAAGCATGGAGCGCACAGCCCAGCGCCGCTCCGTCGCCCGGCTCCTACGCGGATTTGCAGGCGTGCGCAAGTGCGTGCCTGCAGATCTGCCGGGGGCGGGCTTCCAGCTGGCGAGCTTCTCCGGTTGGTGTAGAGCCTCCACCAACTGGAAGCCGCCATTTGGGATGCCGGAGGACTGCGGAGCAGTGAGCTCGCGCTGCTCTGCATCGCGACGGACTTACCCGGCTGCCGGTAAGCTCCGTTTTTGGGCGTTTTCGCCTGTCCCCCCCCCCCACATGTGGAAAGGGCCAAGGTTTGGCTACCAGTACTGAAGAACACTAAAATCAAGACTCAAAAATATGCCAATGAACACCACCCAGACTCTGGAGGTCCCTCTACAGGGAACAATACAATGGGTTGCTAATGTACTTAATGCACTGTTATGCATATCCCCTGACTAACAATACACCCTGGGGGATATCCCATTTAACAATAGACCATCACACAAGCCAACTGTAACACATGCAAATTGCTCCCTGCCACCTGGGGACTACACAAGTATATATACTCTGTCTCACTTCCATGCCACCAGATCCTCTGAAGATGCTAGCCACAGATGCAGGTGAAATGTCAGGAGAAAATACTAATAGAACACGGCCTCAAAGCCCAGAAAACCCACAACAACCTATGGATTCCGGCCATGAAAGCCTTCGACTTTACATATTCTGCACAAAGTTCACCTGTGGTATATCTGTACAGAAACCAACATTTTCTGGGGTACTAGTACCAGGTCCTTGATTGTCTGCTGTGTTCTTTAATGAAGCACTGCACTTTCCTTGACTGTGGTCATTTTGCTTGGGCCATTCTGTAGTTTCAGGAGCTTCTGCAGCATAATCAATAGCATCCAAAGATGTATTTAATCTGCGCACGGTGGAGACTGATGGTTTGATGGTATTACATAAAGATGATCCCATGTTGGCTGCTTTTTGTGGGGAAGCTTGTTCCCATTCCTTGAGCTCTCTCATTGTGAGCCAGGCAGCTGCTGTAGCCATATTTGCCTCTACAGAGGGTAGCATGGGGGATCCATTTCTGCAGTAACCTGTTGACAGTGGATGGTCAGCTTCTCAACCCAGAGATGTAACTCATGATGGTATGCCTGGTGAGCTGCATCAGGAGCCTGACAATCTAAATTTTGCTCACAAGGATCGTCTTGCCCCTTCATCATATCTATCAAATGAGAACATAAATGATCAAGTCTGAACATTATTTCCTCCTGGGCCTCATGAGGCAGAGCATAGAAGTACTGTAGTAAGTTCTTTTCAATATTGTCAAAGAGACCATTCTCCAGATTTATCAGGTGTGAGGGCCCAGGGTCTCAAGATTGAAATGTTCCTTGGGCTCCAGGTCACCCAGATTTCCCCCTTCAGAATCAATACAAATTAAATCCTGATGAGCTGCTTCACCTAGAGGTCTTTTGGGGGATGCTGCTACATGTGGAAGTAATGATGCTGGTGGTACCACATTTTTAAAGAATCTTGAGATAATATGCCACTCTTCTTCAGGTCTTCCCTATGTTCATACAACAGCTTGGAGAGTCTCCATTCTTGGAATGTGGCCACTGCCTTAGCATGTAAGCCATTGAAATATAAATACCCCCACATACACTAGATCTGCAATGTTCAAAACACTAGGAATGGATGCCCTTAAAATATTCCAAAGATGGACTTTACACTCCTCTTGTGAAGAGATTCCCAGAGGCTTGTGGTAGTTTGACAAAACTGACTTATTTCGGATTAGCCCCAATTTCCAAGTCCCATCTGAAGAGATAGTCTCCTTAGTTGGTTTAGTGTTAGCTTCTGACAGAACATAAGACCAAAGACCCTGAATTTGGGAATCTGATATGGAAGTCTGATTTGGAAACCCCAGCGGAATGGCAAAACAGGATTTAGAAGGCTCTTGCTTTGTTTCCTTCTTGATTGATAACTTCTTACAGTTCTGTTTGGGCTCCACAACTGAAATAATGTCAAATAATTTAAAAAGCTTTCTGAAATCTATTTTTGCTTTTTTGTGATGTACTGTCCTGAGATTTTTAAACATTTTTACTTTTCTTTGTACTTATCTACTTCCTTCTGCATTGATTTATCTTATGAGCTGTATGAGTCTGCTTTGTTGATCTACTTTTCCTAATTGAGGAGAGTCTGTTGATGTTCTTTTCAGCTCTTGTAACCTCTTTGTCGGATTTTGTCCAGGAGGTTTTGCAGATTTCTACCAAAATGGTAATAATTTTATTACAGTCAGCTAAAAAAGAGTTTATATTTTCAATGTCCTCTGCTAATAATACAAGCCACTTTGCAACTAATGGGCTCTCCTCATTTGTCTCGGAGAGCAGGCAAAAGGGCTCTTTTGTTGTTATATTAGCATTGTTTGAGGAAAGCTCTGAAATTTGCTCTAGTATTAATTTCTGCACTTGGTCAACAAGGGTTAACCTTTGAGTTACTGGGCTGTTCACAAGAGTCAACTTAGCAGTTGGCCTAGCTAGACTAGCATCTTCCTTGTGACCTCCATTGTTATCACAAAGAGACTTTTTAAGATTGACATTAGAATCTGAGAGCTGCTGTTTCTCAGGTGTCTTCTCACATTTCTTGTTTGTATAGAACTGAGTAAATTTTTATTGAGCCTTCACTTTCTTCAAAGGAGGATTTGTAACAAACCAGGTAAGGCCATGAGTTTTATAGCCACTCTGAGTTGTCACCATGCTCTTGTTTCCTTGTTAAGTTTTCTTACTGTATTTTAAGATTAGATCGACCCCCTTTCCGCAACTCACTCATTTTTGGCGCTGGGGTGCGGTGCTTGTGCAAGCAGCCTCTGGAGAGAGGCTCTCGCTTCCCTGCTTCTTCGGCTCCACACGAGCTTCCTGCTCGCGTGAGAGCCCCTCCTCTTCCTTTCGCAGTGCAGCCTGGGACCTTCCCAGGCTACACTGAGACAGAAAACGTGACCGGTCCGGCTCCCAAGGCTCCACATGCAAGGTAAGTGCACGCGGGGCCCCAAAGTGATGCGCAACTGTGCACCATTTTCGGCTTCAAGCCAAAAATGAAAAAATGAGTGCGCGGTCTGTGTCAGGCCCTGGAGCATCGTGCAAATGTGAGTGCGTCGTGTGGACCGCTCCTCACATTTGCGCAATGCTCAAGGGGTCCTTTCGCATTGGAAATGCCATGTGAAAAGGGCCCAAAGCTTCCTCTATCCTTAATCTGCAGTGTCCTCCATTTCAGTCCTTCTTACTTGCAACTTTTTAGTGTAAAAAATCCACTTCACTTGGCTCCTTTGTTTTGTTTTTGTTTCCACTTGAAGTTGTAAACCTTTAGTCCCTTAAATAATTCACAGGAAGGAAAGAGAGGAAAATAAACAAAGCTAAAAGTGAAAGAGCAGAGAAATGTGAGAGTGACGTTAAACACATCTAGCTATGCCACCGCCATCTTCAATCCCTCTCTTTAAAAAAACCCCAGTTTTCAATCATTTTGGGGAAAAATTTTTTGAACATTCTTTTCATCTCTAGTCAGAAAAGCTGGAGACATCAGCTGATGACTGTTTTTTTTTGTCTGAGATATAAAAAGTTTGATTATACCAGGTGAAATTATATGTCCAACTTTCCCAGTAAGGCAACAGCAGCACTCCAAAATTTTGCAAAGTTCTTTCCCAAAACTTCATTTAGAGAGGTGAAATCTCTAATAAATATAGAGACATTGACAAGCATAATTCATTTTCACTAAAAAAATGTAAAGCTCAATTCACTGCCATTACTGAATTGCAATGCCTTACCCCCTGTTATCCTACATGTGGAATGCCCTGGAAAGTGTATCTTCTAAAGTCTGATTTAAATCTGTCGCCTGAGGTCATGTTCAATGCCACTGCTTTAGTGTAAAGTTCTTCAGGAGAATTATGGAGGAAACCAATAGTGGACATTCCTCCAAGGGGGTGGAGCTGTGCCTGTGCATCAACTAGTCTTTAAGCCAGCTTGTTCAGGGTGCAGAGGAACAGCTTTCATAAGGGCTTACAGGAGACCTCTTTACAGAAAATATGTACAAACTGTAACTGTCAGTGTAATCCTGAGTTACACTGGTAAAATGCTCCATTACAAATCCAGCCTCTTTGTATTATTGCCGAATACTTCCTGTCTAAGAATTTCACACCACTCTTGTTTTGTCCAAATGTACTTACCTGCTTATAAAGGTGTAGTTACTACCACAAAGACAGAAGCCAAAATCCTACATAGCTTTGGTAGAAAGTCGGTTTGTGCCAGTGCACTTACAGGAGATAATGGATGGTGACCCTTCTACTTGGCAACTTCCCCCCATGCACAAGACGGATATAGGGATGTGTTAGGGATGTAAGTCTTCATTCATTTCGTTCTCAAAGGAGTGACTTTAACAATTTTCTTCTTCCTGAGAGGAAGTCTTCAAAACTGTGCTGTTTTCCAAAGACTATTCACAGTTCAAGACCTAGGCCCTTTCCGCAACTCACCTATTTTCGGCGCTGGGGTGCGGTGCTCACGTGAGCAGTCTCTGGAGAGAGGCTCTCACTTCCCTGCTTCTTTGGCTCCACACGAGCTTCCTGCTAGAGCGAGAGCCCCACCTCTTCCTTTCACAGTGCAGCCTGGGACCTTCCCAGGCTGTACTGGACAGAAAGCGTGACCGGCCCAGCTCCTGAGGCTCCACACGCAAGGTAAGTACGCGCAGGACCCCGGAGCGATGTGCGACCAGGCACCATTTTTGGCTTCAAGCCGAAAATGAAGACATGCATGAGTGGTCCCTGCCGGGCCCTGGAGCGTTGCACAAGTGTGAGTGCGCTGTGTGGACCACTCCTCACATGTACGCAACTCTCAAGGGGCCCTTTCACATCGAAAATGCCATGCGAAAAGGGCCCTAGTCTGCACAAAATTTGCACATGGCAGTTGGTACACAAAACAGCATTTTCTGTGGAGGAAGCAGCATTTCTGCACAGAAATATAATTTTCAGGAAAGAAAATGATGTTTCCTTCTTAGAAGAATGCCTTTTTTTACATGCAAAACAACCATACATGAATTTTGCATAGACAAAGGCCCTTTTTGTGCCTTACCTGTTCCCAGTGGTGTCCGATGGGAATCCCAGCAGTGGTACTGGAGGAACGATGGCTCTGCCTCTTCCTGCTGCAGTCAGCCTGATACCTTCCCAGGCTGTGCTGGGACAGGAAGTGCAGCCATTGCTCTTCCAGACCCTCCACACACTGTGTGAGTGCGGAATGCTGGCCTGATCATGGGTCATTGTTGGGGAAAACCCGTCAATGATTTACTCCATAATTGTACCACCTGGGGACAGGAGAAGGATGAGACTGCAACGACTCCATGTGTAAACATCACAGTCCCATCCTCCTCCCATTCCTATTGTGGGATGACAATGTCCTGTGAATAGGGCCTAAGTCCTGAACTGTGAAGATTCCCATCTGTCCAAAATTCTTCTCACTGGAGTTTCTTGACAATTGAGAAGCCCCCTTTTTGAGCATTTTTCCCCTTCACCACTTGAGGGGTGGGTGCTATTGTCTTTAGCGTGTGATAAGCTGCGAAGATGTGTCTGGCTTCTCTTAACTGGACTTGAGCACCAAAGAGAAAGGAGCACCATGCAAGGTTGCTCCTTTCCACCTCAGTGGTCAAGAGCAGCCAGAACAAGACCAGGCATGCCTCTGCAACCAATCAGTGTCTGGGTAGATGGAGGTATGCCTCGCACCCCACACTCAATTGTTGTTATATGCTGGATTGGGGGTCTTGCAGTAGAATGTACTGGATATCTCTTTTTGCAAGGTCTGAAAAAGTACACATGTTGGTGTAATCACTAGTTATATAAACATATAACTAATAGGATGTGGGCAAGACTGTTCTCCAGGACCATAGATTGACAGTGTGCTAATTCTGCACCCCTATGCAGTATTACATTTTTAAAGTTCATTGAAATTAAACAGACTAGGGAATGTGCACACACTGGACTGCCAAATTGTACCTTCTCTTCGGAAGGCCCCCCCTTGGCTATGGTGTAGCCCTCTAGGATGGGGCATTGGTGAACTCTGAAGTAGTTGGTCTGTGGCACAGAAACAGCCAGCATGCAGATTTCCAGAACTCGTAAGGCCCAGATGACTGACTCTGAGAGGTCATCAGAGCCAGGCATTGTGAATGGGATGTTTGGTGGAAACAAAGGAGAGAGCCATCTCGATGGTTGCTCCCATACTTTGGAAATCTCTTTCCAAGGGTGGTAAATGGTTCCCTTCTTGCTGTACTTCCATTTGAAAACTTCCCTATTAAGAGGGGCTTTTAGGAATTATTTGCAATGGGCTTTTAATGGTCTTGATGATTTTTATTATTGGTTGTAGTTTCATTTATTTTTAAATGGTTTTAATTCTATAGATCTTTTGATTGTATTTTAGGATTAAAGGCCAGAGTCCTCTATTATGATGTATCTTATGTAACTTTATGTATATTTATGTATATTTAGCTATGTAGCAGAGACACTTGGTAGCCCTGTGTGATGAACCTGATGGGAGAGGGTCTTGACCACAGAGCCTCCTTGGCAACTGAGAGTGTTTAAGCTGATTGGCTGGTGAAATGGAACCTTGGATAACCCAGGGGAGGAGCTGGTGGAAAGAGGAAAATAACAGATTTTAACTGTCTGGTGTGTGTTTGAAGAGGAGTGTGATTTGTGGTGTGTTTGGGAGAGGTTGGAGATTTGAAGAGCTCTGTGGGAGAGAGAACTGAGAAATTGGGTGTACGAGAGATAGTGAATGAATTGAAGGAGAGCGAGAAGAATGGTGTGCTTTTTATAAACATTGAGATACAAAACAAATTTAAGCAACAGTGTTACAATAAATGTTTGAAGTTCTGTGTTCCATATAACAGTCTCCTAGAATTTTATTTTGAATCCTTGAATATACACGCTACCAATAATAACATCTTGACCTTAGTGCCAACAGTACCACAGTTTTGGAAAATATAAATCACTGCTGATCCTTACATCTGGGAGAAGGGCAGATTTAGGGAAGGCAGTAAAGGGGGAGAGTCCTGAAAGGAAGAATCCGAGGGGGGACAAGAGTGAGGAAGGGATGGAGTTCTTGGAAAAGGAGAACTGAGGCAGACCTGTTTGTCCTGGCCCTGGCTTGATTCAGAGATCTCCCTGGCTGTTCAAACTTAAACACAAAGAGGTGTCAGGCTGGGCAGGCCTTGAGGGCGAGGCTTGGGTGCACCTTTCGCACTTGGCACTGATGGGTGGTGGTTTTTCCATGTGTTTAACACCCTGTTAGTGAACTGCACAGATGCATAATGGAACACTGGCAAGAGTATTCTGATATGCATTGGCACTCCCTGGTTGGTGTTGCAATGTACAACAGGACCAACACACAATGGGACCAATGCGTATCGGTCCCATTGCACATTGGTCCTGTTGTGCATCGGCCCAATTGTGCATTGGTTACTTTGCTGGCTGTCTTACATAGTAATATAACAGCAGCCCTCCACTGGATACCGAAATTATGGAACTGCCCAATTCTAACTCCCACAGGTGTAAGCCCACTTATGAAGATGTATATCCCCAACAGGATTCCAGCCAAATTTCATATATTTTTAATGGTGTCTCCAACAGGATTCTGGGCAACTTTCATATGTTTTTACTGGTATCCTGGCATGTATTTTGATCTGTGTTTGTTTAAGTTTTTTGTTAAGACACCTTGGGAATTCTAATTTTGGAGAAAAGGTGGAATATTTATGAACTTATAACATTAACAATAACGGTAGTAACAACATTACAACTACTGCTGGTGCTGTGTCTGTTCTGCAGTGGCACAACCATTTGCTGAGGACACCTTTCTTCTAATGATTGACTCTAAGGAAGGACCTCTAAAGAGCAGTGGAAGCTGCTCTAACAGAACAAGATGGGTGGTGGGTGGTACTATTGCATCTCCTCTACGCTTAGCCATTGGAGTGCTCAGACCTATACATTCAAGTGCTTTAACTGAAACAAGTTATGTTTTATCTGGGCCTAGTTTAGAAGAAATGGTAGTGTGAGCAAGCTGATGCTCTGACATGCAGGAACAGCTTTGGCTACATCAGCCTTCTTGCTCAAGGAAGGTTATCGGGTTCTTAGCACTGGAGGCAGTCCAATCATTCATATGCGGAATGGGTTTTATACTGTGGGCTACAGTGAGAACTAAGGTTTTATACTTAACACCACTTCTTTATTCCATAATGTAAAGATGAAAATGCCCGAGGCATGACTTTTGTGATATGGAATCTACTCACCGTTCACCTCTACAGCTGCATCTATTCTGGTGTTGATTCCTGAGAACTCATCCTCAATACTTTTAGGGAAGTCCTTCTCCATTTTCCTTTTCACTTCATCATAGCTTTTAAGAGAAAGCAGAGAGTCATAAAGAGGAAGTCCATAGCTATATATATCTTGATATCTGTATATAGATATAGCTCAACATTTATTTACGCAAGATGTTCCTGAAAAATCATTTCACTGTAATGACTGTAATGGGGTTGCAACCTAGTCCAAGTTTTGCTTTTAGGTCAAGAGCAACCAGATAGATAAATGGGTCTTGAAAGGAGAGGTTGCTATTGCCTTTTCTTTGGTTTATATACAGAGGTATACTGCCTCTGTGCATGGGGGTTCCGTTTACCTTTCATGACTCCTAGTTCTTGATAAATATGAGTAAGCCAGTGATCATCATATAGAGTTTGAGAAGGTTATATTTTGGAGTACTACTCCCATAATCCTTAGCCATCATGGCCACTGGTCATGGTTGTTGGGGGATTCTGGAAGTTGCAATTCAGAGTAACCATTTCAAGCACAGTGTCTTCCAGTTAGATGGAATGGGTGGGTTAGATTTCCTTTGTTTCATTTTGGCCATTTCTGTACGATGTTGCTGTCCTGTGATTAGGACATGTTGCTGGTGGTCCATGAGTTGTGCTTTTGCACAATGTCATCACAGTCCTGCTGTCAATATGTCCCCACACATCGCAATCGTGGAATATTCCATTAATGGAAAAAAATCCATTAATGGCCTGCGATCATCCGATGCTCCCTTGCCAATGGCCATGCGGAATGGGTGATCCAGGTGCTTCCTTCCCCAGTGCAGCACAAGAAGGATGCCATCTGCACTGTGGAAGGAAGGTGTGTGTCACCTGCACTCCCATCTGCAGGCAGCTGGCTGGGAACGGAGGAGAGCATTGAAGACATGCTCTCATCCTGGCAAAGATGCTGCTGGAATTATGCTGGGATGACATCAGAAAAAGCATAAGGTGCAGAAATGGCCTTTGTTATATTTCTGTAGACTGATGTTTCCCTGGGTCATCACAATGTCTCTTAGGATATTACACTAATAAAACCCTTGGTTATGCCAGCAGTTTATACAATTTAGACATCTGAGTAAGGAAAAAGGAAAAAAGTGAGGAGAGAAGAAATCCTGCAGCACCTTTAAGACCAATTATATTATAGCATGAGTTTTCATGGATAGCAATCCACTTCCTCAGATGCACTGACAGTGTGATATAAAAGCCACATATTTTGAAGAATAATTACACAATTTGAGCAGGGAAGTAGAAAGGCGCAACTCATTACCTTGGCTATAAACATCTAAAGATCTGTGTGAAGTGATACAGGTCTTTCAAGTGGCTGGTGGTAGTTTTTAAAATGGTCAGTTAGTACTTATGTATGAAAGCAATAAATTTGCTTCTCAAAAGTCAGTTCCCTGTGGCTGAAACCTTCTCTGAGAGATTCTTTTTATATATATGCAGCTGTGATGACTTATGTATTACTACCTGTAGTATGCCATGAAACTGTTATCTTTGTTCGTACCTCTGCTAATGGATTGTGATTTGGGAATATATTTCAATCCAGCTGTTTCTCCTTCTGGTCTTCCTTTGTAATTTCCTTGTTCAAGGACTACAACCTGTAAATCTGTTCCTGTATGTCCAGGAAGGTTGAAATGTGCAGTCCAGCTATCTCTCTTTCCAGTATTCCTCCATTTTTTTTCTCAAGAACTATATCCTATTATTCTCTCTCTCACACACAATTGTGAAATTATGGCATAGCTGTGGCTTTAATATCACTTAGTACCTCTGAGGAAGTGGGTTGATACCCATGAAAATTCATCCTTAAATAGAAATCAGTTGGTCTTAATGGCACTGTTGGATTCCTTCCCTTTTCCCCTTTTTCTTTTTATGGTTCAACAGGCTAATAATGGTATTTCTTTTAAAACTGGGTAAGAAAGTCTGCAGTAGTCTTTTGGATATGGAAGTACCCAGTGCCCATGTGCTTGTAGTTCAGTGGTAGATGGGCACAGATGTGTCCCTCTACCCCATGACTAGAACAGTCACCAGAAATCACCTGGGGCAACCTTCAGAACAGTTGGTAAGTCATCAGTCACACTACCTCTCTCTACTGTTGCTGGCATTGCCCTTGTCTGCTTAAGTATCCCAGTGGATCTTTATGCTCCACCAGTGTTAAAAAGAATTTTGGGCCCCGTGTTTAACTCTATTTTTTAAAAGAATGTCTGTAATAAATCTGAAATTCCTTCCACATGTCATACAATTTTTTCTCTCTCTCTCTTTCTCTGGCAGATAAACTGTGCATAAACACCTCTGTCTCCAACTGAATCATGATTTTTCATTTTTGTTAATTATAGGTGCATCAGTTAAAATTAAGCTCTGATGCCATCTTGTCCCATTCTGTCCTAAAAATAGATATATATGGGGATTATCTGCATAGCAGAATAATTAATGTCAAAAATAGGCATGGTGGGTTTAATAGTTGCATGTTGATTCAAATACAGGAATCTCTCTCTTGATCTAAACACAAAATGTCCATTGAGCTCCAGCAAGAGAAAGGTATGAATCTTACCTTATTCAAATTGCATACTTTAAAGTGTGTGTGGGAAAAAAACAAGTTGGAAATACATATAGTGTGTGTGTTTGTGTGTGAAAGATGATGATTTGCATCCAGAATCATCAAAACTTTGTGTAGACCTGCTCAAAACTGGGATTGACTGTAGTCATGCCCAATCTACTGACTATATAACTAAGCTCAGTTCAATATTTCAGAGCAATTTGGAGAGTTGTTATTTAATTGAAAAATTATTCATATTATTTTTTTTTCTCTGTCTCTTCACTGACTAAATGAATGAAAAGATCAGCTAAGCATTTAGGGTTTATAGCTAATTATTTCCCCAATCACTTTTGTTGGCTAACCCAGGGCTTGGAAAGTTGTTTTTTAATGAGCTCCTATTATTTATTTTAGCAGTTTTGAAATGATTTGTTATTGTTACTTGTGCTATAAAAAAGTGTTATCTTCTCTGCTGATTGCATTCAATATTATGTTTCCTTTCCTTGGGAGAGGGGGGAAACCCTTAGGATTCCTAAGAGGGCAGCATGAAAATTTAGAAAATGGCTTCTAAAATGCACAGGAAAACTTTTAAAAATAACTAGAAAACTATATTCATTACACCAGTGAAGAAATTTTTGTTCCCATTTCGCCTACTTTCACTTAAAATTGCTATATCCTCAGTCCTTCTGCCTCCCCCAGTTCTTCCACCAGCAACTTGTTATTGGCAAATACATTGCTTAGAACTTGTTGCTTCCAAACTTTGGAGTGATATGAAGACCTGATATTATGTGAACCAGAAACTGTCACTTTTTCTCCCCATTTCCTAAGCATTTTTTTAAAATAAAAAAGTTCCATTTTTATGAGGAGGCAATGATAAAGGAACCTGTAATAGTCATCTCCTACAAAGAAGAGTGTCTTCTTTTCATCCCTCAGATAGACAGCTGCATCAATGTGTAGCACATTCCTAGGAAATCCAAAGTCTGTGATAGTTCGGGGAGGACCCTGAATCTGGAAACCACGAGTTGTCCAGTAATGAGGGCCTGGGGAACAAAAAATAGACATGACATAGAGTGTGTGCATGTGCAGCAGTGAGTAATTCTGATTAAAGAGTAAAGACACCAATGGATAGAATAACAAGCTAAGGCCCTTTCCACTGGATGTCGTTGTCCTGCATTGGGGACAGGAGAAGGATGGGACCTGGATGATACTTATACATGACATTGTCCAGGTCCTGTTGTTCTCCCATCCCCAGGTGGTGTGATTGCACAGTAAATCATTGATGGCTTTCCCCATCAATGACTGGCAATCGCACAGCCCTCCCACCACCCTCCTGCACTTACCCTAGTGTGTGGAGGGTCAGGACGTGCAATGGCTGAGCTTTTTGCCCCAGTGCAGCCAGGGATAGTGCCCGGCTGCACTGAGGAAGCAAGAGGAGTAGCCGTCATGCCTCCTGCATTCCCACAAGCAGCTGGTGCAGCTCTACTAAGATCCCCACGGGACACCACCGGGATCCAGTAAGCTGTGGAAAGGACCTAAGGCATTATTGTAAGAATACAATTAAAGGTAGGAAGCTGTTGCAGGGTGTTATGCAAACACTGAACTAAGTTAGTTTCACTTTTAGTAGAAGTGAGAGAATAAGGCAGCAGGATGAGAAGAGATGGAAAGACTCCCAATAGTGCTGGTGGATAAGATATGTTACCATACCCTATCACTCATCCTCTGAGATATGTGATTTTCATAAATTGGACTTATTAACGACTGGAGAACATGATCAAAGTCATGCTGACTAGATAATGTGTTTTGGGGTCAAAGTGACCTGACATGTGTTCAGGGTCAGAAGTCAGAGAGGATTACGTGGGAAAACCTGACACTGATGGGTTTGTGCTAATCCTTTTACCACTCCCAGCTCCTTGGATTTCCGAATACAATGAAAGACAATCTGCCCAAATTGGAGAGCAATCGGAGTCCATCTCTCAATCTTATCCTACAGAGATCTTCCCTATACATCCTACCTGACCAAACATTAAGAGATCGTCATGAGTCCCGTCAATATTTTGTCATTCTGAATCAGGCCGTTCCGGAACCCTTTGTCAATCACGTGAGAAAACTATTATGGCTTTTTCATCGCACCCCTTCAGGGAGTGAAATAGGGTATAAAAAACTAGCTTCGACCGCAGCCTTTTGTAGTATGTTGGGTATAGTATGTAGTACGTGGTGCCCCAGACTGCTATTCTTCCGTGCTACCTTCAGACGCTGTCCCTTCAGGACTGGTAACTACCACTTTTTCCACCCAATCTCTCTGTATCCAACCTTTCTTGCTTCACTTTCCAACAGCCTTGCATGGTTCTTGAGAGTGTCTGATTTCTCATATGTCTATCAATTCAAATAAAATACTTTGTTTTACTGGAGTCCTCTCTACAGTTAGTACTGGTATACACAGGTGAAAAGATCCTGCCATTACTCTCCTCTCTCAGGCCTCCCTTGAGCTATAATTTGCCCAAATTCTAAGGAGACGCTGGCATTGTGGGTGGACCCCACAGAGGTAACAGAGAAGAGGAGACTATGGGTTAGTGGAAACTACTTAACAATCCTTGCTGTGCCTAGGCTCCCTCCCCCCTTTTAAAAGCTCTCAATCCCTAATGAATTCACAAATGTTCTCAAAAGTGACCAACCCTTGAAGAAATAAGCAACTCCTCTCTCAGTTACTTCATAGGCAGCATCTACATTGGACATGAGCTGAGGGAAAGAACTTCTGATGGAGAGGGGCTGGACGCTTGCTTTGAGTTGAGCCTGCCTTCTCCAGAAGATCCTGTTGAAGGATGAGGAGGAAGAAACAAAGTAGGAAAACAGTTTATTTATCTTGTTATTTTGAATTAATAAAATTACTCATTTCTTTTTTGTTTCCAGGAGGAGTTAAAAAAGGAGGAAAAGATCCCAAAACATACATGGCACAATCCTGTATCAGTTTGATGGAGTATGGTCTTTTCTGGATACTAAATGGCCATGGGGCTGCACCATAGCAGTTGATAGGCTGGGTGCACATGTGTATTTGTGTCTGTGTGAGGGTGGTGATGGTTGTGCCAAGAGGTTCTGGATACTTCCTTCTGCAATGAACTTAACAACATATGCAAGTTGAATAAGAGTTTATACCTGTGTATCTCACCAACAGAATTCTAGGCTGAGACTGGTTAGGGTTTTTTTTTCCAGCACAGTTGACAGAAAAGAAAGGGGTAAGCCTGCTTCCAGTCCCCTCATCTCACCCCTATTATGTTGCTTTTTAAGGTGACATAATCTGAGGCCAGCAGGCTTGGACTCCAGACTTGGCAAAATTGCTTAGCATTCCCATCTAAAAGTCTGTGTTTTAGGGCCTTTGTTGTTATCCTGTCTTCAGCCTTTTTTTAAAAAAGAGAAACGTGGAATATAATTGTTTGAATAAGTAAAAAAAAGGGGAGTGTATAAGGGCCCTTTCCTACATTATAATTTCTATGACAACTGGAAAATGTTACTTCTGTTAGCCCACACATTCCTAAAGCCAAGAGTTAATAAAGGTTCATGTGGCATGAAGTTACACCAGTGTGGTTATACCGAAGGCGTGCTGTGTTGTCTCCTGGAGTGCACAATTGCACTGCCACATGCAAATGTGCATTACCATTGTGCAAAAGCTGATAGGTCTCCAGTCAGTGCACTATACAGTTCTTTGAAAAGCACATCAGCTTGCATAAATGGTTATGCTGTTGATATGCATATGCAAAACCATCATCAGGATATGACCCTTAGACAACATCCTAAAAAGGGCAACTGCCGGTGTAAGGGTACTTATGCTGCTGCATGTCATTGAGGGGATTCTAGCCACAATCTCCTAGCCAGCATGGCTGTTGTTCATGGTGGCTGGGAGATTCCGGGAACTCTAGTCCTAAAAAGTAACATTTCCAAGTTCTAGTTGTACTGGCACAAAGGCACATGCATGCAAATTATAGACTTCTAATATTGATTGATGGCTGCATGTCTGTAAATGATTGCCAACAAAATATTATGTAGGCAATGACCAAGCAAATACTGCAGCTACTGGTCTTTTCAGAAACACAAAGGCTATTTGTTGCTGTAGCATGCTTGCTCTCTGCTAGACACGAGTTAACTAACCGTCTGGCAAAAGAAGCAAGTCATTCCAAATCAGGAAGCACATAAAGAGAATGCTTACATGAGTGGAGTTCTTCCGAATTGAGAGCTACATGTGGAGCAATGTGGTTGCATCACAAAGATATGGAGCTGATGGTTTCCCCCCAGAAAATGGTGTCTGAACTAAATTTCCATATTTGGTTAGCATATCTAGGAGCTGATTTTGAACCAACCAGCAGACAAAGACTATATACCTTTCAGAAAATGAAACTGCCAACCACTGGTAGATTTCACAACCTGGAAATCTTACCTATCCTTGAAGAAAAGAAGTTCCTTTCCCAGCATGGTGACAGCATCAAATGAAAATGTGGAGTCACAGTGGTCTGGATTAGTTGTTGCTGGTGGTTTCGGCACGGGCGGATGGGGGACTTGGGGAACTCTGGAGCCAGTTTGCCGTGACCCTGAAATACCAGACACAAATCTGTTTGACCAAGAAGTGAAAATTATGGCAACTTTGGTGGGCAGTTTAGGTGAGCACAGCACCTTTCCAGTCCTGGAAACATTAAAAAAAATTAAATATGTGAAAATATTAAAACTGAAAGGCGGAAGTGATCAGAAATAATTTTCCTGTTTGAATTTCTGAGGTTTTAGATTTTTAGGCAGGGGCTGAGGGCAGGTTATTTTATGCAAAGAAATCCTCTTTCCAAATAATTTTGGGCATGGGGTGCTCTGTGCAGGGCTGGGGCTAAAAAAATAGCCTTGAGGTCAATTTCAGTTTACAGATTGTACTTTATCCACTCCAGCTATAATATCATACAGTGTTAGTTGGATGTAACAAGTAGATCTACATTGGTTTGTGCTCTTACACTTCCCTGGGTATAACACAAAGATATAACACACAATGAAACTTACTTTAGGTACTTCTAGATACATGTAAGAATTGCATAGACCCAGTCATGTAGAGACGGGGGGCGATGGAGGTAGTTTGCCCCAAGCAGCAATGTTTTTGGGATGTCCTGGCTCGTAGCCACGCCCCCCTGTATTGTGGCCACACTCCATGCACCATGGCCATGCTCCCACATTCCGCAGCCATGCGCCCATGCACCGTGGTCATGCCCCCTCCATTGTGGCCCCTCCTCCTCCCCTTCCCTCCATGCACTCCAAGCTGCGCTGCTGCATAGACTCAGCTTGGTGCAGTGGTTCATGTGTTTGGCTAAGATGCTTGAGAGGCAAGGATTTGAATCCCCACTCAGCTGTGGAAACCCACTGGGCAACCTTTGGTCAGTCACACTCCCTCAGTCTTAGAGGAGGGCAATGGCAAACCTCCTATGGATAAATCTTGCCAAGAAAACCCCAAGATAGGGTCACTATATCTCGGAGGTCACATACCTACCATTATCACCACAGAATTTTATAGCTAATTCATGCATGATCTCTTCCTTTTCTTCCTATCTTTCTCCTTCTCCTCTTTCTTTTTTGTGTGAGTTTCCTCCTATATATTAATCTACATATGCCCTGTAGTACTTTATTTTCCATAGGTCTGTGCTAAATGTTTACAAGGTTTTTTTTCACAAAAACAGAGTTTTTGATTTAATTTTTTTTAAAAAAATATTGAATTTATTCAAATATTCACCTTTAATCTCACCCTAAAAGATGGGACATTTTATTTCTCCAGAGTTGTGTTGTGTTGCAGAACTTACACAGAACTAAATCTTCAAGGTAGGCATTTTGTGACACTGTTATGAAGAGTTATCCCTGAGTTTCAGCTATCTGACATGAACAGTTAAAAAAAAAAAAAACCGGACAAAAATATTTGGTGAGGGGGGAGAAAAAAAAATCCAAAGAAATCTATCCTATTTGTGCTGGTTACAATTTTTATTTTTTGCAGACAAGGACAGGTGACAGCTGAGTCAAACAATTATTATACTTTGTGTTTATGTTTATCTTCTGGTTTTTCAGGTTTGGGTATTAGTTATCTAGGTGGTGTGGAATATCCTTGATTTTATACCCACAACTGATCCTGTGGACATGGGACATTTTTATATGCAGCAGTATATTTATGCCCCAGATTAAAGCGTTGCAGTGATGCTTTGTTAATTGTCTAGATAAAACCAAAACCCTAAATCCCCTCTGGTGTCCTTGTTCCCTTTGGCTGTTTGGCTTGCTGTGTCTTGCTTTGTCCTGGATTTGTCACAGCAGTGTTCCCAGGCAATGAATGGGATGATATCACCACACTCTGCAACCACTAGATCTCATCTAGTTATATGATGGTCTCACTGAGAGCAAGCGAAGGCAGTTGTGAATAAGAGCAAATGTGGGACTAGTTAAAAAAAAAAGAAGGAAAAGAAACTCCAGGTAAAGGAAGATATTCTTTAATAAAACCAAATATGATAAACTTTGAATTATCTATATAAGTTCGTCATACGATTGTTTTTACAGAAGTACTGTTCTTTATTCTTCTGGTTTCAATGAATAATGCAACACATCTTTTTAAATGGCACACAAATGAAAAATTGCAAAAGTCAGCTGATTTCCAATGAATATATAAATCTAAAATCTAAATCTAAACATGCATTTTCAATTCTGATATGACATTCTCAGTTCTTGTCACTCTATGTATCATAGTATGCATATTTAGACCATATTTTGTTTAAATCTAAAGATGAGTTTCCAGCTGTTGAAACTATTTGAGAGAAAAAAAAATTGTTGCACGGGTGCAACTTCATCACCCTATCATCATGAATTGTATGCTGAACACATCATAGGTAAAGATGGATTAGTCTCAGAGGAAGAAGGTGTGAAAACTGGAGGGAGGAACTTCAACAGTTTAAGACATACAGATCATACCATACTACTAGCAGAATAGAAAGGACTTGGAATGACTATTGAAGGCAGTCAAGGAGAAAAATGCAAATGCAGTGTTACAGTTAAACATTAAGAAAACAAAAATAATGACCACAAATGATTTACATAACTTTAAAGTGGATGACAAAGACACTGAAGTAGTCAAAGATCTCCTATCCCTTGGCTTGAAATCAGAGATCAGAAGAATACTAGGACTTGGAAGAATAGCCTTGAAGGAACTAGACAATATCTTCAAGTGTAAAGATATATCATTGTAAACCAAAGTCAGGATTGTTCATGCCATCATATTTCCAATTTCTTTGTATGTTGTGAAAGCTGGACAATGAAGAAAGCTGATAGGAAGAGAATCATTTCATTTGACATGGGGTGCTAGAGGAGAGTTCTGCCAACCCACAAACTACCAAAAATACAAATGAATGAGTCCTAGAGCAAATCAAGTCTGAACTCTCACTAGAAGCCAAGATGATTAAAATGAAACTGTTGTACTTTGGACACATCATGAGAAGATATGACTCTTTAGAAAAGACAGTGATGTTTGGCAAGGAAGAAGGCAGTAGGAAAAGAAGAAGACTGCATTAGAGAATCAGGGAAGCTACAAGCCTGAATATGAAAGGCCTGAGCAGGGTGCCCTGGGGTTCTCTCTTTTATAGGTTGAGGTCAGTTTGACTGCAGTTCATAGCAACATAACAAACACTGAAATTTGATGAACCAAAACATAAAAGTCATAAATGTAGATGTACTTCAAATAACAGTATTATGAGATTTTTGATCAATCATGTTACAGTGCGCCCTGCTCACCTCTGGTCTCTGGATGTTTGAATTTGAGCGTCCATGACCACATCACATTCTATACCTAAAATGGCAGTGACACTTGGTGTATGCATGCATCGAAGTGTCCTCATGCATGTCACTGCCATTGAACAAAATGGGACATGAACATTTGTGAATTTCATCATTTGCAGGGGTTCCTGGAATGGAGTCCCTTTATATATGGAGGGCACACTGTAGTTACAAATCCAGCCTAAGAACACTATGAAATATTGTATTGCACAAGTTCGGTTCAGACATGCCTGCCTATCAGCCTCAAATGAAGGTCTACATGTATGAATTAATGTCCACAGATCAACCACCACAAGCAGAATTTTTACATCGCAGCTTACCTTTTAAAATAGAGGCCATTCACACACTCAGTTGAGAGTCTTTTGTGTTGTGTAATTAATTGATGAAAGCATATTGTTTTCATATTTATTTAAAACTTTTGTATCTTGTCCAATTAGAAAATGTTGCCAGTGCAAGCAATATCTATTAAAAACAACAATGACAATCCAACAAAATTGGATGTGATAACCAAAATATATAAATCTTATTGTGATGCCCCGCTAAATATGGTTCTTTTCTGTTTATTGGCAGGGAATAAATTCCGGTCATTATGAAGTGCTGATTAGTCAGTTGACAAATGTACATGAGAACCTACTCCTTCTCCAGTTGCATCAAAGATATTATTTCATATTAATGGAGTTTTCTAAGCAATTAAATATAGTAACCTATGCATATATTAAGACACAGTGTGGGTATCATATTTTCTTTTTACCTGTGGGTTCTAGGACTGTAGACAGAAGAGCATAAGCTTTAAAAGGATTAAATGCAGGATAGAAAGGACCACAGGATGTAAGGCCATTTCCGCACTACATTGTTATAGTGCTATTATTCCACTTTCAACATCCTATGGAATCCTGGGATTTATAGTTTAGGGAGGGGTATTTAGAATTCTCAGCCAGAGAGCAATTTGGCCTCAGGAAACTACAAACCCCAGAATTCCACAGGATGTTGAAAGTGGAATAATAGCAGTGTAACAGTGTAGTGTGAAATGGCCTAAAAAAATAAGGAATGTATAGAATTAGGGAACAGAAAGGTTTGGGGGGGGGGAGGATAGCCAAGACTTTATTTTCATTTTCTTACCGTATAGTGCCTGAATTCCTTTCACATCATCTTTGGGGAGATGGAAGCCAAAGGGATGTTGATATTTGTATGTGGGATACATCAAAGCTGATGGATCGGTAGAATGGGCAAGACCCAGCGCATGGCCAAATTCATGAGCAGCAACAGTGAATAAATTAAATCCTATGCGATATAAAACAAAGTGGGTTCTATAACAGAATGTTTCTGGACAGGATATAAACAGAACAAATAATTCATATGAAGTTTATTCCATGTTGTCAACATCATTAGTTTCTATAGACGTCATTTACCCACCATGGTGCACTGTGACATGACTGTTGTATATTTGATGGATTGCTACAAAGCTGTAGCTATAAAAGGTTATTTTCTTTATGAGTGCTAATGGCAGACAGACATTTTTTGTAATGACTTAGGGTGGGTTATGTTTAATATAAGTCAGGACATACTACCAACTAGGCTGGGACTGAAAGCAGTGTTCCGCAGTGTGTATGTGTGGCAAGATACAGTTTAGCCGCCAGTAAATTTTTGTGCTAGCTGAGGGGTGGAAAAGGTGTGGCCAACGGCCTGCATGCCACATGTGGATTCCACTTTTGTAACCCCTGAAGCCCCCTGCCATTCTTCCAAAGCCCCATAATCTCCTATTTTCTTTTTTAAAAAGGCACAATTTTCAGGCAATTTTTGCCCCCAAACTACACAGAAAATTCCCCAAGCACACTGAAACATGCAAAGTCATCTCCACCTACTCATACCAACCCCCAAAATGCAATATCATTTCCGGCCACCATTTTGAAAAGGACTTTGAAGAAAAATGGAAGTACTGGGGCATGCTGGGTGGTGGGGGTACTGTGGCCTGTGGAGAGGTCACCAGGGAGAGGCGGGAGAAATGGTCCATGGTCTTTACTCAGTAGCACACTCCTGAGCTGGTCCTGAACCTGTAGTTGTTAGACTTGAAGTCTGGCGCTCTGCAATTTGCTACAAAATTGATGTGAGTTAACAATTAACAGTGATATTAATTGGCATTTAGACGCTCAGAGCTCTTCAAACAACTTTGCTTTAGAATTGTTTGGTGTATGTCAGTGATCAGTCTGTACAAGCGAAGGACACTGGTATCGTAAAAAATGTCTTTGGAATGACCTAAGATGTTGCCTGGAACACACAGACTTAGCAATGTTAAGGGTCCGATAGAATGGAACACATGTAGATGCTGTGACTCGGCCAGTGCTGATGAATGAATCTTTTCTTTTCTGTAGGCGTTCTTTAATATAAACATAAAAATGATATAAGAAGGGAAGCCTGAAAGAATACATCACCCTTCTTTCCTTTCTTGGATGGATCCTTTGGCCAAAGTTATTGTGTGAGTGTGTTTTCTTTTACTCTTTTACTTCTCTTTACTTTTACATTTACTCTTCCTACCTTCTGTTTGGGGGTTCAAGCCAGCTCTATGTCTACCTGGGGTTCCGGTGAGGTGTGGTTTGTTTATCTACCCTAACATAGTGATCTTTTAATGGTGTACTGTTTTGTTTATTTTTATAGTCTGCTTTTAATGATTTTTAAATGGTTTTAATTCTGTAGATTGTTTGTTTGTAATAGTTATTTTAAAAATAAATTGTACTGGTTTTAGTAATCTGTAAGTATCCTGGAGTCCCAATTCTGAGGAAAAGACAGGTGACCTGAATTCCCTACACGGTGCTATTTCTCAAGGGTGACGACTCATGCATTTGAATGATGCTTTCCTCACAGATATGTCATGCGCTCTTTATAGGGCCACCTTTATATTCTCATTGAATTTCATCTTATTTATTTCTGTCACACCTGATTAGTTTGATACAAATTGTGCTTTCTGGAAGTTTTACAGTCATTAAAAGGTGTTGCTCATACCATTCATCCCCATTGTCCATTTCTCAGCATTGTCAAAGTGAGTGTCTCCACCCAGTCCTTCGCCGGGTGCAAAAGCGTGTGCTAGAGTCCCCCGTGGCCCATCAAATGGGTAGGAATCTCCATGGTCTAACAGAGAAGAAGAGCATAATGCCATATTACAATTCTAGCATGAGGTATATTAGCCATTAGATTGACAAGATGTGAATGGCATGAAGTCCACAGCTTTGATTTTAGCAAGCCTCATGGTCACAAGATAGGTGTTTTCAGAGCTTGGGAAAGTTTTCTTTTAGACTACTTTTAGACTACACCTCCTAGACTATAGCTTTTAGACTACAGCTCCTAGACTTCCCTAGCCAGAATGGCCAGTGCCGTGCTGTGTGGTTCTGGGAACTGTTGACCAAAAGATTAACCCTTCAAATTGCTGGTTGTTATCATGAAATTTGATAGTAATTATAGAATTGCTGCCCAAATGTGTCGGTCACCAGATGTAAAGAACACTCTGGCTGAAATCCTGCATTCTGAGTTCTGATGTGTAACTTTACAATGGTGACGCTACATCACTGACATGCTATGTTCAAGTATTATGATGATACATAATGAGGCACTATGCAAGATGTCCTGTTGCCCGTCGGGGGGGGGGGGGAGTCCATTCTGTAGAAATGTCTCATATACAATAGGGGCTCTCACTGCAAAATGGGGTAATGAAAAAAAGGGGGACATTTTTCCTGTTAGGCATAGGCATCCATGACTTTCCCCTATCCTCAGTTCTGGACTACCAGTGCCCCATGGCTATGTTGGAGGTCACTCTCTCGCTTGCACTATCATTTCATAAGGGTGACCTGTCCTGTAACAAGCTGTACTCCAGTGCTCTCTCTGTTTGTACAATGGTCCTAAGGGAGTAGCTATGACAACGGTCCCCTTTTGGGAATATGACCATTGTGTACTGCTGCGCTTCTAAACAACATGATTCTGAATTGGTTTACAGCTTTGTAAATTCCCAGCAGGACGCCAGCCAATGTCATCTTCTTTCATGATGATAGCTTATGAATTAGAACCGTGTCTCCCAGTTTGCTTTTTGGCTTTTTAAATATTCATAACCCTGTCTTTGTGGAAAGCTTTGTTGCTTTTGAAGCAGCATATTATACTGTTTTGTGCTATTAAAACCGTGCAACATTTAAAGCCATGAAACATTCAGTTGTGTTGTCATTTTTTTCTCTCTCTTTTTGGAAAGCTTTGTAGATTTCTTGGGAAGTCTGTGCAACTTTCTGGAAAACTATGCTGCTTTTAGAGAAGCTCCACAACTTTTTTCAGAAAGCTCAGATGTTTCCTGTCATCGTGTGTAAAAATGTTTCTGAATGTCTTGACACTGCAGGAAGAACAGAAATGTATTGCTTTTCCCCATCATCTGTCAGGAATGGGAAAATCAAGAATTACCACTCCTACCTTAAACAGGACTAGGAACAGGAGCAAAAGTCCATAAATTTTCTTTCACATTCCTAGAGGTCTTCCTTTTCATGTCTGTCAACCAATACTTATATATTATAAATGCTGTACTTTACATGAATCCTATTGTTCATATAACATTAATAATCTTATCCTCATAACTATAATGACGAGATGTTTGGCACCAAATATGGCAGACTTCAATTAAAGCAATTACCTCCACTTTCAAATGAGATCATGATATCTGCTTCTCCTGACGTTGTCTTTACAAAGTTCAAAGGAGCAGCAATGCTCCAAGCTCTCAGACCCATTTCCACAGCCTTGTCCACATCTGCATGACTTAAGCTAGAGGTATATTTTTTCACTCTGGAGAGAGAAAAGGCACATTTCAGGAAGTATATATACTGCAATGGCCACTGGACAAGTGTGGAAGTTGCAGCCCTAGGTTCTGCTGCTGCCGCCACTGCCCTCACACCAGGACAGGAAGGACCATGGCAAGGGGCAGGGGGAGGTGGTGGGCTGGGGTGTGGCTGGCAGGAGGACCCTGACAGGGGTGGAGCAGCGGGGGGGGGCAGTGGCAGGTGGGGTTCAGTGGTTTGGAGGGCTGCTGCTGCTGCCACTGCCGTCTCCTGCACCAGGACAGGAACCCCAGAGGGGCAGGGCAGTGGTGGGCAGTGGTAGGGTGGGGGCAGTGGGGCTGTGGGTACGAGGGCTGCTGCCACCCCCTCCCACCGGGCCAGGAAGGATCCCAGCAGTGACAGGGCGGTGGCAGGGTGTCGGTGCAGGATGGGGGGCAGTGGCGGGTCAGGACTGGGCAGGAGGGTGTGGGGATTCTGCTTTTTTGTGCCCCCTGGCATTGGACCCTGGGGCACATGCCCCAATTGCCTCACCTTAGATAGCCTCTGCCACTAGATGGTAATCTAACTAGGTAGAAAGAAAGTTTCTAATACATTCAAAAGAAAAAAAGAATACTGCACTTTGCCCATAAGGTATGGAACAGGAAATGACCATTCAAAAAAAGAGCTAGAAAAGGAGAGCACCTCTCATAAAAGTACCACTCCCCAGACAATCCTAGAGGATGCTTGCATCACCATACACTGGTTATCAGAACATATCCTCAGCCGCCCCCTGCCCTCCTGACATGACTATGCAGTGGCCATGGAAAGTAGAAGGCAGCTGAAGAGGCATGACTATGTTGGGAGGGCAGAGAGACCCAAGAATACTCTGGCTGTGTTCTGATAGATGGACTATCCTCAGCTGTCCCACCCACCCTCTTGATATGGCCACATAGTGGTTGGCAGGGGCGTGGGATAGCTGAGAATCATCTAGCTATGTTCTGATAGCCAGTTGCAAAACAATACAGGTATCTTTGGGACCTCCCAGAAATCCTCTGGGGATCCTGGAGGGTAACATCATTGTTTTACTGACTATCAGAACATAGCTGGGCTAGGGCTATTCTCAGCTGCCCCCTACCTACCCCAGGCACTGCCTGATGGTGTTGGGTGGCTGAGGGGAAGGAAGGAAAATAAGTTTAGGATCGCAGGACCAGGTTTCTCATTGGGCTGTCAGAGAATTCTTCTTATGGGAGAATTCTTGACCCTCAAAGAGCTCCCTCCCCATACCCTTGTTTTTGAGTATTCAGTCCATCTCAAATCCAGGCTAAAAACTATTGACCCAGAGGGATTTGGGCAAATAAACACACATTGCTTTTGCTTCTCTCTCTTTTAGTCACTGCTCATTTGAGCAGGCAGAATCATAGGGCTCCAGAAGTTTACAGTGGTCTCCCAGCTCGGGTGGGGGCTTCATCACACACTTAAGGTGGCTATCTTCTGATGATGGCCACAGACAAGATGCACAACGAGTCTCAAAGGTCCTGGCTTGAGTATATTCAAACACTCTTTTATGAGCATTTGTTGTGGCTACTTAAAAAAAAACTACAGATGATGATGATGATGATGATAATAATAATAGTAGTAGTAGTAGTAGTAGTAGTAGTAAAGTCATCAGCACGGTTCAAATAGATACCATCCTAGCCCCTCAAATGATTTATGTCCTTGCCATTCCTGATGAATACTGCAGAACTATTTGTTAATTTTAAAAATGACCATGGTTTGTAGAATCAGCAGAGCAGTCGGAAATACAAGCATTCCTGAGGAATGTGGTCTATAAGGATGGGGAAGAAATGGCACTGCTGTTCCACTTGGCAGCTGCTCACCATAGTGATTCTAGCTCTCACCCTACTCTGATGTAGCAGCTAATCCCTACGGATTGGTCTTCTTCCATGTGATATGCCCATGTGGCTCTTCAAGTTACACCAATAGAGAAGCAGCTTGTCTGGGCTGAATCATCCATATGGGAATGAAGTGAAAATACTTTTCATTACTAAAATGGGAATGGAGTGAAAATAGTCCATGAGCATATGGAATATCTGTTATCCAGTCAAGGGGACTTAAGTGGAATGTGCTGCAGAAATACATGAAAAGAGACACTGTGTTTTGGTGTTTCTGTGCTAATGCCAGAAGAGGAGTAGGGAACCATGGAGGATCCAGGGATTCTCCCATTCCCCACCCACTCTAGTCTCCAAAACCACACCAGTTCTTTGGGGGAAACTGAAAATGACCAGTAGGTCACTTTCCACTTTTCAAAAATGGAGTTTTGGCCCATTGAAAAGTTGCAGTGGGATTTTGGACTACTGAAAAGATCCAGTGCTTTAGGCCAGATTTGTGCCCCCTGTGGCTTCTGGAGGCACAATTCTTCATTTTACGGTCATGATTAGAGAAAAGATCAAGGAGGAGCCAGGGGCTGCTATGGTGGTCTCATGTGGCCTTTGAGCTATACAATTCCCACTACTGTGGTAGAAGTCTTTAAGCTGGTGTGCTTGGTTTTAAGAGGGAATATAGATAAAGTGAGCTTAATAGAACCTGGAGGACTGGAGAGAACTTGAGAGAATACAGTCATCTCTGGATACAAACTCTATAGGAAGGCAGGGAAGGATATACCAGAGGTGGTGGTTGGATGCCTGAAAAGGTAGGTGCTTTGGGGTAGAACAGGGAGATGTAGGTATGTTATTGTATCTATGTCATTATACCTACATCTCCCAATGCAAGATCTTGGCCATTATGTTTGCTTATCTCCTTTTGTGGTTATTGAAAAAAGGTATCCAGGATCTCCTTTATACAGTGAACCCCTGCCTATGCAACCTACCTTCCTGCTGTTAGTGTTCCCATGTATAGGCATTTAGTGGCCAAGAAAGAATGGGGGCAGCCAGACAGTATCTGGCTGTGTATCTGTGGCTGGGTGCACATAGGAAACAAGCATCATTGTCTTTTCTAATAAGTGCTGTCTTCTCACAATCTGTCCAAAGTACAATAGCCTCACTTATTCTTCCTGGCTTCTAGGGAAAGTTCGGGCTTGATTGCTCTAGGACCCATTTATTTGTCTTTTTGGCAGTTTGTGGGATCCACAGAACTGTCTTGTAGCACCACATTTCAAATGAGTTGATTCTCTTCCTATCAGCTTTCTTTGTTGTCCAGCTTTCACAACCATACATAGAAACTGGAAATATGATGGTGTGGACAATCCTGACTTTGGTGTATAGTGATATACCTTTACACTTGAGGATCTTGTGTAGTTCCTTCTGCTTTTGCTATATCTCTCCTCAGTATTAATGCCACCCCATTTCTTCCTAGATTTTCATTTCCTGAGTGAAACTGTAATTATCTAATGTAAAATGTCCCATTCCTTTCCACTTTAGCTTGCTTACCTCAAGTATTGTAATCTTTATACATTCCATTTCTCATTTTATTATGTCTAGCCAAGCAGCTTATGTGCACATAAGTCCCTTTTTAGATAGGCTGAAGAGGGCTAGGCTATTTCCACACTAGACAGTTATAGTGGTATTATTCCACTTTCAATACCTTTGAGGCCCCTCCCTAAACTGTAAACCCCAGGATTTCATAGGATGTTAAAGTGGAATAATAGCACTATAACTGTCTAGTGCAGAAAGTCTTTTATCCTTGTACCCCATCCCAGATCCTTCCATGCCTGGCAGCCATCAAGTCCCTTCTTCACAGAGGAAACAAGAGGGAGAGGGGAGGTGATTCAGATCATGAAGATCCAACTATCCTGTGCTTCTGGAAGAAGGAAAAAGTGCGTGCAGTCCATTTGAGAGTGCACCCTCATCTTCCCCCTCAATCAAGCCGAGACAGATGCTTCTTTATAGTCTGAATCTTCTTCTCTTTCTTTTCCCCACTGATAAGCAAGCCCTCTTGAGCCTTGACAGGTGCTGAGCAGTAGGACAACACAAAACTGTACATCTAAGAACTATGTGCATATATGGAATCTCAGCTGTAATCGACACATATGTGAATGCTACTTGAAATTTTCAAACTCCATGGCGTATCACTATGTACACTGTGTATCACCATGTCTATGTATATGGATCACATATATCATTATGGGTGATACAATGTGACACTAATTGTGTTTTTAGAGAAGGTGCTCCCCCAAGTGGTGAATGAAGTCTAGTTTTGAAAGCATGCAATTTCCTGAAACTAGCTATCTCTTATGGCCCACATTTTGTTTCAGCCTTTTGGTTCTGCAATGCTACATCCCAGCTTCTTACCACAAGGGTAAACCACAGAGCATCCAATTCACTGCCGATCTTGCCCCACGCTTTCCTAAGTGTTGCAAGGTACATTGACAAATATCTCCAAACTGCCTCTTAACATCCTCTTTCTTTTCTTTGCAAAACAAAACTTTCCAGATTGGAGATGTGACTGTTTGACTTGTGCAATGTGTGGAAAAGGTGAGGGATGTTAGAATCGGAGGAGGCAGGAGAAAATCAGGCTTCGTTCTATTCATCTCCCCAAATATGATGCTTTGGATAATAAACGGCCTATGTTGCAGAATTAAAGCCATTTCTAGTGGCTTTAGGAAACGGTCATCTATCTCATTCTCTGAAGGCATCTTCCAATTTTTGCTGTGTAATCTCCCTCCCTCTGCCAGGGATTTAACACTCCTGGAATTAGATGGCTTAAAAAGTATGAAACTAAAAGACAGAATTTTGGATTTCAGAGCCAGCTTTTAAGTTCTTGATCATTCCATGCACATCTCACTTAGAGTGTAGAATGGGCTGTGTGTGGATGAACATGTAGAGGAGAATGTAGTCTTACAAAGCAAACAATTTCCTCTTGTCTAAAATAAGTAGTTCTCCAGGAAGACAAAATCAGTGAAAAATGTCTTTATTTCTATCCCCATATCTGTCCTTTGAACTCTGTTTTTGTCCTAGAAGTAGGGGGAAGGAATCCGCATCCCTGCTACCCTCTCCCCTACATTCAAGACTCCATAGTGTCAGGTAAAATGGGTTAATTCCAGGGAATAAACATTCCTCCTATTTGTTGAGTTTTCAGTAAAAGGAGTGAGGAAGCCCTAGATGTTTCCTTCCCCCACTTTATCAAACAGACTGTGCCATAGTAATTTGAATGAGAGGAGAAATCCATTTCCTCCATTTATACCTCCCCTCATTCTTAATAACTTTGGTAAGAGCATGACAAATTAGAGGAAACCATTGTTTGCTGCTGAAGGAATTACCTCTGGAAAGGATTACTGGTAAAATACTTTTATTTCTTCCCTTCCCTCGTAAAGAGGCACATACAGGACATACAAAAATACATTTACACTTTGAAGTGCAAGATTGTCTATGATTAAAAGTGAATAGAGAGAAATAGGGCCTTTCCGCACTATACTTTTATAGTGCTATTATTCCACTTTCAATATCCTGTGGAATTCTGGAGTTTGTAGTTTACAGAGGCCAAAGAGCTCTCTGGCGGAGAATTCTAAATGCCCCTCCCTAAACTACAAACCTCAGGATTCCACAAGAGGTTGAAAGTGGAATAATAGCACTATAACAGTGTAGGGTAGAAAAGCCCATAGACAGACAAAATGCTGACTATAGAATTATGGGATACTTGGAGGACTTTTCCAGTGAAAAATATGATTTTTTTTTAAACTGAAAGGTAAATAAAGGCACCGTTTGCAAGTGTGATTGCCCAGACTAATGTTTCTAAAGCAATTCTGCTACTGAAGGAAAACAAGCGAACAGCTACTAATTGCTAGACCAATATCATATCTGGTTTATTCCTCACTCATGCCTGAAAATATGAACAACCTTGTTTAAATGTGACCAAGTAGTATGAAAAATTGCTTGATGCTCTCAGGTCATCTCTTAATGCTTACCATTGTTGCAACTGCCACAGTTAGCATCACAGTTAGCAGTCTACATATAGCAGTTAGCATCACATATAGTTTGGAAACAGAGCATAATGAACTGTAGGACAATCTTACAGTTTAAATGTAGATGGTGAGCTCATCCAGAATAAATATAAAAAAGTAGAAGAAATCCCTACCACCCAAAAGTGCCAGATCTAAACAATGGGAATTCCTAATCTGAACAGGCAGAAAAGTAGAAGTGAAATTTTTAATATTTCAGGCAATATGAACTCCTTACCTGTATGTCAATGTACTTTTTTTCCATTTTGGTTCTCCTGGGAAGAGGCGATAGTTGGCTATATCAGGGACACCACATCGAGGCCTCTTCATAATGTCTATGGTGCTATAGTCTAGCTTCCCAGTGACCCGTAAGCCAAAGAATGCCTGCATTTGCTGAACTTTCTTTGTCAGGGAATTGCCACCACTTGTAATTTCTCCAACATGGTGTCTTCCTTTTGGTGTGTAATATTTGTCAAGGTATTCCTAAAGGTAGAAACAAATATAGCAGCAAAAGAGAAGTTTATTACTGAAAGGGAAGATACAAATTTGCATAAAAATGTCCTGCTTCCCCAAATTTGTTGAATGATTATGGAGGAAAGGTCAGAAAAGTTATCTGTTTTTGGACTACAGCTTTTAGACATTCTGGGAGCTGTAGTTAAGAGGCCGTTATCACTGAGGCTATGGGTGGTCAATGTTGGCACAGCTACACAATTTGTTAAGATCAGGACTGACTATCAATCTGTCTCCACATTCTGAAGAACTAGAATTGACAGTTTTATGGGGGCACACCTGCTAATTACTCTAGAGAAGCACGTAATAAATGACACTTCTTGCCATCAGTTTCTCTCTTCCACAACTATTGGCAATTGTTCTGGCAGCCTCACCATGGCACTGCCTTTCTGTGATGGTGGGACTGCATGATGATGTGATGCAAGAGGCTATATTGATGGTAGCAGTGCTGCTAGTAGGGTCTCCCATGTCAGATCGGCTTTTCCTGAGGAGCCAAATATCTACTGGGCAGTAGCAATAGTGGGAGGTGACACTGGTGGAGGATATTTCAAAGCTAACAGCAATGGCACCATAGCTCACACTTGTTAGTACTGTGCAGAAAGAGGCATGGTAAACTTCTTTTGAATATCTTTTCCCATGAAAATCCTATGATGATCCTATGATGATGAGACAAAGCAAAATGAAACAAGAGATAGTGCCAGACGATTCCCAGGTTGGAAGGTACTCAATGAGCTACTGGGGCAGATCGGAGGGCAACAGTGAATACTGCTGTGGCTCATGATGCAACTGGACAAAGGCCAAAAGGACATTCAGCTGTTGACATGCTCAGAAGTGAAAGGAAAGTCTGAAAATACATTACACATATTATAGGAATGTGGACTGTGAGAATGAGAGGAAGCTTGATATAGGCCATTTCCGCACTACAGTCTTATAGTGCAAACATTCCACTTTCAACATCCTATGGAATCCTGGGGTTTGCAGTTTAGGGAGGGGCCCATCCATAGGATGTTGAAAGTGGAATGATCACGCGATAAGACTGTAGTGCGGAAATGGCCATAGAAAACAAGAAAGAGGATGTATAAGCATTGCAATACCTGGGGTGAGCAAACTAAAGTGGACAGGAATGGGACATTTGGAGTCAGATAATTACATATGGTTTTACTCAGGAAAAGAAAAATCTAAGAAGAAATGGGGTGACATTAATAGTGAGGAGAGATGTAGCAAAAACAGTCAAAGGATATAACGTGAATCTGACTAAATCATATCAAGAAGGCTTCAGGAAAACCCATCAATGAAACCATAATCCAAATTTATGCTCTAACTACATGGGCAGAAGAAGAAAAAATTGAAAGATTCTGTGCTGGAGTCCAGGAGGAAATTGATCACATACCAGAAAAAAAAAGAAAAAAAAAGGCTTGTTAATCATAGGTGATTGGAATGCAAAAGCAGGAATCAAAACAGAATCAAAGATTATAGTAAACTTTGGCCTAGAATCAAGAAATTAAACAGGAGAGCAACTAACTGAATTTTGGTAGGCCAACAGTTTCTTTATCAGAACACATTCTCCAAGCAACCAAGCAGACGACTGTATACATAAGCATCACCTGATGGCCGATATATAAATTAAATAGGCTACATAAATGGAAGCAGAAGATGTAGAAGCTCTGATCTGTCTGCAAAGACAAGGACAGGAGCAGATTGTAGTACAGACCGTGCTAATATAAAAAAAATTAGAGTAAAGTTACAGGAGAACACTTAACTAATCATCATGCCAAAATACAACCTGAAGAACATCCTGGTAGAATTTAAAGATAATGTAAAAAATAAATTTGCACTATTAAACTATTTGACTGGGAACCTGAAGAATTCTGGATTGAAGCTAGGGACAGTGTTAGGGAGCAATGGAAAAAGCCAAAAAGCACAAGTAGACTCAATGGATGATAGATTAAACTTTTCAAGCAGTTAAAGACAGTGAAAACAAAAAGGAAAAAGGTGACAGAAAGAGGGTCAGAACCCTGAATGCAGCTGTTCAGTGACTTGTAGGCATGGACAAACAGAACTACTTTAATAATCAATACAGAGAAATAAAATATGACAACAAAAAAAGGAAGAAGATATGAAGAATCAAAAAGAACTTTAAACCAAGAGTGAGTATGCTATATAACCAGCAGGGGAAAACATTGCATGACGAAGAATAAATAAAAAGACGATGGAAACAATACACTGAAACACTATGCAAAAGAGGTGAAAAGGTGACAGGTTCATTCAAGGAAGAACCATTTTAAGATGAACCTACACTTTTAGAAAGTGAAGCAGAAGCTGTGCTCAGAGCACTTGGGAGAAAGAAATCAGTAGGAACAGATGCCATACCAATAGAGCTGCTTCAGGCTGTAGAGACAGAATCTACTCTAGTTCTATCTGAAATCTTTTAACAAATATAGAAAAGAAAAGAACGATCCACAGAGTGGAAACACTCAATACATTCCAATCCTCAAGAAAGGAGACACTAGCAATTGTAGTAACTGTAGGACCATTGCATTAATCTCCCACGCAAACAAAGTGATGCTCCAAATTCTACAACAAAGACTTTAACCATATGTGGAATGAGAAAAGTCGAACATCTAACTTGAGTTCAGGAAAGGCTGAGGCATTAGGCATCATATTGGAAACATATGCTGGATAATGGAAATCACCAAATAATTTCAAAGGAAAATCAGAGCATGTAGAGCAAGAAAAACTATGGATTGCTCTTAAAGAAATGGATGTGCCACAACATTTGATCATCCTGATGTGTAACTTCTACTCAGGGCAAAGGCAACTGTCAGGACAGAATATGGAAAATGGAACAGGTTTACAGTTGGCAAAGGGTTCAGGTAAGGCTGCATGTTATCACCCTATCTGTTTAATTTGTATGCTGAACATATGATACATAAAGCAGGATTACACTGGAAGGAAGGAGCTGTGAAAACTGAAGGACAGAATCAACAGTTTCAGATATGCACATGACACCATGCTACTAGCAGAAAATAGCAACAACTTGGAACGGTTACTGAAGAAAGTCAAGGAAGAAAGTGCACAGGCAGGTTTACAGTTGAACATTGACAAAACAAAAATAATGACCACAGATGTTTTATATGCCTTTAAAGCAGACAATGTAGACATTGAAATAGTACAAGATTTTCCATACCTTGACTCAGTCATTTATCAGAATGGAGACTGCAGTCAAGGAATCAAAAGAAGATGAGGACTTGGAAGGGCAGCTATGAAGGAACTAGACAAGATCCTGAAATGTCAAGTTATATCATTGAATACTAAAGTCAAAGACTGTACATGCCATGTTATTTCCAATTTCTTTGTATTTTTTTGAAAGCTGGACAGTGAAGAAAGCTGGTAGGAAGAAAATCAACTCATTTGAAATGTGGCACTGGAGAAGAGTTCTACAGATACCCTGGACTTTTAAAATAACAAATCAATGGATCCTAGAGCAAATCAGCCCTGAACTCTCCCTAAAAGCCAAGATGATTATTCTGATTCTGTTGTACTGTGATCATATCATGAGAAGACATGACTCACTAGAAAAGACAACAGTGCTCAATAAGTTAGAAGGCAGTAGGAAAAGAAGAAGCTCACATTGCAGATGGATAGATTCAATCAAGAAAACCACGACCCTGACGCTGCAAGACGTGAGTGGGCTGTTGATGATAGTGTGGCTTGGAGGTCTCTTATTAATAGGGTTGCCATAAGTTGAAGTCAACTTGACAACAGTTAACAACAACAATCCTGTCTGCAGGACTTCTTAACTCATATCCATTTCCCCACTATGTCAAGTCAGCCAGAAAGCTCCCAAACACAGCAAGGCTGGCTTACCACATTTTGAAATTAGTGCAGTTATGCACAATACCATTCAAAGAGCCTCCAACAACCATGTAAGACTATCACATCCAGCCTAAAATCATCTAACTGTATTACTGAATATTGCTTTAATATAAGAAAATCCCATCTAAAAGAGAAGTTGTCTAAATACTCTGAAGATACAAGATCCTCTCTGATCTTGAAAGCTAAGGAGGGTTAGACCTGGTTAGTTCTTGGATGTGAAACCACCAGGGAATACCAGGTTCTGTAGGCTATATTCAGAGGAGGGCAATAGTAAGCCAGCTCTGAATATTCGTTGTCTAAGAAAGCCCTATGAAATTCGTGGAGTCACCATAAGATAAGAGACAACCTGAAGGCACACAGAAGTGCTCTCACAAGAGCAGCAAAGGAAGTCCCATTAGCACTGGAACCTAGTAAACCATATCAGTTCTTCTGGGAGCTGTAGCCCCAAAAAGTGACATTTTCTAGATCTGAGTTTCAATTGAAAGCTGAGCCTTGCTGAAGTCCCAAGGGAACTTATTGCAATGTAAGTTCATGTAGGATCCCAATTTAAGTTGTTAAAATGTTCAAGCCATCACCAACCTGAGCAGTATAGAAGTCCTTCCAGCTGGATGTTTGTGACAGTGCAAAAAGTGCAGGGGCTGCAGCTGAATACTTCAGAGAAGACACCAGAAGTAAAGGTGGGCAAAGCAGAGCAAAGAATTCCATTTCTTCCTCAATGCAAAGGGTGACTTCACAAGAGCAGGCAAGAGCACCCTACTCTCCTTTTATAGATCAAAGCTGGTTTGGGAGCCAAGAAACAGGGTGATTCACGTCTTAGAAGGTAATTACACAGCTCTGAGTTTTGATGAAGGGGTAGTATGCTGATACTTAGAGGGAAAGGTGGATTCCTCCTAATGCATTAAAGGTACCAGCAAGGAAAAACACTGTACAGTGCCCATGAAATTTTACTTGGTTGGTGGGACATTTCTTCTGCCCTGTTCCACTTTGGCTCCCCTGAAACATTCACTTCTAAGTGGGACCTTCTGGAACAGCATGATGTGACTGATTGATGGAACAGCCTGTATTCACGGGGATAATTGATGGAGATCAAGCAGCTACATTGTGAGATGTGGACCAGGAATCTCTTGTGCTCCTGCATAGGGTTGGCCCACTGTACCCCAGCCTGTAACTATGATATTTTTCTATCTGTAAATTACCAATGGCTTAAATCCTATTGTTAGTCATGACAAGAGCAGATCCAGAAGGAAGTGTTAATTTTCATTTGACAGTTGATTTGGTGAGTCCACCCTGGTTGGAAGTAACCAACAGAATTATGTGATAAACCACTACTTAGGAGGAACTGCAATACCTCAGGCCATTTCAGCATGACAACACTCTTCCACGTTGTCGCGCTGCAATTCAGGTCCAGAAGGGAGCATATCAGCAATGCTCCCCTCTGCTCCCACTCGCTCCCTGTGGAAGGAAGTGCAATGGCTCCACCTCTTCCTTCTGCAGTGCAGCTGGGCACTTGCCAGTGCTGCACTGGGGCAGGAAGCGTTGCAAATGCACTTCTGTGGCTTCCGCACAATGATAAGTATGGGAGCACTGCACGATTGGAGGTGTGAAATGGATTTTTTCCATTTTGCAAAGACTGTGTGAGTACGACGCTTTGTGACAGGATGGCAATGGGATGGTGACAATGTCATGTGGAAACGCGATGTGCCAACCGGTGCCATCCTGTCCCAGAAGCAGCACAGTGACGTTGTGCAGAAAGGGCCTTAGTCACAGAAAAAATGCCTTGCATACAGAAGATTTTTGGGCTCAGTACCTGAAATTCCTAAATGAGGGTGGGGAGGCCCCTTATTTGAAAGTCTGAAGAGATGTTGCCAGTCCTCTGTATTCTGAACAAGCCTGACCCACTGAGCTCCCTTTTAGTACATGGTCCAGCACAGAGTTTAAATATGCCTAATTCAGCCCTGTAAATCTGATGGGACACTAAGCAATGGGATGTTTAAGCAGAAATTCTGGTGGTTTTAATTAAATATTTTATTGTCTTGTTACCTGAATTTTTATGTGTCTTCTGGCTTTTAACACTGCAACAATATAAATTGCCTACAGCATTTTTAACACAAGCACTTACCAGCTGTTTTGATACAGTTCAATATTCTTCCTCCCTTTAAGGGAGAGTGGCAACATGTGATTGTCTGGTCATTAAGAACTTTCCAATTTGCAGCCCAGTAGATGGCTGAAGAGAACACAATGTTGTAAAGTCATTGGATTGGGTCTTGAATCAATCATGATTGGTGCAGATGAACTGAAATTGAAATCAGTTGCCATGAGTAGTTTGCAAGACCTGAGCAGGATTGTTACTAACATGGTCTCTTGAAGGTTTCTTATTCATAGGGTTGCTGTAAATCAACGTTGACTTGATGATAACATGAGGAGAAGAGGAGGAGGAGGAGGAGGAGGAGATAGTCATAATTAACTTTGGTCCCTGTCGTCCGCCTAAAAGCAGAAAGTGCCAGGAAAATAAGAGGTTAGCGTGAATCACCTGTTTCTTGATTGTACAGGCTCTGGGGAAGGTCTATCTTCTGGAACCAGAAGTTTGTCCGGGTCTGAATCTTCTGATTTTGTTCCTTCAGTCCATTGATTTCAACAGGTTTACTCAATGTGACTAAATCTGGATTTAACCCATTTGAATGAAGAAAATCTGACAGCAAGGAGTGACAGCGGGAAATTATTGGAAACTTCATGGGAATATCCATGCATAAATATCTCTATGTCTCTGTCTATATAGATACTATATATGAGATAAAGAACATTCATCATAGCATGAATCTTCAAGTGATTGTATTTTTTTAATCATGTATCAATCAGTGGGAGAAAAGCTGATATGGTTATTGTTGGTCAACTGAACTTTCTATGTGAAATATCTTCATTCCCCAGCATGCTGTTCATAACAAAAGAATCAGAGAAGGAGATGGGGAGGTGCTGGAGATGACTCATAAGAATGGCATTGTATAAATGTTCCAACCACAGGTGATCCATTTCTACTTGCTGGAATCATGTGCACATGATATTTGGCCAGAAGATGGCCAAATCTTCTTTGTGTAAACACAAGGACTAGCAAGATGAACAGCTGCCTCAGTGGACACATCAGTCATTCTGCATGATATGGTACCCATGTGTGTGTCTCCTGGACTGGCATTCCAGTTTACTTGCTTTTAGTTGTTTAATACTGAAATGGAGTATATATTGGAGATTGTGATTGTAAGAGTGTTTAGTCTTTAGGAAATACAAAGACAGTGAAACACTTGGTACTCTTAATTATCCTAAGTGTAAATTTACTATGTCATACTGTGAAAGGTGCTTGGAAAGAACCACTGCAATTAGAGTCTGTTTGGGGTGTGAGAAGCAAAATCACAGCAAAAGTGTCTACTGGACACACTGGCAGGGTGCCAGTATTATTGTATTGCATAAATGTACAAAATTATACAGTGCTTTGGCATATGAATCAGTGTATTCTCTGAGGACTCATCCAGAAAGGAAAAAAAAAAGTCCTTAGAAGTATCGAAGACTTTCCAGTTCTTTTTGTTTTGATTTTACCTGCACATTCATAGGCCATTTCCACACGGGGTAATAAAAACGGTGCAGTGCATCCTCCACGGAGGACGCCTGCACCTTGGAGCGGACGGGGTACGGACTACTTAGTATAGATCCGCACTTCAGTCCATTCCGGAATGACCCCAGGTGGTCCTCCAGCATGCTTTTGAAAGACCTGATTTTTCCGGCCTTTCAAAAGCATGTAGTGCACCACTGCGAGCCTGCTCCCTTGTGCAGATTCGCAGGCTCGCACCAATGCGAGCCTGTGATCTGCAGAGGGCGGGCTTTAGGCTGGCGAGCTTCAGCAGTTGGTTGAGACCCATGGCCAACCAGAAGCTGTCATTTTGGACACCAGAGTAGAGCGGATCGACGACCACGCACTGCTCTGGAGCAGCCTGGACCGGACCGGGGAGCCAGAAGATCTGGTAAGTAGCGGTGCGGGGCGATTCCCTCACCCCGTGCTGAAATGGCCATGGTTTTGCATAAAAGTCTTTCTTGAAGTATCCTGGGTTTCCCTCACTCTCCCCTCCCTTATGTCCTTTCTTCTCCTCCTTCCATTGATTACACGTCACATCAAGACTCAGACAAGTTTCAGAAATTGAATTTCACCACTTTCCACTCACTGAGTACTTTTTAATTATTATTCAGAAGTTACGGTCAAAGTATTTAAGTGCTTTGCCAATATTACACTAGTGAAGCATTAGAATTATTTTCTGTTATTGCTAACATTCCTCTTTCCTTTGCCTGATCTCTATTGAATCTGCTGTCCCAGGAACAGTTGCTATGTTCCTTGTGGTGGCCATCTTAGCTAGTTCCAAGATTGCCATGGAGAGATATATTTCATTTTGCAAAATACTGGCTAAATTTAAATTGCTTGAGAAGTGGAAATAAAAAGTCCTCGTAAGTGCTGGGAATTTCCTGGGAATACTTCAGAATGGCAAAGACATCATGGAGATATCAAATAAAACAGAGGTCAGAAAAGACAGGAACAAAACCAGAGATGGACCGTAAGTGAAGTTGTCCTTTCTCTGAAACCTCCCCAATGAAGTTGGAACAAACTGATCTGAAGTAGGTCCTTGGATGGCGTACAAACAACTGCAGGGACAATTGCTACCTTCTCTATAACTCCAAAATGGAGAGGAAGGCAAAAGTACAGCTGTTGATTGATTCAAAGCAAGGAACATCCCTGCAGTTGTGCTAGGCTTTGCAAAAATGTTGAACTTCAAGGATAGGAAGAAAGATGGACTTGCCATATTCACTATATTGGTATACTTTGCATAGTAAGCAGGAATGGATGAATCTGTTAATTTCAGCATCTTACATACTCGGTATCTCATTTTCCCATTCTTAATTTCGTTTTATCGTGTCTCCACAACACTTTGCAAACAGCTTTATTCTTCACAAAAATTCATTTGAACTAGGAGATACATTCCCTCCCTCCCTCCCTCCCTTTCTCTAATATCTGTATTGCTACAAGCAATTTCCCATGGTATAATGTGTTTTTGTACATTATTTTCACTAGATACCGGTATGACTGAAACACTTGCATTTTGAAGTGAAAATTTCACATTCACAAGAGCACTTTAAATGTTGAACTGAAATGTCATCTTCAACAAGAGTTGGAAAACAGAAAATGAAAGTGAATGTCAAATATCTATGAACATTACTGCACTAAACTAGAATTGTGGGTTTGAATCCAGTGATGCCCTCCTGCTGGTAGAAATACTTTCCTACATCATCATCATCATCATCATTATTATTATTCCTTTATTTATATAGTGCCAGCCATGTACATGGCGCTTTACAAAATTAAAATATAACAGGATTTATGTTGTATTAAAATTGTTGTATTAAAATACAACAATATTGTTGTATTAAAATACAATATTTCTAACTGAGTAGAACAGAGCTGCATGAGTTACTCCAAATTCAGAGAGGATCCTCTCTTTCTAGCTTGATGAACTTTTAATGACATGTCTGCTACAGTATATATCTTTCTTATTCTATATGCTTCTCATAGGATAGTCTAGCCCCTGATATTATGTGACTGAATCTGGAAGAGGTCTTCTGTTACAGCTTATGTAAAAATGTACAAAACAGTATTAATTATTTTAATAATTTTTAATTATATTGTTACTGTATGCCTTCAATTTGTTTCTGAGTTACGGCAACCCTAAGGCAAACCTAGTAGGGGTTTTTCTTGGAAAGATTTATTCAGAGAGGGCTTGCCTTTGCCTTCCTCTGAGGCTGAGAGTGTACGACTTGCCCATGATCACCCAGTAGGTTTCCATGGCTGAATGGGGATTTAAACTTGGGCTTCCAGAATCCAAAACTCAAACCACTACACCATTCTGATTCTAGTTTAATTGCATTGCATTTTCAGAAAGGCTGAGATCCTGTTGCCATCATGTGTATGTCCCCCTACAGAAGCAGTTTGGACATTTGTCCACTGCAGAACATTCTGTTGAAGGTCGCAGAAACAGAGTTGTGTATGTGGTGTCACTTGCAGATGCATATTTGCCCATAATACATGTTGCCCACAGATGTGTATCCACATTTTGTTGTGTAATTGGTGTATAATTTCAGTGGTGTAATTTCACCATTCAGCATAAGTCTTGTATCACACACTTCATGGGTAACCTCATGTTTGGAGATTTCTATTATGCAATCTCAATGTAGGATCTTGGTCAATACCTTTTTGGAGGTTCTGCCTTTATCTTTTTATGTGTATTTATTTGTAGTTGCTTTAAGTTTTATAAACCATGGCTAGCATCATGTCAGTGATGCACATAGTCAATTTACAAACATATGCCTTTTCAAGAATTGTTACAGATGTCCTAATCTTGCTGGCACAATAACCAAAACCTTGAACCCCCCCTCCCACCTTTTATGTGCTTCATCTCCCCACCTGTGATATACTGGCCAGTGGAGAGCAGACTAGGGACAATACTGGAGAAGCATTCATCTATCTGCCTTTTGCTAGAGGCACAGCAATGAGGCATCTTCTAGGGACCTCTGTCGGAAGACCATGGCATCACGCTGCATCTAGTTACATGAACATAGGGGGATGCTTTTCCACTGCTGTCCCACTCTATACTCTATTGGCTAGTAAATGGCTATAGTGGGAGGCAGATGCAGCACATAAAAGGTAGGTTTTTGTGGGGGTGATAGAGAAGATGGGGAATAGTTTTGCCTGGGTGGACCTTTATGCTCCATCTCCTGATGCAGGATCTCAGATCTCAGTTGGCCTTGAGTCTCAGTTTTGGAGAAAAGGTAAAAGTGAAATCCTCTCCTTCCTCCTCTTCCTTCTGTTTCTTCATTTTGTTCTTTGGATCCAAGTCAAGACTATAGCTGCCTCTTGAAATCTGATCTCCTTCATTTTTCTCATTGGAATGAATATTCTAACTGGTTTGGCACCTATAGGAAAAATCTCTAGGGTGAGGATGTGTGGTGTGTATAATCTAAAACATTCTCTTAATGACATTGAAAGGCATATCTGTGTTCCATGTGTGGGTGTTTGCATCCTACCACTTATATAGTTTCTCAGCTTTTCACAGGTGTTGTAGCTAAAAAAGTTAAGGAATTGACAGGTTATCTTCTACAGTGGTCCATTTTAGGCAGTCTAATTATACCTTGGCATTTGTTTGTGTTACTGAAACACAGGGTTACTCATGATCATGTGCTTTCTTGGAGACATAGGCACAGATCAAAATGATGCAAAGGTGTGCTTTTATTTTGTTAGATCATTTTTTTTTTCCATTTCAGGAGATACAGTGCAAACTAAGACAGAATGTAGGAAGCTGACTTAAGAGCACACAGAGAATCCTGGTGGATTATAACAAAGGCTTATCTAGTCCAGTGCTCTGCTCCCAGCATGGCCACCCAGTTGCCCAGGGAAGCCCATAGACAAGACTGGAGTACAATAGTATCTTCTGTTAGTATGATAGGATCAATTCTTCTACTCATGCTTCCTAGCACATTAGTGCTGAGAAATACACTGCCTTTGATAATGCAGGTGATATACAACCACCCTGCCTGGAAATCAGGAGCAGCTTTATCTTCCATTATAATGCCTAATTTCCCTTTAAAGCTGCCCAAATTAGTATCCATCACTGAATGTTGTGACATCTTTTATTTCCCCCAAATCTCTGACTATTCAGCCATTTTCAATGACCCAGACTCGATTTCTCCCTCTCTACTTCCTCCACAACATACATCTACTATATAAAAGTCAAAGTTTGGGAGTGAGCTTGTCTGTTTGTCTGTGTCAGGCAGGCAAAGACCTCATATGATTGGCTGGCTGTGAAGATTCTAGGGAATCCTGGGGTTGGCAGTTCAGAGAGGGGCCTCTAGAATTCTCAGCCAGAGAGCTCAGGCTGGGTGCTACGGAGACAAGGGCTAGCAGCAAGAAAGGAGGGCAGTGTATTCCCTCAGGAATTCAAACTCTGTATGTTAATAACTCTGAATACAGATTGGATTGAGGAATATGGGGAAAAGTTACACGTACTGGACAAGACAGATTGGGGAATTAGAGACACAGGATCTCAAATCGGTATATTTCAACCACACCTAATTCCTAAGGTAAGGTAAGGTGATTCCTAAGGTATTTCTAACAAGAACTACCTATAAGAAAATAAAATCCTGGGCAACACTGGGTAAATACACTAGTATTTTATACATGTCTTTACCATGCCTCCTCAATTATATTTTTCTACGTTAAAAACCCCAAATGGTCATACCCCCCTGAGAGGGGAGCTGCTCCAGCCTCTTGGTCATTTTGATTGCTCTTTTCTGTTGCTATGTACAAGCTATTTTCCATACAAATATATTCAGGGTGCATTTAAAACAACATTCATTCTTTTACATGGCAGTTAAAAAGCGATATTAGACTGCTGTAATTGTGTAATCTAGATACACTGCATTAAGCTGCATTGAAAGACAAGAGTTAAATGCTCCTTATTCTCAAAATGGTGAAGAAAAAGCACACAGTGCAAAATATAAGGAAAACCTTCTGTATTTCACTGAAAACACCTGACAGGGAAACTTCTACTGTTTTTACAAGCCAGAAAATGTCTTAATTACAGGTGAGCTTTTTTTCCCTCCTCCCTGCTTCTGTTTACCTACAAGAAAATGCTGATATTCATATCTTTATTTTCCATGACACCTTTTCTTTCTAACAGGGCATAGAAGAGACGCACAGCAGAGCAAATTATCTACTCATAATAATAGCACTGTAAAATCAATGGTATTATCAGATCAGGACTTTGGGCCAGAAAGATAATGATGGTTGACCTCTGTTCAGCTCCTGGGCTTTTGGCCTCTGGGGCTGCACAGGGATCTGTTTTGTCCATCATGATATTTGTCACAGATCCTTCAAAATTTCAAAGATGAAAACTGAGTCATGTGGCCAAGCTGCAACAGAGTGCAGTCAAACTGGCTAAAGTTATAAATCAGGAAGAACATACAAACTAGGAGAGGCTGCAGAAGTTTATTTCTGCCCAAGCCTACTGGAAAGGGCAAGATTCTGCCCTCTCCTCTCCTCTCCTCTCCTCTCCTCTCCTCTCCTCTTAAGTATCTATCACTTTTGCACTTTTAACACAAGCTGGACAAGGGAGAAAGTGGGAGGAGGAGATAGAAACTGGGACATTTTAAAAGCAGCAAAAAAAAAAAAATGGGATAACAGAGGATTAACTGGACCTTTTTGTGCAAAATTGGAACAGTTGGAGAGTATGCAAACATGTGAAACTCCTGGGAGAGGTTGCCCAGATTTTGAATTTGTTCTAATTTTATTTTTTTCTGGGGGCAGGTTGGTACTATCAGTATGCTGAAGATACTCAGTTCTCTCTCTCCTTTCCATGGCAATCCAAAGAAGCTGTTTTGGTTCTGAAGAGATGCCTGTGAATAGTAATAGACTATCTGAGGACAAACAAAAATTAAAGCTTAATGCAAATAAGACAGAAGTCTTCTTAGTCAGTTTCTAGGCAGACCAGGGAATAAGGGTTTAGCCTGTACCCAGGTGGGGTTGGAATGCCTCTAAATATACAGGTTCACAGTGTACTCCTTCATTGACCCTTGAACCTGAATGCTCAGGTTTCAGTGGTGACCAAGGGTGCTTTTGCACAATTAAAACCATTCCCATTCCTAGGAATTTGGCCATGATGACACACACCTTAATTACATTCTATGTATAATCCTATTTGGATCACTTGAACATTATTTGTGGGGTTGCCCTTGGAAAATATTCGGAAATTCAGATTGTTGATTGATGCTGGTTACGTGGTTCCCTTGGTATAAAACCTCAATTCACTGCTGGTTTGTTTCCTTCAAGCCCAACTCAAAGGGCTGCTGATGACTTGTACAACCCTGTATGGGCTGGGCCCAGCCTATCTGAAGAATTGTGTCTTTTCATATGAGTCTCCAAGAACCTCTAAGATCTTTGGGGAAAAAGCACTTCTCTTGATTCTACCACCTTCAGAGCACATTTAGTGTGTGAGAGGGTCTTCTCTGTGGCTGCTCCCAGACTCTATAACCCCCCCTCCTAGAGAGACTAGATTGATTCCTGCTTTGCTGTCTTTTTGTAGAAAAGGGAAGATCTTTTTGTTTCAGCAGTTTTTGAGAACTGATTGCTCAAAACGAAGAGGACCTTTTAGAATGTGCTTTGTTATAATCTGGGGGGAGGAGTCTTATTAGGAGCTCCCAACAGCCCTCTAGCACATTCCCCAGAGGAGAGAGCAGAGGGGGAGCTGGGTCTGTGAAGACATCCTAGACCAGGTGTGTTTACAGGCTTGTGGGGCAGTGCTTGTTTGTCTGTTTGTTTGCTTGTTTTTGTTTAGTCTCCTTGTGCTGGCCGTGTGCTCTCCCTGAGCACACGGTCTGACTAATGGGGGGGAGGAGCCAGCTAGGGGGGAGGAGTCTTATTAGGAGCTCCCAACGGCGCACCCCAAAGGCGCGCGCTGTTAAAGTCCTCTACTTCAATCCTTCAAGTTTAACCCTTCACAATCAGTAGAGTAGACATAGCTTATACAGCTGAATTTCAGAAAGAAAGCCCAGTTATTCTTTCTAGAACTGCTTCCTGTACTACTCTCTGTAGTATCTAGGATGGAAGGTGAGGGAGCTGCCGCAGTCACCTGTAGCACTTGTGGGATGTTCCTTTCCTTACCACAAGATGTTGTTGGGTACACCTGCGCCAAGTGCAAGCTGGTGACCTTCTTGAAGGAGAAGGTTTGTCAGCTGAAGGCATGAGTTTCTAATCTTCATCTTATTAGGGAAGGGGAGGAGTTTTTGGATAGGGCAGAGAAGATGTACCGGAAGACTGAATGGGCAGAGGAGCTGCCTGATCAGGAAGTCAACACACTGTGCAAGAAAACGGATGCTTGGAGGAATGTCACACATAGAAGCAGAAGGTCCAGGAAGGTAACAGAGACTCTCAACCCACACAATCGCTTCAAAGTACTTGGCCTTACGAACGATGAGGAGCACCAGGAGGAGGGAACAGAATGTCCACGAGAAGGAATCCAACTTTGGCAACGGGAACTAGATCAATGCTCCCAGTCTCAACAGAATGCCCAGGAAGTCCTAGAAGAACATGCTTGTCGAGGAACCCTGGAGAAGCCTCAGAGGAGGCGAGTTCTGGTTGTTGGTGACTCCTTGCTCAGAGGAACCGAAACGGCAATTTGCAAACTGGACAAGCTCAATCGAGAGGTCTGCTGTCTTCCTGGGGCCAAGATCAACCACATAACGGAGAGGCTAACCAGGCTGGTCAAGCCCACTGACCATAAGCCCCTCATTTTGGTTCATTTCGGAACCAATGACACTGCAAGGAGCAGCTTTTACCACATCGCAAAGGACTACGAGCTTATGGGGACGAAGCTTAAGGACCTTGGTGCGCAGGTGGTTATTTCGTCTCTCCTCCCTGTTCAAGGATATGGCGCATGTAGGGAAAGGGCAACAGCAGAGGTCAACAACTGGCTCCGCACATGGTGCCACCAGCAACGGTTTGGGTTTTTGGAACACGGCCTGAATTTCCATGAACGTGGGCTTCTGGCAAGGGATGGGCTGCACCTCATGAAACTTGGCAGGAATGTTTTTGCAAACAATCTCGCAAGGAGGATTCAGAGGTCTTTAAACTAAGTTCCGCTGGGGAGGGAGACAATATTATTCAAGGCCAGGACTCGATGAGCGCAAGGGGAAAAGGCCCAAATGATATTGGACAAGTAGTACAAGCGGTCAGTGGTGGGAGGAGCAGAAACTATAGTACAGGACTTGCAGGAAGGGCCCGGGGACTTAAGTGTCTCTACACTAATGAACGGAGTATGGGAAACAAGCAAGATGAACTTGAACTCCTAGTACAACAAAATAAATACGATTTGATAGGCATCACTGAGACCTGGTGGGATGAGTCTCAGGACTGAAATGTAGGAATAGAGGGGTATAGCCTGTTTTGTAAAAATAGACCAAACAAGAAAGGAGGAGGAGTAGCCTTGTTTGTCAAGGATGTTTTCACCTGTGAAGAGATCCGTGACTTAAACCCAGAAAGCCAGGTCGAGAGCATCTGGGTAAGAATTAAGGGAGTGAGAAACAATAGGGATATTCTGGTGGGGGTTTACTACAGACCTCCAACCCAGACTGAGGACTTTGATGATGCCTTCCTCAACCAAATGACTGCACATTCAAAAAGGAGAGATACAGTAATAATAGGAGATTTCAATTACCCAGATATGTGTTGGCAGTCAAACTCTGCCAAGACAGCAAGGTCCAGCAAGTTTCTTGCTTGGCTTGCAGACAATTTCATGGTCCAGCAGGTGGAAGAGGCCACAAGGGGATCAAATATTCTAGATCTGATCCTGACCAACAGGGATGACCTTGTTAATGAGGTAGAAGTGGTTGGATCTTTAGGGGGGAGTGACCATGCCCTATTGGAATTTGGCATTCAGTGGGAAGGAGAAGATAAGTGTAGCCAGACACTCATCTTAGATTTTAAAAAAGCGGACTTCTGTAAACTTAGGGAGCTGCTGGCTGGAATTCCGTGGTCAAGAATAGTGAAAGGGAAAGGAGTTCAGGAGGCATGGAAATTCCTTAAAAGGGAGATACTGAAGGCACAGTCTAAAACTGTGCCAATAAGGAGGAAAAATGGAAGGCATCTGAAGAAACCGGAATGGTTGACTAAAGAACTCTCAGTTGAGCTAAGCGTTAAGAGAAACATGTACAGGAAATGGAAGAAGGGGGAAACCACCAAAGAAGAATTTAAGCAAGTAGCTAGGAGATGTAGGGAGGAGGTCAGAAAGGCTAAAGCACAGAATGAACTTAGGCTGGCCAGAGATATCAAAAACAATAAAAAGGGCTTTTTTAAATATGTCCGTAGCAAAAGGAAAAAGAAGGAGACGATATGGTCGCTGCGCAGAGAAGATGGCGAATTACTAACAGGGGGAAGAGAAAAGGCAGAACTACTTAACACCTTCTTTGCCTCAGTTTTTTCCCAGAAGGATACAAGCACTCAACCTGGTGGTTGGGGAGCAGGTGAGGAAGCAGGGGAAATGCGGCACATAATAGGTAGAGAGGTGGTACAGGAATACGTGGCCACACTGGATGAATTCAAGTCTCCAGGGCCAGATGAATTGCATCCTAGGATACTAAAAGAACTGGCAGAGGTCATTTCGGAACTGCCTGCTATAATCTTTGAGAAATCTTGGAGGACAGGAGAAGTTCCAGCGGACTGGAGGAGGGCAAATGTTGTCCCCATCTTCAAGAAGGGAAAAAAAGAGGACCCAAATAATTATCGCCCAGTCAGCCTGACATCAGTACCCGGAAAGATTCTGGAGCAGATCATTAAGCAGTCAGTTTCTAATCACTTAGAAAGCAACGTGGTAATCACGAGAAGTCAACATGGATTTCTCAAAAATAAGTCATGCCAGACTAATCTTATCTCTTTTTATGATAGAGTTATTAGCTTGATCGATGAAGGGAATGCTGTGGATGTAGCATTTCTCGATTTCAGTAAGGTCTTTGACAAAGTTCCCCATGACATTCTTGCAAAGAAGCTAGTAAAATGTGGGCTGGACAGGGCTACTGTTAGTTGGATTTCTAATTGGTTGACCAACGGAACCCAAAGGGTGATCACGAATGGCTGCTTTTCATCCTGGAGAGAAGTGACTAGCGGGGTGCCACAGGGTTCTGTCCTGGGCCCAGTGCTATTCAATATTTTCATCAACGACTTGGATGAAGGAATAGAGGGCATGCTCATCAAATTTGCAGATGACACCAAATTGGGAGGGGTTGCTAATGCGCCAGAGGACAGGATCAAAATTCAAAATGACCTGGACAGATTGGACAGCTGGGCCAAGGCTAACAAAATGAAATTCAACAGAGAGAAGTATAAGGTCCTACACTTAGGTAGAAAAAATGGAATACAGAAATATAGGATGGGGGACACGTGGCTGGATAGCAGTGCGTGTGAAAGGGATCTAGGAGTTTTAATAGACCACAAGCTGAACATGAGTCAGCAGTGTGATGTGGCAGCCAAGAAAGCCAATGCCGTTCTCGGCTGCATCGATAGGAGTATGGTGTCTAGATCGAGGGAGGTACTGGTACCACTCTACTCTGCTTTGGTTAGACCTCATCTTGAATACTGTGTCCAGTTCTGGGCACCCCAATTCAAGAAGGACATGGTCAGGCTGGAGCAGGTCCAGAGGAGGGCAACCAAAATGGTGAGAGGACTGGAAGACATGCCCTATTAGGATAGACTTAGAGAGCTGGGTATGTTTAGTCTGCAGAAGAGAAAGTTAAGAGGGGACATGATAGCCGTGTTTAAATATTTGAAGGGATGCCATGTAGAGGAAGGAGAGGGCTTGTTTTCTGCTGCTGCAGAGACCAGAACAAGGAGCAATGGATTCAAGCTGCAGGAAAAGAGATTCCACCTGAACTTCAGGAAGAACTTCCTGACAGTCAGAGCCGTCCGGCAGTGGAATATGCTGCCTCGGAGTGTAGTGGAGTCTCCTTCTTTGGAGGTTTTTAAGCAGAGGCTGGATGGCCATCTGTCAGGAGTGCTTTGAGGGTGTTCCTGCATGGCAGGGGATTGGACTGGATGGCCCGTGTGGTCTCTTCCAACTCTACATTTCTATGATTGTATGAAAAAACACAGGCTGATTTCATTTGAAATTGTTCGATGCACTCGATTATCCAAAGTGTGTTTGGAATATGATCCCTATGCCTCCCCCTTTCCTGAACCCAGTTTGGACACTTGCTGTTTCTTACTCCATATATTGTCAATGTCCTGTAAAATTTTGAGCGGGACTTTGGTTGCATGGGAGATTAATACAATGGTCTTGTGGTTATTGCAATCCCTGGTGTTGCCTTTCTCGAGGACTGGAATTGATTTTTCCAAATCTGTGGGTCATTCTTTTGTTTTCCATATTTGTTGACGCATTTTTAGTTAGAACTAGAGTAGATTCTGTCTCTGTAGCTCTAAGCAGCTCAGTGGATATGTCAGCTGGTGATTTTTTTTCCCCCCAAGTGCTCTGAGTCCCCATTTTCAAAAAAGGGAAAAAAGAAGACCCAAATAATTACTGGCCAGTCAACCTGACATCAATACCTGGAAAGATTCTAGAGCAGATAATTAAAGATACAGTCTGTAAGCATTTAGAAAGGAATGCAGTGATCCCTAAAACTCAACATGGGTCTCTCAAAAACAAGTCATGCTAAACTAAGGCTGTTTCTGCATGACAATGGTCTTCCGTGTTGTGCTGCAATTCAGGTTCAGAAGGGAGCATGTCAGCAATGCACCTCTCCGTACCTGCTCACTCCCTGTGGTTGTACCATTGGTGGGATTTTTAACCATTCCTTCTGCAGCGCAGCTGGGCACTTGCCATTGCGGCGCTGGGGCAGGAAGCATTGCAATCGTGCTTCCGCTGCGCAATTGGAGGTGTAAAATAGATTTTTTTCTGTTTTGCAAATACTGCATGAGTACGACGCTTTGTGACAGGATGGCAACGGGATGGTGATGACGTCATGTGGAACCGCGATCTGTCAATTGCTGCCATCCCGTCCCAGAAGCAGCACAGTGACATTGTGCGGAAAGGGCCTAATCTTATCTATTTTTTTGATAGAATTATTAGCTTGTTAGATGAAAGGAATGCTGTGGATATAGCATATCTTGACTTCTGTAAGGCCTTTGACAAATTCCCCAATTATATTCTTGCAAACAAGCTAGTAAAATCTGGCCTAGAGAATGCTACTGTTAGGTGGATTTGTAACTGGCTGATTGACCAAACACAAAGGGTGTTCACCAATGGCTTCTCTTTATCTAGGAAAGAAGTGACTAGTGGGGTGCCACAGGGTTCTGTCCTGGGCCCAGTGCTATTCAACATCTTTATCAACAATATAGATGAAGGAATAGAGGGCATTCTTATTAAATTTGCAGATGACACTAAATTAAGAGGGATAGCTAAAACCCCAGTGGATGGGATCAGAATTTAAAATGATCTTAGCAGATTAGAGAGCAGGGCCAAAACTAACAAAGTGAATTTCAATAGGGAGAAGTGCAAGGTACTATGCTTGGGGAGAAAAAATAAAATGCACAGATATAAGATGGGTGACACCTGGCTTGACCACGGTACTTGTGAAAAGGAGTCTTAGCAGACCACAAGCTAAACATGCGGTGCAGCAGCTAAAAAAGCCAATACTAGGCTGCATCAATTGGAATATAGTGACTAGGTCAAAGGAAGTAATAGTACCACTCTGTTCTGCTTTTGTCAGACTCCACTTGGAATACTATATCCATTTCTGGGCACCACAGTTCAGGAAGGGTATTGACAAGCTAGAATGTGTCCAGAGGAGGGCAACCAACATGGTTAAAGGCCTGGAAACCATGCCCTATGAGGAGCAACTTAGGGGGCTGGGTATGTTTAGCCCAGAGAAGAGAAGCCTAGAGCCGGTTAAGAGGTGACATGATAGCTATGTTTAAATATTTGAAGGAATGTCATATAGAAGATGAAGCAAGCCTGTTTTCTGCTGCTCCAGAGACTAGGACATGGAGTAGTGGCTTCAAATTTCATGAAAAGAGACTTCACCTAAACATCAGGAAGAACTTCCTGATTGTAAGACCAGTTCTACAAGTGGAATACACTGCCTGGGGGTGTGGTGCAGTCTCTTTCTTTGGAGGTTTTTAAACAGAGACTGGATGGCCATCTTTTGGGAATGATTTATATATTCTTGCATGGCAGGGGGCTGGACTCGATTGGCCCTTGTGGTCTCTTCCAGCACTATGATTCTATGATCCTACCAGCCTCCTGCCTCACAGGAACATGCAATCCTACTACCATGGAAAGGTTGTACCATTGGTGGGATTTTTAACCATAACTGTATGCAATTCTTTTTATTTGGTAATCTGCCTTGAATTCCAGCTTTGGGAATAAGATAGGATGTAAATGACAGAATAAGATAGAACTCAGGATCCTGCCTTTAGTGGGCAGAACCTTGAGCCCTAAATCTGCTCTCCTTCCTTGTTTCTATTCATTTCTGAACAGAAATACTTCAGATTTTAAATTTGGAATGAATTAAGCAAAACACGACAAAAAAAATCAAGGCTGTGCAAGTGCACCCAAGCTTTTTATTTTATTCTGATGCCGTAGTATAACTCTCTAGAATTTTTGGTGGGGGAAAGAAGGAGAAGATACTGTGGAGGGAGAGAGCATTTTATTTGTACATTTTTGTTTTAAGAAAAAATCCTGATTTGATGTAGACCTTTCTTCCAGTCAGGCTAAGAACAGCATTCAAAATTCTTATCTATAAGAGAAAAACCCTGGTCTTTCTAAGCCAGAGTCCACCCAACACTGTGTCCTTAAATAAATGTTGGAGTTCAATCTATCACACTACATTTATGAACCGTAAAGGTTTTTTTTAAATAAAAGTCTTCATACAGAACATTCCTGGTTGCTTGGACTCTCCAAATAACAAAACTTTTGGAAACCTAGAAAACCACTAGGTGGCAGACATTGATCTATGTACCAGGCAAATCTTGTTCAGAAGATGGAACTGTCTGAAAAGCAGTCAGTTGCTTTAACTCTTTTGTCTATTAAAATATTTAGTGTGACATCAGTTTTGTTCATCCTATATGTGCTCTGCCTTTTTTCAGGCATTGTTAAGTCAGGGCTTTATTCTCGCATTGTATATCAAGGCACCAAGGAAGGAGTTTTGAAGCTGTGCTGTTACTTATTTGTGACATATTCCTGGAAGGGCATTTCACCATTGGTCTGTGCCACATGGCACTTTATGATCATAGAAATGTAGAGTTGGAAGGTCTACTCTAACCCCTTACCACTTGGGAATACACAACTAAAGCTCTCCTGAAAGATGCCCAGTCAACCTCGGTTTAAAGATCTCTGTTTAAAGACCACCTTCTGAGGATGTCTATTCCACTATTCATTGATGGTCTCCCATCTTACAGTGAAGAAGCTCTTCCTAATATTTAGGTGGAATCTCTTTTCCTGTAATCTGAATCCATTCGTTCATGTCTCTGGAGCAGCAGAAAACAAGCTTTCTCTGTCTTCTACATGACATCCCTTAAGATACCCGAAGATTGCTATATCCTAAAGGCACCAGATCCCGTCTGATCCTGGAAACTAAGTAGGGTCAGCCCTGGTTAATAATGGGATGGGAGACCATCAATGATTAGCAGGGGCTGTAGGTTATGTTTCCAAGGAAGGAGCTAGCAAAACTTCCTCTGAGTATTCCTTGCCTTAAAAAAAACCCTATCAAATTCATGGGGTTGCCTTAAGTTGTCAGGCAACTTGAAGAGATATTTATACACACATGATGAACCAGTGTGAGGTAGTGATTTGCGCCCTGGACTATGACTCTGGAGACTAGGGTTTGAATACGTGCTCAGCCGCGGAAAGCCACTGGATAACCTCAGGGAAGACATACTGTCTCAGCCTCAGATGAAGGTTGAGAGGGTGCCATGCCAAGACAAACTCATAGTACGTTCACTTAGGGTTGACATAAGTCAGACGTGAGATGAAGGCACATGACAGCAGGAATCTTGGGCTGGTCTTGTTTTTTGCAATGAGAAGCAGTCTTATAGCATGATTATCTGCTTGCTTCCAATACACTCTGTGGCATATTTGCAAATAAATATTCAGGACTTGGCGGGTTTTCAGAACTTATTCTCTCTCTCCTTGTAATATGAAGACTTCTTATTGCTTGTGGAAACAAGATGAGACACACTTCTTTGTATCAACATTGCTCTAAATCAGCCCATTACAAAGGTTGGATAGCAGTTGTAGCCTTTGCCACTTAATATAGAGGGGGAGGTTGATACACAGTTATAGTGCTGTGATTCCACGTTAACTGCCATGACAACATCCTATGGAATCCTGAGGTTTGTCATTGGGTGAGGAACTGGAGTTCTCTGCCTGAGAATTCTAAATGTCTCTTCCTAAACTGCCAAGAGGGAACAGTCACTTACAAAGCATCTTAAGTGCAGTAAAAATTGCAAATACACCCTACTCCATCAAAAAACAAACACACAAAAAAACAAAAACACCCCCCCCCTCTATACCAGGGGTATCAAACTCAATTTCATCTTGGGCCCCTTCAGCATTATGGTTGCCCTCAAAGAGATGGCTGTATCTGGTTGTGACCCTTGCACCTCTCCTACAGTTGCAGCACTCCCCAACCTGGCGACCCTGATCCCCACATTGCGGGTCCCTGGCTACCAGTATTCTGAAGAGGCGTCCAGCAGCTAGCACTCATGATCTACTTCTATTTCTGACTGCTCCTCTGTCCAACTCTTGTGAGCCGTGTGGAGTGTTCCCGTGGTAACCTGCGGCAACACTCTGACAGCAAGATTTGGAATACTGGCAGCAGGGGGCCTGCAATGTGGGGATTGGGCTCACCAGGTGGGGGAGTGCCATAACTGCAGGAGAGATGCGAGGGCCACATGAAATGGCCTGGTGGGCCAGATTCAGTCTGAGGACCTTGTGTTTGACACATGTGCTCTGTACTATACAAAAATACTATATATCTAGTTAAGAAGTCATACCTGCCTGTGTGCCTAATTATTTCACCATCAGGTATTTAATAAAGGTAATTAGCTGTTTATTTTAGTATGTGATTACAGTATAATAGTTTGGTTAATTCCAAGATTTAAAGATTTTAAACCAACAAGTACTATGGTAATTTTAGAGGTGAGCAGTGGTCTTCTTTGAAGAATCATGGGCCATTTCCGCACGAGTCTGTTATAGTGCAATGATTCCACTTTCAACCTCCTATGGAATCCTGGGGTTTGCAGTTTCGGGAGGGGCCGGCCAGCCCCTCCCGAAACTGCAAACCCCAGGATTCCATAGGAGGTTGAAAGTGGAATCATCGCACTATAACAGACTTGTGCGGAAATGGCCATGGTCCTCCTGAGCTGGACACCATATGGAAGCTTGTCTTCTGTCCCAGGAAACTGAATTTTGAAGCTCTTAAATGAAAGTAGAAGGGAGGCTAAGGAGATGCAATGAGGGGAAAAGAGAAACGAGAAGGAGTTTTTGTGGAGCAGATGAGAAATGGGCCTTTTAAAAAATCAGGTAGCTGTCTCCTTTTCTCTAACACTCAAAACGGGACCTGGGCAGAGGGACATTTTGTATTTTACTTTTTTCCCCTTTTTTCCCTTCTATTTTCTATTTTCCTTTTTTTTTCTATTTTACTTTTTTTTTTGTTTTTTTTTATAAATCTTTTATTTAGTTAAACACAGATACATTTTTAAAATACATATCCATAAGGTACATATACCATTATAACAATCAGTCAAAAAGAACATTTCTACAACACCTATGTGCCCAACCTACATTCCCAAGCATTCTTCACTCATCCTTCACATCCCTGCCCCTCCTCCTTCCTTTCTAAACATATCTATTAAATCCCACCACCCAACTCCCAACAAATATTCCCCTACTACATAAACTTATCTTCTAAAAACTACTAACCCTTCTTTCCCTCCCTTCCGAAACTCAGAAGATCGATGCTTACTTATCTATAATTTCCTTCATTAAACTAATTATATTTCCCAAAATAATTACACCTTTTATTCCTTCTTCTCTTTCTTTTCATTGACCATTATTACATTTTTATCAATTTTATGATATTTCTCTGTCTCTAAGACTCAAAGTTCTCTTTCTTATAAATTTCAATCCATAAATCCTTTACATAAATCATATTTTTATCTCATAAAAGTTATCGCCTTCTCACCCCAGCAAGCTTCCCACAACGGGAGTACCTTTTTCCATGCTTCAACTATTTCCTTTCGCTTATTATCCTTTAATAATCCAATTACAATATCTGCCTCAGCCATATCATAAAGTTTAAATAAACCAATGTCCTATTCTTGGTATTATTTTCTGCTTCCACACCTGGGCGTAACACATTCTCGCTGCAGTTATCATATATAGTACAATTTTCTTTTGTGATTTATTTAAACCTAATTCCTCTATCATATTTAACAAAAATATTTGGGGTACCATTGCAAACCTTATTTTTAAAACTTCTTGTATTTTACTATGCACTATTTCCCAAAATATTTTTGCTTGTTTGCATTTCCACCAAATGTGATAAAATGTTCCACTTTCCTCACATTTCCAACGTATATCTCTTACATTTTTCTGCATTTTTGCTATTTGCACTGGTGTGATATACCATTTATGTAACATCTTATAATAATTTTCCCTCAAGCTAACCAGTGTTATCAGTTTCCATGTGGTGTTCCATGACTTTTCCCATTGTTCCATTGTTATTATACATTTTATATCTTGTGCCCATTTTACCGTTTTTTTTTAACTACTTCTTGCTCATTTTGCCTTGCGAGTAAGATTTTATATATCTGGCCTACCCTATGCTCTGTTTCAGGTTTTAATACCTTATCAAATTCATTCTCTTTACTTTCAAATCCTTCTTCCTCATTATCTTTCTTATATCTTTCCCAAAGCTGTCTTATTAGTAACCAATGCGTGTCCCAACCTTTTTTTTTTAATTCATTTTTTGTTTTAAAAGTTATTGCATCCCCTTGTATTTTCAGTATGTCTTTATACCTTATCCATGTTTCTGTCCTTGGTTTTTCCTTCTTATAAAATGCTTCATGCACTGAAATCCATAATGGTATTTTTAAGTATAATTGTCTTTTATATTTCAACCATGTTGTTATTAGGGCTCTTCTCAAAATGTGATTTTTAAAATTTTTATCAATTGAAGTTTTCCCATACCATATATATGCGTGCCACTCAAAATTTAGTTCTTCACCCTCAAGATATAACAATCTATTGTTCTTTAATGTTATCCATTCTATTATCCAATCTATATTATTCGCATAATAATATAGCTTCAAGTTCGGGAGACCCATTCCACCTCTTTCTTTTATATCTTCTAAAACCTTTGTTTTTATTCTAGATCTTTTTCCTTTCCATATAAATTCCCTTATATTTCTATTCCATTCTTTAAACGGGTTTTCATTCCTCATTATTGGCAAATTCTGAAATAAGAAATTTAATTTGGGCAATATATTCATTTTGATTACTGATATCCTTCCTAATAATGACATTTCTATTTTTTCCCATTTCTTAAGATCTTCCTTTATTTCCTTCCATACTTTTTTATAATTATTTTCATATAAATCTACATTATTTTTTGTAATTGTTATACCTAAATATTTTACCTTTTTAACTATTACAAATCCAGTTAATCTAATCAACTCCTCTTCCTCTTCTTCTCTTACATTTTTGGTAATTATTTTTGTTTTTTCCTTATTTATTTTATAACCGGATAATATTCCAAATTTCTTTAGTATATTTATTAGGATTTCTATACTGTTTAGTGGGTCTTCTAATATAATCACTAAATCGTCCGTATACGCATTTAATTTATATTCCTGATTCTTAATTTTAACCCCTTGTATTCCCTTCTCCATTCTAATTTTATTATTAACTATTTCCAGAATTAAAATAAATAACAGCAGTGACAGTGGACATCCTTGTCTGACTCCCCTTTTTATTTCTATTTCTTGCATCTTTTCTCTATTTATAATTATTTGGGCTTTTTGCTCTGTATAAATAACTCTTATCCAATCTAAAAAATTTTGTCCTAAATTTATTGCTTTTATTACTTCTTCTAGGAATTTCCAATTCACCCTATCAAACACTTTTTCTGCATCTAAAAAGCAAAGAGCCATTTTTCTTTCATTATGCTTATGGTAATACTCTATTATATTTAACAATGTTCTTATATTATTTTTTAACGCCCTTCTTGGTAGAAATCTGCTTTGATCAGTATGTATTATATCCTGCAATAATTTTTTTAGTCTTTCTGCCAATATTGTAGTAAATATTTTATAATCTGCATTTAGTAACGCAATAGGTCTATAACTCCCTATTTCTTGAGGGTCTTTCCCTTCCTTTGGGATCACTGTAATATTAGCTTGTCCCCATGAAGGTGACTGTATCCCCTTATTTATACTATTCATTACCTTATGTAATGGGTCTATCAATTGTTCACTATATATTTTATAATATAATGATGAAAAACCATCTGGGCCAGGCATTTTCCGTGTTTTTGTTTCTGAATAGCTTGTAGAATTTCCTCTTTTGTTATTTCCTTATTTAATTCTTCTCTCTGTGCTTCCGTAATTGTTATATTTCCTTCATCCTTTAAATATTCTTTTATCTTCTCATTCTTCCATTGATTAAAATCCTGTTCTGCAAATAGGTTAGCATAATACCTTTCAAAGGCCTTCTTTATATCTTCTTGTTTTACTAGAAGTTTCTTATTTTCTTTTATTTGTGTTACTATACATTTCTTTTTCTCCTTCCTGATTTTATATGCTAACCATTTGTTCATCTTATTTGTGCAGAAAAATTTTTTTTGCTTTGTCAATTTTAAATTCCTTTCTATTTCTTGTGTATCTTGTAATGCAATTTGTTTTTGCAACACTCCAATCTTTTCTGCAATCTTACTATCTTGTGGGGAAGTTTTCAATTTATTCTCTAACTGTTTTATTTCATTTATTATCTTTTGTTCTTTAAATCTTTTCTCCTTTTTCAATTCTATCTCTTGCTGTATTAGGAAACCTCGCATAACTGCCTTGCCCGCTTCCCAGACCAGTCCTATATGGACACCTTTATTTAAATTTTCTACAAAATACCACAGAGGGACATTTTGGGTGGGGCTTTGTACCTTCATTCTTAAGGCCTTAAGGTTGTAAAGTAGCATCAATGTGAACATCAAGTAAATGTTTCAAATGTGCCCCTTTCATTGTAAATGTAATTCAGTGAGATTAATTTAACATGTCAGCCTCTTCATAGTAACTTAGGCCATTTCCGCATTAGACTGCTATACTGCTGTTATTCCACTTCCAACATCCTGTGGAATCCTCAAAGACCCCCCACCCCTAAACTGCAAACTCCAGGATTCCACAGGATGTTGAAAGTGGAATAATAGCAGTATAACAATCTCGTGTGGAAATGGCCTTACCTATCCCTGCATATAAATTGATTAATGGCTTTGGTGAGATAAGGCAAGGAATGTTACTTAGGCAGTAGGAAAACATTTCACTTTGTAGCTGGAAACCGCTTTACTCTAGCTGTATTAATTTTCTCTTTTATGTTAAAGAGAAAGTAGTAGCGGATGCCTTCTTGCATTCATGGGTTTGTGAAATACTTTCCTTCCCAAGAACCTGGCGACATTTCAGTGAACTCCCACTCTAACACATCCGCTTATCAGAAATCTCTGGCTTGAGGTTGTAAATGTGGGTGTTATTGATAAACCAGCCCAGTTCTGTAAGCAATGCCCTCTGAACACACTAAATGAATCAGTGAAGGTCACAGGAAAAACAACACCCACCACTGTGTCAAACCCAACAAAGATAATGCAGGTAGTTTCCAAGTTACAGCCTCCAGGCCCAATTCTGATATAGTCAGTCATGATGAATTTCCTTTGAAAGCAATGGGTTTATCACTGATATTTTTACAATGTCATAAGCATATGTGGCCCCAAAGACTCTCAAGCAAAATATATACAAACCTTAAAGAATGTCTAGTCTAAAAGACAAAGAGGTGGTGTTGCCTAGTGGTTAGATCATAGAACTCCATGATCCAAGCAAAGACGAATAGCTCACTATTCTACTACTCTACTTACCTTACTATTACGGGAGGTGCCCCTTGCTTGAATGATGGGTTCCAAGTCATCTTTGAAGTCCCTTTGCTCAAGAATGTCAGCTTGAAGTCAGTGACAGAATGCCATGGGACACTGAAACATAGGCCATTTCTACACTACACTGTTAATGGTGCTATTAGTCCACTTTCAACATCCTGTGGGATTCTGAGGTTTGTAGTTTACTGAGGCCAAAGAGCTCTCTGGCTGAGAATTCTAAAGGTCCCTCCCTAAACTGCAAACCCCAGGATTCTATAGGATGTTGAAAGTGGAATAATAGCACTATAACAATGTAGTGCGGAAATGGCCGTAACGCTCACTAGATTTTGAATATTGTAGTTTAGGACAGCTACACCTCTTGAAATTTGATGAGTCCTGGTACAAACAAATACCAACTCTAGTTATGCTGAGACAAACTGGTTCGTAAAACATATAAACTTAATTAGAGATTGTTCTGTCCTCCAGCTGTGTTGGGTTAATGGCCATTCTTGCTATGCACAGATGATGGGAACTGTAGTCTACCACATCTGGAGAAACATCAAACTGGTGAAAGATGTTCTGCAGTTGTTCAATAAGATTTTCAGGCTGCATTTCTATTTGTTATTAATTGCCATCAATCCAGTTTTGATTTATGACAATCCCTATGAAGGACAGATCTCCCAACTCACCTTGTTATCCACAGCCCTGTTCAGATCTTGCAAGGTCAGGGCTGTGGCTTCCTTGATTCAGTATATTCACCTGTAATGTGCTCTTCCTCTTTTCCTGCAGCCTTCTTCCTTACTAAGCATTATTGATTTTTTTCCCTAAAGAGTTTCGTCTTCTCACGATCTTTCCAAATAAAACAGTCTCAGTTTAGGAAGAATTCAAGCTTAATTTCTTCTTGGTTCCATTTATTGGTCACTTTTTGCAGCCCACAGTATAGTACGTTTCTAGTGAGTTGATTCTCTTCCTATCAGCTTTCTTCACTGTCTAGCTTTCTCATAGAAACAGGAAATATGATGGCATGGACAATCCTAACTTTAGTATTCAATGGTAAATTGTACTTTAATCCCTTTTGTTTTCTTCTCCACTGTTACCCCAAAACATATAGTGGGGGAATAATTAGGTCAAAGATAGGCCTATGAGATGGGGGTAACTTAGCAAGACTAACACCTATGTTACACAGGGATATACTGCTAAAAGAGATCAGCCAGAAGACTTATGGCTTACTCTGGCACCTATTTGTTACAAATTCCAAAACAACAAGTCTTGACAGTGTTGGCTCAGGTAAACAGGAATATTTCCAACAAATCAATAACTGTCCCATCCTCACACCTGTGAATTCTTTCTGATCTCCAGTCAAAACCTTTTGCCACCCACATGTTTTATTGGGGAAAATATCTTTGCACACACACAAAATGGTCACACAAGGCTAATTGGAAATAAAGAGAGGAAAACGGATAAAGGAATAGAAAGGGGCTTAGGTTATATTTACCATCCAGAGAGAAGTGAAAAAGCAGCAATGTGGCTTGGACTTACTTCCAATGCAAAAGCCAAAATGACAAGGAGGACACCTGAAACTGAAGTGCTGTGTGTGGGACCCAAAATTGAGGGTCCAAAAACACTCTCCTGGAGGCCTGAGATGTTAACAACATCTTTTGTGCAAACAAAAGTCCTGCAGGATCGACAAAAAGGGACAGGATGGGTTAACATTTGTTAATGACTGAAGGAAACAATAGATGATTTCAACATGTGAATGGCAAAAAGTTTTGATTGGAGATCAGGAACAAGATCCCAGGTGTGAAGATGGGGGCAATTATTGATTTTTTGGAAATCTTACTGTTTTCCTGAACCAACTCTGTCAAGGCTTTTTGTTTTTGGAGTTTGCAACAAATAGGTGCCAGAGTGAGTTGACAGCCCGTTTTATGGTTTTGCCTTCTCTAGAATATGCACACCACAGGGGGTACTTGCTCTTCTTGGAACTGGCTATTGTTTCTTATTGAAAGAGCCATTAAGTCAAGCTTTATGACCCAGCCATGCTCGGGGTCATCTCTGACCTGTTTTTCCAAATAAAGTTCTTTCCTCTACATGGCTCTTTTCAGCTATAAGTCTGTATATGATTTATATTTCATGCCAAATAAACAAATCTGCCAATTAATATATATTGCGAATTAAACAATATCAGACTGCAGAGCCCACCCCATAACACCACTAATGTTTCTTACAGCAAAACTTACTGCATGTATCCTAGGCCACCACGAACAACAATTTCTTGTAATCTACACTCTTTTCCTTGCAACATTTCTTATAGGTTATTCATGGATGCTGAACTTCACGTTTAAAATTACAAATTAGTGTGTAATGTACGGGTGGGAGTCATGCAGCCCTCTAGCTACTGTTATTGAACCGCAGTTGCCAGCAGCCTTTAGCAGCACAGCCAATTGTGATGAACGCTGAGAGCTGAAGTTCAGTTCTAACATTTGAAGGGCTGTACAGTTCCCACATATGACCTGCTTCATCTTTTTTTTCCTAAAAAAAAAAAATCAGAATTATTTGAAATTTTTCCCCATCCCACTGTCCACAAGTACCACACAAAAACTTTTAAACACCAGTTGTAGCAGTGAATAGATGCTTTATTGCATACTCATTCATAATGTAAAACATCAGAACTGCAATCTCATACATGGAAGTAAGGCACACTGAACTAAATGGGGCTTGCCTCCAAGTAACTATGTACAGGTTTGAATTCCACATCTCAAGAAAATGGGTTAATGCTGTTATTAGAAAGATACTAAAAATCTTCTCATTGTTTTTTGAGTTTAGTATGTAAAGGCATACCTCAGTTAACAAAGTCTCTGATATGAAGCTCCTTTTCCTGTCCTTTTCCTCCTCATCCTCTGTCTAGCTGGCCTTTTAAAAAGCAGGATCAACACTGGGGAAAGGGGAAAGGAGAGCTGGAGACTTTTGGTGTTAGGTTACATCAGTGTCTCTGCAGTAAATCATTAAGTAAACAATGCTTGAGTTGGGAAAGAGTGGAATTCTACTCTAGCTGATTCTCTTGTAGCTGTGTGTGAAACAGAAAGTAAAGTGGGGAGCAGACAAGCCTGCCTCACCAATTATCTCCAACATGTGAAAGAAGCATAGATCTAAAAGTACGGCCATTAAAATGGAAGTCTTATGGAAAGTGGAGGCTGGTGAACGCAGTGATGTAGACTCGAGTCGATTGACTCAGACTCAAGTCAGACTTAAGTCACTAATTGACTCGACTCGGCAAAAATTACACACTGGCTCGACTCGACTTGAGACTTGCATATTTTTAGTGACTGACTTGCTGCACTTGGTCTAGTAACATAACACATTCATCCAGAAACCTTACAACTTGCTGGTCACATGATAATCTGTCTCAAGCCCAAAGTCTGGACACATTTCTCAGAGGGAACAGCAAATGGATTAGGCAGTTGGCTTGAGGTGGGGTTGAGGTCTACTCAGCAGCCTGTCCCCTCTAAATATAGGGAGAGCTTTCTAAAACTTTTCCTAAGGGCAGAAGGCAAGACTCATGCCCAGTGTGCAGGGCACATATCTCAGAGAGGAACAGAAAATGCGTTAGGCAGTGGGCTTGAGGAGGAATGATGCTTCCTTCTAACGCTCTTGAAGTTTCAGTAATGGGGAATAAGAAGGATCGTATTCCCCACTTCTGAAGCTCCAGATGGTAAAATCACAAAAGTAGAGGTCTGACTCTACTTACATTGTTAAAACTGACTTTATTCAACTCTGTCCAGAAATTCTGGAATATAGGTTGGGATATAAAGTTGGCTCCCAGACTTGAGACTTGACTCAAGACTTGACTTGAAAGTATCTTGCAAGGACTTGAGACTCGACTTGAGACTTGAAGGTAGAGACTTAAGTCTTGGAGTAAAAGACTTAAATACATCACTGGATGAACAACATATTTTGGAAGAAGCTTTCAAGTGCTTTCTACAAGGTTCAAAATGTTTCTTTTTTTACTTATGCAAGGCTTACCTGACATGGGTATTTCATATCACATGTGCATATTGTTAGTTTTGAATGAAAACTTTGCTGAAACATGTTGAACTGCTCTTCTTTTTTTATGGTGTAGTGAATTATTCCTATTCTTTTCATGTTATTTCTGCCTCTGGTACCCAATTCTCTGTTAAAGAAGTAATGGTCAGGAACACATGAACTTTGTTAACTAATCAATACAAAGAGTATTGATTAAATACAAAGAATTTAAATACAGTTTGGTTTGCAGCTACAGGGTATTGGATTGCATAGTTATTGGTATCTTGACAGAAATATACTTAAATAATTTTCGCAGGGTTTTTTTTCCTGGGGCGGAGAGTATGTGTGTGTACATTCTAACAGTTAAGCCAGCTGTTGCTTTGCATTGCACGAATCACTCTTTTCTCATTTGGATCAAATTCCCACTGCTTGGAACCATGGAAAAAGTAGAACAATCCTAGAAATAAAGGAAATTGTATTATTTATAGCGAGATTTATTTTACCAAAGGATTTTGGTTCAAATGAACCTTGGGAAGATTGTATAACAAACTGACTTTAAACCAAGAATTATCAAGTAGTTTTTTTAAACTAACAACTTCATTTCAAACTGGGATCTTTGGTCTGAGTGTAACACAGAACCAGGATTCAGAAAAAATGAAAATAAACTCTACTCAAGCTTGTTCATACAGTGCTAACAGAAGGTACAAATATAAATGTGGATGTGGTTATTTCCTGGGGTTCATTTTTCCTCTCCAGCCCCCCACCCCATGTACAATTCTGATCTAGTTGCTATTATATGAAGTATTTATCTTTGGAGCTTTCTAATACAAGGAAATGTTGATAGATTTAGGAGGCCAGCTTTTCGCTCATTGTGCGGTGATGTTTTTAGATACCATACAGCAGTGTTTGAAAGAGCTTGAAGAGTTTGAATCTGATGGGTTTTGTTCTCATCATTTTGTCAGATTCAATATGCATGGTGTTACCCCTAATTAACTTGCTTTGGTCATAAGACATCGAAACCAGGATGGAGCAAGGTAAATCCACTGAAAGGAAATGCTTCCGTCTGCAAAATCAAATCAAAATCAAAAGGAGGGTGTTTCCTTTGCAACTGTGCATCCACCAAACTTGGCCCAGAACGGCCATTCTCAGCGGGGGCCGTATGATCCCCAAGGGGGCCCTGGCATATTTGAAGGGCTTCACAGAGTGAAAACTGTGAAAAGGGGAGTCCCAAGGGTTTATGGGGTTCCTAGCAACTGAACTGATGAAATACCCAAGAAGCAACCTTAACAGGAGTCATTAGTTTTCCTCCTATTTATAATATCTTTCCAATGGACCATTTGACAGTTTGCTTGACAAAATCCAAGAACAGAATTGATATCATGACAAGGGTGACTTTCAACAGTCATTGACTAATTTGGAGCCCGACATTATGAAACCTGCAGAAAAGCATGAAACTCAAGGATCACAATAGGCCTGATAGATGTTTGATTTCATATAGCCTTTTTAAATGTTTCGTCCAGTGTTAGAACAAGTTTAAGTTTTCTTGGTGTTCAATCATAAATAATGTCTATCTTTTTGTGTTGTGTTCCTGTTTGACAAGGGTCCTTGGAACGTAAGAAGAATTCCTAAGAGAGCTGTGGCCAAAAAAACAGTTGAGAACGGCTGGTCTAGAGAGTTGGAAAGTCCTCTGGATGCAATTTCTAGGTGGCAGGGAGGTCTAAGGGGTTTGAGGAGACGTGAGGAAAAGTTATGTTGTGCTGGATGTAGTTAAGTTGTCATGGAGGTGTGTATGAGAAAAAGTGAAGCGAAAAAGAGACAAACCTATTCTGACTCCATGATCCATATTTCTGATCTGTGTTAACTGATAAGAAAATTCAATTTACACTTACCGTTATGCTGAAAAGCTGCCTCTACCTGCTGGCCAATTGCAGGAAAATCATCCTGTATTTTTCGTGGGTACTCCAGATCCATGGATCGACTGTTTTCATCATACCTGAAAAACATCATTAGAGGAGGTAAATTTACCACTGAAGAAACTGAAACTCTCCAGTGTGAGTTCAACACACATATACTAAAGATTTCAAAAGAACAATGTACATGTGGTATGTTTTTTAAAATAAACATTTCTAATTGAGAGCTTCTCTCTATGTGTGGCCCTGAAAGCTGCAAAATAAAGGAAGGTGATAGGAAGAAAATCAAATCCTTTGAAATGTGGTGCTGGAGAAGAGTTCTACAGATACCTTTGATTGCTAAAAAGGCAAATCAATGGGTCCTAGAGCAAATCAAGCCTGAACTCTCCCTAGAAACCAAAATGACTAAACTGAGACTGTCCTACTTTGGCCATATCATGAGAAGACATGACTCACTAGAAAAAATGATAATGCTTGGTAAGGTGGAAGGCAGTAGGAAAAGAGGAAGACTGAATTTAGGGATGGATAGGTTCACTCAAGGAAGACATGTCCCTGAGTCTGCAAGACCTTAGCATGGTGATTGACGATAGAGTGACTTAGAGATTTCTTATTGCCAGAGCCACCACAAGTTGAAGTTAACTTGGTGGCAGTTAACAACAACAGCAGCAAATTGAGAGCTTTTCTGTCATGCTCATTTTTTTCCATGGGGGTGTTGGCAGAGTGCATGCACCCCTGCCCCACAATCATGGAAATCAAACAGCATTCTCAACAATCTTCCATGACAGGGATCAGGCCAACTGAGTCTATTATTATCAAAAACAGCACATTAAGAGATTGCACAAGATATTCCAAAAGCTGCTGTTTCCACTGCACCAATTAACGATATGGAAAGAAGTCTGAGGCTGCAATCCTATAACCATTTACCCAAAGCTAGTAAAAGTTGCACTTTTGGATTACAGCTCCCAGAATCCTGGGGTGCGAAAATCGTGAATGGTAGCCAGCATGGTATAGTTGTCTGAATGTTGGACTCTGGAGACCAGGATCCAAATCCCTGCTCAGCCACAGAAACCCACACTCTCTTAGCCTCAGAGGAAGGCAAAGGCAACCTTCTCTGAAGAAATCTTTCCGAGAAACCCCTGTGATAGGTTCACCTTAGGGTCACCATATCTTAAAAACCACTTGAGGACACACAACAACAACAATTCAAAAACTCTAGCTAGTTCAAAATGTTACTGTTGAAGTTTTGACACCACATTCTCAGACTTAGGGAAATCATCAGCGCAAGATTTTCTGGCCATTTCTTTTTATAGAACCAAGAGAAATACTTTATCTTTAAGCCAGACTAGTTCCTCTGGTTTTTGTCTGTGCTAGGAGCAGTTCTAGTGTAAATCTAATGTCTCTTAATCAGTCATTTGAGGCCAAATGCAAATACTTCCCCCCATATACTCTGTATTACAACAGGAATGGATTACACCATATCTTGTTACCAGAAAAATCCATTTCCCTCAAGTGAACTCGAGGGAAAGGAAAGGCTGATTTGGTAGCTGTTCCTGCTCATCACGATGTAAATTCTGCTATACCACTTCTATATTAATATGAGTATATTAAAGTTTTATATACCCTATAATGGCTGTGCTATCTGTGTATGTAGTCTATCAAAAACCAGTGTTCCAGAGACCTCGGCTAATAGTCTTCATTAATGAGATGAAGATGACTTTGCACTCACAAGCTTATGTGACAATTATGCATCAGTGAATCACAACACTGCACAACTGCACATGCAGACAAACGTGAAATGCACAACTGAAATGTGCCATACACACCTGCATGTGAAATACACAATGTGAATTTGTGTATACAGTGGCAAGCAGCCCCACATGTTACATCTCTGGCCCTGCAGCCTTCAAATGGATGCAAATTTCTGCTTTGGACAAACATGTCCAACTGCTCCTGTAGAAGAACTTACATATGAATTAAGTGACCATTTATTTTATCTTATTAACGTATGCTTTTCTCCTGGTGTAGAATTGGGGGTGGCTCGCAACCATTTATAACAAAACGCAATTTAGAGAGAATTAAACCAGGGTTCTATTTAAAACATATGCTAAAACACAAATTAAAAACAGATTGAAAGCACATTTTAAAGCACATTTAGAGCATAATAAACTAGAAATATAACACCCCTATTAAAAGTTGCATCTGCTACAAGAAATTAAAAATGAAATGCCTGCATGAATAAAAAAGGTCTTTGCCTCCTGGAAGAGAGGTAACAGGGAAAGGGCCTGTTGGACCTCCCATGGAAGGGAATTCTACAATTTGGGGGCAGCAACCACGAAGGCTCTCTCTTCTGTCCTCACCAGATGTGTTTATGATGATAGTGAGACCAGGGCCATTTCCGCATGAGACGGTTATAGCACTATGATTCCACTTTGAACATCCTATGGAATGTTCAAAGTGGAACATTCGGGAGGGGCCAGGTGGCCCCTCCCGAAACTGCAAGCCCCAGGATTCCATAGGATGTTCAAAGTGGAATCATAGCGCTATAATCATCTCATGTGGAAATAGCCCAAGAGAAAACCCTCCCCACAGATTTTAAAGCTTTGCCAGGCTCATATAGGGCGATCCTGCCTTTCAGATAGTCTGAACCTAAGCCATGTCAGGCTTTAGAGGTCATAACAAGCACTTTGAGTGCTAACCAGAAGCCAGCTCTTACCTCCAATATTTGGCGCCAACAAAGAAATAGGTTTTTCCAGTATTTTTGTCAAAAAGAGCAGCATCAATTTTCTTAATGTCTTGTGGGAAGCCCAAATTGTCAATAGTTTTGGGGTAGCCAGGTTGCATCTGAAATCCATTAATCATCCAGAAATGATTATCTGTTGAAACAGGGGGAAAAAATGATCTTGTGTGAGAGAGTTTCTGTTTTCATTTAGCAAGCTCCATGTGGGTCTCTTTACTGCAAATCAGCCAGAACTCAAGTTAAGTTTTAGATTGTCTAAGTGAAACCACCTTCTCCTGCTTCAAAATACAGAAAGAACAGGAAAGCTTTGGAGGGCTAACCCTAAGTTCTTGGACCCAGCTAGCCAGTGCAACGAGCCAACAGATGATGAGGGAAAATCTCCTTCTCTACTCTTAACAGCTTAGCTAAGGGATGGAGAAGACACGTATGGAGGATGGTGAATGAAACCTGGTTTGTAAGCCACCATCCTTCCAAGTAAAGTCAAAGGCTTTCACAGCTGGAATCTATGGGTTGTTGTGGGTTTTTCAGGCTATGAGGTCATGTTCTAGTAGTATTTGCTCCTGACGTTTCGCCTGTATCTGTAGCTGGCATCTTCAGAGGATCTGGAGGCATGAGGCGGAATGGAGTATATATACTTTTGTGATCCCCGGGTGGGAGGGATTTGCATTTGTGATGCATTTGTGACGCAGCTGGCCTGTGAGACAGCCCATTGTTGAGTGGACTAGCCCCCAGGGTTGCGTTAGTCAGGGGATTTTGGACTACTGGAACATGGCCTCATAGCCCCAAAAGCCCACAACAACCCATCCTTCTAAGCTTTCATTTTGGCTTCCTAAGACAAGGCTTGTGTCTCCTGAATGAGGAACAGCTGAGCATCTGCCACAGAATGCTTGGGTATTGTAGAGATTCCTGGGACATTTTCTAGGGTACTTTTGCACCCCAAATAGGGTACATTGCAGAACACATACTGTTTTCTTTGCAGAAAAATATTGCATGAAGTTTTTTCATAAACAGATTTTTTTCTCCAAAGAGGCAGCCTTTGGTTCAAATATTACAAAGACGTAGTTTATTACCTTTGAAAAAGAAAACTTGGTCATTCATATTTTCATAAGCTGCTTGGATGTTGGATGGTAGAAAAGGCCAAAAGGTAGAAATTAATTCAAGATCAACTTCTGAGCGAGTAGGATACACTCTCCAGAGGTGCCTGAAATTAATGTAATATGGTTTGTGTTGCAAATTATTAATAGAAATCTTTTTTTAAAAGAAAAAAAGTGCTGGAGAGTACAAATATTTGATGTTAATATGCATCTGTTTGCCAGGGTCCTAGACTATGTTTCTGAAGATTTCCATGAACAACACACATCTGAACAATATAGTTGGCCATCTACATTCACTAGAGTTATGGGCACAGGACCCTTGCAAACGTTGGAAAAATTGCAAATATCAAAGTGTGTTTGTCTGTGGGAATGGGGCTGAGGCATGGTGGGTGAATGGGCACTCAGAGTCCAAACCAGATCAGGGAAAGGAGAGGGAAATGGGGTGGCTTGGCATGGTAACTCTTGTGCCCATCTCCTTGTCCTGGGTGTGGGAAGCATCAGGAGAAGGTTTGTGATGCTGAGAAGTTGGGCTGCAAGCCATCCTTAGCTGACCAGGTAATGGTTGGTGGTGGTAGAGGAGGAGGACCAGAGGCAGGTTTTTAAAGAGCTGCATGGCCTAATCGGAGCCACCAGGAGGGATTCCCCCAGAAAAGAAGCAGTTGAATTGAAGGAGGCAGGGGTTGAAGAAACTTGCAAATAATCAAACTCATAAATGTCAAACCTGCAAAAGTAGAGGGCCAACTGTATAACATATCTACTATTAATCTGACTGAGTGGAAGGGCCTGCCTAATACTTAAAATATTTACGCAGTGAGCTCATGGCTCCCATGTCAACAGGGCAATTAGAGTTTTAATATGTACTTTAAAGGAGCTATCCAAGGTCTGAATCCTATTCTCAACAGAGGATCTGTGCCTTGGATAGCTACTTTAATGGTCAAACTAAACTCTGGAGTGGATTCACCTCCTAGAGACCAGGATTAAATCTCTACTTGTCATGGAAATCCACTGGATGACGTTAGGCAAGTCACACTCTCTCAGCCTCAGAGGAAGGCAATAGCAAACCTCTTCTGAACAAACCTTATGAAGCAAATCCCATGATAGGTTCACCTTAGGGTCTCCACAAGTTGGAAATGACTTTGAAGGCACACAACAACAAATTTATACCTATATACAGCCTGCCCCTTCTGTCCCAGAAAGTGCTCAACACAGTTACGGTTCATTTGAAAGGGTTCTGCTTTACAAAATCTTGAGCTGAAAGAAGTCTAACGTCTTCCTCATGCAACACATTATCTACAAATGTGAGCCAGTTTTCAAGTGGAAGGTTTAATTTTTCTCTGCATCACGAACTTCCTTGTGCTTCATAGAATCATAGAAATGTAGAGTTGGAAGAGACCACAGGGGCCATCCAACCCCCTGCCATGCAGGAACACCCTCAAAGCACTCCCGACAGATGGCCATCCAGCCTCTGCTTAAAAACGTCCAAAGAAGGAGACTCCACTACACTCTGAGGCAGCATATTCCACTGCCGGACAGCCCTGACTGTCAGGAAGTTCTTCCTGAGGTTCAGCTGGAATCTCCTTTCCTGCAGCTTGAATCCATTGCTCCTTGTCCTGGTCTCTGGAGCGGCAGAAAACAAGCCCTTTCCCTCCTCTACATGGCATCCCTTCAGATATTTAAACATGGCTATCATGTCCCCTCTTAACCTTCTCTTCTGCAGACTAAACATACCCAGCTCTCTAAGTCTATCCTCATAGGGTATGGCTTCCAGGCCCCTCACCATTTTGGTCGCCCTCCTCTGGACCTGCTCCAGCTTGACCATGTCCTTCTTGAATTGGGGTGCCCAGAACTGGACACAGGATTCAAGATGAGGTCTAACCAAAGCAGAGTAGTGTGGTACCAGTACCTCCCTCGATCTAGACACCATACTCCTATTGATGCAGCCGAGAATTGCATTGGCTTTCTTGGCTGCCGCATCACACTGCTGACTCATGTTCAGCTTGTGGTCTATTAAATCTCCTAGATCCCTTTCACACGTACTGCTATCCAGCCACGTGTCGCCCATCCTATATTTCTGTATTCCATTTTTTCTACCTAAGTGTAGGACCTTATACTTCTCTCTGTTGAATTTCATTTGTTAGCTTTGGCCCATCCATCTGCAAAAAGAGAAGATGAATTCCAGTCTAAACTAGATTACTCCTAAGACTTAGCAATACAGTATAGAACAGGGGTGGACAAAATGCAGTCCTTTCTCATCGTTGACTGTGCTGGGTATTGCTGATGGGAGCAGCACCATGATAATGGATGGCCAGATAGCATATCCCTGGTGATGCTTGCAGTACAACATGTCTCCCCCACCACATTCTGAATAATCAAAGGCACTTTGATAATGAGCACAACATCACCATCACCAGTGATAATAAACAGCAGCAGGAGCATCCTTATAGCTGTTGATCTGTAAGGGGTATTCAGCCAGAGGCAAAATATAACCATCCATTGTTAGCAAGCACTAGAATGGGGTGGAGAAATTTCAGCTGGTGGTCCACATTTACTCTTCAGTGCCTTTTTGAGGCTCTTGGGACCCCCTATGTTTCACTTCTGGTTGACTTTAAAAAAAAAAAAAAACCTTTTCAGGGCCTAAAACTGTCTTGCCCTCTAAAACATGGCAAAATCATGGAGTTCATTTTTGGCCAACTTTTAAAAAAAGGTTTTTAAAAAATTCAGGGATGAGGGACATGGCAGAATATGGGGGGGAGGGGGCTGCAGCCCTCTATGATTGACCATTAGAATATAATGTTGAAGTAGACTTGTGCTTACCTGCCCTTCAAAAAGAGGATTTCTCTTCTCAGTGTAGTGATGGCATCGAATGAAATCTTAGGATCACAAGTTTGAGGTAGTGTGGGTTTTACTGGCTTCTTTGGAGGATTAAGTGATCGTCCTAAAACAAGAGGATTAAGAGAAATCTTCTAGTTTCTTGCTAACGATGGCTTAGACCCATATGTAGATCTGTATGACTGGGCTGGTGGAAGTGGGACTTTCCTGTTGCTCCTTCCACAGCAGCCCCTCCAATCCCAAAAATGTTCCACAGGAAGTTGAAGAATCCTGCTGAATGGGGTGAGCTGTAGTGTGCAGGAGAGAGATGGGGAGCCTCCCCAAACTGGGCCTCCAACTGGATAGACCCAATCGGATAGACCCAATCAAGAATCTGCAGAACCTAGCATTGCAGTTGGTGACCAGGACTCTTGAATGTGTCTCATTCATATGGTCTCTCATTCATATGGTCACCATAATTCAAAGCCATCTTGAGAGCAAACCAACAATGGTTACAGTATAAGGAAATAATTTTCCCAAATTCTGCCTTTTTTTGGCTCCCTGGGGCTTCTCCCACCACTGAAGCAGAGCTCTACATTAGAATGGGTCTGACTACAGCTCAGAAGAACAACAAAAGCTAGGACTCCTGTGTCATCCACAACAGAACAGCAACAGCAGCCAAGTCATCTGTGAACTCTATCTCCAAACAGGCTTGCTTTATAGTAACAGGGATGATAATTCAAAGTGTGTGTAATGGCATCTTTTTATGTTCGTACTTGACTATTGTTTTCCTTCTATTCATTTTTTATTATTTCTTTCTTCTTACCATAGAGGGCCTGAATGCCATCAACATCATCTTGGGAGAGTGGAAAATCCTCAGGGTCAATGGGTTTATAATTTGGGAACATCAGTGCTCTTGGGTCATGGGAATGTGCAAGGCCAAGTGCGTGGCCAATCTCATGAGCAGCAACCAGCCATAAGTTGAATTCTAAATAGGCAAGAGAATAAGTAAAGAGACACGTTACACATGGACCCTGTTGTGTGGTCAGAAGAGAGCCCCACTGAGTTCTTTGCAACTTACAGTCCATTTACACCATGCAGTTACAGCAGTGTGATAATACTTTTCTCTTCCCCCTATCCTCCATAGGAACATAGTACAAATGTTAAATAATAAACAAACTTATTTCCTTATTTATTTACATATTTCTCAGGGACGTACACTATCATGTAAGCCACTTTAAAAACCAGTATAAAACAGTGTATTTCAGAAAAATAAAACCCCAAATTGTACAGATTTCCAACCATGTACTGAAAATTGCTACTAACATATTTAAGCTGGAGTCCTCAGAATGTCACAATTTAGCTTTTGCTCAATAAGAGGCCTCTTCCTTTCTTGTTTTGCTTACTGTGATAAGACAACCTCTTCATAATGGAAACTATTCAGTATAAATCAGGCTTGAACTACACTCTTACTGCCACAAGACATGCTTTTTCAACTTACCCACAGTGGTGTAGTGGAGTGGGAACATGGAGGAGTGCAAATCTGAGACCTTTTTCATAGTGGGAGTGATCACTTCATCTGCTAGAGTGCCACGGTAATTGATGGACCTTCTTTGTGCTGGTGAGTGAAAGAGGTAAAACACATTTTACTGCTGTTTGTGACATTATAGTACACTGGAAGGGAGAGAATGAGGAAAATACTCAAGCAGAGACTGCATGCTTTCTTTCAACAAAGAGAAACATGAGGTCTTACACTTAGGCAGAAAAAAAAATGAAATGCACAAATTCAAGGAAAGCAATAGTAGCACTCTATTCTGCTTTGGTCAGATCTCATCTGGAATACTGTGTCTACTTCTGGGCACCTCATTTCAAGAAGGATATTGACAAGCTGGAACAATGAAGAGGGAATGTTTTTCCACTGCTCCAGAGACTAGGACAAGGAGCAATGGATTCAAACTACAGGAAAAGAGGTTCTACCTGAACCTCAGGAAGAACTTTCTGACAGTCAGACCTATTTGATAGTGGAATATGCTGCCTCAGAGTGTGGTGGAGTCTCCTTCTTTGGAGGTTTTTAAGCAGAGGCTGGATGGCCATCTGTTGGGAGTGCTTTGATGTGTGTTCCTGCATAGCATGGGGTTGGACTGGATGGCCCCTGTGGTTTCTTCCAACTCTATGATTCTATGATTCTTTTTCCTCTGATGAGTTTCCTACTTCAGGCTAGCAGTTAAAGTCATAGTACTTCTTTACAGGATCATTTATATTTCTAATGAGAAGCTGAAGGTTGCATTTTAGCTGCTGAAGACCTTTTGTTAAAGCTTAGTGTGTTTTACAAACTGAATTTATGATGTCAGAAGCAAGCACCACTGAATTTTTAAATTTATAAAAAACTCTATATTCTGCCTGTGTTTTCAAACATGTGTTAGGTTGGCTAATAGAGATTAAAAGCAAAAAAAGAAATCATTGACATAAAATATATATAAAAATGACAAAGCATAATAAAAACAGATAATATAAATGCAATATTATAAAACTCAATGAGAAGAAGTCTGCCTGAAAAAGGTCTTCACTATTTGGCAAAATGCAGTCAAAGACACCAACCTAAGTATCTTGGGATAGGGATTTCCAAAATATAGGTACAGCCACCAAGAAGGTCCTTTCTTTTTTATCTCATCAACTATGCCTCCATCATAGCTGTAACACAGAAAAACTCCACCCCATCAGTTTCAGGCAGGCTGATATGGGAAGAGGCACTCCCTAAGGTACCTCACAACCATATAACTACTGGATTGCAGCAATGCAGATCCTAAGAAGTTGGCTATTATTCTAGGTAATGATGATGCCTGCACCCCTGTGTATTCCCTCACAGTCTCATGTTCAGCGTACTCAGTGCTTAGAAAATTGCTCCTTTTGGACTACATTTCCCAGAATCCTGAAGTCAATGTGAACATGGGCCATGGTGGCTAAGGCAACAATTCTTAACTTTTCTTTAGCAGCCACCCCCTTTAAATATCTTTTATTAACATGAATCACAAAAACTTAACTCAAAATTTTAAACCCTAAAGTACATCAAATATTTAAAGCTTCTCTTCAGTGGTCTTCCTTTTATACATGAATTTCTTTGAGAACATGCTTGACACAGCTACAGAATTCTGGGACGCAACAGACATTCCAAGAAAGTGGTGCACAACGTGGACAACTCTAAGAGTTTGGTGAAACTATGAGGCAGTTTCTGGCCATATGCATAGTAGCAAGAAATCTCACATACTTTCTCTCAGCCACTCAGCATCATTCACCTGCACGTTCTCACCGCATGCAGAAGTAGCAAGTGCTGAGTACATTTCTTGCTATCAAACAGTTATTTTCTTAACTTTTGAACAGTCTGAAATATTGTGATGAAACTTTATACAAATGATTTCTCTCACTGGCAAAAGACTCCTGCCCTTTGAGATCAATGTATTACTGTCTGTCTGTCTTTCCCCTCTCCTCTCCTCTCCTCTCCTCTCCTCTCTTTTAACTGTAGCAGCTCATAACACTTTTTCAAGCCTTCGTGGACCACCCCTGAGGATACCACGCCCCACTGGGAGTCTGCAGACTATGGGTTAAGAATGGCTGGGCTGGGGACTCTGGAAGCTTTTGTCCAAACAAGTAATGTTTCAAAGCATTGAGTGAAAGAGCTCACCATGTGTATTTGCATATGAGTTTCCAAACTCTGCTTACCAGCTAAGTTGGCAGTCCAGATTTCATCCTCATCAAAGTGGACGTTGCCGCGAAGGGGATGGCTGGGGGGAAAGGCATGTCCAAGGACCCCCAGAGGCCCATCAAAATGTCGAGGACAGCGGCCATGCACTAAGGAACATCATAGGGAGTACTGATCATTCACACCATTACAGAAATACAAAGTGTACATTTTCTGTACATTGTAAGCTTGGTTAATATTAGGATACTACCTCTGGTTGCAAACTCAATCATGATGTCTGCTCTCCCCTTATGGACCCTCCTGAAAGTCAGAGGAGTCACCGTACTCCAGACTTCAAAGGCCTTTTGGATGGATATGTCCACATCTGCTTTTCTCATGTCAGGTGTGTAATTCACAATCCTAAAATTATAAAATGCAAGGGGAAAAGAATTACCTTTGCCTCATCATGGTTATCAGTGTGAATAACTATCAACAGCAAGCACATTAGCTCTGAAAATTGTATGCAAAATCAGAACTCAGAAATGGGCTGGAGGAAGTAGCCAAATTGCTTTTGTTTCCTTCTAGATTTTAGTTTTTCACCAGTCCCAAGAAGTCAGGGCCGTTACTTTTTTCGGTGTGTAGGATGAAGTGCCTACAGATGTATTCATAGTACTAGCTGAAAAAAAAGTCAAAATCCACTGAAAACAATCACATGTGATGACTCCATCATGAAAACCATGCTCAAGGGACTCAAACCAGTGAATAAGAACAGACTGGGTAAACCCGAGGATCAAAATTACATGCTGAATGAGCAATGTGCAGTTCTGGCTATAGGTATTTTAACTCAAAAGTAGAAATCTGTGAGACAGGGCTAATCTGGAAACAGAGCACAAGACACTTCCATGATGATGTTAATTATGGAAGCCATCTCTATGAACAAAGAGGAACTGCTTCTCAAATTTAAAGACGACTTCACCTTGAAACTCCTGAGAATGGACATATAATTCACAAATTCAAACTTTCCTTTCTCTTCCAAACATATGGTTGAAGACAAGCAGAGCACATGTTGGTTTGATTGGCACTCCCTCTGCCCCCAATTTATCTAGTGCTATCATGAACTCAATTTTAACACTGAACACTATTTTCACATTGTGAATAGTCTTGTATACAAACTATGAACAGAACAAAAAGGTGTTATTTAAAATACAATGTATAGTAGGGATGTGGAATAGATGATAGGGATGTGTTGTTTTAAATTATTCATTTTATTCATTTCCACAAGGAAGAACAAATATTTTAATTTTCTCCAGATGTTTTCAAAAACTATGCCATTTTCAAAGGGGTCTTGTAGTGGGGAGAAAGGCTTCAGTGACGGGATGGTAGAGGAAAGTGAGCAAGGACTGGATGGGCTACAGTCTTTCACAACACTTTCTTAGCTCCCTTGGCCACCCCCTGTACAAACATCAGGAAGGTGGGGAAAGCCAAGTGAAGACTGAGGAGGCTATAGCCTTCCATGATTAGACCAGATCCTCCAATGTTGTAGGGCGCAACGGGGAGCCAAATGAGGAGGATAATCCTCACTGTCTGTGTTCTGATAGCTGGCTATCAGAATGCAACCCACAACAATTCTGGGTGGGAAATGGTTGAGTCTGAGCTGAAGAGATGGCAATAGTTCTTGAGTCTATCTGAGGACTGGAAATAACAGGACAGGGGCCTAAGCAGGATTTTCCTTGTTTTGTTTTGTGTTTTTGAGTCTTTACAAATTCTTTCCATCTCTAATGTGTGACCTTCGAAGTTGAAATACAGTTCCCATTAGCCTTCTCCAAAACAGCCCATGATGTGGGATGATAGGAGCTGTAGTCCATCAACATCTGGAAGGCCACATGTTCCCTGTGTCTGCCATGCCCAACAAGTGAGAGACCTTTTGTTCTAAGAAACATATCCTATGCCTGTTTATTGCAAAGGAAATCCAAATTATCTCTGAATCTAGTGCTTATTTTCAGTAAAATTTTAGGAGTTCAGGATTACCTTATCGTATTTATCATTGAACCATATTATTAATTACCTGTATGTAAGCTTATTTTTCTTCCATCCAGGAGAAGCTAAGACATACTGTCCAATATCAGGAACTCCACATCTTGGCTGTTGCATAATGTTCAGTGTGTCAGCATCTAACTTCCCAGTTACATTCAGCTTAAAAAATCTCTGCATTTGTTGAATTTTGTCCACAAAGGAGTAACTCTTGCTTTTCCAGCCTCGCTGCCCCGGTTCATGTTCTTGCTCATAAAACTGATTTAGAAATTTCTTACAAAGATAGAAAATCACAAACAGGCAGGGATAACAGTCAGTGGAACGGAAAGTATAAATTCTATAAGCACAAGACTGTCGCGGTTACAGTTACTATATACTGCTAAGTTTGTTAGATGCTACATTTATCCACTAGGGTCCATGCGGTAAATGGTTTACAAGAATGATTGGCTTTGGTTAATTTTTATGGTGATTTCTTTCCCGGGGGTGGGGTGGGGGAGCTACCAATTTATAATGTAAAGAAGTGTCATTTTAAAAATGGAGCAATTACCCGAATATTTGTTTTGTCTCTATTTCTGCCTTGAAGCATTTTCTTCCTCCATGTCAACATTTAAGAGAATAATTTTGGTTTCTTTCTAACAAATTTCCTTCTAATTAACTCATATCATGTTTCATTGGACTTGAATATCACATGCTTGTAAGCATTAGACACATTTAGCAGCATATTGGGGTTGCAATTACAACAGTTTTGTTCTTATAAAAATAGCAGCTCATGTATTTGTGACAGAATTTTAGGGTGTCTTGCTCTTCTTAAGATAACTATAATTTTTTGTTGGAAGAACAGTTCTAGGGATTCCATTGGCTGCTAAAAAGACAAATGAATGGGTCTTCAAGAAAATTAAGCCTGAATTCTCACTAGAAGCAAAGATTGCTAAACTGAGGTCCTTTGCACACTAAACTGTTATAGTGCTATTATTCCACTTTCAACATCTTGTGGAATTCTGGGATTTGTAGTTTACTGAGGCCAAAAGCTCTTTGGCTGCGAATTCTAAATGCCCCTCCCTAAACTACAAACCCCAGGATTCCGAAGTGTGTTGAAAGTGGAATAGCACGGTAACAGTATAGTGCAGAAAGGACCTCAGACTGTTGTACTTTGGATGTATGAGATGATGCAACTCAGTGGAAAAGTCAATAATGCTTGGTAAAGCAGAAGACATTTGGAAAAGAAGGAGACCACACAGCAGGTAGAATGATTCAATAAAGGATGCCACAGCTGGGGTTTGCAAGACCTGAGCATGGCTGCCTCACCTCCTGACCTTGCTCCAAATGGCACCCAGGACCCATGTAGGTACACCCACCTTCTTGCTCTCCAGTCCCTTCCTTGCTTTTTGAAGTAGTGACACATACAACACTTGTAACAGTGAAAAGCTTTATGCTAAGCCAGAGAGCCTTGGTATCAGCTGGGAATGGGGAGATGGGTGCTCAGGTTTTCAAGCTACCTCAGATAGAAAAAAACAAATGTCCTCTCCAGTACCATATGACCTAAACTTACCTTCATATGTGGAGGCTCACCCATTCTGTAAAATTTCAGCCAGTGCCCTGAGATCTGGCAACCTTAATCTCTACTACAAATGGAGGAACTCAGGTAGGATTGCCAGATTGAAAACTGGTAAGGAATTCTGTAACAAGCAATAGCTGCTGAAATCTCCTTTTCTCTACAACCATTAAAGGCACAAGATGCCTCTCCAGTTTTCACTCTGGCAATGCTCAATTGTGGCTCATGCTCCCCAAAAGTCAACTAGCAAGTGCCTGATAAAGGCAAACCTCAAAGCAGACACCTTCAGCTCAGTCTCTCAGCTTACAATGAAAGAAGACCCAGTTCTTCCTCAGCTCTGAGATTCTTGTCATTTTCCCCTATGAGTTACCAGAAATATCCTTAAACTTAGTCCTCATCTTCAATCTCAAGGAAAAAATGGGGCCCTGACACTAGATAAACATAGAACTGGAAACACAGAATTAATTAAAGACCTCAAAGTTTCTTAGAATCTGTTGTTACCTGTGCAAGCTGTATATCTTGATCTTCACCTCTTTCCTGAGAAAGGACAGGAAGTCCATAAGAAAATCCAACACACAATAGGAAAAATGGAAGACTTTTCATCTTAAAACAAGTATCCTCTCATTCAGTGCAAGCAGGGAAGATTCACACTCTGCTACCACAGTAATTCTGACTTTTGAGTTTCTCTCTGTTTTATGTTTTGTAGAGTCAGCTGTGGACTGACTCACAGTTTATCATGCTCTGATTAGCAACAGAGAGCATATGTATCAGGAGATGGTGTCACAATGCAAGTAAACTGGAAAGCCTGATTTTGTAATCCTTTGCAGCCTGTAAGTAATTTTGATTTCCAAAATATTTTTCTGGCATATAATGTTTTGCCCTCCTATCCTAGCGGTTTTCTTATTTTTGGCTGCAGTCATATTTACACTGAAGTAACTGCATCTGATTACTCTGGTCCTCATTATAAAAATACATGTGTTTAAAATGAAGATATGAAGCAGAAAGCATATTGCCAACTCCTGATCATTAACAGATTTATATGAATTAAGTCCTATTGCCCAAAGGCTGGAACTGCAGAATCTTTTGTACTATAAAATTGTAGCACTTTGATACCACTTTAACTGCCATGGCTACATCCTGTGCATGTTAGAGTTAGAAACATGTGCATGACTATGCTCACTAACTGCTTGTGTGTTCACTAATTGTTACTTATCTGATTTTCTGTTTGCTTCAGAGGTGTATCTAGGGTGGGGCATGTGCCCTGGGCACCAATGCCAAGGGGGTGCAAAAAAGTAGTACCAGAAGCGGCGGCGGCGGCAGAGGAGGAGGAGGAGGAAGAGGAGGAGGAGGAGGAGGAGGAGGTGGTGGTAGTCCTGGAAGTAGGAACACAACTTCCATGCTTGCCCTAGATGCTGTTATGCTAGATATACCTCTGGTTTGCTTGTTTTGCTAGACTCATTTTCTTCCTGCATTACTCTTAAGTTGCAGCCATTTTCTTTTTCCCTCTCCCATTAGACTATCGATACGATTAAGTATAACTAAGTTGTCAGTAGATTTCTTCTTCTTTCTTAAATGCTTTACAAAGAAGACTAAGCTGGTTTCTTTTTGCCACTCAATCCTATTGCTGAGTAGACAGAGGACTAGTTGTTGTCCAGTGTCTGACTTGTCAATTTGGTTACATTGCTTGAGAGATCTGCTACTATTTCTCACTCTTCCCAGCAATAGAAATTTGGAATTTGTAGTTTGATGAGGTTCTAGAGCTCTCTGTAAGAGAATTCTAAGTACCTCACTGAACTACAAATCCCAAAATTCCACAGAATGGAGTCATGGCTGTTAAAATGGTTTCAAAGTGTTGTAATTGTATAGCATGACATGTTGCCTCAAATTCATATTTTTGCCACTTTATTATCCCCCCCCCCAATTTTTTTACATTTAGAAATCTGCTTCTAGACTGAAGACGTTGGCCCTGTGATGGGCAGAAGGGGGAGTCAATGAGAACTGAGAAGACAGTTACTCTGAGAATGGGTGGGGGAGTGGTTGTTTGATTGAGAGGCAGACTAGCCAATTAAGCTGAAGATGCTGTGTGTTGGTTGAACAGTGACAGCACCTGGTCAGACCAACGGAAGGTAGCAAAATGCAGGAGCCCAGAGCTGTCTGTGAACTGTATGTCCTATGCAGTGTTCCCTAAAGCCAGTACTTCTCAGGCTGTCTGATATGGGTGGACAAGCAGTTATTTTTTTCCCTGGTGTGTGAGGGATCAGCTCTGAATTTGTGACCACTGGGTACTATTGTTTCTTTCTGTTCTAGAAACTTGCTGCAGATCAGCAGCTGATGGCTCAGGGACCATGACTTTGAGTAGTACTGCCCCTAAACTAGCCTGGTGCCCTCAGATGAGGCAGCAGGCACAACGCCTTCCCCAGCATTTATGTAAGATTCACCAAGCAGTTTGGCTACCGTTTCTACATGACACAGGCAGGGGAGGTATTGTCCTGTACCACAAGCAGCAGATTGCCTTTGGTTGCCCTAATGGTATGTTGTGTGAAGACCATGCTAATTTCTAAAAGGGATCCTCAAAAATGTCTTCGGAAGGCAAAACTGGACCAACGATTTACAAGAGAATGACTAGCTGCCCTGAGTCCCAATCTTGAGGAAAAGGCGTGGTATGAACAAAACAAGTGATTGATTGACAGCATCTTATAAACAGTGGCAGTTGAGAATGGATTTATTAGGATGGAGGAGGTATGGAATGGTGATTATGTCAGTTTTGCAACCTGCTGAATTTGTATTTTTTAAACTCTAAGATCTTTCCATTCAGAAATGAATCACATATTGAGAGAAAGGCAGGATATTAAATACATTCTTGTTGTTATTGTTGCATGCCTTCAAGGCATTTCTCACTTAGGATGACCCTAAGGCAAACCTATCATGGGGTTTTGTTACCCCACAGGCAAACCCTATCCTGGGGACTATAAATTTGATGTCAGATATGCTCGCCATGCCAGAGAGGTTGCCCGGGTGGGCATGTAGGCAAAGAGGTTGAACAACCGAAAACAGGTCAAGACCAGAAAAATCCCCAGTCACGTAGCCCAAGGAGACCTCAGGCTATACACATCACATAAATAAAGGATCCTCAGCCGAGAGTGGCCAACTTGAGGGGATTAGCGTGTTTTCCCCAGGTTGAGCAACTTTGACTCTGGAAAAATCCTATAAGGTGAGGTCCGTCTACATAAACCAATACTGCAACCCTACTTGACTGCAACCCTACTTGACTGCAACCCTACTTGACTGCAACCCACTTGCCATTGTATAGCATTCCTTCCTTTGTTTTGGCCATTGTTCTTCCTGGGAGAGGGCCTGCCCTCGAGGTACACTCTGCCCTATAAGTAGTCCTAGTTTTTGAGGTACTCTTCGGAGAATTCGCTGCCACACTAGCAGACTGGCACTCTGTTTGTTGAGTGATCCCCTCAGCCATCTCTTCGCTGAGCTCCGTTCTTCTCACCGCTTCCCGGACCGAAGATTTCAGGATAAATGCAGTATCACTGCCTCTATACTCCCTTTTCTACGCCCCCTATCAACTTTCATCTCTTTTCCTTCTCAATAGGGCTTGTGTGCATGAGTGAGTGAGTGCACTGGTGCGTGATAATATATTAGTTTAATAAAATTCACTTATTTTGTACATTTGTCTGGCTTTTTGCTTGGCCTGACCCCGTAAAGTTGGGTAAAAGATCCTACTGGGTTACCCTGCCCCTCGTTTTGCTAATGCCAGTGCTCCACTAATTTCCCCAACCTTTATAAATTAGAGCGAATCAGGGTGTCCCCCGGGGACCCCCAGAAGTCAGGGTAACAGTTTTGTCAGGCTCAGAGTGTGCAACGTACCCAAGGTCACCCAGTGAGTTTTCATGGGCAAGTGGGGAATTGAACTCTGGTCTCCAGGGTCATAGTTCAATGCTCAAACCACTATGCCATGTTGGCTCAATTAAACATATACCTAGGGCAGTCCTCAGTCCACTCTGCAAACCTGATCAAACAGCTATAGATTCAAATCTAGATTCTTTGAGGACTGAGTGATCAAAGTCCTGAGCTCAATGGACAAATCTGTCAGTTTCTGTTTCTCTCACATTTGGACTATTTTTGTTTGTCTGTTTTTTGCTTCAAGGATGGTGAATTCATTGGATTCTTCACACAGCTTTTCAGAGTTCAACAGGAGTTCTTTCTGTGCTGAACCTTAAAGGCGGAAAGTCCAATACAAGGAAAGCTGCTCTTCACCTCACAGCAACTGGGAGAAGAGCAGTGGGGAAATCAAGAGTGAATTCTCCACCCCTCCAGTGTAGAACCATTCACCACCTCTGGTTCGTATATTACATATTTGTCCTGACTTTCTACTAAAAACTAGCTTTCAATTTGGCTTTTACTCAGAGTTTCTCCTTGTTAGGCTTGAAATTTGGGGCTCTGTGATTTGCTATAGAATTGATGTATTAATTGGCGTTTTAGATACTCAGAGCTCATCAAACAATCTTGCTTTAAGAATTGGTTAAGAATTGTTTGTTCTGCTCTGCTCCTGTTTATAGTCAGTATGTACAAGTGAAGGACTCTTGAGAATGACCTAGGGTGTAACAGGGTCATGTAGACTCAGGAACTTAAGGGTCAGATAAAATGTAACATGTGTACAAGCTGTAACTTTGCTGGCCCTGATGCATGAATCTTTTTTTCCTGTGAGCATTCTTTAATATAAGCATAAAAATGATATAAGAAGAGAAGCCTGAGAGAATAAATCATCCTACCTAGAATCCTTTGGTCAAAATGCTTGTGTGTGTGTGTGTGCGTGTGCGTGTGCGTGCGTGCCTATCCTGCCTTCTCTTTCCCACCTTCCTACCTTGTGTTTGGGGGTTCATATCAGCTCCATGGTCCACCTGGGGATACAGTGTGATTAATTTATCTACCCTAACATCCTCATCCTAGATATGAAGATGTAGCTAGGGTTTCTCATATAGCTTGTTGTCTTAATCCGGGAGGAGATCCAAGGTAACATCTGAGGAGGTCCTATTTTTTTCTGCATCTTAGGCAGAAAAATGTCTTGGGTTGGCTCCAATGCTCTGAGTGAAAGAGGCCAGAGATGAGTAAGACAGAAAAACAGAATGACTGAAGTACAACAGAAGAGACCTCATGGGTCACTCCAAGAATGGGGAGAGTCTTTCAGTTTGTGAGCCAAATTCAGCTTCAGAAAAGTTCTCAAGGGCCATATGCCACTGGCAGTCAGATCTAGAGGAAGGGGGAAGTGGGATCAAAAATAGCAGCGTTTTTTAACTGAAACCTTTATAGCAAGCAGCTAACTCTTAGGAGAGGCATTTAAATATTTTAGCTTGGGGATAAGCATAAGAAAATGGTGCAAGCAATCTGACCCTTTGGGATTCCTACAGCTGCAGAATCTCAAAGGGCCAGATTTGACTCCACCTCTGGATTACCTCAGCGGTCTCAGTTAGTCTAGCATTCTTTTTCCAATAAATACCAACCTGATATCCCTCCAAAAAAGCTCACAAATAGGATCTGAGATCAATTGCATTCTCTTCCTGTTCCTTCTCTGCAGCAGCTGGTAATTGTTTTTAGCATTAACCACATTAACCGCAAGTTACTGAGATTTCCTCTGAGCAATTTTTGCAAAATCCATCTCAAAAATCACATGCGCCATAACAAGTTGTCAACAGGATGGTGTTTTATCCTCTACTCTTGAAACCGTACAGATCCTGGGATGAGGAGTGCAAAAGAAAGGAAGCATTCAGACCCTTGAAGGCATGGGAAGGAAAGAGAAATTGGTTCATCAGCATCATCTGCAACTTAGCCCTTTGCTAAATTTCTTTCCTCTCTGGCTTTCATCACTCTGAGGCAACACTTACTTTTTGTTTTTGCTTTTCGAAAGTTCTTTCTTAAGCACCAGCTGCTCAGACATCTTGCAGTCTTGAATATTTTTTTCTCAGAGATGTACAGTTTTGTTTACACTTTCCCTTCATATATCTATTTGTGTATGCATTTTTAAAACCAGACAATGATACTGTAAAAATTTCCATTGGAGTTAAATAATAATGATATTTTGTATTGACTAACAAAACTGATACTTGGTCCAAAATAAAAGTCTAAGAAACTAAGAATTTAAAATAGTTAATGAGTATAAATATAATGATCAAAAATTTAATAGTAATTTTAAGTAATGACTTCAGTACATTTATATAAGTAGGTGCTTTTTGCAACAGGGGCAGGAACCACTTTTAATTGGTTGCAGTCTTTTTTCCCTTTGTTTAGTTTAGTGTAGTTAAATTTGTTAGTTTAGTTTAAATATGTCTTGTTTTTTGTTCAATAATTATAACACTTGGTGTAATTTTTAGTTTAATTATGTTTCTTTTTTTCTTTTTCTTAGATGTATTGTTTTGACTGGGGTTTGTGTTTTTTGTGTATATGTTTAAAATTTCAAAAACTTTTAAAAGAAAAAAATAAAAAATTCTATTGGAGAAATGTTAATTCCAACAGATAGCTGAATTTTGTTTGATGTTTTTCTTTGGAAGTGGAAAATTGCATTAAAAGAAAATAGGGAACAGAAAAAATTCTTCCCCATGAATTAGAATTTAATAATGATGATGATGATGATGATGATGATAATTTATTATAATATGGGTCAAATACGATTCTCTATATGCAACAGCTCTGGGTACATGACAAAGTATACTTTGTTTAAAAGCCTGCCACAGATATGATTGGGAATTGCTAAACTTTCTTCTCTGTTCTAGAGATACTGGCCATTTCTGCACTTTAGCACTACATTATACTGCTATTATTCCACTTTCAACAACCTATGGAATCCTGGGGTTTGCAGTTTAGGGAGGGGCATTTAGAATTCTTAGCCAGAGAGCTCTTTCACCTCAGTAAACTACAAGTCCCAGAATACCACTGGATGTTTAAAGTGAAATAATAGCACTTTAACAGTGTAGGGCAGAAATGGCCAAAGTTCTAGTACACTGGCTGTAACTTGAGGGGTAACAACCTGCTGTGTACAGCTCCTGGATGCTGAAGCTCTGTGGACCTCACTTACAAGGAATGTGACTGAAAGATGCAACATGTACATGGTCTAACCATTGGAAAACTTACTTTATTATGCATGTGCACCAATTTCTCAACAAGAAATATGCCAAACCCAACATAAGGAATTTTAGGAAGAGAATGAGAATAAATGGTCATATACATAAAGATCTAGCCCAAATCCTAGCCTTATTCAGGTGTTACTCACCAAACTTTCTAAGCATGGGAATAGACAAGTACCCAGTTGTGTCCAGCCCTCATAGTTTTCCTCGTTGATAGATTTGAAGAGGAGAAGTCCTGGTCACAGGAACTATTCTTTAGAGGAATTGCTTCCCTTGTGAGGAAGGCAGTGATGGAGACAGTGGATGGGTCCAAAGTGCTCACCTGCTCCTGTGTTCAGGAACATGTGGTAACCTCTGAACAGAGCTCATAAATCTTACATAGATACTTTCCTCCTTCAGAAAGTATGCTGCACAGGGAAACACACTTCTCTCTCTCTCTCTCTCTCTCTCTCTCTCTCTCTCTCTCTCTCACTCACTCACTCATTCTCTCTCTCTCTGTGTCTTTCTTTCTCTCTGGACCAAATGTCTAACTACCTCTGGTGCTCAGGATACTAGGGGAGTGGCACTTATGTGCACTCTTGCACCCCTGTGTCCAGTTTTGTTGTTGTTGTTATGTGCCTTCAAGTCATTTTCAACTTATGTTGATCCTTAGTCAAAACTATCACAGGTTTTTCTGGGCCTGGGAGTGTGTGAAATGCCCAGGGTCACTCAGTGGGTTTCCATAGCCTGGCAGGTAACTGAACCCTGATCTCCAGGGTCATAGCCCAACTCTCAAACTACTACCCTGGCTCTGATGTCCAGTTTTATCCTTACACATATTCAGGGAAATGGCTGAACAAGGCTCATACTATTCAAGTAAACAAATAAATCACTATGTTGACAAGAGGCTCATGATGAGGCTCATTCTCCACGTTGATATTTATCCTGTGATGGACACTGTAAAAAAAATTGCCCCAATATGGAGATAATGTCACAACTGCTGCTTGTAAATGAGGTAGGGTTAGACAACAGTAGTAGTACATGTTGCATCATTGTCCTCCTACTGCAATTCTAAGCAGAAAACCACAGTTGTATTACCAAATCCTTTTCCTCTTTGATCTTCCTTGAAGTTCTTCTCCCCTTTAAAAGAATCTCTCCCAGTCATTTTCCAAAACAAGAAGCAAGAGCAGCAGAGAGATTAATGGCTGGGAGAAAAGGCATTTGCAGAGAAGAAAGCTCAGGAAGGAAAGTCTTTGTCCAAGCCACTGGAAAATCCTTTTCTAAACAGCTGACTGGAACATTTAATATGCCTGATTTAGCTGCTGTTTCTTCTCCCCGGTTAACTCTTCCTCTTACCCTCAGAAAAGCAGAGGGAACTTATAGATTGCAAGGACAGATTCTTTTATCCCCACATAGCCTTTTTGGTGCCTTGCAGTGCCTGTCATGGTGACCTCTTATGCCACTCCTGAAAAAAAAAAGTATAAGGACAGTGATCTGAATAAAATGTGCACATGTATAGATGCATGCTTAAACATCGTAACTATAATTTAAACCAGGGGTGGGAATTTTGGGGTTCTCCACACGTTGTTGAACTATTACTCCCAATAGCACTAAGCAGCTTGGCCAGTGGCGGGGGACGCTGGGATTTACAGTCCAACATCCAGAGGGCCATACAGTTCTCAACTCTGCTTTGCCTTATGTTAGAGCAGGGATGAGGAGTGTGCAGCCCTACAGAGGCTGTTACCACCACTCTGAGAAACTGTAGTCAACGTAGCCAAGGATGTGGAATTCTGGGGATTGCAGTCCAACAGCATCTGGAGAGCTCTAGGATTCTTATCTCTGATTTAAATGAAAATATTGCACCTGAAAGTATAGAAATACAGGCTGGGACTGAGTGTCCAGTTGCTCAATCTGTGGAAGGATTGGAATTTGAGTCTGCTTAGTGTTCAAGTAAAATGCTTGAATATCAGGGATGTAGTTTCCAGGGGCAGTTAAAATGAGGGCATTGTCTCCAATTAGAATTCTGCTCCCTTTATGAAATTTACATTCAGTTCCCAAATTTCTAGCATTGTAGTAGTTTAAAAATTCAATTGGGTGTTTAGAAATATAGTGTAGGGTTATGTAGAAAGGAAAAAAAAATCTCTATGGAAGTATTGAGAATTGCCTGCCTTCTGTAGCATAGCCGGGCTCCTTCCCATGCTGTGCTTTGGAAGGAAGCGTGTCCGTCGCTCATCCATCCCTTCTGCGTGGCCAGCATTGACAGAAACATCATGCGATCATGGATGCTTAATGGATTTATTCTGTTAAGCAAGTATCCTGTGATTGCAATGGGTGGGGACAAGATGGGAATGGGACCGCGACGACATCGTGCGAAAGCACAACCCATGGATCAGTGCCATCACATCCCCATTGTGGAACTGCGACACCATGCTGAAATGGCCCTAGACTTAGGCAAAATTTCAGAAATTGACTTTCTCCATCTTTAATACTAATCAGATTTGCTTTTTTATTTGGGGGTGTGTGTGTTCAGAATAGGCTCTTACTTTCCCAATTTAATCATCTCAGACCTTAGTAGGTTTGTACAAATTTGCAAGACTTCTACAGAGCTGTTGATGACTGAGGTTCATAGAGGCCTCTCATAAATTAGAGTTGCCAGGTCAAGACGATCCCAGGCCTTCAGGTTTCATGGCCAAATCCTGAAAACAGGGGTTTGTGATGTCGCAAGGGTGGACCCTGGTGATCTTAAAAGATTGATATTACAAGGATTAGCCCCTGGGTAAGCATGATACATTAAGCATCAATTGCAGTTACTCAGAGTATGTAAACCAAATCAAGAACACCATATATAATAAATGAAGAAAACACATACATACACACTTTCAAGACACTTCTCTAGCCCTGAGATTCCTTCTTCTTGTCTGAACACTAGAAAAGAGGGGCTAGGCCCGAGATCTGGCAACTATAAATTCTTTTTGTAAAAATTGGCATTCAAACCAGCTTACAAATTGAAATGCCATGACTAGTGATCTGTATCATCTACTTAGTTACTTAGGTTAATTTATCTAGCTAAGTAATCTCTCCTGGCCCAACTCCCTCCTTTAACCTGATGGAAATGCCATTCACTCATGCTCTGATTGCCAGCAGGATGGATCTTCTTTTTCCCATGCAACTAATGCCTAGTAAAGTAGGTTACAACTGTGTCAATTGTCCCACAATTGTGATTAAATAGCAGTTGTGAGTATGGACCAGTTACCTGGATTTACTCACCTGTAACTATTCTGTATTCACAATCACTACTTAGTCATGATTGTGTCACAAAATATAGTGAAGTATACTTCACTAAAGAGCTGATATACAATACTGGCTAATACAGTTAAATGTATTGGCCATGATGGCTGGGAATCTCGGATTTCACATCCAGTAACATCTACGAACCTTGCTACTGTGAACCACAGGCTTAATTTATATGAGAGTTTTCCAGGACTCAGGGATGAGATCTTTTTACAATGCGAGGAGTCTGTCTCGAAAATTGTGATGCAAGAATTTCTTTCCCCAATGAACAGTGTTAGGGAGTCCTTCCAGAGCAAGAATAAATAGGGAGCGCTTCTAGAATGTGACATTTGTAGGCAAACTGGATTCTCAGCTTCACTTTTTCCTCAAAATTAATAACTATTTCTGGAAGTGCATTGTGCCTTTAGGCAGTTAGATATATGTATCTGCTTGCAAATACATCACACACAGGACAAACCATTGCATTTTGTTCCAATTCTCTGAGTCTTCACATCATTTCCATCTTAAAATGACCCTAAGACAACCCTATTACAGGGTTTTCTTGGCAAGATTTGTTCAGAGTGAGTTGGCCATTGTCTTCCTCTGAGACTGAGAAAATGTGGCTTGCCCAAGGTCACTCAGTGGGTTTCCATGGTTAAGAAGGAATTAGAACCTTTTGGGACTCAATCTTTTGGGGGAGATGTGGTTGTGGGAACTCTCTTGAGGGCCCCCTGCATTCAAAAGTCATCACTATAGTCAGAAGATAAATCATTACTTATTTTGAGACACCATAGACTCTATGAAAGCTTATGCTACAAGCTTCTTTCTCCATTATTCTCAAAGATATTACAAGATGCCTTGGCATACTGATCCAGACTAACACAGCTATGTATTTGATTTCCACACTTATTTTTTCTATTGAATGCAAAGAAAGAATAATTTCAAAAGCTTTTTTTCTCTATTGGACAAAATTATGAGAATGTCCGAACATTTTCTGTGTTTTTTCACAGTTTGGGACCTTTTTAATGGAATAGTTTGTTTGCATAAAATGTTTTTTTCATACAAAATCCCAATATTTTCACATCTTCAACTTTGTATTTTACACAAAATAGAGTTTTATACACATTGTCCCCTTTTCTCTCTATCTAAAACTCAAAGGTGTTTTGGCACACGAAAAATTAATGTCCTATTTTAAAAAAATCTTATGGTAGTTGTCCATTTTCTCAACAGGATAAAAGCCCCAGTTTTCTTTACATCCCTCAAGACACCATTGACTGTGAATTTTCCAGTGTAGTACAATGTAAACATGATAAGAAATTAGCGAGATGCATATAATGTATGAACCAGGACTACAAATGACCAAAGTGTCAACTTCCTTTCACTTTTCCACAGCTCCTTATGAAATGGAATTTTACAATGGTTGCATCTGGTCTGATTACTGTCAATGTAACGTACAACCGTTTGGTCCTTTGCACAGTGTTTGTAGGAGTTAATGCCCAAAGAAACACACACATAGCTTTTCCACAAAAAGAACTTTATGGAAGCAGCAGAATCAAATCTATTGCAGCACATAAGTAGGTGAAAGCACTCTGGAGCCAGTTCGTTTAGGTGACAAAACAATGCCATTTGGTGAATTCTCAGTAAAACTTGGTGAAATATGCATTACTATCTTTGCATCAGGCTTAGGCACAATGGGATTACAGATTCATAATCAGGTAGCACCAAGGGTAGCTGGTGATTCCTATGTCAGAGTGATGATGAATCTGCTCCAGGGTTAATTCCAAACCTGGTGTTGTCCATGGTGCTGAACCTGTTTTGGAAATGAGCTTCAGCACGTTGGATAGCTCAATTAAAATTTGGTGTCATAAATAATGGCTGCATCATCCCACTAAGTGGAAGCCAAGCTATCTTTGGCTAACACCGATTATATATTTTAACAATTCAGCCAGCTGTTACTTCTTTGAACAGACTGAACACGTTGGCGATTACGGTCGAACTGGAGCACCTTTGTCCCCTGGAAGAAGTAGATATACCCTAAAAACAAAGAAATAAATCAGTGTAAGTGGAAAAAAGTATGATTGCTATTGCTATTTTATTTATATAGCCACCCCTAACATAAGTAAACATAAAACAATGTAATAACATAACATAAAACAAGAACAATCGAAATGCAATTAGCCATGAGTTTTAAACTGATAGTTCAAGAATATATTATTTTCAATGCTTTCACCTGGTAGCCAAAGGACCATCAAGATATAGGGCATCTTGTTTGGGATGCTTTGCAACTGGAGTGCCACTACTGAAGTAGTCCTCTCTCTAACTGATACAAGACTTAGGTCATTGCCACACTAGACTGTTATAGCACTATTATTCCACTTCCAACATCCTATGGAATCCTGGGCTTTGCAGTTTAGGGAGGGGCCTCAACCTCAAACCCCAGGATTCCATAGAATGTTGAAAGTGGAACAATAGTGTTATAACAGTCTAGTGCAGAAATTGCCTCAGTTCAACTGGTGGGATTATGGGATCAGCTTAAAGTTCTAGGGTCCTTAAAATTCACATTGATAAGTATCAGTGACATAAATCTTCAAGTAATTTGTTCATGAAACTAGTATTCAGATTGAACCTGGAAATGGTTTGGGAGTCAATGGAGCTGACAAAGCATAAGGGAAGCATGGACAAGCTATTCATTTGCAGCTCAGATCTGGATCCAATGCAGTTTCCAAACTCTGCTGGTGCAACTAGTACAATGGCTTAAACTGGAGTTTATCAGAATATGGTGGAGACTACAGGAGTACAATTGTGGCCAAGGTTTCTTCCTCCAGGTAAAATTTTGTCTTGTTGTCAAATGCTTCAATGTGGGAAATCTCTTTCATCCAAACTAAAGCAAAGCTTCCTCTATACAAATTCAGAATATGATGGGGAAATAGTTTTGGTCTGCATATGCAAAAACTATCCACAAAATGGAAGAGGTGCTTTCACAATTGTTCTTAAATTTGAATAAAATTGTATCAAGAGTTCTGGTCTTAGGACAAGGGTAAGTGTTAGACTAGGACTCTAGGATACCAAGGGCTAATTCTCCTCTTGCCTATGTAAATTTACTGGATGATCTTAGGCAAGTCACACTCTCTCAGCTTCAGAATTCAGGGGAAGGCAACAGCAAATCTGCTCTGAACAAATCTTGCCAACAAAACCCTGTGATGGGTCACATTAAACCGGAAACAAAGGCATGCAACAACAAAAGCAACCAATGCTTGTATGTGACTCTTGACTTGATCTCATGCAGTCCCCAGTCTGATTTCACTGCAGATTATTAGTTCAGGCCTCTGTGACAGTGAGCTTTCCCTTTATCAGGTGGAGAAGGGAAGAATATCAAATTCAAACCCTAACTACTTGCGTGCTCATTAGTTACCACCTTCCTCCACTGAACATTGCATTTGAATGGTACCACTGTAGAAGGGTGGGAGGGCTTTTGAAAAAGGTTTTCCAGATTGGTCCTTCTATATTCTTATGTGCCATAAGTTCTCCACTGTATATTAATAATGCGTACAATATCTAATAACATTTTAAATCATGCTGAACGTATGACATATCGTTCTCTTGGTAAAACATTTGTCTCTTTTTTCTTGAATAACTATTTCCCTAATGATTCTCTGATTAAAATAACAATTGGATTTTTTTTTTTACTTACCATCATGCTGCAAAGCAGCATCAATTTTGGGGCCAACGCCTTTAAAATTTTGGGCTGTAGATTTGGGATAACCTTTTTCCATGGTTTGCCTGATTTCATCATATCTGAAGGAAAGCAACACATTGCCACATGAAGATACACATACATACAGAAGGGGATGATGATAAAAGGATAAATGCTTACAAGGGATGAAAGCAAAGGACATGTGGAAATTGTCTGCCTATCTATCTGTCTGTCTGTCTGTCTGTCTGTCTGTCTGTCTGTCTGTCTGTCTATCTATCTTATATCCTTCTTTTCTCTCAATAGAGGATCCGAGAAGGGACTCAAGAAATAGCCACAATATTTTAAGAAATGTCTAATATATGTCTCTGACAAAAAGTCAGTTGCTTTCTCCTGGCTATAAAGTAATTAGTGCAAATGATGAATTAGAACTGCAGAACTTCCTACCGTACCTCCAGTACTTGTTACCGACAAAGAAATATGTTTTCCCTGACTCTGGATCACTGAATGCAGCATCAATTTTCTTCACAGTTTTTGGGAAGCCCAGATGGGAGATACTCTTTGGGTAGCCAGATTGGATATCATATCCATTTAAAACCCAGTATTGGTTTCCTGTAGAGGAAATATGAATGTAAATTAACTTAAAATCTTTTCATACTGTTTTTGATACAATGTTTTCAAGGCTTTTAAATTACAAAGTTTTTCATCATACAGGGAGATGGGCCACTACTTGGAGCACTGTCCATAATGTTTATTGTTCCAGGAATTTTATGAAGAAACCAAAACTAAGGAGTTTCACTCACCTTTAAAAAGAACCACTTGGTCTTTTTCGTAATTTTCATAGGCAGCTTCAATACGAGATGGAAGACTTGGCCAGAAGAGGGCGATGAAATAGAGCTCTACATCCAGCTGAGGGTGTTTACGCCAGAAATGCCTAATTTTGTAATATAAAGGGCATATTAAAAGGTTTGGCATCTTTTATAAACATTAGGCAAGGGCAATACATGTGATGCTCAAGGAAGAGCCTTAGTTCATGGCAGAACTCCAGTTTTCCATTAGAAAGGTCTCAGGTTCTGTTTCTGTCATTTTCAGGTAGGGTTTGGAAAGACATTTCCTCAAATAATTAAGAACTGTTGACAACCATCAATCTTCTTCAATCTGGTACCCTCTAGAGGAGCTAAACTACAACTCCCTTCATCTGCAGCCATGAGGACATTGATGGCTGAGAGTTGTGGGAGCAAAGCATCCCATTTGGAAAAATCACCTTAAAAAACAGTGAATATTTCTGTTTCCCCCAGTCTACTCCAAAATGGCAGATTGTTCACTTTCCCCAAAAGGCCCCTCAAATGACCAGGACTTCCGACTTGCCAAAATGTTGGCTGTGGCAGTGCAGAGCAGCTATTCAGGTCTCCTTTGAGGCTGAAAATTGCCCTCTGAGCTCTGGAGCATGCCCACCCATGCTTCAACAGGAAAAACACAGATCTTCTTTTGTAAGGGGAAATCCACTTAATTTCAGCCTGTAAGACAGCTGACTGTGACACCACTGAGTATCAAGCCAAAGTCAGGTAACAGCCTCATCCAAAACCACCTTGTGATTCAAGTCCCATTTACAGGAAATGTTGTTCAAACTGATGCTTTCATTATTTTTAGCAAGCACTTTACCTGCCCTTAAAGAACATCATTTCTCCACGTAAGCTGGCAACAGCATCAAAAGTAGTCCTGGGATCACAAGCCTTTGGTGTTGTAGGGCCAGTTGGTTGTACCGGGTTATTTGATTTTCCTAAAATGAATTAAAAATGGATGAAGCCATGCATCAAATAAACAATGTAAAGCAATCATTTATGGAAGCTCATCATTTAATTGTTCAAGATAGCACAGTTCAGTGAGGGGGAAAGCCTTATCACTTCAATGGAAATACTTAGGAAACCATTTGCTCTTTAGCCAATTAAGGCTGTTTTCCACGTAAGAATGTGGGCATTTGTTTTGTGCGCACAATTGATCAGAGAACTCACCTGCACAAAATACAGTTTAAAGGAATGGCCTGAATCCTACTACAAGCCATCCAACTGGCTTAGACCCGTTAAATCAACGGAACTTACAAATACATTGACTTGCCAAGTTGCAATGTTTTCAGTGGGTCTACTCTGCTTTGGACGAACAATAGAATTTAGGCTATGGGGAGCTGTGTAAAGCACCAAGGAGCTGTACAGTTGGCCCTCCACATTTGCTAGGATTAGGGCTCTGGACTCTCACAAAAGTGGAAAAATCACAAATATCAACATGTGTTTGTGCGTTCTGTGGGAAGAAGGCCGAGGCCTGTTGGGGAGAATGGGCACCCAGAGTCCAAACTAGGTCAGGGAAAGGAGAGGGAAGGAGGGGTGAGTTGGCATGATGGGCCTATACTTCCGCTCTCTTTCCCATCTCCTTCCTTGGGGATGTGTGTGTGGGGGCATCATGAGAAGTTTTGTGGTGCTGAGAAATCAAGTTGCTAGCTGTCCTTAGCTGGCCAAGCAACAGTTGGTAGTGGAGGAGGAGGATCAGAGGTGGGTTTCTAAAGAGTTGCACAGCCTGATCAGAAGTGCCAAAAGGAAAGGTTTCCCTAGAAAAAGAAGTATCTGAGGTGTATGTGGGAGTAGGGACTGAAGAAACTCACAATCAAAACTGTGAAAGCCAAACCCACAAATGTGGAGAGCTGATTGTACTTCATTTTGCTCCACGGGATGAGGATATTTGTTAATACTGCAGGACACTTCAGTCAAATGGCAAAAGATGATTCCTTCTCTCAGACTGATGATTGTTTTAATTCCCTCTTAGACTTACCATAGATGGCTTGGATGCCATTAATATCATCCTGGGGAAGACGAAATAAACTAGGTTCTGTGTAAGAGTAGGTGGGGTACATCAGTGCCCCAGGATCATCCGAATGAGACAGGCCCATAGAATGTCCAAGCTCATGGGCAGCAACTATGAAAAGGCTGTAGCCTGAAAAAAAGAGAAATAGAGATGAAGTTTCCTTTTGGAATACAAAGACAAATATGTTAGCAAGTATCAAACCAAAATGTGTTACTTTAGTACGCTGTTGGGAACCACAGTTTATGCCAGAAGCCCATTTATGCTACACAGTTATGATGCTATGATTCCACTTTAACTGCAGTGGTTGCATCCTGTGGAATCCTGAGGTTTGTAGTTTGATGAAGCAGAACAACTGTCTGTCAGAGATTTCTAAATGCCGCTCCCTAAACTGCAAATCCCACATTTCCATGGGATATAGCCATTGTAGTTTGAGTGGAATCATAGCACTGCAACTGTGCAGTGTGAAAGGGGTCTAAAGCTGGACAACTATATCAGGAGTAGGGACTAATTTTCATTTTACACCCACCACTGGTGACAATTACATAACTGTGGTGATCCAAAAATGACCAGAAGTTTTGGTTCCAATTTTGCCTGATTTTCAGGTGGAAGGTTTTGGAGGAGTGAGCAAGCAAGATATCTCCAAACTGCAACATTCCAGTTTAGTTTTGTGTCAGGTTGGCTCATTTTGAGGTGATTTTTTTTGCCTATTTTTAAGTAATGGGGGTGGTCCAGGGGTTGCAATAGTGGGTTTGAAAATGCATACAAACGACAGGCTACACTTTGGTTCTGATTTAGAGGATGTCATATGTTGATGAACACAGATGTCATATGTGTGAGAGCACAATCTGGCAAACATTAGACATAATGAAAAAGTAAACTGCATTTAATATTTAAGCTGCATTCTGTTGCATTTAACATCTCCCTTCCCCCCAAATCCATCCTAGTTAATAATGGAAACAGAGAATGTGGCAGTGGATTTGACCTCTTCCTGCCACCCAGGACAGATTGTGGTTTTCATGTCACTGAGGTGATGAATCTGCTCTGGATTTTTGTCTGAACTTTATGGACTGGTTCAAAGTGCTTTGATGATAGGTTCAGACTCTTAGAGAACTCCGTCCAAAGCCAGGAGTTCGTCCTCCTATTAGCTTAAAGAAGTGTATATTGCTTTTACCTTTTCGCTTTATTGCAAATCTAGAAAGAATGAACGGCCCAAAGTCAGGTGGTAAATTTCATATCTCAATAAAAACTACAACCTGGATCTTCTAAGGAGCTTATCACACGAGCCACATAAATTGTGATTACACTGGAATAATAGTGTCTTCGCGGGGGACTTATCATACGAAGTCATCCCTCTTCTTTTGTTCTCCCAGTGGGAGATCGTTTGGAAAGCGTTTCTTGTACAACAGAGGTCATGAACAGATTTTTTTTTGTGTTTGTAAAAGAAACATTTTCCAAACTGTCTCCCACTGGGAAAACAACAGAAGAGGAAGGATGTCATGTAATAAGTCCTAGCCAAAGACACTATTATCCTACTGGAATTGCCATTCATTTCAACACTCAAACCAGTGCACTCTACCCAAAAACAAATGTTCCACATTTACTTAAGTCTGAAACACCATTTCTACACATGTGGGAATGCTACAGCGCTACGATCTTATCTGAGTGCATTTTCAGGCTCAAACTCAGTATCAGGAAGTTTGCTTGTAGCCTTGCATCATTTATAGCACAACTGAGGGTCCTGCTGTTCACTGGATATGTGCAGTCCTTGGATCTTTCCTGAAACCCTATACCAGAGAAAAATTTGGCTGAAAGCACAGACGTTTCCAGGAATCGGTCTTCTGAACCTTGGTTTGTTCCTCTTAAAATTCAATAGGTTTGCAACCAGAAGCAGACTTCCAACTACTTCTGGATCCCTCTCACCCTGTCTTTTCCCCCCTAGGACTGGTGCAGTCCTAGGAAAAAAATAGCTTCCAGGCCTCCAGAGTGTGTCCACCTTTGATTTATGAGATACATTACCTCTACAAACCCTTTCCCCTACAGTTGGGACTTGGGTTTGTTGTTATTGTTGATCTCTTAAATTTTGCACAGTATATAAGTAAGGCATTAAAATGTGATATTAAAAAAAACATAGACGTAACTCTTATAACCTTAACCCACAATTGCTCAAAAATTGCTAACATTTATTTTAACACAATATATGTTTTTCTCCTTTGGGACTAATCAGAATCTCTTCAATTGTTCACCATTCACCATGTTCTAGTTCAGAAAGATCTGTGTCTGTCAGTCATCTTTGTAAAATCTTTTGTAGCACTTATGAATAGAGTTCTTGTACTAAAATTCCTCACTGCACTTGCTGGCTAGATGTCTCTGGAAGGTGAAGTTGAAAAAGTGACATTTCCAAACTGTGTTTGGCTGAGTTGGCTGAGCATACCTTTTGAGCCTTTTGAGGTCCAAAATTCTTCATCATCAAAATGGACATCTCCACCATAGTTGACTCCTGGCTGAAAGGCATGTGCCAGTATTCCATCAGGTCCATCAAAAGGAGAATTGTCTCCGTGATCTGGATGTAGAAGAGTGAATGAGTTCAATAATGTTTTAGACCTTTGCTTAGGAAAAGAACAGCTGGAGGTAGCTTTGCTCTAGAGCTGTACCATAGGGACATAAACATTCATAAATCTCATACTTGCAGGCAAGAACGAATAATTTTACCATGTTTGTCCTTGCTACAGGAGACTAATTGAAAACTGCACAGCTTTTGAAAACTGGTTGCCGCTTGGGACTTACTGTATGCAAAAATTGCAATTTTGGCAGAAAAAAGGTGTTTTCTGAGCAGAAAACATTTCTTTTGCACAGAAATGTAGTCTTCTGCACAGAAAGCACTGTTTCCTGTGGAGAAAACACAATTTTCCGCTCCCTAAACCTCCAAGCCCACATGGACGTTAAGTGAGGAGTGAGTCGTGAACCACAAATATTTTTGCCCACCTAAGATTTTGCTTATTAAGGGTTCCTAACACCTAAGAAACCCATTCTTGAATATTATTTCAATTTTTGTGTGTGTGTGGGGGGGAGGGAATATTCTTTCCATCCTTCTGTTTAGTCATTTACCTCTTACTTGAAAGGAAATCATTATATCAGCTGTGCCATCATAAATTCTTTTGAAAGTCAGGGGTGATGCATTGCTCCAAACTTCCAAGGCTTTCTTGATTGCCCAGTCCACATCAGAAGGATGCATATCTGGTGTATAATTCTCAATCCTTTAATTGGAAACATGAATAAAACCATGGTCAGCTCAAGACATTTTGCTGCCTGAGGGGCAAAATAGCAAATGCTTATTCAAGGTGCATAGGTCTAAACTTAATTAATAGTTCCAGCTGGAATAAATCCATTGAATCACTGGAATTTGAATTAAGTATTCATTTTCCAAATTCCCATCAATTCAACTGGTCTACTCTAGTGGGAACCAGAATCAGATTTATACTGTAATACTCAAAGCCTGCAAACTTATTTTGGTCCATGAGTTAGAAAATTCTATTAAGCACTGTATGCATTGCTTGTTGGCATATGGCAACCCCGTGAGTTTCATAGGGTTTTCTTAGGTATGGAATGCTCAGAGGTGGTTTTGCCAGCTTCTTCTTCTGTAGTTTCCTGAGGCCAAAGAGCTCTCTGGCTGAAAATTCTAAATGCCCCTCTCTAAACTGCAAGCCACAGGATTCCATAGGATGTTGAAAGTGGAATAATAGCACTATAACAGTGTGGTGCGGAAAGGCCCCCAGAGAGCTGCCAAGGATAGGCAGCCCTCCCCATTGCTTTAGAAAGTGGAGGCAGGTGACACAGGGGTGGCATCTGTGCCTCCTCCTTCTGGAATGGAAGGCAATAGTGCACTACCAAGAAGACTGGTATCCTTGTGCCTCCACAGCACCAGAGGCAGTTTCTATTGAGAGCTAGCTTTTCCTGAGATAGCAGAGTCAGCCTCTAGGGTGGAAGTAGATGCCATGGTCATCTCGTGGAGAGAGGGAACTCCTACTTCTTTTCTGAGTGCTACTTTTTCATCCCTTCCCTTCTCTTTCTGGGACATGGTAGGCAATGCTAATGATGCCAATGCGTCCACCTTCTATTTCTAGCGGGGAGGGTGATAGGGAGGCAATAACATGTGATATGGGGCCGCTGGTGCTTTCCTTCTTGTTTAGTCCTTTGGCATTTGTAGCTTTTCTATCCTTTTTCTAATTTTTTTTTTACTAAAGCCTTGCTTTTGATTCTTTTTAAAGTCATATGAAGTTTTAAATATTGATCATTTTCCATTAGGTCTTTTATTTCTTTTATTGTTAGCTGCCTTGAGTCCAGTTTTGGGGATAAAGCTGGTATACAAAATGGAACTAAAACCCTAAGCCTTAATTCAAGACTCAATGAGTCAATGAGATCTTTTCAGGGAAGGCTGGAGATTCCAGTGGTAATGGGAAAGCCAGTCTGCTCTGGATTTTAGTTGGAACCTGAAAGGAGCTATTCAATTTGCTATCCACCTCATCTGCGAAATATGTTCAGGACCTCAAATAGCTTTTTAAAAGTTCAGACTAAAATACAGGTGGCATTCATCACCTCATTGACATGGGTGCCACCAAATGCAAATGGATCTATTTTAGTTGGGACTAACAATTGGGTTTAAGCCCACATACATACATACATTAAACATTAAAACTATTTTTTTCTTATTGTACCTTAAGCCACTTCCTCATGAGGAGAATCCACCTTTACCTGTATGTGAGATCGGTCTTTTTCCATTTGGGATTCCCTGGAGTGAGCAAATAGGTTCCCAAGTCAGGTACGCCACACCTGGGCTTCTGCATCACAGCCAATGTTTCCTTGTCAGGTTTCCCAGTCACTTCCAGTCGAAAAAATTGCTGCATTTTCTTGAGCTTTTCAGTCACAGTGACATTGTCATCATAATAGAACGGTGCAATGGCATCATCTTCAGTGCTGTAGAAGTTATTTAAATAATTCTGACAGAGGAAACACATACACACGTGCATTACAAAGAAGAACTCTACACCTTTGGGTTGCAAAAACAAAATAAACCCGGATATTATCCCTATATATTTGGGATCTTATCTTTCCTATACAGGCTGAAAGCATCTGATAAAGTAGATCCTTCCAGTTAGTCTCAAAGGTGCTAGAAGATTCCTTTGTATGCTGCTACAGACTAACATGGCTATGCCTTTGAATACTGGCTGCAAGATGTTGATGATGCCAAAGATATAGGTTTTTTTTTTCTAATTCTGGCCAAGCCTGGAATCCTGTTGAGCAAAATCAAGGATGAAATCCTGTTGGTGTCATGGTGGTATTGTATGCCTTTAAGTCACTTCTACCTTATGCCAACCCTAAGGTAAACCTATCATGGGTTTTTCTAGGGTTGAGAGTGTGTGACATGTCCAAAGTCACCCAGTGAGTTTCCATCAAGTGGAGACTTGAACGCTGGTTTCCAGGATTGTAGTCCAATGATCAAACCACTGCACCACACTGGCTTTCTGGAATGAATACTGCTCCAATTTGCTGTTGTTGTTCTCATGTGTATTCAGGCTGACTCCTACTTAGGCATTCTTGGGAAGATTTATTCAGTGGACATTCCCCACTGTCTTCCTCTAAAGCTGAGAGAGTGTGGCTTGTCCAAGTTCACCCAGTAGGTTTCCATGGCCAACCATGGACTCAAAATCTGATCTCCTAGATTCCTTGTCCAATACTCAAACCACAATACTATGCTGGCTCCCAGTAAAAGGAATCAATGAGTCACAAGTGGTGTTCAACTGGTCATGTTTCCAAACAGCTTTCTGCAATAATTGTGACATGTAGTGTCCATTATGCCAGGGGCAGGTTACTGTGGAAAACTAAGGGGATACACTGACCCATCAGAAGACCTTGGAGGTCTGCACCACACACATCAGTCTCTGCCACCAAAAATAAACAGGCAAACAAACAAACAAAAAAAATTTTTTTGACCCCAGATGCCCTCCCGGGACATGACGGCATGTCTTTGGGCCTTCCTTCCTGAGCCCCATAGGTTATTTTGGACAGATTTTTGAAAAATTTCACAAAATTTTGTTTTGACCACTGGGGGAGTCCAGTGGGGCTCCAAACATGGTGGAAACACCCTCCATTATCTCCTAGTGGTAATTTTAGAGTATTTTGGAGCAAAAAAATTTGTTGGGGATAAGTGTCTTTGCGTTTTTTGACCCCTTGGGAGGCACAAAAACAGTCTTGGGGGCCACATGCAGCCTGCAGGACATACTTTGCCCACCCTCGCATTATGCCATATAAAAGAAGACAGGTTTTGGAAAAAATATTGGTATACATGTTAAGGCAGGGGTGGGGGTGGGGGCGGGGGCAGTGTAGATGCAGTGTCTGCAAAATTGACCTTTTGGAATGACAATGCCCAGAATCCTGAAATGAATGTGGCTGCTGTCTACGCTTGCTGGTACATTCTGGGCAATTTCCCAAGATCTGTGCTTGTAACTTTACTCAGCTCTGTAGCTGTATACTGGAAAAACTATTCTTTCAATAGCAGCTTTGTCTTCAAAGAGAAAAAAAGTTCAAGAGGAACAGCTAGGAACCTTCCTCTGCCGCCTCCCAGCATCTTCCACCTGAGGCAGTTCATTTGTTCAGTTCATTCTGCCTAGTGGTTGGGCTGGCTCTGATGTGAGATTTGCTCACATTCTTTTTCACACTTGGCTCTCAGCTGTACAGTGAAACTCCATTGACTCATCTCCCCAGACACTAGAGGAATATGGTATTCCACAGATTGTAGGTCAATATTCCATATCAACTACTTAGAGAAGTATATATTGAACTAAGTACCTTTTCATGGCAATAATGTCGCACTTGTGACTAAGTGGTGGTCATGAATACAAAATAGCTACCTAGATTTACTCATTTGTAACAGTTTCATATTCATAATTTCTACTTAGTCACAATTTGACACTACTGCCATGATTGTAACCTATTCAACCTACCTTACCAGGCATCAGCCTCATGGGGAGAGAGAGATCCATTCTGCTGGCAATCAGAACATGAGCAAATGACATTTCTGTAAGGTTTCAGGAGGTCAAATTGGAAGAGGTTACTCAGTTAAGTATATTTAACTAGGTAGCTGATACAGCATACAGGTCATTGTGCCCAGTACAGTGTTTCCAACCTTTCCACTTTCCAAAGCCCATGTGCACTGTAGGGGGTTGAAAGACATATCCAAAGGAATTTATGCAGCCCAGATAGGTATAGTCTTAGCAGTAGCTGTTTGTTGTCTCTGAAGTCTTACTGCTGCATGCACCTTGCAGTAATGTCACATATAATTACCAAAGTCAGATTTTTTTTTAAAAAAAACTTAAATGTTTTTTATGCTACCAAAAAAGTATTAAATCTACATGACTGGAGAAATATTTCAAAAGCAATATGCAAACAGGTTCCTAGAAGTTTTTATGGGAGAGAGTAGGAGAAAATACATGCCTCATACTGGACCACAACTCTACCTTCAACATGTTGCCCCTGATCACCTTGGAAGAAATGTGGGATACAAATAATAAACCTAAATCCAATTACTAGTCCCAACTACAATTGACCCGTTCTCTCAACTGCTGAACAGTAAGTCCACAGTTATCGAAATCCCATGAATTGATTCAATGAGTTCACCCTAGTTAGGACTAGAAATAATAAATAAATTAAACATTAAAAAAAAATCACTATATGCTTTCTGGGTCTTAGTGTTGGCACTGAAAAGAACATTTTACATGGAAAAAAGAGAAAAAGAAATGATAGCCCAGAAAAGTGCATTTTCAGTTAATGGATATTTCAGTAATTAAAAATAAGTATTTACCTTAACAAAATTCAAGTCTACATCATTTTTGTCTAGATTCACTGGTGCAGCAAATGCTGACAATACAAAGCTGAGGAGCAGAACTGAAAGGCACTTCATTCTGCCAGTCCCAGTGGTGTCTTCTTTGCCTTGCAATGTTTATTCCTTCTATTCTATGCTACTTGTCTTTTCTTCATCCTCTGCTTATATAGGTTCTCTCTGTTCTGACTCACAGGTTACAGCATCCTCAGATTAGCAAGTAAGGATGGGATCATAATTGAGTAACAGTTGTAGAATGGCCATTTTCACAACTTAGATAATAAGAAAGGAAGAGGGTTTGCACAATGTCAGAACATGCTGCAATAATCTAATCTCTTTGCTTAACTTTGTTTCCATGCACAGGGACTCACGGTTGTGAGCTGAAAATGCAAAGACACACAGTACTTGCCATATGGGACACATTACTATTGCTCAGCTAAGTTGAAATGATACTGTACGCATTTCTGCAGACCTTTTGGCCAGATAATGGACTAAAGGCTATTATGCTACCCTCGTGACAACATGGGGTAGTGGTCTGAGTTCTGGATTAGGACGCTGGGTGACCATGGTTCAAATTCCCACTAAGGTCAGTCACAGAAACCCACCAGGAGACCTTGAGGAGGTCAGACATTTCCTTCAGGAAGGCAACAGCAAGCACCTTCTGAATAAATCTGATAGGGTCTTTTTTGGCTGCTTTTAAAATGTCCCAGTTGCTCTCTTCTCCTCCTCCCACTTCTTCCTTTTGTCCTTGCTGAAAACTGAGCTCAAAGTGCAAAAGTAGTTTCCACTCAGTTAACTCTGCAGGTCAGAAAGGGAAGGAGGGGTTGGAATCTTACCCTTCCCAGTAGGCTTAGGCAAAAGCAAACTGCTGCACTCTTAATTTATTAATGACTTTTGCCATCTTGACTGCATTCTGATGCTGCTTGGCCACATGTGTCCTTATTTTCATTTGTGAAATGTTGCAAGATATGAGATTGTACAGCAAGTGATTGTGTTCTTTAAAATAAAATAAAAAAAAAGAATAGGAAGTCAATACAGAGCTGACAATGCATTCAAACACCTCAGTATCATAGCGATTTTCATCCTCCTCCCTACCACAACTGGAATTACAAAGAAGAAAACCCTCAGAATGTTTATTAAACCTTATAAAAATATCTTTAAAAAACATAACTAGATTACAAAATACATATAATGGGGATTATTTTTATTTTTGGTTTGCGGTTATTTATTTATTTATCTATTTTATTTATATCCTGTCTTTACCCCAGTGCAAGACCCAAAGAGGCATACAACACCTTAGAAACACAATGAAAATTAAAAAAAAACTTGCAGAAGGCATTGAAACTGAGGTGAAAATCACACAGTTCATTGATTAAATTATTTGTGTTCATTTGTTTCAATTGGGTTTCTAAAAGCCAGGACTGGCTGAACATTTGGACAAAAAACTATTACTTCAAAATGCTTTGCTGCAGCCATTTTATTCCTTTGATTGTCACTGTGATGCTGGTGCCATATGTCATGGGCCAGGACTCAGTTTACCCAGGTGAATAGCAGCCTTGAAGGAGGACAAGCAGATGCAAGTGCACCAGGCTGGGATGAGAACCAACTGGCTTCAGCCTTCTTAAGGAAGGCAGAGGGCAGTAGCTCAATGCCAGAAACAGCTCGTGTGTTTGCTGGCCCCTGCCTTCTGCACTCTAGACTCCTTGTTTGTTGCCTGCCTGGATTTTCTGACTGTCTGACTATGTTGCCTGCTGGATTCTTGGAGCTTTGGACTGATTCTTGACTACATTTCTGCTCCACCCTGAACAGGCAAGTGCTATTGACTGTGAATGGTTTCCTGCAACACCATCTGTACTGGCCATCAAGATCATATTCCATGACACCCCATTTTTTCTGATTTTAGGCTCTGTGTGGACAAGATTGGTTCTACTGCCTGAGTTGATGGGAGATGTCATGTGTGTCCTGTATGTAAGTCCTACATATCTGGAAAACCCTGGTTTGAACAATACTGATCAATAAAAGAAAAACAGGAAGGGATTTCCTGCTGTATGTTAACCACAGAATGGTCTTTCTCAGAGAGCTGAGACAATCAGAAAGATAGAATCCTCACTGAATATCAAAACATGTATTAATATATATTTCCTTCCTCATTTTCATCAGTGGGAGTTTTGCAACAGACTGAATAAAGCACTTATTCACATAGTACATCATTAATGTATAGGATATGACAACCCCAGATGTGATTGCCATTGGTTTTGAAGATTTACCCTAAAAGGGAGATTAGAGAAAACTGTGGAGAACTTCATCACTAGATATTAGTCATGATGGCTGTTTGCCTCTTCCAGCATGACAACAAAGAAGGAAGTCTCATATCCTGTTTTTTGGCTTCCTGCAAAACATAACAGTTGGCTCCTGTGGGAACAAATGTGCTTTTGTTTTGATCCAAGATGGTTCTTCCCTTGTGCCCACTTTCAAGCCTGTGAAAGATCAACAAATGTCTGCTAGAGACAGAGAAATCAAGAATTTGGCATACAGGTATGGGTATGTGGATGCCACAAAATATAGAAGTAAGGATTTAAAAAAGATTGTCACGCTGTCCTGTGAAATGAACTCCTTGTTTATCCCACTTCGGTTTGGCTCCATGTAAAATGGCAAACATTTTGTATATGACATTATACTCCCACACGTGTGTGCGTGTATGTGTCTTCAAACTGCCTGTATACATACACATACATACACACAAATGTTAATGTTTTCCCATGTAGACTTTTAGGCTACTTGGGCTATTTGAAGTACTGTCTCTCTGCACCCCCCAAAAGTCCCAGCTTCTTCCTCAAAGGCCCAATGTCATTTCTTAAACCATTCACATGAGATGATCAGCAGTACACTCACTATGAGTGACTTCATAAACTGGTTATCACACACCATTTTCCTCAAAGTGTGAAATCCAGCAGTTGCCACTGCACAATCAGAACTCTAGTCCATGAAATCATATGCCATAGTGAATTTATTGGTCTTAAAGTTGCCATAAGACTCTTACAGAGATTGAAAATATTAGTTGGCATCATCTTAGAGACAAAACATAGCTGTCACATCCAATTTATGCCTGGGTTTATCTTTTTTTTGTTTTTGTTTTTGGTCATTGTAGAGGTTGGAATACACTCCATGGCCATATAGTGGCTAGTGCAGGTTGGGAACAGCTGAGAAGTGTGTGGCTATGTGACTATAGCCAAATGCAAAATGATGAAAGCATCATCTGGAGTTCCCAGAAGATGACAACATCATGGACATTTGGCTATAGTTATCCAGATACCATCTAGCCATCTCCTTTCCACCAGAGATTACATGGCTGTGGTGGTACAGGAGGAAGATGAGTCCTGCAGGAGGGCTGATGGGAGATGTATCATCATTCCATCATTGTGAAACTTTTATGTGTCTTGATGCAAGATCTCAGCTGTTACTTTTTGGATTACAGTAGTCCCCCATTATCTGCAGTTTTGCTTTCCATAAGTTCAGTTGTCCACAGTCCACCTCTTGTTTCACCAATTCACCTTCCTTTCTTTTATTTTTCACCCTGATCCACCTCCTGGTGTCTGGGAGATTGTACAAGGTCCTGCCACTTGCAGCTTGCCTGCCTGCCTGCCTGCCTGCTCCCCGCCCCCCCTTTAACAGACCCTCCATTAACACTGCCACAGGAAATGGCTCTGGTTTCACTGGAAGTAGCCCTTTAGCTTCACGGGAGACCATAGAGAGGCTTCATACTGTCCAGTACTATGAAGCATCTCTATGATCCTTGCGAAGCTAGAGCATTACCTCTGGTGACGGTATAGGGTTTGGCACTATCTGCAGTTTCTGACATCCATCAGGGGGTGATGGTCTTGGAATGTATCACACGTGGATAAAGAGGGATTACTGTATAATTTCCACAATGGAGGTCAGTGGTGCTGCCACCCAGAGGACTCTGGGAGTTACCAAACTGCTATAACTATGCAGTATAGATATATATATTCTGTGTATTAATATTTATTTTTCTTTGTATTCTATCAATATTGTGTGGTAGGTTATTCTGAAAGATAATGAACTGCTCACCAATCAGCTTTGTTCCTGAAATGGAATTTGAATTCCAAGTCCAACATGTTCATGCTTCATCACATCTGTTGCCCCAAAATGTGGGTGACTCAGGGGTCTACCTGTGATGCCTGCACCTCCACATGACTATGGGGAATTAATTGGCTCAAAATTAGGAGGTCTGCGAGAATGAGATAACTTAACGAGATCTTCTCCACCAATGTTTATGGGGTCACACAGGAAAGAACCAGCCAGAGATTCCAAAATGTAAACTGTGTTTTATTGAAAAGATTCACATATACACGCAAAAGATTCAAACACTTACACAAGCACACAAGAGCTAACTAAGGGAAAAGGGAAGAAAGTTGTGGTTAGAGGACTTGTAGGGTTCGGGCAATAATTACCGATCCAGAGAGCAGTGAGGAAAGCAGTGATGTGGCTCAGACCAAAGTCTAAGGACAGTTCTTGTTTGGGAATCAAGAGACAGTGTGGCATTCAGCAGGGTGAGAGACTGCAAAAATCTGCTCAATCTGCAGATATGATGTGAATCGCTCTTCCAGATGAGTGGACAATGGGAACTGTGACACAGACAATGGGGTCCAGACAGTGCTAATGGTTCCAGTGCTTAAGTAACAAAGAGGTAATGGCTGTGGTAATAGCCCTTTACTGTTGAGTGGTTGGGAAGCTGAGGCAGGAAAACATCCAGGTGTGAGGGAAAAGGATAAAACAATCACTGTTTGGTGGGAACATTGGCTTGACCGTTGTATTCCATTGGAGAGATTCAGCTTTTGCATAAGCTGAATCTTCGAGGTTGCGTTGTAATCTACATGACAGTGACTTTGGCTGCACATGGAAGGGGGTGTGGGCTGACCTTCCTTGCAATCTCACGTTTGCAGTCAGTAATTTTCCTCTGTCTGGTTTGACTTTCCAGTCACCTCAGGTTCCATTTTATATCAATGCCAATTAATATAGCAATTAAACAATATTTGCCAATTAAACCACATCAGTCTTGGGGGTGCACAGGGCCATAACACATTGGCTCTGTTAAAAAAGTATGTTTCTTCCAGATGTCTTCTAAGAAGAATCAGAAGTGATTCATTGGAAATGAGTGTTGTAAATTTCTGCCAGTGTCCTGATTTACTATACAAATCAGGCAAAAAATATTTCTTCTGCGTTATAGAAGAAAGGCTGTTTGGGGACATGCAGAAGTGAAAAAACAGTGTTTGGATATGTGATGGTATTCTAGAAGTTCATAGTGTGGGCATCTCTAGTGGCCTTAACTTAATTCAAACAGTCTCTATCCCTGAATATATCATCCCCAAAAGTGTGTGTTCATTTTTTTAGAAATCTCTCTTGCTTCACTAACATTTTATGAATCAAAACAAAATGTATATACATGTTTGGATGCATCCTGCTTTTAATCCCTGAGTCAAAATTACGCATGTCCTCTTACATTCTGTACAGATTGTTCTTCATTGCACAAACAATTATTTTCTTTTCCATTAAAACAAAAATTGTCCCAATATTCCCAAAGCAGGCCTTTTAAAAAAGAAAGAATTCAAGGAAACTTGATTGTCTTCGTCGTATTCTTATAAACCAACGGATTTTAAAACAGAGACAGACAGCATGAGAAGTGCTCAAATGAACACTAAAAATATATTTTATATATTTACAAGGCATTAAGACATCACTATGATATATCCCAGGGTTCTGAGAAAGCTTGGTCCTCTTGACATTTTTATTCAGAAAGACTCAGATAAGTTCAAAAGAGGCTGAGGCTAGATTTTAAAACTGGGTGTATTAGAAGTTTAGTTTCTGCAGTTAAGTAATTTCTGGGCCTGGATAGAAACCACTTTGCGGGCCTCTCCTTTTCTATGATAGGGTATGTATCATTTTATAAATTTCAAGTTATGGTAAAACAGTCCTGTCACATTGGGGGGCCTTCTTGCTCCTTCTGCTGAATATGACCCTACATAATGATGGCTACTATGCATCCCCCTTCCCTAGGAAAATGGAAGAAGATAAGCAGGGATACAGATATGCACAAAATCTGCACAAGTTTATTGCTATACAGCAATGTAATTCAGGGCTGGAAATCATGAGGCTCTCCAGATATGGAATGCAACTCCCAGCAGCCTTAGCCTCACCTATGCAATGGTGAAGAATGCTGGGAGTTGCAGTCCAACAACATTTGAGGTGCTGCATGATTTCTATTCCTGATGTGTATGTAAAAATAATTTATTCAATATCAACAGACATACAATAGGCCTTGTCATCTTTTCTTGTTATCAGCCTACCTCTTCTGTGGTGATATCCCAACACTGAAGTCTCTTCCAAAGGGAGAATATTTATCTGATATCAATATTAGCTGGCTGTCTGCTAGTCTGCTTATCTGCCTGTCGCTTTCTCTCCCTCCCCGCTTATGTATTTTTACATAGCAGGTCAAAATATTATTACTTGCCCAGATGTTCCGTTTTTGGTTTATAATACTTTGTTATAGTTTTTACAGGTTGCTGTTTCATCTCTTTCATTTTTATGATTGTTGATAGAAGAATGTTTCATCGGGTGGTATAATGACACTGTTTATAAAGATCCTGTTGTCTTCCCATAGATATTATGAAGAGCGTAAGGGATTGCAGGACACAACTTTATACTGAGATGGGGTTGCCCATAGGCATAGTGCTGTTGACCACTGTATACTCAAGGAACATCCTGAATCGGTATAATTAATTTGCTTTGTTGTTGTGTGCTTTCAATTTGTTTCTGACTTATGGTGACTTTAAGGTGACACTATCATGTTGTTTTTTTTTTGGTACGATTTGTTCAGAGGGGCTTGCCTTTGCTTTCCTCTGAGGCTGAGAGAGTATTACTTGTCCAAGATTACCTAGTGGAATTCTACGGCTGTGCAGGTATTTGAACTGTGGTCTCCAGAGTCATAGTTCAACACTCAAAACTATACCATGCTAAAAAACAAAAACAAAAAAACAACACCTCTTCCCCTATAGAATAGACTATTGCACATCAATTACTTGCATATATTGACCTGAAAGAGATGCAGCGTCATTTACTGACAGTAGCTGGATTGTTCAAAGGATAAAGAAACAAGCACCGCATTTGTAGAAGCCAAAAATCTACTTTCTGAGTAAACAGATTACCTGGATTTGATAACTTCTTATGTGCACAATTAGCTCCTTTGCCTGTCTGATAAATCTCGTGCCTGATATTTCCAGAGGGAATGTTTTGTATTATCCTCTGCATTAAGTTTTCTGTAAAGCATTCTGTAGCAAAATAACATCTGGTTCTGACCTGGAACTGTACTAATTTTTCACAATGAACATGTGCAATCTTTCACCTTTAGGGCATTTTAGAGCTCAATTATAGAACTAAAATTCTGGCAGCTGTGTTTATTTGAATTGCCTAGTCTGAACTTGCAAGCCCAATTAAATAGCCTCATGAAATTCTCCACTCTATTTACGGTTAGAGAAACTGGGAACACAGATTTTATCGGTTACAGCTCAGAAAGGTTGGTTTGGCACGGGGGACAGATATTGAAAGTGGGCAACTCATGTATCAGCTGACCAGGCAGGGAACCCAGGAGTAACAAAAGTGGGATCCTACATGGATGAAAGCCACTGCATAGTTTTCTTGTCACCTAGGGCTGGGGCTGAGGCAAGACTGTGACTCCAAGCTGGGTGTGCCCCAATAGCCTCACCCTAAGAGGACACCTGTTAAATAAGGTAACGGGTACTCAGGTCCATGTTCTCCATGTTCTCCAATTTTATCTGGCCTCATGACCAAGCCACCAAGCTTGTGACAAAATAACACTAATAGAACTCCCCTTGAAAACCAATCCAGTCCTGAATGTCAGCACCAAACAGGGGAGGATAAGTAAACCAATCCAACGCTGAATGAGAGAGCCAGCTTCGGAATGGTGGTTTAATGGTGACTCGGTGGACCAGGCTGAAACCTTAGAAAGTCAGGTCAACCTACTTAGCCCCACGTTCATACAGTTGGTCAATCTTGCTCCTGATTGGTCAGCTATTTGTGCCATTCATACAGCTGATCAATCTTGCTCCTGATTGGTCAGCTCTTTGAGCCATTCCCCAGAACCTGTGAAACATAAAGTGTCCTGAAAATAAGACATCAGCATCCCATGTTATTATGGGATTGTGTAGTGATTTTGACCCTTACCAAGAGAGAGCCCAGCTAAGTAATTGTCAATAGCTGTGGCAACAGCACACCTTCTCTCTCCTCCTTTTAAGTTTCCTCCTGTACCTCTCTCTGCTTTTCTTTGTGTTTTTGCTGCTACTGGTGCAAGTGATGGCAGCAGCAGTGGTTTTGCCAGTATGGCCACAATTTTATATCTTCCAAAATGCAGAGGACTTCATTACACTGCATGCAACATTTGTGTGGGAATGAGTGAAGTTAACTGGCTCCACTGTGTTATGCCTGTGTTGTGGGGAAGGAATGCCAACTGCTACTGAATGGGGTACAGAATTTTTAGAGAAAGCTCAGCAAAGTGATCTTCTTTTTTCAAGGGCTTGGGGTGGGGGGAGAGAGGAGGTGAGAAATAGTGAATATTTTCAAAAATATTGTTGGAAAAAGTTTAGGAAATCTGAAGTCAGCTGTAGAATGAATAGAATGTTTTCAGGTGAATTGGTAAAAATCCACAAGAACTGGCCATATTCAGAAAATATTTCTAAACTGTCCCTAAATCTTCAAAGTGGTAGCTATTTTCTTTCCTATCTATTTTGACTTTAAATTTAAGCTATTTAAAAGGTATTTGTTTCCCGAGTTTTTTAAAAAAAGAGAGGGAGGGAGGGGGAGAGATAAGTGCCTGATGTGTTTTATTAAGCAATAATACACAACCAAGCATTTGTGGTCATTTTCTAACACTCATTTCTATAGCATCTAACATTAACAAGTTAACAAAGTCAGTACCAACACCTGCATTTGATTATCAGCACAAACATTACTGACAAATCGAAAGTTGAACACAAGATGCTGTTGTGTCTCTGGCAGTACCTCAAGATTGCACATTACTTACTAGGGACAAATAGCTCTGCGTTGGATGACTTCTGGCACAGAAGTGACCAATAAATCATCACTTGAAATTATAATCTGAAAGCAGGACATCTTTCTGGAACAAATGTTCTAGCGTTTTCCCCAGGCTTACTGAGTTTGAAAATATTTGTTTATGAAATATGAAAAAGTCATTCTAGTCACTAAAAGAAACAGTAGGCAAAATGTTATGGGTTTGTTAGGAAGTATGTGACACCAAATGGCCCGGGCAGTTTCTTCAGGTTTCACAATCAATGGTTCTGCAGACCAGTCTGCTTTTGAAAACTTTCAGTGAATAGAAATCGAACATAATGGGAGACAGGTAGAAAGGCAAATACTCACTTCTTACAAAAGACTCAGGTAGACAGAGAAACCATTCTATAGATGACAATAGTGTTTAGCCCATCTTTAGACGCTTTCTACTGGAGGCCACCTAGCAGTATATTAAAAATCAGAAGATGTTGTACGCACGTTCTGTCCCCCCCCCCCTTAACAGTATTTCCCAGAATGGAGAGGGGGAGACAAAAGCACTGGGAAAACCCAAGAGGGCAACAAATTGGTGATGACAATGCTTGGATGAATCTCTTGTTGAATTCCATAAATCAAGCAATGTGACTGAATAGTAAAACACTTGATTACTGAAGGAAAAATTTCCCTAAATAGGTTTGCTTGAGGCTAAGGTCTGTTGAAGGGGCACTGCTTTGTGTCTCACCAGTGGAGCTACATGTTGTGGCAAGATGTGGGAGAAGGTCATATTTGCTATGGCACTCCAGTTGTGAGAGATCCGCCCCTTAGAGGCTCAGTTTGTGCCAACACCAAGGCCATTTCCTGGGGTTTGCTGTTTAGGGAGCGGCGTTTAGAATTCTCAGCCAGAGAATTGATCTCAGTAAACTACAAACCCCAGAATTCCACAGGATGTTGAAAGTGGAATAACAGCACTATAACCATGTAGTGTGGAAATGGCCCAAATAAAAACATTGCTCTTTATTAAAGCCGTCGCATTGATTGTATCCAAATCTGCATGTGTGCAGTGTGGTTCTAACTTATTTTGCACACTTTTAACATATTTTAACTGTCAGCATATTAAATAATTGCCACATTGTTTAATATCCTTTTATTCTGTTTGATTTTTTTTTTAGTTGCTTTATATTGTTTAAACTGGTTAAACAATTTTTATTGCATGCTTCTGCCAGGGCATGTAATAGAGGGTAGATTGTTAATATTTTAATAAATGAAATTAAATAAATTTGTAAACATCAGTTCTAGGGTATGTTCTGAAATTACATGATGCAGCCATTTTACTAAAGAAAAAATAAGACCTAACTCACTGAAATAACTAAAGGTAAATAGAAAGAGTTAGGATGTGAGTATAAAATATATATGTGTGTAATTTGTTGATGGAAACTGCCTTGGGTCCTAAGGCAGCATACAAATATAATAAATAAACACATAAATAAATAAATAAATAAATAAATGCATATGTATATATAGAAGTCTATAACAAATACAATAAATCACTAACATAGTCAATTATTAAAATGAATACTACTCAGTCCACATTATAAATAGCAATATGGGAGAAGGTCTATAGGGGCATAAATTATTTGTTGAAGGAAAAAAGATGGTCATCTTCAACAAATAATTTATGCCTTATGGACCTTCTCCCATATTGCTTTTTAAAGTGTGGACTGTGTAGTATTTATTTTAATAATTTTTTTAGTGATTTATTGTGTAATAATCTTTTACACACATACTTACAGTTTACACTCATAACCTAACTCTTTCTGTTTTCTTTTTGCCACTTTACTAAATCCAAGGAGGTCAGTGTCTGGTTGGCTCTTTGATGAGGGCTACATAGCAATCCTGTGTATACCGCTTTATGTTCCATGAAGAACAAAGGTGAGGTTACTAACACAATGAATAAATATATTACCTTCAAATGTATGACAGCCTCACTCTCTTCCGTCCAAATCAAGGGTGGGCTCAATTTTGCAACCCCCAAAAGGCCACAGCAGACTGTAGAGACCTCAAAACATCTATTACAGTTTTCCAGCCAAAAAACATTGGCTCAATTGCTCACACAAAAAGACACCAAAACCATCACAAAAACAGGCTGTGGTCCTGCATCAGGAGGTGTTGTAATGAGGTGCAGATACAATAGTCCAGCCCTCTGGCCTTCTCCAATTTGAGAACTCCAGAACCATTCTTAGAGTGGGGAGAGCAGTAATCAAGCATCCTATGATTTACCTATAGCTGGACGCACACTAACAGGCACCCAAAGGGACCTTTGGGGTCCTCCTAAGGTCCTTCCAGACTGATGTCACCTCTGTGCATCCAGCTATAGGTAAATAGTTGGATGCTTGTTTACTGCTCTCCTAGTGATTTACCAGAAAATAACTGGTTCAGAGGGCTGCAGCTGAGAAAAGGTTGGTTTGGCCATTGTGTGGTCAGTAGATCCCAGCAACGGCGAAACTCCAACTTAAGCCCGTATAATCTACCAATAGAATGCAAGCCATGGTGATTGGGGTCCCCCTTGTACCCACTAACCTCTACAAGCCCCTCTCCCACCTGCAAAAATCAGCCATATTTTGTCCTAGCTGTGTCAACACCGTTGGTGGGGGAAAGGGCCACCTCTCCCTTCATAGTTGTTCAGCCCAGGATAATGAATCTTCTAAGTTTTACCTTCACACAGAGATTATAAGATAAATGATACAAACATGGAACTGGATATGATATTAAGAGATGAATGTGATCACAGTACAAAGAAGTTTTATAATATACTTTCAAGGTGTGAAGCAGAGGACGAAGTGATTAAGAGTTCCGTGGTGAAATGGGTTCAGAATATTGGGTATACATTAAATCTCGAAAAATGGTAAAGGACCTGGAAAGAGTTAAAATTTACCAGTTGTCAAGATCTTAAAGAGAATTACTTGAAAATGCTACACAGATGGCACCTGACCCCAGCAAAGGCTGCTAAGATTTACAAAGGAGATAATGACAGGTGCTGGAAATGTAAAACAGAAAAAAAGATCCTTTTACCACTGTTGGTGGCTCTGTAAAAGGGCCCAATTATTTTGGAAAAATAGACACTCTGAAATTATTAAGATTACAAAAAATAATTTCCCAATGAAACCAGAATTTTATTTTTTCAACATGGTTAGCACAATAGAAGAATATGTTGGTAAGCAAAATAACAAAATGTTGTTATATATGATTACCAAAGCAAGAATCTTATATTCCAAAAAACTGCAAAAAGAAGGGACCCCTGAAATAGATGAATGGATAATGGCATTATATGATGTTGTGAAAATGGATAAGCTAACAATGTTCTTAAAGGAGAAAATTAGTGATAATTTTATAAATCAATGTAAAAACTTAACTGTTTATTTAGAGGAAAAATGGGGCAAAGTTTCCATACCACCCTTTAAAGATTGAATGACTAACGTTATGATTAAGGTTATATTGCAGGATATTTAGTAGTCTAAGGGAGGATCAGCTTACTGGAAAGAAAGAAGTTGAAGATTTTATAAAGCTTTGTATATACCAGGGATGGGCCAACTGAATCCTCGAATCCTTGGCAAGGATTTGAGATTCGCGAATCTGAATCCCTGTGCCAAAATAGGTAAACTGAACCTTTTGAATCCACCAACCAAACAGTTGAAAACCTGGGAGACCAGACACACAAGGGGAGATGGCAAGTAGGTGCGATTTTCCCTTGGAATAATTGTCAGGGATTCCAGGCAGGGAACCCTGGGAAAATGATCAGCCCACTGCAGAGATGTTGCATCATGCTCCAGCTGTGGGTAATTGCAAGGTTGCATAAGAAACTGGGGTCGTGTGCAGATGGTAGAGGGAGGTGTGCAAACCTCTACCTGATTGGTTGTAAATATGTATATAAGAAAGCAATCCCCAGTATGTATTTTGTCTGTTGACCAAACCGGTGTCTGGCACAAGCCTTTGTCCGTCTGTTCCATGTTGTGTATATAACGGAACGTTGCTACAAGATAAAGTGCCTCCTGTTTGGAAGAAACTCCTCCGTGTGTGAGTATCTTTACTGGGGAACAAGGCTGCTGCTGTTCGCTCGCTGACTTCTGGCTTTTCCACTGTATTTCTGTGGGGCTGAAACTCCTATCATCCCCCAACAGTGGTTATGGGCCCAGACCCAGAGTGCACAGCATCCACAGCGCACCTGTAGTTGTTTTCCCCTGGATACTGGGACTGTTTTTGACTGTTTGCCTGGCTCTCCGGTGCCTTGGGAGTCTGTGTTTTGGCAGAGAGACAGTTAATCTTCAGTCCGGAGCTCATCAAGGTCACTGCGGCCAGCTGCTTTGTTTGTTGAATTTTACTTACAAAGGCAGCAGTATGGCTGAAGGAGGTTATCTGCGTTTTGAAAAATTGACCAATGCTAATTATCAAAGCTGGCAAATTTATGTGAGAGCTGCTTTGACGAAGGAGAACTTGTGGAACATTTTGGAAAATGAGGGACAGCCCCCAGAAGGAGCAACTGCTGCTCAAATAGCAGCGGTCAGGGTTGCTGACGAAAAAGCCAAAGCAGTTATTTTGCTTACTCTAAGTCCTTCCCAGTTGATTCACGCTGCTGCTGCAGACACAGCATATCAGCTCTGGCAGGCTTTGAAGCGTGTTCATCAACCTTCCTCGTGTTTGTCCAAAATGCTATGGACGAAAAGGCTGTATAACACAAAGTTATGTCCCGGAAGCTGTGTGAGAGAGCACCTCATGCTGATGAAACAGCTTTTTCAAGAGACAGCCGCTAGGGGGGTAACTATCCCAGAAACGCAGAAAAGTTTTATTCTGCTGGGAAGCCTCACTAAGGAGTGGGACTTTTTGATGTACAGCCTGCAGGGTGTGCATGAGGAAGAGCTGACTGTAGACCTGGTAGCCGGGAGGATCCTGGAGGAAGTCCAACGTAAGCAGCGCTGCTACAGATGCAAGAGAGTTGGCCATCTCCAGAAGGACTGCAGAATGCCAGCACCGAGCAGAGGGAAGAAGACAGCCCAGAAGCAGAGGGGCGTGTCGTCACAGGCTGAAGGCCATGTGTTTGTGGCAAAAGAACAGTCTGAGAGTGGTGGGTGGTTGCTAGGCAGTGGTGCAACTCACCACATGGTGAACAATTTAAAGCTGTTGAATGATGTTACAAATGCAAATATAACAGCAATTTCCCTTGCAGATGGGGCACCAAGCAAGGTGCAGAAGATGGGTACTGCATATGTGCCATGCTTTGGTAAATCATTCAATAATGTGTTGTGTGTTACCAACCTGCAGAATTGTATTTTGAGTGTCTCCCAACTGACCAGTGAGGGTTACAAAGTGGTGTTTGAAGGGAAGAAATGTACAATAACTGAAAATGGTATGTTTTGTGCAAAAGGGATGAAAAAGCAGGGGTTGTACCACATGTTGCCCAAAGGAAAAGTGGCAAACGTTAACCCACTGAGTAACAAACCTCTACATGATAAGTGTGTACATTATCTCCACAGCGTGATGGGACATGCCAGCTACAAAAGTTTGCAGGAATTGGGAAAGGTATGCCCTGGGTTACAAGTCAGAAATTGCCCTAAGTTTCTAGATTGCTCTGTATGCAAAGGAGTTAAGGTAAAGGCTTACCCCATTGCCAAGAAAAGCAAGTGTGTCACCCAACGTCCTTTTGAGGTTGTACATGCAGATTTGGCTGGGCCATTCAAGCCAACTGAAGGGCAAAATAGGTATGTCCTGGTAATTGTAGACAGACACACCAGGTACTCCTATGTCTATCTACTGAAAGAGAAAAGTCAAGCAGCTGAAAAGCTCCAAGAGTGGGTAAATGCTGTTGAGAGGGAATTTCCTTACAAAGTAGCCAGTCTTGTATCAGACAGAGGGGGAGAATTCCTGTCCAATAGCCTGCAAGCCTGGATGCATAAGAAAGGCATAAGGCATAAAACCACCAACCCTGCATCTCCTGGGGAGGATGGTCTTGCAGAAAGAAGAATTGGGCTGGTAAAACAAATGAAGGACTGTATGATGGAGGATGCCCAAGCCCCAGCAGGACTTTGGGGAGAAGCAATAGTGACAGCAAACTACCACATAAACAGGATGTGGAGTTCAAGTGTGAAGCAAACGCCATATTACCTATTGTATGGTAGAGCGCCAAACCTGCAGCATCTACGTGTTTGGGGTCAGTTTGCTAGTGTGTATATTCCCCCAAGTTTCAGAAAGTCTGGAGAGAAGAAATCTAGACGGTTACGCTTTGTGGGATATGAAGGTAACAAATATAGATTCCTACACCATGCTGGCAAAATAGTGTATTCGAGAAGTGCAAACGTTGAAATCCATTCAGGATGGGAAAGACTACACTGTAACCAAGAGGTTTTGATTCCCCTGGGTAAAAGTGTGAAAAGTGGGAAAAGACTGCACTGTAATCAAGAGGTTTTGATTCCCCTGGGGAAAAGTGTGAAAGGTGTTCCCGAAATTCCTGAAAATGGAGGGGCAGTAATGTCCGATGAGGAAAAGGACAGTGTCCCGGATACACTTGAAAGCTCTGAAGATGGAGGGGCGGTGATGGCTGATGATGAAGAAGAAAGTACTGAGGAAAGTACTGAGGAGGAGAAGCCAGAAGTCTCACTCGACATCACACCAAAGAGTTCAACACCGCCACCTAGTGCTGAACCTGTATTTAGGGTCAAGCAAGAGCCTCGCACTGAGGCCAGCACTAGTTCCAGCAGTAGTTTCAGTAAAAGTGGGTCAGGAAGCACCCAACTTGCTGAGTCAGGAAGTAAAGTTATGCTCATCCCTAAAAGGTCAGGAGGAGGGTACTTTGTTGTCCCGTGTGACTGAAGCAGAAAACTTACAGTGTAGGACTACATTGGGGTATAGTATCAAAATGTGAGGCAAATGATCCAGGATGGGATTTTGTGCTTGCAGTATTGTCCATCTGTGGATCTGCTCACAAAGGCATTTCCAGTAGTAGGCCATGAGAAGGTGGCAGGTAAACTGGGCCTTGCCACCAGAGTGTAAGGTGGAAGATGAATTGTACCCTTGAATGTATGTACTGTATGTATTATGGAATATGTATTGCAGGACATGTATGGATTGTGAAAATGTCCTACACAGTGACCTGACCATTTTGGAGAGGATTGTCAGGGATTCCAGGCAGGGAACCCTGGGAAAATGATCAGCCCACTGCAGAGATGTTGCATCATGCTCCAGCTGTGGGTAATTGCAAGGTTGCATAAGAAACTGGGGTCGTGTGCAGATGGTAGAGGGAGGTGTGCAAACCTCTACCTGATTGGTTGTAAATATGTATATAAGAAAGCAATCCCCAGTATGTATTTTGTCTGTTGACCAAACCGGTGTCTGGCACAAGCCTTTGTCCGTCTGTTCCATGTTGTGTATATAAGGGAACATTGCTACAAGATAAAGTGCCTCCTGTTTGGAAGAAACTCCTCCGTGTGTGAGTATCTTTACTGGGGAACAAGGCTGCTGCTGTTGGCTCGCTGACTTCTGGCTTTTCCGCTGCATTTCTGTGGGGCTGAAACTCCTATCATCCCCCAACAATAATAATGGCCTTTGCTAACAATTTCAGAAATTACATCTGCGGTTGTATTCTAATATATTTAAACTGAACATTTAATATTTAAGTTCAGCATTATTTTCTGTGCTGATCAATGGCATGCATAAACGCTGGGATCAGTGGGTCTGATGCCTGTCAGAAGTATTGGGGCAGAGGGCAAGGCCACACAATCTCATCCAGTGATTGCCACATGTAGGCCAGTGTACCTCCTTCCACAAGACCAGTGCCTTGTTGTAAACCTATTGCTAGAATAGGATGAGAAGTGAAGTGTCTGTCATGGTTTCTCATGAGCCACATGACAAACCACATGTAGCAGAAAGGAAAAATCATTTTTAAAAATTGGTGCCTCTAGGACCCACCAAAGGCTTGATTGGCTGGAAGGTACAGTCATCTTGAGATTTCAAGGAAGCTGAAAGATTCCTTTGCATAGCTCCCTTGTGAAGCTCTTTCATACACAATTCTGGGATTTGTAGTTTTACCAGGTGTCACAGCCTTTTCTGCCAAAGTATGCTGGTGCATCATCAAACTACAAACCCCAGTATGCCATAAGGAGCTATGTAAAGAAAATTCAGTTTTGACCTGGATTATCTCTGTACTGTAGTATGTGGCCCTGTTTACACAGGCAAGAAAGTATGGGATTAATCCACGTTTTCCTGTCTGTGCAGAAAGGGCCTTCATGTCATTTTCAATCTGGGGAGATCCTGAGGCAAAACTAGGACAACTGTCCTGGCTAGATTTTTTCAGAGGGAGAAGCCTTTGCCTAGGCTTTTGCTAAGGCTGAGACAGTGTGTCATGCCCAAGATTATCCTTGTTTCCCTTGCTTTTTAAACTCAGTTTTAAAAAAGGATTCAAAAGATTTGAGATTCATGAGATTCGTGGATCCCCAGAACCTTCCAGGGATTTGGATCTGGTTTCAGATTCAGAAAATTCTGGATTTGTCCCATCGCTAGTATATACACATATATTTTTTCCCTTTTCTATTGTATATAACACATTTGTAAATTTCTATTCACCAAACTAAAATTTATTTTGTGGGGAAAAAAAACTAAAAAAAAAATAACCTTCTCATGAAAGACTCCACTAGAGCAAATGATATATGTGTTAATGAATAGTACTAAAGTTCTTGAATTGGAGGAGGTTTAATATACCATTTGCTTCACCTCCTTTCTCTGTGTATGAAATTCAGAGCCAAAGCATCCCTGATGGCTGATGAGTAATTGATTCCACTGTTGTACCACTCTTACGGTTAAAACAGTTCTCTCAATGTTCAGTCAAAATGTACACTTCTGTAACTTAAACCTACCAGTTCTACTCCCAAATGTGGAGAAAAATTATCTATTCTACATGAGAACACTTCATGTAGTTGAACACCTATGATTTTGTCACCTGCAGGCTAAACGTTGCATTCCATAGTTGGCTATGAAGAGAGAGTTGTGGGATCTATTTATATTTAAGGTCTATCTTTTTGGTTCATAGAATCATAGAATCATAGAGTTGGAAGAGACCACAGGGGCCAGCCAGTCCAACCCCCTGCCATGCAGGAACACACATCAAAGCATTCTCAACAGATGGCCATCTAGCCTCTGCTTAAAAACCTCCAACGAAGGAGACTCCACCACACTCCCAGGCAGCATATTCCATTGCTGGACAGCTCTGACCATCAGGAAGTTCTTCCTGAGGTTCAGGTGGAATCTCCCTTCCAGCAGCTTGAATCCATTGCTCCTTGTTCTGGTCTCTGGAGCAGCAGAAAACAAGCCCGCTCCCTCCTTGACATGACATCCCTTCAAATATTTAAATATGGCTACCATGTCCTCTCTTAACCTCTTCTTCTTCAGACTAAACATACCCAGCTCCCTAAGCTGTTCCTCATAGGGCATGGCTTCCAGAGCCTTCACCATTTGGTTGCCCTCCTGTGGACATGTTCCAGCTTGTCAATATCCTGCTTGAATTGAGGTGCCCAGAACTGGACACAGTATTCCAAATGAGGCCTAACCAATGCAGATTCAAAACATTCAAGGTTACCATTGATCACAGAAGAACTATAAGAAAACTAATGGTAAGTTAAACTAACATTTATTTTATTTATTCTCAACATAACATGTTATACATGTTGTCAATGTAATGAAATGAGAACCATGTACATTCAAACAAATATCTGTGCAAAATCTAGTCATCATACTGATGGTCTCCAAAATGTATAATAAATTACTAGTGATTAACATATGGAGTAATGTTATAAGACTATAAAAAAGTTTTATATACAAAGTTCACATATTCAAAATTTATGCTGAAGTCCTAAAAAATGTTGTCTAACTTTAGTGAAACTCCACTGAAAATAACACACCTTTCTTGGTAACATTGGACTCAAAATGGCTCATAAACTGTTTCTTGCCAGACCAATTGTACTTGAAAAAAGTACTGAGAAACATACAAAATCTTTTATTGCTAGTAGAGGAACTGTTTTATTCATCTTGCAAGCTCACAAAGTTTGATCTGATAATGAAGATATTTGCATGAAGCATTTTGGATTCTCTTTAATTCATTGTCTTTCAAAGCTATGAGACACCTAGTCACTCATATGTGTACTCAAGGATGAGCAGCACAGATTACAATGAAGCTTTCCCCCTAAGATATTAAGAATAGGACTATGACCTTCAATTCAAACTAACCAGGATGATAAGGTGACATTTAGAAGCTGATGGTACTCCCCCTCAGCAACATGGTTTCTCCAGAACTGCATGGCTGAGCAACCAAACACATAAACCAAGCCCATGCTTACCATCCCAGTGACTAACTACAAAATAAAGCAAGTTAATTGTAAGATACAATAGATGAGACAAGTTTGTTCTAGGACAATGTCAATTGAGGGAGCACTGCTCCGCCACCTTAGCTAAGTGTATAGTCCAATTTGACCTCCAGTCAATAAAAATACCATACACGTACAAAATATATAAAAACAATCAGCATTAGATCTTGCATGGGACAATTTACAGAGGACCAGTGCTAGTGTCAACCATTCAACAGTAGGTATTTTACAACACTCTATATTTCCATTGGTTTAATCTTCTCAGCATGAAAACCAGCTGTTGGCCTTTTTGGTCTGAATAACCCTCTTGGTGTTAGGATCAAATTCATATTGGTTTGTGCCCCTGAAGAAGTACAATAAGCCTAGAATGAGAAACAAAGAAAAAAACAAAGTCAAAAGAATACATGCGCATACAGTGAGTTAGAGAGAGAAATACATACAAGGCAAGACAAGGCAAGAAGGGTGAAAATCCAAAATTTTCAGAAATCATAGCTAATACAAAATGTGTGTCCTGACAAATGGTTTATGGTTCATATCACTTCCCTGTTATTTGAGGAACAAGTTAGAAAGAGGTAGCAGATCAGGAAAAGGAGAGAAAAAGGAGGAGCTATTCAAAACAAAACATTCACAATCCAGAAAGAGACAAAATTTCTCAAGTGCCTGCATTAAAATGACCAACATGTTTGAGTCTTCTCAGCTGTTTCCGGAGCATACCAACTGTTTTATGAGTCTGGCCATTATGAAGGAATTACTTTTCTGAAGCATCCTGATGAATACAGATATTTGGGGGAATTTTGTTTTTTTCTTGGCTTTGTTTCTGAATATTAAGGTGGAAAGGTTTGTGCCATTATACTGTCAAGTATCAAGCTATTTACTCTTTCTACATTGCACTGAAATGGATTAGAAAGAGTTGTTGGCAAACAGCAGTTCAAGTTCACTCTAAGTTGGCACAACGCTTCTGGATCTTTCTGCTCATCTCCAGATTAGGGGATACAAACATAGCTGAAGCCAGAACTAATGTGTAGCACACATTTTGACTCATGGTTTAAATTAACACATTAAAATCTGCCATGTTTGATTTGAAAATCCCACCTTGGTCATTATTACTGTACCTTTACACTGTTACAAATTTGTGTGCCTTGGTTAGTATCAACAAGGCTATCTTACAGTTTTGCCTGATTGACGGTTTAACAGGGAGGCTCTGAATTTGAATACAAAGAAGGATCACACCTCAACAGGAAATAGCAGCTTGTGAAAGGTCCACAGAAGCAGATGTGCCTGTTTCATTCCCACTTCCCCTCCATATACTTGATGATCATGCCTAGAAGCATCTTATACCACTTTACAACCCTAAAGATACACAGTCTCATCTGATATCAGAAACCAAGCTGGTACTTGCATGCGGAATCTCCTGGAAATACCTGGGGACTTCAGGTAGGGCTATGAAAAAAAAAATACTACCTGAATTCCTGGAGATCATGGTTTCCAGTCAGAGCTGACTAGACTAAATAAATAGTATAGTCTGATTCAATATAAGGCAACCTCATGTTCCTAAACTCCTTTCACAGTTTCCTGTTGCAATTCAGAAAGGTAAAAATGGAATGGATGGGTCCAGAGATGTTGGGGCTGAAGCTGGCAGGTACAGCTTTGTTTTCGCCAAGGGAATGACCAAAAAGCGCTAGGGAAGAGTGAATATGCCTGCTAAGTGATTATCTCAATTTTCATGGGTGATTATGAGAAGGTTTTCCCAGTGCTAAAGATAGCAGCCTCACTTGTGGAAACAACCTGACATAAGTTGAGAAGGAAACCTCATTTCATTATTTTTCTACATCTCTGGGTGGAGTTTTTATCCACACTAGTAAATGAAGGAGAAACAAGTGTAAACAGAAAACATAGGCACTTTGATCCAGATCATGGAGAGAATCAGTATCAGGACAGCATTTTCCAAGTCTGTTCATGTTGTCTTTATTTCCCTTTAGTTCTCCTTGGGAGAGAGGATACTTACCATTGTGCTGAAAGGCAGCATCAATTTTCCCATCAACACCTGGGAAGTCATCTCTTATCTTTCTGGGTTTCTTTTCCATGGTTTGGGTTCTTTCATCATAACTAAGCAAACAAGGAAGGAAGAAATTTGTAGAAAAACTAACCAATTTTGTGGATTTTGTTTTCCTTCAGAATCTACCACTTTAGACGTTAAACCTGTGAATCCTGAGCCATTGGCCTCATAGACCTGTTTTTGTGCATTATTTGAGGACAACATCAACCAAAATGAAATCTATGTCCAACCCTGCTATTGGGAATACTGGCACAATTGCCACTGACAGCAGATGCTAGGTGATAAAGAGGGGAATGTGGCTTAACTCCCTGGTTGTTCCACTTGGTTTGAGGACAAAGTAATTTGAGTCCAGAGAACCGCTACTTCATGCTCAAAGAGGGCCTCCTCCCCTAAGGATTGGCTTGGGACATGGTCCTATCACCGCTACTGACAGAGTTTCAACTCCCACTCTAACTTCAGATGGGGGTTTTTCTTCAAGAGTGCAGAGAGGGAGGAAATGATTACATTCGCTGTTTCCTGTTTATTATTTTCCTTCATTTCATCAGGCACTACTTGTTAGCTGGTTGCATAACAAGCAACACCTGCTGAAATTCTCTCTTCTACACAATCATTAAAGGAACAGGAGCCTCTCCAGTTTTTACTCTAGCAACCATAGGGACATTATACAAAGACAAGTTACTAATCCCTCTTGGTTGAACCAGGGCCTTTCATGTTTATTCAGATTGTTGCTTTGCCCTGCCATTAGGCAAAGTGAGGCAAAACGAGGTAGTCAATACTTCCATCTGAGCTTCATGGTCACATCTTTCTTTTGGAGAATGGAGCTGTGTACACCACTTAGACTGTCCTGCGCATCCTAAACTAGTCTGCTGCCCTTGGGTGTGCTGGTGGACCTTATCCTAATATTAATGTTGAAGTGTGAATGCTAATCTGGCCAGTTGATGTATATGGAAAGGAGGGGTTCCACTTACTACTTTATACAAATATTTTCATCTTGCCCTTTTATCATAAGATCTCAGGGTGGTGAAGAGATAAACCAATATAAATCATTCATACAACAACAAATTAAAATAAATCAATAAACAAGATAAAATGCATGACACAATTCCAACAAGTTAAAAGAATTTTAGAAAACTAAAAGAGTGCATGCTTGAAAGTAAAATAGCCCTCAAAGGTTTTAATAAAAAACAATGCCTTGACCTGGCACCCAAGACAAACCAGTGTGGGCTCCTTTCAAGCTTCCGAAAGGAAAGTGTTCAACAAGTGTGGCACAAAAGTTGGGAAGGCCCTCTTCTGTGCCCCCTGAGGGTATTGCCCCCACTGAGGGGACATAGAAGATGGTCTCTCCAAGAGATCCTTGGGCAGGGAAAGGCACTATATGCCATGCAGCAAAATGACTTAGGTCAGACCTGACTTTTTCCATATGAATGCAATCCTAACTCACCAAGATGCTGAAGACACTAGATCAGCTGAAGCTATGTTGAATCCAACTCCCTTCCATCCCTTAATGCTGGAAAGTACTTAAAATTACTCTGGTCCTAGCCTAACCTTATGCCAGCAAAAATGACTATGTCCCTGGGCTGGGAAAGGCTTGGATCTGGCATCATTCAATTCTTCTTTTGCTCCTCACCTTTCTTGACTCTTCAGCTGTCTGAATTCTGTGATCAGCAAGCAAAAAGGGGTTGTGCTAACATGAAGGCAGTTCTTTTGGTCCAGCTCAAGAGGTTTCTACCTATTCCTGACTCCTTGCAGCTGGAGTATCTTTTGAGTTATGATTGCATTGTATGTCTCCAACCACAAATCTGTCTGAATGAAGATGTCTGGACAGGCATCTGAATATATGTTTATAACTTAATCCTAGGAACAATATCTGGAGAATATTCTGCTCTGCAGACCTTCCTGAAATGAATAGAATTTGAACATCTCAACTAAAGTGGTGCCACTTGTTGCTAAGCAATGCCATATCTTGAGGAACTGGGTTGTTGTTATTGTTGTTGTTGTTCTTGGCTGGAATTCACAATCATGGTTATGAATGTGTAACCTAAAGTTCATCACTGATTCATATCATGATCTCTATGTATTCAGTAGTGTAGGGAATACATAAGGATTGTAAAAGTCCTTTGGTCCTGTACAGTCGAAGGCTTTCACGGCCAGAATCCATTGGTTCTTGTGGGTTTTTTCGGCCTTTGAGATCATGTTCTGGTTGTATTTTCTCCTGACGTTTCGCCTGCATCTGTGGTTGGCATCTTCAGAGGAATGGTGAATTGGTGAATTTTAACAGGAAAGAGGAGACTCGGAAGGTCAACAAAATTTGGCTGCCAGTCTTGAAAAACACCAAAATCAAAACACAAAAGGTACAAACGAGCCCTAATGAGCCCCACCTGGGCTCAGGAAGTGTCCCTCCAGGAACAAGCATTCAATACACATGATAGGACTATTATGCTAATTGCTCCCTCCCCTCTGGGGTAGGAGACTGGCATATATATTCTCCGCTCCACTTCCAATTCACCATTCCTCTGAAGACGCCAGCTACAGATGCAGGTGAAACATCAGGAGAAAATACAACCAGAACATGGTCTCAAAGCCTGAAAAACCCACTAGATCCCTTGGTCCTGACTTAGCAGTCATCAGCTGCTCTGAGCGATGGGTATCTGTTCTCCCAACAATCAGGATGTAGCAGACTGACAATTCCATTCCACTCCTGGGAGCGATCTCTGGTGCAAGGAGGAATTGCAAAAGAGACCCCGCTGCTGATTGTTGCATAGCAGATCGTTCATAGGAGGGGATAACAACCTCATTATGATGTGTCCCAATCAACAGGAGAACAGACTCCTGTCAGTCACACAGACTGCTGCCCAGTAAGGGAAGATGGGGGGATTTAGACCAGCAGATGCTCCTTAAGTGTACTTGAGTGTACTAAATAGCTGAGCTGGAATTTTGGCCATTATTCTTTTTAACAACAATAGCAACAGCAACAAACCAACAAGTTTAAGTATGTAATACTTTCCAACACCACAATTTTCAAGTCTTTTCAAGTCACCCTTGGCATTATTTCATACCTCCAGTATTTGTCAGAAGAAAAGTAGTATGTTCGTTTTTCATTAGCATTGTAAAATGCTGCATCAATTCTCTTGACATCTTTTGGAAAACCCAGGCTTTGGATACGCTTGGGATACCCAGAAAGCTTGTATTCACCTCTCACCACCCAGAACTGGTTACCTGTAATGAAATAGGTTATAGAAAGTATTTTAACTGAGACATATCAATGGTGGCCCCAGGAAAAAAAAATACATTGGAGAACAAACAGAAAGTACCATGTGGATTTCTTGGAGGATGGAGAGCACAAACATAGCATAAGTAGAAATAAAACTGACAACAATAAATGGTTTAACTACATAGGATGTAAAACTTAATGCATCAGTGAGTTAAAGGGAAACTGAGGCTTATCATCATATGTCTTATCTCATTAATTGTATTGCAGGCAAAGAAGATAAGAATCCCACAATCCTAACAGAAATGCAAACAAACAACCTAAGTAAAATGGAAGCAAACAACAGAAAACACTCCAAAAATGCAACAGGACAGCATAAGGAACCATAAAAGAACTGCGAGTCAAAAGGAGGCACTTGTTTGGGGGTATGTGCTTTCTGTTTCATGTGTCATCACCTGCACCACTTGTGCATGTTTGAGTCAAAACATATGACACACAATGGCCACAATTCACTTAGGAACATATGCATGGTTAAGTCACACTGCACATGCAGGGTCAAAAAAAGTTACCATTGTGCAATGGATATATTCTGTCCATAGAGCATTGTGGTTGTGCAACCTGTACATTGCATTGTGTTTTTGCATGGTGGCTGTTCATTCTGTACTAATATTGTTATTGTGGATTGCAGCAGTGCATCCTGTACTTTGCACTGAGGTTGGACATTGTGTATTGTGCATTGTACAATGACATGTCATTTACATACAGGCTATCCTTGCTTTTGTACATCTGAGGAATTGTATCAATAACAAAAAAAAATGTAGTTTGTCTTCTCTATTGCATATCAGTCTGGTTCATAAAGAGAGTGCAGCAGGAATTCCAGAAATTTCTGTTGTAGATTGGGTTTATGGCATGTATATGGTTTATTATATGGATAGTACACTTCACTGTATGAACTTGGAAATATTATATATTTTATATGTGTATTGTTCTTTCTTACAAGATTGTAAAATTGCTATATATATATATATATATATATATATATATATATATATATATAATATATATATATAATGTATGTATGTATTCATTCATGTTTGTTTTTAATATAGTCTCTGAAGGCCAATTAATTTATAAACAGGTCAAAATGTTTTGGGCTTTTTAAAGAATAAACTTGGACCATCCATAAGCATATGGAGCCTAATCTCCTTTTTTTTTTTTTTTGCTGGTGCCATACATGCCGTACAATGTTGCTATTCTGTATAGAGGCCTATGTCTCAATCCTTTTACTATAGCAGTGTTTGTTATCAAAGCAGCTACTTCTATTTTATTGTACTTTGTTTTGCTGCTATCTGTTTCTAGGCTTCAGAATGGGCTAGAAGCCAAAATGAATAAGTAATGAATAAGTACATAACTGTATGCAGTGGAGAGAGCCAGCACTGGATTACAACCATGGAGACCAGAGTTTGATTCCCGGCTTGGCCATGGAAACCCACTGGATGACCTTGGGTGTGTCTCTCACACACTCAGCCCCCAGAAAACCCAGTGATCAGTTCACCTTAGGGTCATAGTAAGTCAGAAATGACTTGAAGGCACATGACGACACCAACATTTTTAAAAAGTTGTGCATTTACCTTTAAACAGAAGTGTCTGATCTTTATCATTATTTTCAGAAGCAGCATCAACACCAGTTGCTAAAAATGACCAGAACTGAGAAATCAAGCTAAAGTCAATCTGTGCATATCGAGGATGCTTTCGCCAAAAATGCCTGTAACAAAATATATCATTATCATGTTTTTACGTGTCTATGAAAAGTATATTCATTTACTTTTGAAGAACACAGTGATTTTTCCCTATTACATAGAGAAGGGAGGAGTTTAAAAAAAGAGAGAGAAAAAGAAAAAATATGACGTGATATCATGGAAATAGAACTTGGAAAGTTACTTTTAAGAATCTAATGACAATCTGCAGACATTAAGAGCAATTGGATCATCTTACCACTTCTCAGTTGTGGATGTTTTCAGAAGATCATTGTATTAATTTGTTATAAAAGCCACTTTGCAGGCTCTGGAAATACCAGAGTGCTATGGGGACATTGAATTAGAAGAATAGGATATGATTTGGTTATGGGAAATTTTATTCAAGGTACAATGCAGAGAAGGTCAGTCATATTTAAATCTGATTGAAATCAGTGGAGCAACCTAGTTGTGCCTAATAAACATTCCACTCATTTTGGCAGGACTTGACACAGCAATTTTTTTTTTTTTTTGCATTAAAGCTAAAGACTTTGACAGGATTGCAACAAGTCAATATGTGCAAAAAAGACACATCACATATCAAGTTGTTTAAAGAATTAAAGAATTCTGAGCATGCCAAAGCCTTTGGTGGTGGTCTTTTTACCCTTTATTTGCATGTTTAATCAAATCCAGAGTCTTCATTTTGAAACAGAGAGCCAGCTTAGTATAGTAGTTTGAGTGTCGGACTAAGATCCTGGAGACTAGTTTTTGAATCTCCCACTCAGATATGGAAAACCACTGGGTGATCTTGGGAAATTCATACTCTCCCAGCCTTAGGGGAAAGCAATGGTAAAATCCTCTCTGAACAAATCTTCCCAAGAAAACCCTGTGATAGGTTCACCTTAGGGTCACCAAAAGTATAAAACAACTTGAAATCACACAACAATAAACTTGAATCAATGTTCTAGGGACATCGCAGTGTGTTGCTCTCAATTCCACAGTAGACTTCCAATCTATGTTTTCACTGTGTTACTTTCTTCTGGAGGAAGCTCACATGATTACATAGTCTTTTATTAAGCATGTAATTTTTCATTCATTTTCTTCTTGAAGGAAGCAATGGGAAATTTTCACCATTTTTATTGAGCTGCAAGAAAGTTTACACTTTGGGACTATTCACAGTTTGGAACTAATTCAGCACAAAATTCACACACAGCATTTTTCCTGCAGAAAATAATATTATTCCACAGAAATATGATTTTATGTGCTGAAAATGCTGTAGCTGGTAATTTATTCTGTGCAAAATCCACACATTTTGTTTGTGTGTGTGCAGAATAAATCCTGCAAATCACAAAATTAGCATTTGCTGTCCAAAACAACCATCCATATTTTTTTTTGCAGAATAAGTCCAGAACTGCAAAGATTCTCATCAGTTCAGCTTTCTGAACATTCGAGAAATGTGTTTTTCAACCATTATCCAGATAGTTTGAATATTGTTTCCACACCCATCTTCTGTACACACATTTAAAATCCTAACCCAATTTTCTAATCTAAAAATCTAATCTAATTTTCCTTCTGATGTGTCAGGTTTTGCTGGATTAGTTATGTATTTATATATGATCAGACACATTCACTCATGAAAGCCTCCAGTCATGAGCAGTCTGAAGTGATATTCCTCAAGCCAGTTAGAATTATGCCATATTTGAGAATCCTCAGTAAAGTTGGGAGTTCCAAATCCACATGCAGTTCTAACACTGTTCAGGCATTTTTAATCACACTTTCTGGAACATGGGGGTATGGAAGCACTGAACCCTACACCACTCTACTGTTGCTTTCTTCACATGGAAAATTATGCATCTAAAGAGGAGCAGAGAAGTTCCTTTTTGCTTGCAGGCTGTCTATATGAGTGAAAACCTGTTTCTTGCTTGTGTAGAGAGCGTCCATGGGAATTGCAAGCTCTCCTCTCCTGACATGTTGCTTTCTACTTGTCCACACTTTCCACTTTCCACTTGAGGAAAGCAACAGCAGAAGAGGTAGGGCTGGGTGTGCCTCTGCTCCTGCAGTCTAGAAACATAGTGAGACATAGTTGAATGAGGCTTCTTTATCCATTGAATCTCAGCAGATGTCAGTGGTTAATGAAACATTCCCCTTGTTCTCCACGAAATGGGGAGCAGGGGATGTGAAGATCCTGGTCTGATTGAAGATTAGGCACTTACTTGTTTTTAAAGAACAATATTTCTCCCCGAAAAGGAGTGACAGCATCAAATGTCAAACGAGGATCACAAGCTGTTGGTAATGCAGGTCGGTTTGGCTGGACAGGTGGAAAGAGCTCATCCTTCTCCGGTGGGTCTTGAGTTGGGTTAATTGGTGGCCCTAAAAGAAATTGAAAAGCATAAAATCAGCATAAAGGAGCCTTCTTGATTTGAATAGCTATATAAACACACTTTGCAAATGTCTGAATATTCAGGAATAACAGCTCTCGGACTATATTTTGAAATGGCAATATATATGAAGGTTGCTGCAATGTTAGCTATACAAGACTGTGTTAAATGATTTTTTTGGTAACACAAAAATGACAAGATTTTTTAGTTTTGGTTTTTAGCTTTTAGCAGAGGTTAATAAATAGTTTTGTTATTGGCTCAATCCATGGCATCACCAGGCCACTACTATGGGACATAATTTAAAAAAAAAAGAATGTTGGCAAACATAAGGTAGATGTAACAAGCATTTTGGAAACCATAAGGCCATGATTAGCAGGATCAGGGAGATCATTTTTGCAAGAATCTATGTTGGAAAATTAAAAGTGGCATGATATGGGCTCCAAAGCACCAGGATAAGATTTGCAGAGAGCACATGGTGGATTTTCTGCCTAACAAAGGCAAAGAACTCAGAGAAAGAAAGAGAGAAAGAAACTGTTCTGAGATGCCTTGTTGTTGTAGTAACTTGCCATCAAGTTGACCTCAATTTATAGTGACTTTATAAATGAGAGACCCCCAAGTTTCCCTATTTTCAACAGCTATGTTCAAGTCTTGCAAATTCAGGGCTGTTACTTTGTCAATTGAGGCTATCCATCCTTATCTGAGATGCTTAAGAACACGAAAACATAGAAAGCTCTATAAGAGGACACATCCCCAATGCAACCTATTGTGACAAATATTAACTGTATAAGAGTCAAGACACTGAGTTGATTCTCTCCTTTCCTTACTGAAAGTGCTAAAACCAACTTGATGTCAGCAAAGTTGTCAATGTTTATGGATTGCTTTTAAGTTTGCTTTGTTATACTTTGTGAAGTGTTCTGCTTATTACAAAAACAAAAAATGGGGAAAAATCAGTTAACTTCCACTTCATATGCTTGAGAGTATATTATTTAAGATGATAAATATTCTTTAAATTACCATAGAGGTACTGAATGCCTTCAATATCATCCCGAGCTAGGATGTTTTGACTGTGTTCTGGATGCCTATACACCGGGAACATCACAGCATTAGGATCCTTGGAATGGTAGAGTCCCAGTGAGTGTCCAAATTCATGAGCAGCAACAAAGAAAAGGTTGGAACCTAAAAGGAAAGCAAGAAGTGGATCACGATATAGATTTGTACACTGAAATCGTACATGGGCCTAGAGTCTAGTGAGCATCATGACAGTCCTCAACCATCTACTTATACCATTGCTAGAAGGGGACAAGAGAGCTCCCTTGTCCCTATTCTTTACCAGTGCATAAGAACAATCAGGGAGCATGCCAGGAGATGGTGTCTATTCCCCTGGCAGTGGTGTAGCTTGGCGCGAATAGGGTAGGGATGGAGGTGGAGGTGTGGGGGCGTTGCTACTGCCCATGTGGGTGGGGCTATGGCACACATGGGTGGGACTACGGCATGCAGAGAAGGGGCTATGGCACACGGGGGGGTGACAGCATGCAGGGGGGCAGACAAGGATTGATGGCACCCCAAAAATTGCCACCCAGGGCACACCGTCCCCCTCGTCCCCCCATCCCTACGCCACTGTCCCCTGGCCATTGATGTGACACAAGGCTCTGCCCTGATTCATTTTGGCTGCTCTTGCACACCTAGCGGAGGAGCAGGCCCTCCTTTAAGCATAAGACTGCTCTACTTTTCCTGGGTATTTGAAGACAGCTAGAATGAATGTGTTTCAGGACAGGTGGAATGAAGGGACCAGTTGGCAGGAGAATGGAACCACATTCAGAAGCCTCCTGATACACCGGAGGTGACACTGTGATGCAGGGAGGTACAGGATATTCCCTTGCTCAACATCACATGCCAGTACAATCAACAGTTACACCAGCATATATCACCAATAGAATATTGACCGTAAAGTTAACACTACTTTGGTTATTGCTTTCATGTTGCTTCTACAATTTTTTTAAAAAAAGATTTTTTAAAAAATACAGCAATGGATGAGATCTATCCATGCATTTAATGCAGGGGTAGGCAAAGTGCCTGCTGGTCCCCAACATTGTTTTTTTGGCCCCCTAGTTCCCCGCGGGGGATCAAAAAATACTGCAAAAAACTTTTTTTGCAAGTTTTTTTTTTTGGAAAAAAATCCAGCAAAAAACAGGTTTTGCTTCTCCCAGTGACTTCCAAGAGTGGTAATTTTGGAGCAAACAGGTTGGTGGCCCTGAAGACTTGGAGGCTCATACCTCAAAACTGACCTCAGAAGTCTAAACATACCTCAATTACCCAAACTTCTGACAAAGTAGCTCCTTTTTACAAAGTCTTTCTATACCACCAGTCTGTCCTCTGTTTGTTTGGAAGGTTTTTTTTCCTTTTTTTCTTTGTAGCATAGGCATTCAAGGGATGATAAAGCAGCACTGAAGCAAGCAACACAGATTTTTGGTGTCAGGTTGGAGCAGCGTGTGTGCAACAAACATACCCTGAAAGCTTGAGCTGGGAAAAAGTGAGATTCTGTTCTAGCTGTAGCCATGTACGTGCCTGACTGCAATAGGCTGACTGCAATAGAAGCTGTTTCCAGAAATCCTTATTGAGCATGAGTGAACAGGAAAAGAGAGCTAGAAGGGGAAAGTAGATGAACTTGTTGTACTAGCTACTGTCCGGCATGCTTTGAAAAAAGCATAGTCGTATTCATTTGGCCACCAACATAGAAAAAATAAGAAAATTGGAAGCTGGTGAAAGATAAAAAGATCATTTCTAGATGCATTTAGAAGATGCTTTCAAGCGGTCTCTAAAAATCTCAAAATGTTTTATTTATGCAAGACTGACCTGATCGAGTTGTTTCATTTCAACTACTCATCTTTTTTCTTGTGGTGCAAGTAGCTATTCCTATTCTGTCCACACTATTTCTGCCCTGGTACCAACTTTTATGTTAAAGAAGTCATGCCCAGGAATATATTGACCACCGTTAATCTGTATGTACCCAGTTACTTCCTTTTTTTTTTTTAAATCATTTGCTCAGGTTGTTAGTGGAATTTTGCGTGGTGGAGCTTTCAACCCCACCCATGTTGCCCACTCTTGTCTTAATCAATGAAATACCAACATTTGCTACCTTCCTTTTGAATTGTAATCTCATCAGCTCTTGTTGCCAAGAAAAGTAACTTGTCATGAGTAACTGTATTCCTTGTAACTTATTGCTTCCAAGCTCCAAGGGATATCTAAAAATATATATTTAATATGATAAAGGAAAGTTATTACTATGAATTCTATTTTTAAACATTACCATCTAAGCCATGACTCCATTTTTCATCCTCGTCGAAATGGGCATCTCCTCCAATACCACTGCTAGGGGCATAAGCATGGGCAACAGTGCCCCCAGGTCCATCAAAAGGATTGAAATCTCCATGCTCTGCATAAGAAGAAACACAAACATTTCTGTTTTTGCCGTTGAGATTAATTTTAGCACTTGAAATATTATTTGATGACAGCACATTTTTGACTTAAGTTCCACAGCTGGGATTAACCCAGTATCCACTCATGCTTGAGCACCACTGACAGAGACCCCTCATCTTAGAAAAAAGGAAATTATGATTTTATGAAGAGAAAGAATACATGCATTGCACCGGATATTATAACCCTTAGAATAGCTCCTCCGAGTTATCTGACCTTGGACATACTTTAGTTACTTGCAAAGGTGCTGGGAATGAGCTTGTGCCTTGCTGATTTTTTTTGTCCACTGCATCATTACCCCACAAAGAACAACCAGCTAAAATTCTTTGTTCAGAAATGATTAGCACAAGTCTGCAAACTGTTATTCAGACCTGTGTATGCATTAAACCTGAAAAATATATTTGTTAAGAGTTACATGAAAGTATATTAATAGTCTGTTCTTAATATGCAGTTTATTGTTCTTTGGTTGACTAGAGTTTGTACTGGCCAATAACTGACTTTCTTTTTTATATTATTGTTATTTACTTTGCAATTAGCCAATTTTGCAATGGATGTTAAAAACAATTGACAATACTGCTGATAAAGGCAAAAACACATGCCACATAGAGCCTGGGCCCCCCTTCTGGACTGCTTGAGTCTGGTAATTTGTACTGGCCTCCTCACCACCATCACCAACCCTGATTAGTTACTTAATTATATGCAAGGACCTATATAAGTGATTACAAGTCTTAGATACAAGCTGGAAAAAAAGGTAACACAACTCAACTAACATTTCCTGCTTACTTGGTATAGGTTCTTGCTCCCAGTTCCCTCTCACTGCCAGGCAGAGCACTGACCCACATGCCTTTTGGGTGAGAGAGGGCAGGAAAGTTCTGATCACACTATCCTTTTAAAGTTGAGATGAGGAAAAAAATTCATTGGACTTGACAGTCCTCATGAAAGCAGCATTTTAGAATCTTCTGAGATTTGTTTGAAGAAAATTCACTTCTTGGGTAGAACATTCACAGAGGTACAAGACTTTTTAGAGAAATAATGTGCACACAAAGTACTGTATATTTTTAAAAGCAAACAACTAAAATGTGCATAATTGAAAAAAAATATTCACAGAAATGCACTGCCTCAAGGGGGAAAGTGCACACATGAAGCAAACTGTGGAAATAAATGTGTGGTATGTGTCAAAAGAACTGTGAGAATTTCAGTGTGGAAAAGCAACACAAAGTCTGACAACCTGAGGTGAAGAAAAATGATAGGAAGAAAATGCAAGTGGGATTTGGAGAAACTCAACAAAACTGGGACTGAGAACCCCGCTAGATGAGAAAAAGATTCCTGAAAGTCTGAGGTTTTCTTCCTGCACAAATCTGCTTTATTTTGGAGATCTGCATGACTTGCTCTCAGAATTACCAGAATTGCTTTTCATCACTGCTTCCCAGGACAGTTTAAATTAACCTTGTATTTTCCAAATGATGTGTATCTCTACTTGGCTTTCTGTTTATATTATCCCAGTACTAGCTAACATGGTTATTTTTGATACTGTTGTTGTGTGCCTTCCAGTCACTTCCAACTTACGGGCAACCCTAAGGCAAATCTATCATGGGATTTTCTGGAGCTGAGATTGTGTGATATGTTAAGGATCAGCCAGTGGGTTTCCACAGCTGAGCAAGGAATTCAACCCTGGTCTCCGGGGTTGTAGTTCAACACTCATACCATGACACCACATTGGCTCTCAGCTAATATGGTAGCCACTGTTAAACATTTCTATTGCTTCCATGACACAGATTCAACAGAGATCAAGTGAAGGAAAGAGGAACATTTGCACCAAAACAAAATGACCCTAATGTTTAATTATCGGTAAAGCACTTTAGAACTTTGACTATAGCTCATGAATATTAATAAAGAAGGCTCAGTGGAAATGAATGAAAATCAGTTACCAAATGAGTTTAGATGTGATGTGGTCAGTGAGAGGAGGAGGAGGTGGAAAAAAACAAGGGAGGAAGGAAGAAGATTAACCTGTGATATTTTAAGAAACAGTTGGATGCAAATCTGGGGATAAAATCAGAACAAAAAGAATTGGAAACTTTCAATCTTTCTAGACACTTTCCCTGCTTTTGGTTGAGCCCTGAGAGATTTCCCCAACCTTGGTTAAAAGGTCTAACTGGTCATTTCTTCGGGTCTCTCCTCATGATGTTAAATCTTTCTTGCCCCTGCCAAGTCTGTAAAGCACCATGCCAAGGCAAAGGTAGTACACTCAGCCCCATCACAATATGAAGTCTTTTTTTTTTTTAATTACCTCTTGAACCAAAAGAGATCAGAATATCTGCTTCGCCTCGCGGAGCCCTAGTGAATGTCAGTGGTGAAACTCGACTCCAAACTTTAAACGCTTTCTCAATGTCTTTCTCCACATCAGCTCTCTTCATGTCTGGTGTATAGTTCAATATCCTTGAAAAAGAGTGACACGCCAATTAAAACAGAAGTAAGCTACCATTTGAGACTTCTGCCACCTCAAAAAACTGTGAAGATTTCATCCTGGGCTTGAAACATTACCTGTAAGTCAGGTCTTTCTTCCCCCATTTGGGCTGCCCTGCAAAGAAGGCAAACTCCCCAATGTCTGGGTTTCCACACCTTGGCTTCTGAATCAATTCCAGTGTGTTAGAATCCAAACTGCCTGTCACCTCTAGTCCCATAAACTCTTGCATTTCTCTGATCTTTTCAGTTACAGGGCTGTTGGCTTTCCATTCTAAGTTTGTTTTCCCATCTGAGGTGAAGTTGTAATAGTTTTCTAAGTATTTCTGGTAAAAGAAGAAAAGTAAGAGAGGAAGAGAGAAAGAAAACTTGTCATACTCATATATATTTGCTTATAATTTTACACCAAAATCAATATGTATTTGAGTTATTTTTTACATGATTCAAGACCTTTAGCCAAAGATTTGATTCATTTCAGACCATGAGAACTTTAGCTCTTTCACATCTCAAGCGACAGATCTTTCTTCTTCTGTAATTCTCTTCTCTGGTTTTCCTTTCCTTCAAGAGGAGAGGCAGGCAACTTCTCCCACCTCTTCTCTAGAATGAAAAGAAAATTTCAGAGAATGACTGGGTAACAGGAAAAAAAGCTTCTTTTTGAAAATGTATATATATTTGAAAGTACAGATATATAAATATATAAGGATATAGACATATAAAAATACATTGAGTGCTAATACTTCAGTTGATTAATGACTGAATATGATATTCAATGTTATAAAATGATTAATATATACACTGACAAATTGTTATTATAGCAGATGGTCTTAATAGAAGTTCCGGTGTGGATTATATTACATTAAGAATAAAGACCAGGCAATAACAAAAGTATAAGTAAATAAAATTTTTGAAAGTAAAGGATATATAGATAATCCCCCAACATCTTGAGGGAAAGAAGTCGACAATAAGGAAGAATTGTTAGAAAAGAATAAAGAGAAGTTATGGTAAATTTTTATTAATTTTATTTATTGTAATTTTATGTTATATATTTTACAAGGGAGTATTGTAATAATTAGTTCAATTCACTTTTCTTTTTCTTTTTAAGTAAGTCATGTTGATTGATTTATTGATCATCTTGTTCAAACAACTTTTTGCTTATGTAATAATTTCCTTTTGTATTTTTTTTTTTAAAGAAGAAGTGGGTAACTTTTGGCTCTCCCATTATTGCTGGACTGCAGCTCCCATCGTCATTCACAGTTGGTGATGCTGTTTGGGGTTGATGGATTTTGTAGTCATAGGATCATAGGACCATAGAAAGCTGCCTTATACTGAGTCAAACCATTGATAAGTCTATCCCAACAGATTGCCACCTTCCCAAATAGTCTGTCAGGCATCCTCACTCTCAAAAGTCAAGCATAAAATAGTGTAAATCTCTATCAGTAGCAATTTCTCCATAGGACTCAGTCATTCCACTGTACTGTGAACATTCAGATTTATAAATCTGTCTAATTTCAGTAACAAAGTCACCCCTCTATTCCTGCTGCTTCATCAAACATGCCCTGCCAAAATCAATTGCTTTCAAACAATGCTATTTTCTTCCTGTAAGCTCACAATATTAGTCAAACACATTTTAAAACTTCCAGAAGGGTTTCTGCATCTTCACACTGCTACAGCTTTCACTGATATAAATATAACATGTGGCTAATTGTTCCCTCATTTTTCTAACCAGACATAGGTCAACTTTCTAAATGCACAGAAAACAACAACAAGCAAAACTAGTCTTTCTTAAGGCTTAGTTGTTTTAAATTTGTGGATGATTTCATCTAATCAACATTACCTCAATGAGTTTCAGCTTTTCTCTTTCATTCCGGATTGGCAACGCATAAGATACTGCTGCGCACAAGATAACAAAAGAGATCCCCTTCATCCTGAGTTATGAATTTCTGTTTCCAAAGTTGGGTGCCAACTTCTACGGTTTACTATGTGCCCTCTGCTTATATAGTATTTCTGTGCTTCATAATATACTTTTGAGTTTGACTCATTTCAGAATGTTACCCAATCAGTAAGAGAAAAAACATGGGGGGAGGATTTCTTGAAAAGCTTCACCTAATTTCTTCATTTCCACCTTGCCAGATGTTGCAATCGTACATCTTGGGGGACTAGGAAATGGTTACCATTTATGTGTTTCCCTCAATTAGCTGTAATGATGCTGACAAAATGCTTCGAGGTAATGAATCTTTCTTTTTCTCTTTTTCTCCACCCCCCCCCTTCTAGATCTGAATCATTTTACAAGCTGGGTGTTGCAAAGCAGGTTCATGTTCACAGAAAAATATCACTCCAGACTTCAGATGATGTGTAATCCAGAGTGATGCCCGCATGTCTATTTAATTTCCGTTCAATGTAATATTTCTTCTTTCAGTCCTACAACTTTCATAGGTGCTTTTGGTGGGGAAATGAGAGAGGGACTTCTCAGTGGTTGCCCCTAGGTTCTGGAACTCTGTCCTGCAGAAGGCTAGGATGGGTATCTCCTTGCTAGCCTTCTGTTGGCAGGCAAAGACTTTTGGAAAATTCTACTTGCTTTTGGAAGTGAATGTTTTTAAGGTGCTGGATTGTTTTAAAATGCACTGTTTTAAAATGCTTTTTATGTTTTTAAAGGGTGTGTTTTGAATTGCTTTAATATTGCTAACAGTCTAATCCTATTTTAATGTTATCCTTTTGTATGATTTTAACTCAGCTGTAATAATTTTAATCTGTAAGCTATTCTGACTCCCTCTTTCGGGGAAAGGTAGGGTATAAATATAATGAAGAAGAATCATAGAATCGTAGAGTTGGAAGAGACCACAAGGGCCATCGAGTTCAAGCCCCTGCCATGCAGGAATGCACCATCAAAGCATGCCCGAAAGATGGTCATCCAACCTGCATGGATCCATATGCTTCTCTCAGCTGGGGAAGAAGTCTCCCTACTTCCTCAACCAAGAGAAGAACATATGCCTCTCTCAGCCAAGGCAGGAGATGGACACTCCTGTCTTGGCCCACTAAGGCACATGGCCTCCCACCAGATTTGGCACCCTTGGAGGTGCCAAATATTAAATATTAAAAAAGGCACCAAGCTCTGCTGGTAAGGAAGGCAGGTAGGCAGGCAGGCAGGAGGGCAGTGGCTGTGCCTCCTTTCCTCACCATCTTGCCCAACTTGGGAGTCAAAATATAACATTAGGTATTATCTGCTTTTTTTTCGTTATCCACGATAACCCCAGAAACACATCCCCCACAGATATGATCAAGCCACTGTAATCAAAACAGTAATTCTGAAATGGTTAAAAATATATTTTATTTTATTTTATTTTATTTGTTGTATTTCCAGGCCGCCTTTCTTGCAGAATTGGGACCCAAGGTGGCTTCCAACGATAAATACACATTAAAAACATTAAATATATTAAAACATTCAAAACAGTTAAAAACAATTAAACAGATATAAAATCATAAAAACACTTAAAAGGATATTCCAGTACAACAGTTAATAAATACAGGTGCCCTGCTTAGTTGAAAGCCTGTTTAAAGAGAAAAGTTTTTGCCTGTTGGCAAAAGGAGAGCAGGGAGGGGGCATGCCTAACCTCCTGTAGATGAGAGTTCCACTGGGTGGGAGCAGCCACTGAGAGGGTTCTATCCCGTGTCCTCACCAGGCGAACCTGGGATGATGGTGGGACAGAAAGAAAGCCTTCCCCAGCAGATCTTAAGGTTCTAGCTGGCTTGTAATGTGCAAAAACACATTATCATTTTGCATATTAAGATACAGCACACCAGCTGCACTATCCCAACCTGTTAAATACTGAAGGCATCTTTTAATAAGAAGGTCTTCAAAGAATTATCATCTTTGACATGATACCACTGTCGTCATGGGGGCTGAAATACTGTTTGAGCTGTGGAAATTCCCAAGAATATCTCTTACTCATTCCTGTGAAACCTATGGGTCAAAAACAAATATTAAAAAAGGCAACATGCAAAGATTTCGACAGACTCAGGAATGTGTGGCGTTTAAGACTATATGTTTAATAATAACTAACAAGTAAGGACCTGCCAGAAGGCTTACAAATCACTTATTTACCCCCTAACTTTTGGTTGTGGGTTTGTTGGAGGTATTTTTTTCTTTTCTTCCTGGCATACCATGTACTGTTTCTTTTGAACTTTAAATTAAAAATAATAATTAATCATTGATCAAGCTGGTACAGACTGTTCTCTGGGGTAATTAGCTTGATTGGAGACTATTGACAAACATGTATCAAATAGTTTGCATCAAAACAATTGATGTGTTTGGCATTCTCATAGTATCTGTGGGTTGGGAGGAGTTTACGAGTCAAGGCTTTAAATAGTGGCATGGAATGAGACAGCTTCCCCTAACCTGGAGGTGACCAGTTGTTATAGGATAAGATCTTCATTACAATGACCATTGTGAAGCTAATGGGAGTTGCAGCCCAAAATATTTGAAGAGCACCATGTTGAGGGGAGCTGGAGGAGCTGCGATGCTATTAAGGAGGTTAAGCGCTAATCTGTACATGGATGAAACACCACTTGGGAACTCTACAGTCTGAATATGGTAGGTTTGTCCCAACTAGAGTAGACTGTTAAAAAGAGGATACATTTACCAACGGACTACTTCAAACCACCTATCATAGTATCATAGACTCATAGAAAGATAGAACTGGAAGAGACCACAAGGACCATTCAATCCAATCCCCTGCCATGTAGGAATACACAATCAAAGCACTCCCAACAGATGGCCACCCAGTCTCTGTTTAAAATCCTCCAAAGAAAGAGACTCCACAAGACTCCAAGGCAATGCATTCCACTGTCAAACTGCTCTTACCATGAGGAAGTTCTTCCTAACGTTTAGGTGAATCACTGTTTAGGATCTTGCTTTAAATACCCCTACTGTATGAGCTGTGATAGTTGCTACTAGAAATATTCCTAACCTTCATTGTATTTAAATAACAACAATTCTGCATACTCTTTCCCCTTCCCTGCCTCTTCTGACAGCAACCTCACCTGTTCCAACAAGCTGCCCTGTTCCATCATCCCCCATGCAGCCAGAGGCTCCCCTAGACACCTCATTTTCCCTTTCTGGATCTGTTCTCCCTTCTCCCCTGTCCCGGCCCTGAGTTGTACTCTCTCTCTGAATGCTCTGCTCAGCTGGTCTCCATCCCTTTGCTTAGTGAAGCTCTTGGTGGAGGTAATGAGACCGCAATGAGGAGGCAACATCAGCTGGCAGGAGGCTAAGGTGCAGCAGACATTTTAAAAATCTGCCCAGAGAGTAATTTTAGCTCTGAAAAAGAGGACATATCCAGGAAAAGAAGGGCCTATGGTAACCATGCATTAAACCAATAGGCAAGTCCTGTTGATTCAATGAGTCTGCTCTATTTGGGAGTAGGATTCAAGCCTGTACATGTGCCTGGAGTTTTCTAATGTAGCTAGATGGAGCATAAACAAATGCTGACTACACACATGTTGGTTCCACGCTGGTTGCACACTAGGCATTTTGTGATAAATTGCCATGCCACAATCATACACATTTTATGGAAGGGGGTGTCCCCAGGTAGATGAGAAAATCCCTGTTTTCTTTTTCAGTTGCCTTTGAATATTTTAAACCTAAAGTTCCTTTTATTCCTAATATGAATAAAGTTGTGAATTTTGATGAACGCTTAACAATGGATTGAAATGAAATTGTCCTCCATATCAAATAGCAAAATTCAACTCACACACAGCTGTTCCCAGCTTGGCAAGGACTCTACGGCTCCTGTCTACTATACAGAAGTTAAAGATGAGGAGCATTTCAAATATGAAGTCATTTGTAATACATTTTGAGTAAATTCTTTTTAAAGTAACAGTCGAAACAAAATTGCCGTGCATACCTAAGTCCCCATGACATCACCATCAATTGGTACGTTTCCCCGACCAGCTTTCAGTTGTTTCTATTAATGTTTTTCCAATCGTCTTTCAATTGTTTCCTTATGGCAGAAAATTTAACTTTTTTTTCTTAGAGCATTGACTTGAGTATTGCAGTCTTCAAAGTTTAAATACCTTTAGCATCACTCTTTTGCCTATTTAAAGAAGCATGGTTTTGACATAGGATGGGAGGGACAATTTATGGCATTCCAAATGCTGTTGGACTGTTATTTCCAGTATTCCTCATTATTAGTGGCTGGGAGTTTCAGTCCAAAGTGTGGAGGGCCACAATTTCTCCACTCTGTCACAGCAAGTGACATAGTGGGTAAATCCAATCCAAAGACACAGGCACTGAAATGGAACTTAGGACATGACCCTATCTCCTCAAAACTTTTAAAGGTTTCATCTCGGTGTCAAAATAAAGTCAACAGCAGTGCCAAATAGATTTCCAAGGGACGGCCAGTCCATAGCTGAGAAGAGCTTCTCTATGTAGTATAGTTTCTATATAGTGTATTCACACCTCCCAACTTTCTTGAATTAGCAAGAAATATCTCAGTTAATCATCTACTGTCACACTGTTTCTGCTGTGTTTAACATGTCCCAGTTTCTCTCTCCTTTTTCTACTTGTCTCCTTTGTCACCAGCTTACTTCAAGTGCTGCTAACTGCTGCAAACTGATTAAAAGTAGTTTCTGATCAATTAACTCAGCTGGTGCAGGGGTACAGTAGAGCAGCAGATGGAATCTTTCTCTTCCCAGGAGGCTCAGACTAATGCAAAATGCTGCACATACTCTGAGCCTGTGCCATCCATTGGAAATCTGCCCTTTTTCAATGCCAGAAAAAATCCGGGAATGACTCCCTTTCCCACCACAATCCCGTCAGCTATGTGAGTGCAGTTTCTTATTAGCACTTGATAGCGCTTTCTTCCATAACCAATCCAGGAATGGGAGTGGTCTGGGCGTGGTGTCCCTCCCACAGCCACTCTCCTGGTGTAGTAACTTGGAAATCTATCAGCCCTCCATGCTTATTTTAAATTTTTCCTTTGAGTTAATTATTTAATTTTTTAAAAAATACTTTTTTAGCATTATAGTACAAAAACGCAGTAGCATACCAGTGCATCATGACATCACAACATCGCTGCATTTGTATGGCTTTTTAAAAAGACCAATCAGGAGCTGTGGGATGGAGAAAAGGTGGGGGAAGAACTTGACAATGACACTGTGAGGCAGTGGGAACGCCAGTGGCAATAATGCTACTCATCCACTTAAGTCGAAAGGGTGCAGTAGAGAGCGTTCATAACCCAATACCATCATGGAAATGATAAGGCTGGGATTGTAACAGAACAACATGCTATCGAGGCATGACGCGGTAAGGGTCCTAATATGGATAGCATCAAATGGTGTCTGTCTGAAAGCCTCCCCACCCCTTTTCCCACATGTCCTCATGTCTTAAGAAGAACCCTAAATAGGGACAAACTGTTTCCAATGGCTGAACCACAGTTCTGGAACTTCTTCCTAAGGGAAACTGAAGCTCAACTCACTTCCTCTAACATACTTCAGTAACATAGCTGTAAACCCTCTTTTGCCATAAATGGTTGATTTCTTTCCTGAAATGGTGTTGTAGTTCAGTAATTTTTGACAGCCACTGCATTTTGACTTTTTCCCTCTGCTGCTTTGGTGATTTGTGCCTGCTTTATTACATTCATTACTAAAGCTATGAAAAAAATAACAACTAGTTGCGTTATTGTTTTAACCAATATTGTTAGCTACCTTGATGAAAGGCAAGGTGCAAACATTTATATGAATTTAAAGAGAGGCAGAAAGGTTTGTTTTTGAAACAATTTCAGAAGATTACTTAGACCCTTTCTGCATCCTACCTCTTCTCAGCGCTGGGGTGCGGTGCTCGCGCAAGCAACCTCTTGTGAGAGGCCCTCGCATCCAGGTTTCTTCAGCTTCGCACGAGCTTCCAGCTCATGTGAGAGCCCCACCTCTTCTTTTTGCAGTGCAGCCTGGGACCTTCCCAGGCTGCACTGAGACAGGAAGCCCAACCGGCCCAGCTCCGGAGGCTCCACATGCAAGGTAAGTGCGTGCGGGGCCTGGGAGCAATCGTTTTTGGCTTAAAGCTGAATGAAAAAGTGCACTAGCAGTGCCTACCAGGCCCTGGAGCATCACACAAATGTGAGTGTGTCGTGTGTACCACTCCTCACATTTGTGCAACATTCGAGGGCCCCTTTCGCATGGAAAATGCTGTGCGAAAAGGGCCTTAGCTTGGATAACTAAATTAAGAAGTATATCACATCACAGTGTCCCTTCCTTTTGGTCGCCCTTTTTGCATGGCATTTGCCATGCAAAAGGGCCCCTCGAGCGTCGTGCGAATGTGAGGAGTGGTCCACACAACATACTCACAATCGTGTGACGCTCCAGGACCTGGCAGGCACCGCTCGCGCACTTTTTCATTTTTGGCTTTAAGCCGAAAATGGTGCATGATCGCGCATTGCTCTGGGGTCCCGCATGCACTTGCCATGTGTGCAGAGCTCCAGAGCTGCAGTACTCGCGCTTCCTGCCCCAGCACAGCCTGGGAAACTCCCGGGCTGCACAGAGGAAGGAAGAAGCAGGGCTCTCCCATGAGCAGCCAGCAGCTGTGGAGCTGAAGCAATGGGGATGCAAGAGCCTCTCACTGGAGGCTGCTCGCATGATCCCCACACCCCAGTGCTGAGAAAAGATGAGTTGAGGAAAGGGCCCATGTCTCATTCCCATGTACTTGTGAGAAAGAGGAAATTTGTGGTTTCATCATTTCACGAAATGATTTGTTTTGAGGACATCTTTTTGACAGGAACATTCAATGACATGACCTCTTCCTCATTTGGAAAATGATGCCATTATATCATTTTACAGTTGTTGCTCATAATCTTCATATAGTTAGAGCTCTTGTTATGCTAAAGGACAACAAGTTCATTTCTCACTTTTATGCCTTTGGGTTTGATCCCAAAGACTTCCTTTTATGTACTTGTAAGAAACCCACTGGATGACCTTGGATGTATCATTCTCAGCCCCAGAAAATCTCATGATATGTCCACCTTAGGACTGCGATAATTTGGAATCTCCATTTTTTTCTTCTCTGGAACAAAGTGAGAGCTTTCTATAAAAACAAATGTGAAATCTAAGAATTTAAGCAGAGATTAGGAAAGTTACTTTATTTATGGTTTTTGGTCTACAACTCCCAGAAACTCCCAGCTGACAAGGCTACCTGGAGGATCCTGGGAGTAGCAGTTCAAAAAGTAACTTTCCAGTTTAAGTGTAGCTATGACTAGACAGCATGATGTTTACCATTCCTCACCTACATGCACACATCAAAATGTGTCAGCCATGACCTCTTGCAGTCTTGCTTGGAGTTCAGTGAGATGTTCGTTATTCTTATCTTTCTTTCTTCCATAATCTGAGTTGCCCTCAAAAGTCTTCATTTAAGCTTGGCTGAGAAAATTTAATGGATCCTGTGGACAATTAGTTGCCCCTAGTTTCCTTTGGGAGTTTCATGGATGGCCACCCTCCCTAAAACTGCAGCAGACTAGAAATCTACCTCTGGTGTTGAAAAACAGGTATATTTTTAAAAACAGTGTAGGTCCCCCTGGAAGCTCATAACCTCAAATATTTCACAAGTGAAAACCAGGAAATCTGTGGCCAAACAACATCAGAGCGTGGTCAAGATGGAAATAGTTATTACTGAGGAACAACATACAAGTTAGGAGAGACTGCAGCAGTTTGCTTTTTCCTGAGTCTACAGAGAAAGGAAAGATTCTGCTTCTGCTGCTTCTTCTCTCTGCTGCTGAGTTAACTGAGCACAACTACTTTTGCATGTTGAACTCAGTTTTCAGCAGTTGAAGTAAGCTGAGTACAAAGGGGGAAATAGGAAGAGAAGAATGAAACTGGGACATTTTAAAAGCAGATGAAAAAGTGAGATGACAGAGGATTCATCAGTACAGTGCCACCAAATAAAGACAGTTGGAGGGTACACAAGCTATTTTAAAGACGCATGACCTCTCCTCAAGGCTTTGCAGTGAAACAATTCTCCTTCCCCATCCCAAAAGAAGGTGAATTGTGAGAGTCAGGTGAGGATGAGGGACTGCAAAATTAACCTTGAAATCTCATGCAGCAGTTTGCTCAACCCAGTTTAAGCTATTTGAGAAGTGCCTGTTGGGTTTTTTTTAGAGTCATTTCTCCATCTTGTTTTGCTTCCCAAGTAGACATCTTTCTGTATACCTAGTGAACCCTGTGTTTAAAAAAACTCCCATATCTGGGCCCTCAAAAACAATTGTAATTTCTGTTCAGCTTTTTACCCAATCTGTGTTACTTTCTTTCCTCCATTCCACTAACTTCCTTGTTTTCTGCTCTATTCCTTTTAGCTAGTACTCAGTGAGCATGTTCAGTCTTGATTATCTTATGATGCGGCATATTTTTGTTCCTGTAGGTCTTTCTGTCCCCTAAAAATAGGCACCAGATGTTGCCTAATCATGGAAACTAAGCAGGGTCAGCCAGTCACGTAGGGAAGGGGGATGGAAGGAGGTTCAACCTGGGCGGCAATGTTTTGGGGGCATCCCAGCCCATAGCCATGTCCCATGTGCCCTGGCCATGCCCCCACGCCTTGCAGCCATGTCACCATGCACAGTGGCCACACCCCTCATGCTGGAGCCCCGCCTCCTCCTGCCTCCCCTCCACAAAGTCCAAGCTCAGCCCTGGCTAGTACTTGGATTGGAGACCACCAACCAATACCAGATGCTGTAGACTGTATTTCAGAGGAAGGAACTGGCAAAACAACTTCCGAGTATTCATTGCCTAAGAAAACTCCATGAGGTTCATGGGCTGTCCATAACACGTAATTTGAGAGCACATGTGTACACACACACACACACACACACACACACACACACAGAGTTCAACCAAGCTTGCAGTTCCCTGAGCATACTGCTATCTCTTTTGCTTCTTGATAGATCTGTTATGGTTTCGTAGCAACTTCAACACAGTCCACTATTATTATATTTGATACTGAAAGCTCCCATTCTGACACTTCAGACAAGGAGCTTTGAAGCTGGATTCAGCAAGATAAGCTAAAGTTTACAAGCTCAGATTATGAAGGGGCACTAAATACAGAAGAAAACAGAAAAAAAATATTAAAATAATATACTTTTTTGGCGGTGGAGTGATTCCCATAGGCCTCCTAAAGGGAAGCAAATCTGGTACCAGCTTGCCAATGCCCCAACAATCTCTATTTTCTTCAGAATAGTTGGCATCTCCTACAGTCTTTGCTCCTTTTACCAAACCCTGAGGTCAATCAATGTGAATATATCTATCTGCAATCACACACATGATGGGAGTGGAGGGGAAAGTACCCCATTTTCTGGCACATAGTTAAAAAACCCATATGAAGCAAGATGCATCTTGTCTGTACATGGAGCCAGCCCTCTCCTTGGACACATGGTCTGATTGGTTTTAACATTGCATTAAAAAGATTAAGTTGGATCCATGATTTACCATCTATGGCTAAACGGTACCTTTGGCAAGATGTCCACCCAATCTGGGGATATACTTCTTCCTCCCTCACAGTTTGGGGGTGGGATATTTAAAGTTCTCAGCTTTTGTGCTTCATTAAACTCCCAGGATTTCATAGGTTGCAGCCATGGCAGTTAAAATGGAATAATAGGGTTACAACTGTGTAGTGAGAACAATTCCAGGTCCTATTGCCTTCATGATTTGCCCCTCTTATGAGATCAGGATGGGGCTGAGCTGTTTCTTTTCCTTTCTTTCCTTTTCAATTTTCTTTCCTTTTCAATTTTCAATTTTCTTTTCAATTCTTTCCTTTTGTCCTCACATAGGCCCTGTCTGCATGGCATTTGCCATGTGAAAGGGCACCTGGAGCGTCATGCGATTGTGAGGAGCAATCTGTACAATGCACTCACAATCGCCTGATGCTCCAGGGGCCGGCAGGTGCTAATCGCGCACCTTTTCATTTTCGGCTGGAAGCCAAAAATGGTGCGTGATCGCACATTGCTGCCGGGCCCCGCACGCACTTAGCTCACATGCAGAGCCTCCGGAGCCACACTGGTCATGCTTCCTGCCCCAGCGCAGCCTGGGAAACTCCCAGGCTGCACTGTGGAAGGAAGAGGTGGGGCTCTCATGCGAGCAGGCAGCTCATGTGGAGCTGAAGCAGCAGGGATGCGAGAGCCTCTCGCTGGAGGCTGCTCGCACGATCCCCGCACCCCAGCACTGAAAAAAGGTAAGGTGCAGAAAGGGCCATAGTCTCCGTAATCACTTCTTTAGAGACTTAACACAGTTAAATGTGATCATACAGCAGTGGAAGATAGTTTTACGTAATGTAAAATAAGTCATTCTTAAAGCTCCCCCCACCCTGGTGGTATTAATCCATTGTTTGGTTGAATATTGTATGTGCAGCAGGGTTGTAAATCCTCAACTATTTCATCCTTTGCAGTTGTTGTGTGCCTTGAGGTTGCTTTTGACTTTTGGTGACCCTAAGGAGACCCTATCATGGGGTTTTCTTGGCAAGATTTGTTCAGAAGGGCCTTGCCTTTGCCTTCATCTGAGGCTGAGAGAGCATGACTTGCCCAGGATGATTCAGTAGGTTTCTATTGCTGAAGTTTGCAACCTTTGCATGGCCATACTCATAGTAAGAGTGCATGTGATTACCTAAGAGTTTATGGTTACTTTCTGTTTGTTCGTTTGTGTGTTTGTTCATACCCACTCTCTTCCTGCATCATGTGGTCTTCCTTTTGTTCTCTGGGGTTTTATCTGCTCTGATCTCTTTCTCTCTCTCTGTGCCTACCTCCCATAAAGCATGTGTTTTTAAGAGCTCTCTGTCCAGCTAAGGTATTCCAACTTTCCTGATACTATGGAGTGCTCTTTTTTTCTTATTTTCCTCAAGAAGATGCACCTGTATCGATGCACAAGTATAATCAAACTTGGCCTTCTTCATTAGATACATGAAGTAGTTGTGAGTAAAACTACTTTATATACCTTATGAAGAAGGCCGAGTTTGATTTCTGTCTTGGTTAGATTTTATGTGTGGGTTGGAGTGGCTTGTGAACTGTTCAGTTTCTGCCTAGCACAGCTATATTCTGCTTCAGAGATCCACTACAATCTCTTGCATTTCCCAACATCTCTAGCTGAGTGGGGGTTTGAACTCTGGTCTCCGGAGTAGGAGTCCAGTGCTCAAACCATTAACACCACATTGGCTTGTGTTTCTACTAGTTTTTATCCCTGCTGTGTGAGAAAATGAATATGTCTCTGGAGCATTCTCCATGTATTCAAACACCCCAAAGTTTTGCAGAGGAGTTATTCTGTGGAAAAAAAAATCATTTTTTTATGAAACAAAATAGAATAAAAACAAAAGAACAGGAAATAATGTTTTCTATACAGAAAACCCATTTTCTACCTCCCCACCCCCGCTTTAACAAGGAAACCCATTTTCTGTGAAGAAAACAAGTTTTCAATAATAATTAAAAAAATGCTCATGTTTTTATCCAAAGAATAATTCCTCTGCAGCATTTTGGCATCTTGAACACCAGGAGAAAGTTACAGAAAATTCTCTTTGGTCTATTATTCTTTGTGGGGTTTCCCAGCTGTTCGGAAATCCACTTTTTTAAACCTGAGAATTAATACTTATATTCTTTCCATCCCAAGTATGTAATAGGAGAACCAAAAGAGTACTTTGTGTTGAGAACAGGAGTGTTGATGTTGGGAAATATGAGAGATGTTACTGGATCTCTCCAGTACAATGATCAAGTTGACAAGGCAGAATAAGAGTGACAACCACACATGCAGAGGCCTTTCCGCACCATACCTTCTTGTGTGCTCCTCTGGCAGTGATTCTGGCAGTAGCTCTGCTGGGAAGAAAGCGTGACAGCAGAGTACTTTCCCAGGCTGCACTGGGGCAGGAAGTGCTGCCATCACACTTCCTGACCTTCTGCAAGACAGTAAGTGCGGGATGGTGGCACAATCATGGGTCATTGATGGGGAAAATCCACCAATGATTTAATCTGCGATCACACCACCTGGGGATGGGAGAGGAGTGGGATTGCGATGATGTCATACAGAAGTGTTGTTGTGGTCCTGCTCCTCTCCAGTCATAGAATCATAGAATCATAGAAATGTAGAGTTGGAAGAGACCACACGGGCCATCCAGTCCAATCCCCTACCATGCAGGAATACACTCAAAGCACTCCCCACAGATGGCCATCCAGCCTCTGCTTAAAAACCTCCAAGGAAGGAGACTCCACTACATTCTGAGGCAGCATATTCCACTGCCGGACAGCCCTGACTGTCAGGAAGTTCTTCCTGAGGTTCAGGTGGAATCTCCTTTCCTGCAGTTTGAATCCATTGCTCCTTGTCCTGGTCTCTGGAGCGGCAGAAAACAAGCCCTCTCCCTCCTCTACATGGCATCCCTTCAAATATTTAAACATAGCTATCATGTCCCCTCTTAACCTTCTCTTCTGCAGACTGAACATACCCAGCTCTCTAAGTCTATCCTCATAAGACTTGGCTTCCAGGCCCTTCACCATTTTGGTCGCCCTCCTCTGGACCTGCTCCAGCTTGACCATGTCCTTCTTGAATTGGGGTGCCCAGAACTGGACACAGGATTCAAGATGAGGTCTAACCAAAGCAGAGTAGAGAGGTACCAGTACCTCCCTCGATCTAGACACCATACTCCTATTGATGCAGCCGAGAATCGCATTGGCTTTCTTGGCTGCCGCATCACACTGCTGACTCATGTTCAGCTTGTGGTCTATTAAGACTCCTAGATCCCTTTCACACATACTACTATCCAGCCACGTGTCCCCCATCCTATATTTCTGTATTCCATTTTTTCTACCTAAGTGTAGGATGCTGGGATGGGAGGCTACCGCAGAAAGAGCCAGAGTCAAGCAGAGAAAGAAAGAAAAAGTTTGATCTTCTTTTGAAAACATATAAAGCAGCTTTACTTATAAATTATTTGTGCATAGTCAAAAACATGGTCTGATAGAGAAGAAAGAGAGAAGGGGAAAACAGCTGCAAGTTAGAGTGATGCAGAAAGAGAGAGGATACAGAAAAACTAACAAAGAGGAAGTTACTTTAAATATATGTTGCACTTAAAGTCTCAGAGTGTAACATGCAAACTAGCAGTGAAGTATATAGGCAGGCAACAGTTACTAACTCTATCCGTTGTAAAGGCTGTCGGAAAGGCTGACATGTTGGAAAAGATGTTGTTACAGTGAACATATTGCTGATTTATTGGTGTGTGGGTCTTCCATCAACCAGGAGGTATCACTGTATTCTATGGCCATTTCCACACTACACCGTTATAGCGCTACTATTCAACTTTAATTGCCATGATAGCATCCTATGGAATTCTTGGATTTGCAGTTTGGGAAGGGGCATTTTGAATTCTCAGCCAGAAAGCTCTTAGTAAACTACAAACCCCAGAATCCCACAGGATGTTGAAAGTGGAATAATAGCACTATAACAGTGTAGTGCATAAATCGCCTCTGACAAGGGTGAGCCACTTTTGCCCTTCCAGATGTTGCAGACTGCAACTCCTATCAGTCCTAAGCAGCATTGCCAACAGGGAGGAATGATGGGATTTGCAGTCCAACAACACCTGGAGGACAATGAGCTCCCATCTCCCCTATTCATTTTCCACTGTTCAGTTGTATAGTCAAGAATAAAAGGATGTGGTAAGACAGGTTTCTTTTCTTTTCTTTTTTTTTTAAATTACGTAATTTAAACACCACGTCATACATAATAAGAGCTATAAGTAGCCCCAAGGGAAAAATGTACTCTGGCAAAGTTGAGTACGGTGTTCATCTACTGGTAGCAGTCTTCAAGTTAGTGGTAGTCATGTTTTGTAACTGCAACGCTCAATATAAACACAGAAATGTGAATCTTACAATAAAGTTTCCCACACAACAAAAGAGAAGATAAATTAGTAATGACTAGGGCTGATCCAAGACATTTTGAAGCCTGAGAAGAAACAACAAATGTCAAACCCTATCCACCTGAGTGAAGGTGGGTGGTAACCAAAGCCAGGGAAGTTATTTTGGCATATGAGGCCAAAAATTCAAAAAGCACCTCTCCCCACTCCACTAGTAAAATAAAATATAATCATCACCATTTACAAAGTAACAATTTGCTGCCTTTTCATTGCATTCAAAATTTGCTGCCTTGAGGCAGCTGTCTCACTGTGCCTAATGACAGGGCTGGCCCAAGTAATGATGATCTAACAGCCCTTAATTACATATGTTAAGAGGTCCAGATCCATAATTCCTGAAGGAACGATTCTGCCAGAAAGACACTCCTCTGCAGGGAATGAGAATTGCTTCAGGGCTGATCAACCATCTTGCTTCTTTTTTGATGCTTATCTCTAATCTCTGAAATGGAACTTGGGCATCTTCCACCTTGGTGAGATGAACACATTCCTACAAGTGGTATAATTAAAAGACTGAGGAGAAGGAGCATATTTTAGCAAGCAAAATAACCTGAGGGAGCAGGATCTGGTTGTGAATAAAGCAGGAAGGAAAAGGAAGAGGTTGATTGGGTAGACCACTACTGTTTATTTATTTAGAATCTTTATATCCCACTCTTCAGCTAAAAGCCTTCCCATGGCAGCTTACAAATCATTAATTTGACAGTTCCCTGCCCTCAAGCTTACCAAGATATGACACATAAGGATAAGGGAACGGCAGTGGCAGAGGCAATTAAGTCCAGCAGATTCTGGTTGCTGCTCTCCTCTTCAGAAGGCAGAGCAATGGCAATTTGAAAATGGAGGGAGGGGAATCTTATGAGCCACTGGGCCAAAGCACTGTGGAGTTGTGCCTAGCTGCTCTTTTCCCCTCTCAGATGTAAGAGCAGTAGCAGTCAGAACATGGAATATCACGTATCTCTGGCTGTTGAAGCAAGGCACTGTGGAGCTGATCCAGGCTGTTTTTCTCCTCCTCAGAGGTCAGAGCAATGCTCACTAAGGCCCTTTCCACAGTAGCCTGCCATCCTGGCATGGGGATGTGAGAAGAGAGGAACCATGACTGCAGAGATCCTTCTGCATGACATCAGCATGGTCTTACTCCTCTCCTATCCTCAGGCAGCACGTTTGTGGATTAAATCTTTGATGGGTTTTCCCTGTCAATGACCCATGATCACACCACCATCCTGCACTTATCTGTCCTGTGGAAGGCCTGGAAGCAAGATGACAGTGCTTCCTGCCCCAGATCAGCCTGGGAAAGTACCTGGCTGCACTGTGGAAGGAAGGGGCATGTCCATCATGCTCCCTTCCACAGGGACCCAGTCTGATGTGGAGGGGAATGATCCCATCACACTCCCTTCCCAGCAGATCTCCTGCTGGGATCACCACTGGAGGACCACGTAAGAAGGTAGGGTGTGGAAAGGGCCTAGGTGAGCAATGTTCCATTGTTCCTAACAGACCAGCCTTCCTGTATACAGATCACTACACCTCAAAGATGATTGAGACTGAGATTCTACATCAAAGTGTGCAGATAGTAAAACTCAGAATAGCCCCGCTCATCTTCTTGCCTGTGCAGCTGTTAGGTCACAGTAGTGTTGGCACGTCCATTTACTAGTGTGAGAGAAAGAAGCAACCAGGCAACACCTCTTCCAACTATAGTTCTGCAGCAGAGGAAACAGAAATGAGGTTAATGTCCTGGGCTCCAGCAAGTTGCCTCCTGTCCCTCCCCCTAGCTAGTAAATAACTGCGTCAGCACTCATTGATATCCCATGAAAGCTACCATGGGACATCTGACATTGCACAAGGAGCTTGTGAATAGCTCCTTGCGCAATGTCAAAAACCAAATACACATCCAACTAATGAGCAGGACTTGAATCATTATAGATCTGTCAAGGGTATAGAAAAGAAGAGCCCAAATGATCAAGGCACTGAATAACTCTCCCCATTTTCAGCTACTGTGGTGACTAGCAACAAAACTGATCAAATTAGCACTTTGAAACTGTGGGGGAAAGGGAATATGCACAGAATTCAACATGTGCTGAAGTGATTGACCCACTTATCTTGGAAATCATGAGCTATGCATGTGGGCAAAAAAAAAAATTAAAAAATCTGCAATGTGATTTATACTGTAATCAAGTAAACACCAAGTATACCATCTTTACAAACAAAATTGGTAAGATCTCAAATTTAATTAACATGAAGATGCTTGAGGCTACTGGATGTACGTTGTTGCGTATCTGCTTCCTTGTATTTTGCAATTGCCCTAGGGTTATGTTTGCTGACTTTCTTTGATTCAGTTACAGAGCCTGAGATGAAGATGGAAAGTTCCTGCTTCAAGACATTGAATAGCAAGTGTCTCATAGAATATAGGAATTGCATTGAGGTAAAAGGAGAAATGAATTAATTACTTGCAGCACTGGGATATTATGCCTTTCTCTGATGAATCTGTTCTTGATTCAAGACAGAGATAAGACATAAAAAAAAGACTGCATGTACTTTTAAACACTTTAACTTTATTTTATAAGTAAGAAAAGTGAGTGCATATAAGTTCATACAGAGAATACTTATTGAAATCCCGGAGACCATAATGAAGAGACAAAATGTCAGTAGCAGAACAGGAAAGCTTTATGACAACTTGTCATGACTCTCACCTTGATGGGTTTGTAATCCTTCCTTGATTTATGAACCCTATGCCACCCAGAAGCCAAAAGTTGTGGCTCTAAACCATATCCACCAATCTTATCCTAGGATTGGTTGCATGGGACTTTCTTCTGCTAATCAGAGAAGACCATTTCCAGTAATGTTGGGTGGGACTTAGAGACACCCTGTAGGGTTGTGGAGAGGATTTGTTGGTAATGCAGAGGACAAAAGTCATCACACAAGTTTTGCAGTGAGTGGTGCAAGGGGGAAAAAAAGAACTTAGTAGAGCAGTGAAAAAGGGCATATGGAACAGGATTCTTTGAACTTTAATCTTAAACAGAGCATGGAGCGAGAGGAGGTGCCGTAAAACTCTGTCAAGTTGGACAAAGGTATCTGTTCTCTTTTATCTTCCAAACTTCAACTTTTAGTTGCAGCTGTCCCCTCTCAACATTGCTATTGTGTCGCAGTATTGTGTGGAGTGGGGTGGAGGAGTGTGGAGAGCAGAGCTGGGGTCTCCATGGCCTCTACTCCCTGCTCTCCATTAGGGAGGCAACAGCTATGTTGGGAGAGAACAGTTGCAGCCGAAAGTTAGGACCTTGGAATGTTTAGAAGCATTACTGTGTGGACTACAACTCCCACCGCCCATGCTGCCTTGGGGATCTGGGACATGTGGCTCCCAATGTCAATTTTCCCAGCTGTGCCCAGGGGTTACCAAAACAAATAATTGGCAGTAGGATCAGAATTGATCGCAAATGCAGCATGTTTGTGGTTAGAAGTGGCTTCTACTAAGAGCTGGGAGCAGCTGCTATTTTCATTGGTTTCTTTTCTTTTTCTCTCTCTCTTTCTCTCTTTCTTTCTCTCTTTCTTTTTTTAAAAAAAAGATGAAAGGTCTACAAATGGCTATCACTATGATAAAAAGATGAACTCCATGGACAGAACAGGTCGTATTCCACTGAAAAGAGAATGCTGGATTTTTAGTCCAGGGCAAATATGGCAAGTTTACAGTGCTGTACATCCAAAGGGGTGAAAATAACTAGTGTAGGTTGCTCAGTGTGATGAGGTGAATAATAGAGTCTTGTGGCACCTCTAAGACCAACAGAGTTATTGCAGCTTTTGTGGATTTTAAGCCATGCCCACAGAGAACGTTCAGGTTTCATGCGCAGAGCATAAATGCTTGTGGGAGAGACTAGAGTGAAAGTGCATGCAGAAGACCAGTGGCATATGAAAAATGGCTCCAACCACACACACACATCTTGACAAGGCACTTAACAGTTAAACAACAACAACAAAACAAGCAACTGAGAAGGGGAATTTATTAGATGGGCTTTCCCTCCTTTCAACTATATGATGCCAAGAGCTTATGCTTTCATACAAAGAAATAAACCAAGACCATATGACAAAGAAAAATAAGTTTATTGATTTAAACACAACACACACATTAACAATATACCATAATAATATATTAGTATTAAATATATAAATGCTTGTGAATGTATATATATTCAATTTGAACCATTTTATTAAAATAATAATAATAATAACAAATAGTAGTAGTAGCAGTAAATAAATAAGTAAATAATATATTGATAATTTAAGCCATCTTGAGTCCCAGTGTTAGGAAAAAGGTGGGATAGAAAATAAAGTTAATAAAAATAATAAGTAATAATAAACAACTTTATTTCTATCTCGTCTTTTCCCCAAGACTGAGACTCAAGATTGCTTAAATTATTAATTTACTTACTAATTAACTCCATTTATTTATTTCCTCTTCCTCATCCCTTGCAGTGATATACTACAAATAAAAATATGAGTTAAAACATTAATATAAACAAACGAAAACGTTATTTCAAAAGCATTATCAATGGCAATAGCTTTTTCCATGAATCAAAACACAGGACAGACTGAGTAAAGCCAGTGACCAAGACAAAGGCTTGTGTCTATTGGATGAAGAAGTAGGGCTTTCATTATTCCAAGGTACTTCAATCTTCGTAGGTGTCAGGCAGTCAAACCAACTGTTGGCCTTCTTGCTGCCAAGAAATCTTTTAGTTCTGCTGTCAAACTCATATTGATTTGAGCCATTGAATAGATAGAGATGTCCTAAAGAAGAACAAGAAGGGTAAACACTGTGAATTCTACTGATGTATAAAACTTTCAGATCTTAATGTGGGGTAGCATCCTGTTAGGAATTTATGATGTCATAAACAAACTTACAATTGCTCTATTTAGAACAGTGGCATTGTTCAATAGTTGCATTCCCAGGAGGGAGCATTGTCATAACTGCACCATTGGGACCACTCCACAAGGGAAGCAAACAATGTGGCTGTTGCACAATGGTCACAATGTGCACAGTACAGCATGTTGTGGGACACGTTACTTTTGTGCAATGACATTTTTGGGGGGAGTGATATATCATACACAGTGCCCTGTTGTACATCATTGCAATTCTCTTACACAGTTGTGTAAAGTGTCAACGGCATAGTTCTGACATTGTGAAGTCATGCATTGCCACCTGGGATACAGAATGGCAGCTTATGTTTCCTTCTCTTATACCTTTTTTTTAAAAAAATATATCCTTAACTATAGCCAAAACAGCTCTCCTTGGTGGCTGCTAATGGTGCCCATATCATTGGAATGGTGAATCTGCTCTTAGTTTTAGTGTAACTTTCAAAGGACCTTTCTAAGGTGTCAAACCTATTTGGAGATTGGGTGAAGATAGCTCCATTTGACATTCAGGTAAAATCCCAAAATGGATTCACCTTCCCTCAGACATGGAAGCAGCCAACTGCCAGTCCCAACCACCATCTTATAACATGTAAAATTGAAGGATCCACATAAGATAGGCTTATCAGCCAATCTTCTCAAAATGCAAATGTAAATTAACAGCAGCCGTCATATATGGAACCCGGTTACTGATGCAACTGCATATGATGCAAAAATACATCAAAATGCGAAGGTAAATTAACAGCAACCGTTAAACATCAGTTATGGGAAGAAGTTGGCAGTTTGAAGTACAAATTAATTAGTCGTTTGGTTAGCAGAACTGCAGGCAGACCTGAAAGTTTTATGTCCATTGCAGCCTCCAATTGGTGTGGGCCTAGTGACAGTGTGTTCAAAGTTTTCATAAGTATTTTAAGGATTTCTTGATCCTGACATGGACCATAGTGAAGGCCTGTTCAAGTTACCAACTACATGCCATTCACAGGTATTGTCAGATACTTTAACTGTATATTCATGATTACGTATATGCTGGGTTAGCCAAAGTGTGGCCTGTAGGCCACATGTGGCCCCTGGCCCCCTTGGAGTCAGCAGATTTTTTTTTTTTTTTGCAATAAAATATGTGGAAAATGCTCCCTAAAGCCCTCTAAAAAGTGTAGAGGGCACTTCTACCATGTCTAGAGGTCCCTGGGGCCCCCAGGGGTCAAACAAAATTGTTCACAATTTTTGTTGCCCCAAAATGGCCTCTAGGGTGTGTGTGGGACATTTCTACAATATTTGGGGCCCACCTTGTACCAATGTAGGCCCAAGAGAGCCTTTAAAAAAAAAACCGGGAAGTGACTTCTACTCACCCCTTATTGTTAAAAGGGTGGGCCCCAAATATAGTGAAAATTCTGCTATGTCTCCTAGAGGGCATCTGGGGGCAAAATATTGAGTTTTTTGGGGAGCAGGTGCAAGTAGGAAGGTATAGTCCTCGGGAAGGGGCTAATGCATCCCCCTTCTTTCCACAATTGCCCACCCCCAGTCTATGTAGTTGTAATGATACATGAACTTTCATTATCAAATATTTGCAGAGATAACCTGATGCTTACCTCTGTGTTGAAAAGCAGCATCCACTTTAGAGCCAACGTTAGGGAAGTCAGCAGCTATCTGCCTTGGATATCCCTTCTCCATGGTATTCTTGGTCATGTTGTATCTGAAAAAGGAAATAGGTTCAAAATTAATTAAGCTGCAAGGGTGTTTTTCCTAACATGACAGCTGTCAGGTGTTAGCACTACCAGGAATCAAGGGTGGAGTAAACACATACACACACAACTATCCCATTCACAAAAGCATATCTGGGAGATCTTTTGCCATCTTGTTTCAAGGGTCGTTTCTACACTGTAATAATTCTTTAACAGACTCAATGAAGAGTCAGTCTGAGATATTTTGCCACCTGAAACAAACATGTCTCAACAAGCGTAGTGTGCAAGAGCCCAGGGTCAGGTAATTGAAGCCTTTCAGTTCATATCTTCCCTGTTTCAGAACTCCAGGATTATCTGCTTTTTGTGTAAAATAGCTAGGGCAGTGTGTTTTGTACTTCATCTTTTGTACATTTTAAAATTTGTATAAATGTAGTACTGGAGGGAACAGTATCCTACAGATTGATGACCACCAGCAGTCATGAAATAATCACTTAGCAGCTCTAAGCTTGCCCTTCTCTTCTTGGGAACTATAGATCATGAGTTGTATTCAGTTCATTGAAACAACATGGCCATATCTTTCCCAACCCTGCCCTCTTAACTCTAATCTGTCTAACTATCATGTATCACCAGGAGTTTTAACTGGATCCCAGACAACAAAAATTATTTCCGTTAATTACAAAATGCACAATTCATTTCAGGTTGTGTGGTGAATTAGCAAGTATAGATTGAGTCCCCCTTACCTAGAATCTGAAAACTGCCAAAATCTGATTTTTTTTCTGTCAGCTTCCTGTTTCTGCCTTTGAGGCAGTGGCTGTGGCATTCCTGTTCATATGTCTCTCAGATCCTCAGTCTCTCCCTTTTTCTCAATGCTCTTGCTTGTTTGTCTCTCAGATCTGAGGAGTGCTTCAGCCACTGCCTTGAAGACAGAAGCGGGCAGCTGGTAGCAAGGGGAGAGACTGAGAATTTGGGAGACAAGCAAAGCAGGAATGCTGCAGTCACCACCTGGAAGGCAGAAGCAGGCAGCTGGTGGCAAAAAGAGAGAGACTGGTGATCTCTGAAATAATGGGAGGCGTGGATTTGTGCTGAACACTATTCTTGGACTCCTGCCATTTCACAGATCTTCAGCACGTCTCCAGCTCATGTCTCACACACGACACAATTAGTGAATGAACAAGACGTAAGACTATTCCAAAAAGGTACTGTAATCTAATAAACAAACAAACAAACAAACAAACAAACAAACTATCAATCCTAAATCTGGAATTCTGGACCCTAGCATGTCAGATAAGGGAAGCTCAGCTTGTACAAACTTCCTATAAATCTCAGTGTCAATTGCAGTTGCATAGGGATGGGGGGCAATGGGGGCGGTTCACTCCCGGTGGCAATGTTTTTGGGGTGTCCTGGTTTGTAGCCATGACCCATGCCCCGCCCCCATGCCATAGCCCCACCCACTGCCTGCCCCCCTTCATGTACTTCAAGCTCTGCCACTGGTCAGTTGCCAGTATTTTATGAGCAAATCTTGAGGATTAACCAGTGTAACTTGGGGCTTTCCACACTACACCGTTATAGCGCAATTAGTCCACTTTCAACATCCTATGGAATCCTGATATTTGTAGTTTAGAGAAGGACCTTTAGAATTCTCAGCCAGAGAGCTCTTTGGCCTCAGTAAACTACAAACCCAAGAATTCCATAGGATGTTGAAAGTGGAATAATAGCACTATTACAGTGTAATGCGGAAAAGCCCATAGAAACAATGAAGAATGCTGTGGCACCTTAAAGGTTAAAAAAGTTTATTTAGCCTAGCCTGGACTCCAGCCTACTACATCAGATGCTTACACTGACGTTAGTGTTTAAGGTGCCACAAGTCAAGTTTATTTGTCTTCTGCTCCAAACTAATGTGACTGTGTAAATCTGTAATAAAACAGTATAAAACAGTGGATTTCCCCTTACCTCCAATACTTGTCACCTGAAAAGAAGTATGTTTTCTTGGTGTTTTCATCATAAACAGCTGCATCAATTTTCTTAACAGTTTTTGGGAAACCAAGCCTGCGGATGTTCTTTGGGAAACGTGGCTGAATAACATTTGCCCTGGTAGCCCAGTACTTAGTTCCTATTTTTAAAAATAAAAGAAAACAAGAAAGAATAAAATTGAAAGAGTTTTGAATGGAGACCAAACAAGCCAGAGTGAGTCTGTTTCTGCAATAGCCTGTTATAGTGCTATCATTCCACTTTCAACATCTTATGGAATCCTGGGGTTTGCAGGTTAGGTCTCTCCCTAAACTGCAAACCCCAGGATTCCATAGGAAGTTGAAAGTGGAATAATAGCACGGTAACAGTCCAGTGCGGAAATAGCCTATGAGTTGTAGTCTAAAGTGGTAACTTTCCTAAGATCTGATTTGAGAATCTTTTGTCCTTCTCTCAGTTTATGCTGAAGAAACTGGCAAGTATAAAGATATAAAGATAGTGGATGAATAGGGGCAGCCTGGGTATCCAATGGGATGCCTAGAGATCATCCCTGTAATACACAATAATACATTATTATTATTATTATTAGTCTGTAGTTGCTTTATGAAGCTGTGTGAAGGGAAGCTACAAACAGCCATCGAGACATTTGGTCCATTAGAGCATTACCATTCTGAACAATTAGGCTTAACGTATCAATATTTCATAACTACCATGCTATCTTATAATTGCCTAGGTATGCCAATATTTCTTCTACCCTGTCTGTCTCTCCACTTTATTCTAAACCCTGCCTATTCCTCAAGATAGGACTCAAGGTGGCTTTCGAGCTAAAAAGAAATGACACGTAGCTAATAACACACAAAAGGCTGCTCTTGGAAGCAAATAGCTGAAGGGCTTGTTTGGTTGCTTGGAAGCTCCCGCAGTGACCGCAGCAAAGAAACCATCACAAGATCTGTCCTTCTTTTGAGACTTCCTTGTCTCATGAGGTTTGGAAGTCTCATGAAGACCATACTCTCATGAGACTTCAGGGAGCCTTATAAAGACTCTCCTTTATGTCCTGGCCTCTTTCATCAGCCAGACAATGGATATAGTATTACACTATCAATACAATAGCAGCTATTGAAAATATTGATTTAAAAGTGAAGCATGAAGGTAGGAGACCGCACTAAGAAAAGCTCTTCTCTTGCAAAACAACCAGTTCCCCAAGCCTTCTGTAATAAAAAGGGCCTTTTTCTGCAGACCAAAGGATCAGAAGTAGACAGCCAGCCTTACTTCTTTAAGAAGGAGTTCTAGAGCTTGGGAGCAGTGGTGAAGAAGGTCCTCGTCTTACATAAATCATTTGATTCAGTAATAGGTGATCTTCTCCTTCTACCTGGTCATTCAGTTCAATTGACATTTATGAGATGAAGAATACATACCTTTAAAAAGGTAGACTAGATCCTCGTTTTGAATTTCATAGGCAGCATCTACGCCACTTTTCAGAGTTGGCCAGAAAGAGGAAATAGGTGCGGTTCCAATCTCTTTCATATGAGGACTCTTCCGCCACATGATGCTGAAGGGGACAAGTGACATGAGAAGCATTAATTTAACTTATACTAAGTCAAAATTCTTTTTAGGAACATTCTGGTGTGTGATGTTTGAATGCAGTGGAATGAACTCAGGCAGCTCTTGTCTCATAGAAAAAGAAGGATGTAAATTAGCAAAAGAAAATGTGACTGTAATCCTATGGTGTTTGGGAGTAGAGTTTGGAAAATCTATTTTGGACTACAGCTCCCCAAATGCTCCAGCCAGCATGACCCATTGGCTCTGCTGGTTGAGAGATTCTGAGCACTGCAATCCACAAAAGTTCTTTCCTGGGTTCTGTTCAGGAGGGCATCCTGAATGGTCCAAGTCTGTCCTCTCCAAGGGCAGAAAGATAGGCTGGATCTCAGGGTGGGGAAGAACTGACTTCAGATGTCGCATCCCAACTTCAGTGGAAAGTTCAGAGGTTCTTACTACTCCAATATTGGAGACATTAATAGTGGCAAAAGGATCTGATTTGGGAGGTGTGTTATGAGTGGATCGAGACAGGTTTTGGAGCTCATACCTTAGAACTGACCTGATTTTTCAGGATGACCCTGATCAATCCTCTGTCATCCCACTTTTTCAACTGCTTTTAAAATGTCCCGATTTCTTTCTCTTCCTCCCAGTTTCCCTCATTGTCCTCAGCTTAATTCAATTGTTGCAAACTGAGTTCAAAATGCAAAAATAGCTTGCACTCAATTAACTCAGGGTAGGGGAGAGAAAAAGGGGCAAAGTCTTGCCCTTCCCAGTAAGTTCAAGCAAAAGCAGACTGCTGTAGTCCCTCTTAGCTTGTGTGTTCTCCCTCATTTTTTGCCATCTTGACCATACTCTGATGTTGCTTGGCCACACATGTCCCAGTTTTCTAATTTGAAATGTTGGAAGGCATGGCTGTCCCCAGTGATGTCTCTGACATGAGGAGAAAGGTACATCCATCCCTGAGATTGCATAGATGATTGCCCTCCCATAGATTCTAGTGGGAAGAAGATCCACAAAGAAGGGGGTGGAAGGAGATTAAAAGGAAAAACTTTGCTCCTGCTTTCTTTTCATCCTGTTTATGCAAACTGACCAAAGCTTTGGATAAGATGGCTTCTCTAAACTTCCTTCCCCAACCAGTAGGGTCATTCTGTCAATTAACTACTAATAACGTACCTGTCTTTAAAAAATAAAGTCTCCCCTCTGAGATTAGTAACAGCATCAAAAGCCAACTGAGGGTCACACAAATCTGTTGATGTTGCCTCTTCTGGAATTTTTACTGGTGGTATAGCATTTCCAGACTCACCACTGTCATCTCCATGGTTTCCTTCAAAAGAGATTAAAGAAGGAAAAAAACTCCTGTGAGGACAAACAGGATTTTGAAAGACATGGCTCAGAGACACTGAAAAGAGCTTGATTTTAAGATGGAGTTCTGTCAGTTCATTGCATCAGAAAGTGGTCCGACAGAATTTCGTGCTCTCTGAATAACAAATGAAAAACATCCCTCAGTGCAGTTTGCCACTTTAATCTTAACTTACCATACAGATGCTGGATGCCTTCAATGTCATCTCTGTGAAGCTTTAAGTTTTGGGGGTCCCCACCCTGGTAGATTGGAAACATCAGAGCTTCCAAAACACTGGAATGCTGAAGACCCAGTGAGTGGCCAAATTCATGGGCAGCAACAATAAAAAGGTTGATCCCTAAAAGGAAACAGGAAGAGCATCAATGCTTCTGAAATTACTTTCCCTGGATGATGACAAGAAATCACATATGAGTCAGGCTGCTTGAAGAATGTGATCTTTGTAAATTGCAGTTGAAAGTGGCCTTGAGTGCAGTTTCTAGACTCATGTGAAGATCAGAACATCACTGTCCATTAGAATGTGCATTTTTCCTAATGTTATGACACAGCTCTTGGCACACAAATGTACCAAAATATCTTTAAAATGCATACAAAATGCTCATTTTGTTCATATTTTTTAGCGAAGTTGCACCTTCATACAAGAACTAGATGGAACTCACGCATTAAGAAATGTGAAAGTAACTCAACTTGGAAATTAATTTGTTTGATCCTCCATATTATGTTTCTGTTTGAAAAGTACCCCTCAGACTATTTTCTTTCCTGATTATGAGATATATGTTTTCTGGGTCTTGCTTTCAGATGTATGCTCCTTTAATTTAGTGTTGTGTACCTTCAAGTCATTTCTCACTTATGGCGATCCTAAGGTGAGCTTACCATAAGACCAAGAACTACATTTGGAGATTATCTTTGCATAAGTCAAAAGCTCAAAATAAATCTGCTAAGCAAACCAACATTCTGAATCTGGAATGATTGATTTGTCCCAATATTTTGCAGTCAAAGCAATTAATTATCAACTTAATTCTTATGGTCTATTTATGTAGTATTTATTTATTTGATATAAAGAAAGCTTGGGGAAAGTGTGGGTGTGCAGGTGTTGTTGGACTATACCTTACATCAGCCCCGACCATTGATAGGTTTTAATGAAAATTTGCATCTACCAGGTTCCTCACCTTAACAAATGAACATGTTGAGAAAAAAATACCTCTCAAATCCTTTGTCCAGAATATATCTTCATTAAAATGGACATTTCCACCAAACGCTGGTGAAAATGCATGAGCCAGCTCTCCCTTGAATACAGTGAAGGGATGATAGTCCCCATGGTCTTTAAAAAAGAGAAGAAAAGATACATTTAATTTCCAAGCCAGGACCTTGGAAGTATCTTCCACCCTCCTTAAATGGGCTTTACTTACCTCCAGTAACAAAAGAGATCTCTATATCTGCAGAGCCATCATAAATCCTGGTGAAGGTCAACGGGGTCACATCACTCCACACTTTCCAGGCTCTTTCAATTGCACTGTTCACATCAGCAGGCTCCATATCTGATGTGTAGTTCTGAATCCTGGATGTGTACAAAATGAATATTTGAAATAAAACAGACTACATAGCTTTTAAACTTCTTATCATCTAGGTAAGAGTATACGTATCTCTGGATTATTATGTATTGGTTTCATAGTCTATGAATTGTTACTGACTGGGGTTTAGTACCATCAGTGATTCAGATTCTATCCAAGAATCTAAGAATCAGTGAAGTATTGTCAGATAAGGTGGCAAGTTCCAAGCATTGTCATTTTGTGTGATTGTGCCATTGTGATCCTATCTACAGTGGTTGCATCCAGATTTTGTCAGCCCATTTGGAATTGCTTCCAGAGCACCTATTGCTACTAGGATCACTACTGTTTTCTTTCTCAGAAGCACTGAATCTCAGTCTGCAAGTCTTGATATTTTATAATCTTTTCCTTCTCTTTGTCTGATTCTGTTGTTTCCCCCAGGATTGCCACATCTATAACTCTGCTTTCTTTCTCCCAGCCAGAGTTATGGCTGACATATTATTTACCATGTAATTTTGATCCCACTGTGGGACCCAGTTAGAATGCTCACATTCTAACAATTACATGCTAATTGTTTGGCATTTTGAATCTTAGACCTCCATAGGATTTTTACATTACTAGGCATTTCTGCATTACACTGTTACAGTGCTATTATTCCATTTTAAACATCCTGTGGAAATTCTGAGGTTTGTAGTTTACTGAGGCCAAAGAGCTCTCTGGCTGAGAATTCTAAAGTCCCCTTCCTAAACTGCAAACCCCAGGATTCCATAGGATGTTGAAAGTGGAATAATAGCACTATAACAGTGTTGTGCAGAAATGCCCACTGTTTTCAACAACTTTGTTCAGGTTGCTGTTCCCACAGTTTCGCTGAGGATGGCAAATCATGTTTTGCAAAGATTCTGATGTATAATTGCAGCTGCTTTATCGGGGAGTTTCTTATATTCAGGCTGTGCAATCTTGCTGCATAAATTTGTCATCAAATAAATAAATAAATAAATAAATAAATAAATAAATAAATAAATTCCTTTATAACTTTCTTTTTTCCCCTAATACTGGGGCACAATATGATGTACATATTGATAAAACTAATGCAGATTACAATAAGCATAAAAACATCGGTAAAATATATTAAGAATATTTAAAACTGCTGCTAAACCATCTTTAGAATTAAAGCTGTTTAAAAATAGACCCTATCAGCAGCAGCAGCAGGAGCAGTAGCAGTAGCATCAAAACTGAAGTTACTTTTTTTTTTTTTTAACTAGAGCACTTAGAATCTTCCAGCTATCATTGCTGGGTGGTTCTGGGAGCTGGAGTCCAAAATGTAACTATTTTGATCTCTCATAACAACCATTTCCAGGTGACATCTTAAATTTAAGAAAGTGTATTAAAATTTTACCTGTATGTCAAGTTCTTCTTTCTCCATTTTGGGGACATGGGAAAAGTCCTGTATTCTCCTACATCAGGAACCCCACACCTGGGTTTCTTTATGGCTTCCAAAGTGCTTGAGTCTAGTTTTCCCGTCACGTTCAATCCCGAGAACTCCTGCATTTGTCGTATCTTTTCAGCAGGGATGCTCCTTCGGCCTCTGCCCCGAAAGACAGTTGCTGGTTCTGATTCAGGATAATGCTTTTCTATGTATTTCTGTTGGGAAGTAAAGTATGTTAGACAAGCGAAAATATTTTTTTACGTACAGTTTTGACATATTCTGCCATTATTTGTGCATTTCTTTTTTGCTCTATTGTTTTACTTAGAAGGTGGATCATTTTATAAAGGAGTATAGTATACTATGGCATTGATTTAAAATCAAGGTAACCAGCTTTAACGCTAACTCAGCTCTTTCAGAAGTCTTCATCATCTATCTATTCCACCTATTTTATAGATCCAGGAACGGAAGCCAACATTAACTTAACCTAACCCAGAATTAGAGTAAGCCAGTGGCCATGCTGGCTAGGGATGATGGGAGTTATAGTTCAACACATCTAGAAAGCAGAAAGATGGGGAAAGATGCCCTGTGTCAAGCATAATCTCTATGGTGGAATTGAGACTTACATTGGGATGGCTAAACATTCTGTTTGGTTCCTTTTTAAAAAAAAAGTATTTACAACTTAAAAAAAAATTACTGGCATGAATTTGAGATTTTTAAAAAAATGAATTCAGAGAAGTAAAATTAATTCTCCAACCAGCATGGCCAGTAGGGGATTTGGGTCATGTAGCCCAAAAAAGTAATTCTCTAGACCAGGATTGGGCATCATGCATCCTTTCAAATGTTACTGGATTGCAACTCCCGGTAGCTCTAGTCAGCATAGAGCATAGTGAGGAATTCTGGGATTTGCAGTCAAACAATATATGGAGACCTGCAAGACTGCAATCGGGTGATTAAATGCATAAGCCCACAGAGAATCATGCTAGGAATCAGACTGTCCAATACACTCCCCAATCAGCTGTCTAATTATCCACTGGCTGCCTCCTAGCTCTTCCCTGAAAGCATCATCATCCAGTGCCCTCAACCATTACCTTGGCAAACTCCATGTCCTCTTCTGAAATTTTTTCAGCTTCTTGAAGTACAGATGAAACATAAGAAAGTGCTCCACAGAGTGTGATGGTTAGTAGAAAGGACCTCATTTTGGCTTTTGCTTCTGTGTCCTAATAGATCTGTTTGCATGTCTCAAGCCTTCCTCTATATATACTTCATGATTGTTCTATCAAATTAACAAAATAATGACTCAAAACTCATGTCCATCACTCATGTTCATCACATTGAGCAGGAAGAATGCAGAAAACAGCCTTATATGGTACTGGGCCCATTGGTCCATCAAGCTCAGGGTTGGTTACACTGATAAAAGGAACTTCAACAGGGTATCAATCATGAATCATTTCCATAACGGTACTTTCAATATTTCAAACATTTACTTTACCTTCTTCTTGATATCAGAGTAGCTGGGATTTACCAGCTGGGAATTTCTCCTAGTTCCCTGACAAAAAGAACAATCCAATAATCGGATGATCCTTACACAGAAGTTTGTCTGCTGACTAGCCTCCAGTAGAAATCTTTTATTTATTTAAAAAAACACAAACATTTATTTGAATTGTTATTTAATTGATATACTAAAAGCTGAAAAGGGAAATTTACAAATTACAAGTATTCATAAAAATTAATAATTCTTTAGTTAAGTCATTAAAATGAAGAAAGGAGAGGAGAGGAGAGGAGAGGAGAGGAGAGGAGAGGAGAAGAGAAGAGAAGAGAAGAGAAGAGAAGAGAAGAGAAGAGAAGAGAAGAGAAGAGAAGAGAAGAGAAGAGGCTGAGATTCTACATCCTGGTCTACATTTTGTGAATTCATAGCTAAGCTGCAGACATGCAATGAACCCCTTTTAGTGAATTGTGAAGGTGTGCATCCAGGCACCAGCTAGAGTGTTCTGATGCTCATCGAACACTTCCACTGTGCATTTGGTATGCCTGAGGAATATTAGGCACTTCTGATGTGCACTGTGCACTTGTGATACCCACTGACCACTTCTGATACACATTAGGTAATTCTGATGTGCACTGGGCACTCCTCTTGTGCCTTGGGTACTTCTCATGCTCATTGTGTGCTTCTGATGTGGATTGTGCATATATTTATGTATTAGACTTTTGCCTTTCCTTTAAAAAGCCAGAAAGGAACAGGCTGAGTGAGAATGGTCAATACCTTGCTAAAAGAAGGCAGAGTTTCATCATATATAAAGGGACCAGTTATAAGACCACTGATGACAAAGCCCTCTCAGAACAACAACCAGCCGGTAGTTGGGCAACTACCAACTAGTTTCCAAACATTTCATTTTGTGGCAAGATGGAGTGTATGTTGGCCACCCAGCTTCAGAGTGTTCTGGACAAGATGAATTATTGAGGTATATTTCAGTCTGGTTTCAGGCCTGGCTGTGTGAAAGACACAGCTTTATTTACCTTGATGGATAAACTAAACTGGAAAGGGGGAATGTAATCCCTGTTAGTTCTGTTGATCTTTCAGTAGCTTTTGATGTCATTGACCATGATAACTTCTGGGCTAGGATGGTTTTCTTTCCTGGAAAAGTGAACGCAGAATATAATGTTCATGGGCTCCTATTCGTCTCCTTGTCCTGTGGGATCCCTTATGGTTTGGCTCTGTCACCCATGCTATTTAACATATACGTGAAACCAATTGGAAAGATTGTCTGAGGTTTCAGGTTCCAGTGTCAACAGTATGACACCCAGCTCTATTATTTCTTTCCATCTCAATCCAAGGAAGATGTCTTGTTTCTAAACCAGTGCCTGTCATCAGTCATGGATTGGGTGAGGGTGAAAAAAATAAACTAAAATCCAGACAAGACAAAGATTAGTCAAAATGTAGATCTGGAAGTAAGGATTGAGCCTGTGCTGGATGGAGGTACACTCCCCCTGAAGGTGCAAGTTTGTTGCTTAGCTGTACTCTTGGATTCACCCCTGAGACTGGAAGCCCGGGTTTCAGTAGTGACCAGAAGTGCATTTTCATAATTAAGATTTATGCATCAACAGTGCTTAGAGATGTTGGATCTGGCCATGGTGACACACACCTTAGTTACCTCACATTCCGACTACTGTAATGTGTTCTATGTGGGGCTGCCTTTGAAGAGTGTCTGAAAGCTTCTGCTGGCCAGAAGAGCTTTAGTTAGATTGTTAGCCAAGGCTGTTGCCTTATGGTAACAGCTTCACTAGCTGCCAGTCTGTTTCCAGACACAATTCAAAGTGCTATGCCACAAAAATTGAAGACGGAAGAATTTGGTAGAAATTTTAAAATAAGTTTTTCACCCATTTGACCACATCTTTGAAAGAGACTGGGAAAAGGTATGTGAGCCTATACTTCATCCTTATCCTGCCTTCATAGGACAACTCCAGAGAAAGATTTCTGGCTAAGATGTGGTAGTGTCCATATTCTAATTCCTCAAATCTGGGTTTGTTGTTGTTGTTGAGACAATTATTGCTAATTGTATGGATAATTTTGGACCGATATTGGGATATAAGTCCTAGTTTATTTATAATGGTGGGTTAGAGTAGGAATCTAAGTGCTAGTTTATTTCATTGTCTCCTATGAAAAAGAAATTCAGAAATTTTCTCCCCACTGAGTGAGATTATGAGTTTCATGTATTTCTTTATAAGCCTTTGCATTTCAGAGCTTTTCAACAAAAAGTTTTTTTTTTACCCCTCCAGCAAACTAAATTTCTGGTAAAGATGTGGAGGGGGGAAAACCCACTGGACTTTTTACTTTCAAGCGAGGAGGAAAATTGGTTTCCATAATGGTTCACAATGGTTGAAGCCCTGGAGAACTGCTGCCAGTCACAACTGCTGATGCTAGATGGACCTATGGTCTGAATAAGTATAAGGCAGCTTCTTGTGTTCCAGTGTTTAATGCCCTAAATGGCTTGGGGCCTTGTTTTTTTGAGGGAACACTTCTCCTTGTAATTACCTGCCCAAGTATTAAGACTGACCAAGGGTTTCTCTTCTATATCCCTCCTTATGTAGAGACAAGAGAGAGAACCTTCTTGGTCATAGAGTCCGAGTAACGGAATCTCCTCCCCTCTGTTTTTCACACTAGGTGCAGATTCTGCCATTCAACTATCTGCATCCCTACTTCTCTGTGATAGAAATAAAGCAGTTATCACCACACAAAGCAGCAAAGTGAAACATCACATGGTGCTCAGTTTAACCACATATTTCCATGTGTTGCATTTCTAGGGAGAAAGAGCACAGTTGTTACCACACCTTACACTCCCCACCCTACTGGTTAGCAAAATTGGTGAGAAATATCATTTTGCTATAAAACTAGACACGTATGGCTGGAAAACATGAGGCATCAGGATACTGGCTGTAAGCATGTGCTAGGTCAGGATGACCTCAGGACGACTAGGTCGTAAGTTCAAGAGGATTTAGATGGAAACTCCTAATGTTAATGGGTTTGAGATAATCCTTTCACAACCCAAACTTCAAATACAATTGAAGACAAAACTGTCCAGGTGAAACAGTCAAACACCTCTGCTGGGCACATGTCCTACAAAGACTTTTCCTATTCACTTTACCTGACCAAAACATGAAGAGACTGTCCTGACTCCCACCAATGCTTTATCACCTAAAATTAAGACAATCATCGCATTCTAGACCTGTTTGTTTGCTCTGCAAGAAAGCAATTAACACACCCCCCTTCAGTTGGGAAGTAGGGTATAAAAATCCCAGCTCCAGCCCAGGTAATTTGCTAGCATGTTGAATGTCACACTGCACCACAGACTCCTGTTCCTCCACGCTGCCCTCAAATTCCTGTTTGAGCCACTCTGCTTCAGTCTTCTGCTTCTGGACCAGTAAATATCACCCTTTCCTCCCAAAATCTCTCCTTATCCAACCTTTCTCACCTTTGCCTTCAGTAGCCTTGTATGGTTCATGAGATTGCTTGATTTCTTCTCTGTGCCTGTTAATTTCCAATAAAATACTCTTTTAACTTTTAATTGGAGACATTTCTACAGTTAGTAGTGGTATATACAGGTGAAAAGACCCTGTTGTTATCCTCTTCTCGCAGGCCTCCTTTTACCTAATAAATTATAAGGAGATGCTGACACTGCTGGTGGACCGCAAGATCCCCCACCTTTTAGGGTAACACAGTGACTTTGGTGGCAACCATACCAGGGGCCATCAGGGTCAGAGCTGTAAAATGGATTGCAGGGGGAAGACTGTGGGAGAAGTGGCAAAGGCTTTCCCTTCGGGCTCCTTTGGTTTTGCAATCAAACAAAATCCATGAGCCACAGCAGTTTGTTCCTTTCCTCTGGGGTGGAGAAGCAACTGATCACCTTTTCCTACCCAAAGCTATAGTGAATTTCACAGACACCCTCTATGTAATAGAGAACATGATGTAGAAAATGAGTCACTTGTCATCCATCCCTCAAGAGCCTTCCAGTTGTTCAGTTCCTTTTACACCCAAGAACGTTAAGCACGTAAGCTTATAGAGCTGGAATCATTTCCTTCTTAATACAGAACTAACAATTTCCCTGTAACAATTTTCCCTGTATCTTACGCTTCATATAGTTTTGTGTCTCATCACTATATTCATCATCCAGGTTCCTGGTTTTTTTCCTTTCAGTGTGATGTCATGGTTTGAGTGTTAGACTAGAACTCTGGGAAAAGATGAAACCCTGCTTGACCCTGAAACTGACTGGACGCTACTGAGCAAGTCATACTCTCTCAGAGGAAGGCAAAGCTCTTCTTAACAACATTTGCTGAGAATGTCCTGTGATAAATTCACATTGTTTTTGTTGTTGTTGCTGTGTGCCTTCAAGTCATTTCCAACTTATGGTGACCCTAAGGTGAACCTATCATGGGGTTTTCTGGGGCTGAAAGTGTATAATCTGTCCAAGGTCATCCAGTGGGTTTCTATGGTCTCCAGGGTTGTAGTCCAGGGTTGGACTACAACCCTGTCTCTCTGTTTCACCTTAGTGTGCCATAATATATGGAAATAACTTGAAGGCAACACAACAATAATATGTCCAAATTCTTGTATTTATTAAGATTCTGTCTCATTCCCTGCTGCAATGTAACCCAAAGCAGGGCAGCAACTATGGCGTGGGTGAGGACATTGGAGGGGTCATGGGAATAAAATACAGAAAGGTGGGGTTGAGGAGAAAACATAGGTCTGCCACATTGGATGGGTGCTTGCGTTGAAATATTCTTACATCAAGAAACAACTTTCACACTTTTCAGAGACATTGCCGTGTTAATCTGTTGCAGTTTTGTGGTACTTTAAAGACTAATTAACAAGTTTTATTTTACCTGAGCTAACTTTAATAGGAACAACCCAATCTGGCTGTCTTCCTGCATGTCATGAGATTGTTATACGTATGCTTGGGTGGGGGGTCAAAACAAGTGGAGTGAGAGGGAATTAAAATGCTAAAAACAACAACAACAACAACAAAACCCAAGTATTTACATTTAAATTTAAATATTCAAATATGTATTTATTTATTTAAAGCTTATGGAGACTAGGATTCAAATCCCCACTCAGATAATGAGTGATCTTGGTTAAATCACATTCCCTCAGAGGAAGATGGGGGCAAACCCCCTCTGAACAAATCTTGCCTCCCCCCAAAAAACCCTGTGATAGATCCACCTTAGGTTTGCCGTAAATCAGAAGTGACTTGAAAGCACACAGCAACAAAGTCTCACTGACAGAGAGGGGTTCTTTCTAGCCATCATATCTCTCCCCTTGACTCATATGAGGTGACCCTAAGGTGAACCTATCATGGGGATTTTCTTACCTATGCCTTTCTCTGAGGCTGAAAGAATGGGACTTACCTAAAGTCATCCAGTGGATTTCCATGGCTGAGTGTGGATTCAAATATGGAGAGTCATAGTTTGGGTACACGCGCATGCCTTCTGCCATTTGTCTTTTGTCAGAGACACAAGGCTGGGGGATGCAGGTGCTGAGACTGCTCTGTTATTGAAATTGCTCCCTTGGCAGCTGCTGCTGTGTCCCCGTTGCTGCCACTGCTGTTGGTCCCCAGCAGTAGGGCTTCACAGACCCCCTGTGAGGACTCCGCAGGCACCCAGAGATTCCTAGACCCCAGGTGAAGAATCACTGTCCTAGCACATATTAGTTGATTAACGTACGAGCTGTAAAGTCCTTAGTGGCTTTTGGACAGCAGAGGGAAGATTAAAGAAATTTGCTCCCAAATTGCACTCATTGGTACTTTCAGAACAAAATTTGGAGGGTCTATATAAGTAGCTGCCTATGTAAGAACACCATGAAACAGCAGAGTGCCTGGCAGCACATAGTCATAACGTTAACCTGTGTTTGTTGGACCCTTTCCAGATACAAAAGTTCTCATTTCCTGGACCATATGATCCAAAACTGGAATGGATAGTTGTCCTGTCAATAGTTATTGGTCATGCTTATACTGCAAGTATCAGAGGCAGTATGCCTCTCAAAAACAGTTAGCAGATAGATTCAGGCTATCTGGTGTCTGTATCTCCCCATATAAGCCTCCTGGACTCTGAGATCTGCAGGACATGCCCTTATCTCAGTCCCATGACCTTCACAGCTATAGCTAGTGGGAGCATGAGACAGGATCTCCCCTAGACTTTGGAACTCCCTCCTGAGGGTGGTTAGAATGGCCTCCTCCTTACTGTCTTTCTGTCAGCAGGCAAAGACTTTTTTATCCAGACAGGCTTTTAGAAACAAAGACTAATAATAATAATAATAATAATAATAATGATGATGATGATGATAATGATAATGATAATAATGATAATGATAATAATGCTGATGCTGATGCTGATGCTGCTGATGCTGTAATGCTGTATTGTTTCAAATTATGTTTAACATTTTAGCGTCTTTTTTTAGAATCTATATTTTTAATATGGTCAATTGTTTTATGCTGACTTTTTGTATGTTTTTAATTGTAATCTTTTTAAAACCAGGATATAAATAATTCCAATTCTAGGTTAGAATTAGTATTAGAATTAATAGTAATTACTAAGGAACATAAGGAAGAAAATACTGTTGTGCTTATGTTGTGGGTTTTTCCAAGGCAATTCATTGGCCACTGTTTGAATGAGAGGCTAGACAGGACTTCCACCTCATTTAACATAACTTTGGCCAGAGAGCTGCAGAGTTTTTTGGACTGAAATTGTTCCCATCCATTCTTATGGTTTGGCAGTACTGATAGCACATTTGATGCTTACCAGAGTATGTTAGCTATCTTTCTTTAATTGCTTGGCCAAGTGCCTAGCTCATAATGTTTAATTGCACAGAGTTCAGAGGTGCCCCAAAGGATCTGTGGCACCAGACTGCCTTTCTTTGGAGGCATTACATATTATCTTCAAGTGATGGATCTTTAAATATACACCAGTAGGTTTTTGTACATTCCCAGGTAAGGTGTAAGGGGAATTAGTAATCAGTGAGGCAACAGTAAACATGTCCTTTATGTAAACGAGGCCTTTGTTAAAAAAGAAGCATCACTACATTGTAGGGATGTAATTCTTCACTGATTTTCTTCTCAAAGGAAGCAATGGATAATTTTAGCAATTTTCTTCCCTCTCTGTGAGAACATCTTCAAAAATCAAACAATTTTTGAAGCATTTTTACAATTAGGGACATATTCTGTAAAAAAAATTGGCATATAGTTTTTGGCATAAGACCTGGCATTTTCTGCATCGGAAACATCATTTTCCGCCCTGAAAATATCTTTTTTTCTACACAGAAAATGATGTTTACTGTTCAGAAAGTACTATTTTCTCTGAAGAACAACTGTGTGTGAATTTTTGCAGAATAAATCCCAAACTGTGAAGATTCTCATTAATCCAGGATTCTTCTCAACAGGGCCTCTCAACATTTGAAAAACGTGTTTTGCAACTAGAATATTTTAAAGTATTCTTTCTATTCCTACTACAATGCTGGAGAAACTGAAACAGTGAGTGAAAAGAGAGCATGAAGCCCTTGATCCAAGATTCCAAGTTCTAGACAGTGAGAACTGGCTTTGGGAGTAATAGGTATCCTTTACTAGGACGAGGGCTTCTTCATCCAGCCTGCCAGTTGGCTCCTTGCTCTTATCAGAAGATAGAAAAAGGTGAAGAAAAGGGATGTTTATAAGCATCTCCTTGGTTCTCACATGTTGCATTTCTTTTCTTGGCTATATCAATCTAGGGCATAGGGAAACCTCTCCCATGGAAATGGCTGCCAACACAAAATATATGTATGAATGCCTGTATGCAAGTAACTATGCATTTATTTCATACTATGACTTTCTCCCAATATGGCATCCAAGACAGCTCACAATATGAGTACCACTTTGTGTTCCATTTTGTGAGAAAGGAAGGAGATGAATCAAATAAATAAATGAGTTTAAATACTTTTTATTTATTTTTATTAAGATATTTCTATCCCACCCTATATCAAAAGATCTAGCACAAAACTAAAATCAAGGCAAATAAATTAGAGCAACTTAAAACCATAAAAATAACCTATCAGTAAGTGAGGCTGCAACAATCAGAAGCAGGACCCTAGTCACAATTTTTCACTGCAACCTCACTATTTCACTATTTTACTCACTGTTTTAACAGGATGCCAGCCACAGATTGTTAATAAAGAGTTGGTAACTGCTTCTACACTTTGACATTTTTTATGCTATGTTAAATTTGTCATTTACTGTTGCTTTCACAATTTAGAGTTTCTCAGTCTTGAGGGTCTGTGGGCTCAAATGACTTCACTAAATGAAACTAAGTTGGTGGATTAGAGGAAAATTTGTGGAAAAGCCAGGCAAGTCTTAATATTCTACACTGTGGCATGTTCAGACCTGGGGAATGTTGCTTTTTGGACTATAGTTCCCATTAACTCATGAAGGCTTGGGCTTTCTGGAAAGTGTATTCCAAAAGTATTGCTTCCAAGCTCTGACCATGGTCTGTAGATTAAGATTTACTAGCTTAGGTTGGTCAGTGAAGATGAAGTGATGAAGAGTGAGACTTGCCAAGCAAATGAGAAGATGCTTCACCACTCTCCTCTGTCTATCGAAGCCAACTAGCCTAGCAGCTGAATCTTCCTTCAGCTAGGGTTGCCAGAGTGCAAAGTGGAGAGGCCTTCTGTACCTTTAAAGGTTGTGTAGAAGTAGGGATTCCAGTCAATGTTTTCTAGTTAACTGGTAGTGTGACAAACAACACTTGTTGAAATCCCCCCCATTTTCAGGCTGACAATACCATTCAGTGAGGGGACAGCAATTTTCACCACACTGAATGGCAGTGTTCCATCTTGTAACATAGTGGAATGACCAAGAACTTTCCACTGCTGCCCCCTAGCTGGCTTAGTTAGTAGGGTCAGCCTTGATCAGGAGAATGTGGCTTTTAGAAAAGAAGTTGTCTAGATGGTGCTACCCCGCAACTTCAGATATATGATGCTATGAAAATATACTTTCCCATAATCAAAATTAAAACAAACCAAGACAACCTTTTATAGAAAGATAAATCACTTTATTACTTGGCAACATACAAATGAACAAATAATTTATATTAAATACATATGTATTCAAATTGGACATTCCATCTTATTCAAAAGCAAGGCCTGCTTATTTTCCTTTGGCTCACAAACATAGGAGAGACAGTGTAGGGTCAACTGCCAACACAGCAGTCAGGGCTATGTGTGTGAAGAAGCAGGGATCGCATTGTTTTCAGTGACCTCTCTTCCTTACTCTGCTGTCACTGGCACCCAAACCAGCTATTGCTCTTCTTTATGCCGAGAAATTGTTTGGTTCTGCTGTCATATTCATATTGCTTTGAGCCATGGAACAAATAGATACGTCCTGAAGGAATAATAAGAAGGAGAAAGATTGTAAGCTGAATAGGCCCAGGAAACTCTGAAATCCTATTATGAAGCATTCATCTTTTTAAAAAAAATCTTGCTCCCTTTTTATTATAATGAAATCTTTGTATAATACATTCTGGAACATTACAGGGCTTAGGGCCAGAGTCCTGCTGGTGTCTCAACAGGGCATGGCTATCCAAAGCCTTTGGTATATTTTAACTATATTCTCATCTTTTAAATTTGTATGCTGCCTTCAGTTCCAGTCTTGGGGAAAGGCAGGGTAATAATAATAATAATACTTCTTCATGGGCACTTCTCTGGAACTATCTATCTGCAGTGGGGGCAGAGGTAAAGTAACAGGTGCAATTAAATATGAAATGTTTCCTGTTGGTTCTCAGTTGAAATATTTGTTTGTAGTTATGTATATAAATTAGCATATAAATTAAGATATACATATAAACATGCATATGCATATAAATTGGAAGGAAAAGAAGAAACCAGATCTGAATGTTCTTTTGGAAAGGGGTGCATTTGGAAGTACCAACCTATATGGATTTAGATGCAGGTGAAATGGATTTCTGCTAGAAGAATTTCTTCTTCTTGTTGCTGTCTGCTTTCAAATGGTTTCCAAGTTATGGAGACCCTAAGGCACATCTATCACAGGATTTTCTTAGCAAGATTTGCGAGGACTGAAGGAATCAGAGACTCACAGTAACTCACAGAATCCTCTATGTAACAATGTATTCATGATACCACCCTATTTCCAATTCCATAGACTGGAAGTTGGGAGTAATTTTCAGTTCCTTCTAGAAGTTAACATGAATGGTGGCTAAGGCACAAACCCTAAGATGTCCAGGTTAACTTTTCTTATGGATGTCCTCAGACCCTTCATCTGTTTAGCCATTACCACTGTACAACCATGTTGACAAAAGATTGTTGAACTGGTGGTGAGCAATCCTTCACTGGAGTTATTTGAAAAGCGGTTGGATGCCCATCTGCTACACATATTGCATCTTCATCTTGCATTGAAGAGCTTGGATCAAGCAAGTGACTAGAATAAATTGGGATGGGAATCATGGAGCTCTCCAGACATTGCTGGAATACAATTTCCACAATTTCCTGCAGAGGACGCTGAGAACTACAGTCCACCAACATCTGGAGACTCCTCGTGATCCCCACCCCTGGATTTGAAGATGTCCAAGTCCAAGGTCCCTTCTACATAGTAATACCTTGAAGGTCATCTTCTGCTTACCATTATACAGAAAAGCAGCATCTACTGCAGGACCAACTTCATAAAATTCGTCTGTTATCTTCTTTGCGAAGTCTTGCTCCATGGAATTCTTACCTTTGTCATATCTAAAGAAATCAACATATCAAATTCAAAGAGCTGCTGTCATTCTCTGGCATAATAACTACCACTACTAGCACCACTAGAGAGTACTCCATTTACATGTGAACCTGTATGGGAGGTAGACAATATTATGCATACAAAATCATGACATTTAACATGCTGATGTTAAATGTGTATTTAACATGTTGATGATACTAGCTCTAGTACAAGACACTGACTCTCCTTTCCTATATAATTTTGGCAGATGAAATCTGACAGTCTTAGCAAGGAGCAAGCTTCTAGAGTGTGTCAATACTATAGAGTTATAACAGCTCAAAACCACTTTAACTGTCATGGCTCGGTCCTACAGAAGTAAGGAACTTAGAAATTTCTATTGGAGAATTCTAGAGCTAAAGGGTCTCTAGCAGAAAATTCTATGTTGCTCACCAAAGCTACAAACCTAGGATTCCATAGGATGCAACCATGACCTTTAAAGTGGCATTAAACTGATACAACTCTGTAATGTAGATCCACTTCTAGCTTACAAAAGGCCGTGTGTATTAGCCTGAGTAGCATCTTGCTCTCAGTTATTGCCACATTTCTCTCCTCTTTTCTGACCATAATCTGGAACTTCATGGCTTCCTGCTGTTACTATACATAAACAGAGCTGGATTTCTTTTAGACTTACAGACTAACTCTAATGATATTTCTTCTCAAGTAAAACCTGCTGAACCCATTGGGTCATACAGCAGATGTACCTAGGGCTGCAACGTGGGGCTCAGAGCAAAGGTCTGAGATGAAAGTGATGCAATATGGCTTTGGCTTGGGCAATTTCTTCAGCCCAGGACACATTGCTACTAGAAAAACCAGCATGAGATCCTGAGGAGAAGAGAAATTATAAGCATGTAGACTGAATAGAATGGAAATTCTATGAGATCTTCACTAGACATGCAATGGATTTTCAAGATGCATAACATAGACAATTAAACGAGTTGTAAAGGATTCAGAGTCCAGAAATGCAATTTCGTGTTGTTAGTTAATGGTTTACATATATGTTTTGCCTTTCTTCTATAAACACAAGATGCTATATAGGATTACATATATGTGTGTGTGTATACACATACACAAACATAAACACACACACACACACATATAATTTTACACATAACATATATAATTTTATCCAAACAAAAAGCATATGAGGTGGATTAGGCTAAGAGAGAGTGACAAACCCAAGCTCAATGGGTTCAATGGAGGACTTGAACCTGAATTTCCCAAGTTCCAAGCAGGCATGCTAAGTACTATATTAGCTGTCATTGTTCAGATGACCGAGTGTAAGCTTGATAATTTTCTCTTACTTCCAGTAGTTGTTGCCAGAAAAGAAGTATGTTTTCTTTGAGCTTCTGTCATAAAAAGCTGCATCAACTTTTTTCACAGTTTTCGGGAAGCCCAGGCTGTGGATGTCCTTTGGAAAACCTGGCTGAATAATATTTCCCTTGGTAGCCCAATACTTATGTCCTGTTTGAGAAAAAAAATTAGAAAAGTCTTTCATGAAGATGAACTAAATGTCAGTTAAAAAGAGTGGGTGGAATCCCATTGGGCAGTTACAAATGTGTAACCAAGAGCTATGTATTTGTGACTGCTTTGGATTCATGATCCCTAGCTATCCCTTCATTTAGAGGATGCATAGAGACCATGAAAGTCTCCCAGTCCCTATTTACTGGTGAGCAGCTGCTGCAATTGAAGGAGGTTTGCTCCCCTGTTGCTTAGGAAGTGGTTGATTAACATTCCCACCTCTTTGCTGGACTGGTCACTGGCATGAAGGGGAACTGCAACAGGGATACTGTTTCTGTCAGATTGTGAGGGGCTGTGAACATTAGCCATCCATTTCCCAATTGACAAGGGAACAAACCCCTGTTGATCGCACTGATTGCTGACTGGAAAGTGGGTATTGGAAAAGGTCAGGTCCAGATGGGAACTCTCTGTGATTGTATGTCAAACATCCTTTTTTCTCTCTTCAAATGAAGGACAGAGCTGTTCAATAAAAAGACTAGTCTGCAAAAGATCTCATTGAATTTCACTGGTAGGTATGACATTACTGAGCTCTCATGATGCATATCTGGTGAAGGCATTTTTAAAAACTGGTGAAGCATATATGAATATTTCTGTCAGGAATACTTTGACTATGTATTCCTGCATGGCAAGGGGTTGGACTTGATGGCCCCTGTGGTCTCTTCCTGCTCTATGATTCTATGATTCTATGAAAAGGTGTCCCTGAAACTGGGTCTATGCTGGACACCAGAAGGGAGCACCAGGAGGTAACAGTGAACCTCCATTTTCTTGACTTTCTTCTTGTTTGTACAGTGCCATGATACTGAAAATGCTTTCCATATTAAATTTCTGAAACTGGCTTCCTCATATGTGTAAAGTAGTGATCTTAATAGCAACACAATTTCTTGGCCTATAGCAGCACATCTTACCAAAATTGAAATAGTATTTCATAACTCTAACCTACAGACACTTTGACAACCCATTACATTCATGAAGAGAACACCCTGATGTCCACACAAGACGTCTGAGGGCCTTTCCACACTACACTGCTATAAGTGCTATTGTTCCACTTTCAACATCCTGTGGAATCCTGGGATTTGCAGTTTAGGGAGGGTGTTTTAGAATTCTCAACCAGAGAGCTCTTTGGCCTCAGTAGACTACAAACCCCAGAACTTCACAGGATGTTGAAAGTGGAATAATAGCACTATAACAGTGTAGTGCAGAAATGGCCATTGTCTCAGGGCTTATCTACACTGCCTACCTATAGCAGTTTAATTTCACTTTAACTGCCATGCCTCCATCCTTTAAGTTTGGTGAGATACTGGAGATATTTGGCTGAGAATTCTAATCACCTCACAAAACTAGAGATCTCAGGACTTTATAGGATGGAGCCATGGCAGATAAACTGCTATCAATGTGCTATAACTAACTAGTGTGGGTACATCCTTTGTTACTAAGCACATATGTAAATTCTGTTGAGTCAGTGGGTCTGCACTAATTGGGATTAGGAATTGGATTCAGGCCAAAACATTTACCTTTGAAAAGAAACACTGTGTCAGTGTCTTCATCTTCATAAGCAGCATCTATACCATGGTTCAAGGTTGGCCAGAAAGCAGTAATAGGGTTTTTCTCAATTTCTCTTTTCAGTGGATTTTTTCGCCAGAAAAATCTGAGGAGATTAGATAAAGACAACTTAATCTTTCAGTGAGAAAGGGATGGAGCTCAATGGTAGAGCTCAAATGGTGAGTATAGAAGGCCCCAGGTTTAGTCTCAGGTATCTAGAAGTAAAAGGGTCAATCCATTTAGACTTCATTTACCCGTTTTTAAAGAAGATGGTTTCTCCTCGGAGACTAACAACAGCATCAAAAGACACATGCGGGTCACACGAGTCTGCTAACATTACTTCGTTTCTGTCTGTGGGGTTAGCTGACTCATAATCATCTGCTTCAGGGGGCCCTTAAAAATAGAGTAAAGAGAAGAATTGAAAACACATCCACACACCACATCGCATTATCAGAGACTGGCCATCTTCCAAATGTCCCTGTCTTGAGCCATGACTTATTTTCCCATTCCCAGACTATATTTATTTATTTATTTAATTTATACCCTCCCTTTCTCCCAACACGGGAGCCAAGGCAACCTACAACATTTTAAAAGCACAATATAACTGAAAAAAACAACAACAACAAATCATTACTACCAAAGTTAAAAAAGAATTAAACCAAATTTGTAATTAAAACCAGTTAAAACCAGTTAAACACAGCATTAAAAGCATTAAAAACACAGCATAAAATGTTGTCAAAACATAAAGATCAAGAGGAATATCTCACAAAAATATAGGAGGAAGAATTAGCACAAAAAATAGATATTTGGGATTGGGGAAAAAATTGGAATCAATGTCATTTAAAAAATGTATCCATATGGATAAAAGAGAATTATTATAAATTGGTTTGGATATGGTAGCTAACACCAGTACGGTTAAATCACATAGATATGAATAATTTGAGGTTGTGTTGGAGGGGCTGCCAAGAAATTGGTACTTATATTCATATGTGGTGGAGTTGTAGATGTGTACAGAAATTTTGGCAAATGGTATTTAAAAAGATAAAGGAAATAACAGAAATTGATTTAGAAATATAGCATTGTTAGTTTTATATGATAAGGTTAATTGCACCGAGACTATAAAGGATTTAATTACAAATTTACTAACTGCAGCAAGCTTACTAACTTAATTATATCAAGAAAATGGAAAATTAAAAGAGATTTTCAAATAGAGGATTGGTATAAAGAAGTATGGCAAATTGCGATTAATTACAAGTTAACATGAGGAATTAAGGTTGAAAAAGGAATAATGAAAGGGAGCAATTTTGATGCAATATGGAAGATATTTGTGCAAAAGGTGTTAGCAAAAGAGGAAGGTGTCACACTTCCACAAGAAGAGTTACAGTTTTGGAAAGTGGAATAATTTGAGTTATAATAAGCTCTGGGGATGGGGACACTTAGTTAAAGTGATGGGTTTAATTTAGGGTTGAATAGGTGGAAAGAAAATATATATAGTATATTGGTATGTAGGGTATTAAGAGTAATTAGGTAATGATAGTTACGGTTTAGGATAGAAATAAGAATGAAATTATGAATATTATATTTTCAAAAGGATAGAAATAAGAATGAAGCTATTAATAGTATATTTTGAAAATATTTATTATGAGTATAATTAATAACAACTGACATAATGAGAATGAGATTTAGATAGCATTAAAAGCATTTAGCATTTTAGCATTAAAAATACGTTGAAAACAGCATTAAAAGACATTTAAAAACATAAAATTAAAAACATTACACTGCTCATTAAATACTACTACTACTACTACTAATAATAATAATAATTAATACCCCACCTTTCTCCTGACAGTGGGACTCAAGAGACCCAAGATTAAAAGGAACAAATTAAAAGTTTTATCTGCCTCATATACTAAACCCCCAAAACTTCCTTAAATAAAAAGGTTTTAACTGCTGGCAGAAAGACAGCAGGAAGTGGGCTTACCAGACCTCCTGGGGAAGGAGTTCTATAACTAGGGAGCAGCAACCAAGAAGGCTTTCTCTTTTGTACTCGCCAGATGTGTGGTGGGACTAAGAGAAAGCCTTTCCTTGTAGATCTTAGTGTATGGGCAGGCTCATATAGGGAGTTTTTCAAATAGTCCGGACCCATGCTATGTAGGGTTTTATAGGTTGTAGTCTGCACTTTGAATTCTGTCCAGAAATGGATCAGCAGCCAGTGGAGTCGTTTTTAGCAAAGGGGTCATTATGACCCCTGTAGCTTGCCCCAGTCCGCAACCAGGCCACAACATGTTGGACCTATTGGAGTTTCCAAACAGTTTCCAAAGGCAGCCCCTCATAGAATGTGTTACAGTGGTACAAACAGGATTTAATCAAGGCACGTGCCACTCCAGCCAGACCTGACATCTCAAGGAACAGGCACAGCTGGCTCATCAGCTTTAGCTGTGCAAATGCACTTCTGGCCACTGTTGAAACCTGGGCATCCAGGCTCAGATCTGAGTGCAGCAGAATGCTCAAGCTGTGAACCTGAGATTTCAGCAGAGTGCAACCCCATTCAATATAGACTGAATCTCTGTTCTCTGATTTGTCTTTTGACTGACCAGGAGTATTTCTGCCTTATTTAGATTATGTTTCGGCTTGTTTGCCCTTATCCAGTCCAATACTGACACAAGATATTGGTTTAGTACAGAGGCAGCTACCTTGGACGTGGATGCGAAGGAGAGATACAGTGGAGTGTCATCAACATACTGGTGACATCCCTTTCCAAAACTCCTGATAACCTCTGCCAGCAGTTTCATGTAGATAATAAATAGCATGTGAGACAAATCAAACCCTGAGGAACTCCACTGGCCAATGGCCATGGGATCAAATACGAATCCCACAGCACTACCTTCTGAGTTTGCCCCTCCAAGAAAGGACTGGAACCATTGCAGAACAATGCCCCCAAGTCCTATCCCAGAGGATACCATGGTGGATGGTACTGAGAGCTGCCGGAAGGTCCAGCAGAACCAACAGGGTCACATTCCCCCATCCATTCCCCTGTCTTGGTCATCCACCAAGGTGACCAAAGCTGTCTCGGTCACATAGCCAGGCCCAAAGCCAGACTGTGGCAGAACCAATGAGGTCAAATGTCTTACTACTATCAAAAGAGGGGTCACATCATGCCTACTGCTCTTCAGTGAAATGCTTACATACAGAACCAATCCACAAATTCAGCTGGGAAATTTCACTTACCATACAGATGCTGGATGCCTTCAATGTCATCCCTGTGAAGCTTTAAGTTTTGGGGGTCCCCAGCCTGGTAAGTTGGAAACATTAGAGCTTCCAAAACATTGGAATGCTGAAGACCCAGGGAGTGGCCAAACTCATGGGCAGCAACAATAAAAAGGTTGGTTCCTAAATGGAAATAGGAAGAATATGACCACCTGGCTTTGGCTGTGAGAAAACATATGTGAGCCATGGTGTTTGAGGAACATGATCTTTGCACATTTCAATTCAAAATGACTCGCTGTACCTCCCAGACTAATGTGTAGATCAGAACATCACTATCTACCAGATTTTTCACTTGATATGGTATGTAGTTCTTAGTTTCAAAATGTGTCAAAATAGATTAATGCATACTTTTTATTTAGAGCTTTATCATACACTGGTTTGTTGCATGATTGCAGCAGCTTAGTTTGGTTTTTGAGCTCTGTTTATCATATGTCACTCTCCTGTTATTGAATTGTATTCCCATCATTATTGGGTCATCTCTTTTCATTCACAGGAAATGCCCGTGAATGGCTCCAATAATGTTGCATTTCCACTATCATGTATTGGTGTAATGGTGTCATTCCACTGCAGTTCCAATACTGCAGCAGTCATGTGGTGTCAGTGGGCATTGTTGTTCTGGTTGCCTCTTCCTGTCCCCAAGCAGGGTGAGCTCATTACATCTTTGATGTCTGGACAGAGAGGACATCATGGTGCAGGTGAACAACATTGCTTTTACTGCATTCCCCAGTAGGTTCTCTTTTGTTTTGTTTGTTTTACTTTTGGTGTAATTGTGCACTTGTGCTGGCCTAGTGGTCTCCAGCATGCCAAAATTACATCATTATAGCAAATCAGCCAACCATGACTCTGGCAGAGTGAAATGCCAAAATGGCAGCACAACAGGAAAACACAGAGCCAAAATATTGGAGAGGATGTCTCCTGATAGGCTGAAATTGTGCAAAGAAAAAAGAAAAACTAGAGTGCATGGACTAGGTACTGCAGACAGGGAAAGGGAGAGAGGGAGGGTCTCTGGGGTGGTGTGGAATACTGATTGTGGGAATATACATCACCAAACTGGCAGCATAGTGTTATTGCAGAAGCAGTGTGATAGTGATTGTTCTATATCAGTATGTTTTTGTTTCCTTAAATAATACAGTTGCTGCAAAACAACAGGCTGGTGTGAGAAAGCCCTCAATCTCAACGTTATGTAGCATGCAAGAGACTGATACACAAACAGTTCAGATGTGCTCCAGCTTACGAATGAGCTCATTTGCTCAATTCTCCATATTATGCTACTGTTTCAAAAGCTCCTATTGAATCTGTTTTTATAAAGTTTTGAAAAGTGCAGATCGTAGCCTCATTACTGGAAATGTGTACCTTTAATTTAGAATTTAAATTTTAAAAACCATGTAATTCCTTATTTTTCATACGCAGAGCCTTTCTTTTTCTTGAGAAATCCCCTCAGTGAAAGGGGCAGCTATGTTTAAGAAAACAGAGAATAGAAATGACAGTACTTTTCACAGTGCACAATGACAGCACCATGATTCCACTTGCTGCGGCTCCATCTTATGCCATTTTAGGGAGAATTCTTCGCCAGAAAGCTCTAATGTTTCACCGAACTACAAACCCTAAGATTCCCTAAGACGCAGCAGTGACATTTAAAATGGAATCGTAGTGCTATAATTGTGTAGTATGGAATGGTCCTTTACTTGTTTAAATATTTATATATTTATATCCTACTCTGTGTATCCTAGATGCCCATTTTTACATCCAGAGACTGAAATGGCTCTTATATCTCAATATTTTGCAATCAGTTTAGTTAAAAATCACTGAACAGTCACAACAAATATCATGCATAGTTAAATATATAAAGGGAAAAAAAACCTGTTGAAGTTTTTGTCCAGGTTTCATCTTCATCAAAATGGGCATTTCCACCATAAGCTGGTGAATATGCATGAGCCAGCTGTCCACCTTGTCCATCAAAAGGAATATAGTCACCATGGTCTGAAAAAAAGAGAGAAGAATATACACAGTTAATTGTGCTTGCTTCAGCAGCACATATACTGGTTGCCAAGTTTCTGTCAATGGTAATTAAGATAAGAGAGAAGGCAACTCCTTCATATGGTCAGAGTATTTAGAATGCTCACAGCTAACATGATTATTTTCTGTGCTTATGCTCCACTAAATTTCTCCCTTTTTAAAAATTTAATACTGTTTAATATTGTTACATTTTGTTCTGATTGTAGTGTTGGGTCTATGGAAGTCAGTAAATTAAACCTGAACTTGATATACAGTTGATCTTCCAAACAAGACCTTGGGAAAAATTTCCCAGTGCTTTTTCAAAAAAGAGAGAGACAGAGAGACAGAGATTTACTTACATCCCGAAGCAAAAGAGATCTCTATATCTGCAGAGTTGTCATAAACTCTGGTGAAGGTCAGTGGGGTCACATCACTCCATATTTTCCAGGCTCTCTCAATTGCATTGTGTACATCAGCAGGCTCCAAGTCTGGTGTGTAGTTCTGAATACTGTGGAAAAAACAGAAGAATGTTTAGATTTTATGAGATGTTTATATTTTAAACGGTTTGTGTTTTTAGTGTATTTTAGCTACAATTTGTTCAATTTGTTTTTAATTGTATCAATGTTGTGCCCCGCCTGGAGGTGGGTAACATAGTAGTAGTAGTAGTAGTAGTAGTAGTAATAATAATAACAACAACAACAACAATAATAATGGAATGTGAAATGAATGCTTGGGGGGAGTATTACTGAAACTTTCAACATTCTTACTTTTAATCCTCCTGCCCCAGAAAACAATACAAAAAAATTGAAAACGGTAAAATTAAGAGATTGTAGCCCCTGAGCCCTTGGCCATCCTAAAGAGCTGCACTTCCCTGATCTTACCTCAGTTGAAGTAGTTCAGTGACAACAGAGTCTAAGAAGGCTTCCTAAACTATTCTATATCAATGCTACACAACTTGTTGGTCAGTGGACCAACGTACTGTCTGTGAGCTATCAGCTGTCCATCTGTGGAAAGTTTCCAGGAAAGAAAGCAAAAGTGGTAGCCAATGGGGCAAATATCGTACTAATCCCTGGCTCACTGGGGAAATAAAAAAGTTTGCCAGTCTGCCATGTACAATATCCTATCAATACTAGTCTCTATTTTTGAGGAAGGTCACTAACAAAGGACCAGCCCACATTCAGGAAAAGGCATTACTGGTCTTATCAAGGACTCCTAGGATCATTGTGTGAAAAGGGATGGTTGACTAGTGAGACTGTAGCATCAGGTTCCTGTTCAGGGTTCTAGACCTCCAGGTTCCATGTCCTCAGCCAGAATATTTCATCCCATTCCACCTTTTTGAACACACTATTTCCTGGCCACTGATAGTGCTCATTCCTTATTGGATCAGCTTTCAAGTTTGCTTGTCTCATTTCTAAATTGCCTTTTCTCCACCCACTGATGAAATTTTTCTTCAGTCCTCAAATTTCTGTCATTGCAATACCATAAAGCTTAATTGAGCGTTTAGAAATAATTTACATATCCAAGGAAAAGGGGCAGGCAAAGTGACCAAGGGAATACATGAACAACAAATTAAGAGTTGTAAGTGTTAACAATTTTTAATGTCTCACTCTTTGCAATGATAGAAATTTGGGGACTGAAAGAAAATTTAATTGGGGGTGGCAGAATGTCTACTGGGGGAGACAAAGTCTTCTCCCCCCCTCCCATAGGTACATCCCTGGTGACATATATTTTTAAAAAGCAACAATGACAAGAAACAAACAACAGGCACATAAATACACAAAATAAACTCTAAGCATTTGTTGAAACAGGAGTGAGAATCACATGCCTCTCAGGCCCAAGGCAGTTTTTATTTTTAACCACAGCCAAAAAATTCTGATAACGTTTTTCCAAAATGTTTTCCAAAATGTTTTCGAGCAAAATCTAAAACAAGAGAAGGTAGGAGAGAATTGTTCTTTCAGAAGTCACAATGTTCCTCTGAAATAAATTGTGCCTCCCTTTGTTTTAGCAAAAAATACATTTTTTTTCCAAAAGTGACCTTCAGGCCATTTTTAAATCCACCTAGAGCAGCTAGTGCATCTTCAGATACTGAAAAATGTTTTTTAGAATCCTGGAATTTCCCTACCTGATTTTAAAACACAAACTAAAAGCAGCACTAAAATCAGTGTATTAAAAGCAGAAAAGAAATATCTGAGCAGCAGAAAGAAGGACTGTTTTAAAACACAGGTCTCAATTAATCAAAAAGGCCTGAGAGAATATTTTATTTTATTTGGCCTGGTAATGAAATGTCAGCATGTTGACACCAGATGGGCCTCTTCAGGAAGAGCATTCTACAAAAGCACTTTACAAAGGAGGTGTGGAATCCCTTCATCCATCATTTTCTTTGGTCCAAAATTCAGTTGCATTTCCCATGTTTTCGTGATGGATCTACAATAGCTATAGCAGAGCAAGAAAAGTACAATTCTGAAGCCCTTTTCTGACATCTGTTTGAGAATAGAAAACTACAGAGGGTTCACTTAACTCTCCCATCCCATCTTTATCCTTTTTTGCTGCTTTCTGTCATAGGCTTCTGTTCCTGCTAAGAGACAAGGAATGTCGCAATAATGGACTACAACTCCCAGAATTGGTTTTGGACTACAACTCCCAAAATCATTCAGGCAGCACGGTCATGTCACCTGCAGGATGGTTCTGAGAGTTGTAGTTCAAAGAAGAACTTTCCCAACAGTTGATAAGGACCATTTTCAAGTGGCATCTGCAATTCAAGCAAGCATTTTGAAGTCTTACCTGTACGTCAAGTCTTTCTTTCCCCATTTTGGAGACAAGGGAAAAGTGCGGTATTCTCCTATATCAGGAACCCCACATCTGGGTTTCTTCATGACTTCCAAAGTGTTTGAATCTAGTTTTCCTGTCACTTTCAGCCCAAAGAATCTCTGCATTTGTTGTATTTTCTCAGCAGGAACGATGCCTTTGCTTCTTAGAATTGGTGTTGACTCTGATTCAGGATAGTAGTTTTCCATGTATTTCTGTCAGGAACAATGATATACATTTCATTGCTTAAAACATTGTTTTTATCATTTTTTGTTTTTTATATTTTTATTTGGGCCTCACAATGTCTTGTCTATGCTCAGAAAGAGGAAGACAATTCCCTTGTTGCACCCATTTTACAGACATAGTAACATACAATAACTTACCTAAACTAACCTGCAGGGTCTGCAAAGTATCTCAAATATAGTCTTAACTATATAGTTTTTATTTGCAACTGTTACATTTTTCTTTTCTATTGAGCTCAAGGCATCAAAATGTGGTTCTCTTCCTTTGAACAAACCTCTGAGGCTGAGACAGAATAACTGACACAAAATCACACAATAAGTTTCGTTTCTCAATCAGGACTAGAACCCAGATTTCCCATATAACAGTCAAACACTTTAGTCACATGAGACACTAGTTGCGACTTGCAGAAAAAGTTTATTTTTTGGATAATTGTTATCAGAATTAATTTTTGGATTACAGTTATCAGAATTAAAGGCTATGCCTTTAATTACTAGCTATTTATTTCCAAGAAAATGGCAAGCTATCTATTTCCCAGTGTGGTATAGTGGTTAGAATATCAAAGTAAGACTCAGGCAGACCAGGGTTCAAAACCCTGATCAACCATGGATATCCACTTGGAAGAGCCACACCCTCTCAGCCTGATAGAGAGGAATCTTGCCAAGAAGACACGGTGATAGAGTCACCATAAATCAGACACATAACAACAACAGAAAAAATCTATTCCTAGTCAACCTGCTGGCTGGATCCTGTTTCTCCTCTTCATTAGCCGGGGAACTACAAGTTCTACCAATTCATTACCTTTGCAAGCTCCAGGTCCTTTTCTGAAATGTGATCAGGTTTTTGGACTAAAGGCAGTGCAGAAGAAAAGGCTCCATAGAGCGCAATCATCAGCAGAAAGCATTTCATTTTGGCTTTCACTTCTGTGTCCCAGTTGCCAGCTTCTAGAACTCCACAGCCTCTGCCAGTGGATCTGTTTAAGAAGTTCTAAGTGGTCTTCTATATATACTCCGTGTTTGTTCTATAAAATCAACAGAGACATGAGTCACAGCATTATAATATCCGCTCATCTGTCAAACACAGAGAATGCTCCTTTTAGCAGAATGACACACAACGCAGGCTGCAAAGTTTAAAATCCATGATTAGGCAACTCTTTAATTCCTTAACAAGGTGGCTGGGATTCAAAAAGTGCCATTTTTTTCAGCAAAAGGAATGAAATTATTCCATTTTTCAGCAAAAGGAATAACATTATCTCTTTCCAACAAACACAAGGAATAACTCCTTCTCTCTCTCAGTCATAATGTTGTCTTTTTGGTTGGCATTTGGACACTACATTGATTTTCAGTTGAATGGCTTATATTAACTGATTGGTGAATTTTTGAATATAGAAAAGATAATGTATAAATTAGGGATCATACAAATATCTGAATGAAAGGACTAGTATGCAAACATGAAGCATTGTAAAAGTATCAGTGGCCAGAATCCTATTAGTGACCTATGTATGCAGAATGACAATCTCAGCTATGTGCAACAGGTGCATTGCGCTGACAGTGGCAGAAACAGAGTTGTGCATTGGCAACCACTGGTGGTACAACGGTCTCATTTTTCTGTGGGCATAGTGAGGTGTTGCTATTCTGCAAGGGGTTACCTAGTGCTGCCCTGCTGTATATCCAAGTGGGGCTTTTTATGCTATGCTCAAGGGATGTTGGACTGCAACCATAGTCTGCCAACACAGATCAAACTTTGAGAATAGTTCTATATCAAGAAGAGATCAATTTCTATGATGCAGGGCTTGGTGTTCCAAAGGTCACAAGAAGGCGTGGAAATTTCCCTCCCACACCACAAAATGAGATCCAATATCTGTCTTTCTCTCCTGCTGCTGGTAGGCCAGGACTTTTACATTTAGGCTGGCTTCTGGCAATCAACTGACTATTGGAGAAGGAACTTTTAATGAGTGCTTATATGCTGTGCCTCCAGTCTCATAGCTATGTTTTCAGTGCTTTTAAACTGTTTTTTAAATCAATGCAGTTTATTGAATCATTGAATTTAAAATTATAATTACTGGGCAGCATCCTCTTAGGGATATATGCATGCATAAATGTGGTTTATACAGACATAGATCTCTTTTTGGACAGGGTGCAGACAGCCCATCCAGATACTTAGAGTTTCCTCCAAATCTGCCCTCACCCCTACAGCTATCAAGTCCTGATATGGAAAGGTGCTGCTGCTTAGCAGTGATGATGTCAAGGAGGTGAAGATATGGCTGTTCTGGACTCCCAGGGGAAGGAAAAGAAGAATACACTCTTCTGTGTGTTCACCCTTTTTCCTCCCCCCACTTAAGTTGAGATCAGCAGCTTCTTTATTGTGTGACTTGCACTCCATTCATACTGGTAAAAAGCAGTAGCAGGGGCCCTCTCAGGATCTGACAACAGCTCAGAGAAACAGATAAGGACACAAACCTGTACGGACAAAGCATTATGATTCACTTGCTCAGCCATTGTGTTTTAGATGCACTTTGTTTAAATCTATTCTATGTATCCCCTTAGGTCTTAAGTTCATAAAAAGGTAGATAGTAAGTAGGTAGGCAGATAGATGGATGGATGGATAGATAGATGAGATAGATGAGACAGGCAGGCAGACAGACATACAGATGAATGAATGAACGAACAAATGAATGAATTTCCCTTCTGGATTGTGCATGCCATTGTGGAGTTTTTTGTAATAGCTCCCAACTAACATCCTTGGTCAGAACTGTAACTTTGAAAAGGAAAAAAAACAGAAACATTTTGATAGTGTGATGGTGGGCTGGAAGGGAGTGGAAATGGATGGTAGTTCTTTCCACTCCCAATGGCTGATGTCTCCAATATCAATGCATAAGTGAATTTCAAAGGAGCTGTCCAATGTGCTGTGCCCTCTCCTTAATTAGATTCAGCACATCGGATAGACCCTTGAAAGTCCAAACTAAAACCTGGAATGGATTCACTACTCCACTGACACGGAAGTCACCAGGCACCACATTCCAATATGGAAAGGAATTTAGGCTAGTTTTGAGGCTCTTGTGACTGAATTTTCTCCTGTTGTTTGTCGTAGGGGAATTTTATCTGAATTAGTGGGAATGTTAGGTAATTTTATTCTAAGTCCATAAGAACTTGTTAGAATATTGTGTAATAAATTTCAAATGCTATTCAGGTGGTCTTGTATAGCATTAGCTGACACAGAATAACATCCCAGATATACAATCCCAAATAAGTTCCCCAGAAGTAGTCGAGGAACACCAGATGCCTACAGACAATGGTCCAGTTCTTCTGCTATTGCTGTACTTTACTGTTACAGATCAAATGGGATCAGAAAATGTTGGAGAAATGTTGTTATTTGTTGTTGTGTGCCTTCAGATGATTTCCTACCTATGGCAACCCTAAGGGATTATAGGGGGCTAAGAGTATGTGACATGCCCAAGGACACTCAGTGGGTTCCCATGGCTGAGCGGGGAAATCGAACTCTGGTCTCCAAGGTTGTAGCCTGATGCTGAGACCACTACACCATGCTGAAATATACGGATGTGTAAATATTAAAGTACTTTTTAAGATCCTCAGATTTTTTTCCCCACAAATTAATTTGGAGCTAAATTATAATTGACTGAAATCAATGGGGTTTTCTCGTGACTATTCACATTGACTTCAGTGGGATTTCAGTTCAAGTGATCTACTGAACAATTCTAAAAAGGAATGATGTCACATCTCAGAGATACCGATCAATGCAAATTCTGCTTCAGTTCACTTTTTTTTTTAAAAAATAGATGTATCAAATTTTCATTTTTTAATATTTGGAGTGGAAAAACTTTGACAGTTTTATTTTGCTTTGTTTTGTTGTTTACTTGAAAAGTGCCATGTTCATCGATGACGCTATATAAATAAATGATGTTGTTGATGATAACGATAATGATAGTGTTGCTTTTTTTAAAGAAATCTGATATGAAAGAAATCTAAAATGACAGATTTGTCCATCCAATTCAGGGGACTTAAAAATCTGGGTTTGAAACCCTGTGTTTTCAACCACAGTAAAACTAAATTACGGCAAATTATTGAATATGTTTAATGAGGTTTCTTTCCCATCTGTACATAGAACTGAAGCTTAGAATTGCACACAGTTTTTTGAAAAAATGAGGTCCATTCATCCCCATCACTAAAAGTCTTTGGCAACTGCCAATACAACAATTTACCCTTTGGAAAGAGTGCTAAGACAAGTAGCAGCAGTGAAAACAAGCATTTCACTTTCTGAGGTGAACAACATGGGATTCCCTTCTGTACACATAATAAACTTAGTGGGCTGGCAGCTGAATTATAATTCAACATTAATGATGGAGCAGTATCTTCTTGAGGACAGCAGTCCAACTTGTGTAGCCCAGACAATTCTGTCCTCTGATGAGTCTTCCCATATCCCCACACCCCTAGCATCTATACAGCAGCCACCTTCCTCTGTCTGTTGGCAGGGCCGGCCGTAGTCACTGGAAACTTCTAAACAGGAGGAAAGTCCTTGAAGTCCTTCCCTCTCACAACCTGTTTGTCTTTCCGTTCCTTTCCTTACATACTTGTAGACAATTTGTGCAACAGAGGTTAAGTACTCTGTCACACTACACTATCATAGTGCTATTATTTCACTTTAACTGCAATGACAACCTCCTATGGAATTCTGGGATTTGCAGTTTAGGGAGGGCCATTTAGAATTCTCAACCACAGAGCTCTTTGGCTTCAGTAAACTACAACCCCCAGAATTCCACAGGATGTTTCCATTGCAGAATCATAGCGCTGTAACAGTGTAGTGTGATGGTGCCCTAATTTATGAAAAAAGAGGAGTTGAGCGCTGAAGGCAATGTCCAAACTCAAAATTTATGAGCTTGAGGGAATGGAGCAGAACCCATTTCTTTTATTTCCCAGAGGCCAGAACTAGGCTCAAATTGGGACTCATTATGGTATATATATTTACTTTCCATAATGTTTTCATCCTGAATACTACAAGCCTAAGACTATCAATTGTGGTCTAGTTTATCAAGTAACTCATTATTAAAAAATCAACAACCCTATAAAAAAATCTTGTATCAGCACTCCAACCGGATGCCTGCCAGTTACCGTATTACATATCCCCAACTAATTCTGTTCATTCATTTTAAACAAACAGTCACTCATATGCATAAATATTTCTGCAGATATGCAAAAAACATATGTACACATACACACAGAAGCTACATTGTTTACTGTAAGCATAGCTGTGGCTTTATGCAAATTTCCGCATTGAGGGCATGTAAACACAGGCTTGTTCATGCAGGAACTGACTCAGAGAACGTTCTTGCTGACAACTCACTTTGTGATGATCAGGCAAGGGGTGAAAATCCATATGCTCCTTTCTCTGGCACACCTGTCCTGGAAAGGAGGGAGTAGGTGAGCCATTTCCGAGCAGCTCTAGTGCATGCAGGATGGGAAAGAGTCTTGAATTTGCCTCAATGCCCTTGAGGTAGCAGTTTTAATCCGTACCTGGCACTGTAAGGACAACGTGAGATAAGCCTCAATTAACGGAAATGCAACATCGTTTCTCATTCCCAGAAGATGTCTGATAACAATAGTTCAAAGAAAGCCTAAAACAGTTAATCATTTGTTTTGCAAATACATGTGTAGGTCTTTCTCCCTCACAGGGTGCTGTTGTCCTGTGTTGGTTTTGCTAGATTTTCCTTTTAAAATATTTATTTATTTATATTTTAACTTCCAACTTTTATTTTTAATTTTGGTTTTATTATATTTTTAAGGGAATGAATCTTTGCTTCATTTCTGTTACATGATTTTTGTTACATTTTATTGAGCTGGAGAAACAAATGATCTCTGTAGGCAACAACTTCTAGAATCCAACTTCCAGATCAGAGGATTCTGGGAAATGTAGCTCTCTGTGGAGACTGTGGAATGCATTTTTTGCAAGAGGGAGAAGAAGAGGGCCAGAGCAAACAAGCAAATGTCTGCCCTCCTTCAATTGGAGGAGGGACTCTTTACAGTCTTTCTAAAGCCTTGACCAATGAATAGCCTGTTGCAAAGTTCTTCTCATTCAAAGTTTTCCATTATTTGGTTCTGTTATCAACACTAAATGCAGGCATTAGGAGTGTTGCATAGTTCCATTCGTTGTTTCTGATGTTTGCACCGAATACTATGAATGTGCACTTTTTTAAAAACATTCTGTTCCATCAGCAGATTCATGTGTTTACATACACACTGCACCTTTGGAATAACAAAGAAGGAGAAAGGAAAGACATGGTCTTCTTGATGATGTGTCATCCCTGAAATTTCATAGAATCATAGAGTTGGAGGAGACCACAGGGGCCATCCAGTCCAACCTCCTGCCATGCAGGAACCCATATCAAAGCACTCCTGACAGATAGCCATCCAGCCTCTGCTTAAAAACCTCCAAAGGAGACTCTATCACACTTCGAGGCAGTGTATTCCACTGCTGAACAGCTCTGACCATCAGAAAGTTCTTCCTGAAGTTTAAGTGGAATCTCTTTTCCTGCAGCTTGAATTCGTTGCTCCTTGTCCTAGTCTCTGGATAGCAGAAAACAAGCCTGTTCCCTCTTTGATATGACATCCTTTCAAATATTTAAACATGGCTATCATGTCCCCTCTTAACCTTTTCTTCTGCGGACTATACTCAGCTCCCTAAGCCACTCCTCATAGGGCATGGTTTCCAGACCCTTCACCATTTTGGTTGCCCTCCTCTGGACACGCCCCAGCTTTTCAATATCCATCTTGAACTGAGGTGCCCAGAACTGGCCACAGTATTCCAAATGAGGTCTAACCAAAGCAGAATAGAGTGGTAGCATTACCTCCCTTGATCTAGACACCATACTTCTATTGATGCAACCAAGAATCATGTTGGTTTTCTTGACTGCCACATCACACTGGTTACTCATGATCAGCTTATGGTCCACCAAGACTCCTAGATCCCTTTCACATCCAGCCACCTGTCCCCCATCCTATATTTGTGCATTCCATTTTTTCTGCCTAAGTGCAGGACCTTACATTTGTCTCTATTGAAATTCATTTTGTTAGCTTTGGTCCAGCTTTCTAATCTGTCAAGATCCTTTTGAATTTTGATCCTATCCTCTGGAGTATTAGCAACCCTTGCCAATTTGGTATCATCTGCAAATTTGATCAGCATGATCTCTATTCTTTCATCTAAGTCAATTTGTTTTCAAGATATTCTATTGACTCTGCCACTGTAGCATGAAGACAAGCCTTGGCAACTTTCTTCTTTTAGACTGTCCACCATCAATACTGTTATCTCCAGAAATGTGTGGCATTCCATAAGTTCTTGGACTACAGTTCCCATTATCCCTGGTCTGCATAGCCAGTGGTGAGGGACCATAGGAATGCACTCTGAGACACAACATAAATATTTCCTATCCCAGTTGTAGGTTATGGTGAAAGAGCAGAATCACAACATGATTTGGGAAACATCTATTCTATCCTGATCATGTTTTAACTTGTGCCTTATCTATAACTTATTTTTGTGGGTCTCTTTGGGAAGGTGCAGCCTTAACACAGAACTTTGAAATGCTTGAAATTCATAAATAAATAAGATGCAAATAAATAAAGGAAAGCTGCAGTAATCCATGCATTCCTTAATATAAGAAATTCTTCAAGATAAACTACAATTCCATAAAAATTCAAATATCCCATTGTCTTCATAAGTGGGATGGAAGTAATTTATTTATTTATTTTTTAAAAATGTATGTGGGAGAAATGGGAAACTCAAAGACTTTCCCAGGTTCTGAGCGCCTACTTTTAAAAGCTAGGCCAAACCTTGGATATACAAGGATTTGTAGTGCCAAATTGGCTATATTTGTATTATATTTGTATGTAATATATTTGTAGTGCCAAATTTTGGGTGGACAGCTCTCTATCTCTCTCACTTTCTCTTTTTTAACTGGAATATCATTTTTAACATCTTCAGGGCAGGCAGATACAACATGCCAGGAACAAAACCTATCAAATTTGTTCAGGGGAGATGAGTGAGAATTTGGTTCATGTTTGATAAGAACTTAACCAATATGTGCAAATTACATCATAAATAAAATAGAAAGAACTTGCAATTTAAAATAAATAGTTACAGAAGAAAGTAGATCTAACAGGTTTTTCCACTCCCCGCTTGGCAAATGCATATATACAAACACAGAACTTGGAAAGCTGACTATTTGGGATGGCCACTCTCAGAATTCCCCCAGCCATGGTGACTGGGCGTTTTTGAGAACTGTCATCCCAAAATGGAATTTTTCCAAGCTCTGCACAAATCTTTGCCAAACGAGCAGGAATGTGGTCTAGAAGGGTGGTTAACTCATTTCCTCTCCCAATTTTTACCTACTAGCCATCTTTCTCATCTACTTTCAGAACTTGCATGTGAGGGAACTGTTTAAAAGTTGTTCTCTTTTCACCAGGAACCAGAAAATGTTTTAAAAACTCCTCACTCATTCTGATTCTTCCTTTCAGGTGGTTCATGGGGAAAATATGGGACTGAGACACTCATATCAGTTACATAATGTGCAACTCTTTGGTTAGATCCACATAAACAAAGCACAAGGTCTGAACTGGAGAAATATTATTAGCTTCAGTGGCTGATAACTCTCTCCTCTGTCAAAACAAATGCACAGGAATGGATTTCAGTGTTTTTAGTGCACTTCATGACACATGAGAAGGAAACTAACAAAGTTTAAGGAGTGTTGGAAATTCTCTGACTTGCCATTAGGTCTTCCATTTGTCAAGATTTTCTCCCCAATTGGGAAATACATCTCAAAGACTGGGGCATCCTGGGATATCTGCAGCCTTCTAAGTTCTTAGTCTTAACCCCATTCCTACCCTTGACTATTTTTCTTCTCTACTTGTCCCACTGATGCAACTTATGTAAAGCTGAATACAAACTTAGGGCCTTTCCACCCTACATTGTTATAGTGCTATTATTCCACTTTCAACATCCTGTGGAATTCTGGGGCTTGTAGTTTCCTGAGACCAAAGAGCTCTTTGGTTGAGAATTCTAAATGCTCCTCCCTGAATTACAAACCCCATAATTCCACAGGATGTTGAAAGTAGAATAATAGCACTATTAACAGTATAGTGAGGAAAGGCCCTGTTAGATGACAGTGGCCCTAACTTCTATAGGCAAAGCTTGGATCTCATACATTATAAATTCTGTTTTTGTTTGTTACTTCAGTGCAAGATAGATGGGGCTACCCTTGAAGACAGTCTAAAGCAGTGGTCTCTGTTTTTGGCCTTTTAGGTATTTGACTGTCAAATTCTAGAATCCTTGGCTGGGGATCAACCTTAGCCAAATGGCTGGCTGGAGCTTTGGGGAGCTGAAGTCCAAAGCACATGGAGGACCAAAGACTGAAAACCACAGGTCTAGAAGTTTATACCTGATTTTTGTTGGTCCACAATGCAGCAGCCAGAGTTTTGTCTAGCATCTGCTTGCAAGATAAAACATGGGGGGCTGGGAAGGAAAGATGGCATCATTGATTCTGGAGGGAGCTCATGATCCTGTTTAAATGCCCAGTTAAATCCTGGCCAATATTTTAATACAGATATATTTCAGGTAACCAAGCAGACATGTCCCTAGGCTTTGCTTCCCAAACAGAAACTTTAGAACTAGAGGTGGAAATAAGATAGAAAGAATAGAGAACTACACCACAAAAAAGAAAGCATTTCAACATGTTTCAGCAAACTTTTTATTCAAAGCTCACAATATAAACATGCAAAATGAGACAACCAGGTCAGGACAAGACTTCCACAAGTGAACAAAAACATTTTGAATCTTCTAGAGACCATTTGAAAGCTTCTTCCAAAATATACCTCAGCATGACTTTTTTTTTCTTTAAGCAGCCCCCACTCTTCTTACAATTTCCACTTTAGTGGCAAAATTTATACATCTATGCTTAGAAAAGCTGGAAAGGCAGGCTAATCTGCTTTCCCCCTTTCTTTCTGCTACGTTCTTCACACATGCTCAGAAGTGATTCTGGAGGCAGCTGTTTACAGTGGCCCCTCCTCTTTTGCAAAGGTTTGGGGTGCAGAACCCTCATGCAAGTGGAAAAAAGATGAATAACTCCTCTCCATTATCTCCCACCCATTCTCTTCCAGAGCTCCCCCCTCCCATTCCCTTGTTTTTTGTGTACTGGGGCCAGATGTGAGGGAATGGGGGGAGCTCCAGAGGACAGAAAGACGGTGCACATATATCTCCCTCCTCCTTTCACTTGCCTTCCTTCTCCGTGCCCAGCAAAACGCAAGGGAATGCGAGGAGGAAAACGGGGGGTGGGGGAAGGCACATGCTTGCCTCATGAATAATCAAATGGAATGTGTCCAGAGGAGGGCGACCAGAATGGTGAAGGGTCTGAAAGCCATGCCCTATGAGGAGCGGCTTAGGAGCTGGGTATAATTAATTTTCAGAAGAGAAGCTTAAGAGGAGACATGATAGCCACGCTTAAATATTTGTAGGGATGTCATGTCAAGGAGGGAGTGGGCTTGTTTCCCACTGCTCTAGAGACTAGGGCCCTTTCTGCACCTTACCTCCTTCAGGCGGTGGGGTGCGGGGATTGTGCGAGCAGCCTCTGGCGAGAAGCTCTCGCATCCGGGGTCCTTCGGCTCTGCGTGAGCTGCCTGCTCACACGAGAGCCCCACCTCTTCCTTCCACAGTGCAGCCTGGGACCTTCCCAGGCTGCACTGGGGCAGGACGCACAACCGGCGTGGCTCTGGAGGCTCCACACACCAGGTAAGTGTATGCGGGGCCCGGGAGCAATGCGCGATTGCGCACCATTTTTGGCTTTTAGCTGAAAATGAAAAGGTGCGTCATCAGCGCCTGCCAGCCCCTGGAGCGTCACGCGATTGTGAGTGCGTCGTGCAGATTGCTCCTCACAATTGCGCAATGCTCCAGATGCCCTTTCACATGGAAAACGCCGTGCGGAAAGGGCCTACAACAAGGAGCAATGGATTCCAACTACAGGAAAAGAGATTCCACCTAAACCTCAGGAAGAACTTCCTGATGGTCAGAGCTGTTCAGCAGTGGAATATGCTAACTCAAAGTGTAGTGGAGTCTCCTTCTTTGGAGGTTTTTAAGCAGAGGCTGGATGGCCATCTGTTGGAAGTGCTTTGACATGGGTTCCTGCATGGCAGAAGGTTGGACTGGATGGCCCCTGTGGTCTCTTCCACTCTATGATTCTATGATTCTTTGAAATTTGTGAAGGTCAGACCCTCGAACGTGGAGGGAGGACTATACTTGCCTTTTGTATGTAAGCACACATTTCTACAGCAGAAAATTCATTCCCAAGTCAAGCTTTCATGAATTGTTTATTGCAAAAAAACTGTTGCAACTTTCTTCACCACCACAACTCCAATGCCAATGCTGCAAATAAAACTTCCAGCTAGACATAAGACAAGAAAGAGTGGGCTGGACCCTCATAAAAAGACTTTGTCAGAGGTTTTGTTAACTGAGGTATGCTTGTATATGCACCTCACAGTAATAACTTAAGATTATGCAGAACATGCAAAAAGAGTAGAGGTCTTCGCATTCTACGAAGTTAGGCCTTTGAGCCATCTGTGCTTTTTCAAAAGTAAGTCACATTGAAATTTTCATCCAACTGAACTTGCATAGGATTACACTGTCAGAATTCCAACCTGAATTTAAACATTACAGAAATAGGAAATTCAGGGATCACACTTTTCCAACCACTGATATAATACTCCTGCCTACAACAATCAGTACAATTTTTCCCACTAAAAAAAAAAAAAAAGTGTAAATTGGTTCCTGTTTTTTGCAAGGATATAATATTCTCAGGGAACTGGAGAAGGAGTATTCCTGGCCAGTCATAGGAGGGCACCTTTTCTGGGCATGAGGCTGTGGCCTCCCACCGTGTAATACAGGAAGAGCTAGACTTTCTTACCTTATCTGGCTTTTAATATTGGAATAAGCAGAGTACAAAGGTCATTACATGCTGATATGATGCTGCAGTATTTCAGTAAAGATTCTATTTCCTGGGGTTATTCTGAAGTGTGGTTTTGATTGTGTTACAAACTCTCAATATAAGGCATGCTGTTTACGAATGAAACCCAGGCCATTAATCTACTATATAAAAGTCAAAGTTTGTGAATGAGCTTGTCTGTTTGTCTGTGCCACGTAGGCACAGACGTCATATGATTGGCTGTGTCAGGAGAGAAGATTTCATATGATTGGCTGGCTGGGAAGGTTCTATGGAATCCTGGGATTGGCAGTTCAGGGAGGGGCCTCATGAATTCTCAGCCAGAGAGCTCAGGCTGGTTGCTATGGAGACAAGGCCGAGCAGCAAGAAGGAGGGCAGTGTATTCCCTCAGGAACCCAACCTCTGTATGTTAATAAGTCTGAATACAGATTGGATTGGGGAATATAGGGAAAAGTTACACGTGCTGGACAAGACAGATTGGGGAATTAGAGACACAGGATCTCAAATTGGTGTATTTCAACCGCATCTAATTCCTAAGGTAAGGTAAGGTATTTCTAACAAGTGTTACCAATAAAAAAATAAAATACTGGGCAACAGTGGGTAAGTACACTAGTTAAATATAGATTTGATTGTAGTGGGCATAGAAACTCTGGTAACAGAAGGACTTGGACACTCAAAGAGGAAGAGAAAAAAGGAGAGATTCCAACTAGGGTAATACTTTAGGACAGTTTGCCATGCTGTATTTTGGAACAGCAGCAGGTATGTCAATAGCAACAAATACATTGCATGTAGGAACAAGAATATGAGGTAGGGGAAACACTGTTGTCTATTGGTGACTTTATTTGCATACTCTAGTGGTATTTAAGATCTGCTTTTTCTCATTTTGCCTCTATGTCAGATTGTTTTTGTGTCTTTGCTGTGGCCAAGTCACTGAACTTTGGGTAAGACAGCATCATGCCTCTAGCTGAGGAATGTCTGTTATCTGACATGACATAAGACTGTCCCTCTATGACAGAGCAAAATGGGTGATTCAACGCACTGCTGGTCATTTCCACTCTACATCAAAAATCTCTCATGTTCCAGTGACACAAAAGGCGTGGACAGCTAGCTGGATGCCTGCGCTCAGATTTATAAATTGTTCCTCACATTTGTCATTAATCGGGAAGTCAAAACCTCTAAAGTGAAACACTCCCTACTAGACTGACATCAGGGAAAAATTTTGACTCTGAAACTTGCCACTTGTTTCACTTTTTCCTAGCTTTCCTGAAATATTAGCTACACAGTTGGAAAGCTTGTCAAAAACTGTTAGTTTTCCAAAATTCTATTTCAATTACATGTTAAGAATGCTAGGAAAAAGGCTAGTGTTTTTAGGCTTGCTGCCAGCTGAGTATTCCACCTCACCATTCAGGATGTTGAACTAACAGCAGCATCATTTTTTAATAAATCAGGAATTTCCAGCTGTGGACAGAGAGAGTAGAAATTTCTCACACCATGGCATTGCCACCCTGATTCTACCTTCTTTTTACCAGATGAGCTCTTTGGCCAAGATATGCCAATTTTCACTTTCAAGACCCCCTGCCACAGGCTGAACCAACATGTATGGGGTTCACTGGAAGTGTCCACTCAGCATTTTTGGCGAAATTTCAGGGTGAAGGAAAAAAAATAAGCTTGTGGGAGCCCTGGTGAGGGGATTCTAGAGGCTGCGGCAAGAGAAACCATTTCCATGTTGCTTTAGTCATTTTTAGTAGACCTTAGGGGGGGGGGGGCACCTGAAAATTGTGCCAATTTTTCAATATGGTAGGGGGTTTGAAGGCTTCTGAGGGATGGCCAACGGTCTTTAGGGAACACAAAGGGAAGCTGAAGCCCCCTCGCATATAAACATTCACCCATTCTTAAAATTCTCCCAAATAGGGGGTCTTTGAATGTTGACAACTGCACATCTAAGCAGTTTTGTCTTGTTATTCATACTCATCAGAGCTATTTCTCAGAGGACAATTGAATTGCACACGCAGGAAACAAACTTATCATCTGTAACTACATCAAATATTATACAAGAGCTTCTAACAGGAGATCAGTTGATTCATTAATGATGTACTCCAGTTAAGTGCATTAAACTCATAATTAAACTGATAACGCAGTCAAATAAACAAAACTTTACTTACATCAAACATCATACAATCAACAGCTCTGAAGCTTCACAACAGTGGCATATGCTCCACTTTTTCACAGATGAAAAGCAAGGTAAATGTGGCCAAACAACGTCACAATATGGCCAAAATGTCAAAAGGTATTAATGAGGAAGAACACACAATTTAGAAGAGAATGCAGCAGTTGGCTTTTGCTTCAGTTTGCTGGGAAAGGCAAGACTGTGTGCCCTCTTCTCTCCTCCTCGTTGAGTTAATTAAATGCAAATTACTTTTACACTTTGAAGTCAGTTTGCAAGAACTGAAGTAAGCTGAAGGAAGGGAAGACAGAAACTAGGACATTTTAAAAATAGCTGAAAAAGTGAGATGGCAGAGGATTAATTGGAACTGTCTCTGCCAATTGGGACAGTTGAAGGGTACACAGTGGTTGCAATTCCTGTGAAAAGTAGGATGGACTAGATCCTTTTGCCAGAAAATGGCTGAGCAGGAAAGTGCAGATATGCAAATTGAGGATACTGAAGCTTCTGGGAAGACAAAGACAGTGAGAGAAAAAGAGGACAGGGAAGGGATTCAGAGGGTGAAGAGCAGAGGAGGAGGTCAATCTTTCCACATCCACAAACAAACACACCATAAAAAAGGAGGACAGCAGAGTGGGATGTTGCCAATATGTAGGTAAAGTACTTCCTGAAGACCAATAAGGCTGTAAAGGTTATCTTTTCTATGGATCTCTTTCCTAAATACAAACATGGACCCGTTTCACACTGCTGCTATGCAAAGAAGAGAAAAATCTTGCAACGATCTTTCACTAAGAAGAACAGGTGGATTTCTTTTCTTTTCTTTTTTTTTTGTCTGTCTTTTATGTATATCAGAGCTTTCCAAACTTTTCATGCGTGTATTGTTTTGCGACACAGTAATTCAGTAAGTGAGGGTAGCCACTCCACCTGAGCCTGGCCCACCACCCCCCACCTCGCTGGGGTCTTCCTTGGCCCAGGGTGGCGGCAGTGGTGGGAGCGGCAGCCCCTCCACTCAGATGGCAGCAGCAGAGACAGCCCCTTCACCTGTTACGTTTGCATGACACACCTATGCACTGCAGCCGACACACCAATGTGTCATGACACACAGTTTAGAAAGCTCTGCTGTATATGTTTGCTAGTTCAATTTATATACTTATCAACTATGTAGATGAGGTAGCAGTTTTTCTGTTTTTGTGTAATGTATAATGTAAGTTCTGTTTATTTTATTGTTTCACAATTCAAGATTTCTTTTTGTAAATATTTCTTGTCCCAATACCATTTTTCTTTCCTATCTCTCCTTCCCTGCTTGACTTTTAATAATGAAAATATTTTTTAAAAACATGTGGAGTCTTATCCTCAGAATAGATTCAGTGCCTTGGGTAGCTCCTTTAAAATTCAGACTGAAACCTGGAGCAGATTCACCACCTAAGCAACATAGGACCCACCAAACGTCACCAAAGTTACACCAGCTACATGATGTATATGCCTCTTTTGTGTGTTGTCATGTTGATGTTAGTGGAATTATTTCTAGGTTTTCTGTCTTGATTGATAAGCTGATATGAATGAAAAGCAGTTTTATGGTGAAGGGCCTGGGAGCCATGCCCTATGAGGAGCGGCTTAGGGAGCTGGGTATGTTTAGTCTGCAGAAGAGAAGGTTAAAAGAGGACATGATAGCCATGTTTAAATATTTGAAGGGATGTCATGTCGAGGAAGGAGCAGGCTGCTCCAGAGACTAGGACAAGGAGCAATGGATTCAAACTACAGGAAAAGAGATTCCACTTAAACCTCAGGAAGAACTTTCTGATGGTCAGAGCTGTTCGGCAATGGAACGTGCTGCCTGGAATTGTGGCGGACTCCCCTTCTTTGGAGGTTTTTAAGCAGAGGCTGGATGGCCATCTGTTGGGAGTGCTTTGATGTGTGTTCCTGCATAGCAGGGGCTTGGACTGGATGGCCCCTGTGGTCTCTTCCTATTCTATGATTCTATGAAAAAAAAGTCTTTTCAAGGAGCAGAACCTTAACACTTCAGGAGAACAAGTTGTCAGTGTTCTCTGGCCAAAATGACAGGTTTTGCTGTCCAGTATTATCTTTAGTTCTGGATTGGCAATACTATGTTTAGCCAGTGATTTCAGCCAAAGCAGGTGGTCATAAGCAGCAAATTTGGGTTTCAGGATCCCAGGAATGAATGTGCATCCTTCCAAAACCAGCAAAAGCAAAAGAACAGCAGAATAGTAACCTGGTAAGCAAAAAGATGTGTAAGGCAAGATCACTACGTACTGTTCCTGCTTCCTTTCCTCATCCAGTTCCCAGTTTCCTTTCAATTGTGAATGTAAAATGATAGCAAGGCCAAGGAAGTGAGTGTGTGTATGCAGGCTGACACTGATCATCTTGTCATCGTGGCCACAAGGAAGGGAAAATAGTCATCTACCAGGTTCAGTTTGGCTGCATAGGTGACAGTGTCAAACCGCTCAACAAAAAAGCAGTAGCAAGGTGCTGTGAAAACCAGTAAGATCAGAGTGATCTCCTTAGTCAATAGGGCTGTTTATGGTTTTGTGAAGTACAAGAGTGTCCTGGTTTGGAGGAAGCAACCACTGATATAATGGCTCTCCAGATTCCCAAGAGAGATCTATCAGTAATGGTGGAGAGTGGGGGTTATGTTTGTTTATCTCAGTTATGTGTTGCATACCCAGGTACTTTCCTGCTAATTCCTTTCAAGACTCTCCAGTACCACTTGATTTCATGGATTGCAGCTCTTGGTCCTTGCCAGATGAGTCTTTAAGCCCCCTTGTGAATCAGAGCAGTGACCTTGTTGACTGAGAGATATTGGCAGTTGTAGACCAACAGTAACTTGACAACAATATCTTGTAGGAACTTGTTGTGTTTGATAACATACATTCCTTCTTCAGAGGCTATTCTTTAAAGAGTCTGTTAAGATTTCTGGCTCATTATTGCAGCTGGGCCTTTCTCTTTCTGGGCCACCTTTTCTCCTGTCTTTCAGCATAGAGTCATCATGGTCAATTTTCCATGAGATGGATTCCAAGCTGAACTGCATGTCCAAAAAACATGTCCAACACACATAGGAAAAGAGAGAGGGAGAGAGAAAGTATGGCTAGGAGGCAGCATAGCCTGCCAGTTTTCTGTCATAGTCCAGGAATGTCTGCAACCGTTGCACCAGCCAGAACTAATAAAAGGCTTTCTCAGCTTCTCCTAACTCACTGTTTCTTTGTGTTTCCCATGCCCAAGATATAGGTCGGTTATCTTTTCTGGATAGGGTTGCACTCCCTCTGATAGAACAGTGCATACTTGGAGATGGTGGTGGTCCAGGAACCATTTTTGCTACTGGAGGGAGAGCTAACCGCCGGAATTAGAAATGCATTTTACTAGCTTTGGCTGGTTTATCAGTTGCAGTCAGTACTTGACCAAGCTAATTTTGCCACAGTAGCCAAGCTGGTGGTAACCCCAAGAATGATTCATGCAATGTATTCTATATGGGGCTACTCTTAGGCCATTTCCTCACTACACTGTTAGTGTGCTATCATTCCACTTTCAACATCCTGTCGAAATCTGGGGTTTGTAGTTAACTGAGGCCAAAGAGCTCTCAAGAATTCTAAATGCTCCTCTCTAATCTACAAACCCCAGGATTCCATAGGAAGTTGAAAGTGGAATAATAGCACTAAAACAGTGTAGTGCAGAAATGGCCTTAGTTTTGATCTGGAAGCTTCAGTGAATGCAGAACACAGTGGCTAGGCTGGTGACTGAAGTGGCCTGTTGTCAGCAGGTAACACTCCATTGGCCTTCCCATTTATTTTCAAGCAATGGGAAGGAAATAGCTCTTTCTCAAAAACATTTTTTAGTTTTTACTCAGGTTTTCAATAACAAACATACACAAGAGAAAGAATTTCACAACCTCTAGCATGTTGCTTACATAATTGTGAGTTATTGTTTAACTTTTTCTCATAATTGCATAGGAAATGCTTCTTGTCATTAGTATCTATTTTGATGATTTAAAATATAATGCAGTACTCTGTATCTGAACCTGTTTTGCCAGAATTCTAGTTGTTGTTCTGGTAGACCCTGCATGGCATTAAGGTCCATAAAATAAAAAAGAAATGTTAACCAAGTTATCTCAATTGCACCTGCCTTTATTTTTATTTCCCCTGGCTAGTTTGATCCTATAGGTCAGCTTCTCAGCCAGAGCTAGAAATCATACTTCCCTGACCATTTTTGGAGTGAGAGGTTATGAATGTTTTTCTACTTTTGAGCACTCAGTGCTCTAGCTGCATCTAGTGATATTCCAATGAGGGCTTTGTCTTTTAAATTTTCATGGGGAACAACAGTATACTGCTTTATGTTGAATAATCTGATTGCTCATACCTGCTAGTCAAGGCAGTATGTCACATCCAAATTTTTTGATGTTTGGGCATCTTAGCCGAAGGCGTTCTAATGATCCAACCTCACTACATCCTTGCCAAACAAATATTAGATAATTCAGTGGGAGGAAAATAGCTCTTATAACTAAAATTTTCCTCCCTTGCTTCTGTCTTGTGAACAGAAGCCCAGAAAGGTACTGCATATTGGGCACTGAAAGCAATGGGAAGAAAGTGTTTCTGCTAGCCCTATCTTCTATACCCTCCAACTGCCCCAGTTTGGAAGGGACAGTCCTGATTAATCCTTTGTCATCTCACTTTTTCAGCTGCTTTTAAAATGTCTTGCTTTCTCTCCCCTTTTCCCCCTTTCCTCTGATTTGCTGCAAACTGAGTTTATATGGCAAAAGAAGTTTGCACTCAACTCAGCTGGGAGAGAGGAGAGGAAGGAGATGAATCTTGCCCTTCCCAATAGACTCAGGCAAAAACAAACTGCTACAGCCTCTCCTTGCTTTTGTATTCTTCCTCATTAATAATGTTTGCCATCTTGACCACTCCCTAATCTTGTTCAGCCACATGTGTCCCAGTTTTCATCAATAAAATGTTGGATGGTATGGTGGCCTAGGACATTGACGGCTTAGAACCTTGATGATCTTGATGGTATCTAATAAATGATATGGTGCTCCAGTCCACACAGCTTTTACTCACCCAATATTGGAACTCTGATGTGTGTGAAGTAATAGTAGCAGAACTTTTCTCAAAGACTACAGTGGCAACTGGGGATGGGGAGACAAGTTATCTGAAGGAGGATCTCTTCTCCCTCTCTCTCATTTCAGATAAAGATGATTCTTCCTTCCTTCCTTCCTTCCAGAATGGGATTCAAGGTGTTGTGCATCCTCTTAAAAATGCAATGCAACTTAAAAAAAATCTTAGTACAAAAATACTAAATTATAGAGATCTACCCTATAACTCCGAAGAAGCTATTGTAGGTTTTGCACTTAGAAGTGCAAAACCAGAGGTGTCTCCTATTTCTAGACATAGATTGTATGGAATTTTTTAAAGAAATGTTTTACTAGTTTTTTTCTGGCATTGCCCATGGCCATCCTCCTAGAAAAGGAGTCTGGTTTGGGAAGGAATTTCTAAATCAGAAGGACTGAGACACTAATTTTTCAAAAACTTGTTTGATTGACGTGTTTCCCAGACTGTTATGATGAAGACCTATTTAATTATCAGTGCCTCAGAGGATCTCGGAAATTCTGTAGATTACTGAATTCCCCAGGGGATATTTTTCTTTGTTTGGTTTGTTAACTCTTAACAGCAGTTACACAAATATATTCTACATCCTGATGAGCAATTAATTGTGGTATGATTTTTATCAAGGCTTTTACATTTCTACATTTCCATTTAACTGTGGCTCCATTGCAATCAATGAAACATTTAGTCCTTAAGACAGTAGTTACTCCTCTCACCAACTTTGAATTTATGGAGTGTTTATTTAACAGCATTTCCAAAAGGGTCCCATTCTGAGAGAGCTAGTTCATGTTTTTCCCCCCTGAGCTACATATGCAAAAAGTTCAAGCACAGCAAGAGAGAAAAGGCAGTTTTATGAAAAGCAAATTAAAATAAAATTTTGCACATTTATTTATTCACTAACTGTTCTGATTTGTTATGTGAGTAGCAGAGTTCATTTCATAAGGATAGCAATGGGAAATATGTTGCCCAAAATTTTACCTTTGGGAGATGTTTCATAAAGTTCTACAACAAGTTTCTTAAAGTTTTGCAACAATTTCTGAACCCCAACAAGTTTTCCTCTCACCCCCAACTGAGCTTTCAAGCTGCTCCAGCCCACCACCACCATTTTAGTGGTTTGGACAGAGAGATGCATCCTCCAGGACCTACCTAGGGTCCTCCAGAAGTTTCAGTGATGATGTTATTACTGTATCTGCAGCTACAGGAACAAAGCTGGAAGCCTATCTGCAACCCTCCACTCTCCACCAGGCTGAGCACATGGATTCATGCCTCAACAAACTAAAGGGTAGCTTTTCAGAGGGAGTTGGTCTTTGCATGGTTGGTAGAGAATTCTGATCTCTACAACAACCAAAAAATGAACTACTCAATAGTAAGTTGGAGTTAAGTAACTCAGCAACAGGGTGTTAGCTGTTATTGAAAATATTGTTAAAAGAAGACGAAAAAAGAACACCACCATCAGCAACAGTAACACTATTAAAAATACCATCAAACAGACATGATAATATGGGATGATCACCTGGAACATAAAGGTAATAAAAGATGCAGCAAGTGACTCTTTTTCTTTTCCTAAATACATGTTATTTTTAAAGTCATAACTTGATCAATATAGTTCAAATGATGGAAAAGAAATGACATGCAATTCATTGGACAATTAACAAAAAACCAGTAACAGTTGAAGGAAACAATTGCAGAGACAATAACTAGGTTTATCAACCATGTAAAGTACCTGACACAGATATATTATTAAAACCAACCCGGCATGCCTTTACATAGGGATCCATGTCAAGTTGGAGGAATACATGCTTGCCGAAGACTCTCTCAGTTGACTCAAGAGTCTCAGCGCCTTTCTATACTGTGCAGTTGTAGTACTATTACTCCACTTTCAACATCCTGTGGAGTTCTGGGTTTGTAATTTACGAAGGCCAAAGAGCTCTCTGGCTGAGAATTCTAGAGGCCTCCCCCTAAACTGCAAACCCCAGAATTCTATAGGATGTTGAAAGTGGAATAATAGCACTATAACAGTGTAGTGCAGAAAGGTCCTCAGTTGAATGTGTAAATGATCTCTGTTTTAAAAGGTGACTGTGTTAATATTTGGTGATATGAAAGTTCTGATTGTGATGATGAATTTATGGACAATTCACACATGCAGATCGTCACTTGATGCTGGTAGGCAGTCATGTGTGAACCAAACTTAGCCTATACAATATTTCATAGAGTTCTCAGCCTTTATGTGTAAATAACGTTTGCCATCTTGACCACTCCCTAATACTATCATTTAAAGTACATCTAAATTTGTGACTTTGATATTTAGATTTTGGTTCAGCAAACTTTAGTGTTTGTTATGTTGCTGTTAACTGCTATTGAGTCAGCTTCAACATATGGGAATCCTATGCCTGAGAAACTTCCAAGTCACTCTGTTATCAAGAGCCCTGCTCAGGTTCTGCAGACTCAGGACTGAGTCTTTCTCAGTAGCGTAGGAACATGGGGGCAGGGACGGATTCGCCCTGGGCAGCAATGTTTCTGGGGTGTCCCAGCCTGTAGCCACACCCCTGAGCACCCTGGCCATGCCCCCCATACCACAGCCACACCCCCACACAGTGATTACGCCGTAGCCCTTCCCGCCTCCCTTCCACACACTCCAAGCTCTGCCACTGGTCTTTCTTGATCGAGTCAATCCATCTGTAATGTGGTCTTCCTCTTTTCCTACTGTCTTCTACCTTGCCAAGCATCATTGTCTTATGATATGTTCAGCATACAAGTGAAACTGATAGGGTGATAAGATGCAGCCTTGCCTGACCAAGATGCCACAATAGCTTTTTCTCTCTAATCATCTTGAAAAATAGTTTTGAAAATGCATGATTTTTAGATGTTTAGATTTAGATTTTAGATTTTTTTGATTTAGGATCCAAATATTAATTGGAAATCAGCTTAATTTGCCAGTCTTTTCATTTGTGCCATTTAGTAATATGCTTTGCATTATTCATTGAAACCAGAGAAAAAAAGCAGTGCCTCTGGAAAAACAATCTTATGATGAAAATATATGGCTGATTCAAAGTTTTTCACATCTGGTTTTATTAAAAATATCTTCTTTTATCTGCAATTTCTTTTTAATTTTTTTAAAATCTGACCTACATTTGCTCTCACTCACAACTGCCTTCGCTTGCTCTTAGTGAGACCATCATATAACTAGATGAGATCTGGTGGTTGTGGAATGTGGTGATATCATCCTATTCATTGCCTGGGAGCACTGCCGTGACAAATCCAGGACACAGCAAACCAAACAGCCAAAGGGAACAAGGACACCAGAGGGGATTTGGGGTTTTGGTTTTATCTAGGCAATTAACAAAGCATCAGTGCAATGTTTTAATCTCGAGCATGAGCATATCACTGGGTACAAAAATGCTCCATGTTCACAGGATCAATTGTGGGTGCAAAATCAAGGATATTCCATAGCACCTGGATACTTAATACCCAAACCTGAAAAACCAGAGGATATATGTGCACACAAAGTGGAACAATTGTTTGAAGTAGCTGTCAACTGTCTTTGTTTGCAAAAATAAAAATTGTAACCAGCACAAATGCAATAGATTTCTTGGGAAGTTTTTTTTATCCCCCCTTGCCCCTCCCCAATATTTTTTGTCTGTTTTTTTTTTTTTAACTGTTCATGTCAGGTAGCTGAAACTCACGGACAACTCTTCATAATAATGTCAAAAATGCCTACCTTGAAGTTCTCTATAAATTCTGCAATACAACATGATTCTGGAGAGCTAAAATGTCCCATCTGTTGGGCTGAGGATTAAAGGTGAATATTTGAATAAACTCAATATTTTTTTTAAAAAAAGAAAAATTTTAAATTGAAAAAAATCTATCCTCCTGGGGAAAAAAACCCTTGACACAGGCCTATAGTGAATAAAGTACTACAGGGTATATGTATATTAATGTGTAGGAAGAAATTCACCCATAGAGAGAGAGAGAGAAAGGAGAAAGAAAGGAAGAAAAGAATAAATCATACATTGATTCGCTATACCATTCTTTGGTGATGATGGTAGTTATGTGCCCTCCGAGTTATGGTGACCCTGTCTTAGGGTTTTCTTGGCAAGATTGATCCATAGTTGGTTTGCCATTGCCTTCCTCTAAGGCTGTGATAGATGATGGCTCTGAGGTTGATGAGCAATTGATTGTGCCAGAAACAGAGCCAGTGATAGACCAAAGTATCTTGGAAACACCCCCGTCAGCTGAAAGACAAGCTGAGACAGAGTTGCTGCAACTGGTGCCAATGGGAGAGGGGACCAGCAATGATTTAGAAGAATTAGATTCACCTTTGCCCCCCAGCCGCCAATGACGGAGGAGACAGAAATGAGCAGCTCAGAGGGCTGTTTGGGCAAGATTGAGTAAACAGAACAATGATGAGTAACACCTGTTTTTGTCAGCATAGAAGCCAGTTGGCGTGGCTTGCTGTTTGCTTATAGCAAATCACTACTCAAGCCCATGAACCTTGTGTTCTGGCTCTCCTGACCCTTTTAGACTGAATTTCGGCATTCTGGACCTTTTGGATTTGACCTTGACTTCTGCTCAGCTCAGCGTTTCTCCTTGATTGTTTGCATTGGACACTCCCCACTGCCTCCTCCTCTTGGGCAAGTATTATCGCCTTCCTTCCCTTGCTAGCAGAAAGGCACGGGCAGGGAGTTGAACTCTGAGGAAGGCTGAGGAAGTGTGGCTTGCCAAAGGTTGCCCAGTGGGTTTCCATGGCTAAGCAGGGATTCAAATCTTGGCCTCCCAGAGTCCTAGTCAGGCACTTGAACCACTAAACCAAGCTGGGTCTATGCAGTTCTTATGTGTCTAGAAATACCTCAAGTAAGTTTAATTGTGTTCAATTGGAGTTACACCCAGGCAAGTGTAAAAGCACAAACCAACGTAAATCTACTTATTATACCCAACTAATGTTGTACAAGATTATAGCAGTAAACTGCGATTGACCCCCAAAGCTAATTTTTTCAGCCCCAGGCTCTCACAGAGCACCCATATGCCCAAAATTATATGGGAAGAAGGTTTACTTGCATAAAACAAGTTGTCCCCTGATATTGTTGTTAACTGCCATCAGATCAACCCTGGCCTATGGCAACCCTATGGATGAGAAACCTCCTAGCCACTCTATCATCAACTGGCCAACTCAGATCTTGCAGATTCAGGGATGTGTCTTCCTTGATTGAGTCTATCCATCTGTAACGTGGTCTTCCTGTTTTCCTACTGCCTTCTATCTAAGCAAGCACTATTATCTTTTCTAGTGAGTCATGTTTGCTGCCCCTTACCCCTGCCCAAAAATCTAAAACCTCAAAAATTAAAAACTATGTGGTTGGATTTGATGGGCCTTGTGGTCTCTTCCAACACTGTTATTCTAAAACAGGGAACTGATTTCTGACCACTTCTATCTTTCAATTTTAATTTTTCACATATTTAACTTTTTGATGTTGCCCAGACTGGAAAGGTGCTGTGCTGACCTAAACTGCTCACCAGAGTTGCATTAATTTTCACTTCCTGGTCAAACAGATTTGTGTCTGGTATTTCAGGGTCACGGCAAACTGGCTACAGAGTTCCCCAGAGTTCCCCAAGTCCCCAAGTCCCACCAAGTCCCACATTCACCTGTGCCAAAACTACCAGCAACCACTGATCCAGACCACTGTGACTCCACATTTTCATTTGATGCTGTCACCATGCTGGGAAAGGAACTTCTTTTTTTCAAGGATAGATAACATTTCCAGGTTATGAAACCTGCCAGTGGTTGGTAGTTTGCCTTTGTCTGCTGGCTTGTTCAAAATCAGCTTCTACATATGCTAACCAAATATGGCAGTTTAGTTCAGACACCATTTTCTGGGAGGAAACAGCCAGCTCCATATCTTATGATGCAACCTCATTGCTCCACATGTAGCTCTCGGTTCTGAAGAACTCCACTCATTTGAGTGTTCCCTTTATGTGCTTCCTGATTTGGAATGACTCTGTTCTTTTGCCAAATGGGTAGTTAGTTCATGTCTAGCAGAGAGCAGGCATGACACAGCAACAATATATAACCAGCGTTGCCTGGGATTTTATTTTCTCATAGGTAATACTTGTTAGAAATACCTTAAGAATTGCTTCACCTTACTTTAGGAATTAGATGCGATTGAAATACACAGATTTGAGATCTTGTGTCTCTAATTCCCCAAACTGTACTGTTGAGTACCTGTAACTTTTCCCCATATTCCCCAATCCAATCTGTATTCAGAGTTAACATACAGAGGTTGGGTTCCTGAGGGAATACACTGCCCTTCTTGCTGCTGGGCCTTGTCTCCATAGCAACTGGCCTGAAGCCCAAGAGGTCTCCAGATGAGAATTCTAAAGGCCCCTCCCTGAATTGCCAACCCCAGGGTTCCATAGAATCTTCAAAGCCAGCCAATCATATGAGGTCTTCCCATCTCACACAACCAATCATATGAGGTCTTTGCCTGCCTGACGCAGACAAACAGACAAACTCACAAACTTTGACTTTTGTATAGTAGAAGATGTAGCAAGAAATGCCAGACGTCCAAGCTGGATTCAGGAAAGGAAGCAGCATGAGGTATCATATTGCAAACATACTTTGGATAATGGAGCCCATTAAAAAATTTCAAAAGAAAATCAACCTGTGCTTTATAGATTACAGCAAAGTATTTGATTGTATAGATTATGAAAAACTTTGGATCACCCTTTTAAGGAAAAAGATGTGCCACAACACTTGATTGTCCCATGTGTGACTTGTACTCAGGACAAAGAGCTACCATCAGGACAAATTGGATGGTTTCCAAATGGCAAGAGGGTCAAACAAGCCTTCATTTTATCATCCTATCTGTTTAACTTGTATACTGAACATATCATACATAAAGCAGGATCAGACTCAGAGGAAGGAGGTGTGAAAACTGGAGGAAGGAACATCAACCATTTAAGATGTGCAGATGACACCATACTGCTAGCAGAAAACAGAAATGACTTGGGGTGATTATTGATAAAAATCAAGGCAGAAAGTGTAAAGACAGGTTTATAGTGGAATGTTAAGAAAAAAAAATAATGATCATAGATGATTTATGTAACTTTAAAGGAGACAAGGAAAACATTGAAATAGTTCAAGATTTTCCATACCTTGGCACAGTCATTAATCAGAATGGAGGCTGCAGTCAAAAAATTAGAAGAAAACTAGGGCCCTTTTCACATGGCATTTTCCATGTGAAAGGGCACCTGCAGCTTTGTGTGATTGTGAGGAGCGATCTGCATGATGTACTCACAATTGTATGATGCTCCAGGGGCCAGCAGGCGCCAATCGCGCACCTTTTCATTTTAGGCTAGAAGCCAAAAATGGTGCGCGATCACACATTGCTCCTGGGCCCCACGTGTGTGGAGCCTCCGGAGTGCCTGGTGTGCGGAGCCTCTGGAGCCACACCGGTCACGCTTCCTGCCCCCGCGCAGCCTGGGAAACTCCCCAGGCTGCGCTGCAGAAGGAAGAGGCAGGGCTCTCATGTGAGCAGGCAGCTCGTGCAGAGCTGAAGCAGCAGGGACGCGAGAGCCTCTCGCCGGAGGCTGCTTATGCGATCTTCGCACCCCAGTGCCGGAAGAAGGTAAGGTGCGGAAAGGGCCTAGGATTTGCAAGAGCAGCTATGAAGGAATTAGATAAAATCCTGTAATGTAAAGATATATAATTGAATACTAAAGTCAGGAATCTCCATGTCATTGTATTTCTATTTATATGTATGGTTGTCAAAGCTGGACAGTGAAGAAAGCTGAAAGGAAGAAAATTAACTCATTTGAAGTGTGGTGCTAGAGAATAGTTCTACAGATACTATGGACTGCTAAAAAGACAAATAAATGGTTCCTAGAGCAAATCAAGTCTGAATTCTCCCTAGAAGCCAGCATGACTAAACTGAGACTGTTGTATTTTGGTCATATCATAAGAAGGCATGAATCACTATAAGAGAATAATGCTTAGTAAGTTAGGAGGCATTAAGAAAAGAGGAAGATTGCATTACAGATGGAGAGATTCAATCAAGGAAGACACCTTCCAGAATCAGCTAGACCTGAGCAGGGCTGTTGGTGATAAGGTGAGCCAAAGGTCTTTCATTCATAGGCTCACCATAAGTTCAAATCATCTTGATGGCAGTGAACAACAACAAGCATGGTCTCTGTAACCGGCCCCAGGTAACAGATTTTTCTATACTTCTTGTTCACTTCATCTCTATACTTTCATTTCCCCTTCTTTTGGGTTATTCTGGGCCAAAAATAAATGCAAGATTAGGAGACATGTTGAAATAGCTCTTACTTCCTCTAAGGGGCATGGGCACGATTTCCAGTATGCCATTTTTTTAAAAAAGAAAGGCAAACATCCAAACTGTCCTGATTTGTCAGGGACAGTCCTGATTAATCTCTCCCACTCTTTCAACTTCCTTTAATATATACTAGGCCCTTTTCACATGGGGGGGGGGAACGGGCGAAAACGCCCAAAAACGGAGCTTACCTGAAACCGGGTAAGTCCGTCGCCATGTGGAGCAGCGCGAGCTCGCTGCTCTGCAGTTCTCCGGTGTCCCAAATGGCGGCTTCCGGTTGGTGGAGGCTCTCCACCAACCGGAGAAGCTCGCCAGCTGGAAGCCCACCCCCGGCAGATCTGCAGGCACGCACTTGCACGCACCTGCAAATCCACTTTGGAGCCGGGCGACGGAGCGGTGCAGGGCTGCGCGGTCCATGCTTTTTAAAAACCTCGAAAAAGAGGTTTTTAAAAAACACGCAGTGCGGCTAGTTCCGGCCGCTCCTGAGTGGATTCTGGTGTGGAACTACAAAAAGTAGTCCACGCCAGTCCACTCTACGGTGTAGAAGACCTCCGTGAGAGGTCGCTTTGCACCATTTCAGAAGCCCGGTATGGAAATGGCCCTAGTTTCTCTCTCTTTTTCCCATTTCTCCCTTTTGTCCTCAGCTTACTTCAATAGCTGCAAACTTAGGGCCTTATCACACTACACTGTTATAGCACTATTATTCCACTTTAATTGCCATGACAATATTGCATGGAATCATGGGATTTGCTGTTTAGGGAGAGGCATTTAGAATTCTCAGCCAGACAGCTCCAGTACCTCACCAAACTACAAACCCCAGAATTCCACAGGGTGCAACCAGGGCTGTTAAAGTGGAATAATAGTGCTATAACAGTGTAGTGCGATAGGGACCTTAGTTCAAAGTACAAAAGTAGTTGCACTCTATTAACTCAGCAGGAAAAAGAGGAAGGGATGGAATCTTGCCCTTCTCAGTAGCTGTAGGCAAAAGCAAACTGCTGCAGCCTTTCCTAGCTTGTCTGTTTTTCATTAATATTTTTTGTCATCTAAACTGTACTCTGATGCTGCTTGGCTACAGGTGTCTCAGTTTTCATCTGCAAAATGTTGGAGGTTATGGAAAGTGCTTTTTTTTTTCTAATTTGGGAAGGGTACTGGGAGCCCCTGTGGGTTTCACTATGGCCTTAGGGGCTGCTTGTGGCCTTCTACACAATATTTCACCCACCCCAGCTCTATAGAATAACCCACATTCACTGTGTGTAAGAGATATCCAGTACTAGTTGGTTTGTGTAGCAAATAGTTCTTTTCCAGTCCTGTGCATTTTCCTATTTCGGGGTAGGGGTGGGGGTGGCGGCTCGTGAAATGCACGACTCTTCTCCAAGAGCAACAAATAGTGTGGTGGATCTTAACATCTTAGAGCAAGGAAAAAAAATATGCAGTTTCTCTTTCTTGAACTACATAAGGTTGGCTCTAATCAGGATATACATCCCTAAATTGAGTGACAGCCAGTTCCAAACTGGACCATAGTGCTATTAAAGCTCCATCCCCTTAAGGCATGGTCTTTATGTCATTTAGGCCCCCACATGCTAGATATTTCTTCAAGATAAATCAACCGTGTAGGGAAAAAAAGCCAAAAAACAAAAAAAGTAAATGAAAAAATGTCTCACCCAGCTTGACCTACAGACACTGAGTCAGACTCTTTCTCTTAAAAGAAATGCTTAAACCCTGTGTGTTATTACACATTAAAATCTTAATCCTTCCTATCACACCCTAAGTAAAAGGAAAGCTCAGTCATCAGCTAGTTTCTCATTTATCATCATTACATAGACAGACTCAGTGGCACATAGATAATGATATAAAATAAATACATCAGAAAAGAATAATCGCCCATTGAAAACTAAATGGAGAACTAGGGACTCCCATAATAAGCCTCACTTTAACTTGACTTTAACTTCAGTGGAGCAATGACCCTGTGGGGGATACCATGTTACTGTGATTAAAGTTCAGAAAACTGGCGATTCTTGCCGTTGGCCAGGTCAAGTAAGTGCATAGTCTCACACTCATCCAAACCAATACAAAAGAGAGTGAATATTAAAAAGTGGCATACGAAGAACTTTGCTGGATCTAGATGAAGGGCTATCAAATCCAGCATTCTGTTTCTCCAAGTGGCTTGTTATTACGAAGCCCTTAAGCAGGAGCGCTTTCAGGATATGTGATTGTAGCATTATATATAGCTTTATAGTGCTATGATTCTACTTTAACTGGCATGGCAACATCCTATGGAATCCTAGGATTTGTGGACTGGGGATGCACTGAAGTCCTCTGGGTAAGAATTTTAAATACCCCTCTCAAAACAGCAGACCCCAGGATTCTGTAGGATGCTGCCATGATTGTTAAAGTGGAATAATAGCACTATGATTCTATAGTATGAAAGGGCCCTACAATAAGAAGGAAATAGTTAGCGACCACATAGAATTTCATTCCAGTTTGTTTGTTTATCAAAATTTAACAAAGGCCACTTCCACATTACACTGATTTAGTGCTATTGTTCCACTTTCAACATCCTGTTGAATCCTGGGCTTTGTAGTTTAGAGAGCGGCATTTAGAATTCTCAGCTAGAGAGCTCTTTGGCCTCAGTAAACTACAAACCCCAAAATTCCACAGGATGTTGAAAGCAGAATAATAGCGCTATAATAGTACAGGGCAGAAATGGACAAAATCAGTAAAATGGGAATGTGGGAGAAAATGAAATGGGCAGATTTGCCCATCACTAGCACATCCCTCTTCCGCTGTTGTTCTTCAGAAACTGTGTGCTAAAACATAGTGTATCTAATCCTAGAGGCAATATATATACACATACACAGTAACTATTACCTCTTGAAAGTCTTATCTTCCATGAATTTATCCAGTTTCCTTTTAAATCCATCTCACAGTGTGATCTAGTTCAAAGATGTGCCAGCCCTTCTACAGTGGTGTTTCTGTAGACCTTCTTGGTGGTTGCTCCTACGCTCTGGGACTCCCTTCTGAGAGAGAGTAGAATGGTTCATCCTAGTTCATCTTCTGACAACAGACAAAGATTACCCAGTAAACAAACAAGCAAGCAAACAAGCAAATTCTAGAATTTCCAGACACCTGTCTGGCCATTTCTGCACTAGACTGTTATAGTGGTATTATTCCACTTTCAACATCCTATGGATCCTGGGGTTTGTAGTTTAGGGAGGGGCCTCAAAAGGATGTCCTATAGGATGTTGAAAGTGGAATGATAGCACTGTAACAGTTTAGTGTGGAAATGGCCTCTGACAGAAAAACTCAGTTTTTACACCTGTAGCCCACAGAATGTGAAAATGTTTGCGCACAAGTATGGCTAGGAAATACTAAAAATAGTTCAGGTCTAAAGCGCACATAGCATTTGATTTTCAGGAATATCTCACAAGAATAAAGAAGCTCTTGGTGTCAATAGTGATACTGAGTCAGAGCAAGTAAAGAAAAAAAAAGACAACTGTTTCATACGATTACTTCTTGACTTTTTGTGTGGCTTTTACTGTTGTTTTTAGTCTCTAGCCTTATCACAGTGGCTTGGTGTTCACCTTACCTCCCCCTTCCTCGCACTGATGCTTTTTGGGTGGAAGAAAATGGATGCCAGTGAATTTTATCATCCCTCCAGAAAATATGCTCCTTTCTCCAGAGAATTCCCATCCATCCACTTCACCTCCTGCATGCCCCCAAATACCAGAGCTGCATATATATAATTTGTTTATACCATCTTTGTAACCTTCCAGTATTGCACAATGTAAACATTTCTGGCTGTCTGGTTTGTTCAAGATAAGGCTAACTGGCAGAGCTGGCCCTGTCACTGGACAGAATGAGGAGGTCATCTCAGGTAGCAGATGCTGAGAGAGGACAACAGACAGAGGGCAGAGCTGAATATTGCAGATTAATGGCCTTGCAGCCCTCCAGCTTGCCTGCTGACCTGAGATGTGGCCGCATGCCTGGTTTCCCAGAGTTTTTGTCCAACAATTAAACCACTACACTGTGCTGGATCTAAGGGGGGGGGGGGGAATGTATTTTGAAAAAATAGCACATAGAATTGAATGGCTTTTTGACATCACAAAATATAGCAGTATGATTCCACTTTAATGACCATGGTTCCACTCCAGGGAATCCTACGATTTGCAATTTAGGTACAGGTATTTAGAATTCTACAGCCACACCAAACTACAGAGCCCAGGAATTCATAGAATGCAGTCATCAGTGTCAAAGTGGAATCACAGCATTATAACTGTGTAGTGTGAAAGGGCCTGGCGACAGGAACATTATACTTCTTCTGAAACTTCCTATCTGATACAACTGCTTCCATCTGATTCATGACAAGGCCAGCCCTGTTGGAGGTAGATGTATAAACAGCAACCCACACAGTCAAAGTACACAGATAGTGCAAGTAAAGAGGAAGTGAACACCTCGTCTATCAGTCTATAAATGTCTCATAACAGTCTAATTTCTTTCCTCCAGACACACAGGAAAGGGAAATCTTAGATGGTCAACAGATAGGTTAGAATCATAGGTGATTTCCCTGTTTAACTGCTGCACCCAAGAATAGGTGAAGCTAATAAAATAACCCATGGGAGTTACAACCCAACAATATCCAGAGGACAATATTCCCCATCCCAACTGTTCATTATAGCAGCAGAGCAATTTCACAAACTACTTTTGTGGGTATCTGTTCTGGTTTAATCACATTTAACTTTGATTTATTTTATTTTATTTTTCTCATTACTTTAGGAAGACACAATCCTCAAAGTCTGGTTTAAAATTGTTTAATGTTTAAATAAATAACAGTGTAATCCTAACTGAAAAGATGAGAGGATTAGTATTAGGGACCAGCCTCTTTTGCTGATGCAAATGCCCTTCTGTCAGAGGAACTCTCTGCTGCCAGCTGATCTCAGCATCACATGTGAGCAATGAATTGGATGAGGGGAATTTGAGACATAGGAATGGATGTCTCAATCAGAGTAATCAGATTAGTCATACCCGAAAGGCAGAATCTTAACAACCAGTCCCATGTCTCCCCATCCTCCACAAACACACAGTTAGCAGGAAAAAGAAGTAGGCTTAGTTTTCTTTGTAAAATGTTTTAACATTTGCTCTACTTGAAAACTATTTGTACATAGTCAAACATGGAGGTCTAATGGAGGGGAAAGAAGGAGAAATTGACTGCAAATCAGAGTGATGCAGGAAGACAGTGGCTTGATTTCTTAATTCTGGAGAATGGTTTATGCTGAATTTCCAACTGAAGTCCAATACTTTAGCTAAAAAATAAATTTAATTAAGTAGCCACTTTTCATCAGCAGATTTCTATAACTGATTTTAATTAGTTTGTTCTCTTGCTGAGAGAAGGTAATTACATTGACAGCTGAAAGCATAGAACCTTTGGTACTCATAACTTTTTTTAAAAAAATATCATTTTATTCAAAATTCACATTATAAAACATAGATATTTGATTGTCAGCTTCGTTGAAATATGTCTGATCTTCCACATTGATCTAGATTTCATTTTCCAGATTTCTACAAGCTTAGGTACTGTACAACATTTTACCGTTAATTAATCTGATAGTTCTTACATTTCATTCTTCATGTTTCCGCTTCATGATATATATCCTGTCGTCCCCACGTAATATAACTTTGATCATGAATTACGTATTTCCAGCTGTTAAAACCCAGCAATTACCGGTTACAATTTGCCATTCTTTCTGTATCTCATCGTCTGATTTCCCCTTTAATCTCTGGGAGACCATGTCCGCATTTTTATTTTCAATAAGTGTAGCCCAGCATTGTTCAATTGTGGGTATTTGCTGAGTTTTCCATAACTTTGCATATTCAATACGAGCTGTTGTTATCATGTACAATAATATTCTCCAATGCTTCTTTATACCAATACCCTCTAGTATATCAGTCGGTACTCATAACTTTTAAGCAGTGCCCCCCCCCCCCCAAAAAACTCTCCTGTGTGTTTTCTTTAAGCCGGTTGACAGTTTGACACTTTTGCTTGTCTTAGCAGCTACCATTTTGGCATTTACAGGTATGGCATCAAAGCCAGGCGTACTCTGATACAGTTTTTTAGTAAATCTTTATTGGTAGACGCTTTAGCTCCTGTGAGATGTGTCAGTTAGCATTTGTAAGCTCTGATACCAGATCATTAACCCCTTTTCGTGCTGCTTCGCCACTATCCAGAGCTGACATTGCTGGGCTACTGCTAATGCCCACATTTCAGTAAAGGGCCCACTAAAAACTCTTGCTGGCTCCTCTCTTTGCTTTCCATCTCCCTAGCTGTTAGTCTATTTAAATGTCTTCTCTAACCGTGAGCCATGGTTAAGGTTGCCAGATCTCAGGGTCTAGCCCTGAGTTTCCAGTTTTCAGACCTTTTAGTTAAGATTTGTCCCTTAGTTTCCAAACATGAAAATATAGGCCAGAATCCTGTTGGGCAATTATGAATACATAACAGTTATGCCTTTATAAATGCTATGTACTCATGATCCCTGTGTAGTCCCAAATATGGGGGTTATATAGGGACTGTGAATGTTCCTTGTACCCCACTTACAGGTAAGCAGCTGGCTGGGATCAATAGAGATCCATTCCCCTGTCAACTGAGAATCAGTTGCCTGATGTTCTCACCCGCATTGCAACAGGGTCCTTTTTCTGCCTGTCATACCTGAGATTACTCCCAGGAGTGGGTGGGAATATCAGGCAGCCACTTCTCAATCAACATTGATTCAAATCTCGTACTGTATAGTTAGACCTAAACATTTGGACATGAAGTTGTACCCAGTACTTAGTCTACACTTTTAAGAGAACAATTAAGATCATAATAATAAATAATTAATTATTTAGAGTGATTGATTAGAATTTATGTTCAATGGCAAGGAAGACAACTAAATCATGTAGATAACAGGACCCAAAAATCATTAGTAGATATCCCAGTAGAAAATGGACAGGAAGTCAAGTTGTTTGTATTTAGTCTGATTAGTATGTCGGACTGTTAGATTGTTCACAGCATTTTCTCTCTCTTTTTTTTCTCGTTATCCCCTCCTTCTTTTTTTCTTTTTATTAAATTTTGAAACTTTATAAACTAGAACAAAGTTATATGACTACATCAGTAGATTAAGGCAATCTTATATTCTTTATACTTTTTTCTCTATACTTTTTTGTCTTTTGTTTTATTTTTATCTTTTCATTTGTCTGTGGTTTCTTTTTGGGTGAATTTGTGCGAGATCATGAATTAAAGAGTTATATGTAATTGGTGTCAGTTGTTATATGTTACATGTTATGTGTTTTCTTAATATATCTCTATGTAATATTTCAATAAATGTATTTTTAACATTGATTCCAGCAGCTGCTTACTTATAATTGGAGTTTGAGGAGGGTCTGGCCAGAAAATATTATGTAGCACCATAATTATAGTGCTACACAGTAAGTATTGGGACAGCAAATGTGATGTAATGGTTTGAATATTGGATGAGGACTCTGGAGGTCAGGGTTGAAATCCCCAGTGGGCCATGGAAACCTACTGGGTAACCTTAGGCAAATCACACTCTCTCCGACTCAGAAGAAGGCAAAGGTAACATCCGCCCCTTGAACAAATTCTGCCAAGAAAACCCTCTGATAGGTTCACCTGGGGGTCTTCATAAGTTAGAAATGAATTGAAGGCCCACAACAACAAGTATGTAAAGGTCATACAGAATTCCACAAATCTTCTGTGTTTATATGTCTGAATGACAGGTTGTGAGCAATTGTGGCTGGTACTTAATGGATAATGCTTAATGACATCACCGGGGGCTGACCCTAAGGCACTTTCCACACTCTACCTTTCCCTGAAGTTGTCCAGCGGGGATCTTGGCAGTGGCTCTGCCGGGGAGGGGGGCATGACGGGAGCACTTCCCTCTGTACCAGCTGGCTGCCTCTAGAAGGGAGTGTGATGGCCACAACTCTTCCTTCCACAGAGCAGCTGGGTAATTTCTCAGGCTGAGCTGGGGCAAGAAGTGCAGCCATTGCGCTTCTGCAGCTTCTGCAGGACAGATAAGTCTGGGATGGTGGCACAATCGTGTTTCATTGACAGGGAAAACCTGTCAATGATTTAATCCATGATTGCACCACCTGGGGATGGGGAAAGGATAGGACCGCTATTACTCCACTGGAGAAACCCTATCCCGGGGTCTACAATTTTAATATTAAAATATGATTCTGTGTGCCAGAGAGGTCCCCCAAAGGGGCATGTAGGCAGGCAGCAATGGTCAAAGATCGAAAACCAGGTCAGGCCAGTAAAATCCCGTCACATAGCCCCAGGAAACCTCAAGATGTGTAAACCCACAAAAACAAAGGGTCCACAGCCCCGAGAAGCCAACTCGAGGGGATTAGTGTGTCTGCCCCAAGTTGAGCAAATATTCCATCAGATGAGGACCATTTACATGAAGTCACACTACAAACTAGCACAGCTGAAGATCCTGAGATTTTGGCAACAGCTTGCAATCCCATCACACAAAGGAAATTGCCATGGTGGAGCTTTGTTATCACTCCAACATCGATTGTTCCCCCAGGGAAAGGATTAGTCCTCCAGGTACTTTTTCCCCTACAAATAGTCCCAGTTTTTGAGTGGTTCTTTGGATCACCCCTGGTCATCTCACCAGACCGTTGCTCCATCTGTTGAGTGATCCCCTCAGCCCTCTCCATGCTGAGCCCCACTTCTCCACTGTTTTTCCCAGACCAAGGACTTCAGGACAAAGGTGCAGTATCACCCCAGCTACACCCCTTCAATATTCCCCTATCCAGTTTCCTCTCGTTTGCTTCTTAATAGGTCTTGAGTGAGTGTGTGAATAATTGTGTTGCTGTGTGAGACTGTCCTTCAATAAAATCATTTATTGGAGATTTTTGTTTGGTTTTTGGCTCGGCCTGACCCCGTAAACACTGGGTAAAAAGACCCCGCTAGGTTACCCTGCCTCTTGCCTTGCTATTGCTTGTGCTCTGGCTAGTTTCCATTCCCCATCACATGGAGCACACTGAGGTGTCCCCCAAGGGACCCCAGAAATCAGGGTAACACTGCGACAACATCATGCAGAAGTGTCGCCATCCCATCCTTCTCCCATCCCCATTGCAAGATGGGAGGGTGCTGCAGAAAGGGCCTACATCTCAGATTTTGACCTGGAAACCTCAGGGCCTGGGGTGATTCTGAAGTGCCAAGCCTAGCCTTGGCAGCCACCAAAAGAAGTGACTGTAGCGTCTGCTCACCTTCTCCTTTCTGTCTGGAAGAGGGAACTGCAAGGACTGGAACCAAAGGAGGAATCACTGCTGATAGCGCTAAGGGGAGGGTGGATCCAACCAGGGAAGGGACTAAATGAAGGTGAGGAAACTGCAGGCTACTTGGGAGAAAGGCTTTAAGCATCAAAAGCTGGTGTGTGTGTGTGTGTGTGTGTGTAAAATATATGTTTATTTAGATAAATAAAACATAAACCATGATCCTGCATCAGGTGATATCATTAGCATCATCAATATTATTATATTATTATATATTTATATTATTATAAATATAATATTTATAAATGTAATATAAAATATAACATATTTTATATAATACAATATTTATAATATTTATAAATATAATATTTATAAATATTTATATTATTATAAATAATAATAACATATTATTATTTTTCCAGTTTGGGGTGTAAGACAGCTTACAATGGTTAGAAAAGACATAATTTAAAAACTCTACCGTACACTTAAACTTAAAAGGCAATTAAACTATAAAAAAAATTACGACATGCCATTAAAAAAATCCCCTCTAGCTCATTATATAAGGACTGTTTCCCCTAAAACATTAATTCTCAAATGCCTGCCGGAATAAAAAGGTCTTCACCTGCGTACAGAAGGATAGTAAGGAGAGTGCCAATCTAACCTCTCCAGGAAGAGAGTTCCCAAGCCTGGACATTTTCTACAGAGAAGATCTTCTCCTATGTTTCTACCAGAAGTATCTCTGAGGGCCTCCCCAGAAGATCTCAAAATATGGGCAGGTTCGTATGAGAAGATAATGTCCTTCAAATAATTTGGATCTGAACCATATGTCTTTTCCACATGACGATGCTCTTGCACGTCATCCCATCACAATCCCAGCAGCACCTCTGCCAGGATGGGAGCATGTCTCCAATGCTCCTCTCCGCATGCAACCAGCTGCCTGGAGAAGGGAGTGCGAGTGACACACCCTTTCCTTCCATACTACAGCTGGCCTTCTTCCATGCTGCAGTAGGAGAAGAAGCATGTAGATCGCACTTCCAGCCCTTCTGCATGGCCAGCTGCAATGGAAGGCTTGTGCGATCGAGGGTCATTGATGGAGCTTTTCTGTCAATGATATAGCCCACAATCGCTCCAGTTGATGATGTGAGAAGGGCAGGGCCGCAATGACATCATGCAGAAGTGCAGTTGCAGCCCCCGCTGCTCTCACGTCCCCATGCCGAGATGCCAGAGTCATGCGGAAAGGGCCATAGCTACAAGATCTACTTATGAGTCTTCCACCCAGCATCCCTCAAAACTCACCTTTTCTCAGCTGCAGCCCCACAAGCCCCGCAATTTTCTGATCAGCGGAGAGTGGAGGGAGCACCAGACAAGAGTCTACCTCTTTTCCTGCAGCTGGATGCATAGCAACAGACATCCACGGTGACCCCAGGAGGTCCTCTGGAGGTCCCTGCAGTTGTCATCATTGCTCTGCATGAAGCTATAGGAAAAGAGCTGGATGCTTGTCTGCTGCTCCTCCAACTCTCCACTGTCTAGGAAATGGCTGGATTCAGGGTCATTGCATGGTGAATAGAGAATTGCAACCTCTGTAATGACCAAAAAAGTGAGTTGCAATGCATAAGTTCTTGTACTAAATTCTTGGGCTCTCCTATCTGTGGCCATGTTCATTCTTTACGACCCTTAAAATTGAAATTTGGAGTCCCTCACAAGCTCTCTGTAGACTCTGGTTTGTGTGCAATAAAAACTCAGCATATTTTACTGACAAGTCCAATCCTTGTACACCTAGGCTTGTGTGTTTGACCTACCTACAGTTTTAATGCCCTGCAGAAATCTGGAACCTTGCATAATTGAAATGACTCATTTGTACGTTTACAATATTATATAATGTGTTTGGAAACTATTTGCCTCTCTCTTGTTATACCACTGTAACACAGTTATATAGCTTGATCAAAAAAATTGGACTTTCGTACTAGGATTTAACTCTGGAACATGAAGAGACAATCAACAAGAAAGCATTTCTGAGAATGAAGAGATTATATTATGAAGGGAAAAGGGGGCCCTTTCACACAATGCAATAATAGCATGATTCCACTTTAACTATCAGGGCTGCATTCTAAGGAGTTCTGGGATTTGCGGTTTGGTGAGGCATTATTGCTCTCTGGCAGAGAATTGTAAACACCCCCCCCCCAAACTTGAGATCCCTGGATTGCACAGGATGGAACCACAGCAGTTAAAGTAGAATATTAGCACTATCGTTGTGTAATGTGAAAGGGCCCCAGGTCACTGGCATTTTGTTGTCTGGATTTATTCCGAATAAAAACTGTATAAAATAAACAAGCTTTTCTGACTGCAATACTGCAGTAAGGGTTTCTCCAGAACTTCTGTGATTCCCAATAAGTGTGGGGCAGAAGTGGATATTTAAAAAGCAAGCAAGCAAGCAAACAACTTCTGACAGTTTGTTTCATTCTTTGGTGGTGATTCTTTAGTTTTATGCTTACTTCTGCTTTTTAAGTTATATGAATTGACTCTTAGGCCCTTTTCACATGTGGGGGGGGGAACGACCTCTCACGGAGGTCTTCTACACCGTAGAGTGGACTGGCGTGGACTACTTTTCGTAGTTCCACACCAGAATCCACTCAGGAGCGGCCGGAACTAGCTGGGCTGCGTGTTTTTTAAAAACCTCTTTTTTGAGGTTTTTTAAAAGCACGGAGCGCGCAGCCCCGTGCCGCTCTGTCGCCCGGCTCTAAAGTGGATCTGCAGGCGCGCGCAAGTGTGTGCCTGCAGATCTGCCGGGGGCGGGCTTCCGGCTGGCGAGCTTCTCCGATTGGTGGAGAGCCTCCACCAACCGGAAGCTGCCATCTGCGACGCCGGAGGAGTGTGGAGCAGGGAGCTCGCGCTGCTCCACGTGGCGACAGACTTACCCGGCTGGAGGTAAGCTCCGTTTTGGGGCGTTTTCGCCCATTTCCCCCCCACAAGTGAAAAGGGCCTTACTGCAATTTATGGTAAAAGAACTTATCCTACCACTGTCCCAGCTTGAAAAAGAAAGTCCCTATGAATCTTCTTTCATTCTACTTTTTCAGCTGCTTTTAAAATGGCCCAGTTTCTCTCTCCTCCTTGCACTTTGTCTCCTTTCCCTCAGATTCCTTCAGATGCTGCAAACTTAGTTCAAAGTATAAAAGTATTTTGCACTCAATTCCGCAGAAGGGAGAGAGTTGACAGGGGCAGAATCTTGCCCCTTCCAGTAGGCTCAGGCAAAGGCAAGCTGCTGCAGCCCCTTCTACCTTGGGTGTTCCTCCTTGTTAATAACTTTTTGCCATCTTCACCATACTCTGATGTTGCCTGGCCACACATGTGCTTGTTTTCATTTGTGAAATGTTGGAGGGTATAACAGTATGGTCTAAATAAAATTGTTAATTCCAACTAAAGTAGATCCATGGAATCGATGGTAACTTGTTAAAGCAGCTCTCAGTGTAAATTCTATTTATTCAATGCATCCATTATAACTGGAATTAGCAATTGGGTGTGTGTGTGTGTGTGTGTGTGTGTGTACCCAGTGAAAAGGGACTAAAGGGGTTGTTTCAGGCAAAGCAGGACAGGGAAAACAGAGAAACAAATAGGGTGTGAGCAGCCAGCAAACAAGCCTCCCAGAGAGTTATTATTTATTTGTTAAAATACAATGGGCCATCCACTTTCATGGGTTTAGCATTTGTGGGTTTGATTAGTCACAGGTTATTTTATTTCATTTATGTTATTTATGTTATTTATTTATTTATTAAAAATCTTACTCTATTTGCCCCTGCCATGGAAAAAAACATATTCTTTCTAGGAATCTGTAGGTCCTCCAGCATGAAACTCCAGCAGAGATTCCTAGAAAAGTGTTCTCAGGCAATATGTTTCTCATATATACATATACATATACATATACATATACATATATATATTTCACAATTTTTATTTTTATTCATTTTTTTCCACTTTTGTGGGGGTCTTGCGCTCCTAGCCCTTGCAAAAGTAGAGGGCTCACTATATGTATATTCTACCCGATATCCAAAGACCTCTGAGTGGCATACAAAAAAAAATCAATTTAAACAATTTAATATAATTCAAAATGTGAAACAATAAAATATAAGTTGAAACAATTTAAACGAATTAATATAAGTGAAAACTGATAAACCCAAACACATTTACAAGTTGGATAAATCATTAGACCTTAAAGGCTCTAACTTGGCACCAATGTGAAGCCAGCATTGATACCACCTTGGTCTCTAAGGGGAAGCCCTTCCATTACAGGCACGCTACAACAGAGAAGGCCCTTTTCCAAGTCCTCACAAAATTTCACCCCATCCCAAAGTATTCTTCCAGAGCTTTGAAACATTTTATTCCAATTGAGTTAAAAGAGAAATTAATTTGTGTATGTTATCATTATAAGTGATGCTTATAACATCAGTTCGATACACTTCTCATTAATAATGCACTCGTAACATGTGGCTTTATTTTTTTAAAAAAGTAAGTTAAAAGAACAAAAACTAGCCAATGCTTCATTTCTCCTAACATGAAAGATGGTTATTCAGTCCTGTAGCATTGTTGGCAGATGGCAATTATACTAACTGCTTCTCCAAACACTGTTAAACACCTTAACGATTTAGGCATAACTAACTGATTTCTCGTCAGTTATTTGCAGGCTTTGTTCTTTTCAGTCTCAAAATTCAAACAGATAAATGTTTGATGGCTAATGATTTGTCTCATGTCAGCCCCGATGACTATACAAGGGAGTGAAATATTTTTATTTGGTTTCCCTGTTACTTTGTGAAGGATGTTTTACAAGACAGATTGGGAACAATAAAATGAAGACTGGTTGCAACACATTAAAGCTACACATCAAATGGAAAACTCATCATATCATGACAGTACTTTTCTCTCTGCAGCAGCATTGCTATTTTTCTTTCCCTTCCATGTAAGGGGTGTGTGTAAAAATTTACTCAATCAAGTTCTGAACAGATTTATCCAATTCCACATCACCAACAAAACCAGATAAAATCTATGGTAAGTGATTTGCCTGCTTCTGGGATTGTTGTGTATTCTACGAAAGAAAAAAGTGTTTGAAAATCTGCACATTGAAAAACAAACCAATAATACTGCATGTATTTCTAAATATATAAACAAAAGCACTTCAGTTAGTGTAGGCATTTTCAGTGGCATAGCAAGAGCTTTTGCCGCCTGGGGACCAGTCCCTGGGTTTGCCACCCGTCTCAATACACACCAAAAATACTACGAAAAAACGAACCAACGTATAGGGAAATAAATTAAAACACTGTGTTTATTTTTGAAGTAAAACTTTAATTCCAACATTCTAAAAAGTTATTTTTCTTCCTTTTCTGATAACAAAATCGTCAATGATATTGTTGAAGTGTATGTCATCACTCAATTGCTGCTCTATAGACAGTATGGCAAGATTTTTTTAACCTCAAGTTACTCATTGTAGATCTTAGGCAATTCTTAATTTTAATTTAGAAAAACTCCTCTCACGACTAGCCACACTTACAGCAGTTGTGAGGAAAATTCACAGTACTATTACAATATTTGGAATTGAGTTCTTGAGTATAAATAGCAAAAGTTCAAGGCGACCATCTGTCCACGTCTCCGTTTTGTCAGAGACCTGTCCTCACTACATCTGGAGCATGTCCAGAGGAGGGCAACCAAAATGGTGAAGGGTCTGGAGGCCATGCCCTATGAGGAGCGGCTTACGGAGCTGGGTATGTTTAGTCTGCAGAAAAGAAGGTTAAGAGGGGACATGATAACCATGTTTAAATATTTGAAGAATCAGTGGATTCAAACTGCAAGAAAGGAGATTCAACCTGATCCTCAGGAAGAACTTCCTGATAGTCAGAGCTGTCCGGCAGTGGAATATGCTGCCTTGGAGTGTGGTGGAGCCTCCTTCTTTGGTGATTTTTAAGCAGAGGCTGGGTGGCCATCTGTTGGGAGTGCTTTGATGGGTGTTCCTGCATGGCAGAATGGGGTTGGACTGGATGGCCCCTGGGGTCTCTTCCAACTCTATGATTCTATGATTCTATCTCATCCTCCCAGTTCAGAAATCCCACACTAAAAACCTTTTCGCACCTTACCTTTTCGTGGTGTTGGGCTCGTGCGAGCAGCCTCCAGAGAGAGTCTCTCACTTCCTTGGTCCTTTGGCTCTGCATGAGCTTCCTGCTCGTGCGAGAGCCCCGCCTCTTCCTTTCGCAGTGCAGCCCGGGACCTTCCCAGCCTGCACTGGAAAGGAAGCGCGACTGGCCCGGCTCCAGAGGCTCCGCATGCAAGGTAAGTGCACGCGGGGCCCCGGAGCAATGCGCGACTGAGCGGCATTTTCGGCTTCAAGCCAAAAATGAAAAAATGTGTGCGTGGTCCGACTCAGGCCCTGGAGCGTCACGTAAATGTGAGTGCATCGTGTGGACCACTCCTCACATGTGCGCGATGCTCAAGGGGCCCTTTCGCATCAGAAATGCCATGCGAAAAGGGCTTTAGCCAAGCATTTCTATCTAATTCTGGAAGATGATGGGGAAAACGTATTTTTGAGTGTATTTCTAACTTCAGCTTTGGCAAAAACCCTCACATAAAGTAATGTATATTATGATTATGATTATGATTATGATTATGATTATTACTTTTAAAAACTTCCACTCTAGTTACTGCCATAAAAGCTAAATTAACACATGTTGGTATTTCCAGTTGGAGCAAGAGAAAGATAGCACTGCAGTCCTCTGCAAACTTACACATAAATTCAATTAAGTCCAACTTGGGTAGACATACCAAGTGCAATTAATTCAATGTGTCTACTCAAGTTGGGACTACCAGTTAGAGTTAGATCTCATGTGGAATTAAAACTCATTGGATTCTTTGAGACTTTCTTCCAAATTAATAGGCATAGGAGAAGCAGCAGCATCAAAAACATACGTCCTGGGGAAACCTGAGAAGTTGGGAATGGGAGGAAAGGAAAAATATTTTAAAAATCTGAGAAAAGTATTCTCATAAAAGACAACAATGATTTACTACATCAGTAACCCCATTCCACACCCGCACACTGCTGAACACGGCCACCAAAGCCCAGTCTGTTCATTTCATTTTTTTTATTAGAAGAGAACATTTCTGCTCTTATATACCTATTAACTGCATGCAGGAGAAAGCAACAGTAAAAATAGAGTGCCCTACAGTAACTAAGGCCCCAATCCTAAACATATTATTCAAGAAGTAATTTCCATTAAACAAAGCTGAGCTTACTTTTGAGCATGAAAACAAGCAAGATACTTCTGCAAACTGTTGTTGTGACAAGGCACTGCAATTTCATACAAGCTAGCTGGAAGTAAATTTAATTAAATCCAGAGGAATGTACTTCTCAGTCCTCATTCAACTTTAGGGCATATCCTGAAAGCATGAGGCTGAAGAACAGTTTACAAAGCATTAAAGCTTTTTCTTAAAGAATTTTTTTAAAAAAAGTGTAAATTGAATAGCCAAATCCATATCTGGTATTACCTCTGTAAAGACAATAAAAAAGGCACTAAATCTCTATGCAAGCTTTCAGAGCAACACAACACTTCATAAGGCATAGAAAAAGGAGGAGGTGAAGGTTTTGGAAACATGTAGTCTGCAAACATGTTGGTTTGGAACTGGAGGAAAAGTTAACAAACTATCAGATTAGGCACCACAGACTACATTTAAAGGGTAAAATGGATATTCTTCAGGAACCGTTTGTAGTAATAAACACAACTGATACAAGTTTCAAGCCTGTGTTGCAGAAGCCCTTCTCTGCCTAAGCTTCTGATCTTGTGCTTTTGTGCGGGAAGGGGGACAGAAGGGCGACAGAAGGAAAAGTCCAAGGCAAAACAGTTGTAAGAGATGAGGGCAGGATAAAACTCTGCAGACTACAGCCCTCTTTCTCTGTCAGATGTAGCACATATCCTTCCAGACCTTTTTATACAGACTTCTTCTGCAGTAACTGAGCAGAAAGGGTTAACAAGCTGAACAGACAGTGACTCCGGACCGCTCAGAAAAAAGGGGGTGAGGAGGGCAATTTATTCTGACTGCTGACAGCTCCAGGGTCTGGGCTTTTTTTGTGGAGGAATGATGCTGGGGAGGGGAAAAACGCCTTTGCCTAAGAGAAAACAAAAACTTCTCATGAGGCGAAGCCACCGCCACTGCTTCCTAGAAGTCTGTAGTCATCTCAGTGCTGACCCCCTCACTGCACCACCTCCCTCCGCCTCTGGGCATTTTCCATGTATATCTAGTATTTCAGCCATTGCCCATTAATGTGTGAAAAAATTCATGTGAATAATTTACATGAAAATGCACAAGTTTTCTTTTCTTAAAAAAAAAATACGCATGAAATTGGGATGAAGACTTGAAAATGAGAAAAGGGGGAAGTCCTCAGAAATTTCTGCCCATCCTTATTGCAGGCCAGTGTTCACAGATCCACTGCCATGCCTTCTAATCCTATTTCAGCCCCAGCAGTCGCGTAGGGACAGGGCAGTGAAGGAGACAGTTTGCCCCTGGCGGCAATGTTTTTGGGATGTCCTGGCTTGTGGCCATGCCCCATGTGCTGCGACCATGCCCCCACGTGCTGTGGCCACATCCCCACACTGCAGCCCTGCCCCCTCCCACCCCACTCCATGCACTCCAAGCTCCGCCACTTAGCCCCAACTTTTCCTATCTTACCTCACAACTCTAAGGCCCTTTCTGCACCTTACAGTTTTCCATCGTCATCCCGTCACAATCCTGGCAGTGCCTGAACGCCCCCCTTCACACCTGGCTGGCTACCTGTGGAAGAGTAGCACCAAGGACACACTCCTTCCTTCTGCAATGCAGTCGGCCATGTCCTGTGCAGCACTGGTGAAGGAAGCACCTAGATTGCACTTCTGCCCTTTCCGTACGGCTGCTGGTGATGGGAGTGTCACGTGATCAGGGGCCATTACAGCTTCAGTTGGTGGAACCACTTGGACTGCCACTAGAATGAATCCTATTGTTAATCCCAACTGGGGTAGGTCCATTGAATTAATTGAATTTACCTGTGTGTTGGTTTATCATTCAACAGTTGAATCAGTGAATATATTGTAACTGGGTCTAACCAATAGGATTCAGGCCACTGTGTAGAAAAGTGTATATATGAGGCAAAAGTTGCCAACAAAAATGCTGTAAGGGAGAAAATGTATACCAAGGTTAGCAGAAGTTGATATTGTTGCAATTTGTTGGAAAGATTTTTTTTTTTAGAAAAAGATGCTTGAAGTGGACATTGGACTAATGAAGTAGACTAATGAAGGAAAACATTGAATGATTGGAAATAGAATGATTGTTCATTCCTAGTTCCAGACTTATCCAGAACTCCAAAAACAAACAAACAACAACAACAACAACAACAAAAACCAGTGCACAGTTGGTTTTTAGATTAATTTGGGGATCCACATATGAATTGTACAAGACAACTGAGTCATTTCAAGAGTGGGAAGGAATATCAAGTGACTGAGAAATGCTCCAAATGTTAGGAATTTGAGGTCCTAAGGAAGAACACCATCTGTTTATCTTCAGGTCTTATTTAATCTTGGCTGGCATGCTTTGCCTGTAACAGCAAGTGTTGGTTAATATTATATAACATTGCAGCATGTTGATAACATCTGTTCTTTTTAGATAGGGCTGTTGCATCCCCTCAGGCTTGCTTTCTTCCTTTATGTCTTTTTTTAACCTTAGTTACTACTGCAATGATTTTATTGTTCAAAACATTTCAACCACATAATTCAACCAGTCAGACTTTCTCATGGAGTTTGTCTTAATGATGGAGAATTCAGTATGCTCAGCTTTAGTTCGAAGATATTCTTTCAATCCCTTCCTTTCCTATCAGTCCTTTGGGGATTAACAGTAGAACCAGCATTGTGTAGTGGTTTGAGCATTGGGCTATGACCCTGGAGACCAGGGTTTGACTCCTCACTTTGGCCCTTTCCGCAACTCACCTTTTCTCAGTGCTGAGGTGCGGTGCTCGCACGAGCAGCCTCCGGAGAGAGGCTCTCGCCTCCGGGGTCCTTCAGCTCCGCACGAGCTTCCTGCTCACGCGAGAGCCCCAACTCTTCCTTTCACAGTGCAGCCTGGGACCTTCCCAGGCTGCACTGAGACAGGAAGCGCGACCGGCCCGGCTTCTGAGGCTCTGCATGCAAGGTAAGTGCGTGCGGGGCCCCAGAGCGATGCATGACTGCGCACCATTTTTGGCTACAAGCCAAAAATGAAAAAATGCGTGAGCGGTCCCTGCCAGGCCCTGGAGTGTCGTACAAATGTGAGTGCGTTGTGTGGACCACTCTTCACATGTGGGCAACACTCAAGGGGCCCTTTCGCATCGAAAATGCGGTGCGAAAAGGGCCTTAGCCATGGAAACCCATGGGGTGACCTTCGGCATGTCATATACTTTCAGTCCCAGAAAACCTCATGATATGTTTACCTTAGTGTTGCATAAGTTGGAAATGTCTTGAAGACACACAACAACAACAACAACAACAACAGCAGCAGCAGCAGCAGCAGCAATTTAGAAATCTCAAGTTGAGGTGAGCAGTTTAGTTTCTGTAAATGTTAAAGGTCTTGACTCATTTGTTTTTTTAACCATATTCCTTCCTGCTCCATCCGTAACATATGTGACATAAGGGGGAGGTGGCTTTTAATGGTAGTATGCTGCACTTTTTAACTGACCTGTTTTTCAAGTGCTTTAAAGTCAATTGAGTTTTAATATTATGGTTTGTTTAACTGTTTTTTTAATATTATAAAAATATTAAAACAACATTCAACTCTTTTAAATTATTTTTACCACAACTGAATTATGTTTTTTTTTCTGGGTCTGCTTTTTAATGCTATTGTGAGACATGAGTCCCAGGTTTGGAAGAATGCGGGAGAACAATAAAACATAGGAACAAACTCACATAGCCTTTAGTCTATACAATAAAACAGTAGTTTACATTCAATTAAGCCAGCAGGGCGATTAGAGGAGGTAGAATTGTATACTTCCTAGTAGGCTTGGGCAAAAGCAAACTGCTGATTTGAGTTTCTTCCTCATTCATAACTTTTTCCATCTTGACCACACTCCGATGTTCCTTGACCACATGCATCCTGGCTTTCATCTGTGAAATACTGGTGGGTATTTGATCATTACAGTGGCAGAGTATAAGTCTGCACTAGTGTATTTGTGGGAGACATAAATGTGGGGCAGCTGAGCCTCTTCTCTCTGTCTGGCAACCTCTCCTAACGTGGGAGGACAAATGGCTGCCCTAAGGACTGGAGAGAGAAAGCTTGGATGTTAAGTAGGAGAGGGAAGATGCTTGTATCTTGTGTTAGACATTTCACTTGTCATATATTTGTCATTTGTCCCAAACTAGGATCATATGTCCAAATTTGGAAGAACATTGGCTGGCATCTTAATACTCAGTTATGACATTGTAAGCTAGGCTTACAAGCTTATAACTGATTCCTAATCACATTTACAACCATGATACCACTGCTAGGATTATAAACGTCCCTCAAACCCACCACAAAATCCAGCCAGTTGCACCAAGAAACGGAGGTCTTTGGCATTGGTGAATGAGGTGCTATAGGATAATGTGACCAGCCCCCTTAAACGAGCAAGCAACAGCGCAAGGAGCAGAAGCGGAAACTTCTACAGAGTCCTGCCACAAGCCTTTGTTTCATCTTCAGTCTCTAGTAGGAGAAGGCCGATCACATCATCCTGTAGCACCCCACTCACCAGCACCACATCACTCCATTGCTCAGGGTGGCTGACTTGCTTTTAAGGTGAGCTTCAGGGTTCAGATCAGGAGGTGGAGCATCAGATCCTTTTATGCAAGATATTGGCCATTGTTTTCAAAGTTCTACAGCAAAAGTGATATAGATTTCATGATTACTGGATATAAATCTAAAGGAAACATTTCCCATTTCTAAAAAAAGGGGCGGTGGTGGCAGATATTCAATGTGTCCTTTTTACATATTTCTAACACTTTTCCAGAATTTTGTACTACTTTGTCATACAAGTAGTACCAGTAGTTCCCCGAAAAGTAGTACAAGTAATTCCCAGTACAAAGGGAAAATCCACCTTTTCTCATGTCCAATAGGAGCCTTCCCAAAGCTTGCAATTTCCAGATGTGTTAAATGACAATTCCCATCATCCTAAGAGGACAATGAGTGTTGTACTCCATACCTAGAAATTGTCAGGTTGAACAAGATCTACTAATGATCAAATGAACTGATAGCTCAATCAACAGATATGCTATCAAGCTCAGAAACAGACGTTAAATGCATATATAGTTCATTTATTAGTTAACAAAGCCTTGAACAAAAAAGTTCCTTTTTGCAAAGTCTTTTTACAGGAGACCAGCCCAGCTCCCCCGTTTCTTGTCCTGCATTAGCACAGGGAGGATGGAGGGCTGGAGAAAGACAGATTTTCAAGTGCTGTGTTGCAGTACTTTGTCTGCACTAAACAATGCAATAAGGCTTGACCTGGGAAAGAATGAGATTCTGCTCTAGTCCATCCTGCTGTAGCTGAGGCCATTTCCACACGGGGTTTTTAAAATGGTGCAGAGCGTCCTCCAGGGAGGACATCTGCACCTGGGAGCGGACTGGGTCAGACATACTTAACGTAGATCCGCAACCCAGCCTGCTCCGGAACAACCCCAACTGGTCGTCCAGCGTGCTTTTGAAAGACTGTTAAAAACAGGTCTTTCAAAAGCACTGAGCGCACCACTGCAAGCCTGCTCCCTTATGCAGATTCGCAGGCTCGCATTGGTGTGAGCCTGCCATCTGCTGGAGGCGGGCTTTAGGCTGACGAGCTTCAGTGGTTGGTCAAGAGCCTCAAAAGCCGCCATTTTTGTCCCCGGAGCAGTGCGGAGCAGCGGCCACGCACTGCTCCGGAGCAGCGTAGACCCGACCGGGGAGCCCAAAAGTCCAATGAGTAGCATCACGAGGCAATTCCCTCGCCCCGTGCTGAAATGGCCTGAGTGTGCTTATACATGACTGTCAAGGAAATAGCTGCTTCCAGAATCACTTAAATGAGCACGTGTGAAGAGCAAAACAGAAAGAGAACGGGAAAACCAATTATCCTGCTTCCCCAGCTACCCTGGCATTTTGAAAAAGCATAGATCTAAATGTTTTGCCAGCCAAATGGAAACCTTAAGAAAAGTAGAGGCTGTTAAAAGAAAAAAAAGTCATCCTTGGATGCATTTTTGGAAGAAGCTTTCAAGCAGTCTCTAGATGATGCAAAATGTTTTTGTTTACTTATGTAATGCTTACTTGATTTGGTTGTTTCTTTTCACACGTGCCTAGTGTTAGCTTTTCATAAAAAGTTTGCTGAAAAATGTTGAACTGCTCTTCTTTTTTGTAGTGTAAGAATTTATCTCTATTCTTTCCATGTTATTTCTACCACTAGTACCAAAGTTCTGTTGAAGAAGGACAGGAACACATCTCCTTTGTTAACTGAGGTATATCTATATATAGAAACATTCAGGCCCTTTCCACATCTTACCTTCTTGCGTTGTCCTCCAGTGGCCATTCCAACAGCAGCTGTGCTGGGAAAGGAGCACAAAGGGAACACTCCCCTCCACACTAGACTGGCTCCTTGCAGAAGGGAGCGTGATAAACATGCCTCTTCCTTCCGCAGTGCAGCCAGGCACTTTCCCAGGCTACAGGAAGTGGGGCAGGAAGTACCTCCATTGCAATCCCAAGCTTTCCGCAGGGCAGGTAAGCGTGGGAGTGTTGTGCTGTTGGGGATCATTGACGGGGAAGATCCGTCAATGATTTAACCCACTATCATGCTGTTTGGTGATCGGAAAAGGATGGCACTGTGACGACATCTTGTGGAAGTGGTGTCGCGGTCCTGCTTCTCCTCCATCCCCATGCTGGGAGGAGAGCCTCCTGTGGAAAGGGCATCAGATTCATTCGACAAAGTGACAGTGGAAAAGTATGAATGTCTACTTAGAAGTAAACTTTAGTGACTTCAGTGGGACTCACATCCAAGTAAGTACAGGATTGCATCATTAATTGCTTAGGTCTTGATTAAACATCATTAAACTCAGTGCTACATTCATCTGCCTGAAGACTATTCCTGTATATGGCAAAGTTGTCCTTACATTGCATAGTGTCTACCCATAGCCTCATAAGCTCTTGAGGGAAGGAGGAAATTGTGGTTATGAGGGGATATTTTACTAAGAGGTTTGTTCTGAGATGATTTCAGAAGATGGGGAGATTTTCTGCAAAGTCTCACAATTTCCCATGTCCCACCTTCCTAGACTCATGAGAGAAAGAGGAAGTTTGTGGTCACAAAAGGATATTTTACTAAGACACGTGTTTTAAAATCCTTAAGGCTCATTTTCCCATTTAAACTCCTTCCTGAATAACTCAAAAACTGATTGCACAATATCATTTCCTTGTTGCCACACATAAACTTTCTAGGGGCATTACTCTCTTGTATAGTAAGGACAATGATTTCATTTCTTGTTTTAAGGCTCCTACTACGTGTACTTTGAGCTCACTACAAACATTTTGTGCATGTGAGGATACTGTACATGTGAAAGGTCCTAGACTCATGTACATAAGCCATGTTAAAACAACCACCAATTTCATCTAGTTAGACACACTGAGATTTGATGTCCATGCCCTATGACCAGTTTCCAGAAATGCAAGGTCCACAGCTGCCTCCCCTGCCGCGTGATTTTTCACTTAAGAGGGAAAAAAAAGACTTTGCAGGGGGTTCCACTCTCTTATTCTGCCTCCTCCCCAACAGTGCTCTATGCCCACAATCTGGTCTAACCCAGGTACCTGAGAGTTTAATTTCAAGAGCTAGCAGCTCTATTGTTAGCACACAGGTGAAGAAAACTCACCTTCCCTGTTTCACTGACTTGAACTACTCTGCTGGTCATCTTCATGTTGAACACTGACATGAACTTCTGTGTCTCTATGCTTGTGAAAACCAAATGAGGAGTATGGTAGTACTTTGTATGAGAACTATTAAAATATTACAAAAGTGGTTCAGTGGCAACAGAAGCTTTTAGGTTCTCCCTGAACTGTTTCTCAGATATGTCAAACAAACAAACAAAAAAACAACCAAGCAAAAAAACAAAAACAAAAACAAAAAAACAAAACCACAAACCCAAAACTTAGGGGATGGGGAAGATACAAGAAATTCCCAAATCTGGCTGGGCAGTTTGGCTGTTATGTGCATCTATCCAGGCTACATTTGTGTGTCACTCCAGGCTCCAGGTGTGTGTTGCATTGTGCTGCTGAGATCATAGGAAAGGCCAGATTAGAGATGGTGAAAGCATGAACTGGGAAATCAGAAGAAATTTGGACCCTAGAGGTTTGAAATCAAAGATAAGACCTACAGAGAATGCTCTTGGGCTGTGATCCTGTTGGTCATTGAAACTATGGCCATTTCCATACCCGGCTTCTGAAATGGTGCAGGGCGACCTCTCACGGAGGTCTTCTACACCCAGAGTGGACTGGCGTGGACTACTTTTTGTAGTTGCACACCAGAATCCACTCAGGAGCGGCCGGAATTAGCCGCGCTGCATGTTTTTTAAAAACCTCTTTTTCGAGGTTTTTAAAAAGCACAGCGCGTGCAGCCCCGCGCTGCGCTGTCACCCGGCTCCGAAGTGGATTTGCAGGCATGCGCAAGTGCGTGCCTGCAGATCTGCCGGGGGCGGGCTTCCAGCTGGCGAGCTTCTCCGGTTGGTGGAGAGCCTCCACCAACCGGAAGCCGCCATTTGGGACGTCGGAGGACTGTGGAGTAGCGAGCTCGCGCTGTTCCGCATAGCGACGGACTTACCCGGCTGCCGGCAAGCTCCGTTTTTGGGCGTTTTCGCCCGTTCCCCCCCCCACACATGTGGAAAGGGCCTATGTCAGCATAGGTGATCATGACATTTAAGCAGAAGTGCAATCATGGAATCATAGAATTAATAGAACTGGAAGGAATCCCAAGGGCCTGCTAATCCAATTCCCTGCCACGCAGCAACCCTAAGAGATGGCCTTCCAATGTCTTGTTATAAATGAGAATCTACTACCTTCTGGGATGGTCTATAGTTCTGGGCTATCCACTGTTGAATAGCTCTTACCATTAGAATGTTCTTCCTAATTTTTAGGCGGAATCTCTTTTCTTGTAAGTTGAATCCACTAGTTCATCTCCCAGTCTCTCGAGCAGCAGAAAACAAGTTTGCTCCACCGACATGACAATTGTTTACATATTTAAAGATGGCTATTGTGTCACCTCTCCTCTCCTCTAAGATCTTATACTCAACTCTCTTAGCCCAATGGCTATGAGTGCCTCTTGTGGGAGGAACAAAATAGCAAATTGTCATTTCAAGAAAGAAAGCTGCCATGCTGGCTTTTGTTCTCTGGTAACAGAGATGGCTTTCCATCTGAATCCCTGTTACACTTCTGAAAGTGCCTTAAACTAATATAACAGGGCATTATTCTGGCATAAATTATGGGAAGGGTTCTGGCTTCAGAGAGCAATTGGCCAAAATAAGTTGTGATCCCTGGATCCTAGAAAAGAAATGAACTCATGTTGGGCTCGGATTTTTCCTGAGTAATGAATGGGCTGCCACTCCTACTGCTACCTATTGATTAATTCCTGTAGCAGTCTGGGAATGCAAAGTTAGTAAATATAAGTGGCCAATATGTGAATAATGTTCAAAATCTCACTCTCTGCAATGTTAGAAATTTTGCAATTTTGTATTATAACACTGTAGGCACTAGTTGACACACCAGCCTCATGGAAACTCTCTTGGTCAGTTTATCACCTCTCCTTTCTGGTTCCCACCCAGCATTAGGCTACATTCCAGTCACTCTTTCCACCATTCATATGGTCGTCTACTTACCTTGACTTTAGGCAACATCTTTCCTCCTGCCTTTGTCCTCCAGTGATCATTGTTAAAACTGAACTTGTCCGTTCATCACCATATCCATAGGTTTGGCATTTCTGTTGCTATACACAAATACAGGCTGCTCATTCATAGCTATAAATGTCTTTTCTAGGCACTTCACTGCATGCATCTGATGAAGTAAACCTAAGTTTATGTAAGCTAATGCTACCAACTTCTTTCTCTCAGTCTCAAAGTTGCTACAAGATCCCTTTGCTTTGGGTCAGTGAAAGTTACTTGCTGCTTATCCCCTGAGAGGAAACGATATGTGAGGTGGAAATGAAGGGTGACAGTGTCGTCTGGCCCAGCCTTTTAGCTTGTAAGTTCCCCATGGCAGAGGTTCATAGACTTGCCTTTAAAGTTTTTCCATACTTTGGCTCAGTCATTAATCAGAATGGAAGTAGCAGTAAAGAAATCAGAAGACTGGGACTTCAAAGACAGCTATGAAGGAACTAGACAAGATCCTGAAGTGCAAAATAAATCATTAAATGCTAAAATTAGGATTGTCTATGCTATCATATTTTCAGTTTCTATGCATGGTTGTGAAAGCTGGTACACTGGAGAAAGCTGACAGGAAGAAAATCAATTAATTTGAAATGTGGTGCTGGAAAAGAGATCAACAGATACCATGGACTGCTAAAAAGACAAATGAATGGGTCCTAGAGCTAATCAAACCTGAATTCTCCCAAGAAGCCAAGATGACTAAACTGACACTGTCATACCTTGGACATATCATGAGAAGACCTGACCGATTAGAAAAGATAATAACGCTTGGCAGGGTGGAAGGTAGTAGGAAAAGAGGAAGATTGCATTACAGATGGATGGACTGGACTCAATCAAGGAAGCCACATCCCTGTGTCTGCATGACTTGAGCAGGACTGTTGATGACAGGATGATTTGCAGGTTTCTCACGCATAGAGTTCCATTAAGTTTAAGTTGACTTCACAACAGTTAGCAACAAGTGGGGGGTGTTTCAGGGGATATGGGCAGACCTCTTCGGCCTGCAAGTCATGACCTTGTCCCATCTGAGCAAGTTTCAAAAGTTTCTTTCTGTTGCAAGGCCTACTGAACAACAAGGGAAGAGTGACACCTAGTGTTGGTTTGCAAGGTTTTCATTTGCTGTGGAAAGAATTTCACTGGATTGGTACGTCTTGATGAAATTATACATTTTCCTACTCTCTCAGTGTAAAGCCATCCTTCCTCTGAAATTAACTTCTTTGTAATATTTGTGGTCCATTTCCAAAAATGCACAAAATAGTGTGTACATTTCAAACATGGAAATGCCTAAAAATGGGTACACAGTTTTCAACTTTCTTCATTGGACAGGAAAAGCTCTGATTAATACTCTATCATCCCACTTTTTCAGCTGATTTTAAAATGTCCCAGTTTCTCTCCTTCTCCCACTTTGGCTCTTTGTCTTTTGCTTATTTCAACTGTTGGAAAATGAGTTCAAAGTGCCAAAGCAGTCTGCTCTCAATTAACTCAGCATCCAGGGAAAGGAGGGTAGTCTTACCCTTCCAGAAGGCTCAGGCAAAGGCAAACTACTGCAGCCTCTCCTAGGATGTGTGTTCTTCCTCACTTGTATCTTTTGCCATCTTGATCACATTCTGATGTTGCTCAGCCACGCATGTCGCGATTTCCATCTATGAAATGTTGGTGAGCATGTGTACATGTGAAGAAATAAAATCTTCTATCCTGATGAGAAGCAAAGGGTTTGTCAGACCACAGGTGGAATTCAGACAAAGTTAAAACATCCCTACTTCACAGTTATTTAAATAACGTGTAGAATTTTTCCATCCTCTGTTATATAAGGGAAGGTAGGATTAAGAGTTTGGAAAAGTTCCTTTTTCGGAATGTATCTCCCAGAATTCCTTATCCTTGGATTCTCCTAGAAATCCTGCACTGGAGTGGGCAACTTTAAAGGATTGGGAGGGTACACAGACCACCCCCCAGTACTCTGATAGGTCATGCCTCCACCCCAAATGGTTTTAGAAATTTTTTTTCCACAATACTCCCAATGAGATATGAGGGGCAATTGTATCACATTTTTGCCCCCTCCCACTGCAATTTTAAGATCAGCAGAGCCTTTTGCTAAAAACAGGAAGTGACTTGGAAGTCAACTTAAGATCACTTCCTATTTTCAGAAAGGCCTGTTTTGAAATGTTAAAAACTTTTCAGAATTGCTCACAAGCCTCCTATAGGATGCTTAGAAGTATAAACAGAAAAAAAGAAGTATAAAAAGAAAAAAAATCATTTTTCTTCAGAATTTTTCTATAGGTGCTCAGGGGAGAACAATGGAAGAATGGGTGGAGCCAGTGATTGATGAGGGTGGTGAGAGATGACTTTGCTAATCCTTTCCATTTTCACAAAAAAGGCAGCTTGGAAAGATTATTCATGTCATCCGTGTATGGGAATCCTCAGGCCCAGGGGCTAAATCATCAGATGGCTCCTCATCTTCCTCCATTACAGTGTCATCTGCTAGTTTCCCCATTTTCCCCGTATACTAAAAGGTTAAAATGCCTCCCCTAAAGCTTTGTTGCAAGTGGTAAAGCTTTCAGCTAAAATATGATGGTGTTTCTGGATGCACCTTCTTGCCTTTGATCCTAACCAACCCTATAATGCAGTCCACAATATTTTTTTTTCTGAAACTGAATGCAGCCCTGATCTTGATATATTCTTCAATGTTTCACAGCTGAAAACTGTGACATGTAAGTCAAGCAACATCAGAGTGTTGTCACAATATTTGTTAAGGAGGAAGAGTACACAATCTAGGAGAGATACAGCAGTTTGCTTTTGCCTGGGCCTACCAGGAAGGGCAAGATTCTGCCCCTATTCTCTTCTTCTCCCTACTGAGTTTATTAAGTGCAAACTCTGAGCTCAATTTACAGCAACTGAAGTAGACTGAGGACAAAAGGGGGAAATGGGAGAAAGAGAAAGAAACTGTGGTATTTTAAAAATAGCTGGAAAAACAAGACAACAGAGGCATAATCAGGACTGTTGCTGTTCCTGCCAAACTGGGACAGTTGGAGAGTATGTGATATAAACAATAGAAACCCAGCATCAATGAAATACTCCTGGCTACCGTGACCACCTCCAGTTCCCAGGGTATGAAAACTGAGAAATGAACTCGTTGTCCTTTTTTAAACAAGACATGTGAAGATTGCACATAGCTTTGGAGAAAACGAAGAAATGACAGAATTTGCGACTTTGAGGAAAGCTTGTTGTTAGGATGAGCCACTCTGCACAATCATTCCTTCCCAAACAAATCTCTTAGTTCAATTTCCTTTTGTAATCTACACATTTCCTCTTCTTTCATGAGCATTTGAGGAACATACAGGCATCATTAATCTTGCTTCTGTGACATGGAGGAAAAGATTTTGTAACAAAAAATATCTGAAAGTAGTTCTTCACAACAGATTTCTTCGTCAAACAGTGTTTATTTACAGCCGCATTTTATTTCTTCATCCCATCAACATATGAGGGCATGTGTGTGAATAGCGTAGTGAATAGGAAGAGATGGAAAGCAGTGACAAATCTAGAGTTAAGTGTAATGACGCAGAATGACTCTGTGAGAGTTAATGTAATATCTTAAGTGGTCAACCTACAAATCATGAAGTCACTATTTCATATCTTGCTCTTTCCAGGTAGATAGCCCTAGGCAACCCCATCTCTCAGTGTCTGTCCAAGGCCAACACTGTAGTTGATATTAATAGAGTTTTGACCAGCTTAGAAAGTTTTACTAAAGCCCTTTCTGCATCTGACTTGGATTCTGGGATATTCTGGCATCATCCCAGCAGTGCCGTTGCCTGGATGGGAGTGGGATCTGAACACTCCTCTCTGCACCTGGCCAGCTACTAGCGGATGCATAGCATTTGGGACCTGCTCCTTCCTTCCACAGTGCAGCCAGCCTCTTCCTGTGGTGCACTGAGGAAAGAAGCACTTGAAAGCACTTCAACCCTTCCTGCATGACCTCCAGTGACATGACTGTTGCACAAAGAGAGGCCATTACCAGATTTTTTCCAGTAATGGTATACTGCACAATCATGACAGCTGGGGACATGACAGGAGCTGGACCATGATGATGTCATGTGATGGCATGTGTCACTGACTGGGATGATGCTGTCATGTGGAAAAGGCCCAAGTTTTAGAAAATTTGTAGATATGGGCATTTTTTCCCCTTCAACTTTATTAGATTTACACTGTTCTTTTTTCAAAATAGGAAGCGACTGGATGAGGATGTCTGATCATTTCCTGGTTTGAAAAAAAGGGCTGTACAGGTGTGCCCAAAGTAACGGTGGGTCCAAATGCCTTCCAATGTGACAAAATAGCTAGCAGTAACTCCCAGAGGATCAAGATGGATACTACTGGACATGGGTGGGGGGGAACTATTTTTGTTCCCAATAGGTAATTACTTTCTGGGTCTGATATTGCCACCCACAAGAGTCCTATGGAGGAGTCAGTGCTTTTTAAAGTTTTCATTTGTTTGATACTTTGCCAACTATGACAATGAATATGCCTTCTCCTATATTTTCTTCTCTATCCTTTCTAAGCAGTTTATATCTAGAGATTACAGTATACAACTAGTATTTCCAGTTTCTATGTTATACTTAATTGGCAGGCTGCTGAAGGGGCTTTAAATGGATTGGTACTACATACATTCCAATGGTCCTGATTTGGCAGGGACAATTCCAATTAACCATTTATCATGCCACTTTTTCAGCTGCTTTTTAAATGTCCCACTTTCTTTCTCCTCTTCCCACTTTCCCTTTTCATACTTTCTTACTTTGCTTGCTGCAAACTCAGTTCAAAGCACAAAAGTTAATTTAGCAGGAGGAAGGGAGGGCAAAGTTTTGGTTTTCCCAAAAGTAAACAGTGGTAGCATCTCCTAGCCTGTGTGTTCTTCTTCATTAATAACTTTTGCCATCTGGACTACACTCTGATGTTGCTTGGCGATGTACATCCCAGTTTTAATATGTGAAATGTTGGAGGGCATATGTGTCTAAATTGTTAATTTTTAAAAAACTTTTTTTATGGTGTTTCACCAATATATCTTTAGTCTGTTTTTAGCTATACCCTTCTTAAAAAATCTTTTTTCCAGTTGAAACAGATAGCATCTTCAGTCCCTGTTCTGCAAGAAAGGCTGGATATAGCTCAAATAAATAAACAAGACAAAAAATTCCAACGGTCAGATTTTGGCTTAGAGAATTAGCATAGAAATCTTACCATAGAAAATCCTACACATGTTGACTCTCTTCAGAAATCTCTGTTGTATGTATTCTCTGCTTTAGCCTTCAGAGCTCTTTGACTGACTATAACCCTTAGTGGAGTCATCCGTTTAGGATCTTTTAAAAAGAAGGAAAAATAGATTTAGAGGTGATAGCCTGGATTCTGTTAGTATCAAGCTGTTGATTCTGTTAGTATCAACCTGTGTAAGGAATTTATACAAGCAATTGTACTTTGGGGGGCATTTTGCAATGGAGGTATTCAGTTCGTGGTTACGTAAGAGGAATTCCACAAGTGTAACCATTTCTCATGGACTTAAATCCTGTTTGTTAATTCAGGCCACAACAGAGCCATGGAACCAATTGGATTTACCTACATCTTGACTCACCATTCAACACTGGATTGAATAGATCAACTGTGGTCGGAGGTAATCCTCAGTCATGCAGTTCACATTCATTGTGCCAATTTGGATTATAAGAACAGCCACTGTGGATTCCCTATTGTGCAGTGGGACAATAAATAGGCACATCAGCAGATATATGGTTAGTCACACAGTGTTAGTATTCAGCAGGAGAATCGGTATGGCATAACCACTTGGTAACTATGTGAGTGTAGATTTACACTACATAAGCTTGATATAAGATACTGGCCTGTATAGAAGAGCAACCAGGTAGAAAAGTCTTGACTCCTTAGCAGAAGTCAGAATAAGAGGCAACATGCCTAGCTTTACAAATATATATATATATATATATATATATATATATATATATATATGGAGTAAGAGTACTGGCTCCTTTGAGATCAACAGAAAATACAGTTATATGCTGTCCAATTCCAATAGATTTTTCCAGTCTCTCTGGTTTGGCTATGCCAAAAGATACAGAAGTTGCCTGGTGAACTGCTAACCCAAAGCATGGGGCTAAGAAAATGTTGAATTTACGGTCCTCAGATTGAAATATCAGCCCATGCAGAGCATCATGTGATTGTGAGGAGCGATCTGCATGATGCACTCACAATCACACAATGCTCCAGGGTCTGGCAGGCGCTGATCGCACACCTTTTCGTTTTTGTCTAGAAGGCGAAAACAGTAGATGATCGCGCAATGCTCCCAGGCCCCGCGCGCACTTACTTGGCATGCGGAACCTCCGGCGCTGTGCCAGTTGCGCTTCCTCCCCCAGAGCAGCCTGGGAAACTCCCAGGCTGCACTGTGGAAGGAAGAGGTGGGGCTCTCACGTGAGCAGGCAGCTCGTGCGAAGGTGAAGCAGCAGGGATGTGAGAACCTCTCGCCAGAGGCTGCTTGTGCGATCCCCGCACCCCAGCGCCAGAAAAAGGCTCCAGGCACCCTTTCACATGGAAAATGCCATGCGAAAAGGGCTTAGGACAAGGAGCAATGGATTCCAACTACAGGAAAAGAGATTCCACCTAAATCTCAGGAAGAACTTCCTGATGGTCAGAGCTGTTCAGCAGTGGAATATGCTGCCTCGGAGTGTGATGGAGTCTCCTTTGGAGGTTTTTAAGCAGAGGCTGGATGGCCATCTGTTGGGAATGCTTTGGTGGGTGGTCCTGCATAGCAGGGTGTTGGACTGGATGGCCCCTTTGTTCTCTTCCAACTCTATGTTTCTATGATTCCATGATTCTATGAAAATGCCCTACAATTAGAAATGTACCACAAAATTCCTTTGTCATCTTATTTAGGCAGTGAATCTAGTCTAGTTTTTAGTTTGGACTGTAAAGGAACTATCCTTGGTGCTGAATCTTTTTCAAAAATAGATACATCGCCTTGGATAGCACTTTGGGAATCACTGCCCTGTTTGTATGGAAAGTATCAGCCACCACTATATTGAGCTCTTTACAGTGTACCTCCAGCTCCAATCTTCAGTGGAAGACTCCTCATTTTGGCCCTTAGTACACTATCCAGCAAGTGATGTACAAGTAGGGATGGGTGAGAATTTCAGTTCAATTCAGTTCAATTTTGCCAAGAATTTACCAAAATCCACCAATTCCTTCATATTTGTGATAGAAAGTCCTTGCTCAGAGCAGAGAAGCACTTGGGTGGATAACTAGAGCAACAGTGGAGGATGAATCTACTAAGCGTGGGTTAAGGCCCACTTTAAAACCTTATTTGCAGCAGTGAGTGCCTCTATTACACCAGCTCAGTCTCATCCAACACAGTTGTTCTGGGTAGTTAAAGGGCTATTTACATCCTAGACCTCAGACTGTTGAGGAGAGGCCCTCAGAAGAATGATGAGACGAATTTCCTAAATGCTTTGCAGAGAAAATTGTTCAGATTTGTTCAGACTTGGACTCCACATAGAAGGTGGAGTCTGTGGAAGTAACTGAAGCACATACCTGTCCAGTATAGACTGATGAATTTCAGGTTGTTCAACATGATGATATGGATAAGTTGTTTAGAGAGGTGTGGACAACCACTTGTCTGTTAGATCCCTGTCCATCCTGGCTTATTAAAGCTTCCAGAGGAGGACTTGCCAATTGAGGGCAGAGAGTTTGTAATGCTTCTTTGAAAGAGGGTTATGTTGCAAGCTCTTTAAATGAAGCAATTGCCAGACCTTTGCTGTAAAAACCTTCATTGGATCCCACCTCTCTAGGTAACTATTGGTCAGTTTCTAATCTCCCCTTTCTAAGTAAAGCCCTAGTATGAGTGGTAGCAACACAACTCCAGGCTTTCTTGGATGAAACAGATTACCTGGACCCATTCCTCGGTGGATGACCTACACCAGGAGTTGGACGGGGGGAGCGAGTCCCTATTGGTCCTCCTGGATCTTTCAGTGGCATTTGATACCATTGATCATGGTATCCTTCTGGATCATTTGGCTGACATGGGATTGAGGTGTTACTGTAGTTTCTAGTCCGAACTTGAGGTATATTAGATATCATTTGATATCAAGAATTTGGCCTTCACCACCCATTCCTCTCCATGTGCTTGTGAGGCCCCCAGACAAGCACGCACACAGGAACAGCCGAAAATAGCTGAATATTCAAAAACAAGTCCGGGCAGGCCAGTAATTGCCAGACTGAAGCTTTAGGAGACCTCCAGGCAAGTACCCTCTTAATATGACATTATGTATGCACGCAGCTTACAAAAGATCCCCTGCCCCAAGCAGGCAGCTTGACGAGCGGACTATCCAACTCTCAAGCACTCCGTGTTTGCATACTGTCTACGCTATTGACAACGCTGTCATAAATTCAATCATCTAAAGTACTGACCTTTCGGAGGCTTTGTCTCCAGCCCGAACCCCATTATTTTCCCCGGAAACGGACTAACCTATAGGCACATTTTCCCCTATAAGAACCCCCGAGTTTGAGCTTCTCATTGGATCGCTAGTGACTTGTCTCCTGACTTGCTGCCGCTCCGTTTGACGAGCCTCCCCTCAGCCTACACATGCTGAGAATCTACACTCCCAAGCTTCTTTTGGTCTACCGGGCTACAGGATCAGGTGTAGTATTTCCCCAAAAATCCTCCTGAAAATCCCCTGTCTATTTTCCTCTCTTTATTTTCTTACGACTGTGTGCAGTATTTCTTAATCTCGAGTGAGTGAGTGCATAAGTTTGCTGTGACTTCATAAATAAAAGAACATAATTTGAGCTTTCTCGTGTCTTGGTCCTGACTTGGCCTGACCCCGTAAACAGTGGGTAAAAGATCTCGCTACGTTGCCCTGCCTTTCGCATTGCTAACTATTGCTCTAGCTAATTCCCATTCCCCATTATTTTGAGCACATTGAGGTGTCCCTCCCGGGACCCCAGAAATCAGGGTAACAGAGGACATTACTTTACAGTGGTTATGGTCTTTGTTGGCTGAATATTCCCAGAGGGTGGTGTTGGGGGACTGTTTAACCTTTTGACCTTTAGTCTGTGGGGTTCCACGGGGCTCAATACTGCCCCCTATGTTTTTCAACATGCACATGAAGCCACTGGGAAAGGTCATTTAGAGCTTTGGGGCTGGATGTCATCAGTATATTGGTCTCCCGATCCATCTCTCTTTTACAATTGATGCCAAGGATGCTGCGGTAGTACTGAGTCATTGTCTGGATGAGGTAAAGGACTGGATGTGAGTGAATAAACCGAGGCTTAATCCAGACAAGACAGAAGTGGTGCTAGTCAGTAGGACAACCTGGGATTAGGATTACAGCCTGTTATGGATAGGGTTGCTCTCACTCCAAAAGATCAAGTTCATAGCTTTAGGGGAGCGACTCTTGGACCTAGCACTGTTGCTGCAAAGCCAGGTTGCTACAGTGGTCCCAAGCACTTTTGCCCAGTTTCATCTGGTGCCAACTGAACCATTTCTTGGGGAAGGCAGATCTACCCACAATGGTTCATGCCTTAGTTCCCTCTCAATTAGATTACTGTAATGCTCTCTACATGGAGCTGCCCTTGAAAGAGTTCAGAATCTGCAGCTAGTGCAAAATGCAGCAGCCAGACTGCTGTCAGATGTCAGTTTTAGAGACCATATAGCACTGGTCCTGAAGAACTACACTGACTTCCAATTTGCTTCCAAGCTCCATTCAAGGTGCTGGTGTTGACCTAAAGCTCCCTAAACAACCTGGGGCTAAGATACCTGAAAGACAACTATCTCCCATATGAGCCTGCCAGAAATTTGAGATCTTGAGAAGTCCTGTTGTGTCCCAGTACCCTGTGCAGATAGGTTGATGGATACATGTAACAGGGGTTTCCCTGTAGTAGTACCTCAGCTGTGGCACTCCCTACCCAAGAAGGTTAGACTTGCCCCACCTGTTTTAAGGTGCCAGTGGGAGGCCAAAACAGTGCTGTTCCTCACAGCATTCAGTGTTTGAACCTGCTGTTTTAACTGTTTCAAAAGTGAATACTAGGATTGTTTTTAGACTGCCTTTAGGAATTTTTAAAGAATAATTTAATGTATTTTTAAAAATATTTTTATCTTTATTAATTTGTTTTTATTTGTTCATCACCTCAGGTCTATTTGTGGGCTGGGAAGTGATACAGAAATGCTTTAAATGAATGATGAAATAATACTGAATCATGCTTGAGATACTGAATTAGCACTGACACCTCTCTTTCTCTGAATGCTCTTTGTCTTTAACATTTGTATGCAGACGGGTATAAAAAGACCCTCTTTCTAACAATAGCTGCATTCACTTTGGATAGCGTGGGTGCAAGGAAAAGAATTTTATTTCAGTTCATTTGGGAGAGTTTATCATATGAAGAAATTTGTGAATGCTGGTAAGGTAACTTCTGTTAAGTTGTAGCATGTATTTTAATGAGAAAGGGGGTGGGGAGCAAAAATGACTTGTCAGAATCCAAAATTTCTATGTCTGCATTTATATACTTTATTATTGACATACAGTAGTTCAAAGAGAGCCCCAGGGGTTAGACATCACAGATACTGGGAGGGACACTTCATGTCACTGCCACTCCCCAACATTTCTATTTGCTGCTGTTAGTCACCTCGGGAAGAGAGACGAGGGAACAATTTGTAAAGCATCTAGTCTGGAAAGCAGACTGAGTGGCTAGCTGAGGGTTTCTGGGAGCAGGTGTCTCAAAAGCAAATTCTTTTAGCTCTGCAAGTGGATAGCAAATGTTTTAAATAAATAAATAAAGTAGCACAATTTCGTTAATGCAGAAAGGAGAAGAGGCAGTCAAAATGGAGCATTAAAATACAAGAAAGGAAAGTGTGATGCACTATTCCAGTGACGCATTAGACATCTCTGTGTCTTTAAAGCATCCTCTGGACTTACTGGAGATTTGGAGATGATTTTACTGTAAAATCTGCTAAATTCCCTTCTCTAGCTGCTAACTGAGCTTCAGTTCTTGAATACTATAATGGCACAGAGAAAGTCTTCCCATCAGAACCTGACGTGAAGATTAGCTCCTTATTGAGTCAACTTCTAAATAGTATAATGCCCTACAAAGCACTTATGAACAATGAATGCTATCACCTTTTCATTTAACTCAGTTCCAGACTGATGTTTGTTCTACTAAACATTCCCATATATACAATATAAAATCAGTGGCTAAACTGCCCTGGCTTGTTCACAGAATCAAGCCTTCTAGGCTAAAAACAACAGGAAAGTCTCTAGCACCCACAATCTTATTTTTCAAAGGTGACAATTCATTCCACAGTTCAGAACTTGGTTCAAAGCAATCAGCACCAGAAAATTGAGTTGGTGTTCAGGACTCGCATAATTCTTCCACTCCAGATGCTGAATTCAAACTGCAATGCTCCATTGAAAAAGTATATGTAACCTGCAGGAGAGGAAAAGTAGTAAGATTAAAAAATCCACAGTTTACGATGCTATTGTTCACTTTTTTGATGCAACTTTCTACACGTTTTCTAATACAATGGCTAGGAGCTTGAGGCTTTTTGCTCCCATGGATGAAGCTCCACTCATGAGATGTTCTCACTATCTAAAAAAGTAGGTGGCTTCCAATTTCCTGTTCTTGCTGGACACCCTTGTGCCTACTGATTGGGCAACCTGGTGGACCCAGCTTAATCATATGAAGGGCTGTAGGGGAAGAAGGAAATTGGTGAAAATGATTTCCTCCCTTTTGGCTACTTGATCTTGGTTTCATCCAGGAATGGAATCAGCACTTCCATTATCTGAAGCCTAGTTAAGATTCAAGCTCACATTGCTTCTTTGGTATTTTAAACTATGTTTTCCCCAGCTTGCAAAAAGATGTATTGATTAACTAAGCAGAGGTTTTCACAACTTTCTGGTGTTATCAGACAGGGACATTCTTGAATTTGTACCCTGCCAAATGTTTCATGACACTTTCTTAGCAAGTCCTGAGTCTGAAAGACCAGAGCAGGAAGGTTGATGACTAGGGACCTGGGAGGTCTCTTATTTATAGGGTTGCCACAAGTCAAAGTTGACTTGGTGGCAAATAACACCAGTAACAATGGTGGCAATGAAACTAGGAAGTGCCCATCATCATGCACTGCCAGAATCAAAGCCAAAAAGAATATTCTTACACCTTTAAATCTATCAATACACCCAGAGCCATGGCAGCCTTGGCTTCTTCAGTCCACTCCCTCCCAGGGACTTATATCCACCATACTTCTCATGTACTCTCCATGAGCAAGGGTCCAATTATGACAAAGATATAGAAGGAGAAATGGTCATCTCATTAATGTAGTCCCACTCCTAGTTTGAGAGGAACCTGAGCAAACTGCTCTCTCATCAATCTCTTCTATAATCGGGTTGGTGTAGTTGCCTCGGCAATTAAGAGGGCAGGCAAGAACCTCAACAACAGATGGTTACATCTATCCAGCATTTTAATTTCCCATAGTATCTCAGAAGATCATTGCATCAGGGAGTTATGGGAAATTAAAATGGAATCTTAACCAAGCTGCCCAGCACTGATTAAAGTAATGGCACATATCACTACTGGACCCTTTGGGGCAATGATAATTTCACAAGAATGATAGGTATTAACTACATCCCTCAGCAGAAGAAGTGCATACCATTTTTCTGATAGGCTGCATCCACTCGGTGACCAATTCCTGGGAAATCATCCTCAACAAATCTAGGATAGTCCTTGTCCATAACTTGGTTGTTTTCATCATAGCTACAATAAAAAGGACAAGAAAAATTATAATTAACACATATCCGTTTATTTATTTTTTTAACCACTATGGTTATGTAGCACTCAAGGCATTTTACAACAAAACACAAACAACAAACAATCCAGATGAAGCTCTCCCCCCCAAAAAAATCACAAAAGTAACAATGTAAAAGAGCAGGATGTGAATACAACAGAAACAGTGTGCAGTTCAGTAGTGGTGTACACACACACACACACACACACACACACAAGCTGGTGGAGATACTTAGATCTTTTTTGCAAGGTAATTCCCTCAGATGTTCAAGGCTACACAAGAGATTCTGCCTCAGGAGGTACACTTGACAACACAAAGGGAGACACACATTGAACCCTGTTGAGGGCATCACACAAGGATAGCAACTTATGGTCCTGCAGAGGTAGCTGATCTTCAACTCTCATGCTAGGTACAGCTAATTGGAACTCCAGTCCAACAATAACTGATGGGCTGCCATGCATTGCTCACCTCATCCCCCTAGCTTAAAAAGTGACCTGATGCCTTTGTAGAGCAGAAGGTGCCATGGAGTTAATATAATCCTAAAATAACTTCTGCTCCAAATATTTGAATCAGAGAAGCCAAAACAAGGGTAGGAAGCTGTATTTATTCATACTTAGAGAAACTCTTTCTAAAATCAGTGGAACTTAAGGTAGTCATAAGGACCAGAGTATGAATTGACCCATGGATCAAGAGATGATTAACCAGTCTAGTTGGCGTAGGCCAGCGCTTTCAGAATCTCTCTTGGGAAAGCACCTAAGACAAGGAGATTTCTCCAATATATCCACCAAAGCTTGGGAAAATATCTTTTTGGGACTACAGCTCCCAGAATCACCCATCCAGTTTGGACCAAAAAAAAAAAAAAATCTGGTTCCAAACCATAGAATAAAATTTTTTTGGTGCAATATGCCAGTGCTGGTTCTGTATGTGTGTCAGAAAGAATAAGAGAAGAAATTATTATGTCACTGGTCTAGCAGCAAGAGTGGATTAGAAGAATCACCAACATACCTCCAGTATTTTTCACCAATGAAAAAGAGAGTTTTGCCTGTGTCGCTCACGTGGACAGCTGCATCTATTGCCTTCACAGATCTTGGCAAACCTAGTTCATAAATTTTCTTTGGGTAGCCTTCTACTATGTCATAGCCATTCAGAGCCCAGAATTTCCGGCCTGTGAATGAGTGGGAATGAAGCATTAGACTTACATCTGGATCTGTATTCACCTTCAGATACATGCTGATGATGATATGAACTGACATATATTAATGTATGAGTTTTAGTCTCCTTGTGTTAAATAAGAATGAGAATGATTTCAGTGTGATGTGGAAATCAAGAAAGCTAACGTGATTCTTAGCTGCATCATAGGAGTATGGCGTCTAGATCAAGGGAGGTAATAATACCACTCTATTCTGCATTGGTTAGATCTCATTTGGAATACTGTGTACAGTTCTGGGCACCTCAATTCAAGAAGGATATCGACAAATTCGAATGTGTCCAGAGGAGGGCGACCAAAATGGTGAAGGGTCTGAAAGCCATGCACTTTGAGGAGCAGCTTAGGCAGCTGGGTATGTTTAGTCTGCAGAAGAGAAGGTTAAGAGGGGACATGATAGCCATGTTTAAATATTTGAAGGGATGTCATGTTGAGGAGGAAGCGGGATTGTTTTCCGCTACTCCAGAGACTAGAACAAGGAGGAATGGATTCAAGCTGCAGGAAAGGAGATTCCACATGAACCTCAGGAAGAACTTCCTGATGGTCAGAGTTGTTCAGCAGTGGAATATGCTGCCTGGGAGTGTGGTGGAGTCTCCTTCTTTGGAGGTTTTTAAGCAGAGGCTGGATGGCCATCTGTTGGGAGTGCTTTGATGTGTATTCCTGCATAGCAGAGGGTTGGACTGGATGGCCCCTGTAGTCTCTTCCAACTCCATGATTCTATGATTTTGCTCCAAATGAGATGAAGGTGTCTTTGAAAGCAAAATCACCTACGTATGTTCCAATAGAATTACTGTACTCACTTATAAATGCATATTTTTTTAGGCCATTTCCACACTGCCCTGTCATAGTACTATTATTCCACTTCCAACATCCTGTGGAATTCTGGGATTTGTAGTTTACTGAGGCCAAAGAGCTCTCTGGCTAAGGATTCTGAATGCCCCTTCCTAAAGTGCAAAGCCCAGGATTCCATAGGATGTTGAAAGGAGAATAATAGCACTATAACAGTGTAGTGCAGAAATGGTCTATATCTCCCTCTATGAGCCTGCTGGAGCTTTAATTCCTTAAGGAAGGGCCTTCTCTCTTTCCTGCCACCATCATAGGCATGTTTGGTGAGGAGGCAGGAAAGCGCCTTCTTGGTGGCTGTGCCCAGGTTGTTGAACTCCCTTCCAGGGAAAGCTTGGTTGGCCCTCTTCGTGCTGTCTCTCTGCTGTCAGGCAAAGACCTTTTAATTTAGAGACGTATTTGGTTTTTAACTTGTTGTGGAAGATGGAGCTTTTAATGCAGGATGTTGAGTTTCTATTTTATCACATTTTAAAGGTGTTTCCAAAACTGCTTTCAGCTTGTGTTTTTAACTTGTGCCTTGAAAACAGAATTCTGGTTTGATTGTATTTTAGCTTTTGTATTAATAAATCTTTAGTTGTGGTGCATTTTTAAATGGTTGTAAGCTACCTTGAATCCTGCGCTGGGACAAAGGCAGGTTGTACAGGAAAGGAAAGGGGAAAGGGGAAAGGAGGAAGAGGGATTATGTGGTTGTAGGGGCTGACATCTAACGAAAGGTCTTTCCATACTAGATGCTGAAAGTAGAATAAGAGCACTATAACAGTGTAGGGTGGAAATGGCCACAGTTTTTCAAATAGTCTGGACCCAACCCATGTAGTGCTTTAAAAGTCATAACCAACACTTCAAATTCTGCCCAGAAATGGATCAGCAGCCATAACATACTTTCAATTTAAAACAGCTCTCTTCTCCTATTTCATTAACAGTAAACAGAAGGGTTGGGAATTCTAACTGCTGAAAGTGGGAAGTTTTCTTCAAACTGTCCCACAATTTCATTCAGGTATTTTCATATAATGCAAGGAACGGGGATTTTGCTCCTTTCTGCCCTCTGCAGAAACTTACCCCTAAAAAGCAACACATGATCATTCTCAGGGTTTTCATATGCTGCATCAATCTTGCTTGGGATTTCTGGCCAAAAGGACTTAATTTGTACCAAATCTGCATCAACCATCTGGGGATGTAGACGCCAGAAGAATCTGTGGCAGGAAGAAGAAAGCCATAAGTTGAACAGTCCTTTCAGTTAGTCCCTCAGTTACTGTGCTGAGGCCAGTTCTACTACCCATGCTGTCTGGTACAAATAAATATCACAGTTGTTAAATATTCTCAGTGAAGATATTCAAGGTACAAAGCCTATTTCTTGCTTGGAACACATTCAGTGAATCATGGTTAAATGATATAAGATGGCAGGAGCACACCAAAGCATGACTAGCATGGAAGAATTGTGGAAACTGTCGTCTAAAACATGAATGTTGGGCAGAAATGTTTCTTGGTCTCTGAAGATCATGCTGAGTTGGTTTCCAAACCCTTTACTCTTTAACGTCCTCCTTTTTGGAGGTGGGTATGAACTGGCTCATAGATCAGGAGATGATTTTGCTGAACGACTTGAAAGTAGAGATGCAAATGGACCTGATTCATGACCCATGAAGTGTGTTCAAATGTTTAGTCTAGTTGGAACAGTGCCTTCAGATCCCTTAGCAAAATGTCTAAGACCATGAGCTATCTTCATTATATCTACTTCCTGGGTGGCCAGAGGGACTACAAACTGACAATAGGATGAGAGAAGGACGTGTTCCCATTGTCAGGTCCCTCTTTACCAAGAGTCAACTGATGAGGTGAAATCTGTCCATGGTTACTTTAACTGAGCAAGTAGGTATAATTTTTCTAAAGCAGTTATATGGAAATTCAGCCATATGAGCAATCAAGTAGCATGTGATTGTACAATCTGACATTCTGTACATCAATAAGAATTATTTACAGCTTTAAGAACAGATGGTAAGACAAATATTTTATTAATGCATTTTTAAGTTAAACAGAAAAGATCTCCTTGGCTTTTCAAAGCTGTCAGAGAGTCAATGAATATAGTACACAACAGATGAATTAGACTCCCCTTGAATACTGTGCAACAAGGCACCTGGGCATTCATTCTTGGTATGAGGACTGGATTATTTTAAACATACTCTGTCTTGGCTGAAATGTATGAATAGTTGGCTGCACTAGGTTTGGAGAATCTGAAGTCATAAAAAGCTCCGCTAAAGCAATTCAATTGTATAATTAGTCATGGCCCTCCTTATTGAACAAATACACACGGGGTTATGGGTGGGATGGGGAATCCATACATATAAATGAAACACTTGATATTCATTCAGCTCTCACCTGTCCTTGAAGATCATCATTTCTCCTCGAAGTTCTGTGATGGCATCGAGTGTCAAGTTTGGGCTGCATTTTTCTGGAGTTTTAGGGTGATCATCAGGATGAGGATCGTGATCTCCTTTACCTGTTCAGAAAAAAAAGGCATGTTAAGTGGTGTGCAAAATTGCTTCAGTACTATAGTGCCATGAAAAAATTACATCATTAGGGTTTCTCAAGGGCTTCCCAGACACATGAAGTATATCCCTGTACAGCTTCTGTTGAGAAGGATAAAGAAAGAGATTGAGAGAGAGAGAGAGAGAAGGTCTTTTAAAAAGAGATGGAAAGGTCAGTTTAAGGAGGGATGTGGCCGCCATTGGGCTTTGAAAGAGACCCATGGTGAGGCTTTGTGAATGGGAAGAGGTGAGGAACATGTAATGGAATGTGTTTGTAACACGTGGTGGAATGTGTTACTCTTGAACAGCAAGCAAGAGCAACATTAATGGAGGGCTCAGGGACTAAAGCAATGAGGCACGAAATGTGTTTTTTTGTTCCAGTAACATTACTGGATGCTTGTGAAATATATGAGTAAAAGATGCTAGCTAATATTTAAAGAAAGAGGTGGAAGCATATAAAAGAGAGAGAAAAACCCTAGAGATTGTATGCATATCGGGCTCATAAAACAGGATCCACTGAGGAAACTGATCGCCTATAATTTCCATTAATGAATTAGAAGTATGCAAAAGGAAGACAAAAGTCCGTCATACCATAAAGAATCTGGATTCCTTGTACATCATCATCCGGAAGCAAGAAGCCAGTGTTTCCCGTATATGTATAAATTGGATACATCAATGCTCCAGGATCTCTGGAGTGCTCAAGTCCCAGCGAATGACCCAACTCATGGGCAGCCACAAGAAACAAGTTATATCCTAGAGGACACATGCCAGGCATTAAGAAAGCAGTAAAGCTTACACCACTCAATGACACTAACCTGATCCTGTTAATTAACAGGATTGCAGCATCATAAAAATATTAATGCTTCATAGAATGGGAATGGATCATAGGGAATGGATCAAAGAATCATGAAATCATAGAGCTCGAAGAGACTGCAAGGGGCACTGAGTACAATCCCCTGCTATACAATCAGAGCAATTCTTGAGAGAGGGCCGTCCAGCCTCTCTTTAAAAATCGCCATAGAAGGAAACGCCACCACACTCATAGGCACCATATTCTACTGCTGAACAGCTCTTACTGTCAGGAAGTTCTTCCTAATGCTTAGATATAGGCCATTTCTGCACTATACACAGATACCACCCGGCCCTCCCTAAACTACAAATCCCAGGATTCCATAGGATGTTGAAAGTAGAATAATCATGCTATAAGAGTGTAGTGCAGAAATGGCCTTAATCTCTTTCCCTCCAATCTGAAGCTATTGCTGTACATCCTACTCTCTCTCCACTGAAGTTAATTAGTTGAATTAGGGCTTGGAAAAATTACTTCTGGATATAACTCCTCGAAACCCCCATCCACCATAAGCACTGGCCATGCTGGCTGGGAGTTTGGGCACTGGTAGTCCAAAAAGTAATGTTTCCAAGTTATAAATTGCATAGCAAAACAACACATACGTTTTAGTTCTAATGAAATCAAATTGAAGCTGCAATCTCACATGTATTTTTGCGGGATTAAGGCCAGTAAATTAAATGGAACACATTTCCAAGTTAAGTTGAGTACCATCAGAGATGCTTAAGAGGGTAACCATAATTAAAATTATCTATTCAGTTTACTGTTCAATAAATTATTAATATGAACAACTATGAATCACAGATACTTCAGCAAAATGAAAAGTCTATTGTGTGTAATTAACTAGTTAAATCTTGTCCAGCATTCCATCAAAGAATATTTAAAACCAACAACCCACAAGGTGATCAATGCTCTTTAGAAGGCATGTTACCGTTGGAATCAGTTGACCACAGTTCATCCTCATCAAAATGAGCATCTCCTCCAGAGTTGGGTCCAGGAGGGAAAGCATGAGCCAGGAGTCCAGAAGGTCCATCAAAGGGATAGAAATCACCATGTTCTACAAACATTTGAAACAGCCAAAAATATTATGAGCATGCTTAATTGATAATCAAATGAAGATGTAGCACAACTATCAACATACAAAGCCAATTCTGTCTTATTACCTCTCCTTCCAAAGGAGATCATGATATCAGCAGTGCCACTGCGAATTCTAGTGAAGTTGAGTGGTGTCACATCAGACCAAACCTTGAAAGCTTTCCTGAATGCTCTGTCCACTTCAGACTTCTTCAGATCAGGGGTGTAATTTACAATCCTGCCAAACAAATACAAAAATTCATTCTCGCATGCTCAGAAATGTTGCAAAACACTTCTGTGACCTGCTTTCCTCCATGGCCAGTTTAGCAAACACAGGCATCCAAACACATGCACTAAAGTTTCCTTTTGGAAATAGCTATGAAGGACAGACTCAAAACTGAAGCAACTTGTTTCTTTTGTTTCAGTTACTCATGGAATGATCCTAAACCTGTTTTTTTTTTTTGATGTGAAACTGCTTTCTAGTTTCTAGGTATTTAAATGTGCAATGATTACACTATGGCCATTTCCTTACTAGACTGTTATAGCGCTATGATTCCACTTTCAACATCCTATGGAATCCTGGGGTTTGCAGTTCTGGGAGGGGCCAGGTGGCCCCTCCCAGAACTGCAAACCCCAGGATTCCATAGGATGTTGAAAATGGAATCATAGCGCTATAACAGTCTAGTAAGGAAATGGCCTATGTTAGCTGTGTATACTGTTCTCATAAACAAAGCCAGACAACTCCACTAAAGGATATTGTTGGTTACATTTCTACTTTATTTCTGCTTTTCTTGCTTACATCTTAGGCCCTCATCCAGAAAGCCCTGGTGTTCTTATGTTCTAATACCTCTCACTATTTTTAAATGAGTACATGAAACAATATTGTACAGGACCACTGCAGGTACAGCAGTGGGAGGGAAAATTGAAGGCATCATTCACTGAGGTAAGAATTCTGCCCCCCCCCCCGGCAACAAAAGGATGCCCATTCCTTCTCGAGTCAGCCCTGAAGTCTGCTTATCTTTTTTTCCAAATCATCACAAAGAATTCTGCCCTCCTGGTGAAATTTTCCTTTAGTCCCCAAACCTACAGCATTGTAGTAGTTTAAAGCTTCAGCTGAGCATTTAAAAATACAGTTTAGGTAGCCAAAGAAAAGGGGCAGTCACGATAATCAAAGGATTGCAAACACAGCAAATGTGAGTTCTAGATGTGAACAATTTTCAGTGACACAGTCTCTGAAATCCTAGAAATTTGAGGACTGAAAAGAAATTTAATTTGGGGGGGGGGGGGAGAACTTTTTTTTAGGAGGGTAGCTCATTTTGCTCTCCCCTCTGTTAGTTACATCCCTGAGGACTAGTGACAAACACTGAAAGACGTGTGGCCTTTGCAGGGACAGGGAGGGGGAAACATAAAAGATTTATAAAAAGTTGCATAATACTTTCCAACTACAGTGTGTATAGATGGAGAGTGCAGCCCTTCAATAATTAAATGATGTTGATGCAATGGTGCAAAAACACAGGGTACATTGTGAGCCAGTGTAATGTAGTGGTTTGAACATTAGACTGTAACCCTGGTGTCTAGAGTTTGATTCTCCACCCTGTCATGGAAACCTATTGGGTGACCTTGGGCACATCACACTCTCAGCCCCAGAAAACCCTCTGATAGGTTTGCCTTAGGATCACCATAAATCTGAAATGACTTGAAAGCACACAACAATATACTAAATATCCCACACCAAAAAGAAGTGGAGAAGTGGTTAAAAGAAGATTTTCAGAGGATATGAGAATTAAGACCCTGGAGAATTTGTGTAAGGCGGGACTGGTCTGTCCCATATAGTAAAGGGCATTTCCTTTTGTCTTTTTATATAGTAATAATGAGTGGATCAACCCTGTTTTGTGTTGTCATCATACAAAAAGATATCAGCATTTTGAGCCAGTTGTCTTACCTGTATGTTAAATTATTCTGGGGCCATTTTAGCTTCCGAGGGAAAAAGTTGTATTCCCCCACATCAGGAACACCGCAGCGGGGCTGTTGCATCAGCTCAAACGTATCTTCATCTAGCTTGCCTGTGACGTCCAGTCCAAAAAATGCTTGCATTTCTCGAAGTTTGGAAGCAAATGTGTCACCTGATTTTCGCAGAAGGCCAGCAGGATTGGACTGGAGATTGTAATGGGTCTTTAGATAGCGCTGAACAGAGAGAAGACAATGATAAAGACTTCCAACTTGGTACAAAATCATAGCTTATGATAAAGGAGGAGGAGGAGAAAAAGAAGAGCTTCCTCATTATTGTACAAACTAACAAAGGCAGAAAGACAAATCTCTGTTGCGTACAGTTTGGAAGAGAGGAGAAGAGAGAGAAGTGGAGAAGACAGAAGTAACAGAGTGAGAATATGTATAGGGAGACCAGTACCTCTGCAAACTCAAAATCTTGCTTTGTGAATTCATCACTGTCGTCTTCATCTGATATCGGTAGTCTATAGCACCACGAGATGCCTAGCAAAAGGAAAAAGGCAGCTGCAGAAATTGGATGCATGCTGACGGATGGATAGTGAGCTTTCCAAACTCTGATGGTTTAGCCTGTAACAAGGTTGACTTTTATAGAGCTACCCCAGTGAGTCATCATTTCTCAGAGACAAATTCAGCTTCCGAGTGACTGTAAAGTAAACATGCTTACACTGCTCTTCCCTTCCCCACCTTTCACCCAAGAAGGCTTGGGTTTGGGGAATCTGCTCTCCCACCAAGTGGCTTAAAGCATGGTCTCAGTCAGCATATTTCCAGGTGTTGTGGGAAAGACTGAGCGGAGCAAACCAAGCATTTTTGATTACTCTGCAGTAACTGATTTGACCTACTTTTATTTGCTTTCTAAAACAATAAGCTCCCCTCTTTTGCTCTGCCAAACAAGTGGGCACTACGCAATGGGATCAGATAACTTGCAAAAGTACTTTTCACGTATTGTATTGAGGCACTCAGGTTGTGGAGGAGAGCGAGAATGCATGAGTTGTTGTCTGTCCTCCCTCCCTCTCTCCCTTCTGACTTCCAAATACATGAGTAGGACTCTTTCTCTGTGATCAGGAACCCTAAATGGCTTAGATCCTGTGGAATATCAGGGATTGTTTCCTCCCATATCACCCTGCTTTTGCTCTAAGATCTGATGGAAAAATCTTTCTGTGTCCTAGCTATGATGAAGGTATAGTTGATGAAGACAAAAACCAGGAACCAGAATCCTTCTGGGGCTTTACGTTACAATAACTAGGGGTTATGCTAGTATAACTATGTTTTCCCACCTTGCATAAGGAGATATCTACTATGTCATAGAATCATAGAATTATAGAATGTCCTTCCACAACAGTTTTGTCAGGCTTCTGGGCAGGTACTGGGTGGTACCCAGGCACAATACCATCCCAATCCAAATGGTCCAAATGGTCTCTCTTTGGCTTCATGGTTGCATTGGGAGAGGTCGCTTATGCTATTGCTCAGCTGATTCATTTCACCCTCCAGGACTACTGACTTCTTCTACCAGCTTCAAACAGCATCTCAGTCAGGGCCTTCTCAGTGGCTGCATCATACTCTGGAACTCATTGTACCAGTAGCATAGGCTGGCATGCACTTTACTTGCACTTCACTGCTTGGCAAAGACATTCCTGCTTGGTCAGGATCTTTTTTTTTTAGTCCTGTGTAATGCTGTGTAACAGATTATATGCTATTGTTAAATTTTCTAATTATATTGGCTGAGATTACAGATCAGCTACTTAGTTAAATAGAATCTTCTGGCCCGACCTCTCTATTCTACTGTACCAGGCAGCAGCCGTTTCAAGCAATGCATGTCTGTTCCCTTGTCAATTAGAGTACAAGATACTGAAGTTTCTGCCCCCTCCCTCCAGCAATCTCCAATGTGACAATCAGAAGCAGGATATCTGTCTCAACTTCTATTTGCACTGGTAATTGCTGGCTGGAAGGTAATGGAAACATCAATATGTTGGAACCGATTAATAGGAGAACAGATCTCCCTTGCTCACAGGAGTTGCTGTCTAGTAAAATAGGATCAGGGGACCTTTAGGATCATGGAAGTAGTGAATATGTAGGAACTATGAACACGAATCTGTTATGGATGTGTAACACTAGAGGTTATGCATTCATAACTGTAGTGAATTCCGGCCATTGTGTCTATTGTTTTTAATTGCATTTAGCCACCCTGAATAGTGAGTAAGCACTAGAAGTGTGGAGTGTATATTTTTCTATACAATAGACAAGTAAATAAAATAAAATAAACACGAGTGGCACTGATAGGTAGCTATAAGTCACCATTTTAAATTTCTCATAGTGTACCACAGTGTTACTACCAGGCATGCTACAGCCATTACTTAGTAGTAGATTCTGAGGTTTTCTGAAGTTTAGGGAGAAACAGCAATTTCTTCTATTGGAGGGCTGCTGAAATTCAATGGGATGAGAAAATATTCCACAACACAAGATGTGTATGATTTATTTTGTTTTATCTAATTCTGGACAAGATCCTACATCATGCCTGTATTGTGTGTATCTACACTTAAGCAGTTAAGCAGTTTTTCTGGTACATCACCCTTCTGCTGTGAATGTACTTACTTATTGCCCCATTGTCCAAAATGATTATGGACTACCCATGAGTGTGTACTTGCATGTACGATGGTTACACTTGAAGAACTGTGGAACTGTGAGTTGAGAATGGATATTATGCAATGACTGAAAAAAGTAGAACGACATATGTGAGGGAATTTACATCTGTGTAAAACACTAATAGGATGCCAGTCTATTTCGCTTCCACTCCATTGTGCGTTTACTGGTTTTGGATGTTTGGGTGGGACATCCTTGATTTTTTACACTATACACTTACACACACATTCCTACATCTACCATTCATTAGAATTCTAATTAGGGTCCTAAAATGCTCTACAAGTCATGAAATACATTTTTTTAAAAATTCCTAAAGCACAAGAGTTAAGTGAATGAGCCTGCTACTGACTGTAAAAAGTCAGTTGCCCACCACTGAAAGTATCCAGAAAGTTGCATTCCTTCTGCTCACTGGTTCACTTTTGACCGTTTGTCAGTCCTTGCACCCATACAGATATGGCAAGTGTGTTCCATTTCAGGCAAAAGATAAAGCATATGTTCCACTATGGGTTTTTGTGGTGTGGGGAGACCATTTTTTGGCATGCAAAAGCTCCACACGGACCTAGTTGATAGTACTGTTTTAAGAATTTGTGGCCAAAATCCTGTTAGTGGCTTATGCTGGCATAACTCTGGTTATGCCAATATAAATGTCTTTTGAGATGTTGTGTAAGGAGGTATCCAATAGCTCCTTGGGCAACACTTTTGTCCCAGGTATGCGAGGACAGATAGAGGTTTCTAGGTGTATCTCTGCCCCATTCCCCCGTCACTAATTGGCTTTGTTATTGGAACCACAGAGTGCCTCAGGGCATCTCCATGGCCAATTCATTCGTTAGGATTGGGAGGGCAGAGCTGTACCAGGGAGCCTTCAGCTATCTTAGGCATCCTGAAAAGACAAACTGCACCTCCGACCACCATCTTGAGCATGCTTAGTGACAAAAAGGATGTTGCCCAACATCTCTTATTACAGGCTGCACCTGCATCACACATCCACTGCTCTGTGTATATTGCATCACAGTTTATAAAAATTCCTTCCAGACTTTGCCCACTATTTTCAGTTTGCCCATTCACTCACTCATTGTTTTGCTGCCCACTCTACCTCCAAGCATAATCCAGACTATTGACAAAACCATAGTCAGACAGGAAACCTTTCTGGTTAAAGTTCAACCAATTCTTTGGATAATAGCAGCATTAGAGCAAGCAGTGCCAAAGAGCAAAACCAATCAAAGGTGGGCAGAATTGCTCACTGGATTTATTTCACTTATCCTGAGGTGTGGCAATTAGACAGGGAAATCACCTATGAAATTATTGTAGGTGTGCTATTGACAATCTAGGATTTCCCCTCTCTGTGTATCTGGAGGAGAGGTATTTGAATGCTATAACAACATTGATAGACTGATGGACTGTGTGCTCACTTCCTCCTAAACACTATGTATTTACTTGAGTCATGCATGTTACTGTTTATTCCTTGCCCTATATCCACCTCCAGCAGAGCCTGCCTTATCTCAAATCAACTGGAAACAGTTATATTAGGCAGAATGTTTCAGAAGGAGTGCCGTTTTCATGCCCCTTTACATTCGGGGACATAACTCTTCAGATATTATTGAAATGCAGCTCCCATAATCATTCACTTTTTGCTCATACATGCTGCAGTTTATGGGAATTATAGGCCAAATATATCTGGAAGGCCACAGTTACCTTGTGCAGTATTGGCCAAATGGGGTAGCTGCTTGGATTCCAGCTAACACTTGTATCTCATACCTTCCAACGTTTTGAAGTTAAAAACCAGGACCGAGGCGGCCAAGCAACATCAGTGTGTGGTCAAAATGGCAAAAATTATTGAGGAGGCAGTTAGGAGGGACTGAAACAGTTTGCTTTTGACTGAGGGGCTTTCTGCACTACACTGTTTAAGTGCTACTAATTCCATTTGCAGCATCCTATTGAATCCTGGATTTGCAGTTTAGGGAGGGAGATTTAGAATTCTCAGCCAGAGAGCTGTTTGGCCTCAGTAAACTACAAACCCCAGAATTCCACAGGATGTGGACGGTGGAATAATAGCACTATCACAGTGTTGTGTAGAAAAGCCCTGAGCATACATAGAAAGGAAAGATTCTTCCCCTTCCCCTCCTCTTCTCCATGCTGAGTTAGTTGAGCGCAAACTACTTTTGCCCTTTGAATTCAGTCTGCAGCAACTGAAGTAAGCTGAGAACAAAAGGGGAAAGTAGGAGGAGGCAAAAGATATTGGACCATTTTAAAAGCAGCTGAAAAAGTGGGACAACAGAAGATTCATCATGACTGTCCATGCTAAAACTGGGACAGTTGGCGGTGGGTATGGTATATATCTGAAGATGTAGAAATATTGATTTGGCTTGTATCCTAACTCACTGAGGAAAGTATGCAAAGAATATTTTCATTTTTTTCTTTTTTTCTTCACCAAGCAAAGTGAAGACAAATTGTCATGTGCTATGAGATTTTTCACTCCTTCTTGACAGTAAAAAGGCCAGATTTTTTTTATCATCTTCAACAATAATTTTTTTAAAAAAGTTTGTTCTTCTGCAAAAATAAATATTTTAGGATGACACACCTCCCCGCCTCATTTTGACCAAAATTCACATGTGGGACAGCATGAAACCCTTTGTGAATTTTTTGCAAAAAAATCTCCAGCTTCTCTTCATCAGGGCTCTAATCATGGGGAATGTAGTCCTTACACCTTTGATCTATGTTCAGGAGATATCTTGCCTGTGCAATGGCAACCTTACCCTTTATGCTTCTTCCCTCTGTCCTTCAGTGTGTTTGTGGGCGTGTGGCTAGATAAAAACATTAATTCTATTTTTCAAGCCTTTACTTTGTTTCATTTATTTTGTTTAGAAGTCCAACCACTTATAAGCCAGCTTTCCAAGAAAAAGGGATTGTGGCCAAACTTCCTTTAGTGGATCAGCCTCCCTTGTTCCATCTTTACTAATATCAGCCTCTCACATTTCCAAAGTCTTCTAGAAGTGTTTCTGGAGGTGGGAGACTTACCTGAGCTGTAGGAAGCTGGGTGGGAATCTCAAAGTGCCTTGTCCAGATTGGGTGAACATGCTTAGAAGCAAGCAACTACCTCTACCACCTGTCTTTCCCTTTTGCCACCATAATCCCTCAAGAGATTGAGCCCCTGTGCTTCTTTCCTTTGATACCAGCCCACCTCATCTTTGCTCCTCTTTGCCATTGCTCCTCTTGACTGGCGCACAGCTTTATCTTTCTCCCTTTCTTCTTTCAGGAGCCTCAGTTTGCTTAGTCCAGGCAGTTGAAAACACTTTTGTTTCATCAGGCCTTTGAGGACTGATTTTTTAGGGGGAATGGGCCCATATTCTGGATTTTCTTTTCCCTATTTTTTTTCTTTTTAATGCTTTCTTTTTTAAATGATTTTAATTTTTTGATAGTTTGATTACTTTTTAACTTTTATATGCTGTGAATTTTAAGTCCCAAATTGTGAAAAGATGGGATCCTACTACTATGACAACAACAACAACTGCTCCTGCTAATAATAGCAATGGCTATTTTTCTTTCCTCGGGCTCAGCATCCATCTTTCTCAAGTTGATTCAGGCTCTCTAGTCATGACTTATGTTTAGAAGCATCAGCACCTCCTCTTTCAGAGAAAGCTGACTGCTTTGTGTAATTTTCCCCATCACAATAACAGTGGACTTATTTACAAGGTGCTATAGTTTATTCTTCATTTCATTTGCTCAGCGGCAGAGCTTGGAGTGCGTGGAGGGGGGGTGGGAGGGGGAGGGGCTATGGCACAGGGGACATGGCCATAGCCGTGCCGGCGTGGCCGTGGCACGCAGGGGCATGGCTACGAGCTGGGAGGCCCAAAAAACATTGCCGCTGTGGGAGAACTGCCCCATGCCCCCCCCCACATCCCTACATGACTGTATTTGCCTAGTGTTCATTTGGGTCTTTGTCCTTTAGGAACACAGGCCATTTCCGCAGTACACTGTTATATAGTGCTATTCCACTTTCAACTTACTATGGAATCCTGGGGTTTGCAGTTGGAGGAAGCATTTAGAATTCTCAGCCAGAGAGCTCTTTGGCCTCAGTAAACTACAAATCCCAGAATTCCAGTGGATGTTGAAAGTAGAATAATAGCAGTATAACAGTGCAGTGCAGAAATGACCTTAGTGACACTCTATTACAAGTTCTTTTTGCTAGGGTGAGAATCAAGGCCTTCTAGATGTTGGTGGAATGTAACTTGCAGCAATCCTAGCCAACATTCACAGGAATGAAGAATGCTGGGAGTTGTAGTCCAACAAGATCTGGAGAGCCTCACAATTCTTACACCTGCTGTATTTTAACAATCGCTGCACCCTGTTGTAATGGTCTTTATAATTGAATTCTTGTGTATTCAGTAAATTTGCTCCTGAGAAAGAGCTCTGTGTAAGCATAACTTACAGAGGCCTAGATGGAAAGGTTCAAAGATCCTTTGTACATATACAGTCTTAGAATATGAGGAAGTTAATAAACATGTTTTAAGTATAAACCCAGTGACCTCAGTCTTCTGAACATCTTGGTTTATAGTCCTTGTACACCTCAACATTTGTTAATATACTGTATGCTTCCCTTCCCTCTTTCTCTCTCATCCTTCTGCAAAACTGGCCAATTTCCAATAGTGGCTTCCATGAAGCAAGCAAGCAGGCAGGCAGGCAGGCAGGCAGGCAGGCAGGCAAACAATAAATAGCCTAAATTGAATTGTTAGGCCCTTTCCGCAGCAGCCTCCCATCCTGGCATGGGGACGGAAGAGGAGCGGGACCATGATGATGCTTCAGCATGACGTTGTTGTGGTCCCGCTGATCGCCCATTCCCAGGTAGCGCAATCACAGATTAAATCATTGACAGCTTTTCTCCATCAATGACCCACAATTGCACCACCATTCTGCACTTACCTGTCCTGCAGAAGGCCGGAAACACAATGGCAGCACTTCCTGCCCTAGTGCAGCCAGGGAAAGTACTCAACTGTGGTGCGGAAGGAAGAAGTGTGTCCACTATGCTCCCTTCTGCAGGAAGCCAGTCTGGTGTGGAGGGCTGTGCTCCTGTCACACTCCCTTCCTGGCAGAGCCACAGCTGGGATCACCACTGGTGGACCATGCAAGAAGGTAGAGTGCAGAAAGGGCCTTAGTCTTGATTAGAGTAGAGCCACTGAATCAACTGGATTTACCTATTGATCCAGCAGTCAGTGATTGATTCTGTGGCCCTTTCCTCAACTTACCTTTTCTCGGCACTGGGGCGGGGGGATCATGTGAGCAGCCTCTTACAAGAGGCTCTCGTGTTCCTGCTGCTTCAGCTCTGCAGCTGTTGCCTGCCAGCCAGCAGGCAACATAAGGGCTCCGCCTCTTCCTTCTGCAGTGCAGCCAGACATTTTCCCAGGCTGCACTGGGGGAGGAAGCGTGAGTGCCGTGGCTCCAGAGGCTCTGCATGCACGGTAAATGTGCGCGGGGCCCTGGAGCTGCACCATTTTCGGCTACAAGCTGAAAATGAAATAGTGCATGATTGGTGCCTGCCAGCCCCAGCAGCAGCATGCAATTGCAAGGACGTTGTCTGAAATACTCCTTGCAATTGCGCGATGCTCCGGAGGCCCTTTCGCATGGCAAATGCCATGTGAAAAGGGCCTGTGAGTCTGTTCTAGTGAATACTAATCTCAGCATTCCAGCCAATGCATTTACAATTGTTGGAAGGAGTATTTTATAAATGTTAAAAGCTAAGGGCTGAGTCTGATTGTTAGCCCCAATTAACTAGACTCATTGAATCAATGCAACTTCCATTAGTGTTAACTTAGCATATTTTCATTGATTCAATGAGTCTATTCAAGTAGGACTAACAGTTGGCCATAGGCAAAATTACTGAACTGAGGACACAGTTCAAAGCACTTTTAAGTGTCACTGATTTCAAAAAGAGAGTTCACCTTTAATAAATGCTGCCTTTAAGAAGAATTCAGTTTAAGTAAATACCACTGCCAAACTTCCACAAAAGAGGGGAATGGCAAACCTACTTTGAATGAATCTTTCTAAGAAAGCCATCTAAGTGGGACACCAGAGGTCAGAGTTGATCTGAAGGCATATAACAACACCAAATTGTTGAACTGCATCTTTCCAGTATTGTTATGAAATTATGTGTCAGTACTGTCAGGCAAAAAGACCAAGGCAACATCCAGGTTTGTAAATATTGACAAAGAGCATGCTGACATGCACTGATTGTTTACCCAAAGTAAATAACTGGGACACCGCACAATTGGGCAGTTGTTATACCACACCTGCAATATAATTTGCCACCAATATGTATGTGTCATATCTTAAAACATTTCAAGTGCACAGCAGGATGTCCAGAATTTCCTATAAACTTAATCCCATGCTACATTAGGGTTAGAGAGCCAGCGTGGTGTAGTAGTCTGAGTGTTAGGCTATGACCCTGGAGACCAGGGCTTGATTCTCTAAGTGGCCATGAAAACCCACTGAGAGACTTTGGGTGCATCATACACTTTCAGCCCCAGAAAACCCCATGTTAAATTTGCCTTAGGGTCACCAGAAACAACTTGAAGGCACACAACAACAACAACAACAACAACAACAACAACAACGCTTGGGTTAACCTACATATAAACCAATCGTAAAGAATAGACTTAGGCCATTTCTGCCCTACACTGTTATAGTGCTATTATTCCATTTTCAACATCCTGTGGGATTCTGAGGTTTGTAGTTTAGGGAGACCAAAGAGCTCTCTGGCTGAGAATTCTAAAGGCTCCTCCCTAAACTCCAAACCCCAGGATTCCATGGGATCTTGAAAGTGGCGTAATAGCACTATAACAGTGTAGTGCAGAAAGAGCCTTAGAAAGGGAACTTTAATATCTATAATCGTCATTCATAAACTTTATGATTGCTGCTGTTGTTGTGTGCCTTCAGGGCTGTTTCCAACTTATGGCAATCCTAAAGTATACCTATCATGGGGTTTTCTGGGGCTGAGAGTGTGTGATGCACTCAAAAATCACCCTGTGGGTTTCCCTGGCTGAGCAGGAATTGAACCCTGGTCTCCAGGATCATAGTCCCAGTGCTCCAACCACTATACCGTGCTGGCTCTAGAACTTCTTGACAAGCCTTTCTAAATCAAAGACATTTCTCTGCCTGAGACAAAGGATGAGTCGCCCCTCCCATCTTGCACATAGACAGCAATAGACAGGTTGCTGAATTTTATTTCAGCATAGGTGATGTGGAGATTCCTCTATCATTCTTTCTACCCACAGGCTAGCTGAAAGGATACAGGGCTACTAGCCTGCAACACCCAGCTTTGCTTCTAACAGAGAAGAATGGGCAGAGATCTGCTGCCACTGCCTCATCCCAACATCTGCTCTGTGAGGCAACCTCCTCACTTGGTCTAATGGTAGGGCCAGCCCTGCTTAGGAAGCATATCCTGCTTGAACTATACAGGCAGAAATTTTTACATTGTGCAAGACTGGAAGGCTGCGGAGACTGTATAAACAAATTATACATACACCCTTGGTATTTGGGGCCACGCAGGGGATGAGGTAGCCTGAAGGGGATTCTTTAGGGAAAGGAGTACATTTTCCAGAGGGAGAACAGATTCACTGGGCATCACACATCCATTTTTTCCCAAACAGAAGGAGTTAGGAAGTTAGGAAGGGGGAGATAAGGTGAACACCAAGCCACTGTGATGGTGCTGGTCATTTGGAAGAACAACAACAGAGAAGAAGCCAAGAAGCAATTACAGAACACACAAAATGTGTGTCATATTCTAACTGGGACATACCAATACAATATTGAGAATGTCTTTTTCCTCGGGAAATTGGCTGGCATTGGTTCATGGGCATTGGTTCACATGCTCATCGGTAAACCACTGAGTATTGCATTGATGAGAGATCAAGAGATGAACATACAATTTATGTGACTACTTTTATTGTGACATGAACTTTAATAGGCAATTAGAGAACAGCTTACTCCAGTTCAAAGTGGACCAAAAAAGTGGAAAATACACACATACACATGAGAGAGAGAGGTTCAGATCCCTACAAGTGTTTTAAAAGTCAAAACTAAAGGAAAAAGGAATGCAATCCCAATTACTGATGCACATAGCTGTCTTTTTCTCATTATTGTGTCAGTGTGCATAAAGAAGCCTTCCACTTTAGTGTTTAAATCTAGTGGTTTTATCAGGAGATACCAAGAGATCTATGCTCTCCAGATCTTCCTCATGATACCCATTTTCTTTGTCAGAGATCTCAAGGTAGCATCTCTTTGTATTCTAATGCATTTCTCCCTAAAACAAGGACACAGAGGAACAATTTTTCAAGACATCAAAAAGTTACTTTTTGGGGAATGACAATTCCCCACAACCAGAATGGCCAATTGCTTTGAAAGTTATTCCAAAAAGTTGAAAGTTTGAAAGTTATTCTATGTTGTACAACCTTTTAGCTCCATCAGTTGCAGTCTTTTTTTCATCTTTACTCATGCATAGTGATTTGGCCTAAATGTTAATCCAAGAAGTTCTGAATGGTAACAACATTACCACTGCTTCTGTTGTGTTTCTTATGTTTGAATCTTGGAACATCTTTTGTTGACCCAGCTTCTACACTGAGAGATTTTAATGTGGCCTAACACAGAGGCTGTTTGCAATGTGTGGATGATCCTTTCAAGATGGATACTGTAATCAAATAGGAAAGATCCACAGAAGTAATAAATGGAATCTGCTAACAAATTGGAGCTGCAGTCCTAGGAAAGGTGTAAGAGTTTCGTAATGTCCATTGGTTACAAATTCCTTGGTTGATAGTAATGTCATTTCTAAAGCAATCTTCAGATACTGGGTCAATGGCTTTTGACGTCTGAAAGGTGTCTCTGGAAGACATGCCCAGTATGCTTTGGATAAAGGTTAGAAAAAGTAATGGAAATATGCCAGGTAGCAGCAATGGAGAAAGTTTTGCACTTGGCTGGGAAAAGGGAACCATGGGGGTTCCAAAAAGATATTAGATGATTCTTGGAGAAATGGCAGCCAAGATGGGAAGATGATGGCGCAGGTGGAACTCCAGTTCAACTCCCCTCTCTCAGCACTCGTCTATTGCCTGTAGGGTCCCCATGATGCAGCTGTTTAGTGGCTCGTGGAGAGCAGAGGGCAGTGGAGAAGCATCTGGCTATGGTCCTATGACAAAGGTATCTTTTAGTACCTCCCGAGAGTCATCCAGAGATCCTGGAGGAAGATATTGTCTTGTACTTCTAGCTTTAGGGATATAGTCAGATGTTTCTCCATTGTCCTCTACTCTGCACCAACCACTAAATGACAGTTTCACAGGGTCATTTAGATTTTGAGTTTTGATGTGAGGGAGGTGGTGAATTCCCCCTCCACAATGACCCAAAGAAGTCTTACACTATGCCTGCATATGCCAGTAACAGAATGCCAGCCAATATCTGTATCTCAGTGGCTGTGAGAGTATGGATATATTTGCCCGCACAAAGATGACATGCAAGTTCCTGAGTTGTTCCATGTATATGCCTAGGTAACTGCATGTTAGAAAACATATTTCCTTTTATGTTTTTGTTTCACCCACTAGCACTGTGGGTTCCAGGTGGAACAAAACATCTCATCTTTGTACTGCACTTTTTTGTATGAAATACTTATCATTGAGATGATATACTGAATCAATTTTATGTATGATTCCATCAAATTCAACCTGTGCTAGATCTGGATAGCCATGTTCCATAGAGTGTAGTCTTTCATTATAACAGCAACAGCAAAATGATTAAGAAAAAAATTGTAGTTACTGATTTTATGAATGTTTTTCCAGAATGCTTTTAGGCAACTCAATTAAGGGAAACAATTCTTTTTCATTTAGCAAATAGGTGGGGTTCTTTCTTTCAGATTTATAATATCTTTGGTAAAAGTCTGAAGTGTGTGTGTGGGTGTTGGTGTGAGACAGAGAGAAAGAGAGAGAAATGTATGCATGAAGACAACTAAATGATCCAGTACTTTGATTTTCAGCTGGAAATGTGATTTCTGATATTTTCACAGTGAATCCAGAGGCAAGACACAATCTTCAGATAAGTCTCCACTAACCAGAAAAGGATCTGAAGGTATCTATATGGGGAAAGAAAAAGCCATATTCTATTTCCCACCTCACTTCACTTAGGGCATAGATCTCTTTCAGTGTGAATACTTGCCAAAGAGGAACTCACATGACAGATAAGATAATAGCATTGTGAACAAGCTGTATTTGTAAATAGCTTCCATGTGTTCTGTTAGCAGGCCTCACTGAAAAGCCTTTGGGCCTTTGACTACACAGATTAGAACAGGGCTGCTGTTGCTGGTAGCTGATTGGAGGAAGCTTGTGCCCTTACCACACTATGGCCCAATAGTGCTTTGTCATGATCCCATCCTGGCAGTGCCATTGCTGGGATGAGATCGGGACCTGAATGCACCCCACTGCATCCCGTCAGCTGCTGGCAGATGGGTAGCAGCAGGGACATTCTTCTCCCTTCCACAGTACAACCCACTTCTTCCTGCACTGTACTCTGGAAGGAAGCTCTTGATAGCACTTCTGTCCTTACCGCATGTCCGCAACCAATGGGATCATTGTAGGAAAGGGGGCCATTATCAGATTTATTCCGGTAATAGTGTATGGTCAAACAGCAGTGGATGGCGAACACAACAGCAGCAGGACTGCAATGATGTCATGAGATGACATGACATCTTGGACATCTTGGACTGGCACCAACGTGTCACCATGTTGGGATGGCAATGTCATGTAAGGGCCACAGTGATAACTACTTCCAGTTTTCATGTGTTTGGACTCTATAATAGCATCTGTGCAACTACTCTTGCCTAACAGACATGTACAAGGGACGTGGTTTGCCAATATAATGTTTGAAAAATTAGTCAATACTTTAAAGGAGGTTGTCATCATTCAAAGATGCAGGAAAGGATGGAGGCTGGCCACACTTAGGTCAATGGAAATCTGGGATAGATTTCTGGCATTATGAATAATCCCGTTACATGCTACATCAGTGTAAATACAGATCACCATCATAATGGACAAACAATATTTGATGGGTTTCTATACTCTGTTTTTTAAAGTGCTTCTCACAAAGGGCTATTTGTTTTTATAGCAGTACAGGCTTAAGTGGTGATCAGACAACCACTTCCTTTAACCTCCTACTTATTTCTTGCCTCCATATCTTGTCTCCAGAATAAAGCTTGGCCCATCTAGCACACACATCATCAAATGCAGAACCTGTCTTCTGTGCATTTGTTGGGAATCTAAAACTGTAATGTTTGTTGAGGTAGCTATAAATTATCTTGTAGTTGTTCACAGCCCAGTATTTCTTCCCTGTAGAGAAAAAGCTATGGAAATAAGAAAATGATTGATAGAATGATAATACATAATACAGTCCCTGTACTGGAGACAAGGCAGGATATAAATTAACAATAATTCACATTTACAAAAGTGATGTGCACAAAGCAGTTGAATATCATATCACCCTCATGATTGTCCTGGGCTAAGGTGGGCTGGGGTTGCTATCATTTTTTGTCAGAGACAATAGCAAAACATCTAGAAAATTCTTCCAAAGAAATTAAGGCCAACAATTAGAGAAAAAAGTGCTTTCGCATTTGCTTCAGAGAGACAGAGTTAAGAGGGCTTCTAACCATTCTGGTGTTTGCATCATGAATACTGTCAATCTTTTGCAATACTAGAAATTATAAGATCAATACATTCCTCATTAATTTTTTTTTCTGAAGAAGAAGAAGAAGTTACTTTTATCCAAGATGACATTTGCTAAACAAAGGGGACGGTACGTCAAAACCTTGCTCAAATAGATATCTTCTGGGGAGGCCCTCCACTCTGTCCCACTACCCTGACTATTCCAGGTTCCAGGATTCCCTTTCTAGAGAGGTTACACTGGCATCGTCCCTGCTGTCGTTTGGTAGGTAGGTGGTTTGAACATTGGGCTATGACCCTGGAGACCAGGGTTTGATTCCCCGCTTGGGCACGGAATCCTCCCTGGATGACCTTGGGCACATCACACGCTCTCAGCCACAGAAAACTCCACAACAGGTTCGTGTTAGAGTCCCCATAAGTCAGAAACAACTTGAAGGCACACAACAACAACAAGATCTTTTTGTTCTAACAGACCTTTGATGGCTGACTGCTGCAAGAGGAGAGAGACTTTCAGAGGCCATTTCTGCACTACACTGTTATAGTGGTATTATTCCACTGTGGAATTCCTGTGGAATTCTGGGGTTTGTAGTTTACTGAGGCCAAAGAGCTCTCTGGCTGAGAATTCTAAATGCCCCTCCTTAAACTGTAGGAAATCTATAGGATGCTGGAAGTGGAATAATAGCACTATAACAGTGTAGTGTGGAAACAGCCAGAATGTGCTGTACTGTTTGTGTATTGTTTTCTTTTTAATGGTTTTGCTTTTAATTCTCTTATTAGTTTAACTAGGGCCCTTTCCGCACCTTACCGTTTTCTGGTGCTGGAGTGTGAGGATTGTGCGAGCAGCCTCCGGCGAGAGGCTCTCGCATCCGGGGTCCTTTGGCTCCACATGAGCTGCTTGCTCACGCAAGAGCCCTGCCTCTTCCTTCTGCAGTGCAGCCTGGGACTTTCCCAGGCTGCGCTGGGGCAGGAAGCGCGATCGGTGTAACTCCAGAGGCTCCTCACACCAGGTGAGTGCATGCGGGGCCTGGGAGCAATGTGGGATCGGACACCATTTTTGGCTTCTAGCCAAAAATGAAAAGGTGCGCAATCGGCGCCTGCCGGCCCCTAGAGCATCACGTGGTTCTGAGTGCATAGTGCAGATCGCTCCTCACAATCGTGCGATGCTCCAGGCCCTCTTTTGCATAGAAAATGCTGTGTGAAAAGGGCCTATGTTTTTTAATTTTTGTATGACATGAATTTTAAAGTTGAATCAGCTTTAACCTTTGTAAGCTGTCTTGAGTACCAGACTGGGGCCCTTTTTGTATGGCATTTGTCATGCGAAAAGGCCTCTGGAGCATCGTGCGATTGTGAGGAGTGTTTCAGATGACGTTCTTGCAATCACGTGATGCTGCTGGGGCCAGCAGGTGCCAATCGTGCACTATATCATTTTCGACTTTTCACTGAAAATGGTGCGCAATCGCACATCACTCTGGGGTCCCACATGCACTTACTGTACGCGTGGAGCCTCTGGAGCCGTGGCCCTCACGCTTCGTCCCCCAGCACAGCCTGGGAAAATACCCAGCTGCACTGCAGAAGGAAGAGGTGGAGCCCTCATGTTGCCTGCTGGCCAGCAGGCAGCTCCTGCAGAGCCGGAGGAGAGGGGACGCGAGAGCCTCACAGAAGAGGCTGCTCACGTGATCCCTGTGTGACCTCGCTGGACGCAGGTAAGCTGCAGAAAGGGCCTGGGAAGAAGGTGGGATATAAATAAATATAATAATAATAGCATTCTGCTTGGAAGATAATATTTGCAAAGGGCTTACATGAATGCAAATTTGAACAGAGTAGTTTTGTAGTGTCCATATTCATCTACTGGTTGCTGTGACATAATACTGTATGGGTGTTGTGTAGTTTTCATAGAATCATAGAATCATAGAAATGTAGAGTTGGAAGAGACCACACGGGCCATCCAGTCCAACCCCCTGCCATACAGGAACACTCTCAAAGCACTCCCGACAGATGGCCATCCAGCCTCTGCTTAAAAACCTCCAAAGAAGGAGACTCCACCACACTCCGAGGCAGCAGATTCCACTGCCGGACAGCCCTGACTGTCAGGAAGTTCTTCCTGAGGTTCAGGTGGAATCTCCTTTCCTGCAGCTTGAATCCATTGCTCCTTGTCCTGGTCTCTGGAGCGGCAGAAAACAAGCCCTCTCCCTCCTCTACATGGCATCCCTTCAAATATTTAAACAGAGCTATCATGTCCCCTCTTAACCTTCTCTTCTGCAGACTAAACATACCCAGCTCTCTAAGTCTATCCTCATAGGGCTTGGCTTCCAGGCCCTTCACCATTTTGGTCGCCCTCCTCTGGACCTGCTCTAGCTTGACCATGTCCTTCTTGAATTGGGGTGCCCAGAACTGGACACAGTATTCAAGATGAGGTCTAACCAAAGCAGAGTAGAGTGGTACCAGTACCTCCCTCGATCTAGACACCATACTCCTATTGATGCAGCCGAGAATTGCATTGGCTTTCTTGGCTGCCGCATCACATTGCTGACTCATGTTCAGCTTGTGGTCTATTAAGACTCCTAGATCCCTTTCACACGTACTGCCATCCAGCCACGTGTCCCCCATCCTATATTTCAGCATTCCATTTTTTCTACCTAAGTGTAGGACCTTACACTTCTCTCTGTTGAATTTCATTTTGTTAGCCTTGGCCCAGCTCTCCAATCTGTCCAGGTCATTTTGAATTTTGATCCTGTCCTCTGGCGTATTAGCAACCCCTCCCAATTTGGTGTCATCTGCAAATTTGATGAGCATGCCCTCTATTCCTTCATCCAAGTCATTGATGAAAATATTGAACAGCACTGGGCCCAGGACAGAACCCTGTGGCACCCCGCTAGTCACTTTTCTCCAGGATGAAAAGCAGCCATTGGTGAGCACCCTTTGGGAACGGTCAGTCAACCAGTTACAGATCCACCTGACAGTAGCTCTGTCCAGCCCACATTTTACTAGCTTCTTTGCAAGAATGTATTCTTTGTGTATTCAGAGACTGGCTAGGAAGTGCTGGAGCACAATAGAAGAGCTTGGTGTGTATCAGAGGTGCCCTATACACAGCAGAAGTGCCTGACATGCATTGGGGCGCTCATGTCAGTGTGCACCTTTGCAATTCACTAATTGAGTCTCCTTGCATTTCAGCAGTGTAGCTACAGTTTTGTAAAGTTATGAAATATAGGCCATTTCGGCACTAGACTGTTATAATGCTATTATTCCACTTTCAACATCCTATGGAATCCTGGGGTTTGCAGTTTAGCGAGGGAAATAATAGCACTATAACAGTCTAGTGCCGAAATGCCCATAGATTTTTACCTATGAATAACTTTCCTGGGATTGCATACCAATGGTCACCAAACCTAAAGGCATACAAACACATCATGCAGACACTCTCCTCCTTTAATATGTATGCCAGCCATTCAGTCTTGACCAAGGCCATCCAGTGGAGCCAAGGGGAACCTCTAGCTGGGTCATTTGCTTTGTGTATTTGTGTGTGTTTGTGTGAATTGGGGTGGTGGCGCAATTTGGGAATTTTTCACAGCACATGTAGAGAAAGGAGTTCACCCTTTCATCCCCAACTGTACTCTCCAGTGTTGTTTCCTGTGCACTGCTGTTAGGCTTGGAAAATAAAAAAAGTATCCCATTGAATCCAGTGAGAGTCTGACTACTGAGGGAGAAAGGAGAGGCTCCATGGACCACTGTAATAATGTCACGCAACCCTAAAGATTCACTTACTGCTACAAATGCTGAAACCCTCATCATAAGCTCTCTTCTGGGCCAACCAGTCTTTCTAAATCAGATGTTGGTAGTTAAAGCAGGGAGGGACTTTTGATTTGCTCAAGGTATTCTACTATGTTGTGGGAGCTGGTTTTAATCCCCTTCATTTCCATCCTCCATTGAATTCTCGTGTTGCTGCTTTTGTCCTGCTTTCAATATAAAATAGTGATTTTGCACACCAGCTTTTCTTTTCTTTTGCAACCCCCACACTGTGTGCCACCCTGATATTTCTTCTAAAGGGCAACCTTTAAATCTTATATAAAATGAAATATCATTTTCCTCAGAATGAAGAAACTACTATGGAACATGCTCGGTGTTTTCCTAGGCTTTGGGGTTAATAACATCTAATCTCTTCTAAGTTGATAGAGTATTTGTTAACAGCAATAGAAGTCATTGTCGAACATAAGGAAGTCAACTGAGACCTGAAACCTTCCTCTAGTGTGTACTTGAGGCAGAGAAAGGTGTGACCTCCTGATACTCTCCCCGCATGGTCATTTTCAGTGACTCATGACTGGGTTTTCCACAGCTGATTAAAAATAATAACCTAGGCATGAATAAACACATACACTCAACTTTTGAACTACTGTGCTTTCTTTTTTTGGATGCCCAGCTTTTTGTTTCATCTTTGTATCTGTAGCATATTTTCCAGTTTTCAGCATTATCTAATTACTATCATCTATTATTTGGGCATCAGTTAGAATCAGAATCACAGAATCATAGAGTCGGCAGAGACCATAACAGCCATCAAGTCCAACTCCCTGCCATGCAGGAACACACACTCAAAGCACCCCCATAGTCATCCAACCTATCTTTAAAAACCTCCAAAAAAGGTGACTCCATCACACTCCGAGGCAGTGCATTCCACTGTCAAATTGCTCTTACCATCAGGAAGTTCTTACTAATGTTTAGAAGGAATTTCTTTTCCTGAAGTTTGAGTCCATTGCTCTGTGTCCTAGTCTCTGGAGCAGCAGAAAACAAGCTTGCTTCATCTTCAACATGACATCCTTTCAGGTATTTAAACATGGCTATCATGTCACCTCTTAACCTTCTTTTCATCAGGCTAAACATACCTAGCTCCCTAAGCCGTTCCTCATAAGGCATGGTTTCTAGACCCTTCACCATTTCGGTCACCCTCCTCTGGACTTAAAACACATTTCCTGATTCAGAGAAAACATGTAAGAAACAAGCATAGAATTATTCAACTGTTATAACTGCATTAACCCTCACTGTTCCATCCAGGATTATGTCTAAGGACTAGATCATCAAATCATAGAGAGAGAGGAAAGCCAAGGCCATCTAGTCCAAATCTGTACCGGTACAGGTATCCATCCTTGCTAAACCATCTTTGAGTGATGACCATCTAACGGCTGTTTTAAAAACTCCAATGACAGAAAGTCCACCATCTTCAGTGTGGTCTATTTCATCATTGAACTGTCAGGAAGTTTTTCCAATGTTTAGTTGGAATATCTTTTCTTGTAATCTGATTTTATTACTTTGGTTCCTATTCTTCAAAGCAGCAGAAAAAAGCTCACTCCACGTTCCTTTGTATCTGACGTTCCTAAGAGCTGCTCTGTTTTCTTCCTGTCGTACAACAACTGGTAAGAGCTTGGAGATATTCCTTCTGGGGATTACAACTTCCAGAATTTGGCCATATTGATTGTGGGTATTGTAATCCAATAAACTCATTTTTCTAAGATCTGCAGGGGATGGCTATTGCATAGCTGACTGCTGTAGGAAGCAGGAAGATCTTTGGATCCGTTCATACCACAGAGTTTTAGCACCCTATTTCTGTTTTCACTGTCAGGATTCCATCTTGTGTAGGTCTGGGACTTGTAGTTTAATGAGGCACTGGAGCACTCTGGCTGAGAATTCTAAATGCCCCTCTAGACTGCCAGTCCCAGGGTTCCATTGTATGAAACCATGTCAGTTAAAATAGAATAATAGAGCTAAAGTTGTGTGGTGTGAATGGGCCCCAGGATAGATGGAAACGGGAGGGAGAATTCTGAAGTTGAATCTCCCCCTCCTTTCTCCATCTTGGAGAGGTGATTCAATCTATCCTAGGGACCATAGGATTGCAACTTTGCTCATTATTATGTATTTTATATTTAACTATTTTTAATGGATTTTCATATGTTATCAAGAAAAGGGTTTTTAAGAGAAATGTATTAAAGCATAAACAACAATACTCTTCTGATCAAAGGGTAGGTCATTTTGTCGTTGCAACAAAGAACAAATAAGAGTCTTGTGGTCTCTTAAAAACTAATTTAACATTTTATTTGGCCTAAGTTTTCATAGACTGCAGGAGTGTTTCATGGTGTGTTTGACTAATGAAGTGGGCTGCTGTCTATAAAAACTTATGTCAACTAAAATGCATTACTCTTTAAGCTTTAAAGTTTAAGGTGCCATATGAAAGTTGGTTATTTTTACTAGAAACCTTTGTATGTCTGGAAAGAAGAGACTTTTAAAAAAAACAAAACCCTTTTCAAACACAAAGGGAAAAGAACTTGGATTGTAAGGTGAACTGGTTACAAATGATGGTGTATTACAAAATTATAACATTCTTAATGTAGCGTTTCCAGTGTTCACTTAATTCTAAAATCTAAACAAAGTATTTCTTTTTTTTAGAAGGTGAACTTTTTTAAGCACAAGACATGATGTCTATTTTCTGACTTGAACAACTGAACATCATTTTGTACCCATAAAAAGAGAAATGATAAGAAAGAAACCTTTAAATTGACAGCTAATATCAGATTTTTAGTCGGGTTTTTATCATTCTCTTGGCATTCCCCTTGAAGTCTTAATGTGGCCCGGAACAATGTGTGTAGGATTAGTGTTTATTATCACCCACCTATTTCAGTCTGAGTTTGATGCCAAAATATGAATCATATTATGTTTTGTTTATCAGTCACTATACATCATTTTTGTGGCGTAACAACAACTTTGGAGAGACTTTGGTAACATTTTTGAGTTCAATGAATAAATCTACATTTCAAAGCTGGCCGTATTCTCATTCCAAGGATTATCATTCAACACACAGCCTTCATGTCTTCTTCAGGGTTCTAGTCTATCCGTTGTATGAAAGATAAATGCACTTGTCCTGGCAATGGTGCCAGCAATTTCTGCTGCCAAGACCCAAGGTGATGGATAAAATATCCAGCCACTGAGCTCCTTCATTGCCAGCACAGCACCACCCTTGTAATACCCCATGGTCCCTCCCCCAGTTTTGTGGCTTGTCCTGCCCTGTTTTAATAGCTCTTTAGATTTGCTGGGAAATTGTAATTGTCCACTAATATCCATTACCAAAGTCATAGGCTTTGAGTACTTCACTCTTAAAAGTCTGGGCCTGAAAGAACATGTATTTAACCGTGGTAGTGCTTAATATGAGTTGGGAATTCTTTTCTCCAAGAAGCTCCTCACTTTTAACAATAGATGTAAAGCAGATGCAACATGCTCCTCTTTGTTATGGAAATCAACTACTCTACTGAATTTGGCTGGTGCAAACAGGAGAGACTTCTGCATCCATTCATTTTGAGAGACTTCAAAATTTGCAAATTTCTTCATATATGGGAAAGGCAGACATTGGGGTTCTAAAAATCTGAATATGGGAGAAAGCAAAACAGAGATGTTCCCATTGACAGAGGTGTTACTAGCAAAGATGGCAGCCCCCTCTTTTTTTTTTTTTTGGTCTTAATGCTAATTGCTGGACCAGGGATAATTTAGTAAGATTGCAGCTTAGATAGGAAGGCTTATGTTTCTCTTTCATGTGCGGTATGGGACCAACGGAGAGCAAGCATGATGACAGGTTTGAGCATTGGACTACAAACCTGGAGACCAGGGTTTTATTCCCCATTTGGCCATGGAAACCCAGTGAGTGACCTTGGGCGCATCACACACTCTCAGCCTCCAGAAAACCCCATGGTAGGTTCATTTCAGGGTCACTGAAAGTTGGGAACAATTTGAAGGCACACTATAACAACAGCAGCAGCAATGGGACTAATGGCTTTTGTCTTACACTCCCTGTCTGATGTTTAGTGTTTAAAAAGCCAACATGACTACTATTAATTTTCTTAGCATCACATGTAAGTTGGCCCTCTATGCACCATCATACGAGTGATGAAGGCAAATGTTATGCCAGAGAATGTTAGGAAAAGTCTGAAAATAACATGGGCAGTGGATATCTGTATAAAAGTCTATCATGTGGGTGCATGTGGAATACAGTGCGTAATTCTGGTCACTCTATCTCAGAAAGGACACAGTATCCAATTTATTTTCAAAACTGTTGAGGTTCATTGCTCTCATAATTGATCCAGACCAGGCAGACTGTGGTATCTGGATAAAATCTCAAGAAAAACAGCAGAGCTTGTAATATCTGTTTGTCGTTCTAAATGTAAACAAGATTTATTGTTTTTACCATAGTTCATGGCACTTTGCATCAATTTATTTCGAGATTTTTGTTATTATCCTAACTAAACCCATAAAAACAACTCAAGATCTCTTGAGGAAAGACGCTTTCACAGGTTAAATAGTTATTTTTTACTATGAGTGTGAGGAGCTGACAAAAACTATGGCACTACTGTTAGACTACAAATAATCTCTAGTAGTATTTTACTTCATGAATTAAATAGTGATGAAATCTAACCTCACTATATTTATTAGCTGTATTTATATCCCAGTTTTCCTTCTAGGGGGACACAAGGCAATGGATGTACTTCTTCTCCTCCCAACTTTGTCTTTACAATGACTCTCTAAGGCAATTTTGAAAGAAACAGCCATGCTTGTCTGTTGTAGCAGAAAGATGAGTAGAAAGTGATGAACCCAGCAGCACCGTTAAGACTAATACAGCTGGCCCTCCACATTTGCTAGGGTTAGGTGGAAAATTCCCAAAAGTGAAAAATTCGCAAATATCAAAATTTGTGTGTCTCTGAGAAGGGGGCTGAGAAACAGGTGGGGAGAATGGGCTCCCAGGGTCTAAACCAGGTCAGGGAAAAGAGACGGTTGGCATGGTTGTCCTGTACTTCCTCTCTCTTGCCCATCTCCTTCCTTGGCGGTATGGAGGGCTTTGAGAGAGGGCTCGTGTGCTGAGAAATCAGGCTTTGACCTATCCTTAGCATGTCAGGCAGTGGCTGATGGAGGAGGAGGAGGAGGAGGACCAGAAGTGGGTTTTTAAAGAGCTGCATGGCCCGACTGGAACCTCCAAGAGAAAAGGGCCCTTTCCGCACCTTACCTGTTCGCGGAGGTGGGGGGCGGTGCTTGCGTGAGCAGCCTCCTCTGCGAAGCGCTCACTTCCCTGCTCCTTCGTCGCCGCAGCTGGCTTGCCGGTCGCGCCCCCGCCCCGTCCCCGCCCTGTCCCTGCCCCTTCCTTCCGTGGTGCAGCCTGGGAGCTGTAGGCTACGCTGGGGCAGGAGACGTGACCGGCCTGGCTCCAGAGGCTCCGCAGGGCAGGTAAGTGCGCGTGGGGCCTCGGAGCGACGCGCGACCACGCAGCATTTTCGGCTTTAAGCCTTAGGCTCTTGAGCGTCGTGTAAATGTGAATGCGTCGTGTGGACTGCTCCTCACATTTACGCGACGCTCAAGAGGCCCTTTTGCTTAAAAAACGCCATGCGAAAAGGGCCAAGGTTTCCCAGAAAAAGAAGCACCTGAGGTGGGGGGCAGGGGTTGGAGAAACACGCAAATATTCAAATCCGTGAATGTCAAACCTGCAAATGTGGAGGGCTGACTGTACATCTATTTTAGCATGAGCTTTCATAGATATCAAACCACCAGTTACTCTAAGAGGTGGAGGATGTTGGAGTTCACTCACAATGCCAGCGTCTCTTTAGAATTTGGGGGAATTATAGCTCAAAGGAGGCCTGCAAGAGGAGGGTTATGTCAGGGTCTTTTCACCTACGTATATCAGTACTAATTGTTAAAAATTAAAGTGTTTGTTTTTTTTTTTGCTAGACAAACATAACAACTTGACCTGGTAACACACTTTCTGTTCAGCATGCCTTTGATCATCTTTTCAGCCATAAATATGTCCAGTTATGAAAACAGCACACCCTCCAGAAGTGGGGGTGTAGGGTACGGTATCACCACTTCTCCAGACACCCTGGCAGAGTGATATTAACACCAAAGATATTTGAGCAGTTGTGGGAACAGGACAGAATGTCATAGGATGCAGAGAGGTGCAAATAGTGATTCTGGCTGTGACTCTTCAAAGACTCATGTGAGGTGATACAGGGTCTTTAAAACTGCTGGTAATGCAATATTCTTTAAAGTGGTTGGTTAGTATTCATAAGCAAAAGCAATAAATCTGTGACTAAGTCAGTCACCTTGGGGTCAAAACCTTCTCTGAGGAGATTCCTTTCGTTAAATGTGTAAGCTGTAAGGACTTGTGTATAAAATACTAATACATGGGGTTTGTGGTTTGGAGAGGCACTAGAGCTGGTAAAGCACTCAAGCTCTTAGTCTGCAAATTCCCAATGCATATCTCTAAACTGCTAATCCCAGGATTCCACAGGATGCTGCCATGGCAGTCGAAATGAAATATAGTACTATAATTACATAGTATGATAGTGTCCAGTGAGTTTCATAGCACAGGAGGAATTTGAACTCAGATCCCCAAGTCCAGTTCAACACACAAACCACTACCTTATCCTGGCCGTAGAAGTAAATCTCGAGATTTTTGTTTCTATTTCAAATTGTCATTTTGAGAAAGAAGATCACAGCAGGCAGTGTTTGTATCAATTAATATTTATCCCACTCTCTTATTCTTCTCTGTAGGTTTGTGACTACAGCTGATACTTGCTGAGATGTTCAACATCCTTCTCTGTCCCACTGGAAAATGGAGGATGGTTTTGGCCACCAAATCTAACCGCACTTCCCTGAAGTAAGCCCTGTTAAATTAAATCAACAAGAGTTCACATAAATATGTAATTAAAGGTCATAGTTAGAAAGCCCAGCCAACGCTTTCCCACAGTAATTGAACTTCATTCAGTGTCATTTGTGGGTGTTTGGATGCTGCTAGAACTTGAGATGGTTTTTTAAAATTATAAGTTTTTAAATTATGAACTGATTGTTTTTAATACATATGCATTTTTAACTGATGCTATACGCCTTTCACTGATAATGTATTTTAATTGCTGTTCACGTTTTTAACTGTGTCATGTGTCTATTTGGTACTGTATTTTAATACGTTGTTTCCCACCTTGATCCATAGGGAGAGGCAAATAAGAAATAAATATTGTTGTTGCTGTTCAGAAAATGGCTCAATACGTAACAGCAATTCTGGTCTTAAACATAAAAGTATACAGGATAGATAGTCCTCACAGCCACATAACAGTGTTGATTTACCTGGGAGTAAGGTCCATTGAATGTGGTGAGGCTTGTTTCAGAGTAAACACATGCTATATAGGTATATAGGATTGCTATATACATGCTATATTGGTGTATAAGGTTGATACATACCTCTAGCAGAGCCAATGTCATGTATTGATCTGAATTTTGCACTAAATTTCCAAGAGACTAGAGTTCAAATCCCCCCCAGTCAGCCATGGAAGCCTACTAGGTGATCTCAGGCAAGTCATACTCTCTCAGCCTCAGAAGGCCGCAATGGAAAAACCCCTCTGAACAAACTTTGCCATGATATGTTCACCTTGGGTCATCATAAATGACAAACAACTTCAAGGAAAGCAGCAGCAACAAATATCTCTAGCAGAAATTCATTTTACCTGCATCTAAATCCATGTTAGTTGGTACTTGCACATCACCAAAAAAAGGAAAATGACCCTGCCCCCCCAAAAGTATACAGATTTGATTAAACTTTTCCCTTTTTCTCTGTGAATTTATATCCTTATGCCCTTTATATGAATATCCTAAATTATATACCAATATATATTTGTATATATGGTGCTCATTTTCATAAAAGGTAAAACTGGTGAGATTAATGTTACAAAGTAATGAACAACCAGGCAAATTAGGACCAAGCCTGTCTGGTGCCTAACTCATATAGGATGCAGGCCAAATCATTAAAACTTTCTTTTACAGTCAAACCATAACAGCACGTTACCTTATCGTGGAGGTGGGGGGTGCCGTTCGCGGAAGCAGGCTCTTGCGTGAGGCACTCTCTTTGCTGCTCCTTCATCCCGCAGCTGGCTTCCTGGTTGCGCGACCATCGCGCGAGCGCCCTGCCCCTTCCTTCCGCAGTGCAGCCTGGGAGCTGTAGGCGCGCCTGGGACGACGTACCTCAGGGCAGGTAAGTGCCCGTGGGCCCCAGGAGCCTTGCGCTACTGCGCAGCATTTTCAGCTTGAAGCCGAAAATAAAAAAATGCTTGCGCGGTTCGCATTAGGCTCGTGAGCGTCGCGTTAATGGGAGTGCGTCGTACAGATCACCGCTCCCTTTTATGCAACGCTCAAGGGGCCCGCTTGCAAAAGAAACTGCGTGCGAAAAGGGCCTAGGATAGCTAGGTTTAGAATGGTATACCCTAAAGGTACCAGATCCCATCTGACCTTGGAAGCTAAGCAGAGTCAGCTGTGGTTAGTACTTGAATGGAATACTACCCATGCTTTGGCTATAGTATATCTGTCACCCCACTGATCACCAGGGTTGATTTGGCTGATCTGGCTGGCTAGGCGGGTGTCCCCTTCCTGCCACTCTGCTCCATGTACATCCCTTACTGAGGCTCTGTGCTCCATGAAAGGGGATGACCATCCTCAATAGAAGCAGAAGTATAGTTCAGAGGAAGGAACTGGCAAAACCACCTCTGAGTACTCCTTGCCTAAGAAAACCCTATGAAATTCATGGGGTTGCTGTAAATCAACAGACTTTAAGGCACATATACACATGGATATGTATGGATACAAATTTAGAAAGAATTTCTACACTTTAAATCATGGGTGGACAACTGTGAGGGGTTGCAAAGCTATATTGCCTCCCCGCAGCCAAGGGAACCTGAAGGTCTACCTCTGCTCCTATTTTTTTAAAAACTTGGGGGTAAAAATAAAAAATGTCTCTCAAACCTTTTAGGGATGCTTTTTTAAAGACAGAAAATAAACTAGAAATGTGATTTTGGGGGGAAAGTACCAAAATCACTCCTGATATGTCTGCTTTGCATCCTGATTTTTGAGAGATAAGGAACTGTGCTGAAACAGCCCCACAATATCCAAAAAGCAATCAAAACATATGAAAAAGATATATAATATTTCAATATTGGAAGTACAGCTAGGTAGTTTAACCCAGGGTTCCCATCCACTGCTGGTTATCCTTCCCACCATCAGCAATGTACAGCAGGAATTATTCTGATGTGAAGCTGGACACATTTTGTACAGTAGAAAAATAAAATTTGTGGTAAGAAATATGTTTTTGTACAGTTTGTATTACAAGCTGTAATCTGGAGAAGGACTATTTCTTAAAAGGAAAAGAAAAAAAGGAAAAAAATAAAGGAATAGAAAATTGAAATGACTGCCATTACTTGGCAAAATTTATAATTGTATATTGATAAATATATCATTGGGACTAACCACCTGACTGTTCCATTTGTGACCAAGGAGGATACATGTATGGAAATATGTCTAACTACTTTGCGTCCAACTGTATTGCTGACTTTCTCCATTACATAAATGTTGTTAATTCTGATTTAGCTCACAGCACCGTCACACATCAGAGATAGCATCACTGTATGCTGTAGTAAGTGTCTCAGTGAGGCTGCCTTTATTACTTTCTACAATACACCACGTGCTTGTGCACAATGGTGGATCTGGGTGAAGCGTCTCCTTGGTATTGGCCTTCTGGCTTCTTGTGAAGTAGGGAAAAAGCTTGGAATAAACTCCAAGGTTAATTAGGGTTGCCGACTTAAAAGTGGAGAGGGAACACGTACCGTTAATAGTTGTGTAGAAGAGGGAATTTTAGCAGGCGCAATGTGCCATGCAACCAGGTAACAAGCAACATCTACTGAAATTCCCTCTTCTACACAACCATTAAAGGAACAGAAGCTCACTTCAGTTTTCACTCTGACAACCATAGGTAAGGTTAATCCTCTCACCTCCAAAAAACTTGCACAGCCAGGCAGAAGAAGACTGGAACAGGAACATAGTCTGCTTTCTGGATTTTGCCCTTCTCGCGCTTGTGAACACTCACAAAATTCTTACTTTTTAAAAAGAAATTACTGCCAAATCCAGAGATTTGGGGAAAGGACAATAAGGGTTACTGAAAATACTTACGGAAGTTCCTGCCAATGACACATCAAGTTTTAAAACCATCATCAGCTCTCAAATGGTAGAGGACTTTATTCAGCATTTTCTCTCTCCATCGCCAGTATTTTCCCACAAGAAAATGAGGGCACTCACTGAGTTTCCTTAGGTCATATCCCAGGGAAAACAAACTAATTAAAATAGCCTGTTAACTTCTCATTTGTGGGAAAGTGGGAACCTGATTTTGGACTAGTTTTAAGCTTGGACACAAGTCTGATTCTTGGACTCACCAAATCAAGAGTTGCCAACCTTCCAAAAATTTGCACATAGCAAATCCCAGAAGCTCTAATGAAGATTGCATGTAGAAATGCTAGATATTTTTATCTGTAAAGATTAAATATAGCAGGGTAGTGTGAGGGTATAGTGAACAAAACTGCTGCCAAGTCAGATGGGTTTTAGGGTTCTTGTTGGCATTGCATCCCAATGTTAACATCTGTGCATTGGTCATGTCTGAACACCACAAATTGCTTTATTTGAGTCTTCCCTCAAGAACCCTTGGGAATCCATCTTTTGCAGACCTGTTCTGGGTTGGGGTGTCCTCTCTGACCTAGGGACTCTCTTTAGCCAGCCAAAGAGAACTTCAGTGTCACCTATCAAATAGTGTAGGTAGAATTAGTTGATTAGGGGCCCAGTTCTATTGTTTGCTGAAAGTGGATGCTGGATCCCATCAGCTGAAAGACTAGAATGCTTTCTCTGTTGCAGACCATTGGCTGCATTATTTTTTAGTGAAAAAAGTTTATCTTACAACAGGGCTGTGTATCAGTTTTTGGTACTCAGTGAAGCTTTTGAGAAGCCTTTGATTACAGCCGGTTCCAGTTCAGAAAAGAGAAAGACCAAGGAGAAAATCAGAAGAAGGCACACATTTATAAGTGTGGTAAGATGTGACCATTTAGGTCTCAGTGGTGATCCTTTTCTCACCCAACCGCCACCAGAAAGATTACTGAGAAATGATCATTCTTGACTGGTTGAATGGGATGAGAACTGATTATCAGATAAGGGAAGTTAAAAAAAAATGGACCTGTCCTTTTCTGGCTATTACACAGTACGTGTATCATTTCATAGCTGTTTAAATAGAGTTCTACAAGTATAACTGTTCCACAAGTGTATGCATACTCTTGGATATTGCATAAATATGTTACAGTACCTTTGATGCACCACTTGACTCACAGGGATTTTAGCCAGTTTGTATTCCTTGCTGTACAAGAAGCCACTGAGCAAGCATATTCTCAGATAATCAATTGGCTGTACAGTGCTGGTCTTCAGCAAAAAGGTGGGGTAGCACAACCACCGCTAAACTATGTAAGTATAGATTTACACTATGTACATGTACCTCTCCCTTGGATTCTGTGGGACCAATTACAAATGAATATAGCAAACACAATCAATTTTAAACTCCAATTCTTTTAAAACAACAGCAACATAGCAGATTGTATATTAAACTGAACACATAAGCCAATGCTTCATTGTAGGACTCTTCTGCATATGCTGCTTGAGAATTTTGCAACTCCAAACCTTAAAGCCCTTGCTGCTGCTGCTGCTGTTGTGGTGTTCTTTCCAATTATTTGAAGATTTATGGTAACCCTAAGGTGACCTTATCACAGGTTTTCTTGCCACGATTTATTCAGAGGAGATTTGCCTTTTTCTAAGGTTGGGAGAGTGTGAGTTGCCAAAGTCATCCAGGACATTTCCATCCCTTGGTACGAATCTGAACCCTAGTCTCCTGGAGTCCTAGTTCAACACTTAAGCCACTAATTCATTCAGGTTCTCTTAAATCCCTTATTTAAGGTACAAAAGACTAATCCTTATCCCTGGAACTTCAGCTCCAATCCTCTCCAGCTCTCCCTCTTTTTCTGAACTGAACTAGTTAAATACAGCCCCTTCTTCATGATTTACCCCCACACTGAGCCAAATCAATAATTCACACAGGTTATACAAATGTAGCATAAGATCTTGGCCAGGGTGTCTCTGAGCTTGTTAAGAGAGCTAACTGATGCTATCCAGACAAGCTCAATAAAATATTTTAATTTCTCTATAAGAACCAGAATAATTGCCTTGGTGAGGGAGGGAACTCTCACTTTTTTATTTTCTTCATATTTGTTTGAACTTCAGCTTGTTCTTTCCACCCTGAATACTCTCTCTCTCTCTATATGTGTGTGTGTGTGTGTGTGTTAATTTGAAGAAATTCTTCCGTAACAAAGTGTCATGAGATTTTCCTGCACTGACACAACAGGGACAGAGTCCGATCAAGCTGTATTTGCCTACCGTACAGGATCCATAAAATCATGAGGAGCCAAAAAAGAGAGAAAAAAAAGAGATGGCAACTTTACTTTAGTACCAATTTGGATGAAAACACAGGGATTAAAAGCCAGAATTTTAAGAATTTAATGTGCAAAGTCTTGGGCCTACCTTGGCAAATCTGTTAGTTCTGGTTTTCTGTTTAACTTTTCAGCTGTAAGAAAAAAAATCACTATTTCCCTGTGATCGCTAGCTTTGTGTTATATTCATGACAGTCTTTATCTCCTTCTCTCTGCCCACCTCCCTTAAATAGCTCACATCCATACCCTCTAACATTTCACAGATGAAAATCAGGACGTACAAGTCCAAGCAACATCAGAGTATGATCAAGATGGCAAAAGTTATTCATGAGGAAGAACGTATAAAGTAGGAGAGGCAGCCACAGTTTGCTTTTGCCTGAGCCTACTGGGAAGGGCAAGACTCTGCTTTCTCTTATCTTCTCCCTCCTGCTGAGTTAATTGAGTACAAACTACTTTTGCATTTTGAAGCAATTAAAATAAACTGAGGACAAAGGGGAAAGTGAGAGGAAGCAAGAAAAACTGGGACATTTTAAAAGCTGCTAAAATTGGACTTACATTCTTTAAATCCCTGCCTAATTGGGACAGTTGGAAAGTATACATAAAGATTTAAGTTAATACATTGGGTTTCTCCATATATTAATTCATTTATCCAAGTTTCTTTCCAATTCATATATGAAAAAAAATGTGAATTTTGGTAGATCAATAGAAAAAAGTGAACTGAAACATAATTCTTCTCACCCATTCTGTCTCATGTGCCAACCTTCACCCCTGCATTACCAGTTTGCCATCTCTGGACTGTGGGTGGCATAGTGGGAAGAATCATTCCTTCCCAGCAGAGGTGACTTCTTCAGGTTGTAGGACGTAGGCTGTATGCCAAGAAGCATACCAGAGGGCCGTTTTTCACAACAGCTTCTGCAATAACAGTAGCCAAGCAGACTAGGATTGTCAGAGGAGCAAGGTCAAGCTCTGAAGAAGAAAGTGAATGCCAAGCCTCAGCTATTTTAATTTCTCCCAAAGGGCTGCCTTGTGGACCAATGGTTTGTCTTCAATTGCACCACAGACTTTAAATAGATTGTCTACTTAACCTGTCTCCTTACTAAATAACCTGTCTCTTGCTGTTAATTACGAGCCTCTCTTACCACTTACAAACTGAAGACAGGGCAACTCTTTTTTCTGTCTTGTGTCCTTTCAGCTGTCATCTATTTATCTATTATCTAATTTTCTATCATTAAGAAGGACTTAAAGTATTCATATTTTAACATGGTAGTTTAATTGTTTTTACACTCACTAGGTGTTAATTCATGTCCTTTGTTTTAATTCATATTGTGAGCTGTCTTGGGTCCTGTCTTGGAGAAAGGTGGGATATAAATTAAATGCATCTGTACATAAAGAGTTTCTGTTCTAAGGGGCAGATGCAATAGCATATAATAGCATATAATGTCAGTGGGTCTATCAGGGTAGGACTTTGAGATGAAAGTTCAAGGCCCCACTCTGCAGAATGATCCTAAAGACAACAGGGCTGGATTGCCATGTTTTGGAGTAAGTGATATCATGCACATTAATATATACCCTACAACTATCCTAATTTGGCAGGGCTAGTCCTGATTAACCCTTTGTCATCTTTTTCAGCTTTTAAAATGTCCCCGTTTCTTTCTTCTCTTCCCAGTTTCCCCCAGCTTACTGCAATTGATGGAGTCTGAAGTCTAAAATTAGTAGTAGGTTAATGGAAAGCATTAGGAGGCAGAAATGCTAAAGACTGTTGTACATGAGAGAAAACCACACTAAAGCAAGACTATTGTCTGCTAACACAATCTAGTGGACAATTCTTGATATACAAGCACAAAATGGAAAAACCTCCAGATCTGGGGATGGGGAGGAAGGGAAGAAAAATAGAATCTTTCATTCTTTCTTGTACCCAGAAAGTCTCGCTGTCTACCTAAGCCTCTGAACAACATGGCAAGGAGAAGTAGGTGATGACTGCCTTAACAATTGCACTGGAGTTCCAAAGTGTAAATATCAGTTGACATGTTACAGCAACTCTTAAGAGCTTTCTCTTGCTTTTTTTCTTCTAACCTGGAGCAAATGCGCAAGAACATGTCTTTCTCTGTGTACAAAAGAAAAAATACCATCTGGGAGTCAGCTGCTACCAAGTAGAATCTTGTCAGCCTGGCTGCACTTTCAGTTGGCAGGCATCTGTCTTTTGAATGAAGAAAGACTGGAATCTTTCGTGTATACTGGAAATTCCCAGCAGGGAATATTTTCTGACATTGCAATTTTTTTTTCTTTTTTGCCAGACATGGGAAATAACATAAACTCATGCAGAAACCTCTCCTGAACACTTTTTTTCTGCATGGCTGGATTGTCTTCCATCCCTGCTGACCTCAGAGTTAGTGTCCCATTCATGTTTTGGAGACATTATTGGGAAAACATCATGTTATGCCTCCAGAGGAAAATCAGAACTGGTCAAAAACCACAGAAAGTAAACAGTATCATTTGAATACCACACAAGGCATGCTGAACACCACTTGGAGTATACATTTCTGTGTAAGTAAAAGGAAATGGGTTTGCACAGGTCAGAAGGATTGTGAGCTCTTAAAAGAGGGAAAAAGCAGACTAAAGAGAACTAAATATGCCAAAAGGTACAGGCACAAATAAACCATGTGTAGCACTCAGGATCCAAACAAACATGAGATGTCCACCTTTAACATGATATCTCATTTGTTTGTAATTCATCTCCTGTGATGACTTGTGTCACCTTTCTCTCCTTCTGTTGTCTTTTTTGTTTGCAATTCTAGGGTGCATTCATGCTCCTATCACTGCCAGTCAAATAGTATTGCAGAGTTGCCCTCTTCTCTTCCTTAATAGGACTTCTTTTCTGAAATGAAAACAAGACTGACCTAGTAGATATAAAGGGGGGGGGGTACAAGTTGAAAACAACCTATGTACTCCCATAAAATTCCATGAATGAAGCAGGGCAATCACACAGTAAAAATCTTGCCAGGAAGTTCCTTTACATTGTAAAATCCTTGGGCAAAGGATCTTGTTTGTTGCTTTTGAGCCTCTGAAAATAACCTATAAACTGATATAAGCTATCAATTATCAGAGAACAGCAATAGGAAAGTATACTTCAAGTAGCACCTCTCGCTGTATGTATATCCTGTATATTCATGAATGTATATCCTATATATACTTACTGTAGGAACAGTGGGAACAGTACATTTTTTGAGGATGTTACCCTAAAAGGTGGGAAATGTTGGAGTCCACCCGTGATGTCAGTATCTCCTTAGAATTTGAGGGAATTATAGCTCAAAGGAGGCCTATGAGAGGAAGGTAATGGAAGGATCTTTTCATCCATGTATACCAATACTAACTGTAGAGATGACTCCAGCTTAAATTAACAAAGTATTTTATTTGAATTGACAAACAGACGAGAGATCAGACACTCTTAAGAACCATACAAGGCTATCAGGAAGTCAGGAAGGAAAGGTTGGATAGAGAGAGATTGGGTGGAATGGGTGATAGTTACCAGACCTGAAAAAGAGGCACAGCAGAGTGGCTCAGAGGGTAGCATGGAGGAATGGCAGTCTGGGCTACTATGTCTAATGTACCACACCTAATGTACTACAAATGGCTGGGATCAAAGTTAGGGTTTTATATTCTATTTCGCATTCTGAAGGGGTATGTTGACAAAGCTGTAATGGCTTCCTATGGGATTGACAAAGGGGTCCAGAATGGGCTGATTGCTTAACTCCAGAGTGACAAAACACTGATGGGACGATAACTTAATGTTCAGTCAGGTAGGGTTATAGGGAAGATATCTGTAGGATAAGATTGAAGGATGATCTCTGATTGCTCATTAATTTGGGCAGTTTGTCTTTCATTGTATTCAGAAATGCAAAGAGACTGGATGTGATAACTGAAGCCCCTGTCAGAGCTGCTGCTGCTGAGCAGCAGCTGTTGGTCCCTGTTGCTCAGGGTGGAGATGACGAGCAGCAGCTGTTGCCCCTGTGGCTCTGGCTGGAGATGAGTCCTGCAGCTCAAGAGCTCCCCCTGCTGCCATGGACCAAGCAGGCGTGGATGTCCCTCTGCCTGCTCCTTTGGAGCAACAGGGATCCAATTCTGAAGAGGCTGTGGAGCCTGGTTCAATAAGCGCCCAATCAAGGCGGAGACTCAAGAGGGCTGTGCAAAGGGAGGCTTCCTTGGCTAAGTTAGGAAGTGGGGACCGGACACATCTGTGCCTGGGGCTATATAAGTACCTGCCTAGAAGCTTTCCTTTGCTTGTGGCAAACTTCTTACAAGTCTTCCTCTTGCCTGTACCTTGCTCCCAGCACCTGATACCTTGAATTGATCTCTGGACTCTTGACCCTTGGCTTTGGAACTCTGACTATGGCTTTGCTTGGTGCTCTGGTAAATGAACTTCCTTGAGTAGGTGCTTGCTTGTCTTCTCCTGGCTGGACTTTGCTGGCTCTCCCACTCTCTTCTCTGGGCTGGCTTGCTGCCCAGGTCTCTGACCTTAACACTGGAATGGTAAAAGGATTAGCACAAACCCATCAGTGTCGGGTTTTCCCGCTTAATCCTCTCTGGACTTTATGATCTTGAACACATCTCAGGTCAGCTTGACCCTGAAACACATTGTCTGGTCAGTGTGACTTTGATCATGGTCTCCAGTTATTAAGTCCAATTTATCAAAATCATGTATCTCATAGGAGGGGTGTTAGGGCATGGTAACAAGGACATAGGAAAGTACCTTCTCTGCTGTAGCTTTCTGACTGTGAACTGACCTCCTCTTAAAACCCTGTTTTAAGCTAATGTTTGCTTCGTTTTCACACCAAGATGAAACATGGCTTTTTATTAAAAACTGTAGGGACTAATGCTTTTGTTATCTTATCTGTATATGTACATGGTTTCAATTTGTTTTGTTATATAGTTTCATTTCATTGAAATAATGAGCTGACAACATATTTCAAAACAATATAGATTAAAAGTGATTAAAAAAACCTTGAATATAAGCATAAATATAAAAGTTATTTAAAATCAATTAAACAATTTATAAAATTAAAAACATTAAAATTCATTTTAAAAAGCTGCATAAAAATCACAAAAAACAACACAACCCAGGATTAAAAGCTGATGCCAGCAAAGGAAACTCACAGAGATAATTCATACAGGGTGTTTATGAACTGATGCAATATATACCTCTTATATATGCAATATATATGGTACAGTCCTTTCCCACTCCTGCTCTGCAATTATAGATTAGTTAGCGAACAGTACCATTATACAACCTTCAACATGAACAGTCTTACCTGTCCATTAGTTAACAGGATTGTCAAGATGAAAACTGGAAAAGGCTCCTGTACCTTTAATGCTTGCATAAGAAGGAATTTCAGCAGGGGTTGCTTGTCATGAAACCAAGTAAAATGCAACAGCTGCTGAAATTCCCTCATCTATGTTGTAAATATAAGGGAATTCAGAAGACAAATAAAGAAAGAGAAATAGTCTTTTATATATTCTAGTTAAAAATAAGCATAGCATATAGATTCTTAATATAGAAAAGGTTAAAAGAGAACATGAGCAAGTTTGGCAAGTTAAAATACAAAATATATCAAAATATAACACAATACCACAATGAAGTAGGATATGATACAAACTGCAGCAACAGCAAATCAGGAAGTGGAAGTAAGTGTCCACTAAAACAATGCTACTCTTATAGGGCCTTTACACCTGCTTCCAATAATAACTAGAGTTGTAAGTCTTGTCAATTCCAACAGTCTACACAATTAAAAGATAGGAGCCTTCTCCAGGTTTCAATCTGGCAACCCTATGGCATCACGCACAACCTATATAGGATCTTTAAAACTTGGAATTCTGACCGATGAACCTGCAAAATACAATTCCCTGTGAATGCAGATGATAATAGTAATCCATAATGTACTCAGTTTTCTGCCACTGAGGCAGGACAGGAAACAGCTTTAATCAGCCCCAGAACCAGGATCCAGGATGATGAGAATGGTGTTTCAATAATATTGGGAGGACTACAGTCTCCCTAGCGCCAGGATAAGGGTACCCACAGCCCCAAGCCTCTGCTGTTTGTGCTTTCTTTCCTGTGCAGAATGGCCCATGAAAGATATACACTGTTAAAGGCTTTAGACAATAATTATTTGCTGTTTATCATTCTGGGGTACATTCAGACTCCACACATGTGGGCAATTACATTATCTAAGTTCATGTTTAGTTCAGCTTCACTCTCCTCCCCCCCCACCTTTTTTGCTGGGTTTGTAACATAAACCTATTTCTGCCAGCTCACTCTTACCCTCAAACTGTGGGGTTGACATTCCTAGAAACCCTGACTTTGCCAGGAAAGGCAGCCACAAAAATTGTCGCTCTCAGGACTTTGCAGCCAGTAAAGAGTAACAGAAACCACAAATCACTTTCTTCTCCGAGTGGGAAGCGGAAAGGAAAGGGCAGACCTGAGACATTTCAGGCAAGAGGTGATTTGGAATCTGTGTCACGATGCAGGTCGCGGTGGGGGGAGATGTCACCACAGGAAAAAAACAATTGGTTTCCCAGTTGCCAGGAAGGGATGAACATGCAGATCATGGAGACAAAAATGTACACAAACATGAGATATGATCTCCTTGGGATGTTCACTATTCAGGCCCAGTGACCTATATCCAATTGAAACTCCCAAGGTACACTCTAAGAGTCAATGGAAATGTTGAATTACCAGGTTGTCATTGATTCAGTGGCCTCCTCTAGCTGGAAATAACAATTGGATTTAGGTCATTGAGATCAATGGGGCTATGCAAGTCTGAAAGGAAGCATAATACAGAATCTTTGCCACCTCACTGTTGATCGGCCTATGGGAGTCACAGATTTTCCCACAAGGAGGTGGGAACAAGCCCCCTAAATGGCTTTTCTCTTAATATTTTTAGCAGTTATAAAGTGCTTGAGAAAGCAGCACAATTAGCTCATGGTCCTTACTGTTTTTGAGTGCTGAGTATAACTATTTCTTAATAACATTTATATACTACCTTTCCTCCCACAAAGTCAACATATATAACTCTCTTCAACTTATCCTCACAAGAATCCTGTGAGACAGGTGTGACAAAACATTGCTTTACATTATTTTATATTGATGTATATGGGATTAATATTCAGTGGCTAAATTTTGTTTCTTCCAAAATTCAAGGGCTTTGCATAGAACAGAAAGTGAAAGCAAATTTGTGAGAGATAGGCTGGCCAGGAGAGCCAGCATGGTGTAGTGGTTTGAATATTGGACCACAGTTCTGGAGACCAGGGTCTGAATCTCTATTCGGCCATGGAAACCCACTGGGTGACCTTGGGCAAGTTGCATTCTCTCAGCCTCAGAGGAAGGCAAAGGCAAACCCCCTTTGAACAATTCTTGCCAAGAAAACCCCATGATCAGTTCACAATAGGGTTGCCTTAAGGTGGAAACAATTTGAAGGCACACAACAACAAAAGTGGGCCAGACTTAGGAGTGAGTTTGTTGATGTGAGAGCTGGAAGAAAGCTGGAGCTGTTGAAGCAAAGCTAGAATTAAAACTGAAGTTGAAGCTGAAGTGTAGATGGCAGACAGAGAGAGACAAGAAGGCCAATAAGAAGATCAAGTTGAATGAGAGTGATGGGCCCAAGGTCACTGTGTGACTTCCATAGCTCAGCCTGATTTGAACCAGGATTTCCCAAGTCCCAGTCCCACACAATAAACCACTTCAACCATGCTGGGTCTAACAAATCTCATTTGTCAGAATGTAGGCATTCTAGAAAAGGGATGAATGCATTCTGTCAACAAAACATGAGACAGCTTTCTCATAGCCGGCAATAGGAGAAGGACATGGCGCAAAGATATGATAGTACATGATTACCCTACTTGAACACTATAAAAGCTTTTCTTTTTCTAGCTATCTGTTTCTCTTAGTTTTCAGACAAGAAGACGCTAGTTTGTATGCCACTGCAAACTACAAATGAGAGGTGGCCATGTTGGCTAGGGGAATTCTGGGGAAATGTGGCTCCCAAAGGTAACTTTTACAGCATCTGTTTCAGTTCACTTTTGCCTGAGTTTATAGCCCCAAGTGCTACCAAAAACATCATAGGTTCTGTTCCTTATTTTTTTTTTTAAAAAAAGACTGTTTTAAATCAAAATCAAATGGTAATGTGGAGGCAGAAAGCCAAATAAAAACAACCTACTCCCCTTCACAGAGAATATGATCATGTGAAGGAGAACCTTCCTTCTCCAATGCACTATAGTCAAAGAATTTTATCCATACTGGAGTACACAAAACACATAACTTCCACTGGTTCTCTGAAACAGTACACTTTACTGATACTTAGGACCAGCCAAAGATATTTTGCCATCCCACCGCCTTTATGTCCGGCTGAGGATGGTCTCCTGTAAACATCCCTATTGAGGATGTTCTTCTCTCACCATTGTTGAAAGTTCAACTGCTGGCCCACTCAGCTTTTATACATAGAATGGAAGGAGATTCCACTTGCTTCTTCTCTTCAGATTGTAAAATCCGGCTGTCTGAAGAACCACGTGGAACCTCCTTCTGTTGTGTGGAAAAAAAACTGAGTGGGTCAGCATGTGAATCTTTCTCTCCAGCTGTCAAAATGCAAGGCTTACTTGACCTGGTTGTCTCATTTCATCTGTGCTTCATGTTAGTTTTGAATAAAATGTTTGCTGAAACGTGTTGAACTGCTCTTCTTTGTTGTGGTGTAATAACCTGCCCTGTTCTTTCCCTGCTATTTCTACCTCTCGTGCCAAAATTTCTCTTAAAGTAAAGCCAAGTCAAGAACAATTGAGATATAGTTGTATCAGCTTACTCTGGCTAGAACTGATGGGAGCAGATGTCCCACAATGTCCAAAGGGCCAGAGGTTCTTCCTGCCTTGCCTTGTCCTGCTGCTAAAGCACAAGTGGTTCCATTTCAAATGCAGTTTGGCACACAACAATGAAGGTGCTGCTGCCTGAGAAAATCAAACCAGTCCTTCACCCTCTTTAGCTGGGCTTGTGGAAAGAGTTCTTTGGCTCTTGACCACTATCTCCATAATATCTGCCAACCTCTAACCAAGACATCACATGGTCACTGCTTTTAGCACTGAATGGCAGCAATCATCTGCATCATGAGTGGGCAACTGTGGAAAGGAGACCTTAGAGGACTGTATCCCCAGCAAAAAAAAAAAACAAAAACCCTCAAAGGCCCTTATGAGAGCGTGGGGGGCATTTCTGCCATGTTTTTAGCCCACTTGGGCCATTTGAGGCCTAGGAGAAGCCATTTTTAACAAGAGGAGGTGAGTGGAAGTGACTTTCTGTTCCTAGAGGGCATTTGGGGGTATACTGAGGCAAAAAGTTGACTCCTGGAGACCATGAGAATGGCCCTGCCAGGACCATGTAGCCCACAGGCTGCATTTTGTCCATCCTTGACTTACTGGAAAGAAATATGAGTCCAAATCCAAGGCTTCCTTTTCCCTTCCCCTCCTGCTCCAGGAGCAAAAAAAAGCCCCAAGGTGGCTGCATAGTATTTCTTCCCATGTATACATCCCAAAGTCTGAAGTCTGCTGGAGGAGACCTCCTCTGTGCCCCACCACTTGGGGAAATACAGTATGGAAGGACATTGGAAAGGGCCTCTCTGCTGTGGTGCCCCGGTTGTAGAATACTCTTCTCTTAGTGGCCCAACTGGTTCCAGTCTAAACCCTGCTTTTTGTTAAATTCTTCAAAGACTAACTTATGTTATCCAAATCTATCTGCCTTATAGTTTTAAATAGTTCTAAACATTTAAAACTGATTTTAATTGTCTTGTCTTAATGTGGATAACTTTTCAATATGCTTTCAGTCTACTTAAATTATTTCCTACTGTTTTATATTATTGGCTAACCAGATATTTTGTACATTGCTCTGAGATCATACAATATAGGGAGGATAAAAGCATTTAACTAACTGAACAATTAACATAAATAAATATATGTATATTTTCCATCTGTCTTGCAATTACTTTGTTTGCATGCTGTGACAAAGGTTGACTTGTGAGTGTACAAATGCCTCAATGAAAATTAAAAACATACAAAAAGTCCACTGCGCTGCAATATTGTGAGTGTTGCAAAAAAAAAAAAGGGAACTGAGAATAAGATGGATCATGTACAAATGGACTTTAATTCTTATTATTCCATAATTTACATTTTTCATATTTTACTCTGTTAGAAACTGACACTGCTGCTCAGGAATTAATAGGTAAATATTCTACCTCTCAAAGATGAAAATTTGAAGCATCTCCAGTGCTAAATCTGTTCTAACTAGGCTGACACACACCTTGGCTTCTGTTCCATCCTATGCTAGTTGAGAATGATTTGTAATGACCAAATAATAGATGGGAAAACAGTCCTATCCACACCACAAAATACTAACCAGGACACAATAGAATAAAACATACATGTTGTAATAGACTATATACATCATACCACCACTGTGGTGTAGTGGTTTGAGCATTGAACTTCAACCCTAGAAACCAGAGCTCAATTTCCTGCTTGGTTGTAGAAACCCACTGTGTGACCTTGGGCGTGTCACACACTCTCAGCCTCCAAGAAAACCCCGTGATAGTCTTCATAAGTTGGAAATGACTTGAAGGCACACAACAGCAACAAAAGTCATATTGACAGAAACACAAGATACATGGTATTATGCAATTAATAGTACAATCATAAAAATGCTGTACAGTTGAGGTATAATACAAGAACATTATACAATGCAAGTACAATAAAAGAACTGTAAGCAACCAGCTGAGTAAACAGTTTCCTGTAAAGTTTTCATCAGGTACTGGTCTCCATAACTTTTGGTGTCACACTGTCCAAAACAATATAAATCACATAAACATAGATAACCTTCTCTTGTACTTTAAATACTATTTATTTACATTATTTCTGTATTACCTGCCAATGTATATTGTGCTTCTATTGTATACAATTTCATTATTGCCCCATTCACTGTATAATAATGGCTGCCTTATGTTTTTCTATGATGCCATATAGTCCAGTGCTTCTCAAAGTTGTGGTTCATGGACTAGTGCACTTCCTTAAGCCATTGGCTGTTGGTCCCTGGGAATTTTCTATGAAAGAAGAAAGAGTTGTAGCCAATATGCACAAATATGGTATTAGTTCCTGTCATATTGGGAGAAGAATGGTCAGTTCCCCAGATCTGATAGCTTGAAATGAACTGAGTAGTCTATTGCAATATACATCTCTCACAATACACATTTTATCATATAGTGTGTGGCAGTGATGTATTTAAGTCTTTTATTCCAAGTCTCAAGTCAAGTCTCAAGTCTCTACCTTCAAGTCTCAATTCGAGTCTCAAGTCCTTGCAAGATACTTTCAAGTCAAGTCTCGAGTCAAGTCTCAAGTCTGGGAGCCAACTTTATATCCCAACTTGTATTCCAGAATTTCTGGACAGAGTCAGAAAATGTCAATTTTAACAATTTAAGTAGAGTTGGCCCCCTACTTTTGTGATTTTGCCATCTGCAGCTTCAGAAGAAGGGAGTAAGATCCTTCTTACTTCCCATTTGCAAAGCTGGAGGCTTTTGTAGTAGCGGGGAATAGAATCCTTATTCTCCATTATTGAAGCTTCAGGAACTTTAGAAGGAAGGCTCCTTCCTCCTCAAGTCCATTGCCTAACACATTTTCTGTTCCCCTCTGAGATACGCACCCTGAACTCAGGGCACAAGTCTTGCCTTCTGCTCTTAGGAAGAGTTTTAGAAAGCTCCTTCTACATGTAGTAATGACAGGCTGCTGAGCAGACCTCAACCCCACCTCAAGCCCATCGCCTAACCCATTTGCTGTTCCCTCTGAGAAATGTGTCCATACTTTGGGCTTGAGACAGATAGCTGTAAGGTTTCTGGATGAATGTGCTATATTATTGAGACAAGGGCAGTAACTCAGTCACTAAAAATAGGCAAGTCTCAAGTTGAGTCGATTCAGTGTGTAATTTTTGCCAAGTCAAGTCCGAGTTGAGTCACTGAAGTGACGTAAGTCCGACTTGAGTCCGAGTCAGTCGACTCAAGTCTACATCACTGGTGTGTGGTGATCAATATCATCACTGTATGTGAGGATTATTTGCTGTCAACTCCAAATGGCAAGTGGATCACCACATCTTCTATGTGCACACACCATACAGATGGAGGAGTGAACATTGGTCTCTGATATAGCACTGTGGAAGAGTCAAATGCCTCTCACACAGTCTGGAAAGATATATTTAATCAGTTTCAGTTATAGGAAACCAGCACTTATTTCTCACATATACCTCAAATAAAAAGAGGAGAGCGGGAGAACTCAGTCAGAAAAAAAGGGCAGCATCCTTTTGTGGCTTTATGAAACTGAGATGTCAAGTATTTTTTGGCGGGAAGGTCAACCACTAGGCACAGGGTAATATTTCTCCAGTCCTCTTCACGAAGGTTAGCCGGCCATTGCAAGCCCTGTGATAGCTGCTGCGAGTCAACACCAAAGTTGGCAGAACATCATGTGGCTTTATGCTCACTTGCTCAGCACAAAGTGATGCCTGTTTTGTCATGGAGTGCTTACAGCAGCCTGGCACTTCTGCAACAGTGAGGAATGAGGAGCAATATGATCTAGGCCTATCCTAGAATTCGGGACAGTTCTAGGGCTGTCCAGTTTTTTGGCCTGAGGCCCAGGGAGCTCCTTGATGTGAAATAAATGACCTGTACAGCAACCCTGGACTCATCAAATGAATTTTTTTAAAATCAATTACTGGCAGCAAGAGTGAGTGCTTGTAAACCTGGTACACATCTGCTCTTACTAACTTTTATTTTCTTTGGCTATTGATAGTCTATTTAAAAAAAAAGTGAAGAGGAAGGGAGAAAGAAGGACATTTTGTGATTAACAGATTTATTTTAGCATGACTTTTTGGAGATTATAATCCGCTTCCTCAGATGCACTGATGGAGTACAGTAGTCAGGCCTCCGGTATGCATGCAGTCTGTATCCTATTTCATTCTGATCCCACCCCATAATTCGGTAATTGTGCATATCCTGTTTGAAGGGTGGGGAACTACCCGGCTTCATCACCCATCCTGAGACTATCATATAAGTCCCACCTCATGCACAAAGCTTACTGGATGATCTTGGGGCAGTCTCTCTTCATCTAACCTGCCGCATGAATTGTTATGAGTAAACTTCCATGAGAACGATGTGATCACTCCAGACAACTGATTTTCTGTGCTATGAAAGGGTGGAAAATTTCGTTATATATTACTATTGGATAGTTACAAGGAGGAACTTTTTGGAATTTCTGTCTCACTTGACAAAGTAACATGTCTGGTCTGAGATGCTATGCTTTCAGGATGGGGTGGGGGAGATACCATTTGCTGCTACACCGCAGGCACCAAAATATCTTAGGCCATTTCCACACTACATTGTTATTATGCTATTATTCCAGTTTCAACATCCTATAGAATTCTGGGGTTTGCAGTTTAGGGAGTGGCATTGAGAATTCTCAGCCAGGGAGCTCTTTGGCTTTAGTAAACTACAAATCCCAGAATTCCACAGGATGTTGAAAGTGGAATAATAGCACTATAACAGCATAGGGTGGAAATGGCCTTAGGCTTGCCTTGACTCAGGTAAAACTATTATGTTAAGCCCCCTACCTACACTTTGGAGGTAATGCTTAGCTTCCATAAAATGTAAAAATTATTGATGTGTGTGATTGATTATAGATAGCAGCGTTCGAGCGCTAGAAATTTGAAGAACATTATGGGTAGCACTAAATGTTTCATCCCCAGTGTAGTATGCTTTCACCTTGAGATAGGAAGGAAATATTTTGATATTTCTCTATATTTTGATAATATCTCTAGCTGCAGGAAATACACTTCATGTATCCCAAGCAAAGCTATAATTTATGCACTATTTGGGCTTTGATTCCATTCACACTGGTTGCGGTTCAAAATAAAATAAAGAACACTGAACAGTTCAATCAGTCACTAACATATTATAAATATGTGAGAGATGAGCCATAAATTCATATCCGTAGGATTAAAAGATTTATTTTAAATAACATGACCACTCTAGCCTAGATTTTGACATAAAATATTCACTTCAAATATGCCTAGGTATCAGGAGACCTCTAGTGGTAATAGTTTGCCACATGCCTTAAAGTGCTTTTAATTTTTCCAACAATGCACAGTAAAATGAAGAACTGTTTAAATAGGTATTCAGAAGATGATTAAAATTAATAATCCTTTCCAGAATTCTTTAAAGAACTCGTAATTGTATATCTATCAGCAGAAACTTTGTTTAAAAAAACTATTTTTAAATCTGAGATGTCTTTTTCTTTAGGGTAAATTGTTGGCAAATTACATGCAGGTTAATTTTTAATTTTGGTTATGTTAAGGATGGGCTTTAGTAGGCTTTTCATACAGGGAAGATAAATCAGGTTTTATGGTTAATAATTAATACACACACACTTCTTTGGCCCCAGAAAGACAATACTGATCCTGAGGCAAAAAATAAAATAAAATAAAAATAAATAAAATACCCAAAAGACTAAGGGAAAAAAAAATCTAAACAGAAACAAAATACAGGTCAATACGAGCGAAATGAAAGAGTTTGCTGGCAATAAAGGCCTAAATCCAATTGCTAATCTCCACTACAAGACAATCATTGAAGTCAATGGGATCTATGTACATGCTGATTTCCCATTCAGCAATTAATCTAATAGGTCTGTTCTAGTTGGGACTAGCAAACGGATTTAAGCTAAATGATTTTATTGGCTTGGATTATAAGAATAACACGTAATAGATAATCACTTTTTGTACTGCAGAGAGAACCATGTGAAAGGAACTAAGGCCAAAATAAAAGTCTTTGTTCGTGAGAATCTGTTTTTGTTTTTTCCAACTATGTCCCATTTTAGTGGCAGAGGTACAGAACCATAATATAGTTGTTTATGATGAGTTAATGAGTAACATTTTAGTACTTTCATTTTACTACAGATTGAAACAGTCACTCCAAAGAGTTTTGAAAGTCATCACAAGCTTTGATTCAGCAGTTTTTGATCAAACTCTACAATCTTCTGAAAAATAAACAATCTTTGAGCAATTTCTCAATAAACCACAACCAGTCTTCCAGGGGATGAAAGTCAATGCCTCACAACTAGCTAATCAAATTGTCCTATGACATAATGTGTGGTAAGAACAACAGGAGATGATACATCAATATCGAAGCTTATCAGATCTGTGGTTTTACAACTCAACAAAGCCTCTGACCAAACTCTTTTTGAAAGATGAGATAATTTCAACTGAACAAGATTAAATTAAATATTTGTTTGTAACTTTTCCTAAAATGTTCCAAGTCCCTGATCATTCCTACTCCTAGCAAAAATTACTAGCTGAAATCTGAAATCTCAGAATAGACAGTAATATGTTGCAAACTTTCAATTAAATTTAGGGTAAGCATACAGTAATACGTTGTAAACTTTTGATTAAATTTAAAGTAAGTCATGTCCTTGAATTTAATAAAGTGGGTTTTTTTTGTCAACTGTACCAGTGTTAATTTGACAAAAGCAAAACGCTAAGACAATTGAGCCTAATGAATACAATTCTTTCAGACAACTGAAGCACTGATTCAAGTTTTTGGCACAAACACCTGGTAGCTCATTCACAGTGTGTCAGTGATCATTAACATCTCCATGGGAATGCTGCTCTGTTTGGTACCATTGTTTTCCACGGCTGGCTATGATTTTACAAATTTTGTTGATATGTTAACCCATTACATCAAAAGGATGCATGAAATCTGAGGATCCAGAGAGAACCTCTCCAGAATTTTAAGACAGTGGACTTATAGGGACATGAATGAATTAACCCTTCCCCTTCATGCTTTCCCACTCCAAGCACTCAGATATCATATTGTATATACTCATGTATAAGTCACGAAATTTTAGTCAAAAATCAACCAAAAACACCCTGGATTGACTTATCCACAGTTCAGTGTAAGTAGTGTACTTTGACTGTTATCAAAAAAGAACGAATTCCTTCTTTGGGTAGAATGAAGAAAGGTGACAGTTTAGTCTGTCCTGGGAGAACCTAAAAGAAGCACTGACCCCTTCTTGTTCTCTCAGCTGCTGCACAGCTTTGGGCCTTTTTGAATGCCTAGGTGGAAAAATGGTTGTGGTGGCGGCACTTTGGCACTTCCCCTCAAAGTGTATACATTGCATATGTTTATGTTGATGTTCTGTCCTTTGGTGAAAAGGGCCTTATAAATAAATGTTGTTGTTGTTGTTGCTGTTGCTGTTAAAGGAGTGCCAAACGAGTAGGGGGAAGTGATGTGTTTAAATTTTTTACTCCAAGTCTCAAGTCAAGTCTCAAGTCAAGATGGTAGTGCACACACTGGTAACCTCAAGGCTGGACTTCTGCAATTCACTCTATATTGGGCTAGTTCCAAGCTTTGTATCAAGTCCAACTGGTCCAAAATATGGCAGCCAGATCAGTCACAGGTACAGCAAGGAATGAACATATCATACTGATATTAAAATCACTCCACTGGCTGCCAGTTAGTTTCCTGGCAAAGTACAAAGTTGGTTATTACCCTTTAAAGGCCTATATGGTTTGGGTCCAAATTACCCAATTAGCAAATTACCAATCTGCCCTATACATTTGGGTCCTCAGGGGGCCACTTACTTAAATTGGCCAGGACTAGACTGGCAACAGTCACCCAGATGACCTTCTTGTCGGCCGCCTCTAGACTGTGGCATGACCTGTTAGAAGAGATCCAACAGCACAATATGCTATCTGAATTCAAAAAAGTACTAAAGACCTATCTCTTCCAGCAGGCCTACTCAGTCTATTTTTAATCGTACTTTTAACTGTTTTTTAATTGTACTTTTCATTGTATGTCTACTTTTAATTGTACTTTTAATTATGATTTTAACTATGGTATATTTGCATTTTAAATAGTTTGTGTTTTAGTGTATTTTAACTGTGATTTGTTTTTAATTGTATCTGTGCCGTACACTGCCATGCTCCTGGGGGAAAGGCGGGTAACAAATAAAAATTATTATTGTTATTGTTATGTCTCAAGTTGAGTCATAAGTATTTGCATGATCGCTCGTCAAGTCTCAAGTCTGGGAGCCAACTTTGACAGTGAAAACAGGTGGTAGTAGGGTGTGTGGGACAAGGCCTTGCCTTTCCCATTAACTCATGAGCAAGCAGGATTGGAAGGAAGCCTGCAGCCATTGAAAAACAGGCGGACCCTCTGGGAGGAATTTGCTCCTCACTCTGCCATGGCTGGCAACAAGGCCTAGCCTTTCCCATTTACTCAAGAGTCACAAGCTGAACATGAGTCAGCAGTGTGATGTGGCAATCAAGAAAGCCAATGCGATTCTCGGTTGCATCAATAGAAGCATGGTGTCTAGATCGAGGGAGGTAATGGTACCACTCTGTTCTGCTTTGGTTAGACCTCATTTGGAATACTGTGGCCAGTTCTGGGCACCTCAGTTCAAGGAGAATATTGACAAGCTGGAGTGTGTCCACAGGAAGGTGACCAAAATGATGAAGGGTCTGGAAGCCATGCCCAATGATGAGTGGCTTAGGGAGCTAGGTATGTTCAGTCTACAGAAGAGAAGGTTAAGAGGGGACATGATAGCCATGTTTAAATATTTGAAGGGATGTCATGTCGAGGAGGGAGTGGGCTTGTTTTCTGCTGCTCCAGAGACCAGGACAAAGGAGCAATGGATTCAAGCTGCAGGAGATTCCACCTCAGGAAGAACTTCCTGATGGCAGTAGAATATGCTATCTCAGAGTGTGGTGGAGTCGTCTCCTTTGGAGGTTTTTAAGCAGAGGCTGGATGGCCATCTGTCAGGAGTCCTTTGACATGGATTCCTGCATAGTAGAGGGTTGGACTGGATGGCCCCTGTGGTCTCTTCCAACTCTATGATTCTATGAAAGCAAACAGGATTGGAAGGAAGCCCTCAGCTCTTGAAGAACAGGCAGGCCCTCTAGGAAGAAACTGCTCCCTATGGTGCTATGGCTGGCAACAAGGCCCTTCCTTTTCTGAGCAGGCAGGATTTGAACAAAGCCATCAGTCATCAAAGAACAGGCAGCCTCGCAATCAGCCCTTTCCTCTCTTCCCTGCCCCACTGTCTCCCTGCCATTTACCCCTCAATTATCTTGCTCCACTGGGTGAGACCATCCTGGACCTTCCCTCCTAACCCCAACCCCCAATGCCTAGACCACTCCATGTCCACACTTGCCAAAAAAAAGCTGCAAATCCATGTTTTCCCCTCTTCAATCTTCCTGCATTTTTGCTTTCCTATAAATGGCGTCTCAAAAAGCATGAGAAACAAGGGAAAGGCGGGAATAAGGAACATGTGCAACTTTCATGGAGTCATCAATATAACATTCCCTAACTTCTGATTGGAAAACTGGGTGAGATGGGACTAGCAAAGGCAGCAAATTGGCCACTAAAAATAGACAAGTCACAAGTCAAATCAAGTCAGTCCATCACTTATTGTCAAGTCAAGTCACTGAAGAGACTTGAGTCCAACTCAAATTTGAGTCAATCGACTCAGAGTCTATGTCACTGATGGGTGTCGGAGCAGTGCTTCTTTTTTAAATATCCATGAAGATAATGAAAATGAAAGCTTCAGAAGCATAACTACTGATTGTTGCAGGTCAGAAAATGAGACCGACTAGATAAAATTTCACTAAGGAAAATCAGTATTTGATGAATCTTGCATCCCTTTTCTCCTGTAGCACTCATTCTGGAAATGGATGCTGTTATCCACTTGACACAACAGAGAGGATTAAATTTACAATGCAAGTCAGCTCTTCACATTTATGGGTTTCACTTTCACACATTTCATCATTTGCAAGTTTTTCTAACTCCTGCCCACCACCTCAAGTACTTCTTTTCCAGGGGAACCTTCTCTCTCAGTGGTTTCAATCAGCTTTTGCAGCCCTTTTAGAACCTGCCTCTGGTCTTGCTCCTTCTCCTCTACCTGCTGACTGGCTGCTAAAAAGATAGATTGCAGCCTGATTTCTCAGCATCACAAACCCTTCCCTAATGCCCCACACACACCCAAGGAAGGAGATGGGCAAGAGAGAGGAAGTATAGGGCCACCATGCCAACCCACCCCCTTTCTCTGACCTGGTTCGGACCCTGGTGGTGCCTTCTCTCCTCGCCACGCTTCGGCCCCTTTCCCACAGAAACATACACACATTTTGATAATTGCGATTTTCCACTTTTGCAGGTGTCTTGTGCTCCTAACCCTAGTGAATGTGGAGGGCCAACTGTACTTTACTTCACTCAAAGTTGACTTCTGCTTTGAAGGTGAACCCATGGCCTTCTTCGTTATTGTTCTTGCTCTGTGCCCTCAAGTCATTTTATATTTACAGCAGTGCCAAGGCAAACCTGTCACACGGTTTCCTTGACAATAATTGTTCAGAGGGGGTTTGTCTTTGTCTTTATCTGAGGCACAGTGTGGCTTGTCACAGGTCACACAGTGAGTTTCCACAGATGAATGGGGATTCAAACCCTCATCTCCAAAGTTACAGTCCAATGCTCAATCATACCATGTTGGTTCTTATGAACTGGCAAAAAGAGATGCTTGCTTTCCTAACTGATTTAGACATTTGGAAAATGAAATAAAATTCAAATAATAAATGTGTAATTTATCCAACACAGAAATTTTATTAACATAATTATAACACAGCAAGGTTAATATCAATTTGGGCAAATTCCAGAGACTTTTTTTTTTTTTTTTGCCATAGGCTCAAGGTGCTGCAGAGACTGCCAGAAATGTCAAAATACAAAATGGGAAATAACTGGAAGCCCATCTCTGGTTTCAAGTAATGGTGCGGTATTTTGAAATTATGGAGCACTGAGATTAGAACTGTAAAGAGTAAGCACAGATTTTCTTGTATTTGAAAAGAAAGGGGATTGAAAAAAGGCCAATGTTGCAATATTTTTGCCATTTCGGTGCTTGTAGGAGGCTTGTATACAAAAGACTGAACTTTGCAGATAAAACACTGCAGATAAAAATTTTGCACAATTTTTGTTGTCCAAGAAGTTAAAAAATCTGAGAATAAAGTAAGTGAAGACTTACATTCCCAGCAGGGAGGACACTGCAAACTATTTAACAGGTCAACAGCCATTCCTATGGGCCTCTGAAAGGCAATTCATCATTTTTTGTACTAGAAAATAAGCAGTCTAGGGCTACAAAAAAGCCTTGGGGTCCTACATATTGCCTCCTCCTTTATAGATGTTTACTAAGTCATAGCCACACTGCTAGGTAAGTAGATATAGGATGACAGCTTAAGGCAGCGAAAATTAATTTATATCGCTGAATTGAATATCTTCCCTCCATCTTTCATTTTCATACTCCTGAGACGATGATTTTGCTTCATAGCTTCAAATTTTATGGATCTCTTGTTATATCCATTGTCATTCCTAATATTATACCAGACCTTTAAAAACCACTCTCAAGAATAGGTTAAAACCCTGAAATATGGTTTTATTATAAGAATAGTGAGAAAACCTCAGAGATACAAGTCATACATAGCAATCTGATACCTTCACATTAACATGTTGGCATTGGTGGACACAACACTGCATTGATTACTATGTTAAGATCAGAATTTGTAACTTGAAATAAAAGAGATGGTTAGTCTACATTACTGGTACAGTTGAGTTTTCCTGATTTATATAACTTGAAACTTTAAAAACCTGAGAGAAATGTTTCCTAAAGCACAGGTAGGGATGGGTCGGGACAGATGCCAGTTTGGATGGCTAACTTATCAATTGTAAGCATGTATACTGCGAAGACAGTCTCATTTTCTTTAGACCTCTACTCCCAAATGGTTGGGTAGAACATTGCAGACTTAATTAGAAGAAAGATATGTTGCTGTGGACTCAACACAGCACAAACTGAGTGGGGGTCAGGGAAAGGAGGGAATGCATACAATATCCACAAGGTCCATCACTAGTTCTGTTTTCAACCTTTCTTCTCCTGTGTACATCAGAGCCTGAGTATGTGAAACAATTCATCTGGAAAAACTACACTACTAGAGGTCAACTCAGTGCAAGCTGTGACAGGCCACTAATGGCCACAGTACATTTAAGGACAGCATTGTCCATTTCTGGGAAGAATGCCAGCCTATTCATAGCCAGTCCTGGGATATACCAACAAGGCTCACTCAAAATATTTTGGTTTTGAACACTAAAGAACACCATGGACTCAATCACTGCATGAAAACATCTCACCCATCATCTAGCAATAACTACAGTACTTTTTCATATACGTTTTCACTCAGCTGAGTATGGATTTTCTTCTGCCCACACAGTAAGTTTAACTCTTGCAAACTTACTGCATTTTGGAAATCATGGAATTTTTTTGTGTATTGGTAACAGTTCTGTTTTGACTGAAAACTTGCAGCCCAGTACTCCCCATGTACTTCTAAGCTGAGTTCAAATTACTTCCAATTTAAATATGTTGAAGACTACAGTCTTGGGGGAAACTTCCAAAATATAGCATTCATGGCTTTATGTCCATCCACAGAAAAAAGCTTGCAGAACAAATATATTCTAATAAGGTTAAAGAAGACATTACCTGAAGCTTTCTAAAGTGAAATGAGATACCTATTAATACAAACAATTAAGTAAGAGCAGCACACATGACTGGTGGAGATGCTCTCCACAATTTCAAATAGCAAAAGAGCTGAGAATTCCACAGTGTAATTTGATCCCTCCTATAGGACTACTGAAAGGGAATTGAATGACTGACCTGGTCAAATACATCTGAACAGTTAGTGGAGTCGAAAAAGAAATAGCCCTTATCCATTGAAGAACAAAAACAGATACTTAAGAACTCCTTAAGACAAAAGGGAACCCTCCCTCCAAAATATACAAAACACTTTGTCCAGACAAGAGGTTATTCTGTCCCACCTGAACCTGGTTAGCATGCACAACACATTCCTAATGATCCTGAGGCAAAAGCTACTTCCATGTCTTTACCAAACATGGTAAAGCATGGGGAAAAGATTGCATCACAAAGATGACATGATGTGCTTAAGGATGTTGCAAAAGAAGCAACATACCAAATGGAATACTATTTTCTTTCATCCAGTCATGAACCCACTGCCATTTTTCCTGAATTTAATTTCTTCAAACATCACAAAGTAGGTTTGAAGATTTCTACATATGGCTAACCCTGTGTATGATCATATTTAAGACATGTGATAGTAGCATTTTTTTAAGTGTCTTGGATTTACTACTTCAATGTAACAAAATGAGAAAATCGTTAAGCACCTCAGCTTTCCATATTTGCCCTGATTCCTGATGTTTTGAGCAAAAGTTCCACCATCTCATGTTCTTGTTGTATGGCAACAGAAGACATTAAAGTAGTATGACTCTTTTTAGTTCCAGGTTGTCATGCAGGGACCTGGAATCGGGGGATAAAAAACCCTATAGCTCCTCAAATTTGGAGAGGAAGTGGGGGATAATACTCAAATGTTCTCAATCTAGTACATATTACAAGCACTAGCATTATTTCCCTTTTAATATTTAGGCCACTTTTTAAAGTTCAAGAGTAGACAACCTTTTATGTTCTATCAGAAAACAAAATGTTGAATGGGAATTTCAGGAAAATTAATATTAAGGCCAAGCCTCCATGTGAAGCTGCAAACTATGGCACAGATGATCGTGGGTATTAGTAGAACACCAGCCAAGACTTAATGTTAATCATTCTTCCTAAATACAATCATGCCATTAAAACTACCATACCAGATTCATATACTACTACAACTTTAACACATCTTCAGTACTCAGTCATTCATTTGGGATACTTCTGATGCACTCCACAATGTTTTGGTTTTTAAGTATAGAGACCACCATCATATCCGAGGGATATCCTTCACTTTTAAGACTGTTACAAATCTGAATCTTTATTATTCTGAAATGATAGAAACTTAAGACAAAATCCTCAATTTTTTTTTGTCTTGGAAGAGGTGTGGTTCAATGCCCATTCCGAGTGTAACAAGGCTTCCTTTAAAAATAAAAGGAAAAAAATTACTAAAGTTCATAAGGATGTGAATGCAACCCTTGGTTTTGACTCAGTTTTTGTAGGTGTAGGCATCACAACATCAAGCTTTTTCTTCTGAGCTGTTCTTGCTATGATGCTTGACGAACCTTTTGCCATTCCACAAATTCATCAAGAAGAACAGGCCCTGGAAATGGAATAATGCCAGTTACAAAATGCACTTTAAGTTTCTTGGCACAGAAGGGCAAACAGGGTTAGCTTAAATTATGCTAACACTGACTAATCTCTAATTTGAGCAAGAATTCAATATCACTATTGGTATTTTTAAAAGAGTTTAAACAGAGAATAAGTTATGTATATATGTTTTGAAGAAAGTTAAAAATGTCTCCACCACATTTGACATGAGAGATGGGTTACAAAACTAAGGAAAATTTGGTTGACACCACCTTTTCCCTTACCTTCCCAAAAATACAGGGTACCACAAATAAACCTGTGAGCTTGTTGCTGGCAAGTGATGGTTTTGTTTTTTTAAAATTCTGCTGATGGCAAGATACCAGTATTTCAAAGCAAGAAAAGGGGTGGCAAATCACCAGTCTTTGTAAAGGGATACAGAACAGGAAACCTTCTACTTTTCAAACCTTTCCAAGGCTGAGTGCTTTGGGAATGCCCTGCTTAGAACTAGAGCTTGTCTTTGCCTTTTTCACTAGGCCTCAGGAGTCATATACTGTACTGGTGAAGCACACTACAAGCTTTACAATGGCACAACACATGAATCCTCTCTCTTCAAGGAGATTCAGGACTGATGGAATTACACTTTTACTCACTTAAAGAGTGGGCAGACTCTCCTGCAAGGGCAAGAGGATGACAATTCTGAATCACAAAAGGAAGATGCTTGGAATTACATAATTGGGACCCCAGGATTCCATAAGAGGTTGAAAGTGGAATAATAGGACTATAACAATGTAGGGCAAAAATGGCCTTAGTCTCAGGGTATTTAGGACTCTGAATGTGAAGAAGAAAACTATGGAACTGGCTTGATATGCAACAGGCAAGTACTGAATTCAATTCTTTGACATCAAATATGATATGGGCAACCAACCTGCTTCAGAACAAAAATAAGAACCAATAATGGAAATATAAGCATATCAAAAATCAGCTGTGACTTATTATGTTTGTTCTTAGGGCACAGACTTCTACTGCATTTTCAGATATATCATCTTCTCCATATTCTGAAAAATGAAAAGTGATTCTACTGTGCCTCCTAAAATAGCCTAAGAATATATGCACTATACAGATGATCTAGTAAACCTAACACAGAATAGTTTTACTTAAGAACTCTAACTGTCTTGAGTTCTACCATTTTTGTGTATGAACCCATCTGGTTACTCGCTGAAAATAAAATTACCTTTAAGGGTTTTTTTTTATATTTCCCTTCTTTCACAAATAAGCTTCCTACCCAAGGCCCCTGTCTGTTCCCCGATTTTTGTGTTTTTTTGTATGATTTTTACTGGTGCAGCTTTTTTAAAATATTGTGATGTATTCACCTGAAAACCAAAATTCATCTAATGTATAAATTTAGACAAAACAAAACTGAGAATACTCACATGCCCCATCTTCATCGTAGTTGCTAAGATCTGCATGGACAGTTCTGCTGAATTCTAACACATTGTACCACTGATCTTTGTTAATTACTCTGTATTTTGACTGCTACAGAACAATAAAAGATTGGGTCTCAGCCAACAAAATGTAGTATATGGCAACAATCACACAAAGAAACATGCATTTTTTCTTCACAAAGGCAAGAAATTATAGTAGTTCATGAAAATATTGAGGAAGCAGTTTTTAGTGTGGATTTAAATAAGCCAGCTTCACTGTTAGAACAAAAAACTATTTTCGGCAAAGTAACAGGGAAAACACTGCATAGGGCACAAAGACAGGCATGAAAATATAGGGAAAGGCAGCTGGTAGCAAATAACATAATAAATAGCAGGTAAGAAATACAGAAGATACCATTTCTTTTAACAGAATAATATGGCTTATACTGGAGTTCTTTCCTTTCCAGGCTCTAAAATAAAATATTTTGGCAGATAAGCTTGCCAGTTTCCCAAAAGGAAAGTGTGATTTACCCCAGCAGCAGAAGTGAACAAAGCAGAATCTATTACATGCAAGAATCACCTAGCTCTGCAGTCATGCAAGTCTAATGTTGCGTTTCCAATCTAAAGCACTTACAACTATTAATAAATATACCTTTTGTTTCTAAACAGGAATACAGAGGAGTGGAATTTATGCAGAGATCTGTTTATTTCTTTTGAAAATATGAACAAGTACATGCAAGATCATCAAAGGACATTAAAAATATTGGCACTCTTCTCTGTGCTTTTTGGTCAGTATTCCTAAATAGGTGCACAGCAGTTAAACTTAAAAATGGCCACTTTCTCAACTGGTTCCCCTATGAGAAGACTCTTTCAGGTGAGCAGGCAAGAGACAATTGGAAGCTAGATGGTACATTTCTTCTTGTTTAAGGTCAGGACTAACAGTGTGAGGTGGGCTGGTAGTTTTTGTAGACTTACCCATAACACAGAACAACTATCCAACACATTTAATTTTTTGAAATTTATATATGCCTACCTCTAAGTACTGGTAAAATACTGAAAACAATGGCCACGTTCTTCCAAGCAGAAGTGCTAACATAGATTTTGCGGTGTCAATATCAAGACTTCTCTGGTCCTTATCCTAAATAGATTAAAAGAAAGCGTAGTTCAGAGCATAAATACTAGTCACCTCAGTTCATGTTTTTTCTGAAGAGGAGATGCACTTACCCTTGCAAAATCAAATGCATATCTGTAGATATTCTTAAACGTTGAAATGTCATTCAGTTGTGAGCGCAAAAAATCAAATTTACTCTGCAGCTTTTCTGTACAGTCACATCTTAAATGAAAAGAAAGAAAGAAAGAAAGAAAGGAAGGAAGGAAGATATATGCCAAACATACAAATTCATAGTTGGAAGGAGGCATACACACTTGCTTCTTACTTTCAGTGGTGAGACAATCAAGACTTGACGCATTTCAAGACTTCCCCAGACAGCGGTTGTGGAGGGCATACCTCTGCATTCCTATATATAGTCATTCTCTAGTATCTTCTTCTACAACCAGCAGCCCCTCCAAATGTTCCTGGGACCAGCTTCTATAAACTTTACTAACTAGCCAAATTAGCTGCGAAAAAGGGAGATGCCATTAGAAACATTTGGAGTGCAAGAAGCTGGGAAAGGCTGCTATAATGGAAATAATGCACCCATGCTAATAAACCTGAGCTAGAACAGAATGTTGGATCTTTGGAGGTTTTTAAGCAGAGGCTGGATGACCATCTGTTGGGAACGCTTTGATGTGTGTTCCTGTATAGCAGGGGGTTGGACTGTATGGCCCCTGTGGTCTCTTCCAACTGTATGATTCTATGATAAACATGAAGATGGTGTCAGGATAAGTGGGGGCAGGAATGTCAATCTCTGACTGCTTCATTCCTCTATGTCTGCAAAGATATTCGCTCCTGTAGCTTTCTGTCCACTGCCAAAGGAAGTAAATATGTATGCACAGTTTTTGCCTGGAAGTTATTCTGCACAGTAATACATCTGGGATTTTTTTTCTTCAATGTGTTTTTTTCAAAACATATTTTTTAAGCAAGAAAAATGTTCTTTTTTCATGCAGAAAACAAATTTTTCATTTGGAAAACAATGTTTCCAGAAATCCACATTTTTGTGTGTGAGAAAAACTAGTGCTTTTTGTAAAAAAGACATGGAAACTGCTTTTTCCTATAAAGATATATTTTTGCATGAAAACACAATTTTGCACAAAAATACTGTTTCTATCAACACATAATTTTTGTGCAAAAATGTGTTTTGTACAGAAGCACCTATTTTGCACAAAAATATGTTTCCACACAGTTTCTTTCTTCTTGTGGTTTTGCATAAAATCCATTCGTTTCGTTTTGACCACCTCTGTCTTGTCTGGATTAAGTTTCAATTTGTCTACCCCCATTTTGTTGGAAGAGTAATTCTGAAAACTAAGCAGGACTATAGAATGAATTAGCTTGCCTGTGGAGGAAAATATGCTCTCTGAAATTTCTGGCAACTATTGCTACTCAGAGTTGACAATACTAGATTAGATGGAACAAAGATCTGATTCAGTATTAGTAGATGTTGGTAGATTGCTATGTTGCTAATGCAATGTCCCTGGGGAAAGTCCTGAGAAAGATGTATTTATTTTATTTGCATCTTGCAATTTTTAATCAAATGCCCAGAGTGGCAAACAATTTACAAAAATACAGTCCAGCACATAAACCCTGTTAAAATCACATTCTACAATGACATAAAAAATAAACAATATGTTGTAAAGACATAAATAGTAATACTATAAAATAAATGCAATGCTTGCCTATTCACCATAAATATGTGCTAGTGCTTGTATGACCAGATCAAAAGGGGCAACTGGGTTTCTGCCAAGGGTAAGATCCTTTGCTGAGGTGCCACCACCAAAAAAGCACTGCAATAAAATATAGAAACAGCCTCTCCAGTCAATCTTAAATCCAAGTTCAGCTTGAACTAAAGAAAACAGTTTGTCAAATATTTATTGAGCAATGTGTGTTAGCACCCCCCCACACTTTTATATGGTCTGATATAAATCATACATTGCTGTGGCTGAAGGCCATGCTAGATAAGAGGCAAGCTGGCCAAAGAAGCAAGTCAAGGAAGCCCTCCCAGGCACAAGCCAGGTCATAGGCAGGACAGTTAAGCTTTCAAGTGCTAATGAACTGCCAGTGAGCTATCACTGAGACAAAGAGTCTTCAATGTTCACATGAAGTGTTGATTGGTCTATTCCTGTCACCTCTCCCCTTCAACATCCATTCCTTTATTCCTTTATCGCCCTATCTGCCCAAATGGCATAGGCTATCAAACCAGCTATTAACTCTTTCTCACCTACATGCTAAGACCATTAGCCTATTCTGGACCCCACTGTATTTGTTGCAAACTCTACTGTTGCCCCACCAGATTGCTATTTACATCCATGCCCTCCAGGTAAAAACTGCATATAAAAACCCTCAATTTTAAGCAGTCAGACACAGTATTTGTCACCTTGAATTCTGATTTGTACTGCCCTTAGACGAAAGTCTAAGTCACATTGTTGTTTCTTCACTGCAATTCTGGACTGGTAATTGTCACCCACTCCCTTAAGTCTCACTATCAACCCTTTCCTTCAGCTAGCTCTTGTGTGACTGCATGACTGTTTGCATCTTGTGTGCGTGCATGATTGAATTCCCCTCAATAAACGTATTTTAGTTTACTATTGAATCTCTGGCTGGTTTTCCTGCAAGGACCCCATAAACATTGGTGGAAAGATCTCATTAGGTTACCCTGCTTCTCACACCCCTCTTAATTAGAACTAATTAATTTCCCATTTTTGCATGGAGGTGTGGGTACTGCTGGAGGACTTCAAGGGGCCCTTTGGGGGCCCTTTGGGATAACATGTGAAGAGTTTAGGTGCTGAGCTATTTAGGGTTTCATATACCAATTTTAACACCTTGATTTAGGCCTAGCATTGCACAGGGAGGGAGTGCAGCTATTTTGAAACTCAAAAAAAAAAGTCTGTTCCTGGTCCTGTCCAAACACACACAGTACAGCATTCTGCACTAAGAGCAGACCGTTTTCAAGAGAAGCCTCATACAGAAAGCACTGCAGTGGCCCAATCGGTAAATTAAAAGACCGTGCACTAATGTCTCCAGATTATCCAGGCCCAGAAACGACTCCTGATGGTGAACAACCCACAGGTGACCATACAACTCTCTTTAGCATTCAAGTTATCTGGGGCTCCTGTGGTAGCTTTGTATCAAAGAGCACTCCTGTAGTATCAAGGGGAGTACTATTGCATGCTGAACAGCCTGTGTAATTTCAAGGAATTAGTCCCCATCTTGCTCATCACTGATGATGAACGAAAGGTACAGGTTTACTAAAGCAGCTAACGCAAGCAACTTAGACTGTCACAGGCACTGAGCTGCACTCTGAACTGTGCCTGAAATGTCAGGCAGCCAGTGCAGCTTAAAAAAAAAAGTGGTGAAATATGTTCCTGTAGTTTAGCTTAGCAGATTAGCATCTGTATTGCATACTAAATGATAATTTTGAGTAGTTTTCAAAGGCAGTCCCATAAACGGTTATTGTGGTACTCCAGTCAAGAGGTTATCAGTCTCTCTGTAAAGGGTGAGTCAAGGCTGGTCATCAGCTTGGGGGCGAAAACGACTACGAGCTGCAGGTGTCACCTTAAGCCTCCACTGACAACCAGTATCGTTAATTCTATGAACATCATCTATTAGAGAGCTAACAATCAAGAAACTGCTTCTCATCAGGACCTCTTTCTCAACTGTACTATCATTTTATTTTCTATCCCACTTTCCTTCCAGAACTGAGACCCAAGACAGCTTATAGAATTAAAACAAAACACAGCAAAAATACACAGAAGACTATAGTAAAATCCAGTGAAACTACCTACAACACTAAAACCACCAGCACTGTTGTAATTAAACAAAATCTTTGCCTGCAGTCTGAAGGATAACAAGAAGAGAGGCCACCTAGTCTTCCTAGGAAAAGAGATCAAGAAGCTAGAAGCAGCCACCACAAAGTTACAAGCCTTCATTCAGCCCGCTAGTGCTTATTCAGCACTTCTACTGTACTTTTGTTATGCACAAGTAGATCACTTCTTCTACAGACATATGTGCACTGGGCAAAATCAGCCCACCACCTATGACACTGTGTGGGTCAGACAAAACCATCAAGGATAAACATGGAAAAAAAATAAAAATATCACTCCCATGGTGTCAGAAGGCAGCTCCAAAAACAAGTGATGCTGATGCTGGGAAATGAATCAGTATCAGTACCACACTGTCACTTCACCCTAAACACTGTGATCTAAGTTAAGAAGAAAACTTGTTTTCCCAGTTCTAAACCTGTTTTCCCAATTTCAATTCTGCATGGAAAAGATACTACAATACCCAGTTTTCCTACACCCTGGCAAGCTGCTAGTAAATGACAAATAGGAAAGGAGATGGTGTTCTCTGCAACAGTTTGGAAACAAAAATTATTTCTTCATTCAAGGCTAAAACCATGACATGTATTGCTAAATTAGCATGAAATGCAGTATGAAAAAAATATTTGGGGCAGATTTCAAGTAGAAATATAGTAAGGAGAGAAGTGAAGGGTTAAATATTCACCTTCCTATCCACCTTAGAATCTGCAGTCACCCAGGAATGCACAAAAGGGGAAGGACATTTATCATACCTTTTTCAAATAGGTAACCTACAGGCAAAGGTTCTGTATCCTACTTTCAACAAGTTCACTAAATGAAAGAATAAATTCTGCAATTTCAGATCCTTATGAAGATCATTTTAAATATAAATTCTTACTGTAATGATGTCATCCCCTTTAACCATTCTTCTTTTGTAAAGAATCCCATGCTTTCAGCCTCCAGTTTCCAGGCTAAAACTAGCATAATAATCTGTTCAAGAAAATTAAAGAAAAATATGCAATATTTATTTACAAGAAACACTTGGATTATTTAATCATTTTTTTGAATAGCAATGGAAATTTACAATGGATCAAAATGCATATGCAATTTTAAATCAGCACAACTGTAAAAGAATTTCCTCCTTAACTTTAGGACTATGAATATGGTTTGGCTGAGACATACATCTAAGATGAATATCCCTACTTCAGGGGTATTTGGACAGTCTCCAAATCAGAAGTGACCTGGATATAAAGCAAAGTAGGCTATTTCCAAGGCTTCAGATACAGGATGGAGGGCATTTTTTTTGTCCTAATTTGATATACCTGTGAACTTCACAGTCACTTCATATGTAGTTAACACAAGGTGAGAGAAGGAAAGGAGAGTGTGTGAAGTTTTATATTGACATTTCCAGCTTCTAATCATGGAATAATTTTATCATAGTTCTCTGAAGTACTTTTAGGAGCATCTGAAGATGTTCAGATGTTCAGTGAGTTTTCTTCTCTTTGTAAAGTATAATTGATATGCCCTACTCCAAACTGCTTGTTAAGTGAATGGCTGACACCAAAGTCTTGATCTAGCCTCGCCCCCCTTTTGTCTCTTGGCCAGCTCCTTAAATATTAGGTATGTTGAGTTCCATCAAGAGGCACCTCTTGAAACAAGCCTTGCCCTTTGCATCAACTCCATCCCTTTTAGTTTGCCAACCCAGTAGAGAGAAGGTAACAATTAAACAGAGGCAACATCTGAGTGCATTTTCTCCTTAGCTTTCTCAGTGAGAAAATAGAGGAAACAGGGGCATCTTTTTAAAAAAGACCTCACCTTATAAAGAGATGGCTCAAAACTTCTCTGCTTCTATACTTGCCTGAAATACAATGATCTTCATTTCCTGAGGCAACTATCATGCCTGTACATTTCATAACATTAAGTCAGAAAAAAAAGTGACAGTGTGTTGATTTCCTCACTGCAGTTAAATGAGGAACACAGACTTCAGAAAAGAAGTCTAAGTAAGTGTTCATTTAAGATCAAAGAAAAGGGAACACAATACAAGAGGAACAGATATTTATGGGTGTAATCTGAAAACCTGAGTTTACTTATTTTCAGAAAATGGTGTAATACTCTGCTAAATAAACTTACATTTTCAGGTTCAACACCAATGTCTTCACAGAATTTCTCCATTCCCTCAGGCCCAACTACTTCATCCTCACCTTCAAAACAAAGAAATCATGCTAAGGTATCACATATAAAAATTATTCGTTCCTCACCCAAGACCAGACCATGCTTAACAGCATACATCCATCTGGATTGCCCCAAGGGAAGCATCAAATGTAGGGAAGGGTTAAACACACCTCTCCCATGAATTATTTCCGTGTAGCAAACCTCATCCAATCACCCTTCCCTGCTTAGATATTCAATAAACTGGGGTTCTTATATGGGCATCAACCAACATATACATAATTTTAGATGCAAAGAATTAAATCATTATTCCATTATATATTAAGATTTATTCGGACATATTTGCTTCAGGAACGCAACAGTGAATCAAGAGCGCATGCTGAAGCACCACAGCCTTCAGATTAACAATTCATTGTGTGCCTGGACCATTTGACATTCCACCCATCTGAGACAATATTTTATCAGAGTTTAGCTAACACTAACAAACAGAGGCAATTATCTGGGGATCATGTACATTGTTTAATTTAGCCTTAAATTAAACCCCTTCCTGTGGAAGCAGATAGGTTTAAACAAGCTAAATAAAAAGTGCACTTTATCTGATTATACCAACAGGTCTTTATTCACTTGCACACAAAGACACAATAGCGCAGAATTCAGCAATTCAGAGTGCAATATGCTCACCTTGAACTGGTGTTTTTCCTTTGTGGTTTCACGTTCTTACTGCTTTGCAACTTCAAAAGTAATTAGTTGGGGTACTGCCCCACTTTGTATTTTTAGGACCCACTAAAGTTTCAGCAATTGGGCTTATGATATTAGTTCTAAGCAGCAAATTATCTGAACACTGTTTTAGGCAAGGAAGGGCTCTTCCTTTCATCTTTGCCTGGGACTAACAAATTGACATTTTAAACAGTACATTAACTTGATACAGCCCTAAAGTAGCAAAGCAAAGTATGTCTCATCTTGTAGCTAGAATCTGAAAACACATAGAAACCTCGGCACCTAAAATTTAAGAAGTAGTAGACTGACTTGTGGAAGGACAAACATTTATCAAACTACTGACAGCTTCTTAGCTTTTGTAATTATTTGGTGTCAACTGCAGTGTGTCCTTTTTGTTTGTTTCAAAAATTCAAAACTCACCTGCCAGCTAGTAAAACACAAGACTACTAGTAATTTCAAACTCATTATTATCAATAAAGAAATGATACCCAGAAATGGGTACTGAGAACATACACAAACACATGAAAGAAGGGAATAACTAAAGGAGGAAGGTTACACTGAAGCAGCTGTTATCAGTAATGAATTGAAAGAAAATTAGATTTTAAGTTTGCATCAGGTTCATACCTGCGTATTCATAAAACCATGCCAGGCACTTCTTGCTCGAAAAATGCTCTTCACCACTTATCACTTTACTAGAAGCTTGTGACCTGCAGTAGCTTGTGAAGACACAACATAGTTCTTTTTTATGATATTATTATTCTGAAGAACATGTTCCCAATAATAAATTATTAAACAATACAGTCCCCTTTCCTAAACAGTGAGTATTTCTTTAAATGAATTTTCACTTTTTAAAAATACATATTTTACAGAGTCCTAATTACAGCTATCCTTTTCAAACTCCCAAACTATTTATAATAGTGTCAGTATTGTAACATTTCCAAAATTTAAACAACCAAAAAAGAACAAAACAGACCCAGATTTTGTTTTCACTTTGACAGCCAAACTTGCCTGCAAGTCCGGAGACAGGATGAAGGCCGACATAGCTTGCCTTTGCATTGTGTGTTTTAATTAAGAAATTAAGTTTGCACAAACTGTACCTAATAAACATGACCAATTATTTTAAGAAGTACAATTCTACAATCACTGCAGCTTAGATAAAGCCCTAGCAGGTCAGATGTTTCTCATGAGCACTGGATATCTGCATACAGGAACAACAACTGATGCTGTGGATACTGAGGGGCATTTTATCTATATGGATCATGACATGAGAAGTTAAAGAGGCAAACCAATCACAGTGCCTAAAGGCAATCTAAAGAACATCTTTGGAGCATTTAAAGGCCCTAAAATGAATAGATATGCACTACTAAGCCTAACTGACCAAGAATCAAAAGCACCCTAGACAAGGAGCACTGTCTGGGAAGAATGGAAAAAGACACTGTCTATTGCTAAAAAGAAAGGAAAGCCTCGCTGGATGATGGATGAAACCCTTGGAACAATTATGGACAAAGGAGAAGGAAAAGATGACAGAAATAGGGCCAGAAACTGGAACGCAAATGTTCAGGCTGGAAACTAGATCTTGAGAAACTACAGATCATGCTAAAAGAAATTAGTGTGCCATGTTCATTTGACTGTCCTGAGGCATAATCTATACTCTATACAGGAAGCAACCGTCAGGTTTGAATATGGAGAAACAGAATGGCTTCCAATTGGCAAATGAGTACAACAAGGCTGCATTTTATCAACCAATCTGCTGAATTTATAGAGAAGATAATCATCCACAAAGCAGAATTAGAATCATAGAGAGGAGGTGTGAAAACTAGGGGAAGGATTACCAGCAATTCAGGATATGAAATAACACTATTACTAGCAGAAAAAAGGAAACACACGGAACTGATAAAATTTAAGGAAGAAATTGCATAAACAGGGTTATGCGTGAATACTAAGAAAACTAATTTAACAACGACCACAGATGATTTATACTATGCTTTGTAAGCTATCTGATACTGGGGACTGGCAGGATTTTTCCTCCAGTCTACCAGGAACTGGCACTGTATTTATGCTTACTGGCTATAAATGTTTCTTTCCTGGAAACTCACTGTAGGGCAGCAGCCTGTGGCTCATGGACTGGCACTGAATCACAGAGCACCACTTTAAGTAGCACTGATTTCTACAACTTTAAAACTGGATGATGAAAACACAGAAATAAAGATTTTCTGTACTATGGCTTGGTCTTTATTCAAGGTGGACATTGTAGCCAAGAAAGTGGACGAAGACTAGGACTTGGAAGGCAGCTCTGAAGGAACTTGATTAAGATCCTCAAAGGCAGAAATACCGAAGTCAGAATCATCCATGCCATAATATTTCCAGTTTCTATGTATGATTGTGAAAACCAGGTAGTGCAGAAATTGGACACTAAGGGAATCAACTTTTGAAATGTGGTGCTAGAGGAGAGTTCTACAGCTACTGTGGACTGCCAAGAGACAAATGAGAGCAAATTTCCAGCAAATTAAGACTGAATTAAGACACTAAATTAAGACACTAGATGCCGACATATATGTATCTTAGACACATTAGACAATATGACCCACTGGAAAAAAATGACAATGCTGTGTAAATTGAAGACAGAAAAGAGGAAAACTGACTTACATGTGGATTGACTCAAGAAAGCCATGGCCCCATTTCTGCAAGAATTGAACACGTCTCTTGATAATAATAATAGTATTATTTGAGATCTTCTATGGAACTTGGAGAGTGCTTATTCATAGGATCAGCATAGTTTGAGGCCACCTTGACCTCAAATAATAACAACTTATTCTGGACTGAACATACTTAAATGAATTAACTTCTCTGTCCTTTAGATAAATGGGGACTCCTGTCTAGCTTCCTAATGGGGATGGAATCTATTAGTGCTTTAAGGAGCAGTATTTCAAAAAACAAGATTACTTTTATTGAACCTGCTGCTTCTGAAAATCCTCTCTCTCTTATTCTGTGTTCATACAGCAAAGCAACTAAAACTTGGCAGCAATGAAGAAAGTTAAGTTACTTGGTTCCTTGTTTGGTATAAGGCTGGCTACTGAATTATTTAAAGCTCACGTTATAGTGTGTTAATTATTTTTAGAGGCCCCATAATGACAGTTCTGTCAGTTTAATTTCTAAACAAATCTTCAGTGGTAACGGAAACTTAGAATCCTTGGCAATACTCAATATTCATACCCCTTTGGTAGGGGGCCTGTAATATAAGTCAAGACAGTGCTACAGTGCAGTTCATGTTATTGCAGTGAAGCATTTCAACAATCTAGTGTTGTAGTGCAAGCACCTGGAACAATAATTTAATATATTGATTTTGAAAACCTTTGATTAAGTCATTAATTGTGTATTTACTGCAGAATAACTGACAGCAAGATTACTGTGAGGACTTTGATGATCCTTAGGGAATATATACATGGTTGGTTGATTTAGTTGAGCTGGCAACTTTGACAACCATATCAGATAACACTCAGCCCTGTTTAGGTATGTGCAAAACCTACATCCCCTTCTTTTTTCCCTCTGTTTAAATTTATAGAGTGTAGGACCCTCAGAGCAGGGATCTCTTCCATCTCTATTTTAAAATGTCATGGACACTGAGGGTGCTATACAATTAAGGTGCAGTGGTAATGTATTTATTAATCATAAATGACTACTTCCACTGCAATGACTTATCAGTCACGCTCCAGGTGTACCTCAGTTCCACCACTTATATTACCCTAAGTTCGTCTACGGAAATCTTCCCACAGAAAGCTATAAGGGAGCACAGGCAACAGAATTTGGGGAAGGGGACTGCTGAATCCACTGGTGCAGAGGATGATGGAGAGAGAAAAGGGTTCCCCCGGGTACAATTTAATTTCAACTGTATTTGATTACATCCTCAGCCCCAGAATCCTAATCCCAAACATTCATGCTACTACTGCTATGCTCCATTTCTACAATGGCAGCATACCTGTTATATCACACCAGTTGAACAGGTGCTATGTCTTGCCTTTGGTTTAATAAGTTTTTGCTTAACTGCCTGCAGCAAGTTTTAACAGCTTAATTCATGAACAGTGGACTAAACAAGAGTCTACCTGTACAGACACAAATAATAGTGTGCACAAATGTTTAGACATTTATCTAAAATAAGGGCTCTAATGGAAATTAGATTTTACTACCTAACACTACTGTTCTTGATATCTGCCTGTTCTCAGTAGATAAGATTTGTATCTTTTGAATTGGGAAGGAATAAGATGATATTAATTAGCAGATCAAATAGATATAACTCAGATCCTGTGAAGACTGACATGTATATATAAGCAGATGAGATATCAACAAGACTAATCAGGTGGAAATTTTCTTTGTTTTTCTTTGTTCTATGTTGTTTTATGTTTAATATTCTGATTTATGTTGATTTATGTTATGTTTGAAATATGTATGATATATGTTTTAATGTTTAAAAAACTTAATATAAACAATATAATATAAACAAACAAAAAAAGAAGAGATAGGTTCTTACTTCATGTGAAACAAAACATGCCTTTCCAAATTTGCTGAACATGGCAATGAGAAGCTCATGTTCTAACATGCAAGTCTGCATAAGCAATACAATTAAATGCATGCTTCTTACACTAAAGAAACTATCAGGAACTCATTATGTCCAAAGGTGGGCAGGATAATCAGTACTGCTACCATAACTGATGGAATTAATGGTTGTTCATTTGTCTGACATTAAAAGCCATCTCATCAAGATTTCCAGAGCAACACAAAGTAAGTGTAGCATGAAAAACAAGATAGCTGGAAAGGTTGCATAACCTCATTCTTTGGAGGTTTTCAACAGAAGCTAAGCCAGCACCTGTTTGCTACATGCTGTCTTAACAGATTTGTTCAAAGAGTCAGACTTAAAAAAAGTCACCCCTGTGAGTCTAACACATGATTTCTTGCATATTTACTCAAAAGTAAACTCCAATTGTTCAATGAGCTTTGCTCTCAGGTAAATGACCCAGTTTTCATCTCTAAAGAATAGACGGGAAAAAACCTGTGTGTTCCTAACCTCCACGTAGTATCAAGCAAGGCAGGTTAGTGGAACAGTAGCAAGATTCTGATGGCCACTGTCATTTCAGACAGGACCCTGTTTTGAATGTACTAAAAGCAGAACAGTAAACGTGTTGAATCTACAAATTCATTTTCAAAGAGATCACTATTTTTGCATACTGACAAATATCTGTAAATGGTTGCCTTTCAAGCCATATACAACAAATGGTATTTGCTACCATTCTCAAGTTACACATTTTTAAATGTATATTAACACCTCCTCCACTGAGTCAATCCCATCCACGTTGGATGCATAGCCACTCTACTTACTTCCTCCAGTGCTGACAAATACACTAAGGCGAATAAAGGGAGATTATTGTCAAAGCCACAGTAAACATTCATGATGGCTGTTAAGTGGAACAGCTCTTTCCTGCATCATGGTCCACGTGTGAAAATGGTGGACAGTAACTGGGAAGAAGTGGCTATGCTAAATGACAGAAGGGAAGTTCTGGGAAATGAAGTGAGCTTCTGGACTCATAGTTCCATTTCTATGGTGCACAACATTAACTGAAGAGGGCAAGTAGATGGAAGGTAGACGATAAAGTTGCTTGTGCCCAGATCAGGCGTGCTGAAACTTGAAACGAGAACAATTTTTGTTGTGAAATACTCACTGGAGAATTATAATATATTCCTTGATCAGATGTTTGTCTTGGGTTACTCCAGAAGGGTAAGATCACTGAATACAAAGTAATGACTTGAAAGCTGAAAGGAGAGGAGGTTCTCACAACTGTCAGATTCTGGTTCCATGCACTGACTGGCATAATATGAATGAATTATTGCATAGTTTGACATGAGTTCAGAGGTGAAAGACCGAAGCTCAGTTGCAAAGCATATGTTTTGCATGCAGAAGGCTCCCAATGATCAGGGAAAGAACCCTTGTCCGAAACTCTGGAGAGATAATCAGTTAGAGTACACAGTGCAAAAAAGTCGTGACAAAATGACTATGTAGAAAGATCTTTAGTGAGGCTTGTAGTTGTCACACTCTTAAAAGGATACTTTATATTGTTTCTAAGTACTACAGCTTTAATATGGCAGTTTGGCTTATTATCTTTTAATTTTTAATTATTAGGCTTTAATGCATATCATGAGCTGCCTTGGGACCCATTCAGAGAAAGGCAAGAAATAACCTAAATAAATAAATAACGTTCCTATGAGGCCTAGAGAGGCAATTCACATGGACATAAATGGTTTCCATTGTACAATTCTCAGATGAGAAGGTACATCCCTTGGAATCACCACTGACTAATTTAATATCCCATCTTTCTCCTGGCACAGGAGAATACAACAACCTGATCAGGATGTTTTGCAACACTGTATACATTTTTATGCAGCACCATCCTTGTAACTGGGGGGAGAGGTGAGAGATTTCTCTGACCCAAATCATTTGTGCTCTAAATTGTTTCTAAAGGGGGTCAGAGAGAATGGTCAGAAAAACATGAAAGCAGAATAATACAGAACTATTACATAAACTTCATTTTAGCTGCAGAGAAAAAGGCCAGGATCACAACAGATGGCACCTTACCAACCCTCTGGTACATATGCCAGCACCGGTATGTGTTACTGCTGCGGGGGGGGGGGGGGAGGGAAGGGGTCACCTTCTTTCCATGAATGGCTCGATTCCCACCTTCCTTCCCTCGCTGGAGTCTAAGGCCATTTCCACACTACACTGTTATAGCGCTATTATTCCGCTTTCAACGTCCTATGGAATCCAGGGGTCCGTAGTTTACGGAGGGGCCTCAAAGGCCCCTCTCTAAACTGCAAACCCCAGGATTCCATAGGACGTCGAAAGCGGAATAATAGCGCTATAACAGTCCAGTGCGGAAATGGCCTAACACATGAAACTGCTGGGCCTGGCTGGCCGGAGATCCTGTACCTGCCGATTTTACATTTCTTGAGGCCGGTCTCGTCGCCCGCCTGCCCCGAAGATTTGCGCTTCTTTTTCACGGGCATCTCTTCGATTCACCGTAGAAGGCGACGAGGGGATTCGGGCCCTCCGGCGTGGCCCTTTCTGGCCGGTGAGGGGAGAGCGCCCGCCGCCGCCGCCTCCTCTTCCTTCTCGAGAGGCAGCGGCGGTCGAGGAGAAGCGGCGAACGCTGCTGCCCTCGCCGTGGCTGCCCGCTCGGCTCTCCTCTCGTTCCGGGTTCCTCCGCCTCACGCCCTCGCCCTCACCGCCTGGCGGGAGAAGCCTGAGGAAGGCGCCTCTTTTGCGGGGTACCTTCGAGGATAAGGTAAAGAGCCGCGGCGACGCCGGCAAGGAACAGAAGAGGAGGAGGAGGAGGAGGAGGCGCGAGCGCGCCGCACCGCCCTGACGCGGAGAGGCGGGAGCAGGAAGTGACAGCCGCGCGCCTGCCCTGGCACGAAGCCTCGGCCCGCCTCCTCCGGGCGGAGCTAACAGACGGGGGTGGGGACAAAGAGGATGGCCACGCCCCCGAGGCGGGATTGGGGCGGGGCGTCGTGACGCGGCCTTGAACGGAGCGGCCGGGGGAAGGTGGGACAGGGAGTCATGACAGACAGGAGTTGTGAGCCTATAATGACGACGTGGGCAACCGTGACCCTCTAAGCAGCGCAGGACTTCCCGTCCCGTCAGCCCTAGCCAGTATAGACCAGGGTGAGGAATGCTGGGAATTGGAGCCCCCCAAAAATGCCACTGGACGCTCACAGTTGCCAGCCCCTCGTATAACGAACTAGCGTGTATACCCGGCGTTGCGTGGGATTTTATTTATCATTTACTTGTTAGAAAGATTTGAGAGCCTGTGTCCCTAATTCCCCAAACTGTCTTGTCCAGTTCCTGTAACTTTTCCCCATATTCCCCAATCCAATCTGTATTCAGAGTTATTAACATAAAGAAGTTGGGTTCCTAAGGGAATACACTGCCCTCCTCTTTGTTGCTAGGCCTCACCGTCATAGCAACTGGCCTATTCAAGACAGACACAGTTGACTGAGGCCCAAGAGCTCTGTCTTGAGAATTCTAAAGGCCCTTCCCTAAACTGCAAACCCCAGGATTCCATAGAAATTTTTTAGGCAGCAGATCATTTGAGGACTTTGCCTGCCACAAACAAACAAATTTTAACTTTTATATATTAGATGAGTTCCTGACAGACGCATTTATTTGCAAGTCAGCTCTTAACAAGCTGAAAGATAGCAATGTCTATTGAGATGTAAGTGACTAGAGGATAGTCCAGTAAGGCTTATAAATTTGTGGGTCTGTAAAGTGCCAGAGGACTTTGTTGTGAGAATGAGTGTGACAGGCTAGTGCTTCCAGAATAGTTTTTTTGGTTTCTAATTTATGTTAGCATATGCATGCAAAAGGGTTTACAGTTGTCCCTCCACATTTGCTAGAGTTAGGGGCTCAGGACCCTCGCAAAAACGGAAAAATTGTAAATGTCAAAATGTGTCTGAGTGTGTGTGTGTCTGTGGGAATGGGTCTGAGGTATAGTGGGAGGAATGGGCACCTGGGGTCCAAAGATGATTAAGTAGTACAAGATGATCAGAGTTTTTCATTGAAAAGATAGCACAGCTCACCCTTCTAGGACCTGAAATGCATTACCTTGCTGCTGTGTGTCTTCAAGAGGTAGAGCAACCCTAAGGCAAACCTGTCCCCATGGTGGGATTCATGATGGTCTTCCAGATGTTGTTGGATCGCAGCTCCCAGCTTTCCTCACCATTGGCTAGGACTGCTAGAATTTACATCCGGAGGGCCACTGGTGATTCCCATCTTTGAAAATGCTTTCAACCCTAATCTGTCATTGAAGAATTTTGGATAAAGAACTGTGTGCTTTGTTTAAAGTCATGTCTTCAGTATTTATCTCTGCCCCAAAGCTATCTCAGAACAAGGATTTAATGTTTCTCTGCAGTGTAAGTAACGGCAAAGTGCGCTGGCTATTTAAAAGGCGAGCACATATACTGTAGTTCAGGTATTTTCTTCGCCCTCGCGCCGCAACTTAGTCTCAACACAAGGTGGAGGGAGAAGCGCCTGGCGATTGCCTATCTCACCGATCGAACGCGCCGCTTTCGCTTGCTTTGGCCTTCGACGCGCGCCTTGGCAGTTTGCCGGAGCCACGGTGCTGTCGGTTGCCGTAGTAACCGGGCCTAGCAACGAGCGGACGCCGGGGGTTCCGCGGAAAATCGAAGCGGCGGCGGTTCTTCCTTTACGGTTTCTCTGAGACCAGGAGACCGTCCTTGCCCTTCCATGTAGGAGTTAAAGTGCCGCTTTCCGGTGAGTGCCACTTTTTGTGGTGTATGCTTGATCTCTGAGGACTTTTCGAGTGTAATTCATACCGTTTTCGGTTAAAACACTTTGGCCATTTGTGCACTAGACTGTTATGGCGCTATTATTCCACTTTCAACATCCTATGGAATCCTTTGAGGCCCCTCCCTAAACTGCAAACCCCGGGATTCCATAGGATGTTGAAAGTGGAATAATAGCGCTATAACAATCTAGTGCGGAAAGCGCCATTGTTTTCCAAAGGTGATTTCTCTCCATTTAAATACTGTGTGATGAGTATCGACTCCTTCAGGGGCAGCTGAAGTTTACATTAATGGGGCAGCACAGATCACAGAGCTGCTGGATTGCTCATGCCCTTTGATTTCTTAAAAGTCCGTCACCAAAATGCTTTCAGTACGCCAGAGCACTCCTTTGCGCCATCACCGGACACCGCCATTCCCGGTTGTAGGAGGCTGTTGATCTCCCAGGTGTCCTGTGAGTTGTGGACTTCAGAGTCCTCCGGGCAGTCAGCGTTGGTGGATTCAGAATCGGGCTGTCCCTGAAGGTAAGTCAGTGCAGGAGAGGCACCTGGCGAGGGCTGCATCCTGTATAGAGCCAGCACCTCTGAAACTTATTGGGCTGCCAGAGTGAAAACGAGAGGTCTGTTGTACCTTTAATGGTTGTGTAGAATAGGAAGTTTCAGCAGTTGTTGCTTGTTATCTGGTTGCATGATAAGCAACATCTGTTGAAATGTCCTTTTCTTACATGGTTGTAAAGGTACAGGAGCCACTCCAGTTTTCACCCTGCTAACCCAAGGAAAGAGAGCCAGCGGGGTATAATAGTTTGCGTATTGGACTACAGTTCTGGAAAATAGGGTTTGAATCCTGCTCAGCCCTGGAAACCCACTGAGTGACCTTGGCCGAGTCACACTCTCTCAGCTTCAGAGGAAGCCAGAGGCAAGCCACTGATCAACTCTTAACAAGACAACCCTGTGTTAGGTTCATCTTAGGGTCGCCATAAGCTGGAAACAACTTAAAGGCACTCAGCAGCAAACAACAATGATGATCTTAGGAATTTAACTCTTTGCAAGAGCAGTTCCTGTTGGGGGCATATTCTAGTTCTTCTGGAAAGTGAGTCCTTGCAGGAGTGCTGTTGGGTGAGAACAGAGGCAATAGGTAGTCAGTTGGGGCAGGAATGGCACGTGAATGGGATGGGACCTGGCTGAGTGGACTTGTCAAGAAACCCTGCCTCTGCACTGGGCAGGAGGAGATGCAGGCTTCCATATCCCCAATATCTGGGCTCTTGAGCATTTACCTCACAATGGCATTTGAAAATGCTCCTGGAGATACCTGGTTTCCAGTCCGATTGGGATTAAGAGCAATGTGGCAGAGAGGGCTGCTCTCTTTCCTCTCTCTTCTGCCTCCCCTGTTGCTGCTCTTTTTTCTGAGCTTCAGGGTGGTCATAGGATCACAGCATTGGAAGGCATTGCAAGGCCCATCTGGACCAACTCCTTGCCATGCCGGGATGCTCAGTGAGCACTCCTGAAACATGTCTCTCCAACCTCTGTTTAAAGATCTCTAGAGAAGGAGAGTCTCCCCATCGGGCAATCAGTTTCTCTTGTTGATCAATTTTTAAAGTAAAACAGTTCTTCCTAATGTTAAGATGAAATCTCTTTTCTTTTAATTGGAATCTATTCATTTCTCTTCTAGTCTGGAGCAGAAGAAAACAGGTTTATTCCGTCTACTACATGACACCCCTTCATATATTTAAAGATGTCTATCATGTCACCTTCTTAGTATTCCTTTCTCTAAGCTACATATCCAGCTCCCTAAGTCATTCCTCATAAGATTTAGTTTCTAAACCTTTGATCATCTTGATTGTCCTTCTCTGGACGTGTTCATGTTTGTTAATAACCTTCTTGGTCCATGGTGTCCACAACTAGACACAGTATTCCAGGTGACATCTGACCAAAGCAGAATACAGTGGCATTGCTACTTTCCTTGATTGGGACACTATAATCCTGTTGATGCAGTCCAGAATTGAATTGGCATTTTTGGCCGTTGCATCATGCTGTCAACTTATGTTGAGCTTCTGATCTACTGATACCCCTAGATTCTTTTCACATGTACTGCTTTCATGCTAGGTTTCACCCATTTATATTTGTGCATTTCACTTGCTAGCGTTTTTCTTTGTATGCCTCCCCATTCCTAGCTGTTCAGCTGCTTTTCATCGCCTCTCCTCCATCTACTAGCTGGCTGCCCCTGCAGTGTCCCAGTATCAGCCAAAGTGTGTCTCATTTCTTTAACATATCAAGAGCTGTTGAAATGGGAAGGGAATAAGCCAAGAATGTGCACAGTAGAAGAATTAAAGGCTGTAGGACATGAGCTAAAGTGGTTCCCATGGAGACAACTCAAAGAGAGATTTAAAATGGAGCAAAAATTATATGGATTTGAGAAGAGAAAATGAATTAGACTTATTGATGAAGGGTGACCAGAAGAAGAGAATTTCCAAACTTTATAAATTATTGTTGAAAAGAGAAATGGAACCAGAAGTTGTCAAAGACACAATGGTTAGGTGGGCACAGAATATTGGACACTCAGTTGAATTAGAAACTTGGGAGAGAGCATGGAAAACTGATATAAAATTTACACCAAACCTAAATTTAAGAGATAATTTTTATAAAATGCTGCATAGATGGTATATGACCCCAGAAAGATTACAAAAAATAACTAAAAACAGAAACGCAAGATGTTGGAAACATGATGAAAAGGTGGGGACTTTCTTTCATATGTGGTGGACTTGTAGGATAGCAAAAAATTTTTGGAAGGTGATACATGATGAAATCCAAACAATCTATAATTTGAATTTTGAAATGAAACCGGAGTTTTACTTGTTAAATATGTTAGGGCAACAAAGAGAAATAAGATGTCATCAGAAGATATTATTATATTTAATAATTGCTGCAAGGTTGGCATATGCGCAATATTGGAAAGAAAGGAAATATATTGATATAGATGAATGGAAACTAAAAGTTCTGGATATGGTAGAGACAGAAAAACTAACATTTTCTTTGAAAAACAAACCTATCCAGAACTTTGAAAGGGAGTGGAGAGAAGTTTTGGATTGGTTAAAGATATAAAGGTATAAGAAATGAAAAAAATGAATAATGTAATCGTTCTCTTCTTTGTTAAGCAGAAACTATGTATGTACACAATGAAAATAAGCAGATTCAACTGGAAAATGTAAGCTTGGAAGTGGGAAGGGTTTTTTTTTAATTTTTAAAATTAAATTTTCAATAAAACAAAAAACAAATTGTGTCTCGTTTCTTCTTGCCTTAGTACTGTATGCCCAAGTGGGACCCAAACCATGTCTGATGGTCAGGTTGGAAGTGGTGATACGCAGCTATTCTCTGCTGGAAATGTTTTTCTTTTCTCAGGCCATTTACGCACGAGACTGTTACAGCGCTATGATTCCACTTTCAGTATCCTATGGAATCCTGGGGCCCGCTGGCCCCCTCTCTAAACTGCAAACCCCAGGATGTTGAAAGTGGAATCATAGTGCTGTAACAGTCTCGTGTGGAAATGGCCTCAGTCTCTTTCCGTATGGGAAGATCACTTTTCTCTCATTTCTCTCTCTGATGCAAATCTGCTTTTCTTTGTTCTTCCAGGCTGAGCCCAACACTCTACTGACATCATGCCTCTGGATGGAGATGGAGATGGAGATAAAAGGAAGATCTTCATTTCAGCCACTGCAGCAAACTACTTTGGGCTTTCATCATTTACGAGCCTTGCCCCTCTCTCTTCGAGCCCTGAACTGGCCAACTTCTTGGATGATGGCAATGAGTTTCTTTTGTGTGTGCAGCATTCAGATGATCAGATTCGTGTCTCCAATAAGGTACCATCTTGTTGTCAAGCTGATTGGCTAACAGATCAGGCCTTTCTGAACTAGCATTATATACTTGTGAGGTTGCCATTTATTTCTTCTATTTATGTACTCCCAGGGTTTGTGGTTCATGAAGTCTCACAACTTGATTAAATGCGTTAAAATACAGGTATAAACAAAATACAATATAATATTAAAAGACAATTGAACCAATTATATTAACTCCAAGTAAACATATAGAGGTGCATGCTCCTAGGATTGTAGCCTGTCACATCCTGAGAGCTTAGGTGCAGCTTTGTGATAGATTTGTATGTTTTGGGAATCTGTTTGGGGATTGGAGTATGGGGAAATGACTGCTGTTGGCTATGAATATCTGAGCAGGGAACATGTCAGTTTAGTCTTTGTACACTACCTGTGGTAGCGTTAGTAATTTGTAAATATTTCACTGTGGTAATAAGATGTTTGTTTTTACAGTTAATGTCAGTATTCATGTTTCTTTCATCATGCAGGTCGAAGCTGGCAATTCAGAAGATAAAATTTTGGTATTCTTCAAGCTACGACCAGATGTTATCACAGAAGAGAACCTTCATAGCAATATTCTTATATCATCTATGCTAGATTCTCCTGTCAATATGCTTTATCAAGCAGTGCGGCAGGTATTTGCACCAGTGTTGTTGAAGGTGAGAATTCGTGTTAAATCAATACATTTGCAGGATTTGCCCCCCATTCACTAGTGTCCACATTATCTTATTTCACTATTTGTTGTTTTTGTGTGCTTTCAATTTGTTTCTAACTTATGGAAACCGTAAGACTTACTTGTCATAGGATTTTGTTGACAAGATTTGTTCAGAGGGTGTTTGCTTTTGCCTTCCTCCAAGGCTGAGAGAATGTGACTTGCCCAAGGTCACTGAGCAGGGATTCAAACCCTGGTCTCAAATTGTAGTTCAACGCTCAAATAACTACACCCTGCTGTTCTTTTACTGTAGCCTTTCCCAACTATGTAGTTAATTGAAATATGTTCTTTTAGTTTTGAATGAAAATGCATAATGCTTATATATTTCTGCAGTTAACATGTTTTAAAAGTTTGCTATAAATCTATCTTGTTATTTATTTATTGTATTTTATTATAGTTATCACATTTATATGTTGCCTTTCTCCCAGAGTGGGAGTTCTTTGCAGACCTAAGGATAGTTGCTTCGAAGTTAATGTCCCTGAAATTAATGGAATTTACTTCCATGTAAAACTCAATCTTGCAGTGTGTCATTATGATTATTGATCTATCTGTGTCAGTGGTTTTTAACCTTTCTGGGTCATTGATACCTTTAAGAATCTGATGAAAGCTGAGGACCCCCTCCTCTAGAAAAACACACACAAACTTGTATGCACAAAATATTGCATACAATTAATTTTATTACATGGAAAATTGATTTCCTTGATGCAGACAGGTCTGGAATGAAAACATTGCAATGAACAGTTTCACAGGAAAAATTTAAAGGAACAGGAGTGAAAGCAGAGAGGAAAAGGAAATCATGTTTTGAAAACAGTTCATGATCTCCTAGAAATCTATCCATGGACCTGCTAGAATTCAGTGGACCTGATGTTATGAACCCCTAATATATTATGAACAATTGTAAATACAATAAACAAACAACACTTTTCGTAATAAAAGTGGATGGGTCCTTACCCTGAGTTTCTAAAATTCACATAGGGAAACAACAGAGGAAGAAAAAGAAAGTGGAAGCAGGTGTTGGTGTTGAAAGATACACTTATTCTAGATAAATATATAAAGGTATAGAGTTTTTGGAAACTTAGTTACATAAGGGCATGGGAAACAGCAATATACCAAACATACCGTGACAAAAGGTGGCTAGTGAGGAAGGATTTGAAAAAAAAAAGTCACAGAGATGTTGTGGAAGGCAACTACACATATAAGAGGCAGCAAGAGAGAAAAGAGAGAAAAGGTGGAATCATTTGATAATTATTGAATTGATGAAGTTGTTCAGGAGAAAGAGATGTATTGAGACCTTGGCTCTGCTCCCCCTTAAAAGTAAGGACCAGAATTTTATATTGGAATTCTCAGCACACAACAAAACAGTGTTGGGATTTAAAGGGTAGAGGATGAATAATTTGGCAGCAGAGCATTGGACAGAGGTGAAGGGGCTGACTTGTGACATTGGAACGTGAGAGAGAAGATTGCCATAGTTAATCTCATGAGCAGCTCATGACCTGTGTGTGGTGGGAGCATTGTGCCTTGCCATTTTGGTGTGAGGTATCCTTTCTTGCTTGGGCAGCACCTTGTTAATGTGAAAGATGTCCAGGGTATACATCAGAGGTTTTGTTTCAGGAACAGAGAGAGAGGCCATATTTTTGCAAATGGGCAAAGAAAAAATGACATAAGCATACAACTGGGAACAAATACTATGGCATTTGATGCTGTTACCCAGGGGCAGAAGAGGAGAATGATGAGAGCATAATGCTGAGCCAGTGTGATGGCTTGGTGATAGAGGGATAACTTCCCTCTTTGAAAACGTTAAAAGATTGGATGAATGGGAAGGAAATCAGCAGGAAACAAAATTAAAGAGATAGAGCGCATAATGTCCAATCATTTTACAGGATATGATTGGCTGATTTTTTAAAGATTTCACTATGTCCTTGATTATCACTATGATTTGCTATTTTGGGGACTGGGTATAGTTTTAGATAAGTGTATTGTTCTTATTTTAGGCTTTGTGTATTGTATTATTATAATCTTTTTAGTATTAAGAAGATATTACCCGATTGCAATATGAGATTCATAGCTCTTGAAATCTTTTTGCAGGATGAGAAATGGAGTAGAGATTTTGATCCCAAACTCCAGAATCTTCTACGAGAGTTGGAGGTTGGTTTAGGTTCTGTTTTGAGGAGAACTGATACTTCTTACACAGGCACCAAATACAGGGAAGATGATGTTCAAGGTAATTTAAGCTTACCACTTATAGAAAAAATGTAAGATACAAGAATCTGTTGTTCTGAGCATCGTTTGTAGGTATGTTTACTTCAAGTCAATAGAACTTGCTTTGAAATAAGTCTTATATTTGCTGAAGAGGGCTATAGTCCACAAAATTGTATGTCAAAGTCTTTACTATTTCTCAAGACAAATTGTTTTTGCTGCAACTGGTTGATATAGCTGTGTCACTTACAGAATTATATGTAGCGTTAAGCCTTGGCTGCTGTGCTAGTTAATTCTCAGTCAGTTTTCACATTAATTAATAATGAAAGCGCCCAGCTTTGTACAGGTTGGCACAGCCCTTAATCTGTACTGAAGCCTTCAAGCAAGATTGCATTAGTGTCTGCATTGGACACACTGTTTCTGTCATGTTCTAAATTAAATAAGCTGCTGGAACCTTAAGACATGCCTGTTGTCTTGGTGTATTCGTCAGGTCTCCAAAGGGCAGGTCTGTCCTTAAGTGCATAGGCTGAGTAGGCAGCTCTTTTTTTTTTTCCCAGTGTGTGAGATTCTTTCCCTGTGACCTCTGTTTTGTGAGACAGCACTGGGCCTCTAGTCTCAATCTCAATGTGGCAGGCTTCCCTGTGGTAGAGGCCAGGAAGCCCTATAATTGTGTCCTTTTTGCTACTCCCCAGTAATTTCAAACTTTAGTGGCTTCGTGTCAAGGCATTTTGCTATGTATTTGTTGAATAGCACTATGTAGCTCATTCCCCTGGCTTTGGGCATGGATGCATTTAAGTTAATTAATGTATTTTACAAACCATATAATCTCTAGGTATACACCTCTAGTATCCTCTCAGTATGCATGCCAGATTTAAAGCATCTAAGTTTTATGGTCTTGGAGTTACAACCTGCACATATGACTTTTGCTATTATAGATTTTCAAATAAACCTGAATTCATTATAGGATCACATGTCGAATTGTGAGCTTATTGGGGATAATGAAAATATATTGAGATCATTGCTGTAATTTTAGTAGTTCTTTGATATATTTGATGATTATTTGTACAAAAAATCAGAAAATTCTAAGTTATTCTATTGGATTTTTTTTTGTAGCAATACTTTCTCCCAATGATGAGTTTCAGTTTTGGACAGAGCGTGCTCAACGTGGAAGCAAGTCATCTAGCAAGGAGAGAGCTTTGCATTTTAAAGAGCTGTTTGAAGCCATTGCATATGTATGTAACTTTGTGAGTTCAGTCATTCTTTGTATAAAGCATAGCTCAACATTTACCTCATATGCAGAAAATATGTTGTTGTCCTTCTGTGTTTTCCAGTTGACTTACCATTGCCTTCTGCTGTGTATGACAGAGCATACTTTGCCCATAGTGATTTTCCATGGCTGAGGAGGGACTTGAACACTAATTTCCCAGAGACTTGGTTCTACAGTCTAACCAATATATTACCCTGGCTCTCAAAAGAAAAAAGTATTACGGGAGATAAAAACAGGGAATGTGCTGTTTCCCTGTTATGTTCTCATACCCCACCATCAAATCCAGTGGTGGCTTTGTATTAGTTGAAAGTGCTTATGTTCAGTCAAGACAAAGTATTTGATTTTCATTGTTTCCTGTATCCTTCTGCTTATTCCCTGAGATATTTTGCATTGTTCTAAAGAAAAGGGTGATCGAAGACTGGCACGTGGATCATGTGTGGCCCCCAGGGCTGTTTTTTTCCAGTCCCCAGGCCTCCCTAAAGTGAATTCCTTTTGTCAATATTTTTTCTAAAACACTTTCAAAATTCAAACTTTTTGTGCCAAAATGCCCTCAGGGGGCTTGGGAGACATTTTTACCATGTTTTGGGACCCTTGGGCCATTTTAGGCCTGCTGAAATCTTTTTTTAAAACCAAAAGTAAAGTGGCAGTGTCTTCCAGTTTGTTCCTGGGTTTTTAAGGCCTCTTTTATTCCTAAAATGACCTGGGGACCTAAAAGTATGGCAAAAATGCTGCACACCTCCAGAGGGCATTGGAGACATTTGGGGCCTTTTTTTTTTTTTAACACAGTGGTGAGTGTGGTTGGGAGTGGGTGGTTTGCAGCTCTCCAAAGACTCCTAGGAAACTAATGCTCCTTGCTGCCTCCCACAGTTGCCCATTTAGGTTCTATGGTAAGAATAGTGGCTGGATGGATTGCCAAAATAATAAAAATCCAGAAATGCTTCATCACTGAATCAAGTTGTGGCTTTGTGCAGAAGTCAGTTTCTCATTTTGAATTTTTTTTTCACTTTAAACACTGTGTGTATGGGCTATTTCACCTCTTTGCTTCTTTTTTATCAATTTATTTTTTTTCTTCAAATATACATACAAAAATGTAACATATATCATGTAGATGAAAGATGGAAATTATTTTCTATCATGTTAGGTAATTACTTTGAAGTTTGAAATTTTAACTACAGTCAGCCCTCCACGTTTGTAGGTTTCACTTTTGCAGATTTGCTTATTGACGGATTATTTGCTGTTACCTCTGCTGCCTCCCTAAGCTATTTTTAATAGGGACTGCAAGCCTTGTGAGACTGAAAAACTGCGAATGAGGCTTCTAAATCCCTATTAAAAATGTGTGGGGCAGCAGTGGAGGTGGCAGTAAGCCCCACCAGCTACCCACTTCTGCCTTGTAAAGGAACCCTGATGCCTCAAAGGAATCCATGATGGGTTGGATATGGTAATCATACTTTTTTGTGTGTTAAATATGGTTTGGAAAGGCCTAGAGCTATTCACGTTTTTTCACTTTCACGGAGGTCCTGTGTCCCTAACCCAAGCGAATGTGGAGGGATGACTGTATTTCACCTCTTCACTTCTGGAAGAAAGACAATGTTCCCTTTTGAAGGGGCCAGGAAAAAGCGATTGAGAGAGGTGAAGGTTGACAAAAACAGCTCTCAGGGTGCTTGCATGCTTTGCCCATTGATGTTCTAAGGCTCCCTAAACCCTCAAGAACAAATTTCAGGGGTACAGAGGGTTACTGTGAGTAAGGGAGATGAGCCAAAAGTGAGTACCCCGCCTTAACTAAATAGAAGTGCTGTAATTGACCATTGCCTACAACCTAGTGATCATGTACTGGGTGTGCTGACTGTGATAATCTAGACTGTGCAAACAAACAGAGGAAAGTTTCTTGCATGGAAGGATAGTCTAATGATTACATAAATTTCTGCCAAAGGATCAAAATTTTTTATATTGTCTCCATGAGCACTTGATTTTGACCATTTGAATGTTTACACTCAGTATAGAAAGTACTAGGTGGTGTCAGATATTAGAATTTATTATGATTTGGCTGTGTTCAATTCAGAGGTTTATGAAAATGTAGGACAGCATATGCTGTAGGTGGGCCCAATGATGTTGGTTAGATTCTTAAAAATAGGTGGGGTTTCATGATGGCAGTGGTCAGTTGAATTGTTCTGTGATGACTAGGTTGTTCTATCAGATACTATGGCTGGTAAAATGGTGTGCTGCAAGGGAAAAGATTTCCATTTCTGAGCAACCTCTCCTTATCAAGTGGTGCTGTGAGAGAGAGGTATGAGGATGATAAATTAGGTGTAAGTAGCCACATACCTGCTGCTGTTTTGCAACATCTGCTCATAGTGGTTTTTGGCCACTGCTTGATTAGGTACTATCTCAGTAGCTGCTACTGATTTCTCAATGTAAGCTACTTGGCAAAATTCCTTTAAGAAGTGGGCAAGCACTAATTGAAATGAAATAAACAATATATAAGTGGGGGAGAATAAACATTAATATTTTCATAAATAGTAACAGTTATTGTTAATAATGAATGCCTGATAAATCATTGTTATTTGAACAACTGTTATTTCAATGACTGTTGCTATTCTTTCACCAAGTGGTCTGTCTCCAAAGGATTCCAACTGCATGCAAATAATCAGTAATTACTGCAAAGAATAAATAATTAAATGGCAAAGTCCCAAAGTTTCTGTATACAAAAATTTGCGTTTAAGTTTCTGTATACAAAAATTGTATAGGAATATTCCTGGCTAAGTTATTTAAGGATGGTAGCATTCATATATATGTAGAAAAATCATATTTTTAAATCATGGTTTATACTTCTAGGATTATTACAATTTGGACAGCCTGTCTTTATTTGAAGTTGTGGATTTAGTGGAGACTACACGGGATACTGTTGATGACGTGTGGAAACAAACGGATCATGAACCTTTTCCACAACAACGCATGCAAAATCTTTTGGACGTCATAGGTAAAGCCGTGGGCAGAAAAATTAGCCTGGGATAAATAGATGATTGTTTCTTGGGTGTGTCTAAAATGAACCTCCATCTTTTTATCTCGGTACTCTAGTACTTCACCATATTTTAGAAAGGAAGGTAGTAAGGAGTTGAATCATTTGAACCATCATCACTCTTCTGCTTCAGTATATAATATGTCATCATCCTCTTCAGTGCCAATCAATGGAGGATCTGATTGGACCAGAAATAGATGCTGTGTGACAGGAATGGGCAGCTGTGGCAGTTCTGTGAGCCAGTATTCTGCTCTGGGTCTCCTTGGCTGCATAAAGTGGCAAAAGAAGAGAAAACAAAACCAGAGGTGGCCAGAAGTCCACATATGGTTTTGAAAAAAAGGGTATTATTTCAAGTAGGGGACAGTGATGTGCAATTTATTTAAAAAGTACAATACCAGTCCTTGGAGACTCCAAGAGAGAGTATTCCCTCCCTTTTTTTGGCTAGAAAAAGGGCTGTCCAGAAGGGTTGAGTGTTTCAGAACTCAAAAAGGTCACTTGGAGGTCACTTGCAGCCTCAGAGCCACATTTTGCCTGCCCTTGCTCTATGGAGCAGAGAATCAAATTTGCTTAGTGAAAGTACTGAGTATCTGACAGGTTTGTTGGGCAAATGCACTCATGTTTGGCTTAAGCTCTGAGGCTTCAAAATAAAGCTTGCCTGGGTCTGCCCAAATGTTCCTTAAGGCCTCCTGAATTTGATGAAAGAGTCTTCGCCCCACCCACCCTGCAAAAGCTGACATACTTTCAAAGGACTTCTAAGTGACAGCTAGAAAGAAATTGTCATTGTAGTTCCAACTCTATCTGTGAAGACTATAATTTTTTCTGTAAAGCCAGTTGCCCCTTCATCCTAAGCTGTTTGGCAGTCTGCTAGGATGTTTTTTTTATTTTATTGTCAAATCAAAACAAAATCACAATCCTTGTTTCCAGCAGTGTTTTGTGGTTTGGTCCCTACGTTTCTTGTACTGTATTGCTCTGCTCACCAGCAAGAATATACCTTTTCACTTTGAACAATGCTTCACCCTATGTAGACCTTCCTAAAATCTACTGAAAGTAGTACTTTGAAGATTGTGCATTTATTCCCTTTACGACTAGACTGAATATCTTTGCTGCATGTTTTTAAGATGATATTACAGAAGCAAACATTGCTGAATTTCCCTGAAGCAAGGCTTCCTGTTATCTGTTAAGAGTGGATAACATCTACTGGTTTGACTGTAGCATGAGCTTAGCGCTAAGGAAAACGTAAATTCCTTTAAATCTTCTGGAAAAAAAGATCTGCATTTAGAAATGTGTGTTTAGGTAGGCGGGAGCTTTTAGATAATTCAGAAATACTAGTGGCAGAATATTATGTAAGATCTTGGTTGTTCCTTCTATGTTTAAGCTAGCTTTGCTGCACCTTTGAGTTAATGCTGTTAAATTTTGTGTGATTGCTAATTGATTGCTGTTATATGCTGACACTACAAAGATGCCTGGTGTTCTGAGTGTGATGAATATGTGTACTGAATATTGCTAATTAACAGGCAAACAAAATGTAGTGAGAACTTTTTTCCAACTAGAAAAAAAGTGTAACATTTTTAAAGTACAGTTAATTCGCTCATTGTGTGTATGTGGTTTCAGCTGGAGCTCTTGGAAGGTTTGTTCAGAAGAAGTTGGGAACTTTTAATCTCTGGGAGGATTCCTTTCACATTGTGAAAGAAAACCTGAAAGCTGGCATCACAATCTGTGAACAGTGGGTAGCAGCGTGTGATCATCTTACAGGACAACTTTGGCCACGTTACTCTCCACATTTATGGCAAGCTGAAAAATACATTCCTGATGCACTAGGCAAACTTGGTAAACGCCTTGAAGAGGTACATTTAATTTTTAAAATGAAGATGCTTCATGTGTTGGTGACAGAGCTTATCCTTTGCATTTACAAGACCAAAAAGTTCAGTCCCAAATTAAAGGAGCTCAGCTGAAAAGAAATAGCTTTGCTTTGAGAGTTAAACTGGGTAGGATGATGAGATCTGCATATGGATCTCTGTCCTTATGTTGAATATTTGAGAAAAGCATCCGGAAGGGAGCTGATTCAGACTGGGAGCATGGAGTTGGGAATGGAATCTTAACCCCTTCCTAATATCCTGTTTTGTTTTCTTTTTAATTGAAACACCAGCACAAACAACAAACTCTGACCCAGATGCTGTTGGCACCATTAGAGAAAACATATCAGGAAAATAAGATGGGGGAAATAGCTAGTGTAGTCTTGTGGCTGTTTTGTAGAACTTTGAGCATATATGTGAGAAATTATATCCTGTTGTCTTCTTTAGTGTAGCCCTGAGACCACGGAGAGTTATTACCAGAGAAAGTAGAAAATACTGAGTTAAATGTACTGGTGGTCTTATAAGCTGCTTCATATGTTCACAGGTGAACAAACTAAGTCACATTGGCAAGGATCAAATATTACGAGGATGGGCCATAGGTCAATGATATACTGCATACTCTGCATGTGGAAGGTCTTAGATTCAATCTTCAACATATTTTCCAAAAAATATTTTCAGGTAGCGGGCTGGGGAAAGACCTCTTTCCCAAGATGTCAAGCAACTGCTGACAGTCAGAGTAGACAATATCTCACTTAAGGCTTGATACAAAGGAACTTCATATGCTGAATTTCAAGTATTTTCTTTGGCAGAAAATAAACTTCAGTGAAATTTAATAGAAGTTTCTTTTTTAGCAGTTGGAAAAGCTCTTGGGTACAATCCCTTAAGATGCAGTTGAAAATTTCTAAAGTAATTGTAATTTTCTTGACAACCTTCATTGTACATTAATGTCCCTGTTATTCTAAGTGATATAATACTACACAGACATTTAATATTGCTTGAACATCTGTGATATCATTGATGCAGGTAGTTCCTATGCTTGTTGCATTTATTCTGTGCATAGTTGCTATTGCCAGTTTGTCACATGGTGGCCAGCCTTCTGGTGACTAGCCTCTCATACTTAATTCAGCTGGTCCTTAGATGACAGATACAGACTCCACCTCCACGGCAATTCTCGAAGTCTTCTTATCAGCCCAGAAGAACCTTCCACAGCTAACATAATATTGGTATCACTTTCAAGAATCTCTGCTCACTTCTGTGTCATCATGAGGTGATAAAGTGTGGATTTGCAGAGGCTTCAATATTATAAATACAGAAAATGAGAAATTAACATTTTAATGTATTGATGTTAGATCAATATAATTCTCATTAAATTGTTTCCTTTCTTGATGCTTTTAACGTAGGATGGTTTAGAAAATTAGCTTATCTATTCATTTCTGTGTAATTATTTTGCAAACTGCTAGAGGGGATGGGCTCATATCTACAGTTACACTATTCCTTTTCTTGTGTAGGTACTATGTATTAGAACACTTCATGAGAAACTGACCTATTTTTTGCCAACTGGTGAACAGCAAGCACTGCACCTAGCCCAGGTGTTTGAGCCTTTTGCTGGTTTGAATCCTGTGCATTATAATCCCTACACAGAGGTATAACATATGAATCTTTCTGTGTTTTCTGTCTTGCATTTGATGGAATTTTGCTGGAAATGCACCAGACTAATAGATATTCTTTGTATGTAGCCATTGTGGAAAGCGGCTGTACGTCAGTATGAACGCATTATTGCTCCAGCAGAACAAAAAATAGCAAGCAAATTGAAAACATTTATTTCAGACATTCAAGATAGCCCACAACAGGTAAACATTTTTTTTAAATCAGTGGCATTACATGACAGTTAAAAGCAGAACTAGTGTAACTAATATGTATGTATGTCTTCTAGCTTGAATCATTGCTAGAGTGCTTTTCAGGGTTCACTCATGTGTTCCACAGAGAAACAGAATTATACCTTGAAAAGTTATATGGCTATACTAGGTACAGCTATGGTGCTGGGCCCAACATTCTCTGTTTATTAGAGAAAATACTGTGAAACATTGTTCCTTGTCTTCTCTGTAACCATCTGTGAGCGATGACATTATTCTGAAGAAGGGAATAAAGGTACATTGAGACTCTTTAATCCAGCTCATTCTGCCATATCCCTAAAGGTAGTGCTATTGACCTGAAAGCTCAGTCTCAATCTTAGGCCCTGGTTGACTTGGGAAAGGGATAATGTGAAACTAGGAGGCAGTATCTAAATGGGCTGTCATTCTGGTAGAAAGGTAGGCTGCCCATTGTTGTTGGAGCTCTTTGAGAAGGATAGATCTTGCAAGTCTTAGGTCTGCTAACCTGTTTTTATAGAAGGAAGACTCTGTGGAAAATAATTGACCATCTGCTTTTGGAATGTGAGCTTTTAGGGATATGACTGTTCCTGCCACTTATTCTTGTGGGCCTTCAATTTGTTTCCAACTTATGGTGGCCCTAAAATGACCCTATCACAGGATTTTCTGGGGCTGAGAGTATGTGATGCACTCAAGGTTACCCAGTAGGCTTCCATGGCTGAGAGGATCGAACCCTGGTCTCCAGGATCAGAGTCCAGTGCTCAAACTACTACACCGTTCTGGCTTGCTTCCTGCCACTACTGAACGTTTTTAAAGTAAAACCGAGAACGAAAATATTTTTTCTGGGTTTTGAAAGATGGCTAATTTAGCAACAGCTTTTACTGTCTTTCTTGTTGTTTGTTGACTTTTAGCTGTTCTTAGTGTTGCAATGGATAATTACGGTTGTCATGATTTTTATTTAGTTCTAATGTTTTATTTTCTGTTAATTACTTTGAGGTTTCTGTTGTGCCAAGACATAAACTGGAAAAATAAAACCCTTGCTGTTTTCATAGTATACTTTTCTAAAGCTGTAGCTCTAGCCTTGATGTTTGCAGTTTACTTTCTTAGGGCAAACATCTAAACATTTCAGTTAAAAAGATAATTTTTGATTTTTTTTTTCAAATTTAATAAAAATGATAAAAAAAAGATAATAGTTTTGAACACTAGTCTCTTATTAGCTATTTTTTGTTTCCTGGCAATTGTTTATATATTTCTAGCTTCTCCAGGCATTTCAAAAGTACAAGGAGTTAGTGAGACGTCCAAACATTAGCAAAGAATTACTTTTAGAAAGAGAAACATTGTTGGCAAAACTTCAGGACTCAATCAAAGGTAAGTATATATGGTAGAAATTTTCTGAGATAATTTCAGATACTTTGTTTTTTTAAAAATATACAGTAGTTAATGTTTTCCTTGAAGTCTGGTGTGTTTTTATGTTTGTAATTTGACTGTTTTTTTGTTTGGTTCTGCATCATTCTCAATGTGTGAGGCTGAAATTAATTTCTGTCAGATTTACTTTCCTACTTAAATCTTGCAGTTTCTAGTACCATCAAAATATTCCTGAGCTCCATGTTACCCTGTGTACTGGGGGTCGCAGGAGGGACACCAAAATGTGCTCAACTAAAAGTGGGGAAAATTAGCTTAGAGCACTGCTTAGCGTTACGAGAGGCAGGGTAACGTAGCGAGATCTTGAACCCTATGTCTATGGGGTCAGGTCGAGTCAAGGAACACACAGAAGTTGAAACAATAAAGGACGTTTATTAAACACAAGCAAAACAGTGTATGCGACACACTCATACAAGATAACTAAAGGAAATAAAGGTTGGAGTGGTATAGAGGGATTTTTAGAGGGATTGCTGGTTTGGGTGATACTTCACCTGTCCTGAAGCCCAGAAAAATAGAGAGCGAAGCTGGGGTGCGATGTAGCTCAGCACGTGGAGCTGAGGGGAGGCTCACCAAGCAAAGGGGCAGCAAGGCAGGATGAAACTCGGGAGCGATCCGAGGAAGGTCTCGGAATCAAGGGTTTTTATAAAGAGAATTGTGACTGCAGGCTATGCCGTACTTGGGGAAAAACAATAGATTTGGAGTTGGAGACAAAGCCTCCGAAAGGTCAGAATCTGAATGATTGAGTTATCGTAGCGGTTCTCAATAGAGTAGCCAGTATGCAAACTCAGAGTACTTGGGTATTGTATAGTTAACCCATCAAGCTACCATCACAGGGCAGAGGCTCTTTTGTAGGTTGCATGCATACCTAATTAGAGTATTTGCCTGGAGTTCTCCTAAAGCAGTGAGTCAGCTATTTCTGACCTGCCTGTATTGTAGTTTGAATATTACAGCTGTTAACGGCCAAGCTTGTTTACGTGCTTGTCCGGTGGCCTCGCAAGCACGTGGAAGGGAATAGAGAAGTGAAGCCGAATTATGATATCAAGAGGATATCTTTAATATCCCAAAGCTCGGACTAGCCAGGGCAGTAACATCCAGATTCATTGAATTATTGAGACACAATCTGTGTATGTTGGAGACTGCCAAAATCTCTGTTTTTCATTTAAAACAAATTCTGTATACAGTTACTGCAGGACTTGTCAAATTTAATCACATTCATATTATGCTAGATAGTAAAAGAAGAACTTTAGGACTTTCTAGAGCTATCTGCAGTATTCATTAATGCTTTGCTTAATGCTCTTTTACAGATTATCAAATGGATTTTGAGACAAGATGTCATGGCACCCCAGGTGATGCGTCAGGGCCACTTTCAGGCAAAAATCTCTCTGAAGTGGTGAACAATATTGTTTGGGTGCGACAGTTACAGTTGAAGGTACCAGTTGGATTTGTAATCTTGTCCATGTTTGTGTCCATTAGCTGCTAAAAGAAAGTATATACTGTATTTTTATTTCTTCTTCACGGTCTCTGCGACTCACACAAATGAGTCGTGCACTTGTGCGGTGCATCTCAGAGCCTTCTAGTGCTATACAATATACGTTTTGGCAGTAGCTCCCCCTCCGCCTCCCATTTGCGTATTTTGTGTGCCTCTTTCCTTAATTCCTTTGCGTCCGCTGCAACATCATAAGGAATTTTCTCTTGAGCTGCTTGGTTAACCTCTGACCAACTTCTGGTTTGACTGGTGTTGGACTTTCGCACCCTCCACGCTGTTGTCTCAGCTTTTTGGCTTGCTTTTTGGTTCTCATGTGCAGCTCAGACTGGTTTTGAACTGCCTTTTTTGTCTATTGCTTTAGCTGTTTAGACCGTTTGGTTCCCTGGAGATTTATGGCCTCCAGAGCTTGTAGGATAGTGTGATCCATTATTGCCCAATAATGATGTATGATCTTTTGTCAGTCAAATATTACAAATGGCTAAGGCTCTGGACTTACAAGTAAACTGAGCAGAACCATAGATGTCTGATCCTGTCCTTCACCTGGTTCAAAGCCAGGCACATGCACTAGCTGCTATTCCTTTGTTGTAGATGCTGCATAGCCAAGACCTCTCAACGCCATGGGGCACAAGTTCTACTCTATCTATGCCCTCCTCTTCCACGTAGCTCATTATGGAGCCTGCATGGGGGCCTATCAGCAGCTCCTCTGGGAAAAAATGACCACACCTAGAGAAGATATCTGATGGGGGTCACAAGATCGCCACCATTCTTCAGGCTGGGGGCACCGTATTGGCAGGACAAGACACTACCAAGCATCATTTTTGACTTCTGTCAAAGTGACTACCTTAGTGTTGACTGCCCTGCTGCCACTATCTCTGTTCTAACTTCCCATGATAGGCTTTGCAAATACCATCACGTGTGGGCTTCTATTACCTCAGACTCATGGGTCTCCAACTTCATCAGGAGGAGATACATAATAAAATTCTGGAAAACTTCTCCTATTGGGGTTTCTAATATCATTCGTCCTTCTCCCACAGTCAAGGAAGAGGTGAAGTCCCTGGTCCCCAGAGGGGCTAAAGAACTTGTTCCTATCCCTCTTCTGCATCAGGGGTTCTTCTCCTCTACTTCATCATGTCCAAAAACGGTGGAAGACTACATCCCATTCTGGACCTTCAAGGAGTCAACTTCTGTGTACAATCATGTTTCAGAATGGTCACTCTTAGCTTCATCCTTTTCCTGTTGTAGAAGGGTGGCTGGTTTACTACCCTGGATCTGAAGGATATATATTTGTGATCAGACCAAACAGATATTTCCTCTGCTTTATGGTGGAAAGACAAGTATATTGCTTCTGTGTCCTACCTTTCAGCCTTTGCACTGCTTCATGTATATGCACCAAGGGCATGGCTGCGGTGTGTACTTGGTTTTGTTAGTAAGGCATTGTTCCTTTTCCATACATAATGGTTGCTTACACTCGTGAATGGGTTCTCACAAACATTCGTCTTACACTTTGGCTTTTGGACTCCTTAGGCCTCGTGAACCGTAAGAAATCCCACCTAGAACCATCTCAGCAAGTGTGGGTTATTGTGGCTTTTTTCCAGAGGACAAGAATCTTGTCCTTGAGAGCAATAGCAATAGCATGTGTATTTCTATACTGCTTATCAGCTAAGTGCTCTCTAAGTGGTGTACAGTGTTGTAAGTTAATTGCCCCCAACAAGCTGGGTACTCATTTTACCAACCTGCGGAAGCATGGAAGGCTGAGTCAACCTGGAGCCCAGCAGGATTGAACTTGCAACCTTGTGGCTGCAGTACCAGCATTTAACCACTGCACCACCAGGGCCAGAGGGCCACTTTTCAGTGTCTTTGTAGTCAGAGAGTGCATGCCAAGTATGTTCATCTCCTTCTTGGATGCATGGCCTCAACGACCTTTGACTCCCTTTATGAGACTCAGGATGAGACCTCTGCAGACTTGGTTCCTGTTGTGTTTTGATCCTCTCACTGACTTTCCTTATAGGAGACTGAGGATTCTGAGGAACATTGATTAGTCTGAGATGGTGGTTGGACTCTCAGAATGTATTGGCCAGAATGCTGTTCCTTCCTCCTCATCCCATAGTGGTGGTTATGACCAATGCATGTCTGGAGGGAAGGTGTGTCCACTCTGGAGGATCTGACAATCAGAGACTGCCTGTCTGTGGAACAGAGCAATCTTCAATCAAGGCTCTAGAGATACTGACTATTATAAAACCCTTTTGAGCATTTGAGGAGACCCTATAAGGCAAGGCTGTTCAGGTGGTCACTGATAACACCATGGTGGTCTCCTACCTACACAAGTACGGAGGCATGAAATCAGACACCTTGCCCTGCCTCATAGTTCTTCTGTGGAATTGGTGCATTCCTTGAGGGATCATGGTTTCTGCTATCCACCTATTAGGAGATGAGAATGTGCTACCAGATGCCCTGAGTTGGGCACCTATTTCCTGGCACAAATGGAAGTTGCACCTGTGCACTTTCCAAAGTGGGGTGCACTGACTGCAGACCTTTTTCTGTCATTGTGGAATGAGCAGTGCAAGATCTTCTGTTCTAGAGCCTGTAGTGGGAAGCGCTCACTTGGTGATGTGTTCCTATACAACTGGGGAGGGACTGTCATATATTTCTATTCATCACCGGGGTGATCACACAGCTTTGTCAGGACAGGGCCAAGTGCATACTGGTCACTCTGTGGTGGCCCAAGCAGCTGTGGTTTGCTTCTCTGATCACCAGTTCTGAAGGGAGTGCCTGAAGTTGCCATCCCACCTAGACTTCCTTTCTGTCCACAAGGGCCATTCTGACTTGCAGACTCTTAAACTGCGGGAGGCTTTTCCTATAGCAGGTCTTTCTGATCAGACAAGGTGTGTGCTTGATGCAGCATGTGGGCCTTCCTTTTGATGACCATATTCTTATTAGTGGAAAATGTTCCTTGAATTGTTGTGCAAAGTGTCTATCTCTCTGGAGGGATGAGTTAGCTGTGGCTTTGACTTCTTAGTTTCTATAGCAGACAGAGGCTTATTCTTGTCTTCCATGAGGTGTTATTTGGCAGTGATTTCTTGAAATTTCTAAAATTGGCAAGCCTTCTTGTTTCTGGACCCACTGATCAAAAGGTTTCCAAGAGGTCACAAGAATATGTACCCACCTATCATTGGAACTGTCTGTAGTTGGAGTCTTGAGTTAGTCCTTTCTCAATTTTCCAGGAAACCATTTGAGCTTATGGCCTCCTCTGATCTGAGGCTACTCACCTGGAAAACAGCATTTTTGGTTGCTGTCATATCAGCCAGGAGAGCAGCTGAGCTCTGTGCTTTGAGAGTTGATTCATCTTGCCTGTGTTTCTATAAAGACAAAGTAGTCCTTAGACTGGATATTTCTTTCCCACCCAAAATAATTTCTGCCTTTCATATGAACCAGAATATCATGTATCCTGCATTTATGCAGAGTCTACTTTAGACCTTTGAACATTCTTTGCACTGTCTTAATGTGTGCAGAGCACTGGCCTTTTATGTAGATCACACAGCTTTGTTCCATTACTCTCAGTCTCTTTCTTTTGCTATTCTACCAGTTAGAAGGTCTCCCAGTCTCCACCCAACAATTCTGTAAATGAGTTGTGGCTATCATTCACCTGGCCTATGAACTTGCTGGAAAGCTGCTGCCCAAGTGGGAAGCCATACAACTAGAGTGACGGCAGCATTTGTGGCCTTCCCAAAGGGTGTTCCACTCCAGTGATAGAAGTTGCCACCTGGTCTCAGTCTTCAACATTTATTTTACACTGTAGACTGGATGTGAGGTCTCAAGTGGAAGCTCTCTTTGAGAGGGTGTTTTTTTTCTCTTGTGTGGCGTAACACTCTCTCCTCCTATGGTTAGTAGACTGCTAGTCTCTCATTTGCGTGAGTCACAGAGACCACAATGAAGAGGAACAGGTTGTTTACCTGTAACTGTGGTTATTCGAGGGTTCATCTGTGAACTCACACAGTCCAGCCCATCCTCCCCTCATTGTGTCCTGCCTCCCGTTAGATCCTTGGCTGCTGCTCCAACATCCAGGGAGCTAAGGGTTTAGGCAGGAAGTGCACTGAATAGGCACATGGGAGGTGGGAGGGGCTATTGCCAAAACACATATTGTATAGCTCTAGAAGTTTCCCAGAAATGCACTGCTCAGGTGCAGAAGACCCATTTGTGTGTGAGTTCCCAGATGACCATTTGAAGAACCACAATTACAGGTAAGCAATTTGTTCTTTTAAGAGAAGATTGATTTTTCAGACTGTCATATCTCTTTGTCTGTGACTGAAATTCTTCACTTCTGTAAAATGCTTCAAATGGATTCCTTTAAAGTTAAGGTGTACAGTTAAAGAGTAAAGAGTACAGTGTGGTTTTCCCAAGGTTCTATGGAATTCCTCTGTTTCCTCACCAGTTAACTGTATTGTACTGTAACCCTGCAAGGCTGATCAATAGCATCTATAGCTCCTGTGTATCTTATTGACAGCATCTCGTTCTTGCCTTTTCTCAGGACTTGATACTTAAATCTATCCCTGTTCATACAAGGAGCAGGCTGCAAATTGAGCCTAAAAAAAAAAGACTGGCGACAGGGTCCTTGTGTTATAATGGAAGAAGATTGCTTTAACTGGTATTGTTGAATTGCTGTATGCTTGGAAGAGCATTTGTGTAAATAGGCAGTAGAGAATATTGTCATGAATAGTTGTGGATTACTCTGCACTTGATGTTCTACAGGGCTCAGGATAATATATAGTGGTGGTTAAGCAGATTAACTATGCACAGAATTTATTTGTAAGTTATATATTCTTTTGAAGTCTGCAGCTCGACCATGTGCTTCTTCTCCCAGACCTTTGATATTCTGTGGTTTAAGGTAGGCTAATAGTTGATCAGAATTCAGTCTCCACCTTTTCCATGAAAATACAGATGTACAGGCCCCTGCAAGTGGTAGAGAGACTTATAGTTTGAGCAATTTAGATAGTTATAGCTTTGCTGTTTTGTGTTATCTGGTTGTGTTGCTGGAAGACACAGTTAAGAAGTACCTGTTTAACTTCCATTGTTTCTCTGTCTAAGGTGGATGATGCCATTAAGATTGCAGAGGCCCTTCTTTCAGACTTGTCTGGATTTCAAAACTTCCAAAGAAATGCAGATGATCTTCTAGAACAGTTCAAAGTATATGAGCAAGAACAATTTGATGACTGGTCCAGGGACATTCAGTCAGGTTTGTCAAACCCAAAGTCTGGTCTTTGGTGAGTATAAAATGCTCCTCTTAATAAGAAGATTTTCTACGTAATTTGTTTCTTAGCTGCTTATTTGCCAGCTTCTCCTGGAGAGTATTATCAGAGTCCTCTTCAGCTACAAAGATAGAGGATAATGTCCCAAAAGAGGGGAAGCTATATTGCTTATACCATTCTTGTGAGCCAGAGTGAAAATGGGAGGATTGGAATCCTGCTGCATTTGTTGTGTGTTGTGGGATGGAAAGTGACTAGACATCATCTCACTTTTTCCAGCATTGCCAAAAAGGAAGAAAACAGCTCAGCCTCTTGCTGTCTTATATGCATGTACAAAAATAAGGCATTCTTGTTTGTGGTTTGTGGCTTTTTGATTTTCCAAGTTGCAAGAGGAGGAGTAAAACTTAGTAGTGAAAATGTACAAGTCAGTTCTGTTTGTACATTCTCAGGAGAACTGGAGGAGCAATACAGAATTATTGAGATATTCTCGTGTGCCAGCTGACCAAGACAGGAGACCAAAATTCCCAAATTTTTATTCTGTTGCTCCATTCTCTCTCCCTTCAGTTTCTCTTCACCTGCCTTGCCAGTTGGTCAGGAATTTCTCTTGCTCCCACCTGCCTTGCCAGTTGGTCAAGAATTTCTCTCGCACCTGTGTTAAAATATAACTTAATCTAATTAGGTACAGAACATTAGCTAATCGATTACGGCATCTGTAGGAGACTTAGTAAAGAAAAACAAAAAACATCCCAACTCAGATGGGGTTAGGGAAGAGCACTGGGCCTCATCAGAGAAAAGTAAAAATCTGCCAGAGGAGGAATTGATAAGTAAAACCATCCAGTTAGCTGCAAGTATGCAAGTTATGCAGCAAGAAAATATCAATAAAAATGTTCTTGCCATTTGGTTGGACATTGAGAGATGTGTCTCTGAACAGGCTCCAAAGTCTTCCCTAAAGAAGATTTTCCTCATGTTGAGCAAGAGAAATATGAAGGACCATCCCCTCATCAGTATTCAGATTCAAAAATTGCAGTGATAAGATCTGTATTAATTACTTCAGAAAAGGTCAAAAAGTTTAAAAATGATAAAAATAGGAGGAAAATAAAAGCAAAAGACTTACCAGTGCAGTCTCCTCAGAAGGAGAAAGGGAGACCAGTCAACTCAAGTACAGTCACAACTTCTGCTCGCCACCTTGAATCAGAGGATTCCAGGCAGAGGGAAGGGGCAAAAGCAAAGAGATTTTTTAGTCACTCAGAGAAGGCTGCCAAGTTGAACACACAGGCGTGCAGTTTGAGAGACAGACAGGTCAACAATAGTGAAGCATCAACTCACGCAGTAGGAAAAATAAGTCCTTTAAATACAGGCCATATGACTGAGACAGAGGAGAGGTTTTTAACTTACCTGAATACAGTGTTCTCACAGGCAGATCCTCAGGTGCAGTCATGGGCTTCTGATAGGACTATGTCAACAGAAGATAATGTTTCCATTCAGCAACAACCTCATGATATCTCTGAATAAAAAGCATAGCTAAGGTTGTATTTAATGCAAAGAAGACTGTGAAATATTTCCACTTATCAAAATTCATCAACTGCATTCAATCTAAATAACATGGTTTATCTAATGAAATTGATGTCTCAGACTAATTTAACTACAATGAATTTGAAGAATGATTCTGTTTAATGAATTTAGAATTTTTATTTGCTGTAGGTGAAGATTATTCCTTTGAGAAACAGGGAATTCTATGGAAACATTACTGTTGCAAAAGTCTAATCAAATAGATGAAGAAAAACCAAAGAATGCCAAGAGAAAACAAAACAGGTCACCCCTGCCCTTGAAGGGTTCAGCTTGGGTATATCCCAAGGGTTGTAGATTGCTCCTTCAGTCTCCCTGAGAATGAGACATTATTATCTACTATGAATGATCATTCTAGGAAGGCTGAAGGAACAATTCACTCTCACCCATGGCTATGTTTCTTTTTAAACTATCTGTTCATTTTCTGGCTGCTTCTTTAGCTGAGTGATTATCAAAGGTGGCAGCATAAAAGGCTGTATAATAAAAGAAGAGGAGAGAGAAAGGCGCAGTGGAATAAATGGTTTGGAATTTTGATCTCCCGTCTTGATCAGTGGGCATGAGGGAATATCCCCATGGTTGTGGATTGCTCCTTCAACTTTCCTAGAACGATCCTTCATGGTAGGCATCAGCCTCTCATTTTATGTGCCTATTATTGTTATGATTAAGAACAGAAGGAATCAGTTTTCCAGAGGTTAATCAAGTGTTTCTGAATTCCATTAGTTTATAATGGATGTTAAGATAATATAGCTGTTGAGAAAAAAAAATAGTGGCTAATAATTTAAGTGTTCTGGTTTAGCATACAGGCCAGCAGTCCTGTTATGGAACTTGATCATTCTGATGGAGCATTAAAAATACATTATTCAGATCGCTTGGTGACCCTCCTGAGAGAAGTGCGTCAGCTCTCTGCCCTTGGCTTTGTTATTCCTGCCAAAATACAGCAAGCTACAAATACTGCACAAAAATTCTGCAAACAAGCAGTGATTCTCAAACAGGTGTGATATCTTGAACAACACGTTTTGACTATACTGAATGCTATCAAAGTGGATGAGTTCCACAATGTTGTTATGTATTCATGTGATAATGTAGTGTATGATAAATTTACTTTGAATTTCTTCTTCATCTACATCTATCTATCTATCTATCTATCTATCTATCTATGTATCTATCTGTTTCAGGTTCTTATATAGCACCCAACTGACAAATGCTTTGAGGGTAGTTTTTAGTTTCTAGTTGCAACGTATCATGTAAGAATATAGCTAGGGAATTAATCCCATTCTCAACAGGTGGGGACAAATGTAAAATATACAAAAGTATTAATTAAAACTGAGTTTGATGGAATTTGGAGTAACATTTGTACTTACAGAGCTCAAAATCATGGATGAGATGGCTTAATTCCATTAATCATTTGCATCACAGTGCATATACTTGCTGTAAAATAATGTGGAACAGATAACACTGTGTTTAAGTTGAATGGTATTACTATAGCTAAAACCTGTGTCTTAAAGTCTTTCTATTGATTACAGTTAAGACAATGTGACCAATACATTACATCTACAGAACCTTTTTAGAAGTGCAAGAGTTTCTGTGTGCCCAGCAGTTTTAAAATAGTTTTATTTTTAACAGCAGCCTTCAACACTGCATCACATATTGCTTTTAAAAATGCATAGATAACAGAAAGTCCCAATATGTTCATGTACACAGCCTTTTCTGTAGATTGCTGCTAATTTTTTAGATGATGTACTTACAAGGAAGGGTGAATAGTTAAGTAACAGTGACAGAATGTGTGCAGGTTTCTGAAACTGAGAAAAGCTCTTGTTAAGGTATGACTAAAGTTATAAATGTTAGTCATCATTCGACATGGAAGAAACAATGAAGTGAGACATCCTTCACCAGTTGATAAGGAGAGAAATGGTTTTCAAAAGTCCCTAAATTTATTAAGTAGGAAGTGTTTCAGAAAAGACTTTCTTTCTTCAGAATTACTCTGATTCTGTAATGCAGGGTAAGAATGAAGCAGCCTTTCACACACTGCTGGACTGCAGGTTCTGGCAGCTTTTGCTGGTATAGCCAATAGTGAGGAAAGCTGGTGGTTACAGTCCATGAGTATCTGTAGTTCTTCTTCGTGGTCTCTGTGCCTCACACAGTGGGAATCTTCGCGCATGCACAGTAGCATTTCGGAAAGTTCCAGAGCTGAGCAGCTTGGCAGGAACCCCTCCCCCATATGGTACTGAGCATGCTCAGTCCCGCCAAGCTAACGGTCTCTCCTCAGTTTGTTTTCGTCCGCTGACCTGTTAGCAGCTCGGAAGGCTTCCTCGCTGAGCAGTTTTTTCCGTTTCTCGGTTTTCTTCATTCTTTCAACTCGTTTTTGTAAGAACTCTTCCCCGTTCTTATGTCATCTTTGTTTAACTTTTGCGTGTCTTGCGGCCACAAGGTTTCCCTTTCGGACGCCCACCCCAAGTGCTTGTTCTGCCTCAGGAAGGACCAGAACATTCAGGCCTGTTCCATCTATAAGGATTTTACCTCCCAGACTCTGAACAATAGAGCTTCTCGCTTAAAATCCTACTGTTGGGAGCAAGCTCTTCACCTCAAGAAGCAGGTGGCTTTGAATACCGCCCTTTTCACTGCCCCAGTGACACTGTGTCATTTGCAAGGCCCTTTGCTATTGAAACCTTCCACAACAGCTTCCTTGTCGGCTGCAAAATCACCAGTAACGACCTGGTCCTTGGTACCGACCACCTCGATACTGATACTGACATGGACCTCACCGACCTTACTTCTGGTATCCTCTTTACCGAGGATTCCGAAGCTTTGCAAGATGCCTACCATCCCGTCCTCCACTGGAGACTCTCCTTCTACCTCACAACAGGCTCCAATTCAGCAACCTCGCAAGGTGTCTAGCTTGGTGGAGCGTAAGCGAGCTTCATCGCACCATTTTTCTGTCTCTTCTAATAATAAGAAGGAGAAGCATCGCTCCTGTACTTTCACTGGTGTGGGATTCTATCCAGCTCCCGGTACTGTCTGTCCCTGTTGCTGTTGACTTAATGTCTGACTTGGACCGTTGGCCTTCGCCACTGGTCTCTCCACCTCTTACGTTGGGCCAGCCTGGAGATGGTTGCTCCCAGACTCCACTTCCTCCGACTCTGTTCTGGCCGTCCCGAGACAGACCATCCGCTTGTTTCGGAGGCTTCTCGGGCTACTTCCCGAGACCGGCCTCGAGTTGGTGTGGCCCACTTTCTGGGACACAGTGAATGGGATAGATCCCTGTGTTGTTGTGACTATGGCTACCGGGTGGCTCACGAGCCTTCGCTAGCAAGAGTTGATTCGCCTTTTTTGTCGGCTTCCAGTATCGCTCCATATGGCCATGAGCACCTTTGGAGGGAGCAGCCCGGCTCTTATCACTCATACTCACCTGCCTATCATGACTGGTACCATCCCGACGTCCGACGTTGGTCTCTGTATCGGCCTCGACATTGGCTCTCCCTGTCGTGATCTCCTCCAGGGTCTCACTGCTGATGCTCCCCTTGGTGCTGATGCTCGAGATCCCGTTCTTGGTCTCGATCGGCCTACTACCAGTGTTCACCATCTTGATCTCACTGCCGGTCCCATGACCGATCGCCACAACATTGAGCTGTCTCACCACCTCCTCGGGTGACAGCAGCGGTGTCCTGGCCTCTGCCGGGTACTCACCCTGCGTTAACTCTGCCAACGCGTCTGTTGGTCCTATTACCAATGCAGTCCATTGTTGCACCGATCCTGACCGGTCTACCCATTTCGTCGGTACAGACCCTGGTACCGGTACAGATTCTGGCTTCAGTAACTACTCCCGCTGTTCTAACGGTCTCCGCACCTGCTCCACCAGCTGTCCTTCCTGCACCAGGAGCTGCTCGACCTCGTCATTCTCGATCTCCTTGATCATCGTCTCCTTCTTCCGGTACTTATGATTCCGATGGTGGTTCATCAGACTCCACGCCTCAATCGCATGCCTCCCCACCTCTAGCCTTTGGGGATCCGACTCCTGATTCAGCTCCTGAAGATGTTAAGCAGTTTTCTGACATCTTGGTCAGAATGGCCAATGCCTTAGGCCTTGACATTTCCAGTCCTGCTCCTACAGTACAAGACCTGGTATTCCACTATGTCGACACTCGGCCTCTATTGACAGCTCTGATTCCATTTCTCACCGTCCTGCAGGAGGTATTGAAACATCCTTGGGCCCAACCGGCTTTGCTCCAGCTGATCCCTCACCTCCTGGAGCACCTTTACCACACTCAGAAAAAGGATGTCAATTTCTTGTTCAGTCATCTGACTCCTAATTCAATCGTCGTTGAGTCTTCCCAAACAAAAGGGGGCAGAAGGGCCCACACAACTCCCCCTGATTGAGAGGGTCGTCATTTAGATGTTTTCGGCTGTTGCTTCTACTCTGCCTCTTCGTTGATAGCCAGGATCTCTAACACTCAAGCTTGCCTTGCGGCCTATCAACGTAACATTTGGGATAGGTTTTTCCCCTTGCTTTTCCATCTGCTGGATGACCACAGAACTATGGCTGTTCAATTTTACAATGAGTCTGCGGCTCTCTCTGATCAACAAATCTTGTCCTCCCAACATGCTTTGGAGGGTGCAGCCCGGGTGATGGTGGGTGCAGTTGCCCTTCGCCAGTTCGCCTGGCTTCGGTCCACTGGCTTGATCGAGGATAGCAGAAAAAGGATTGAGGACCTGCCCTTTGACGGCCAAGGACTCTTCCACTCTACTACAGATGATGCTGTGGACCATCTTATGAAAGCTCGACTGACAGCAAAAAAGATGAGCCTTCACCCAACAACTCAATCCATCTTCATCCCCTTCTTTGTGGAGGCGCCCCTCCTACCCCTATAGGTCGTGCTCTCCTCATTGCACATCTCACCAATCCTCTCTGCTGGCTTCATCCCACCGCTCTTTCGGCTGTTGTCAGGCATCATCTAAGAAGTCTTCTTCGACCACCAAGTCACGTTTTTGACTCCCTTTGCAGGTCACCACCACTGTCTCTCTTTCATTTGCCCACCCACCTGTCCAAAACCCCAGGACTGGCCTGCCAGTTTAACATCTGGTGCAACATCATTTCAGACTCCTGGATGTTAACAGTTTTCTGTCTTGGCTACGCCATCGAGTTTCGAAATACTCCTTCTCTCAGCATTTTCTACTCCACCCCTGCCAGTCTTGCCCTTCTCAAGGAGATCAAGACCCTCCTCCTCGAAGGGACCATAGAGCAGCTGCCGTCTTCGGCCTGATCCACCGGCTTCTTCTCCCGGTACTTCACGGTACCCAAATAGGACGGTACTCTCCGACTCATCCTAGACCTCCGAGGGGTGAACTCTTTCATCTCCCCTGGGAAGTTCAAGATGGTCGCTCTGTCCTCCATTCTGCCTTTCCTGAGATGCTGGGACTGGTTTGCGTCCATCGACCTACAAGACACCTATTTCCACATTGCTGTTCGCAGGAGGTATCTCTGGTTTGCAGTCGATGGCGTCTGTTACCAATGCAAGGTCTTGCTGTTCAGTCTGTCCACCACCCCCAGGGCCTTTACCAAGTGCCTAGCTCCCGTGGTGTCTTACCTCCGCATGAACCGCATTATGGTGTACACCTATCTGGATGATTGGTTACTGGTGGCACCCTGCAAACAAAAGTTGTATGAGGACATTCACCTTGCCTTCTCCCTTCTTTCCGATCTCAGCCTCAGGGTGAATCCCAAGAAGTCCCACTTGGAACCTTCATGCGCCCTGGATTTCATCGGGGCCACTCTGGACTCCACTTGCGCCAAAGCCTTCCTGTCGGTGAAGCACACTCGGACTCGGATGCAGCTCCTTGGCTACATGGCCACGATGGCAGTCACCTACTCGTCTCGCCTTCAGGCTCGTCCCCTGCAACGTTGGTTTCTCTGGCACTTTGACCCTCTCCTTGACGATCAGTGTTGGGTTCTGTGGGTCCCTCGTCCAGTCTGGAACTCCCTCCGCTGGTGGCTGTCCCCACGCCATCTCTTGTCGGGAATGCTGCTTGCCAAGCCCCGTCTGACACTTACCATTACAACCGACGCATCCCTCCTCTGTTGGGGAGCCCACTGCAGTGATCTTGCAGTCCAGGGCCACTGGGCCGGCCTGGAGACATGTCTCCATATCAACGCATTGGAGCTCTTGGCAATTCTCAAAGCTTTTTGGGCCTTTCCGAACCTCGCTGTCGGAAGGACTGTTCAGATTCTATCAGACAACATGACAGCTGTGTGCTACGTAAACCGACAAGGAGGCACTCACTCCACCTTGCTTCACAGTGCATCCCACTGTGAATACATCCCGTTGCAGTTCACTTAGCGGGCTGGGACAACATGACAGCAGGCACACTGAGCAGGGACACAGCTTGCCACCACGAGTGGTCCCTCTCTGATGCTGCTTTCTGGCAGATAGTGTCCTGCTTGGGCACCCCAACCGTCGATCTCTTTGCGACCGATTGGAACAGGAAATGTCCCCGTTATTGCTCGAGAGCCCGACCTGGGCCCCAGCTCTCTCGGGGATGTGTTCCAATTTCCTTGGAATGGGGAGTTTCTTTACATCTTCCCACCGTTTCCTCTCTTGGGCCGAGTGGTGGCCAAGATCGCAGCAGACAGGGCAGACGCCATCCTCATCTCCCCTTATTGGCCGAGGCAGCATCGGTTCAGTCCCCTCCTCACCATCGCCCGGGGCCACAAGATGTGACTTCAATGCATGGCAGACCTCCTCTCTCACTTGGACGGTTGCATGCTTCATCCAGACCTCCCTCTCCCCCACCTGCACGCTTGGAGGATAATGTTCTAGGTTCTCCCGCCATCCAGGCTGTTCTCACGGCCACGCGGAAGGAATCTACTTGTAGGTCCTACGACTACAAGTGGCGGAAGTTCGTGACCTTTGCAAACACCCAAAATGAGGTATCTTCTCCGACTTCCCTGTCAGCGGTGCTTCACTTCCTCTTGACTCTGCGGGAGCAAGGCTTAGCCTTTTCCTCTCTTAAGGTTTATCTGTCTGTGATCGTAGCATATCAGACACATGGTTCTTCTTCCTCGGCGCTTTTCAGGAACACTATGTTCAAGCAGTTCCTCAAAGACCTACAGCATCTCTACCCTCCTGTCTCCCCGCCACTACCTCCATGGTCGCTATCGCTCTTCCTTTCCCAGCTTATGCGCCACCCTTTTGAACCGATGGCTACATCTGATGAGCATCTCCTTACCATGAAGACAGTGGTTCTTGGTCACTGTCGCTTCAGCCAGACGGGCAGGAGAACTGACTGCACTACATTCTGATGAACCGTTCTTGGTGTTTCATCAGGACAAGGTAGTCCTGCATCTGGACCTGTCTTTTCTTCCCAAAGTCATCTCTGATTTCCGTCTGAACCAGGATTTGATTCTTCCTACCTTCTGTCCTGATCATGCTTCGCCTCTCGAGCGCTCCCTTCACTCGCTCAATGTACGTCGTGACCTAGCCTTTTACCTGCAACAGACTTTGACCTTCTGCCAGACTCCCAACCTTTTTGTCTGCTACGGTGGGCGCTGGAGAGGTCACAAGGTATCCACTCAAAGTTTTTCAAAATGGGTTGTCCAGGCAATTCATCTTGCTTACGAACTTGCCAGGCACCCACCGCCGGCTCCACTTCGTGCCCATTCCACTAGGGTGATGGCCTCTTCAGCCTCTTCTCAGGGGAATTGACCTACAGGAGCTTTGTCGTGTGGCTACGTGGTCGCGGCCTTTGACCTTTGTCTGCCACTACCTCATTGACTGTAGGGTTCGGCGTGATGCTTGTTTTGGTCGTGTGGTGCTGTCTTCTATCGTCTAGGACCTGACCCGCCGTCCAGAGGTAAGCTACTCAGTCTCCCATTGTGTGAAGTACAGAGACCATGAGGAAGAACAGGCTGCTTACCTGTAACTGTGGTTCTTCGAGTGGTCATCTGTGCTCTCACACACACCCGCCCAGCCTCCCCTCTTCCAGGTCCTTGCTTCAACAGACTTCGAAACTGAGGAGAGACTGTTAGCTTGGTGGGACTGAGCATGCTCAGTACCCTATGGGGGAGGGGTTTCTGCCAAGCTGCTAAGCTCTGGAACTTTCCGAAATGCTACTGCACATGTGCAAAGATTCCCATTGTGTGAGGGCACAGATGAACACTCGAAGAACCACAGTTACAGGTAAGCCACCTGTTCGTCTTCATGATTCCCACCCTTGCTGTAGATTTTACAGGCTGCCGAATGCCTTCGAGGAAGCAAATGTTGCTTGTTGAAACATAACAGGGTTTTAATAAGTCCTAACAGTTCTCAGTCATGTCTGAGAACTGTTTCTCCCTGGATATTCACTTTATTATTTCCTTTCTTTGGTAGTTTTTGCCATTTGATCTTCATGTTATTATCTTTCTAAAAATTAGACTTAGGCAGCAAGTAAATAAACATTTATCTAAGAGCAAGCGCCACTTAACTCAGTCTCATTTTCTTTCTGAGTAATCATGCACAGACTTTTATTTTGAATTGTTTGTTTGATGTGTAAATGAAAAGCTAAGTAATCTGCAAAATAATAACCAGAGAAAAATACATTTATATTTAAATGTGGTGCATATGCATAAATGGTTTCATATGCTTTTTCTTTTCATAGGTGGCACATTTTTATAACAGCATTGATCAGCAAATGATTCCAAGTCAGAAGCCAATGATGCTACAGTCTGCTTTAGCATTTGAGCAGATAATTAAAGTAATTCATTTTTTATTGCTTCAAAATTTTATTACTCTTATGTTCCAAAAGACTGAAACTTTTCATTATTTTGTTATCCTGTGAACTGGGGTCCTGGGAAGGACACCAAAACGTGCTCAACTAAAGTTGGGGAAAATTAGCTCAGAGCACTGCTTAGCGTTACGAGAGGCAGGGCAACGTAGCGAGATCTTGAACCCTATGTCTACGGGGTCGGGTCGAGTCAAGGAGAACACAGAAATTGAAATAATAAATGGTGTTTATTAAATACAAGCAAAACAGTGTATGCGACACACTCATACAAGATAACTAAAGAAAATAAAGGTTGGAGTGGTATAGAGGGATTTTTAGAGGGATTGCTGGTTTGGGTGATACTTCACCTGTCCTGAAGCCCAGAAAAATAGAGAGCGAAGCTGGGGTGCGATGTAGCTCAGCACGTGGAGCTGAGGGGAGGCTTGCCAAGCAAAGCGGCAGCAAGGCGGGATGAAACTCGGGAGCATTCCGAGGAAAGTCTCGGAATCAAGGGTTTTTATGAAGAGAATTGTGACTGCAGGCTATGCCGTACTTGGGGAAAAACAATAGATTTGGAGTTGGAGACAAAGCCTCCGAAAGGTCAGAATCTGAATGATTGAGTTATCGTAGCGGTTCTCAATAAAGTAGCCAGTATGCAAACTCAGAGTACTTGGGTATTGCATAGTTTACCCATCAAGCTGCCATCGTGGGGCAGAGGCTCTTTTGTAAGTGGCGTGCATACTTAATTAGAGTACTTGCCTGGAGTTCTCCTAAAGCAGTGAGTCAGCTATTTCTGGCCTGCCTGTATGGTAGTTTGAATATTACGGCTATTAACGGCCGAGCTTGTTTACGTGCTTGTCCGGTGGCCTCCCGAGCACGTGGAAAGGAATAGAGAAGTGCAGCCGAATTGTGATATCAAGGGATATCTTTTAATATCCCCAAAGCTCGGACTAGCCAGGGCAGTAACAATTTTATATATTTTTTTTGCTGTTTGTCTCATGATAATGATTCATTAGTGGATGTCATTATAGCTGCTCTTGTCCATGAGTCTTGGCTCTGTCACATCTTACTTTTGGAACACATGGGATAAAATGATTGCCTTTGGTATATGAATCATGTCATCTGAGAAATGTGCACATCTGTTGTTTTCTGTAAGACATGCCTCTTTTTGGTTATTCCTGCTTGCTCCATGGGGAAGGCTCTGCTCGTATACAATTTTAAACTTCCACTGGAGGATACTATACTCACCTAATTCCGGATTCACTGTTGCTAGGACAATTTGGTTGCATTCCTAATTACACTTACCTGCAACTTGTTCTCATTGTAGAGTAGATTCTTCCTGTGTCTAGTCATATTAAGGATCTTTACTTTCGACTTTTTATTATCTTAATATGTGGAAAAAGTCTACTTCTGAAAATAAAGATGCAACAGAAAGTCTGTTTGATTTGGAGAGTTTAAATAATGGATAATATTTCCAGAGTTAAATTGGAACATTTCTTCCCTTGGTGCCTTGATTTTATTCTTTTTGATCCTTCTGCAACAGACTTTTTTCTTTAGAATTCATAGTGTCCACACACTCCTTTTTTCCTGAGAATCCAGATGGTGTTTACCCCGAACCACTTAGTTGGAACATTCTTGAGTGCAACAAAGCATAAATATGACACTGACAAGTAACTTGTCAGTTTCATTTCCTTTTTGTCTTGAAACTAACAAATGGCAGTAGTGGAAGGGAAAATGTTTCAGCTCTGCAATTTTAAGGGAAAATTTGGAGGAAATGATAATCTCCATGTCAGCTTCATCTCATCCTCCCACCAACTTTTCTCTCTGAGACACTGTTCAGTGGCATTGGAATCATAACAGAATGTGGTCAGGCAAACTTCTACTGGGGACATCAACTAGTGGGATGAAGAAGAGTGACTTGCTATTCTTGCAGGAGCGACAGCTGTGGTGGTGTCAGGCCCACAGTATAAGAGAACTGATAGCTGGCTGAACTTTCCCCAACAGTAGTGGAGACAGACATTGTAGTTAAGAGAGAGAAGGCATCACTGAAATTTTGTAAAATAATTATCACTTCTGAAAGAAGGCAATCCATGGTATGAGATTTAAATAGTATTAAATCAGGCTAGCACTTTCTATAACAAACAGTTAGTAAAAAACTAATTTTTTCTGTCTTTCATTTCCAAAGCACAAGATTATTTTTTTAAAGAAAAATTTGAATCTTGGTTTAGGGAAGAGGGTAGGGTATAAAGTTAATAATTTCATGGGTTCCATGAGATATACTTTCTTTTATTAGCACCAAAGAGTTAAACATTTGTCACTTCTCCATGTGTTTTCTTCCCTTTCGCAGCATGCAAAAGCAGAGGGACAGATAACGTGGGACAATCCTAAAGAGCTAGAAGCATATATCAGGAAGCTCCAAAATGCAGCAGAACGCCTTGCCACAGAAAATAGAAAGTTGAGGAAGTGGCACACCAATTTTACAGAAAAGGCATGTTAATGTTTTTTATTAATTCTCTGGTTGGTGCAGAGGAACAATCAACAAATCATATGTGTTGATTTCATACTATAATCACACTATTTCACACTACTTTTTATTGGCTCAAACTAAAACAGAATTTAGAACTTCCTTTAATGCTGGCATTAGGAAAATAATCCGTGTGATCTGTGGACTGCTTCTTTGTATGTCCAAGGCTGTGGTATTTATGGTGACTACCAACAAATCGAGCCAGCATGGTGTAGTGGTTTGAGCATTGGGCTATGATTCCGGAGACCAAGATTTGAATCCGTGCTCAGCTATGGAAATCCACCGGGTGACCTTGAGCAAGTCATGCTCACTCTGCTACAGAGGAGGGTGAATGCTGGAAGCAACTTGAAGACACACAACAAACAAAAAAAAACCCGTTACTCATTCTTTATACTTTTTTGGTGTCAACTCTTAACATTTCTTGTGTTCTTCTTAATAGGTGGTTGGCCTGATGAATGTTGATCTGCTTCGACAACAGCAGCGCTGGAAAGATGGCTTGCAGGAACTCCGGGCGGGTTTTTCCAGCCTTGAGACACAGGCATAAGTTCATTGCTACTTAAACTTTTAATAAAATATCATACGACAATGAATTTTGTTTTTAAATGTTTATTATGCGTATCTATATTTTCCCAATTAATGGTGATATGTAACAGAATAAAAGCAACCCTTGCTCCATTTTCTTTATAATGTTTAATGGAAACACCTCAGAGTGGATGTCGGGGTGGTGGCACATACACCTAAGTCGTAAGAACAAAGCAGTGTGATTATAGGAAGCGACAAATTATGCCACTTAAAAATGCTATGAAAAGTACTAGTTGTCTAAATTTATGCAAAATGAATATAATTGTAGTACTCCCTCACTCCAAAGCTCTGAGGGAAGTTTGGGAGATACATGAAAATAGCTTTCATTACCTTTGACGTTGGCAGAAGTGCCCTCAGGGACATTGTTTGAGGGAGTCAAAATTTTGGAGCTCCTGCACACACACTGAGCATTTGGATTGGGATGCCTTAGTTGAAAGGGATTCACTGGAGTTTTCATACCAATCATTCTTCTCACAGAAGTTAACACACTGGTAACTTTCTGTTTGGGTTATTGCAATGTAGTGAGTATATGTAGGCCTGCCTTTAAAGATGGCAGAGAAGCTGCAGCTGGTATAATATGTATAATAATAACACAAGAGCCACATGACAGTAGAAATTTCCAATTTGCTTCCAGTACAACTTTAAGATGTTGATGGTGACTTTCAAAGCCTTAAATGTTTCAGGACTTAGTTATATGAGAGAACACTTCTCTACACATGCTTGTATCTGTTTGCATATCATCATTAAAATTTGCTGAACTTCTCAATGTACCACCATCTGGAGCAGTATAGCATGTAGAGGCACAGGGGAGAATTTTCTTAACTGTATTGTGTCAGTCATGGAGTGTCCTCTCCTTAGAGACCTGACTGATACCAACACAGCTTTTCATTTTATTGAATTTTTGAATTGAATTGAATTATTTATTTTATCATTTTATTGCCCTGCAACATATTGGTATAGGTAGGACTAGAATTATTTTAATAAATGAGACAGTCTTTCTAGAGTGTATTCCTGTGATGAATTTAACTTACAATAAATAATTGACAACGTATTTTTAATTGTAAAATTGTAGGGCTTCCTTTCACGTGATATGAAAGCATGGAGACAGCACTGGAATCATCAACTGTACAAAGCTCTGGAGCATCAGTATCAAATGGGTTTGGAGGCACTCAATGAAAATCTGCCAGAAATAAACATTGATTTAACTTACAAGTAAGATATTTTTCCCAGTTGATATAATAAAGATGTGTTTATTTACTTACATCCTAAGGGAGTAGTTGCAGTCATACTGCTCCAGGGTCTGTGATTTGAGGATCAAAAGTTTTAATATGTTAATTGAAAATGTATTTTTTAAAACAATTTTCAGACAAGGGAGATTACAGTTTAAGCCTCCTTTTGAAGAAGTACGAGCAAGATATTACAGAGAAATGAAGAGGTTCATCTCTATTCCTAACCAGTTTAAGGGCGTGAGTGAGACAGATGAAGAATCAATTTTTTCTGTCATGACTGAACGAAATGCAAGTGGGTTTCTTACCACTTTCAGCAAAGCAGAGGACTTGTTCCAAAGACTCGCAGAAGTTGCAGACCAATTTAAGGTGCATAAACAGTTACATTTGGTTTAACATCCACTTGTATTAGCTTGAGCTGATGTTATGACATCTAACTTAATGTAAGTCTTGTTGCAGTTCATATAGCAATCATATTTGCTTCATTACTACTAGTAGTGTACCCGTGATTTTGTAGCGTTTTAGGGATGGACAAGATAGGATCTGCTTCAGTTTATTATGAGTGGGTTTATATAGGTAGGGACCAGACTGTTTAAATACAAATGCATTACTGAATTGTTCATAATTTTTATTTGTCCATCTGAAGGGGTAGGAGATAGCAAAGAAAATATGCTGAGTATCTAATGAAAAAGATGTTTTGTTTTCTGTCTTACAAAACTTGAATGTTGTGTCAAAGGAATGGGTTATAATTGGACAAGTAGACATGGAAGCTCTGGTGGAGAATCATCTTTTCAATGAACAGAATTGGGAAAAAAATTTCAAAGCCCTAAAAGTGAGAGGAAAAGAAGCAGAACGTCTTCCAAGGTACTGTAAAGCGGAAGAATTGTGACTGAATAGTAGACTGCTGTCAATATAAGATGTGATAGCAACCTTGAATTTTTGAAATTTTTCTCTCTTGAAACAATTTTACACGTCAAATTGAAACTATCTTTTCCCTCCACACATGTCCTATGTTTCTCCCAGGGAGCTCAGCATCACGCACATAGCCATCATACACATAGTTTTATTTTTTTCAACAGTACTGTGAAGTAGGTTAGGCTGAGAGCATGTGCTAAGTGTTCCCTGCTGAACTCCGTGGGTGATTGGGATATTAAGTGTGGGTTTCCTCAGTCCTAATCAAGTTCTGTAACCACAACACAACACTTAAAAGATGCTCATTTATATAATGGTACAGTCGTAATAGTGTAGTTTGATACAAAACCATGAAGGGTAATATTACTAAAATTTAATTATATATAGTTTTTTCATAGGTGCAGAAGTCAAATATTATTGCAAACAGGATGATAGTTCATTGGTACAGCACATTCACCTCCTGGTAATCTTCACTATAAAATGAATTAAGATAGCAGATGATGAAAAGGAAAGATCTCTCCCTGTCTGAGACCCAGTCAGAGCATACTAAATGAACAACTTGTCTGATCTAGTATAGTGCAATATTGAGAACTCTGATATATTCTTTGTGTGGTTAGTGGGCAAATGACTTTCAAAATGCTGCTCAGATATAATGGACTTCATTCAAGAGCCATAGCAGAAGGTTCTCTTTTTTTACTCTTTCCATGTGTGAAAGAGGAAGAGAAATGGAAGGTGAAATATGTATACAGGAGTCTTGTACATACACTTGTAGCACCAAACCATAATTTATTACTATATTTGAATCAGGATAATATGCCTGTTTCAGAGTTCTGCATTTTAAAGTTAATTTTAAACATTAAGAATAGAACATAATTAATTTGTGGTTTTGATTTTTGAAGCACTGTGAAAGTAGATTGCATAATAGTGAACTGCAACCCTGTGAAATCTGCGGTCGATGATCTTATCCAGAAGTTGTATGATATTCTTGTGATGTCCCTAAGAAAGTCCATACAAGGTAATGTTCAAAGGAGGGAGTTCTTTTAGCTGTAGAACACAGTAATAAACAGGTTACTTGTTCTCCCTCCATAAATCTCTGTTACTTTGTCTAGCATTTTCTTTTTTTTTTCTTTTTTTTTGGTATAAGATAGTGAGATTTCAGTATAAAGGCCAAGGTCCTGTTTGGCACTACACTAGCATTTTTTGGTTTCACTTTCTTCATGTTCATGCAGGGAGGAGGTAGTAGCAACAGAAGGATAGGCGACTATCCAAACCAGCCTCTTATACACTTTAGCCTGTTTGGTGCTCCCAAAAGGCAGGCATTCAAGCAACAGGCCACATGGAACTAGAAGTCTTCTTCTACCATTACTATCACTGTCACCTTTTTTTCTCCTTTTCTTATACTTTTTCTGCTTTTGCTGCTGCTTTAATCTCTGCTGGTGTAGTTATGCTGCCAGCAGAGCCAAGAGGACCATGGGTATAAATACTTATGGATTCTGATAAGGTGCATTCATCATGTTTTTATTAACAATTGTGTGCAGTACCCAACTCTATAATTGATTTTAAGCTTCTTTAAGATTAGGAAATCTCTTGCAGCGTAAGGATTGAATTTAATTTCAGACAGTTTGTTCAGGGCCGCAATTCATTGGTGGATTCTACTGGGTTTTGTTCAGTGCATGTTGTTGTTGTTGTTGTTGTTGTTGTTGTTTTACAGAATGGGGAGGGAGTAGAAGAGCTAGAATCAGAAAGATCTTTACTCATTTACCCTTGTTCTTGGCTCTTCATTAATAGTGAATGATTCCCTGCATAAATATCCTTTCTGTATTGAGAAAATGGGTATTTACCAGATGGATTTTTCTATATGGACGTTTCCTTTCAGTAACTGCTAATTATGTAAGATATCATTGTATACTGAGCAGCCTTCCCCAGCCTGGGTCCATCTAGATGAGTTGGACTACAGTTGACATCAATCTCAATCAGCTTGTATATTATATAGCTGAATCAGCTTGTCCGTTATTTAGAACTGGTGAGAGTTATAGGCTGAGACCAGTAAAGAGCTATATTGGAGGGTGAGGGGGTAGGCTGCTACTGAGTCCACTGGTATTGTCGATTTTTTTTTAAAAAAAGTTGAATAAATTTGTTTCCTGTTCGCTCTTTTTTTACTTTACTTTTATATAGCTCATTTACATGATATTAATTCATTTCTCAATGATGCCATGAACACTTTGATAATGAGGCCCCAAACTGTGGATGAAATAACGGAAGATAATTTAAAGTATAAAAATCTAAAAGAAAGAAAAGAAGAGGTAATATTTTTCTTTCTATCAAAACTATACTATTTTGCCTGACACTTCAGCTGGAAACCTGGCTTTTATCTTCTTGCTCTGTCCACATATGAGGCAGTGGCTGTAGCTCACATTGCAAATGGTCCCAGTCAGGACACAGCCTGTGCTGAAAATGCTTGGCTTTGCTTCTTCAGTCACACTAATAGGGAGAGCAATATGTTGGAGGTTGGGATCCTGGACTAGGGACCTGAACCCTATGATAGACCGATTTGACTTTTCCAGACTTAAGTTTCCCTGCTTCCTACTTGCATTAGATTGTTGTGGTAATCTTAGTATTTCAATCTCTCTCTCTCTTTTTGCTGTATATTAGGATCCCCGTAATCCACAGGGTATTGGTTCTGTGCCCCCCCCCCGCGGATACTGAAATCCACGGATAGTAGGGAATGCCCTGTCCCACTGCCAGCTTCAACCCAATCACGGTGGTGGTGGGCAGGAAAAGAGCAGATCCGGTGGGGCAGGCAATGGGAGTTGGCGAGGATGGACGACTGGAGTTGGCGAGGAGTGCGCTCCCGTGCTCCCCACTCTTTTCTCCCCAGCCACTGCTGAGATCAGGTCTGGGACGGGCGGCGGGAGTTGGTGAGGAGCACGATCCCACGCTCCTTGCTCTTTTCCCGCCACCAGGATCGGGACTGGGGCAGGCAGGGGGAGCTGCCGAGGGGTGCGCTCCCGCGCTCCTCGCTCTTTTCCTGCAGCCCACAGCAGGGATCGGGGCCAGGGCGGGCGGTTGGAGTTGGCGAGGGGTGCAATCCTATGCTCCTTGCTCTTTTCCTGTAGCTTACCGCTGGGATTGAGGCCGGGGCGGGTGGCGGGAGTTGGCGAAGGGCGCGATCCTGCACTCCTCACTCTTTTCCCGCAACCTGCCACTGGGCGGTGGGAGTTGGTGAGGAGCGCGATCCCGCACTCCTTGCCATCTCCTGCTGCTGGCCCAGACACCGGGCCCAATTATCCGTGGTTGGCTTGATGGTGGCCAACCACGGATAACTGAATCAGCGGATAATGAATCTGCGGTTAGGGGGTTCCCACTGTACTTTGAAATGGTAGTTGGTTTCAGAAATATAGTACTGTGAAATCTCCAGAAATTACTTATCGGATGTTAGGGCTTTTTACTGCTGTATGCATAGGATTATTTATCGGATCTTTTAAAGGTAACCTTGCTGTAAAAATGATTCTTAGGTATTATGAGTTACTGTAAACCTTCATTTCTACTTTTCTGGCTGGCATGCCATACCGTTGAAATATTTTAGCTCGTTAGTGCTCAAAACTCTGAAATAAATTATGTTATAGTTGTGCTTTTAAATATTGGTTAACCTTTTATATTTTTGTATCAAATTATGAAACTGAAAATGGAAATCTATTTTGGTGTTGTCAAAAAGTATATTATACTTTTGAATACCTTTGAGAAATTATTTGACATGGGCTAATCTTTCAAACTGCCCTACTTTCTACACATAAGTTTAATTAAACAAATAGACTATAAATGATTCTGCATTTTAATCAAAATATTTTTCTTTTGATAGCAAGATAGAGAGCCACTGTAATGTATTGATTTGAGCATTGGATCACAACCCTGGAAATCAGATTCAGTTCCCTGCTTGGCCATGGAAACCCACTGGGTGACCTTGGGCTTGTCACAACTTTCAGCCCCCAGAAAACCCTGTGGGTCACCATAGATTGGAGACAACTTGAAGGCACACAACAACTGGGAAATAGATGTCTTGATGAATGCTGTGTTTATAAATGTTTACAAAAATCTTGTATTTCCTTGATAGTTATGCTTACATAAAATCTCTTTGTATAGGTATTTTCCCTCTTTCAAGAAGCAGAAGGTAAAAACAAGCTTCTGAGGACTGTAGCTGGTGGGGGTATTGAAACAATCGGCAGTCTAAGAGCTACATGGGATAAATTTGAATTAATGATGGAGAGTCATCAACTTATGGTTAAGGAGCAGGTAATTTGATGTAAATTACTTTAACTTTTCCCTTAGACTCTGCCCTCTTTAAAAAAATCCATAAACAACTTCTGAATCTGTTGATAATTTAAGAGTGGTTGCTGAATATTCTTGTCACTTATTCAAGACAACAACATTGCGGAAGAAGGGAGGAAATGGAAAGGAATCATTTGGTGGTGATATACAGTCATATTGCGGAACTGTGATTCTCTAACTTGCATAAAGGTGTATCTACACAATTACTGTAGCTCAATCTGAAAATACTTTCAGTGAAAGCAAATACCTGTAAGTTGTCATCCTTCAATTCTGTTCTCTCTTTGGTCCACTTGACATATTAACATAGCGTAAAATGTGGTTTTCCTACCAAGTGTATGTTTCAGAAGAAGCTGCAATGGTTTAGGATTCTCTGACAGGTCTACATGTAACAATATCTATTTTCAACACTTCTTTATTACACCCATATTTTTAGATATACATTTAATAAACGTATGATGTCTCCCTGAGAGTAGTCATGTGGGTGAAGATATAATGGTCTCCAAAATCTCTATTAGTATCATGGCAGCTTGTGTGAAACATCCACATTGATCAATCACATCATTTCTTACTTTGTTTATTGTGCTCTTTTTATGTAACTTTTATATGCTAGTATAACCCCTGTGGAAGTCAGAAATACAAAGATGAGAAACTACTTAGATCTAATGGTCTTTATGCAATCAAGTTGCTCACTGTTCCAGTGCTCATCTGCAGATCCTAGGGTTTGATAAATATAAAGTCTGCTTGGAAAGCTGTTGGACCCCTAGTGTGCATTTCCAACTAGGTGACAGGGAGAAAGAGAGAAAAAGGATTTGTGTCTTCTCTAGATATGGATGTCATTGCTGCTGTGCATCATCCCCTGGAGTCCCTTTGTATGCATAAGAGCTCTACAACTTCTACAACTAGTGTGAAAAGACCTGGCACCCTTTAACCCCTTGAAAAGGGAAGTATAGATGACAGCATCATGGTTTTGGATGATATATACTAAATAATATATGTGTAGACTAAATATATATGTATCCATTAATCTGCTTATAAGCTCATAGTATCTATTTACTTCTATGACAAGGTGCTAAAGAAAAGTAATGATTAACAAAGACGCTTGCTTTCCTCTTTAGATTGAAGTGATGAAAAGTAATGTGATGTCACGTGTCAATACCTACCTTCAAGAACTGGAAAAGTTTAGAGCTCGCTGGGACCAGTTAAAACCTAGTGATGATATCATTGAAACTGGACATCATGATTTGCTGCAGAAAAGTGCAGAGACCATAAAGGAAAAGAAAATTGAGTTTGATGAACTTGAAGATACAAAACAAAAATTAATGTATGTTTAGTTTGAGGTATACATATATAAATAAGTGAGGAAAGTGTGGCTTTTGGGCTGCATGTGAACCCCAGGACAATTTTTGAGGTTCCCAGGGTCTCTAGTACCCCCAATTTAAAAAAGTGGAAAAGATTTTCTTAAATATTGTCTAGAACTCCTTATAAAGCATGGGGAATTTTCACCACATTTTGGAGCTCTCTGGGCCATGTTAGGCCAAGGAGAGGACTTTTTTCAGGAGGAAAAGACCTGTGCTTCCAAGGGGATGTTCAGAGACTGTTTCGGGGCAAACTAACAAAATCTGGTGAGATGGCCTGCCAGTGTTTCTGAGGGGCCAGTGTAGTCCCAATGTCGAATAGATTCTCATCTCTTGTTATAAAGAATGTACTACAGGATGTCTTTTTGAAAGCAAACAATAACCACAGTAAAGTACAGTTTTTGGAAGTGTTCAGTTCTGTTTCTCATTAAAGACTTAAAAGGCAAGGCACATGTGCAGCTCCCTTTTGAGTGGTTATTAAAAGGAAAGATCTATAATTCTATTCATTTTGTTATAGCCAATCATAGTAGCATTGCTAAAACCTTGAATTGTTCCATGACCAAGAACTTAAGCATACTTCAAAAATATATCTCTACCAGATTCACTAGTTGCTATGTGTGGACCTTATAATGTATTGTTAAACCTGGGTGGATTAGTCAGTGTCTGGACTGCATACCCATGTTACCTAGACTCAGCACACTAAGCAGCATGAAGTGCATTGTTATCTGGCATGTAATTTTAGTACTCCTGTGTGCTTTTCCCTCAGAAATGACTGCTGCCACTTTGACTTAGAAGAGCCTGATTTTTCTTTAGCCAACGAAATTCGCAGAGACATTGATTCTTGTTCAGAAGTCTGGGCATTATATGAAGAATTTTATGATGGTTTTCAAGAAAAAGCAAATGAAGACTGGATTACATTTAGGTCTGGCTTTATTTCCAAATGATTGTTAATGCCTCTTGATTGCAATAGTACTTAACCTGTGGTAAACTCTTTAATATGTAATCCACACAGGAGCAAGACCTACCTCTTTGAAGAATTCCTGTTGAGCTGGCATGATAAATTGAGGAAGATAGAGGAACACACAATTATGACTGTGAAGCTTCAAAAAGAAGTTGACAAATATAAGGTAAAATGCTGAAAGAGAAATAAAGCAAATAAGAAGTATTGAGCATGTACTTCAGAATATATAGTCTGCTTCATTTTAGGAACACCTGGAGCTTAGATGCTACCACACACTCTAGAATCTTTTCCAACAAAGGGATATTGGAGACAGGGCAGTAATTATCCAGTATTGGTACATGAAGAAGGATTTTTTCAGTAATGGCCTCACCAAAGCCTCTTCTAGGCAGATTGGGATCCTATAGTGTTGCAGTGGGGCATTCATCACTCACTTTATTCGCTCAGCCTGTCTCCCTTTGGCTGTTTTCGCAAGCTAGGAAGGATACTGGTCCAACACCCATGTCATAGATCTTATCAGTACAATTAAGATACACCAGTGTACCCATTCTCATATTAGTCACATGGCACTGAGGATAAAACAGGAATGATGGACCTGAGCATGTCTGAGTTTGTGGTTGAAATGAGACATTATAGGTAATCAGGTAATTTTATCTTTGCTTTCAGGTCTTTACCAGTCAGAATTGTGTAAAGTTAAGTAGAAGAACAGAATTGTCTGTTCTTTTATTTTTATCATGACTTCAAAATGTAGCTGTTTGAAATTTTTGTAACTGGTAATGTTTAACTCTTTTCAACCCCTATGCCTGCACTGCATCAGTGTGAAATAAAATACACTCCTGATAACAAGAGAAAAACTTGTTGAATTATATGCTGCTAGTCTCTTTACCAAAGTGAGGAGTCCTGTGGTATACTTTCCTGGGATTAAGTGCCTCTGAATACATTGAAACATGGGTTGTTCTGTTATGCTGGAAAGCTCTACTTTTAGATTATTACAATCTTAAAACAAGATAGACGTGTGTATGCATTTCTCTTCTACCACAGATGACACTTCCTGTTTTGAAATATGTTAGAGGAGAACATTTGTCACCAGATCATTGGCTGGACCTCTTTCGCATTCTTAGTCTTCCTAGGGGTACTAGTCTAGAGAGCCTAATATTTGGAGACCTCCTAAAAGTAGCAGATGTCATTGTGGAAAAAGCAGCAGAACTTAAGGTATGAATTATATTTTATGAGCTGGATCTGGAGCAGTTATTCATTTGGACTATGAGATTTTTTTATAACCTTAATTTAGAACACAAGAAAAAATGATCTGCTAAAAATCTGCTAAATAAAATCTGAAAACCTTGTTTTCTCATAACTCATCTAGATAATAAATAGTAGATAGAGATAAACAGTGGCAGTTGGTGGCTTTCACATCAATGGAGTAGGGAATCTGCTCCAGGTTTAAAGGAACTACCTATGAACAAAAATATGTTCAGAACCCTGGATAATTCCTTTAAAGTTCCAAATAAAACTTAAGAGAAGAACCATTGCACTACAAACATGGAAGCCACTGGTTATCAATGGATATAAAATAAAATCCCACTGATGGGAACCTACTTCCATTCTAGCCAACCAATTAAGATTGTTGATTTGTTTCAACTATGTGAATTTTTGGAATTAGCTGTTGTTTGGATGAAAAGTGCCCTGAAAAATTATTTCTCATGCATTGCAATGTATGATCAATTTAATAACTTGATTTTAAAATGGTAGTGATTGTTTCTTTTGGTTTATCTATAGTAGAAATGAGAATCACTAGTTTGCTTAAATAAAATATGGTTTATATCTGAAAAAAGGATTTGAACAGTCGGGCTCATGGTGAAGTTACCATCAGAGAGGCCTTACGTGAGCTTGAGCTCTGGGGAGTTGGAGCTGTCTTCATATTGACAGATTATGAAGATAGCCAAGGCCGGATGATCAAACTGATTAAGGACTGGAAAGACATAGTCAACCAGGTTGGCGACAATCGCTGCCTCCTTCAGTCCCTAAAGGATTCTCCATATTACAAAGGGTTTCAAGATAAAGTTTCTGTCTGGGAGAGGAAACTTGCTGAGCTGGATGAGTATCTACAGAATTTAAACCAAATTCAGAGGAAATGGGTTTATCTGGAACCCATTTTTGGCCGTGGAGCTTTACCTAAAGAGGAAGCACGCTTCAACAGAGTAGATGAAGACTTCAGGTCAGTTTTAATTTACTTTCCATGTTAATAAGGGGGGAAATGGCATAGTAGTATTCAGCTAATGCGGTTCTGAGTTTAAAAAATGTTTTCATGTTAAGAGACAGAATTAATAGTTTCTTCTTTGTGGTCTCTGGGCTCAAACAAATGGGTCTTGACCTGCAAAGAGCCTCTGTTGGAGCTGACAAGCCTTGGTGGAAGCCCCACACTGTCCTCTGTACTGAGCATGCTCCAGCCCACCAAAGCTACTCCTTTTCCAATTTCTCTTTGTCCACTGCAAGAGCAACATCTAATTGGAATGTTCTATTCACATCAACTGTTGAGTAACTTCCTCTTACATTTTATTTCTGTTTCTGTTCTTTCCCTGATACTTTTCTCATTCTTTCTGTTACTTTGTTTTTTGTTTTTTTGTTTTTAAAGTGCCTTTTGGAAACATTGCTCTACTTATGAGAGGAAAGTTTTCCTTCCGACAGATACTCTTAGTGTTTTTGGGTTTTTTTGCTGGGGTAAGGACATGGTGAAGGTTTATGTCTCAAACATGGGAGAAAGAAACTTTCTGCTTTAAACTCTTCTCAGGTTTGTCTTTGAAGGTTGCAGATATCACCACTCAAAATTGACCACTGCGTTCTGCTTTAGCTGTAATTTGCAAGAAACCCTTCCCCTTAGAGATCATCTTGGACATGGCAGAGGAGTCTAACTTGGTGGGACCTCTGATAATGGATTGGATGGCACCCTAACCACACCAATGACAGTTTAGTCTGGGGACCATGGGGACTGTATTCCAGCACATTGGGAGGGTATTTGGTTAGATAACATTGTTTTATTCCATCAACATGATTTTTTAGATCTTAATCTGGCCATTCACATTTAGTCTAAAAACTATGTGATGGCATTTTGTCCTACCTTGCTGTTTCTTTTTAAAGATCAATATTGGCCGATATCAAGCAAGACAACCGCATAACATCATTGAATGCTCGAGCAGGAATAAGAAATGCCTTAATCACTATTCTTGACCAACTTCAGAGGTGTCAGAAGTCCTTAAATGAATTCCTGGAGGTAAAATTTTTTAATCTTTCCCTTTTATGGTGAACTCAGCGGTTAAGTGCTGATACAAGTTGAGGTATCATTATGTCTCAAGGTTTACAGAAGAATTTAGAAGAAAGTCAGCTAACTCAAGAAGGCAGCTCTCTTCTCTCGCTAAAACAGTCTGAGGAAGAGCCAATGTACTCAGTAGCCATGGCTACTGAGATGGAATAGCCTTGTAGAGGAAGGCATGGCTGGTGGGATTTGTGAATAAGAGTACTCCTAGTAGGAGATGAGAATGTATTACAACATTTTATGTTACATACTTCCCATCTGGCTGTTTACCGAGACAGCTCTATATTTTTTGGTACCTGTTCCTGCTAAATCTGGTTGGTCCCTTACAGACAGTGGCATAAATCCTGTTATTAGTTCTGACTAGAGTAAATCTCCACTAATCAGTGAGATTTACCTATGTGTTGACTCCCCATTCAAGCAGTTGGTTGAATGGTTCTCCTCTAGTTGGGGGTAACCAACAGAATTGTAACTCCTGTGTATTTAGGTATGGTTTATTGTAGAGATGAGCAGGTGTGTCCTTCCAAATGTAGCTAGCCCAGAATTCCCAGCAGACCTAGCCAGCACAGCCAATACTAAGCATGTGGTAAGTGCAGTCCAACAACATCTGGAAGAGCACAGTTGTCCATCTGTTATTTAATATTATATAGATGTCTGCACTTTGCTTCTTTAAAACTGGAAGCAAATTTTCTAGTCTCAATGTACACCATACAAGAAAAAATAAGGGGGATGCATTTGACCTTGAGATTTACAAAGAGTTCAGCAGACAATGCTAAAATGTAGTTTAGTATTGCATCTGAACTGGCCCAGTGTCTATTTTATACCCATGTTGATTTTTTTTGGGGGGGGGGAGAGAGACGTAAGAACAGTATGAGAGCCAGCATTGGGCTATGACCCTGGCAACCCAGGGTTTGTTTCTGCACTCAGCCATGGAAACCCATTGGGTGACCTTGGGCATGTCACACACTCTTGCCACCAGAAAACCCTGTGATGAGTTTGCCTTAGGGTTGCCATAAATTGGAAGTGATTTGAAGGCACACACAACAAGAAGAACGAGAACAGCATGTTCAGTATTACTCAATGCACATATGATTGTAGCCAAGATTATTTACTCTGAAAGAAAATCTATCTTCTGTTTTTACCAAAAAATACATTTCTATGAATACAGTTCTCCCTCCACATTTGTGGGTTTGACCTTCATGACTTTGATTATTCACAAGGTGCCTACTTGCCTCCCCCACATTCTTCCCCTTCCGTTCCCTGGCTTTTTGGCCAGGGGCACTGCCTGCCTTCTTTGTGCCCCAGCAAAAGGCAAGCAAATGGGAGAGGGAAGGGTTCACATGTATACAAACCTTTCCCCCTCCATTCTCCTGCCTCTCACCCATGTGGGCAGGAAGAAGGCAGGGAGTGCAAGTGATGGGCAGGTGAACAGAGTTGCGGGGAATGTTTTCCCTTCCCACTTGCTTGCCTCTTGCCCATGTGGGTAGAAAGGAGGCAGGGCACACAAGCAAACTTGCTTGCTTCTCCCCATGAAGGCAGGAAAAAGACAGGGCATGTGGGTGACAGGCAGGAGAATGGAAGGGGAAGCGCCTGAAGGGAATAGGAAGGGGAGCACTCATTCAGGTGGTGAGGGGAGTTATTTGTAATTTTTTAACTTTCACAAGGGGTCTGCGCCCTGTACCCTTGCAAAAGTGAGGGGGCTACTGTACTTACTTTCAGTAAATACCACCCGCCCCATCAGTCTTACAGGGCAGTTTATTAGTGTGCTCTGCCAGTGCAGGACAGGCAGTTGTATTATCTATGACTATAGCATACAGCAATGTATAATTGACTGGAGTGAAGAGATTCAGGGAGTGTTTCTTAATGTGAGAATATGAATGTTGCAAGTATTTGTGATATGCTGCTCTACATTATTGGTGTAGCACTTTCAAAAAAAATAATTAATTTAGTGTCTTAGAAATGGAGAATAAATTATATATTTTTCAACAGGAAAAACGTTCTGCATTCCCTCGATTCTATTTCATTGGAGATGATGATCTTCTAGAAATCCTGGGACAGTCCACTAATCCATTAGTTATTCAGTCTCACCTGAAGAAGCTTTTTGCTGGTAAGCTAGAAATCTTTTCATTACTGTTGCTGGGCTTCAGTGTTTTTGTATTTCTTCCTTACCTTCTCATTCCTTACCTTCTCATTCTCCACATCTTACAGAATTAGAAAATTGTGTATTTTTCATATTTTTGTTCTCTACCCTCTTGCAGTTCAGATGTTGAATTGAAAAACAGAATAAGAATCTATTTTGAAAGAAATTGATTCTTTTTTACTTATTTCTGAAAAATGCAAAACGCTTTTAATATGCTAATTGTTTAAAAACACATATCCAATTAATTAATTAATTAATTTCATTTTGTACTCTAGCTTTTCCCTAGGAAAAGACCTTTAATGTCTATATGTATGTGCATGGTTAATGTGGACAGTTTTGAGGCACATTTTGAGGCACATTCAGTAATGCACTCTTAGAAAGGACTTAAGATCTGCTGGATCAGATAGTTTACTTGTGTGCTATTTCATACAGAGATGTAGAAGCAGCTCACATTTTAAAAAAATCAAAGAATCTTCAACCTTTGTCATGTGGTGGTGGGGGTATCCATAATATTTTTACTATGTTGTTGTGGAAATTATGCAATCTGTCAAAGAGATATTCCTTTAGTTTAGATTTTATCAAGTGTTTGGGGTATCATCAAGTGCATTCCCTCTTACAAAACTAAATGTTATGGTGAAAGGACTTTGTAATAGTATGATGAGGCGGTATAAACTATACTTAATAGGAAATATTTTTAATTAACAGGAATCCACAGTGTGAACTTTGATGAAGATTTTAAGCACATAATTGCAATGAAATCTTTAGAAGGTGAAGTTGTACCTTTTAAAAACGAAATCCTCCTGTCCAGTGATGTTGAGGTAAGAAAATAAGGTCCAAGCATAACATCAAAATATACAAAAAATGAATATTTGATATGGTTTCTGATATTTCCTGATATATTATTTGCCAGGTTTGGCTAAATAAACTGTCGTTAGAAATGAAGGAGACCCTGAAACAACTGTTGATTGATTGTGTAACAGCTGGGAAAAGATCACAGGGGTCAATTGATCCATCACTATTTCCTTCTCAGGTAGGATTTCGTTCTATCTCTCCTAGACAATAGTTAATAAAATGATGTGAGGCAAAGCTTTATTTGAAGGAACAGCTGATCAGAAAAGGAATGAACTTTGGTGTGTGCTATAGCTTAAAGTTAATGAGTTGACTTCAGACTTAGAGTAGATTTTTTGAAATAAATGGGCATGTTTGTTTGTTTGTTTGTTTAATAAAGTATTGATATTCTGTCATATATCACAATTTTTCAGGGCAGCATGTAGATAAAAACAATTGAATGTGATTTAGAACATCTATCATTTAAATCAGTAGGAAAAAATGTGTCTAAAAACATATTACACAATTCAACAATTAAAACAGTTGAAAACCTTCATAGATTTGACCAAGATTGTTAAATCTGAAAGGCTCTGACAAAAGTAATATTGTAAAATGGTACTAAAAAGAAGCCACTGATAGCATCAGTAGGATCTCTGATGGGAGAGCGTTCCACAAGTGGAGCACTACAGCAGAGAAGGTCTTCTCCCTTCTTCTCTTAGGATGCATTATTTCCACTGATAGGCTATAAAGGAGGATCTCTCAAGCAGATCTCAGTCCATGGCCAGTTGTATATGAGAATAACTACTCCTTCAAATATTGAAGCCCCAAACAATTTCCAAGTGATCTTCAATGACCTCCTAAGTGGAATGCATTGAAGTAGAATAATGAAGTCGTTTGCAGCTGATAAACTACTCTGTCTCAGAAAGGCTGTAGACGGTAGGCCTGTTGAAGCTTGCCCCAGACACTTTAAGTTCTTCTTCGTGGTCTCTGTGCCTCACACCCTGAGAGTTTTTGCGCATGCGCGGTAACGTTCAGAAGATTCTAGAGCTAAGCAGCTTGGCGGGAACCCCTCCCCCATGCCCGTACTGAGCATGCTCAGCCCGCCAAGCCAACGGTCTCTCCTCAGTTCCTTTTCGTCTGCCTTAGCGAACGGAAGGTTCTTTGCTTCGCAGTGTCTTTGGCTTGTGCTTTGGTTTGAATTTCGGCTTTTGGACTTGTCAGATATTGGTTATTGGATTTTGGATTTTCGGCTTTCTTCGAACCCCTCTTCCTTCATTTTTTCTTCATTCTTCGATCTTCTTCATCGATCTTCTCCGTGAGTGTTTTTCCCCCGCTTGGACTTCTGCTCTTCTTCTTCGGCTTCTTTCTATGTCTGCGCTCTTCAAGCGTTGTGTTTCGTGTGGGCGTAAGGTCGCTTTCTCTGATGGGCACTTGGAGTGCCCCTTTTGCCTTGGAGAGACCCACAACATGAGGGCCTGCTCTATTTGCTGGGAGTTCATGGCCCAAACGTTGCGAAACAGGTCATCTCGCCTGCAGTCCCATTGCTGGGAGGAGTCTCTGAGGGCAAGGAAGCAAGTCGAAGAAGAATCCATCATGTCTTCATGCCCCTCCTCATTGGTGCGACCTTGGACCACGCCCTCGGTACCGGCGGCTGCTGTACCGACGACAACGACGGTACCGGGCTCGGTACCATCCTTTCAGCCTCCGATATTGGCCCTTCCGCACATCCTGAAGCTCTCCTCGGGTGTGTCGACTTCTAAGGAAGCTCCTGCGGGCTTGCAGGCAGCGAAGTCATCGAAGCCACTAACTACCGCTCAGTGCAAGCAGCCTCCTTCTCTCAATACATCTAAAGAGAAGGAAAAGAAGAAGAGGAAGAAGGAGAAGTGGGTTTGCCCTCTAGGGGGATCTGCCCTCTGACACCTCCTCCAACTCAACATCTTGAGGAGGTCATCGAGGAGATTGGGCTACCGGAGATAATCGAGGTGTCTGAGGAGGACCTGACCACTGGCTCTGCGGTGCTTTCGGGCCTGCCCGTTCTATCTGCGGTGGTAGCTCCGCTCGGTCACCTGGAGGGGATGGACTGCCTGGAACCTGTTCTGGCTACACCTCGGGCCCCATCTCACCATCGAGCCACTTCGCGAGACCGTGCCAGGAGGAGTGGGTCTCGTTCCCCGGAACGGCGGGAGAGACATCGATCCCCATGTCGTTCAAAGGCCTACGTGGAGCGGGGTCTGTCTCGGCCCCCGATAGACTCACCCTTCTTGTTTGCCTCTTATATTGCGAGGTACGGCCGTGAACATCTCTGGCATGAGCAACCGAGTTCGTACCGGTCCTATTTGCCAGCATATAGAGACAGGTACCACCCGGATATGAGGCACTGGTTGCCGTTTTGCAGGTCGCGGTCTCCATCCCGCGGCAGGGACCATCCGCGATACCGGCGTTCACCTTCACGATCGCCTTCCAGGCCTCCATATTATGAGTGGTCCCGGGAATGTTCGCCGCACTACCAGGCTGTGTCACCGCCGCCCAGAGTCACTGCGACAGTGTCACGTCTGGTTTCGGAGGCCGTCTCGACGCAGACCCTGGCTCTGGCATTGACCTCCACCCAGGCCATCCAACATCCAGTGCCTACGGTGCTACTGATCGTCTCTGCTACAGTTTCCCAGCCACTGGCCGCTCCAATGGTACTGCCTGCTGTGCCAATGACGGTAACTGCGCCAATGGTCACCTTGTCGTTGGTGACTCAACAGCCGTCAACGGAGAGCTCTCCTTCTCGTTCCTCGCAATCATACGAGACGGAGTCTGAGTCTGAGGAATCGACGCCTGGTTCCCACGAGTCTCCGCCCTTGGTCTTTGGGGACCCCGCACCGGATTCGGCACCGGAAGATGTAAAACAGTTCTCGGACATCCTTCTCCATATGGCGAATGCGCTCGGGCTGGATGTGTCGGACCCGGTTCCATCTGTACAAGACCCGGTGTTCCACTATGTGGACACCCGTCCGCCATCTACAGCACCGCTGCCTTTTCTTCCAGCACTGCAAGAGGTCCTTAAACATCTGTGGACCCAACCTGCATCCGCACAACCAATCCCGCATCGTCTAGAATACCTATACCGGACACAAAAGAAGGATGTCGAGTTCCTGTTTAACCACCCGGTGCCGAACTCCATTGTCGTCGAGTCCTCACAGACCAATGGTGGTAAGAGGGCACATACCACCCCGCCGGACCGAGAGGGCTGCCGTTTGGATACCTTTGGCAGGAGGTTTTACTCCGCCTCGTCGCTCATCGCCAGGGTATCCAACACACAGTCCTGCCTTGCCGCTTACCAGCGGAACCTTCTGGATAGGTTGTATCCACTTTTGGCTCACCTCCCTGAGGATCATCGGGCGAGTGCTATCCAATTCTTCAGTGAGTCGGTAGCACTCGCCAACCAACAGATCCTTTCATCGAGATACTCGGTGGAGGTGGCGGCTCGAGTGATGGTCGGCTCTGTGGCGCTCAGGCGATTCACGTGGTCAGCAGGCCTCCAAGAGGATAGTCGAAAGAGGATAGAAGACCTCCCTTTCGACGGTCAAGGCTTGTTCCATGCCACGACTGATGAGGCGATGCATCACCTTGTCAAGGCACGCCTCACTGCGAAGCGGATGGGAATCCACCAACCATCTCAGCCACGCCGCAGCTTTGGCTCCCAGTCATCCTGGTGTCAATCGTCTTCATCGACATACCGGCCTCGTTCGCCGTGCTCGGCTCTGTCTCAGCCGTTGTCTTCTGCGTGTAGACCTATTCGAGGGCGCTGATCTTCCTTGAAGAAGTCTTTGTCTGGGACGAAGTCCCGGTTTTGACCACCTTCGCGGGTCGCCATCACAGCCACTCTTCAGCCTGCCTGCCGCTTTCGTAGATCAACCGAGATTAGCCCAACATCTCGCTGCATGGTGGCACATCACCATGGACTCTTGGGTTCTCTCCATCGTCCATCTTGGTTACGCCATAGAGTTTCAAGATATACCTCCGCGAGGCGTCTACTACTCCACCCCGGCCAGCTCGGTTCTGCTAGAGGAGATCCAGTCCCTACTGCACAAAGGGGCCATAGAACAACTTCCGTCCCGGCCAGTACCACCGGCTTCTTCTACCGGTACTTCACGGTACCGAAATCGGACGGTACCCTATGGCCAATTCTGCACCTCAGAGCAGTGAACTCTTACATTCTCCCCGAGAGGTTCAAGATGGTCACTCTTTCTTCGATCCTACCTTTCCTTCGACGACGGGACTGGTTCGCCTCTATCGATCTACGAGACGCCTATTTTCACATCACAATTTGTCCGCAGCACACACGATACCTACGATTCGCGGTTGACAGTACCTGTTACCAGTACAGGGTGCTACCGTTTGGACTCTCCACCACCCCCAGGGTCTTCACCAAATGCATGGCCCCTGTGGTATCGCACCTCCGGACGAAGGGTGTTATGATATATCTCTACCTGGACGACTGGCTGTTGGTGGCGTCCTGCAGGCAAAAGTTATACAGGAACATTCATCTTACGCTCTCTCTTCTGTCTCATCTTAGCCTCTGGGTCAACCCGAAGAAGTCGCACCTCGAGCCGACGAGGGTCCTGGATTTCATCGGGGTGACCCTGGACTCGATATCTGCCAGGGCCTATATCTGCCCACGGAGCGGGCACGCACCCTTCGTCGAGCCACCTCCGCCGCCCTCGATGCCTCTGTGATATCGGCGAGAAGGATCCAACAGCTTCTCGGTTACATGGTGGTGACCATGTCGGTCACTTATCTCTCCAGGCTCCGTGCCTGCCTGCTCCAGCACTGGTTTATCAGGGCCTTCGACCCTCTCTTCGACGATCAGAGACGCCTCCTGCGGATTCCTCAACGGGTGCACCGCTCCCTTCCCTGGTGGTTCTCCTACCGTCACCTGCTCTCGGGGATGCCGTTTTGGGAACCAACTCCTTGGCTCACGGTAACAACAGATGCCTCCCTCTATGGATGGGGAGTGCACTGCGGCGATCTCAGGTTCCAAGGACACTGGATCGGTCTGGAGACCCACCTGCACATCAATGCCCTGGAACTCCTCGCCGTCCTGAAGGCTCTAAGGGCCTTCCGCAACCTGGTCGCCGGACACACAGTGCAGATCCTGTCCGACAATATGACAGCCGTCTGCTATGTCAACAGGCAAGGAGGGACCCGATCAACCACTCTCCTCACCATAGCTCTTCAGCTTTGGAGCTGGTGCGTGCTGCTCCGAGTCCACCCGGTCGCGGTGCACCTGGCAGGCCAAGAGAACACCACAGCAGATGCCCTCAGCAGGGACACCTCGTGCTATCGCGAGTGGACCCTCTCCGATTCCGCGTTCCGGATGATACTAGCCCGGTGGGGCGAGCCATCAATCTCTTCACCAGCAGTCTGAACAGGAAGTGTCCCCGATACTGTTCGAGAGTCGGCCTAAGCCAGGACTCTCTCGGTGACGCCTTCCAGTTTTAGTGGACGGAAAGTCTCCTCTATATGTTCCTGACGTTCCCTCTCCTGGGCCGAGTGGTTGCCAAGACCCTCGCAGATTGGGCAGATGTCATCCTCGTAGCCCCATACTGGCCAAGGCAGCATTGGTTTGGGCCCCTCTTCGAGGCTGCTCGTGGCCATCTCCTCAAGTTTCTGACAGCACCAGATCTCCTGTCGCACTCCAACGGTCTCATACTCCACCCAGACCTGCCTCTCCTGGCTCTTCATGCATGGAGGATAATGTCTTAGATGCTCCAGCGATTCAGGATGTCCTCACCGCAGCCAGAAAGGAGTCGACACGCCGCAACTACCACTACAAGTGGCAGAAATTCGTCGCCTTTGCGGAAGCACGCCGAGAGCCGGTATCGCCCGTCGCTCTGCCTACCGTGCTCCATTTCCTGCTCCACCTTCGGCAACAAGGGCTTGGCTTCCCATCGTTGAAGGTCTACCTCACTGCTATCGTGGCTTATCAGCCGTGAGGGTCCTCCTCGGCAGCTCTCTTCAGGGACACTACCCTCAAGCAGTTCATGAAGAGCCTGCAACATCTTTATCCACCGGTGTTGCTGCCGCTACCGCCTTGGTCGTTGTCCTTGGTACTATCACAACTGACGCAACCGCCTTTCGAGCCCATGGTGACTACTGACGACAGGTTCCTGACCATCAAAACTGCTTTCTTGGTAGCTGTCACCTCAGCCAGGTGGGCGAATGAGCTGACAGCACTTCGATCGGATGAGCCCTTCCTCGTCTTTCATAGAGACAAAGTAGTCCTTCGGCCAGACATCTCCTTCTTGCCCAAGGTGGTGTCCCACTTCCACCTCAGCCAGGACATTATCCTACCTACCTTTTATCCAGACCCGACTACACCTCTGGAGCGCTCTCTTCACTCCCTCGATGCTCATCGGGCTTTGGCTTTCTACACACATAGGACTGCGCCCTTCCGTCAGACTCCCCACCTGTTTGTCCGCTATGGTGGTCGTCGAAAGGGCCACAAGGTGTCCACCCAGAGGTTCTCCATATGGGTGGCCCAGACCATTCTGCTGGTGTATGAACTGGCTAAGCAGCCTCCGCCAGCCTTGCTCCGTGCTCATTTCACCAGAGCCGTAGCCTCTTCAGCAGCTCTCCTTCGAGGAGTGGACCTGCAAGAACTGTGCCGTGTGGCGACCTGGTCTCAACACTCGACCTTCGTGCGCCACTACAAACTGGACTGCTGGTCCCAAAGAGATGCCCGTTTTGGATGTGCGGTGTTGTCTTCCATTCTCTAGGACCTGACCCATCGTCCAATGGTAAGCTACAAAATCTCCCAGTGTGTGAGGCACAGATACCACGAAGAAGAAGAACAGGTTGCTTACCTGTAACTGTGGTTCTTCGGATGGTCATCTGTGCCCTCACACACACCCGCCCAACCGTCCCCTCTTTCAGGTCCTGCACTGGCGGACTCTAGAACTGAGGAGAGACCGTTGGCTTGGCGGGCTGAACATGCTCAGTACGGGCATGGGGGAGGGGTTCCCGCCAAGCTGCTTAGCTCTAGAATCTTCCGAACAGTACTGCACATGCGTGAAAACTCCCGGTCTGTGAGGCCACAGATGACCACTTGAAGAACCACAGTTACAGGTAAGCAACCTGTTCTTACAAAGTCTGCCTGGGCTTCTAATGACACAGATCTGGAGTACACCCAAGCTACACATCTGCTTCTTCAGGCCAAGTGCAACCCCATCCAGGGCAGGTCACTTGCCCAATTCCTGGACCTGAGAATGACCAGTCCACAGATTTCCTGTCTTCTCAAGATCCAACTTCATTATATTAGCTTTCCTTTAGCCCATCCAGTCACTAGGCCAGCACCTGCACAGCCCTGCCTGATTCTGACAGCAAGGAGTTGTAGAGTGTCATTGATGGCACTGTGGCAATTTATGTCTTTGCATAGGATTCTCCTGAAAGCATGCTAGCTGTACTTTGTCAGCCTCAGGATGAGTAGTTAACTGAAAATACTGATATCCCACTTCAACCAAAAGTCACTCATGGACAGATGCTAGAGATCTGTATAGACTCATAGTTTATAAATATAACAGACAACTTATCAGAGTTACATAGTTCCCTTGTGTGTAAAAACTTTATGAGGTGTGACAAAATGTAATGGCTAAAAAAACAAAGCTATAAACACCACCAATAAGAATACATTTCAGTGCAAGTATCCCAAGAATATATTTTTATACAGCTGTAATAACAAAACAGGTCTAACAGAAGGCTGAAGCACAGATTTCTGGGATGGCAAACTGCTTTCTGGCTGGTCTTTTATATATATAAAAATTTTGTCCTTTGGCCTCTGAGAATGTGAAATGCTTGGGTGGCCCTCACCTTTTTACACTCGTTAGAATTAATACCTATTAACTAACAAAGAATCGTATCATTTAATATGTCCTATTCCCATGTTTCTTGAGGGACTGTGAGGAGGAAACGTCAGCACAGTGTGGGCATAGCTTGCTTCTCTCTAAATGTTCTTGTATCAAAGATATGAGTCATTACCAAATGGATCTACCCTATAAGCCTTCAGATTTCCCTGACCTTTAAATATGCAAATATTGATTTTTATTGGAGAGCTACTTGTTCAGCTGTTGGCTTATTACAGTGTTTCAGCAGATTTATAATTTGGCTAAAATGAATAAATGGAGATTTGTTTAAATAGCTCTTTCTGAATACATCCAAGTGAATAAACATATTCTTGTATGTGTACTGTTTTTTTCTAATAGATTCTTTGTTTAGCTGAACAAATTCAGTTCACAGAAGATGTAGAATATGCAATCAAGGAATGTAATTTGCAACAGATAGAATTAGAACTAATGGCTAAACTAGAACATTATACCAGCATAGACACTAATACAGAAGATCCAAGTAATGCAGGTATGAAAAAAAGTTGACAAGTCCAATTTTCAAACTGTTTAGAGAAAAAAATTCTCATACCTGAAACACACCTTGCTGTTATTATATTAGTAATTTTATCACTTTAGTTGCAGGACTACAATATATCTGATTACTGTGATTTGTTACTGTTTTGATTATATACTTGTAATTGCATATCATATATGTTGCTGTTGTTCCGCCCTTTGGAGTAAAGGGCATTATAAATAAACATTGTTATTATTATTGTTATTTGCTGTACCTGATCATTTAAGAACAAAAGACCTTGCACTGTTGACTTTTTACCTTAAGGGTACAAGTACCACTGAGTGTGGAAGATGTGAAATTGCTAGGTAGTCTAGCAAAGCAAGCATGAATTGATGGTAGTGGCCTGTGGACAGTAGGAAGGGGAGTGATAGGAATACTTTGGTTGGCAGAGTGGGTACATAAGGCAGATAGTGATCTATTGAGATGTGTGAGCATTTGGAAGGGTGTGCAATGACATGTGGGAAGTTCTAAAGAGCAGAGGAAGTTGTTCAAGCCTAGACAAGAGGGAAGTAGTGCCAACGGAATGATTTTTTTTAGCAGCAAGATATAGGATACAACATAAATTAAAATACAGTTAAAAAACATTGCAGGTTAAAATGCCCTAAAATCACATAAAACCATTTAAAATACAAATATAACTAAAAACACATCATAATTAAAAATAGACTGGGTAGGCCTGCTAGAAAAGATAGGTCTTTAGTATTTTTTTGAATTTGGACAGCATATTTTGCTGTTTAATCTTTTCCAGCAGGTCATTCCACAGTGTAAGGGTGGCCAATGGAAAGGTACTCTGGGTGACTGTTGCCAGTCTAGTCCTGGCTGGTTTAAGTAAATGGCCCTCTAGAGGACCAGGGCTGATTGTATGGGAGGAGCTGATCCTGCAGGTAACTTGGACCCAAGACATGTACATTGGAAATAGATGACATAGAGTATTTTAAAATATGATCAGAGATCTTATTCCTGGGATTACTTGGTTATCTTTCATTCTTAAGCACCAATGATAAGGATATGATGAGAGAAAATGCATTAAAAAATAGGCTAATACAGCTATAGTTAAAGATTTCTTTGAAATAATTTTATTTTTTCTTCAGAATCTGGAATCCTGGAGCTGAAACTTAAAGCTCTTATTCTTGATGTTATTCATAACATTGATATTGTGCGACAACTAAATGAAGTCCAGATCAACAGTGTTGATGACTGGGCTTGGAAGAAACAACTCCGGTTTTATCTTAAGGGTAAAAAATGTTACATTCAGATGGTGGATGCTGAACTGCAGTACACATATGAATATCAGGTAGTGTTTTTACATTTTTATGGGAAAGTTGTGGCATTGTTAAGGTGGGCTTGTCCATGTGAAGACCTGCATTTGAATTGTTGAATTGTCCCTTTTCCAATGTGCCTGTTAATTGGAGGAAGGATGCCTCCCATTGGCACAAGCAGGAGCTTTCCTCACATTGTAAATGATAGGCTTGATATGTGTATGTAGAGTGATTCTGGCTGTGGGGATGTCAGAGGCTACTGTCTTAAACTTTGAATGAAAGACAAGGCTTTCATTCTGGAGCATTTTTTTCTGGATAGGTAGCCACCACTAATCCTTGTTGGGGTCCTAAGATGGCAGTAGGGTTAGGTGCTACCAAATGTCTGTTTTTGTTCCCTTTTCTTTTTCTTCTTGGGAGATAGGAACAACTGCTCCTGCTGACACACAGTTCCAGGCACACAAAGCCCTTTCATCCCCTCCAGCTCACCATGAGCAGCTGAGGACATAAGTGAGGATGAAAAGCTTATTGATACAGGCATGGTTCCCCTACCCCTATATCCTGTAGATAATTTAAGATTCTTTGCCTTATACCTGTCAGTCTGAATCTGTTTGGGTTTTCTAGGAGTTGCTGTGTTGGTCACCTAAGCTCCCAAGGTTACAAAACTCAACCTTATCCAACTGTCAGATCAACATCAGTATTTCCCTTAGGTATTCTTAAGTTTTGGTCTATCAGGAAATTAACGGGAGTTAAAGGAGAACAAATTGCAGCTTTTATACTAAGATTTATTCTAGTCATACAAAGCACAGATAAATATGCTATCTTTAGCAGTGCAGCTAGCATAGATTTTGAAGCCATCTAGGCACATTCTTATAACAAGTTTACACCTCTATTAGAGTTATATAGCAAAGCATTACATCCCCTCTCCTAGTGTGTCTGTTTTGTTACCCCACAAGGGCCTTGTGGCACAAGGGTGCCCCAAGGGCCAACATGTGATACCAATACCTTCTTGCTGAGGTGGAGAATTAATTAGCTCAACAAGGAGACTAGCGAGAAGGGGGCAACTTAGTGAGACCTTCTACCCAATTTTTACAGGGTCAGACCACGCAAAAACCAGCCAAACGTCTCAAGAAATGAATTTTGTTAGCAAATATGTTCACCCGCGCAAATGCAGTCACTCACTCACTCACACAAGGACTGTCGAGATGGGAAAGAGGTGAAGCTTATAGGGGATAGAGTGGAGGGGGTGTAAAGGTGGTAATACTGCACCTGTCCAGAAGTCTTCGGTCTGGGAAGTGGCAAAATGGAAAGAACTTGGCGAAATGAGGCGGCTGAGGGGAGCTCTTGACTGGTCTGCTGGTCTGCTGGCGTAGTGGGGGAGTTCTCCGAAAAAAGCTTCAGAAAGGGAGACTGTTTATAGGGTCAAATGTACCTCAGGGGGCAGACCCTTTCCGGGAAAGAACAATGGTCAAAATAGAAGAAGAATACCGCACAATGGCTACTTGATGGCTTGCATGATTGTTTCATGTAAAGGGACCTCTCACCCTAGTATGTTTCGCTGTTGCAAGCGTTGCTCAGCAGGGGAAAACTCAGTAATCCCCTCAGGTTGTCTTTGTGGCTGGGACCCATTGTCTGTGCATACATGCCTGCCCAAGGTCTCCTTGGGTAAATGTGACTGGGGACTTTCTTGGTCTTGACCTCTGCTTGGTCATTAACCTATTTATCTATGCACCCATCCGGTCAATCTCTCTGGTGTAGCCAATACTTTTGATATTAATTTGATATTTCCCAGGATAGGGTCTGCTAATGGGGATGACAATTTAACCTTATTTATTAAATAACTAGCTTCATCAAGAAAGGAATATCTTACTAGATGTAGAAGTTCAGGTAATTAGCTTGCCGATAGCAGCAGAGGTAGACCTGTTTGCCAAGAGCAAAATCTGGTGCTTTGCTGCTCACAAGACTTCTATTTTATACCTTCTCCAGCCTTCATTTAACCAATCAGGTAGGACATCTCACAGTTATATCATCCAATCAAAATAAACCATGCTGTCCTACTGGTGCCAACCATTGCACCTCTGAAAGGGATTAGGCTAGTGTTTGTCTTCCTCTCTTGAGGAAGCATGTATTAAGCTAGTGACCTTATACTGTCAGGCTTGTTATTATGATTAGAAGCTAGTTATTTACTTTTGTCTTATCTTTATTTATACTTAAGCTGGCTCCCTGTCTGGAGCTAGCATGCATTTACTTTTTTAGCATGCTGTCTAATACAATGTGTTACAGCATTAAGAGCTTAAATGAGGCAAACAAAATTCTAGGAAAAACTCCAACCCGGTCTGTTATGTTATATTCTAAATATGAATGCTATATAATAATTGAGAAGGCATCATGCACATGGGGTACCTCCCCCAGTTACACTGCAACAAATCTGAGATTTGGAAAATCATTTTAAGCTTATATAGAACTAAGATCAAAATAACTAACACAGCTTGCTACACACAATTCCATGCTGAAATAGTTAATCAGTCCCATGATGTCCCTGGCAGATTTGCTAGGAGTCAGGAACTTCTCCAACCATCCTTCCCCCAGAGTCTGATATTGGCAGTAAAAGCCCACTATCTTTCCATTAGTCTTCCTGTTTCTGCACACCCACCTCAAAGTGCTGTTCCTTTAAACCTTTGGCTCCAAAAAGTCCACAAATTTCCAAATCTTTCTAACATATACAGTAGTATCGTTGGCAAGTGGTGTCTCTTGAGATTCTGATGAGATGCTGCTTCATGCTTCTTTGCATTAATTCTTTGATTGCCTTGCAGTAAATCATTGGCAAAAGGCAATGAGAGAAAAGGTTAAAGCTGTGTTGCCTTATGCCAGTCTTGATCTAGTTCAAATTCATGGCTATTAGTTAATTTTAAAAAAGAGCTGTATATACATAAACTATGTTATTTCACCTGGCATCTAGGAAAAAACTAAAAGAGATAACTATTTTGTTTTCACGGTTTACTTCAGCCTTCTTTACTTGTGTAACTAATTAACAGTTTTGCAAGAGAAGTTGCACGAGTATGCATCTTGCACATTTCCATGGCTTTAAGCATACTTTATATTCATTGGTAGTTATTAATTAGGGGTTTGACCATTTTATTGTCTATGTTACATGCTAATAATTAGATTGTCATATAAATTTAAGCACATTGTACTGAATAATATTGTTTATGTTTAATCTATTTAGGGTAATTCTCCAAAGCTTGTTTACACACCACTGACTGACAAATGTTACCTCACACTTACTCAAGCTATGAAGATGGGCCTTGGAGGAAATCCTTACGGTCCTGCTGGAACTGGAAAAACTGAATCTGTAAAAGCTCTAGGAGGACTACTTGGAAGACAAGTTTTGGTTTTTAATTGTGATGAAGTGAGTAATGCATCTTATTAACAGAGTTCATACTCTGGTTTTAGACTTCATGAAATCATCAAATGGCTTGGATTGCCTAATAGAAATGTGTTTGCCATTTGAGATCTTCTTCAGACATCATGGACTCTCACCTTTGAAGTTCAGAAAAAAAAAAGCTTTCTGAAATTTGCCACCCAAACTGTAGAAATTCCTCCCTGGACAAGTTTTCCTCATGGCCTCTCTGTAACATTTTAGCATTGTGCAAATCCTGCTCTGCTTGTTCACAGTGATTTTTTTTAATGATATGTGTCCTTTTAATTGCCTTTTCTTCTTTTTATCTAAATTCTCTATTTTGCTTTCATATCATGTTTTTCACTTTTTGTGTTTTTACTTTGTTGCTCTTTTCCATATTTTATTATTTGTCTCCTTTTTAAATTTTATCCCTTTATTTAAACATTGCATTTTGTTCTATTCTTCCCTGATTCCTTTGCAATCCTCTTGAAACCATGTTGTGAAAAACAAGGTAAAGACATCCCAAATTAATAAAATTAACCCCCCCCCCCACAAATATTTGGTACAATCAGAAGTTCAAATATTACTCTACCCTGCACCAGAAGTGTGCCATGAGATTAACTGTGGGTTTTAGGCTGATATGATGTCATCTTGGTTGAAATTTTAAATAGCAAATATTGAAGTTTTTCTAACTGAACTAACAATTTTCACTTTAAGGGCATTGATGTGAAATCAATGGGGAGAATATTTGTTGGTTTGGTGAAATGCGGAGCCTGGGGCTGTTTTGATGAGTTTAATCGCCTAGAGGAAGCTGTACTTTCTGCAGTCTCTATGCAAATCCAGACAATTCAACATGCTTTGAAGAAACACCGACCTGTGTGTGAATTACTTGGAAAGGAGGTATGGTGTCTTAGCTTCTTTTACAATGATTCTCTTTTGCTTTTCTCTGTATTATAAGGGATAGGATACTTTACTGATGCACATTGTTCACTTTTGTATATTTTCCTTTCCTCTTCATGAAGTCTCTTGATACCAAATAAGTTGCTTATTTTACTTACAAAGTTTTTTTTTTGTCTTATAAATCCCCAGAAAGCAAGGCTGCTGGATGTGTTTTGTTTTTTCCCTATATGCTGCCTGTGGCTCTGTGCTGTGGGATAATCTGTCAGAGCTTCCTAAGTGGTGGAAGCAGCATTGGGTTCCATGTAGTCCTTTTTTGTCTCCTAATCTTCTAATGAATGTTCTTATGAATATTCTTATCAACTCTTGTTCTGCACAAGAAAAATGAAAGGTCAAGGGCTAAATGGTTGTTCTGTTAGGAGAGTGAGAGCAGGCACAACATTCTCTGGATAGCATAGAGGAGCAATACATCTGAGTTATTCCCTTGTGCCAGCTAACTCAAGGCAGAAGTCTAAAAATCTTTTTTCTTTTGCTTCTGTTAACTTCCCACTGTCTCCTGCAACATGAGTTTATTTTTTTTCTTCCTAAAAATTTCAGAATATCATTTAAATTGCTATTTTTCTTTGTTCTTTTTTACTCACTTCACTCTGCTTTACACATTGTTAAGAAACACAGTAACATTTAAATGGGTCAGAGAATAGCGACAACAAAGAGAGGTGACAAGAAGAGGAAGTTGAAAGACACATAAATTGTTAAAGCCACAATGTCACTGGAGCCACCTTGTTAATTTCAGAGATTTAGAGCAGCGGGGTAGAGCTCTCTCACAGACCTTATGTACCTTTGTAAAGACACCTAGTGACAAAGCAGTGCAAATATAGGACAGGACTGAGAATACTCAGGAATGAAATTATTCGTTCCTAGGAGGAAGGGGCGGGGTGGATTTATGGAATGCTCTTACTTCTATAAATCAGTTCCAGTAAAATGTAATGAACCTTTTTAGACTAATGCTCAAAGAGGCAGGAGTACAGCTACAGCAAACATGTCCACAACAGCAAGCAATGAAGTGCCAGCTGCAGCAGCAATCAAATAACTACTTCTTATATGACACAGTGCAGAAGGGGATGACAGAGAGGAAACTGAGGATGAGGAGTCCTTGGAGGTGGAAGCTGACAATGAGTTCAGTTCTCACAGACTATTTGAGTGGAAGGATTTAAGAATATCTTGAGGAAGATTCTGACTGCTTTGGGTTTAGAACGGGTGCATAAACCAGATGAAGAAGAGAAGAACAATTCAAGACAGTTAGAGGTAGCTTCTGTTTTAAAGAAACCACTAACTAAAACTTTGGAAATCCTGCTGCCTGATATATTTGGAGGCCTTACTGATTTTGGAATAGGAATGTAACTTTAAATGCAAAGTGGCCAGAAATGATATGCCTTTGATAAAATAACCCCTGCCTCCATGGAACAACTTATTGTTCCTCTCACGGATCGACCGATAGATGCATTGATTTCAGGAGCTCTTAGGACTAGGGAAGGAGCCACAGTTCTGAAAGAACCAGATGAAAGAAGAGCTGACTCAGCTTGCAAAATGTCACATGGTGCCTCAGCAGCAGAACTGTGGGCTTCTGTTGTGATTTCAGTGTTTACAAGAGCATCTGTTTTATGGATTCAAGACGTTTTAAACATGCAGGATTTGAGTGCCTGTCAACTGCAGTTTGAGTTAATAAAATCTTTAAAAGGGCATAAGAGAAGATACTTGTGCGAGGCAAGGATAAGAGGTAAATTATGCCCACAACACAAAAAGGGGGGTGGAAAATCTTTTTAAGCTACATATTAGCCCTTTTGAGGCACAAAAGGGTTTGATAAGCAAAGGGATAACATGAGTTTCAAACCCTAATGGAAAAGAAATAGATTGCAGTTCAGGCAGCAGGAATCTCAACAGGTCAGAAGAATTACATCCAGTTCTCTTAAGGAAGAAAGGCAGCAGTTTTGTCTCAACAGAGATTACAGTAGGAAGATGTTTAGTGTATTTATGGAAGAAACAATAGATCATTTGTGAAAGTAATTACACAAGGGTACACAAGAGTACAAGATTTGTTTCTCAAGAGGATCAAATGCAGATACCTTCATTCTTTTATTCCAAGGAAGGAGAAGAAACATGAAATAGCGAGAAGTGTAATTTAGCATCTTCTGCAGATTGAGGCCATAGAAGAAGTGACTTCACATCAGAGAGTCAAAGGGATGTATATTTATTGTGGTGGCAAAACACAGTGGGGCCACAGACCAATTCTGGATTTGGTTAGGTCAATCACCAGCAACTCAAGATGGAGAATACTGCAGATAATGTAGGAAACTTTACTAAGAAATGACTACTTGGCATCTGTCAGTCTAACAGAGAAGTATAATCACATCCCCATTGAAAATGCAGAATATTTCTGAGATTTCACTTCATTTCAACAATAAGCATGGCAAATTCAAAGCTTTCTCATTTGACCTGACATCTTTCTCAGGGTTTCCACCAAGGTCTTGGTCCCAATAATTGCAGCTTTTAGATAACAGAAGGGGATAACATTGTCACTTATTTTGGGGGCATACTGTTGAAGGCAGGGGTGCAGGTGTAATGCCAAGAGTTTGACCATACATTGTTTACAATAGCGCATTTTTAAAATTTAATATTAACAAGAGCCACCTAAACCAGTTATCCACTTTATGTATCCACTGCATGGATACATGCAGATTGGTCCTCTCTGTCATCCAGACAGTGAGGTGTTGGTACTCATCATGAATGATCATTCTTCAGAGCATAGAGGAACAGTCCAGCACCGCCTGGAACTATGGTTGCAATCCACAAAATAATCAAGGAACAGGAATACATTTTACACTGAATATTTAAAAGGTTAGGTTTTTGGAATTCTTAGAACAGGTTTTCACATGTTCTTTTTCTATGTCTTGTGTACTGAGTGCAAGACAAAGCTGTTTAATATAACTGTTGGGTTTATGGGGAGTCAATTGAAGCACTAAAAAAGAACCTTGGACTCCTGCTTCAGGTAAGGTGGCTACATGGAATAACCCATATTTATGTAGATTGCTTCTCTGTTCCCTCCAGGAATGACAATTCATGGTAAGTACCAACACCTCATTTAGTAATTTCTTAGAGCCTCTGGAGGAGTTCACTTTAACTTTGGAAAACGAGTATACTGAGATTATTCTTATAGTAAAATGAGAAAGCTATCACTAATTGTAGGAAATACACTGTAAAAAGAAAGACATTAGGAATCCTGGGTTGTTCCCAGCTTCTCTGCTAGAAACAAAGATATCTTCCTCATGTATGAGAGAGGCTCAAGTTTGAAGAAATGGCTTCAACACCTAAGACTATTGATCTAGGACTTGAAGGAAAGACACCATGTAAGAGGAGACAGAGGACAGTCTGAGAAAGATGATGAGGCCACCCTTCTGCTACTCATGCTTCTTCAGCACAGGCTGAGTTGCACTTTCTCACTTCCAAAACCAACCTAAGATCAGTTATAATTCGAAGGACTTTATTATCAATATGTTTTGTGTCAAGACATCTTTCAGGACAGGGCATGCATTAAAAACACATGCAAAAAGCTAGCTGGATATGTCCAATGTATCAAATCGACCTCACTGGATTGTAGGAGTTGTTCCTTTATGTTGATTCTGATATTTCAGAAGAAGAGGTTAAGAAATAACTTGAATATGGAGTGCCTGTTGGAAAAAATATCCAGTTTGCCTGACAGAGTTGGGGATATATAATTATTTCACAAGTATATAATGTTAAACACTTAGGAGTACTTAGTAGGTGTTCCCTTGAGTTGAATACAACTCTAAATGAAGATACATTGTATTAAAATGCATTGCTTTTTAATGCCAGGTTGATATGGATCACAATTCTGGAATTTTTATCACCATGAATCCTGCTGGAAAGGGCTATGGAGGCAGACAAAAATTGCCTGACAATCTCAAACAGCTTTTTAGGCCAGTTGCTATGACTCGTCCTGATAATGAGCTCATTGCAGAAGTTATTTTATATTCAGAAGGTTTTAAAGATGCTAAACCTCTGGGAAGAAAATTAGTAGATATTTTTAACTTAGCAAGGTAAGTGGTCATAAATAAATCTTTCCTCTTTCTCCTGCAAGCATATATTCTTTCTCATTTTTCTTTTAGGAAATATACATTCTCTGGATGGTGCCTAGGATCACGTGGGTTGTGTCCTATCTCTTTGTGATGCTTAGTGATTGCTATACTTAATACTAAAAACCAACAGCAGGAGAAATCATTGCTGTACGACATTGTTTTAACTGAGTTTTGATCTAATGTACTGTGATCTTAAGAGCATGAGCTATGAACTGTAACATTCTGATTTAAATATTAGGCCAGGCATCTATCTACAGCATGTTCTAAACAAACAACTGTCTCTCTGTCTTACTTTCCTTATCATATATAAGCATAAAAATGCAAGCATGTCTTATGGACGTCTGTTAGAATTACTGGGATTAAATGCACAAAGGAAAACTTTATATACTTTGTAGCATCTTTTAAGGAAGAATCAAATTTTGCTGGTCTGTAGCTGATTAAAGGTTCTGAAATTGCTTAAACCATGTGTACCACCAGTTGCTATTTGAAATCCCGTGACATTCTGACTCAAATGAAAGAGATTAATTTGTCATAGTTACTTGAGGATGTTGTACATCAAATTTGGAAGTATTCAGGAGTCCCCTAAATACTCAGTCATTTTGTTCTGAACTATATTTTCTGTAAGATCTGAGCAGATGCTAAGTCAGTAGCATCAAGAGAGCTGGACAATGAAAGAAAGACAGAGGCCAAGGCTGAATATGCCAGAATAAGCAGGGTGAGATTCATTGACAAATGAAAAAATTGTTTACTGTCTGGTTTGACATAAGATACAGATTCAGTGTATGTAATAAATGGAAAATAGCACTACTGTCAAGCGTAAATAGCCGTGTTTTGGAGAATGTATAGGTACTTGATGCCATGACTCTTCAAAGGGGTGAAAAATGTGTTTAGAGGAGGCAGTTATTTATTACGTTTAAAATTAACTGTGTAGTCAGATTCTCATAATTTTTGGCTATGCTGGTGAAGTTTACATGGAGAAAAATGGAGAGGAAGCTTGATGTTAATGAAGCTATTGGCAAACTCTGCCACATTATGATTATTGGTAAAGGTTGATGTGAAATTTGTGATTGATCTGAGTCTGTGTGATAATAGGATTTTGTGAACCTTCAGGAGCACTAGAAGGAAGTATTTTCTAATACCAAAAAGGTGTAATAGAAAACGCATTTTAAAACAACTATTTTAACTATTTTAAAAATTCAGGGAGCTCTTGACACCTCAGCAACATTATGATTGGGGCTTGCGAGCGCTAAAGACTGTTTTGAGGGGATGTGGTAATCTTCTTCGTCAGCTGAAAAAGAATGGAATGAAGGAAAAAGGTAAATATATATGTATCTACACAAACACGTATTTTTCTGGATGTCTGGATATCTTCTGGATATTCAATACTGTGTACTTTGAATATAATGAGAGCCAGCACGTTGTAATGGTTTGAATATTGGACTAGAACTCTGGGAGACAGGGTTCAAATCCCACTCAGCCACAGAAGGCTACTGAGTGACTTTAGACAAGCTTAACTCTTTTAGCTTCAGAGAATGGCAGTGACGGCCCCCACATCCAGAAGAAAACCTTGTGAAGAAAAACCTATGATACGTTGTGGAGATTCAAGGGAAAGGAGGGCCCTCCTCCCTCTCAGTACTGACTTCTGCCTTGACTAGGAGCTAGGGATTTGCCCCCAAATTCTCTTAATTCCAAGCTGCAACCACCCCACGGATTTAGCCCACTCTACAGCAACACAGTGGGACGTTGCTTGAGAATTCCCAGTCTCTATGTTCAAAGATCCTTTCCCTTCCCTCACCTCCCTCTTCTGAGTGAGAGGAATCCTATCCACGCATGCGCTGAGGAATGCGTGGGAATGGAGAGGGAACAGAGACTTACAGAAAAGTATTTATTTTAAACATGCAAGGTAAACAAGAGAATAATATGCAAGAAAGGACTCCCCCCCCCCCCCAGGTACACTTGATAGTTACAAGTAGTTATAAGCACAGATAGATTCTCAAGATCAACCAAACTGTCCAAAATAACAAAGTTCTAGCACAGCTAATTAGACACATTCTAAGCTACTCACAGCAGTTGATCATTTCTGAGATGATATTTTGGGGAGGGCCAGAAGGCGGCCTTGTCTGCCTCTACTGGCATCCTTCACCTTCCTCGTGGTCTATTGAGAATTTTTTTTTCACTTCTCATTGAAGCATTTAGAAGATTCTCTCCTTTCTTGCCCCTGATTGGGCAACTATCTCATGTGACCTCCAATCAATGTAACCTGACCGTAGCAGTCTGTTAACCCTTTCTATGCCTGAGGGAGAACTATATCTCTTAAGCTCTGTTACCTAGATAATGGAGAAACCTCATTATCACATGGGTTTGCCTTGGGGTCACCTTAAGTTGGAAATTACTTCAAGGTACAAAACAGCAGTAACAGCATGCTATGAGCAAATATCTTAAGTCTCCCATTGTTTGTGTGTGGGGTGTGTGAGAAGCTTTGAAAGCAAGTGTAACACGAACACTTCCACTATTAGTACTTTCTGAAGAGCGTTGGAAAATTAACAAGATTTCATATTGATCTGGTGTTATGACCTTTTTTGATTGTATGATAAAGACACATGTCATGAATTAAAAGTGCAAGATTGCAACTGGGGTGGAGGTCCTATACTTCTCTTTTCATATGCAGATTTTCAGAAGAGTTTTGTGTAGCACAGTAGATACAATTCCCTTAAAACTGATCTCTAGCAAAAACAGACCATCTCTTCAGCAAGAGCCTATTTTTGTAGTTAATCATCTGTTAAGTACCCACATTGTTCTCATTCTCAGATCTCAAGTTTATAGTTGTCTCAAACTGGATGCTACTTTTTCAGAAAAGCACATCAGTTAAAATACCTGTAGTTGCAGAGCCCTCTTGTATTTTATAGTCTTGTGAAAGCCACAAAAAGAGAAAGTTTATTGGATCTCTGGTGGTCTTCCAGACATGGCTGGTGGGCCAGACTGTGTTTTGCTTGTTGCACAACAGATTTCCAGATTTACACTAGTTAACTTTTTCTGTTCAGTTGAGCATATTGTTAGTAAGACCATTCAGCTATTTTATCATTTGGCAGTGATCGTGAGTGATCATGAGTCTAAGGATTCATGTCTATCATGTCAGTTGTGGTTTCATTTTCTCTGTATAAGTAGCTACTTATTCATTGTCACATTTCCATTTCATTTGAAATTTAAGACAGGGCAAATCGTACTCCTGTTGGTTCTCTGCTTCTTTTGTGATAAAAGAATGTGTTTACAATATAGGTTCAAGGCAACACAAATTTTATCATTTCTGTTCTTCCATGCAGTCAATGAAAGCCATATTGTGGTCCAAGCTTTGCGACTTAATACAATGTCAAAACTGACATTTGCTGATTGTGCACGATTTGATGCATTGGTAAAAGATGTATTTCCTGGTATTGATTTTAAGGATGTAGATTATGCTGAGCTAACCAGTGCTTTACAAGAAGCCTTTGAGGAGGCTAATTTGGAAATCATATCTACTCAGGTAAATATCAAGTACATATATATTCAGTCTTTTCATTATAGATCTGATATCTACCCAGGTAAATATCAAGTATATATATTCAGTCTTTTCAGTATAGATACCTCAAAGCATTCAGGCAATCTGTTTTAGTTACAGAGGTATAAAAGAAGAAATTTGGTCACATTGGCCTGAATCGTGATGGTTAGTTCCAACTAGAGTACACCCTTTGAATCAGTTGTTGAATGGTGAATCAACACATACAGAAATTCCATTGATTTGATGGGTCTGCCCTGGTTAGAATTCAGGCCATCGTTACTGAAAGATGTGATTATGTCTATGAATTAAGTATTATGAACAAAGACACAAACTGAAATCTTATTCAGTTTTATACCTTGTTAAATCTCTGATTATTGTGGCATTTTTGCAAAATATTAAAATTCAGGATAGAATAATTAAAAGCACATTTATATCTGGATGGTTAATGAATGGAATTATGTTTGTCAGACGCAAATTGTTCAGAGCAATAAGATTTTCTTGTTCTTACCTTGTAACTGCAATTCTGAAAATTTATTTTATGTGCTGCTTATTAAGGTGAGAGAAGTAGTCTCAACATGTAACTATTTTTATGTTTTTATTTTCTTCAAAGATTAAGAAGGTTTTGGAATTGTATGAACAGCTACGTCAGAGAATGGGGGTAGTTATTGTAGGCCCGAGTGGTGCAGGTAAATCAACCCTTTGGCATATGTTAAGAGCTGCGCTTGGAAAAGTTGGCAAAGTAGTAAAACAATATACCATGAACCCCAAAGCTATGCCTCGCCGGCAGTTGCTAGGCCATATTGACATGGACACCAGAGAGTGGTCAGATGGCGTGCTTACAAACAGTGCTCGGCAAGTAGTACGGGAACCTCCAGGTATGCATATGAAGTCGAACCTTTTACTTACTTAAATAAGAGACCTTTTTTTTTTATCCTGTGTATGTTTAAACAGAAGCAAGTTTCATTGTGTTCGATAACTCTTTATTTCCAGTTATGCATTCTGTAGTCTTAGTGTTACAGTACCATAAGAGAAGCCATGTTTCTTTATGGTAGTACGAATATACTTTGTGTCTTCATGATGATGATAAGCTTCTATAAGAAAGCTTGTCACAGTAAGGTCACTAACAGTGTCATTACCTATCAGAGAGCAAGAGCAAAGGTGGAAAAAAGGAATAGCATAATAAATAATATAGGGAGGTGATTATTGTTATAATAAGAATTGGCTGAGTTGGCTAACCCACAAGCCGTGGGTTAATCCTTTGTGCCAGCAGATCAAGGCAAGAACCTAAATTCCTTTTTTCTGTTTCTTATGTTGACTTCCCTCTCTTCCCAGTCAGTTTTTATTTGCATCTTTTCTTTGTTTTGCACATTAGGCTTGTACATTGCAAACAGATTTTTTTTCTCCTTGGTTCCATTCAAGATTGAGCCAACTAAATCTAATCTGATATGAATTCCTATTGGAAAGCAGCTAGCGTATGAGACGTTATGTTTTGTTATTGATTGTGAACAGATGTTACTTCATGGATAATCTGTGATGGTGACATAGACCCGGAATGGATTGAATCTTTGAATTCTGTCCTTGATGACAACCGTCTACTCACTATGCCGAGTGGTGAAAGAATTCAATTTGGCCCAAATGTTAATTTTGTCTTTGAAACACATGACTTGAGTTGTGCTTCTCCTGCCACAATATCGCGAATGGGAATGATTTTTCTAAGGTAATTTTACATTTCATGTTATGTGTGGGTTATAGCACTTTCCAGTGTCATGCATGCAAGTTAAAGTTCAAATTTAAGCAACAACAGCAGCAGCAACAACAATAACAATGACAAATAGTTGCTTTATTTTAATTACCAATTTTTTCACTCCAGACTACCTTCATTGATTTCGCTTGTTTTCTGCTTTCATTGGAAAATAATGTTTTATGGGGAAAACTCTTGCACAAATGTTTTGGCTATTGATAGTCTCCACAACACAGGCAGAACTGATAACCCATCTTTATTGATTTCCTTAAAATAGAGGTATTTGAATGCAATTGGAGAGCAATTCCCATACTTTTTAACAATGCTAATGGGTAAGCAGGCCTTAATAGTGTCAACCACTTACATATAGAATTCCATTCATAATTTATGTATTACATCATATGAGTCTTGAAGTTGTCTCACAAATATGTTTTACATGGTTGTTACATGCATTGAGCCTATATGAGAAGCATAGACTATCAATCCAAATCATAAACCAACAGTGGAAGATTTTTACTGAAAGGTAAACAAGAGTGTAAAAGTATAATGGCAGTCCATTATTTAGCAGTCTGATTGCGAGTCCTAGGTTTTAACACTGTAAATAGTTTACATGTTTTTATATGTTTGTAGTTCCAATTTTGGGAAAAGGTGGGATCGAAATATAACAACAATAAGCAGTGATTTTTCCTGAAGGGTAGTCTCAGACAACATCAAGTGCAGGGTAGGAAAGTATTTGCATTCAAGCTGTATATTCTGTCCCCCTCCCTCACCCTGAATTGTGATTATTGTTGCTAGGGGATGGGATTAATCAAGCATAGGTATTCTGCTGTGAATTGTCAGGTTTTGTTAGAGATGTTGTCCAATGGTGAGCGTTATACAGATGGGAGTTAAATAAGGGGTGGTGTAACTGTACTTCACTTTTCTGCTGATTGTTTTGGATATTTAAATATATTTTTAAGCCTCTTGGGAGAAGTACACCATATTCGCTGGCATATAAGATGTGTCTGTGTATAAGATGCACCCCATTTATACACTGGCAAATACTATTTGCTGGCATATAAGACACACCAGAATATAAGACGCACTCCATTTTCAAACAGTATTTTTTGGAAAAAAAAGTGAGTCTTATATGCCAGTAAATACAGTAGATTCTCAGGTAGGCTGAAGGAGTAATCCATACAGTTGGGTTGATTTCTTGAGCTGATGTGGTCCAGGCAGGAGGCCTAAAAAATCTAAAGCATTGTCTCTGTTGGCTCCTTTCTCTTTGCTCAGTTTTTCCTTTCTGCCTTGCTAACCAGTTGAACTTTAATATCTCTCCCTCTCATCTTATTTTTGCTTTCATTCTATCAATTTAAATCTTCATTGCTTAAAAGCAAGCTTATTAAGGATAGTAGTCATGGCATTGGTTGTTATAGATTCAATGAAGAAGAAGTATAAGTAGGACAATCTGGACATTGTTAAGGGCAGTCCCCCTGTGCCTTCTGTGCAAAGGAGGTGACAAGTGGAGAAAGAATCTGTGAAATTAAAGTCTGCAAGATTGCAAGTATGCAGTAAGAGGAGGGTGAGTCAAATGGGCAGATTGGCACAAAAAAAATGCTCAGGTTTGGTTGCTGAGTCAGTGTTAAAGAAGATTTCTGTCACCTCCAGTGAAAATGAGATGAAGGTCATTTTCCACAGCATCTAGCAATCAGGATAATGCCAAAAATTACTGAATCAAAGAGTCATTTGGTGGTAATAATGAGTTTAACTCATTAGGGAGTACAGAAGACACTGTGAAAGGCGTGTGTTTCTTTTGGAGGACAGAGAGAGAAAAAGTAAAGCAGAGAGTTTCAGAGCTGCTATTAAGAGAAGTGGCAGATTTAATGCACTTAGCAAGAGTATGGTGTATTGGGAATTTTGACTTCTACAGTGCAAATACTTCCTTGGGCAGGGTTCCCCACCTGGCCCCTGCAGCTGTTTCTGAGATTACATCAGGTTTCAACAGTAAGAAAATGGCATTTCAACTTGACATTCTGCTTTGTGGTCTCTGTGACTCACACAAATAGGGTTTATGGCACCTGTGCAGTGCATAATTTGGAATCTTCCAGAGCTGTTATGTAAGCATTTTGATGGTGGCCCCGCCCCTCCTGGTCCATGTGACTAGCCCAATACCTGCTCAAACTCTCAGTTACTTCTTGTCCACTGCAGCAGTAGCAGCATTGAAGGAACCGTTGCTGACCTGTTTTACTTTTTGTACTTTACCTTATGGCTTTTTGATTATTGGTCGGTATTTAGGCTTCTCTCACAATTTAGCTTTGGTTTCAAACTCTGTCTTGTTCTGACGTGAATTGTTCTTTAACTTATGTTTTTGGCTGTGTTCAGGCTTTTTGAAATGTGTGCCTCTGGAGGACATTTGCAAGGCAGCTACTGCCTGGATCAGGTTGACACCAGGAATCAACCCAATTGTGTGGCTTGGTCCTTCAGCTTCCCTAGAATGACTGTTCACTGTAGGTGTCAACCTGTTGGTCTAGTTTTATTCAATGCAATATTGAGATGGCAGTAATCCCTTATTTCTTGAAAAGTCAGTCATGTTGAACGTATTTTCAGGTAAACATGCAGATGATTATATTTAATGAGTGTCCCCAATGTTTCATGTTTTTATTGAAATAGAATAGTGAAAAATAGATTCTTGTTTTGTAGGTTGTTGTGGATTTTCCGGGCTTTGAGGCCGTGTTCTATTATCCCTGACAATTTTCTCCTGACATTTCGCCTGCATCTGTGGCTGGCATCTTCAGAGGATCTGGTGGCATGGAAGTTCCTCACTTCCATGCCACCAGATCCTCTGAAGATGCCAGCCACAGATGCAGGCAAAACATCAGGAGAAAATACTAATAGAATATGGCCTCAAAGTCTGGAAAACCCACAACAACCTATGGATTCCGGCTGTGAAAGCCTTCAACTATTTTTGTTTTGTTTTCTCATTCTAGTGATGAAGATACTGATCTGAATTCCTTGATAAAATCTTGGCTTAGAAACCAACCTGAAGAATGCAGACATAATCTTGAAAACTGGATTGGAGATTATTTTGAGAAAGCATTAAACTGGGTCCTAAAACAGGTCAGTAATTCAGAACTTTTTTTTGAGTTTTTGAGGTGAGTGACACAAGTTTTAGATTTTTTTTCCTATTCATATATTCCATTTGATTTTATGTGTGTGTGTGTGTGTGTGTGTGTGTGTGTGTAAGTGTGTGTATAAAATTCTAAGGCCATTAAGGGCTAAATCCAGTTTTAGTCCAAATTACAGTAGATACATTGAAATCTTCTACCTTTAGTAGTAGATGTCCTACTTGTTTCAGTGTACCTATTCTAGTTTGGATTAGTATCAGATTTAGTCCAAATATATGTTTTTGTTTATATTTAAGAATTAAGATAAACTGTGTAAGAATACTAAAGATGTATTTTTTCAAAATATTGAAACATGAAAAATAAATGATAAAATTCCCTGCTTACGTTTAGCCTTGTGGCCTGTGCTTGCTGAATGTGAATTCATTCATAGTGTCTGCCAGATTTGCTCTTTCCCTCAGTGCTTTCCATACTGCGGAGCAAAGATTTCAGAGGGACACAAAAGAAGTGAGTCAGCTCCCTTCTGTGCTGTCCTTCCCCTCCTTGTCTGTCATTCCTCCTTCACTCAATCCATTATATGCTTCTGAACTCTATCATTTAAAACGGTTGGGAAGAACTAAGTTCTCTGTTTATATACCAAAACAAACATTTTAAGATGGCAGTCATACATGTTGCTTCATAAGACTGATGTTATAACAATGACAGTAATAATGGCTATATAAGGTTTTATATCTACTTGAAACCTAGAATTTGACAACATTTTTTATATAAGTCATTGTACTTAGTCATGTTGTTGGGAACTATTTTATAGCTTCCTTACTACATTCTCTATTTTACAGAATGACTATGTGATAGAAACAAGTTTGGTTGGAACAGTGATGAATGGATTGTCTCATCTTCATGGATGCACTGAACGTGGGCAGTTTATAATTAGCCTGATAAGAGGGCTTGGTGGAAATCTCAACATGAAATCACGACAGGAGTTTACAAAAGAGGTCATTGTTTATAAAACAAGTTGTTCAAACTATTAGCAGTTTCAGAGGAATTATCTTAAAAAAAAATAGGATCACAAATGTGTCCTGAAAAATTATTTTAGGGAATGATTGATTAAAGAAGAATGATTAAAAAAAAACCCCAATAGCTCAATTCAGGTATCACCTGCAGCAAATCTTTTTGTGATTAACAATAGGCATTAAAAAATACAGACTGGCTTTTATATGGTATATGTAGTCTTATCTGTGATACTAGATGGTAATACACATCTTAATTTACATTGTGTAGACGTAATTTACTTTATAAATCCTTATGCAGTTAAAATAAAGTTTGAGTTTTATGCATGCAAAAAGCAGCTCATTTGTGCAAGACGTCTGCGTGCCTAAGCAGAAAAGGTCTATATAATTTTTTTTTCCTAAATAAAAAGATTTTATTACAAAATTCAGATAGTAGGTGAGAAATTTCAGACAGGTTGGGCAGAAGAAACTGCCACCATTGGTATGGCCATTTTGCCAAATCACTGTCAATATCCGTATTGGGATTTTGTTTCTTCTTTTTAAAAAATGGTTGGTTGGATCCAGGCTAACTAGTCATACTTTAATTCCTTTGAAATCAGTAGGACATTAATACCTTTAGCTGCACTGATTTCCATAGAAACATCAGTGCACTTCACCTGGGTTACAGCAAGTGGAGTTATGCATTTTGTTCCTGTTCTAAGCATGTTTTAAATGTATATATTCATTTTTTAAAATTAGGTTTTTACTTGGGTGCGAGAGTCTCCACCAAATCCCAATAAACCACTGGACACATATTTTGATCCTGATACTCAGCGCCTGATGTCATACTTGCTAAAAAAGCCTGAAAACTTGACTGCTGATGATTTCAGTAATATTCAGACTCTTCCAGTCATCCAAACACCTGATATGCAAAGAGGTTTAGATTACTTTAAACCATGGCTAGGCTTTGATAATAAGCAGTCATTTCTTCTTGTTGGTCCTGAAGGATGTGGAAAAGGGTAAGAACTTTAATTTTTGTGGCAACTGTGATACTAATACTGTTCATTATGCAGATGGTAGTCTTAGCTGAAACCCAGGTGTTCTTCATAGCCTAAGATGTAATAATTTCAGAGAAAAGATTTTCCCCCTGTTCAGTTCCTTTAGAATCCTAGAATCCTAGAGTTGCAAGGGAACTTCTGAAAGAAGACCATCCAGTAAAGACTTCCAAAGAACATCACTGTCTTGTACATCATTCTTTCTGAATTTCAGGGTAACTTAGAGAAAACTCCTAAATTTAATATGAAGCTTCTGGTTAGTTTATTCTATTTTTGCACCTCTGTATTGATGATATAATATCAGCATTGGCAAAACACTACAAAAAAACAATCTTGATGTGATTCTACATATGACTATGTTTGGTTTTGTGTGGTGCTTTACTGTGTCCTTTTTAGTTAATTCTGTTGAAGAAACTGTGTACACCTTCAAGGATATTTTATTTATTCTAATATGTTATTAACTTCCTTGAGTGGTCTTAATGGAAGAAGGGTGGGATACAAATGAATAAAATAATAATAATAATAATAATAATAATAATAATAATAATAATAGTAATAATTTCATCTCAGTGCCTGCGACAGACTCTATATGTTTTTGTCCACAATGCTATATAAAATGTTAAGTGCATATCTTTTTGCTTTTTAGAATGCTGCTCCGTTATGCCTTTTCCCAGCTTCGCTCCACTCAGATTGCCACAGTTCACTGCAGCGCACAGACAACATCTCGTCATCTTCTGCAAAAATTAAGCCAAACCTGCTTAGTGATCAGCACCAATATGGGGCGAGTGTATAGGCCAAAGGATTGTGAGAGACTGGTTTTATACCTAAAGGATATCAATTTACCCAAGCCTGATAAATGGGGAACTAGCACACTTGTGGCTTTCCTTCAACAGGTGGATAGAATTTGTTTTTGAATTTCATAATAGATTATATCAGAATTGTAGACTAGTAAGCATTTCCCCACTTCTTTCTTACTTTTTGTGACTTAAAAAGCTCTCTACAAAATTAAACAGTAGTATTTTATACAACATTAGTGTTCTTGAAAATCTTTACTTTTCCTTAATTTTTTTGAAGCACATACTTCCTCCAAAATTATGCATATGCCTGTCAGTTGAAGGCTCATTTAGGAGGAGGAGGAGCTTTCATGTTCTTATCTGTTCCATTTGAAGAGGGGTAATCAAAGTCATTATAACTCATTAACTCATGCTGACCTCCTCTATTTGACATTACTTTTTGCCAAACATAACAAATTATGGAGCGCATGAATGTTGCAGTAGCCCATCCAAAGAAGTGGGTTTATATCCATGAAAACTCATGCAAAAATACAAACCAGTTTGTGTTAAAGGTGTTGCCACATTTCTTTTTTTGTTCCCCCTCTTCCTTCCTTCCTGCTTCTGCAAGGGACTAAGGGCCTTTCTGCAGTTTAGAGAGGGGCATTTAGAATTCTCAGCCAGAGAGCTCTTTGGCCTCAGTAAACTGCAAACCCCAGAATTCTATAGGGTGTTGACAGTGGAATAATATCACTATACAGTGTAGTATGGAAAGGCCTCAACATGGCATCTTCTTTGAAAACTACCACAATGGAAGGTTATTTTTTTTTAATTACTAATGAAGTAATGATCAAGCATTTGTGTGAGATTGGTGAGGATCAAGTTACTCTAATCTTGATCCTACCAAAGATATTGACCTCTCTTCAGTGTTCACAACCATATTACTATCTTCCCTTTGTCCTAGATCTTCATACCCTTTGGAGAAAAACTGGCACTCCTTAAATATGAGGCAAACATTGAAAATGTCAATTCAGTACACAGAATCTTTCTGAACAACAGAATTTGCTGTTTGTATCATATAAACCTAAATCATAAGGACAGGGAGCATAATATTCAATGTTGTCCTTATGGATTAGACCTTGTATTTTCAAGTGTTACAGTTTCACCAATTTCTTGGTTAGAGATGCCCAGGAAGGCATTTACTTTGAAGAAAGTTACTTTCACTTCACTGGCAAATATCATAAACTGAGTGGTTGTGCTCAGATTTCTATTTCATATGTTGCTGTTAAATATTCTAGTGTAGTACTGTGATCTGACATTGCACTTGTTGAACTGTCACTGTATCTTGAACTAAGAATTTGTTTTGCATGGTTTTCTACAACAAAAGAAGTGCAGCAACTCCTCTTTGTTTGAATGGCTTTTCAGTATGAGCAACATTATTACTTCTAGGCTGTGGACATACTAAAGATGTTTGGAAAAAAAGGATTGCAGAGTTAAAAGTGCAGCTGCAACAGACAGACCATGGTATGGGCAAACTCAACCATGTAGGAATAAACACTTTGCTTCAGAAAATAGGTAGTGCAGCAGCATGGGATACTCCCGCAATATTTATTAGAGATTATAAATTAGACAAGCATGAATAAGTTGAGCCAGTATTTAGTAGGAGAGTCCTTCAGTCATTGTTAGATTGAAGGAGCCATTCCCCACTCCCAATCTTTCTGGGCTTTGATATGTCCCACATTCTGGTAGTTTCTCCTCTGCAATTGGGAGGGAAAGCTGCATTGGTGGCCCACTGTGAAAACTTGTTCTTCTTAGGTGAAGAACAGTAATCCAGCCCTGCATGATAGAATGATTGCATCTTTGGAACAAGTGCTGAGTTTTGAAAGCTTTTCCTCTAAAGGGTCCTCTGTTTTTTTATCTATACTCTTTCAAACTGCAATGGCAGAGTTTAAAAAACTGTAAGTTTTTTTAAAAGTAGCTGAACATTCTAAAGATCACGAGACTCCTGCCTGGACTGGTCAATATAGGGTGTAAACTCATGTTCGGCATCTCAGAAGAATGAGTATCATAGAAAGTCAAGTTGTTGCATAATTCAGAGTTTGGATGTTCTTGTGGAGGCTGATTTTTTTATGCTTAATTAATATGCTTTTCATTTTAATGTATAGCAAGAATAGGAAATTTGTGACTGCCTGTGTGTTGTTGGACTGCTGTAAGTTTAATATTGTTTTATAATCTTGTATACTTTGATTATATATGTTTGTCAGTTTGCTATATATTATATTGTATTTTTTGTTTTATATCTGGATAATTTGTTTCATATTTGTATTGTATAGATTTGTATGGTTTTATATTTTTATTATTTCTTTCTTCCCTTTGTGTGTGTGTGTATTATATACATATATACAGACAAATGTATTTTAGATTGTACAGGATCCACTGTTTTTGGTTGTTTTACTTATAAAGCACCATGTACATCAACGACACTATATAAATATCAACAATAATTGATTTTACTGATTTTATCTCACCTCTACCAGGTGCTTACGTATCAGGGTTTTTACGATGAAAATCTTGAATGGGTTGGATTAGAAAACATCCAGATTGTGGCTTCTATGTCTGCTGGAGGAACTTTGGGAAGACATAAACTCACTTCCAGGTTTACCTCTATTGTCCGTCTTTGTGCAATTGAGTAAGTATCTTCTGGACCATTCTTATTCTTATACTTTGATATTTTTTCTCAGCTTTGGGCCTCAAGGAGGCTTATGAAAGTTAATATAAACACAGCTAAAATTACACATTTGTTATGCAGATGTTGTTTGTTGACAGAATTAAAAAAATCCAAAGGAATAGTTTTGCAAAATTTTGGTATTCTTAAAAAAGTACTAGAGCAGTCTTTGAGATGAACATCTACATACATAAACCAAACTTGGTTTCAGTTTTGGTCTGTTCAGCTCAGATAATGCTGCTTGTTTGTGTAGGTAAATATTCCAAAGAAATGTTAAATGACTGTAGAACAATAACTGATTTTTTAATACTTCTATCTTCTAGCTATCCAGAGAGAGATCAACTACAAACAATTTATAGTGCATACTTAGAACCTGTTCTGCACAAGAACCTGAAGAATCATCCTGCTTGGGGATCCTTAGCAAAAATACATCAGTTGGCTGGATCTATGGTTCAAGTATATGAACAGGTATAGTTTAATTTGTGTTCCTATGATCTAAGACACTGCTACTTAAAGTGGTGGTCCATGGTCTGGTGCTGGTCCCCAAGCCATTGGCTGCTGGTCCTTGGGGAGTTTCAAGGAAAGAAAGAAAGAAACAAATGTAGTCAATGAACATAAATCTAGTGCTAATCCCTGGCATACTGAAGAGCAGGTTGAACATTACCAGTCCCCCAACATGAAATAGTATAAGAAGTGCTGATCTAAGATACAATGTACTGCTGCCTATATGTTTCTTCTTCGTGGTCTCTGTGAATCACACAAATGGGTTTACGTGCCTGCGTGAAACAGCATTTGGAACCTTCTCGAAACCTAGGAGTAGGCATTTTGGCAGTTGACCCCTCCCCCATCCTCCTGGGGAATATAAGGCTCCTCCTTGTATAATGGTCAGTTCCTTTTCTTCCGCCACGGTAGCCGCATCAAAGGAGCCTTCGCTAGCTTTCAGATTAGTTTAACTGTTTCTTTAGATAAGATTTGACTAAATACTTACATTTTTCTTGGCATTTTGGTGGTTGTTTGTAACATTTACCTTCTCTTTTTGCCTCTTTTGCATGATACTCTGAGTCTGAGATGAGGCACTGTCAGCGTCCTCTCGGAAGGGACTGAGAGTAAACATCAACCTCCTACTTGCCAAAAAAAAAAAAGAAGAAGAAGAAATTAGATCACTGCTGAAAACATAAAAGGAAGGAGCAAACAAACTTGTTCTTCACCACGAACAGCACAGAATCTTCTTCTTGTTATAATTGAGGAAGTTATATCTCCTTCTCTACGACCCCTCAGAATTTTCTGTGGGTGGCCTCGGCAGTGGTCTTTAAACCCTGCTTTTCATGCGGAGGCAAGATCTTGGATATTGACGGATTTGCATGCCTACTTGCCTCTCAGAGGATTGCATTACACGATCTTGCTGTCATCACCAACTCCCGCATATGAGGCTTAGCAGAGCGACCACTTCGGGTTTTGCTCTAGTAAAACCAGTTCCTTTGATGATGCCGTTCTGGCCACACCCTTCCCCACTGCGTCTGTAATGGTGATACTTCTAAGGCAATTTATGGCACCGAAGGGGCTTGTTCACTGCTTCTTCAACAGCAGTGCACCCAAGGTGATTTCCGGTACCGACAGCAATCCACAGAATGGCTGAGTCTTGAAGGACCATTCGCCATCAGCCCCCATACCAATCGGTACCGTCAGTTTAAGTAGTCGGTTTGCCATTGGTCCTGTCCATGGTTTCTACCTTTGACGGTGTTGCCATTCTCATAGAGGTGATTTCCAGTCAACCTGTCTACCATCACAGTATTGTCGATCTCGAGATGATACCATCGACTCTTGATATCGACGATGATGTATACTACCATGATATCTTGGCTCAATACCTAGGCTTGGTACCTAGACTTCATATCTAGTTTTCGTACCTAAGCTTGATGCCTGTGCTTGGTATCTATTCTGAGTGCCTGAGCTTGGTGCATTGTCAACACTACCATACAGTCAATTCTTGGTAGTATGGTATCATACAGCCATGATACCTGACATTGGTGCCTAGGACTGGTATCTGGACTTGGTGCTTCGGCTTGGTGCCTGGCTTTGATATCTAGCCTCGATACTGATGCTTGATGTCTAGGCTGGATGCCTGGGCATGATACCTAGACTGGATACCTACATTTGGAACTTAGGCTCTGTGCCTAGACTAGTGAGTTTGCTCTGAATCTCCATCGTACGTTGCTGCTCTAGATATTGTTGGCAACACCTTCCAACACATCAGTATCGGGCACTTAGATTTTGACCTCGGAACACGAGATTGTTTTTCCGTTTTATCTTGATACCGATGGTGGTTTTTTGCATCCTCCCTTCAATACCGCGATTGTTTATATATGCAGTATAAGTCATCTGTACAGGGAGACAACTTCCTACAGTTAGTCGAAGTACTATCTTGGAAAACTGTTTTTCGAGTAGCTATAACTTCGGCAGAAGAGCAAGTGGACTGGCAGCTCTAAGACTCTTGATAGCTCGGCTAGAGTCGTAGTACCTAAGCTGGATACCTAAATTGAATACCTGAGCTCGGTGCTTGGACTCAGTACCTAGGTTCAATACCTAGTTTTGATACCTAGGCTCGGTACCTAGACTGGTCCCTACGCTTGATACCTATGCTTGATTCCTACGTTCTTCTTATCTTTTGATTCAGCTGGGCCTGTTCAGTTGTACTACTGATGATAAATTGGAACAGGGAGAGTGTTGAGTTGTTGCCTACATGACAACAAAGGTAAACAACTCCTCAACAACACTCCTTGGGAAAATTACCATCTGCAGGTTAAAAAAAAAAAAGATATCAGGACCAACCTAAGCGTAGAGTTTTTGTCAACCAAAGGACTATACCTTTTCAAACAGATTCCTATCATTGATTTATTTAGATATCAACATCGAGCATGGTTTCGACATCAGACCAGAGTAGATACTGATATTGCTCCTGCTTACAGTGTTCTTGACATCCTGGTGTCAAAAAAAAAAAAAAAAAAAGGAGAGACAGTGGCCCTCACCCTATACTGGGTCTCACAGGTGTTAACCATTATATACAGAGGAAACTGTTTCAAATAGTAACCTTGAGATTGATGATGCCTATGTTGAATAAATTTTAGCTTTTTAATAGGATATCAGGGTTACTGACTCAGACTCCTCCCCTTGGATATGAGTACAGTACCAGGGGTATTCACCAAATGCTTGTCAGCAGTGGTAGCTTTCTTACAACTGAAAGGTATCATCCTGCTTCCATATATTGTTAACGAGTTCATCATAGCATCATCTGAAAAGTAAATTTAATAATAATTAATAATAATAATAATAATAATAATAATAATAATAATAATAATATAAGGTAACATAAATTACAATAATTGGTTTGCACTACTTCTACAAATGTCCAAAGGTCGGTATACGGTGCTTTCCTACAGACTAGACCTATTGAGTATCCACTTTGATACCGTCCTCCATCCCAACATTCAGTCACTATGATTGACGATATGGAACTGCCAGGATGGCTGAGTGCTCAGGACCCGACGCGACGGAGTTTTCGATCACGAGTTCAAGGCTTGGTCAGTTCTTTTCACCTGTTGAAGTAAAGGAATTTGTACATCCGATATGGAGAATCCTTTTGGCTGCACCCAAACCTTCGATGTCGAGATCATATGCATACAGACAGGAGAAAATTGTGTGCTTATCTGCAAGACAGTGATATTGGCCGACAGACCTGCGGTACCATGGATATCTTCTTGTTCCTCACCTTGTTGGTATCTGATGGGCTATCATTCCCATCAATGCTCTATCGTGTGGCAGCAAATTCCTGGCATTTACAACAAGAAGTAAGACCATCCTTGTTTCTGAATCCTGTGATTGAGACGCTTTTACAAAGTTATAAGCATTTATGCCTTCCAGTCCAATCCCCTGTACCAGGTTGGGGCTTGAACTTCTTGATAATGCGATTCACTCACAAGCCCTTTGAACTTGTGGCAAAGTGTGACATTAACTTGCTGTCATGGAAAACAGTGTTTTTGCTAGCAATAACCTGAGCCAGAAGGATGAGTGAGAGATATGCACTTAGGGTTCATTATACATATTCATAATGGTGATATACTATATCAATAAATAAGGAGGGACTTGGTCGTGTGTGTTACTGATGTTGGCAATTCATTTCTGCCTCTCGAAGAAGATTGTCCACTCCACAGTTCATCTACCAGGAACAGAAAACTTTTTTGGCAGGTGAATCAACAGAACACCTTTGTTTTGCCTCAGATGAAGGTTGAATGAGTTTGGAATAAGTAACGTATTCCTCCAACAGATGGTACTGTGTTGGACCTGCTTGAAAACAAAAGACAACAAGCTGTACTGTTCCTGACAGAAAACAGAAGACAAAGGGGAGAAGAGTAGGTTGAAGGACTCTTCACGTGAAGGACAGTTGAAGAAATCAAAAAGAGTAGAGCAGCCTAGTCTTCCTGCTTCAATTCTATCCCCATCTCCAACGGTACCAGGTAGTGCGGCAGGGAATGCACGTTGCGTGGTTGCCCAAGATGTGAATAGAGACACGGTACTATCTAGCGAGATTGAAGACATCTGTGTGGCTTCTGAAGGAGATATCATAAATTCCTTACTTATCTTTTCTGTGGGATCCACAACACGTGGCCAAGAGTCGAGATCCCCTGAGGTTAGACAGTCGAGATCCTGACAGTGTGAGCTTGTGGAACTAACTCTCTGATAAGGCGTCAGCGAAGGACACCACCCTTGCCTCCAAGGTCTCATGGCAGACACTCGTGTTCTGGTACGAAGTCGCCTTGACTTTCAAAAAAAAAAAAAAAAAAAAGGAAAAAACAAACAAAAATGAAATGCTTTTGGCTGCTCACAAACTTTCTATGTCTAAACGGTTTGCCTACAATGGAGAAGTATTGTTCCTACTTAAAGGACATTGGGATCGCTTTCCAATTATGTGGTATTGTGCATATATTGTTTTTCGCAGAAGATCTATCTTGTTGGTAGGTAAAGTGTTATTTGTCAGCATTTTTCTGGTATCTTCAGCAACAAGAAAAACTTTCTAGTTTTATGGACCCTATAGTTAAGAGTTTTCCTCCGGGTTATAAACATTTACACCTCCCAGTATGACTACCAGTAGTGGGGTGGGTTTTTGAATGTAGTACTGTTACAACTTACACATAAATCCTTTAAATCACTGTCAAACTGTGATTTCTGATTGTTCTCTTTGGGGATTTTATTCTAGTGGCAAAACCTATGCCAAGAGAGCCAGCGAATTATGTGCATTTAGAATGGATGCACCATACTTGTGTTTGCATAAAGGGAAGTTGTTTTTAAGGCCAGATATTGCTCTTCGACCTAAGTCATAATTTCATTGAACCAGGACATTGTACTACCTGCATACATGGGAAACTTAGTAACTGATTTGGAGAAACGATTGCATTGCCTTGACACTAGATGTGCGTTACTGTTTTTTATGGAGAACATAATGCTTCCATTAGTAAAACGAAAGAGTTGCTTGTTTTTTATTATGTTCCAAAGCAGTGGGAATCTGGTTTGTCACAGGAAGGAAAAAATAAACAAACAAACAAATAAAAATACTTTCCAGTTATGGAAAGTATTTTTATTTGACAAGCTCTGTGGTGACATCAGTTGTTTTCTTTCCATGGTGTGCAACTACGTGACATATGCAAAGCTGATCAATGGTCACAACCAATGACATTTATTTTTCTTTAGAAGGTAGATAACAGCGCAAGAAATGATGCAACATTTGGTAGAACCGTTTTATTTTCATCTGTGAGGGGAAAAAAAAACATCAAAATTGAAAATGAATGCAGAAATGGATCCTTGGCATAAATAAATTTTAATTTATTTGGCATGGTGAAGATACTGCTAGTTTATTGATATATATATCAATAATATATCAATACACACACACACACAGACACATATATATATATATACACATACACATATATATAGAAAATAAAGGACAAAAATAATTGAAATGTAATTGTTAATATATATAATGATAATAAAAAGAATTTAAAGCATGACTTTCCCTCCTCCAACAGGACAGCTTGCCAGTCTCCCATTTGTGTGATTCACAGAGACCACGAAGAAGAAGGACAGGTTGCTTACCTGTAACTTTGTTTCTTCGAGTGCTCTTCTGTGAAGTCACACAACCCCACCCATCCTCCCCACATCATGTCCTGCTGGATAGTTGGTTCCCGTGCTACTACTCCAGCGGCGAAGGAACTGACCGTTATACAGGGAGTCGCGTTATATTCCCCAGGAGGATGGGGGAGGGGTCAACTGCCAAAATGCCTACTCCTAGGTTTCGAGAAGGTTCCAAATGCTGTTTCACGCAGGCGCGTAAACCCATTTGTGTGACTTCACAGAAGACCACTTGAAGAAACAGTTACAGGTAAGCAACCTGTCCTTCCTTTCCCTACATTGCTGCATTCCTCATTAACTGCTGACTGTTCTGCTTGTTACAACTGAGTGGCAGTGGGAGGTAGGCTTCCTATCTTGCAAGTGCTGAGAAGCTGAAGTGTGGGTGGTTTTTCTTTTATTAAAAAAAGATTATTGAGAATGCACAATAAAGTTGTATAAAATTATTCATGAAGAGAAGGCAAATGAAAAATGCATTTTTTTAATATCAATGCAGAAGAGTAATTCACAACAACATGACTTTCTGATGGTCTTGATTGGTAATAGATTCAAGACAGACAACATAAAGTACTTTCTCATACCGTGCATAACTGAATTGTATAATTTTTTTGTTACAAGGTGTGATGATATTCTCTGACACGCATGATTTTAAAAGGGGATCGGATAGTACAAGATAGTGGAATAGAACCCCTATGTTCAGAGCTGTTGGATTCTTAATACCAGCTAATGAAGTTTAGCAGTAGAGCAAGGTTCCATCATGCTTTACTCACACTATAAACAGAGTGATAACATGCTTTTTGAAACATGGTCTAAAGCAAGATAGATTAGACATCCTCACCCTTATGTTTTCTAGTTTTGTTTTGTTTTTTGGCCTACAACTCTAATCAGACTAGCCAATATGACGAATTGTCTATAATGTTGAATGGCCAGATTGGGAACGAGTGGACAAGACTGACCTTCAGTCTCATTGGTCAGGTTTTTTTTTTTACTTTTGCTTATGGATTCTTTTTCAAATGTGTTTTTGAAAATACTGCCTTTGTGTTTCTGCAAAACTTATGGTTCCCCCAATACTACTGGCGATGCTTTTGTCTTGTGCCATTTTGTGGGTGGTGATTTTTGTACATTTATACCATCTCTGGCTGAGCTAAGTAGTAAACCACTTACATATGCTGGGATGTGTGTGTGCTCCTCTATGTTCCACCAGTGAGGTCAATGCACTATGGTGGGATATGAAGGAGGGCCTTCTCAGTTGTTACACCCCAACTGTGGAATGCCCTTCCCTTGCAGGCCCGACTGGTGTCATTTAGATGCCAAGTGAAAACCTGGTTGTTCATCAAAGCTATTGGGCCTCATTAATTCATCCCAAATGCTATTGTACCTAGTTTTGAAAGCTTTTAAATCTTTTAAATCTATGTTTAACCCATTATGATGTTTGATGTGCTTTTAGCTTATTTAGATTGTATTTATTGTTTTAAACTATTTAACTTGCTTTGATGTTATTTTTAAGTTGCCCTGAGATCTTTTTGATATAGGGCAGAGTATAAGTATTTTAATATAAATAAATAAATATGCATTATTCCTTTCATGCCAGCTATCAAACTAAGAGACCAAAGTTCTTTTTAGTTATATTTGTTGACTCCTGTTATTTGAATTCAACTAAGAAAGTTCTGTGCTTGCCTTCCAATAAAAAGCAAAAAAGCATAACTGATGAAGAGCCAGGCTCAAAATTCACTCATTTGATTGCTGCCCAGAATGTCACTGAAAAAGATGTGAATAAAAGCACTGCCATTCAGTTGGCCATTGCTCAGTGAGTCTCTCTCCTGATATTGGATTCAATATTAAAGTGAATATTTGTTTCATCAAGTGAGAATGAAATGAAGGGGCTGGAAGTACGGTCTCCAGAGCAGCACCAGGAACATGCTGTTACAGAGAAGAAATCTGAGCCAAAATAATGGAAAGTGATTGCTGTAGGTACAATATCAGGAAAAGAGTGGAGAGAGAGGTCAGTGACAGGAAGGATGAAAAGGGAAAGAGTACAAACATGAATAGATTTAAAGATGTACCACAGCAGTTAGGAAAGCTAGAGTGGATTACCACTGAAAAGTCTCACTGATGCTTTTGGCCACCAGATTGAAAATGGTGATTCCAAGACAGAGGGCAGGGTGAATGCACAGATCATGCATGGCCACAATAAGATATCCAGTAGCTTATTGCAGAGCTTCAAGAAATGGAAAAGGGGTATGAGGAATGGAATAATCCTCTGCCGATTGGAAGTGGAAGAGTAGCAGGTTCCAGTGCTCTGAATCCTATGATTTAATCACAGTACAACTTTGTGAGTTATTTAATGTCAGCATTTTCTGACATAACCTCAGTGGTAGTGGCAGCTGTCAAAAGCAGCAACAACTATCTCCATTGTGACAGCAGCCTAGTATGTCTGAAATTCAAAGTTACATTAGATAGATCGTAAATAAAGAGATTCAATCTGCATACGTGAATTCCAATGAAATGTTACAGTGTAATTCTTGGTATAGCAGGAGGAGCAATCCACAATGATTGGGTTGTTCCCCGCGTGCCAACCGGAGCTGGCAGGAGTCCACATTCTAAATCTGTTAATTCTGTTAGGACTCCACTCTCCCTCTGTCAGTTTTATTTTTCCTGCCAAGCAAACCAGACAGGTTTTTCAATTCTCCCTGTCAGTGTGTGTTGAGGTGAACTATTAGCAGGTTTTCAGAGTAGAAATAGACTTGGAAGATGTCAATGGAAACAGATTCCCAGATGCCCGCCACACAGCGAGGCTCTGTGTCAGGATGCCCTCCTTATTGTAGTAATTGGATATGTAGTAGGATTTAAGATAGCTGCTTGCTTGAAACGAAAGTATGGGAACCAGAGACCGTTAGATAAATAAAAGCTAAGAATGCACTGATAAGCCCTGCCAGGCTCTCACCACTTCAAGGTCTCTTGCAAGAGGGAGGGAAACATCTTGGGATTTTATGTACTTGCCTTTGCTAATTGCTCTTTAGTCCTCTCACTGAAGTCTTATATGATGTATCACACTCCAAATAAATAGTATTTATGCACCGTACTGGCTGCATGTGTGAATTCAGTTCCTGACACTCTGAGGAAGAAAAAAGGAGTAATGTTAAGAATGTCTCCCCTCAGATGCCCGCCACACAGCAAGGCTCTGAGTTGTAATCAAATAGTAATGGAAATGATAATAATGCTTCTCAGACGATCGTGAGTGCATGAGTCTCGGGGGAAGGTAAAACAACTGATTCAAGAAAAGTGTTCCTTTCCTCCAGCGAAAGCAATGTGGAGGAGGTAAGAGCTGTGGGAAATAAACATGTAGGAAAGAATAAGGAGAAAACAGTTAAAAAGAGGAAAGTGGATACCATTCAAAAGTGGGGCCAGATCTGCTTCCAAAGAAAGCTAAGGTTAAGAAGGCAGTAAAATCAACAAAGGTCGCTTAGAGCTGCCAAGTTGAATTTGGAGATTCCACAGAGATGGGAGGGGCTGTGGAGAGTGAAAACCCATGTCTGGAGCAGGTGCAGTTAGTCGTTCTAGTTGCCTGGAGCCGAAGGGCAGGGGCAAGTTAAAACGCTCAGGAACTGTGTGTGTGAGCATCGTTACTCAAGCGCTCGGCTCTCTGTGGCCAGCAGGAAGCAGCTCACATGGCGAGATGGAGAGAGCTGCGTTTAAGGAGAAAGGCAACTGGCATTCCTCTGTTATCGACGCAGCCCCAAACCTGTTTGTAGTCAGGAATATGGGTGAGAGAGAAGCAGTTAGAATGCCTAGTAATCCACTTGAGAGGCAGTATGTGGGAGGAATGGAGGACAGATGGCCAGCGTTAAGACAAGGCAGCTGGACCGGGCAAAATTCATCTGATGCTAATTTTATGATGAATTCATTGAATATAAGTGATTTGCAGTACATGATTAGACAGACTGTTTCTAATGAGTTGTGTCAAACTATTTCCAATGAATTGAATGCAATGATATTACCTTCACGAAATCAATTTAATACGACTAATGAACTTGATTCTTTGATTGATAGGAGACTATTTAACTTAATGAATTCTCAGTCAGTAATGGATGGACATAATTTAAACTTGCAGACGTCATTAAAATCAAATGTGTTGCCTGAGAGAGTCAGCCAAAACTTGGAAAGAACTGTGAGCATGGAAGGAAGTAAGGAAAGAGAGAAAGAACAAAGAGACTCAATACAGAGTTAAAAGAGAATGGCTGTTCTGCAAAGTGAACAGGTTACAGAACATGATGATGATATGGAAATTTCTGTAAAAAGGGAAAGATCTGATATGGAGTTAGAGGAAAGGTCTAATAATGAATGGAATGAAGAGGAGATGCAAGGACAGGTAGAAGATTCTGAAGTGAACAGCTTCTCCAGAGCAGATGAAGTGGAAGAGTTAGGTAGTGGTGGGTTGTTTCAAGCAGAGAACTTTAAGAATGTTTTAAAAAGGGTTTTACATACATTAGGTTTGGAAATGGATGAGGATGGAAATCAGTCAAAGGATTCAAAAGGAAAGGTGGCTAAGATAGCTTCTGTGATTAAAAAAAGAGAGTTGTATGGGTTTGATGTGCCAATGCCTGATATGTTTAAGGAGTTGATTCTTGTGGAATGGGAGTCTTCTTTAAATACTCATAGGTTTCTGGGTCTTACTAATAAATTATATTCCTTTGAAAAGAAAGATGTGGAATTGTTAAAGGTCCCTTTAGTGGATGGGCTGATTGCTGCGCTTATTTCGGAGGCTCTGGTTCCCTGAGAAGGTGATACTATGTTAGAGGATATGGATGAGAAGAGAGCTGATTCGGCTTTAAGAAAGGCACATGAGAATTCAGCTCTAGCTATTAGGGCTTCGGTGGCAACTCCTATGTTTGCTTGGGCAACTGTGATGTGGATTCAAGACGTGATGGAAGTTGAGGATATGCAGTCTCGGTCTTCTTTGAAGACTTTATCCAGAGCTAGAAAAGTCTTAGAATATGTAGTGGATGGCAGTTATAATTCTGTGGCATTTATGGCAAGAAATATAAATGCTGTGATTGTTGCGAGAAGGTCATTATGGTTGCATCATTGCGATGCTGACCAGAAATCTAGGAATAATCTTGCTTTTGTTTCTTTCAAAGGAGAGTTACTGTTTGGTGATCAAGCCTTGGAAAAAGTGTTGGTCAGGAGTAGAGAAAAGAAGCAGGTAATGCCTACTTTGTAGAAAAAGAAACCTGAAAGGAGGTCTTTTCAGAATTCATATTATTCCTTTCTGCGTAGAGGAAACAGTAGACAGCAGGATTCAAGATATGGTCGACAACAGTGGTATAGGCCAAAAGGTCAGTATGGAAGGTCAGGATCTTTTGGTAGGAAAGGAGAAGTTGGTGAGAAAGGTGGGGGATCTACCCAGTGGCAGGGTGGAATCCAGTTCTGACAAACAACAAAATCATGTGGGAGGAAGACTGTTGCAGTTTGGTGTCCTGTGGAACCAGATTACATCAGTCCAGTGGGTTTTACAGGTAGTAACTCAGGGTTACAAGATATTGTTTGACAGGATGCTGAAAAGCAGGTATGTCTCCTCACCAGTAGCAAGTGTGCTGGAAAAGAGGGAAATAGTTGTGTGAGAGATAGAACATCTAGTACTCATTGGTGCAGTGGAGGAAGTCCCTCAAGATCAATTTTTCTTGGGAATCTACTCAACATTCTTTACGGTCCCAGAAAGCAATGGGGCTTATCGTCCTGTCCTGAACCTGAGGTATCTCAACAGTTTTGTGAAATATTTCAGGTTCAAGATGGAGATGCTTCAAATCATAAAAGAAAATTTGACCAAGGGAGACTGGATGGCTTCAGTAAACCTGAAAGAAGCATATGGGCATGTCTGTATGAGAAATACAGACAAATATCTCAGGTTTCAGTTCATGGGCAGGAATTATCAGTTCAAGGCACTGCCATTTGGTTTGGCTTCGGCTCCGAGGGTATTCACAAAGATGCTGGTTCCTTTGGTAGCCTATCTGAGACAGGTACATATTTACCCTTATTTGGATGATTTGTTGATAAAGCTGGACTCTCAGATGGAGTTGGAAAGGAGTGTTCGGAGGACCATAGATGTGTTACAGACTTGTGGTTTTCTGGTAAATATAGAGAAGACTTGTTTAACTCCCACAAGGGTGCTGACTCATTTGGGAGCAAGAATAAATACCATAAAGGGTAGAGTTTATCTCTCAGAGGAGAGAATCGTGAAGGTAAAGAAGGTAATGCAGAGGTTACTGGAGAGTTCTTTTGTGGATGTGATGATGTTGGCTCAAGCGATGGGAACTTTGGTGTCAACAATTCAGTTGGTGCTATGGGCCAGGTTGCATTCCAGAGGATTGCAGAGGCTGCTGATTCCTCATCAATGGAACATAGGCAAGAAAAAACATGATGTAATCAAGCTGCCAACCCAGTTGAAAGCAGATTGGAGTTGGTGGATAAGGGACTCGAATTTGAACAAAGGAGCGTGTTTGGAAATAAGTCAGTATATAAAGATTACAACCGATGTGAGCTTGACAGATTGGGGAGCCGTGTGTCAAGAGATGTCAGTTCAGGGTATATGGTCAGGCTTTGATCTGAGACAGAATATAAATTTTTTGGAGCTGAAAGTGATTTGGCTAGCTCTTCTCAATTTTGTGAGTATAGTGAAGGGCCATCATGTTCAAATTTGGACAGACAACATGACAGCAAGAGCGAATGTGGTGAACCAAGGAGGTCTTCAGTCAAAGGCTCTGATAGAAGAGTCAAACAGGCTCTTTCGTTGGGCAGAGAAAAATCCGCAATCCTTAACAGCAGTGCATCTAAAAGGAAAGTTTAATGTCAGGGAGGGTTGTCTCAGTTGAAACAGATTGCACCTGGGAGAGTGGACACTAAATTATCGGGTGTTTCAGAGTTTGAACAAGCAGTTTGGGCCTTTTCTGCTAGACTTATTTGCCTCAGCCAAAAATATCAGACTAAAAAGATGTTTTTCGATCGATGGAAGCAGGTGTGCGGAAGCAGCAGATGTTCTATCAGTACCGTGGTGGAAAGGTGGACTGTATGACTTTCCTCCTGTGCAGATATTGCAGAGAGTGTTAGTAAAAATACAAAAGGAAAAGGCAAGAGTGGTGCTGATAGCACCTCATTGGCCAAGGCAGCCTTGGTTCTCCCTACTGAGACAACTGTCTGTAGGATATCCTTGGAAGTTCCCGCTTCAAAGGGAATTTTTAAGCCAGGGTCCAGTGTATCATCCGAACTTTTAGTGGTTGAGTTTGATGGCCTGGGATTTGAGAGGTAGGCCCTAGAGTTTCAGGATTATTCTCCAGTGGTGGTGGACACTATCATGGCGTCTAGGAATCAGTCAACGCAAAATATATATAATGTGACGTGGAAGACTTTTGGAAAATGGTGCAATGCAAAAAATTCAGCATGTCAGACATCCAAGTGAAGCATGTACTGCCATTTCTACAGAATGGTTTACAGAGAGACCTGAGACCAAACACACTAAAGCAGCAGGCATTGCCGTTGTCGATAGCGCTGAAGTTTGATGGAGTATCTCTGTCAGCGCATCCTCATATAAAGAGATTCTTGAGGGGTGCAGTGCTGACTTCTTTTCCAACAAAACATAGGTTTCCGAGTTGTGATTTAAATATGGTATTGGATTCTTTAACGAAGGTGCCTTTTGAGCCAATAAGGGATGCTTCATTGAGATTAGTGACCCTCAAGATGCCATTCTTAGTAGCTGTAAGTTCAGTGAGATGGGTCTCAGAATTGTCTGCTTTGTCTGTAAATGCGAACTTGTGTAAGTTCGAGAAAGACAGATTAGTATTGACTTTGGAGCCAACCTTTCTTCCTAAATGTGCTTGGAAGAAGGTGATGCCGGATGTGGTTTACTTGCCAAGTTTCTTTCGTAAGCCAAAGGATGCTGAAGAAAAGAGATATCATACTTTGGATGTTATGAGAGCTGTGCATCTTTATATTAGGAGGGTGGCAAGAGTTAGGAGAACAGAGGCTCTGTTCATCTCATATAATCCGAATTCTGTGGGACCGAAGGCTTCCAAAGTGGTGATTGGCGAGTGGGTTAAGAACTACATTTTTCAATGCTATGATGCTGCAGGTAAAGCAAGACCATGTAATGTGTATCCTCATTCAGCAAACTCTGTGTCAACAAGTACAGCTTATACTGTGTCTTCTTCATTGCAAGATGTTTGTGATGCAGCAGGATGGTCAGAACCTTTGACCTTCGTCAGGCATTATAAGATGGATAAGTTTTGGTCAGAGCAGGCAGCTTTCGGGAGGAAGGTGCTTCGGACAGTTATGAAGAGTAAATGATCCCACCCAGAATGAGGCTTGGGTATTTCCCAATCGTTGTGGATTGCTCCTCCTGCCATCTGGAGAATGAGAAGTTGGACTTACCGTGAAGTTTCATTCTGGGATGGCAGGAGGAGGAATCCACACCCACCCTGGGAAGTAAAAAAAAAAAATATTAGGAAGGGAAATGAAGAGAGAGTATGAACAGTGGTTGCACGCAGAGTTGATCTGCGGTGATTTTTAACCATGAGAGATGATTGGAGTTGATGCAGTTTATAGTTTGGGTTGACTAGAGAACGAAACTGATGCAGGGAGAGTGGAGTTCTAACAGAATTAATGGATTTGGAATGTGGACTCCTGCCTGTTCCGTTGGCACACGGGGAACAACCCAATCGGTGTGGATTCCTCCTCCTGCCATTCCAGAATGAAGCTTCACAGTAAGTCCAACTTCTCATTCTTTAGTGTGTTTAAGTAATTTATCTGTTATTAATTTAATGAATTTGGTGAACTTGATTCCACTTCATTTAACATGAATGAATTTAGCTACTGTTGATTGAGCAAATGGTTTAGTGAGTTAATCATGTAAGATTTAATGCAAAACTACTCAAATGAATTTCAGGCAAGGAACTAAATTCAGAAATATCAGTCACTGTTCAATAGATCAAATATAAAATCTGCAGAAGACATCAATAGTGAATTAAATTATAGGAGAAAAAGTGCTCTGAGAAGTCTAAGCATTTAGAAGTGAATGTGAAATCTTCATTCAGAAATATGTCATATATTCAATCTGATGGGAAAGGATTTGGATGGAGAATCAGAACTGGAATGGTTAACTGACAACAAGAATGTTACACAGAATACAGAATAAGCTAACAGAGGTGATGAGTCCACAGATAACAGAGGTAGATAGCAAGGAACACATGTGGGTTGTTTGAAGCAGAAGATTTTAAAGGTCTTCTCTGAAAGTTTTGTAAGCTTTGGGTCTTCAATGCTATCAGAAAATAGGAACAGGAAGAGAGCAAGATTCAAATAAGGATCACAAACTGGTTCCATTGTAAAGAATCCATTGCTGAAAAATGCAGAGATTTCCATTCCTGTGATGTTTTCAAGCAGCTTATTGGATTAGAGTGGGTGGCTCCATTAAATGCTACGGTTTGGTTGGTTGCAGTAAAACAATATATATATTTGGTAAGAAAGTTGTGGAGTAGTTAGTAATTCCATTGATTAATGCTCTGTAGCAGCAGTAATTTCAGAGACTGTGGCCTGAAGAAAGGAGACATGGTATTAAAGGAAGCTGAGGAAAGGAAGGCTCATTCAACTTTGAAGAAAACTCATGTAGTATTAGCCTGATGTGTAAGATCATCAGTAGCAGCTCCTATATTTGCAGGGACTCTGAATACATGATGTAATGTGGGCACATGATATTTTAGAGGCACAAGATTTAAGTTCCCATACTTTGCAATGCACCCTAATAAAAATTCATAAAGTATTTCACTTTGTACCTGATGCTGGTCTGGACACAACATTTGTGGGCAGATCCATTGCAACAACAGCTGTAGGTTAAAGATTGTTATGGTTAAGATATTGGGAAGCCAGTCAGAAGTCTAGGGCATATGTAGTATGCACACTAAAGTGGGCTTCCTGTTTGGTAAGAAGGCTCTAGAAGAAATTTTACTTGAGAATACAAAAAAGGATGGTAGACCTTTTAAGGAGGAAGAGGTTTTAAAAGGCAATGAGATGGTTGAAATATTAGAACACAGTGGAATAAGTCACAATTCCATTTCAGTCAGCAAGATGTGCAGCAGCCCAGATGAGTGCAGGCTATTCCATCAGAAGTGGCAGTGAACAATTCAAATTTAAAGAGGGTTCTAAAAGATGAAAAGCTAATGCAGCTTGGTCCTTTGTGGGTATCAGTAATGCTATACTAATGGCTCTTAATGGTAGTGATACAAGGCTATGAGAATTGGCTTGCAAAGAGACCAAAAGGACAGACAACTTTTCTCGCTTTTTTCAAAAAACAAGTAGAAGTGTGAGAGAGTCTGTAGTGAGATGCAGCACCTTTTGCAGACAGGGACCTTAGAAGACATGCTGTACTCAGTGGTTGAAATTAATATATGCTATATTTCTTATGATGCCTTAGCACAATAGGAAACATAAGTGGCTACTGGACCTCAGCTTTATAAATGGTTTTGTGAAGTACTAGTGTGTCAAATTGGAGACCCTTCAAACCATGAAGGACGATTTACAGAAAAAATGACTAGTAATTGGCATTGATAGAATTGGTGTAGGCCTACCGTCATTTTTCCTATAGCAACAGCTTGTGGGAAATACTTAACGTTCTGTTTTCAGGATAATCATTTCCAATTCAAGGTGCTTCTTTTTGGTCTCATCTGGCTGCTGTACCAAGAGTATTCAGCAAAGTATTGGTAAATTGGTGCCATTGAATGCAGCTTTAAAATGAAAATGAAAACAAATGTTCCCTTACTTAGGTAATACATTATTAAAGGCAAGGTGCGGGAGCAAGTCCAAAAGGGATCTGGAATAGCCATTCAGTATTTGTAGTGAAATAGAATTGACAAAATGTCTAGCTCTTTTGAGAGCTGAATAGACCCCCCTCAAAAAGCTGGCTTGTTTGTGTCAATAAATAGGGCAGAAAAAATAACGAAGGAGATTATAAAATTACTGTTAATAAAATCTACAGTTGTAACTCATTTGGCAAAATTTTATGATGTTAATTTTTTTTTAAGAGGCTGAGGATAGAATTTTCTTCTCACATTTCAATTTTAGAATTCTTTGTCACATTTCTTTTCATAAGTTTAATGTCTGCAATTAGTTATTAAAGTGAAGGTAAGGCTAGGTAATCAGGCTGCCATGCAAGGGAGATGAGTCAATGAATGTAACTGAAATGAATTTTAGACTCTTGCCTTGATAGAGGACATGAGGGTACTAACCCACATGTAAGTGGATTACTCTTCTACTGATCCTAGAATGAATATTCACAGTGAGTACAAGCCTCTCCTGTACCTTGCATATAATTTAATTGTGGATTTGAAAACCTGATTTTATGGGTCAATCCACAGATGAAGTCTAGTGGAGTTAAAAATGGAATTTTAAATCAGGGATGGAAATTTCTAACTAGAGAGACTTAAAGTGAAGGATACATGTGCTTATTTTGGTGGCATTCTGCTTTGTAATACGGAACAGAATAAAATATTACCACTGATCTTTGCTTCAGTGATGAGTAGTAGCTTGTTCTTAACTGTGAGTTGTTAACCACTTCCTTCAGTATCTCAAAAAAGCAGCTGTACTGAGGCTTCCCTAATAGCCAGATTTATTCAGATTACATTAATTGCCTAAAAGACATGATTTATTCAGCTAAAAATGGTGCAGTTATACAATCAGAAGTTTGATTGCCAACACAATGTCTGCATCAACTGAAATGTGTCTTCCAAAGCAGCCAAATGTTGCTGTGTTTGAAATGAACCTATTGAAAATAATATGCTTCATTTTAAATGCTTTTTCAGTGTTTTATAAACTGCAGACACATGTAAATCACAAGCCCCTGTATATATCCAAGATATACTGATTCTAAGCGTTTAATTACAGTCAGTCCTCCAAATTTGCGGGTTTCATTTTTGCGGATTTGATTATTCATGGATTACTTGCTGTCACCTCTGCTGCCTCCCTATGCCATTTTCAGTAGGGACGGCAAGCCTCGTGAGACAGAAACTGCGGAGGCTTATAATTCCCTATTAAAAATGGTGTGGGGCAGCAGTGGAGGTGGCAGTAAGCCCTACCAGCCACCTACTTCTGCCTTGCGAAGGAATCCTGATGCCTCAAAGGAATCCATGGTGGCGTAAATAGGGTGATCATACTTTTGTTCTGTGTTAAATATGGTATGAGAGGGCCTAGAGTTACTCACTTTTTTTTCACTTTCACGGGGGTCCTCCTAACCCTAGTCAATGTGTAGAGATAACTGTATATTAATGTTTTACCTTCCATGTAATCACACTTCGATTGGTAATTACATTTCGATTGGTTATATCCTCAGTGCCTTTTAGAAAAATAAGGATTCACTGTACCTATTGCATATGGAGCCACATTATTTACTGAATGCCATTTTTTTTTTTGTTTAGTAATAAGATTATAAAACTGCAGCCCTGTGCCACTGTTTTGGGATATATCCAGCTCACGAACCAGATAAGACCTATGGGGTTTCCTCATCCACCCTGCTATCTTTTTCACTATACCCTGTCCCTCTCACAGAAAATCTCCTGCTGGCAAATGCTTGGAAGGGAGGCCTTTTCCCTTCAGGACTAAGGGGCAGGGCTTGGGAAGGAAGTTTCTGAGTGATTCAGTCCTGCTTATTTTTAAGGTTTGCCCTGCCATGGCTTCTTCCACGTATTTCAAATTAGACATGCAGAGGCTTGTCTTGCTTACTTGTGAGTAGATGTGTAGTTTATCTGTGTTGAATTGCAGAGACCTAGTACTTGAGGTACTGTATTTGATTAAGTGATGCTTACTTCTGAGCAGATACACAGAGCTTTATTCTTCTTTCTTATCAGTAGGCTTAAATTGGTAAGAATCAATTTTTTCCCTGCCCACTTTGTATTTGGTCGTGCCCAAGATGGATATGATCCCTGAGACCATTGTCAGATTGAATAAGGTTCCTTACCCTTGCTGCAATACTTATTTCTGAGTAAACATACAAAGCATTATTCTACATATAGGTTTTTCACATGTGTTATATAGGAAAATGTAGAAAAAATCAACAATGTATTTCTGAAATGAGAAACTTGATTAAAAACGAAGTACTGACATCATCTGTATTTCCAGATCCGTGCCAAATTCACAGTTGATGACCACAGTCACTATCTCTTTACACCCTGCATTCTTACTCAGTGGGTTCTAGGCTTGTTCAGATATGATTTAACAGGAGGTGAGTAATGCCAACTTGTTCAGTATGTCAAATGATATAAGTATTCCTTCCTTCCTACTCTGTTGCCACATATTCCAGTTACTGAGTTGTTTGTACAGACTCTGTAGCCAGTTCTCTTAAGACAGGCCTACAGAAAAGAGTGATCTGTGGGCTGGTGCTGCTGCTGGTTTGTGGCAAATTTCCAGGAAATTGTGAACCTGGTAATAATAAAGTACAGATGCTGTACTGGTACCTGGTATATTGAGGGGAAGGGGAGGGTTCTGGTCTGCCGCACTGATTACTTGAGAAGTACCCTATTTGCTGACGTATGAGACTCACTTTTTCCCCTGAAAAACACTGTTTGAAAATGAAGTGCGTCTTATACTCTAGTGTGTCTTATACACCAGCAGATAGTATTTGTTGATGTATAGATGGGGTGCATCTTATATGCTGGTGCATCTTATACGCCGGCAAATAGGCTACTGTTCTAAAAATCTTTTACGATTAGAGAAAAACAACCAATGGATTCAAACTACAGGAAAGGTTATTCTGACTAAGTATTAGAGAGATCTTCCAGATGGTAAGAGCTGACAGTGGAACAGATTACCTTAGAAGATGGTGAGATCTTCTTCATTGGAAGCTTCCATAGAGAAGTTCGGCAGTCATCTGTTAAGGATATTTACCTGTGGAATCCTGCACTAGCAGTAGATTGGATTAACTGACACTTGAAGCCCTTTCGAACTCATTCATTCTATGAGGGGCCTAAAAAATGTACAGAGATACCTAAAATATTTAGAAAATGATTTTTTTTTTCATTTTAAGAAGCAACAGTGCCTTATTTCCTTCAAGCCCCTGTGTATATTGCCCAGAGAAGCTGCCCTTTCTTTTGTACTTTTATCATCTGTAAGCCTTTGAAAACTTCATTTTCATTCTGTATTTTTCTTGTCTCTGCTGCCTCTTGATGGCCTCATTCTGGTATGTAGGTTTTCATTTTTAATTTTGTCTATCTATGATATTGTTATGTGCCTTCAGGTTGTTTCTGAATTATGGCAACCCTAATATGACTCTATCACAGTGTTTTTCTTGCAAGATTTGTGCGGGAAGGTTTGCCTTTGCCTTTCTCTGAGTTCTAGTCCAGTGCTCAAACTACTGCACCATGATGGCTCTTGTTTCTGTATAGAAATGTAGAATTTCTACGTTTGAGTGCTATAATTTATCATTGCCTTTTATCCAAATGTACTTAACAGGGGCTTCAACACACACAATAGATACTGTATTGGAAATTGTTGCTTATGAGGCACGCCGTCTCTTCCGTGACAAAATTGTTGGAGCCAAGGAACTTCACGTATTTGATAATATTTTAATGAAAGTCTTTCAAGGAGATTGGGGGTCTGATGTTTTGGACAATATGGCAGGTAAGATAAAATTAAATGAGCTAGGTTTTGTTGTTTCAGAATGTCAATGATTTCAGAATATCAGTGAATACCAATGATTCATTCCACTTTCATTGTATTTTCACAGATAGTTTTTATGTAACATGGGGTGCTCGTCATGAATTGGGAACAGTTATGGCTCCAGGACAAACATTGCCACCCCATGGAAGGCCACTTGGTAAACTTAACTCAGCAGACTTGAAAGAGGTTATCAGAAAGGTATGTCAAAACAGCAGGATATGTTCAGAAGATACTGGCTTAGTGGCTAGAAAAGAATACCATGCCAATTGTAATTTGAGATCCAGTTGTCTTGGAAAAGAGAACACATCTCTTTAAAGAGACATGAGAAATCATGCGACACAAAACATTCTCTGGCCAGTGCAGAGGAGCAATTTTCAATTTGGGCACTGGAAATTCAGACCAGTGTGGGTCTGTGAGTAGACACTACTCACATACCTACAAATTTCTTCATAACAACAAAAGCAGAAACTTTTTTTTAAAAAAATGTGTCTTTCCAGACTGTCTCATGGTAGGGTTTTCGTGATAAAGAGCATTCAGAAGTGGTTTATTGGTGCCTCCTTCAGCACAGTGCTAACTCTTTAAGAGTCAGAGTACTATAGCTGTTGTCTCTGCAAGATCCCCCAGCAATGTTATCCCCCTCTATTGCTGCTGCTGCTCAGTAGCATTTTGGGTGCATTTAGTTTGGCTCCACAGCAAAAGTCTGAGCTAGCTACCAACTACAATGCTACCATCAGCATAGTTCCTCTTGTTGGGAGCACACAGTCCCACCTTTTATGAATTATATGTGAAGACTCCCAGAAACATACAATATAAACTTTTGCTATAAAATGTTTTCATGGATATTTATTTGTTTATTCATTCATTTACAATAGACTAAAGCTGTTCTATGCATATGGGACTTTGTTTCACAGTGACTTTTGCTTGTGGGTAAATTTCCATAGGATCAGGTTGCAGAACTCTTAACTGTTTCTCATAGATGGAAATAGGAGTGATGGAAGATTAGCATGCGTATTCATATGGTGGCTCTATCATCCAGAGAGTATCTTTATGTCTGAATGGGCAAGGTGTAAGAGGACATCAGAAATGTTGCTTGATTGTCTGTTGATTTTTGCTGATAGTGTGTAAACTGATTCCATTGAAAAGAACTGAGCCCAATGCGATGTAGGCTAAAATATTTTTAACTCCTACATTTGATGACTGATGCTTATTTCATATAGGCAAATCGTTATTTGATGTCAGTCATTAGTTGTTGAACATTCTTATGTGAATGTGCTACTACGTTAGGGGTCAGTAGCTTACAGAGGGCTAGGGGCTCATTTTTCTGGTTGGCCAACTATTCAAAGGTTGCATTCCCATAGGGGTTTGGCCTAAAGGAAAATGAGTGGAGCTTAGGAGAATTTTTAATAGATAAAATGATAGATTTAAATTGGGTAAAATAGGGAAAAAAATTTCATTTTAATACAAATAAAACTACTATTAAGAAATGGTAGTGATGGTTTACAGTGATAGTTGGTTGTTCAAAACCTTTCCCTATGTATACAGAAGACATAGACCGTTTCCGCACTACACTTTTATAGTGCTATTATCAACATCCTATGGAATCTTGAGGTTTGCAGTTTAGGGAGGGGCATTTAGAATTCTCAGCCAGAGAGCCCTTTGGCCCCAGTAAACTACAAACCCCAGAATTCCACAGGATGTTGAAAGTGGAATAATAGCACTATAACAGTATAGTGCAGAAATGGCATTGGTATATGGGAAAGAAAGAATCAATGAACTGTAGAATACAAAAGATTGTGGGTTTTTTCCCCCTTCATTTCTCATTTTAGGTACTATTAACATATTAAAATATTTTCTAAATTGTTTCCTATTACTATATTCATTGCTATTTACATATGTTTACTTATCATTTCTTATTTTAGGGTATTATTCATTATGGTCGAGATAACCGTGAAATAGAAATTTTGCTTTTCCCAGAAGTCCTTGATTACATATCTAGAATTGACAGAGTACTGAGTTTTCCTGGAGGGTCTCTTCTGTTAGCAGGACATAGCGGAGTGGGCCGTCGGACTGTTACATCTTTAGTTAGCCACATGCATGGAGCAGTTCTGATAACACCCAAGATTTCTAGAGGCTATGAAATGAAACAGTTCAAAAATGATCTGAAACATGTAAGTTACAGTATATAAATGGTCTGCACTGTTTAAGATATTCCCCAAGATTCAGTAATGTACTTCTCTAATCCATAGGCCTAAGGATTTGAATCATATACATATTTTGTTTATAAATGCCGGACTGACCTGAACCAAATTATTTACACTTTAAAAAACTAATTCTCAGTGATCTGTCATTTATGAAATACTGTGCTGCTGATTTGTGACATTGAACAGGGTAAATAAAGCAGAATGACACTAAAATAGTTCAGAAAGTTCAAGAGCAATTCAGGATCAAAATTCCAAATGTCACTTACATACCAGTACCTTGAATTATGTAAATGTGTATGACTATATATGCATGTGTAATTTTGGGGATCCAGCCTAAATTAAACATTTTTAAAACCCTTTGCTGTCAGTGAGAAATATGACTTCCACGGTTAACGCTGTAGGCTGAAATGAGTTGCTATTCCCAACTAGAGTAGACTGGTTGAATCAACTGCTACATGGTGAATCACCATCTATGTAAATCCCATTGATTCAGTGGATCTTTTCTAGTTTAGATTAGCAGTTGGATTCAGACCTAAATGCTTAATTTCAGCTGGAAAATTCTGTGGTTATACTTCATAATTGGAAAAAAAAAATTTGTATCATGGTGATAGCCATATATCTTGGCCCTGCCTGAACAGCACTGTTATAAGTCTTATTTAACATTTAAAATATTTTAGCCTATATAGACGTTCACAGATTTGTGTAACTAGGGGCTCATACCTTGCCCTCTGCAACATACTTGCCCTGCTCTCAATTTCTACATGCCTGAATGCATGTATGCATCCAGGCATGTTTGTATTAGTGACCTATCCTTCCAGACCCAATTGCTGTAAATTCCAACTGCCCTTTGTGTAAACTCTTGTATTGTATATGGTTGAAGCCCATGAGTGCTGTGCTGTACATTTAAAGTCCCTGTACAAATGTAAAAGACCACCAAGCATCATTACATGGCTAGATAAGAGAGCACAATTTCCTATGTAGCCTCAGATAATAAGTATGCAGTGTATATGTTGAAATATTATTAGCTTGATAAACTTGTTTCTGGGACAGAATTTAAGAACCATGTGAGACAGGCTTGAAGTTTGAAGCAAAGGCCTGATTTTACGTAGTTTATTAAAGAACTTTCAGTGTATTTCTTTTGATATTTATTTATTTATTTTCAAAATGTTTATACTGTTCCCTCTGTCCAGATATCTCAGGGTGACATACAATAAAACACTTAAATATAAACATTGCCATAAATGTGTGTATTTCACCCTGGGGAGCTATTACTTAAATCAGAGCTGAAGGATATGCATTTATATGCTATATTACGAACCTAAAAGAAATTACTTTCCATTTCCAGGTAATGCAGCTCGCAGGAATTGAAGCACAACATGTTGTGTTGCTTCTTGAGGACTATCAATTTGTCCAGTCCACATTTCTTGAGATGGTTAACAGCTTGCTCTCTTCAGGTGATACGAATATAATATCTGAATAGCATACAGTTAGGACAGTGTTTAAATGCACATTGCCAAATGTAGGGAAGCATAGGCTTCGTGCTTGAAGGATTTTTTTTTAAAACCAGATTGCCAAAATTTTCCAACCTGAAACTGGTCAAGAGACGTTTAAAAATTCTTAACCTAGGAATTTGCTTTGATCAGTAGAACTGAACAGAGCCTATGGCCGCATATATTTCTGGAGTCATATCAGAGATATGTTGCAGTTGTTGGACTATATTGGGCCCTCCTCTATGTGACTTCTGCATGCACAAATGTGAGATTGTGTGAAGTGTTGTGTTCTGTTATAATTAATGGACATGAGAGTCTATAATTTACTATAAAGAGATGCAATGCTTCACTTTTCTTTTCTTTTCTTTTTTTCTTTTTTTATGTGGCCAGCACACTGTATTGGAAGTCAACAATCCTTGCTGTTGTTTAAAAGGTTGCTCAGAGATTATTCAGTTAGGCACTGCGCATCAGTTATTGTTATGTGAAAAAATCATGAATTTTCAAAATTTGGATTCAGATGACTTTGCGATCGGGAAGCAAAGTCTCAGACAATGGTCTTGTTCATACATAATTACTAAATTATGTTTCACTATGCTCCCTGCTCTACAGTTTAGATTTTAGATACCATGTTACAACTGTGATACATTGAAAAGGGTATGGAAACTTCTGGTCTCTTTAAAGAGATTTTTTTTAAAAAAAAACTGATGAAGTAATTGCTTAGTGTCGATGTGGAAGAGTATTTCTCTCTTAGAAGGCAGTTCTATTGAACATTTTTCTATTTTCAAACATAAGAGCAGATAATAGAAAAAAAAGGATCATTGACTTTCCCTTTTTTCTTTTATCTGTTTTTAAGGTTGAAAGGAAAAAAAAGAATGAATATAATACTTTCAAATGCAAAGAAGTTTTAAAACTTTTATTGGGTGCTTCTCAAAGCAAAATGTTAATATTATTTTAATAACTGTATTTTAACTCAGCATATGTAAAACAAACAACTGTTCTTGAAATAGGTGAGGTTCCTGGATTGTACACAACAGAAGAATTAGAGCCACTTCTGTCTCCTCTAAAAGATCAAGCATCACAAGATGGGTTTACTGGACCTGTTTTCAACTATTTTACTTACAGTAAGTGAATCAGACTATATATGTGTGCCTGTTGTTTTGAAAGATGTACAGAGAGAAGAGGCACAGATGCAAGGATGTTTTAAAAAGAAAGACACATCTGAGTAAATATGATATTCAAGAGATCATATAAATGTGTAGTAATAGATGTCCTGTTGGGTACTTTACTGTATAAATTTCACTGTTGCTTTTTCTACTAGCATTCAATGGAGAATAAATGGCCTAATACGTCTTTCAGATTCCTGAAGTCAGTGGATCTTAGGGTCAAGATACATACCATGTTAAATACTTACTGTGCAGTTTGAGACCCCTTTACTGTAGAGTAAGTGTATGTGTCCCCTATGCAGATACACGCACAAATTTTTATCCTCCCTCCCCGATAGGAGTTTAAAGAAAAGAAAAACCTCCTTCAGTGCTAATGGAGTCCCTTCCTACCTTTTGAAGGCTCCTGTGTTATGGACCTCCACTTTTAAAATAAAAGCGAGATGGGGAAGGGTTTAAATTTCCCTCACCCATGGATTCTGTTCCCAACCTGGGGGCCTTTTCACACTACACTGTTATAGTGTTATTACTCCACTTTCAACGTCCTGTGGAATTCTGGGGTTTGTAGTTCACTGAGGCCAAAGAGCTGTCTGGCAGAGAATTCCGCATGCCCCTCCCTAAACTGCAAACCCCAGGATTCCATAGGATATTGAAAGTGGAGTAATAGCATTATAACAGTGTAGTGTGGAAGTGACCTGGATCATGATCATTTACTCTAGAGTAAGCAAAAGGGATGTTAGAGTGTCTGATACTGTTTAATATAGAATATAATTTAATCCTAACATAATAATGCTGTAAAAACGCAGAGGAGGTTATCATAGACTGGATTTCCAGAATCTTAGAACATAAAAATACACAGCACGAAGAGATAGTAATTTGTAGGAGCAATTGTAGCTGTTTTCTAATACAGCAAATTCTAATTTGCAAAACTGTCACAGCATTCATTGAATACATGGTAAAATGGCAGGATTTTGTCAGAGACTGGTGCAGACAGAGAAGGATTCATCAAACAATTGATCTGCTGGCGGAGCATTGCTGAAGTGCTGTATCATCTTGGAGATGAAGTTGGGAGGAGTGTGCAGTCAACAGGGATGCTGTGAGGGCCAGTGGAGGGGCATGCCAGGAAGAGCCTCTGTTCACCTCAGCCTCTGGCTGTCACTAGCACACTTTCCTTGGCCACATAGCACTCTTTGGGCTACAGCCTCACACCAGGGATCTTGCAGGGTGTGTGCATGCGTGGGTCTGTGTGAGAGAGGTGGAAGCTGCATTCCTTTTTCTGTGCAGTGCCATTAAGCTGGCCAGAAGAGAAGGCTGCATGAGTGGAGAAGTGGTGTTCGCATTATGTATCATGAAGAAACAGCCCACCAAGATGTGTGGCACTTTGTCAGGAAGAAGGGAGGGAGCAGTTATGGCATCTGCACCCTCCTGCACTGCCACATCCCTGTTGCTGACGCTGCTGTTATCCAGCAACAGGATTTTGTGGACCCTCTGTAAGGGCTTTGTGGACCCTAAGGGGTCCATGGATCCCGAGTTAAGAACTGATCTAGAAAAAATCTGGGAAATTCTGCTTTTACAAGAGACTTACTGTTTACAGAAAAAACTTTAGAGAATGTATTCATTGAAATTAAGGATAAGTAGCAGGATGTTTTGGCAGTTCAAAAGAAAAAAAAAGGAGAAAGTTCAGATTTTAGGATGGAAGGAGATTTAGAAGACAGCACAACTTCAGGAGCTTTAAATCTCTATGGAGTAGATATACATTTCAGTTCAGGCCATAAAATCCCAAACTACAATGTGGGTGCCCAAAAGAAGAAAGAAGAAAGGCAGAAGTTTTGACTTACATAATCTGCCAGTGGAGGGAAGTGGAGACTTCTTTGGTCATATATAGAACAAAAAAAAAAATCAGAAAGTGGGTGCTGTAAGATGCTATTCAAAGATATATTTTCTTTGTACAGAAACCACAAGATTTCTTTCTTCTTCTGTGTCTGAGATGGTTAAGAAGAGCAAAGTTGTAATGCAAAAAATTCAATACCTTCTGCAGATTTGCACAACAAACTTATGTCATTACATCATTGGATTTACAGTGGTAGATTGTTTTTCAGTATTTTTTGCAGTTCTAAAGCACAGTTGGTGACTGTTGCCCAGTTTTAGTTCTCAACTACTAGTACAGCTTTTTAAAATGCCATTGTTTGTGAAGAACCCTGAAAATAATCGAAAACTCTGCAGTCATGGACAGTTTACAGTAGGATTGTTACCTAGCATCTGTAGATTTAACAGTTACTCGCCTGCATGTTCCAGTGATCCCAATCTGCAGAAGATTCTTGGTTTTCTCATACACAGAAAGCACTATCAAATCTTTCGTTTTCTCCTTGGTTGTTCTGAGAGAACAGCATATTCAACATTTCCTGAAACCAGAGAGTATAATTTTTAAGGACAGGATTAAATACAAGGAAGAAATGCGTAGAAAACTACAGCTGGCTGTATTCAAACTCTTGAATTCCCTCTAAATTTCAAATGGAATAATTTGAGTTCAGAAAATGATTGATGCATATATGGGTAGAAATAGATACTGAAACAGCTCAACATTTGTCTCAAAAGAAGAGGGAGAAGATCTGAAAGGTTAGCAGAGTCTTAGTAGCACTAAATCTGCAGATATGATGTGACTAACTCAAGTTCAATGGTTACTGATTTAATATCATAGGTGTCTTTTTCATATAAGCCATCTACAAATGTTTCTACAGCCCACTGATTAGTGATGCTGGCCAAATGTCATTATCAGATACAGCTAACAAAAGTCTTGAAGAATCCTAGCTATGGTGGATTCACAAACCCAACTCAGAGCAGGAAATTCCTTAAGCAGAGTAAAGGCAGACACAAGCCTAACCATTTGGGAAGTTCCTTGTCAGGACAAATGAGTTCAGGGAGAGTAGTCTCATCAAGAAACTGAACACAGCATAAACTTCTTGATGTTAAGTGTGGTTGGCTGGGCACTGTTAGCACTCAAATTCCAGAGCAAAGGGAAGCATTTTCATGTTCAAACTGATAACATGAATGATAGTTGTTGGAAGTCAAACTCTGCTGAGAATGTAAGAGCCATCAAATTCCTCCCCAGCCTTGCAGAAAAGAAGGAGAAGGTGGAAGAGGCAACAAGGTGATCAGCTATTTGGTCCTAACCCAATTGAAGTGAACTGTCCAGCTGGGTAGAAGTATTGGGATTCTTGGGTGAGATTTGGGATCCTTTTGGGATTTGTTATACAGTAAAATTGGCCCTCCACTTTTGCAGGAGTTAGGGGTACAGGACCCCAGCAAAAGTGAAAAAATGTGAATATCTTAACCGCCATCCCAAAGCTGTATTTAACACACATTAAAAGGGTATTTGTGCTATTGGAGTGACTGGGCCCAGCCATGCCTGTGTTTTTTCCGTCACTTGTGCAGGTGGGAGAGGGGAAGGAGATGGAATGGGGGAAGAAGGAGAAAGGGGACACCTGTTCTATCCCCTTTTCCTTTCCTGCCTGCACGAGTGAGCAAACGTATGTCCTTCTCCCTTCCTCCCAACCATGCAAGTAAACAAATGCACATGCGTACCCTCCTCCCATCATCTTTCACCCTCCTGCCTGCACAAGTGAGCAGACATGCATTTCCTCCCTCCTTCATGTTCCAACTCCTTCCCCCACCCACTCATGACAGTGAGCAAGTATACACTCATACCGTCTTCCCATCCCATCACATCCCCTTCCCCCCAGTAGTCTGTGAATAATCAAATCTGTGAATGCTTAACCTGCAAGCATTGAGGGCCGTCTCAACATGTGAAAAGGATCTAGAGGTCTTAAGGAACTCACATGCTAACCTGAGTCAACCATGTGATGTGGCAGCCAAAAAACTCACTGTGGCTATTGCAATAGCAGTTAAATTTCTATTACACTTATCAGTGCTAAGCACTTCTTAAGCAGTTTACAATGTATTTAGCTAATTGCCCACAACAAGCTGGGTACTCATTTTACTGACCTACGGAAGGTGGGAAGGCTGAGTCAACCTGGAGTCCTGTAGGATCAAACTCACAACGTTGTGGCTGCAGTACCAGCATTTAACCACCGTGCCACCAGGGCACTACCATCCTAGGCTATATCAAAAAGAGTTATAGTCTCCTGATCAAAGGACATAGTAGTGCCACTCTTTCCTACTTTGGTCATCCCTCACTTGGAACGTCCAGTTCTGGGAACCATAGTTGAAGGATATTAACAAGCTTGTAGAATGCTTCCAGGGAAAGTTGACCAAGATGATCAAAAATCTTCAAAACAAGACTTGTGAGAAATAATTTAAGAAGTTTGGTAAGTTCTTCTTGGAGAACAGAATAGAAGTGACATGATAGTCATCTTTAAATATCTGGAGGGATAACCAAAGACATAACCATGTTAGTCTGTTATGAGTATATAAAGGGATCTTGTAGCACCTTTGAGACTGAGAGAAAGAAATTTGTGGTATATACTTTCAAAGGCTTAGTCTACTTCATCAAATAAGTTCTACCTCTGAACTGGCATGAGGGGAAATAACTCACATAATTGTGGATTTTTCCTTCTCACCAACACAAAATGACTGCTCATAGTATGTACCTAATAGCTGTGAAAATATTAATTTTATTTGATATTCATTAATTTATTTTACATTATTTTTTGTAAATTTGACATTGGCTAAGATCCAGGTTCCATGCATGGTTGTTTTTCACATCCATGTACTTTCGGAAAGCCCTGTAGTAGCACCCTATGAGGTGGAAGGACCTGCCACTGGAAAGAAGGATCAGACACAGTAAACATGTGCATATGCAAAATATACTTTGTTTTGCATACATAACCTCCTGTTGATATTACCTGTTGTCTTTTTATTATTTCCTCTTTGTGGCTAGTGATTCCAGGCATTATAGCCATAACATTAGAGGAATCCATTTTTATTGGTATGTAATTTAAAATGTTGTAGGGGGTGGTAACACAAAATTTACAGTTTGTAATTAACTGTTGCATAACTTTTAGGAATCCAGCAGAATCTTCATGTTGTGTTGATTATGGATTCTACTAACATGAATTTCACAATAAACTGTGAAAGTAATCCTGCACTTCACAAGAAATGTCAGGTGCTTTGGATGGAAAGTTGGTCTGAAAGCAGTATGAAAAAGGTAAATGCAATATAAAAATAAAGAGACATTCAGTTTATTTAATGCCCTCTAGTCATAATATTTAAGGTAATTGCATTACTTAATTCATTTACTAACGTATAGGCTAGCATAGCAGTTGCTGGAGAATCACAGGGTATCCAGGGAGTTATTATGGCTCTGGAGTTCTAATCTATGTCTTAATAATTGCCTTACAGAGCTTTATATTGATGGTGGTTCTTGTTCAATTCTTCTTTTCACAGCTACAAAAGCTTGTACTTCTTTGTGGTCTTTTGTGAATGACACAATTAGATTTTGTGCCTGTGCAAGAGTGTCTTTTTGAATTATTTTTGAGCTGAGCTGTTTTGGCAATTCCACTGTTGGACTGTTTATCATAGTTTCGTGAAAGGGATGGGGTCAATCATCCTCTTTTGTCATTACTACAGACACCTTCCTCAGAGGATGGACTGTCCACTGCAGAAGTCTTCAGGTTCATGTAAGGTGGTTATGATGTCAGTGTCTTCTTCACATCATCACTCTTAGAAATTCAAACAATCTGCAAAGCTTTGCACTCTTTTGAATCATGGTTGTGCTACAACAAGATGTTTTAAATTGCTGTAGACGACACCACATCATGGTTTTACCTTGATGTCCAAAACATTGTTCTGTTTCATTCTGCATATCTTGGAATGGTATACCAAGTATGGCATTCTCCCTCAGGTATTCATCTCACTGGCCAAGAAAATACTTTGGTGGTGTTACCCTGTTTTTCTGGGGGTCCCAGGAGGGACACCAAATTGCTATCAAAATTATAGAAGTTGGGGAAATTAGCTCAGAGCACAAGTTGGCAAAACGAGAGGTAGGGTAACTTAGCAGGATCTTGCAACCCAGTGTCTACGGGGTCAGACCAAGTCAAGAAGCAAACCAGTTGGAAAATAATGAATGATTTTTATTAAATACAGGCACACAATGTAGGCAACACAAGCACACAGATAACTAAGGAAAATAAAGGTGTGAGTAAGATAGCGGGATTTTCAGAGGGATAGTTGGTTCGGGTGATACGAAACCTGTCCTGAAGTCTGGGAGAAAATGGAGAGCAAAGCTGGGGTTCGATGTATCTCAGCACGTGGAGCTGAGGGGAAGCTCGCCAAGCAAAGCGGCAGCAAGGCGGTCTGGAACTTGGGAGCGATCCAAGGAAGCGCTCAAAGTCAGGGGTTTTTATAAGGAGAATTGTGACCACAGGCGAGGTTGGACTTTGGAAAAACAATAGATTTGGAGTTGGAGACAAAGCCTCCGAAAGGTCAGAATTTGAATGATTGAATTAGAGCCGAATTTATCAATAGAGTAGCCAGTATGCAAATACGGAATACTTGAGCATTGTATAGTCAGATCATCAAGCTGCCAGCGCGGGACAGAGGATCTTTTGAGAGTTGCTCGCATACCTAATAGAGGTACTTGCCTTGAGGTCTCCTGAAGCGGTGAGTCGGCTATTTTCTGGCCTGCCTGTATTGTCAAGGAATATTATGGCGAGCCTGTATGCGTGCTTGTCCGGGGGCCTGGCAAGCATGTGGAAGGGATATGTGAAGCCGAATTAGTAATATCAAATGATATCTTTTATATCCAAAGCTCGGGCTAGCCAGGGCAGTAACAGTGAGCTTTTTTTGCCCCTGGTAGGAAGTATCCCATGAAAGGGTTCTACTTGTTTTCACTTTCTTTTAAATGATCAGGAGATGGGGTTTGCGAACAGTATACCTTTTTGCCGTGTGGAACAATAGCAACTGTGACAATTCTGCAGCAGGTATAGGCATTTACTCCATTTGAGGTGCTTTCCTGTTTAAGCAAAGTGGCCCTTCTCTATACATATTCCCTCCCTTTTCCTGTTAACGAGAGTGATAATGACAGTCAGGGGAAATACAGGAGACTGCATCATTGTAAGTCCTTGGTGCCTTTGCAAGCTGTGGTTTACTATACTTTACTTCTGCTGCACCACCACTACCTTTAGCTTTTTCTACTGGCTTACATGCTGATTCAAGCCTCAGAGAAGTTCAGGCACCCACTCCAGTTATCTCTTCACTTCACTGTGTCATGCATCATACCCTTCTTTAAAAGATTACTAGCTGGCCTCAGGGCTTTGAAAAAGGCTTCTACTGTACATTGTTGCAGTGTTTAGTGGAACCATTTTCTTTCATTCCATGTGGACTGTGCTTGCTTTCTATAACAGGTCTCTGATTCTAATGTCCTTGACTTCCTGCCTAATCTTAAAATGGATTGTTTTTTCCTCTATGAAAGGTTATTTGGCAGCCCTTTTGTGCAGCCTTGCACCTACAGTGGGACTGTTATCTATAGATGGACTCATTAAAAATATTCTAAAGGCACTAAAGAGACTATACACCATTGCCTGTGAAATTGTCACTATGATTTTTTTCAGTAGTACTGGCCTGGTTGACAAAATTGATGTATGAACCCTTAGCTGTGGCAGAATTATGCCTATTTACCTTTAAGATGATTCTGATTTTGGACCGTTACTTTTTCGAAAAGGGCAGACAGACTTGCAGCATTACAACTGGACTCTCCATACCTGATCTATCATAGGGACAAGGTGGTAGTCTACCCCAACATCTCTTTTCTTCTCAAGAAGATTTCTTATTTTCAACAAGATGTGGTTCTACCTATATTTATTCATAATCTATCCATACCATTATAAAGGTCTCTGTCTTCCCAAATGTGAAAAAAGTCCTTTCATTTTCATTGATGGCACTGCACCATTTGCAAACATCTTCTCCTCTTCATTGGATATTCTGGACATAAAGAGATTGCTGTTTCATCCCAAATGATCTGGACATAGGTAGTTGAGACTATCATGCTCTCTTAGGAACTCTTTGGGGTGCCTGTCCCTCAGGGCATTTGGGTCAAAGGCCATTGCAATGTCTGTGGCATTCCCAATGCCAAAATAATGCAGGTCAGCAACCTGGTCACAATCTTTTTCTCCTGCTACTATCTAGATGTCGGGTCAAGGGCATATGCATCTTTTGGCTGCTGTGTTTTCTCATCTACTTTGTATGGATTTTGAACTTTTTACTTTTGAGTTAAATTGCCAGTTATCCAATTGTGTGATTCACGGAGATCAGAAAGAAGAAGAACAGGTTGCTTATCTGTAACTGTGGTTCTTTGAGTGGTCATTTGTGAAATCAGACAGCTGTCCCTCCATACCTCCTTGTCTCCTTTCCCTTGGTGGACAAGGAAGGGAGAGTCACCTGAGGTGTTCCTAGGCATAAACACTGAGGGTGTGGTCAAGGTTCTCACTGAAAAAGCTCTAAAATATTCTGTGAGAGCCTATGTACAGACACAAAACTATGAAATCACAGATGAATGCTTGAAGAACTACAGTTACAGGTGAATAACCTGTTTTTACTCTATATTCCTGTCTTAAGCTTGGTTTCTAATTTCAAGAAGTACAGCACAATTACCCTCCTTTTCAGTGAAACTATTGTTAAAGGGTATATTGTTACTCTGGTTGTTCAGATCCATCTTCTTAGAATGTGTATGAGTTAGCTGAGCTGGTTGTTGTATGAGCAGATAGTACTAAGGGCTAAATCCAGTGTTGTATTGGCAATCACAATGGAGTTACTGTCCACTCCTTTGTGTGAACCAAAAGCCAGCTTCAAAGAAATTCTTGGCCCTCTGTGACAGGTTTTGGAGTAAGGAAGTAGATTGCTTCCTTCTCAGGTCTGCTGGATTTGGCTGTTCCACTAGCATAATCCCATTGCTAGATCCTGTCTTCATTGTTAAGGTTAAAATGGACAACATCCAGGCAATGATGTTTCTTTGTTAAATTTCTAGTTTCAGTAAAAGTTCCCAGTGGCATTACTTGTTCTTTTCTTAAATTTTCCATTTTAGATACCTGAAATGTTATTTACTGAATCAGATGAAAAATCAGGTAAAACACCAAAGGAACGCAAAAAGAAGAATTCTGGTAAAATTTTCTGTAATTCTATCACATAGTTATACAATTATTTGTATTTTTTTAAAAAAGAAGCAAAAACAATATTAAAGAAATATCATATTGAAATTATGATCCATTATACAAAACTTTGCCGTTGCCTTATTGCCCAATTCGTTTTTAATTGCATTTTTTTCCCAATTAAATTCTGTATTAAGAAAATAACAAAAACTTCTTACTATATTTTCATCTACAAACAACTCATGATGACATTATTAATCCACAGTCATAGCACTTCTCAGTTGGAATTATTACACTTACATGCACAGAGAGAACAAGCTAAAGGTTAGGTTTAAATACAGATATACAGTTTATTGCTTAAATAGAGTAATTACACAAACGACATTCAGAGAAAACTAGCAATTATGTAATTATCTCCGTAGATGTGATAGAAGGTAGGGAAAGGCAAGAGTGAGTGGAACACAGAGACTATAGGAAGACAGAGGAGGGAAAAACTAATGTCATATATGGAGACAGCTCATCAACAGTCTGAAAGCTTGATAGATGCATATAGAGGCCAATCAAGTTCATTACAGGATCGAGATGTAACTAACATATTGGCCTGAGGAGGAACAGCTTGTTATTTGAGAAGTAGAAGATCAAGAGAGGATATTGAATTAGGAACAGAAAAGTGAAAATTGGAGTTTGAACATTACAAATCTCAAAGCGGAGGAGGTAGAAATGGAGAGCAGATCTTCCTTTTCATTTCAGCTGCTCATATATTGGGCCAGGCCACCGGTGATGTTTCTTAAGCGTTGTTGATAGGATAGACACCTTGGCTTGTGGGCAAGGAGGGCCAGCTTGTTACTTTCGTATATATAGGGAAAATGGTATTATGATGGATGTGATGATGAATCCTTTTAGATCCTTATTATTTCCTTATGGTATCAAACAAAGCAACTAGCATTCTGTTCAGATTTCACCAACATGTAGCAGAATGGTGGTGTCTATTTATTATTTTCATGTAGACTGAAGGAGCAATCCACACTTGTAGTTTAGCTCCTTATACCAACCTGATTGAGGCAGGCCTTCAGAGCGTTTTTTTCTTTTCTGTTCCTGTTGTATCCATTACCCCCTACACACTCTCTCCCCTCAGTTTTTCAAATCCTGCCAACTGGTCATGATTTTTTTCTCTCCCTATCTCTCTTTAAAATATATAAAATTTAAAAATTAAATTTATTAGATGGATACAGTCAGTACTCAGTAGACAGGATGGCTAATGAAGGAGAAGAAAAAAAACCAAACTTATTCTGACAGTACAAAGAAGACTATTTGCCTACAGTTTGATTACACAGCTTTGCTGACTGTCATAGAGATTAAACAGTGACAGCAAACATAGAAATTTGACTGTAACATTCAAATTTCTATGTTTGCTGTCACTGTTTAAGCCTTAAACAGCCTTAATCTCTATGACAGTCAGCAAAGCTGTGTAATCAAACTGAGGGAAGAGAGTATTCAGGAAGTAATGGATGCAATGGAAGAGAACTTTGGTGAAGTCCTGCCTCAATCAGGTTGGCCCAAGGGGCTAACCCACATGACTGGATTGTTCCTTCAGCCTTTCTAGAATGATTGTTCACCCCTAAGTATCAGCCTCTCAATTTCTGGATTAACAAATTTAAGGATAGTTTTTAGACTAGGTATTGTTTCTAAGCTGTTTCTCCTCGAGCCATCGAAACAATGACAAAACAATCAGTAAAGACCTTAGAAGTGAAACAGCAACAATAAAAGTATTTTAAATATTGAAATGATGATACACCACTAAAATTAGTTTATTTAAAGAGGTCTGTGATGATATATCTTATGTTTCATGTTATGAATTATTTAATCTTAACTGCCACAATTAGTTAAAATCTAAATATTTATACAAATTTTTTTTCCTCTTTATTGCAATTCTTCCTCATTTTTCAAAACTTTTTTTAGCATTCATCTGTATGTACTCTGTGTGTCTTCATTATGTTAACAAAATTAAAGTGTATTGGCAAAAATACGGAGACGTGAAGTTCTGTTTCTTAGCCACACACATATTCTCTTAGAAGTGGGCAGATGAATATATTAAAAGGAAGAATTGCTGAAGGGATTTGTTGTTGAGGATTCAGTTTTTTGTTAGTTTTCACTGAAAAGAAAATAGAGAGGAGAAGGATATTCATATACTCATGAAGTTTTACCTTTCCTGGGATGCGTTTCTACAAAACATATCCAGAGTGCAAGAACATTGGAAATTGTATGCAAAGGGATCTTGTAGCTCCCTTTGTTAGTCTCGAGGATGCTACAAGATCCCTGTTGCATACTGATCTAGAATAACACATGTCTTTGAATTCTACCAGCATTTGGAATTGTTTAATGGATACTAATAGGTTGAGTGGTTGCTCATGATGCTTTTTTCCAAGGGTTATCCAGTACTTCCTGCATAGCATTTGTCCTCCTCTAGGGCTCTAGGAAAAACAGTGTAGTCTGTACATTGAGACATTTGATTGCGCTAAGAAACAAGTAGGATATTTGTGTAATCCCAAGGCTTTATGTGTATTGCATAGTGAAGGAGGGATCCACTATCTTGGCCATGCTCTTAGAATACAGCCAGGGTTTCCATGTTGTTCTTTGTTGCTAATCCTTTGCTGCATCAAAATGAACTTTGAGCAAAGGTGCTGAGGGAATACTCAAATCACAGAAAATTTCTCCCTTGGAAACAATTTGATAGCTAAATTCATTTGGAAAAAACAGAATCCTGTGGATCAAGTAAAAGTGTATATATATATATATAAAGATTGATAATCCCTGCTGCTGAAAGTGTTAGAAAAGTCAAACTGAATTTTATCTTGCAATGAATGTAACCCTGTGTGCCTTGCACCAAAAGAAAAAATTGAAATGTGCAGTGGTCTATATCTTGTATGTAATGGTTGTGATTTATGGTTGTGATTTATGTAAACAACATGATCTTTGTTTTGGATAATGTTTGCATATTCTCAGCCTATGCAGCAGTTCTAAATCTTAAATATTTTCAATATGTTACTTAGGTGATTCTGAATTCTTAAAGTCATTTTTGATGATCCATGAGACATGTAAACCTTATGGAGCTACACCCAGAAGATACATGACTTTCCTGCATATGTATCGTGCTATCCATGACAGCAAAAGGACAGAGTTAATAAAAAGGCAAAGTCATTTGCAAGTATGTAAAATTATTTTGATTCAAGTTCCTCTTTCCCTCCCTATTATGGTGCCTTCTGTAAATGCTTAAAAAATAAAGGGGTCTTCTTCATTGTCATTTGAACCCCTTTTGTAGAGAGTTCCTTTTGTGCTAGTGTTTTCCTTTACAACTATAGTCATATATGAGTAGAACTTTTAATTGAACATCGCAGTAACCTATCGATGGTTTGACTGCTAATTTTACTGTGACCCTTAAACTGATTTCATTTAAAACTGTAAAACATAAGTTTTCAGCTTAAGTCAAAACTGTCTAAGCTTGGTCTGGGCTGGCAGCCAGGAGAAGCTGATAACAAACATAGGTCAGAAACTCAGCAGTAACTTAAGTGGTCAGTTTACTCAAGCAAGGAAACAGCTTTGCAAATGAGAAACAGTAATCGTCCCAACAATATCCATAAATCAGAGGCAGGCAAAACAAGCACAAGTCAAGGCAGAAACACAGGCAAGGGCAGCAAACGGGAGCACAAGAGAAGTAGTCAGTTAATTACTGACAAAAGCTAGAGGGGGAAAGGCTCCATTCTTATAGGTTCCAAGATCAGCACAGGTGGTGCTTGATTAATTGCTGTTTGGCACAAATTTGCTGGGAGTGATGCAGGAGACCCTTTTGGTGTCTACGCTGGGTGGAGTTAGGTATGGATAGGTCTCTCTCTGTGTCAGAATGAGTAGGGCTCCCTGCTGGGGCTGGCACAGCCTCCTATTCTGTCTCTGGGGTAGGTGTCTGCTCTGCAGTTGCTGCTGTAACAGTCTTTGTGCCAGGGCTCAGAGCAGGTTCTGCTGTCTCAGACTCTGGGTCTGAGTCCAGGTCCTGGAAGCCCAAGACAAAAACATGAACACCTTTTTTGGAACTCTTACTGGTAACAATATTTGGAAAATTTTCATGAAGAAAAGTGAAGAGCTTTCTGATTAGGTTTGCATGTGAAGTCTTGGAGTAAATTAGTAGCAAAACTGTGATTTGTTTTTAGCTGACTCTGTCTCAAGACATGAGTGAGACCCTTCTTTGTGGTCACTCCCTGACTGAAATTCCCCTCCTCAACAGGAAGCTAGGCTGATCCCCTCCCTGCTCTCTTTCTCCCAGCTGATGAAACCTTTTCTGTTTACCCGGACCTTCAAATTTTAACTGTCTGTTGCTGAAGATTTTTTTTAAGAATGTGTCGTGGTTGTATTTTTATCATCATTATTATATCTTAACTGTCACCAGGAGGGTTGGGGATGCTGGGAGCTATACAAAACCGCGATAGCACTTCCCTCCCGACCACTGAGATCTGGCCAAAAAGCTGTGCCAGAGTCAAGTGAACAAAAAGCCCAAATATAGCAGAGATTGGTCGCACGGCTATGAAAGCGTGCCCAGCAGATATTATCTTAGCAGCAATGCACTGTAGCCAGAAAAAACTCACCCACACCACTTGTTATTTTCCATCAAGGAGGCAGTTTATTCTTGATTTACAATATATACATATTTACAAGAATGTCCAGAAGGCGTTCCAGCATTCCTCAGCTTGCTCTTTCTGGCAGAGCCTCCGGCATACATGTTCAGGCACCATGTGCAATGTTGGCTAGTACTTGGCTACATTTATACAGACACACAGCTGATGCAATCTTGACCTACCATTGCATTCTCCCCATATCTGATGCAACTTTCTCCCCTGATTGCCCATCAGCCTGACTCAGCTAGAGTCACATGGCTTTTCACAGGTGCACTAGACAATTTACATCACAAAGTATTTTCTTTGGACTACAGGTTTTGTCCAAACTTTCATGACATTAACTGCCTTTTAAAATTGTTTTAAATAATTATTTTTAATATAATCAGTATTTTTAGGAAACTTTTCTACTACCAGTTGTTTAAACTGAATTTTTTAAAACTCAAATTGTGAGTAGCTTTGGGTCATGTATTGGGAGAAAGGAGAGATACAAATAAAATAAAATGTAAGATACAAATATACACATAAAGATACAAATAAATTAAAATATATAAAATGTCTTATTTGTATCTCCTGACCTGTTTTTAAAATGCTATTTGCTAATAGACCCCAGGAAATGTCAGCACAGGAATATGAAGGAGTGAAATTTTTGGTCCTGTAGATTTCTGACTTTCTAAATGACATCTAGTCAACCTCCATTTGTTAATTGTAGGCTGGAGTGGCTAAACTAAATGAAGCAAAAGCTCTTGTTGACGAATTAAACAGGAAAGCTGAAGAACAAAGTATATTGCTCAAAATCAAGCAAGATGAAGCTGATGCTGCTCTTCAGGAAATCACTGTTTCTATGCAGGTATTGTTTCCTAGCCCTTAAAGTCGCAAAAGCAATAGAGGAATGTAGTCTACTTAAAAGGATCTTGACAAAGGAGTTCAAAAAGATTAAAAGAAAAGAATAACAAGGGATAGACTGCAGAGAAAACAATTAGTCTAGGAAGGTGGAACAATGTGGGACTATGATGATAAAAGCATGAAACAGAAATGTCTACAAAAGCCATCCATCCTTGTTAAACAATTTCATAGACCTGTCTTCCTCTTGAAAATTAATTATAAAGGATACAAGCCCTAATTCTACCAACAATGACAACTTTCCATTACCAACAAATGTGCACAATGTAACTCCCTTGAATTGTATCTTATTTCCTGTAGAATGCAAGTGAACAAAAATCAGAAATGGAAAAAATAAAACAGAAAATAGCACAAGAAGTTGTGAAAATTGAAGAAAGAAAAGCAATAATAGAGGATGAACTGAGGGAAGTTCAGGTAATCTGTATAGAAAAGTATTAATTTTTCATGTTTTTATATCTTGCTTTATATAAAGAATTCATTATAGTTTAATATAAATGATTTGTCCCCTCCTTTTTTTTCTTTATATACCATCATTCAAGGAAAAAAAGTTGTGGATTTTAAGTGTACCAGTACTGAAAAATATATGTTCGTATAATAACTGGCTCTGAGTTTAAGTAAAGGGTATGCATATTATTAGTAGGGATATGCATCCCTCCGATGAAACCATTTCCATGTCGGTGTTGCCACGTGCTTTCTGGTGGAAATTTAGAAAGGGTGGAGGAGTTAGAAGACTTCTCTCATGTGTTTCTTCTCTACTTATCTGTTGTGGTTGTTTTCCTGTTCTCGTTTGGAAATCTGCTCAGAATTTGTGTAAATATTTATCTCATAAGTAAATTTCCTGTGATTTCTTATTTCGTCCTGCTTATGTTTTTTTGCCATGAATTTTCTTAGCCTCTACCTTGTTTTCTTGTACTATAATCCCCATTCCAACTCTGTCTGTTTCTCTGCACCTGTAACTTGATTTTTTTTTATAGATAGCTCTTCAATTCTTCTTCCTGGTGTCGATGGTTCCTGCATATGGGTTATTCTGAACTTAAACAATTCTCATGAGAACTGAAGAAGTTAGACAAAAGGTTGTTGACAAATTGGCAACTGGAATTTGATAGTATTTCATGGTAATACAGATATTATGCACTGCATACAATAAAGTGGAAAGGTTTAGTAGATGAAAAAAGGAATCAGGAGTTTCAGCACTGATATTGATTATTATAGTATTCACGTTCTGTTCCCTTCCATTTAGCATGAAGAATGACCACAATGTTTCCTTCAACTTTCTAGTAAATTTCCAAGTATATTACTTGTTTCCAATTGTACTTTGAAATTATGAAGACTCTGTAAAATTCCAACTACACTAAAAGAAAAAAAGGACAGTTTTATTAAAACTGAGCAATATAAGTAATTCTGTTATGTTTCTCTTTTTAGCCATTGGTAAATGAAGCTAAATTAGCAGTCGGAAATATCAAACCAGAATCTCTGTCAGAAATCCGCTCACTACGTGTGCCCCCTGACATAATTAGAGACATACTGGAAGGGGTCTTACGGCTGATGGGTATTTTTGATACATCATGGGTGAGCATGAAGAGGTATTACACATTTTTTTTAGTTTTCTTTATGACCAGTGTATTCATTTCTTTCCAAAGTCTTATAAATACCAAAGAAAGAACCTGGTATTACAGGCCTGTGATGAAAAACCTTTTTTCAGTATTGTAGATTTTTTAATGTATTTTGGGGAGTTGAATTTGAAAAAACACAATAAAAATGTGCCACACACAGTTCTTTCAGAAACTCAGTATTTTTATCAATTCAGTTCTCACTCAGCTTTGATTAAGTGTGGATGCTGATGTTCCAGTGTGATTTCTTTTAGTACTTTTGTTACCCCAAAATGTGACTCGGAGGTTCACCCATGATGCCAGTATCTCCACACAACAGCAGGGAATTAATTAGCTCAAATTGGGAGGACTGCAAGAGGGAGGTAACCTCGTGAGATCTTTCCATCAGTGTTTATGGGGTCTTGCAGGAAAAAACCAGCCAGAGATTCTAAAATAGGCTAAAATGTGTTTTATTGAAGCTTTCACACGTGCATGCCAAAGATCCAAGCACTCACACAAGAGCTAACTGGAGAAAAAAGGGAGGAAAGTTGTGGATAGAGGAATTGTAGGGTTTGGGTGATAATTACCGATATGGAGAGCAGCAAAGAAAGCAGTGGTGTGGCTTAGGCGGATGCCTAAGGACAATACTTGTTCAGAAATCAGAATGACAGTGTGGCAACCAGCAAGTGAAGTACTGCATCTGACTGCTCAAAACAGAAGGCTTATATACCCAAAAACTACCCTGCTGGTGTAGGTGTGAATGATTCTTCCAGCCGAGAGGACAAAGATAATTGCAACACAGACAATAGGGTCCAGAGGTAACGGCTGTAGTAATAGCTCTGTATTGTAGAATGGTTTGAGGGACAATGCAAGGAAACGTCCAGGTGTGAGGGAACAGGGTTGAAACAATCGTGGTTTTGGTAGGAACTTCCCTTTGACCATTGTATGCTCAAGGATATTCTAGCTTCATTTCAAGTCTTGTCTTTGGAGTTGCTTGGCAATCTTCCTGACACTGATTTCGGCTGCACCGAGAGGGGATGTTGGTTGACTTGCAATCACGTGTTTTCAGTCAGTAATTTTTCTCTGCGCAGCTTGACCTTCCAGTCATCTCAGGTTCCATATTATATCAATGCCAATTAATGTGGTGCTCACCAATGGCTGCTTTTCTTCCTGGAGAGAAGTGACTAGCGGGGTGCCACAGGGTTCTGTCCTGGACCCAGTGCTGTTAAATATTTTCATCAATGACTTGGATGAAGGAATAGAGGGCATGCTCATCAAATTTGCAGATGATACCAAATTGGGAGGGGTTGCTAATACGCCAGAGGACAGGATCAAAATTCAAAATGACCTGGATAGATTGGAGAGCTGGGCCAAGGCTAACAAAATGAAATTCAACAGAGAGAAGTATAAGGTCCTACACTTAGGTAGAAAAAATGGAATACAGAAATATAGGATGGGGGACACATGGCTGGATGGCAGTACGTGTGAAAGGGATCTAGGAGTCCTAATAGACCACAAGCTGAACATGAGTCAGCAATGTGATGCGGCAGCCAAGAAAGCCAGTGCAATTCTCGGCTGCATCAATAGGAGTATGGTGTCTAGATCGAGGGAGGTACTGGTACCACTCTACTCTGCTTTGGTTAGACCTCATCTTGAATACCGTGTCCAGTTCTGGGCACCCCAATTCAAGAAGGACATGGTCAAGCTGGAGCAGGTCCAGAGGAGGGCGACCAAAATGGTGAGGGGCCTGGAAGCCATGCCCTATGAGGATAGACTTAGAGAGCTGGGTATGTTCAGTCTGCAGAAGAGAAGGTTAAGAGGGGACATGATAGCCATGTTTAAATATTTGAAGGGATGCCATGTAGAGGAGGGAGAGGGCTTGTTTTCTGCCGCTCCAGAGACCAGGACAAGGAGCAATGGATTGAAGCTGCAGGAAAGGAGATTCCACCTGAACCTCAGGAAGAACTTCCTGACAGTCAGGGCTGTCCAGCAGTGGAATCTGCTGCCTCGGAGTGTGGTGGAGTCTCCTTCTTTGGAGGTTTTTAAGCAGAGGCTGGATGGCCATCTGTCGGGAGTGCTTTGAGGGTGTTCCTGCATGGCAGGGGGTTGGACTGGATGGCCCGTGTGGTCTCTTCCAACTCTACATTTCTATGATTCTATGATTCTATGTATGTGCCAATTAAATAATATTTCACTAATTAAACCATATCAATCTTGGAGAGTGTATGGGGCCATAACACTTTTGAATGGGTTTTTGTGTTTTGTGTAGGTGAATTAAAGTGTTTTATAAAGGTTTATATTTTTTGTAAATAAACATATTCAGAACTGGCCACAAAATAGGTTTCACATGATAATTTTTCACTACTAATTTCATTCAGTCACATATTATGACATAAATACATCAGATCACGTTGTGAAAAAAACTGTGTGTGACAGAGCAAATCTGAGCTCATTTTTGGACTTAGTGCACAAATTTCTATAAAAGCAGCATGCCTTTTTAAAAAAAGTTTTTATGACCCTCAGTTTTTCAGGCTAGGTGAAACCAGTGTGATGTATTGGTTAGAGTACTGGAGTAGAATTTGGGGAGACCAGGGTTTGACTCCCCATTCAGCCTTGAAAGTCACCTGAAGGCACACAGAAATAACAAATAACTGTAGATAAAATGTATTTTTTGCACAAATTTTTAACACAAGCATTAATTCATTTTACAAAACTCTATATTTATTTCTCCTTTTTTGAATTCTTTAATATATTTTTCAGTTTCCTTGCCAAAAGAGGTGTTAGAGAAGACATTGCAACTTTTGATGCTCGAAATATTCCAAAAGAAATTCGAGAGAGTGTAGAAGAACTGTTAGCTAAAAATAAATCATCTTTTGATCCAAAGGTAACTTTTTAAATGTGTGTAACAAACATTGATTCAATGAATTCCAGATTTTGCATTACCCTCTGTTACTAATTTTGCTAATTATTTTACTGATTTACTAATGCAAAATGATTTTTTCTTATAAATATCTAGATGATTGGTGGGAAAAGAGAATCACTTTTTTAAAAAAAAATGGTAAAGCTGCAGTCCTGGGGTAGTAAATTAATTATGCTATTAGTTTTAAGAAAGAATATAATTTCCATTGCTGTTATACTGCTTGTTACAGACGTGTTCAGAGGTAGTGCTAAATACAGACAACTGGGCAGAAGCTTGGGGCCCTTGCCCAGTCTTGGATAAGTGCCTGAGGAGGGAGCTTCCCCTAGCCAGCATAGTCCAACCTTGTCTTCATCAACTCCTGTGGAAGGTGCTTCCAGTCATCATTAAAAATAAAAGTTTTGTGCTCCTGTTGTCCCTTCTAATCCTGCTACTAGCCAGAAATATCAAATTTTGCTCTTAGCCCATTCTCAGCAACACTGGCTGCTAGCTGGTTGTTCCTAGCTGCTACTAGTAGTGATAGCATGCTGTCTTTCAAATATCTTTTCTTCCCAACCCATATGGAAAGATTGGCAATATGAAGGAAGATAAGGAGAAAGAGGAGGGAGGGAAGGGGAAAGATGAATATGTTTTTCTTTTTCCTACCTTGTTATGCTCCAGAGTATTCAGGGTGGGCTGGTAGCCTCCAGGGCTGTGTATCTGCACACACATGTTTCATGGACAGGGAAAAATACGTGTAATGTTGTGCACACATACTTATCCATTAGCCCTAGATTGCCGCTCAGTGACTTTGTTTAATTGTGCTGTTATTTTATAGCCTCTCTTATTTTTGTAAAAAAGAAAAAGCAATGTTATGGTTAAATGATTTAATATTTCTTGTAGAAATCTGAAAAGCAATAACTGTTGTGCAAATAGGGAATAAGACCATACAGATTCTAGATTCCCCACCAACAACAACTTTTTAAAGATCTAGCATTCAATGCTCACGACTGAGCAGAAAATCAAAAGGGGAACTTTTCAGGTTCAGTCTTAGAAGAGAGGAGACAGAGATCAATGAAACAGAATGGTCTTACTTCTCCTCTTGTTTCTCAAGCTATCTGGTTTTAGAATGCAGAATTCAGTGTCTTCACAAACCAGCCCTTGGATGTGTTAACAGGAGCTAAATAGATCCATCAAAACATCTTGTAAGACATCAGAATGAATGCAGTGTGTTTCTTTTATGTTAGCATTCCATGGCTGTTAATTAGGAAAATAAATGAAATGCTTCAAAGACATAGTAGTGTCAGAGAAGGTTGGGGGAATAATAATTTTATGGTGGCTTAAAGAGTACTGAGCCATCATGGGGTGGTATTCTGAGTGCTGGATTAGGACTTTAGGAGACCTGAGTTCTTATCTCTACTCAGCCGTAGAAACCTTCTGTGTGACCTTGTGCAAGTCACACTCATTTGGCCTTAGAGACAAGACAGTGACAAACCTCATCTGAATAAACCTTGCCAAGAAAATCCTACAGAAAGAGTCATTATAAGTTGAAGTCAGCTTGAAAGCACATAGCAACAACATAATGCTGTCAAATTTATTGTAGAATATATATTTTATAGACAGAAGTCCTCTTAATAGGGGCCTCCCAAAATATATTAGGGCAGAAGATGGAAGTAATGCACCATAAATAATGTTGTTGTGTGTCTTCAAGTCATTTCGAACTGACAGTGACCCTCAGGTGAATCTGTCACATGCTTTTCTTGGCAAGATTTGTTCAGAAGGGTTTGCCTTTGCCTTCCTTTGAGCTGAGAGAGTGCAACTTGCACAAGATCCTCCACTGGGTTTCTATGGCTGAGTATGAATTTGAACTCATCCCCAGGGTCATAGGCCATTTCCACACTAGACTGTTATAGTGCTATTATTCCACTTTCAACATCCTATGGAATCCTAGGGTTTGCAGTTTAGGGAGGGGCCTCAAAGGAGGTAATGACAAATGTGTGGCTGTTATTCCTGAAGCTGGCTTTTGGAGGTAATTTGGGGAAATTTTTTGAGTTTTAACAATGAAATAGGATTACATTAGGAATTTTTTAGGTGTGAATAATTTAAAAGCAATTTAAAAGCAACATGTTAATCAAGGACTAAGTTAACCTTAATGCATCATTAATCATAATTAGAAAGTGGTGACTAACATTATTTCATTAGGTTTTAAAAATCATGCTGTCAGCCAGTGCTACTCAGAAAAGTGGTCCCTGGGCCAGTGCCGATTCCTCAGTCATTTGCTGCTGGTCCCTGGTGAGTTTCTAGGAAAGAAAGGAAAAAAGGTAGTAGCCATAGGCACAAATATGGAGGTCCCTGGCACATTAGAAAAAAAATAATTTCTGGTCTCCTGTATCAGATAGCCTGAGAAGGATTGCTCTAAGCTCTGCTTGAGACTCTGGAATTACTAGCTGCCTTGGAGGGCGATATGTGTTGGTTGCAGTGTGTTATGTGTAGAAGTACATTTTATTTGTTAAAACTGGTGCATGTATCCTGAAGATAAAAAGATGTTCAAATGTTTCAGAATGCTAAAAGAGCCAGTATTGCAGCTGCACCCTTAGCAGCATGGGTTAAAGCAAATGTTCAGTACTCCTATGTCCTGGAGAGAATTCAGCCTCTGGAAACTGAACAAGCAGGCCTAGAAGCGTGAGTACTACATATTATTCTTTACATGTGTTCCAAATTCCACACTGGCCATCAACTATCAAATAAGAACACTGGAAACATTCATTGAAATAATCTAATGGGAAAAGAGTTGACTCATCTGAAGAATAAATACAGCATATCTTTATAGTTTTCAATCCAATGTGCTGTGGCTTCAATGTTGAAATAGTTGACAGTTTCTAGAGTATACCAATGAATTTCTGTTATAGGAAAATTTCTTTACCTAACTTGTATTTCTTACTAGGAGCAATATGGTTATTCTTTAATCTAAAGCTTCAGTTATGTGCATATTAAAAGTAAATTCTACTGTGGGACATTTCCAATAAATCTGCATGGAGGAAGATAGCACATTTTGAAACATGCTGAAAACATTTATGGATTTCTCTTCAATTTTTTTAAGGATTTTTAACACAACAATTTAGTTCACAAAGTCATACACATTCAAAAATAAGGAAACAAAAAGAAAAAAAAGAGAGAAAAAGAAAAAAGAGAGAGGAAAAAGGATTAGGAGAATAAAGGAAAAAAAATATAACTAATACACAGTAGGACTCTGACCCCCCCGAATCCTGACTGTAATTAATTTGACCATTTGGCTAACTCAGCAACCTTAATAATTCCTTCTTCCATCACTGGTGCATTTGTCCGATTCCAAGTTTGAGCAAACAATATTTTGGCTGTTGTCATATATCAAAGAAGTAATCCAAATTTACTCTTCAGTTTTTTATCCATAGTGCCCAACAGAAATATTTCTAGTAATATTGCACAGTCTGCCTTTTAATTTTTTTTTTTTTTGGATTAACACACAAGTCTGCAATATATGAGAAAAGGAACCCTTTCTTATCTTTACTTCTCTAACATTGGTTTGCAACATGCTGGATCATTTTCAGCAGCTTATCTGGGGTTAGATGCTATCTATATACCATCTTATACAGGTTTTCTTTTAAATTATTGCACAGAGTAAATTTTATATCTTTGGGCCACATTTTTTCCCGTACGTCCATATGGACATTATGCCCAAATTTTGGGGCCCACTTTATCATGTCCCATTTTAAAGGCTCTCCTTCGCTCTCTAGTTTCAAAAGCTGTCTTATATACTTTTTAAATTACGTGGTCATCATCTTTACACAACTCTAAAGAAAACTCATTTTCTCTAACCTCTATGGCTACATTTCTCTTATCTTGACTAAATATGTCTTTAAATTGTGTATAAGCAAGCCAATTAAGATCTTTGCTTTTCTTGAGAATTATCTCTCTCAATTTAAACCTTCAGCTATCTTGTTCAAAATACAAATGATCATCATAAAGCAACCATTTATGATATTTAACCCATTCTTTCTGAAAAAAGGCTTCCTGCAGTGAGGTGGGTAATATTATATGAAGAAAAAGCCTCTAGTATATACCAGACTCATAGAAGAGCCTTTCTAAGACAATGCCTTTTAAATTCAGTGTATATCTTGACTTTATCATACAAAGGTAACTGTCAACCAAATCTTAAATTATGGTCTTTAATTTCCAAGAGTCTCTCATATCTAAGCAATATCTGTTCCTTCAACCATACAAAACAGCAGACTTTGTAATACAATTTGACATTGGGGACTCCCAAGCTGCCCCTTTCCATAACAGGAACTTTCTTACTTTTAAATTTTATTCTGGGTTTCTTAGCCTGCCAAACCAACCTGGAAATGTCTTTCTGCCATTGCATGGATTTCTCTTCTCTTTTGAAACAAAGTTCATAATGCAGATTTTATGCTTCCAGGTACAAGCATCCATCTTGTTTCTCAGGGATACACGTCCTCAGGGAGAAGGTGATTTGAGTGTCGTGGCTTAAATTTCTATTAAATAAATTAATATTTGCAGTTCAGAAATATGGAACAATTTCTGTCTTTGAAAGACAGAAACTGCTTTTGGCTCTTAATATACCCTTCTAATGTCACCTGTTTTTTACATTGTAATTGGTAAGGAACTCAACTGATATTCTTTATATGTTTCAGTAATCTCAGGAAAACGGAAGAAAGAAGACAAAAGCTGGAAGACTTGGTTAATTCTGTTGGTCAAAAGGTGGCTGAATTAAAAGACAGGTGTGTATTTTTTTTCCTTCAAAAAACTTTTGATTTTTATCTCTTATATTTGACTTTAATATTTTAGCTATTACAAATTTTTTTTTGTAGCAATGCTTTCCTTCTGAAAAGAGAATTAAGTTTGACATGAAAACACATTCTTTTGTTATTGAAGATGTCTTTAAAATATAATTGTCTACAGGTTCCAGGCCAGAACAAGTGAGGCTGCTAAGCTTGAAACAGAAGTTGCTAAAGCACAAGAGACTGTGAAAGCTGCAGAAATATTGATTAAACAGCTTGATAGGGAGCATAAGAGATGGAACGCACAGGTCAGTGGTTGAATCATCAATACAAAATATAACATTGCCATCTTTCTCAAAGCTAAGTGGTGTTTTGTTTTCAAAATATTTTGTTAACTGCTGTGTGCTCCTAAGTATGTTTGTTTTTATACAATTATCTTCTACCTTTACACATCTCCTGTTAAAGTTCTATAAACTAAACATTTTATGTTTCAGCAGAAAACTTCCTACTTGGATTAATTCCGTAACTGAGAAAGTAAGAGTAAAATTTCCTATCTCTGGGCTGCAAGAATGGTGGTTTCTCAGCTATGGAATAGCCTGCTCATACCCAGAATGGAAATTCACCAGACAGAGAAACATTACTCTTTAATCTTAAAGTTAACCCCAAAAAATCTTTAGTGTATAAGAGGGGAAAGGCCATGCCAAACCTGTATTTTGCAGGGTTTTCACAAACTGCCAGTAATTGGAGTTAAAGTTACTGCATGTGGAGAGTGGATAAAACTGTGCAGTATGTCTAGCATGCATTTCTGATTGTTTGTGTCTGTACATGTTCTGTACTGGCCAGGTGGCTACCTTTATGGATATGTTGGTAGTTAGCAGTGCTTCCAACACAAAAGTGAATTTAAAAAATCATGTCGGAAATCTATTCCTTTTAGGTTTCGGAGATAGCAGATGAGTTAAGTACACTGCCAAGGAGGGCTCAACTATCTGCTGCTTTTATTACTTACCTTTCAGCTGCCCCAGAAGATCAAAGAAAAGCAAGCTTGGATTCGTGGACAAAATCAGCTGGCTTAGAAAGTAAATGTTATTATTTCTTTGAAAAGACAACAAATGAACAAATTAGTATTATTAAACTGTATGCTGCAGCATTGATTATCTAATAGGATTGATCAAGGAAGCATGGGATAACTCAAGGTTCTCAGATTTGATTATAATGAACCTTTTTCCGTCAAGAGCAGAATACCACTTTCTGATACCCTCCCAACTAGAGCTGGAACAAAATAATATAAAACTGCTAAGCTAGCAACATTCACACTCTTCCTTGAGCAGATAATGGCAAAATAGAAACAGTGGCAATTAATTTATTTTTGGACTGCTGTAGTCAACTTTTCTTAACCTAGGATCCCAGCAGAGCAAATCTTTGGACTAAATCCAATTGTTAGGCCATTTCTGCACCCTACTTGATCCTGTTGTTATCCTGTCACAATCCTGGCAGCACCTTTGCCGTGAAGGGAGAGCAACAGGAACGCTTCCTTTTGCACCTGGCCACGTCTCTGTGGAGCATGAGTGACACTTGCCTGCCCATACTGCGCTGGGGAAGGAAGTACCTCTGTTGCACTTCCTGCCCTTCCGCATGGAAGATAAGGACAGGAGCATCATGCAATTGCAAACACTTAACAGATTTATTTGGTTAAGTGACTATCCCACGATCACAACAGGTGGGAATGGGATGGCAGCAGGTCCATGATGATATCATGCAGAAGTGCAACTCGTGGATCGGTACCATCTTGTCCCCGTAGTGGGACTGTGATGCCATGTGGAAATGGCTTTAGTTGCAGCAAAAGTAGACTTATTGGATCAATGGAACTTAACAAGTGATGACTTAAGAAGTGAGTCAATTCTAGTTGGGCTGAACTGACTTAGATTTAGCCCTGTATAATAAAGAGCTGTTCCTCCAACATGCATGTTAGGGAACAGATCACACATTTTGCAACTAACCATACTTCTTTAGAAAGGCTCATGCTCCAGAATTAATAGCCACTGTGTGCATTTGCCTGTAATTTTCTTTATTTTCTAGTCACACAATAAAATCTGCAAGTTTTCCTGATGATTGATGGCACACCAGTCTATTTTTATATCATTTTTGGCTGTTAAACCATCTGCTCTTGGAGCTATATGTAATAGCTGTGTGAGGAAAATGATATCATCTTAGGAAAGAGCTTTTATAATTCACAGCTTCTAGGAATTTAGCAAATCTACTCTTTTGCTCAGCCTGAAACAAATCCTTTAAAATAGATTTAAGATAACAGACTGACTGAAGATAAAGATAACATCTCTGACAGGAATTAGAAATGGAAGGAATAATTCTTTTAGCTACAGCTACTTTAGTCATGGCTAATAAATGGGTAACTCACTTGAATCAGGAAAAATCTGTTCAGTTTGCAATGTTAAATAATATTTTCTGTAATATCAAGAGTGCCACTGAGCAGAAATTCAGTAAAACATGTTTTCACATCTTACCTTTTGCACCTGGCCAGGTCTCTGTGGACAACATGACAACAAGATGGACCTTATAGTGTATTTTATTTATTATTAAGTCCAGAAAAAAAGAAAATCATTTCTTTGAACCTCCTTGAAATAATTTATTGCTTACCCAGACTACAGTTTAGTACAAAATACCAATTGCAGATTTGAACAAGCATCTGAAATAACAAGAACAACAACTCTTCTTCCTCCTTCTCCTCTTTCACGATAACTCCTGTGTTTGCCTCCAAACTACAGTTAAGTGCGAAGTTTGCAGGAGTTTTTGATCCTGAAGTACAATCACAACAGTTTAGCCACAGTGTTTGTATTAGTAATTTGCTCCTTTTTCGCTCTAGATCATGATTGTTAATGTGCAGCTTTGGGGCTGTATGCAGTGCCCTAAAGCTGCTTTTGCAACCTGCACCCCCTTTATACCTCTCCTGATCAACCTTTCCTGGTTTAAAAAGAAAAGAAAAGTGAATTGGCTGCCATAGAGGAAAAGCAGCGCACATTTTATATAGCTTTAAGTCATCTCCTTCCCTGTTTAACATAAAAAATACTTGTTTTACATAACCAGAAGTGGATTACCAGCTGGTGAGCCCACTGCTGTTAGCCACCTCTGTCCCAGAGTTACTTGTTATCTGTTTATCTCTCTCTTAATTGCATTTATATATGCCTCATAACTCATGTATTTGGTGACTCTGTTGCAGAAATGTCATAATCCCTAAAAAAATTACTCTGAGTAATAACAAAAAAGATAATACATGATAAGTTGCGACAGTTGAATATATTCTAGAATCTTTTCAGAATAGGAGAAGCCTTATCAATGTAGAATGCTCCAGAAACTTCAATGGAATTAAGAGATATATCTCCTGTTTCTTAGAATTTGATCTTAGGCGGTTCCTATGCACAGAAAGTGAGCAGTTGATCTGGAAAAGTGAAGGTTTACCTTCTGATGATCTCTCAATAGAAAATGCCCTTGTGATCTTACAGGTAAATTGTATGACTTCTTTGTCTTTTGAGATGTGCCTATCTAACACGATGGTGAACTGACAACACTGACATGTTTTATCCAGTGCGAAGGGCCACTGCAGTGTTCAATCATTATGATTAACCCAACTTTCTTTGGGTGCAAGTGAAAAAAGTTGCCCTTTCTTGCCTCTGTACAATGTCTTAAACCATTCTTTGCCTTTATCTGATGTCATAGGCTGGATGGTCATCTCTCAGGAGTAGTTTGATTGTGTAGTCCTGCATGGTAGGAGGTTGGACTGTATGGCCCTTGTAGACACTTCCAACTCGATGATTCTCGGGATGGCAGGAGGATCAATCCACCATGATTGGGTCTTGATCCCTCGTGCCAGCCCAATGCAGGAGGCTTCAAATTCTAAGTCAGTTTTTTCCATTGTCTCCAGGTCCCATCTTGTCAGTTTTTTAATCTCCTGCATACCAGCCAGACGTGTTTTTTAGGTCCCATCTAATATTTAGCTCTTTTAGAGAGGGAAACGGAGCAGGAGAAAAAGATTACGAGTGAAGATAGACAAATAAAATTAATGGAAAATTCTGTCTTGTCCACTGCTAGTCAGCGGATGGCAGACGAGGAGCAGTTTGATTCTGCCCAAGGGACAGAAAAACAGCAAGTCCAGGGCAAAGACAAACTTGTTTCCGTCCAAAATTCCGTGAAGCCGCAGGTACTGGATGATGGCAAGGACCAGATATTTCTGAGTTCGAGTGAGAGCGAATCAGAGGAATTAAAAAATGCTGGGAAGCAGAAAAGACAGGTCAGTGTGTCCAGTGAGGGAAAAGAGGCTCAGAAGGGTAGCACGGAAAGAAAGAGGAAGAAAGTTGAGTGTTATGATAGGTCAGCGGTCAAAAGTAGGACAAAGGCTGCAGCGACTTGCTGTAAACTTACCACAGTGAGTTCCAGACACCATCTTGAATTGGTGAATTCTAAGATGACTCCAAAGCATGCTGGACACCATGAGGAACTACTGGGAGAGGGCGGAGCTTCATTTCACACAAGCTCAGTTGTTTCCCCAGCAACGGACAAGCAGCATGATCAGGATAAGCAGAATGCATGTGCTTCAGAAGCTTCAAAACAGCACATGATAGGAAAAGTGGCTGTCTCAGCATGTCAGCAAGGGGAGTCAGGAAAGACAGTGACACGCAGGGAAGAGGCGATGGACACTGGCAAGGCTAATATTTCTATGTTGGGTCCTTTTAAAATGAGTTCTGATTTTAAGGAATGTATGCAAAGAATGATGATGGAAATACCTGCTGGGAATAGCTTTTCTTGTGAAGTAGAGCAATCAGATATGCAGGCGGATTTGCATTCAAGACATTAATTTCAAGGGGATGTGTGTTCAAATATAAATCAAATTGTTAAAGAAACAGTACAGGCACAGTTGCAGGATATGTTTAGACCACCATTGCCTGCAATGAATTCCAATATGTCTGATTGGCAAATACAGATGAATTTATTTAACATGATGAATTTATGGAATAATTTTAATGTTGAAAATCAAATGAATCAAAATCAAATGAATATATCATCAAATAAGAGAATGAATTATTTTAACACAGATGCAATTAGAAATTAATTACCTCATGAAAAGACTGAAAATAATGAATCGGAAGTGGATGAATTAGTACATAATGGACAGGATGGCCCAAGGGTAAAAGAAAGAAGATTGGAAGAAAGCAGCCAAAGTGTGCTTAATGAGAGAGAAAGGGAAAAATTGGAAACTGAGGTTCCTAGGCAAATTAAAAATAGATTCAGGAAAAAATGTACCTAGATATATGTGTGCCTCAGCAGGATGATGGGCAAAATAGTGATGACTTAATGGAATTAAAGGAGAAGGATGATATGTTTTCTTCAGAAGAAGAAGAGGGTGAAGAAATGTTGTCTGATAGACTGTTTGAGGGAGAGAATTTCCAAACTCTTCTATAAAGAGTTTTGCAAACTTTAGGTTTGGAAGGTACCAAAATGGGTAAAGAGACTACTAAGGAACTCAGTGATAGAATTGCTGCAGTGATAAGAAAGAAAGAAACGCAAGGTGTGGAAATTTCTATGCCAGATTTATTTAAAGATGTAATTTTGAATGAATGGTCATCCCAGTGTAATTCAAAGAAATTGCTGGGTCTCAGTCACAAGTTGTATTCTTTTTAAAAGAAAGATATGGAGTTCCTTAAGATTCCTCTCGTGGATGCCCCAATAGATGGACTAGTGTCAGGAGTGATTGCTCCTAAGGAGGGGGACACCCAGCTTAAGGAAGTCGATGAGAGAAGGGCAGAGATAGCGCTGAAGAAAGCCCACGAGTCAGCGGCCGTGGCAATAAGAGCTTCTATAGCAGCATCATTGTTTGCTAGGGCTGCTGTTTTGTGGACTCAGGATATTTTAGAGTCTCAAGAATTAGTGTGCAAGCAATGTTTAAAGCAGTAGGGAAAATTCAAAAGGTTTTGAAATGTATAGTTGATGCTGCCGTGATGCTGTGGCATTTGGGGCCAAGAGTATGAACACGATAGCCATAGCAAGAAGATCATTATGGTTAAAATATTGGGAGGCAGATCAAAAATCCCGTTATAATTTGGTTTTTGTTCCTTTTGTGAGAGAACTGTTGTTTGGTTGGTTCTCAAACATTGGAGAAGGTGCTAGTAGAGACAAAGGATAAGAAACAAGTTATGCCAACATTACAAAAGAAAAGGAATGAAAATAGAGCTTTTAGAAGTACCAGCTACTCCTTTTGTGGTGGAAGGAGTAATCTCAGAATGTCAGACTTCAGAGGTGGAATTTTCAGTGGAATAGACAGAGATCTCAGTTTAGTAGACAAGAACCATTTTCTCATCAAGGTCAAGGAAAAGGAGGAACAACTGCTCAAAAAAGGAAAAAGTTGCAATATTGACAACCAAGAAGTTCCGGTGGGGACAAACTTCTGTTGTTTGGTGAGAGGTGGAAACAAATAATGACAGATCAGTGGATAATAAGAGTTGTAACTCAAGTTTACAAAATTTGTTTTCGCAGCACTCGAGGAACAGATTTCTGGCCTTACCAGTGTCCAAAAACAAGAACAAACAGGAGATAGTTTGGCAGGAAATTTGTCATCTATTGCAGATGGGTGCTATAGAGGAGGTGCCGCTAGAACAGGAATTTTTGGGAGTATTTTCAATCTTTTTCATTGTTCTAAAAAGCAATGGGAAGTTTGGCTGGTATTGAACCTAAAATATCTGAACAAATTTGTGAAATATCAAAAATTCAAGATGGAAATGTTGCAAACCATAAAGGACAATTTGTCCCTGGGGAGTTTTATGGTTTCCTGAAGGGTATCTTTCTCAGGAAAGGGGGATGAAGTTAAGTCAGTGTGTAACAAGAATAAGAGCTTTGAGGTCAGCAGACTTAATGCTTTTGGCAAAATTGATGGGAATTCTAATTTTCACAATTCAGTTGGTGCAGTGGGGCAGGTTTCATGCGAGGCCACTACAAAGGCTGTTAATTCCTCACCAGGTAGCAATAACATCTAGAAGACATTGCCAAGTGGTGTTACAGTCCACTTTGAAAGGGGAATTGAGTTGGTGGACAAAAAGAAAGAATGTTTTGTCAGTTGTTCCCTTGCAGATTGTCAGTGTTGTTCAGATTACAACAGATGCAAGTTTGATAGGGTGGGGAGTACACTGCAAGGATATATCTGTTCAAGGCAAATGGACAGTGGTGGACAAGAAATACAATATAAATTATCTACAGTTGAAGGCTGTCCGTCTAGCATTGTTAAGATTCACGGAAATAGTGAGGAAACAACATGTGATGATTTGTACAGACAACATGACAGTGAGAGCCTATATTGCAAACAGGGAGGGCTTCATTCAATGCCTCTAGTGGCAGAGTCCACCAGGTTGTTTAAGTGGGCAGAGAAAAATTTGAGATCGATAACGGCAGTGTACCTCAAAGGGATGTTAAATGTGCAAACGGATTATTTGAGCAGACATTGGATTCACCCAGGGGAGTGGTTTTGTATGGCCCTTGTGGTCATTTCCAACTCGATGATTCTATGAATCTGTCATTCTGTGATTCATAGAAGTTGGATTGTCCTGAAGATCGTATGAGTGCTGGATTGGGTTGTATGTGAACACTTCAGGATAGTTTTTCCCAAATGTACCCAATATACCATTCAGATGTTTTGAACTCTGTACCGTGAGTCCTCAATCTCAAGGACTATCTCTCATGCCAGTCCAGTGATCAGAGTCATGTGATCTTCCATTATTTTATCCATGAATTCTGCTCTCCCTTCCTCCTCTCCTAGTATTATTTTTCTCATCTCCAATACCAACTTTGCAGTTTTCCTTATTTTGTTTTACAATTTTGAGTGAATGGGGGAGAGATAAAATGTAAAACTTATGCCTGTATAGTTTTTTAAAAAAATAAACATGTTTTAAACATAATTCATTCCCTCTCTGTCTCCCCCTGCCCCTGTTGACAGAGTAAGGTTTGTCCATTTTTGATAGACCCTTCTTCCAGAGCTACAGAATGGCTGAAAACACATTTGAAAGAATCACGCTTAGAAGTCATCAGTCAGCAGGTACTGCTTGAGCCCTGTAAATTGTTCTGTGATGCTGGAGAAAGAATCTCTTGGTTACCATTTTAACACTGAAATGGATGAGACAGACTTAGTACAATTGCTAGATTACAGAATGTGCTGTGTTTCCCTTGCCTTTTGAAGCAACCCAGTTTTCCTTTGCTTACTTTACAAAGATCTCTCTGTTTATTAAATGTTCCTGAGTATATGAAACTGTTCACACCACATTTTTTATTCACTGCCAATCATGTGTGAGGAATACATCCTCTGCAATGTTGTGTTTCCTGTTGAGGAAGACCAAACCATATCTATTCTTTTTTCTCAGAAGCTGGTTCTGAGTCATTTAGACAAAGATAAATTTATTCAGATCACTTGTATTTTGTCCTTATTTACAGCATTCCCAGGGCAAGTGAGAGTCTTTACATGGTGGTAGACTGGGTGTAGTCACCTCAACCTCCATAATGATAATGTTCCTTATTATCTGAATACTCCTTAGAAACACCCGGTTGTCTTTTCTCTTCGAGATGGAAGAATGGTGTCAGTTAGATGTCTGCAAATCAGCCATCCACAAGGAGTGTTTTTATCATGTGTGGCATTATTTGCGTAGTGGGAAGAGTGGACCATACCTGTTCCATCACCATGTTAAGATTCTTGTCTTCTGGTGTTTAAACATAGCTCCTTTTTGTTGGTAAAATAAATCTTTTACGCTGCCCCCATACATATTGGTTTTATCCCAAATACTGCTTTGTCTTTTCCTTATCAAGTCCAAATTCTGTTGTATCTTGAATGTATCTGGACTGTACCCAGCTACTACCAATATCGAATTCTTTCCTTCCTGCCAGTATTTGACTAATAAAGCATATGTCTTCTTCTCAACAGTGGAGCCACACCGTGATGGAAATCCATACTTTAATTAACTAGAACACTGTGGGCTTGAGATTTGTCCTGAAGTCTCACAATTAAGTAGCTGTTGGTACACTGTAGCCTAGAAAAAAATTAGTAGTATCTTGTTTATGTTTGCTGATCTGGAAATTTCTTCTCTATATTTTTATCTTTTTTTTACTTTGTGGTAGCTTTGTAGTATAATTCTAGTTAATAGTGAACTGGACCACTCAATGGTTGTGAAATTTTGTTTCTGCAGGATACCAGCTTCATTAATGCTCTTGAACTGGCTGTGCGATTTGGGAAGACCCTAATTATACAGGAAATGGATGGAGTAGAACCTGTGCTTTATCCATTGCTCAGAAAGGACCTTGTTGCACAAGGTAGATTTCCAACTCATATAGTTTAGTCATATGTGATAGCTATTCTGCCTTTTTTATAAAGAGACAAATCAGTGACAACTTCCTTCCCAAGTGTATAAAACATGTATTAAACAATATTTTTAAAATGTATGCCATTCTGTGGGTGGCATGGAGGAGCACTTGACTGAGTTATTCCCCGCATGCCAGATGTCGTTGCAGAATAACTCATCTTTGCCATCCAAGAATGGACCTTCATGGTAAATATCAATCTCTCAGTTTTATTAGAGGGGTGTGATAAGGTCACGTAGGGATATTGTGTATAAAGATGTCAGAGATGATCTCTTAAGTGGCAAGTAAGAAAGCGGGAAAGAACCTACCTGTGCAAAAGCACTGAAGGACAGTTAAGATAAATGATAACATGGAGATAATTTATAAAAAATAAAGAAGAAAGAATGGTCAACTGTATTGGGATGGCAGAGAGATAAAAGGGGATAAATAGACACATATGGATTTTGTTGTGAGGAGACTGATTTCGATAAGGACTTTTCAGTAGAATTCAATAGAGCTTCCAAGGGACTGCACAAGAAAAGAGTTAATGAAGGGAAAGTCAATATACTGAAAATAAACGTCTTACTCATGAATTTGAAGACAAAGGGTAGAAGGGAAATTTGGCAATAGATATAGAAGATAGATGGATCAGAAAAAGTGCTTTTGAGGACAGGAGAAACAGAAACATGCTTGAATGCAGTAGGAAAGTAACCAGATGATTGAGAGAAAAGGAGGCATTGCACCGTATTAAAACAGTTTTATGTTTCCTTATTTCTCCTCACTCACCCACTGACCTAGGAGATCTTTGTTTCCCCTCGTCCTTTTTCTCTCCCACAGAGTTAAGTGTTCTATCTTTCTCTTTACCCACTCAGGTGTTTTATCTCCCTTTGCCTACTAAGGTTCTCTTTCTCTTCTCCACTGCTCTTTCTCTCTCCCACTTCCCCATTTTTCCTTTCATACTGTTTTCTCTCTTTCTCCACATTGGTGTTCTGTCAGCATTTTTCTCTGCTCATTCTGCCCTGCTCCCGAAAGAAAGATTTCCTCACTCTCTGCCCTTGGAAAATATAGGATTTCTGCCGAAGAAAGCAACCATCATATATAGCATGCTATTTTCCCTACAGTGCCTCTGACGTAGAAGTAGACATAGACATAGAAGTCCTTTGAATAAATGAATGTGTAAGACCTAACTACACCTTCCTCATTCATGGTTAGGGAAGTCTGACATTTAATGACAGAATGTTATATTACATGGTGCAGACAGATTTCAGTTAACTAAAATTAATTAATCAATTTTTTTAAAAAACAATGAACTCTAAAGGTGTAAATTCTTGGGATCTTCTTAGAACCTAAATTTCTAAATTTCAATGTTTAGATTTTACTGTCGTGGAGCTGCAGCAGAGATACATAGCAAACAGAAACACATGCACACGCACACACAGAGATTTATTAATATTTGACCACATTATCAGATTAGTTGAGGCCTTTTCCAATCCTAAATCAGTCAATGTAGTTGGTGAAAGAACTCAGTGTAAGCATCCTGCTTCGTGCAGTTTATAATTATTTGAAGCCTTTAAGCAAAATTACATAGTTGTCAGTGTTAGGCACTTGGTACTTGAGGGACCACAGGTCACCTTGGTACCCTTGCTGCCATAAACCAATCCTACAGTTCTCTGAGAGAGGGCTTCCTAATTCCCTACCAGCTGTTCGACAGCAGGAGATGGAGGGAAAGGATCATGTAACCTGACTCAGATTATGCCTCTCTTTTCAAACTTTATCAACTTCAAATATATGCATTGGTTACAGACATCTGCCATCTAGTGACTGAAGCTTTCAAACATGTGGACACATTAAAATCAACACATATTAAATACCAGATGATACTTTGGTGTGTACATCCCACGTCCTCTTAGAATGCACACTGAATTTAAGTTTTCTAGGTTTAATCATCTTGGAATTATGATTCCAACAGAAACGAATTACATTATATTATTGCAAAAGATTTTATTTTAATACAAACAAATAGGTTAAACTGAATACTCAATTTCTTAAAACTCTCTGTAAAATTGGTCTTTTTTTTAAAGAATATAATTTTTTATTCAGTTTTCACATAAACCGTACATACACATAGATTCTCCTCTTTCACACAAAACAAGAGGAGTTCTTTGACACTAGGAAATGCAACTTAAGAAAAAAAATATGGAAGTAAAAAATAATTGTCTAAATAGAAAAACACACAAGAAAGTAAAGCTGAAGAAGAGGCAAAAAAGAGAAATAAAAGAAAAGATAGGAAACAGCAGGCCTATTAGGGGTAAATAAAAGACCACCACAACAACTGAAAGAAATTTACTATGTGTATTTACCCTCTAAATTCCCCACCCCTGACTTCCCACATAACCTGACATTGGTTGATTTAACCCGATCAAAACATATCCCCTCTAAAAGAAAAAAAGAAGTCACAAATAATTGGATATTGTTGATATAGCTCTCTTGATGTTGTTGAGTGCTAAATTCATGGCAGTTCTCTGTGTGAGAGAAGAAATGTGAAGAAAATCCTTGTCATTTTATATGGCCCTGAATCCTATTGTTAGTTCCAGCTAGAGCACACCGTTAAAACAGAATCTTATTGTTAGTTCCAGTTAGAACAGACAGATTTACTTATATATTGACTAATCAGCCAACATTGTATTCATTGGCCTGCTCTAGTCAGGAGAAATTTCAGGCCATTTTGTCCAAGATGTAATGTACTGTATGTTTATTATTTCTGGTTTAACTCTGATGGCCGAGGACTGGCATATTATCATTGGTATTATAAACAGACCTCTTTCTCCAAGAGACATTGCTGTAGGGCCCTGATGGGCTGACAGACAATAGATAAATGCTTTAATAAAATAAATACTAAATAATAGATGCCAGAAGACAGAGACAAACAGAAGTCCATTAACTGCACAGTCGTGTTGTTTTGTGTCAAAACAAATGGATACTGCAGGAGAGAAAGCTCTGGCTGATAGGAGCAAAGGTTTTTCATTACATTCCTTAGCAGTGTAAAGATTCTATTAAGTTTTGAATCAACATGTTTTAATACTTGTGTGTGAGCCAATTAGTGTGCATGCTCAGGTTTGGTTAAAAAAATCTCTGATTCAAGTAGAAAGCTTAATTTAAGTCAATGAATAAATTGACCTATATCTGTTTGGATATCTGCTTTGTGTCCCACAGAATGTGAGGATATAAGATCACGTTCCGTCTAGCTCTGTTTTGCTCCTGCTGTTTAGGTTGTAAGTAGCAGATATGTCACTAATATCCCTATCAGCTTTCTGGTCAATGGAACATCAGTATCTGAGTTGGCTTAATTTAGGAGCTAGGAACAATTTTGCTGTGCAGAATTCTCCTCTGATCCTCATCTACAATTGTACTTTCCTATGGTGCACAATTATAGATATGGAGTCTGGGTTGTCCATTACTTTCCTTCTGACAGTCATGTATTGGTAATGTTTCACAGCCTGATATGAAAAATATGATATATATTTTGCAGTGACTTAGTACTTGTACAGCTTCTATTTGAAAGCCGACATTTTTACAACATGCAGGTAAAATTTATGTGGCGGAGAAGTAAAACCCTAGCATACAGCCTTCACCTGAAACTATTTGCTTCCTGATTATTTATACTAAGGCCGGTGCTGAGCTCCTTTGCTCTTAGGAAAAAGATGAAAGTCACTCCATATAGGTAAAGCCTGTCCCCTGTACTTCCTTTAATGAGGAAAATGTTTTGTACCATCCTATAAGTTGTTTTGCTTCCTATATGTCTGCCATTGACTTCATAATCTCGATAAATAGACAATTACATTTTAACAATGCTTTGTTTTGGCAAGATTTGGTGCATAGTAAATGTAGAATGAAACATCTTTTACTTTATTCTGTTTGATTTATTCTCAGTAAATAAATGGTAAAGCTCTGATTTTTTTCTGGATTTTTAAAAGTACATCTATCAAAACTTAATTGCTGCTTTGCTACTGAGTGAAAAAAATGTGTTGTGCACAATTTATGCTGGAGATAAGTTTCATCATATCAAATTACTTACCCATTCTGCCAATCTGCTCTCTAATATAGTCATTCAAATTTAACCAAGTGTAGGATAGCTTGTTGTTGCTGTTTTTTGTTATGATGGAGTTGCCATACAGTGGCCTGATAAAGGGGAAAATGGAGGAAAAATATTTTGTTGTTTTTGTTACAAAGACTAATGTGATGTAGAACTGAAAATCACAAGTGATTTTCAACCATTAATTTTTTAAGTCATTGTGACCATTAATGTAGTGTACTTTGATTTGGGCTGGGTAATTAATGTAAATTGCTTACTGATTAAACTAACTTGATTCTACTAGAGCATAGATGGGGAAAATGTGGGTTGCATGCAGCCCCCAGACCATCATGACTATTACTGTATTTATTTATTTCTATTTATTTATAGCCTGCCTTTTTCCCAAAACTGGGACTCAAGGAGGCTTGTAATTTAAAAACAATATAGCTAAAAACATTACTGTGAACATTAAAATGGGATTAAACTCTTGACAATATTAAAATGATTTAATACTACGCTTAGAAAGATAAAATACCATTAAAAGATAAAGAGCAATTAAAACCATTCAAAATAAAACAGTCTAAAAACAGTACAGCAACCTCAGCCCATTCTTTAAAACCTTCAATTTTAAAAGCATTCCAGAATGGAAGGTCTTTGCCTGGTGTTGAAAGGACAGCAGGGAGAGGCCAAAGTCTAGGGGCAGCCACTGAGAAGGCTCTCTCTTGCATCCCCACCAACCATGCTTATAGTGGCGGTGGGACTAAAAGAAGGACCTCTCCTGAGGATCTACCTGTATGTCCTGGGCAGGCACATATAGTTAGATGTGGTCTGCCGGGTAGCCTGGCCCTGAACCATATAGGACTTTTGCAGTCCTTGAGGCCCCTACCAGTCCCATAAAGCCCCCTGAATTCCAGTTTAAAAAAAATGACATGATTTTCAGGCAAAAATTGGAGCCAAATCCCACCTTAATACATTCAAATTCCACCTCAGTAACCCACCCACCCCCTCAGAAGCCTCATCACTTCTTAAATATCTTATTTTCCCTCTGTTTCTCCTTCAAAATCGGGACAAGAAGTGATACGACATCACTTTTCATCACCATTTGCACTATGTTGGCTGAAGCTGGCAAGGACTTAGTTCCAAAACATCTCTATAATTAATGGAATGAACAAATCAAGAGGGACTAGTGAATGTGTTGTCCATCATCTTTCTGCCTATCTTGCTAACATATATACAATGTAGTAGCCGTAGTAGTAATCTTTTTTTTTTTAAAGATGTAGCATCTAAAGTGATTTTTAAAAAAATCACTAGTCCTGCATGATGAGAATGGACAAAGCCCAGTTAAGTTGAAATTAGGCTGGCTGACGCTGTCCTGAATCCTAGGGATCTGGAAAATTACCTAGGGCTATCTTGGCTCTTGTCTTATTTTATGCTGTCATTGTGGTTATGTGCCCAGGCTGAAAAAGGGCTGGATCTGGTGTAATTCAGCTCCTCCCTCACATGCCTCTTATCTACTCTTTGTTTTTCGCTCTTCTGCTGGTAGGTTAGTCAAAAAAAGCGGCTCTGTTGACAGATTTCTGAGATCAACTCATAAAAGGATTCTGCTGGCAAAAGAACATTTCAGCCAACAGAAGAGGCTTGTGCCTAACCCATTCCTTTACAGCTGGCACATTTTTGAGATGGTCATTTTGATAATTTTTTAATTTAACATTTGGTTTTATTTTGTACTTGTCTCCTAGCATGGTGTTTTCCTCCCTTCTACAGGACCACGTTATGTTGTGCAAATAGGTGACAAAATTATAGACTATAATGAGGAATTCCGCCTATTTCTGTCAACGCGAAACCCAAATCCTTACATTCCACCTGATGCAGCTTCTATTGTTACAGAGGTTAACTTTACAATAACACGAAGCGGCTTAAGAGGACAGGTAGGCACTCTTAGCTCTTGTAACATGCTTTTGATTTTAATAAAAAAGAAGACTTTGTATAATTTCTGAGAGATCCTGATTTGTTTCGTTCAAATGGCCTTAGATGACATAAATGTATTGCAAATATGGTTAGTATGTTAACTAGTTTTTACATTCTTTGTTCCAGCTGATATTTCCTGGTGCTTTTTAAACTGAAGGTGAACCTATTTTAATTACCTTGTTCCTGATTAGGAAATTCTATACATTGAATTTGTGAAAAATGTACACTTAATCTTGAAGGGCAGAGTATGAGAGTCCTGAAGAAGAGCTTCACAATATTTGTTCAGACCAGTTGTTTGTGTGGGGTTCTGGTGCAAACATGGCATTCTCCTGCTGTGTGGAATGCCTCACTACTCCTTTTACATTGGAACTGCCACACAAAAAGGTGCGAGCAGAGAGCCCTGCTTGTTCAGAGCAGCTTCTTTATACTTCTCTCCTGGTTACAGTACTGTATAACCCAGCCCCCAAATATACTTAAGGGCTAGGGAAGCTTTCAGAATGAAGTATGAGGAGCAGTAAAAGATGGAGGAATGAGCAACTGTTAGAAAATTATTCCACATGTTTCTAACATGTGTACTGTTCTCTTCTGCTGTTTGCTTTGCCTTTTAGCTTTTAGCTTTAACCATCCAACATGAAAAACCAGATCTGGAAGAACAGAAAACAAAACTATTACAACAAGAAGAGGATAAAAAGATACAATTAGCAAAACTTGAAGAAACACTTTTGGAGGTAAAAGTCAAGGGTTCAAGAACAATCACTTATTTAAAAACAGCATGCTTAACAGTGTAGTTTTATATGTCCATTGAGAAATAAGCCACACTGAGCACAGTGAAACTTACTTCTGAGTAAATAAGTGTAGGATTGGAGCATAGCCAGCTTGTGTCCAGAATTGGAGAGTGCCCCACCTGAACATTTTGACGTCCCTGGAATGCAGTAGGTGTATTAATGGTCCTAATGAGTTTAATACAGTTCATTATCTGGAGAATGTTGATCGGCTGGCAAGTAGAAATACTTTTTGGCAAATACAAATACTTTTTGGAAACAAAGAATAATCTTAACATAAGATACTATTACCTGGTATGCTTTTCAGACCACGTATATGAATCCATCAGTGTCCTGAGTGTACGAACCAATAAGGCAATAGCTCCTTTAGTCTTCTAGGTGTTTTGGATTTCAACTTCCAGAAACCCTAGCCAGCTTGGCCAGCAGTTAAGAATTCTGGAAGCTCACGTCCAAGTTCAGTGGTTCGGGAACCACTGCTGTGAGGGATCTTTTGACCCATATCTACATAAAGCTATCTAAAAGGGAATGTTATGGAACACACAAGAATCAAATAGGTGGAAAGAATGACGGTATTCCTCACCAAATGTGCTTAGGATTGCTGGTGCTAAGAAATCAGAGTATGAAAATTCAAAGCTAAAAATTACAGTGGTGTTTAATAAAATGGAACTGTAATTTCCTTTTGCATGACAAATAGATAAAATATGTGAAACTACATAATGTAATTAGGTTGAGTAACAAGATTCAGTAATTGCTAGCTTCTGGGCCAGGCTGCTATTGTGTTTGAAAATTGTTCTTGCAAAAAGAAATTGAAACAGAAAATACTTTTTAAGGCAGCAGTGCTTTTCATCCTTTAACATAGTTTGCCGTACCTGATAGAGTTACAAACACATTATAAACTGTTTAAGATGGAAAATGCATACGTTTCATTTCATCTCTTTTATGTATTGTTTCACAAGCGTGTGTTGTTGCTATTGAGTTGATAATACACATTTGTCAGTCCTACACATTTGCTAGTTTGATTTTCATGGACTCATGTGTTTTTTCAACTCCTGCCCCCCCCCCCCCGCTTCAGGTGCTTCTTTCCTAGGGGAACCTTACCTTTTAGTGGCTCTGATCAGACCATGCAGCCCTTTAAAAACCTGCCTCTGGTCTTCCAGAGCACCACAAACCTTGTCCCAATGCCACCCCACACTCAAGGAAGGAAACGGGCAAGAGAGAGGAAGTTATCCAGACCCAGTTTGGACCCTATGTGCCCATTCTCCCTGCTGTGCCTCAGTCTCTTACACACACATACATTTTGAGATTTGTGAGGTTTCCACTTTTGCGAGGGTCCTGTTCCCTTAACCCTAGCGAATGTGGAGGTCCAACTGTACTATCTGAACATTACAGCTTTCTTTTAAAAAGGAAAGTTTGCTTTATTAATCCAAAGTGGTTACAAATGTATGTTATTTCATTAACTATACCAGTAAATAATTATTTTAACCTGGGCTGTTGCTGATCACACTTATGTCCTTATCACACTGCACTGTTATAGCACTATTATTCCATTGTTACCTGCCATGGCATTATTCTGTGGAATTCTGGGGTTTGTAGTTTAGTGAGGCCAAAGAGCTATCTAGCTGAGAATTCTGAATGCCCCTCCATAAACAACAAATCCCCTGATTCTGTACAATGTTGCCGTGGCAGTTACAGTGGAATAATAGCACTATAAAAGTGTAGTGTGATAATAATCTCAGTGGGTGAAGCCAGGAAAATGTGAGTGAGGGAATTCATGCTATCATTAGTGTGTTCAGTCTCACATCCAGTTCCTAAAATCTGGATAACTAGACCCATTTATTTGAAAAATGTCAAATATTCAAGAAATGTGAAATAGATGTAGGGCAATATCTAAAAATGGACTTTCATTGCTAGTGCTGTGGATTTCAGTACACCAGGGAGGGGAACAATTATTCCTTCCCATTGCCGCCTTCTTTATACCCAAAACTGACTCTGGAGGGCTGAAAAACTCAGTAGAGCCCTTTCTGTGTATTATGGAGGGGAGGGAATGTTACGATACCATACACCCCCACTCTGTGGGATATGCTGTTTTCATAATTGAACTTACTTATGGCTGAAAAACATGTTTGAGAGTGCATTGGCTGTAAGCATGTTGCCAGGTCAGGATGACCTCAGGCATGGCCAGGTCATAAGGTCAGAGGGGATTAGGTGGGAAAGCCTGATGCTAATAGGCTTGTGATAATCCTTTAAAGACTGCAGGCTATGAGTGCTCCCAAGAACAGTGGAAGGTAAAACTGCCCAGCTGATGCAATTGGGGCCCTACTGTAATCTCATCCAACAAAAATCTTTCCTTGACTCCCCTGTCTGATCAGACATTGAGAGAATGAAGAGTTGGTACTTACGTGAACAGTCATTCTGGGATGACAGGAGGAGCAATCCACTACATATGGGTTGTGATCCTCGCCCCAGCCAATGCAGGAGCCGTGCTCGTGCCAACAGAAAACGTTTAACTGCTCCAGTCGCTCTCCAGTCAGTTCTTTTCCCTAGCTTATCAGATACATCCTATTTTTCCCACCACTGGTCTCTATACCTTCCTATTAACTTAGCGGTGGGCGTGGATTGCTCCTCCTGTCATCCCAGAATGACTGTTCACGTAAGTACCGACTCTTCATTCTCGGGATGACAGGAGGATAAATCCACTACATATGGGACCTTCCCAAGCTGTACCCTGGGTGGGCCGAAAACTATAACACTGCCTGCAGAAAACGCCGCCCAAAAGCCGCGTGTGCGGACTTGTATTTGTCTAACTTGTAATGCTTAATAAAAGTTGTTGACTCCTTCCACCCAGCTGCACTGCAGACATCTTCCAAAGAACATGATGAGGCAAATGCCACCGACGTGGCCATCGATCTTTTGGAATGTGGCCTCACATTCTTTGGTCGCGGCTTCTTTGCATAATCATAACAAAGAAATATGCAGGCTTTGATCCAGCCGGCAATGACAGATTTACTGGACCACTGTCCGAAAGTCTTTGGTTAGAAGGATACCAGTAAAGCCTCTGACCGCCTAAACTCCTTTGTCCTTTTAATGTATGCCTTCATTACTCTTCTCACATCCAGAGTGTGCCACTTTTTCTCCAATGGATGTACTGGTTTCGGACAAAAAGTTGGCAAATGAATCTCTTCCAGCCTAGATGTTGAAGTCACACACTTAGGCAAGAAGGAAGGATCGAAGCCCAGAGTTAACTTGGCCTGCTCAAACTTGCACATATGGTCATTCACGGATAGAGCTGCTAACTCCGACACCCTCCGAGCCAGAGTGATCGCCAGTAGAAAAGCAGTTTTGAAAGATAGCAGTCTCCAAGATGATTCTGTCAGTGGCTCAAATGGTGCCGCCGTTAAAGCGTTCAGCACCAGGTTCAAATCCCATGAGGGGAACTTATGTACGGTTGGAAACGAAGTTAAAGTTGCACCCCTCAGAAACCTCCTAATATGAGGATGTTTTGAGTAAGATTCACCTTCCAAATTCAGAATTGCCGACAGCACCGCCACTTGTCTTTTCAAGGTGTTTGGACGCAAACCTTTATCCAAACCGTCTTGCGGGAAGTGTAGAATATGTGGAACATTCACTTCCGCCACACCAACCTTTTTAGTTTTGCACCAACTCTGGAAGGTTTTCCAAGTTCTATCATATATCCTCTGGGTGGCTTCTCTGCGGGACCCCAGTATAGTTTTAACTACATTGTCCATACCCATGATGCGCTAGATATCTCAGCTCAATTTCCATGCTGCCAGACTCAACCAACTGGGGTCCGGATGACACACCGGTCCCTGGGTGGGCAAGTCTGGTCTCAACGGCAGCCTCCACGATGGTGCTTGAGCCATCTGCAGCAGCATCGGAAACCAAGGTCTCCTTGGCCAGTATGGTGCTATCAGTACCACGGATGCTTTTTCTAAGTGGATTTTTGACAGAACTCTCTGGACAGTTCGAATTGGTGGAAAAGCGTAGTGCATCCCCGTAGGCCACATCGCCGACAGAGCGTCCTGTACTTTCGCTCCGTCACTTCCATCGATTGAAAACTACCTTTTTAGCTTGGTATTTCCACCAGAAGCAAACAAGTCCACTTGTAATGGTCCAAAAATACTTATCAAGCAGCAGAATACATCTGCATTGAGAGACCACTCTCGCGGATGCAGCCAGTTCTGGCTTGTACGTTTGACTCCCCTTTTACATGCACCACCGTGATTGATCTCACATGGTTCTTGGCCCATTGGAATAGCTGTGTTGACTCCTTTACCGGGGCACCGAATGCAGTCCACCCTGTTTGCAAATGTATGCCTTGACTGTCATATTGTCCGTGAAAACTTTCACGTGTTGATTTTTCACCAGTCACAGAAAATTCTGCAGCGCTAGCCGTACTGCTTCCAACTCTAGGTAGTTTATATTGTACTGCTTGTCTGTAGGAGTCCAAATGCCTTGCATTGAGTAACCTTCGCAGCGAGCTCCCCATCCATGGAGACTGGCATCCATTGTCACATGGACCATATGCTGAATGCAAATGGGGACTCCTGAAGCAACATTCTTTTCCTTCAACCACCAAGTAAGCTCTTTCCGAACCTGCTGTAGTATGGTCACCTTGTAATGTCTCTTCACCGATATTGCAAATTGGTGTTTCATCAGCAGTCTCTGCAGAGGCTTCATGTGGAAACTTCCCCACTGGACCAACTGAGTCGCAGATATGAATATCCCCCAAACCTTTGCCAGCTGCATCAAATCTGTTGACTTGCCCTGCCGAACTTTCCATATTTCCTGCCTCAGTTTCACTAACCTGTCCTGAGAAAGGTACATTTTCCCTTTCCATGTGTCTATCCGCGCACCTAAATGCGTCAAGACCATAGTTGGCTTCAACATGCTCTTCTCGAAGTTGAGAAGGAAGCCGTAATCCATTAGTGTTCGGATTGTCAATTCTATATCCTTCCTCAACTTGACCTCTGAGTCTGCCTTCAGCAAGATACCGTCTAAATATGGGTACAGCTGTACCCCTTGTACTCGGAGAAAGGCTATCAGTGGAATCCTTTGTGAACACCTGAGGTGCTGATGCCAACCCGAAAGGTAGAGCTTTGAACTGGTTGTGGTAGTCTTGGTAATGAAATCTCAGGTATCTCCTATCTTCCTCCCTCATGGGGACATATAAGTATGCATCCTTGAGGTCTGTGGACGCCATGTAATCCCCCGCATACAAGTTCTCTTTGATTGTCTGCAGAGTTTCTATTTTGAATTTGCAGTATTCCACAAAATTGTTGAGATACCTCAGATTCAGCACCGGTCTGTACTTGCCATTGGGTTTGGGAACCACAAAAAATATTGAATACACTCCTGAGAACTCCTGATGTTCTGAAACCCTCTCTGTCGCACCTATCCGTAGTAAGTGAGCAATTTCCTGTTGTACAATTTTTTGTTTGATTTTGTCTTTTGATACTGGGGATGGAAGAAATCTGTCTTTCGGTCTCGTATGGAAACATATCTTGTATCCCTGAGTTACTGCTATTAACACCCAGCAGTCTGATGTTATCTGAGACCATCTGTGTCCGAAAGACAGAAGTCTTCCCCCCACCTCTTGCTGTTGGTTGTCAATACTGGTGTTTTCCTCACTTGGAAGTATTTCCAAGCTTCCCTTGTCCTTGTCTAGAGTATTGGAATTGTCTATTAAATTGTGGTCTCTGTCTATTCCATTGATATCTGCCAGATCTAAACTCAGAGCCTCTTCCAGAGTAACCATATGATTTTCCCCCATGAAAGGAGTAGTTAGAACTCAGAAAACTTCTCCTATCCACTTTTTTCTTTTGCAAAGTAGGCATTACGTGCTTTTTCTCTTTTGTCTCTACTAAGACCTTCTCAAATGCCTGACTTCCAAATAGTAATTCTCCTTGAAAAGAGACGAAGGCCAAATTATTGCGAGACTTTTGATCCGCCTCCCAGCGTCTTAACCACAAAGAGCATCTTGCTATTGTTGACAAATTTGTATTTCTTGCTGCAAACACAGCAGAGTCATGGCTAGCATCTGCCACATGCTTCAGAACTCTCTGGATTCTTTCCACTGCCCTTATCAGTTCTTGCATGCTAAGATCTTGAGAATCTAAAATGTCCTGAGACCATAGAACTCCCACTCTTCTAAACATGGAAGCAGCTACTGAAGCTCTAATTGCTAAAGATGCTGCCTCATGTGCTTTTCTCAGAGATGTTTCTGCCCTTCTCTCATCTACCTCTTTTAGTTGGGTGTCCCCCTCCCTGGGGACAATTGCCCCCGAAACCAATCCTGCAATCGAGGCATCCACTGGGGGCACTTTTTGAAATTCTACCTCTTACTGTAAATTAAAAATGCCTTAGATCGCCCCTGAGAGGACCACTCTCTCATTATCACATCCTTGAAGAAATCTGGCATAGGAGTTTCCATGCCTCTAGTCTCTTCCTAATTACAGAAGCTAGCTTACTTTCTTTATTGCTATTGTCCATTTCCTGATACTTATAGTTGTCCAATCCTAATGTTTGCAGAACTCTCTTCAGAGTACCCCGGAAGGCCTCTGTTTCAAACATCCTATCAGAGTCCATCTTTTCCTCCTCATCATCATCTGTACACACAAAATCCTTTTCCTCCATATGTAAGATTTCCTCCTGGACTTCATTCTCCTCATCATTCTCTTCTCCTTCTTGCTGCATTGCTTTCGTAAGGTTTTTCTGGTCCCCTATCTCATTCCTTGTCATACTGCCTTTCCCTTTGCTAGTTGATGGCTTTTCCTTATTGCCTTTGTCCCTTAAAGTGCTTACACTTTGTCTTTCCTCTTGTTCCACTCTCCTTCTTTTTGCAGCTGGTAATTCATTAAGATTTCCAGCATTTTCAAATTCATTTAGATTAGTTTGCTTTTGTAAATTCATTTGATTAAAAATACTGAATTGATTTTGTAAATCTGAGGTTTTAAATAAATTCATCATATTATGCTTTGCTAGTTGTTGTTGAAAATCACAAGAATTAAAATTCATTGGTAGCAGCTGAGTGTTAAATAGAGCTTGTACTTGTGCGTGCACAGCTTCTTTTATTAGTTGATTTATTTCCCCCCTAAATTCATCTCTGGGGTTCTGCAGTGGCCCACCTCGTGTGCCCAACTGTGACTCACATGCCTTGGTATCTGCTCCATGTCTCCTAACTGACTCACTTTGTACCCAGCCTGTTAGAAAGTGTTTGAACTCTGGGTTTAACCTTATCTGGTCGTAGAGGGACTGAATGAACTCGGCTGGACACAGCTCCGTAATGGAGGACGCCACCACACTTTCTGATGCCACAACACACTCTGTGATAGGGTCAGCGTCAGTGGCCACATGCGGTGAGGCTCTGCCTCCTGCAGCTCCGTCAACAGCCTCCGAAGGTCTGTTGGGAGCACGCAGTACTGCCTTGGAATGGCCGTTTTCAAGATGGTGCCCAGAACTCTCCGCTGTAAGTTTCTGCACCACCACTCCCATTTTCGGGGGCTTTTTACTGCTCCCCGACTTGTCAGCTTTCTTTACCTTTTTCTCCGCTGTGCCTTTCTCCTTAACTGGAGGCTTTTTACTGTCTGGGGCTTGTTGTTTGACCCCCACCATTTTTACCTCTTCCACCTCATTTTCACTGGAGCTTAAGAATATTTTTCTTACGTCTGCCGTGTGTTCTTCTTCCAAGACCTGCTGTGCTTTGGGTCTCTGGGCAGAGCCTCCATTACCATCATCCGTGACCCACTGCATAGTGGTTTTCTGGACAGAATACTGTTTCTCTTTGTCCAAGCCCAGCTGTTCCGCGGTACTCCGGACTAAAACATCAGCAGCCCCTCCATGACTACTTACATTCTTTTCTGTAGACATTTTATTTCCTTTAACCTGCTCCTTTCAGTAAACCTAATCTATCGTACTAGAGAGGGACAAAAATGCACCTAGCTGGTTCTCAGGAGAAAAATAAACTGACCGGAGAGGGACTGGAGCGGTTAAATGTTTTCTGTTGGCACGAGGACGGCTCCTGCATCAGCTGGCGCGAGCATCACAACCCATATGTAGTGGATTGATCCTCCTGTCATCCCGAGAATGTCATGACTCCCATCAGTGTTTTGTCACCTAGAGTTTAGACAGTCAGCCCATTATAGACTCCTTTGTCAACTCTGTGAGAAAGCAATTACCACACTGTCCACATATCCTTCTTCAGGGCAGGAAGTGGGTTTTAAAACCCCAACTTTGGCCCTTGCAAATTTTAATACATTGGGCATATTACACTGCACATGGTACCCCAGACTCCCATTCCTCCATACTATCCTCAGACACTCTGTCTGAGCCACCCTGCTTTGATGTTCTGCTTTAGGACTGGTAACTATCTCCTTTCTGCCCAGTCTCTCTCTAGCCAACCTTTCTTGCCTCACTTTCCAGTAGCCTTGTATGGTTCTTAAGAATGTCTGATTTCTTGTGTGTTTGTTAATTTCAAATAAAATACACTTTTTAACTTTTAACTAGAGTCCTCTCTACAGTTAGCACTGGTATACATAAGTGAAAAGATCTTGCTGTTACCTTCCTCTCGCAGGTCTCCTTTGAGCTATAATCCCCCAATTTCTAAGGAGATGCTGACATTGCAGGTGGACCTCAAAGTCCCCAGCCTTTTAGGGTAACAGGGAGGAAAATTCCACCAATAAAATGTTAGATATCATGGTTAAATGTTCAAGTTTTGAAGTTTTACTCCTTGTTCTGTATATACATATCATTGTTCTCTCAAAATGGCCACATTAATGGGAAGTTGAACTTCTCCATTCCACAGACTCTTGCAACTTCTCAGGGAAATATACTTGAAAATAAGGATTTGATTGAATCACTGAATCAGACTAAAGCAAGCAGTGCGCTCATCCAAGAATCACTTGCTGAGTTTCATAGACTTCAGATCTCTCTTGATCAGGTAACTTGCTTTGCTTAAATGTTTTGTTTGTGAATATATTTGCTGTGTAATGTCTTCTGTTACAGCACCTGTCTCCCTAATTGGATTCTGCAGTATTCTCTTGATTGGTGGGATTATTTTCATTTTAAGTTATGTTCTTTTATTTTTAAATTCTATAGCTTCAGTTTACTTTGTTCTTTCACAACAAAAACATTAGGGCATGGTCAACCAGAATGATATTTTATATGTGTATGATCCATCCAGCATTAGGGATTCCTTGACTGCCTTATGTCCATTTAAGTCTGAGTAATTTCTGTTTTCTTTGTGTCTAAATCTTCACCAGTAGCAAAGCAAGTAATCTAAATGAAATTCCCAAATTACAGGATGACCAGAGTGTCCCAGCTATCTTCAGTCTTTTGAACTTTGAGAAATTTTGGTTTGCCTGTAGGAGAACTAGAGCCAACTGCAAGGGAATTGACGGTCTACTATCACTCTCACTTTGCCCTTCTATCAAAAATGGAATTTGTTTGTATGTTAGGGACCAACTATTATTGAATTACCTCTGCATCTGAGTTTACATTCTTGAAAAATAGCTAGCTGCTATGTTGATCCACTTATAAGAATTATTGATACTATTTTTGCCCAGAACTGGGAGTCAAGCCTGCTTACATTTTAAGACAAATACAAGATGGATGAAAGCATACATAATATTATCATTAAAATGTAATTAAACAACCAAGAGCTTTAAAATCAATTTACAAAATGCATTAAAAAGAACAATTTAACATCTTAATAATGGCCCTTCTGTAGAAGGAAGCTTGAAAGCTTGTTAGAAAAGCCTTTGTCTACCAATGGAAGGACAGTGGGGTTTGCAGGGGGCTCATTCTGATCTCCCGGGGAACGGAGTTCCGGTGTCTAGGTGCAGTCACTGGGAATGTGGCTTTACAGATTATAAGAGTACAGGCACCTGTCTCAGTGAGTTCACAGTCTAAAAATTTAATACAGGGAACAGATTATGGGAATGAATGTAAAGACAAAAATGGGGGATGCTACTATTATTCTAGTTGCATGTACTTAACTTTAGTAACAGTAGTGCGTGGGAGGTTGCAGATTCATGGAATGTAGGAATTAGTGTATAAACCCATGGTTCTAGAATTCTTGCGTTAAAATCTGGTTCTAGTGTTTTCTAAGAGCTACAGTGGATTAAGTGAAATAGCTTGAGGCGATTATTTTACAATGGATACCAGATCCACAAGTGTCTAGGGCTTATTATGTGTCCTGTGGGACTTTCGACTTATCATTAAATAATAAAGCCAGTCTGACAAATTGCATGTGGCTTTTGATAATTTCTGGCAATTTAAAATGATTTTCTGTAAACAGATGATAAGAATACCGCCCCTGCCAGCACGAGTTTCCCATTTCCTTGCCAGATGTAAAACTCCTTCTGGTCTCTTCTGCTTCAGATTAATCCCACTTTTTTCCCTTCCTTTCTGTTTCATTGTATATTTTAAACAACTTTAAGAATATAATACCCAGTATATTCTAATAATAAATAACACAAAATGCAGCATATTTTAGATACGGAACTAAAACTGACACCAGGTTTAGTTCCATGCAGCTTGACTGAGGGAAGCAAATTTTCCTCAATCTTGTCCCCGTGGACAACCACTGAAAATGATATGTGGAAGATTTGGGGACTTAGTTGAAGGCGGTTGGCTGTGATCTGGGGGAAAGAGGAAATTCCACTAAATCAAGTAGAGCCACTTTTTGTTCTCCTTCTTTTCTTCCACACCACAGCCTACCCCACGTAGTTGTATATTCCTGCATGGCATGGGGTTGGACTAGATGGCTTTTATGATTCCTTCCAGGTCTATGATTCTTTGCTTCTGTTCTGTTTAGTCCTTCCATCTCTTGCATGTCATTTTCAGGGAAGTGGAGGGGGTACCATAAGGAGAGGCAGAAAAATCTCCTATCATCAACCCAGTTGCATGTGCCTATATCAAGAGCCAAAACTTCATACACGGATGTGGAATCCTATCTGTCTCTCATATGTGTATATGTATGTGTGTTGATTTGCTTGCAGTGTTTACTGTATATAGCTTATTTTATTTGAAATTATTTTTTGTGCCCAGTAGGTGGCAATAGCATTCTAATACTGAATCCTTTTTTTTGTTTTGTTTTGTTTTCAGGAAAGGGATGCCTATCTTCCTCTGGCTGAAAGCGCCAGCAAGATGTACTTTATTATTTCTGACTTGTCCAAAATTAATAACATGTACCGCTTTAGTTTGGCTTCTTTCCTAAGACTTTTTCAAAGGGCTCTACAAAGTGAACTGGTACGTGCTATGATCCTGAAGCAGATAGTGTGTTATTTATTTTTAGAGTTTTATATATGCATTGCTTTTAAATTGTTATTTGTCTGAAGTGCTAGGAATTAGACTGACTGAAATAGGTTTGGAAAGAAAAGAAAAGAAATAAGGAGAATCCATTTATTAGTGGTAGCACAAAATGTCAGAGTGCTCTAGATGTTTTAAATAAGAACAAAAAATTAATACTGACAGTATTGCCTAGCATACATTGTGCTGTGTCAGTGTATGAGTAAAGAGAAATTCTGTCATAAATGAGGTATAAAGTCCCCTTACAGTGTAAATAAATAAGGAGCTATCAATCTTTTAAAGATTCTTGGCTTAAAAAGTAACATAAATTCTGAAACCCAAGTTCAGTTGAGGGTATTATAGTGTTAATTATGTAAATGCAGGCTCTCCAATTATTAGCTAATTTATAAATAAGGCAAATGCTTTCTGTTTGCATCAGAATAAAGAACAATTTGGATTAATGCCTGCATTAATGTTAGCAAGAGAAAGTTTTTCAGCTTGTTTTTATTTTAACAAGAGTACTTTAAAAAATCTCCTTTCTTATTTGTAGAGGGTTTACAGTAAGGAAAGGGAAGCCAGCTTTCTGGATAAGCAGTTTCAAGCCTCTTTTTTATTTAGTGAGGCCAAAATGTTAACCTGTCTATCAAGACCCCCCCCCCAAAATACTACGCAATTTGTACCTTGAATTGTTTTCAATATATACTAAAATTATTCTAAAATTTCTTTTTACATAATCTGACCTGAGTGTGTAATGTTGTGGTCTCTAGGAAGACATCTGAGATTCATGGAATTTTGCAGACCTCCATGAATGTTATTTTTTTCTGCCATGATGGCTGCCCTGCCATTGTTCCTCCAGGCAGGCATCAAGGTTGTATTGAGACAGAATTTGGATCAATATTTTCATAGGACATAGTTTTGGAAGACTGTAAAAATCCAGCCTTGAGTCTGGAGTAGTGAATTTTCCATCAATAAAAGGGAAATTTTCAGCACCCTCAATAAGGGAAAAATGTTCCCCGGGGGTGTGTGAAGGATGCACCTATTTGTTTTGGCAAATGTGAACTCAACAATGCTTTCCAGAAAAGTTGCTCTTGCTAACCACAGGTATCTGCTTTTCATGATGTTAGTGACCTTCTGCAGAGAATCTACTTAGACAGGTTTCTTGAATAATATAGTCTTGAATTTGGTCACAGATATATGTAAATTGCTTCAAAGCACTTCTCACTGGAATTTTTTTTATATAGAAGCCGCATAAACAGAACTCAGCCTCTTGTGCCCATGTCACCCACTTACCAGTATGTAGAAGTTTTCTTGAGTCTAGTTCAGGTATCAAAGCGCTTTGGAATGTAGGATGGCAGGGAGGCATTTTAGAGGAAGCTTTACATTTAGAAAATCAAGATCACATTTTACTGAAATCCTGTTTCTGAAAACATTTGTTCTTGACTGTGAAATTCAGTTTTGAAAGGTAGGATTGCATATGATGAACTGTCCCCCCTGTTTTAGAAGACAAGAGTATTGCATAACAAAGGGCATAGTTCACTTGCATTTATCCCCTCAGGGGTTCACTAAATTGATATAGCTTAAAGCAGTGAATCAATAATATGCACAGACCATAGCTCACTTGTGGAGCATATGCTTACCATTCAAAGGATTCCCAGTTCAGCACCCAACATCTCCAAGTAAGAATAGAAAAACATCTGTCTGAAATCATAGAGCTATTATCATTGGGCTAGATTGGGCTGGAAACACCAATGATCTAATTCAGTTTAAGGCAGCTTCCTGGATTCTTATTTAAAAATCACACTAAAGCTATTTCAGTTGATATTACTACCAAGCCTTCAGAGCATCCTTACTGATTGTGGATAAAGCTTTCCCCTGTTCCATTAACTTGGTTTCCTGTTATGAGAAACTCAGTACTTCCACTGGAGCGGGGGTGGGGGAGAGAGATAGATAAATAGATAGATAGGTAAGACATGTTATATAAAGTTCTAAGCTAGTGTGATGTAGTGGTTTGGACTAGGACCAGGAATAGGACACTAGGACAGTGGGAGACCAGGGTTCAAATCTGTACTCAGCTATGGAAATCCATGGGGTGACTTTGGGTAAGTCATATTCTCTCAGCCTCAGAGAAGAAGAAACCCCTATGAGAGGTTCATCATTAAATCAGAAATGACTTGAAGGCACACAACAGCAACAATAATATTTCAATCCAATAGATTTAAGTCTGTCCGTTCAGTGTTTCCTTTCTGTTCATACTGCTGGTGTGTTCTGATGTCTGCGCTGGACTAATGAAATGCCATTGAGTATTTGCATTCTTTGGTATACCTACACATTCACACAAAACTCCTCAGTCTGTCTTAAAATGATGCCTAGGTCATTTCAGGTATTTTGATCCACAAAGTAATATTTAATACTGAGTATTTTGAAATCTAAATCGTTCTTTTCAGGACTTGGGAAATACTGAGGAAAGAATAAAATCTCTTATCAGCTCGTTAAAACACATGGTATATGAATATGTCTGTCGCTGTTTGTTTAAGGTGAGATTTTCCTTTGCTCTGATTTACGGTATGGAATGTGAAATTATATTCTCATAGCAGTTGTAGTTTGGCTCGCTTGAATATATGGATCAGTAGATATGCAGTAATGCCATATTTTGCTTATTCGTTGGTGAGAGGTATTTTCTTTTTACTCATGAGGACTGTACACAATAGCTTTTTGTCTTGTTTGGCAGAACTAATGATTTTGCAGCTTTGTGTACAGCCTTTTTGCTTGCCTTGGGACCACTGCCTTACTGCAACACTGAGGCAACATTAGCTTCACAAGCACCATTCCTTGAAATAAGAAAAGCAACACTGTCCAGAACAAGCAACATTCTTTCAGGCTCTCTAATTGTTTTCTTGATAATAATTCTTTACTAAGCACTGAATCCTTAGCTCATAAAATCATCATGGCTATGTTTGTTCTGGTTTTCTGAAAGAGGAACTCGTATGCTGAACAGATTAGACTTTTCTACCCCTTCAAAGCTTTTACAAAGTATTTGTTTTCCTTTTCTTATGCTAACCAGGATGGCATCTACGGTTCTCATATGATATGGACAGCACGTATGAGAAGAAGAGTAGATGCAGTGATGACTAGGTGAAAGGAAGCTGGACAACTTAATCACAGGCAGGAGCTGAGCTCAGCTCGTTCCGTGTCTGCTCACTAGTGTTGCGTACTGATCACAGCCCAATTCTGGTTATGGTAATTGCAGGGGCTGCCTAATTTGGCTTGGGTCTAAATCCAAAATTTGTTTCATAAATCTCTATTTTCATGTCTTCCATTGAGTATCACTGGAAATCAACAAACAGCTCTAACATTTTGTTCTCACTTACCGGATCTGCATGGAGTTTGCAGTCATAGTATGCCCTAGGAAAAGGTTATGCTTACCAAGTAATTTCTGTTGTATATCTTTAAATTTTTACCATCTTTTTGAAAAAGGGACTGGTTATAGCTTTTCATTTGTTGGTAGAAGTCAATCAAACTTGTCAATTGTCAGACAAATAGGTGCAGGGTTTTTTGTGTAAGTTTTTACAGTTTTTATTACTTTGATGATTTCCCAAAATGGATGCATTTATACTCTTTGTTGGCAGTTGTTATGACAGTAATATATTTCAGAATGACATGTGCAGAGATCTGAACAGAAGAGGAGTACTTATATCTTGGTGAGGAGGAGAGAAGTGATTTATTTGATTTGATTACTCTTGTTCTCCTTCATGGGCTTACTCTGTAGTTTGTATGAGTGAAGGACATATGTCCTATATGTATCCCTAGGCAAGAAACCTGCAGAATTTAAATTCAATTCATTTATTTGAAAGTTGCAGACTCATTAAAACAAAGGAAGCAAAACATTTAAAAAGTAAATCATTAAGGTATAAAACGTGATGCAGAGTGAAGAAAAAATGAAAAATGCAATTGGGAAGAAAGAACCATCCTGTAAGACTTTAAAAAGAGAACAGAAATTTATTTACTCTGTTATTAACTTATTTGTTATCCCAAAAATATTTCAGGTGCCACTCCAGTGTTTTTTTGGGGGGGGATATTTCTTCCAAATAGGACAAACTGTTACGTTTTTCTCTAAAGAGTCTTTAGAGAGTATAGACCAAAAAGAAAAAGAAAAGATATGATCCTAGGTTTCAACTATGAGCCTTTCTGCACTACACTGTTAGTGCTATTATTCCACTTTCAACATCCTGTGGAATTCTGGGGTTTGGAGCTTACTGATGCAGAAGAGATCTCTGGCTGAGAATTCTAAATTCCCTTCCCCAAACTGCAAACATAAGATGTTGAAAGTAGAATAATAGCACTATAACACTGTAGTCTGGAAAGGCCCTAAATCTCAAGAGGAACGCAAGTGATCTTCATAAGAAGTATCTTTATAGCACCTTCTAATATTGGAGAAGGAAGACCAGTTAAATCTGGCCCTAGAAAACACCTGGTGGTACTTGAGGATTTTCAGTTATTCTTGATATCTAGCATAGAAAATTGAACTGAGGTTTATTGTGGGAATGTTCCATGGGCATTTAATATACAGTATTGGAAATCAATATCCTTGATCTGTTGTTTTAAAATAGATTTTACAGCATAGTCTTATGTGTGAAGGACATTCGTAAAGAGAACTAGTAAATGCAGTTTAATAGTAAACATGAATTTAAAACATAGCTAATAAAAACTTTTATAAAGAGAGAGAGTGAGACAGAATAACCTGAAGACTTGTCAAGGTAAACAATTTTTATACAATACTGAAAGACAAAGGACCATAGGTTGCATTCTGTAGATGCAAGACCTTCCCCCAGCCATGAACTAGCAGTTGACACACACCTTTGCTTTCCAAAAAAGTGAATGCAAGAATTTTTAAGCTGTTCTCTGCCACTAAGTGAATTATTTGTGAGTACATATTGGAGCACAGTGTAGTAACTGGGCAAAAGTTGGCCTTGTATATTGTAAGACAACAGGAATAACTGCACCCCCTTAATATGGAAAAGCACTACCTTAATGTTATTCTGCGCCACTGCACTGTAGACCATCTGTGGGTAGCCTGGAAGAATTTGGGGTGGGGGAGTCATAGTATCTAAATAGCAGAATGTCTTGACTTGTTCTATGCTGTCGTATATATGCTCTTTATGTCCAGACAAAACACATCTTTGTTTTTCCAAAATTAATTGTCAGTGTATTGTCTTTACAATGAGTCATCAAAAACCCATAAAAATGTTTTAGCCGTATTTCAAGTCTGTTTTAGGCAACAGCACAAAGGTGACATCATGTACATACAACAACAGGACTTCGGTCCCTAGCAATTGAAGTACATAGCAGACAGGTGCTAAACAGCTGAATTAAATCAAGCTGATTCAGATGTATTCAGGAGGTGGTCTGACTGAAGCAGAATATATCTGATGTAGATCAACTGGATTCAATTTGGGATTCATCCAAAATGCACCCTGTCCACCCATCCATAATAGACATATCCTCAATTTTTTGTATGCGTTACAGTTCAGTGCAATACAAGGTAGCCACTGGAACTTACTGAGGTCTATTGCCTTTGTTTTCTTTTCTTTTCTAAATGACAACCCGTAGGCTCATCCAAGAGGCTATGTTCTTAAATTTATTTTTCTGCCTATGTGCATCAATTGACCTTAAGAGCTTACTTGCAGATAAGCTTTTTGTTTTTACAAAGCTGTTGCTTAGAAAGCTATTAACAGCTTTCCAATTTCAGTTGTTTTGAGCTGTAATGGTTGAATGTTCATGTAGAAATTTGCTTCAATGATCCTTCAGTCTGACACTGTCAGTTTGCCAGGAGGTAAAGCTGGGCTTTTGCTTTTTGTAGCCATTAAGCGATTCTGAATGTGCAGTGATTAATGCCTACCACTGGCGGGGCACATTTGGCTAAAAATGCAGTGCAGTGTTATATTAATAAAATGTAATGAATCTGTACAACACTGGGCTTTAAAACCATATACACATGACCAGGTAATTCATATGTACTGGTCCAAACAATCATGGCTTATGTAAAGTCAAAGGCTTTCGCGGCTGGAATCCATGGGTTATTGTGGGTTTTTCAGGCTATGAGGCCATGTTCTAATAATATTTGCTCCTGACGTTTCACCTGCATCTGTGTCTGACATCTTCAGAGGATCTGGAGACGTGGAGGTGCATTAGTGATGCAGCTGGCCTGTGAGATGTGACTAATGCATCACAAATGCAAATCCCTCCCACCCGGGGATCACACAAGTATATATACTCCATTCCATGTCCATGTCTCCAGATCCTCTGAAGATGCAGGTGAAACGTCAGGAGCAAATACTACTAGAACACAGCCTCATAGCCCGAAAAACCCATAACAACCCAGTCATGGCTTAGCGTGTCTGGAGAGAACACTAGATCCATCAGACCTTTTATCTCCTTCAACACCTCAGTATTTCAGTCCTTATCTACTTAAACCAAAGCTCCATATTGTTTACGTTCCTTTGAATTTTAGTCAATCAATTACATAGTTGAGTCAATTGAGAAAAAGAATTAACTGAAGAAGGCAACACTTATTAATTGGTCAAATACATTGCATTTTTTTTAAAAAAATCAAGATACTTAGACAACATGAGGATGATATACCATCTTATAAGAGACATTCTGTGTCCTGTGTGAGAGAGAGGAGGTTATGCCTCTTCTCAGAGGCTTGCTGGCTGTAACATGAAAACAAATATGTGTTTTTCAAACTTTTGCCCCTCATAAGTTTATACAGTCTTAGCCAACCTATTATTTATATTACCGAACAAAAACCATATATTTAATCAAATATCTTTAACTGGAAAACAGCTCTGTTGATATAATTGTTTTTAGAAGGAGACTTGTACTATGTTTACACAGTACACAGTAGTCTATATATCATCTTTTGTACAGCTCATTCATCCCTTTAATAAGTCTGCTGCAGTTTGAAATGTTCAGCATTGTGGCTCTATTTTATATGAAGTAGTTTTGTTTAAATGAATTCTGGGCTGCTTCAGGTCCTGAGGTGAGCCTGGTACTGATACTTATACCACTTTGCTATGTTGCGTGACAGTATAGGCTTCCTTAGAACGTAGGGAACTAGGATACTGAAAAGACAGTAGTTTTTTTGAGGGGGGCATAAAAAAGGATGACTTTTAAAGGAGTACATTTGGCTCCTTCAGTATTTTCAGGAGGACTAAGTGATTAGCCAGTGTGAAAAAAATTGAGTCTTTACTAGAATTTTTAAAAGTGGAAATAGTATTCAGTTTGGCCTCTGAGTACATGCAAAATGCATGGTAAAACTATCCAGAGATCCAATGAGCAGATTTCCCCTGCTGAAGAAATCTTTTATAAGCAATACAAGATAAATCACCCCGTTTAATAAAACCATATGAGTAGCTATTCTGAAGAGCTAGTGTATTGTCCAAGAGACTGAGCTAGTAATAAGGATGTACCTTATACAAATGCATGTATTTATTTGTTAGATTTTTATTATTCTGCACTTTCAGCAACGCCAAAATAAAAGTCCAGTAGACCAAAAAGAATTAGCTCATAAAGCATAAAACAGCAAAGTAAAACAAAGGAGGCATCAACAAAAGACAGTATATAAAATAACTGTAATGGCTCAGAACAAGGACAGGGAAATAAAGGCCAGGGACAGAGCATATCTACATGGGTAGTGACAATTATATTTCTTACCAGTTTGGATATTTGCCTTCAAGAATACGTCTAATTTCTATGAATATCTGGTCAGGGATAAACCCTTATGCAACAGCTCAGTTCTGTGACCCATAGTTAAACAGTTTTTAGATACACTCTTCTCTATCTGTCTTCAGTGGTCAGGAGGATCCTCATGACTTGTTACACTTTGATAATGTTTATGAAGATGTTTTAAAATGTGCTGTAATGTTACTTGGAAGCTGCCTTGGAAGAATTTGTATTTTGAAAGGTGAAATACAAAAGCCTTGAGTGCCTTTTTGGTAGAAAGGGGTAGTAAGGTTCTAACAATAAATTAATGATTAAAGAGAGAGGAAAAAATAAATGGCATACTGATGATGCTTCACTCCAAATCTTTGGCTTATCCTGCTTAGCATGTTCATTTGTATGTTAAACAACATGGAAAATAAGATGGAACCCTGCAGAATCCTGTATCATAAATGTTACTAGGTTGAAGTGGAGCTCTCCTCTCACTCCAAAAGCACATTCTAAAACAGGCTCTCCAGAGAGGAATGGATACAATTCCCAAATCCACAAAGATGTCCAAAAATATACTATGGTAATTGATAGCCAGTGTGGGGTAGTTGTTTGAGCATTGGACTATTACCCTGGAGACTGGGATTTGATTCACCATTTATCCATGGAAACCCACTGGGTGACCTTGGGTGCATCACATACTTTCAGCCCCAGAAAACCCCATGATAGGTTCATCTTAGGGTCACCATAGGTTGGAAACAACTTGAAGGCACATAACAACAACAACAGACGATACGGAAAGCACCTTCTGGTTTTTCTTCAGCTGTAGATCACGGTGATTGTTCCAAACTGGGACTGGAGTCATTCCAGGCCCTTCCAAAATTCCAGACTGGCACAACCAGGGGTGCAAAAGATTTTAATGATGGCAAGCAGAGGCAGCTTGTGTTTACACCAGGGAACACTCACTGTCTTTCAGGTAATAGGGAGACAGCATTTCCTCGCAGCAAATCATGGGCCAGGTCCCCCAAATACAGCCCACCCAAATGTACCCCAGGGTAAGCACACTTTTCTTAAAACAGCATGCCTAATCTTTCTCCTCAGGTGAAGGACAAGTTCCAGGTTTATATATGTGTGCCCTTGTCTTCCCATGTTCCACAAGAGTACCGCTTCTCTTGCAAGTGAGGCTTTGCAGCCTAATCTATGAGGAACATGGAGGACCAGGTTTCTGCTAGGAATCAATACATTTGGCTGCACCTTTCACTTTACAGAAAGATTTGTGTTGAAGAGTCTATGTGCCCTTAGGAGGCTCAAGTTCTCCTAATGGGAGTTTTGACCCTTTCAGTGCCGAGCTGAGCTATAGTAGTGGCTCTTAGTGCCGTTCTGTGCCTATTGCTGCCCTTTGGCACCATCTCTACACTGTTGAGTTCTAAGGACTGTCTCACACAACAGTGACCAAGATGGGTCCAGTTTGAAACCCAGACCCAAAGATAGATTAAAATCCAAACAATGGGTTTTCAGGTGTCCAGATGATGAGTTTCACATAGTATCTTGAATTGCCCTACAAGCACCTACTCAAGCACCTTGCCCAGAAAGGAGATTAATCTTACTTGGGACGTACTAGGCAAGTCACTTGTCAGCTCCATATCTGCAGTAAGTGGATAGTAATATTTGCTTATCTTGCAGGACAAAAAAAATCACAACAGCATAATGTATGTGAAGTACTTTCAGTACTCAAAATAAGTATATAAATGCTATTAGTATACCCACTTATTTAATCCTTGTTAGAGATGTTCAGCTAATCCTGAAACATTTTTCTTCAAGGTATTTTATTTGTATTCTAGCAGTTTTACATTTGTAGGTTCTACACCACAAGAGAAGATCTTTAAACTGCTCTTGCACTGAAAACAAACTTTTTTCTTAAGCGAGTAAAATTTTTTAAGTGTAATGCTTGTTGGTCTCCCTGCCACCATACACACCCTTTATTAGTAAATCTGCCATGCAGTGCCCTAGGCCTATTAGAGTGAATTGAACTGAATAATAAGTGCACTAGAAAAACTGGAGATCTACCACTATCTTAAAAATGTTGGTACCTTTCAGAGGTTGGAAAGTTACTTTTAAAAGTAATTTGTTATTTTTAGTCATTGCACTGTTTGCAAAGTTACTCATTGCTATTAATCTTTACAGCATTGCAAAATAACTTATTGACTTGCTTACTGAACTGCTTGTTATTTTTCCATTATTTTTCATTACTTTTGTGTGTGCATGTGTGTGTGTTGGGGGTTGATAAAACAATGGCATAAAATTTAAAAACTCCTTTCAACATGCACTCAAAAAGTAACTTTTTCAAAGTAACTCTTACTCATTCCATTGCTTTTGAAATGTGTCTTCGTTGTGTTAATCTCGAATAACTTGTTATGCGTGAATATATACCTGTAACTTGTTATTCCTAGTTCTGATTTCTTCCATATTATGCCACTTTAACATCAACATATTATGAGATTTGAATTTCCACAGTAGTTGAGTGAATTAGTGCATTCTAGCATGTCGTGGTTATATACATTTAAGGAGGGATGAGAGTGCAGGGAGAGATATTTCATTTTCACTCTCTGTCCCAAACTTTCCCCCAAAGAATGGAAGATAAATAGAATTTTAAAGATATATGATTTTGAGGTATCAAAATGATTGATTACCATTTGCTTTTGTTATGGTAGTGCTTTATATTGTCAACATTGCTGGACCTCGCCTTTTGTTTCAGCTAGGCATTGTAGATGATTTTAAAATGCTGTTGGCTATCTCTGAAAGTGAATTCATTGAAACACTATAAATTAGTTGTTAGGGATTTATGTAGTTGCTCAGTGCAGAAATGAGGTAGTTCAATTACCCTTTCACTTCAGCTGATATATGGCTGGAATGTAACAGTGTCTGCTGCACTGACATTGTAGCCATTTTGTATTAAAAGGTTTTCATGCAAAAGTTATGAACCTTTGTGTATTACAGAATTAGTTGGATCTATTTTGAATCGTTTATATCGCTTTAGAAATCATTGGATGCTACACTTAAAAAAATATGAGAATGTTAAATACTTTTACTCTTTTGGGGAGTTCTATGGTAAACGTTAGCGTATAAGGTCAAAATAATGGATACACTGAAAATGCAGAGATATGGAACTGGAAAATCTTGAATTAAGAAAGTATCAAGCTGAGATAGAATCGATGTGTTATTAACTACCACCAAGTCAACTTTGATTTACAGCAACCCTGAGAGACCTCCAAGTCACCCTGTCCCCTGCTCAGGTCTTGCAAACTTTCCTATTTTATGATTGTGAATATCAACAAACAAAAGAAGGAGTACAAAGTATAAAATCCTCAAGAACCTAAATGTTGCTTTTCTTCCTAGCTCTTTTGTAGAATTTCAAATTCATTGTTGTGGCTTCTGTGATTAAGTCTATCTATAATGTGGTCTTCCTCTTTTCCTGCTGCCTTCTATCTTGCCCAGCTTTATTGTCTTTTCCAGTGCGTCATGTTTCCTCACGATATCCGCAAAGTACAACAGTCTGAGTTTAGTCATCTTGGCTTCTAGGGAGAATGACGTCTTCATTTGCTCTACAACCTGTCCCCCCCCCCCACAGTCCCTAGACTCTTCTCCAGCTCCACTTTTCATCCTATCAGCTTTCTTCACTGTTCAGCTTTCATAAACATACATAGAATTTAGAAACACAATGGCATGGACAGTCCTAACTTTAGTATTCAATGATATATCTTTACACTTCGGGATCTTGTCTACTTCCTTCATAGCTGCCTTTCCAAATCCTAGTCTTCTGATTTCTTGACTGCAGTCTTCATTCTGATTAATGAGTGAGCCAAGATATGGAAAATGTTTTAATTATTTCTGTGTCTTCATTGTCTACTCTAAAGTTATGTAAATCACCTGTGGTCATTATTTTTGTTTTCTTACCGTTCAGCTGTGAATCTACCTTTTTTCTTTGACTTTCTTCATTAATCTTTCCAAGTCTTTGCTATTTTCTGCTTATTGTATGGCGTCAGCTTAAATTGTTGATGTTTCTTTGTCTCATATTTATGCTTCCTTCTTCAAGTCTAATCCTACTTTATGTATGATATCTTCAGCATACAAGTTAAACAGAGAGAGTGATAAAATGCAGCCTTGCCTGACCCCCTTGCCAGTTGGAAAACATTTCATCTCCCATATTCTGTTCTGATGGTAGCCTCCTGTCCTGCGTACAAGTTACACATCAGGACAATCAAATGTTGTGGCACACCTGTTTCTTTAGAGTGTGATCCATATTCATGATTTACACAATCATAGACTTGCGTATAATCTATACAGCACAGACTGATTTTCTTCTGAAATTCACTGGTGTGCTCCACTGTCCAATGCATGTTAGCAATATCATTGCCCAGTGCCTCTTCCTTTCCTGAACCCGGATTGAATAACTGGCATTTATCACTCCAAATGTGGTAGAAATCTTTGTTGTAGAATTTTGAGCTTCACTTCGCTTGAATGAGAAATTAATGCAATGGTCCTGTGGTTACTGCAATCCCTGGTGTTCCCTTTCTTGGGAATTCAAATGTATATTGAACATTTTCAATCTGTGGGCCATCGTTTTGTTTTCTATATTTGCTGACAGAGTTTATTTAAAACTAGAATAGATTTCTGTTTCTGTAGATTATAGCAGCTTTATATATATGGCATCTGTTCCTGGTGATCACCTCCCCCCACCCCGCCACTACCAATGCTGCTCAGTAGTTGTTTGGCACATTTAGTCTCACTCAGCAAAAAGCCCTCCTCATGTGGGAGACCCTACCAGCAGCACTGCTACCTCTTGCCTCACAGGAACAGACAATCCCACCACTACAATGAAACTACAGTGAAATCGTAGTTTCATTGGTGAGTAAGAGAGAATAGGTATAGGATATTTCTTGACAGTGTCTACAGCAGGTGTTGGCAACAACTGGGTGGGTAGGGGCACCATTGGTCCCCAAAATCATGCTCCAACCATGTGAAAAAGTTTTAAAAATTGCCCCTAAATCCCCCACACCTCCTTTCACGTGCATGTGGGGGCAGCTGTACCCTCCCCCTGTGGTTTTAGACCTAAGATAGGCTTTTTTTTTTTTACTTGCAACAGAAAGTGACTTAGAAGTCATCTTTTAAAATGCAGAGGCTAAGGGCCAGAAAAAAGGCCTTGAGGAGCTGCATGCAGTCCATGGGCTATACTTTCCCCACCCCTCTTCTATGAATATATCTGCAGTTCCTCAGAAATAATATGCAGTCTTATCTTATCTGCATTGCATGTGCTTTGTAAGCAAATATGGAAAGCTATTTTATAAGGTAAAAATTCCTAAGGAGTGTTGAGCACAGGATAACATCTTAAATTTGTTTATCTTTTCTATCATTATAGGCTGATCAACTGATGTTTGCATTACATTTTGTGAAAGGGATGCATCCTGAACTTTTTCGAGATAATGTAAGTGCAAACAGTAATGATTTTTTTTTTATTTGACACTAATATAAAAGTATTTCTAGATGCATTGCATTTCCTTCTTGATGTTATGAGCTGTTCATTCTAAAAGATGTTGGTGGGATACCTTACATATGTCCCCATGTATTAATATATCCAGGGGAATTAATCTGTTTGCAGGAAACGTTATTCAAGGAGACTTAAACTGAAATCCTTTAACTATGATTAAGAAATTAGGAATGGATGACAAAATTGCACAATCTCTCTTAGCATCCCTTCTGTTCAAATGAGATGCTAGTTAAGCAAGAATTTTGGTTAGCCTATATAATATTGATGTTGGTGCCATTGTAATGCTTAGCTAGTTAAGACCATTGGGAAAAGAGAAAAAGTGGGTGGAATTCGTACTTGTAAGGCATTTTTCAGAAATATTGTTGAACAGATGAGGTGCCAGAGGACTGGAGAAGGGCAGACATTGTCCCTCTCTTCAAACAAAAAGGCAAAAGAGAAGATCCAGTCAGGCTGACCTCAGTGTAAAAAATGTGAGAATGGATTAAACAGAAGTCTGTCTGCAGGTATCTTAATGCAGTGATCAGTAGAAGCCAGACTGGGTTTGTCAAGAACAAATCCTGCCAAACTAATGTTATATCTTCTTCCAATCGGGTCACTAGTTTAGTAGGTGCTGGGAATGCTGTGGATGTCATTTATCTGTATTTCAACAAAGCATTTGATAAAGTCCTCCATGATATTTTAATTAGCAAACTGAGTAAATATTAAGTAGGTAGAAATGGCATCAGATGGATCCATAATTGGTAGGAAAACTGTGCTGAAAGAATTGTCATTAGTGGTTCAAATTGGAACGAGGTCTCAAGTGGAGTGCTTCCAAGTTCTATCCTAGGGCTATTCAGTATTTTTATCCTTGACTTAGATGAGGGGCTGGAGGGAATCCTTATTTAGTTTGTAGATGACACACAAGCTAGAAGGGGCAGCTGGAAGATAGGAAAAGAATTCCAAAGTACATAGATAAACTAGAAGACTGGGCAGAAATCAATAAAATGAAATTCAGTGGAAACAAATGGAAAATTGCACATTTAGGCCACAAAAACAAGGTACTGCTGAGAGAGTAGAGGGGCTCAGCACTTCTTTTAAGTTCTCCCTGCACAGACAAAGCTCTCACCTTCCACTACTCTTCTTAGAGAAGGGAATGGTTCCCCTTTTGATAAGAGTTAATTCTGTACCTTGACTGCTATCATAAAAGGAACCATCTTCTTCTTTGAGTAGAGTGGTGAAAGGTCTTTTTGAATGGTGGGCAGAAAAATGGTGGTGGCGGTGGCTAGGGACAGCTGGTCCTCTGAGGCAGTGCTAGAGCTTTCCTCTCTCTATAGAATGATCTACAACTTATCATATCATATCAAAATCCATAATTGTGGCCCCAAAACCTGCCATTGACTTATACATGAGGTTGACTTATACGTGAGAATATATGGTAAGTTAATTTATCTTTTCAGAATTTCCATTTGTATACATTATGCTTTTCTTTTGCTTTTCCCATTATTTCAACAGGAATGGGACACATTTACTGGTGTGATTGTTGAAGACATGTTAAGAAAATCTGTGAGTGATCTTTTATATTAGATATAAATAATGCATTTTTATTATATTTTGTGCTGTTCTGGGCTCCCTTAGAAGAAAAGGTGGTATGTATTTGAAAATGTTTTGTTGTTACTACTGTTTATCACTGTTACTACTATTACTATAACTTGACAAATATGAGATTGGTAGTGATATGCTGAAGAAGAGCATGGTTCTCATCTGGCTGGTTGGATGGATGGATGAATAGATAAATAGACAGATCAATAAGCTGTAGGCAGAGTATGGCACTCCAGATGATACTGGAGTTCAGCTCCATCATTCTTCACCATTGGATATGTTGTCTAGGGCTGAAGGGAGTTGCAGTCCAGCAGCCTCTGGAGGGCTGCATTTTGTCTACCATTGTTATAGAAATATCCACATCCTTGAGAGAATGAAATAATGTCAGTATTATGTGGGGTAGCTATAGGATTGCACATCCATGGCCAAGACTCTTTGGACCCTTAAAATGTTATGCGTGCCTTTCTAACCCACAGTTGCTTTCTTAAATCATAGAAAGTGTGATTCTGCCAAACAAAAGATTTTTAAGTCCTTTTTATTTCAAATGAGTAAATTAAAGTTGTGCTGTACTCTCTCTTTGAAAGCAGTGGGATTTAAAATGCTTCAGTGTGTCTAGATTATGCCATTAATAAATAATTTCTGTCCTAGATTTGTGGATGTACGTGTAACATTCACAATCCACTTTGTTTTAATTTTATTAAGGATTCCCAGAAAAGCGTTAGAGACCAGATACCCTCTTGGATCGAACAGGAAAGAACATGGGCAGTAGCTACTCTGAAGGTATTATTACACTTGAATGTTCCTATGCAGAACACTAAAGTTCTCTAAGGAGGAAAAAATGTAACATGTTAATAACAGAATTTGAAGTGAAATGCTATTAATTTGAATTTCATTTGTTCTGAAGTCCATTTTTACTTCACTTCTTTTGTATTTAAACTGCACCCACATAATCTTTTGGGATGTTTTAAGTGCTTTCTTCATTTTCAAGCTAGTGATGCAGAAATTGGTTTTAGATTGTTTAGGCTCAGGTGCACATTTCTGTGTAACAAATAATTAGGCTCTAACTTTCATAATGCCTGTATTCGTTGTTTTTCCTTCCTTTTTCTTATTCTACAAAAAAGTGCAAGTTATTTCAATTAAAATTTAAGTAAATGACATTGCAACAAATAATGTTTAAACAATTTTTGATGCCAAATATATACATTGTTAATTCTTCCTGTGGCATTTTAATTTTGTTGTGTTAAAACATGTATTATTGATGTATATGAAGCTTAGCACAATTTTGTTTGATCATACTTGATTACTTGTAAAATGAGTGTCAGATAAATTTAAGAGTATTCATTATGTATGGTACCAGTGATCCAGCTGCAGCAAGAGCATAAATGTTTATTCTGTCAATAGAAAAAAATATCTGGTACCCACCCAATATTTTGAAAACATGAGCGAGACAAAAAGATAGTAGTAGACAAGACTGAATTAATGACAGAGCATGGACAACTAACTTTTGTCTATAACTGCCAGAATCCTCAGGTACGCTGAATGGCTAGGGTATGCTGAATATTGTATTCTTGGGATGGCAGGAGGATGAGTTCACATACTGTTGAGTTCTTTCCCCTCATGCTAGCTGATGCAGGAGCCCCCAGAGTTCTTTTCAGTTTTTTTCATTGGACTCTTTCCCTATCTCACCAGTTTTTAATTCTGCTAGTCAGATACACACTTTCTCTATCCCCAGTTCATTAGAAATGAATGGTTATTAATTAGGAGACTGGAATAATTAAAATATTAGTGCTGAACAGGACAGGAATGCAGCAGAGAAGAAAAAGAAAACTGCCACAAAGAAAGATGAGGAAATGCCTTTCCAGATAGTAAAGAAGCTGGTGGGGGGGGGGCAAGATATCATTCCATCCAGAAGGCCACTGCCCAGCATGTCTTGGATGATGAAAGAAAGGCAGGGTTAAGAAGGATATTTCTGATCTCTGATGCAGATGATAAATAAGTTGCGGAAGGTCAAAAATAGCAAGCGAGAAGGGAGATTGAAAGGTAAAGGAGACAGATAAGACCAAATCGGAGAAGAGGAAAAGGAAAGGAGAGGAATGGGAAGGTGCTTGCTCTAAAAAGCTAGAGAGGGAAGCTGTGGTGGTGATGAAAAATCCAGAGAGGTCTTCAGGGTGCCATCTTGAAACACTGTACTTGAAAGCTACATTGATGTCTTTAGGACACTATTTTGAGGCACTCAGTATAAATGCAGGAAGTGGAGCTATGCTGCTGCTAGGCAATGGCACTGTGTCAATAATGAGCAGGCAGAACGATCAGGCAATGGCAGCTTAGCACAGCAGAGAGGTCGCACTGCTGAAGGATCCTCATGTGTCACTGCTAAGACTAGCAAAGATGACACCAGAATTCAAAGCCTGCAGAAAATGTTTATGGAAGTTCTTGTATGGAAGCATGCTCCAGTCAAGGAAGCAAGTCAGGAGGCCAGACAGAGTAGTGAGGTTATGACTTCAGTGACAGTAAAGGAGAGAGTAGAGGGAAGAGAAACAGATATAAATACTTTAATTAAAGAGGCAGTTTATACTCAATTGCAGGCTATAATGAATTCACAATTTAACCTGGTAATGAATTTAAGTACAATTGATTGGCAGTCTCAAATGGCTTTTTTAAAATATGATGAAGTCATTGAAATCTAGTAATTTACAAAATCAACAACAAAAGTATTTAGCAGAGTCATATCTGATGAATTTAAAACACTCACAACAAAGAGGTTTACAGAGGAATTTGGAGAACACTTCAGATAAGGATTTGCAGAATAAGGTTATGGAGGTGGATGAGACCAGTGACTGACATTCTTCAGAGGAAGAAGATGATAAGGAGACATCTTCAGATAGGTTATTTAAAGAGAAATTTTTCCATAGTCTATTAAAGAGAGTTGTGCAGACATTGGCATTGGACAGTATGCCAATGCCAGAGTTATTCATGGGCCTCATTCAGGCAGAATGGACAATGCAGTGGAATAGCAAAAGAGTATAACCAGAAGTTGTGGTCTTTCTGAAATAAAGAAGTGGAGTTCTTAAAGGTCCCCTTGTTGAATACTCCAATACCGGGTCTCATTTCAGGAGTGATTGTCTCCAGGGAAGGAGACATGTAGATGAAAGGAGGGCTAAGGCAGCTTTGAAGAAGGTGCATGAAGCAGCAGCATTGATTATAAGAGCATCAGTGGTGACATCAATGTTTGCGAGAGCTGCAGTGCTTTGGGCACAAGATATTTTGGACATATAGGACTTTAGTGCGCCATGTTTGCCAAAGGCAGTGGGTAGGATACAAAATTCCTAAAATATGTGCTGAATACAGATCACAATGCCACCGTGTTCAGAGGTAGAAATATTAATGCAATAGCCATAGCAAGGAGATTGCTATGGTTGTGGCATTGGGAGGCTGACCCCAGTTCGGTAGGCAGAATCAGCACACCCAACAGGGACAAGGAAGAGGGGGATCCTCTGTCTCTAAGTGGGGTAAATCTCAGTATTGACAAGTAAGAAGCACTGGTGGGGCAAAGACTCTTACTGTTTGGGAATCAATGGGCACAAATTACATCAGATCAATGGCTACTCAGTGTGGTATCTCAGGATCATAGAATTTGTTTCCAATGAAAGTGAAGGAGCAAGTTGAAAGACAGGGTTGAACAACAGATTGTTTGGAGGAAATTTACCATTTAATGTTCTTTGAAGCTATAGAGGAGATGCCTCAGGAAGAGAAATTCTCTGGAGTCTACTCCATCTGTTTTACAGTGCCCAGGAAAAATGGGAAATACAGACTGATTCTGAATCTGAGATACCTCAATGGATTTGCATTCCGTGATTGCTTAAATTTAAAGATCAGGAAGTCACTTATATGGCAGATCCACTGTACTTCCCTTACATGACACAGATTTTAAGTAGAACAACTAAAGACCTGAAAATCAACATATGAGCTGGCATCCTGTTACCCAGTTACAAGGTCATAAGCTAGAGCCAGTGTGGTGTAGTGGTTTGAGCACTGGACTACTACCCTGGAGACTAGGGTTTGATTCCCTGCTCAGCCATGGAAACCCACTGGGTGATCTTGGGTGCATCACACACTCTCAGACCCCAGAAAACCCTGTGATACATTCACCTTAGGGTCACCATAGGTCAAAAATGAAGGCACACAATGACAACAGCAACAACTTCATATTTACATTTATGATTGTGGCACCATTCCCTGGACTAGAAATGCTCCCAAAGTCCATCTTAAACCTAGGCAGCCATAGCAAGTTCTACAGCAGTGCTGTGTGAGTCATTGAAGGATGACATGTCCAGCCCCCTCCTACCAGTGAGCTGTGGTACAATGAGGAGTTATGAAAGGACCCCACTGGGACCCCTGCTTTGCTTGTTATATCATAGGTCACTGGCAGGATGGGACTGGGCATTCCATCCTTCGATGCCCTGTTCACCAGAACCACAGAACTCCTTCGCTCATTGCAGGTGCCTGGCTTTTAAAGATGGGTTTTAGGAGGCCAGACTGAGAAATGGAGTATAACTATGTGTCCCAAAAAGAATCTTGGCCATTATTTTACCTTTTAAATATATGAATGTAAGTGCATTTTAGGAGAAATGGAATTATCAGAAGAAATGAATCAAATTTGGAGCAATTTTAATCTGGTATGATATCCATTCCTTGTGCTCAGTCAGACATAACACTAACTCTCAGCATGACAAGAATGAGCCTAGTCTTCTGTTGGGTTCATATATTCTCCACTCTCTGATCCTTTTCCAGCACATGAATTGGAGTTCTGAATCTATATCTTCTGATTTTGGTTAACTTCAATTTGATAACTTCACTATCATGATGAACTCAGAGAGGCTGACAGTTTGTATGTTTCATATCATGTTTTGAATGTGAATTCTATATTAGTAGAGAAACATGTGAATAGGACTGTAGAGCAACAGATAAATGCTTCCATATCATTTACCTTTGGCAGATAACTGAATCGGGACATGGAAGGGATCTTCAACCCATTTTTCCCCCATGGTCTTTTTTTATAATCACCTCTATCTACAGATCTGCTATTAATAACAGGAAAAAATCACTCATTGTGACAATGATCTTACACTGGTTGTGTTGTTTCAATATATTTGGTAGGTTGGTTAAGAAATTACAGGATCATATCCTTCGATATCAACGAGAATAATTACTCTAGCATGGTTGCTAAAAGAGAACTACAGTTATATGACAGCTTATTGAAATTGTTCCATGTTTAGTTATTTACTGCTGATATTTTCCAGTGAAATATAAAATGTATGCATTTTTTCTATAGATCTCTCTCCCAGCTTTGTATCAAACACTTTGCTTTCAAGATGCACCATTATGGCAGACTTTCTCGCGGAGCTCAATGTGTGAACAAGATTTTCCATCCATTATTGCAAACAGAATCTCTTTCTTTCAGCAGGTAACTTTTGTATATGATGTTTAGATGTTAGCTCCCAACTTAGTGGATACAACAGTTCTGATGGAACTAGTTCTTAGTTCCATGACAGTTAATGAAAGTAATTAGTCAAATCACATAGCTTTCAGTCAGATGTCACTATAATTAACTTTAGCTAGTTTGTTGTCTTCACATTCAATTATATTATTGCTTGAAGTTTTTGATTGGTAATATAAGGCAAGAAAATACCTAGTGACTGCTGACCCAAGAGACTGCTTCTTTCCAGATTTCTCTTTCTAAAACCTCAATTGGAGGCATGTATGACATAGTATGAGCTTCTCTAGGGGCAGAAATAATATTCATAATTATCCATTTGCAGATCCAAAAATGGGTTCTGAACAGTTGGGAATTCCCATCAGGAAGAATTATAAATAACTGAAATTTTGCAGTATCTTCTGGTATTTCTGTGTCCCATAGTGTTGCAGAGTAATTATTCTTTAGAGAAAAACATGTGGGGTTTTGTGCCAAGCAATCTGTATTCTCCAGAGAAAGCAGGGGTGGGGAGTTGTGCACAAAGATGTATGTTTTTCTCTACAGAATAACTCTTCCATGACACTTTGGTAAGTTCAAATATGGAGAGAATGTGGTGGAGGAATATTGTTTTCTGTGCAGTGGGGGAAAAAAAACTACTGTAATTATTTGTTGCCACATGCAAGGATGAAGTAGTCAAGGGCATACATCTTTTAGCTTTAGTTTCTTTGCTTATAGTTGTTTTGCCCCATTTTCAGCTTATTCTAGCTTCACCATGTAATAAATAATGTATAGCACCTAAGATACAACTCTGTTTGTCAAATAAGAGGCTTTTGCTTGCAAAGTGCTGCTGCATTTGTAAAGACAAATCTTATAATGTGGTATGTTTGGCTTGGCTATATTAGGTAATATTTAGAAGAGTATCTATGACCTGGTGACATATTAACTTACAGTGTACACAACATTTTAAGCAGCATTTCTAATTAAAGCACTGTGGTAAACAAAGCTACAAACTTGTGTGTTAACTGTTATTCAGCTTAAGTAATACTGGGCTGGAGGAAACGATGGGCTGACTCTGGAAATAATAGGTTCACATACTCTTCATATATCCTGTGAATCCTATGTATACATGTGCATTTTGACTTGGAAGTACACATAACAGATACAATGAAAATGATAATAAAATGCAAAATATTGCATAAGTCCTAGAATTCTCTTGCACTGTTTTAACATTTGGTGCTATTTGAGATAATGCTACAGGAAAGAAATGAGCGAGAACAGGTATTCACAACATTTCCTTTTGATTGGTGGATTCTGACCAATTAAAGAGGAGAAGAGAGAGTGTACAAACTATAAACTAACTATAAAATTTAACTTAATGCAGCTTGGCTGTGGAAAGCAGACTTCCCTGGACCTTGTCCCCATGACAACCACTGAAAATATTATATAGAGGATTGGGAGACTCCGTTGAATGGAGTTGGCTATGATTTGAGGTGGGAAAGGTATAATAGACCCTTTATTCTCAGAATGGCAGGAGTACCAATCCACGTACTAATGGGTTCCATCTCCTTGTGCTAGCCGATGCAGGGACCCCAAAGTTCTTTTTATTTTTTTTTTCCTGTTTGGACTCCTTCCCTATCTGGACAATTTTTAATTCTCCTGCTAACCAGCCACATGTTTCCCTATCTGGTCTTCATTAACATTATATTGCTGGATAGATATTACTTAGAGATTGTGATTGATGTGGCAGTTCCATTTCAATAAGGCACTCTGTCAATATCACTTTGCTAGATTCTACCTCTTTATCACAACCTTTGTGTAATAGGGCTAGAGTTTTAATTGTTCCTCAGAACTAAATAATTTATTTAAGTTAGCATGTTCTCTTTATTACAGTGACTTTAGATAATTCAGACTGACCCTGCGATTATAAAACCAACTAACATTTGTTACAAAAGCAGTGGACATAAACTATCTTGTTAGAGTTCAGTTGTAGTACACTGTTGATACATTAAGCAGTTTAAACTTCTGATAGACTTTGGTCATTTAATTCTTGCTTCAGATGTGAGTTCCCTGTGTCTTTTCCTCAGCTGCTCAATCCTATACCAAAGCCACCCTTTCTCTGGCTAGTTCTCATTGAAACCTCAAAACACACACCAAAATTTTACCTCACATAGAATTCCTCTCATCCATAAGCTCCTCACACACACGGCAGTGTGCTGAGTTTCATTCTTGAGGTACTATTACTGTTGCCTAGCAACCAGCCATCAAGTTGCACTGGCTTTCCAAATAGCTAACCTCAAAACAACTTCATCATAGAAGATATCCCCCAAAATCTGGCAGAGGCACCTTTCTTGTTTCTTCTTTTGTTTCCTCACACCATATCTTGCATGGTAAGGGGTTGGACTAGATGTCCTTTGTAGTCTCTTTCCATTCTATAAGTGTGTACAGTGTACTTTAGAAATCAGAATAATAAACAACAAATTCAAATGTTAAACTACTGAGCAAAGGGAGGGGGAAATGACAACAAATGGCCCTGATATAGAAAAGTGTTTTCACAGTTGCATATAATTTTCAATATTTAAATGAATGTTGGTATCTTGTCAGTCTTTTTCAACTAAATTGGTTTGCCATATAATACAGGGCTGGAATCTGGAGCATTGACTGACTGAGCAATGGAATTAATAGACTAATTTATTAGTCACAGATTTAAAACTGTCAATTTTAATCTGATTTTAATTGGAATATCTACTATGCGGTGTAATGGCACTTAACTGTCTAAATAATTTATGTATATTTTTCTATTCCTGTTATTTAGAAAGCAGGCTAGTCCATTAAAATTTTTCAGATCTCACCTGTACCATGAAACAAAAATTTTAACTACTTCATATTGAAAATTGTAGTATAATCCTATGCATGTTTACTCAGATGTAAACCTCATTAACTTCACTGGGATTTGCTGCTAGATAATTGATTGGTTGCAACTGGAATCAATCACAAAACACTATTTAAATGTCTCTTCATTCAAGCAAAAGACCATCTAGTCCAGCTTTCTATTTCCTAGTGTGGTGAATCACATAGAACCAAGAATTCCACCAGCAGAGCATGATAACAGTAATCTTATATTTCCTCATTCCCATAGCTAATATTTAGTAGCAGTCTGATCATAGATGTTCCGTCTAATACTGATTGATATAAATATTGTTTTTAAATTTATGTAATGCTGATATACAACATTCAGGTTAGTGGCCATGACCACGTTCTGTCACAATGAATTCCATTGAAAGGAAAGCTTCCTTTTGTCTGTCCTAAGTCTTTTTTCCAGGCGTGGATGAACTTGAATTGGATGTTGTGAAAATGATGAAAAAGTCTCACTGTCTCTTTCTCCCCCTCACTCCACTTTTTTAAAGCTTTCTCATATCTCCACATACCTACCTTTTTAAAACTATAAACCCATGAGCAGTTTAGCCTGTCCTTGTAAGAAAGGTGCTCCCACTCCTCCATGATCATGTTGATCAAACCTTACAGAAGTTTCTTTAGTTCTGTGGTATCCATTTAGAAATGAGGCAACAAGAACTATACGCATTTTTCCAAATATAGTCATGCCATAGGTTTATAGATAGCATCACAATACTCTTTTTATTTATTTTAAAATTCATCGATTCAATTTATATCACATCTTTCTCCCAGTACAGGACCCAAAACTACTAGTATTTTTCCCCCCAGATGATTTCTTAGTAACCCCTAGGAGGGACTGTAATTTCCTCCACCATTACAACATACTTAATAAAAAGTTTTTACTGAGTTATTCACCACAAGCCTCATCTTTCCTTCCTGATTAGTCACTCCCCACTGATACTTCCTTGGTGTGTATGTAAAATTAAGTTTTTGTTTTTGTATTTATTTGTCCAGGGACTGTTATGATTACTTTGAAATCTTTGGTCAAAACATCTTGTAATTCTAATGGTTATTGGATCATCCCTGTCTAAACATTATCAGATTGTTGATGACCTATGTGTAGAGTGATCTTGGAGAGCAGTTTTGTGAGAAATTAAGACTGTTGTTCAAAGCAGAGAGGCTCTTCATAGTCTCTGTTGATCAGGCACTAGAAATAAAGAATTTAAAATGATGGAAGCATAGTTGCCTATTACGGAGAATAGAGATATGCCACTGTGCTTTTCTTTGCTTGTATTTTCTAATAGGTTGCAGAAATTCAAGTTATTCAAATATTGAGACTGTTACCAAGAAATATTGATTTAAATATTAAACCAGTATTATTTAAATACTGGTTGTACTGACTTAGAAAAATTGACTGACACCAAACATATATCCTTCTTATTCATTATGAAATCTCCAGAAAATAACTTCAACTAATGTTTTAAGATAAAACATCATAACAACAGGTTTTTTAAAAAGAAAATTGGCCTCTTTAACACTTGCAAATTTTTCTTTAAGTCTTTTGTATCTGGCATATAGTAATAATCCACACCAGTTTGAGAATGTGCTGGAATCTAAATGTGAATGTATTTATTTCAAGGTCCTTGTGGTCCAGGCTGTCAGGCCAGATAGGCTACAGAGTGCAATGGCCCTTTTTGCATGTAAAGCTCTGGGTAAGTTGATATCTTTTTTTTAATATCATGTGTTAAACAATATATTCATTGTGATACAGCTAATCATACTACACGTACCAAGGCAGACACCTGCAGGCATGGATATTGCATGTATAGTTTTGTTCTATAATCCAGTGGTTGAGGTTGCATGCATTTTAGCTTTTTTAAAAGCTAATATCCAGTTGACTTTGTAGTAGAAGAAGTGGGAAGGGGATGGATTCAGTCCATTATCCTCTTTTCCTGCAAAGAGCTGATTGAAAGCTTTTAGCTAGGGGTGATTGTATACATAATTCTGTTCACTGCACACATGGTCCATTGGGACATGGAAAATATATAAATATTCCATTTGCAGTTTGGAACAAACTTCCATTTCCCAATATATCCAAATGCAGAAACCTAGTTTGTAAAGGTAGCTACAGGAAGCCAATCTCAAACTGTTAGTAGTGATCAAAATAATCCTGGAATATCAGTAAACATCTGAACCAAGCCTCTGAGTCCTAGGTCTAATGAGAGTGGCCTTCTGGTCTTTTTTTTAAAAAAAATGTGCATAAATACTTTTTATATCAGTGTAAAATTATCAGGATCAGCTTATTTTTTTTAAGAATTAAAACTAATTGATTTGGAGGGGATAATTTTAATAGGTAACAGAGCCAGGTTCTGCTTGACGTGAAGAGTAATTCTCAAACTACAGGAAGGAGCTATTCACTAGTGAGTTCTAGCCCACTGCTGTCCAGAGACTGGACACATGGTACAAACTAAAACCTAAAATTACTCATTCCTTAGGTTCCTCCTGAGTTCTTCCACCTGCTTATGCCCAGTTCACATGCTTCAGCTCTTCTGCACCCTGAGTATTTTTCTAGTTTTTGTTTCTCTGTTTCTGTGTGTCTCTCTCTTTTAGCATCAGTCTTCTCTTCCTCCTTCTACTCTCAAGATTATCACATTCCCACCCCACCTTGGCAGGCATACGCTTTTTAGAATTCCAAGGCCTGCTAAAGCTTAACCATCCCCACCTTCTACTCAGTACCAAGTCAATGACAAATGAAGCATATTAGGGTGCTCAGGACCACTGCTGCACTCCCTCCCTCTTTCACTGAGTGCTTTGCCAACTTTCCCCATTTCTCATGTGCCAAGCCAGTTTTTCCGTGGGGTGTGAGATGTTTCTGCTGTTGCAGTGGTCTGCCCCAGCCCCTCTCCTCCACAGTCTGCCATACCCTACTCTGTCATTCTCCCCAGACCCAGACAGGCTCTGCAGTTAATCCAATGGGCAGCAGTTTGGGGCTTGCCAGGGCACAGCAGCCAGCTGAGATTTTGGAGAAAGGCAGCATTTTTCTGCATTAACTGCTGGAGTCTGCAAGGGAGCTGGAGTAAGAAATGCATGAATTGCTAACACCACAATTGTAACTCCTTACATCAGATCCCAATTTTCTCAGTTCCAGCTGCAAAACGCAATCCTGGATTTCTAGAATGTATGTCCTCCTCTAGGGAAATTTCTTTTACACAATATTTTATGAACTTATTCTATTTGAATGAAAAATAAGAGAGCCAACAATACAGTTTTAAAATTTCCTCTTTTTCCTCTCAGGCAAGATAAATGTTCCCATGATACATATCCCTATTATAGCCGTCTTAATTTATGTAATGGCACCAAAGGATGAGGACATGCCCTTACACATCTTTATCAAGAGACAAAAGATAGAGACCCATGAGGCCACAAGTCCTTCAAGTCGAACTTCATTTGTCTGCTCAATAGTAACTAGGGCATGTGACGTCTTGATTGAGGACATGGTTAAAAATAATTTAAGGACCCTCAACAGACATATGATCCTTTTCAAGTTTTTTTCAAGTCTTTCACCTTTATAGATAATACCAACCAAGATTTCTTGGCTTTCTTAACATGAACTATCTTCACAGTGGCAGTTGCTCATCAACTAATTTGGCTAAAATATTGGACGCATTCTTGCATCAGTATCTTTTAATAGCTCCAAATTTGGGAGGTATGGCCATTCAGGATATCTTAGTAGAGACCAGTAGTGTAACTACAGTGTGGTGAGGGGAGCTAAAATGACATTGTCCTTAAACAAGAATTCTGTCCCTGCAATGAAATTGTCCTTTCAGTGTGTGGAGAGGGGATGGAGGAAAATTATGGCGTTTTTTACCAATATGTTTCCAACACAGGCACTTTATGCACCAATGCAAAATCAGCAGAAAGTAAAGCCAGTATCTGTGATAGCATTTGTCCTGATTGCTGTTTAATTCTGCAGTAAGATTTTGAAAATTTAAATAATATTGGAAATAGATGAGGCACTTGAGAAACTTTAGGGAGTGATACATAATTAGTCTATTTAGCCAAAAGGCTAGAAGAGGTTACTACTTAAAATAAATTCCCAGGTTTACTTGTATTTTATCCATCCATTTCTAGGAATTAAAGAGTTGTCACCACCTCCACTAAATCTGAAACGTCTATACAGAGAAACTCTAGAAATTGAACCCATATTGATAATTATTTCTCCTGGTGCTGATCCTTCCCAGGAGTTACAAGAACTTGCAAGTGTTGAAAGAAGTGGAGATTGCTACCACCAGGTGAGTTTCTAATATGTATCAATTCTAAGAAAAAAGCCATGAATACTATGCCTTATCAGAGCTTATACGCAGAACACATGGTTTCACATTTGTTTATTATCATTTGGACTTATTCAAAATGTTATACATTTTTACCAATCTATCCAGGGTCAAATACCATTTGAACATCATTCTGATGCTTTAGATTATAAGAACAGGTAAATTTTATTCCCATCCCCTTCCCCCTGCCACCCAAGTGAGCAAACTTGCACATGTCATCCTTCCATCCCATCCCATTCCAGCCACACAAGTGTGCAAATGTATGTGCTCTCCTCCCATCCCATCCCCTTACCCCAGTAATCCACAAATAATAACATTCGCAAATGTTTAACCCACAAATGTGGAATGCTGACTGAACTTGCAAACAGACTTCTTTATAGTTCATTATAATATTTTTCCTAGTCTTGAGGTCTGACTGACTGCCCTGTAGTTCTCTGGATGTTCTTTTTTAACTTTTTTGAAAAGAGGAACAATGTTTGCTTGTCTCCGGTCCTTTAGCACATCACCCATTCTCCAAGATTTCTAAATTGGTGACAAGTGGTTCAGAGAGTATGTCAGCAAGTTCCTTTAATATTGTGGGATGCAGTTCATCTGGTCCTGCAGTTTTGAGCTCACTTAGGTTAATTAGATGATTCCTGACTATCTCCTTATCAATCTTGATTTGTAATCTGTGTTCTTTGCTGAGGTCTCTGCTTATAAGTGGAAACATAGTTCTCTTTAGGGGAAAAAACTGAAGCAAAATAGATGTTGAGCAGTTCTGCCTTTTTGTTGGGATCTGTTAGCATTTTACCATCCTTACGGAGCAGCAGTCGCACCATTCCATTCATCATTCTCTTGCTTCAAACATATTAGCAAAGAGTCTTTTTGTTGTTCCTTGCTTGCCTAGCCAAGTTCAGCTTATTTTGAACTTATGCTTTCTTTACATTGTTCCTGAGAGCGTGGGCTCCATATCTGTACTTTTCCTTGAGGGTTCATCTTTCCTTCTGTTCTTTATATATACTCTTTTTTCTTTTCACTTCCTCAAGTTTTCTGTGCAGCCGCATTGGCTTTTTTCAGGATTTTGCAGGATTTTAGATATCCTTGTTCCTTTCTCTACCCTTCAAAAGAGGAAATTGTCTGCAAGGCACATCAGGAATTTGTTGGAGAGCCTATAACTACAGTCTCCCAGCAAATGTCATGATAACTGAAGTCCCCCGTAACTACGAATTCTTGCATCTTGGAGATTTCTAAGACCTGTTTCAGGAAGGCATCATTCACCTCCACTTTCTAGTATGATGACCTGTAGCACACTCTACCACAGTGTTGTTCTTATTTCTTTCTCTGTTTATTTTTCCCCATTTGCTTTCTGCTGATCCACCCTGATTGCTTGTGTGGATTTCCGTACAAGTGAATTTGTTATAAATGCTACTCCCACTCCTTTTCTGCTCCCATTTTTTTTTTGAAGAGGTTATACCTTTCAGTTGTTGTATTCTAATCATGGGAGCCATCTCTCTGTTATATGTATAAAATCATATTTACCTTTCTGCACTAGGACTTCAAGCTCATCTTATTTGTTTCCCAGACTCTGGTACATTGGTGTATAGACATATGCACATTGGGCTACTGCAGTACCAAGTTCAGAAACTTAAATTACTTCAAGACATGACAGCCAGATTGGTTACTGGTACATCTAAACGTGGTCATATTAAAATAATAAAATAACTATACTGACTGCCAATTAGTTTCTGGGCATGGTACATAGTGTGGGTTGTTACCTACGTGGTTTGGGTCTAGGTTACCTATGGGATTGCCTCTTCCTGTATAATCTGACCCATACACAGAGGTCCTCTTGGGGGGACGGTTGGTTCAGTCAGCCAGAACTAGGTTGGCAGCTGTCACCCAGAGGACTTTTTCTTCAGCCACCCTGGACTGTGGAATGACTTGCTGGAAGAGGTTCCACAGCAGAATATGCTGTCTGAATTTAAAGGCCATTCTTTTCCAGCAGGCCTGTCCAGGTGGTTTTTTGACATTATGAATTTTAAACTATGAATTTTAAAGTATGGACTGACTGTTTTAGTATGTATTGCGATTATATGTTCCTCTAAACTGTCGTTATGTGTTTTAACATTTCTTTTTTAACTAATGTTATGTGTTGTGTTTTAATCTGCTGCTGTTCCTCACTTTGATCCATAGAGAGGGGTGGATAAGAAATAACAACAACATCTTTTTTGTTCTCATTTTTAATTTTACTGTGAATTTTGCTGTGGCTCCCATCTTCTTCTTCAGCTACTCCTCTGGAATTCACATCCTTGTGTTTAGAACTTGATTTTAAATAGATATTTGAGCTATTGTCTCCAACCCACCAGGGATTTTACTTAAGGCCCTTCTTGATCAGATTTGCCATGCTTCTGCTAGAGATATTTTTCCTTGTCTTCCTTAGATACAGCCCCTCTGTAGCTAGTAGTCCTTCCAAAAAAGTGAAGATCAAGAAGCCATACCTCTCCCATCAGCGCCATCTGTGTAGCCAGTCATTGACTTACAATATCTTCCTGTTTCTGTATGGTCCTCTATCCTTCACTGGTAGATTTGGTGAGAATATGATCTGTACCTCTAAACTCGTCACTCAGGGCTTCATAGTCCAAAGTGTTCTGCTCAAAGGCATTCCTTGCAGTGTCATTGGTGCCCACATGAATCAAGGGGTACTGCTCTGTGCTCTGAATTTCGGCAACTTGTCAATGACATTCTGGGTATACATGCCAGGAGGACAGCACGCTTCTCAATTCATCTTGTCCAGATAGCAAATAGGTCCCTCTGTACTCCTGAGCAAGGCATCCCCTACCACCAGCTCCTTTCTTTTCTTCTTGCTGAAGTTAGTATTTAGGATGGTTTCTCCTTTGGCATGCAGTGGCCCTTGCTGCTGGTCTCTCATTTATCCCTCTTCATCACTGTTATCCTCAGAAAGACATAGAAGCAATTGTTTAGCTGGAGCAGTTCTGATTCCTTGTGCATGGTCTGCTCCAGACAGTGACTGTCCTCCAGGGTACTCCCTCAGTGTTACAGTCCTCTTTGTTTTCATTGGCAGTTTCTTCCTGTTAGTTCTGTGGGATCAATTCTCTCTCTATTCTACCCAGGAAGTCCTAATGTTTTGTGATGCATTGAAGAGTCTCAGCATGTAGCTGCAGTTTGTTAACCTTCTATTCCAGAGAGTCGTCAATTTGCACTTGCTGCAAGTGTTTAGTCAGTGAGGTTTTCTGACAAGAAGACAAAGGAGACTTCACACACACTGCAGCAGACAAGAACAGATCTTTCTGTCTCCATCTATGTGGTTCGTTGTTTTTCTTCTTCGTGGTCCCTGTGACTCACACAAATGGGTTTTGCACCTGCGCAGAAACAGCATTCGGTACCTTCTAGAGCCTACCATTGGCGTTTTTGCGGTTGATCCATCCCCCATCCCCTCAGGGTATATAAGCCCCCACCTCATATAACGGTCAGTTCCTTTTTATCCACTGCATGTGCAGTGTATGGGAGCCTCTTTGCTGGTGTGAATGGGATTTTTCCCTAATTTCTGGCATTCTGGACTGGTTGTTTCAGCTTTGGATCAGATCGGACTTGGATTATTCTTTCGGATTGTGTTGTTCGGCAAGTTGTATGGCAACGGCTGTATTTAAGCATTGCTTGATCTGTGGAGGTAAAATACCTGATAAGGATGGGCACTCAAAGTGCCTCCTTTGTTTAGGTGAGGGCCACAACATGGGAGCTTGTCATTATTGTTAGCTATTTACTCTGCAAACTCATCACAATAGGGCCGCTCAGCTGAAAGCCCTATTGTGAGAGAATGTGTGACTGCTTCAGAACCACCCAAGTGGGCTGAATCTACTCCCTTACCATCCAGTATGGCCTATTCTACTTCATCCTCCACTTGCCGATGAAATGCATCAGTACCGTGATCAAGACCGAGATCTTGCTCGACGTCAAGGCCTTGAGATCAGGCTTTGTCTGGTAATGCTGATGATCATTGAGACCGTCCTTCTCCTCCACCTAGTACCGAACTGCCTAGGAAGCAGGTGGATCGGAAGAGGAAGAATAAGGAGGCTGCTTTGACAGGAACTAAGAGGCAGAGGAGGAAGGATAAGGCTAAGGCACATCCTTCATCTCCAGTGAGGAAGGCAACTCCTCAAGAGTCTCCCTCAGAGGACGCACGGGCCCCTCAACATCAGGGATCCCAAGATGTTACGCCTTCTGAGGAAATCGAGGAAGTGTGTATTGGTTCAGAGGAAGAGATATTAGAAACCCCCCCTCAGATTTCTGTCGGGTCACCTTAAGACCACAGAATGCTGTCCCCTGTTGTAAGACCTTCTGGGCACAAAAGATCTTCGGCTGAGTGGTCCAAAATGCTTTGGCATACTCCGCCTTCACCCCCTAGGTCTGCCTATCAGGACAATCAGTTGGTCAGCACTTCCTTATATTGGTATTGACATTATAGGGAAAGATCTCCCTGTCGATACCGTGACGATGTTTCGTATGATTTGAGGGATACGTCCCTGTCAAGGTCAGAGACCCAGGCAGCGAGCCAGCCCAGAGAAGGGAGTGGGAATGCTAGCCGAGTCCTGCCGGGAGGAGTCAAGCAAGCACTTACTCAAAGGAAGACCATTTACCTAAGCCAGAGCGACAAGCGAAAGCCGTAGTCAGAGTTCCAAAAGCCAGGGGTCAAGAGCCAAGAGATCAATCCAAGGTAAGAGGAGCCAGGTGCTGGAAGCAAGGAACAGGCAAGGGGGGCAAGGAACAGACAAGAGGAGGGCTTGTAAAACGTTTGCCACAAGCAAAGAAAAGCTTCCAGGCAGGCAGTTATATAGCCCAAGTGTGGCTAGTCACTGCTTCTTGAACTGAATCAAGGAAACCTCCCTTTGCTCAGCTCTCGTGAGTCTCTGCCTTGTTTGTGGGCTGATTGACACAGGCTCCAAAGCATCTTCAGAATCGGATCCCTGTTGCCCTAAAGGAGCAGGAAGAGGAACGTCTGAGCCTGCTTGGTCCATGGCAGCAGGGGGAGCTCTTGAGCTATAGGACTCATCTCCAGCCAGGGCCACAGGGACCAACAGCTGCTGCTCAGCAGCAGCAGCTCTGACAGGGGCTTCAGTTATCACAGTCCCCTTGTATGGATGATTTGAAGAAATATGAACAACATCATTGGTATCGAGATGTTCCTGATGACTGATACCATCATGTCACCCGCAGCTCTCGTTCTTTGTTGAAGACTCCTCCATGTCTGCGGGTGATAGCATCTTCTGGCCGCACTTCTGTGTCCACCAGGCAGGATCAAACCGCGGATGATAGGCATCAAGAACGCTTCCCAGAGGGAAGGAGGAGAGAGTCTATTGTTAAGTCCCCTTGAGGTCGTCAGATCAGATTGCCATTGGTACCATCCTCAGTATCCTCCGCAGTGTCCCATGGACTGGATGTCAAGTCCAACTTCGTTTCCACCGCCAAGAGGATTTCACCTACGGATGATGTGCGATTGGTTTTGGACCTTGTTCTCCGAATGGCCAGATCATTGAGCTTGCAAATTGAAGATCACAAGGAGGATCTGAAAGACCCACTTTTCCAAGATTTGCAGGACCGTGCTCCTTTACCATCTATAATTGCGCTGCTTCCATATCTGTCGCAGACAGTGAAGAAAGCATGGTCGACACCATCTTCGGTATTGTCTACATCTAAGAAGCTGGTCTTTGTATCATCATGTTGAGGCTGAGGATGACTGGTGGGTCCAACATCCCAAACCAAACTCTATTGTGGTGCATGCGGCCCAGTCAAAGCAGTCGCAGAAACTACATGCTGTCCCTGCTGATTGTGAGTGGGAAAAATTGGACAAGGTTGGTAAGAAATCCTATTTGAATGAAGCCTTGTTGTTTACGATTTCAAATTATGCCGCTTGCATGGGCGCATACCAGCAGTTCCTGTGGGGCAGAATCAAACCCTATCTGGAAATGCTTCCTGATACCGAAAAGAAGACTGCCACTGCATTATATGGTGAGGCTTACTGTTGTCATCTCAGCAAATCACTACAGCTAAACACATCACAGACTGTAGTAGTGAAGCTGTGGCGAGTGCCATAGCGATCCGACGGCATGCATGGCTTCGCTCACCTGGGTTGTCTCAGCAAGCCAAGATGATGATTGAAGACCTACTCTTTGATTCTCTAGGGTTGTTCAACGCTGGTACTGATGAAAAGCTGGAACATGCCCAGAAAATGCGTTCAACAGCCAAGAAGTACGGGTTCCCGGCATCAACATATCAACAGCTATACCGATACTGTCAATACCAGCTGTTTCCGAGGAGAACATTGAGTGTGACTCCACCTCAACATAGACAGAGCACACCTCAACAACTCTTGACATGGAAGTTTCCGTCTGCAAAGTACAAGCAGCCTCAATAGAAGAAATGGAAGTCAGACCAGAGCAAGTGTGGGGTTTGCTTTCTGATGAATACTGGCCTTCGACAAAGACAGCACATCCTTTCTGTTGTGGACTTGCATTCAAACAAGCATCCAAGTCTCCATTCCAAACCACCCTTTGGGGAAAGACTAAGCTACCATGCCGAGGTTTGGTCGATGATCACCTTGGATTCTTGGGTCCTAGACATCATAAAGTATGGGTATGCCGTAGAGTTTCGACGTCTACCACCGACAGGTCGAATTCGGAGGACTATGCTATCTCCGGAGCTCGAAGAGGAGATATCAGCATTGCTCCAAAAAGGAGCAATAGAAAAAATCACCACAACCCAATTGAAAAGAAGCTTCTCTTTGAGGTATTTTCTGGTGAAGAAAAAAGATGGAGGCCTCCGGCCTATATTGGACCTGAGAGGTGTCAACTACTATATCCAACCAAATAGGTTCAGAATGGTGACTTTGACTGCTATCTTACCACTCTTAAAAAGGGGTGATTGGTTTGCAACCTTGGATCTAAAGGATGCATATTTCCATATAGCCATAAGACTGGAGCACAAACAGTTTCTTGCCTTCACCATCGGCAGGCACACGTATCATTTTTGGGTCTTTCCTTTCGGCATAAGCACAGCTCCAAGGGTCTTCACAAAATGCATGTCTGTGTCATGGACCGAGATTTTTGGTCCTTTTTATATCCAGAGAGAAATTCAGCCACCTCAGACTATAGGATTCCCAACAAAAGGCACATAGGAAACCAGATCTGGGTTTAAGCACTATTCATGTAACATTTATTAAGACATAAAACACAAAATCACATTTGTATCAAGAGCTCTTGCACACACACATTCACACGACATACTCACAAACAGTCCTTTCGCCGAACGTTGATCAAGCGTCCCCGAAAGGTGGATGACTCCTAGCCGGTATCGGAGCCATACAGAGCTGGAAATCTTCCGCTCTTTATACCCATGTTTCTCCCTTCTTGGCGGGGTGGGACATGTTCTGACGGTTGCCAGAGTTCCAGGACTTTCATTGCGTAAAAGCAATCAAGCAATTAAAAGACCAGTTCATATCATTTTGTACCGTACTGATAAAAGGTTGCTTGCAGAAGAAGTCGTCATATATCATGTCGTCAGGAAATGTAGGAGTACACTCTGTTTGTACCAAGTTCTTATTGTGTTGCAAACTATCTTCGCTGGCCAAATCAGCATTCCTGGAATTCTCTCGTCACAGCTCAAGGAACTCTTGCTCCACAGTGCAATGCTCAGGACTGTACTTTCAACCGGAACCCATTCGTTCGTCACATCTGTTGTTGCAGCTTTTCTTCATCAAAAAGGTATCGTGGTGTTCACGTACATAGACGACTGGTTAATAGTGGCATCCTCTTGAAACCAACTATCCATGCATCTCAGGACCACCATTTCTCTTCTCAGGAAGTTAGGTCTAATGATAAATTACAAGAAGTCAACCTTGGTACCTTCGCAACAGATCAAGTACATTGGGGCAGTATTGGACTCAAGTCTGCAAAGCGCCTTTCTTCCACAGGACAGGTGGGAGAAGATTCAGCGATGTCTGGAGAGAATGCAGTGACTTCACAGAGTACGAGCGAGGGCGGTACAGGTTGTACTAGGACTGATGGCATCAACTATGCTTGTTACACCATACGCAAAACTAAGGATTGCAGCAGTGGTTTATATGTTGGTTCAACCCTCTTCGAGACCATCCTCTCAAGTACCTGACCGTACCGAGGACTATCCTCGCATGTCTGGATTGGTGGACAAAACCAGAGAACCTGTTAAAGGGAATGCCTTTCCTTCCTTGACCACTGTTGCTGTCGGTGACAACAGACGTGTCAATGGAGGGCTGGGGTACTCACCTCGGAGCTCTTATGATACGAGGTCGTTGGACAACTCAGGAGAGGAATCTCCATATCAACATTTCGGAGTTCATGGCAGTACTGAAGGCGCTGTGACCATTTCAGCACTACCTGTGTGAGAAGTCAATCCAAATCGTGACAGAAAATACCACAAGTGATGTACTACATAAACAAACAAGGCGGGACTCAGTCACGTGCGTTGCTGAACCTGTTAGTGTAACTATGGGAGTGGTACCTGTCAGGACGGATTCTTCCTTTGGCGGTTCATTTGGCAGGAGAGCAGAACATCCTGGCAGACACACTCAGCAGGACACTGTGGTCTTGCCGCGAGTGGATGATCAACAAGGGCGTCATCCAAGAAGTGTTTGCAAAGTGGGGGTTTCCTCACATAGATCTCTTTGCATCGAGACTGAACACCCTATGCAAACTGTACTATTCCCAACACTCGAAGGGGCATCAAACTCTGGGGAATGCCTTTCTGTTCAGTTGGACGGGACTGAAGGTCTATGTGTTCCCACCATTTCCTTTGATAACGAAGGTGATTGCCAAAATTCGCCAAGACAGAGCAAAGGTGATACTTGTAACACCATGGTGGCCAAGGCAACCATGGTTTGCCAATCTCCTTCAATTATCGCAGGGGAGGTACCATCTGCTGCCATCCAGACAAGATCTGCTCAGCATTCACAACAGTACCATCTTCCACCCCGATGTTCAAACACTGTGCTTCACCTCATGGAATCTACTGTAATAGATAGCCTGCCCGATGCTGTAAGACGTATCGTGTTGGCTGTGCAAAAGCCCTCAACATCGAAGTCTTATGCGTATAAGTGGGGTAAATTCTGTGATTATTGAAACGACAAGGTGTTTCCCCTACAGACTGTGACAATGTGCATGCCTTGGCCTTTCTAGCAGAGTTGTCGATTCAGGGTTTGTCTTTATCCTCAGTGAAATGTTATCTAGCAGCAATTTCCTGTAATTTTCAAAGACAGGGTAAACCATCTTTTATTTTGGACCCCCTGATTAAGAGGTTTACCCAGGGCTATAAACAGTTACATTCTCCAGTCCAACCACCTCTCCTGGGGTGGAACTTGAATTTGGTGCTGAAACACCTGGCTGCTAGACTCTTCAAGCCTGTGGCAACCTATGACATGTGACTGCTCGCATGGAAAACTGCCTTTTTGGTTGCAGTAACATCTGCAGGGAGGGCTAGTGAACTATGTATGCTCAGAGTTGATCCTCCTTATTTGCAATTCCACAAAGATAAGGTGGTGTTAAGACCAGACATAACATTCTTGCTGAAAGTGGTGTCATATTTCCGTCTGAACCAAGATATAGTATTACCAGCTTTCATGCAAAATCCTGGTTCGGACATGGAGAAAACTCTGCATTCTTTGGATGTCAGAAGGGCATTGGCGTTTTATGTTCAACACACTTCTTCAATTAGAAATTCAAATAAGTTGTTTGTTTGTTATTCAGTATCTAAACAGGGTAATCCAGTATCGCCTCAAAGGCTCTCTAAATGGTGGTTTCTACCATTAAGTTATCTTATGAACTAGCAAAAAAGAAACTACCTGATTCTATATGAGCTCATTCTGCAAGGTCTGTTGCAGCTTCTGTGGCCTTTTTGCATGGGGTATCTCTTTATGAAGTCTGCGAAGCAGCTGCCTGGTCTCAACCTCATACATTTATCAATCATTGTAGAGTTGACAACCATTCTAGGAATGACGCGTGTTTTGGGAGAGCTGTATTGTTTTCCTCTGTGGGATGAAGGAGACAATATTGTCTGTTTTATTAATAAATGTTATTTATTGTCTTGTATTTTGGTGCTGACTAAAAAAAAAGGGGGGGAGGAAAGGAAAATGGGGAACTGGGAAGTTGACATAAGTGCTTTTTCAGCAGCATGATATACCCTCCATCCTTTCTGGTCAGCTTGCTAAGTCTCCCATTTGTGTGAGTCACAGAGACCACGAAGAAGAAGAAGGAGTTGCTTACCTGTAACTGTGGTTCTTTGAGTGGTCATCTGTGAACTCACACAACCCCTCCCTCCTCCCCTCATATATCTTGCTGTGTGGTGGTTCTGTTGCTGTCACATGTGCGGTGACGGAACTGACCGTTAAACGAGGTGGGGCTTATATACCCTGAGGGGATGGGGGATGGGTCAACTGCAAAAATGCCAACGGTAGGCTCTAGAAGGTTCCAAATGCTTGAAGGTTCTGAATGCTGTGCGGGCGCAAAAGCCATTTGTGTGAGTTCACAGATGACCACTCGAAGAACCACAGTTACAGGTAAGCAACCTTTCAGACTGTAATAACTCTTACAGCGGCACATGCCACTGGCCCTCAGAGACTGAGCTCTGGAGACTGAGGAATTCATAGGGACTGCACAAGTCAAAGCTGACTTGTGGCAGTTAACAACAGCAAAGTTATACTTAGCACTTTGAACTGAGGCTTGCAATGCATTAGTTACTAGTTCCATTGTATTAATAGATATATTGGAAAGAAACAGGAAAGATGCCTTCATATTTCTCACATCTTCTGAAAATCCACTTAAATATATTTGGATAACAAAAGAATTAGACCTTTAAAATGACAAAGCAACACATCTCAGAGACTGATAGATGTATTGTAGTCTCCAGTGATGCTTCCTTCTTAATAAAACCTCATCTGTAACTTGAAACAATTGTAATGAATAATGAAACAGAATAAATAGAAATACTACTTTTATTGATATGTCCCATATATTACCTTTCATCTGTTAGATGTTCCACCTTCCATGGAAACAATCTGATGTCTGTTTACTGTAGGTGATCCAAAATAAGTCACAAACCAGTGCCGACAATGGCCAAGATCTGTTTATCAGTTGTGTAGCATAAATTTATTCATGTGTAGTTACATAGCAATATTAGAGTGCACAGTTGTACAACCAGGAATGGAATAGGTGGCACTGCCATGCACACTCTCATTGACCATCCATTGCTGATGATCCATTTACTGAATGTCATAGGCAGTGCTAGCCTTGCTCAGTGGTCTGTGCTGATGTCACAGGGCTTGAAGAACAATGGACAGGACATCACCCTTACACTGCTTCTGAGAAAAATGCAACAGGATTCCAGACAGTAATTCCAAACTTGAAATTCTGTGTTCTCTGCTATATTTTCAATAACATACTATTATTGTTACTGCTGTTGCTGCTGTTATCTTCATTTATAAGTGGTCTTTTTCTCAAAACTGGGACAATTACAATACTGTTACAATTCTGTATGTAGTCATAGGGCTTCATCTACAGGAGGCCTAAAATATATTATCTCATGATAAACTAAACATTTGACTGTGTTTTTTAGGTTGCTATGGGCCAGGGCCAAGCTGATCTAGCCATTCAGACTGTGAAGGAATGTGCGCGGACAGGAGAATGGCTCTGTTTAAAGAATTTGCACCTTGTTGTGTCATGGCTTCCCATATTGGAAAAAGTAAGAAATCATAAATTCAGAAAGCTTCAAGCTTTGTTACATGGCAAATTGTGATTGCCAAAAAAAAAAAAAAAAAGTGATCTTTATCATCATATTAATTAGGACCTAAATCCAGTTGCTAGTCACAGCTAGAGAAGTCCTATGCAATCATTGGGAACTTGGTAAATCAACACTTATGTAAGTTGTTTTGACTCAGTGTGTCTACTCTAGTTGGGACTAATATTTGGGTTTAATTGTGAGCAAGCCCTAGATTTTCTTCTGCATAAATGCACATACAAGTGCATTATATCACATTATAAAAAAACCCCACTTTTCTTTATATTCTTTAAATGCTAAGCAAAAGAACCTGTATTGGGGAAATACAAGTTGAGTGAGCATGTGTAATGCACATGTACGCAGGGAAAGATGTTGGGTATACCACTGAAATATTAGAAAAAGCCTACATTATTCAAAAGCAGAGATTTTGTGGACACTCAAAATAAATCTGTAAGAAGTATACACACTAATAATATTTTCAGCTGCCTAAGAAATATGCTGTCAAGGGGCTGTATCACACAAGGCAGGTAGGTCGCGCTTACAGCAGGACAACAGAGTCTTTGGTTGGGACTTATCCCCTGATGTCTTCCTCTTCGATTGTTTTCCCAGTGGGAAATGTTTGGAAGGTGTTTCTTTTACAAAGGAGGTCATGAAGTCCTAGCCAAAGATGCTGTTATCTTGCTGTAAGTACAATTTATATACCTCATGTGATAAAGCCCTAGGTGTGTAATTTCCCTTGCTCGGTCAACAAATCAAAGGCAAAAAGATTTTGTTGAAGGCCTACTTCAGACATAATGGGATATTATGATTTTTCTCCGTATATAAAACTAGCCTCCATGCATCCATACACACTCTTTTTCTCCTTAACACACCACAGAAGGAAATTGGATGTGCTTGTTTTCCATTTTTTACTAACTTCTGTGCGCTGTGACATCCAGATTCAGAACTCTATGATTTGTCTAACTATGGTTGCTAAAGAAGAGAGAGACTAAAGCATGAATTTCACGTCTTAGCTTTTTCTCAAACCATTCCTTAATATGACCACCATCTCACCAGCCAAGAGTAACCAACACAGTTCTTCTTAAATTATTTTTGAACAAATAATGTTATACTATTGTCAGAATCATTCAGTTGTAAAAATATTAAGTACTGCTTATGGTATTCAGGTACAAGTACAGCATTAAAACAATACTATAGCTTTATTTAGTTTTTTTTTCCTGATGGATATTATATAAAGTTGTCTATTTCCTGTAGGAACTGAATAATTTGCAGCCCCAGTCTGGATTCCGTCTTTGGTTAACTGCTGAAGTCCATCCAAAATTTTCTCCCATTTTGCTTCAATCAAGTCTGAAGATAACCTATGAGGTAAAATATGAGGCTTCCTATGATTGTATGGGAGCCAAAGTAGTGTAGTGCTTTCAGCATTGGACTGCAACTCTGGGAACCAGGGTTTGAATCCCTGTTAAGCCATGAAAATTTGCTGGCTGGCCTTGAGCAAGTCACACTCTCTCAACCTCAGAGGAAGGCAGTGGCAAACCCCCTCTGAACAAATGTTGTGAAGAAAATCAAGAAGGGTTGTCATAAGTCAGAAGCCTGCTCATGTAACAAAAATTGCATGCTTTCTCTTTCTTACTGCAGCCGTCTCTATTCCCCTCCAAAGCCTCTTTTAGAGGTTGTGGAAGCATCCAAAAAAGCATGGGATATGTTACAGAGGGCTAAAGCCTGAGAAAGAAATCAGCTACAACTGGGTGGAGGCAGTTGTGTGAGTGGAGATCCTTGTGTGAGGAGACTACACACAAAAAACTGGAATCTGTATCTATTTTTTGCTGATCACTCACATTGTAGTCCCTTGCACTTTCTTTCTGTGTCTGGGGACCTAGTAGGCTGCTATATGGAGGATAAGGCAGGAAATTTGTTTTGCAAATAGACCTCTTTTCAAATATATCTGACAATACAACTCCTAATTTTTTTTCACTAAAACATAATTTTCTCTGGCAGGCACCTCCAGGCCTAAAAAAGAACTTAATGCGAACATATGAATCTTGGACACCAGAGCAAATTAGCAAAAAGGGCAATTTGTCTCGGGCCCATGCTCTTTTTAGCTTGGCTTGGTTTCATGCAGCATGTCAAGAGAGAAGGAATTATATCCCACAGGTAATGATGCCTGCTATGATTTTTCTCATATGGGTCATGTACTAATTGTTTTTCTTCATATTCTGTTTATTCCTGCACGTTGAAATTAAATATGTACATTCTGTTTCCTGATTGTAAAGATTAAAATAGAAAGACCGATCATGAAAAGTTGAAGCCATCCTATGCACAGTTACAGGGTGGATGGGAAATCAGCTAATATTCTGAGTATACAAAATATTATTTTTGTCATCTGAGATATGTTATGCAAGGATATACTGTTTTATATTATAGCTGTTGTCCTAGCTTATCCTGTCTTCCCATGATCAACCTTAATAGCTCCAACTATTTACTTGTACTAAAATGAACTGTTACTGTGTAATAATTGATGCTTGTTTTTTTCCAAACCAGCTTTTTGGTTGGAAGCTATTTTCAGTGTCTTAGAGGCCTTGCAGCTGTCTTAAATACTTAAAGTTTGTTTGTTTGATTTGGATCTGTGCCTTAAGAAAGCTGCCTAGCGGGTGTTCTATTTTTCCTAAATTGATGCTTGCTCTTGCTTTTTAACTTCTGGAGGTCATGATGACTTAAATGAGTTAGGTTCTTCTCCATTTTCCTAAGCTAGAGTTGCTTGTGTTCTCCCTTTGTGATTAAGAAGTGCATATTTAGTTCTCTCAATTACTCTTGAATTTTAAGGGATTGTATATTGTCAGCTAAAGGTCAGCGTTAAGAGCATCCTCCCCTCAGAAAAAATTAAAATGGACTAATATTTTCAATTATTTCAGAATTCTAGACTTCCAAACAGTTTAGAAACATTGGGAGAATGCAGACATTCTGAGAGGGCCAGCATAATGTAGTGGTTCGAGCATTGGACTATGACCCTGGAGACCAGGGTTTGATTCCCTGCTTGGCCATGGAAAGTTTGCCGTATCGTCTCCATAAGTCAGAAATGATTTGAAGTCAAACAACAACAACTGCCACAACCACATGACATTCTGATAAGTCACAGTTGTAGAATTTTAGCTTACAATGAATAGGTTATCATGTTGATGCACGCTGATTGATCTCGCCTCCTTCAAAGAAGTGCTGCTGAACAAATTGTGAACTTTTTATCCATGGTTTCTTTAGAGTGAAGTCTGAGCCCAGCAGAGCTGGCATTGATGCTTGTTTCCCTTAATAAGTGAAGAAAAAATACCCTACAGTGGGGACCCATCACCCTCCTGATCCCAATTATGGAAATATATTTTTGAAAATCTTCCTCCCAAAACGCCCCCCCACTGGGAAGCATATCACACTTTTGAGACATTACATTAAGGAAATTAGGGATGGAAGGTCCTTAGTTGGCTTAGCAATTGAGAGGGATCAACCATGATGGCTTGTTCTCTTCAAGAATCCATTGAAGCATGGCTTACCAAGATGTGTGAACCAGATCATTGGTTTGTATGAAAGCAGAAGCCAAGAGAAATAGAGTTCAGTGTGAATTTTGTGCATGGAAGAAAAGTTCTTTGGTATAGAACATAGTTGGGAATCATGTGGCACTCCAGATGCTTTTGGGCTACAGCTATCAGTGTTCATCACCATATGATATGCTGGTTAGTTTTTCTAGGCGTTGGAGTCCAGCAATGTCTGGAAGGCTGTATGATTCCCAGCACTGGTACAGACAGTGGCCCTGGATATCTATGTTACTGATTGTTATGTTAGTTAATAGGCCATTAGAGATGATGTTACTTTACTTTTAAGCAGGCAGATATAGTTCACTAAGATTTATAGAACCTTCTTTGTTTAGTTTGCTTGGTTTAGCATTTGGGACATTTGAATTCTTTGCATTTTTTTTCCTGCTGAAATTTCACATGGGACGAATTTTGAACATTTTCTGTTCCGGTGAGCATGCACATTTAATATTAGTTGAATAAATATCATTATTTTTCTTTTATAGGGCTGGACTAAATTTTATGAATTTTCTTTATCTGATCTTCGTGCTGGGTATGACATTATTGATCGACTTTTTGATGGTGAGTTGCCATTACCTCAAAGAAACTTGATTTTATAATATGATTTTTGAAACCATAAATCATTTAAACCATCAATCCAGTAAATCATTTATCATTCAAATTCTAAGTAAGACTATCCTTGGAGAATGGTTTATATCCCATTATTAAACATACATGAGTATATACATTTATAATTAATGAAATCTTTCTGTGTAAGAACATCTTTGTAAAACAGTATGTCCATTTTGTCAAATGTGATAACTGAATAATGAACAATAGTTGTTGACATAAGAAAATTTCATATAACTATGAATAATAACCAATTATAGTTTCATGCATTCAAGCACGACAACAGGAAATGTATTTAAACTCATCAGTATAAAGCCAGAGGATTTGATTTACACATGTTTTTCTTAATGTTTAACCGTCTATCGTACTTATGGAGGATTACTCTCAGACAAGCAAATTTGAGAATTTTATTTAGGAGATACAGTCTTCATTATAGCACAAACAAATAGATAGCTTTTCTTTCCCAGTAGGTGAGAAGTCAAGAGTCAAGTTTAACAAATGAATGCATTCTTCAGTGTTGATGTTTGATATAAGGAATAAACTTTACCTGCATGCCAACACTTTCACTATATACAAAAAAAATGTTCACTAAATAATGTAAAATCCATGAAAACCTATAAACAGGGACTAGATACTAAAAAAGTGCTGATACATTATATTTAAACTAAAAAGTTAAAAAAAGTCCTTCTGCTAACTGTTTAAGTCAAATGGGGGATATTTGTTACAAATTATTAAGTTAATTTGAGGTTGGCATTTATGTTTAAGTTACATCATTACAGTGAAAATCTTACAAGAATGAAGTTGAAAAATATATGATGTCAATTTTAGTTAGCAGACAGTATTTGAGTCTCTCGACCAATGGAAGCAATTTTCCCATGCTCAAAAATAAGAATTGAAATGCCTCAACCTGCTTCTCTTCAGGTCTTAATATCTTCCCCTATCTTCCTTAAATCATCTCCGTGATTTCTTTCTGTTGTCCTAGAAGTGCTTTCTGAAAGACGAAAAGCAAACATAAACATCCTAAGACAGCATTGGAAAGAAAGGCGCTTATCATTCACAGCTCATTCAGAACATTTAGCACATTTAAGTTATATGTAAAAGAACAGCAAACTAAAAACACACTGAGCAACTCTTATCTAAAACCAAAATGGGGACCACTAGATGTTGGAATACAACTCGCATAAGCCTTAGAAGGCACTGACAGTGGTGAGGAATGCTGGTAGTTGTAGTCCAAGAAGATCTTGAGAGCCTCAAGTTGCACCTCTGCCTTAAAGTCTTGCTCCAGTTTGGATGTGAAGCTTATATTAGGCCTACTGCATGGTGACAACAGTTGTATTTCGTCAATAGTTTGGCTGGAAGTGTTACAGCTATTTTGTAATTGTTATCTAAGTCTTCTACCTCTCCTTTGATGTCTACTACAACAACAGCTGTGTAGCATCAGCCCCTAGAAGAAGATAGCTAAGTGCTTTCATTTTCCAATTTAAATCAATTTATTTGAAAAATCATGAATTATCCTAAGCTAATCAAGCACTAAAATATAAAACATTCATATATCCATTTGTACTTATTAAAACATCTTGTTCTCATTAGAACATGATTTGACACACTCATGCGTGTATGGTTTCTTGAGTGCATCTATGGTATTTTTAATCCACATTTTAATGAAGTGGAATGTATCTGAAATATCTGTAATGAAATCCTTCTTAACACTCACAAAAATAATAACTTAATTTAATAATGATTGGTTAACAGAAATGATTTAAAGGACTTTTCAGAGTAGTGCTTTTCTTTAATTCCTTTTGTTAGAAATACATTAGATTTTAATAATTACCATTTGTTATTTCTATGCAAATATATGCTTGCTGAAATTCAAAATTCTCTTTCTTTCTGATCAGACCACCTTTGAATACCTCCTTTCTTCCTTTTTCTCCCCAGCTGCTTGGTCGTCCCCCTGCTCCTGAAATTCTGTTGCTTGTTTTAAAGCATTCTTCTTCAATGCTGCCCATGTTGCAATCCATCTCCAGTATCTTGCTTCTTCTGTCATTACTAACATCTCTCATTTCATACATCGCCATCTACCTCCCTCTTAAATTCTTTTCCATTTCACTGCATGTCCATCCACTGAAAATTTGGTATTTACAGAGTTGGCTTTGATTTCAGTCCAGGTCATCACAGGAGCTCTGATGCAGACAACAAAACTTCTTCTTTGTGGTCTCTGTGCCTCACACAATGGGATCTTCACACATGCACAGTAGCTTTTCAGAAAGTTCCAGAGCTGAGCAGCTTGGCGGGAACCCCTCCACCGTCTGGTACTGAGCATGCTCGGTCTCACCAAACTAACAGTCTGTCCTCAGTTTCTTTTCGTCCGCTGACCTGTTAGCAGCTCAGAAGGCTTCCTCGCAGAGCAGTTTGCTTTGCTTCATTCTTTGACTGTCTTTGTGTTTTTTCCAACAGAAAGACTGTAAGAACTCTTCCCCTTTTCTATGTTGTCATTGTTTAAGTTGTGTGTGTCTGGGGGTTGCAAGGTCTCCATGTCTGACGGCCACTCCGAGTGCCTGTTCTGCCTCAGAGAGGCCCATAACATTCGGACATGTTTTATCTGTAAAGACTTTACCTCTCAAACCCTGAAAAACAGAGCCTTGCGATTGAATTCTTATTGTTGGGAGCAAGCCGTTCAGATAAAGGAGCAGGGGGCTTCGAATACCGCTCTTTTCACCTCCTCCATGGCTCAGCTTTCTCCTCGGGTCCTCTTGACTTCTAGGCCTTCGTCAACGTCCTCTTCGACGATGCCAATTTTGCCACTGGTATCGACCTCATCGGTACTGATCGCTTTGATACCGATACCGGTGTCGTCCTCAATAGCTTTACCTCCAATCTCCTCGTTACCAAGGAGTCCAAGGCTCTCCAGGATGCCGATTATCACCTCCTCCTCTGGAGAAGCTTCTTCTGGCTCACAACCAGCTTCCACTCAACCTCGCAAGGTTCGCACTGTGGCTCAGTGTAAGTGAGCTTCATCCCACCTTGCTGAGTCCTCCATTAAGGAGAAGAAGGAGAAGCGCTGCTCTCCTTCTCTTGTAGGCCATCAGCTGGCTCCTTTACCGACGCCCGCTCTGATGCAGCCTTTGATGGCTACTATGGAGGAGGAGGACGCTCCCGACCCTTTGCCGGAGCATGACAATGTCCAGCTCCTGGTGCTCTCGGTCCCGGTGGCTGTCGACTTGACTTCGGACTCGGAGCGTCGACCCTCACTGCCCGTGTCTCCACCGGTCAGGTCGGCCCAGACCAGAGAAGCTGGTGTACAAACCCCACTCCCTCCTACTCTCGCTCCTGCCGGCCCCAAGTTGGATCGTCCATCCTATCCGGACGCTCCTTGGTCTCCTACCCGTGATCGTCCTCAATCTAGCATGGTGCGCTCTCCAGGACACAGCAATAGAGATAGATCCCCACGTCATCGGGATTACGGTTACCGTGGAGCTTGTGACCCTTCGCAGGCAAGGCTTGACTCACCTTTCCCTTCAGTGTCTTACATCACTCGATATGGCCACGAGCACCTCTCGAGAGAACAACCTGGCTCCTATTACTCTTACTCACCAGCCTATCATGATTGATACCATCCCGACATCCATCGTTGGTCTCCCTACCATCCGTGGTGTTCCTGTTCTCCGTCACGCTCTTCCGCGTCTCACTACCAATGCCCCTCCCGATACTGACACTCAAGGACCCATTCTCGGTCCCGGTCTCCATATTACCGGCACTCTCCAGCCCACCGCCGGTCCCATGACTGGTCACCTCGCCGAAAACTGGTCTCACCACCTCCTTGGGTGATGGCAACGGTGTGTCGGCCTCCACCGGATACCCACCCAGCGTCTACACTACCAACATCTCTAACGGCTTCGGTACCAATGCAATCTGTCGTTGCCCCAATCCCGGCCGTTCTTCCGATTTCCTCGGCACCGATGTCAGTAACGGCATTGATATCGCCTCCAGTACCGGCTACGATACCGACCCCAGTCACATTCCTGATCTCTGCTACTGCTCCGCCAGCTATTCCCTCCACACCAGTACCGGATCGACCCCGATCATGTCGGTCTCCATCTCAGTCCTCTGCCTCTTATGATTCTGACAGTGATTCAGCAGATTCCACGCCTTACTCCCACACCTCTCCACCGTTGGCCTTTGGGGACCCAATCCCCGATTTGGCTCCTGAGGATGTCAAGGAATTTTCAGACATCCTGGTCAGGATGGCCAATGCTCTTGGCCTGGACATTTCTGGACCTGCTCCGATGGTACAGGGCCTGGTGTTCTATTATGTCGACACTCAGCCTCCTTCCACGGCTTCGATTCCATTCCTCCCTGTGTTGCAGGCAGTGTTGAAACATCCCTGGGCCCAGCCGGTTTTGCTCCAGTTGATCCCTCACTGCCTGGAACATCTCTACCGGACCCAGAAGAAGGATGTCGACTTTCTATTTAACCACCCCATGCCAAACTCGATAGTTGTCAAGTCCTCTCAAAGGGAGGCAAGGGGGCTCACCCAACACCTCCAGACCACGAAGGCCACTGTTTGGACACCTTAGGTCATCACTTCTACTCTGCTTCCTTGCTGATTTCCAGGATCTCGAACACTCAGGCTTGCCTGGCTGCCAATCAGAGGAACATCTGGGACAGGTTCTTTCCTCTGCTCTCTCATCTGCCGGACAACCATAGGACTAATGCCATCCAGTTCTACAATGAGTTGGTGGCTCTCTCTAACCAGCAGATCCTGTCCTCTCAACATGCTGTCGAGGGTGCAGCGTGGGTGATGGTGGGGGCCATCGCCCTTTGCCGTTTTGCGTAGCTTCACTCCGCTGGGCTTGCAGAGGACAGCAGGAAGAGGATCGAGGACCTGTCCTTTGATGGCCAAGGGCTCTTCCATGCAACCACGGATGAGGCCATGGACCACCTAGTGAAGGCTCACCTCATGGCTAAGAAGATGGGTCTCCATCCCACTCCTCAGTCCAGGAGACCATCTTCGTCACACTTCTCATGGAGGTGCTCTGCCTATTCTTATAGGTCATGTTCCCCTCACCATGCGTCTGTTCAGATTCCTCTTCCAGCTTCATACCGACGCTCCTTCAGACAGCGCCAATCGTCCTCCAAGAAGTCCTCCTCTACCACTAAGTTCCGCTTTTGACTTCCATAGCAGGTTGCCACCTCTACCGTTGTTCCATCTGCCCGTCCATCTTTCCAGAACCCCTGGTCTGGCTCGCCACTTCAACATCTGGCACAAGATCACTTCGGACTTCTGGGTTCTTTCCATTGTACATCTTGGATACACCATTGAGTTTCAAAGTATTCCATCTCTAGACATCTACTCCACCTGCGCCAGTCCAGCCCTCCTCGAGGAGATCGAGTCCTTCCTCCTCAAAGGGACCATAGAGCAGGTGCTGCCCTCAACCAGTTCCACCGGCTTCTTCTCCTGGTGCTTCATGGTGCCCAAGTCAGACGGCACCCTCCGACCTATCCTGGACCTCAGGGGGGTGAATTCTTACATCCTTCCCTGGAAATTCAAGATGGTCACTCTTTCTTCCATCTTGCCTTTCCTGCGGCATTGGGACTGGTTCACTTCCATCGACTTACAAGACGCCTACTTCCGTATCACAATTAGGCCCCAACGCAGTAGGTACCTCCGGTTCGCAGTCGACGGCATCTGCTACGAATACAAGGTCCTGCCGTTCGGCCTGTCCACCGACCCCAGGGTCTTCATCAAATGCCTAGCCCCTGTGGTATCCTACCTTTGCATGAAAAGTGGTATGGTGTTTCCCTATCTGGATTACTGGTAACTGGTGGCGCCCTGCAAGCAAAAGTTGTACAAGGACATTCACCTCGCCCTCTCCCTCCTCTCAGATCTCGGCCTCAAGGTGAACCCCAAGAAGTCCCACCTGGAGCCTTCACACACCCTGGACTTCATCAGAGCCACTCTGCACTCTGCTTCCACCAGGGCTTTTCTGCCGGTGAACTGTGCTCAGATACTGCGCCAGGCCACCGTCACCGTCCTGCGCGGCCTGTCCATTTCTGCCTGAAGGATTCAACAGCTCTACATGGCAGCCATGACGGTGGTCACCTATTTGTCCCGCGTCCATGCTCACCCTCAACAACATTGGTTTTTCCGGGCCTTCAATCCTCTTGTCAACTACCAGTGTCGCCTTCTGTGGGTTCCCTGCCTGGTCAGAGATTCCCTCTGCTGGTGGCTGTCTCCACGCAACCTACTATCAGGAATGCCATTTGTCGAACCTCACCCGACACTCACTATCATGACCAACACCTCCTTGCTTGGCTGAGGAGCCCACTGCGGCTCTTTTGCCATGCAAGGACATTGGGCGGGCCTGGAGACGTGTCTTCATATCAGTGCATTGGAGCTCCTAGCTATCCTGAAAGCCCTGCGGGCCTTCCAGAACCTGATCGTTGGGCAACCAGTCCAGATCCTGTCAGACAATACAACAGCTGTCTGTTATATGAACAGGCAAGGAGGCACCCACTCCTCCACTCTGCTTCACCTGGCTCTACGCCTCTGGGACTGGTGTGTCCTCCTGCGTGTGCACCCCGTGGTGGTTCACCTAGTGGAACAGGACAATGTGATGGCAGACACGCTGAGTAGTGACACAGCGTGTCACCATGAATGGTCCCTCTCGGATGCTGCTTTCCAGCAGGTAGTGTCCCATTGGGGCACTCTGTCCGTCAATCTCTTTGTGAGTGATCAGAACAAGAAGTGTCCCTGTCATTGCTTGAGAGCCGGCCTGGGCCTCGGCTCTCTCGGTGACGCATTCCAATTATCTGGGACGGGGAGTTTCTTTATATCTTTCCTCTGTTTCCACGCCTGGGCGGAGTGGTAGCCAAGCTCCTGTCGGACAAGGCAAACGCCATCCTCGTAGCCCTGTACTGATCGAGGCAGCACTGGTTCGGTCCCCTCCTCACTGCTGCTCGGGACCACAAGATGTGACTACATTGCACGCCAGACCTCCTCTCCCGTTCAGATGGTTGCGTGCTTCATCCAGACCTTCCTCTCCTGCATCTCCACGCTTGGAGGATAACCTTCTAGACTCTTCTGCCGTCCAAGCTGTCCTCACAGCCACCAGGAAGGAGTCCACTCATAGATCATATGAGTACAAGTGGCAGAAATTCATGGCTTTCGCGAATACCCAAAGTGAAGCATCCTCTCCAGGTTCATTGTTAACAGTGCTGCATATCCTGTTGCAGCTGAGGGAACAGGGCCTCACCTTCTCCTCTCTGAAGGTCTGCCTCTCGGCCATCATAGCCTACCAGCCACGTGGTACTCCTTCCTCAGCCCTCTTTTGGAACACTACTGTCAAGCAATTTCTTAAAGGGCTTCAACACCTCTACCCTCCTGTCTCCCTGCCACTCCCGCCTTGGTCCTTGTTGCTTGTTCTCTTTCAGCTTGTGCGCCATCCTTTCAAACTGATGGCCATGTCTGATGACCGTCTCCTTACCATAAAGACGGCCTTTCTGGTCGCTGTCACTTCGGCCAGGCAGGCAGGAGAATTGACTGCACTACGGTCCGATGAACCCTTCGTGGTGTTCCATTGAGACAAAGTGGTTTTGCATCTAGATTTGTCCTTCCCTCCCAAGGTCGTCTCTGACTTCCATCTGAATCAAGACATCATCTTACCTACCTTCTATCCTGATCTGGCTTCGCCTCTTGAGCACTCATTCCATTCACTTGATGTGCGTCAGCCTCTAGTCTTTTACCTACAATGGACCTCGACCTCGACACTGTCATTTCTGTTCAGACAGCATAAGGGGCTGTCAGATTGTGGCACAGGCTTTAAATTTACTAAAATTATAGAAGGAGATGGTTCCAGTGCTTTTGGAAATGTTTCTAAATGTTGTCTTTACGTTGATTTGCCAGTCACCTTTGTTATATAAGAATGCACTTTCAGGAAAGTATCCTCATTTGTTTGAAATGGTTATAGCTGAACATAAGAAAAAGACAGTATCTAGAGTCCCTCAGACCAAAGAAGCTAGGGCTGCACAGGAATCTATAATGCAGGTAACGCCACAGTTGAATGAAAACATTAGGTCATCTGAGCAAATGTGAGTCACTGCATGAGAGGAGAGCATATTCTGTTTTAAAGATGGCTTCTACAATGGAATGAAGTATTCTGCAACAAAGTCATTGTGCCGTATTTTAACAGGCTTTGTATTTTATAATTTACAGGCCCCAAAGATTTTCAGTGGGAATTTGTGCATGGCTTATTGGAAAATGCCATTTATGGAGGTCGTATAGATAATTACTTTGATATGAGAGTCCTTCGATCCTACCTAGAGCAGTTTTTTAATTCCAGAGTCATTGCTGACTCAAATTTCCAGGGTAAGAAGATGAGCAGATTTCCATATTCCATCTCCCTACCCAGCTCTTGCAATATATTGGTGAGTATGTTTTCTTACTTATCAGATGTTCTAACTGAAATTAATTTTCTTTGGCTGTATTACACTGGTGAATGATTATGCTTCTCTCGTTGCTTAATTGTGGATCAGCTTTGGTACTGTTGGTATGTTTTATTATGATAGGTGGTTCAGTGAAAGCTTGATGAGAGTTGTTTTCCTAAAAGGTGATCAGACCTGGGACAGGACTAGAGGCTTGCAGGTACTATATTGGTAACTCCGTCAGAGTTATAAGCAGTGGAAATGGAACACCATTCTGCTGAGCTCATGGTTCTTTTGATTACAAGTAATATCTTTTTTGTTAAAGAGCCAGTATGGTGTAGTGGTTTGAGTGTTGGGTTAGAATTCTGGGAGACCAGCATTTGAATTCCCACTTGGCCATGGAAACTGACTGGATAACCTTGGACAAATCATACTCTTTCAGCCTAAGAGGTGACAAATCTCCTCTGAAAAATCTTGTCAGGATAATTCTAGGATAAGATCACCATAAGTCAGAGTAGACTTGAAGGCACATAACAAAATGACAATTTTATTGTAAAACTAAACTTTACTGTTAACCAAGTAAGTAGCCATCTTGGATCAAACCCCACCTTAGGAGAAAAGTGAGATATAAAATCAGTCAATACACAAATGAAGATAAAGTAGCATGATTCTAAGTATCTTTGTTCAGAAGTTTCTGTGGGTTCAATGCGTCTTGTTTCCTGTTAGGCTTCAAATTATTTTCTATATTTAAGATGAAATCTTGTTCCTCTTAAGCGTGATTTTATGTCAATTAATAGTAACTATTTCTAAAAACAAGATTCACAAATACTTCATTATTGAGAAGTTACTTTGCTAAAGCTATAAATTAAGAAATCAGATCAAGATTGAAATTTGTTTCCAAAGTATACTATTCACATGTTTACCCACTTTTCATTGAACCACAATTAGTTAGACTTTTGCGATATATTTAATATTATTCTCCTTTCTCTTTAGGATTACCGTCATGTTATTGAAAGTCTTCCAGAAGATGATAAACCTGATTTCTTTGGTCTACCTGCCAACATTGCACGTTCATCTCAACGAATGATCAGTTCTCTAGTAAGCACTGAGTCATAGTCATTTTATTATTTGAAAAAAGTCTTTCAGGGTTCATTGTACAGGTGAGAGGTGGTAGACTAAATGATTTAAGTTTATTCCCTTTTAGTTAGAACTAAGGAAAATAATTCATAAGAAGGCATAACAGACAGAGTTCAGATTGATGATCCATAACTCTCTGTATATATATAAGAAGTGCTGAGTAGAGCTTGTTTTGTGGTTACCATACTAATCCAATTAATGTGAGAAAAGTGTTGCTTGTCTTTTTTTAGGCAGTCTTTTATTTGATACTGAGAAGCCAGTTAAAATGTTGATTTAAAAACCTAATTCTGCTGCTTCCTTTTCCATTATTTTTATATGAAGGTTTTGCTAATAGAAGTCTAAAAGAAATGAGTTGAAAACAGTGCAAGTCTTAATGTGGACCTCTCCATTTTTGAGTCTTCCATTGCTTATTTTGTTCCTGCATTAAAAAAAAGAAAGTTGATTTTCTACTCTGTGAAACTGAGAGGATTTCTGAACAATTTTTGAGCACCATTCATGCTTCTTGTTTGGAAAAACTGTGTAAAAAGACAAAACATGACCTAGGGCACGAGATGAGTGTTCTGCACAAAAGCATTACTTTTCTACTGGAGTCAGTGTATCTTACACAAAACCTCCTGTACATAAATATTACTTTCTCTGAAAAAAAAATTTTTTCTGCCTCCAAAAGCATATTTTCTGCATAGGAAAAATATATTAAGAAATACTGAGGGTTTTCTTCCGCGGAAGACATGCTGTCTTTGCTGGCATATAAGACTCACTTTTTTCCCTGAAAAATACTGTTTGAACATTGGATGTGTCGTATATGCTATTGTGTCTTATATGCCAGCAAATAGAATTTGCTAATGTATAGATGGGGTGCGTCTTATATGCCAGCAAATACGGTATATTCTGCCCCTGAACACATTTTCTGTGCAGTAAAATGACACATATTTTTGTGCAAACAAATCTTTCCCAGCAAAGTCCTGTAGTATGAATAATCTTGCAGCTCTTTTCCTTTTCTACTTAATGATCGAAGTGCCTAGCACTGTATGAGCTACAGTAAACACACAAAAGGATTATAAAGGGGTTCATTGCAGCTCACCACGAATAATAACATGGAATATTGTATGTTGTACACTGTTATACAATATAATAGATGGTATTAACTATATTGTATATTATACAATCATCTACAATACAAATCAGCATAAAATCAACAGAAGAGAAAAACCCCAGAAAGACACACAGGACAATAGGTGGATGTGAGACATTAGACTCTTTAAGGCCATGTCCGCATTACACTATTATAGTGCTGTTATTCTGCTTTCAACATCCTGTGGAATTCTGGGGTTTGTAGTTTACTGAGACCAAATAGATCTCTGGCTGAGAACTCTAAAGGCTCCTCCCAGAATTCCACAGGATGTTGAAAGTGGAATAATAGCACTATAGCAGTGTAGTACGGAAATAACCTTGATCAAAACCCAGACTTGCGTGGCTGCTTACAGACTAAGAAAACAAATCAGCCCCATTCTATACCAGGATTCCTATTTTTCTTTCTTTTCATTCTTCACTAGTAGTTCATTTATTTCCCAAGTCTTCTTCTTCTGGGTTGTGCTGCCTTGCACCAGAGCCATGTGATGCATTTGTTACCCTGTGTACTGGGGGTCCCGGGAGGGACACCGAAATGTGCTCAACTAAAAGTGGGGAAAATTAGCTCAGACCACTGCTTAGCGTTACAAGAGGCAGGGTAACTTAGCGAGATCTTGAACCCTATGTTTACGGGGTCGGGTCGAGTCAAGTAGCACACAGAAGTTGAAACAATAAATGATGTTTTATTAAATACACAGGCAAAACAGTGTATGCGACACACTCACACAGGATAAATAAAGGAAATAAAGGTTGGAGTGGTATAGAGGGATTTTTAGAGGAGTTGCTGGTTTGGGTGACCTGTCCTGAAGCCTGGAAAAATAGAGAGCGAGGCTGGGATGCGATGTAGCTCAGCACGTGGAGCTGAGGGGAGGTTCGCCAAGCAAAGCGGCAGCAAGGCGGGATGAAACTCGGGAGCGATCCAAGGAAGGTCTCGGAATCAAGGGTTTTTATAAGAAGAATTGTGACTGCAGGCTATGCCGTACTTGGGGGAAAACAATAGATTTGGATATTGGAGACAAAGCCTCCGAAAGGTCAGAATAATAGAGTAGCCAGTATGCAAAGGCAGAGTGCTTGGGTATTGTATAGGTTACCCATCAAGCTGCCAGCGCGGGGTAGAGGCTCTTTTGTAAGTTGCATGCATACCTAATTAGAGTACTTGCCTGGAGGTCTCCTAAAGCAGTGAGTCAGCTATTTCTGGCCTACCTGTATTGTCCAGGAATATTACGGCAATTAACAGCCGAGCTTGTTTACGTGCTAGTCCGGTGGCCTCGCAAGCACGTGGAGGGGAATAGAGCAGTGAAGCTGAATTATGATATCAAGAGGATATCTTTAATATCCCCAAAGCTCGGACTAGCCAGGGCAGTAACACATTTCCTTGAATCCTACTCTTTCTCCTTAAGCTTTGCAGAAGCCTTCTGCTTAGACCTTCTGGTCATACCGAATCTGCCACAGGAAGAGACACTTGCTGTAATCAATTCTAACATTCTAAAAGCAATTAACTTGTTAAAGTACTGGATTAAGTCCAGTATCAATTAGGCAGTCTGGTGAATAACTTGAGTCCAATAGAAAACTCTAAGTAATTAATGAGTTAATTAACTAATTATTTTCAAACTCTGATCACGGTGATAGTTGCATATAATAAAACTGACAAATTTGTGGTTAGATTCAGAAAGAGAAAAAAATGTAAATCCTTTATTTTGAATTAAATGCACAAGTACTTAAAATGTCCTTCTTAGGGCACAGTTACACTATTTCATGAATTACTCTTGATTTTAATTATCACTTCTTGAAATCATTATTACTAGATTTTTTTTTGTGAGGAAAGGAGTTAAAGTCTTAGTCTTTTATTCACTTTTTCTGCCCATTATTGCATTGAATGTTGAGTTCTACACATTGCTGCCTGCCTCTATGGTCACTTTTCTAAGAGTTATTGAAGATAATAAAATCTCCCAATTTTAACAGACATATTCTGATCCTTGACTTCATTTTTGACTCTGATTCATCACTTAAAAATTAATGCTAAGTCACTGTTGGTCTAGTTCAGTCATACTTTGATGTAGAGCACAGAATTGCTGTAGGACACTGCATTATACTGCAGAGTCACAGGATCCCCTCTGAAATCTGAAATGCATTTCTGTTGCAGTATAAGCTGAATGGTATAGTCAAGCAAAGGCGGGGGGGGAGGGAGTTGTGGAGTAAAAGGCTTTTAGAATATCCGGCCTAAGTAGTGTTAGTGATATTCTGCAGATTTTCACTGTGTATTGTGGTAACTACATGTTTTTATTTGATAGGATGAAACATGAGCAATTAATTTACAGCAACCCTGTATTTCACATAATATAGATTAAGGTCAGCAGGAATGAGAGAGATAGAGAGATCCTATAGTTCCCTTGTTGCTGCTGTTGCTATTAATAGGTTGCATACTAGTTATTCTGAGAGTGTGGCCTTTATAAGTAGTTCTGTGTTCGGCTCTAAGCCTTGTGTTCCATCTACTTCTTTGCGAGTGTCTGATAAAAACAGTTTTTTGAAATAATTTTTTTAGAGTTTTACACATATAAAATACCATATATCCCCCCTCCACTTCCATGTTTTTCTTCCCCAGTTAAGTTGTATCTTATCTTCCACTTTTTATAAAGACAAAAAAATTCGCTACTCCATCCTCTAATAAGTTTATATTTTTAACCATTCCACTACCCCTTTCCATTCCCTTTCAAAGTTTTGGATAGGTTTGTTTTTCAAAGAGTTTGCTAATTTTTCAATCTCTACCATATCCAGTACCTTTAATTTCCATTCTTCTAAATTGATTTCTTTCTTTTCTTTCAAGTGTTGAGCATACGTTAATCTCGCTGCCATAATCAAATACAATAGTATCTCCTGATGTCTTCTAACCTCCCTATTTTGACCTATCATATTTAATAAGCAAAATTCCGGTATCATTTCAAAATTCACATTACAAATTCTTTGAATTTCATCATGTATCCCCTTTCAAAATTTCCTTGCCGTCTGACAAGTCTACCACGTATGAAAGAAAGAGCCCACCTTTTCGTCACATTTCCAACACTTCACATCTCCATTTTTAGTTATTTTTTGTAGTCTTTCTGGGGTCATATACCATCTATATACCATCTTATAAAAATTTTCTCTTTGTGATAAAAACATTTTAATACATTCTTGATACATTGGATGTTACAATGTCAATTCAAGAAAAATAATATTGTTAGATTTAAAGTCACCATTCCTGTTTAAATTTCCTGTTATTTCTAAAGTAGAAGAAACTGTGATTCACAGTTAAGTAAAAAGCTGGAGTGTCAAACCAGAATCTGAACATGGTTTGTTAGTACTTCAGAATGGGCTCTGTGTTCCTAACTGAAAACAGCAGTATTGTGCTGCCTTTCCTCCACCAAATTTTGGAAATACTTCACTAATGGTCGAGATCCTATGGCACATAATGCGTTATGGAAGTTAAGCAGAGATGAACCAAATCATAAATTTGTTGGTAGATCTATAAATTCTGCAAGTTAATGTGATGATTATTTAAAAATGACTAAATCAGCAAGAAGTGAGATTGTTTTTCCAGTGTTGCTGATGTTCAAGGTTTAGAAAAATTTCAAAGCAAGTAGGTTTAACCAAGCCATACTTTTTGAACTTAAAAGCCATATTCTGTGTCAGTTCTGTGTTTGAAACAGTGGTGTAGCTTGACACGAGTGGGGTAGGGGTTGGGGCAGGGCTATGTTGTGTACGGGCATAACGATGGGGCGTGGGGAGGAGCTATGGCACATGGGGCAGGGCTATGGTGCAACAGGAGGCAGGCAAGGAGTGGCAGCACCCCCAAAAAATGCCGCCCAGGGCAACTGCCCCCTTCGCTCTCCTGTCCATACACAACTATCAACTGCATATTGCAAGTAATAAGTAGCAAAAAAAAGTGTAGACTGTGCTGAAGGTGTCAGCATGTGATAGTACTCTGGTCTCTATTTTCTGATTTAAATGAATACATAGCTCTTTGTTTTCTAAGTAAAATGTAATATATTAATAAGGATAACAGAAGGTTGAACCGTAATCACTTTTTGTGTTCTCTATCGGTTGAGATCGCAGAAGTTCCTAGCAAATTACTATTAAAATGCTTAAATGAAAAATAATTTGCTACTAGTTGGTCTAAGCAGTGTGTAGCTTATGTTGGAACATAGTGTATCTGCTAACATGCTGAGAACTGTTTATTGTGAAAGTAATTAAAGATAGAATCTGGTAAAGAGTTCTGTGTAAATCTGTGAGCCAGTTAGACTTCTTGATTCTCCACATGGCACCATCTGTTTAGGGTGAATCATATGCAGCCACAGTACTTAACAGAACTGCTTTCCCTCTGTTAAAAAAGGCTTCCAAAAGGTTTTGCTTTTAAATGACAATTTTGTGGACTCCCATTGAATCAGTTTTTTTGTGCCATAAATATAATAGTGAATATATTCATTACATCCTTTACACTTCCCTTTATGCAAGCTTTAGAGGACCATTCCTCTTGTTTTTTACATTAGATTTGATGTGCAGGTTTTCTCTGATCTTGCTTCCATAGTAGAACCAATGCAGTGAGCATTCTCCATTGTCCAATGTTTTATTTTTGAATGTTGCAGTTTTCCATAGCTGTCTCTTCTTCAATCTCTAATTTTAAAATATTACCAATATGCAAGCCACAGTGATATCACAAAAAGTGTATTTACATTATGGTGCTTAGAACTGCATTCTGCTTCTTTGGAGCCATGTGTTTGTACATATAGACTTGCATATCTGTACATTCAGAAAGAGCGCCAACAATTCAAATTCAGTGTGACAGTGTAAGATTGGATCAAGATTTATATCTGTGTGGTGTTTACTGTTTTTTTGTTTTTTTTACTGTGTGCAAGATTGTATATGTTCATTGGTAGAACACAGGCCGAAAGAAAGAAGGAAAGAAAGAAAGAAAGAAAGAAAGAAAGAAAGAAAGAAAGAAAGAAAGAAAGACACAGAACACACCAGATCCAGTCTGTTCTTGGAAGCTGAGGACAGTCAGGCCTGGTCAGTACTTGGAAGAGAGACCACCAGTGACTATTAGGTGCTGTAAGCTATATTCAGAGGAAATCAGTGGCAGATCACCTCTTTGTAATTCATGGGGCTCACTATAGGTTGACAGGCAGGTTGAAAGCACACATTTTCCTTTTTAACATACACAAATACATCAAATATATATTGGGAAGAAAAGATGTCATCAAATGAAATAACTGGATGTGCAGCAAAATGTATATTCTCCAGTTCCTAAGTAATGTTAGAAATTATGCTACTTAAAATGGAGGAGTGGAAAGCAGGGCACAAAAATAAAGAACAGAAAATCTTTTCCCCACCAATTATACAGATATGCAAACTGTTGTTGTTTACTGTGATCTAGATTATTATGTCATATATATGTTGCTACTGTTTGTAACGGCTGTTGAGAAAATAAAGACAAGAAATGATACAGTCAGTTCCTTCCTTTTTTCTTTCTTTCTTGTTAATTGCTGTTAAATTGACTTCAACTTATGATAACCTTTTGAAGTCACTCTATCCAAGTCCCCCATCATCAATAGAATCAAGGCTGTGGCTTCCTTGACTGAATCTATTCATCTGTAATGCAGTGTTCCTCTTTTCCTAATGCCTTCAACCTTACCAAACATTACTGTCTTTTCTACTGAGTCGTGTCTTCTCGTATGTCCAAAGTACAATAGTATCAGTTTAGTCATCTTGGCTTCCCAGGAAAGTTCAGGGTTGATTTACTCTAGAACCCATTCATTTGTCTTTTTAGCAGGCAGTGGCATCTGCGAAAGTCTCTTCCAGCACCACATTACAAATGAGTTGATTTTCTTCCTCTCAGCTTTCTTCACTGTCCAGCTTTTACAGCCATACATAGACAATGGAAATATAAAGGCATCAGCCATACTAACTTTAATATTCAGTTCTTACCCTGACTTCTTGATTCGCTCCAAAAATGCAAAGACTGGGGAAATTAGCGGAGCACTAGCTTGGCAGAACGAGGGGCAGGGTAACCTAGCGAGACCTTCAACCCAATTTTTATGGGGTCAGACCAGGCAAAAAGCCAGACAGTCATACTAATGAATGAATTTTATTAACAAATATGTTCTCACACACAAACTCAGTCATTTGCTCACACATACAAGGCCTATCAAGAAGGGAAAGAGGTGAAAAATTGTAGGGGATGAAGTGGAGAGGGTGTAAAGGCGGTAATACTGCACCTATCCAGAAGTCTTTCAGTCCAGGAAGCAGCGAGAAGGAAGGAGCTCAGTGAAGAGAGGCAACTGAGGGGAGCACTCAACTAACAGAGTGCCGGTCTGCTAGTGTAGTGGGGAGTTCTCTGAAGAGGGTCTTGAAAACAGAGGCTACTTATAGGGCAGATTGTACCTCAGGGGCAGGCCCTTTCCCAGGAAGAACAATGGCCAAAATAGAAGAAAAATGCTGCACAATAGCAACCTGATGGCTTGCATGATTGATTCATGTAAATGGACGTCGCCCTTGTAGGATTCGTCGAAGTAAGCATTACTGAACAGGGGGAAAACCTGGTAATCTCCTCAAGTTGGCTTTGTGGCTGAGGACCCTTTGTCTGTGCGGATGTGCCTAGCCTGAGGTCTCCTTGGGAAACGTTACTGGGGATTTTCCTGGCCTTGACCTATGTCCGGTTGCTCATTCTATTTGTCTATGCACCCACTTGGGCAACCTCTCTGGCATATCTGATATATTTGATATTAATTTTATATCCCCCCAGGGCAGGGTCTGCCAAGGGGGTAACACAATTACACATCTTCAGGATTTTGTCTAGTTTCTACATAGCTACATTTCCAAGTCCTAGACTTCTTCTGATTTCTCGACTGCAGTCTCCATACTGATTAATAACAGTCAGCGTATGTAAAATTTCAATGTCTTTCCATGCTCATTATTTTTGTTTTCTTAATATTCAATTGTAAACATGCTTTTTTACTTTCTTCCTTGACTTTCTTCAGTAAACATTCCAAGTCTTTGCTATTTTCTGCTAGTAGTATGGTGTCATCTGCATATCTTAAATTTTTTATGTTTCTTCCTCCAATTTTCATGCCTCCTTCCTCCAGATCTAATCCTGCTTTACCTATGATATGTTCACTATACAAGTTAAACAGATAGTGTGATAAAATGCAGCATTGCCTGACCCCCTTGCCAATTGGAAAACATTTCATTTTTTTCATATTCTGTCATGAGTGTAGCCTTGTCCTGAATACAAGTTTTGTATCGGTGTATTCAAATGTTGTGACACACCCATTTCTTTAAGAACAGCCCATAGTTTTTGATGATCTACACAGTCAAAGGCTTTGCTAGACTCTATAAAGCACAGGCTGATTTTCTTCTGAAATCCTTTGGTGCACTTCATTATCCAGTATACGTTTACAATATGATCCTTAGTGAGTCTTCCTTTCCTGAACCCAGCTTGGAAATCTGACATTCCTTGCTCCATATATGGTAAAAGTCTTTGTAGAATTTTGAGCATCACTTTGCTTGAATGAGAAATTAATGCAATAGTTCTTCTTCGTGATCTCTGTGAATCACACAAATGGATTTACGCGCCTGCGTGAAACAGCATTCAGAACCTTCTTGAAGCCTAGGAGTAGGCATTTTGGCAATTGACCCCTCCCGCTTCCTCCTGGGGAATATAAGGCCCCTCCCTGTATAACTGTCAGTTCCTTTTCTTCCACCGCGGTAGCAGCATCAAAGGAGCCTTCCTCTAGCTTTCAGATTGATTTAACAGTTTCTTTAAACAAGATTTGACTAAGTACTTATGTTTTTCTTGGCATTTTGGTGGTTGTTTCTAAAATTCAGCTTCCCTTTTTTACCTACTAGTTTGGCTTCCATTTAATCGGTTGAGGAGTTGTACACAATTACCTCTTTCAAAGGTTGTTTGTTGTGTGGGGGAAAAGTCCCAGATAAGGACGGCCACTCTAAATGCCTCCTTTGCTTGGGAGGGGGCCTTAACGTTGGTTCTTCTGGGCACTGTCAACTACTTACCCCACAAGTTAGATGAAATAGAGTGACTCGTTAATGGCTCTTTTGTGGGAGAAGACTATAAAGCTCTCCCATTCTAGGCCCGCTTGTCATTATCAGCCTCCAAAGATTGACATCATACTATGAGTTCAAGGTGAGGCACCATCAGCGTCCTCTCGGAAAGGGACTGAGAGTAAACATCAGCCTCCTACTTTGCCAACAAGGATATATTTATGAGGATAGGAGGAGAGGAAAAAGAAATGGAATGATCTTGCACAGGAGGAATCATTGCTGAAAACATAAAAGAAAGGAGCAACCAAACTTGTTCTACACCTGGAGTGGCGCAGAATTTCCTCTCGTTATAACTGAGGAAGCTATATCTCCTTCTCTTTGACCCCTCAGGATTTTTCTGTGGGTAGCCTCAGCAGCGGTCTTTAAACCCTGCTTTTTGTGCGGAGGCAAGATCTTGAATATTGATGGACTTGTGTGCCTACCTGCCTCTCAGAGGGTCACATTGTACGATCTTGCTATCATCATCAACTCCCGCACACAAGGCGTAACAGAGCAGCCACTTCGGCTTTGCTCTAGGAAAACGTGCCTTCGATATCACTGTTCTGGCCATGCCCTTCCCCACCGCATCTGTAATGGTGGTACTTCTAAGGCAGTTTATGGCACCGAGGGGGCTTGTTCACTGCTTCTTCAATAGCAATGCACCCGAGGCGATTTCGGTACCAACAACAATCCACAGAATGGCTGAGTCTCGAAGGACCATTCGCCATCAGCTCCCTTACCGATCGGTACCGTCAGTCTCGGTAGGCAGTTTGCCATCGGTCCCGTCCATGGTTTCTACCTTTGATGGTGTTGATATTCTCATAGAGGCGGTCTCCAGTCAACCCCTCTACGATCACAATATTGTCGATCTCAAGGAGATGATACCATTGACTCTTGATATCAACAATGATATATACTACCATGATATCTAGGCTTGATACCTAGGCTTGGTTCCTAACCTTCATACCTAAGTGTCGTACCTAAGCTTGGTACTTGCGCTTGGTATCTGTTCTGAGTACCTGCACTTAGTGCATTGTTGACACTACCATACAATCAATTTTTGATAGTATGATACTGTACCATCATGATACCTGACATTGATGCCTAGGACTGGTATCTGGACTTGATGCCTGGCCTTGATATCTAGCCTCAATACCTAAGCACAGTGCCTAGGTTGGGTACCTAGGCTGGATACCTGGGCTCTTGATATCTAGGCTTGCCACCTAGGCTTGATACCGACGCATAATGCCTAAGCTGGATACCTGCACTTGACACTTAGGCTCTGTACCTAGACCAGTGAATTGGCTCTGAATCTGTATCACATGTTGGTCCTCTAGATGTTGCCAGCAACACCTTGCAATACATCAGTGTCGGAGACTTAGATTTTGACTTCAGAACACAAGGTTATTTTTCTGTTTCATCTTGATACCAATGGTGGCTTATTGGATCCTCCTTTCAGTACCGAGATTGTCTGTGTATCCAGTACAAGTCATCTGTACAGGAAGACAACTCCCTAGAGTCAATCGAAGGACGTGTGGTTACTATCTTGGAAAACCGTTTTTCTAGTAGCTATAACTTCAGCAAGAAGAGCTAGTGAACTGGCAGCTCTAAGACTCTTGATAACTAGGCTAGAGTCTTAATACCTAAGTTGGATACCTAAATTGAATACCTGAACTCGGAGCCTAAGCTCGGTGCCTGGACTCAGTACCTAGGCTCAATACCTAGGTTTGATACCTAGGCTCGGTACCTAGACTGGTGCCTATGCTTGATACCTAGACCTGGTACCTACGCTCTACTTATCTTTTGATTCAGCTGGCCTGTTCAATGGTACTACTGATGATAAATTGGAACAAGGAGAGTGTTGAGCTGTTGCCTACATGACAACAAAGACAACAACACAACAACACTCCTCGAAAAAGAAAGAAAGACAATAGGCTCAACCTAAGTGTTTCCATCAGATGAGTGCACAGAAGATTTTAGCTTTTATAATAAGATAACAGGCTTATTGATTCAGACTCCTCCCCTTTGGTATAAGTAGAGTACTAGGGGTATTCACCAAATGCTGTCAGTGGTGGCAGGTTACTTACAATGGAAAGGTATCATTCTATTTCCGTATATTGATGACTGGCTCATCATAGCATTATCTGAAAAATAAAATAAAATAATCGGTTTGCACTACTTCTGCAAATATCCTAAGGTTGGCATACAATGCTTCCGTACAGACTAGACCTACAGAGTATCCACTTCGATACCATCTTCCATCCTGACATTGAGTCTCTACGATTGATGGTATGGAACTGCCAAGATGGCTGAGTGATTAAGGCCCGATGCCATGGAGCTTTCGGTCGCAAGTTTGAGGCCCGGTCAGTATTTTCCCCTATTGAGGTAAAGGAATTCACACATCCGATATGGAGAATTCTTTTGGCTGCACACAAACCTTCGCTGTTGAGATTGTACACATATAAATGGGAGAAATTTTTGTGCTTATCTATGAGACAGTGATATTGACCAGCAGACCTGCGGTACCGTGGATATCTTCTTGTTCCTCGTCTTGTTGGTATCTGATGCACTATCATTCCCATCAATAATGTGTTACGCAGCAGCAATTTCCTGTCATTTACAAGAAGCAAGACCATCCTTATTTCTGGACTGTATGATTAAGACACTTTTACAAGGTCATAAGCATTTACACCTTCCAATCCAAACTCCTGTACCAGGTTGGGACTTGAACTTGTTGATAATGCGATTCACTTGCCAGCCATTTGAACCTGTGGCAAAGTGTGCCATTAACTTGCTGTCATGGAAAACAGTGTTTTTGCTAGCAATAACCTGAGCCAGATGGACGACTGAGTGATGTGCACTTAGGGCTCATCTTCCATATTCACAATAGTGATATACCATATCAGTAAATAAGGAGGGACTTGGTCATGCATGTTACTGATTTTGGCAATTCAGTTCCGCCTCTCAAAGAAGATTGTCCACTCTGCAGTTCATCTACCAGGGACAGAAAACCTTTTGGCAGGTGAATCAACAGAACATCTTTGTCTTGCCACAGATGGAGGTTGAATGAGATTGGAATAAGTAACATGTTCTTCCAATGGACAATACTGTGTTGGATCTATTTGAAAACAAAAGACAACAAGCTGTACTGTTCCTGATAGAAAACAGATGACCACAGTTTGGAGGAAGCTTTCCTGCTTTCCCTTCGTTTCAAATCACAGTGAAGATCATATTGAGGATATGTCAGGACAAGGTGAAAACCATCCTAGTAACACCGTGGTAGCTGAGGCATCTATGAGTTACATGTCGGATGCAACTCTCGAGATGTCAGTATCGGATACTTTCATGGACGCCCAACCTGTTCGCACCTCTGATGCAACACTCGAGATGTCTATATCGGAGACTGCTGTTGAGGCCCGATCTCCTGAGCATCCAGAATGGGACTGTGTCCCATCGATACCTTATGTTTAGCAGTCAACTTTCAAGAAATTGTAAAAAAACAAAACAAAAACAAAACAAAACCATATTGTTTTTCTCAGAAGGTCTATCTTTTTCGTAGGTGAAGTGTTATCAGCATTTTTTTGGTGTCTTCAGCAACAAGGAAAACATTCTAGTTTTACGGACCATACAGTTAAGAGTTTTCCTCCAGATTATAAACATTTACACCTCCCAGTAGGACTACCAGTACCAGGGTGGGTTTTTGAATGAAGTACTGTTACAACTTACACATAAGCCCTTTAAACCATTGACAAACTGTGATATCCGATTGTTCTCTTTGGAAACTTTATTTTTCTAGTGGCAAAAACCTATGCTAAGAGAGCCAGCGAATTATGTGCATTTAGAATAGATGTACCATACCTGCATTTGCATAAAGGGAAGTTGTTTTAAGGGCAGATACTACTCTTCGACCTAAGGTGGGGTCATAATTTCATTGAACCAGGACATTGCGTACATGGAAAACCCTGTAACTGATTTGGAGAAAAGATTGCATTGCCTTGATGCTAGACATACATTACTGTTTTTGTGTAAAACATAGTGCTACTATTAGTAAAACAAAAGGTTGTTTGTTTTTTATTGTTTTCCAAAGCAGTGGGATACTGGTTTGTCACAAAAAGGAAAAAAAATCTCTAAATGGGTTGTATCTGTTATTAAGCTGGCTTATGAACTTGCTAAATAATAATAAATAGTAATAGTAGTAGTAGTAGTAAAAAAAATAAAAAATACCTTCCAGATTCTGTAAGGGCCCATTTCACAAACTCTATGGTGACGTCAGTTGTTTTCTTTCATGGTGTGCAACTACGTCGCATATGCAAAGCTGATAAATGGTCACAACCAATGACTTTTATTTCTCATCACAGGGTAGATAACAGAGCAGGAAATGATGCAGCAGTTGGGAGAGCAGTTTTATTTTCTTTTGTGATGTAAAAAAGGAAACAAACAAAAAACCCAAAACAAAACAAAAAGTTGAAAATGAATGGAGAAATGAATCCTTGGCATTAATAAATTTAATTTATTGGCATGGTGAAGATACTGGTACAGTTTATTGAAATATATATATATATACACACATATATATATAAAAGGACAAAAAATAATTGAAAATGTAATTGTTGATATCTATGATGATAGTAAAAAGAATTTTAAGCATGACATTCCCTCCTCCAAACAGGATAGCTTGCTAGTCTCCCATTTGTGTGATTCACAGAGACCACTAAGAAGAAAGACAGGTTGCTTACCTGTAACTGTGTTTCTTCGAGTGATCTTCTGTGAACTCACACAACCTCACCCATCCTCCCCACATTATGTCTTGTTGGATGGTTGGTTCTCATGCTGCTACTCCAGCAGTGAAGGAACTGACCGTTATACAGGGAGGGGCCTTATGTTCCCTAGGAGGATGGGGGAGGGGTCAACTGCCAAAATGCCTACTCCTAGGCTTCGAGAAGGTTCCAAATGCTGTTTCACGCAGGCGCGTAAACCCATTTGTGTGACTTCACAGAGGACCACTCGAAGAAACACAGTTACAGGTAAGCAACCTGTCCTTCTGTGGTTACCACAATTCCTGGTATCCCTTTCCTTGGGGACTGGAGTGTATGTTGAACATTTCCAGTCTGTGAGCCATTGTTTTGTTTTCCATATGTGTTGACAGAGTTTTGTTCAAACTAGAATAGATTCTTCCTCTGTAGCTTGAAGCAACTCTATTGGTATGGCATCTGTTCCTGGTGATTTATTTCTCCCAAGTGGCTGAGTACAGTTTCCACTTTCTAAAATTGTAGGTTCATCTTCAAATGGTCCTTCTTTGAATGAGTCTGTGATGGCTTCAGTTCTTTTATATTTCTTTTATTTGTGTTTGGTCATGTAATGTATTACCCTACTGGTCATAGAGCATCCCCACTCTTAGTTTAAATTTCTCTTTGCTTTCTCAAATCTTGTGGAAGAAGCCTCTTGTTCTTTGTTTTTTGTTGTCATCTTCTATTTCTCTGCATTCATTATTATCCTTGTCCATGCACACAAGTCATTAAACAGTTGCATTCAGGGTTGTGACACTATTTCTGTCACTTCTTATTTTTTGCTTCTTATCTGTCCTTAACTGCTTGAAGAGTTTCATCTGTCATCCACTGGGGATTCTTTTTGTTTTTGGCTACAGATAGTGTCTTTTTGCATTCCTCCCTGACAGTGTCCCCAGCTTCAGTGCAGAATTCTTCTAGCTACTACAGTAGCATAGGGATGTGGGGGTGGGGATGGCGATTCACCCTGGGAGGCAATGTTTCTGGGGCGTCCCGGCCCGTAGCCACACCCCCACATGCCCTGGTCATGCCCCCGCATGCCCTGGCCATACCCTTGTGCACAGCCACACACCCCATGCACAGTGACCATGCCCCTCATGCCGTAGCCCTGCCCCCTTCCCACCCATCCCTCCACATGCTCTAAGCTCCACCACTGAGCTACTATTGGGCTTAATAGTGCAAATCTGTTTTTTACATCATCTTTAAATTCTCCAGGAATGTTCTTCAGGTTGTATTTTGGCATGATGGTTGGTTTAGTGTTCTTGCTTAGCTTTACTCTAAATTTAGATATTAGTAATTCATGGCTGTGTGACAATCTGCTCCTGGTCGTTTTCTTTTCTTTTCTTTTCTTTTCTTTTCTTTTCTTTTCTTTTTTTAATCTCAGAGAGCATGGAGTTTCAGTATCTTCTGCTTCCAAGTATGTAGTCTTTTTCCCTATATTGGCCATTAGTGTGATAACTGAAGCCCCTGGTCCCTGTTGCTCAGGGTGGAGATGATGAGCAGCAGCTGTTGGTCCCTGTTGCTCTGGCTAGAGATGAGTCCAACAGCTCAAGAGCTCCCCCTGCTGCCATGGACCAAGCAGGCTTGGACGTTCCTCTGCCTGCTCCTTTAGGGCAACAGGGATCCGATTCTGAAGATGGTTTGGAGCCTGTGCCAATCAGCCCACAAACAAGGCAGAGACTCAAGAGAGCTGAGCAAAGGGAGGCTTCCTTGGTTAAGTTCAAGAAGCAGCGACTAGCCATACCTGTGTCTTGGGCTATATAACTGCCTGCCTGGAAGCTTTCCTTTGCTTGTGGCAAACTTCTTTTGAGCCCTCCTCTTATTTGTTCCTTGCTCCCAGCTCACGGTTCCTGCTACCTTGAATTGATCTCTGGACTCTTGATCCTTGGCTTTTGGAACTCTGACTATGGCTTTTGCTTGATGCTCTGGTAAATGACCTTCCTTGTTTGTTTCCTCCCGGCTGGACTTTGCTGGCTTTCACACTCCCTTCTCTGGGCTGGCTCGCCGCCCAGGTCTCTGACCTTGACAGTCAGGTGATTTCTTTTTATACAGTCACCTCTAGTTGCTTGAAGAATGTGTGCTATAAACAAACTGTTGATCTTGCAAAATTCAATAACTGCTTTATCCTTGGCCAAATTTTCCTGCAGTCTTTGATTCTCCTCTGTTTCCTACATTTGCATTCCAGTCACTGATGATTAACAAGAAGTCTCATTTTGATGTACAGTCATCCCTCCACATTCACTAGGTTTAGGGGCACAGGAACCCTGTGAAAACGGATAAACTGTGAATAACTCTTAGGCCCTCCCAGACCATACTTAACACACACAAAAAAATATGATCACCGTATTCAACCCACTGTGGATTCCTTTGAGGCACCAGGGTTCCTTCTTAAGACAGAAGTGAGTGGCTGGTGGGGCTTACTGCCACCTCCACTGCTGTCCCACACCATTTTTAATAGGGACTTACTATCCTCATTTGCAGTTTTTCAGTCTCACAGGGCTTGCAGTCCCTATTAAAAATGGCATAGGGCACCAGCAGAGTGGACAGCAAATAATTGTGAATAATCAAATCCACAAAAGTGAAAACCACAAATGTGGAGGGCTGACTGTATAATCATTTTCCTTCTGGACTCCAGCATTGAGTTCAATTTCAGCTTCTTATTCTGTAATTCTCTGTAATTGGAGCATAAATTTGGGTTATGATTATGTTGATGAATTTTCCCTGAAGCCTTGCTAATATTATTTGGTCAGACTTTGCATTTTATCTTTTGACTGTTTTTGCTACATCTCTCCTCACTATTAATGCCACAACATTTCTTCTTAGTGTTTGATTTCCTGAACAAATCTCAGGAATTATCTGACTCAAAATGTCCCATTGATGTCCATTTTAGCTCTCTTACCCCAATATTGCAGTATTTATACAGTCCATTTCATGTTTTATTATCTCTAGCTTCCCCTGATTTATGCTTCTCACATTCCATGTTCCTATAATATGTGTTGTGCAATTGTCTGTGTTGCAGAGGTTCTCAATTTTTTCTCAAACAAATTGGCTGTACTTGCAGGCTGACTTTTCTTGCATGCACCCCCCTTGAGCAACTATCATGTCCCCTCTTAGGAACACACTTAATTGTTTGAGAACCACAGCTTTAAAACGAAGAGTAAAAATAGTGCAGCACCATGAAAATAATTTTCGTTAAAATCAGTTTCCAAAAGCTTGCTGGAAAAGAAATGTCTTAACCTGTCACTGAAAGGAAAATAAAGAGGGAACCATCTTAACTCCCTGGGGAAGGAGTGCCAAAGTATGGTAGCAACCGCCGAGAAGCCTTCTCCCATGTACCCACCAACCATGCCTGTGAAGGTGGTATGACAAAGAGAAGTGCCAAAAAAAAGTGCCTCCCCTGCAGATCTTAAAGCTCAAGCAGGTTTGTGTGGGAAGACATAATCCTGGCACACACGTATGGGCATCCTATTTTATTTTTATTATTTTTTTAAAGTATTTAGGCTCCAAATGCATGGTAAATGCATGAATTTTTTTTCTAGGGTACTGATTGTAATGTTTTGGATTCTATGAATATATACTTGTAGATGGAACATTTGGTAGCCTTGAATGTGTGCCATGCACATTGGGTAGGTGATGAAGTAGGGTGCACACTGGTTCTTGCTCTCTTTTGGAAACAGTGCAAATAAATATATTCTTTTGGGCTGTTCGTATACTTCCTCTCTGTGAGCTGTTACCATATTTTTGGGGTGAATAAGGGTGATTCTTTGTAATGACTTATGGTTACATACAAATAAAGACTAACTGACTGTATTGCTAATAAAATACTGTACATGTCATCTTCAAAGGAACAAGTGGCACATAACTTTGAAAGTTGATTATATTCATATTCACAGCTGGCAGAATGAATGGGGTTTTTTTTACTGTGACAGAGAGGTTCACTCTTAGTTTGCTTAAGTTAAAATTGCATAAGCTAGCATGTCTCCTGTGATTTGTATTCAAGCTTTTAAGACCTAATTCCCTTGAAAAATATGCTGATGCAGTTCCTTGACACAGTATAAAGCCTGCACATTTTACTTTTGATACTTAGTAAAAACCTCATCTTGCAAATCACTGCCATAAATTATAGTTTGGACACGTACAAGACTAGAATGCATATCTTAGAAGGGTACAGAAACCATCTATTTTCTCATAATCTTCACTGTCCTTATAAAAGGGGTGACAATCATGCAGACTTCCAGATGTTGGAGGTCAACACCCAGCATCCCTAGACAGTTTAGCCAGTGGAATGCTGGGAATTGTCTTCCAGCAATATCTAGAGGGCCTCACAATTAAGTACCGTATTTAGAAATCCTTATTATCACCTCCTATCAATAGACCAGACAAACTAGTTGTCAAGCCAGATAAATAAATAAATGATGCTTGCTTTAAAAATGAGATAGTTTATGCAGCTTAATTTTCCATAGTTGCATCTTAGACACTATTTCACTGCACTTTTACTGGGAGAATGCAATTTGAGTTTAGTTTAGTTTTTTACTTCTTAAGATTTGTAAAAGCATTGGAGTTTGAAACTTTGAAATACCCCAGGATTACATGCTTTTCTGTACACTAAGATTATATTTCGTAAGCATCAAGTTCTTTCTTATCTATTCATATTTTTTTCCATGCACATCAAATTGCAGAAGACAATTTTAATAGCATGGCTGCATTCCCCAGCATGCATTCTGGAAAGTATGTCCATTGGTCTTGTTAATTCCAAGGAACAATGTTTAGGATTATGCTACAGAGTACCAGTCACTCTCCTCTGCACACTTTAGGGGAAGATACAGTTATGAAAAAAAGTTCTCTGGGTTCCAGTGAAAACAAAAATAGCTTCTTTTAGAAGGTGACATCTGCTAATTCAAGTTGGATGAGCAAAAGAAGTGTGAGTCGCTTACTAAATCCACCATTACCTTGAAAAATCCAGAACATGCCTCAATGTGAGACTGTTTCTCCCATGCTGCCTCTAGAGGGCAAATGGTCACTGTCACAGTCTAAAACTCTAAAATTCTCTTCAACATGTTACCATAGATATATAGGGTAACTGGACTCTTCTTATTTTTAAAAATATCACAGTTACTTTCTATATAATTAAAACTTCTCTGTCTTTTCTACTGTTAACTCCTGCACAGGATAATATACCTTATCCCAAAAGATGCTGCATGTTCTCCTCTTCCTTCCTAAAAGTCTGATTCCCAAAGTATATCTGATCTAGATCTTTTGACAGTACAGATGTGTCCTCAGAATTTTAGCTCTAACATATACTTACATATACCTTTTTTTCCAGGTGCATGGTGACGAAAAAGTAGAGAACTTATTTATAAAATAGCACTTAGCCAGATCCTGCAAAAAAATGGCAGAAGCACACACACATTCTGCTCTGAACCTAGTAATTCTTTTTTTCCTTGTATATCCCTTCCTAGAAAATTCTACTGATCAAGAGAAAGTAGAGAATCATTATCTCGTTATCTTCATTTTACATACATTTCACATTTTATATGCATGGTATATTTTACATGTATCAGTTAAATGGAACATTTAAATGGAATTAAACTCATTTAAGCATCATCTATTTACATATTTATTCATATATTTATTCATTCTGTTTATATCCTGTGTTTTTACCATGATGGGACTTCATAAAATTGCAGAGAATTTTCCTACTATATCAGTTATATTAGGGCCATCTTTCCCAATTTGTTTTGTTAATATTTATTTGAGATATATTTCAGATTTTAGACTGAGACTGATTCTTCAATTTATACACAAAAACCAATGTAGATTTTTACTAAATAGGCAACTGAGAGACAATATCAGAAATGTATTGAATATATGGGAATACTTAGAACGACATAATGAGAAACAGGCCGCATTGAGTTTTTAGATGCAGAAAAGGCATTTGATTACTTGGATTGGACTTTTTTATTTAGGGTCTTGGAAGAAATTACTTTTGGCAGCAGCTTTATCAAATAGGTTAGATCAATATATTCTGTGCAGAAAGTGCTAATAATTGTTAGTGGAGGGTTATCTAATCCATGTGAAATAAAAAAAAAGAATGAGATAAGGATGCCCATTATCACCACTTTTGTTTATTCTAGTACTTGCAGTCTTCAATAGAGATATAAGACAGGATGAGAAAATGAGGGGTATTAGGATGAAAAAGAGAGAATCTTATAAATTAAGAACTTTCTCCAATTATTTGGTGATTACTTTGGAAGATCCATTGGAATCTTCAAACAGATTAATGAGAATATTGAAAATGTTTGGAGACCTGGCAGAATGTAGGATCAATAATCAAAAGAGGGTGTTGTTAGTTAAAAATATGAATATGACACAGCAAAGAAAGTTGATTGAGAATTGAGAATTGGGAATAGCAACAACAACAACAGTGACAACAACATGTATTTGTAATACCCTTTTCACCAAAGGGCAGAACAAGAACATATACAGTAAGGGACAAAGGACTGAAATCCCCAACTTCCCACCAGTCGCTACCCATCTCAGCATCTTAAACGCAACTTAGTGGCTTAAGATGGTAAATCAAAGAGGAAGGTCTTCAGCCCTTTATGACAAGGGTGAGATCCTCCTCCAGCCGAAGGTCCAAAGGAAGACCATTCCACAAATGCAGAGCCAGATCTTGAAAAGCTCCCAACCTTACCAGAGCTGTATATGTTGGTGGAACAACTAGCAATCTTTTGTCTGTAGATCTTAAATTCCTGGATGGAGCATACCATACTAGCAAAACTGCAAGGTACTGTGAGAGGTTAGAATGCAAAGTCTTGAATACCAGAACCAAAAGTTTGAAACAGGCCCTGGCCTGAACTGGTAGCCAGTGAAGGGATTGATGGGGGAAAGAAACAGGTGCATATCTGAGAGATTTAAAACAACCTGGACGGCATTGTTCTGAATTAAACTCAGAGGAAGTTAAATATTTAGGTATTACAATGGCAAACATGACTTGCATGTTGTTTCAGAAATAATTATATAAGAGTGTGGAATGAGATTAAGATTATGCAGAAATGCAAGAATTTAAGCCTGTGTTTGTTGGGGAGAATTTCAATTTTGTTTTGGAGAATTTCAGTTATAAAAATGAATGAATATGTATGAATGAATGTGAATGTGTTAACAGAAGAATTGTTATTTACACAATGACAAAAAGATATATCTAAGTTTATTTGTCAAAGGAAAAGCCCGATAGTGAAAATAAAATTATTGCAAGATGTGAAGCATAAAGAGGTTTGGCCTTACCAAATTTGAAAAAAATATTTTGCTGCTTGTTGTTTGATGTGGTTGAAACAATGGATAACGCCGAGAAAAAAAGGACTGTTGGAGTTTGAAGGTCATGACCTGAGATTCGGTTGGCACGGATATTTATGGTCTGAGAAAGTAACTTAATAATCATTATGTGAGGCATGCCACATTGAGGATATGGAATAAATATAAACCCAGGCCATGTCAGAAAAAAAACCTTATGAGTCTCAGCACAAGAATCTTTTTATAAGAATCAACAGAAAATAATAAGTATGTAAGATATCAAGACTGTCTGGTGAATCAGGAAGGAGGGTATATAATGAAAACAAAAGAGAACTTATTAGAGGAAAGTTATAGTGTTCAATGCTTTTCCTATTTACAATTGTATGAAAGCTTTAAGATTGATAAAAAAAATGTATGGTTTTGAACAAAGTAAGACAAGAGTTTGGATTGCATTTATGCATTAATGATCAAATGATAAATGGTAAAATGTATAAACTTTTGTTATAATTTGATGTGGAAGATGAACAAGTAAAAAATTTTATGATAAATGGACCCAGAACACTGGATATAATATTCAAATGGAACAATGGGAAAGGATGTGGTCAAAGGGTTTAAAATTTACATTGTGTTATGCTCTTAAAGATAATTTTTATAAAATCATGTATCATTAGCACCTGGTGGGCTCTCCATCTTCATGAGAGAGCAGTTTTGTTGCTTCTGATGATTATAGAGTATTGAAGAGTTCACTATTTACAACACTGAGCTAAACTGTATATGCAGATACTGGGCTGCTAGCTTATTCCTTAAAATTGTGACTGTCTCTGCTCAAATAATATTCATTGTGTTGTTTTTGTGAAGAGTTGCAGTTTTCTGTTTTTGTTTTCCTTCTAGTTCTCAGATGATAAATTGGATACACTTGCTTAGATAGCATAAGTTGGAGCTGTTTGTTCATTCGTAGCTCTTTTTTAGTATCAGACATACTCCAAATTTAGTTTATATAAATTTAAATCATTTATATTTGTTTTGTTTCAAAATATAACAAATGGAACAATTTTATATGCTAACTAAGCTGCGAGTGAAGCATTCAGTGTTGCTAAAGCAGTAAAATGAGTTTGATTTGTAAAGCAGGTTACATATAATTCAGTCTTTCCCAAAATTCCAGGGTTCTTTTCCAGGAAAAAACAAAGAAAACAAAAAGCCAGGGGAGATATCCCCCCCCCCAGTAATTTATTAGTTATTACTACATGTAAATTAGTTATTGAAATATATATGGTAAAGCTAATGTCATTTCAAGCAGAGCAATATGAACAGAAAAAATAGCATACAGTAACTACATCTGATAGATGGCAGTAGAGTACTTATGTTGTTATTTTGCTAGTGATTGGTAGGTAAAAAGATAGAAAAATGATTTACTGGTTAATTTTATAGGTGCAAAATAAGGAGATACCTACTATAGGTTTTATACATTTAAATGTCTGCAAAGGAGTTTTGAAAAGATCATCCAGCAGAATATGCAGAAAAACTCAGCTCAGTTATTTATCCTTAGATACAATGCTTGTATACAATTCATTTTTTTAAAAAAACTTTGTTCATAGGAAACTACCAGTAGCCAGGTTTTATAGACAGTTTTTCTTTGTTTTTTAGTAATATCAAATATTGACTAATTTAAATCTGTTACTGAATTCAGTGAACAGAAAGGATTTGATACTACTTCTGAAAAGTAATTTTTCAGGAAAGCATATATCTTCTAAAATCTGAAGTATCTTTTAGTTTGTATTTTCCATTTCAGTAGTACATTTCTTACATAATACTTTGACTTTCAGAAGTCAAATTGAAGTGTTTGTGGGTGCAGAAAGATCATTCTTTGTGTCTAACATTGTTGCTGTTCAAGAGCATGCCCCCTCCTCCATTTTCTGGAATGACAGTACGGAGATCAAAAGCATCAGTTTTAAAACAGCTACTGTTTGTTGCTTCATCTAAACTTGGAAGTATGATTAGTTTAAATTACTTCAGGATCAGAAAGCACAATTTGGGATTGGCTTTGGGACAAGCTATAATTTAAACATGATTTGTTTGACTTAGATGAAATTACAAACTTAAGTTAGTTTAAAAGTCAGTAGGTCCTTTTGACGTTGTGCCTATCACACAGGAGAGAAGTGTGAGTGCATGAGTCTAAGATTTACATGTGCAACATTTATATTTTATTTTTGTAGCACAGGATTGTACAACACCCATCTAATTTGAAAGATGCATTGAATAAGTGTACAAATAAGCAAAATTTATTTTCTGCCAGCTTAAGTTCTGATCTCACTGCTGGCAATTCTAATTTAAAGCCCTGCCAAATGGATATGGGTCAGCTGATTTTAGACACAGAGTTTAGATGCAGGTTGTTGCTGTTGTGGTGGTGGTGGTGGTACTCCCAAGCCATTTCTGACTTATAGCAACCTTAAAGTGAACCCGTCAATGGGTTCTCTTGGCACAACTTGGTCAGAAGTGATTTGCCATTTCCTTCCTCTAAGGCTGAGAGGGTATGACTTTTCCAAGGTCACATAGTGAATTTCCATGGCTGAGCAAATACTGATCTCCCAGTGTCCTAGTTCAAAACCTAAACCACTACACCACACTGGCTCTCGTTGTCGGTGGTAACTGAGGCTTACGTCTAATTGTTAGTCCTAAAAAGAGTAGACCCACTGAATCAATTGCTGAATAGCAAGTTAGTGTGCATGTTAATCTTATTGATAGAATAAGTCTACCTTAGTTGGGACTAGCTGTTGAGTTTAGGGTTGCACTTTAGAGCAAAACTATGCCTGATAAGTTGCATCTAACATACAAGTTTTAAAAATGCAAATAAAGTCGCTTGCAGTATCAGTGGGGATTTCCTCCCAGTGTAAATCTAGCTTTGGTTGTAGGATTTTTGTTAGCACCACAGCAAGGGAGGAAGGGATTGTATTTCTTCTGCGTGTTTGCACTGATCCATTAATTATCAATCCCCTGAGGTGAAACTATTTGAATTAATAAAAAAAACCTGCACAGCAGCTCCAGAGACACATTTAATAACATCTAGATGTAGTTTGGCCATTTATGTCAGTATAAAACATAACAAACGCAGTATTCCAAACAGGTTTTGATTGATCAAGAGAAGATACACATGAGAAAAGAAATTTTAATCTTCAAATCATGGGATACAAAAAATTCTCTGGCTCGTTGGGTTATCTTCTGAGTATCATATATGGATTTTTCTCATATGAACTCTCTTGAAGTTTTTTGGTTGTTCTTTAGATTGCATGAATTGCAGTCTTCAACTGCAATTTTGTTCTGTCTAAAAATGGTTTGTTTCCTTGTTTGAGGGTTTTTCCCCCCTCCTTTAAGGAAAATATTGAATTTATTTTCTTGCAAATCTGAAGTCATTTAGATTTGACAGAAGAATATTAATTCCTCTTTACAACTATCATGACCTAACCATCCATGCCTATAAAAGTATTTTTTTTAATGAATGGGAGAAAATGTTCTGTTCCTATCCACAGAGCTTCAGACCAAACCCCCTAATTATAGTCTTGGAGAAGATCAGAAGGAAGTCATTTCTCCCAGCCTGTCTCTAGAAACTACTCTGCACAGTTCCCATAGCAGAGTTGGGGCTTGACCGTAGCACAGCAAAGTGGCAAACTGTTTAGCCCACCAACAGCTGTGTGATAAGCATGATATCTTCTTCTCCTCCTTACACACTAAAAACAGTTAAGAGGCCTCCTAAGTAGGAACCCCGGGCTTATAGCTGAGATCAGAGGCAGCTCAAATGATATTCCTTCCTGGAGCCAGGGCCCAACTGGCTGGTAATGATTCATGGCATCTCTGTTATTACAGAGGAAGTGAAGCTAACAATTGAAGCTACCAATCAAGAGGTTCCCAGTTCCCAACCATAATCTTCAATTTGTCTCCCTTTTGCAGCAAATCATTTCTGCAAGTTAGTAACACAGTTGGTTCCAAGAGCATATATGTTTGTTGTTCCTCCCTGAAACCTTTTGGCCAATTTGCCTTTTCTAGGGAAGATGGACAGCAGTATTACTCTGTGTGTGTGTGTGTGTGTGTGTGTGTGTGTGTGTGTAGACAGATTGATGTGCAAATCAAGTAATCAGTGCACATTTACATTGTCATTTCTCTGATAATTTCTTTTAGGCTGCAGTCATAACCCACTTGAACTTAGTGGAGCATACTTCTGAAGTGATATGTATAGAATTCTGCTGTTACTGTTGCCTGCCTGCCTCGCTGCTTTCCTTTTCCTGGCAGGCAAAGAGCTTTTTGTTGAAGCAAGCTTTAAAGTATAAGCAAGGAATCTTTTGTTGGGATGTTTTATTTGTTTATTTATCTTTTAAAACTTTTCTATGGCTTTCAATTGATTTTCTATTGTTTTATGTGGAGATTTCAGTCATTTTAAAAATTTCATTGTCCTGGGCTTTGACTCTTTAGAAGCTGGGAGGCACTCTGGAAGAAGGAGACATGCAAATGAAATAAATATACAAACAAACAAACTCTTGAGAACTATCTGGTATTCACTGAATGCTGTCATTAGCAGACTGCTTGTACAGAAAGATGCTAGAATGAAATCAGATTCTTCTGCAAAAGCCGTAATTACCATGAGATCAACAAGGAGAATTACTAAATTATCTTTTGAAAAATAATAGATCACTTTGCCAGATATTATGCAACTCTCAGCAATTGATGTGGATGTATTCATGAAAAATATTAGGAGTGACTTAAAGAGAAATATCAGAACACTCTGAACATACCAATGACAGAGCAAGAAATTGTCTCGAGAATAATAAGCTTCAAACTGGGAAGGTCTCCTGACTTGAGCAACTTGTTGGTGCTGCTGCTATTGTTTTGTTGTGTGCCCTTATGTCATTTCTGACTTACAGCAACCCTAAGGCGAACCTATTGTGGGGTTTTCTTGGCAGACTTTGTTCAAAGGAGGTTTGCCTTCACCTTCCTCTGAGGCTGAGAGAGTGTGACTTACCCAAGGTCACTCAGTGGGTTTCCATGGCTGAGTGGGATTCAAACCCTGGGAGGGTCCTCATCCAACACTAAAAGCACTGAACCATTCTGGCTCTCACTACTCAGATGAGTTAAAACTTTAGAATGCCCTCTGATTCCCCACTTACTGGATTTGTTGAATAACATTATGGCTAGTGACCGTGTAACCCCAGCTTTGAAAACCAGTAGGATAATTACTATGCCCAAGCCAGGTTGTGATCCTAGGCAGACAGCAGCATATGGGCCAACTGCATTAGTCCAGACACATAAAAAAATACTTCCTTCCCGGCTCATCACATCAATTCCTTTGTAACAGAATATGTTGAAAAATATCAAACTGACTTTATGCCAGAGAGAAATCTGCCAGATGCTGTTATTTACATGCTTAATATTATTCACCATAATGATAATCATATATAGAGTGTAGATGTTTAGGTGTACTAGGACTCCAGGAGACTCAGGTTCAAAAATTTGCTCAGCCATGAAACCTAGCTGGATGACCTTGACCAAGTCACACTCTCTCTGTGTGAGAAGAAGACAATGACGAAGTTGCGCTGAATTAATCTTTCTAAGAAAACCATATGATAGGGTTGCCAGAAGTCAGAGTCTCACTTTTATCTTTAGATGTGCTGAAGGCCTTTGGCCTTCTGGAATGGCCTTACTTATTTGGCCTAAGAAACAAATGGAGCTTTAGGCAAGATTTCATCTCAGAAATCGTTAATCTATATACAAGTTCTCAGTCTCATATACATGTAAAAAGGATAGACACCATTGTTGGTGTCTGTTATTCTTTTTATTATTTGCAGTCACTATAGAACCACTAGACAGACTAATTAGCGATAACAAAATCATAAGTAGTCCCAAAGTTAGTGACAAAAACACATAAATCAAATGAATGTGATTAGTCCCTATGCTGATGATGTGCTATTGCACTTTGCTAATCCAGAGGTCACTGTCTCTATGTAAGTTTGAAATCACGACAGGTAATAAAATCTTCTTTGTCTAAATATTGCTTTAGCGATGCTAAAATAACGGCAGCAGTCCTCAGTGCTTTTCAGTTTTAACTACCTAGGACTGAACACATGAAGAATCTTAAGCAGCTAATACTTGGGAATTACAATCTCATCATAAAGTGGATCAAAGAGAAGCCAAAAACTTGATCTTCACTCAAGCTCTCCCTTTTGGGAGAACTGCATTAACAAAAAAGTTCATACCAACAAAGCTTTTCTTTCTATTTCAGTCCATCCTATTGCATTCAACAAAAGACAGGCATGTCAGAGAGTAAAAAGCAGACAGTGTGAAGGTGCAGGGAAAAACTTAGGTTTACAAAAACTGTTATGTAGAACCCTTACAAAAAACAAAGTCTTGCCTAGTGAAGTATTATACTACACAGTATTCCAAATAAGCCAATTAACTCATCGAATCAGAGATACTGCAAACCAGTGGGTCAACATGGATGTGAAATATAAGCACCCCATATGTGCTAATCTTCCATTCTCTTCTCTACAGAAAAAGATTTTTGAAATGATTGTCAAACTCTTTTTGGTTAGTCCCCTTTACCAGTTTGTTATGCAGTCTGGTCTGCCCGCCCCCCTCCTCACACAGTGTAAAATAAGACAATGCAATAATTCATCTACAAAAGATATATTAAGAATACAAGATTAATCTCATGGTGGTGTATCCATATTGAGTCAACAACTTAAAGCAAAATTCAGGGTGTAAGCAGTGACTGATTTTTGTTAGGCTGGGTCTCATCATTTGTGGTAAAGATAAGGCAAAGGGGGAAACCTTGAGAACCTTTACCTCTTTTGAATCTGTGTGCATTGACCTGTTTTCTCAATTTGAATCTCAAGTAGAATGGCCATATATGCAGTTTGTAAAAGGCAAAAGAGTTGTACAATCTTAAGAGAAACTAGTATTGAATAAAGCTTAAAAAAAAATTGAAATTTAATTGTCAGTAGGAGAAATAGCAAAAGGAATTATGAAATCCATTTGTATCTCATGTTTCCGATTTAGCTTTGGCTCAGGGACCACCCTGAGGGCCCACTCATAGGATACTTTGGCATAATATTTTCTAAGATCAAACCCTTTTTATTGAAATCAGAAAAATAATTAATATAAGGACCATCATGATATAATTTATTTAAATGAGATAGTAATGCAAGTTAGTGTTTTTAGTGTACATTTTATTTTATTTTTAAAGGTTATATATTTCGTTTATAAAAAGCACATTGAAAATAATTGTTGGTGCTAGAATAACCTGAGAGGTGGACCCGTGGATGGAGATTTTGGATCTAGATTAGTGTCATATATGGTCATCTTCTTCCCTCCATTCCATATTTTCTCAAATGAAAGAAAATACTTTGAAAATTTTATATCATTGGTACTATGTTCACATCAGATTGTCTGGCAGATCCATCCTATCCTAGGGAGGCTGTTAGGGTGCTGGGTTTTTTCTTCTTATATGGGTTGAGTACCTTAATGCATTTGGGGCAGAATTATCACAGAAATGCAGTAGATTCCTGCTCAGCAATTTGCATCTTGTGCTTGCTTATTATAGCTCTTATCTATCTTTTGAAATGTGACAAAAAAGAAAGAAAGTAAGAAAAGAAGGAAATAAATTAAGTCATAGATCTTTTATCACAGTATTGTTGATTGTGACAATGCTTTATGATTGATAAGATTTGGGAAAACCTGGAAGGATTTATTGTAAGGTTGAATCATTTGGATGTTGGATGTTGCATTAATGAAAAAAAAACTTACTAAATTTGAGAGTTGAAAGGTTAGGAATCATAAGGTTATTTTATTGAAATTGGGTTCTTCTTATTGAAATCTAGACTTCAGAAAACACAGATGTATGACAAGTTCTTCCTTACCCCTTCTAGTTTTTTTTTTTAGAGTCATTGCATATTATGAATGCTTATGAGTTTTTTAAAACATAATTTTAAAAGTATGATTAAAAAAGGAAAAAGGACTGGGGATGAAGAAGGAAATGAACATAGGCTAGGAATATATTTTAATATAAAGTACACTATTTCTTTTTTTTTTCCAAAGGCATAATGGTGTCCAATGAACCTGAAGCATCAGTCTTTGCCAGACCATCAGTTCGCCCTTTGTGTCTGCAATAGATTTTATTTACCCTAATGTACAGACTGAAAAGTGTGACTGTTTAGTAGTGGCCATTTGAATACTTGTAAGAGATTATATACAAGATCCTATATTTATTATGTCATAATTTGTTGGTGCTAGAAAACAAAACTTTAAGGGAAAAATGTCGCCGATATTTTGTCTTAGGCACCAATCATAAACCCATTTGCTAGGGAATAAGTTCCGTTGAATTAAATGGAACATACATCTGAATGGACATGCATAGGAATGTGGTATACATGCTAGGTATCATTATCTAACCATAATCAGTATTCTGAATTAGAATTATATTTTTTTTCTTTTTAACTAGTGAAGAAGCAAACCATTTCCACTATATTAAAGTGATACATTTCCATTAAAATTCAAAATCTTTTATATCCAATTTATGAAAAGAAACATTCAAGCTCTTTTTTGTACTTTTTTTTAAAGGAAAAATGTTCTTTTTAAAGCTCTAATTTATTTTCCATGATGTTTAGAAAATTAATCGATAGCAACAATTATAAAAGTTAAAATAATACTTTTACTGACTACCAACTAGTGAGGTTTCATGTTCTAGCAACACTGATAAATTATATTAATTTGCTTTCACTGAACCAAACAACAGCAACTAATTTATCAGGCAAACAAAGAAAATGAAACACTGCATCATCACACATTTTTCAAGATTAGAAAATCAATCAAAAATGGAGAAACAAGTGGACTTCAAGTGTATAATTTTGAGTGCTTAACAACTAAATGGTTCTGCCCTGTGGAAAGATTAATATATATTTATTACAAAACATCTGTGCGGCAAAGCAAAACAGGAATTAAGGTCTGTTGAAAACCTTAGTAGAAGAAACAGCTACCCTAAGTAACATGTAAACAGAAAATAAATATGGTGTGGTTTTTTATTCTTGAATTTAAATTGTTTTATTTCCTGGTAGAAGCCACCCTGAGAACTTAGCTATAGTATGGTGCATAAATATTCTTAATAAATAACAAATGAATGGGAGAACAGGAGAGTAGAGGAGCGCAGACAAATACAATGATAGATTTTGTTGTTTAAATTCTGCAATGATGATTGCAATACAATGAAAACTGCAAATTAATATTTAGATAAATTATTGGTCTTCATTTTCTACCAAGATAAAGACTCATAAATGGTGTTAACCTTAATATCTCATGGTAGAATGCCCTCATGAAGGTTCTTTTATGCTTTGAAACTTTGTTTTTCTCCAGAAGCTCTATTAATGCTAACAAGGCAAACCAAAATGGAATGTGAAGAACTCGCCTTTCCTATATCTACACTCAAATTCCCTAAACAAATCCCATTACCTGTGGCTTAGTAATAACACCACTGAAACAATCTATATTTTGCCCCACCCACAGCAGGAGGACTTGGCCCTCCACCAATGATCCATCATACATATTTATAATTCCTGTGGGTTGTATTGGTATTTGAAATGCACACACAGCTGAAGTGCTACAACCTTGAGTAGGAATTCTGTCAATATGAACTTGTACAGACCTACATAGATGGCTTTGTGTTATTTTTCAGGAATTTGTACTTTTTCTGAGGAATGCCATTCTGTGTGTTTGATTTGTGTAATTCTACTAGAAAACTGTCTTAAGTCATCACACACACTCATATTGCCTTTTTCATCTCACAGGTAATTTCACAGCTTCAGATCTTGAGCAGGTCTGTAACAGCTGGCTGCAAATTTGACAGAGAAATCTGGTCTAATGAACTTTCTCCAGTCCTCAACTTATGGAAGAAGCTGAATCAGGTAAGAAGGCCAGTAGTAAGAAGTAATGATGACATAGGAAAGGCCATATACAGCAAGTTTTTATTTTTATTTTATTTTATTTCATTTTCATTTCATTTTTTAAAAATCCTTCTACATCTTTTACTGTTGACAGATAGTGACTTGAACCTCTTTACAGAAATAATAATATAATATTTGTTCTTTTCCATATGAACTTTCACCTTTTTCTTATGACCACCTGCCTTTGGTGCTTTATATGAGCAATGTTAATATAAAGAAATAAACAAGCAAGCAAAGTGAATCAGTAACCTACCATCCTGGCTAGTGTAAGGCTATCATGAGAACCACTAGCACATGCAGGCTTCAACTTAAATTATCTTGGAACACCTCAGTAAATGTTTAGTTCTAAGCATTTGTGGAGCTGGCTTGCTAAAATCCAAATCTGGGCTACCATCTGGTTTTTAAGGTCACCTTACTGCTGGTTTCCTTGGTGGAGATGAGAAACGTGGACATTTCCATGAAATATGAAATCAGTACAGTGCAGACTTTTTTGCTTTATTGCCATTGGATGAGTAATAAATGACCCAATACATGGATACATGTATGCCAAACAGAGCTCACATTTCTTTTTTAACTCCTGAGGTCAGTTTTGGTTTCACATTTGCTGTTGTGAAAAGACATCTGTTTGAGGTATGTTTTTGAGAAATGTAAAAGTGTAATTCTTAAAGTTTTAGGGAACTGGGCTGACCTTCTATGGAATTGTAAGTCCCTCAAAAGCACAGTTTGAGGGAGCTTCTGAAGGAGCTTGCAGATTAAGTTTCTTTTGTATGTGATCCCTATACCTCATTTGTGAAATCTGGGGGAATAGGATAGGAGATGAGATGACATTGTGATCCATTTATAATAAGCTTCTGTTTCTCACTGCTTCTTCTATTATTATTCTTATCACAACATCTAGTAAGGATGGGAAGATGTATGGGCTGCACAATATCTTTTTATTGGCACTGTTACTTCCATCTGGTAACACCTCAGACCTTTGGGGTGAAGAGAATTCTGAAATCTATAGGCCTACCAAGCCACATTTCCATAGAGCTTTAAAATGACTTTGAGGGCTTTACACAGCACTCTCTGGGCTGTGATTGAAATGCAGGACTTGATGGTAAAACAGAGAAATGTTGTTGACTTTCAGACAATTTGCCTAACAGTTCAGATTTTCTATCACAAAATATACAAATGTGAAACTAAAAATCTCAAATCACAAATATCTAGCTCAGCTCTACTATCAAAGCCCTTCTCCTCAGCAAGAGCAGCTAGGAAAAGATGGTTTGAAGAGAAAGGATGATTTCCCATTGGGGAGGAAGGATGATTTCCCCTTGAAAATCACACTGATTTCTCAACTAAGTAGGCTTCTATATACATATTTACCCATGATTTTGGAACTTTGAAAGGGGGAAGCTGCTTGAAGAAAGCTGCAGTGGCAGGATAAGGAAGGATTAAACATGCCCTTTGCCCACCATTATCTTTGTTCCGGATTTATCTCTTCCAGTGCTACTTTCAGCTATGAAGAAAAGCTGTTGAGGTTTTCCACGTAAAGTAGCTATGACCTAAGATGATAATGTGATCAGTCCATGAATTTGATGGTTCTCCCAGATCACCATGTAGTTTCCCAGCCCCTTCAATCTATAGTTTAGACATTAGCCATTTTTCATGCATGCTACCAAAGGTTTACTGAAAATACAGAGGGGAGAATGGGATCAGATTGGTGAATTTACCTCAACTATTGTGCAGTCAGAAAATCTGAAAGGAGCTTCTATTGTACCACTACATATGCATATTAGAAACCTAGTTTAGACTCAGTTGAATTGAAAATATGTGGCTGGCACAGGAATACCACTATCAGTGTCAGAATCAGTTGGCACGTTCCTGCTTTCCTTTCTCAGTAAATTCATGAAAAGAACATGGGGAAACTGTTGACATGTTCTCTTTCCTTTTGCAAGCCAGCATTGCAGCTTTCTTTTGCGATATCTGAATGTTTGAGTTCTTCTCACTGAAAGTGCCTTAATCAGCAAAGCTGGTTTGAACCAGAGCTAATTGAAAGTGTCCAAGTTGATGGCATCATTTGTTGAAAACCTAACATATGATTGACACTGCAAAAGCTAACTGTGTAAATCATTAGTTGTGTATATGCAGATCTACTCCAGGAATGATTGTTTTACAAACAACCCTGGCATCTATGGGCAGGGATTTTATTCCTTAGAGGATCTATCTCTTTATGAGAAACTAAACCTGAGGACAATTTCCATGCTGATATTTTCTTCTACCAAAGGATTATCTTTACCACATTGGGATTTAGAGTCATAAACTGACTTTTCCATTGAGAGAAAGCTGGGGAAATATTATCATCTTCCTAGGACAGTTAGTAATAACTGCTGCCAGAAAATTTTTGCTTGTGTACCTGCATAATTATGAATATTTTAAAGATAGACAGCTTCTTCCAAATCATTTTGGATGAGATGGATTCATTTTTTTAGTTTATGTAATCATTCAATAGATTTTTTAAAAAAAAAGCATGATGAACTGTGGACATATTCATTTAATTTTTTCTGATGGTCATACCAATTGTTACACATTATTTAATGGGAAGTCTCTTCTTTAGAGTACTAATATATTTCTTTATAACTTTTTTTACTTAAAAATATACTTAATTTTCTTTTGAAATATTCATTCTTGAAAAAGGAGGGCATTTTTTCAGCTTCTTTGCAGAAGAAATTGGAAAGCTTTGTTCAACATATATCAGTGGACTATTTGAAATGTATTTAAATTATAGAAATACAAAAAACTCTGACCCATACCTGCCTTTGATTCAGGAACTCATCCTCTTTAAGGAATGCCATTAGGTCAGTCCATTAATCTTTAGGATGCTCCCCCCCTCCATAAGGTAGGATTGCTAATTAATACCTCCTTGTGAGGAATCTGCCTCCAACCTCCAAAACCTTTCCCTATGTGACTGCTGGGCTGCAGAGCATCAGGTAGGCTTTTTAAAGAGCCAATTGATTCCTGGTTCAGAACTGCTAATTTGACTTACTCACTGCTCTGACCCAAATTGGCTGTTCTCCTTTCCCAACCTTCCCACAGAACTCTTCTCACTATGCTCAAGCAAAACGAAGGTGTTGTAGGCTCTTCTCGCCTGTGTGTTCTTTGTTAATAATTTTTGCCATCTTGAGTACACACTGACAGTGCTTGGCCACAGGTGTCCCAGCTTTCATCTGTGAAATGTTGAAGGATATACCATCCCCTGTGCATCCCAACTTGCTTGTATAAAGAGCAAAGTTGGTGGTACCCACACAAAATTTGGCTATTACAGCCTCTTAACAGGAATGCTGTCAAAGCACATGCACAAACTCATGCATGTTCTGAGCACATGGCAGTAAGAGATCTTGTCACCTTGTCAGTAGCGCCTCTTTGGCAAATTGGAATCACTAACCCACATCCACACAGAACTATCTAAAGAGGAATTTTATTGAACACACAAGAATCAAAATCAAAATATTCACAGTAATTGCATTGCAAAATAGGAAGTACTATGGTCTATACAGAATACAAAGTGGTACATGCAGAATACAAATAGCTACCTAACAGGGCACGCTTGCTTCAGAATGGTGAAATAGTAACTCAAATGAACAAACTCACAAAGCTGGGAGGGGTGGGGTTAAGAAGTCTAAAGTTTAGGAGTGATTAAGAAAAGGGGGGAAAAAAGGAGGATTCAAAAGGCAGGGTCAATAAATAATTTCCTTAATCCACAGAAGACGAAAGAGAAGCAGATTTGAGAAACTGCAATGTGTAGGGAAAGTACTCCCCAAAAGACAGATTTTTGAGTGGCAAAAGTTATCTCTATAGTCCTTTCGGACCTGCCTGAAGAGAAGATAGGGAGTGTTGTACTCCTAGCTGAAACAGTATGAAGAAGAAGAAGAAGAGCTAATCAAGCCAGAGCCAGGACTTTGAGAAAAATAATGATCTGATGAAATTCTCTCACCAAAATCCTGGATTCTTAAGAGAAGGTCTTAAAGAGTATTTTCACCTTGGAAAGGAGCAAAGCCTAGGCAGTGATTCAGCAAGAGCCCTCCAGAAGCTTCTTCTCAGAGATCTTGATTGAAGCTTCAAGTACACTGCACCCTAGAACAACTGTCTTTTGTATTTGGGGTCCTTGGATGAAGAAGGAAGCTTGATGTCAGCAAGTTCCTCTTTTGACCTGACCAGTCTGCTTGAGAAGAGAAATTATGGTAATATTTTGATTAACAAAGAAAGAAATAACTTTAGAGCTCATCACCTGGGCCCCAGAGGTGATCTTTCTTAGCAATGTCATTTCTTGCCCATAATGCATAGTTGACCAACTGCAGGGTGTCATATTGAGACAGAAGGAGCTTTCTGTGGGGATAATCAGAAGTTCAATAATTTAATCAGTATTTTTGACACAACTTGTGGTGGTAGATAATGGAGCTACATTCTTTCAGAAAAGGGTGCTGGATACAGGATGTGGCAAGAGGCCTTTGCAGCTAACTCATCTCTGTCCTGAGCCAGACAGTCAAAGAGGTTCCATAAAAGCATACATATATGCGTACATACACACAAGTGTCCTAGGTTGTTGGACAGTTATGGCCATCTTGGGTTACAAACCTCTAACACTTATTGTGCCCTAAAGTCGGTTAAAGTGTCATTGTATCAGTGATCCTGATTTGTCCTAGCTTTCCAACACAATTCATAAGCAGCGTGGCTGAAAAAACAGATGTGAGTGTAAAAGTATAGCAGTGTTCAGCTATGGCTAGACAGTTCCCATACATCTATATCAGCTTTTATCACTAGAAGTAAGATTGTGCTAACTGAACTGATCTGTGCCTTACATTAGCCATTAGTCCCTTTGGTTATTTTTTCTGTCATCTAACTAAACTCATTATGGGACCGGGGGCCATCACACCAAACATTTTTCTATTCACACCTGTAAGCATCATTGACATGGATTAGTGCTAAAGAAACTAACTGTACAAATTTAGGACCAACGTAGGCTGAAGTCATTTGCACATGTCAAAATATATTCTGATAATTTTCCTATTTACTTTTTATCTTTTGACAATACTTCCTGGCAAGAGAGTGATAAATGTGGGTCTTCAACAGCCACCTAAATCAGTTGCAGCAGTCAGACCATTTTGTGAAGCAACTTTTGGTTCAAAAATGACAGGTGGTAAAACTGTTGTCATTGCTGAAACTGACAGTAAACATGGTAATCTTGTTCTGCTTATTGAATTAAAATTCTAAACAAGCCAGTCACTTGGCTTAAGCTTATACAGTTCGATTTAGTACACTCATATGCATCTAGCCCAAATTAGAACACTATGAAATGATTTGACACATTCATTTGTCGTTTTGTTTCCTCAAAACAAGAAGTATAAAACAATTCTACAGATCAAATTACATTAATGCGATCCATACACAAAATAAAATATGTGTAATATATTTATAATTAAAATCTAAGCAGAGCTTGTTCTAACATAACTAATAACTGCCTCATACACACACACACACACACACACACACACACACACACAGAGATATACACATATGTAGAAAGATCAAGAGTTAATGATTAAAAAATATATTCGAAGTTTTGAATGTATATCTGTTGCTCAATAGTACATCAGTCTGAGTTCAGATAAGTAACAAACAGAATTTTGCTGTACTGTCCCATGTTTGATGAATGAAACTTTATATCCCCGTTGCAAGCGCCCATTCTAAAGTCATTTATCAACTCACTAGTTAAGTATTATTGGTGTTAATGATGGTGCTTATTTGTATACTCTGTTGAAAGAGCTGAATAGCATATTAAGATGACAGAAAAAAAGTTATATTGTGTTGCATCCAAATTTAGTTGAACTTAGATGCCATTGAAATCAATGAGACAAAGTAGTCATGACTTATGTCCAACTGATTTTAATCTGAAAAAGTTCAGCTGAGTTTGGACCTGACGCCATAGTCAAAGATCCCCATTCAGTCAACCAAAACATCAATATGGGAAGAAAGTAAGACAGAGAATTCTAACACTTGGGCACCAAAATAGAGAAGTTTCTGTGTTGTGAACACATGAACTTTTGATCCAAGAAAGACTGAACATGAAGCAGAACTATCTCTACTACCTTGATGCAGAGACTGGTATGGAAACAAGTGCTCCTCTAGAGATGCCCAGCACTCACACTGTTCAGGGTTTTAAACATCATTTTGAATTTGGCTATTAAACAAATAGGAAGCTAATGTAATTGGAAAAGTATTAGTATAATCCCCAGATAATCTATATAGTAGTCTTGATACAAACTTGTCAGCAGCATTCTAAACCAATTGTATTGGTTTCCAGACCTGGCTCAGGGTCAGCCTCAGTTTGTTATCTATACAGGATATAACTGCAAGTTAGAGCATCAAATAAAGTTAAGGGAAACTGCTTCTGAACAAAATCATCACCTCAACAAAAAGAGGAACACTAAATTCAGGAGGTCTCAAAAACAGTATACCCCATCCTTCAGAAGGAAAGCTACCCCATCCAGAATAGGAAAGATAGGCATCTACAGATCAAGGTTCCAGGGGCGTATCCTAACTTTCTTAAAGCTGAACAGCTGGCTAGGAGTAAGGAATTCTTTAGTTAGCTGGAGCACCATGTTATATTTTAGCTATTTAAAATACCTTCTCCATAGTTAAAAGTTGTCAACACGTTCTCTCCCCCTGAAAAAAAGCTATTATTAGCCACAATAATTCAAGCTGAATCCCAAAGAAAATATGCCTTCCACATTTTGGCCATGTCAATCAAGTGTTGCATTGGCTTGATTCAGATTTTCAATCTTGGCTTAATAAGTGATGACATGAACAAGCCTTTGACCTTTTTTTTTCCTTGTGAGTTTGCAGTTCCCGTATTACTGAGCTTCCAGTAATAAACTACTTGTGTGAGCAGGGGTTTTTTTTTCCAGAAACAACCAGAAATGACTGTTTTTGTTTACTATAAATTTATTAGTTATGTAAAAGCTTTTATTCTCTCAATAAACTTTTCTTTTTACTTTTCTTTTCTTTTCATTCTCTCTAAGTAATACATTCTAGTTCTTGATTTTGGGAGAAACCAGAAATTTTCCAAAGTTATGACTGAAGTAATTTTCTTCTTAAGGTTTTTGTAGAGCAATTTTCAGAGTTCTGAGAACTGAAAGTACTAATTACCTGCATTTAAATGACAGCATGAGATATTTTCCTAGTTTCAGAGTCATCCTGCATTGTTCTCTTATTATAGTCTTATTTAAATTTTAGGTTTTTAATCTTTCTTCTTATGTGCAAAATTTTTTGCTAGCATGGTTTCAAAGTACATAATTACCGATCTCAAAAAAAAAAAAAGTCTGCTCATAATGCTCAGTATCATTATGTTTGTCATAAGTTTGTCATATGACAAACCTTTTTTTTTCCTCCTAAAATTGTTTTCTGGTTTTCTGGTGGTGCTCTTAATACAAGTGGCTGTGTCTTACTTCCTAACATCACTGCAGTAATGCAGGTGACAACAAGCGCGGGAAGGAGTATTCTTCAAGGTAGTTGAATACAAACAGTGGGTATTAACTGTGTGTTCCAGTGATTCTCAGGATGCTAGGAGGAGCAATCCGCAACAATTGAGTTGTTCCCCGTGTGCCAACTGGAACTGGCAGGAGTCCACATTCCAAATCTGTTAATTCCGTTAGGACTCCACTCCCCCTCTGTCCATTTTATTTTTCTTGCCAAGCAAACCGGACAGGTTTTTCAATTCTCTCTGTCTGTGTGTGTTTGAGATGAACTATTAGCAGGTTTTCGGAGTTGAAATAGACTTGGAAGATGTTGATGGAAACAGATTCCCAGATGTCGGCCGCACGGCGAGGCTCTGAGGAAGAAGAAAGGAGTAATGTTAAGAGTGTCTCCCCTCAGATGCCTGCCACACAGCAAGGCTCTGAGTCGGAATCTAATAATGGAAATGATAATAATGCCTCTCAGACGACCGTGAGTGTGTGAGTCTCTGGGGAAGGTAAAACAGCCAATTTAAGAAAAGTATTGCTCTCCTCCAGTGAAAGCGATGTGGAGGAGGTAAAAGCTGTGGGAAATAAGCATGCAGGAAAGAAAGACAGTAAGGAGAAAATAGTTAAAAAGAGGAACATGGATACCGCTCAAAAACGGGGTCAGGATCCACTTCCAAAGAAAGCTAAGGTTACGACAGTGGTAAAATCAACAAAGGTCGCTTCAAACCACCGTGTTGAATTTGGAGACAGGAGGGGCTGTTGGAGAGCGAAAACCCATCTCTGGAGCAGGCGCAGTTAGCCCATGTAGTCGCCCGGAGCTGAAGGGTGGGGACAAGTTAGAACGCTCGGGAAGTGCGCATGTGAGCATCGTTACTCAAGCGCCCAGCTCTCTGTGGTCATCAGGAAGCAGCTCGCATGGCAAAATGGAGAGACCTGCGTTTAAGGAGAAAGGCAACTGGCATTCCTTCATTATGGATGCAGCCCCAGACCTGTTTGTAGTCAGGAATATGGGTGAGAGAGAAGTGGTTATAATGCCTTATAATCCGGTTGAGAGGCAGTATGTGGGAGGAATGGAGGAAAGATGGCCAGCGCTAAGACAAGGCAGCTGGATCAGGCAAAGTCCATCTGAGGCTAATTTTATGATGAATTCATTGAATATAAGTGATTTGCAGTACATGATTACACAGACTATTTCTAATGAGTTGCATCAAACGATTTCCAGTGAATTGAATGCAATGATTTTACGTTCAAGAAATCAATTTAATACATCTAATGAATTTGATTCTTTGATTGATAGGAGACTGTTTAACTTAATGAATTCTCAGTCAGTAATGGATGTACATAATTTAAACTTGCAAACATCATTAAAATCAAATGTGTTGCCTGAGAGAGTTAACCAAAACTTGGAAAGGACTGTGAACATGGAAGCAAGTAAGGATAGATAGAAAGAGCAGAGAGACTCAGTAGAGAAGAAAAGGAGAATGGTTGTTCTGCAAAGTGAACAGGTTGCAAAACATGATGATGATATGGAAATTCCTGTAAAAAAGAAAAGATTGGGTGTGGAGTTAGAGGAAAGATCTAATGATGAATGGAATGAAGAGGAGATGCAAGAACAGGTAGCGGATTCTGATGTGGACAGCTCTTCGGGAGCAGAGGAAGCAGAAGAGTTATGTAGTGGCAGGTTGTTTCAAGCAGAAAACTTTAAAAATGTATATAAAAGGATACATTTAGGTTAGGTTTGGAAATGGATGAGAATGGAAATCAGTCAAAGGATTCAAAAGGAAAGGAGGCTAAGATAGCTTCTGTAATTAAAAAAAAGAGAGTTGTGTGGGTTTGATATGCCAATGCCTGATATGTTTAAGGAGTTGATTCATGTAGAATGGGAGTCTTCTTTAAATAGTCATGGGTTTCTGGGTCTTACTAATAAATTATATTCCTTTGAAAAGAAAGATGAGGAATTGTTAAAGGTCCCTTTAGTGGATGGGCTGATAGCTGCGCTTATTTCGGGGGCTCCGGTTCCCCGAGAAGGTGATACTATGTTAAAGGATATGAATGAGAAGAGAGCTGATTCGGCTTTAAGAAAGGCACATGAGAATTCGGCTGTAGCTATTAGGGCTTCTGTGGCAACTTCTATGTTTGCTCAAGCAGCTGTGATGTGGATTCAAGACATGATGGAAGATGAGGATATACAGTCTTGGTCTTCTTTGAAGACTTTATCCAGAGTTAGAAAAGTCTTAGAGTATGTGGTGGATGCCAGTTATGATTCTGTGGCGTGTATGGCAAGAAATATAAATGCTGTGACTGTTGCGAGAAGGTCGTTATGTTCCATCATTGAGATGCTGACCAGAAATCTAGGAATAGCCTTGCTTTTGTTCCTTTCAAAAGAGAGTTGCTGTTTGGTGATCAAGCACTGGAAAAAGTGTTGGTTGAGAGTAGAGAAAAGAAGCAGGTAATGCCTACTTTGCAGAAAAAGAAACCTGAAAGGAGATCTTTTCGGAATTCATATCATTCCTTTCGGGGTAGAGGAAACGGTAGACAGCAGGATTCAAGATATGGTCGACAACAGTGGTGTAGGCCAAAAGGTCAGTATGGAAGGTCAGGATCTTTTGGTAGAAAAGGAGAAGTTGGTGAGAAAGGTGGGGGATCTACCCAGTGGAAGGGTATGGGGGATCTACCCAGCGGAAGGGTAGAACCCAGTTCTGACAAACAACAAAATCGTGTGGGAGGAGGACTGTTGCAGTTTGGTGTCCTGTGGAACCAGATTACATCAGACCAGTGGGATTTACAGGTAGTAACTCAGGGTTACAAGATATTGTTTGACAGGATGCCGAAAAGCAGGTATGTCTCCTCACCAGTAGCAAGTGTGCTGGAAAAGAGGGAAATAGTTGTGTGAGAGGTAGAACATCTAGTACTCATTGGTGCAGTGGAGGAAGTCCCTCAAGATCAATTTTTCTTGGGAGTCTGCTCAATGTTCTATACGGTCCCAAAAAGCAATGGGACTTATCGTCCTGAACCTGAGGTATCTCAAGAGTTTTGTGAAATATCTCAGGTTCAAGATGGAGACGCTGCAAACCATAAAAGAAAATTTGACCAAGGGAGACTGGATGGCTTTGATAGACCTGAAGGAAGCTTATCTGCATGTCCCTATGAGAAATACAGACAAGAAATATCTCAGGTTTCAGTTCATGGGCAGGCATTATCAGTTCAAGGCACTGCCGTCCGGTTTGGCTTCGGCTCTGAGGGTGTTCATGGAGGTGTTGGTTCCTCTGGTAGCCTATCTGAGACAGAAAAGTGTACATATTTACCCTTATTTGGATGATTTGTTGATAAAGGCGGACTCTCAGAGGGAGTTGGAAAGGAATGTTCAGAGGACCATAGATGTGTTACAGACTTATGGTTTTCTGGTGAATATAGAGAAAAGTCATTTAACTCCCACAAGGGTGCTGACTCATTTGGGAGCAAGAATAGATACCATAAGGGGGAGAATTTATCTCTCAGAGGATAGAATTGTGAAGGTAAGGAAGGTAAAGCAGAGGTTACTGGAAAGTTCTTTTGTGGATATGATGGTATTGGCTCAAGCGATGGGAACTTTGGTGTCAACAATTCAGTTGGTGCCATGGGCCAGATTCCATTCCAGAGGATTGCAGAAGCTGCTGATCCCTTATCAATGGAACATAGGCAAGAAAAGGCATGATTTAATCAAGCTGCCAACCCAGTTGAAAGCAGATTGGGGTTGGTGGATAAGGAATTCGAATTTGAACAAAGGAGTGCCTTTGGAAATAAGTCAGTATATGAAGATTACAACCGATGTGAGCTTGACAGGTTGGGGAGCCGTGTGTCAAGAAATATCAGTTCAGGGTATATGGTCAGGTTTGGATCTGAGACAGAACATAAATTTTTTGGAGCTGAAAGTGATTTGGCTAGCTCTTCTCAACTTTGTGAGTATAGTGAAGGCCCATCATGTTCAAATTTGGACAGAGAACATGACAGCAAGAGCGAATGTGGTGAATCAAGGAGGTCTTCGGTCAAACACTCTGGTAGAAGAGTCAAACAGACTCTTTTATTGCAATCCTTAACAGCAGTGCATCTAAAAGGAAAGTTAAATGTCAGGGCGGATTATCTCAGTCAAAACAGATTGCACCCGGGAGAGTGAACACTAAATTATCGGATGTTTCAGAGTTTGAACAAGCAGTTTGGGCCTTTTCTGATAGACTTATTTGCCTCAGCCGAAAATATCAGACTAATAAAATGGTTTTCAATCGATGGAAGCAGGTGTGCGGAAGCAGCAGATGCTCTATCAGTACCATGGCAGGAAGGTCGGCTATATGCCTTTCCTCCTGTGCAGATATTCTAGAGAATATTAGTAAAAATACAAAAGGCAAGAGTGGCGATGATAGCACCTTATTGGCCAAAGTGGCCTTGGTTCTCCCTACTGAGACAGCTGTTTGTAGGGGATCCTTGAAAGTTGCCGCTTCAAAGGGATCTTTTAAGCCAGGGTCCAGTGTATCATCCGAACCCATAGTGGTTGAGTTTGATGGCCTGGGATTTGAGAGGAAGGCCCTAGAGTTTCAGGATTATTCTCCAGTGGTGGTGGACACTATCATGGCGTCTAGGCGTCAGCCAACGCAAAGTATATATAATGTGACATGGAGGGTGTGACAAACCTGATGGGAGAGGGTCTTGACAACACAGCCTCCTTGGCAACTGAGAGTGTTTAAGCTGATTGGCTGGTGAAATGGAACCTTGGATAGCTCAGGGGAGGGGATGATGGAAAGAGGAAAGTAACGGATTTTAACTGTCTGGTGTGTATTTGAAGAGGAGTGTGATTTGTGATGTGTTTGGGAGAGGTTGGAGATTTGAAGAGCTCTGTGGGAGAGAGAACTGTGAAATTGGGTGTACGAGAGAGAGGAAATGAATTGAAAGAGAGAGAGAGAGAAGAATGGTGTGCTATTTATAAACATTTAGATACAAAATACATTTAAAGCAACAGTGTTACAATTAATGTTTGAAGTTCTGTGTTCCTTGACACAGTGTCACAGAGTCTTATTTTGAATCCTGGAATCTACACACTACCAATAATATAATCTTGACCTTAGTGCCAACAGTACCAGTCTTGGAAAATATAAATCAATGCTGATCCTTACGTCTGGGAGAAGGGCAGATTTAAGGAAGGCCGTAAAGGGGGAGAGTCCTGAAAGGAAGAAGCCAAGGGGGGACAAGAGTGAGGAAGGGATTGTGAGACCTGAGACCAAACACACTAAAGTGGCAGGTATCGGCATTGTTGATAGCGCTGAAGTTTGATGGAGTATCTCTGTCAGCGCATCCTCGTATAAAGAGATTCTTGAGGGGTGCAGTGCTGACTTCTTTCTGAACAAAACATAGGTTTCCGAGTTGGGATTTGAATTTGGTATTGGATTCTTTAATGAAAGTGCCTTTTGAGCCAATAAGGGATGCTTCATTGAGATTAATGACCCTCAAGACGGTATTCTTGGTAGCCATAACGTCAGTGAGACAGGTCTCAGAATTGTCTGCTTTGTCCGTAAATGCGAACTTGTGTAAGTTCGAGAAAGATAGATTAGTATTGACTTTGGAGCCAGCCGTTCTTCCTAAATATGCTTGGAAGAAGGTGACACTGGATGTTGTTTATTTGCAAAGTTTCTTTCCTAAGCCAAAGGATGCTGAAGAAAAGAGATATCATACTTTGGATGTCATGAGAGCTGTGCGTCTTTATATTAAGAGGACGGCAAGAGTTAGGAGAACAGAGACTCTGTTCATCTCATATAATCCTAATTCTATGGGACAGAAAGCTTCCAAAGCAGTGATTGGCAAGTGGATCAAGAACTGCATTTTTCAATGCTATGATGCTGCAGGTAAAGCAAGACCGTGTAATGTATATCCTCATTCAACAAGGTCTGTGTCAACAAGTACAGCTTATACTGTGTCTTCTTCATTGCAAGATGTTTGTGATGCAGCAGGATGGTCAGAACCATCGACCTTCGTCAGGCATTATAAGATGGATAAGTTTTGGTGAGAGCGAGCAGCTTTCAGGAGGAATGTGCTTTGGTCAGTTATGAAGAGTAAATGAGATCCCGCCTAGAATGAGGCTTAGGTATTTCCCAATCATTGTGGATTGCTCCTCCTGCCATCTGGAGAATGAGAAGTTGGACTTACCGTGAAGTTTCATTTTGGGATGGTGGGAGGAGGAATCCACACCCACCCTGGGAAATTACACACTCAAAAAAAAGAATAAATAAGTAAATAAATAAATTATTAGGAAGGAAAATGAAGAGAGAGTATGGACAGTGGTTGTATGTAGAGTTGATCTGCAGTGATTTTTAAATGTGAGAGATGATTGGAGTTGATGGAGTTTACAGTTTGGCTTGGCTAGAGAAGGAAACTGACAGATAGGGAGTGGAGTCCTAACAAAATTAACGGATTTGGAATGTGGACTCCTACCAGTTCTGGTTGGCACACGGGGAACAACCCAATCATTGTGGATTCCTCCTCTCACCATCCCAGAATGAAGCTTCACGGTAAGTCCAACTTCTCATTCTGGCATCAGTTTGTACTTTTGTGGTATTCTTAAGAAAGTGAAGGTGTCATCTTCCATTAATAGATTAACCAGGTAACTTAAATTTTTACTCCCTTTAGAATTCCAACCTAATTCATCAAAAAGTGTCTCCTCCTTCTGAGCGTCAAGGATCTCCAATCCTTTCATTCATTATTCTGGAACAGTTCAGTGCCATTCGCTTAGTTCAGAGTATTCATCAGTCTCTTGCTGCACTTAGTAAAGTCATCAGGGGAACCTCACTACTGAGTTCAGAAGTACAGAAACTAGCGAGTGCCTTATTAAACCAGAAGGTAAGTTTTTTTTAAAAAAAAATCTCAGTATATATAATGATTTGTTGTTCTGCAGTTAGGACAGTCTTGAACCAAAGCCCGTTTCTTTGGAAAAGTGCACACTTTTATTCTTCAATTGATTTTTCTTTTCATTTAAAGCAGATTTACATCTAACTAAGAAATCATTAATAAATACACTTTTTCCTGCTTTGCTTTATATGATCACCCATAAACAGATCCAGTCTAGGGAGGTTCAGAGCAGCAAGTGAAAGAAATACAATATTGATAATACGTGCTAAAATAATTGAAAGTGCAAATGGGTATAACATAATATATAAAACTTTATTTTAATCAAAAATGGAGCAGTCTGAGATTTAGATTTAAAACACTAAAACAATGAGAGCCCAAGATTAATCAAAAGTACAGGTATACCTCACTTAACAAAGTAGATGTATTCCTGGGCATAAATTCTTTAAGAGAAATTACAGTATTAGGGCAAGAAATAACTTGGAAATACTATAGGGATAGATTCCTATTAGAAGAACGTTTCAACATGTTTCAGCAAACTTGTTATCCAGAACTACTATGCACATGTGAAATGAAACAACCAATTCAAGTAATCCTTGCATAAGTAAACAAAAGCATTTCAATCTTTGAGATACCACTTGAAAGCTTCTTCCAAAATGGATCCAGGGACAATTTTTTCTTTCACCAGCCTCCATCTTTCTTATGATTTCCATTTTGGTGGCCAAATATGCATTCTCAATGAGGGGTTTTGGATGGAACTGCTGTTTATGTTGCCTGTTGTAGGCAGACACACACAGCTACAGTTGGATTGACTACAATAAAATCCTGCTTTTTTCTAGCTTAAGCTTTGTTCCATTGTTTATTGCAGACATGCTGCTCCAGACTGACACTGAAAATCTGTGTTTCTCCAGCCCTCCTTCACCATGCTCCCAATGCTAATGCTGCTAAAAATCTTACAGCTAAACAGCAGATGGAAAAAAGGCAGAGGACTGAGCAGGCATAGACTCTGTCAAAAGGAGCATCTTTGTCAAAGACTTTTCTATTCCAAATGTCACTATATCATAGATCATAGATTTCTGGAAATGCATTAAGATAGCTTAAGACAGCCACAGGCAATCAAGAATTCAGTGCAGACAAGAGTTTGAAATGCCATACTCTGGCATATCCATGTGAACTACAGTAAAAGTTTCCTCAATGTAATCAGAGTGTAGATATGCGAACCACAAAGCTCAGTACCAACTTTGTGATTTAATTGTTCGGCGCAGACAGGTCCAAAGCTACAAAATGTTGGAAACCTTTGAAGGAACTTAATGTACAAAAAAGGATGGACAGAATGGGGTCCATAACCTTAAACAAAAAGCTAACATATTACACGAAGGTAGTTAGAAGAACAAGTGCACTGAATGGATTGATAGCATTTAGTGGCCATTCCTCAGGTCGGTCGGTGGGTCGGTCGGTGGGTCGGTCGGTGGGTCGGTCGGTCGGTCGATCTGTCTGTCTGTCTGTCTGTCTGTCTGTCTTTCTTTTTAAATTCAAATGGATGAATTCACCCACTGCTGAATGCTTTGCAATTTTGAACAAGCATCCTTTGAAATGAGGTCTTCCTTGGACAAATAAACATGAAATACAGTGAGGGAGGGACTGGATTAGCTGGATGGATAGACAGAAGGCTATAACAGTGGAAGTTGTAGTTTTTGACATATGTTTTTGGTAGTGGCTGGTTGTAAAGCTAATACATACTTTTTCCCTCCACACAGTGCCCATTAACATGGCAAAGCAAATGGGAAGGGCCAGAGGATCCTTTACAGTATCTCAGAGCTGTTGTAGCACGAGCACATGCTATTCAGGTACAGTGTAATATTTCACTAAGAATCAGTATTTTAGTAATCTAAAGTAAAGTTCACAAGTATGCTGTCTATTTCTTGTTTTCATATCTCACCTTTCTTCCCTTGAATAAAAATTGCAAGGTGGCTACTAATACAAGTGTGGAGTTGGGCTTATTAGACCTGTATGGAAAAGAAGGTTCACGTAGGTGGATGCATCTGTGAAACAAATCAGGTGGAAACAATTGAAAACTCTGTGGTCACATGGTGCTAGTTGTGCTGTAGGCTTCCCTTTTAGCTTAAGTAGTACTTGGATTCTAGAAATTCCTGACCTCTGCAGAGTTGGAGAGAAGAGCTGTCTGTGGGGGAAAAAAGGGAAACCCAAACAGGAGTAATGAGCAGTGGTCAGGGAACTTGATGAGAATGTATAAAGACTATTGGATAGGAAAGAAAGGAGAGTGGTTTCAACTGAGTTCTCTTCCAGTGCCTTTGCTTTCTGCCCCCTCCAGAGGCAGTAGTGACTGGGGAGATTGCTATCTTTCTACAGGCAAGTGAAAACCTTCTTGTTCTGAAAGATGTTTGTGAATTAATTTTTCAGGGGAAAGGGGCCTTTTATAATGTGCTGTATTTTTTTAAAAAAAATGGTTTATGGTATTTTAATTTATTTTAGTCTTTTGATAGGTTAATTACTTTAAGCTTGTGTGTATTGTGAATTTTTATCTTCATTTGTTTTTAATTCTAAATCACTTTGAGCACCTCAGTAGGAAAAAATGTATTATATAAATAAATGTAATAATATCAAGAACAACAAGAACAACAAAGCAGTATGCTTTCTGTGTATGTGTTAGGCCAGAAAAAGTTCTCTCTTTTGTGTAATGTGTCCATAGCTTTCATCACTAATGTTTCCCTTGCATGTTCTAAGTGTACCCAACAATGAGCCAGAAGAATATAGTCCCATGACACATGCCATCAGCTGCATGATAGTTTCCCCTTTAGCGGTATGCATAAATCTAGGGATGTTCTACAATTTAGTACATAGTTTTGACAGGATATGAACTATGACTGGATAAAGATTATGAATACAGATGCAATATTGGAAATCGATATTAGTCCTTACAACACAGGAATAGAGCCAGTGTTGCAGATAAGCCAGCAGGGACTTGAGCTACCATATCTATGATATTGCTCTGGTACATAGCCACTGACATGGGTTTATCAGGAGGAATGCCAGCTTAACAGGGTTTTCTCTAAAGCCCCTCAGCTAATGTATCTATAGGATAGCATTCTTACATCATGCTCTGCTCCAAGCAGTACAGAATGTACAAGTGATCTTACATGCATTTGAAATATGCTGTGCAATTACTAAAATAAAGACATAAAATGCTCAATATTTTTATTTTACAATGCCAGTATTGTGGCCTTTGTTTTCAGGCTATAGATGAATGCTGTATGGAATCATGCTGCATGAATGGTGAATACTTGCAATATTTTTATTCATACAATAACATACAATAGCATTTGTTTAAATATCATATTATTGTTGTGTTTTCGTGCTCGGTGGACTTTTTTTTTAAAAAAAAGTTAAGTGAATAAGCCAGAATGTATGCCCACATTTATACAAAGTATTCACTGCATTGCCAATATAGGCTGTGTAATTTGATAATTTCTTCTTAATTTTAATATTCCTATTGTTAACTTACCAGGTAGTTGAAAAGGTCATAGGCCCTCTCCGCACGAGGCAGTTAAAATGGGCCAAGGCGTCCTGGCACGGAGGTCGTCCGCACCTTGGATCAGACTAGGTGCAGACTATTTAACTTAATTCCACACCTCAGTCTGATCCAACCCGCCCCCAAGTGGTCCTCCCCCACGCTAAGTAAAGACCGGGAAAATCAGGTCTTTATATTTTCTGGAATGCGCCATTACGTTCCTACTTAACTGTGCAGATGCGCAGGCTCACACCAATGCGAGCCTGCGATCAGTGGAGGGCGGGCTGTGGGCATGGCCAGCGTCAGCGGTTGGTCCATTCCCACGAAGACACCGGAAGCTGCCATTTTGAGCCGGAAGCCACAGGAAGGCGCCATTTTGAACCGGAGCAGTGCAGATCTACAGACCTTGCACTGCTCTGGTTCGCCCTGCACTAATGGAGGAGCTCTGCGGAAGGGCTCAAGGGAAAGTCTGCGTTACTTCGGACCCAAGAAGAGCCGGTAAGTAATGGCACAGAGCAATTCACTCGCCTCGTGTGGAAAGGGCCGTAGTGTTTGTTTTATGCACCCACATCATAGCACAAAGTAGCATTGAAATTGGTTAGCTTCTTTGTGACATTAAAACATTTCCATTCCAGAGGGAATGATATTTTCCCTAGAACACTCTTCCTAGTCTACAGTTCTATTCTTTTCGTATCTGTGTACAGTGGATAATTTGAATTGAAGCAATCAAGTCTGTTTTAAGTTGTATTTAGACAAAACACACATAACCTGGAAACATTGGGACACTTCAAGAACTAGGCAAGATATTTTTAAAAGAGATAGGAAGATTTTTAAAATATAAAATTAAATATATAAAGAAAGGGGGAAAAGAAAATTTTAAAAAGGAAGAAAAAAGAGAAAGGAGGAGAAATACCCAAGGAAGTAATAGGGACTAGATGTTTATATTAAGATAAGCTGACAATGAAACTAGGGAAGATGTTCAAAAGTCATTTCCAAGGCTTGCTAAATTTGCTCTCACTCATTTTCAAAAACAGAAAGAAGCTTGTGTACAAACACTACCTTTTTTACTACAAAATGCCTTGATAGTGTCTTTCCAAACGAATACGAAAATCCATCCAGAGCACATCCCATGGCAAATATTGTAGTCAAAAGGTTATTATTGCTAGCTCCAAACACATTCCGTTAATAGGCTCCCTACAATTGTCTGTGGGTGATGCATAATGTATCAGGAAGTTCTATAATAAAGAGTGTTTTAATTTCATTCTTCCATGTAAAATGGCTTTACCCTTGGGAACACACAATGAGATGAGGAATGCACTCGCAAATTAACATTTCAGCCTGTCATATTGCTAAGGATTATTAGATACATTAGGCCACTCCACAGGCATGAAACTTTATTAAACATCGGGGAAGCTTTCTGAAATGAATGCTTTGTGTCTGCTAGAGTCACATTGTTATTTTAGCCATGTTTGCACTAGCAAGTGAATTAGTTAGCTCACCTTCATGTTCCACATAACTTTCTGCCTTAAGTGGGGAAGGAAAAACAGCTGGGCTGCATTCTTGTGAACTTGATAAAATGAAAAGATTAGCAGTACAGTTGTAACTCAGAGGTGTACTGCTGGCTGTCAGTGTGTACAAGCTTCTTGAGCAGTCAAAATCCAGAGAAGGAGCAGAATAAGGGAGGAACCCTACCTCACTGCAAGGCTGTAGTCCATATGCCTCGATAAAGTTAGGCCAGGGTGAGATTAGTTCTAAGTAATATCTACCCTAGGCTGAGAGGAGTTTGGATTCAGTACAACTTCAGCTGGCTTCCAGCTATTTTGGTGAGCTCTAAGTTAGCTCTGTGTTCTTGGATCCCATGCCACTGTGGCATGTATGTGTGAGTACTGGAACCACATGGGAGAGATGTTCATCTGATTTGATTTGTAGGTCTCTTAACTTGGCAACAATAAAGATCCTGACAGTTAGCATCCTCCATATGGGATTTCAGACCTTGTAATAGCAGTGTGGGAGATGATTGCTGGAAACTGTGCAACACTTGTGCTCTAGCTTTTTGATCTCAGCTCACAGTGAATACTGCTCTGAGTTTAACTGTCTAATAACTGATTGCCAGTAAGTGAGATTCTAGCATTAAAGTAAAATGCAGTTATTTTTATAATGCTTTTCTGAAAGCGCCTCCCAGCTAAGCTCATAAATATTATTAAAAAGAAATTTCAAAGTGATTACTTCCAACTTGTATGAAGACAAAATGTGATTGTCAACCATTTCAGTCTCTTAGAATTTATTGAGTATAACTGGTTGCCCATAACTTCCTTGAAGAGATGAATTAAATGTTTATCTGAAGATGCTACTAAAATGAATTACAAATTGCAGAGTTAATCTCACAACCACTTAGATATGAACTGTCTGTCTTTCTAATGAGGGGATTGCAGTTGCTGCCATGCTATAAGTGGAACTGTTGTTAAATCAGTGAAAGAATCATGCAGAAATGACCAATGTATTGCTAATGAATATAGAAAGAAGTTTAAAAACTCAAATCAATCTTAATTGTGTGGGATGAACATTCATAATGTGTGTTGTGACACATTTAAAGGTCACCTGATTAAATGGCTGTGTCTGAGAGAAAGACCATGGCAATGTGTTTTGACACTGTGACAGAAAAACAAATTACAATTATTTAGTGATATTAGAGTTTCAATAGCTGTCCCAAGGATGATTCAGTGCTGTAGTGGTAGTAGTTCTTGAAAAACAGAAATGTTTTCATATGAAATTAACCAGGTTATTACAACCTGCTCCCCATAGGAGGGATTTAAGCCTTCATTCATTTTATTCTTGCAGGCAGAAATGAATAATTTTACCATTTTCCTCCTTGCTTTGAAGAAAGTCATCAAAAGATGCAGATTTTTTGACACTATCCACAGTTCAGACCCTATTCTGTGAAAGAAATGCATGTGGGCTTTGCATGCTCAAGTTTCTTGAAGAAAAACAGCATTTCATGTTAGAAACCAAGTTTGCCCCAAAGTAAGCACAGATTTGTAAGTGAAACAAAATACTGATTTTGGTTCAGGAAACTTGTTTTCTGCACGGAAATGTTGTTTTATGCCAGGAAGATACTGTTTTCTGTCTAGCAGATTTAAGTGCAGAAATGATGTTGCCTATGCAGAAATTCAGATTTTATAGTTGGTGGGCTTCTTACTATTACAGTGGAATACATTAAGATGAAGGAAAGTGTCTGGACCAATTAGCAATTTTTTAAAACACATGTGCAGTAATGGCATATATTTAGAAATGCTGTGTGTGGCTTTGCTACTATTTTATTTTATAACATACAGCCATAAATAAATAGCTACACAGGTGGGTATTTTGTCTTTCGATGGTATAATTCACCGTCTTACATTTCATACGTAAATATTTAAACTGTGGTAATACATTTGTGCAATGTATGATGGTACCATGTGTAATATGCAACTATTTACAAATTATTTGTTAAATTAAACAGAATATATGAAATAATTGATTTCAGGGGATGTAAGGTTTATTCAGATGCATAGTAAATATTGTTGTATGTAGCACAGTATTCATTTGAGAAGGGGTGAATGTATTTTGTGATGAACTTTCCGCATCCAGTATAGACATGCTTGGGTGGCCTCTTTAAATTTGCATAGCAGCCCACAGCTCTGACAAACTGGCTTATGTCTGTGAAGTCCCATTCATGAAACTGGGCTGCTATTCATCTCACAAAGTTCACTCTGTGGAGTCATGCAAACAGTTGATGATCCTCAAAAGATCTTATGTGTTATTAGATATGTGACTTATAGAATACTTTTCATCACTCCAGCAGCTATCTTTCCTTTTACCTTTCTAAAGAAGAAGTGGACCATCTGAGCTATTTTAGACCTGAAGAGATTAAATACTATTCTTGAAGAAGGTTTTCAGGCAATCAGTGCTAATGGAGATTACAATGAGGGATGCAGATTCAGTGTTCCTCTGTTAATCCCACAGATGTCTTCTAAAAGTTCCCTTATATCAACAAGCAATATCATTGTAGAGTTCTTTTGTTCCTATGTTTCCAACCAGGTAGGTTGTTGTTGTGTACCTTCACATTGTTTCTGACTTATGCAAACCTCAAGCAAATCTGTCATGGCGTTTTCTTGGCAACATTTGTTCAGAGAGGGCTTGCCTTTGCCTCCCTCTGAGGCTGAAAGAGTGTGGCTTGCTCAAAGTCACTCAGTAGGTTTCCATAGCCTAGCGAGGATTCAAGCTTTAGTATAGAAGAGGCTTAATATTTATTTATTTTGATAAAAGAATTTCCCCTTCTGAGCATGATTCAAAGCTTTCTTTAAAAACCTGGCTAAACTGACATACACTCCTGACTTCTCAAGCATCTGTTTTCATAGGGAAATGACAGTTTAGGCAGGGTCTTCCTATGGGACAGGAAATGAAAATATCTGTTCCTACCAGTAGCAGTCCATAGTTTCAATGATTATTTTAATTTTGTGTTGTTATATTTTCATTTTAAACCTGCAGTTTCTGCTTACCATAGAAAATGGCATATGACTGGATACAGTTGTCCAGGTTGGGGGATTGATAGAATTTTTTATGGTGGCTATGCTTATTTGAAAGAAAATGCAGTCCGACTTGGATCTCCCCATTTCTGATGATAAAAGACTTAAATGCCCATGTCATTCACTTCCTTTCTGACATTTCCTAGAATCTGTCAGTAAAGGAGATTTGTAAGTAAAACATAATACAGTGCAACCCTCGTATCTGTGGGGGATTGGTTCCGGGTTTCCCCGCAGATACAGAAATCTGCGGATAGTACTGGACGCCCCGGGCCTGATCACGGTGGGCCCTGGGCCTGCAGCTGGAGGCAGGAAAACAGCAAGGAGCATGATCCCACACTGCCCACTATTTTCCCGCCAGGCACTGCGGTGATTGGGCCCTGGGCCTGCGACTGGAGGCGGGAAAACAGCGGGAAGCATGATCCCAGACTGCCCACTGTTTTCCCACTGGGTGCCGCGGCGATCAGGCCCTGGACCTGTGGCTGGAGGTGGGAAAACAACAGGGAGTGTGATCCCATGCTGCCCGCTATTTTCTCACTGGGCGCTGTGGCGATCGGGCCCTGGGCCTGTTGCTGGAGGCGGGAAAACAGCAGGGAGCGCAATCCCATGCTCCCTGCTGCTTTCAACCCCAGATAACTGAATCCGCAGATTATGAATCCATGGATATGAGGGTTGTACTGTATTCCCATTCTCCACGTGATAGTTCCTCTATATTAACAGCCCCTTTCTGAGCTGGGAACTACCATTCTAGGAACATTCTGCATCAGGTTCATCACTATTGACCGTTAGTCACAACCCAGTCTTCCAGATTAAACTATCAGATCATTTTCTAATACATTCAATCATTTATCTCCAAGGATGCAGTGCTGTGAATGATTCCACGTTTTAAATTTCCATTGAATTCAGGAAGGCATGTATATACAGGTGAATACGGGAATGGTTCCCAAATGTGACAGGCACCACTTGTTCAAGATTTAAGACACTATATGGCAAGCTAGATGGTTGTCCCAGTTAATAAAACCAAGTCATTGTTTCTTTTTTAAGAAATTATGAAAACTATTTCAAACTGTAATAAAATGACATACAACATGAACTCTGCAAGATAACATGCAGAAAGAAAACTACCAACTCTACAACCTAACTACTAACTAAATAAGCAAACACATAACAAACAAACAAGAAAAAAGAGGAAAACTCAAGTCATTGTTTCATTGCCCCAGTTAATATGCAGTACTGTTATCTTTGCAGAATTGGGTAAGTAAAGCAGAAAAGCAGACCTTGCTCTCTGATACTCTGGACCTTGCAGAACTCTTCCACCCAGACACATTTTTGAATGCTTTACGACAGGAAACGGCAAGGTATGTGAACTGAGCCATTTTGTGAACCTTTTGGTATTATTCAGTAGCACTGTCTTGCTTTTGTTGATTTCTGGCTAGCTTGTTTCCACTGTCCAAGTGAAAACTAAATTGTAGAGTCCCCTTTTACAGGAAGCCCTGCTTTTCTTCTAACTTCTTAGTAAGGCCTTTCTATTTCAGTGTGATTAATTTTCTAATTTAAAAACTATAACTGTTTAAAAATAACTATTAAAATGATTAGATGAAAATTGGCATAGAATGTTTATTGAATGTTATATTACATGGTACGGAGAATGGTATATTGCATGTTCTGCCACGCTTATTGTTAGAACATGTATATACCTCAGGCCAGCTATACTAGTTATTAGACTGCTGGTCAGACCTTCATCATAGCGATGTTATGACAAGCCACCTGTTTTTTTCTGAATTTCTATGACTGCCAAAAACAAATTTTGAGTTAGGAAAGGAAAGGTAGGATGCCAACTGCTATTGCTGACCAATCCATGAAATGAAGAGGCTACACAACAAGGCTTGGGTTAAAGATGGATAACTTTATTTGACCTATTGCCTATTTAAGGTTGACTTTAGAGAAATGCAAAAGTGGGAGAGGCCTAGTGCAGGAGCAACTGGGGCAAGTTTGCAACCTTGGCCAGCTGTTTCTGGAAAGTGGGCCTAAGGGTACATCCCTCCTTGTCGCAGGACCTGAAGTGAGGGCAACCCCCACTTCAGGACAGTCTCCTTCCCCACCTCTACCCCATGTTTCAGAACATGTAGAAGGAGCTCCGGAGAATTATTCTTCACCAAAAGAGTACCATAGTTGTTTGCTGAAGTCCTACCTTCTCCCCCCTTCTCTGCCAGTCCACCTATTTAAGACACCATCCTGCAGCCAATTGTCTATTCTCCTGCAGCAGTGTAGGATAGGCAAAAAAAAAAAAAAAAAACATGGAAAAGGGAGAAAGGGGAGAAAAATTCCTACCCAGCCCTGAAGCGACCAGCAAGCTTATACTGTTTTTGAGGTGGGAAGGTGGGTCACACTGGATCAGAAAAGTGAGGCAACAGTGAGGGTGGTTCAGCCTTAAGTGGAGTCCCTGCTCCACCCTCATCCCCACCATCATGGCACCCAGTGTTGTGACATCATTAAGTAGCCTCACTTTCTGAGAGGCTGGCAAAGGTGCTTCTCTTTGTGCAATTGCACGGGATGAGGGGAAGCAAATTGCTAGTGGACTGCATTTTGGGTGATGATTCTAACATTGTGCAGATTCTGCAGGACAATCTCTGCAATAATGTGATCCAAAAAGTCATCTTAGGCAGGGCATGGTCTTCAGGCAGAGCTCCCATGATTGAATGCATAACACAGATTCAGTATTAAAAAGTTTCTGTAACTTTTAACCACCAATAATTTCTTTATTTGTATGAGAACCCCTGACTATTAAGGAGATCTAGGTAACAGATGCTATTCTTGTTTTTGAAGTTATTTTTGTAGCAAGAAATGTTGTAGGAAGTGGAATGGAGGTTTAACTAGTGCCAAAACACTATCATGATCAAAGAGAAAAATTAGATAGCAGAATTCAAATTGAAATGTCTCGCATAGAAATTTTAGTAAAGTGTTAAACAATAACAACAACCCTACCGTCCTAAGCAAGTATTCTTGAATTTATATTCCATTAATTTCAATGACACCTATTTTTTGGTCAGAATGAAAGAAAGATAAAAAAAAGCTCCTAAGCTTATAAAGATGTTTATGTTTCATGCAGTTGGAGGTGGCAGGTGCTTGCTTCTTTTTTTCTTTTTTCGGATGGCCCTAAAGAAGTCCAGACTCCTATAACATTTGGGATGCAGCCAAAAAATACCTTTGTAGAGTTTGTTCCATTACTGCCCATGTGATTCTGGTAGAGGTTTTTGGCCAATCAAAGGGAAGGTCATCAGTAATAATTCAAATTGGAAATATGTGAAGACTTAGAACCTGTAACAACAATTCCCTGACTGGGCCTCAGTACCTCTGATGCAACAGCATCGGTCATCCTTCCACTGACAGTTTCTGGTTAAATCCAAGTGTTTCTTTCAGAGGGAAAAAAAGCCCTGAGAAGAGCACAAAGATAAGTTCTAGGGGAATGATTTGAGAGATGCCAGAAGAAATATTATGAGGAGATTGTGAGAGAAGCTAAAATTTTCTTTGTTTTGGTAAGGAAAAAGTTGCCTTTAAACCAAGGCATGTACATTAGGTGTTCAAATCAAAAAGATGTTATACAAAACTGAGTTCTTATTTATTTATAAAACACTGTAATGTTCTTAAGACTGAAATAATACTGTTTGTAATATTGTAGCACTGTAGTTTTCATTACCAAAATATTGCTTTATTTTATGGAATGCTGCATGTTTTTCCTTATTCCGTTTTTGTTTTTAAAAAAGTCAGATTTCTTTACTCACCACCAAGTCTTATAATTGAAAATTCATATGTTTTTCTGGTTGAATGCAATATTTAGACTTCCACCATCATTCTGTCTTCTAGGGTGATGACTTGTTCAGTAGATAGCCTGAAGTTCACAGCATCTTGGAAGGGTCAGATAAGAGAAGCAAAACTCCAAGTTCAGGTACTCTGTACATTCACATTTCATCTTCTTTGCTGAAGCTTCTGTTTATATACTTAAATCGTTTGAAATATTTGTCAGTTTGTTCAGTTGGATTTTAAGGTCATTCTCCCAGATTATGTAGTGGGTAACAATATGGTAATTATCTTAACCTGTCCCTTTCTTTCCCTGAGACTGAGAAATCATCTTGAATAAAAATGTCTTGCATCACTTCTGAAAGACAAACAAGCAAGGAATTCCAAAGTTGAGTCTAGAATTCACAAAAATGGTGATAGAATGCCTTGTTGTAGCCAAGCAAAATTCTGCTTCTGACCAAAGAGAGGCTCCACTGTAACAGAAAGTTATTACAAAGTTTGCTGGACACCTTAAGCATTTGTTGTGTTAGTAAAAGTAGAAGGCTGGAAGCAGCTATCCCCTTCTTTAAAAGATGTCAACTTAGGACAAGGGTGGCCAATGTGTGGCCTATGACCAACAGGTGGCCCCTTCTACGACCCTCTCCCAGCAGCTGCCTCTGCCTCAACCACTATGAACACTGTCCATATCACGATGCCTTCCTCCTTTCTCTTCCTTTCTTGTTCCTTCGTAAAGATAAGAGGATTCTCTGCCCTGCAGTCTCGCAGTGTTCTATGTTACAAGTCACTCTAGCACTTTCCTGCATCGTAGAGATCTGTCATTGTTGCTGTTGTGTTTTGGAAGGAGCTACAGCAGTGGCAATGCATTCTGCTGAATGCTGATGCTGGCAGAACAACAACCAGCAGTAGTGTGATCATGAAGGGGATCAAAGGTTCCAGTATAGGCTCTGATGCCTTGAAATTGCCCATCAAACTCAGAATGAAGAATTACTGCTTCTAAAGCTAGCAGAGCCCCTGCAGTACAGAAAGTTGATACTGGACTGATTTTAACAGCACCAGTGAAAGGAACTAAGGAATTTATTTGTGCTTTACTGAAGACTATTTGTCCTTTAGATGGCAGATCTGGGATAAAGGTTGTCAAAACCTGCAACTTTCTCTTCAGCCATTTAGGCTTCTAATATGATTTTGTAAGTGTATCTTTAAAAGTCACCTAATAAACTTTGCGATCATCTCTGGGAGACAATTTTGAGGGCAGGTGCCCATTTAATCAGGCACACTGAACCAAGTCTGCTGCTTGGTCCAGAGGGACTGCCATCGCTGAAATGGATGATTAATGCAGCAGATAACACCAAGACATGATTAGAGGAACACTTTCTCTGTCATAAGGCTATGATGAATTTTTGATTCAAAATCAATTTGTACATAATTACATCTTGCTTAATGACATTTGGAATTACTTGTACAGATACTCTTATCTGACAGTCTCATGCTCACATGGAAAGGCACTGACTGACTTGTCATCTTCCATTCATGCCTCATACCTTTCTTTAAAAAAATATCACTGGGAAATCAGGGAGGAGTAACTGAAGGATATTTTGACAGCACAGTGAATTCAGTTAAAGTATAATATAAAGACATGAAAGGAAATATATCGAAGGAAAATCCCAAGAATTGCAGGAATCCATAATATGTGCTGTTTATACTTCATGGTCTGGTTCACAAATATTAGAAGTGCTTATTTGGATCTGTGCAACCTATGGATTAGCATGGTGTTTGCATCCTTGTAGTATGTTTGTTCAGTCACGATAGCACATAATTAAATACTTCATATTGAAGAAGACATCAACTGCATTAATTATAGAATTAAAGAGTTGTATTTGCTTGTTACAATATTTACATCCTATCCTGTATCATGAGGTCTCAGGGCAGTGTATAGTTAAAATCAGTCTAATGGTTAACACAATGTAACATTTAAAATGATACAAATAATTTAAACAAATTAAAATCATTCATCTTAGAACTTTAAAAGAGTTTAACATCATGTGAATGTACATTTTGTAAGAAATAATGTAGGCCTTCAAGCCTTTATTAAAAAGCCATGTTTTAACTTAGCAGTGGAATGATGCCACTATCAGTGCCAACTGGGTCTCCAAGAGGAGGGCATTCCACAAATGGGGTGGCATAACAGAGAACTGTAGAGTTGGAAGGTGCTCTGAGGGTCATCTAGCATTTTGTGAGTGTGTTGCCAGGAAGCCAAAGCAAAAACATCCTTGACACGTGGCCATCCAGCCTCTGTTTAAAAGCAAATGATAAAGGAGAAGCCCCTACCTTCTGAAGTAGTTTCACCATCGAATAGTTTTTGCTCTCAAGAAGTTTTTCCTCAGAATCCCTTTCCTGTAATTTGATTTCCCAGACTCAGGTCTTGTCCTTTGTAGCAGTAGCAGCAGCAGCAGCAAAGAAGCTTGCTCTGTCTTTCTCCTAACAGAATTTCAAGTATTATGAAGATGGCTAACATCCTGCCTCACAAGTTAGGGCTTCTTTGTAATGCACTAACTCACATATCTGTTTGAAGTGGGATGAGGTTTAATATACATGATAAACTTTATCTAATTGCAAAGTTGAAAGCTGCGTTTTTACTCATGTCATAGTAGTTGTGCAGCATAGTGTGACGGTTTGGGTGTTGGACTAGGACCCAGGGATCAGGGTTCAGATCCTGCTTGGCCATGGAACCATTGGGTGACCTTGGGCAAGTCACACTCTCTCAGCCCATCTGAACAAATCTTGCCAAGAAAGCCCTGTGACCCTCACCTTAGAGTCGCCAGTAAGTCAGAAACGACTTGAAGGCACACATGGACAAGTAGTTCATTCCTTCAGCAGTACTATAGTAGCATTATGAACTCCAGTACTGTGCAAATCATGGGAATAAACTTTTGTAGGGGAGAGAAATTGAAGAGCGAGCCCCTTCCTTCTTCCTCATTACCATCCTGTGTCTATGTGCCTGGTAGCCCTTGAGGCAAAGATAACATACATTTTTCTTCGTTGACAAGAGAACATCAGCAAGGTTCTACCATTCTGTGTTGGCACCTCCCAGCAGCAAAGGACAAATATGTCATGGTGCTTCTCCTCAGTGACAGGAGAAGGCAGTAGGTTGACCTCTGCCTCAGGACAAGTGCCTCAGAAATTGCCCGTAACTGCAATAGAAGTGCAAAGAGCTTTGCAGTTAATGAAATAAAATAGAATCTTCCCCCAAAGATGGCGGATGGTAAAAGATGGTTCATTACCTGCTGTGCTCCTGGAAAGCATATTAAAATAAGTTCACTGTATTACCTGGTTCAGAAATATAGGTCTGAAGAAAGTGGGGCTAGGATTGTCATGATTAATTTTGTCATTAAATCCAGTGGAATTTAATTTCTACTAAAAGTAGCAACGGAGCATTTTCTTTAGAAACTATAGTATTCCTTTAATGATCAGCTACTAAAAAAAAAAATCAAGCTGTCAAAACACGTCTCCTACAACAACAAACATGTTATCCCAGTAGCACAAATAAAAGCGAACAGTAGATCTTGTAGGGATGTTTTTAAAAAAAGAAAAGAAAGAAAAAAGAAAAATAGCTAAGAATTCTTTTATTCATTCCCCTTGTGCATTATTTTTACATATGGTGGAAGGGAAACACTTCAGTGACTTGCAGAGAACATGCAGTAATTCAGTCTGTTCTTGAAAGTTAATGTCAAACCTCTCAACAGGACGCCAAGCCTATTCTAGGATTTGTTTTTTCTTCTTTCTTGGACCTTGTTAATAAATGTTTGTTTGCTTTTGCTTCTCTATTTCTGTTACTCTAATGCCCCGGTTGCTGCTATTGACATAAGTGCTGACATAAACAGGTATTATTTTCTGCCATAGGAAATACTCTTTGTTAAAAAAAAAAATCATACTTCCCACTCTGTTCTTTAGCAATTTCTGCAGCTTTTTTGTTTGTTTGCATGAACCATCAAGAGAACTTTTTTACCCTATGTCAAGATAAAATTCAATCACTGCTTGCATTTCTGTCCCCAACACATATTTGAATATTTTATGTGTTTCCATGACAGATCAGTGGTCTTCAACTGGAAGGTTGTAGTTTTGATGGAAATCGACTTTCAGAAAACCAGCATGACTCTCCCAGTGTGTCATCAGTGCTCCCTTGTTACATGGCCTGGATTCCACAGGTATTTTATTATTAAGGGCCCTAAACTTTAAGTCTTATAATTGGCTTCCTTTGCTATAATAGTTTTTCAGTATGATGTCTGACCTGATTTTTAAAAAGAGGCCAGATTCCTTGCAGTTTAATAACCTTATTCGTCAAAGCTTCAAAGTGAATTTTCATTTTCTCTAAAGCTACACTTCTCAACCATCCCCAGTTGATTTTTAAAGCCTATGCAGAAAGACTTGGGAACCCTATATCTTTTCTCCTCAAGGTTTGAGGGTGATTTTGAGCTGACAGCAAGCTGGAGGGGAAAGGAGAAAACAGCCCTTCCATCTGCTTATTACTCTGCTATCATGGCTTTTATTTGTGATGTCTTTTTAAATTGATTTAAAAAAACAGCTAAAATGACCCTAAGCATTTTAAAGTTTTCTTACATTGATGTTGCTAGTAATGATGATGGGTGATGCAATGATTGATTGCTTAGGGTTGCATCTCCTGGTGCACACAATTCAAATAAAATATCTATATTGATAAAAATGTACATAAGAATTCTCTTCAGCTTCTCGCTTCCATTAACAGTACTGGCACATACTGTACCATAGAGTAATTTAGAGGCAATTCACTGTAATGCGTGGAAATGCTATATGATCCCGTGGGATTTTACCTGGGGAGATTCTGATATATCGTGACCAAAAACATCTTTATCAGCAGATCAGACAAATTCCATGAAAAAAACATGTCACTAGTGGTTCTTTATGCGTTACGTGCAGAGTTTAGTGCAGAATGGTTTTCTTTGTGGTTTGTTTGCATCATACATATGCACTTCCGTTTGCACTGAGTTGACCTTTCTGGTGAGTGCCCAATCTCCCCTAATGACATGGCACCAGTCCTGAACTAGGCTCCCACCTCTCCTAGTGAATTTATCTTTGTTACTGCATAGGGCTTCTTTTTCATTTATTTTTGTTAAGTTATTACTTGCTTTTTTTTTCTCACTGAGTTGGGGCTGTCTTTGTGTCTCTGCACCTCAGATATGCCTGCTTGGAGTTTGTTACCTCTGCCTTTCAGAGACCCCTTGAAGAACTAATAGACCTATGACCATTGGAGTTCTTTTTTACAAATATGTGAACAGCAGCAACAAGCTTCCCCCAAATGACGTACATCACTGTTATCTGCGCATATGTGAAGACCATATCATTGACACCTGTGCCATCTGCCACAGTCTCATTAGAGAGGCCAGATGGAATTGTTTCTCTAATCTTTGGGCGCTGTTCTGAGAGAGAACATGGGCTTTGCTGTGCATTTAATAACACTCTTTGTTTCAGGACAGCCTTCAGTGTACTTTCTAGGCGTCAATAGTGCAGGAAGACACAATGTCACCTGTGGGAGGTGATTCTATGCCAGCCTCAGTAACAGTATTGGATCTCTCCAGCACTCAATACCAGCTTCTGATTCAGTCACTCAGAGTGTGACCAGCAAGCACTGTAGATCTGGGTCTTGGGCCAAATCTGGCTTATGCCACTAACTTAAATAAGCCAAAAAGGTCTAAAGCAGTGATCCCAAAACTGAGCTCCCCAAATGTTGTTGGACTTCAGTCCCCAGTAGTCTCAGTTACCATGGCCAGTGGACAGGGATTCTGGGAGCTATAGTTCCACAAAAACATTTGGCAATCTGCTTGCCTAGACAAAAAGTGTAAGGAATGAGTTAAAGAGAGCTTAGTATCCCCTGTGACCTTTGTCATCCACTGTGACAAAGGAAAGCTAGACTCTGATCAAGACTGACCTTTTCTATACTGGGAAAGTGAAGACATTTGGAGAACTATGTTTTCAGTCCAGAGGCTATTGGATTTAATGGTTTCATTGACTGTGGTCACCCCTTTGTCTTTATGTTCGGATCCTGCAGATAGTGCTCTTCTGTACCTATGACCCAATAGGGACTTGATGGGATTAGGTGCAACCCCAGCCAGCACAGGTTGAATCCCTATTCCCTTATCTGCCTTTTGACTAACCAGGAGCACTTCCATCTTGTCTGGATTAAGTTTTAACTTATTCATCCTCATCCAGTCCATTGCTGATGACAGTCACTCGTTTAGGACCAAAACAGCTGCCTTGGCTTGTTGTGGAAAGGAGTAATAGAGTTGGGTGTCACCCACATACTGATAGCACTGAACCCCAAAACTTGAGACAACTTTTCCCAGTGTTTTTGTGTATATGTTAAATAGTGTGAGGCACAAAAACAAGCTCCGCAGGCCAACAATCAACAGGTCAAGTAGAAGTCCCCCAGCACCACCTGGGTTCACCCCTCCAGGAGTAAAACAGTGCCCCCCATCCCATCCCAGCAAGGTGACCCAGAAAGATGCCATGATTAATGGTATCCAAAGCCACCAAGGGTTCCAGCAGAACCAACAGTGAATTCCTGTGAATTCCTGCACAGGTCATCTACCAAGGCAAACAAATCCATCTCTGTCCTATAACTAGGCCTGAAACCAGATTGAAATGAATCTTGAGCTTGTTTGGAGGTTCTAGTAGGGGAGTGCAGCTATCGTATACCCTTGACCAAAGAACGGTACACTCCTTCTATCTGGGATGGTCGTCCTCTTCCACCGAGCGCGCAGCTTCGGGATGGACGCACATGGAGCAGTGAGGGAGGAAGGGGACACCCGCCTAGCCAGCCAGATCAGCCGAATCAACCCTGGCAATCAGTGGGGTGACAGATGTCGCAGCCAGATCGCCCTCACATCCTCACAATGAATCTAGATAATCCATCTCATCCAGAAACTTCTGGAGCTGGGAGGCTACCACTCCAGAACCTTGCCCAAAAAATGGAATGTTAGAGACCGGCTGATAATTACCCAGAATGGTCTGATCCAGGGAAGACTTTTTTTTTAAAATAATGGTTTTATAACTACCTCCTTCTGACAAGCTGGAATTCTGCCTTGTTTTAGCAAGACATTAACCACTTCCTTTACCCACTCAGGCAGTCCCCCTCTAGCTTTGTGGTAAGACAAGAAGGGTATGACTCAGCTTTCCAAGAATCCTGTCCACATAATTCGGTTGCACAAATTGAAAAGTATCCATTGTCACTGGATAAGCATGGACCAAAGTTATAACTACTGGATCTATAAAATTACAGCATCCACATCAGAGCAGATCTGAGTGATTTTATCTGCAAAGTCCAGGCAAGTTGTTCACAGCAGGTTGTCAAGTGATTTGGATTTTCCTCTCTTTGGCCTACGTGTAAAAGACTGCTGGCCACTTGAAACAGCTCTGCTGGCAGGCAGATGTAACAGAGGCAGAAAAGAAATTTGCCTTTACTGCCTGTATTGCCCCAGAGTGGGCCCTCAGATAAGCTTTAGCCTGTGTTCAGTTGGACCAACACTTCTGCCAGTGTCATTCTCATCACCTTCTCACTTGTTTCATTACCACCAAATTCCTCGGAAACCGGGGGGGGGGCAGTTTGACTCCATTCTGTGAGAAGGAAAGCTTGGGAGCGATCAGGTCCGCTGCACCGGCTATTTCTGCATTCCAGAGGCCAGCCAGGACTTTGACAGGATCACCTGTCAAGGCAAGAGGAAACTCCCCAAGAGCCATCAGGAATCCAGCTGAATCCATAAGCCTCCTGGGACTGATCACTTTAATGGGTCCCCCATCCTGCAAAAGTTCTGAATTCCAGCAAGCCTAAATCCCATTTGGTGATGATATGTCCATAATAAAGGAATTGTAGACAGTTCCTCCACTTCCAGAACAAGTTCACTCCATCCACTACAGAAGCAAGGTCCCAAGTATGCCCAGCAGCATGAGTAGAGCCAAATACAGCTTGGGATAGACCCATGGTTGTCATGATAGACCTGGTCAGGGAGATGGACTGCTGCAACTCCACCTCCCCACTCCCCATATTTTACCTGCTACTGAATCTGATGGATAAAACTGAGAGAGATTAGCCTCTCCCTCCCTCATTTTCCTCCAACCAGGTCTCTGTAATACATGCTAGGCTGGCATGCTCATCCACGAGTAAGTCTTGAATGGCAGCTTATTTCCCATTCACTGACCTAGCATTCATCACCAGGATTTTTAGCACAGGGATTCTGTTGCCAAGTATCCAGGCTGTTAGAGTTGAAGAACAATTTAAGGACAGCTAGCATCCTGTTCCTGTCCCCTCGATTAAAGTGCAGCTGTCTTCCCTTTCTGTATCTCTTCAGCTGTAGAGTATTGTAAAAAAGGTGCAAATCCATATGTGTTAATGCATAGATGGCCACATCAACCATGTAACAGTTAAGAAACATGTTTATATCAATAGTATAATGCTGCTGCTTCATCAGGAGTAAAACGTGAAGTACTGAATGAGTCTTGAAGACTATTCAAATGCACAAAATCATGACAAAAATAATTTGAAAATTAGGAATTGTACCCCATACAACTTTCCAATTACAGTAATAATCTTTATTTAATACAGGACTGAAAGCCTAAAATGATTTATTTCACATGGTAATTTTCTTAAGTGTGGGTTTGCACTGTGAAATACACTTGTCATTTTGTTTTAGAAAAGAATTGCATTTCTTTGTCTTCAAAGAAAAGGAAATGCTAGAAACCTGTAAAATATAGTAGAAGATAAATGCTGGACAGCATGGTTAGGGCTGAATTATGACTCCATCATTTTTTTTGCTTTGAAAACTTGCATAATGTATTTTACGCTTTGAAATTGCCCTCTCCAAAAAAAAAAAAAAAAGTGTCACTGCTTGTGGATTTTGGATTTTTTGGGATTTTTTTTTTTTTTTTTTTGCATGGCCAACCCAGTTACACCTGGATATTTTAACCATCTGTTTTTTTCCCCCTCTAACCCCAATTTTTGGTTTAGATCCCATTTAATTCTTTGGTGGTGACTCGTGCACAGACATGTATAGAATTGTGCTGGTCTTACATTAGAGATTCAATCTGGTTTTCAGGGTTGAGGATTTGAGTTCTGGGTTCATGTCAGACTTTGTGCAATAACGAATAAGACAGTATATCAGATGACCTACAAGATGAGTCATCCTCCTGATCTGGGAGAAAAAAAGTAGTGACATTTTGGTCAGCATGATAGTTAGCATGATAGTCAGCATGATAATCTCAAAATTAAGAAAAAAGCTTTTCATACATTTCTTTATTCTTTAATTGTTTACTGGGTTGCATCCATACTTACCCGTACTTTAAGTGTATCTGGTTTAAGTATGATTAAATTTCGATCCCACTTATTGTGTTTTTGTTCCAATGCTGTCTTTAATATGTAGATTTAGAATTATGTGTTTGTGACTCCATTCAGTGTCACAGACTGACAGTCCTACTGTACAGTCCTTTGTATATCTGTACACCAGTAAGGTCCATTTAGTTCTGTATGATTAACTTTCAGGTAAGCATGTATAGAATTTTATATCAGATATCTTCAAATTTAGATGGACTGTGTATGTATGTGTGTTTTATTTTTCATTTCTTGACAGAATGCTTATGGACCATATTCCCCTGAGGAGTGCATCTCTTTGCCAGTTTACACCAGTGCTGAGAGGGATTGTGTGGTAACAAACATTGATGTACCATGTGGAGGCAACCAAGATCGGTGGATCCAGTGTGGAGCCGCTTTATTTTTGAAAAACCAATAAGAGAAAAGTAGATTGTGAATGCTGTTACTGCTAGCTGCTGGATCTGAGCTCTGGTATCTTTCTGTTTTTGGAGAGATAATTTCAAACTTGCATATGAGAAATCCAAAGATGTTATAAATAGCTGTACTTAAGTATTCATATGGATTTCTGAATTGCAATGGACACAACACATACTGGACTCCTGGAAGTTCTCTACACAAACTGAATTGAAGTGGTCAGTTAGGGTTCTTGCATAGTTTTAGTTAGTTTCAATGGAATATTAACTGCAGATTGCACCCATTATAATACAAAATGGTTCATTTCTTGCAATCTGTGCAATCTCCATTCATTTTGTGCAGCCTCCATTAAAATAAATAAAGGTTGCACACCATTTGTGTTTCCTGGATTCTGCCAACTGGCATTACTTTTTTATGACCAAAGCTTTAGTTTTGCACTTTACCAAATGCCATTCAGATGTGGTTTACTAAATGCTGCATAGATTATAATATGCTTTATTTCCAGGTGTATACTGTAGTAATCCTTTATTTTGGATTTGGCTTTGAATTTCTTGCAGCCTTTTTTTCCCTCCGTCTTACATATTTTCCTCCTGCTAGGAGCTATCATTTTTTAAAAAGAACATGTTTTAGAACTATAAGAGATAAGCCACTGCTACTACGTATCAGAAATGTTCTTTATGTACAAATTGAAAAATGTTGTTTAGTTTAAAATCTATTTACTGAATACAAATTTATTGGAACATACTGAATTATATTTATTATACAACCCTCATTAAATATAAGTCTTTAGCTTTTTGTTTACCATCTTGTTTGAGTGTGGTTTGAGTAAGCCGAATATTCCATTTCCTGTGTATTAAATCCTTTATCTCCTGCAGTAAGAGTGTCAAAGTGACAGAAAAAAGCATGACTAGGATACACTGAATTCCAGTAAGGATCTTACTATGTAGGCAGCACAAATTGGGAAAGTATTAATGAGCTCTACATTAGAATGAGATATAGCAGGTAACTGCATGCCACAATTAGGAGCGAATACCTCATAAGGATGAAAATGGAGCGAATATATTCTGATCAAAGAGTTTTGGCAGTGAGTGGTCTGTCATATGAGAGAGCTTTTAGGTTTGACCCAGAAAACTATTATACCAGCAAGTGAATACTGGAACAGGAAGCAATCCTTACAAAAGTGTCATGAACTCATCCAGGACACAGCAGCATCTCAGCTCACAGCTGCTGTTAGCTAAACTTAGCCCCTCCACTTTCATACTTGGCAGTGAGAAACAAGGCTCAGTATGGATAAGGATTCCTTCATGTTGGAATACAACCAGGGGACCTGATTTTACTAGCACAAACCTACATGCCTGAGATGTGGCCCTAGCAGGACTGAAACATGGTAGACACGTCTAGAGTTTCAAGAATAGGGATCAGTGGACCAATAGTATTTCAAAAGCACAATATATACATAAAATCTTATAGTAAAAAAAAAATCAAGAATGACTTCAAGAAAGAGTGAAGAACACAGAAAAGGAAAGGGTGCTGTTGTGACCCAAGAATATTAAGTATTGAAGAAAAAGAGAGATAAACGAGTGCACTTTGAGTTTGATACATTAATGCCCTTCCTGCCTTTCTATTGTGTGTGTTTCTCTAATACAAGTATATAGGCAGAATAGAAAGAAAACACTGTCTGTGCAAGAGGCTTATTCTGTGTCTATAGCCATGTGATAAATGCAAAATGCAGAAATCTGTACCATATATCTTCATGTAGAAGATGGAGCAAACATATTTTCTGCTGTTCCAGAGACTAAAGCCAAACCAACGGATCCAAATTACAAGAAAAGAGATTCCATCTAGACATTAGAAAGAACTCCTTTACTGTAAGAGCTGTTTAACAGTAGAATGGACTGCCTCAAAAAGTGATGGAGTCTTCTTTGGTGATCTTTGAACAGAGATTGGATGGACATCTTTAGGTGTCGTTTAGTTATGTATTCCTGCATAACAGGGGATTGGTCTAGGTGGCCCTAGTGGTCCCTTCCACTCAGATTCTATGATTCTGTACATCACAGTTTGACAACATATTGTGTACACTTCTGTTTCTGATCTAGAAGCTGTACCTTTCATCCAAATGTCAGAATTACCATTTGTTACATCTTTCAAGGAAAATTATATATGGTGGAAGCAGAACATATATATAGCCATGATAGAACCTACCTTGTAGATCTTTAAAAAAAAAAAAACCTTCAGAGCTGTTTTAGATTGAAATTTTCAGATAAACACATGTACAAGTGAAGGAGAGCACTGAAATGCTTTAGCAGAAGAATTTGGAATGTCATTTTGACCAGCCAAGTTGGTCATCCCCAGGGCTGTACTTTACTAGACATTCCATTGATAATTCTGCCTTCAATAAGTCTAGCTCTTTATAAAGAAAGATTTAATGATAACTCAATTGTGGCTGCTGGAAGCATCTTTCTTACAGTGACTCTGGTAAGCAGTCTCTAAAGGCATCCTGTATTAATCAGAACAAGTGTTACAACAGGGGTTATACAATTTGAAATGGAAAAATATTTTTATTTGTATCCCACCCTTCTTCACACATAGCCCATGGTGACAGATGATCCTTGTAGAACTCAATAAAGCATGCAAACACCAAAAAGGCACGTATAAAATCACAAACTATATTAATGAAGAGGGAAGAGGTACATTTGTGTGTTTCCATACTTTCTCGCTAGCTCCACAACTGTAAAATGTAAACACCTGAAACTTGTCATGCTTACTAAGGGGACAAAGAAGTGTGTGTCCTGCCCCAGTCCCAGGACTGAGCTACAAACACAGACAGGACCTTCCTCAACAGCCACAACACAGAGGCATGAACGAGACAATACTTATTGCAGCGAGCATAGATGAAAAAGGGAGAGCCCACAAGATTCAGACCATTTATGTAGAGCAGACACATTAATTAGGCAAACAGCTGGGGGAGGCTGTTGGCCCATATACAGGGGAGGTGATGGGAGAAAGCTGTTGCAGACAACTGATTTTGCTGGTAGAAGCAACCTGTCCTGTGTTCGGATCCGTGACTCATATTCCTGGAAACCTTGACCTTTGCTTTGTGTGCTGATTTTGCTGCCAGTTACTGCCTTTGGACTATCACTTGGAATTTACTACTGACTTGGACTGCATAAACAACAAACAGTAACTGGATGACAAATGGTTGTGAACTGTGTCTGTGGCTGCTACAACAGACTCTGTTGGAGAGCTGTGAACGTTGGCTGGCTACCGGCATAGGACAGTGTGCAATATTAAGTCTCTTTTTTAATTGATTAATATTTTTAATTAATTTAATTACCTCTGTGGTCTACCATATTATTTTCAGTCACCAGGTGGCACACTTCCCTAAACTGAAAGAAATGTAGGCAGCTGTCAGATCAGCCTGATTTTTGTAAGCAAAATGAAGTCATGCAGACACTGTAGATTTCAACCTAGTAAACAATAGGGTTGATGAACTGATTGGATTTGGCCAAATTGTTTTTATTGCTGATCTGTTGGTGTATGTTTTTGACTGATTGCATCTGTAATATTGTGAGAGGTTTGGCTGTACAATAAAATGTGACTGATTGAAGTGAATATGGTAGTAATTTGAAGTAATTGCTATACAACTCTGGGAAAACAGAGTGAGGATTAGAACTAACAAGTCGCAGTTATTTCTTCTTTCTTTCTATAAGATATACATCCCCTACAGCTTGGATTCAGACTATCTAAAAGACTATATCTCCCCATAATGACTCTACATAAGTTTTAATATCTTTTGAGAAGGGCTCTTTCTTGGTTCCACCACCCTCGTAAGCACATTGGATGAGGACATGAGAGAGGGCCTTATTGGTAGCTGCTCCTAAGCTGTGGAACTCCCTTCCATAGGAAACCCCTCCCCCTTGCTCTTCTAGCAAACACCTTTCTATTCAGATAGGCTATTGATTTCCTGGGTAGGAGGCCTTATATGTTCCCCCCCTTATTTATTAACTTATGAAAACTGATTTAATTCAGTGTTTGGTTTTTCGTCTGACAGTTTATTTAACTATTTTAAATTCTGCTTTAATGTTCATGGTTTGTAACTGTATTATGTTTTAATTCATGTTATAAGCCATTTTGGATCCTGCTCTGGGAGAAAGACAGAACATCGAATCAATCAATCCTTGTAAAATCAACAATGTAATAAATTCACAATTACCAGTAGTCTTGCTGCATTTAGGTGGCCACCAGTAGGAAAGCAAGGGTATCTGTTTCAACAAATGCTTCCTGGAAGAAGATAATCAGTTTTCCTGCTAATGGGTTTCCTTTGAGCATCAGGATGACCACTGGGAACAGTGGTGAGAACGCCTCTTGCTATCAACACTGCTGATAGCAAGCTAAATGTTTAATCTCTTTTCTGCTAAAGCTGGTAAGTGTTTGCCCACTTTGTCTAACCCATTTTAGTCCATCTGGCATATGTTGCTATTAGGCATCCTTGCTATTAGACTTATCAGGCATTTCTGGTCTCTTTAGTGTTGGAATAATAATAAAGCCTGTCCAGCTGGCTAAAAGATGTTCCAGCATTCCCTGAAGATTATGGGAGGGTCTTGTAAGCTTTGTGTCAAGGCCATAAAATACAGGCCTCAGGCCCAATTTGTGAAGAATCCTCCTCTTTTTGCAAGGTGAATTTTTAGCATTCAGGGTCTACTGACTTCCTAGTCATGAATAAAATGTTAGTCGGTGACACAAGTGCTGGTCAACAGTTTGCAGCAGTTAATCAAATTTCTAACTCCACCCTCAGTGTTCTCACTGAAGTATCAGCCTGGTATGATCTTTCAGCATTATTGCCCTGCTGTTTCTGTTGCTCATCATATTAACAATTGGAATAAAGAAGCCAGCTGGTTATACGAACCTTCTTGATGTGTGAAGAATAAATTGAGAACAGAAGAAACAAGAAAAAACATGGCAGGCATCCTACATTGCAGTTATGGATCCATACCTAGAATTATATATCCATAACTGCTCTGTATTCATCCATGCTCCATCTTCACAATTTTGACACTATTGCCATGATTACAAATACTCCAAAAAAACCTACCTTAGCGAGTAGCCACATCAAGCGACACAGGTCTGTTCTGCTGGTGATCGGGGTGCAGCAGGAAGATGTTTTCAAGTTTCTCTTGTCAGTAATCTCTGGTCTGACAATCAGAAGCAAATCCCTGTTGCAACTCCTTGTTGTACCAGAAATACACATTTTTACACATTTTTCCAAAAAGCGTGCTTGTGCATGTTTTTCAAATATATATTTATATTCAGTTATTTACACACAATTTGAAAAAAAGGAAAAAAAAGGCCACTTCGGTTGTTTCCCTGTGATGAGAAACCAGATGATGTGGTCACACTTTAATTAACAGCCTTACATCAAAAGAATTAGATAAATTTCATTTTTTGAAAATCCAGTGAATACAAACTTCCCATCTCTAGAGTCAAGGAAGTCCTGTTTATAGCTCTCTTTTTCTTGAAGAAAGATGAAGTGTTATTACACTTCAGTGCAGAAAAAAGTCCTAAATGAAAACCACGAAGACCTTCTAAAAGTTAGGTCAGCAGTATGAAGCTTCACAGAAAATAAGTTATAGGCCATTTCAAACAATACTTGCACCACGGTATTCTTACAATGGTAATAGTCACCTGTCATGAAGCAGGGGAAACAAGAAGGTAGACAACGACTGGAGTGGAAGACAGAACTTTTCAAAGTTCCAGATATTTTGGAATTATGAGCCATTTTCATTCCTGAGATAGCTGTAAAGCGAAGGTTTGCTGTATTACTCCTGTCAAACTGTCAAGCCTTTGAAATAGAGTAGTTAAAGAGTGAAGCAGAAGTTCTACATAAGAACAGTGAAAGGAAAAAAAAAGATTTTTATCTTGACACCTCTGCTGCCATTCAGAAGTAATGAAAAAGACTGTACTTTCTACAGCTTCCCACAGAAGAGCTAAGGTCATATCAAGAATTAACATCCACTTTGGGATCTTGACAACATTTCTTGATAAGCTCCAGCTATTTCAGAAAGAAGGCTCTAGGGATGAATGCTGGACACTTGCCATGTCTCAAGTAGTGCCCATGGTAATGGTCTGGTGAGATGTGCGCTTTTTTTATTACTATAGGCCAATCAACCTAACTGTGTTCTTATAACAAGATCATTAATCCCACTGTAACTGTAATAATTCTGCCGTGCTCAGTACATTTGTTCAGTGGTCTCAGTTAATTTAATCCTTGTTGTTATTGTGTGCCTTCAAATCATTTCTGACTTATGGTGATGCTAAGGTGAACCTATCACAAAGTTTTCTGGGGAAACTCCCATTAGATTTTCATGGCCAAGCAGGAAATTAAACCCTCATCTCCAGGGTCATAGCCCAATGCTCAAACCATGACACCAATTTAATCCTACAGCATGAAAAATACTTAAAAAATGAAGTAGATTTTGGTGATATCAAAACCACAAAGAACGGAGAGTTGATATAAAGCCAGCAATCACAGATGACATGAGTATCTGAATGGCCCATCTACCTTCTGAATAGATAAATGGGATATTCCCAGCAATGCTAGTGCAAGTCTCATAATCACAAAGAGATGAAGTAACCAGTTAATCTTATTGACTGCTGCCTTGACTATCAATGTGATAGTCCATGCAAGTTATGCAAGGCTCACCTGGCCTGGTTGTTTCATTTCACACATGCATATGGTTAGTTTTGGATAAAAAAAAAAAAAGCTTGCTGAAACATGTAGAGCTGCACCTTTTCTTTTTTTGATGGTACAGGAAACTATCCTTTTTCTTTCCATGTTATTTCTTCTTCTGATAACACACTATCTGTTAGAGAAATATTGCCCAGGAACACATGGACTTTGTTAACTGAGGTTCATCTGTAACATGTCGGACTGTTCATCCAAGATCTCAGGCAGAAATCCTAATAACAGTTCGAATAACAAAAGATGGGGAACCTGTCATATGCATATGCATATGTTTTTAGTAAGCCATGGCTTCTCCCGTTTTAATCTTTTGAACCAGGGGTTACTGGAAACTGTGGTTCTAGAAGAGAGATTGTGGACAGCAATGACTACTAAACCTACACAACTAATTAATTAATTGATATAAGGATACAAATTTGCATGTGCCAATTTTGTAGGTAGAGATGCAAATTTAAAAACAAGCACTCTAAATTGAAATAGAATATATCTTACTGGGAAAACTGTCCCAATTACTTGAGTCTGCTCAGTTTGTTGTCTTGGTACTGTCGTTGGGCAACTTCAAGGTACCAATTCTGCCTTCTCAGTTCTTTAACCCAGACTTCTAAAATCTATAAGATGCCTTCAGATGGAAGCTAGCCCTCTGTTAAGCGAGATATGTTATCTTCCTAGCTAGAGTTATTTAGGACAGAATTTTTCAGTACCTTCATCTGTTCTTCTCTAAAGAAAACCACAGCAGTTGCTGTAATGATAAGCACATACCTTTAAAGAAAATGCAAATGCTCACGAGCTAGCCCTGAAGTTATGCCCATCATTCTCCAGGATAGAAATATAAATTTCTGTATAGTTCTTTCCAACATGGGTGTGTGAATCTTGGAATCCTTCTGATATTGTAATATGCTGCCAAACTTCATGTAAGCTACTTTAATAGGATAAATATTTAATACTGTTAACTCTGAGAGACTCCATTGCTGATACATTAATATTGTAGGGGGTTACGATGTTGCGTGGCTTATTTGTTTGTTTTATGAAAACTCTCCCTACAAACTTGACTGAGAGGCTTTCAATGGACACCAGACAATATGGGTCACATCCTGCACCATGCTTCCTCCTACCTGTAGCAATGTAAACTGTCAACAGAGATGCCAAGCTATACAGCATTTAAGATGTGTCAGGTAAAAATTGTTGCACACCATGTTCTTCGTGCCTGGGTGGATCCTGTGGTTAAAAACTACTAGCATTAACAAATTGCTTTATCATACAGTGCATTGCTTCAGATTTTATGCTCTGTTAACTAAACTAAAGATTAGAGCATTTGCTGGCGTTAATACCAGCTGAAGCAACTGGCACACTTGGATGCAATGTTATCTTTGTAGCACTCTCTGAATAGATGAAAGCATTGGCATTCACCTGTTAGGTCAGGGCCACAACTAAGAGCCTAGCATTGGCTGGCAGTGTCTCTTTGGGTATCAGACAGAAGGCTTTCTTTCTTCCAGACTCTTTCACCTGGAGAAGAATGGGCAGATCTGTGACCTCCTGCCTGCAATATAAAGCCTCTGGCATAGCACCCACCTCCACATGTCCTCCCATCAAAAGCAGCATCCGGGGTGTAGCAACTGGGTGGAATGGCAAAGTGACACCTTTGTGCCCAATAAAAATTCTGCCACCCCCCCAAAAAAATTTTCCTTCAGTCCCCAGATTTCTAACATTGCAGTAACTTACAATCTTAGTCAAGTATCTACAAATATAGTTTAGGTAACCATGTGATACATGACTTGATTATATCCTGTCTGGACTACTATAATACACTCTGTGTGGGGCTGCCTTTGGAAGCTGTTCAGAAATTTCAGCGGGTCCAAAATGTTGTGCCCAGAATGCTGACTGGGGCCAGTGATAGGGAGCTTGTAGCTCTTTTTGCAAAACAGCTTCAATAGCTACCAGTCTGTTTCCAGACACAATTCAAAGCGCTTGTCATGCCCTACCTTATACTGCTTAGGTTAAGACTACCTGAAAGAGCATTTATCCCTATACAAACCTGCTAGAATCTTAAGATCTACAGGTGAGGGCTTTCTCTTGGTCTCACCACCATCACAGTCTCACTCGGTGAGGACACGGGAGAGACCCTTCTTAGTGGCTGTTCCCACTCTCTGGGATTCCTTTCCATGGGAGGCTAGGCTGGCCCCCTCCCTGCACTCCTTTCACCAACAGGCAAAGGCTTTTAGTATGTAATTAAAGGATTTTTGTATATAATCACTCACGAGGAGGCTTCTTACTGGGATGGCTGGGGTTTTTTTATGTTTTTTTCTTTTACTTTTGTATGCCTTTTAAATAATTCTATACTTCTTCCCTGTGATTATTTTAATTATTTTTTTAAAAAATTATTGTCAGGTTTTAATTGATTCCTTTTGTGAGCTGCCTTGGGTCCCACTCTGGAAGAAGGGTGGCATATAAATGAAATGAATAAGTAAATAAGTAGAAAACAAGGAAGGAAGGAAGGAGGGAAGGAGGGAAGGGGGCAGACAAAGTTACCACAAGTCACACACTCTCCATCTCAGAAAACCCCTTGATAGGTTTGCATTAGAGTTGCCATAAGTCAGAAATGACTTTGAAGGCATACAACTACAAAGTTAGATGGAAATATGAATACAGCAAATAAAAGATTTCTGGTTGCGAATGATTTTCCATGGCTCACTCTCCTCAAGGCTAGAAATTTGGGGACTAAAGAAAAATTTCATGGGGGAGGGAAAAAATTCTCCTGTGTTCATCTTGCCACTCCTCCTTAGCCCCACCATAACATCATTTTATTAAAATGTTTCATTTGCTTAGAGTTTTCTTTTTAAACGAAAGAGAAAATTTTGTGTGGGGGGGAAGCAGGGGTATAAGCAGGGCAAGAAGTGAAGAAGGAGGGGAAATGTAAGTAGGAGCTGGGAGGACCCATTGGCTTAGGTCTTGGTGGCCCACCCGCTGAATCAAAGGCAAACTGGGAAATCTTTTGCCCAGAATAGGATTGCCTGGCAACAGCAACCAAGCAGAAGGAGATAGGATGCAGCTCACATGCTAGTTGGTTCAAGCAGGATAAACAAGAGCAGCCAGGAGAAAATGTGAGCAGAGTAAGTAACTCCTTAAGAACTGACCAAGATGTTAAGCAAGGGAAGGGGAGAGAACAGCTCTAAATAGCCCCTCAAACTGGGAAGGCCTGGAGGCTGGAGGTGCTTCAGGGGCCACAGAAATGTGGTTCATATTTTCCAAACCCTTGATCTATAATTATTGCAGAGCTATTGTTAGGATGCCAGGGGTAAGCATCTCAAATAACAGGATGCTTTTACCCCCTGTCCAAAATGTTCAAACTGTCCTTCTCCTCCTCTACTTTCATCACAATGAAGTCCTCAGGTCCTGCCTGGAGGAGGCCTCCTCAGATGCAGAAAGGGAAGAGAAGTGTCAAGATGGTGGGGCCCAGCTAGAAGAGGATTAGGAGGAGGCGGCATTTCACCCTGTTGAGCATTGTAAATGAAAGCACCAGGAGCAAAGGGTCAGGAAATATCCTGCTCCACTTTAAATACAGGGTGCTGAGATAATGAGGCCGGCTGAATTGCTGGCTATAAATTAGTTCAGTTGAGGCCATTCTGTTGCTGCAGACAACAGCTCCAAAACTTTGGTGCAACTTTGTGTGACATCTTGGGCTTCATGGATCTCTGACCTTCTGCACACACCTTCAAACTAATCTTTCTGACACAACCCTTCTCACCTTTAGATTCTGCTCAAGACTGCTTGTTTTGCTTTAAACTTTGTACTGCCTGGACCATGCTTCTCTTTGTAACTCTGTGCAACCCCTGGGAATTGCCTGGTTTTTCCCTGCCAGTTCCTGTTGACTGTAGGATTGTTCACTGAGTGCTTGCCAGCCTTCAACAGGAAAAATTAACTGCAAGACTTGGTTGGTGCCTGCAACCCAGCTCCATACAAGAACAATCTGTTCTCCGCAAGGACCTGCTTGCCTTGAAAAAACATGTTCATTTCATTGGGAAAGCCATATTAATGGGAATATGAATAAAAGAGTTGATAAACATTAAAGGAAATTTGATTTCAAAGCTACATAGAAAGAAAGGAAAATATTACCCAGCCAAATTATACATGATTCAAACTTCATTTGAAACTCCAGACTGAAAGACAAGCCAGTGTTTTGTGTGTGTGTATGTGTGTGTTTTAAGTGCTTTGATGAGAATTTAGCACACAGGGGACAGCTGGGCTGACAATATACAAGTGTGCTGAAGTTTAAGTATGCCCAGACTGACAGAGTTAATCAAAACCTGCTCATCTGCTAGCTCTTTATGCAGTCATCAAAGCCCAGTGGAAATTTCTCAGCCTCAATGATCGGTACATCAAGGCATCAATGCACGCAGATTAGCCTGTGGCAGATTTCTGGAGTCACCAAAACATCCCAAACAGTCAATCTCCAATGGCAATAACAAGTGAATCCAGCATGTCTATTGTCAAGTCAGCTTGTACTTTGAAAGCCAACAGGGCTGCCACAAAGGTGACTGGAGGCTTTATCTACTTATGCATCACAGTAAGGTAGCAGAGACCATACAGAATCCTCTCATAGACCATACAGAATCTTTAGTACTGTTTTTGTAATATTGTTACTTGTAAATCATAATTCCTGCATTTCACTGAATGTAATGGCAATAATAGTGATATAAACAGCTACCAAAATTAAAATTACACCTTTACAATACAATATATGCACAGTGAAATGTATTTACATTTACATAGGCCCTTTCCACAGGATGGCAGTGTCCCAGCATGAGGACACAAGAGGACAATGCTTCCGCATGATGGTATTGCAGTCCCATTCTTTTCGCATCGCCAGCCAGTGTGATCATGGGGTATATCACCAATCGCATGCGTCTTCCATCACAGCCAGCCATGCAGAAGGGGCAGGAGCATGATCACACACTTTCTTCCCCAGTGCAGCGTGGGAAAAAGGCCGGCTGCAGTGCAGAAGGAAGGGGTATGTCCCTCGTGCTCCCTTGCGCAGGCAGCTGGTCATGTGCAGAGGGGAACATTGGGGACATGTTCCCATCCCAGCAGAGATGCAGCTGAGATGACGCCTGGATGATGACAGAGCAAGGTAAGGTGTGGAAAGGATCATGGTTTCATACGGTTGAAGTGAAAATTTGGTAAGAAAACAAGAGAATTTGGAGTAAAAACCTTTAATTACATCAAAATTATATTCATTTTAACACTAAACTTTCCTGGTACATGTTGTTACCCTGTGTACTGGGGGTCCCGGGAGGGACACCAAAATGTGCTCAACTAAAGGTGGGGAAAATTAGCTCAGAGCACTGCTTAGCGTTACGAGAGGCAGGGTAACGTAGCGAGATCTTGAACCCCATGTCTACGGGGTCAGGTCGAGTCAAGTAGCACACAAAAGTTGACACAATAAATCATGTTTATTAAATACAAACAAAACAGTGTATGTGACACATTCATACAAGATAACTAAAGAAAATAAAGGTTGGAGTGGTATAGAGGGATTTTAGAGGGATCGCTGGTTTGGGTGATACTTCGCCTGTCCTGAAGCCCAGAAAAATAGAGAGCGAAGCTGGGGTGCGATGTAGCTCAGCACGTGGAGCTGAGGGGAGGCTCGCCAAGCAAAGTGGCAGCAAGGCGGGATGAAACTCGGGAGCGATCCGAGGAAGGTCTGGGAATCAAGGGTTTTTATAAGGAGAATTGTGACTGCAGGCTATGCCGTACTTGGGGGAAAACAATAGATTTGGAGTTGGAGACAAAGCCTCCGAAAGGTCAGAATCTGAATGATTGAGTTATCGTAGCGATTCTCAGTAGAGTAGCCAGTATGCAAAGCAGAGTACTTGGGTATTGTATAGTTAACCCATCAAGCTGCCATCGTGGGGCAGAGGCTCTTTTGTAAGTGGCGTGAATACTTAATTAGAGTACTTGCCTGGAGGTCTCCTAAAGCAGTGAGTCAGCTATTTCTGGCCTGCCTGTATGGTAGTTTGAATATTATGGCTATTAACGGCTGAGCTTGTTTACGTGCTAGTCCGGTGGCCTCGCAACCACGTGGAAAGGAATAGAGTAGTGCAGCCAAATTGTGATATCAAGGGATATCTTTTAATATCCCAAAGCTCGGACTAGCCAGGGCAGTAACGATGTGATGCATTAATGTATTAGGTTTGCCTTAGCAATAATGGCCCAAATAATGTAGAAGTTATAGAGAAATGCGTATAGAAATATACTTAAAAAAAAAAAGGAACAAGTATCCAAATATTTCAGCACTTAGTGAACTTCTCAACTAAATCAGAACTTTCCTTGCCTGGCCTTCAAAGCTGCAAACTTGTGAATCACTTCATTGAACTCAATGCATTTTGCCAACTCAGTTTCAGTTGATAATGTTGCAAGATTGGAAAGCTTTGACTGTCTCATGGTAGTTACAAATAATTTTTTATAAGTTTCAGCTTTGAAAAGCTCCTCTCACATGAAGCCACAGACACACAGATCATCAGAACTAATTTTAGGCTTAATGAAAGGGTTGGGAGAGATTCTAGGAAATCCCATTCAGTTATGAGTGTTAAAATGTCTAATATTGCCCAATCTGTGGCCCTTTCCACACCCTACCTTTTAGTGGAGTCCTCAGGTGGGGATCGACCCTGCTGGGAGGGGAGCGCTCCTGTCGCACTCCCTTACACACTGGCTGGCTTTGTCATGTAAGAAGCACCATGGCCACACTTCTTCCTTCCACACTGTAGCCAGATACTTTCCCAGGCTGTACAGGGACAGGGAGTGCACCCATTTTGCTTACTGGGCTTCTACAGGACAGGTAAGTCTGCGATGGTGGTGAGATTGAAATCCCATCAATGATTTAATCTGTGATTGTGCCACCTGGGGATGGGAGAAGGATGGGACCGCAACATCATCATGCAGAACTGTTGTCGTGGTCCCATCCTTACTCTCATCCCCATGGAGGGTTGGGAGGGTGGTGGGTTGTAGGGTTGGAATTGGGCTTCTTCCCGCCCAGTCTCTGCTGCTTTCAGGTACCTTCTGAGCCTTGGTATTTCTATTAAAAGTGAACTCTTGGAAATCCCATCATAGAAAGTGGTCAATTTTGGAATGGCCTTCTACATCCAGGCACGTATCAGTTAACGAAAACTCTTACATTGAAGCACCTTTTTTAGAAAGCCTATTTATGGCCATCCACGCTTCCTTCTCCTCCTCGTTTTCAGTCTAGCTAGATGTTTTCAGAAGCTTTAGTAGGATGGTGACTTTGGTGTCAGCTTGCACCAGCACTGTTTACAATAAACAATGCAGTAAGCAGCACCTGATCTGGGAAAGAATGGGATTATGCTCCAGCTGATCTTACTTTAGCCATGTCTGCCTGCCTGCAGCAGGCAAAGTGAACAGCAGCTGCTCCCAGAATTCAAAAGGGGAGAGAAGATAAGGCTTCCTCACCAGCTATCTCCTCTGTTTTTTTTAAAAAAGGATAGATCTATGTGTTTGGCCAAATGGAAATCATAAGAAAAGTAGAGGTTGGTGAAAGAAAAGGTCATCCATGGATGTATTTCAGAAGAAGCCTTCAAGTGGTCTATAAATGGTTCAAAATATTTTTGTTCTCTTATTCAAGGCTTAGCTGACCTAGTTATTTCATCTCACATTTGTGTATTGTTAGTTTTTAATAAAATGTTTTCTGAAGCATGTCAAACTCTGTTCTTCTTTGTAGTGTAGATTTCTCTCCCTATTCTTTCCATGTTGTTTCTGCCTCTGATACCATATTCTCTGAAGAAATGCCTAGGGGAACTTCTACTTTGTTAACTAAAGTATACCACGCATCCAAGTGATCCTCTATATATTAAATTCTAAAGGTCTGTACATTGAAGACCGCCACTTGTTGACCGCATGCCTCTCTCCACAGCTTTCCAAAAAGGCATGGCATCAGGTCCCCAAAGGAGTGGTCACCATGGCCTCTTCTTGTGAGACTTCTCTGCCAATGCAGCCTGTTTCATGGGCACAAGGTCAGTGGTGTCACTAGGGTTGATGTCACACCCCTTTGATTGTGTAACCTGGTGTGGTCCGCTCCCCTCAAACTTCCAGAAATGCAACTGATCACTCAAAACCGCTGTCATTGGTGTGAGGCAGACAAAAAGTTTTCCATTAGTGAATTAATGGAATTTCAAGTGAATTTCAAGAATTATGTCTTGCAAGAATTATATATGTAGAAACAATAAGCTCTGTTTCCAAACTCTATAACACGTTAGTAAACAAAAGTAGGGATGGTCTTAAGCAGAGCTTGGAAAGGGTACTTTTTGGACTACAGATCCTAGAATCCTCAAGCTAGCATGGCCAGTTTGGGAATTCTGGGAATTGTAGCCCCCAAAGAGTAATTTTTCCACACTTTGCTGTTGATAGTCCTCTTCTATCAAAGGGCTTTCAGCAAGGCTGATGGAGAAAGGAACCGTTTTAAATTATCAGAGCCTGGAATCAAAAGTATCCATTTAGAACACTCTATGGCCAACATTTTTAAATGAATGATGGTGTTATGCATTATCCTCAGGTTGAGACTGTGCAGTGTTTAAGAATTAAATCTGTGGATGCAAAAATTCTCCCTTTTATCTAAACTACTTGAAAGAGATAGCATCTCAGTTCCAAACACAGAGAAATCAGAGAAGGTCTCATGTTCTAGTTAAAATATCCTGATACTTTTTTTTTAAATTCTATACCTATATGTAAAATTTATTTATTTATTTTAAAAAAGAACCCTGGGGAACTACAGCAACAAATACTGCAGCCTCTGGGACACCTTTCCCTGTGTGAAGGAGCCCTTAGATTACTTGAAGCCCCCAATGATTAAATAATGGATTATATAATGAAATTTAGCAATAATGCAGGTAAGAATAGAGTTAAATATTCTTAATTTACACATATTTTGCTGCTTTGGTCTTCAAAGCCTAGCATTTATTTATAGTTCCCTGCTCATTTTACTTTAATGAGTTAAAATGGCATATTTATGACATGGTAGAAATAGTGTGCAGCTTAGTTTGTGGATGACTCTGCATGCGTATCTAAAAGGCATATGGTCAGACTGGGGAACAGGTCTCTTGCCTGAGGTATCCAGTGTTTTCAAACTGCAGCAGCCTCCTTTCTCCAGCAGAGTGTTCCAGACTCTTTTCCATGTGTTATGTTCTTACAGAGGCCCTTTCCATCTAAAGAACAGTTGCTCACATGATAGTGGCAATTTGCAGAAAGTCAACATATTTACCAGACGCAGAATGAAGCCAATGCCAAAACAAAAACTCCATGCTTTTATTACTTAGTAATCATGTGCACACATCTTTTTTAAGAATCACAGGTGCTGCAACCACAGGCCAGGAGCCTTTTCACAGTGTTTAACAAAACAATATCATTTAACATGAATGAAAAGAGAAACATGTGTCATGATAAGCCCCCTGATGTCTTCAAGCACCCACCGTGGGATGTCCAATTAGCTCGTGTCATGTTTACATCTCAACCATCTGTTTTCACTAATGCGGCCCCAGGTGTGCATTTTTGAAGTGTAAGCTATGGGTCAGAGTTGCTTTGCCAAAGCCTGTGGCATCTGCTTCCAGCTAAGCAAACAGCACTTAAGGACTGTTCACAAGAATACAACTGTGATAAGTGCAAGATTTAGATCTGGCCAAGCAGCAGTCTCAGCATTTGCACGTGGGATGATTATTGCCTTCTAGGAAAAGGCTCCAGATCTCCAGAATTAAAAGTGCTGGATCAGGACTTTGTTGGAGCAGCTGTGGTTCAAGGGGCACCCACTGGCATATGTAGTGGGACTGCCCAGTTTTTAGTTCCTTCTGGGATTTAATTGTTCCATAACTTTCCTTTCTAACTGAAGAAGTCAGTTGTGAAGGATTCTAAGCTATATTCCTACTAGGTCTATTTGAAAGTGATAATAACCATCTGTCACCTAAAAACCTTGCAACATTTTGCATTGTGGCAGCTTGATTGGTAATAGCTCAAGGATGGAAAGATGGCCACAATTATTTACTATCTGTATGTTATAAAAATATGTGGCTAATAGCTATAATGGAAAAATTGTCCCATAATATCTTATTGAAGAAAGGACAAGTTAAACCAGATGCATTTTATTTAAACTAGTATGCAGTCATTCAATAGATTAATAATGAAAACACAGATACTAGTGTCGCAGATAAATGCAAGCTAGAAATCACTTCAGGTGTACTAGAAACTGATCACCATATTCCAAATAAGTTTAAAAACAAACAAACAAACGAACACACACACACTATGGGTGAGATCCAATATGATGTGAAAAAACCCTGTCAGCATACTTTTTCTGGATCTTGGAAGGATAGAAGTATCCAATGAGAGAGAACAGACTGTTCTGGCCTGTTGGGTACCTCCTTGTGATGAATCCAGGGCCTTGATCCATCAGTTCCCAGACAAACTCAGGCTCAAGGGTCTGTCAAAATAAAAGATAGCCAGAGGTTCACCAAAACAATGACATGTTAATAACATGCAGATATTAAGCAGAGTGCAACAACAAAACCTGATGCAAAGGCAGAGTTAGGTCATGTCCCCCAGCTGATCGAAGCAGTCCACCATCACAACTTCTGTCCATGAGGGTTACCATGATAAATGAGCCATTACCAGGTCAATGGGACATTACCAGTGCATTACTTAGGGTCCAGGTTTCTGGGCTAGATTACAGCCAAATGCACTTCTTCAGAACAAGACCAATTATCTGATCTTTCTCAATCTTTATCCATTATCTCTTATTTTAGAAAGTGCTGACACACCCCTTTGAGTCAGTCAGTGGCTAGCTGATGGCAGAGCTGCACACAACCGGCAGACAGAATCAGGCACTGTGAAACCTACACTTGTGCAAGCAGATATCAGATATCTCCTTGTGAGAGAGTTCAAATGGCACAACCACTCCCCAGCTGCACAAGCATAATGAACCCGTTGCATCTAATATGAATAATCCAAGCCTCTCCAGGAAGAACACAGTTACTACATAGGAGATTTAAAGCCATTGCACAGCTTTTCCCTTAGGCACTGAGCATACAAGAGAAAGGACAACATTCATCTAAGTTTTATAGTTCTGAGAAGGGAATGAGGCATTGATGCCATAAACACAGTGGCAGCTTAAAAGAAAGGCACGTTTCACCATTAAACACGTACCTGGAGAACCACTTGATAAGGACTTCTTGGAATATTTATACAGAAGAACAGAAGATGTCAGCTTAGGTCAGTTTTCTTTTTGATGAATTAAAGTGAGAAAATAGATGCTTCCAATTGCCCAGTTGGCTTTGGAGTACATATTCTCTGCACACAAATCAGAAAAGCACATCAAGGATCTTCCCAATCGCCACAACTCACCATGTCATACACTAATAGTGAACTTATTTTGCAAGTGTGGGTCCTCAAGTAGCTAAAATCGTACCATTCACACATAAGAGGATAGTCTCAAAATGCCCAGGGGACCCCAAGGTATAAAGAAGTACAAAACAAATATTCAGAAAAGGTTATTCTAAACAAGTATGGGGACAGACAAAACAACCCCGTGAGACCTGAGCATGAAATGAGGGCTTACTGTTGCAAGAGAGGGAAGAAGAAACTCAGATTCTACAACCTCAAATCCTACTACAGAGCTGCTTCAGCCTGTGAAGCATCACAGACAGACACACCAACTGCAAAGGAACAGAAAATGCCGTATCTGCCTTATAACAAGAACTCTGAGGCCATTTCCGCACGGGGCGAGGGAATCGCCCCGTGACGCTACTCACCGGACTTTTGGGCTCCCTGGCGCTTCGTGCTGCTCCGGGGACGAAAATGGCAGCTTTTGGTTGGTCGAGGCTCTCAACCAACTGCTGAAGCTCACCAGCCTAAAGCCCACTGGCAGATCACAGGCTCGCACCAATGCGAGCCTGCGAATCTGCATAAGGGAGCAGGCTCGCACTGGCACCCTCCATGCTTTTGAAAAACCTCAAGAAACAGGTTTTTCAACAGCACGCTGGAAGACCACTTGGGGTCATTCTGGAGCGGGCTGGGGTGCGGATCTACGTTAAATAGGTCTGACCCAGTCCGCTCCCAGGTGCAGACGTCCTCCCTGGAGGATGCTCTGCACCATTTTAAAAACCCCGTGTGGAAATGGCCTGAGCTAATTGTGCTAATTTACAGCCAGTAATTTACAGCTTCAGTATTCCCATGTCTGACATTTCTCGATGTGTGGATTTCCGGATTTTGGTGTGGACCTAGGATTATTCCCTCCATGATTCCCTGACTGGCACTCAAGAGTGCTTCTTGAGTGCCAGTGCTCAAGAGTGCTTCTCAAGTTTAGATTGTGGACGTTTCTTCTTTCACTGACTCTCTTTGTGAGACCCTGGACTGGCTTGGTTTCTCCACTGCTTATTCCCACGGACTACAAGTACACTCGCCTGGATACTTGACATCCTTAAATGCCCACAGGCTTGGCTGAGGACATGTACCTATTGACTTCAATGGCATTTAGCTCCAATGGGCTTCCTCTCTTTAGTACAGAGTGATTCCTGCAAAAGTAGCTAGATGAAAGCCGTTGACCTGAAATTAAACTCAACAGCTACTCAGTTTAGATATGAGCAAAGCTAAAGATAAACTGAGACAATGGTTGTTGGACACTGAACCATATAACAATTTGTCTATAACGAGAAAATTGAGCTCTCAGTCTGATCAGTTTCCAGATAGTTCTTTTGACACCTTTCTTTACTAGATGAGTGCTGAAGGAACTGTGAATTCTATAGGCTTCTATTTTCAATGTTAAAATGCTGCATTAATGAACATTGAGAAATAAGCCATCAGATAAAGCACTCTGTGTTTAAGCTTCTGATTCCCCTGCAAATTCCTTGAGCAAGTTTATTATTCATTGTGAGGCAGTATAAATATATTTAAAGCCACAGGGATGATGCTGTTGCCTGCTTCAGATGGCTGCAGCTTGAAGAGTTGGGTAATGTTGGGACTTGTAGGGAACTGAACAGAATGCAGTAGCACTTGATAGAGTGCTCACCTCCATTTGATCTTACAGCTCTGAGATAGGAGAAAGCAGATGGAAGCAAAAGCCTTTTGGCATGTTATTCAAGCGCCTGTGGAAGCCTGCAGAATGGGACCAGAAAATGTGACTGATTGTATTTAAAGGCATCACTTGCTGGAAACTAGGAGGGTGGAGTAATGCTGAAATGCACATGATGATAATCAGAAATTTTAGCCCTAGCTGTGACCTCAGCAGGAATAGCACCCTAATGGCTGAGCTACTGGCATTTGAAAGCTCAAGGAACTGATAAAAAGTGCTACACTGCTCAAGGAAGGCAACGGAATGGAGTAAGTTGTAATATGGGGTCGCACATAGATTTGAAGCAACTAATTTATAATTAGGTACTTGAAATTCACATTTTGCCAATAATGAAGCCTAGTTGCTGTGATTTAGCAAATCACTTTGCAAATTAATAAAGGGCAATTCCATCTTCAGTGCTATAACTTTGACCTTGTAGTTACTTTTATAGTTGTTGTTGTGTGTTTTGAAGTTGTTTTTGACTTAGGACAACTCTAAGGAGAATCTATCACAAGATTTTCTTCACAAGATTTGTTCGGAGTGTTTGCAGAGTGTCTCCCAAGTCATTGGCCATTTCTGCCCTACAATGTTATAGTGCTATTATTTCACTTTCAACATCCTATGGAATCCTGGGATTTGCAGTTTAGGGAGGGGCATTTAGAATTCTCAGCCAGAGAGCTCAATGTGTCTACTCTAGTTGTAAATAAGAAAAGGTTTCAGGTTAGTTTGGGCCTTTCCTCATTACACTGTTATAGTGTTATTATTGCACTTTCAACATCCTGTGGAATTCTGGGGTTTGTAGTTTACTGAAGCCAAAAAGCTCTCTGGCTGAGAATTCTAAAGGTCCCTCCCTAAACTGCAAACCCTAGGATTCCATAGGATGTTGAAAGTGGAATAATAGCGCTATGACAGTATAGTGCGGAAATGGCCATAGTTCAGTGCTTAAGCCACTACACCACATTGGCTCTTGTACTTTGGACACATGATAGCAGGCGTGACTTACTGGAATAGATAATAACATTTGGTAGGGTAGAATGCAGTGGGAAAAGAGGAAGATTTCATTACATCAAGAAAGCCATGGCCCTGAGTCTGCAAGACCTGAGCAAGACAGTTGGTGATAGGATGACTTCGAGGTCTATCATCCTTAGGGTTGCCATAAGGTGAAGTCGACTTGATGGCAGTTAACAACAACATTTCTATAGTTATGGGAGTGTAGCCTCATGAAATGGTGAAGGAAGAACATGAAATGATTCAAATATTATTCCCAGTGCTAGTGGATGAAAAAAAATCAGAATTTTAAAAAGTTACTAAAAGTAATTATTTAGTTACTGTTGGGAGAAAAGGAGTTATTTAAAAAAACAGTAACTATAATGGTAAGTAATTATTTGAGGGAGCTTATTTTTTTAAAAAAAGTTTCAAAATGTTAAACAGTTCAGCATAGGCCTTGGAAACTGTTTAAAAAGTGAAGCACAGCTCCAGGAGGCTTCCAGAAGAGGCCAACTATCCTTTTCTCTTTTGACCAGAGAGGTATGGAGTAGTTAAGAGCCACCAAAAAGCATTGAGGAGCTCATACAGCCTCAAGACTACGGTTTACAGACCTCTGCTTAAGGGAAGATCAGGCTGGGTGTCACTCCCTCCATCTAAAAAGTTATTTTCACTGCATCACCATCCCTGACATTTCAAGTTGCTTATGGCATTCAGGTGAAATATAGCAATAGCAATAGCAGTTGCATTTCTACACTGCTTATCAATACTAAGCACTCCCTAAGTGGTTTTACAATGTGTTTTAGCTAGTTGTCCCCAACAAGCTGAGTACTCATTTTACTGACTATGGAAGGATGGAAGGCTGAGCTAACCTGGAGCCCTGCAGGACTGTATTAAAAATATTGTGGCTGCAGTACCAGCATTTAACCACTACACCACTAGGGCTCTTCTGTGCTCTTTTGGAAGAGCTTTTGATGTCCATGTAGCCATGCAAGTCCCAAGCCATATTTGTGTTCTTTCCCTGCACCATGTGTCCAGTCGCGTAGGAATGGGAGGGTGATGGGGGCGGTTCACCCCAGGTGGCAATGTTTTTGGGGCATCCTGGCTTGTAGCCATGACCCTGTGCACCCTGGCCACACACTGTGGCCAGACCCCACACACACTGCAACCACACCCCCATGTATTGTAGCCCCTCCCCCTCCTGCCCCCCCCCCCCCCACACACTCTAAGCTCTGCCACTGCATGTGTCCTGTCACTTTTGGAGTACCACTGTCCTAGTTTATGGGCATAAGTGGCTGGCAAGGTTATGAACTTGCACAGCCATGCACCAATTTGAAGGGAGTATGAAGAGATTAAGTCCAAACCAGGCCTAGACACAGGCCCTTTCCACACGAGGTGAGGGAATCGCTCCATGCCGTTACCTACATCTTCTTCTGGGGTCCGAAGCAACGCGGACTGTCCCTGAAGTCCTTCCACAGGGCTCCTCCCTGGTCCACGGCGAATCGGAGCAGTGCCAGGTCTGTAGATCCGCACTGCTCCGGCTTCCAAAATGGCGGCTTCTGGTTGGTCGTGGGTCCCCACCAACCACTGACGCTCACTATGCCTAAAGCCCGTCCTCCGCAGATCGCAGGCTCGTATTGGTGCGAGCCTGCGAATCTGCACAAAGGAGCAGGAACACAATGGCGCGTTCCAGGAAAATAAAGACCTGTTTTTAGCAGTCTTTAGAAAACACGCTGGAGGACCACTTGGGGTCGTTTTGGAGAGGACTGAGGTGCGGATCTCCAGTAAGTAGTCCGCTCCTAGTCTGCTCCAAGGTGCAGACGACCTCCGTGAGAGGACGCACCGCCCTGTTCTAATTGCCTGGTGCGGAAAGGGCCATAGAATCAGGCCAAAGAAGCATAGTGATTCAAAGGAGCCAGCGAAAGGGTGGTCAGCAGGCAAAATGAGGTTAGCAGAGAAGAGTCCTTGTTGTTGTTATGTGCCTTCATGTAATTTCTGCGTCATGGCAACCCTAAGGCAAACCTATCATGGGGTATTCTTGGCAGAGGGAGTTTCCCGTTATTCAGAAGGTCTGAACAAAGGCAACCCTCCTTCCCCCCTCTCAGCCTTCTTCTGAGGCTGAGAGAGCATGCCTTACCCAAGGTCACTCACTGGGTTTCCGTGGCTGAGCGGGGATCTTCATATCTAGCTTCTTTAGATGCTGTATCACCCTGGGACTTGGGGGCATTTTTGCCTTCTGATAAACTTCACCCCCCTGCTCCTGTTAGGGTTCCTTTCTCCTTTCCTCAGCTTCCAGTGGACATCTGAGGGAGGTAGTCAACTGGATCACTGAGATCAGGCTCAGAGGCATAGTCTTCCAGCTATCATTCCTGGCTCTCCTCCAAAAACAAGCACTCTTCCAGATAAGGCACAACAACCATCCCCTGCCCCCACACCAAAAAATGAGAAAACATATAGGCTGGTGGAAAGGGGAAAAAAAGATAAAATCAGGGCAGTAGCCACGTGGATCCTTTATTGGGAAATGGCAGGATATCAATTAAATGAGAGAGAGAGAGAAGCACGCCAAGTATGTTAAAACCAAATGGTAAAGCAAAACTAATGGACAACACAGAGATAGTAGCAATTAGCAGTCTTCCAAGAGAATCCCTTGGGGGAGAAAATGGCAAGGCACTGAGCTGGCCTTGTGAACAATTAAGACTAAAGCTAGTGCAGAGGAAATAGGATTATGCAACAAGGTGGCATGCCAGCATGTTTAAATAGCACTCACTCCCCTCAGAACACTTGGCTAGTGGTGGTGGGGGGAGCAGAGGAGATTGCATCTAGGCACAACTAGAAATTAAAATGGGAAAAGGGATGAAGGGATGGGTACGAGGCATCATCATGACATCATCATACACATTATCAGACACAGGGCCTTACAAGAGTGCCATAACACAGGCGGGGAATCTATAAATGGAAAAGCAGACTGGACTGCCCCACGACAAATCAATTTATTGGATTATTTGCAATCCAGGAACAAAAAATGCCACAAATACCGTGGGAGAACACATGTATCATCTCAATCATCTCAAAGCCAACCATGCTGTTGTGCGTAGTTCCATGAAGGGAACTACAGCACCTATCTGATATTACCCTTTTGTTTTAATCCAAACATCCAGCATTTTGAAGTACAGAAGAACGGTAGGATATGGAAGCTGTGCTTTTTATTACCTTTCATGCTCTGCCTTCTTCGTGAGGAAATCAAGACAGTATGCATGATTCTTCTCTTCCTAGTGTAATCTTCATAACAAACCTGCAAGGTAGTTTAGGTTGACTGATTCAACTGAAGAAGGTAACTGACTGGAGATCTGAACCCAGATCTCTTCAGTTTTAGTGCAAGATTCTAATCTCTACATGACACCAGCTGCAATAATAGATACTAGTGAGGGGTATGTATGGTGTATGTATATACACTTACTTTGAATTATTTTGTGAACAATGTTTAATATCTCTGTGACAATGAGATCCATTAACAGTTCATAGATACATACAATCTTTTTCTCCTTTTTAAGTGTTGATTGTTAGGGAATGAGCATTTGAGTGGCAAAGATTTTTTCCCCCCATGGCAAGAGGTTTTGACTGAGATATTTTTCTTTAAGACAAGTTGTGATGGAGAATTTGCTCTTTAATTAAATGGTATAAAACTACTGAACAGGGAAATTAAATTCTTACCCAAGCAATTTTACAGAGGTGTTGAGCCCAGACGTGCATCTGTGATGATGGAGAAAGAAAAAAGTTACTTGTGTTGAAAACTTGGTGTACGCCATATTCCTTTCTTTATAGTTTTCTAAAGACACAGATATTCTCATGCTGTTCTGACCCTTCAATGGGTCAGTTTATAGTCTGAGATCTCAGATATTAAACTGAGCATTTAAAAAGCAAAAGATAAGAACTACTGGTCCATTTGAATGTTATATGTCTAGAGCTGGTGGTTTCACAGTGGGTTCAGACTGTCTTTCTGTGGCATATGGTATCATTCCTCCTCCTTTTCAGTGCAACATACTGAACATATTTGATTTATTTTCACTACTAACCGTGAGGCAAAATAAAGGGGAAAAGATCTGGGAGATTCATGTGGAAGGACAATATTGCTGTGTGACAAACCACATTGCTTCTTCCAATGGACAAGCTACTGCTAGGCCAAGATACTTTGCTGCCTAAGATGAAGGCCAAGATGAAATCTCTCCTCGTTCCTTGTACAAAAGCTGATAATTCCTACAACATCTGAAGGTAACAGGTTATCATAGGGGGCATAGAGTGGTCATTGGGTCACATGGTGGCTTTTGTGTTAGAATCTGTCCTAGAGTTTAGCTTGAATGTAAAGGTTCTGTCTAAGGTACTGAACCTATTTTGGAGTGAAAGCCTTTAAAGTCCAGACTAACACTCAGAGTGGATCCAGCACAGAGTGGATTCACTTACTGTGCAGTGCAGTCAATTAGAGGGAGAAAAAAATATACAGAGAAGGAAAAGCAGGGACAAGACAATCTTAATGCACGGATAAGACATCTATGACTCTACAGACGTTGTTGAACTCTTTCAGGACGAGCAAGCATGGTTAACGGTCAGGGATGACAAAAGTTGTAGTCTGAATCTGAGAGAATGTGACTTGCCCAAGGAATCATTCTCTCAGCCCCAGAGGAAGGCAAAAACAAGTCCCCTCTTGAATAAATCTTGCCAAGAAGACCCTATGTCGGTTCCACCTTAAACTTGAAGGCACGCAACAATGAAGTCCAACAGCATCCAGAGAGCCACAGGTTTCCCAACTCTGCCTCAGTGTAGTGATGAGTGAGAAAATAAACCCATCTAAGAAAAGGCTGAAGCTCTCAAATGTTCCCCAAAGTCATAAAAGCATCACCAATACTCGAGGACAATTTGGTCATAGATTGAGTCGTAGACGGCACAAAAAAATCTTTTCTTCCTCGAAAGAGTCATAAGTAAATGGTCCAAATTAGGAGCAAAGGGAATGTGCTGTAGTGTTAGAAATGCCAATTGAAGGAGTTGAAAACTTGGTGATGTTTAAAAAGAGAAACACATGGGGACAGCTAAAACCAAAAACGAGCAGACAGTGAGAGGAAGAGATGTAGGGTGTTACGATGACCTTCATTGTACTGCTAAAGTAAGAAATCATCTGGGAATTTATTTCTACTGCAGAAACACAATGGCTGGTTATTTTTCAGACACACACGCTTGCTGCTGAGATAGCTAGACAATTACCTTTCATTGGAACCTAGAAATGGGATAAATTCTCTTTTACTCAAGAGGAGTGTTGAAATTCATAGATACCAGCTACCACTAAAAGTAGTCCTTGTGATTGAATAAGAAAGGAGGATCCATACCACATACATCCAAATTAAAAACACAGGTTGACAAAGACCAACCCGGTCAAAACATCTTGCTTAACAGGCATATCATTGATTTCTTACTACCATTATATCTAAATATTTTTGGTACAACATTGTCCATTGATTGCCTATTATCATTAATAGGATTTTGTTTTTGTTTTTTTGGTATAACATTGTGGTCTCAGAGCCTGATTTTCTGGGTTCTTTTTGTACACATACACGGGTGTTGTGTTTCATTTGTAGTTATCAATAATATATTGTAAGACTGGATAAAGGGTGAAAATAATGATAGCATTTAATTACATTATGAGTTATATTGTAAACGACATATTCCAATGTCAATATCTTGTAATTGTGATCAATTGATTTTTTTATATAATAGTCATATTCAATCATTTCCTCTCGTGGGTAGTAGTTTCTCTAGATATAAATAGATGTAAAAATATTTATATTTGGGGGCAAAATAAGACATAGGTCTATTTTAAATGAGAATCACCCTTCTTTAAGGATTTGAGGAACACAATTTCTCTTTTTAAAAATGAATTATATTTTTTGAGGAAGGCTTCTGAAAACAACTAATCAAACAAGCGCACAGTTCTTTAAAATCAGACACCCCTATGTAATTCTTCTTACTAATCGAATGCTGCTAGTTCATTTTTGAAACAATTTTTTAAATGAGTTCAGTTTAACTTAGAAGAAGAAACATTCAAAATACGTTAAAACTATTTATCTGAATAGTTAATTTTATTTTTTTTAAATTTTATTTCTATCCCACCTTTCTTCTGGCATGGGGCCCAAGGCAGCTTACAACGAAGCTAAAAGAAGATGAAGCTAAAACACTGAATATATATCTGGGTGTGCTTGTGGATGTATGTAAAGATAAAACACACTTAAGCAAGTTGTCGTATTAAAATGCCACTAAATTCGAAAAAGTGTAATATCATTTAAAAAAGAATTAAAAATATAATGCACAAAACCCAGAAAAAGACTCCCTGGATCTAATTAATCATTAAATGTCTATTTGAATAAAAAGATCTTTCCATGCTTGCGTAAGGAGAGTACAGAGGGGGCCAGACTAGTCTCGTATGGGAGAGATTCTGCAGTCTGGGGCAGCCACCAAGAAGGCTCACACGTCTTCACCAGACTGGTCTGAAGATCTTAAGATTTAATATTAACATTTTAAATAGTGTGTATTTTTATTGTTTGCAAAGAACCAACAACACTTATCACAAACTCAAGTGAAAGTAAAATTTATTGAAGACATGGATATGCTGAAATTCAGCAACAGACACTGTAGCCAGTTTCTATTCCACTGAGGTACATTTACTTTTTAAAGTATTGGTTATTTTTTTCACTGTCCTTCAGATTTTCCTTTCTTTCCCCCCACTCCATGCTTTCTTTCTCAGCCCTTCACATCAGTTGCCCATGTCTAGCTTAGGCTATCTATCTCTCCCTACTCATATGGTCAGAAGAGAAGCCTTTCCCAATCACAATTTTTTTTTTGACACCTTGGAACTACTAGAATAGCATTAGCAGATGGAAGGAGGAAAGCTGCACCTAAGAGTTATTTTGGTCCTCAACATGGGGAGGGGCAGTTCATGCATTTGCTAGCAACAGTCAGCCCTGACTACAAAGAGAAGTTGTAGAGAACAGTGTTGCCTAGCAACTAGGTAAGGCCTAGAGGTTCTAAGCTGAGCCTGCGCGTGCGTGCGTGTGTTTAAAGAGTTCAGATGTGTCCAGTGCTGTATCTGTGTTTGTTTTTATGGATTTTGTAGAGATATTTGGTACTTTGCAGAGTACACCAGACCCAGAGCAATATGAACTTGTAGAAACAGGAGTAATGATTCAGCACACTCCTCTAAAGTCAGAAGAACGATGTGTGTTTATCGTCTCGGGAAATCCATTTTGGGGTAGGAAAGGGGAGAGACAGAAGAAGTTCACTTATATTTGTTTACAAGAGCCTGTAAAGGCTGGCTGTCATGCGTGGGGGTTGAGCTGGCAACTACAGTCCTCCCTCCACATTTGCAGGTTTGACCTTTGCAAATTTGATTATTCATGATGCATGTGCTTGCCTCCCCCTCCTCTGCCGTTTTCTTCCTCCCATTCCCTTGCATTCTTCATCCCAGGCTTGCTAAGCTTGTGTTTAAAATGGATGGTTTTTTTTCCTTTTGAGTTAGTAAGGATCCCTCCACCACCACTGTTTCAGGTGTTTCTTCTCTGCCATGTGGCTGCACATTCTGCTGTGTAATGATTGCTGATTGGTCAGGTGCTCTCTTTGCTCCTACCCCTCCCCTCTGGGAGGAATATCCTTTCTCAAGATGGCAACCGGAAGTAGTTAGAATGCCAGAACTCTGCTCTTTTCTGTCTGAGGAGAAAGTACTGGTAAGCCCTTTACCTTGTCTTTTTAATTACCCTTGGAATGCCCGGGCCAGAGGCAAAGGAATGGGAGGGGGGCTGGAGGGGAATTGCGGGGGGGAGTTATTCACAGTTTTTCTGCTTTCATTAGGGTTCTGTGCCCTAAACCTTGTGGAATGTGGAAGGGCTACTGTATTACTGGGGTTGGTGCTCCACGATTGCTCTCTTCCCAGAGAAAGGGAACAAAAAGACTTAATTATTTGAAGAAAGAGGGAACTGGCCCCATCAGAAGTTCTTTAACACTATACAATCAGATGTTCCAACATGTCAGAGATAAAAACCAGGACACACGTGGCCAAGCAACACTAGAATGTGGTCAAGATGGCAAAAGTTATTAATGAGGAAGAACACCCAGTCTAGGAGAGGCTGCAGCAGTTTGCTTTTGTCTGAGTCTACTGGGAAGGGCAGGATTCTCTCTCCTTCTATCCTCTCCCTCTGGTGAGTTAAGTGCAAAGTAGTTTTGCACCTTGAACTCAATTTGCAGCAGATGAAGTAAGCTGAGCACAAAGGAGGAAAGTGGGAGGGGAAGAGAGAAACTGGGACATTTAAAGAACAGCTGAAAAACTGAGTCAACGAAGACTTAATTGTAAGTGTCCCTGCCAAAGATGGTTGGAGGTTATGCACAATTATAGCTTTATGTATCTGCCTCAACTGCTGGTGTTTCATCCTATGGCATTCTGGGATTTTTGGAGATAGGAATATTTAGAATTCACAGCCAAAGAACTCTAGTGCCTCTCCAAAGTACAGACCTCAGGATCTCACATGATGCAGCCATAGCAGTTAAAATGGAATCACAGTGCTATAACTGTACAATATGAATAACAGGAGTGACAACCAGTGTGGTGTAGTAGTTTGACTGTCGGACTGTCACTCTGGAGACCATAATTGGAATCCCTACTCAGCCATGGAAACTCACAGGGTGATGTTGGGCAAGTCACTCTCTCTCAGCCTCAGAGGAAGGCAAAGGCACCCCCCCCCCCGAACAAATCTTCTTAAGAAGACCATAAATTGGAAAGAACTTGAAGGCATGTGCCAACAAGAATGAATGAAAAGGCCTGGTAAGAAGGTGGTAAAAGGTTTGCGTATATAGAAGGAACAAGACATAAAGGAGGAAAATGGAAGGCATAATCTAAGTCCCCATTGTCCCTTCTCCCACAGATTTGTGTATACAAGTGTTGATGCTTCTTTGCTTCCCAAATATTTTGGATCTTAAAATGGAAATATAAGAAGTTTCGAGAGTCTGGACTGGAATAATATTCAGCAGCTTTTGTTAGCAGCAAGAAGGTGGTTAGCTGAGAGACTCTCAGCATGTCAGCTTAGGACAGTAAAGGGCAAGCATCATTGTCACCATCTATCAATGCAGGCAGATGGAGACTTCAGGGAGATTTAGTAGGAGTGGTGTCTATTTGCAGGGGGGATGCTGTTCATTTTTTGTTTTATTTTTTTAAACAAACAGAATTCTAAACGCTCATCCCTAAACTGTAGATCCCAGAATTCCATAGGATGAAACCCTGACAGTTAAAGTGGTATCAACATGATATAAAACCATGGTGTGAAAGGCCCCATGAGTCAGCATTTGAAGCAGGTGATATTCCTTCTGTACCCTTTACTACACAGCTGCACCTAAGTATTTATTATACTGTCTTTCAATGAATTACAGGTGATATCTGAAGCTCTTGTATGCTTTTTAATCTGTACTGGTATTATTGAATTATAAACAGCTTGGAATCCCAACACTGGGGAAAAAATAGAGTATAAATTAATAAAGTCATCATCATCAAAAAAAATTACAGTGGCACTTCAAAATTTTTAACCTATGAGCAGAAAGTAACTTTATTACACATTTGTTATTGGGAAAGATCTGAACAAGTAACTAGTAATTTATAACTAGTTACTTCCATGATTTGGACATGACTCTTATAACTATGGCTTCTAATGTTCCTTATCTGGCTCGTATGGAGAGGGAGACAAGGAAAAGATTTCACAAAAATCTCAGTCCCTTCCCAATTCTTTTCTGTCATAATGAACTCTTATAATCTCAGGTTCATTCAGAACTTGGAGATACTACTTTTTTTGGACTGTAATCCCCCACATCCCTCACGGAATGCTAAGAATTGCAGGCTGAAAAAGGAACTTTTTCCCAAGCTCTGGACTCATCCTATAAAACAATGACAGTTTCCTTTTTCTCTCTTCTTTGCCTGTACGTATAGATGAGATCATTTGGAATTTCAGTAATGTGTTTCCTTTATGCAACAGACAAGGAAGGAGCAGTAACTGGCAAATTTCTAGGAATCTGGAACACTATAGCAAAACAGGAAACACATGGCAATTCTGTGTGCTTGATGGCAGGAGGTATAATGATACAAAAACACCGCAGTCTTCAACTTTGTTGAACCCTCCTGGGAAATAAAAACAATTGACTTCTCGCTACCCAGCTCTCCATTTTCTAAAAAGGACAGGTCTTACTGACGTAAACTAGTTTGAGGATGTTCTGGGCTTCTGTGCATGAGATTAAGAAAAAAAGAAAATGGTTTTTAACCTTAAGTGACCCATAAAATGTATTAAACTAACAACATTAGTTATGAAATTTAAGTTTGCCACAAATATTTACTTGGCTGCATTTTAAATGGACATTCCTGAAATTCTGATTTTCCTGCTGTAAAATGTATATGGTTAATAAGTAACGTAGAGATGCCATCTGATGCAGGTGGAAATAGCTGAACCCCCCATTATCTAGGGTGTCTTTGATTTCTTTTCAAATCATTTTACCATCAGATTTATCCTATAAAAGAGAATATAAATCTGAAGGGGAGCCAAGTTTAAAGTTCATATTGATACAACATTAAACCCTGATAGATGGCTGTTACCAGCATGTCACACAGAAAAAAGCAGTCCTCTCTGTCTCTCAGGTCTCTTTCATACTACACAATTATAGCACTGTGATACTGCTTAATAGCAATAGCAATAGCATGTGTATTTCTATACCACTTATCAGCTAAGTGCTCCCTAAGCGATTTACAATGTGTTAGCTAATTACCCCCAACAAGCTGGGGTACTCATTTTACCAACCTGCGGAAGGATGGAAGGCTGAGTCAACCTGGAGCCCGGAAGGATTGAACTCACAACCTTGTGGCTGCAGTACCGGCATTTAACCACTGCACCACCAGGGCTACATCTACAGCATCCTGGGGTTTGTAGTTTCATGAGGCAGTAGAGCTCTCAACACACAATCTTTAAATACCTCATGAAACTATAGGATGCAGCCACGGCAACTGAAAGTGGTATTGAAATGCCGTAATTGTGCAGTGTGAAAAGACTCAGTCTAACTGGATCTACTCTTGCTGGGACAAGCAATTACATTTCAACCTACAAGTACTAATTAACTGCAAAAGTGCACACACTGTTTTATATATATAGAAGGGCCTTGAGCAACATCTCACTGTTCAAAATGTTGTTGTTGTTGTTGTCATTGTTTTATTTATTTATATCCTGCCTTTCCTGCAGTTTGGGATACATGACGGCTTACAACAGTTAAAAGAAAAATAGTTAAACAAAAATGGCATACAAAAGTTAAAGAAAAACAATTAAACCATCATAAAATTGAAACTAGTTAAGACACGTTAAAACAACAACAAATAAGTCTAGTGCATTATGTTGTTGTTGGCTTTCAAGTCATTTCTGACTTACGGTGATCCTAAGACACAGGGGCAGAATTTATTCAGAGGAGGTTTGCCCTTGCCTTCATATGAGGCTGAGAGAGTGCAATCCAGTGGGCTTTCATGGCTGAGTGTGGACTCAAACCCTGGTCTCAACCCACTCAAACCACTGCACTGTGCTGACTCCCAGTGCATTACCCATATCTTGTTAAAGTTGCTGAGGCCAATCAGAAGCAGTGTTAGAGCAGAATAAGCAACATTTGTCCCATCACCCTCACAGATACATTTGGTGGGAACGCAGGATAAGACCTGCTCAGTGGCTGCTCCCGAGTTCTGGAACTCCTTCTTCAAAGAGGTTAGACTGACACCCTCCTCACTATCATTTCACAAGCACATAATGCCTTTTTATTCTGGCAGGCTGTGATAGTGGGGTTTCCCCATTATCTAGATAACAAAGCTTAAGGGAGATGGTTCTCCCTCATGCCTACAAAGGGTTAATGGACTGCGAGATATAGTTGTCCAGTCAGGGGGAGAGAGGAGAGAAGCTTTTAGAAGCTTTGAAAAGACCATGAGAGGAGTGAGGGATGCCAGGAGAGGCAGACAAGGTTGCCTCCTGGCCCTCGCCCAAAAAACCATCTAAGCTTGTGATCCCCAATGCGAGTAACTAGAATATGAATTATTTAGTCACGTTAGGGTATTTCTGTTTATTTTTGATACTATGACTAGAATGACACAGACTATCTGTAATCTGTAACGACGAAGTGGACCTGGAGGGAAGAAGCCCTCATGTAAGTGGTATCTCTATTATGTATACTGCCCGTTCTTAGAATACACATTTTCCTGTTTCAAAAACTCTCAATTCTCCTCTTTCCGCATGCCTTGGTTATATGCATAGATAGAATCCCGCTTTCCCAGAGGGGTGCGGCCAGGAAAAGAATCTCTAAGCTTAGAGACTGGTGGCTCCCTTGCAACATCCCACTGTGTTGGTGGATTGGGATTTAATGCAGTGGGTGGTGGCAGCTTTAACTAATAAAATTTGGGGAATTTCCCCGAATTTATTTTGCACAATCTGCAGTTTGGCACAATCTCCTCATTCCCACTCTAAAGTAATGGTGGGTGGAGGTCCGGGCTAGGATCTCCTTCTCAAGATCCTGTCTTATTTTAGATCCTCCTCAATGCCCAAAGACAGGAAACTTACTAGGAAAGGGGTAACGTGTTTTAGTTACTCACAAATAAGCTTGCATTTCTAATTTCGTTTTATCAATATTAGAAGGGGGAAAAATATCTCTAAAGTTTGTGTTAATACACCGTGTAATGCCTGCACTAAAAGTTTCAGAAGAACGAAACTGAAAAATCCCTCATGATTTTGCTCCATCCCTCTCTTGTCCTTGTTTTGGCCTTGGGTGGGAAGGAAACAGATTTTTAGAAGCCCCATTTTTCATCCATCCCATCAAATTCCTTCTCTTGCTTTCCACTTCTCCCTCTCTATTATCTCACCTCCTCACTTCTCACTTACTGATTCCCACATAGATCCCAGCGGTAGAGCTTCAGTTCAGTTTTCTGAGGGGCCTCTGTGTGGTGTCTGGTATAAAACACAGGACTATCTGGATGCAAAGAAGACCTCCCCTTCCCAAGCTGCCTTAATCTATTGCTGCTTTAAAATTCTTTTCGCCTTGGACTAACTAAACTACCATACTGTAAATATGAATGTAAATAAATGATTTGCATCTTGTGAACTAAACATTGTAATTCTGCAAACCTGAGAGGCTGAGCGAAAGCTAGCAGTAGTCTTAACAAAAATCAACAAGAATTAGGTTTTAGGTAAAGAACCAGTTGGGAAAGGTAAAATCCACAGACTGTTTAGCACTGACTCTCATTTAATTAATTAGTAACTTAATTAATAATTTAATTTTGAAATTAAGTGAATGCTAAGATTCCAACTCAAGTCAAACACTTAAGTTAAAATAAATTTAATCCAGTTTATTTTTTAATCAATTAATTTAATCGAGTTGCCTAGAAAATTTCCATCTTAATTGATAATTTACAGTAGTTGATGTTAACTAATTTGTTGCTGCCTCTGTCAGTGTCTGCATCCTCAACTCATTTTGGATAGCCTGCTTCCAATCTTTCACTGATCAAGACATTTGCACCCAAATAGGCAGGGGGAAATGCCTTCTTATGCAATCTGCCCCTTCCTTCCTAGTTCTGAGAAATCAGAGTAATCACTCCTGATTAAATAAGATAAACGTGCTTTTCCCAGAGCCCTTCCTTTCAACAGGAAATACATCAGCATTCTGAACAGGTAAGGCCTTTACTGCACCATACTTCAACAGCATGTTGTTCCATTTCAATCCTAGTAGTGCCATTTCTGGGATGGTATCAGGTTTTGAATGCTCTCTATGGCACCCTTTCAACTTCAGCAGGTAAGTAGCGTTATTGTTACCAGTGTTCCTACAACATTGCAGCATCACTGGTGAGTCCTTTTCCCTGTCTTCCTCCCCTCCAGCAAATTGCAAATTGGTCAGATTTTTTGTTTTTGTTTTTCTTAAGCTGTACTAATGCAGCAATGTTGTAACACCATAACATGCCTGTACACTATTGCGTTATTGTACTATAACACTAAAAAAAGTTTTAAAACATTAAAAAATTAACTCAAGGGAGAAATTTAAAATAAACATGGAGGAGCGATAGATTTTGAACTTACCATGCCATAGAAGTAGTTGAGGGAGGGACAACCTGGGAATTCCGACACCACACCAACTTCTGGATTGGCTATGGCAAGAAGCACTATCAAGAACTATTGAAAAACTGCAGTCCCACAGTTAATGGGATTGTTGCGGTAAAGGGAGTTATTACCAGATTATTTCCAGCATTGAAAAAGGGCAGATTTCTGATGGATTGAAATGCGGTAGCTGCTGGTTAGTAACAATGTCATGCGATAGCACGGATCCTGAACTGGAAATAATGTGTTGCTCTGGCAGTAGACCTCATTGTTCAGTAAAGGCCTAAGACCAAATCAAGAGTAACGGGAGAAAGTTGTAAACAGAAAGTTTCTATTCTAAATGAGCCGTTACAGCACATTATAGATGTGCCATATGCATAAGACCTTTCTCTCGGTGCAACTTAAGAAATTCTAAGATAACGGGGTTACAGAAATACTGTCAACCAGCATTGAGCTGGGTCCAAAAAGCACAAAAAATCCCTGATGCACCTAACAGGATCATCCCTTGCTACTCACAATACACTTTCAATCCTGGCTTGCATTCTGGGATGTGGAAGGGAGTCCCAGCTTCTGCTAAGCCTCAAACATCACTTCAAAGGCCAAAGAACAAATCTTCCCACCAGTCTCTTGTCCAATGCATGTGCACTCAGGACCTGCCCTTTTAAGCCTTTGTCCTTGAAAACTTACCCAACTAGGCAATGGGCATGTTGAAATTCTCAGCAGACCCTATGTCAGCTTGTAATTTTTTGTTTTTTTTTCTCACAAGGAGACAAATAATTCAATTTCCCTCCCTGCTGAGAGACTGTCTTCAAAAACCATGCAATTTTCAAAGGTGTTCTAGGAGTTCAGCACTGATATCTGAAAGACACCCTTCCTTCAGGCATCTGCTGCCCTTGCTGATCCTCACTGCTCCTCTTCTCATGATCTTCTGCTGTAGGGATGCCTTGAGAGCTTTGAAAGGAATCAGAATGGCTAGATTAATGTGTGTCAAGATATTTTAAATGTTAAATGTTGCATCAAATATTACAGATTACATTTAATTGTAAAATCTCAAGGACCCAATACTTGTGAGCCATCTCTGCACCTTGTAGCCAGAACACGACAAGGAAACAGCAGGTCTGGGTAGAATAAATGGGACTTACAATAAAAGGTTGCAGTACAACCTTCCCTTGGTATGTAATTTCCAGTGAGTCTGTGAAATTATGGCTTTTTCCTACCATTTTAATAAACCAGCCACCGCTGCTGCTTACTAAGGCGGAACAGAAGGAGCGGGGAGGTAATTCAAATGATGAAAATGTTGATCTTGCTGTTGGGGGAAGGAAAAGGAGGTTGCACCCTATCTGCAACCCTCACTTCTTCCGCCCCAGGCCGACACCAGCCACATCTTTATCATCTGAATAGTCTTGTCCTCTCCCCTTCCCTCTAGCAAGAGCAGCAACTACAGCAGCTTCTCCTTCCAGGACTGGACAGCTCCTGAGGGAAGGGGACATGGAACAGCAGGAGCTGGTATATATAATTCCCTTGATAACATTTTGGTGTTACTGCCCTGGCTAGTCTGAGCTTTGGGATATTAAAAGATATCTCTTGATATCACAATTCGGCTTCACTTCTCTATTCCTTTCCACGTGCTTGCGAGGCCACCGGACAAGCACGTAAACAAGCTCAGCCGTTAATAGCCGTAATATTCAAACTGCAATACAGGCAGGCCAGAAATAGCTGACTCACTGCTTTAGGAGACCTCCAGGCAAGTACTCTAATTAAGTATGCACACCACTTACAAAAGAGCCTCTGCCCCGCGATGGCAGCTTGATGGGTAAACTATGCAATACCCAAGTACTCTGCGTTTGCATACTGGCTACTCTATTGAGAATCGCTACGATAACTCAATCATTCAGATTCTGACCTTTCGGAGGCTTTGTCTCCAACTCCAAATCTATTGTTTTCCCCCAAGTACAGCATAGCCTGCAGTCACAATTCTCCTTATAAAAACCCTTGATTCCGAGACCTTCCTCGGATCGCTCTCGAGTTTCATCCTACCTTGCTGCCGCTTTGCTTGGTGAGCCTCCCCTCAGCTCCACGTGCTGAGCTACATCGCACCCCAGCCTCGCTCTCTATTTTTCTGGGCTTCAGGACAGGTGAAGTATCACCCAAACCAGCGAACCCTCTAAAAAATCCCTCTATACCACTCCAACCTTTATTTTCTTTAGTTATCTTGTACAAGTGTGCCGCATACACTGTTTTGCTTGTATTTAATAAACATCATTTATTATTTCAACTTCTGTGTTCTCCTTGACTCCACCCCACCCCGTAGACATAGGGTTCAAGATCTTGCTAAGTTACCCTGCCTCTCATAATGTTAAGCAGTGCTCTGAGCTAATTTTCCCCAACTTAAGTTGAGCACATTTTGGTGTCCCTCCCGGGACTCCCAGTTCACTGGGTAACACTGGACAGTTACCTAATTGTCTGCATTTCCTGAGGGTCCACTTCTGGGAAGGAAAGTAGCACATGGAGAGAACCAACTGTCTCGTAAGTTAGGGCTAGGGCTTCTCAGTTCTTCTTCTCACTCAAGATTCTACTCAGAGATTTCTCTACAACCAGGAAACCCCACTTGCATCTGTAGTAGCATTTTTATTGAATACTAGTGTATTTACCCGGCATTGCCTGGAATTTTATTTTCTCATAGGTAACACTTATTAGAAATACCTTAGGAATTACCTTACCTTACTTTAGGAATTAGACACGGTTGAAATACACAGATTTGAGATCCTGTGTCTCTAATTCCCCAAACGGTGTAGCCCAGTACCTGTAACTTTTCCCCATAGTCTCCAATCTAATTTGTATTCAGAGTTATTAATGCAGACAGGTTGGGTTTCTGAGGGAATACACTGCCCTCCTCCTTGCTGCTAGGCCTTGTCTCCATAGCAACCAGCCAGGCCCAAGAGCTCTCTGACTGTGAATTCTAAAGGCCCCTCCCTAAACTGCAAACCCCAGGATTCCATAGAATCTTCACAAGCAGCCAATCATATGAGGTCTTCTAGTCTGACAGCCAATCATACGAGGTCTTTGCCTGCCTGACACAAGACAAACTCATAAACTTTGACTTTTATATCTCAGATTACTTCCTTGCCTAGTCAGGCTGTCTAATAAGTCAATTGGATTAATGCAATTACAATTACTTTGTACACAATAAAAACAGGATAATGGTAGGATTTCATTGTCACACCACTGAATCTCAAGACCCTAGTAAAGTGTAATCTTCCTCCTTAGTGTATCCCATGTTTCTGCTTTGTGTCTCCCACTGCTGTCTTAGAAAAGTTAAAAAAGGAAAGAGAAGCAAAAGAAGGTGATTGTGATCTTGGTGTGACAACCCATGTTAGTTTGGCTTGTGGCCCAGTTTATGGGAGCTGCAAATTTGCCAGGCAAAAGCAGTAGTCTAGCCAACTGTTAGACAAAATGTGAGCAGTTGGACTTGCAAGGAGATTATATACACAACACACATAGTGCATCCAAAGCAAAGACTTTGTTTTCTTATTGGAGAGAGTATTGACTGAGCTCATGAACTTTTGAGAATGGGGAGAAAATGGCAGAAATGTGCTAATTTATCTGATTTATATTTGTAATTAAGAATGTACTACTATGTTCTGCTTCTGTTTAGGTTGTAAATTTTCAAAGACTAAATAAAATAATGGCAAAAAAAGGAAGAACAAGAAAATGTGAGACGGTCTAAAATGAATGAATTAGTATTTTACACAATTCATCTTTTGTGTGGGGATGTTATTTTGCTTTAATGGTTTATATTTGGTAACCTTTCTTTTGTGCACATTAATTGGATTTGTTTTCTCTAGGGAAAAATTCACCAGTCACTCAGCTTTGCTTCCCAACATACTGTTTTCAGCAGAGAAGAAGAGGAGAAAGGGAGGAAATGTCTGCCAACATCCAATATGAGCTACTTAGTTATGAATGTGTAACTAAGGCCATTTCTACACTATACTATTATTCCACTTTCAACACCCTATGGAATCCTGCAGTTTGCAGTTTAGGGAGGGGTATTTAAAATTCTCAGCCAGAGAGCTTTTTGCCCACAGTAAACTACTAACCCCCAAATTCCACAGGATGTTGAAAGTAGAATAATAGCACAATAACAGTATAGTACAGACAGGCCCTAAGTAATTTCTCCTGGCTCACCCACTTTTTTCTATCAAGTGAACGAGGTCCGTTCAGATGCTGAGTGGGGCAACAGGAGGCTGACATTTCAAGTTCCCTGCCACCAGTGACTGAAGCTTCAGTGATGACTTGCTGGTGAGAGGGGGCTGGAAATGCCATCTTCCTTGTGCCCCAATTGGCAGATGAGCAGATGACCTTTCGCTTGATGCAGCTGCTGGCTGTTCAGGTTGGCTTGTGGGGCATTTACGGTCATGGCAATAGTGCCATGATTGTAACTATGTATTGTTACTGAATACAGAGTAGTTATGGATGTGTAACTCTAGATTACAATCCTGTAATTGAAATACAGAGTGCTAAATGTCTTTAAAGTTTTCACATACTTTGCATTGGATGATGGGAATCAGTTACTGGAAATTTCCTCCATTTCAGAAATTACCTGAAGAATTTAGGAACTGTAATGAGTCCTCAGGGTCTGTTTCCCAGCATCTCTGAAGGAGTTTAGTTGTTGAAGCCAGTGATGTCTCAAGATTTTAATACACAGCAGAGAAGTCAATTTCTTCATACTTAACTGAATGTGCAGGAAACATAACAAATGTAGTGGTCCATGCAAAGGTAGCTGTAATCAGAATCTTATAGCAGACTCTCTTAATGGGGCATTCATTAGTGCCAAGATTATTAGCCCAAAACAACAGCATACGATTTTCACTTTTCCTTGTTATAGAACAACAAGGGAAGATTTCAATAAACCACAGCAGGACCAGATGTTCCCCCATGTCATGGCTGCAAGTTAGTTTAACAGATCATGATAAATGACTGAATAGCCCCTACCTTCTGTTTCATCATTTGCAAGGGAAGGTTTTAAGCATGATAAATATTTGTCTAGGCTGCACAGCTGAGCCGTAAGTAAATTTGCATAATAGTCATCAAAGTGATGGGATGCATCATAATGACTTGTAACCAGATAGATCTGTCACATTTATACATATGGAGATATGCATGGATGGTGTTACTAGGAAAGAACAACTAAAAACACTCTCTTGCTTCCAACAATAACATAATGGTTGAGCTCCTACATTGTCAGTGTATCTGTGATGATGGAGTTCTGTAGTCATAGTTATGTCTGACAATGCCAACATTGCCCCCTAAAAAAACAAAAACATAAACATACCTGGCAGCTTGGCAGCACCCTGACCAAAGTGTTTCTGAGGCACTGCAGATCAAGCCAGTGGGAAATGATGTCTGCAGTACTCTTCTGGTTTCAGGCATATTGAGAACAGGCAGTTGAAGAGGCCCCTTGGGGTCCTGCCACAACTGCTCATCTCAGTGTGCCCCAGAACTTGGCAAGAACTGCGGGTGTCATTCCCCAGTGCCCCAGTCTGCAACATCTCAGAAATGCTTTGGCTGGGGTGCTGCCAAGCTACAAAGATAGGGTTTTGGGGTCATGTTCTTTTATTCACGACTGTAACTGTGAATGCCCAGCAGTTATGAGATCATAAATTCATCTTACAGTCTTATAACTATTGAACAAGTTGACAGCTGATGATTAGAATTAGGTTTACTAATCAATTTTAAAAAAAAATCTCGTTTCAATCATTACTTAATTGGTTGATTAATCATCTTTACAATAATTCTCATATACTGTTGTATCTGCTCTGTGTATATATACTGGGTTTATACTCTAGTTAACATAGGCCGTTTCTGCACTACACTGTTATGGTGCTCTTATTCCACTTTCAACATCCCATGGAATTCTGGGGTTCATAGTTTCCTGAGACCAAAGAGCTCTCTGGCAGAGAATTCTAAATGCCCCTCCCCAAACTGCAAACCCCAGGATTCCATAGGATGTTGAAAGTGGAATAAGAGCACTATAACAGTGTAGTGCAGAAATGGCCATAGTAAGATCCCAAATAGATCATATGTGGGACGAAAGCCCATAGTCAGTGAGTTTGAATGCAAGTACTCATTATTATTCTTTTAAAGACTGTCAGCAAGAACTAGAATTTTATCTTCTTTTCAACAACAACTTGAAGTGGTTTCCAAATTTGAAAAACTTTGAAAGCCAAGACCTCAGATCCCATAACCTTGCTGTGTTTCAGATTTTATCTACTCTGTCAGCTGTATCTGGACAATTTATTTTAGGCCCACAGGACTAAGAGATAATATTGATCTGGAGCCTTTTTCCTGTCCCAAATTCATCTATCACTGTATGGGTCACAGAAGCATAGAATCATGGAGTTGGAAGGGACCCAGGAATATACAACTAAACCACACCTAAGGGATGGCCATCCAACCTCTTCTTAAAAACTTCCAAAGCAGGAGACTGCCCTGCCCTCTGAGGTAGTCTATTATACGCTCACATGGGAAATAATAATAGTAAGTAAACTTATTCTACAGAGTCTGATTCTACAGGAGTGCAGTAGGATCTGGCAAGGCAAAGGCCCTGTAAGGGAGAAGGTTCTCATGTTTAGAAGCTGGATGTGCAACCTGTTCAAGAGAGCACTGAATCCCATTGAAAGAGTAGTTATATATCTTGGCTTTACTCCTTGGTCCAGTGTGATCGCTTGAGGCTCTAGTGTCTTTAGAGACTGGGGTGTTTTTTTACCATGATGACTGTCCCTACACAGGGATAATCTAGCCATGATGGGTCACTCTGCATGTCTCCCAATTTGTATTACTGTGATTGATTGCACATGGAGCTGCAGTTGAAGAAGACTTGGGAGATTTAGCTAATGAGAATCCAGGTGCCAGTGTTACCCCATATTAAATATATTATATTAAATACGCCCACCATGCCAGAGAGGTTGCCTGGATGGGCATGTAGGCAAAGAGGTTGAACAACTGAGAAACTAGGTCAGGCCAGGAAAATCCCCAGTCACGTAGCCCAAGGAGACCTCAGGCAATACACATCCACATAGACAAAGGGTCCTCAGCCAAGAGTAGCCAACTTGAGGGGATTAATGTGTTTTCCACAGGTTGAGCAACTGTGATTCTGGAAAAATCCTATCAGGCGAGGTCGATCTACATAAACTTGACTGCAACTCTGCTTCACTGCAACCCTACTTCACTGCAACCTACTTGCCATTGTATGGCATTTCTTCCTTTGTTTTGGCCATTGTCCTTCCTGGGAGAGGGCCTGCCCTTAGGGTATGTTCTGCCTTATAAGTAGTCCTAATTTTTGAGGGTCTCTTCGGAGAACTCCCTGCCATTCTAGCAGACCGGCACTCTGTTAGTTGAGTGATCCCCTCAGCTGTCTCTTCACTGAGCTCTGTTCTTCTCATCGCTTCCAGGACTGAAGACTTCAGGATAGGTGCAGTATCACCGCCTCTAGATTCCCTTTGCTATATCCCCTATCCATTTTTCACCTCTTTTCTTTCTCAATAGGCCTTGTGTGTGTGTGTGAGTGAGTGCGTTGGTACATGATACTATATTCATTTAATAAAATTCATTTGTTTGGTACATCTGTCTAGCTTTTTACTCGGCTTGACCCCATAAAGTTGGGTAAAAGATCCTGCTGGGTTACTCTGCCCCTCATTTTGCTAATGCTAGTGCTCCGCTAATTTCCCCAACCTTTATAACTTGGAGTGAATCAAGGTGTCCCACATGGGACCCCCAGAACACCAGAACTGTAACACCAGAACTGTGATAAGTACTACCAGATGGAATGATAGTTATGTTGATTCTGAAGAGGTGCAGTAGCTCTCTGCTTGCTTTTGGGCTCCTCCTAAAGTGCTGGAACTTCCCTTTCAGATTCTAAATTGTCTAAAACAGTGGTTCTTAACTTGGTGTCTAGAGTCCCTGGGGGTCCATGGAGCCCTCACAGGGGTCTGCAAAGCCCTGCTGCTGGAGATCAACAGCTATGGCAGCAACAGGGACTTGCCGAAGATCACCCAATGTCAGAGCAAGGATTTGAATCTTAGGCCCTTTCCTCACAATGGCACCATTCTGGCATGGGGAGGCATTGCTGCTGATCCGTGTCACCTGCCATTGCACAATGTCATCACAGTCCTGCTCTTGTTGCATCCCTAGCCATTGTGATCATGTGGTATACCATTACCAGAAAAAAATCCAGTAATGGCCTCCTGTCATGCAACAATCACATTGCCAGCAGCTGTATGGGAAGAGTGGAAGTGCTATCAAGTGCTTCCTTCTTCAGTGCAGTCCAGGAAGAAGCTGTCTGCACTGCAGAAGGAAGGAGTGTGTCCTGAATGCTACTTATCAACCAGTAGCTGGCCAGGTGTGGAGGTGAGCATTGGGTCCTGCTTCCATCCTCGTAGTGGCGCAGCTGGAATGGCAATGTGGCAACATGGCATCCAGGCATGGTGCAGAAAGGGCCCTGGTCTCCAGAAGCTTTAAATAAATAAATAAATAAATAAATAAATAAATATTTGAATATTGAAATCTAAATTTAAACTTTTAAATATTGACTTAAGTCTTGGAGGTCCCTGGCAAGAAATTATATTTACAGGGGGTCCTCGGTAAAGGAAAGGTTATGAACCACTAGTCTAGGACTAGATTTCCATAGGAACAACTCTCTGTGTGTTATCTTGGTTGTGCTTATAGATTATCAGGGAAGGCTACCTTCTCTATACCTTGGTTACATTATGTTCCATTTTCCATAATCCAGTTACATCAGAAACAATATCTAACAGGTATCCATCCCATCTGCACAACCACACAGTAAATGGAAGGTCAGTGAATACCACACTTGGAAGAACATTTTTCAGGTGCAAAAATTGTACTTTGGCTGGGAAATGTGATGTGCAACAAGAAGTTGACTTTGAAATAAAAATGCAGACTCAAGGGGCAAACAAGATTTAACACAGGGGTGGTAAATATGTGTTTATTTTGCAAAATTTCCCAGAAACTGAATAAAAGGAGTGTTGGTTATACTCTCTGCCAGTCAGCTATGCATTTATACCACAGTGTGTTGAAGCCACTTGGCAATACTGTGTTCTAGCCCCATAAATTTGCCTCATTTGTTCTTCAGAGTAGCAAACAAGCCTCGTAGTACGTACTAAACAATCCTCTCTTCAAAGGAAATAGCATTCCTTTCTTCAGCAGATAAAAGAAGGGCATTTTTTTTAAGGTTTCCTGGATTTAGTAGCAGAATCAAAGTTAAGGTCAGGTAGTGAATTAAATGCTGCCACAATGTGGGTTCTGGGAAGTTCATAGGAATCTTATCATTTGATATTTTAAAGCTAACTAATACCTTGCCTTCAATATGCATCACAGAAGAATTTAGTGGTTCAGGAAGAGCTAATGCACCTCTTCTATTTGCAATTTGCTATAGTTCAAGGAAGGTTATATTTCAGCAACTGGATGTGAATCAGAGACGAGGAAGGAAATTGACATTCTATGCTCATTTTGCCATTTTTATAAGACTGAAGCATTTCCTTTCGTTCTCTTTTGAGACCTGGCTACTTCTCTCCTGTGTTAAACAAGTAGAGACACCATTTAAAATGTGGTTATAACAAGTCACTCTGCTGGAATCCACCATCGCTTGCTGATCTGGCAATAGATGGATGAAAGGAAATGCCTGAACACGAATGTTAAGGTACATTCGCTGTGGCAATACATTTCATGGCTGCCACTGGTTGCTGTATTTATTTGAACAAACAATCACTGTGGTCTCTTCTTGTGTCTGTGGTGTAATTGTGTGCCACTCCATTTTCCCAGCATGGGTATTTTTAGACACTGTGAGCAGAATGGGATCGGGGGGTATTCCAGAAAAATAAGGTTCAATGGAATTTGAGGCTTATACTGGTGTTTATTTTTTTAAGGTTACCAGAGTGTAAACCTATGAGCAGAATTCTTTTGTAAGCAAAAACAAACAGCGTAGAGCCTTGTGAAAGAAAAAGATGAGAACAGGCTCTCTTCCCTCCCCTGAAACTTAACTGTAGAAACTCAAGTTTTATTTGGTTTAGGCTGTTGTGATCTGAAGCCCAATTCATCAAATTGTTAGAAAAACATGCACCTGAGGAAGTGGGATGCAAGCTACAAAAGTTTATGTCAGATAAAACTGACTTGATTTTTATAGTGCCACTAGATTCTTTGTTGTTTTTGCCATGGCAGGCTAACATATTGTTCTTGTTGTATGCCTTCAAGTTATTTTTGACTTATGGCGACCCTCGAGTAAACCTACCATAGCGTTTTCTGGGTCTGAGAGTGTGTGACACACCCAAGGTTACCCAATGGGTTTCCATGGCTGAGTGGGGAATCAGACCTTGGTCACGAGGGTAGTAGTCCAAAGCTGAAACCACTACATCACACTGGCTCTCAGGTTAACATGGTGGCCCCCTCCGCCGCAAATTATAGAAACAGTTTGTGTGGGGGAGGGGGGTTCATGTGCAAGTACATACAAGTGTATGATACTCTCACGGTAAAAAACGTACTGGGTTGTATCTAATGGATCTACCTCCATTCATGGAAGATTTCCCATTCATGCAAAGACACCACTGAATGTAATCTCTCTCTTTCTCTGCCCCCCCCCCCCCTGTATGTTTATACAGTGGCTAGTTGACTCACAAGGATCTCTTGACTGGAGAATGATCAATCAGATGGCTGTTCAGGATTTTAATGTTCAATGTCTATCTAAGTTGTTAGGATATGAGGTCCAGATAACATATGCAACATGGTTTGCCAACTAGAGAATGGCTGATCAGACGGCCATTCAGGATTTTAAAGTCCAAATCTTCCCTGATTATGATAAATGAGAACAATGTACTTACCTGTGGACTCAACATTTAAAAAAATTAATTGAATGAGTCTACTGTAGTTGGAACTAATCAACAGCATGCCAGCCAGGGTGTACTGAAAATGTTGTCTACATTTGTCATGGGTGCCCTTGTTTTGCCTTTTCAAGTCATCATAAATAGAAGCCATCCACATAAGAATATTAACGTTTCCCTCTCAAATTTGCCTGCAAAAGGTTTGTGTTAGGTACATTTGTATTTTGAAATGAATGCAGGGGTGGGGAAAGGACAGCTCCTGGGCCAAACTTTTGTCACCCGCTAGTAACCCCAGTCCCATTTTTTCCTTTAAAAAGCAGCACAATTTTCAGGTAATTTTGGCTCATAAAATCATTCAGTACCCCTCTGCAAACACATCAAAACATGCAAAAATACCTCCACTCCACCCCTACAAACATCCAGCACCCCATATTACCCAAATACCTCTGCTTTCTTCAGTAGCCACTCTCAAAATGCTGACAGAAGGAGAAGCTCTTCAATTCCTCTTGCCATTTTGAGAAGGTCCTCAGAGGAAATACCTCTGCTGTACCTCTTGAGCTGGGCTTGTGTGGCGGTGGGAAGTGTTCAGGGAGTCAGACTGGCCCCAGCCCCCCCACAGTGGTCCATTCCTGATTTAATGTGAAGCCTGAGCACATGCACTCCACAGCTTGGAAAGTCCTTGCTGGTGGATGATGCCAAGAGAACTGACTTGCATGACAAAATACATTTCCTGCCCCTAGACTGCAATGACTACAATGAAGTGGAGCCGTTTTTGTCAAACTGATTGCCTTAATTTCCAACCACCAAAAGCAGGAAAATATATTCTCCAGGTTTTACTAGGAGTCATGAGCATCTTCTAAAATAAGAGTAACCCCCCAAATTTTCTTTCACCAAAAGTATCCATTTTAAAAAATAGGAGAAGTGGTTTTAGAGTCAAATGTCTACATTTTGTCTCAGATGTTACTTCTGTTGTCATTTAAGATGACAATATTTTGGGGGGGGGGTCACAATGCTGACCGACACCATTTCCGTTCATGTCAATATGGGGATCAGGGACAAAGGGCAGTAAAGGATAAGCAATAAAATTTCAAATCCACTAGCAGCAGCAGGAATCGTTTTGAAATTTTATTGTCTATTGTTTACCACCCTTTGTTTCCAGTCCCCACATGGCTAAGAAGGGGAGTGGCCCCTGCCTGCACTGAGATCTTAACTGATAACAGAGTAACATCTGAGATAATGTGCAGGCATGTGACTCTAATGTCATTTCTTTTCTTCTCCTGTATGATTTTTAATATTTTTGCCTGGTGAAGAAAGCAGTGAAGCTGTGAAAACCTACATGATATATTTTGTGCTCTTTAGTTGGCCCAGTAAAGGCCTCACTGCTTTGTGGACTTTGATTTTGTTGCATTTTGCTGCCTGGCCAACATGGCTACACCTGAGTATGTTTTATTTCAGGATGTTGCACCTTCTCCTTGCTATGGATTCCCGGATTTATTTAGCAACAGCTGAAGTGTGCCATTCCCACATTTACCCGGAAGATAATCCATTAGATCAGAAAGTTTGTAAGGATTTTGCTCTTCTCCTCCTACCCTCACTTTCCATTAGTCATAATTATCATCAACATGGGTTCAGATTTATTTTAAATACTCAGAATGGCAAATTTAGTCATTCGCTCAATTATGATTAAGCCGACACACTGAGAAATCAGTCCCTCTCCCCTCGCAGGTTAATTATTACTGCTAATAATTCTCATTCCAGAAACTCCTGCTTAGGCTAATTGTTCTCATAAATCTCCTCAGATAAGTGTAAAATTCCCATTACTTAAATGATTAGGCAAGTCATCTACAACCATTTTCTCCAGCGAGATTTTATACCATTTGAATAAAGGCTAACTTTGGCCATGTCATGGTGGGAGATACAGTCTTTTAATAGTTTTAGATGTCTGGTAGCTGTGCACCAAGGCATGTCTCTGTCTTTCTGTTCATCTGTCCATCCATCCATTCATCCATCTGTCTACCTACCATCTGCCTCCAGAAAACACAAGGAGAGAAAAATTAGAGTTATATGAACTGAAAGCTATCTTTTGGGCAGATGTACCATGTAGGGCTCAGCCAAAATTTTTCAGAAAATGATTTTCTGAGGTTTTTTTTTTTAAAGAAAATATTTCTTTCTTTTTTTTCTTACTTCACTAATCCTTTTCTGAATTCTTGAAGAATTTCATTTCTTCCCTGAAGAGCATTCAGGATAATGGCTTCCTCAATTTCACAGTCCAGGAATAGGAAGGAGAATTTTGTGCTGAGCTGTGGACTCAGTTTTAATTCGGCTTCATATCTCCTCAGTATTTTTGATATAATATCATGCAATGTCATTCAACATTAGCTGGGATTGATATGTTAAAAAGAAAGTACCTACCCCCCACATACGTGTTGTAGGATTCTACATTATTCAGAGGATAATTTCAGCAGCAAAATGAATAAAAGGAGGTCATTTTGAGAGAAGCCATTTTTTCCTCACCTCCACCTCAGTGTTTGCTGTATATCATAGCTGTAAATAAATCAAACAGTACAAAACTGCATCGAGTCTTTCCTTAGCTGATTCAGGAAGTACTGCCCTGGGACTCATCATCACTTGGGAAAGAGAAGAGTTTTAATAATGTGTTAGCCAAACAATATCCTGGGAATGCTTTTCATTATTTACTTTAGGTGAAATCTGGTGGGAACTCAGCGAATACAGTATATGCTACACCAAAAAGGCATAGTATGCAACTGTGCATAAAGATGAGGACAGAATAGAAAAGCACAGATATCTGACTGAACTCCATGAGGAAGGAAGGGAGATGGGAGAGGACATAATTTTTCTATGTATTTTCAAAGAAGTGACCTAATTCACACTTCCTGGATTAATATGTGGGTCAGAACACATCAGATTGTACTTTTGTCTTGATTTTTACATTGCACTTCTCAGCTCAAAAATTTCACACAAGATTACACATATCAGGGAAAGTCACATATATTCAATAAGTATATTATTGAATATAGACAACTATAGACAAAAATAAATCCAAAGAACTGTACATTTTTTTAAAAAAATCCATAAACTTAATTCTACTTACAATGGGATACATGCAAATAAGGTACGGAATTAATTTTGTTCATTATATTGACATAAAATTAACAGTATATGGCGGCATACTGTCCCAGGAGCCCCCACAAATAAGGAAAAACGTGAATGCTTCTGCACCATTATATTCAAGGGTGGCAATTTGCACATGGACACTTAAGTGCATCTATGTGCACGTTGCCACCATTTTAGGTATAGGGATATGACACTTCACAGGAAGTGGAAATCACAGATATGAGGAGGGTCTATTGTATTTTATTTTATTTTCCCATGTTACTCACACTGCAAGGCCCAAGGCAGCTTAGAACGGAGACTGAAAGACAGCACAGCTAAAAATCAATCATATATTAAATAATAGTTTTAATTATATTGGCTGGAATTCAGTGTGGGACTTATGTCTATGAAAATGGACTTACATCTGCAGGAAATAAAACTGAGAAGTTTTGCAATGTCTGTTTTCAGCAAGTGACTGCTATGATATTACCATGTAGGACAGTCAGCAAAGCAAACATTGTGCATCAGGGCACAATGCATGTTGGTCACGATTCACATTGGGCATCCCTAACATGCATCCAGAGAATGGATACAGACTGCTGACATGCATCAGTAGAGCCTGATGCTCGCCGAGACTTTCTTGCTATTGAGCTTATACTCATCTTCGCAATTCACTAGGACAGTGGCATAGCTGGGAGGGGCAGAGAATGGTCAGCCCCAGGTGGCACTTTTTGGGGGGTGCTGCTGTGGCATTCCCAAATAAAATGGAACCTGCCTCCATAGTCTACCAACATCCCCCTCCCCGCCTTTCCCTTTTGGTACGCACCAGCAAGCTGCTTCCACAAGAGGCACATGGCTCCTGGGGCAAACCAAGTCAGAATGCTGGGAGGGGGCAGAGGGAGGATCTGTTACCGTCATTGCTAGTGCGAGCTTGTGGGATATTAAGATATCTTTTGATATCAATAATTCGGCCTTCTCTACCCATTCCTCTCCACGTGCTTGCGAGGCCCCCAGACAAGCACGCACACAAGCTCGGCCGATAATCGCTGTAATATTCCAAACAAATACAGGCAGGCCAGAAATAGCCGACTCGCAGCTTCAGGAGACCTCAAGGCAAGTACCTCAATTAGGTATGCACGCAATTTTCAAAAGATCCTCTGTCCCGCGCTGGCAGCTTGATGATCGAACTATACAATGCTCAAGCACTCCGCGTTTGCATACTGGTTACTCTATTGACAATTTGGCTATAACTCAATCATTCAGATTCTGACCTTTTGGAGACTTTGTCTCCAGCCCCAAACTCATTGTTTTCCCCAAGTACGAGCTAGCCTGCAGCCACAATTTTCCCTATAAGAACCCCTGACTTTGAGTACTTCCTCGGATTGCTCTTGGCTTCCATCCCGCCTTGCTGTCGCTTTGTCCAGCGAGCCTTCCCCTCAGCTCCATGTGCGGAGATCCACGCTCCCCAGCTTCTCCGCTTCTAACCGGGCTTCAGGACAGGTATAGTATTTCCCATACCAAACCTCCTCAAAAATCCCTCTATCTGCTCCTACCTTTATTTCTATAGTTTCTTGCGTGAGTGTGTTGCATACATTTGTTTGATTGTGCTTAAATAAAACAATTATTATTAATTTCAACATCTGCCTCATCCTTGACTCGGCCTGACCCCGTAGACATAGGGTTCAAGATCTCGCTACGTTACCCTGCCTCTTGCATTGCCAACTTGTGCTCTGTGCTAATTCCCTCCCCGTTGTTGTGAGCACATTTAGGTGTCCCTCCTGGGACCCCCATAAATCAGGGTAACAGACCTGCCCACCATTTTCCTCCTTACTGTTGGCAGCAAGGCTGCTGAGGCAAGCTGAGAGGGCTCCTCTTACCATCGCAGCTGCCATCTCGGGGCAAAGGACAAAGTGTCCAGCTGCCGGTTCACTTTTTCCCCATCTTCTAATTAGTATTAATGGGCTGGCATATTTCTCCGCCCCCTTAGTGCCGTTCCCACTACCAAGTGTTGTTGTTTCATTTTTAAAGCCTCCTCAATTGTATTGAGAGGGGCAGCAAACTCAGGGACTGTCCTTGAGCAGCAAAGGTTCTAGCTACATCATTGCACTCGGAAGGTACTGTAGCACCTCTGCTACGTAGCTAAGCATGCATAAAGCTATACCACATAGACTGCAATATAGAATCTCATCCCATACCTATAAGGCCTAGGCAAAGCCTCCTCAAATACACTCATCATGTATCCCTAGGAAAGAGGCAAAGGTTCAAATGTGAAAACTGAAGGCTTTGGTGCTGCATTCCTACATAACAGCTGGCACACTTTTCAGGTCAGGTAAGCCTTGCCTTTAGATTTGCATTTCATATACTGGCAACTTAAAAGCGGGCAAGCAAAACAGCATTTGACAAGAAGGTTGAAATGGAGACTAATTCGATTCGGTCCCATAATTGCCATCCTGCTTCTCAGGCACCAGTTATCCATTTGCATTTTCTCCTGAGGGAGTCTCTTGCCTAGCACTTTTCACAAATGAGGACATGCTTCAATCTTTCTGGACTTCACAGAGTGATGAGAGGCAGTAGCACGCAATCAGATCAGCCCTGATGTGAAGCATACAAAAGCATAAAAATTGGGATGTGGGGGAGGAAAAAGTGGCTTATATTAGAGCAGGGGAGATGGATAATCAAGTTCGGTACGCTCCAAGCACTGAAGTGATTAGCTGTGCTTTAGGAAGTTAACAAATATTCTTGCTTTGGGGAATAACTGGCTATGCTGAATTTTTTTAATTGCAGTGAAATGCTGCATGGAAGCGTGATGTTATTGTAACATTATTATGAACAATTCAGAGGGAAAAATAGAATTACACTTTTAAAAGCTGTGGGAAATTACTGAAAACAAATGTGTTTCTGTTGCATGGACTTGTCAGGTTTTTCAAACTGCTTTCGGTTAGTCGGATTTCCAGGATTACCTTACAGTAGGTAAGTCTCATGGTGCATTACTTAATGTTGAACAACATGGAATTGCTAGTCGGTCTGAGTACTATATATTCTCAGAAGGCAGGGATAAAAATTAGACAGCTGTAGGGGACCTGTGAATGTACAGATGATGTTGGATTCCAGGTCTTCCTAGCCCACAGAGAATGTGACTCGTACTCTGTGAAGATGGGCATTGGAGTCCAATGTCTGGAATCATAGAATCATAGAATCATAGAAATGTAGAGTTGGAAGAGACCACACAGGCCATCCAGTCCAACCTCCTGCCATGCAGGAACATCCTCAAAGCGCTCCCAACAGATGGCCATCCAGCCTCTGCTTAAAAACCTCCAAAGAAGGAGACTCCACCACACTCCGAGGCAGCATATTCCACTGCCGGACAGCTTTGATTGTCAGGAAGTTCTTCCTGAGGTTCAGGTGGAATCTCCTTTCTTGAAGTTTTAATCCATTGCTCCTTGTCCTGGTCTCTGGAGCAGCAGAAAACAAGTCCTCTCCCTCCTCTACATGGCATCCCTTCAAATATTTAAACATGGTTATCATGTCCCCTCTTAACCTTCTCTTCTGCAGACTAAACATACCCAGCTCTCCAAGTCTATCCTCATAGGGCATGGCTTCCAGGTCTCTCACCATTTTGGTTGCCCTCCTCTGGACCTGCTCCAGCCTGACCATGTCCTTTTTGAATTGGGGTGCCCAGAACTGGACACAGTATTCAAGATGAGGTCTAACCAAAGCAGAGTAGAGTGGTACCAGTACCTCCCTCAATCTAGACACCATACTCCTATTGATGCAGCCGAGAATTGCATTGGCTTTCTTGGCTGCCGCATCACACTGCTGACTCATGTTCAGCTTGTGGTCTATTAAAACTCCTAGATCTCTTTCACACGTACTGCTATCCAGCCACGTGTCCCCCACTGCTGGCTTAGAACATCTGAAAGAAAAGCATCTCACAATGGATTTTCTCCAGAAAAGAAAACTCAAGCCTCTGGTACAGGTTTAGTGTTGAAATCAACAGATAATTATGGAATAGAAACATAGAGCCAGAAGAGACCCCCAAAGGCCATCAAGTCCACCCTGCCCCCCGCCATGCAGGAATATACAATCAAAGCATTCCCAATAGATGGCCATCCAGCCTCCAAACCTCCAAAGAAGGAGATTCCACCACACTCCCAGGCAGTGTGCGAGTATTCCATTGTCAAATAGCTCTTACCACTGGGAAGTTCTTCCTAATGTTTAGGTGGATCATCTTTTCCTGTCATTTGAAGCCACTGCTCCATGTCTCTGGAGCATCAGAAAAAGGTTGCCTCATCTTCCATGTGACATCCCTTTAAACATGGTTATCATGTCACCTCTTAACCTTCTCTTCTTGAGGCTAAACATACCCAGCTCCTTATGCCACTCCTCAGCATGATATGGCAAGTGTATTTAGTGTTAATCTTTGGAAGCTCAATCTGAGGTGACAAATGAATTGTGAGGAAGCATTTGGTATATTTGTTCATTTACTCCCAGTTAGTATATTGCATCTTGTCCTAGTTTTCTTTTTCTGAGCTTGTTTTGTGGATCTTAGCAAACTGAAGGGGTGGGGGTGAGAACCTGAAGTAAGGTAGAAGCAAGTATACTATCCCAGCTCACAGATTATTTTATTTTTTAAAAACTATATTAATAAGAAGTTACTTTATTCTGCGCCAGCTATTGAAACAAGTTAACACACGTCAACATGATAAACTAGAAAACTGGGATGAAATGAAATTCAACAGAAACAAATATAAAAAGCTACATTTAGGCCATGAAAACCAAATGCACACTTATAGGATGGGGGATGCTTGGCCTAACAGCAGATCATGTGAAAAGGACTTTGGGATTATTGTTGGTCATAAATTGAGCACCAGTAAACAGCAGTGTGATGCTGCAGCAAAGAGGACAAATAACATTTTCGTCTGCATCAATAGAGCAGGAGCTTCCAAGACAAAGGAAGTAATAGTCTCACCGTATTCTGCACTAGTCAGGCTTATCTAGAGTACTGCATTCTGTTCTGGGCACCTCATTCTAGGAAGGATATAGACCAGTTGGAGCAGGTTCAGAGAAGGGCAACAAGGATAATGAAAGGCATGGAGAATATAACATTTGAGGAAAGGTTGAGGGAGCTGGGCAAGTTCCACCTGAAGAAGAGAAGACTGAGGGGTGACATGATTGCACTCATATCCTCCTCATAGAGGAGGCTGCAGGTCTGTTCTCTGCTGCCCCAGAGGGCAGAACCAGATCTAATGGTTTAAGTTACAGGAGGGCAGATTTTTGATTGGACATTAGAAGGAACTTCTTGACGGAGAAGCTATTCAACAATGGAACCAATCATCTGAAGAAGTGGTGGGATTTCTTTTTCTGGATGTCTTCTAAAAGAGGCAAGGTAGCTATTTGTTGGGGAGGCTCTAACTGGATTTCCTGCATTAGGTGAGAGGTTAGACTCTATCTATGGGCCCCTTTCCAACTGTATGAATACTTTGGTGCAGCAACAACAAAAAAGTGAACACAGTTCTAGGCTTCATCAATAAAATTAGTGTCCAGATCAGAGGAAGTAATAAAACTACCGTGGTTTGGTCAGAGCTTACCTCCATTACTGTGTCCAGTTTTGGGCACCACAGTTCACAAAGAGCATTGACAAACCGGACTGTGTCCAAAGCAAGGCAACAAATAAGTTATAGCATCTAGAAACCACATCCTATGAGGAATGGTTCAGGCAGTTGTATATGTTTAACCTGGAAAAGAGAAGATTTATGGGTGAAATGGTACCCATGTTTAAATATCTGAGAGGCTGTAATGTTGAGGATGGAACGAGCTTGTTTTCTGCTGCTACAGTAAATTCAGATTACAAGAACAGAGATTCTGATGAAATATAAGAATTTTTTAATGGCAAGAGCTGTTCAGAGGTAAAAAAGACTAGCTTAGAGGTGTTAGACTCCCTTTCATTGGAGAATTTTGAACAGAAGTTGGATGACTGCATTTAAGGGATGCTTTAGAAGTGGATTTCTGTATTGGCAATGAGTTAGACTACATGCCCCTTGTAGTCCCTTCCAGCTCTGTGATTCTATGATTTTAAGATGTATTTTCTGTCAGGGGCTTTCCACAGTTTAAGACAAGGAGATTTTCACATTCTTATCTTGAGACGCTGGGTGCTAAACGTCCTGGGACATCTTGGCATTCAAGGCAGGTGTTTTTCCTGTTGAGTTACAGCCATTGCCCAAATCATTCATGCAGCTCTTTGTGTCGGGCTTCTCTCAATATGCAACGATTTAGGGCCTCCTTGAGAAAGTGAAGTGCAATCATGTGTAGGAGTTCAGATCTTGGCATCTGAATCTGATTTACAAAGGGAGGATAGCTATCCAGCTTCTGCTTTGAGTGGGAAAAGAATAATAATGAAACCAACAAGAGCACTTGAGAGAAAATAAATTATCTCATGAAGGTTCATGTTTAGAGAAGTGTAAAATGTTCAGTTAATTACAGCTGTTATTGATATTTTCATCTATGTGAGAGGAATACAGGTGTGCCCCTCCTACTCCTCAGAAAAATAAGAGATTGGAGAAGAACAGGAGGAATCTGTAAGATTTTCCCTTTTTTTTTTTTAATCTAAGGCAAGTCATTTCTGTGCTACACTGGGTTTCAAACAGCATTTAGGCTGTAGTTCTATGGTTCCTTATTCTGCAATCCTCCCTTCACTAACCAGGGGGATAAACCTGTTGGAACACAGAAAGATTTACTTCTGAGTAGACACATCTGGTGTTACGCTACTAGCATACCACCCAGCTAAATATCTTACCCTCTTTTATCTCTCAGTTCTTGTAAAATATTTAAGTTTGTCCTTTAGATGGTCAAACTGTACATTATGTGAATGTTCCATGATTAGAAATCTAACAAAAAATTAATGAGTGGGGGAAGTGTTTTGAATCAGAATCATGATTCAAGAAGAGAGGTTTCTAACCTTTTCTTCTTGTTGTGTGCCTTCAAGTCATTTCTGGCATTTGGCGATCATTAGGTGAACTTATCACGGGCATTTCTTGGCAAGATTTGTTCAAAGGAGGGCTGCTTTTGCTTTCTTCTGAGGCTGAGAGAGTGTGACTTGCCCAAGGTCACCCAGTGGGATTCCTTGGCCATGTGGAGATTCACACCTCAGTTTCCAGAGTCACAGGCCATTTCTGCACTAGACTGTTATAGTGCTATTATTCCACTTTCAACATCCTATGGAATCCTGGAGTTTACAGTTTAGGGAGGGGCATTTAGAATTCTCAGCCAGAGAGCTCTTTGGCCTAAATAAACTACAAACTCCAGAATTCCACAGGATGTTGAAAGTGGAATAATAGCACTGTAAAGTCTAGTGCAGAAATGCCATAGTCTAACATTCAAACCACTACACCATGCTGGTTTTCAGCAGATCCTATACTGTTCAATGTTAAGTAATACACCATGGGATTTATCTCCTGTGAGGTACTCCAGTGCTTAAACCTCTGTACCAGGGTGGTTGTCCCCACTTTTCCCCTGCATTGTTTCCCCATGCTCAAATTTCCCCAGTCTTCTCTTCCTCCCACATTTGGTATTAGCTAGAACAAATAAAGGCAGTTTTGTAGCAGTGGGGTTATATGTTTTCTTCCTGCATTAGTTAATATTAACTGAGTCTGTGTGTGTGTGTGTGTGTGTGTGTGTGTGTGCACACATATATGCATGTGTGTTAGGGGCATTCAGATCAGGGCCATTATACAAGGTAAGGGTTAGCCCTGCTTCCATCATCCCATGGTTCCAATTCAAATCCACCTTCCTGGGCAGCTGCTCTCTAGGGAGGGATTCATTCCCTGGTTGAATTCTAGATGGAACCAGTGATATGGTGGCTCCCCTATCAATGGGTCAGTGGAATCTATTCTAGGCTTAAGTTTGAATTACCCAAGATGCTGAACCTATTTGGGGGCACAGTTTCAACACCTTGAAGCTACCACAGGATGAAACAATATACACGGCTTCACATACCCGGCTGTCCTCACACCTGATTTCACACCTCTACCTTTCTTTTCCTGTTCCCTTCTGTGCCTCATCCTTGCTTTAGATACCAAAAATCTGATTACAGTACTAGTGCCTTTTATTTTGGTTTTATGCACAGGGCCTCATTTATGCAGGCATATCAAGAAAATGAAAACCTAGATAGATAGATCCCCGTTACCATCAATATGGAAATACATTTCTTTATGTCTGTTTTGAATACAATCTATAAGTCTGTATTTTCCTATATCTGCATTTTCCAGAAGTCTGTATTTTCCTCTAAGTGAAAACTTATACCGAAATACATATTTAAATTTCCATTCTTATATTTTCTCTCAAAATATTGGTTTATCTGAGAGCCATGATGGTGTAGTGATTAGAGTACTAATTGTGGATGGCTATCCACATTCTAGTCTCCACTTGGCCATGAAGCTTACTGGATGAGTCGGAGAGAGTCAAAGTTAAAAAAACAAAACAAAACTACACTTAGACAGAAAAAATGATGTAGGATGGGCTGGACTACAGTACGTGTGATGGGAGTCTTGAAGTCTTAGTAGACCACAAGCTCAACATGAGTCAATAATGTGATGTGGCAGGAAAAAAAGCCAAAGAGATTCTAGGCTGCATCAAAAGGAGTATAGTGTCTAGAGTGAAATAGGTAATAGTACTACTCTATTCTGCTTTGATCAGACACCACCTGTGTCATGAACTGAATTCACACACACACAAATAGAACAGTGCATAAACATTATTTATTAGGAGTGCAATACATTGTGCAGGACTTCAGTGAGTGAACTGGGGGCAATTAGCAAAATACAAAACATAAAAGACAAAGAGTTCATCTTCCCACCCGCAAGGGACCTTGAAGTTCCGGTGCAGCCTGGTTGTGCTTATCAGTGTATTCCTAGCTTTTTGTTTATCTAACGGTTTCTGGTTCCCATACCTTATTACAAGCACGCTACTACTTAATTCCTACTACATATCCCATTACTAAAATATGGAGGTCTACCTGACAACCTGGAATATTATGTTCAGTTCTGGGCACCAGAGTTCAAGACGGATATTGTCCGAGCCTGCGACCTGCCGAGGGCGGGCTTTAGGCTGGCGAGCTTCAGCGTTTGGTCGAGACCCATGACCAACCAGAAACCGCCATTTTGGATGCCAGAACAGAGCGGATCGATGACCACGCACTGCTCTGGAGCATCCTGGACCGGACTGGGGAGCCAGAAGGTCCGGTAAGTAGCTGCGCGGGGCGATTCCCTCGCCCCATGCTGAAATGGCCAAACTTAAGTCACTTCAAAAATCACACAGTCACTTGACTCAACTTTAGACTTGCATATTTTTAGTGAGTGACTTGCTGCCCTTGGTTCAGTAACATAACACATTCCACTAGAAAGCTTACAGTTTACTGGTCACGTGACAGTCTGTCTCAAGCCCAAAGTGTGGACCTATTTCTCAGAGGGAACAGCAAATGGGCTTGTGGTGGGGTTGAGGTCTGCTCAGCAGCCTGTCCCTGCTTCATATAGGAGGAGTTTTCTAAAACTTTTCCTGAGAGCAGGAGACGAGCTTTGCAAATGGGAAGTAAGGAAGATCCTATTTCCCACATCTGAAGCTGCAGATGGCAAAATCACAAAAGTGGAGGGCTGACTCTACTTGTTAAAACTGACTTTATTTGACTCTGTTCAGAAATTCTGGAATACAGGTTGGGGTATAAAGTTGGCTCCCAGACTTGAGACTTGACTTGAAAGTATCCTCAAGGATTTGAGACTCGACTTGAGACTTGGAGTAAAATACTTAAATACATCGCTTCACACTAATAAACACGCACAAGCAATCACACAAGGTAACTGAAAAGGAAGGGAGGAAAATTGATAGAGGGAATAGAAAAGGGATTTGGGGGCATATTTACCATCCAGAGAGAAGCAGAGAAATGGTGATGTAGCTTGGCTAATGCCCAAGCAAACTGACAAGGAAGTTCCCTGAAATTTAAGTGCTGTATCCAGGACCCAAAATCAGGGTCCCTTTATACCCCAAAATGTGCCCTGGAGGTGTGACTTTATCAAAGGATTTCCAGGGTGAATGAAAGAAACAGGATGGATTAATGGTCATTAATGTGTGGTGATGATTTTTAACATGTGGATGGCAAAAGATTTTGATGGCAGTGTTATCAGAGATCAGGAAAAGAATCATAGGTGTGAGGATGATGCAATCATGGATTTGTTTGAAATCTTGCTCTTTTCCTGAACCAGCGCTATCAACCAAGCAAAAGCTCTTTGTTTGAAGTTTCCAACAAATGGGTGTCAGGTTAAGTTGGTAGCCAGTTATATGGCTTGGTCTTCCACAGGATATGCAAACCACAAGGGGTTGCTTGCTCTTCTTGGAGATGCCTTTTGTTCTCCTTGCAAGAGCCATTCTTAGCCATGCTCAGGGCATCTCTGACCCGTTTTTCCAGTCAGTTCCTCTTTCACATGGCTTTATATTTATATAATTTCTATTTTATGCCAATTAAATATATCTGCCAATTAATATATCTTGCAAATTAGACTATCAGAGCAGTGGAGTTACAGATTGGCTATTGGACTGCATTCTGATGCAGTGAGTGTGCCAGGAAGTGTTGCTTAAAGAGGTAGTGGATGCTTCCTTCAGTGCATCTAAAGATAAATACACTGGCATAATCATCAGGTCAAAAAGTGAAGGCACATGCGCATATGCATGTACACACACACACACTCCAGTATATTATACCTATAGAATTCTAGCCCTCAGGTTTCTAACCATATTCCTCAGTACATATCTTTTTTAAAAAAAGTCTGAAAATTGTCAGAATTTGGGGGAACTGCAAAAGTAGAGGATACCTAAGTTCAGTTGAGAAGAGGCAGAAAAGGGGGTCAGTTTGAATCAGAATTCCTCAAGGCCGAATCCCTCAGACGCCTTTTCTGTTGGCAGTTATACCTTATGTGGTGTCTTCTAAATGTGAACACTGTTTGTGAATTTGTGAAGTCATGTCTCTGGATTGTTCTACTTCTCTTGATGCTATGGGGCCTCTGGGAATGATACTTCAAAGCTTAATTGTCCTTAAGATTTTATGGATTATTTTAACGGACTATTAAATACCAAGACTTTTTACGCAGCTTGAGCAATTTTGCTGAGGATGGCTGCTTTTCCCATTAATGATTAGTCAGTCTCATAAGAACATTGTTCCAACATGGGACTGGCTGGCTGGTCACTTAAAGAGTTATTTCAATAATAATTTCACAATCAGTCAAGAAACAGAGTGATTTCTTTTGCCACTTTTTCATTTACAAGGACAGTGATGGCATATTTTATTCTGACAGAACAAAACGATCCAGTGCTAAAGATCTAAATGATTTCAAAGGTCAGACAATTCTTAAGCATATGCCTTTATTTGTGACGTTTGTATCCCATATTTTATCAAAGGAGCTTAATATATGGATTCCATAGTAAATTGATTAGCATCTATTGAGGCAGATTAGGCTAATAGATAATAACTGGAAACAGTTGTTTCCTAGGCCATTTCTGCACTAGACTGTTGTAGTGTTATTATTCCACTTTCAACATCCTATGGAATCCTGGGGTTTGCAGTTTACAGAGGGGCCTCACTGCGTGAGGACTTGAACCTGGGACTCACCAGTTCATAGACTGACCTGCTAAGTATTATAGCTCTCCTATGTTTTCTTCCTGCCCTTCATGTTCACATTGTAAGCTCTTTGGGGCAGTATGCCTTATGTTTTATAGCCTTTTGTTCTTTTCTGGCACTGTATAAGAAATTATAAGATTTTTTTTTTTTTTGGTATGCAGAAGTGAGGTCAGTTCCTTCTTAAATTTATGGCTATTGGTGTCATTGAACGTGAAAAGGATTGCAAAGGGGAGCAAAAAATGTGACATAAAAGAAACATCACTTAATTCTAAAGTTAGCACATACAATGATTATGTCACTTCTGGAGAGTGCTTTCTTTGAATTAACGGAAATATTTCCTGATAATGGATCAGTAAATCATTTCTCTGTTCCTTAACCAAAAATAATAAAAAAGGAACTTTGTTCCCACAATTGACATTTTTTTGTTCTCCCAAATGATCACATTATCTCCAAGTAATTTATATCATGGATGGTCATGGTTAAAACATGGGAATCATTTTTTTTCACATCTGCTTGCATGTCAGCTGGTGACTCCAATGTCACTGAGGCAGGGGATTCTCTTTGAGTTTAATCGGAAATTTAAAGGGGCTTTGTAAAGTGCTGAACCTACTCACCACCTTGGATAAAGGTGGTTAAAAGTAAAGCCCCAAAATGGATTCACCATTCCATGGGCATCAGAGGCACCACCGTCTATTACTCTCTCTGCCCTTGGGGCAGAAGCCGCACCCTTTTTAGACAGGTCTGGTTGGTTTTTCTCCCCATTTCCTTCTCTTGCACTGGTCACAATCTGTAACTCCTGATGAGGTATCTACAGTTAACTCCAGAGATGAGATTAGAGCTACATAGCCCTATGTTGCTGTTAGGTGCCAGACTTTCACCCTTAAAAAAACCAAAGTTCTATTCTGTAACAGAAAACACTGTCTCTCCCTATATGAACCTGCTCAAGCCCTAAGATCACAGGGGGAGGCTTTTTCTCAGTCCTGCCACCATACCAGTCTTGCCAGGTAAGGACATAGGAGACAGCCTTCGCAGTGGCTGCTCCCACCCTGTGGAATGCTCTTCCGCTGGAGGCTAGGAGGGCTTTCCTTTCGTAGGCAGGCAAAAATGTTTCTTTTTAAGCAGGCCTTTAATGGGTGAGCTGGAGACATTTTACTTACTTATTATTTGTTTTTAAAAGTCTGATTTAAGTTTTATAATTTTATATGTCTTTTAATATTTTTTTCTAAAAAAACCTTTGGAAACCACCTTGGGAGAAAGGGTGGCACATAAATCCAATAAATAAATAAATAATAAGTGATGAATTTGTATCCCAGGGTCCAGCTTCCATCATCTCCAGCCGTCATGGCCTATTGCCAGGAGTAATGAAAGTTATAGCTCATCAATGTTTTGAGGGCTACCAATTCCCTACGACAGGTTTATAATGTTCCCATGATGCTATCCAATGAGTCAAATATTTGTTCATGCTACAGACTAGAGATGCTTGTAAAATGTCTACGTAAAAACCTGACCCTCGTCTCTAGGGCCATTTCCACATGGGCTTAAAAAACCGGTGCAGAGCGTCCTCCAGAGAGGACGTCTGCACCTGGGAGTGGACTGGGTTGGACTACTTTACATAGTTCCGGACCTCAGTCCGCTCCAGAACGACCCGAAGTGGTCGTGCAGTGTCCTTTTTAAAAACCTGCTTTTTCAGGTTTTTAAAAAGCACGGAGTGCGCCACTCCGTGCCACTCCGTTCCCGCGCTGTGGTGCAGATTTGCAGGCTCACACCAGTGCGAGCCTGCAGATCTGCTGGGGGGTGGGCTTTAAACTGGCGAGCTTCAGCAGTTGGTGGAGAGCCTCCACCAACTGTAAGCTGCCATTTTCATCCCTGGAGCAGTGCACAGCGGCTGCAACGCACTGCTCTGGAGCAGCCTGGACCCGAGCGTCAAGCCAAGAAGTCCGGTAAATACCGGACTGGGGTGATTCCATCACCACGTGCGGAAATGGCCTAGGACTAATGAGGAGGTCACAGCCTAGTTGTCCACCAGATTTTCTCACATTTCCTAATATTATGCAGTTCCCTGTAGCCTAAGGATTTTAAAATATGCACTTAGATATGCATTTTAAAAGGAAATCCTTATATAGATAAGCATTCTGAGTGTACTTTTGGTGCACAAATTAAGGCAGAAATGGAACAGAATTATGGGCAATAACATGAGAAAGCCATATGGTCTGGAACAGTTTCAAGCACCTCTCCTTCAAACCACATTGTGTGCGCTCATTTCCCATTGCAAACATTTTTGCTTGTACAAGGGTCTCGTTCAGGCATAATGACCATGGTTAAATGGCCCAAGAACAAGTCATGACTTGGGGCAGGGCTGTGAGGTGAGCCAGAACTCATAAGACAAACCAGTAGTCAGGATGGAAGAACAAGCCAAGGTATGAAGGGCAAACCAGGAGCCAGGCTGAGGAGCAAACAGAAGTCAGGACCAAAGAATAAACTGGGATAAGGGAATATCCAGAAGAAGAAGAAGCCAGAAGAATGCTCAGTGAGAAAGATCTTATTGTTCAAGGAAGGAATTGCTAGAGATAGAAAATCTTCTATACCTTTTCTTGCCCAGAAGGATCAATGGTGAGCCAAGTCAGCCCAAGCTGCAAGTTTCTTCCACTTGCAATTCAAAAGACATGGAACAAGCACTCTCTTATCTACCAGATGCCATCATTACCCTCTTTGACTCTCTGCTTCCTTTTTTTCCTTTGGCCATTCAGCTTTATGCATTTTCAGAACCAGATGATATTTCATAGTTACAAAACTATATGCTGCCATTCCTACTGATATGAGCACAACTAGAAGTTTACCCTAAGGCACACATTGTGCATGCTAAATTCATCTACACAAAACATTAATTCCCACTAAACTTCTATCATTGCAGCAATGGAAATATCCTACCCCAGGTGGCATGTACCATTCAGGTAACAAGTAATTTGTAAGGAACCCCCTGGTAACCTAAAATGGAGGAGTGAAGGAAGGAAGGAAAGAAAGAAGAGGGGAAAAATGTGGCAGCACCTTTAAGACTAACTGGTTTTTATTTTTTCATGAGCTTTTGGGGGTATAAACCCACTTCTTTGGATGCATGGTAATGATAATAAATGCTCAGGTATAAAGTATATTTACACATTTGTGGGAGTGGGATGGAATGTAATAGGATTCAGAAATACACAAGTCATGGCCCTTCCTCTAAATTTTCAGATGTCTGGATAAGGTGATACGGGTTTTTCAGATCTTTACAGTGGTCAGTTAGCATTGATGTTTGAAACCTGGTAACCTGAAATGTGCTTGCATTGCCCACCTGCAGTTGGTATATTAGGAAGTAACATCCGAGCACATATACGGTACATTTTATTTTGTAAAATTTGGGATTCTACAAGTTTTTGGAACATTCTTAGGAAAACATTTCTCAGAAGTCACTTTCAGCTTCTTCAAACACCCAGGGTATCTCTCTGTTTTAACTTAGTTAATATTTATATTTGTCACACAGTCTGGTGGGTTTTGACAGAAAAATGATTGCCATATTAGGTATGAAGTTAGTTACTCAAATGTGCAGGTACTTTTCACAAAGGTTTATATGCACACAGCAGCTAGTGAAAAACAAAGTATGCAAAGGAACACAGGATTAGTTTTGTGTACATTTTTGAAGGATGACTAGGATTTCTTTTAAGAAGAACTTTTAAAAATTGCCAAGTTCTTTTTAAATGTGGTAAAAGGATCTCTATCTCTTTTTTGGAAATGTGAATATTGAAGAAAGTAAATCTGAAAGATTGATCAATCCAGATAAGGAGATTTGACTACTTAGCAGTTAAAAAGCTGGGTCTTAAACTCTGAATACTAAAACAGGTTTGTGGTGCAGAATTAGGTTGCCACCTCTTCCCCTGCCCCAGAGAATTTCCTCATCTGTAATAAATACCTATGATAAGTACAGCATAGTCCTCTCTATCCTAAGAACATATTTGGGAGTAGCCATGTTGGACATGCAGAAAAAATACAACAAAATCCAAAATCCACAGTACAACATGTTTATTTGTTGGTGTGTGTCTTCCAGTCATTTCTGACTTACGGCAATCTTAAGACAAACCTATAATGGGGGGGGGGGTCTTGGCAGGATGTGATCTGCCCCAGGTCACTGAGAAGGCTTCCGTGGCCAACCAAAATGCACAAAATATATCATGTAAGCTTTTGAAGTTTTGCTGGCTTCTTCATCAGGCAAAGATATTAAAAATCATACAGGAGAAGAAAAGTGATGATGTTAGACTCACAGGCCTACATTTTGCCTTAGATGCTACTTCTGTTGTCAGTTAAGATGGTCTGGAGGCAGGCAGAGATCACTCCCCTTCTTCGCCATGTGGGAAGTGAGGACAAAGGGATATAAAAGACAGATAATAAAATTTCAACTCTATTAGCAACACAAAAGTAAATTCCCTTGAAATTCAGCCTTTCCCTGTTCCGTGTGAAGCTAACTGCCTCTTTCTTAGACAGAGAAACATTGAACTTCTCAAGAGGTTTCTGTACTGTTACAGCTGGAAAAATGTACAGGTGCTGCATACATAAACTTGCCAATTGTAGTCCAAATAAAAGAAGAACAGCTGCATTTATTGTATTTGGCCAGTGAAACTAGGCCAGTACTTCATTTGGTTTATTTTGGGGGGCGGGGCGGGGGATGAGTAGGTAAGATATTACTGGAGTAATAAACAAGAGGGAAAGAACTTAAGGGCCAAGATCCTTCCTTGAGGGCTGTGATGCATAAATTTACAATGATAGAGCTACATCATTGACAGGATACGCAGTGAGGTTAGAGAATTGTGACAATATGCTATAGGCCAGCCTATAAGATGTCCCATTGTTGAACGTCCCCTCCATTGCTTAATATAGCCTCACATAGGATGTCTCATCTCCAGTTGCAGGGGCTCCCACCACCCCATGGGGCACCATGAAAGGCGAGACATTTTTCTGCCTGCATGCAGGGCATGCCCTCCATTTTGGATTACCAGTGTCCTGTGGCTTTGTGGGGAAAGCCTGTTCCCTTCCTGCTCCTTGTGCCGTCATTGCATAAGGGGAGCTTGTCCTGCACAGTGCTGTAATGTTGTGCACCACAACCATTGTGTAACAGCCATGCTACTCACTACACTTGTTCAGTGGTCCCAGTGGCACAGCTATGATAACACTCGCCTCCTGGAAATACAGCTATTTCACAACACTGCAGTTCTAAACTGCACAATCATAAATTGGTTTACAATGATGTAAATTCCCAACAGGATGCCAGCCAAGTTTGTAAAAAACTGCTAGTCACAGAAAGCAAAATTTATGTTGGTTTTTTTTTTTTTCATTTTCTGAACTGAATACCACTGTTCTCAGTGCATGTGAGTACTTTTGGTGTATTTGCTTATAAAGAATAATAATTCCCCTTGATAAGAGTTTTGCTCTGCTAGCATGCCTGTCAAACCTTCTAAACATTCCACTGGTAGAACATTTGGCCCTGTTTCTGAGGCACCAAGAGAGTTCATTAAGCCCTAAAGGTAAACTGAAGAATCAGTGCCTTGCTTCTGTTTAGAACAGGGGATATCAACTGTTAGTTCTCCAGAAGTTTTGCGCTTTATTTCCCAGGATTTCTGACCTTTTGCCATGCTGGCTGAGACTCCTAGGAGGTGAATTGTAAAATATCTGGGTGGTCCAAAGACCCAGACTCGTTGTGAAACCTGGAGAATTCAACTGCATGCATATGACCACATCTGTATGCTTCGCACAAGGCAACATAGAGACAGAATAGAAAGGAGAATGCACACACTGTGCTTGGTCTATAGGAGATGATTTGCCCCATATAGATACAGGAACTGCTTTCTTTTTTCCCCCTTTAAATAGGCTCATATTTTTAGAGTGACTCACAAGCAAATTCTACTGCTATAAAGGAGTCTGATTTAATATGTAGCAGCATTTCTCATTCTAATTTTAATGGCAGAAAGGAAAGCATCTTTGTTCTTTGGCTCTTTATATTCTCCTTTCATTTGATAAAAAGTGACTTTGCCATATGCTGGTAAAGTAGCGCAAAAAATATTTTGATATGATGAAAAATGCAGGGCCCATCAAGATCATTTGCAAATCTCCATCTGTTTTATCACAATGGCTGTTCAGAGTTATAAGAAGAAAGGAATAGACTGTGCCTGACATTCATGAAGGAGAAAATATTGTATATGGAGAAAGTAGAATTCTCAGCTAAGTTGCTCACATCTAGACTACTGTGTGTCCTCATCCTATGCATATTTATTCAGGAAAGATGTCTTACTGTAACCACTAGTGATTAATTTTAGGAATGTATACACCAGATCACAGCCTTAGCATCACACTCTGTGGCAGATAATATATTTGTGAGATGTTCAAAAATTGGGGTACATGCTGTTTCTCACCAAACACTGACCAGAAATGCTCAAAAAAGTTGACAGGTCCCAGAGCCAACCATGTTGATAGGGGTATCCTTTGAGTTGTAGTCCAAACAAGTAACTTTTCTAAACTTTGTTGATGTGTTTGAAATTATGTTGGGCTGTTTCTTGAAAGATTTGACTTTCAAAAGGACCACAGCACAGTGGGAACACATACACTTTGCACACAGAAGATCCTAATTTCAAACTCTGGCATCTCCTGTTAAAAGGATTGGTTAGAGGGAAAGGATCTCTGCCTGATATTCTGAGCCAAAAGTCCCAACTAGAGTAGCCTTATTGAATCAGTGGGTTTTACCTAATTGTGTAAGCCTATCATTCAAATATAAATTCAGTGGGTTTAGTCTACCAAAGGGATTGAAGCCTCTGATTGCTGGTGGCATTTAATTAGGAAATAGTGAGCTGTTATGTGCCTTCATGTCAACTTTGACTTAAAGCAACACTATCATAGGGTTTTCTTGGCAAGTTTTATTCTGAGAAGGTTTGCCATTGCCTTCTTCTTGGGCTGGGAGAATGCGACTTGCACAAGATTACCCAGTGGGTTCTCATGGCTGAGCAGGGATTTGAACCCTGGTCTCCTGGAGTTATAGTCCAAACCACTATACCATATTCACTGCCAATAGAGAGCTACATGGACAAATATTCTGACCAATGGTAAGCCAGTTTCTTGTGCATAGCACACATGCATACCCCCACTCCTTCCTGTGCAATGGGCTATGAAATTGTGCAAGAAAGCTATATCACAAGCTTATGTTCGTGTTGTCATTTGGGATGCTGAGCATCACATTGTTCCTTCTTTATTATACAGTAGCCCCTCCACATTCGTGAGGGTTAGGGGCACAGAACTTTCACAAAAGTGGAAAAATCATGAATAACTCCCCTCCTGAGCTCCCCCATCCCATTCCTTTGCTTGTGGCCTTGGCATTTACTGCAAAAAAGATGCAGTAAAGACCTTACCAGTACTTTCCCCTCAAACATAGAAGAACAGAGTTCTTGGGTTCTAGTTACTTCTGGTGGCCATCTTGAAAAGGAAGAGGTAGAAACAAACAGAGCCCTTGGCCAATCAGCAGCCATTACACAGCAGAAAATTCAGCCACATGGCAGAGAGGACATACCCATCCAGAAGTGGGAAGAGAACTTTGCTCACCCAAAAGGGAAAAATAGCCATTTTAAACACAAGCTTCCCAAGCCTGGGGTGAGGAATGCAAGGGAATTGGGGGAGAGGAATGCAAACATGTGCCACTCGAATAATCAAATTTGCAAAGGTCAAACCCATGAATGTGGAGGGAGGACTGCACATTTGGAGTGACAGTATTTCTGTGATTACAATCTGACACACAATTAATCCTTTGTATAGGTATTTCCCTGGTTCATAATTCTTCTGTAGGTTGGTTTGACTTTGTTTTTCTCTGTGCAATCTCCAGTTTTACGTAGAGAATTCCTATCATTAATTTTGAAAAGAGCAAATTGGTTATTTGCTATGGCTGTGGCTTTTTGCTCCTTTCACTTGCATGCATCTTTTCCCCATTTAGTTCAGCTCCACCTTTGATGGATTACACTTGTTGCTTACCAACTCTTTTTAAAAAAGCCACAAAACAGCATTTCAAGGAGAGCAAAAGGATCCTCTCTCTACCCTGTGAGAGCAACCTCTTTAGCCTTTTGTTTTTTCCCATTTCCTCAGGTCTCTGATAGGTTGCACCTGCTCCCTCTTTGAGGTTAATTAACTCTGGGAGATCTTACCATGCTATATCTTAGTTCTGCTAATGGAATTGGCCTTGGACAATGCTGATTGTATGACATGGCCTAGACAGTACTTCTGAAATAAAGATTTAGGCATTGAGCTGTTGCAAGAATGTAAAGGGAAGGACTTACATAGGCAAAAACTCTATCTCAAATACTTTCAAGCAGGAGCAGGGCAAATAGATTAGGCTAGATGTTGCCCCAGTCCTGTAAACAACTGTTGACTCTCCTTCCTGTGCCTTGAGGCAAAAGAAACTTACAGTGAAGGAGACAAGGACAGAGATTAAGAGGGGCAAATCCAGCTCTGATCAGAGTGATATATTTCCCAGTGGGAATCTGGCATTTTGTTATTATTATCTTTGAAATGTGGTGCAGTGCTGGAGATGTTCTACAGATAGCATGAACTGCTAAAAAGACAAATGGATGGGTTTGAAAAATCAAGCCTGAACTCACTCCAGAAGACAAGATGACTAAACTGAGACTGTCGTACTTTGGACATCTCTTTAGAAGACAAAGCTGCCTGGAAAAGACAATAATGCTTGGTAATGTAGAAGTCAGCAGGAAAAGAAGACTGTATTATGGGTGGATAGATTCAGATCAAGGAAGCCACAGCCCTGAATCTGCAAGACCTGGGCAGGGCCATTGATGAAACACTGACTTGGAGCTCTCTCATTCATGGGGTTACCATAAGTTGAAGTCAAACTTGATGGCATTTAACAACAAATGTGCCATCAAATTGACTATCCTACCCTATCATAGAGTTTTCTTGGCAGGATTTATTCAGGTTTGTCATTGGTTCTCTCTTAGGATCAGAGATTATGACTTGCGTAAGGTCACCCAGTGGATTTCCATAGCTGAATGAGCATTTGAACCTTGGTCTCCCAGAGCCCTAGTCCAACAGTTAAACTACTACACAACACTGGCTCCCACTACACTCACTCATTACACTATTTTCCCCCAACATTCAAACCACTACACCATGCTGGCACTAGTAGTTGTGAAATGCAGCAGGAAGAAGATCACGAGGGCTTGCAAATGCTCTCCTCCCATTGACTTTGCCTCCACATGCATCAGGTAAGCCTCTTTGCATTGAGGCAGGGTGAGGTGGACGAGGAATCTGTTGCCCTGATTTCTGGGGTCCCTTGGGGGACACTTCAATGTGCTCCATGTGATGGGGAATGGAAACTAGCCAGAGCACGAGCAATAGCAATGAGAGAGGCAGGGTAACCTAACGTTACCCAGTTTTTACGGGGTCAGGCCATGCCAAAAACCAAACAAAAATGTCCAATAAATGATTTTATTGAATGAAAGTCTCACGGACCAACGCAATCACCCACACACTCACTCAAAACCTATTAAGAAGCAAAAGAGAGGAAACTGGATAGGGGAATATTGAAGGAGTTGTAGATGGGGTAATACTGCACCTTTTCCTGAAGTCCTTGGTCCTGGAAAAATAGCAAAGAAGTAGAGCTCAGCATGGAGAGGGCTGAGGGGATTACTCAATGGACAGAGAAATGGTCTGCTGGGATGACCAGGAGTGATCCAAAGAACTGCTCAAAAACTGGGACTATTTGCAGGGGAAAAAGTACCAAGTGGGCTCATTCTTTCTCGGGGAGAACAATGGATGTTGCAATGAGAAAGAAGCTCCACAATGGTAACTTCCTTTGCGTGATGAGATTACAAGGTGTTGCCAAAGTCTCAGGATCTTTGGCTGCATTGGGTTATGGTGTGACTTCATGTAAATGGTTCTTGCCTGATAGAATATTTGCTCAACTTGGGGCAAACACGCTAATCCCCCCCAAGTCGGCTTCTCAGGGGCTGAGGACCCTTTGTTTACTGTGGGTTTGCACAGCTTGAGGTCTCCTGGGGCTATGTGACGGGGGATTTTACTGGCCTGACCTGGTTTTCGATCATTCAACCCTTGCAGCCTACGTGCCCATTCGGGCGACCTCTCAGGCACATGAAATCATATTTTAATATTAAAATTGTAGACCCTGGGACAGGATTTTCCAGTGGAGTAACAAATCCACAGTTCTTAAGTGCCCACAAGATTTTTGTTTGTATTCATTTGGAATATGTGCAAAGCTTCAGCCCTTTTCAAGAAAAGCAAAAATTATTTTGCATCATTATAACCAGTGGAATTATACTCTTCTGTTTTGGCTAAATCAAATGATGACTCTTATTAGGGATGCATGAATCAGTCTATTTTCAGTCCATGTCTGTATTCCTTCCTAAGTCTGTTCTATCCCATTTCTGCATTTTTAAAGCAGTATGGAAATTTGCATTATTATTTTAAACATATTCTTTTCCACAAAGCACATCTTTGTATGAATTGAACTCTAACAATCACATTATAATACATTTACCCTTGCATGAATTGGAACACATTTTTGCCTAAAATACATATTTTTGTGTGTATTTTAACATAAAATATGCACATATAAAAGCCAAATCTTGGTTTGTTTTTGAGCTGCGTCGAATGTGGAAAGAGCAGAAAACAAAAGATGACTGTGTTCTCATCTGTGTATCAGTCTGGGAACTGGAAATGAGACTCGCTTGGTTAAAAAAAAAGTAAAATCTTTGAGCATCTAGATACTATAATGTCAGACATTTCTAGCAGTAGATGCAACAAAAAAAATTTAACTGTTAAGACACCTCACTTCTTATAACTCAGTAGAGTAGAATAGTAGCTCCTACTGGGTTTGTCAGCAGTGATGCAGTGAAAAAGCTCAGGTTTTTGGTCTGAACTTTAAAGGAATATAAAAGGACCTTTTTTTTTTTTCTTTTTTTTTGAGAACAGGGTTCAGCATATTGGATATCTCCACTATTGAAATGTACACAAAGGCACAGAGTGGATTCACAACCCAACTGACATTGGAGACACCTGCTGCTGAGAGGTGTAGCTATGGAGATGTAGCCCATCCCAATTAAGAATTCTTCCCTCCCCAGTAAATTTTTCATTTGGTCCCCAAATTTCCACCACTGCAGTAACTTAACACTTCTGGTGAGCATTAAGAAATTCAGTTAATTTCCACACTACATTGTTATAGTGTTATTATTCCACTTTCAAGTCCTGTGGAATTCTGGGGTTTGTAGTTTACTGAGGCCCAAGACTTCTCTGGCTGAGAATTCTAAATGCCCCTCTCTAAACTGCAAACCGCAGGATTCCATAGGATGTTGAAAGTGGAATAATAGCACTGTAACAGTGTAGAGCGGAAATGGCCACAGTCTAGGTATCCAAAGAAAAGGGGAAAACAAAAAGTGATAGACAGAATGTAAGCACGGCAAATAGAAGAGTTCCAGGTGTGGGTGATTTTCAATGTCTCACTCTTTGCCATGCTAGAAATTTGTGGTCCAAAGGAAAATTTCATTAGGAGGAACAGAATTTTTATTTGGGAGGTAAATGAACTTATTGAAAGCCAACATAGGGTAGTGGTTTGAATGTTGGACTATGACCCTGGAGACCAGGGCTTGATTCCCCACTCAGACATGGAAACCCACTGAAGGACCTTAGGTGCATCACACACTCTAGGCCCCAGAAAACCCCATGATAGGTTCACCTTAGGGTTGCCATAAGTCAGAAATGACTTGAAGGCACACAACAACAACAACAACAACAACAACAGATGATCTTATTACCCCAACCCCAGAAATAGAGAGATGGGACTACGAACTAAGATATGTAAAAATCTTGATGGAGGGTTAGAGAACCTATGAGGCTGCAGATGTTGCTGAATTCACTCCAGCCTCACCAGCATGACTGATGGCAAGCAGTTGTAGTCCAGCAACATTCAGAGACTGCCTCAGAGGAAAAATGAATGGAAAGACAAGCACATGTACCAGAAGGCTGCAGCTCTAGCTTATGCCAAAATGCCATAAGAATATCGCCAGTAAATTCCGTAACAGAGAACCATTTTGTCATATAATGGGTTCTAGCTGGAATAACAGAAAAAGTTCTGTTCCTCTAAAATGACACATAAACAAATGGGCCAAATTAGGAGCAAAGGGACATGTTGCAATGTGCCAAATGCCAACTGAAGGAGTTGAACAACAGTTGGTGATGTTTAAAAAATAAACACACAAGGAGAGCTAAAAACAATGAGCAGAGAGTCAGACGAAGATGTCATGACAACTTTTACTGAACAGCAAAAGTAAGGAATCATCTGGGAAGTTATTTCCATAACTGAAACACAATGGTTGGCTGTTTCCTGGACATAAATGTGCCATTCAAATCGCCCATTGTGTGGTTTCTCATGGGAGCTGCCTGCAAAATAATAAGGCTTAACACCTTCAGATTATGTTCAGATCTATCTGAACACAGATGTCTCCTGCCTCTTTAGCTGTGTTACAGTTATTGTATTTATTAAGAGCCAGATTAGTTAGTAACCCCAGGGTGAGCCTAATTAAAGGCAAGTGACAGAAAACATTAAGTACTAGAAGAGTCTCACTGAATGCACTGAAATATACAGCTATTCAATTTGAGTTTACTGGTTTTGTTTCTTCGGCACCACTGACAAGATATGGAGCAGTTTGCCAGAATAGGTTGACCGATATATCTATATAGCTCATGGCTACAAAAATGAGTAGAATGAAAGGGATTTTTCAGCTGCCCCATGTTAAGAGCTATGTCCCACTTTAACCAGAGTTCAGAAAAATTGCTTCTTTGGGCTATAGCTCCAAGAATCCAACAGCCACTGGCCGTGTTGGTTGGAGGAGCTGGGAATTGTAATCCAAAAAGTAACTGTGTGTGTGTGTGTGTGTGTGTGTGTGTGTGTGTGTACAGTGGCCCCTCCACATTTGTGAGAATTCAGAGGGTTCCCCTTCAGAGCTTCCCTGGTCCCATTCCTTTGCCTCTAGCCCTGCGTTGGAGGAGGGGGAAGAAAGACAAACTAAAAGGTTTACCGATACTTTCCCCTCAGACAGAGAAGAGCAGAGTTCTGGGGTTCTAGATACTTCTAGTTGCCATCTTGAGAAAAGAGGGAATAGGAGCAAAGATAGCACCTGACCTATCAGCACCCATTACACCACAGAATGTGCAGTCACATGGCAGAGAGAACACACCTCAGCAGTGGGAGGGGGCTTTGCTTACCCAAAAGGAAAAAAAAAGTCTATTTTAAACACAGGCCTTGTAAGTCTAAGTGAGGAATGCAAGGGAATGGGAGGAGGAATATTGTTGGGGTAGGGGTAGGCAAGCACCTGCCTCACAAATAATCACATTTGTGAAGGCCAAACCTGCAAATGTGAAGGGAGGACTCTGTGTGTGCGCGCGCGTGTGTGTGCACGCACGCATGTGCGCACACGCACACACACAGAGGCACACACACACACAGGCACAGTTTTCTTTCCTATGGATTAGGATGTCTCAGTCAATTGCAAACAGGAATCTTGAAATTCCAGTGCAGTATCCTTTAAATTCAAGGTTGCCATCTGTGTTTAAAAATAGGAAAGTATACCTGATGCACAGGTAATTAAGCAGAGTTTTCATGGCCCTCTGCCAGCAGAGTTGCTGGGTCAGGAGCATCCCAGGCCCTGAGATTTTGCATGCTGCACCTGGTGATGTCATCAAGAAAAGCTTTCTCAACCTTCAACTTAGACACGCACGCACAAAATGTCCTTAGCTGTGCTTTAGTGCGTGGGATGAGATTATGGGCTTTATTGAGCCTAATTATAGTTATAGTATAGTTGCAGCAGCTCCACATCTGGATCTGGATTCCGTTTCACTGGTAATGTTTGATTAACATAAGCATATGAAATGAATGGAACATATGGGAAATCCTCATGTAAGCTACACTGGCTTATGGGATTCTAACATTTAATCATTCTGTGTGTGATGCGCGATCCGTGTGGAAGGAGCAATTGTTTCAGGCATTTATAATCAGCCGCTAGAATTTGAAAAAAATTGTAAACAGTCCCAATGAGATAGAATAGTTTTATCATTTTTTTTTTAAAGAAACCTCCTGTCTTGCCAAAGGCGATTGGCCAGTTCACCAGAGGCAAGGCGGTTCTTTTTAACAAAAGACATGTAAGCAGTATTAGCATGAAGTTACAGATGGAATCCATTTAAGCCTATCATGCTTAGATAACATAAAGATGGATGTTCTCAACCAAGGAAGCTCCTTCAATCAGCTGCTGCAGAAGCCCAAACAGAAAGCGGTGGAGACCCCTCTTCTGGTAGCACCTGTGCATGGTGCTGCAGCTGTCAGCTGAGCTCCTCTGTGAAAGCACAATCCAGGGGGTATTTATACCCCCTGGCCAGGAAGACTCGGCCATCTTCCATAGAATGTTCAAGAGCCCTCACACAACTGGGACAAGTTGACTTCTTTGGAATGTTCTAGATTCCTTTTAACTGTCAAGATGACCGATTAAGTGATCATCTTTCAGGTTTGTCCTCTGTGTCCATTGTCTTGTGCTATTTGGCTGTCAGTCTCAAGCCAAGGGCAGGTGCAAGTTAGCAAGTCTTATCTGCAACTTACGTTTTGTTTACATTCCCAGCTAACAAGCATACAAGATACAAGCAGGAATACAGAGGTCAAGTCAACTTTCGTGTGCCCAATTAAGCAAAATTCTTAGCAGTAGCAGAAAGAAACTTCAAATATGGGGAGTGTTACGCCACCTATAGACTATGTCCTGAGGAGCATAATTCTTTTATATCAAACATAGTGAGCCATAGATATTTTACTGGAAGGACATGTAAGCAGCAGAGCTATGGGAAACAGATCAAAGGGTAGGTGAATCTCGGAAATGGTTCCCACAGACCATTTAAATGGACTTTCACCAATAATAGCGCCAACAGGAGACAAGAGGTCTCTGGGATCAAATTAACATTTCAAACAGCCAGGAATGTTGCACATTGGAGGCATGCATCCCTGGATGAGACAGCCATCTTGCAGGGAACTACAAGGATGCCTGGCTGTATTTTCTTTGAACTACAAAGCTAAGATCCATCTTCATAAAAATTTAGCCATCTGGTCCCCAGGACATGTTTAGCACTATAACTAGAACCCCTTTCCTCCTCCATTTCAGAGTCCTCCTAGACGTGACTGGCAGGCAGTCACTCTATTAGTTGAAGCTCCCCTCAGCCCCTCCCCTAGGCTAAGTTTGCTCTCCACTTGTCTTTTCCCAGCCAAAGACTTCTGGATTGGTACAGTATTACCCAAAACCCCTATCTCTCTCTTAATTTTCACCCCTTTCTAAATTTCTACAGCCCTTGTATGCTGGTGTGAGTGAGTGAGTGCAATAGAGTGCTTGTATGGATTTTGACATCTTTTCCAATAAAATACTGAAATTTTAACAGTTAGCCTGATTCTCTGTGATCTAACTCCGTAAACACTGGGCTCAAGGTCCTTAATTACTCTGCCCTCTTTGCATTGCTACAGTAGAGTTCATAGCCAATTTTCCCCACAAGTGATAATTTTGACAAGAATAGGGAATCCCCCCGAGGGACCCCCAGCAAGCAGGGCAACAGGAGACAAACTGGGGTCAGGATGTTCCTACACCTCCTCGAGATTACCATGGTCTTCTGGTTATTTCCCATACACCTCCTATTTTAAAAAATGACAAAATTATCCTATACATTGGAAACAGCTTTACTGATACAGAGGGGAGAAAAAAAACCTTCCATGAAGTGAATCCAACCCTCTGCCAAACATGAAGCAATGTGAGTTGTGTAGGTGTAGTTTTGTGATCTGTCTTGGTCTCACTGCATTCCAGTCATTTAAGATCACTTTAAAGTTTACACATCTGTGTGAGAAATGCACATATATTATCACATATGAACGGATGCCCAGAACTAACTTTGATGCAAATATGCTGCTATATTCATGTTTATATACTGCCTTCCCTCCCATGAGTTCAAGGTGGTCTACATAGCTCTCTTCTTCTTCATTTTATCTTTACAAAAAACCCCAAGAGGTACAGAAGGTAAAGAGAGAGTAGTTGACTCAAAGTCACCTAGTACTCTTTATAGCTCAGTTGGAATCTCCCAATCCCTCACTCTAACCACAGCTAAAATTTTCCTGCATTATTTTGATATGAAACTTAGACAAATTCAAATTAAATTCAAATAAGGAAGAGCAAGGGGGAAAAGTCCATATATACACATACACATCTTTTGGAGCAAGCAACAGAAGCAAACAGAATAGGGAGTGGATGATCAGAGGACCAGAAACTGAGGTTCTAACCCAACTTCTTCTTTCCTCTCTCTCTCTCACACACACAGAGTTCCCTTCTCTCCACCTCCTCTTTTCACACCTTTTGAGTTACTCAGTCTCTTGCCTGTAGCCAAAGCAGAGAAATCAAACATGGATGAGAAAGTCAGAGAACTTTTGTTCTGGACTCCTCCCTTTTCTTTCTTTCAGAAGAGAAACTAATAGCAGCAAAAAAGATGAAGTGATCCCCACTCATCACGTCCATCAATGCAGGTGTGCATGTACATACACTACAGGATGCAGCATCATCCAGATCTACATTACAATGCTACATTATATGAGCTAATACTAAGGAGTAAGTCCCAACACAACAGTTTGCTATAGGAGGAAGGGACTAGCTTGGTCACCAGCTAAATCACAATACATACCTTAGTGTAATGCTGTCTTTCTTTGTTCATTGCAGTGGACCCCACCCTTCAAAGGATACCCTCAGCCCTCCATGTAAGGATCTCCACCCTCTCAAAACTCACCTGTCCTATCTTGGAGCCACTTGACTTGAGCAGGCAGTGGCCAGTGAAGAGTGGGGTCAAGCAGGTCTGTATAGCTGGACACATGACTATCAAAGCATAATTCAGAACCTCCTGGGGGAGGTTCTGGAGAACCTTCTGGAGGTCTCAGAGGATGATATTGGTGCTGTGCATCTGGCTGCCCCATGCTCTCCACTGGCCACTACATGTCCATGTGAAGGAGTCCCAGCATGAGACAGATGTCAGAGAAGAACTTTGTGCCCAATCTCCTGATGCAGGAGTGCTGCCAAAAGCAATTGAGCTTTCCTTGTGGTAAACTTTTGAAAGCAAATTGGCAGAGCTGCAGCCTGCAAAGTTCTTGAATAGCATGCTCCCCATGCAACTGAAACAGTATGTTTGATCTTTTCATTCTGAGAAGATGGGGAGAAGTCCAGAGAATGATTAAGCAGCCTAGAAGGTGCTGGCAGGAGAATGGTGGTGGGATAAGGATGGAATACCTTACTACATAAATTCTGGAACAAAGATCTTACTCAGAACAAACTCAAGAGCGAGCCAGCCTTGGCAATAGCATAGCTTGCTGGCTTCAGCACATCCAATGACAAGGGTGAGGGTGAAGAGGGTATGTATGTATGTATGTATGTATGTATGTATGTATTTATTTATTTATGGCCATTGGCTTAAAGAGGATGCAGATTGACACACCAGAGTTTCCTGACTTTATCTATGACCTGGTGATGGACCTTGATTCCTGGAAACTTTGGGAGTGGCCCAGAGATCTGGCAACCTTATCTGTCAGAGACGGTGTGACTCCATCTTATGTTAAGGAGGGGGTTGGAATAAATAATGTCTAAGGAATCTTCTAGCTAATATTTAAAGTCATACTATGATTCTAAGAATGACTGTTTTACATCTCAGTTGTGAATTTTGCCTTTTTCAGATTCCCTTCCAGGACAATATTGTTAGTAAAGGTTGGACTAAACCTGTAGAAAATACTTTGTGATGTGGGTCTTTAAGTGCACCTGTGGAGAGCCATGTGACTTTAGCTGAGTCATGCTGATGAGCAACCAGGGGAGAAGGTTGCATCAGGTGTGGGGAGAATGCAAAGGCTGGCAGGATTGCATCAGCTAGTGTGAGTATAAATGTAGCTGAGAGCTAGCTAGCAAGTTGCACATGGTGCCTGATGTGTCTGCCGGAGGCTCTGCCAGAAAGAGTAAGCAGAGGGATACTGGAATGCCTTCTGGAGACTCTTGTAAATATGTACACAGTGTAACTCAAGAATAAATTGCCTCCTTGATGGAAGAAAACAATTGGTGTGGGTGAGTTTTTCCTGGCTACAGTGCATTGCTGCTAAGGTATTCTCTGATACTGGGCACGCTTCCAAAGCTGTGGGAGCAATCTCTGCTACATCTGGCGTGACAAATATCTCTTCCTCTTTTCTTCAGCTGATTGTTTTGATAGACTCCTGGTTACTCTCAGAGACTACCCTGCCATTAGGCTGAATCAGGTGGCCATATTAGGCAGCAGATTTGGGGCACCACAAAAGTGCAGATGCCTCTTTGCCATTTAGTTTGTTATTACTGTTTTGCTGTCACAGATGTGGAGAGAGACTTGCAATCTTTTCCACTTCAGGTACCGTGTAACATGACTATATCAGGGTACTTTGAATCTTGGCTAAGGCTGGAATGGGCATCCTTGGCTGTCGTAAACAACAAAAAGTCCTGGGACAGCCCTGTTTACTTTTTGTCTGTATACACACAGAGTGCACACACTCCTTTGCTCTCCTTTGTTATTTCAGGCTGACTATTCCTTATCCAAATTTCTTGGGACCGGGAGTATTTTGCGTTTTGTAATTTTTTTTTGGGGGGGGGATTTTCAAATACTTGTATTTGCATATACCTAAAATATGCTACAGTACAGGAGATCTCCAGGGACCCTGTGAACAAACAAACAAATAAGAAGGAGCACCACAGCTGCCATTTCACACTGAGCACTACACTTGAATTCCTGCCATTTCACAGATCCTTGCATCTCTCTCCAGCCTCACATCTCAGAAACACAGAAACATAGAGTTGCGAGAGACCACAATGACCATTGAGTCCAACTCCCTGCTGTGCAAAAACAAACACTGAAAGCATCCCCAGCAAATGGCCATCTAGCCCCTGCTTAAAAACCTCCAAAGAAGGTGACTCCACCACACTCCGAGGCAGCATATTCCATTGGCAAATGGCTCTGACTGTCAGGAAGTTCTTCCTGATGTTTAGGTGAAATCTCTTTTCCTGTAGTTTGAATCCATTGCTCTATGTCCTAGTTTCTGGAGCAGCAGAGAACAAGCTTGCTCCATTTTCAACATGACATCCCTTCAAATATTTAAACATGGCTATTATGTCTCCTCTTAACCTTATTTTTGTCAAGCTAAACATACCTAGCTCCCTAAGATTCTCCTCATAGGTCAGGGTTTCTAGGCTGTTCAACATTTTGGTCGCCCTTCCCTGGACACGTTCCAGCTTGTCAATATCCTTTTTGAACTGTGGTGCCAAGAACTGGACACAGTATTCTAGGTGAGGACTAACCAAAGCAGAATAAAGAGGTATTATTACTTCCCTTGATCTCGACACTATACTCCTGTCAACGCAGCCCAGGGTTGCATTGACTTTTTTAGCTCCTACATCACACTGTTGACTCATGTTCAGCTTGTGGTCCACTAAGACTCCCAGATCCCTTTCACACATACTGTTTTCAAGCCAGGTATCACTCATCCTATATCTCTGCATCTCACTCTTCTTCATTTGTTTCTTGTGTTGTGTATGAGATGTGAAGCTGGAGAGAGACTGAATATCTGAGAAATAAACGAGCAGGAGCATCACAGCTACCTCAAAGGCAGAAGCAGTTGGGTGGCAGAAAAAAAGGGTTTTTTCAGGGGGAGATTTTGGACTTCCATATAAAGGATACTCATCCTGTACTACCACAGAAAATGGAATCCTGATCCTAATTGTAAATCATGATCCTCGCTGGGCTGTTTAAACCCACCAATATCAATGAAATCTAAACATCCTTACTACATATAGGGTTGCACTTGGAAGCCCATTCAGATGGTCAAAGTACGCTGAGAGAGCTCATACATCCAGGGGATTACCCATTCTAACATGGCCAACCATCCCATTGGGAGATACAAGTTTTCTTACCACCTGAAAGAAATCACCAAACTACCCAGAAGTGAAAGTGGTCTGTATGATCATGTTAGATGATAAGAATGATTATTTATTCATTTCTTAAATTGCTATCACACTTTTCCACCTGAAGTGGCACTAAGCCTCCTTATTAACTTCACATCCTGGTTCTTGCATCCCCAACCTGGTCTTATTTATATATTTATTTATTAAATTTATAACCCCTTTTTCTGCCCTACCTCAAATGGAACTCAAGGCTGTAATAAAATTAGAAGAAAAAGAAATACAATGAACACTTAGAAAGAGATTTAAAACTTACAAGTTCAGAAATAATAGAAGCCAACTGGTTATAAGCCATCCAGTTGCGTAGGGGTGGGTGGGGTGGTTCGCTCTGGGTGGCAATGTTTTTGGGGCATCCCGGCCCATAGCCATGCCTCCATGGCTCCTTCCCATGCCCCCATGCACAGTGGCCACCCCCCCAGTGGCTATGCCCCCTCCCACACCCCTCCACCCACTCCAAGCTCCGTCACTTAAGCCATCCAACACCAAGCTGCCTTAAACACTGAAGATCTGTTTCAATAAATGCCTTGCTGAAAGACAACAGAAAGGGAACTAGTCAGTAGTATAAATACTGGAAATATGACTTTCATCACTATTACCACAATCTTCTATCAAATCTATTCTCCTGTCTCTGACTTTTCAAGTCAAATGAGACATTAAGGAAAATGCATATTCCCCATGATTAACCCATTTTCCCTCCCACAAAAGAAATTCCCTAGCAATCAAACTTATAAACCAAGCCAGTAGTTGATAGTCTTCACTGTGTTTGTGCAGTGTAAATCTACAACAATGTAGTTAAGTGTCAATTACACTATGCCATTCTTTTACTGCATAGTGGCATTATGCAACCAACTGCATATCTGCAAATCTGATTACTAATTGTCCCATTATGGGGAAAGTGCAATGCCCATCTATGAAATCCCGGTGAATCAAGTGGTACATTGGACACATTGAGAAACAGGCACCATCCAAGAATGTGCAACTATGTTTGCAAGGGATACATTTGTAGAATTCTACTTGCACAACTATGAACTGAATATGGACGTTAGGTAATGGACACAAACAAAGCAAAACCAAAAACAACTATATGTGCATGGGAACTTTGGTGTGCATAAAACAGCAGGATTCCATCTCATGTTTACATTCTAATGACCAATCACGAAACAAAATACATTACATACTAAGTGAGGAAGATCCCATGATGTGACAAACAGATGTCTTTCACCACTTGGGGAGTACCTCTGAAAAAAACCCTATTGTCTCCTTTGACCCCCCCTGCCCCGATTTCTCTTTTCATTTCGCTACAACCCAAACCTCAAGTCAGCTGTCTTCTAAATATCTTTCTGTCTATCTGGCACCAAGACAAATCAGATTGTAACTACACTAGCCATACTATCGTTTACAAAGCTGTTAGCCACAGATGTGTGGTGGGCTGTAGAGAATTAGGCAATAAATCAGGGTCTAGATACTGTAACTTTCCTTGGAGCCTTTCCCAAACAATATGAGCCATTCCCTTAAGATTCCATGTCTTCTTCCATACCTCATTTATCCCTGTAATTTGGACAATGGGCTGCAGAACAGAACAGCTGCTGCTATAGATATGATTTAGTTGTCATGAACATCTGGAAACTGATGGAAGAATTATAAGGAGCTAGAGTCACAAACTATCCCCCTATGCAATCTCTGAGCAAGAGCGAATGGGAATGCATGCACAGTGTTAATGAAAACAGTAAACAGTTCTCTGAACGGCTTCTTACATGCCTAATTTGAATGCAAAATCACAGCTTCATATTCATTATAGATGCTATAAAATGGCAGTAAATCCTGAAATTTATATCCAGCCGAATTTTCCATAAATGAAGTGTGTTTTATTGTCTGCTAATACACAGTTTACTGCTGTCAACTGTTCAGTCCTGTCAATTTGATAACTTTTTACCATACATATTGGAACAGAATGTTCATATTGCCATAGTTAAAGATGAGTTGTGGATTCCATTAAAAACTTCTGTTTTCACCCATAAAGAAGTTGTTCCATGTGCCAACCTGGGACATATGGGTTTGGGTAGTAGGGTGGATTTAAAAAAAAAAAAATCAAAACCCCCGAAGCTGTATTTTTTGTATCATATTATCAACCAGATTGAGTCTTCACCAATTATTTATGCACACATGCAGATCATGTTGGATGTTTTTGGCTTGGGATTCATTTTGATGGCCTTCACTGTGAAAGTAAAAGGAACCCCTCTGTACATATGAAGGAAAAACATTTTCTGAAAATGAAACATTGGGTTTTGCTGCTATGAATTAATTTCTCTCCGTAACGTCCAAGAACAGCAGGAGATCAGGAAAATAATAGGCAGAGATCCAAGTAAAACCCCTTGCATTTATGGGGTACATCCTGGACAGCCAAGATATCAACATCTTTGCCAGACAGGCCAGTTTCTTGGAGAAAGTTGTTACTGAAGGAAGCAAGGATGTGACAGACTCCAGAGCAGTGATATAGACTCAAGTCAATTGACTTGGATTCAAGCTGGACTTAAGTCACTTCAGGTCACACACCGACACTTGACTTGACTTGTGACTTGTCTATTTTTAGTGACTGGCTTGCTGCCCTTGGTTCAGTAAAGTAACCCATTCATCTAGAAACATTATGACTTTGAACAGTGCTTCCATCTCTTTTTACCTACGGGTCACATGACAATCTGCCTCAAGCCCGAAGCATGGGTGCATTTCTTGGAGAGGAACGGCAAACATGTTAAGCAACAGGCCTGAGGCAGGGTTGAGGTCTGCTCAGCAGTCTGGCTTCGCTGCATCTTGGAGGAGCCTTCTAAAACATTTCCTAGGAGCAGAAGGCAAGACTCACCCCCAGAGTGCAGGGCATGTTTCTCAGAGAGAAACATCAAATTTGTTAGGCAACAGGCTTGAGGAGAAAAGATACTTTCTTCTAAGGCTTCAGTAATGGGAAGTAAGAAGAATCCTATTCTCCACTTCCAAAAAAGCCTCCAGCTTCAGAAATGGGGAGTAAGATGGATCGTATTCCCCATTTCAGTAGCTGCAGACTGATTTATGCTCATTGACACAAAAGCCTCCAGCTTCAGGAATGGAGAGTAAGATAGATCTTATACCCCACTTCTGTAGCTGCAGACCCTTGTAAGCCAATTGACCCCCCACACACACCCCACCACTACCTCTTTTTTTCTGTTAAAGTTGGCTCCTCCATTTGAGACTTGTCTTGAAAGTATCTTGCAAGGACTTGATACTTGACTTATTTGAGACTTGAAGGTAGAGACTTGAGACTTGACTTGTAGTGAATTTCACAGGGTGGAAACCTGAATTTTTTTTACCCCCCCCCCCCCCCCCAAGATCAGTTCACCCTCTTCCCATTTGTCACTGCCACAAAAATCCCTGGTACATGATATGTTGCTGAAGATTCTGAGATGATACACATGTAGGCATTTTTTTTTTTGAGGAATAGAAACATGGTGCTAGGATGTAGGTTTATTCATATGCAATGTGCAGTGACAGTCTTCCGTTTGAATCAAACAATCTGCACAATCAATTACATATCTACTCAAAAGTAAGCGCCATTGATTTAAGTGGGACTTACTCTTGGGTGAGGAAGTAGGGGAGTAAATCCTCAGTAATGCTCGGTTTACTCTAAAGGTCTTCATGAATGCACTAAATTCCTTAACCTGTTTTTATTAAAGTTGGAGCTCAAAGGTACAAGAGACTTCAATTCCCTCCCTTCTCCAGAATAAAAATGTGCATATATTACAGTTTCCATTTTAGAACTGGAATTTTGCAACTGGCTTGGAGAATTTTTCTCAACCCTTTCCATGTGCGTTCTGTGGTTCTCCCTGTTGCCTGCTCCTAAAACATTCTTTTTTTCCTTTAGAGGTTCTGCAGGTGTGTTAGCAAACACTGAACACTGACCTCTTATCCTCTTTGGTCCTTTGTGTTTTCAAAGGAAAGAACTATTTTAAAGTCTAGAGACTTTCTTCTTTAACCTCACTGATTGGTAGAAATAGAGTAGGTCAAAATATCTTGGCTTCCTTAGAGTCCATATAACAAATAGTGTATGATTTCGCTGCTGATAGGACTTCCATGCAGGGAGGCAAGCTAGATCGTCATCTCTTTTCTGTCTTTGTAGCTCTGACCTACTTTTTGTGAATACTGTGGGAGGCGGAAAAAGTTGGAGTGAGATGTACATTTTGGGAAACTAGATACAGCTTTTAAAAATCTTCACCAGAGGTAGCCAACTTCCAGATTTTGTCCTCCCCTCCAAAACCCCACCGTCCCTGCACTGCCAAATTTGCCATTGAAATTCCTTAGTCAGGTGTGTGATAAAGCTATCCTCTGTTAACAAAGGGTTAATTTAACCACTTAAGGACCAGAGATATTTATATAAGATCAGGGGCTATTCTTTTATCAGTCTAGCTCTATGTGAGTTAAGGAGGTGTCAAACATCTGAATGAGCTGAGACTGGTTAGGCAAGCAAGGATCAACAAAAAAGGTATTTTTTTCCCCAAATACATTTGAGGCAAAAGAATGACCAAGGAGACAGTGGGTCTGCTGTCAGTAAAGACGGTAAAATGCTTATGGAGCTCAATGAAAAGGCAGAACTACTCAATATCTATTTTGCTTCAGTTTTTCCCCCAGAAGAGAACCATATGGCAATTTCCACACTAGACTGTTATAGTGATATTATTCCACTTTCAACATTCTATGGAATCCTGGGGTCTGCAGTTTAGGGAGAGGCCTTCGAGGGCCCCTCCCTAAAGTGCAAATCCCAGGATTCCATAGGGTGTTGAAAGTGGAATAATAACACTGCAACAGTCTAGTGCAGAAATGGTCTATGTTTCCATGAAGCAGCAGAGGTCTTCGCAAGGGATCTGGATTGCAAATCAATATTGACAGGGAGTTAGTCAGGAATCAACTTGCTAACCTAAATGAATTAAAATCTGCAAGGCCAGAGGAACTGCATCCCAGAGTATTGAAGGAACTTGGTGATGTACTCCCTGAACCCCTTGCCATAATTTTTGAGAAATCTTGGAGGACAGATGAGGTGCCAGAGGACTGGAGAGGGGCAAACATTGTCCCTCTTTTCTAAAAGGCAAAAAAGAAGATCAAGAAAACTATAGGGCAGTCATCCCGATCTTAATACTGGGAAAAACATTAGAATGAATTATACAGGAGTCTGTCTGCAAGTATCTTAATGGTAAGACAGTGATCAGTAGGAGCCAGCACGGGTATGTAAAGAACAAATCCTGCCAAATTAACCTTATCACCTTTTTTTGATCAGGTCACCAGTATAGTAGATGTTGGGAATGCTGTGGATGTCATTTATCTGGATTTCAACAAGGCACTTGATAAGGTCCCCAATAATATTTTGATTAGGAAGTTGATTAAATGTAGAATAGATGGAGACACTGTCATGTGGATCCATAATTGCTAGGAAAACCAGTCATCGACAAAGGCAGCACTTCAAACTGGAAGAAGGACTCGAGTGGAGTGCCTCATGGTTCTAGCCATTACTCTTCAACATTGTTATCAATGATTTAGGTGACAGGTTGGAGGGAATCATTATTAGGTTGAGAATGAAACAAAACTGGGAGGGGTAGCTAATGCACTGCAAGATAGGAACAGAATTCAAAAGGACCTAGATAAATTCAAAAATCAGGGCAGAAATTAATGAAATGACATTCAACAGAGACAAATGCAAAGTTCTATATTTAGGCACAAAAACCCAATGTACAGATATAGGATGTGGGATACATGGCTCAGCAGTAATACATGTGAAAAAGACCTTGGGATTACTTTTGAGCATAAGTTGACCTTGAGCCAGCAGTGTGATGCTGTAGCAAAGAAGGTAAATGCTATTTTAGCTTGCTTTAGTAGAAGCATCATTTCCAAGGTGAAGGGAATAACAGTCCCATTATATTCTGTACTGGTCAGGCTTCATCTGGATTACTGACCAGAAACAATACTGTTTCCAGACAGCCATCTATGTGTGTCTGTGTTTGCACAGGAAAACAGCATCACAAAAATCTTGTGGAACAAAAATTGTGCATAACAAAAATCTTGTACAAACCCAACAATCTTGCAGAAAAAAAAAATTAGGGATATGGTTTTATTATGCAAGATTGCTGTTTTGGGGGGTCAGAAAACAGCAGTCTCGTACAAAACAAACAAACAATCACATGTATACAAGTGTCTGTCTGGAAACAGTGGCCAAAGCCTGCATCAGAGGCTATGATATGTAACATTATGATGACATAACTATATCCCTGATATGATAATGCAACCCTTCTAGTGAAACTGAGATTATGTGTATTGGAAGATTTTCTAGAGTAATGGGACCCATAGCACCATGATGCCCAATGAGACCCACAGTGCTATGATGATCATTGCAGAACTGGGCCTATTGTGCAATGGATGTGCTGCTGGCTTCACCTGCAGAATGATCCTAAAAATGTGTTATGTCTTTGTTCCCCGCCCTCGAATACAGACATTACACTTCAGCACCGTTCACCTTTATGTGAATCAATATTACAGTCATGCTAAATAATAACAGACATAACAGGATATTGTTAGTGACAGCCAGGTTTTTTGTGCGAAACTCTGCAGTTCTCATATAAAAAGACCATAGGTATTTCTGCGTAGATTAATTTCCCGAAACACTTTGGGATGTGCAAATAATAGGCAAAAACTGTACATAAATATTTGCTATCTCTACAGTGGGGAGAAAACCAAAGAAGTTATTTGTGCTCAGTTTTGAGAACAGAATACAGTAGTTGAATATTAACACTGCTATTCTGCAGGCAGTGGAGGTGAGAGCACAAAAAACAGATTTCATTTGAACAAAACATACTGTTTAACCTCCATCTTATCCGCTATAGCAGTGGTCCTAAGCCTTTTCTTTACTGGAGACCCCCTGTAAATATAATTTGTTGCCAGACTTAATTCAAGATTTAAATATTTAAATTTAGGTTTAAATAGTCAACTAATTATTTAAATATTGAAGTATATATTTATTTAAAGCTTCTGGAAATTAGGATTCAAATCACTGCTCAGACAGTGGGTGACTTTGGGCAAGTCATATTCACACAGTCTCGGAGGAAGGCAAAGGCAAACCCCCTCCAAACAAATCTTGCCAAGAGAACCCCATGATAAGTTTGCCTTAGGGTTGCCATACACCGGAAATGACTTGAAGGCGCAAAACTCCTGTGATAGGTTCACCTTAGGGTTGCCATAAGTCAGAAATGACTTGAAGGCACACAAGAACAAAGTACTTCTGTTGTTTCTGATCATCATGTCTCTCCCCTTTGAAAATTGAGTATTGGTGACCCTAAGGTGAATCTATCATGGGCTTTTCCTTGGCCATATTTTTTGCCTTTGCCTTTCTCTGAGGCTGAGAAAATGTGACTTGCCTGAGGTCACCTGCTGAGTTTCCATGGCTGAGTGTGGATTCTAAGAGTCATAGTTTGAGTACACACACAAGCCTGCCACTGTGTCTCTTTTGTCAGGGATGTGGCAGTGGGAGAGGTATGGGTGTCAAAACTGCTCTCATTTGCAAATGAAGGAGCAGTTTGGGCATGTGCACATGCCTGCTGCCTGACCCTTTCATCAGGGATGTGGCAACAGGAGGTGTTGTCACTAAAGGACATGGCAGCTCATGTGTGTGCACGCTCAAACTGCTCTATTGTTTTTGTCAGAGATGTGACTGTGTATGTCTGTGCATGTGCCAAATGCTCCCTAATTTGCAAACAAGGGAACAGTTTATGTGTGTGCACATGCCTGCCGCCATGTGCCTCAGCAGCCACACCCTCTGCTGCTACATCCCTGATGAAAGGGACACAGTAGCAGGCATGCACACATGCCCAAACTGTTCCCTTGTTTGCAAATGGGAGCTCAATTTTGGCACCCTCCCAGCTGCTGTGTCCCTGTTGCTGCCACTGCTGTTGGTGTCCAGAAATAGGATTTTGCAGACTCCCTGTGAGGGCTCCGTGGACCTCAGGTTAAGAACAACTGCTTTATATGCTTCCATCAAAGGAGATTAAATCTTCTCTGTAAGACCTGGGGACGCATATAGGCCATTCCTCATATTTGGTCCCAGAATGGATAAAAGCAGGAGCTTGATTGTACTTTTTGGCCTCAGTTTCAATTACAGTTCTTCCTCTACATTTGCGGATTTGACCTTCATGAATTTGATCATTTGTGAGGCATGTGCTTGCCTCCCCACATTTTCTCCCTCCTATTCCTTTGAATTGCTCACCAGGGCTTGCCAAGCTTGTGTTTAAAGTGGATGTTGAACAAAGCCCCCCTCCCACTGCTGGAGGCATGTCCTCTCTCCCATGTGGCTGCATGTTCTGTTGTGTAATGGCTGCTGATTGGTCAGGTTCTCTCTTTGCTCCTACCTCTCCTTTCTCAAGATGGCCAGCAGAAGTCACTAGAAGGGAAGAACTGTGCTCTTCTCCCTATGAGGGGAAAGTACTGGTAAGCCCTTTACTGTCTCTTTTTTCTCTCCCAGCCCCCAGTGCTGGGGCCAGAGACAAAGGAATGGAGGGGAGCTCTGGAGGGAAATCGCAGGGGTGGGAGTTATTTGCAATTTTTCCATTTTCACAAGGGTTCTGTGCCCCTAACCCTCGTGAATGTGGAGGGGCTACTGTACTGTGTTTTCAGCAGAAGGCTTAAATGGCTTCAGCAGCCATAGAGTTATATGGCTAGAGGCTCCATCTGCAAGTCAGGGTTGGCCCTACTATTAAGCAAAGTGATGTGGATGCCTTGAGAAGCAGGCAAGTTTTGAGGAGAGGTCTGTGTGTGCCACATAGCTTGCCCTGTTCCCCTAAACTAGCATCTTGCCCTCATGTGTGGCAGATTAGGGCACTGTTATTATGCCTGTTGAAATAAGCTTCAACTCTCCTATTGGCTTCAAGCACACTAATGAAGGAAGGATTCCACCTTGTTCTCCATCAGAGATTGGGAGAAACCCAACCTTAACTGTGTAAAATGAGACTGGGTATGAACACTTAGATATAATAGGCTCATTCCACTTTAGCTGACTGCATATAAATTTGGTGCACTGACAGTTGGCATAAAACAGAAGAATGAGTGAATGGGACATTTAGCTCACAAAAAGAGTAGATTCAAAAGTTCTGGGGTATACCAGACTAGTGTGTTTGATGTGGTCATAGTTTCTCTGCAGAGAACATCTGACTGCTAGCATACATTAAGTGCACACTTCTGAGAGAAAGGTTTAGACCATTTCTGCACTACCCTGTTATAGTGCTATTACTCCACTTTCAACATCCTATGGAATCCTAGGGTTTGCAGTTTAGGGAGGGGCTTCACTGCAAACCCTAGGATTCCGTAGGACAGAGTTTTCCAAACTTTTCATGTTGATGACATACTTTTTAGACATGCATCATTTTGCGACACAGTAATTTCAGTTTTACTAGCATACCGGAGGTTAAACTAACCCCTTATAAGAGATACAGACACATACATAAATTGTAACAACAAAATGTATGGGGACACAACATATCCCAGGAAAACCTTTCATATATTTTTAAAAATATATGATTTATAAATAATAACATACATTTCCAAGATTGTAGGTGACACACCTACACACTTCAGGCAACACACTAACATGTCACAGCACACCATTTGGAAAGCCCTGCCATAGGATGTTGAAAGTAGAATAATAGCACTATAACAGGCTAGTGCGGAAATGGCCTTAGTGTCACGGTCTTCCTAATGCAAACACAACAGATCCAAACCTGAATTTTGAAGTGGTACAGCCCAGAACTCTTCCATCTCACCCTATCACTTCATTCTCTGTATTCTTGTGTAGAATTGCATTGTGAAACAGGAAATGCTGAACAGAGGATGTGACTCTCCTAGATTTAAGTCAAGTACCAGCTGAAGATGATTTCATAGGAATTCATTTGCTGATCATTGACCCAAAACAGAAGCAGGTTGTGCTAGGGATTTCAGGAACCTCTTGGTAATTTGGTAATTTGTATTAAACGTATCTGACTTGTAGCAGACAGAAAAGGACACTGTTTAGCAATGTATTTTCTTCCCTGTGCAAGTGGTTTTAGATGACAGCTAGAATAACAGTACGATGCCTGACTCTAGATTAGTAATTTGTTTCATTTCCCTTGTAGTCACTTCTAAATAGAGCAGTACTGAATTAGGACAGAATTATTGTAATATTCTTACCACTAAAATAATGAAATTTATTTAAAATATTTCTATTCTGCCCTATAGTAGAGAGCCAGCATGGTGTTGTGGTTTGAGCGTTTGGACCAGGACTCCAGGAGACCAATTTTCAAATCCCCACTTGGCCATGGAAACCCACTGGGTGACCTTGGACAAATCATATCGTCCGAGCTTCAGAGGAAAGCAGTGCCAAACACCCTCTGAACAAATCTAGTCAAGGAAACTCTGTGGTAGATTGACCTTAATGTCATTGCAAGTCAGAAACAACTTGAAGGAACACAACTACAACAATCCTGTTCCATATCAAAAGATCTCTGAAAGAAGCAAAGGCAACAAAAATGTAACCAATGTAAAACTGGATGACAGTTTTTAAAAGATTAAGAACAATTTTAAATGCTTTAAAACAACTTTAAAACAACTTCAAATCTTTCTTAGAACAGGACAAGAAAGTGTTGCGGTGTGTGTGGGTGACAGACCTACTTCATACCTTCAGATATCAACTTGGTTTCAATACTCAGTGATTGGCAGTTAAACTTGTCAATTAATTTTAGATTAAAAGCAAAGGTTGGAGTAATTATCTTTTTGGACTACATATCCCTGAATTCCCCAACTGTGGATATTGCTGGCTGGGGGATTCTGGAGCTATGGTCCAAAAAGTAACTTCTCCAAATATTGGCTAAACATTCCCGAGCAAGAACTTTGGGGCAATTGGAGCAAAGGCTTTTGCAGGCACAATCAGAGGATGGTTTCACCATTGCCCCTCTTCTGGAGAGGGCATGATGGCATGGGAGTGGACCACCATGAAATCTGGGATGGGTCCAAGTTAGTGAGATAGGATGGAGGCAAAAGCAGAACAATCTCTTGCAAGTGGAGCTTGGCAGAATCTATATTTTCAGACCATGGTATTTTACTGATAAACATACTGGCAACATTTGTAGATAAACCTCCACAATTTTCTTGGCGGTGTACACTATATTAGACAAATATGAAGCCCAAACAAGAAAACAGTGACTGGAGATTGTACATGATAATGCAAAGAATAAAACTGGCAGCTAGGAGTGAAACAAAAAGCAAAACAAAAAAACACTGCAATAGTAGTAAAGCCAGCACCCGAACAGAATACTAAGTCCTAAAAGGAGTTCATGGAATAATTACACAAGCATGGTGTAGCCGTTTGCACATTGGATTGCAATTCTGGAGACCAGGGTTCAAATTCCTGCCCAACCATGGAAAACCACTGAGATCCCTTGGGCAAGTCACATGCTTTCAGCCTTAGAGGAAGGGAAGAGCAAATCTTGGCAAGAAAACCCCATGATAAGTTCGCCTTAGGGTTCCCATAAGCAAGAAATGACTTGAAAGCACACAACAGCAACAAAAGCAGTTCATAAACAGATATTGGATATTATCTTACTGGCTGCATCTCTTTCTTAGGTCCTCTGGAGCTAATAAACATTTTCAATGAATATTACATACAGAATTATAAACTTTGGAAGGAACTGGTTTTAGAACAGTCAATTGAAACAACAACATAAATATAATCCACAGATGGGTAATACAGAGAAAGAGAGCATTCCCTGAGTTCAACACACCAAGAAAAAGCCAGGAGTTGGCAATGAAATCTCTTCACTCTCCAAGTCGGCAAATGAATGCCAAAGCCTTCATGTCTCTCAGAACCTTCTCTCATATGACCAAGTACAAAGAACCTAGCAGCTTCAACAGGGAAGCCCCCACAAGCCCTGAAACAAAATACAAAAATTTCACATAAACCCTAATAGAACTTTGTTAAGCATTCGTCTATTAACCCAGTGCACACGAACACTGAATTTGCATTACATCTGTCACAGTGATAAGTTCTTCTTCTTACAGACATGGTTCTTCCATCAGGGAGCCCTTCCCAGTGATCTAAACTGAGTAGTTCAGTAGGATTACAGTGGCACAGTACAATTTTTACTGTGCTTGATGGAGAGCTCCTCACTGTACCAATTAGGATGCGATATGTTGCTCTTCCATGTGCATATCACACTGCAGAAATAAAGCAGCTTGATATGAGTGGAACCAGTGATGTATTTAAGTCTTTCACTCCAAGTCTCAAGTCAAGTCTCAAATCTCTACCTTCAAGTCTCAAGTCCTTGAAGATACTTTCAAGTCAAGTCTTAAGTCTGGAAGCCAACTTCATTCCCCAACCTATAGTCCAGAATTTCTGGACAGAGTCCAATAACAATTTAAGCACAGTCAGCCCTCCACATTTGTGACTTTGCCATCTGCAGCTTCAGACATGGGGAATAGGATCTTTCTTATTCCCCATTACTGAAGCTTCAAAAGCTTTAGAAGGATCTTTCCTCCTCAAGCCTGTTGCCTAGCACATTTGCTATTCCCCTCTGAAAAATGCTCCCTGAACTCTGGGGCTGAATCTTGTCTTCTGCTCTCAAGTTTTAGAAGGTTCCTCCAATATGCAGAAGGGACAGCTGCTGAGCAAACTTCAGGCCCATTGCCTGACCCCTTTGCTGTTCCCCTCTGAGAAATGCCCCAGGCTTTGGTCTTGGGACAGATAATTTTCATGTGACCTGTAGGCAAAAAGGGATGGAAGCTTTGTTCAAAGTCGTAAGGTTTCTGGATGAATGTGTTATGTCACTGAAACAAGGACAGGAAGTCAGTCACTAAAAATATACAAGTCTAGAGTCGAGTTGAATCAGTGCATAATTTATTGCTAAATTGAGTCTGAGTTGAGTCACTGAAGCAACTCAAGTCCCATTTGAGACTGAATCAGTTGACTTGAGTCTACATCACTGACTGGAACTGCCATGACTCTGTCCTAAACAATTCTGGGATTTGTACTTTGGTGAGGTATTAGGAATTCTCTAGACTGGCAGTTCTAAGACTTTGGTCCTTTAGGTGTTTGGAATTCAGCTTCCAGAAGTTTCAGCCAGTTTATCCAGGGACAAGGGATCTGGAAGCTGGAGTCCAAAACAACTGGAGGACCATAGAATAAGAACCGCTGTTCTAGTCCACCCCCCTGAAGTACAATAGTAGAGCTCCTTGAGCAAAGATCTCAAGAAACAGCAAGTCTTTAGAATGATTAAGAATGTTTTCCTTTTTTTTTCCTTAATAAGTAAGTTAGAACTATTAGGAACTTCATAAAGTTGAAGGCTTTCATGCCGTAATCTATAGGTTGTTGTGGGTTTTTGGGGCTTTGAGGCTGTGTTCTATTAGTATTTTCTCCTGATGTTTTGCCTGCATCCGACGTTTTGCCTGCATTGTTGTTTGTTGGTAGTTCTTTTTTGTGTTTATTATTTTAAGAAAAACAAACAAACAAACAAGAAACCCCAGGAGTCCATAGGAAGAAGCCATGGGAGTTAAAGTGAGATCAAAGTGCTGTAACTGTGAATGGACCTCATCCTTTTCTTTCCATCCTGAGGAATTTTCTACATTGTTGGGGAGGGAGGTAGAAGCAGTGGAGGAACACTCAAGGATGGCATATAGACAATATCATGTGAAGCACCTGAACCAGTTAGTGATTGAGGCAGGGCAAAGACATGATCTAAATCTTTGAAACTGCTTCTCATATACAAGAAAGTGGCTATGTGAATGGGCTAGGGGAGAAAGATAAGACCTCATTTTAATGAACAAGGATGTTATTTCCTCCCACACAGACACAGAGATGCACTTACACACAATCTACCTCTTTAGCCACCTTCATCACGGCACAGGTGTTTTGTGAGGAAATCATTTCCAGACCTTGCAGCTGAGAAGCCTCAATAATTGATAGCCAGTTTTCTCTCCCAGCCCAGATGACAGACAGTGTCTTCTTAGGCTCCTGCTGTCTCCTAATTGGTATCTTTTGAGCTGTGCACTGCACAAGGCAAATAAGTTAAACAGGATATCTTCCCAAGGAGACCCTACACATCAAGCTACAAGTGTCTATGCAAAAGCGATGCTGACAGAAAAAAAAGAAAAGACAGAAAAAATTCATACTTACCAGGAAATGCTAAAGAAGTAGGAACAGACAGTTGGTGGTGGTGTGACCTCAGGCAGTTGCCAGATGGCAAACTGGAAAGGACTTCTATACATTTAATTGTTGTGTAGGAGAGAGAATTTCAACAGGTGTTGCTTGTGATACAACTAGATGACCAGAAGCACCTGCTGAAGTTCCCTCTTCTACACAACCATTAAAGGTGCTGTCATGGACCAGGGTCAGAACTCAGATTCAAAATCTGAGGCTGAGGAAAACCCAGAACTAGAACTTTCACACAACTGTCATTTGTACCAGCCACTTTCACAAGGGGAGGATGACTCAATATTTGGACTTCTTTTTCTGTTTTATGGGGAGATGGGAGTAGGATCTCTGTAGAAGGGTTCCATTTCTGCCTCAGATGGCCTCAGAGAGGGGACCGGCAGTGAGAACTTTCCCTCAGATTCCTGCTGCTGGAGCCCACCCTCCTGATCTTCTTGTCATCTGAGGAGAATTCTTCAAGTTAAAGCATGACACTGCAATTCCCATTGTCCCTTTTATAGGGAAAAACTTTTGATTTTGTGATATGATACAGAGGTGGCTGCCTGTGGCAAAGAGGTAACATATCTGAGGGAATGAGTGGATGGGTCATTTGTATTAGAAAAACTCATTCCTCCAAAATATTTTCAGGTCTCTACTTGCAGCTCCTATTTAGACAGAGACATTTTCTATGCCTTCTGAAGCTACTTCACATTATAGGCAGTGTGGTTCCAGATGCTGGGTGCCTCCTGAAGCAAACTGAGCATCCTTGATTCCCATCAAAGGCATTGGGAGGCATCTGAAATTGGAAGAAGTGGTACAGTGAGTTCTTTGCCCTGTGGTGCTGAGATCAATTTATGACACTTTCAGGGTGATTTCAAGGAGAAAACTTCATTTTCTTTGGAAAGAAGACTGCAGCTCTCTAGTAGCCTAGGAATGCACAAACATCATTTCTCACTGTTCGTTTTTATGTTTTGGTCCATTTTGTCCAATTTGCTGGTCTTCTTTACAAATGTTGTTTCTATTCTCAGCCTTTGAAGCCGTACTCCCATAAAAAGGTACTCAAAGAAGCTTTAATCTACTCGGAGTTCCTTACCTTTGCTAGTGAAAGAAATTATTACAGTGGATAAATGGGCATTTTGATTGACTTGATAGGAATAGCAATTTGGTCTAAACTTTCAGCTAATGGTGTAGTGACATAGCTATAAATATGCTGGCACAATCTGCAGTGTCATGAAGATGGTAAATGTAGCACTGGCTTTTTGCAGATCACAATCTGCTAACTGAGAAGCAATGATGTGCATTCAGTAATATGCATTCCCTTCTCCAGTGTGAATTCACCCAAGTATGTAATATCCTCTCAGACTTAAAAATGGTTTTATGTGAGGTCACCACCACAGTGTAATTAACCACAATTCCCATCTAAACTAGGATTTGAAATCAAGGTATGAAAGGAACCTAATTAAGGAGTAACCTGGTTAGTGTTTGTGCACACATTTGGAATAAGGAAATGAGATTTAGGCCATTTCCACACTTCACTGTTATAGTGCTATTATTCCACTTTCAACATCCTGTGGAATTCTGGGGCTTGTAGTTTACTGAGGCCAAAGAGCTCTCTGGCTGAGAATTCTAAAGGCCACTCCCTAAACTGCAAACCCCAGGATTCCATAGGAGGTTGAAAGTGGAATAATAGCACTATAACACTGTAGTGCCGAAATGGCCTTATTTATGCAGTATATTTATTTATGAACTACATTATTAGCTGCCTCCCCCCCCCCACTCCACTTTTAAGGCGATGTTCATGGCTCTCTTCCTACTGAACAACAACTTGTGAGGTAAGTCAGGATGAAAGAAAGTGCTGGTACAAAGTCACATCATTCTGTTAGCGACATTGTTGTGTGTCTTCAAGTTGTTTCTGACTTACTCTGACCCTAAGGCAAACCTATCTTGAGGTCTTCTTGGCAAGGTTTGTTCAGAGGGGGGTTACCTGTGCCTTCCTCTGAGGCTAAGAGAGAGTGTGACCTGCCCAAAGTCACCCAGTGGGTTTCGATGGCTCAGTCGGGATTGGAACCTTGGTCTCCAGAGTCGTAATTCAACACTCAAACCATTACATCATGCTGGCCCTCTATTAGTGACATGCACATGTATAAATCAGGTTATGCAAGCAGGGCAAACCTTTTGCCTTTGCACAATGGACTTATTTTGCTAACAGTGGCAGAAGGAAAATTGCACATAGAGCAATGTTATGCATTGTGGTTGCACACATCACTCAATGACACTCAGTCATTGACATCTGTTGTACAGTGTTGCTATTCTGCATATGGATTCCTGGTATAGCATATCTTCACATGTGTCTATTTATGCTATATTGATAGAATGTTGAATTGCAGCCAGTGGATTTCACTGTTCACTGAGGACAGGAGCCTCAATGTCCCAAGCCCCAGTCCAGCACTCTTATCAGTGTACCATATGGCTTTAGAGAAAACTGAGGACACAACTTCATTAAAAGGAGATCTGTAGTGAGATTTTAAGCTGTGTGGGAGTAGGGTAAGGCTGACAAGGGGAAAAGTTGTTAGGTTTCCATCTATCCTATTCTGTTTCTATGGAAACACAGCTATATACACATATCCTAAGTCACTTAGAGGCATAGTGCCGCAGGCCTCTTTTTTCCCCCTCTGGGATCTTATAACTTTTTAGCAGTGCCTCAGAGATAACTTGTACAAGGTAGAGACAAGACAGTATAACCCCAACATCTGTTCAGCTAGCATACCTTTTTACTGATAAGGATACATTTTCCCTAAGTATATGAATTTCCCCTTCTTTCAGCTTGAGAAACATGGGGAGAGGTCAATTAAAGCCTCCCCCTCCCAACCAGCAGCCATCACTGTGGCTTCTAAAAAGCCATCCCTGGTAAGGTATATAACCTATTGGGGCTCCTCTCCGCCAGCATTTTGCAGTCAAAACTAGGACAGGTGATATCAGAGGGTGGTCTTGATGGAAAAATGAGGAAGAACACACAAGCTAGGAGAGGCAGCAGAAGTATGTTTTTGCCTGAGCTTACTGGGAATGGGAAGGTTTTGGCCCAACAACCTGCCCTCTGGCATTCCTGGGGAATGAACTGAATACAAACTACTTTCAGCAGTTAGCAATAGCAGTTACATTTCTACACTGCTTATCAGTGCGAAGCACTCCCTAAGTGGTTTACAATGTGTTTAGCTAATTGCCCCCAACAAGCTGCATACCCAATTTACTGACCTGCAGAAGGATGGAAGGCTGAGTCAGCCTGGAACCCTGCAGGATTGAACTCACAACATTGTGGCTGTAGTACCAGCATTTAACCACTGTGCCACTAGGGTACTTTTGCATTTTGAACTCAGTTTGCAGCAACTGATGTGAGCTTGGAACAAAGGTGGAAAGAGAGAGGAGAAGAGAAAAACTGGGACATTTTAAACGTGGTCCAAAAGGTGGGATGGCAGAGGATTAATTGGGAATGCTGTTACCCTAAGAGGTGGGGGATGTTGGGGTCCACCTGCAATGCCAGCATCTCCTTAGAATCTGGGGAAATTTTAGCTCAAAGGAGACCTGCGAGAGGAAGGTAATGGTAGGATCTTTTCACCTATGCATACCAATACTAACTGTAGACAGGACTCCAATTAAAGTTAACAAAGTATTTTATTTGAATTGACAAACATATGAGAAATCAGACACTCTGCAAACACAAACAAACAAACCATGCAAAGCTATTGGAAAGTGAGGCAAGAAAAGTGGGATAGAGAGAGATTGGGTGGAAAGGGTTATAGTTACCATTCTTGAAGAAGGAGTCATATTATAGTGGCTCTGAGAGTGTCTGAGGGTAGCATGGAGGAATGGCAGTTTGGGGCACCACATACAATGCACTATGTCCAACATGCTACAGAAAGGCTGAGGTCGAAGCTAAGGTTTATAATCCAGTTTCCTGCACTGAAGGGGTGCAATGACAAAGTCACAATGGCTTTCTCATAGGATTGACAAAGAGGATCTGGAATGGGATAATTGCTTAACCCTGGAGTGATAAAACATCTATGGAATTCATGACAATCTCTTAATGTTTGGCCAGGAAAGGTGCATAGGGAAGATCTCCATAGGATAAGTTGGAAGGATGGTCTCTGATTGCTCACCGATCTGGGCAGTTTGTCTTTCATTGTTTTTGGAAACACAAAGAACCTAGAGTGGTAAAAGGATTAGCATAAACCGGGTTTTCTGCTTACTCCTCTCTGAACTTATGACCCTCAATACATCTCAGGTCAGCTTGACCCTGAAACATGTTCTTCAGTCAGAGTGACTTTGATTGTGTTCCCCAGTCATTAATATGTCCAATTTATGAAAATTGCATCTCTCATAGGAGGAGTAGGGTATGGTAACAATCTCTCTTCCAAAAAACTCACTGTTTCCAGAAAGCCACACTGCCTTTTTGTGAAAAATTGCTATTTTACTGGGCTATTCTTCCTGACTGGATTACCTGAGCATTAGGGAAAACATTTTTTTTTCAGTCAGGAAGCAAACAATGGCAAATATTGTGTCCCAACCTACCGACTAGTATTTGTTGTTGTTGTTGTTGTTTACCTTGAAGGCATTTCCAACTTGTGGCAGCTCTAAGGTAAACCTATCATGGAGTTTTCCAGTGGTGTACTGAGACTCAACAGTGCCTAGGGCAAGCATTGAAGTTGCACCCATAGATGCTGCTGCTGCTGCCCCCCCCCCATCATACCAGGCCAGGAAGGACCCTTGCGGGGGAGGGCAAGCAGCGGCGGGTGTGGGGGGTAGGGAGAATGGGGTGGGGGTGAGTGATGGCAGGTGCGGGGCAAGAGGTTTGGGGGCTGGGGTGAGTGGTGGCAGGGGCGGGGCAAGAGGTGTGGGGCAGTGGGGTGAGTGGTGGTAGTGGGGGCCAGGGTGATCAGTGGCAGGTGAGAGGCAGGGCAGGTGGCAGTGGTGGGGGCAGAAGGCTGTGGTGGAGGGGCAGGCAGGTGGGTCCTCTTTTTTTTGCTCCCTGCATTGGCATCTGGGGCACGCACCCCAGTTGCCCCACTTGCCCCACTTGCCCCACTCTAGATATGCCTCTGGAGTTTTCTTGGCAAGATTTCTTCAGAGAGGGTTTGCCACTGCCTTACTCTGAGTCTGAGAGAGGGTGACTTGCCCAAGGTCACTGAGTAGGTTTCCAAGGGCGAGCAGGTATTTGAACTGCAGTCTCCAGAGTCCAGAACTTCAAGCCACTACACCACAATGGATCTCTGACCTGTATTATGGGGAAAAGAGCACAAGCAACTCTTCACCCATCCCAGAACTGCAGGAGGTTTTCAGTCTCCACCCCTGAGAACTGTAAATATACCTTCAGGGGTGCCACTTATTGGCGAGCTGAGAGTTCCCTCAACCGACATTAGTCTTATGGCACCTTGAAGAATAATAGCAAGTTTATTGAGCCATAAGCTTTTATAGATAAGACTCATCCAGCTCCTCCTTCATCAGACGCATGAAGAAGTACTAAGCGGGACTTGAAGGAGATGAAGTATGTCCAATGAACTAGGCTGGTGAATAAGAACGCTCCTAGCACAGTAAACTAACCTTTAAAGGCTCCTTGTCACGTTTAATCACAGTGGCTTATATTTTAAGGAAAGTAAAACTTCTGTAGAAGATTTAGCACTCAGAGACTGAATCGTCATATATATTAATAACACCCTCAGTGGAGTTTTACATTTTAGTTTTTTGCATGCAATGTGTGTGTGTGTGTGGGGGGGCTTTTTTTAAAAAAAAAAACCAAAAGGTGGTATAGAGGTATTTAAAAATAAATGCATCTCCTTCCAGTATTTGAACATTTTGATCTGTCACTGACACCTGAGAAAAATCTCATATACCAAAACCTTGTAGACCTTTGGAGTAGTGTTAGAAATATAACTCGATGGTGATTTAATTTTGAGGAAAGGAAGGCTTATATTATCTGACACATTTATCTAGAATTGATTTGAGTGCCTCTGGCACTTTGGCTTCTTCTCTGCCACCCTCTGATTTTCAGGATTGTGATAAAAAGTGAAATGTGAGTCAGCCAACATGGCTGCTGTTGGAAGGACTGTAGAAGCACTGGCTGCTTGTATTTTTGCTGTATAGCTAATCAGATGCATCACTGGTAGCCTTTTCATGACTGTCCTCTCGAGAGAGGGCAAAGGTAGTAATTTCCATCTCAAAGGCTGCTGATGGAAATAGATTGCAATCAAGGAAATTTTGGGGTGTGTGCAACTTCAGAACCCCACCTTTTTTTTTTCCAGAGCAGGAACGGTAGAAATACCATTTGCAAGAGCAATTGGGTAATTCACAGGCCCTCCTTGCTCTAGCAAAACAATGAGGTGATAATGTGGCTTTCAAGTTGCATGTCACTAAATAAAACATGATTTCAAGTTCCCGATTAGCATGGGAGTCAGACAACAAGGAAAATAATCAAACAGAAGGAGGAAACGACTTTCCGTTCCTTTTATAAGGTTCCTACTTTAGACTGGTAATCTAAATCATTACATTTCTTTGCAAGATTTTTTTGCATTTCAGATTAAAAGCTCAAGATTCCTTTTTAGCCTGGTTGAAGACTTTTCACTTTTCACTCACTACACTGTTAGAGTGCTATTATGCCACTTTCAACATCCTATGGAATCCTGGGGTCTGCAGTTTAGGGAGGGGTATTTAGAATTCTCAGCCAGAGAGCTCTTTGGCCTCAGTAAGCTACAAACCTCAGAATTCCACAGAATGTTGAAAGTGGAATAATAGCACTATAGCAGTGTAGTGCTATGCTGGCTTGGGGATTCTGGGAGCTATAGCAAAAAAAGAGGAGATTTTCCAAGCACACTGCTGTCTTCTATCCCCCTTTTACAGCACAATGGGCAAAGTGTGTCCCTGCAGGCCCCATGTGGTTCCCCAGGGCCATTTCTGTGACTCCTAGAGAGTTAAAAAAATCTTGCAAAAAGTTTTTATAAAACACTTTTTGATCCAAAATGCTCCTGCAAGCTTTCTAGGGGACGTGGAGGGTTCCACTATGTCTGGCTGTGGACCCCTGCCGGCCCTCCATGATTTTAGCAAATTTTTCCAGACTATTTCTGCCCCCCTTGCTCTAGCTTTGGGTGGGGCATTTCCATCACTTTTCGGGCCCACTCTGGGCCAAGTGAGGCCCAAGACAGGTCTATTTTGAAAAAGGAAGTAAACAGGAAGTGACTTTCATTCACTTCCTGCTGTTAAAAAGAAGGTGTTTCCTGAGCCTAAAATTGCCCAGGCAGGCTCAAAAGGCTGATGAAAATGGCTTCTAAAGGGCATTTGGGGCCATTTTCTTTTGTGAGAATTGGTGTGGAAGTGAGTTGTCCCTCCAAGGTCTCTAGAGTTGGGGCAACTAATGTAAATCCCTACAGTTCCATAGTTGCCCACCTGTTTTACAGTACGATACAATCATCCCCAGGCAGATGCTTCATAGGCCATAACATAAATAGGGAGGTGTGACCTTTGAGGGGGAGCGCCAGTATCAGAACTCTTCCCAACCCCTGCATAAACCCCTACAACACTAACCAATCTGTCTGCGTGGAAAGCATGTGCCCCGTCATATAGATGGATATGCCCCCGCTCCTCCTGGACACATGAAAAGAATAGGAATGAAGAGATATACAGGGGCAGAAAAATAAGATTTCAACAACAATATACCTGCATCAGATCACAACATCAGTGCCTGAGTGTTATAATACTTGACTGGAATAATTGCCATTAATTGGCATTCTGAGCAACAAGGTATCATTATTAGTCAGATTTCTGCAAACATGTGAACTGTGACAGTCTCTCTGGAGTGGTTTATCTTCCGCCTTTCTTTGACGCTCAGCATCTTAATGAAGTTATTTGGATTTGCATTTTGCTTGTCTTTCACTGCAGCAGCAAGGTGGTGCTAATCCTATAAGTATATGCCTCTAAACTCACAATAAGGGCACAGGGAAAAATTCAGGGATGGGTTGTTCATCTATGAATCAGAGCTACTTATTTGGACTACTTCTCCCAGAATCCCCCTATCATCCAACTGGGAATTCTCAGACCTGAAGTTCAAAATAGGCTCTTCTGAGAATAAAACTGTTAAGGTCAGTAAGGATTAAACGAGGTCTGTAACCCTTCGAGAGGGTTAAACAATTTAATTTGGTTACGCTCATGCTGTTTTTATTCTTACAGTGCCTTTTTTGTTATTTTTATTTGTGTTGATTTTGCAGTTCGATTACTTTTGTCATGGGAGGTGTTGGAATTTTATTAATGTTTGCTTGTTATAAGGTTGCATTTATTTATAGTGTTATAAACTAGTAGAGTGCTTCTCATCCATTCTGGTTTCTTCCTCCTCTTCCTTTCTTTCACTACCTCTGACTCTCCTTTTAACCTTCCCAGTCTCTATGACTTTTAACAGTTTTAACAACCTGTTCGAGCAAACCAGTGTGAACTGGCTGAACAACACCACTGATAATAGGTTGTCTTCCACCCAGGATGACACAAAATGCCAGTGGAAATGACAGAGCAGTATCCACCATATTGAAAAAACAAAACAAACACTGTCGGTCACCTCTTGGTGTTGTATTCACACGAAGCTGAAGTTCCTGGAAAGCTGGTCAAGATTATCCGTCTTAATTTTCCCCTCACAGTAATGTGTAGTGATATCACATTTGTCCTACTGTTTACAGCCAGCGTGATGTACTGCTTTGAGCATTGAATTGCAGCCCTAGAGACCACAGTTCAGTTCCCCAGTCAGCCGGGGAAACTCACTGGGTGACCTTGGGTGTATCACACACTCTCAGCCCCAGAAAACCCTGTGATAAGTTTGCTTCAAAGTTGCCATATGTCAGAAATGACTTGAAGCCACATAGCACATGTAATCCCATATTGGGATACACAGAGGAGAGAAGTACAGCTTTGCCTTTTAGGGAACACAAGATACGCATATTTTATCTCTGTCGAAACCAAACATTGATGATAGTGGTTGCTTTTAGCAATGTAGCTGCAATTTGGGAGGGGACGTACTAATGTTTTGCCCAATGGTGCCAATGTGGTTCAGGTCTTTGGCCAACAGAGACAATTTTAAGCTAGCAAAAGAGCCCCACCTTGTCTCCATGTTATACTCAGTGTGAAAATATGGGTGTCAGTTGAGTTGCACATGAAAGCAGAAAGGGAAGCCCAGTGGAAGAATGTTGGCAGACATTCATGCTCTGCCAGAGACTATACAGTATCTTGACCCTAATTATTCCTCAATAAAATATAACTCAGGAGAGGAGGAAAAACATCCAATCCTCATGCCCGAAAGGGGAAATTTTAAGTTTACTGGCAAACAACACATTACTTATTACACATACTTTTTATTGTTTATACCCTTTTATTGGGTGGATTTCTCTCCCCTGTGTGGACCTAGTGAAGCTGAATCAAAGTTGAACCAGGCTGATATTGTATGGGAAGGAATTTATCATATTAATCTTTTTGCACTTTGAAAACATGTAGACTCCTGGGCTTTCAGAGCACTTTACGAATATTAATTAAGTCTTATGTCCCCTGGCTGTGAAGGAGGTTGGTGGCAAACTCATTTAAAATCTTCTTTCCCTTTAAAATCATGGTGTTTTTTAATAGTTCTGTATCTTCAGTGGAAACCCTTTCAGCTGAATATGGAATGAAGCAGATGATAATTTGGTAGTCTGCATATTCTCAACCCAGTGGATTGAGGTGAACCATAGTTAGTGTTGAAGACTAGACTGCATCCATCTGTCTATTTTATACCCATGTTTCTCTCTATATGATACTCAAGATGGCTCACAATATAAGTTAAAAACAAAATACAATTTATTTATATACCAGCTTTCTCCCAGGCCATTTCCGCATGGGCTTAAAGAAACGGTGCAGAGCGTCCTCCAGGGAGCACATCTGCACCTGGGAGTGGACTGGGTCAGACCTACTTAGTGTAGTTCCGCACCTCAGCCTGCTCCGGAATGACCCGAAGTGGTTGTCCAGCGTGCTTTTGAAAGACCGCTTGAAACAGGTCTTTCAAAAGCACAGAGTGTGCCACTCTGTGCCTGCACTCCAGTGCAGATTTGCAGGCTCGCACCAGTGCAAGCCTGCAATCTGCTGGGGGCGGGCTTTAGGCTGGCGAGCTTCAGCGATTGGTGGAGACCCTCGACCAACTGGAAGCCGCCATTTTCGTCCCCGGAGCAGTGCGGAGGGGCGGTCACGCACTGCTCCGGACCAGCCTGGACCCAAGCATGGACCCAAGAAGTCCGGTAAGTCCCTCACCCCGTGTGGAAATGGCCCCAGTGTGGAACACAAGGCAGCTTCCAGAGAAAATCAGTTAAATACATGTTCAATAAAACTAAATAAATAAAAAAAAATCACCACATAAGACAATACAAAATCATTTGAAAAACATAAACAGTTAAAAAATAAAAATAAATAAAACATTCCAATAAGAAGCTCTCCTGTTTATACGTTAAAAATCTGCTTAAACAAAATGTGCACATTCTGCAAAATTGAAAGAATGGGTAATACAAACATTTTTAAAAAAACTCAAATAACATTAGATAGAATTCCCTATCGTAGACTATACTGTATTGTTATACATGTTTTACATGTAACAGTTATGGGCCTTTCCATCTTACACTGTTATAGTAGTCTATAGACTTACAGAATGTTATAGTAGTCATTCTGCTTTCAACATCTTATGGAATCCTGAGGTTTGCAGTTCAGGGAGGGGCTTTTAGAATTCTCAGCCAGAGAGCCCTTTGGCCTCAGTAAACTGCAAACCCCAGAGTTCCACAGGTAAAGTGGAATAAAAAAGTATATACTCACTCATTTGCATCAGTGCTTCTGAAGCTATGGCCCTTTCTACACCACCCTCCCAACCCGCAATATGGACGGGAGAAGGACTGGACTGAAATGACAGTCCTGCATGATGTTGTCATGGTCCCGTCCTTCTTCCGTCCCCAGACTCCACAATCACAGATTAAATCATTGATGGGTTTTTCCCCATCAATGACCCATGATCACACCATCATCCTGGACTTACCTGTTCTGCAGAAGCCATAGAAGTGCAATGGCTGCGCTTCCTGCCCCAGCGCAGCCTAGGAAAGTGGCCATTGCACTTCCTTCACTACAGAGCCAGCCAGTATAGAGGGGAGCACTCCTGTCGCACTCTCCTCCCAGCAGAGCTGATGCCAGGATCTCCACCAGAAGACTCTGCAAAAAGGTAGAGTGCAGAAAGGGCATTTCTGATGTAGCATACTGGCAACTTTCTTTCTGCTTGTCATATTTGTGCCATATTATTATCATATTTGCATAGTTTCCAGGAACCTCACCTGGACTATTGGCCAATGGCTGGAAGCTGCCTTGGGTCCTATATTGGGAGAAAGTTGGGACAGAAATTAAATAAATCAAATGGCTTATGGACCAGCACATCCATGGACCACCATTTATTTTATCATTCATTTAAAGTATTCCTGAACCACCTCCCAGCCCACAAGGGCTCCTGAGGCAAAGACATATAAAGACCAATTAAAACAATACTAATATAAAACATTTTAAAAACACAGTAAAATGCTCTTTAAAAATTCCTAAAAGAAGTCTAAAAACAAACCTAGAATCCAGTTTTAAAACAGTTTAAACAGCAGTTTTAAGCACAGAATGCCACGTGGAACAGAACTGATTTGGCTGCCTGCTGGAAGTTTAAAAGAGATGGTGCCAATCTACCTTCCTTGCGTAGGGAGTTCTTTAGCTGAGGCACTACTAGAGAAAGTCCTGTTATGTGTACCCACCAACCTAACTTCATGAGGTGTTGGGACATGCGATAGCGCCTCCTCTGAAGATTTCAAATTTCTGGAAGGCTTATGTGGGAGGAGGCAGTCTTTCAGCTATCCTGGGCCCAAACTGTTAGGGCTTTGTAGGTCAATACCTGCACCCTCAATTTTGCTCAGAAGCAAATTGAAATATAGTGCAGTTCTTGCGGGACTATTCTTATATGATTTCCTAAAACACACACTTAACATCAGTCTGGCTTCTGCATTTTGCACTAGCTGCAGCTTCTGAACACCTTTCATGGACAGCTCTATTTAGAGTGCATTACAGTAGTCTAACGGGGAGATAACTAAGGCATGAACCACTGTGATCAGATCTGCCTTCTCCAAGGAAGGGCACACCAGCTGAATCTGGGCAAAGGCACACATGGCCACCATAGCAACCTGGCTTTCCAGCCTCAAGAGCACCCACAAATCATGAACTTGATCTTCCAGAGGGAGAGCAACCCCTTCCAGAACAGGCTATGATCCCAGTCCCAGGTTGGTTTTCCTACTGACCTGCAGTACTTCTGTCTTCTCTGGATTAAGCCTCAGCCTGTTCACCTGCATCCTGTCCTTTACTGCATCCAGACAACAATTCACTACTACCACAGGTATCAGTTGTACAGGAGGAACAGAGCAGCATACTGATGATACCTAGTCCTAAAGCTCTGGATGATCTTTCCCAGCAGCTTCATGTAGATGTGAAAAAGATTAGGGAACAGGACAGATCCCATGGAACTGCACAGGCCAATGACCAAAAGGCCGAACAGCAGTTCCCCAGCACAACACTCTGTGCATGTTCAACCAAGACTGGAACATTTTTTTTGAGTAGCACTGGTCTAAATAACCTGTGAAGAGAAATTCCTGCAATCTGTTGCTTAACTTCAAAACCTGGTGTTATGTGAAAAATTCTCCTTCTCATCTAATAAGGCTGAATTTCTTCTGCTGGTGAATTTGTGGAAGCCTGCTAAACACATCTTTAGACCATTTATGCCTGAATCACCAGAGGAAGGTCACAGGTCTGCATAAGAACAGGTGCTTCTGTCTGATGTTTCAACCAACTATTGGGCAAACCAGGCTTTCAATACATTTCTAGTGCTCTGTATGATCTTTCTTGATCCTTGTCCATTTGTGTCTTTGAGGTACAGTACATATGGTGGGCCTAAGGTGCGTTTCCCCATACAGAAAAGAAGGGTGTCGTGCTTTGTTTTTAGAATATGGACAAGGGTCCTGGGCAAAACTTGTTTTATCTGTACATTCCCCTTTATACAATAATATTTTCCCCTTAAAAGCCATAAAATCATTTCTTTGGCTTGTTCCCCCAGGTTTCTGGGTTTGTATAAACATGTCAGTCATCTCTGCTTCCAGGATTTCTTTTTTTCCCCCCTTTCATATGGCTGCAAAGATAATGAATAAGAGAAAGTTGTCCCCTGCTGCTCCTGAGTTCTCTGTTTTCTTGACATCCAGTCCACAGAGCTTGGTACTGGTAGGAAATTTAAACACTTCCATTGTCTGTTCTTTATAGATCTGAGTCTCTTTAAGTTAAGCTCTCCCTGGGCTTTATGCAAAGGCAGCTCACATTAGCACAAAACTAACAGGCATTACTGCTTAGCATCATAATAGCTCCATTTACTAAGCAGCACTAGAATTAACTCCAGGATATCTTGTTCAGTTTGGCAGTTAAAAAGAGAGAGAGAGGGTGAAATGGACAACCCAGGTTGTTAAGTGAGTATTTGACTTTTAAGAATTTCACATATTATCTTAGAATCATTGACTCGGAAATAACTGCAAAGGCCATCTAGTCCAACCCATTGCCACACAGGAGGACACCCAAAAGATATCCTCGCAGTATTTACTCACCCCACAGCTCACAGAACATGTAGGCTGTCCTTAGGTATGGGAGAATTTATAATTTTTTCCAAGAATTTGATTTTTTTTTAAACCCTCAAGTTCGCAAGATTTGGCAAAGTTTAAAAAATGAAATGAAGATTTTTCCTTGTTTGGTGCCTGCCTGCTCAATTTTGTTCCTGCCAGCCCAGCTGCATAGGGACGGAGGGGGGGCGATAGGGGTAGATTGCCCTGGGCGGCAATGGTTTTGGGACATCTTGGCCTGTAGCCATGCCCCCGTGAGCCCTGGCAACACCCACACCACCCCAGCCAAACCCCAAGCCCTCTGGCCATGTCCTCATGCACAGTGGCCACACCCCCTGCACTGTGGCCCCTCCCCCTCCCACCCCCCTCAACAAACTCCAAGCTCCACCACTGTGCCAGCCATATCATACCCTTCAAATGTCCCAGTTTGACAGCGGCAATTCTGATTAACCTTCTGTCATACCACTTTGTCATCTGTTTTAAAATGTCCCAGCTTCTCTTTCCCCCTTTCTTCTTGGCTTACTTCAGTTGCTGCATACTGAGTTCAAACTGCGAAACTAGAGCCATTTCCATACTAGATCATTATAGCACTATGATTCCACTTTCAACATCCTATGGAATCCTGGGGTTTGCAATTTAGGGAGGGGCCAGCTGGCCCCTCCCTAAACTGCAATCCCCAGGATTCCATAGGATGTTGAAAGTGGAATCATAGTGCTATAGTGATCTGGTGCGGAAATGGCCTAGTTTCCATTCAATTAATTCATCAGGTGGGAGAGGAGAGGAGGGATATTGCCTTTCCCTGTAGACACAGGCAAAACCAAACTGCTGCTTCCTCTCATACATTGTGTGTTGTTCCACATTAATAACTTCTGTCATGTTAACCACACTCTGGTTTTCATCTGTGAAATGTTGAAGGGTATTGCATATAGAAAATAAAGATGAGGAACCTAACTGAAAACAAGGAGCTGACAACTTTGATTCAGACCTTATATGGATTAATACATAATGATTCAAATCCTGACTTGGAAAAGCTAAACACCGAAAGCCTTGAGGTTGGTCAGCTGAATCGGTTAGTTTAAGTTGTTAAAAGTTTGTTAAGGTTGTTTTATATGTGTTATAGCTGTAATCATTGCAATAATCCTTTAAGGTAAGCCAGTATGATAAGTTAAGCCATCATATTAAAAGTAAGAGCAGGGTTGTTTCAGTGGAGAAAAAGTTTTTCAGTGGTTGTGCTGGCTGGGGAACTGTGGGAGCAAATGTAGCTTTTCCAACCCACACGCTAATCTGTCCTTTGGTGCTATTCAGAATCATTTAAACAGAGCTTGAATGGACATATGTCAAGAATGCTGTAGCTGCATCCTGAATTGTAGCTGCTACACATCCAGCAAGGCAAGTCTCATGTTCTTGAGATGAAGCCTAACAATTCCTGTTGAAGCTGGATCAAGGACTGGCATTGCAGCATTTCAACGTGTTGTCTCTGATTTCATTATGGATGAGCTAAATAGAATCTTGTTTTCCAATCTGCATCTTAATACATTTTCAAACCCCTTGACAGACCTGCTGCTTCATATTCTGCTACCTTGACAACCAACTTGCTTTCCAGAATTTGTTCTGTCACTCAGCTACTATGATGTTTTTCTGGGAAACAATGAGGTAACTTAACATGAGCAGCACAAAACCAACTGGGATGTACATGAAGATAAAACTTCCAGCAGCATGAGAGGAACTGTTAGATACTGGAACAGGCCAAGACTTCCTTTTGGTCACTGTGGTGTAAGGATATGAAAATCTCAATTTCACTGAGTTTCTCTAAATCCCACCTGCATTTTCTTCCCATGTTACATTTGTTTCACATCAGGTTGCTAGAACATGGCCAAGATATTAGGGTAAATCTACATGTAGTTGAGTTGCGGGCCATTTCTGCATGATGATGCTCTCCCGTGTCATCTCATCACAATTCTGGCAGTGCCTCTGCCAGGATGGGAATGTGTCCCCAACACTCCCCTCCGCACTCAGCTGGCTGCCTGTGGAAGGGAGTGTGAGGGACACACTCCTTCCTTCCGCACTGCAGCTGGCTTTTTTCTCGTGCTGCAGTGAGGAAGGAAGTGTGTGATTGCACTTCTGGCCCTTCTGCATGGCTGGCAGTGATGGTTGGTGGCCATTGATGGAGTTTTTCCATCAGTGATATACCCCATGATTGCAAGAAGGGTGGGATTGTGACAGCGTCATGTGGAAGCGTCGTCGCAGTCCTGCTCCTCTCATGTCCCCATGGCAGGCAGGCATTGTCCTGTGGAAATGGCCATGGTTTCACTACTCCAGCTTTCTGTTGAATATCAACATAGTGCAACCCACTGTGCATCAAATGATGATGATGATAGCCAGTATCCATGATCTTAGTTATGAATACATATCTAAGTAATGTCTCCTGATCTGACCCCCCCAAATGTACCTTAATAGCCAGCAGCCACATCGAGTGATAGTGAAAATGTATTAAGATGCAGATTGGAAAACAAGATTCTATTTAGTTCCTCTATAACGAAATCAGAGGCAATAGAGTAAATTATATGGGAGAAGGTTGTTACCCTGTTTTCTGGGGGTCCCGGGAGGGACACCAAATTGCTATCAAAATTATACAAGTTGGGGAAATTAATTCAGAGCACAAGTTGGCAAAACAAGAGGCAGGGTAACTTAGCGGAATCTTGTAACCCAATGTCTACGGGGTCAGGCCAAGTCAAGAAGCAAACCGGTTGGAAAATAATGAATAGTCTTTATTAAAAACAGGCACACAATGTATGCAACACAAACACACAGATAACTAAGGAAAATAAAGGTGTGAGCAAGATGGCGGGATTTTTAGAGGGATGGTTGGTTCGGGTGATACGAAACCTGTCCTGAAGTCCAGAGGAAAATGGAGAGTGAAGCTGGGTTTCAACGTATCTCAGCACGTGGAGCTGAGGGCAAGCTCGCCAAGCAAAGCGGCAGCAAGGCGGTCTGGAACTCGGGAGCGATCCGAGGAAGGTCTCGGAATCAAGGGTTTTTATAAGGAGAATTGTGACTGCAGGCTAGGTCGGACTTAGGGGAAAACAATAGATTTGGAGTTGGAGACAAAGCCTCCGAAAGGTCAGAATTTGAATGATTGAATTAGAGCCGAATTTATCGATAGAGTAGCCAGTATGCAAACGCGGAATACTTGAGCGCTGTATAGCTCGATCATCAAGCTGCCAGCACGAGGCAGAGGATCTTTTGAGAGTTGCTTGCATACCTAATAGAGGTACTTGCCTTGAGGTCTCCTAAAGCGGCGAGTCGGCTGTTTTCTGGCCTGCCTGTATTGTCTAGGAATATTACGGCGATAATCGACCGAGCCTGTATGCGTGCTTGTCTGGGGGCCTCGCAAGCACGTGGAAGGGATATGTGAAGCCGAATTAGTGATATCAAAAGATATCTTTTATATCCCCAAAGCTCGGGCTAGCCAGGGCAGTAACAAGGTGATCCCATGGGTAACATGGACCCAAACCATACAGGGTTTTCAAGGTAAAAATAAATACTTTGTACTTTGCCTGGAAGTTAATTGGCAGCCAGTGCAGTGATTGCTATATTGGTGTAATATGATCACTCCTAGATGTGCTGGTAACCAATCTGTCTCCCCTGTTTTGAACTAACTGACACTGTTGAACTCGGTATAGAGATCCCTCAATGTACAGTACATTGCAGATGTCTGGCCTTGATGTTACCAGTGTAGGGACTAACATAGCAATAGCAATAGCATGTGTATTTCTATACCGCTTATCAGCTAAGTGCTCTCTAAGCCATTTACAATGTGTTAGCTAATTGCCCCCAACAAGCTGGGTACTCATTTTACCAGCTGGCAGAAGGACGGAAGGCTGAGTCAACCTGGAGCCCAGCAGGATCGAACTCACAACTTTGTGGCTACAGTACCAGCATTTAACCACTGCGCTACCAAGGGTCCCCCTTTTTAGATTATTAGATCTTCCAGCAATAGGAAGGGATACAGCTGGCACAACAGCCAAAGCTGAAACTAAACAGTCTTGGCCTTTGCATCTATTTGGGCCATCATTTGAAGTAACTGTTACCCCAAAACATAGGTAACAAAGGGCCACCCTGTGATGCCAGGTACCTTTTGCAAAAGTGGGGAATGAATTAGCTGAAAGAGGAGGCTTGCGAGAAGGGGGTAGCCTAACCAGACCTTTCCTACCAGTGTTTATGGGCTCACGCAGGAAAAGAACCAGCCAAACATTCAAAAGTAAGCTAAAAATGTGTTTTTTATTGGGGGGAATTTACTCATGCATACACACAAGATACACACAGTCAAGCATTCACACAAGAGCTGACTGAAGAATGAAAGGAAGAAAAATTATGTATAGAGAGGCCGAGGGTTTTTGGGTTCAAAATTACCGGTCCAGAAGAGTATTGAAGAAGTTGAAATGTGGCTTAGACTTCTGTCTAAGGCCAGATGGATCAGGATTCAGAGCAACATAGTGGGGTCCAGCATTTCATCTGATTGCATCTGACTTCTCAGTTTATATATTCTGTTTGCCTCGCTGAAGGGGTGTGAGTTGGTTGCTCTCCCAACCTAGTGGGCAATGGGAGTTGCAACACAGACAGTGGGTCCTGGATAGTGCTCATGGTTTCAATGTCTTGGTTGAATGTGGGTTTCTGGGCCAAGCTGCAGTAGGATATTTCTTGGCTAATTTGACCTGGCCACACTGGGGTTACCTTTTGCCTTGTTTTTCAGCAAGGGTCCCTTCTTCCACATGGCTTCCAGTCAGTGGATATAATTTATATTTTATGCCAACACATCTGCCAATTAATATATTTTGCCAATTAGACCATTCCAAAATGTGGGGGTGTATGGCCTCGTAACATAACAGGCTCAGATGTGCCTCCTTATTGTCCCGTTGTGTGACAGAGGATGCACAATGGCTGCCTCTGCAATTTCAGGGAATCAAGAGATATGTTGAAGGCACTAGCAAACATTTATGCACCATGCAAGAATGCACAAAAGCATGTGCAACAATTATACTTGCAGAACTCTGCTTGTACAATTGTGAGCTAATGCAGACATTACCCAATGCCCAAAAAGTACAACCACATGCACACAAGGGAACTTATGTGTGTCTAAACCACCACCAACGCTTTAGCCTCTTGTGTTTTCTTCCTGTGCTAATATTTGTGAATTGTACAAAATTCTCTTTGTCTTCACAAATATTTTTTACTTCTATAGACACTGGTTGTGCTTCCCCACTCTTTTGCTGAATATTAACACTACATATCTGCCAATGTGCTTTTTATTGTACCATGTGCAATGGAAAATGCACAGTGGCTGTTTGTGCAATGCCATTGAATGTAAAAGCACTGATGAATAGTTATGCAACATCCAACAACATGTAACTGCATGGCTGGAATGCTGTTAGGCAGCCCTGACTAGAGTAGACCCATTCAATAAACTAAGTAGATCTACTCTAGTTAGGCCTAACAATATGATTTTGACCCCTATGAAAGGGTGACACTCATAGAATTGCTTACGAACTAAATAAGTCTATTACATAGCATCCAAAAAAATTGAATTGCACATGTACTTTTTGAAGGGATGTCATATGGAGGATGGGAGAAGCTTGTTTTCTATTGCTCCAGAGACTAAGACATGGAGCAATGGCTTCAAACTCCAGGGAAACAGATTCCATCTAAACATTAGGAAGAACTTCCTGATGTTAACAGCGGTTCAACAGTGGAATACACTGCTTTGGAGTGTAGTGGAGTCTCCTTTTTGGGGGGGGGGGTGTTAAACAGAGGTCGGATGGCCATCTATTGGGAATGCATCGATGGTGTATTCCTGCAGGGCAGGGATTTGGACTTGATGGCCCTTATGATCTCTTCCAGATCTATGATTCCATGTAAGGCAAATTACACAGTCTATGATACCAATAGGATTCTAGCTGTTATGTTCTTAAGGTACTTTTTTTTTCATTCCAGACAAGCATAGGGCGCTGTAGGATATGATTGTGTACAGTACACAGTCAGTTAATGTATTGCCATTATCACCATGTTATGAGATTTTCAGTACCACAAAATCAATTGTATGTAAATTTTTATGTATTTTTCTACATTTTTTTTTTCTGGTAAAGGGGGTCCATAACTTTAGCAGATTCTCAGAGGGGTCTGTCTTCGAAATAAATAACTAAACAAATAAGAATAGATTTTCCATAGGAGATGATAACAACCAAGAGTCTTGGGCTACTAGTGCTGCTTATTCACATTGGGCCAAGCAGAACAGAGCAATCATGTGATCAAACTGAACCAATGGGAGTGCTCTGTGAGGCAAACTTTTCTGTGTGATATTAAGCCTCTCTTTTAAAATCAAATTTCACAGTGCGTTTTCTTATCCAACAAGTAGCTGAAATTTGGAACAGTACTCTCAGCAGAAACAATGACTATAACCTTTTTCCTCCCACTCAGGAACATCATTATTATTCCTTTGTTTTCCTTCAATGCTAGAGGAACTCTTAATTGACTTTTAATTAAGTGGTGCACTGGTTACAACTGAATACACTTTAACTGTTGTGCGTACCCTTGGGATTTCTTCCTGACAATCAACCCACTTTAAACTCTGCTTAGGTACACTGAGATTATCAAAATTAGATGAGGAAAAGGAAACTTATTTCTTAATTTTTATTAGGTTTTTTTCCCCACAGAGATGGTTATATGCTTCTGCATATGAATGAAAGAATGAATTGGTGAAGCAAAATTATCCAACAAAGGGGACACCTACAGTTTTCGCTAGGTTGAGAATGAACTTACATGCTAATAAACTTAATGGTAAGTAGAAGTAGCTGTCCCTCCTCAGCTATCCCTGCCTCTCACCTAGCTTCAACAATGCCTCTGGAAAGGAAGATTACAGGCCTTTCTGCACTACGCTGTTATAGTGCTGTTATTCCATTTTCAACATCCTATGGAATCCTGGGATTTGCAATTTAGGGAGGGGCACTTGGAATGTTACTGTGAGAGAGAAGTCCTATCCCAGGGTCTACAATTTTTAATATTAAATACCAGAGAGGTCCCCCGAAAGGGCATGTAGGCAGGCGTGGCTGAAAGACCAACAACAGGGTCAGACCAGTAAAATGCCCGTCACGTAGCCCCAGGAAAGCCTCAAGAAAAACAAACCCACAATAAACAGAAGGTCCTCAGCCCCGAGACGGTGACTTGAGAGGATTAACGTGCGTGCCTCAAGTCAAGCAAATATTCCATAAGGGGGGATCAGAATTCACACCACAACACTTCCAAAAATCTGGAGACTTTGGCAACACCCAATATTCCTATCACTCAAAGGAAATTACCAATATGAAGCTTTGTGTCTGCTGCAACTCCCATTGTTCTCCCTGGGAAAGGATTAGCCCTCCAGGTACTTTTTCCCCTATAAATAGTCCCAGCTTTTGAGTGGTTCTTTGGATCGCTCCTGGTCACCCCACCCAACCATCACTCCGTTCGTTGAGCAATCCCCTCAGCTCTTTCCGTGCTGAGTCCCACTTCTTGGCTGCCTTCTCGGACCCAGGCTTCAGGGCAAGGTGCAGTATTACCCCAACAACACCCCTTCAATACTCCCTCTGTCTAATTTCCTCTCTTTTTATTCTTAATAGCTCTTGGGTGCATGTGTGTGAGAGTGCATTGGTGCGTGAGACTTACATTTAATAAAATGATTTATTAGACATTTTGTTCGGTATTTGGCTTGGCCTGAACCTGTAAAAACTGGGTAAAAAGACCCCGCTAGGTTACCCTGCCTCTTGCAGTGCTATAACTTGTGCTTTGGCTAATTTCCATACCCCATCAAGTGGAGCACAGTGAGGTGTCCCCCCAGGGACCCCTGAAATTAGGGTAACAGGAATTCTCAGCCAGAGAGCTCTTTGGACTCAGTAAACTACAAACCCCAGAATTCCACAGGGTGTTGAAAGTGCAGTGACAGCACTGTAACAGTGTACAGCAGGACCCCTGTATCCGCAGATTCATTATCCTCTGATTCAGTTATCTGTGACTGGCGACAGGCAATAGTGATCTCGCACTCCCCATTCAGTTCCCAACTGCTGCCAACCCAATCGCGCTGGAGAAAGGGGGAGAGCAAAGTGGGGAGGGCGATCTCGCATTCTCCACTCTGTTCCCCACTGCTGCCAGCCCAATCTCTCTGGGTAAAGTGGAGAGAGCAAAGTGGAGAGAGCGTTCACGGATTTCAGTATCTGTGGGAGGTAGAGGGGTGGAACCAATCCCCTGCACATACAGGGGCCCTACTGTAGTGCTGAAAGGCCTTATGTTGTGAACTACTGCTTTTCCACAGCAATATTGCGAGTAGGAACTTGTTCCAGAGCAAGCCTATTCAGCATCACTGCTTGCAAACATGGTAAAAAGATTGCTTTTTTAAAAGACTGCTTTTAGAGTACAAACAGAAATACCACACAGAAGTCATGTAGGCTACCAGTACATTACCTGCCTGAGCTTAGGGTTCTGGTGATGGTATTTAAAGATATATAATGGCTTTGGATCATAATGCTCAAAGGAGATCTCTTCCCTGTATTGAGGGGTCAATGGGCTGCACCTGCCATTGTTTGCAGGTCCATTGGACCCACCCCACAGCACCATTTTGGCAAAAGTGAAAATGGTATTATGGTTATTTCCATCTGTCGTTTTGTACACTTTCAAGATGTCTCTCACAATAGTGATTAAACTCAGAAAGACTTTGAAGGCATGATTTGTCATATTTCAGTGTTGTTGTTGTTGTTTTTTTACACAGTTGAGTAGGGGAGCCAGGGAGGTCTGGGCCCTCAGGATCATCTAGGCTACGAACTCATGCCCTACATAAGCATTATAGGCCATTTCCACACTAGCTTGTTATAGTGCTATTTTTCTACTGTCAACATTCTATGGAATCAGGGTTTGCAGTTAAGATAGGGGCCTTTGAGGCCCTTCCCTAAACTGTTCCCAGGGTTCCACAGGATGTTAAAAGTGCAATAATGGCACTATAACAGGCTAGTGCAGAAATGGCCATAGCGATATACTATGTAGTGATACACTATGTACAAGAGGGCCTTCTCTAATGTGACACTCCAGGAACATGAGGCAAAGTAATAGTGTGTTGTTCTGTTACAGAAATGGCAACGCTGGGATTGTGATAGTATCAGGCCTTAAGCGGATGAGTAGTGTGATTGCGACCAGTGTTCCCTCTGCATTACAGAGTCATTGGTGAGACTTTTTCTCAGCCCTACAGCTTGTGATTGGTCAGGTGTTTTTTTTAAAGCCATACTAGCACAGCAATGTTGTAACAGCATGACACGCCAGTACACTATTGCATTTTCGTGCAATAATGCTAAAATATAGATTCAAAACATTAAATAAGCTTCAATTCAAAGGAGAAATTTAAGATAAACACAGAGATGTGATAGATTCCAAACTTGCCATGCCATGGGAGTAGCTGAGGGAGGGACAACCTGGGCATGCTCATACCCCACCCACTGCTAGATTGGCAACAACAGCAAGCATTATCGAGCTCTATTGAGGAACCACACTCACCCAGCTGACAGGATTGTAGTGCTGAAGGAGGCACTTAACAGATTTTTTTCTGGAAATGAAATAAGGTTGATTGGCAACTCCTGGGGACACAATAGCAGCTGGTTAGTGATGATGTTGTATGGTAGCATGGGTCCTGGACTAGGAACAACCTATTGTTGTGATGAGATAAGAACATTGTGCAGAAAGGGCCTTAGTCTATAGGTCAATGTGAGCTCTTTCAGTCTTGAAAAGAGTCCTCTTGGATCTTTTCTGCTTCCATTTTGCATTTGTATAGCCAAGCAGAACCAGCATGGTGTAGTGGTGTGAGTGTTGGATTAAGGCTCTAAAGACCAGAGTTTGAATCCTCACTTGGCCATGGAAATCCACTGGGTGACCATAGATAAGTCATACTCTCTCTGCCTCAGAGGAAGGCAAAACCAACCTCTTTGAACAAAACTTGCCAAGAAAACACTGTGATAGATTTGCCCTAGGCTCTCCGTTAGCTGGAAACAATTTGAAGGCAAACAGCAACAAAGAGCTAAGCAACCCCTGAATGTCTGTCCTTTTAAGAACTGTATGCCAGGCCAAAATTCAACACGATAAGCATTCCTTATCATTTCATCTCCTTACTGGTGAAATATTTTATAATAAGGAAATATTTCTTATTTCTTTCTAGGGGCACTGGAGCCCTTTTAAGAAAGAAGTAGATAAGAACAGCCACCTGGATTCTTTCCTCTGCTGTTCAGACTTTTCCTAAGCCGAGGATTGCGACTAAAGCTTTCAAGTGTTTCCAGAGCTCTGAAAGGGATGTTCAATGGCCTAGAATAGAACTGAGCCAAAAGACAGCACAGTTTGATATTTACCATCACACACAGAGCATGAATATTGAAAAATTAAATGAAGTAGCTTTTGCTGCTCAAGTGTGCCTCATGACAAGGTATTTGCATGAATAATCTCACGCATGCAGGCTGGCTGGATTAAAGATGAATGGTGACATAAAATTAACACCTAGCTTGCTGTTCCTGTTATCGCTTGGAAATGTAACTCAGTGACGAGTGCCCTGGAGAATACAATCTGTCAGGTGATGAGTGCCAGGGGAGGGGGGATCCCAAGAAATGGTTTATCCATGTGGTACTTTGGGTCAGGGTATGGAACAGGATGGCTAAATATGAGGGGCTGTTTGTACTATTATTGGTAGGTGTTGTTGCTATAGTCATGGTTATATATCAGTCTACCAGCACACAGATTTTCTGACCTGCTAAAATTCTTTGTAAATGAGGATATAAACAGAGCAAAATAACAATATGTGAGAGCATGTCCGTGAGAGACATCAAACAAATACAGAAGAGATGAAAAAAGAAATATGTCTCTGCCCCGTTACTGTTGGGCCTGAGGGAATTTGGCAGGTATGGCCCTTTTCACAGGATGTTGTCATCCCATAATGGAGATGGGAGAAGGACAGGACTGCAATGACAGTTACGCATGATGTCATCATCATCCTGTCCTTCTCCCATCTCCAGGTGGTGCAATCACAAAATAAATCATTGATGGATTTTCCTCATGAATGACTGGTGATCCTTCTGCCATCCCACATTTACCTGGTGTGCAGAGGGTGTGGTAGTGCAATGACTGCACTTCCTGCCTCAGCACAGCCTGGGAAAGTACCTGGCTGCGCTGTGGCAGGAAGAGGCAGGGCCATTGCACTTACTGGATTGTGGAGGTAGCCACTGCAGAAGAAAGTGCTCCCATCATGCTCCCCCCCCCCGCAAACTGCTGCCAAGATCCCCACAGGATGCTGCTGGGATAAGGTAGGGTGCAGAAATGGCCCATGTCTTGTGTGATGCAGAGCTGAGGAAAGCTACACTGGGACTACTGTCACAGATGTGCCTGTATGTTTGTGCACATGCATGCTTAAGCCCAATCTTGGGGTAGTGATGGATTTTGGATTAATATTAAAGGCCAATAAGTAGTCTATTATTAGTAAGCAGACATCTTTGGGATATTCTTCTTCACATACCCAAATGATTTGGACTATGGCCATTTCTGCATGGACTAATAGAAACAGTGCAGAACGTCCTCCAGGGAGGACGTCTGCACCTGGGAGCAGACTGGGTCAGACGTACTTAACATAGATCCGCACCTCAGCCCACTCCAGAACGACCCCAAGTGGTTGTCAAGTGTGCTTTTGAAAGACCGCTTAAAACAGGTCTTTCAAAAGTATGGAGCGCGCCATTCTGTGCCCGCTCTCTGGTGCAGATTTGCAGGCTCGCACCAGTGCAAGCCTGTGATCTGCCAGGGGCGGGCTTTAGGCTGGCGAGCTTCAGCGGTTGGTTGAGACCCTCGACCAACCGGAAGCCGCCATTTTCGTCCCCAGAGCAGTGCGGAGCAATGAGCACGCACTCCTCCAGAGCACCGCAGACCGGACCAGGGAGCCAAGAAGTCCGGTAAGCAGCGGCATGGGGTGATCGCCTCGCCCCGTGTGGAAACGGCCTAAAACTGCTGAAATTCCATCTCCTAGATAATCATTTTTCCTTCATATTTAAATATCTGGGTCTTTAATATCTGGGTATAGACACTTTGGGTCTAGAAGGAAAATGTCTCAAACTGTAGTTGCTCCTTTGAGAAAAAGAAGTTGCTCTTTTTATTTATTTATATCCCACCCTTTCCCACAGTTTGGGACTCAAGGTGGCTGACAACAGTTAAAAGAACCATTGCTGAAAAGTCAGAGCATTCAGAAGTTAAAAAATGTAATTAAACTATCAAAACACTAAAACCTGTTAAAATATATATATTTTAAACCATTAAAATAAAACAACAAATAGATAATTCAGCACATTTTGCAAGGCCTGTTCCCCTGTAAATGATCAATCCTCACAGCCATTTCAAAACAGAAAAGTTTTCACCTGCCTACAGAAAGATAGCAAGGAAGACATTGGTCTTTTCTTTCTCTTGGAAGGGAGTTCCAGAGCCTGGGAGCATCACACCAACAAGGCCTCTCTCATGTTCCATCAGATGTACCTGTGAGGATGGTAGGACAGAGAGAAGAGATTCCTCAGAAGATCTCAAAACAAGTGCAGGCTTGTATGAGAGAAGAGGATTCTTCAGATAAGAGGTATCTGGACAGTATAGGGCTTTAAGATTATAACCGGCACTTTGAATTGTGGACTTGTAGCCAGCGTTGCAACAAGTTCAGTTCAGGAGTGGTCTGTGGTCTGAGTGGGAATGCATCTCTTTATTGAATGCTGGGACTGACATGGCCTCAAGCCCCTCATGGTTGTGTTTATGGGTCACTGAAAAGACCAATACATATTCTAGTGGCCTGCTACTTTGTACAGGCTACAGAAATATGCTTGGTTGGGTCAGTTGGGTTTATGTGTGTGAGAGAGAGATGGAGAGAAACTGAAGCAAAAGTGAAAGGAGAAAAGGAGGCTAATTAGCAGCACGCTTGAGGGGATCTAGTGAGAGATTCACTGAAAATTCGTTCCTGGAGTTCCTCCCACTCCAGGATACCCTAGGTGCACTCTTAGGAGAAAAATCACCTGGCTAGAAGGTTCTGCGGAAGCTGTTCTTCTTTTACAAGTATCCCTACCTGGCTTAGCCATCTCTTCCAATAAAAATATTTCCACGGATGCAAGAGGAAGGATTTTGTACCTGCATCATCAATAATAGTTCAATGGCACCATTGAAAAGGGGGTGGGGTGGGGTGGGGCTTCAATTTCAGACCACAGATGACTATGATTTCTAAGGAGTCTCTGCATCTCCAGCCAGCAGGAGACATAATAGCATAGAAAAATAGGGTTCCATCAGGGCTGGCCCTATTATTAGGCAAAGTGAGATGACTACATCAGGCAGTGTATTTTGGGTATAAGAACTTAGAAGAAGGGGAGAAATTTCTTCTAATTTTTAGGGGTCCTAGAACCATTCACTTTTAGAAGGACTCTTCAGTCAAGATGATCAATGCAGATGAAGATGAAGAAATCAACATGAAAGAAGCTTTCCAGTGATTAGTACAAGGCAACCAGTGAACTTGATGGCATGAAAAAAGATTGGGAAAATCACTTCTGCTTTCCTTAAATGGTAGTTGCATTTTCTCCAAGGACATCCATGGAAATGAGGAACTTTATAAACATTTCCAAAGCGAAGTGTCACATTTTTGCAAAAAAAGTTTGCCAACCAAAAAATGCATTTAATTTTCCATTATTATATTTTGACTGCCAGAGGTGAGAAGAAGTATTTGTGGGATTGTCTGCCCCATGTGTCAAAAGAACTTGTCTTATTTCCGGTACTATACATCTTCACTTGGTTAGACTGCTATGCCTTTGAGTCTGATGGAGAGAAAGAACTTGGTAACATAAGCTTTTGTGGATTCAATCTGATAAAGTTGACATAGGGCCTTTCTGCACTACGCTGTTATAGTGCTATTATTCTACTTTCAACATCCTGTGGAATGGTGGGGTTTGTAGTTTACTGAGGCCAAAGAGTTCTCTGGCTGAGAATTCTAAAGGCCTCTCCCTGAACTGCAAACCCTAGGATTCCATAGGATGTTGAAAGTGGAATAATAGCGCTATAACAGTGTAATGTGGAAAGGCCCCCAGTCTATGAAAGTTTAACGCTACCAACTTCTTTCTCTCAGTTGCAGAGGTGCTATAAAATCCCCTTGCATATTAGAGATAGATTGATACCATAAAGGACGCCATAGCCCTCAATTTGCAAGATTTAGGCAGGGATGTTGATGACTAGGGCTCAAAGAGGTCTTTCATTCATAGGGTTGCCATAAACTGAAGTTCAGTGAAGAACACCAATAATAGAATATATCAAATAAGAAACCTTCCAACTGTGTTGTGAGCATTGCTGTTCCCCTAAAACTTAGCATGTTATTTCTGGCATCTTATTGAGTCAGGGTTACAAATCTCACTATCATTAAAATTTGGCTGATGGGAATTGGAGTCCCACAGGTTCTGGAAGGCCAGAATTTGCCTAATCCCCCACTACTGCATACATCATTCTCAGACCTGAAAATCTCTGTGCTCATGTATATTGTACCATTCTAACAGAAAAATTCTCTCTTTTTGAGGACTGGAATCCAAGCACATGAACACCATCAACTGCCTCTTGTGTTTTACAAAAAGCAACTTTACTATGGAACTCTAGCACCCAACGCACATTCTGTTGTCACATTTCATTTTAAGACAAGTGGGACCCAGCAGGCTATTCATCAGCAGTGAACCTAGGGCTCTCTCTTTCAGAAAGCATCCCCTAATTAGCTGCTCTGGAATATCATTTTTGACATCCTCCTCTCTACTGCTTTCTATAATTTCCTGTCATTCCCAAATAATATTATAAACCCATCATTAATTCTTGGTGTCAGGCCTTGCATTTTCAGTTCAAACTTCAAAGTGGTGCCTGGGCTTCTATGCAGAGCACAGACCCAGAGAAGCAGCGATAAAGGAAGAGGGGTGCCATGCAGGATGACATGCCAGGATAACCTCCTTCAGTACATTTGCTCGTTCATTCCATTGCTCGAGGCATGAAATGTAATCTCTTCTCAAAGCCACGGATCTGCCAAAGCTGATTTTCCTAGATAACAGTATGGATGAAGGGGCTCTCCAGGGCTGCCACAGCTTCTTTTCAGTTGTACTGAAGCTTCTGGTTGTTAGCCCTTGTACGACTCAGATGGGTTCAGAGAGTTTGGAGAAGTGATTTTGCTGATCAGAACTTGTTGTATCTTCAAAGTCTGTGCTAGTTGGGAGATTCTAGGAGCTGTAGTCCAAAAAGTAACTGTTGAACCACACATCCTAGAATTTCCCAGCCACCAAGCATTTGGGGCATTTTAATAAAAAAAAAGTTGCTTTTTTGGATAACAACTATCCAAACCTCTAGTGGCCATGCTGCCTCGGGGAGTCTGGGAGTTGTAATCCAAAAAAGCAACTTTTCCAAAGTGTTTTCAGAAGTGACACACTTTTCTCTCTGAAAATGAGGATATTCAAACCCTCTCCCACACATCTCTTCGTCATTAGGCAAGTTTACAATGTTTGCAGCTTAGAAAAGAAAAGTGGATTTACACTTGCCTGCTGTCTGTTCTGGAAAGATTATTTACTTTTTAGGGATTGTTTTTGATATGTACATTTTGTAAAAAGAAGGAAAAAATAAAGGCAAGGAAAGGGGAACTTTATAGAAGTGTTGAGATGGTGGGTCTGGAAGATCATTTCTCTCTCCTGATATCTGAACTTTGGGTCATCCATTGAAATTGAATGGTTTTAAGGTTTCAGAAAACAAAATAGTGTTGCACACACACTGCATAAAAAATTCTCTACCAGAAGAACAGTGATGGTTGCCAGCAATCCATGGAGGATAGGGCTATCAGCAGATAGTCAGGATATCATAATATGTATCAATTCCACCATCAGAAACAACATACCTTTATATATCAGCGTTGGGATGCAGTTCTCTACCAATTATGAGTAATTTTTAACCACTTCCTTCCCAAAGTTTTTTTAAAAAATGACACTTTTTGGAGACTATTCTAAGATGGGTTCCTATTTTGTACCAAATTCATTTTTATTCTTTGTACAGCATTTTCTGTGCACATAAAAGCGTTTTGCTATTTTCTGTGCAAAAAATGCAAATTTTTGTGCAAAATAAATCTGATAATAAATAATAATAAATTTGTGAATTCTCCATTTCATGAACAAAGTGGATTTAGGACTATGATAGCATTTGGTTTATTCTCTAAGCAATTCACAAGGTTTAAAAATAACTTTCATGGGTTGAACAAGCATCTTGACAGATAAAGCCCTCCCTTTTTCTTTCCTCTTCCTCATTGCATTTACCTGTTTTGTGGACTGATCAATCTGTTTTGCACTGGCATTGGAAATGCCATTGATCACTTTGTTTGGCTAAATGGTAGCTGCTTTCCTTGATTTCTTGTCAGGATATCTATTGGAAAGATAGTTTGTATCTTTGCGATCTCCCTAATCTTTTGAATACATTGACATCATGGCTTCTCCTTACTGCCCAGCTTTATAGACTCTCACACAGTCATTTCAACAAGCAGAGACTGATGGAGATGGCCCCTAACAAAGTATCAGTAGAGTTTTCTTAAACAACCAAGAGCTTCTTTTTGACTAAGAAATGCTTGAGTCAAGAAAAGTTAACTTTACTTACAGCTACAGCTTCAGTTATCAGGGAGGATATGATCTGACATTTTTAATCTCTCTTTCTTTTCCTTTTTTGAAAGGTGCATACTGGAAGAATACGTCTTTTTAAATTGTTCTGTACAAGCTCTCTTTGTTCATCAGTAAGCTGCAATGAAAAAAAGTGCTTTGAATTTTCTCTCCTGCCCTTCCATTTTTTAACAAAAGTAATTTTCTTTGAGAAAAGTTCCAAAACCTTTAGGAATACTTCAATCATAGGAGGAATATTCACCAACAAGAATATAGGTAGAATGCATAACAATCCAGTGTGTAAACAGAAAGGGCTCATACATCACAGCCAGTCTCCAGACATGTAGCACTGTCCCTTCTATCATCTCCACCCTACAAAGCTCATGCTGATTCACAGTGATCAGGGCTGTAGTCCAAAACACGTAATTTCTAGTTCCAGTGACAGTATATCCACTGAATTAATAGGAACTTGCTGAGTTAACATTTATGCATATTCCATTGGTTCAACGGGTCTATTGTGATTAGGAATTGTTGTTATCTGCCTTCAAGTTGACTCCAACTTATAGCAACCATATCACAGGGTCTTCTGGGCAAGATTTATTCAGAGAAGGCTTGCCACTGCCTTCCTCTAAGGCTGAGAGGTTTGTTCAAAGTCACCCAGTGGTTTTTCATGGCTGAGTGAAGATTCAAACATTGGCCTCCCAGAGTCCTAGCCTAGTACTTAAACACCTACACCATAATGGCTCAATCATTGTCTCACCATAAAAATTCCAAGGTAAAAGGCATTTAGGAGTGGTCTACCATTGCCTTCTGTTGTTGTTGTTGTTGTAGTATGTGTTCAAGTAATTTCTAGTGATGACCCTAAGGCAAACCTATCAAAGGATTTTTTTGGCAAAATTTGTTCAGAGGGGTTTCCCTTGCCTTCCTCTGAGAAAGTGTGACCTGCCCAAGATCAGCCAGTGGGTTTCCATGGCTGAGCAGGGATGCAGACCCTGGTCTCCCAAGTGTCCTAGCCCAGCACTCAAACCACTCCACATGCTGGCTCCTGCCTTCTTCTGCATGGTAGTAACTCCTTAGATTTCGCTAAAGTGTCACTGTCATCTCAGAGATCCTCCACCAGTGTCAACCCCCCCCCCCACTATTTGGCACATTTAGTCTGGCTCCCCAGTACAAGCTGTTCTGACTTGGGGGACCATACCGGTAGCAGTGCTACCATCAGCATAGCTTCCTACCTCACTGGAACGTGCAATCTCACCACCATGGAAAGGTGGGCTAATAGGGACTAACAGTCAGATTTAGAGCAAAACTACATAGAGATGGCCGATATCCTGGAAAATCAATAGTGATAGGGAAGCCAAGACGAAAGACAAACATCGAATAGGTAATGGCTGAGAAACATCTGTCTGGAGGAAGAGTGGGTGGAGAATGAGACTTAATGAAAAAGGAGAGGAAACAAGCCTCTGATGCAAGGGGACAAGGAATGTGAAAGAAAATGAAATGGACAAATTCTCCCATCCAAGGAGAGGCCTGTGAATACTTAAAAGTCTGGTTTTGCAACCCTGTGCATTCAGCTGCATTTAGCCATGTTTGCAGTCTTGAATTAGGTTGCCATCTCTGTTCTGATGACATCTCTAAAATTTCTTCATCTTCAACAGCTACCTGGTGGCAGCTACATACTAGAAATAGTCACCGCAGTTGGGCAAGAATTCTTTTGTTTCAAATTGAAAGGTGTTCAAGCAAATAATTATTTGTTTCTTTTGTTCATCAAGACTTTCCAAATATTGCAAATATCATCATAAAGCTCATAGCCAAAGTTCAAGATTCTTTTTTCAAAATGTGAGTGCAGGAGAAAGAAGGGAGATCTATTCAGTCTTAGTCATGTCCTATAGAGTACAATGCCATTTTCCATACTTGTTGCTTTCTAATGGATGTGCATTTAAATTGTGTTTAATTCTATTACTAATTTAACTGTATTTTAATTTATGTATGCTTTTGATGTGTGCCTTTGATCTGTATTCCTTTCCATTTTTGTAAGCTGCCTTGAGACCTAGGCCTGGAAAAGAGAAGAAGATGTGGAGATGAGTTGGAAGCCACCAGATGTAGATCTGGTTTACAGGATGCTTGGTGTTTCTTCTTCTCTGAATTCGCCCTTCTAGAAGATGAACTATGTATGATATTAGCATTCATCGTGCAGCAAGAGGACATGGTGACAGGTAATAGGCATCTTATCCTATCTACCATAAATGCCAGTGCAATCAAGAGAGAATCATAAACATGTTTTTACGATGTCTTTTTATGTGTCTGTTTTTTAATTTTTGAGCCCCAGTGGACTGGTATCCTCCATGTAGCCAACTTGTCACATTTTAGCATCCCCGGAGGCAAAGCCATCCAGATGCTTCATTAATAAAGATTGTTTTCCTGACAAGAGGCTCATTACATAATTAGAAAGAACAATAAGAATTTACAGCCTCTAGTAAGTATGTGTTCAGTACTTTGACTGTCATCACAGGTCTGAATCCAGGCTTCTCATTATTGCATGAACTATTGGCTGGGCATTGAGCATTCTAAAATAAAACTGTGTGCTATAACCAGAACTAATAGCAAATCATTAGCTCCTAAAATACAAAATGTCTATCTTTTGAAAATATACATATGTATGTGCATGCCCGTGTCTTTACTGTATATGTGCATAGCCAGAATTCTATTGGTGTTATATCCTTGTACATGTTCCTTACACATGCAGTTGTACTATTTTGGCCATTGTACAATGGACACAGTTCGCAGTTGCATAAGCAGAATTCCACAAGTATAGCCATTTCCCATCCTATAGTTAGTTCCAGCTAGACTAGAGCCATTGAATCTATTGACTTTAGCTATGTGTTGACTCAACAATTGTTTGAATGGGTCTACTCTAGTTGGGTCTAGAGTTATAGAATCACAGAATTGGAAGAGACCCCAAGGACTATTGACTCCTATCTCCTGCCATGCAGGAATACCCAATCAAAACACTTCCAGATGGCCATCCTGCCTCTGCCTGGGAGTAGATTCCTAAACTCCTATGTAACTATATGAATGTAGCTTTACACTGTACAAGCACTATGTAGGACCTGAGTGTCTGTTTGTGTATGTGTGGGAGAAGATAAACATTTTTGCCTCCATTCATCATTGGAAAGACTCTCCAGAATTAAAAGACACACAAAAACAAAGACAACCCATACTTTCAGACATGCAATCACAAAAACATTACACAAAAGGAAAGTGGGATGATGAAAAAGGACAAAGACAAATTCAGACAGCAGTTCTTTATTTTAGAAAGTACTTGCAATGCTCAGATTGAAAAGAAACATAGGGAATCAGAATGATAGAATGATAGAGTTGGAAGAGACCACAGGGGCCATCCAGTCCAACCCCCTGCTGTACAGGAACACACATCAAAGCATTCCCAACAGGTGGCCATCCATGGTGGGAATGGCAACTTTTGCATGCTTAGTTAACTGGCTAGTTAGTTTGCATGTTTATTATAGGCATATAGGGGACTGCCTAGAGTAAATTTCCTGTTGTTTGGTCAACACTCACTTTCCCTTAAATGTTCTCTTCCTCTTCCTTTTGTTCTTCAGCTTCCCTGCAAGCATGTGGTCTTTGATCCTCCAGTAAGCATGCTTTCTTGTAAGCATGTGAATTCTTATTTTTGTCTTATCTTTCTTGAAGAATTTGAACCTGTGTAAACTATGCACAAGATTATGTGAGTAAAATTCTCTTTTCGTACTTTTTAACCAAACTGTTTGTGTTTATTTTGAGCTAGATTAAGTGTGCCTGGGGTAGAAATGATAAAGTGGGACTGGCAATTTGTTCAACTTCTGCCTGTGCATTACAAAATACTCTGCTGATTGGGAGACTTATTACTAAAAATCTCTCAATCCAACAATCCAGCCTCTGTTTAAAAACCTTCAAAGAAGGAGACTCCACCACACTCTGACGCAGCATATTTCACCATTGGACAGCTATGACCATCAGGAAGTTCTTCCTGAGGTTCCAGTGGAATCTTCTTTCCTGTAACTTGAATCCATTGGTCCTTGTCCTAGTCTCTGGAGCAGCAGAAAACAGATGACATTCCCCATGACATTCTTGCAAAGAAGCTAGTAAAATGTGGGCTGGACAGAGCTACTGTCAGGTGGATCTGTAACTGGTTGACTGACCGTTCCCAAAGGGTGCTCACCAATGGCTGCTTTTCATCCTGGAGAGAAGTGACTAGCGGGGTGCCACAGGGTTCTGTCCTGGGCCCAATGCTGTTCAATATTTTCATCAGTGACTTGGATGAAGGAATAGAGGGCATGCACATCAAATTTGCAGATGACACCAAATTGGGAGGGGTTGCTAATACGCCAGAGGACAGGATCAAAATTCAAAATGACCTGGACAGATTGGAGAGCTGGGCCAAGGCTAACAAAATGAAATTCAACAGAGAGAAGTGTAAGGTCCTACACTTCGGAAGAAAAAATGGAATGCAGAAATATAGGATGGGGGACACGTGGCTGGATGGCAGTACGTGTGAAAGGGATCTAGGAGTCTTAATAGACCACAAGCTGAACATGAGTCAGCAGTGTGATGCGGCAGCCAAGAAAGCCAATGCAATTCTCAGCTGGATCAATAGGAGTATGGTGTCTAGATCGAGGGAGGTACTGGTACCTCTCTACTCTGCTTTGGTTAGACCTCATCTTGAATACTGTGTCCAGTTCTGGGCACCCCAATTCAAGAAGGACATGGTCAAGCTGGAGCAGGTCCAGAGGAGGGCGACCAAAATGGTGAGAGGCCTGGAAGCCAAGCCCTATGAGGATAGACTTAGAGAGCTGGGTATGTTCAGTCTGCAGAAGAGAAGGTTAAGAGGGGACATGATAGCCATGTTTAAATATTTGAAGAGATATCATGTTGAGGAGGGAGTGGGCTTGTTTTCTGCTGCTCCAGAGACAGGACAAGAAGCAATGGATTCAAGCTGCAGGAAAGGAGATTCCACCTGAACCTCAGGAAGAACTTCCTGACAGTCAGGGCTGTCCGGCAGTAGAATATGCTGCCTTGGAGTGTAGTGGAGTCTCCTTCCTTGGAGGTTTTTAAGCAGAGACTGGATGGCCATCTGCCGGGAGTGCTTTGAGGGTATTCCTGCATGGCAGGGGGTTGCATTGGATGGCCCGTGTGGTCTTTTCCAACTCTACATTTCTATGATTCTATGATTCTATGATTCTAGGACAGTTTTGAAACTAAACTTGAAAAACTGGATAAAGGTTAGGGCCATCAGTGGGCACTAGTCAGATTGACTATATTGTCAGGTATACTGAATGTTAGCATGGTGTGTCTAGAGATGTTTTTCTTGTGGATAAGAAAAAAGGTTGCTTTGCCCTTGGCAAGCAACGGCTGCAAGACTGTTATGTCTATCTCTCTACCGAATTGTCCTGGTCTCATGGGAAAACTCTGAACATGGGAATCGGGCGTATGTAACACATCACATGGTGTAAGTTTGGGAGTGGCTAACATCATGTACTGAAACTCTCTTCTCTTCTCTTCGTTCTCTTTGCTTTGCATTTTTTGCTTATGGACTTTTTATGCTTCATGGCAAAAGGTGTCTGAAGCAATATGTATTGTGCAATGCTACAATAAACTTTAGCTTAGCCTAGATGCACTTTGCATGGCTGTGTTTCAGTCTGGGGCAACTGGCAATGATCCAGCATGGTACCTAGGCGCCCTGACATATATATCATTTCCAGTATCAGTTTGGTGTAGTGGTTTGAGCATGGGACTAAAACTCTGGAGACTAGAATTTGATTCCCCACTCAGCCATGGAAACTCACTGAGTGACCCTGGGCACATGACACACACACAGCCTCAGAAAACCCACATGATAGAGTGACCTTAGGGTCACCATAAGTTGGAAATGACTTGAAGGCACACAACAAGAACAATCAGGGGTAGTATATCAATTTCTGCATATTCGTTTCTGGTGAATATGAGATGCTGGCAGGTTTCATATGGGCATGAAAAGATTTTGGATCGCCTTAGTTTAATTCAGTGTGACTTCTCTGATATTGGATGATGACTAAGATGTACATGATATCCTTGAGTCCTAAGACCAGTGGGGTGTACTAGTTTGACTGTTGGACTGAGACTCGAGAAGACCAGGGTTTGGGTCTCTGTTCAGCCCTGGAAACTCACTGGATGACACTGGGCAAGTCACACTCTCTCAGCCTCAGGGGAAGGCAATAGCAAACCGTCTCAGAATAGATTTGTCCAAGCAAACTCCATGATAGAGTCATTTTAGGGTCTCCATAAATCAGAAATGGCTAGAAGGCACACAACAACAAGGATATAGATATGTAGGGGTATTGTGAGCACACCTAGTGCCTCCCCTTCCATACTAGGACTCAACATGACACTGGCATATGTGTACACCTCGTCTCCTACATCCTTTACATTCCCCCAAACACACTCACACCCTGCAAGCAAGCCCAAAATAAAAACCATATTTTCAAAATGCCATTTGCAAAGCAATTTAATATTTGAGAATCTGTGCCTGCATTTCTGCTGTGCAAATTAGTCCCATTCCGTCTCTGTGCTTCATTCTCAGCCTTGCTCTCACGTGGATCATTTTTATTTCCTACTCTGAACTTTGACTCTTTAATTTTATGCCCTTTTTCTTGCCTGGGAAGGCATGATCTTTTCAATAATGTAAGCAACAGATTTATAAGAGCAGCCATTAATCTTTACTTTCTATTCTTATAGCCTTAGTTCTACTTGCATCAGTCATACTCAGACATGTATTAGTGAAAAATATGCTTTTTTTTTATTTTCTGAGTTTTCAAAATGCAAAATTGCGTCCCCTTGGGTCATAACAAACGTATCTGGAGGAAGTACCATGGCTCTTCCTGCTTAAGCCATTTTCCCTTTAGTATTATCTTGCTTTCAGAAATTGCATAAATTAGGACTATTTTGTACATTCATGTACCTTGATAGCTAACCTAGTGGTGATTTGTCATCGAGTTCTGTGAATTCTCTCCTTTTATTCCAAGAAGTTTTCTTTTTTCTCTTGCCTCCATGCTGACAGAAATCTATTATTGTTATCATTTATTTATACAGACACAGTGTGGTGTAGTTGTTTGAATGTCAGACTAGGACACTGGGAGACCAGGGCTTGAAACCCTCTTTGGCCATGGAAACCCACTGGGTGATCTTAGGTACATCTAATTCTCTCAGCCTCAGTGGAAGGCAAAGGCAAACTCTGGCCCTTTCCACACATGAGAAAGGAAACGTGCGAAAACGGAACTCACCGGCTTTCTTGAGCGTCTGGGCGAGTCCGTCGGGACGAGGAGCAGTGTGAGCTCGTCGCTCCGCACTGCTCTGGCGTCCAAAATGGCGGCTTCCGGTTGGTGGAGGCTCTCCACCAACCGGAGAAGCTCGCCAGCCTAAAGCCCACCACCAGCAGATCTGTAGGCACACATTTGTGCGGGCCTGAAAATCTGCAGCAGAGCATGGCGATGGAGCGACATGGAGTTGCGCAATCCGTGCTTCTTAAAATCCTCTTAAAAGAGGTTTTTAAAAAGCACACTGCACGACCAGTTCCGGTCACTCCGAACTGGACTGAGGTACAGAACTACAAAAAGTAGTCCGCCCCAGTCCACTCCACAATGCAGAAGACCTCCATCGGAGGTCGCTCTGCACCGTTTTAATAGCCCAGTGCGGAAATGGCCTCTGTCTGAATAAGTCTTGCCAAGAACACTCCATGAAAGGTTCACCTCACAGATGCCATGAGTCAGAAAAGACTTCAACTTATACTCCTAGAATTCAGATCCTGAGCAGGACTGAGTTCTTAAGAAAAGAAATAGCCAGCCCTGCCAAAGCAGTTCAGTCTAAAACACACAGACACAGACACACACAGACACACACACAAGGGAAGGAAGGGGAATATAAATATAAAACAATGCAATACCATTGTTAAACAAATTATCCAGACAGAAAAAGAAATAACCAGTGCTATATAATGTAAAGCAAATTGACAAATACAAGAAATATAAGATTAGCAAATACTATTGAACTAAAATTCAAAAAGCTATGGAAAACCAGAAAGTGTTTAATTGAAATTTAAAAACAATGAGGGAAGAATGGGTCCACAACCCCATTCTCCTCCTCCCATTCCCATGCATTCCTCACCCAGGCTTGGGAGGCTTGTATTTAAAATGGAATTTTTTTCCTCTTGGGTGAGCAAAGCCCCCCCCCCCCACTGCTGGAGGAGTGCCATTTCTGCGATGTGGCTGCACATTCTGCTGTGTAATGGCCACTGATTGGTCAAGTGCTCTTTTTGCCCGATCCCTCCCCTCTAGGAGGAATTTCCTTTCTTAAGATGATGACTGGAAGTACTTAGAACTCAATGCTCGGTTCTTCTCCGTCTGAAGGGAAAGTTGTGCTAAGCCCTCTACCTTGTCTTTTTTCTCTCCTCCCCCTGGGAGGGCCAGGGCCAGAGGTAAGGGAATGGGAGAAGGATCACAGGTGGGGGGCAATTACTCATGGCTCTTCCACTTTCCTGAGGGTTCTGCATTCTGAACCCTTGTGAATGTGAAGGGGCCACTGTAATTATTTTTGCAATAATTGTGACATAACTACCTTACATACTCCTTTTGCAGTATAACTGTAATGGTATTTCAGTTATTTTTATTGTGTCAGTCTGTGTTGTGTCTCTTTACTTTTGTACCACAGGTCAGTGACTTACCACATTCTGCTGTTTAAAAAACAATAACTGAAATGCAGAACTGCTGGTCAGGAATCCTGGAGGTGCTGATTAGGCAAGTTGTGATTCACAAAAGTAACTTTTCTAAGCTCTGCTGAAAATAACAATTTTGGTGACTTTTGAATCAAAAGAACAGGCAGGCCAGTGGCTAACTGTATTCAGATTAAAAAAACAAACAAACTCAAACTAAAAAGCAGAGCTTGGAAAAGTTGCTTTTTTGGACTACAACTCCCAGAATCCCCCAGCCAGCATGTAGGCTGGGAATGCCCCAGGTGCTGATCTGGGGAGTTATGAGTCATAAAAGTAACTTTTCCATTTGCAGTTCTTGTCCTCCAATGACTGTTGTTAAAACTGATCTTGTCGCTCCATCACCACACCTATAGGCTTTGTGTTTCTGTTACTACTGACACACACAGCCTGCTCATTCCTAGGTATAAATGTCTGTCCACAGGCACTTCACTCCATGCATCTGATGAAGTAGGCTCAGTCTATGAAAGTTTATGCTACCAACTTCTTTCTCTCAGTCTCAAAGGTGCTACAACATCCCTTTGCAAAAGTGGAAAGAGTTGCTTTTAAATTTTCCAACTCTAATGGAAATCGGCTGGTTTTGTGGCTTTTTAACTGTAACCTACCACTTTGGAGACAGTTAACTTTCCAAACTCTGTCACTGTTGGGACAACAACTGACTAGACAGACTATCTGGGCCATTTCTGTAGCAAAAAAACCTTCCTATGCTGATGAGGGCAAAAAGAAAGGATGCAATTTAGTTAACTGAACCCTGCCTCTGCTGTCTAAATTATACTCAAGTGTATGATTCAGCACTGCCAGGTAGGGGGTAGTAGCAAGCAAGTTTTCAGCCAAGCTCTGCGTAAACATTCTTCAGCTAATGCATAAAGAAATCCTCCTTTCCTTTTAAGTGTCGCCGGACATTTTTCTTCTTTCCTTGCAGTTGATCCTTTGTTCCAGGCACAGTCCATCCTTGGGCTGATTGTTTGTTTCCTTCACAGCTTTATTATTTCTCCCCCTCCCTTTACAAAAAAGGAAAATAAAATAGCATCCCAATGCATCGTATTCACTGCTCAGGGCTGCAGTATTCTGTGATTTAATCACATCTTTTGAAAGAGACATTGGAAGCCATGATCTCAGATATGAAGGAAGGGAGAGAGAAAAGCAGAAACTGGGCAAAATTTCTTCTCAGGCTCAGAGGACAACTGGGCCATTATCTTCTACTCAAAATGGTGGGATTTTGTTTGAAAGTTGGAATGAAAACAGTAGAAAGGTAGGCTATTTTATAAGAAAAATGCTCAAGGAGGCTAGAATTAGAAAAGTACTGAGGAGCCTGTGCTCTTCCTCATCTTATCAAGCTCTAATTCCCATCAGCCCTTGCCAGCCTGGGCAATGGAAAGGGATGATGAAAACAGTAGTGCATTCCATGGGGGAGGGCATTTTCTTAACAGTTGAATAAGGACAGTGGAAGCTTCTACTGTCCGACAGTTGATACATCCAGCCCTATATAGTCCAATACTGACTGTCAGAGGTTTTCCAGGGTTTCAGGAGTGTGATGGAACCCCTGTCTAGGCTGGTCCAACAGTTACCACCCTTGTGCTCTGGTCACTCATTTTGCCTTTTCACCCTTCCTTGGATCTGATACTTGGACAAGTGGCTGTGTTCTTCAGTGGGTTAGAATCATCAAATCATAGAGTTGGAAGAGACCACAGGGGCCATCCAGTCCAAATCCCTGCTATGTAGGAACATACATCAAAGCATTCCCAATAGATGACCATCCAGCTTCTGCTTAAAAACCTCCAAGGAAGGAGACTCCACCACCATTCAAGGCAGCATATTCCACTGCCAAACAGCCCTGACCATCGGGAGGTTCTTCCTGAGGTTCAGGTGGAATCTCTTTTCCTGCAGCTTGAATCCATTGCTGCTTGTCCTAGTCTCTGGAGCAATGGAAAACAAGCCTGCTCCCTCCTCAACATGACATCCCTTCAAATATTTAAACATGGCTATCATATCTCCTCTTAACCTTCTCTTCTGTAGACTAAACATCCCCAGCTCCCTAAGCTGCTCCTCATAGGGCATGGCTTCCAGACCCTTCACCATTTTGGTTGCCCTCCTCTGGACATGCTCCAGCTTGTCAACATCCTTCTTGAATTGAGGTGCCCAGAACTGGACACAGGATTCCAAATGAGGTCTGACCAATGCAGAATAGAGTAGTACCCTTACCTCCCTTGATCTAGACACCATACTCCTATTGATGCAACCAAGAATCGCGTTGGCTTTCTTGACTGTTGCATCACAGGATGGTTCAGGGTGGTAAAGTATAACAGTTTAATATTATTTTAATCTTAAGTTTTTGCATGTGTGATTTTAGATATCTGCAGCTTTTCTTGTTATCTCTTTTTAATCTTTAAGTCACCTTAAGCACCACTCCTGGGGAAAATGTAGATTATAAATAAGTAATTGAGAGACAAGTGAGCTTGCAAATGACATCATGGTGGTTTATATGTTGGGCACTGTAGAGAGATATACATGAGACTGAGTGAGAAAAGGGATGAGAGAGAGAGAGAGAGAGAGAGAGAGAGAGAGAAGACCTAGCATACCCCTAAACAGCTCAAGATTTATTTTTTAATCAGCACCAAGGTGAAATACCTTTTCTCAGTGTCAACACACCATTTCCAGCAGATTTAACCTCCATCAAAAGCAGATTTTTTGAGAAGTGTTGTTGATTTACTATCAAGTAAATTTTGACTTACGAAGAACCTATGAATGAGAGACCTCTAAAATCCCCCTTAATCAACCGCCCTGCTTAGGTCTTACAAATTTGGAGGCATAGAATCATAGAGCTGGAAGAGACCACAAGGGCCATCGAGTCCAATCCCATGCCACGCGGGAATATACAATCAAAGCATTCCCAACAGATGGCCATCCAGCCTCTGTTTAAAAACCTCCAAAGGAGGAGACCCTGCCACACTCCCAGGCAGCATATTCCACTGTTGAACTGCTCTAACAGTCAGGAAGTTTTTCTTAATGTTTTGGTGGAATCTCTTTTCCTGAAGTTTGAAGCCATTTCTTAGTCTCTGGAGTGACACAAAACAGGCTTGCTCCATCCCCCATATGACATCCCTTCAAATATTTAAATATAGCTATCATGTCACTTCTCAATCTTCTCTTCTCTACATTAAACATATCCAGTTCCCTAAGCTGTTCCCCACAGGGCATGGTTTCCAGGCCCTCTACAATTTTGGTCACTCACCTCTAGACATGTTCCAGCTTGTCAATATCCCTCCTGAATTTTGGTGCCCAGAACTGGACACAGTATTCCAGGTAGCATCTGATCAAAGCAGAATAGAGAAGTACCATCATTTCCCTTGATCTAGACACTGTACTCCTATTGATGAAGCCCAGAATCTTATTGGTTTTTAAGCTGCTGCATCATACTGCTGACTCATGTTCAGTCTGTCATCTACTAAGATTCCTAGATCCTTTTCACATGTACTGTTGTCAAACCAGGTGTCACCCATCAATTCATTTTTTCTGCGTAAGTGTAGTGCCTTATACTTCTCCCTGTTGGAATTCATTTTGTTAGTTTTGGCTCAGCTCTCTAATCTAAGATCATTTTGAATTCTGATCCTATCCTTGGCATGTTAGCTAGCCTTCCTAATTTGGTATCATCTTCAAATTTCATAAGAATGCCCTCTATTCCCTCATTCAAATTATTGATAAAGTTGTTGAATAGCACTGAGCCCAGGAGAGAACCCTGTAGCATCCCACTAGTCACTTTTCTCCAGGAAGAAGAGGAGCCATAGGTCAGCACCTTTTGGGCTCTGTTAGTCAATGAATTACAAATCCACCTAACAGTAGAATTGTTTGCCCAGATTTTACTGGAATATCATGGGGAACCTCGTCAAAGGCCTTACTGAAGTCAAGATATGCTATATCTTATATTCTATATCTGAATGTTTTGTCATCTGTTCCAGGAAGGCATCATCCAAGTTCTCAATCTGGCTTGGGGGCCTTTAGTACACCCTCAGAATGACATCCCTGTTTTTTTCTCTCACCCTTAATTTTTACCCCGATGCTGTCAACCTGCCTTCGAGGATTTAAGTCATGGATCTCTTTACATGTATAAATGCAGCTGACATATAGTGCTAGTGCTCCTCCTCCTCCCCCTCCCCTGTTTGATCTATTTCTCTGACATTGCTACATTCCAATCATGACACTCGTCCCACCAGATTTCAGTGATGACTACCATATTATATAGGGATGGGCCAACTGAATCCTCAAATCCTCGAATCTTTGGCAGTGATTCGAGATTCGGGAATCTGAATCCCTCTGCCAAAATAGGCAAATGGAATCTTTCGAATCTGCCACTCAAACAGTTTGTTGGAGACTGGGATGCCTGAAAACCTGGGAGACTGGGACGCTTGAAAACCTGGGAGACCAGGACGCCTGAAAACTTGGGAGACCGGGATGCCTTAAAGCTCGGGACCAGGACGGGATCCTGCTCCTCATGTGTTTCCCCACCCAACGTGGGCACAGGTGATTGGCCGGCAGACCAGCATAAAGCCTTGCACGCCCTGGAGGTTACCATTTCTCCTTTCTGCTGCCTCTGCCCCTAGTGCTGCCTCTCCCTGCTGCCACCTCCCTCTGCAAGGTAATTTTGGGATAGGGATTGGGAGGTGAGGGACAGAGGAGCAAAACTGAGTTTCTGTGGGGGTCTAGGAGCTTGTGGGAATGTCCCAGGGGGTTCCAAAGACTGCAAAAAGGGGTTCAGGGGTTCCATACAAACCATGCCAGCCATACTTTCCTCTTCACCAGATTTCTTTGGTCAATTCTGGGACTAAGGCCCCTTCCACATGTGGTGGGGGGGGAGGGTGAAAACACGCTAAAACGGAGCTTACCTGCAGCCGGGTAAGTCCGTCGCCACACGGAGCAGCACAAGCTCGCTGCTCCACAGTCCTCCGGCGTCCCAGATGGCAGCTTCCGGCTGGTGGAGGCTCTCCACCAACCAGAGAAGCTCGCCACCCGGAAGCTCGCCCCCGGCAGATCTGCAGGCATGCACTTGCGCGCACCTGCAAATCCACTTTGGAGCCGGGCGACGGAGCGGCACGGGCCTGCGCGCTCCGTGCTTTTTAAAAACCTCGAAAAAGAGGTTTTTAAAAAACACGCAGCCTGGCTAGTTCCGGCCACTCCTGAGTGGATTCTGGTGTGGAACTACAAAAAGTAGTCCACGCCAGTCCACTCTACGGTGTAGAAGACCTCAGTGACAGGTCGCTCTGCACCGTTTCAGAAGCCCGGTATGGAAATGGCCTAAGATTGTCATGATTCCACTTCCTTTCTTAGTTTCTGTGTTTTGAATACATGAATACTTCAGTTAACCTGTTTTCAAGCTCCCTTTTAGAAAGTCTTTTTATGCTTCTCAACCCCTTTTCTTCTTTTTCCTCTGTCTAGCTGCAAGTTTATAAGCAGCATTGCCATTGGAAAGGTTGCAAAGGAGAGCTGGAGAAACACAGACTTTCGGTCTAGTGTTGCAGCGGTATGTCTGTGGTAAACAATGAATGCCAAAAAACCTGAGCTGGGAAAGAACGGGATTCTACTCTAGCTGATTCTATAGGAGGAGTGTGTGTTGCCTACAACAAACAAGGTTAACAGTAGCTGCCTCCAGAATCGTTTATTGAGCAAATTGTTACCCCACTGGAAAACCCTGTCCCGGGGTCTACAATTTTGATATTAAAATATGATTCAATGTGCCTGAGAGGTTACCCAGATGGGCACGTAGGCAGCAATGGTCAAACGATCTAAAACCAGGTCAGGCCAGTAAAATCGCCAGTCATGTAGCCCCAGGAGACCTCAAGCTGTGCAAACCCACAGTAAACAAAGGGTCGTCAGCCCCTGAGAAGCTGACTTGAGGGGATTAGCGTGTTTGCCCCAAGTTGAGCAAATATCCCATCAGGCGAGGACCATTTACATGAAGTCACACCACAAACAAATGCAGCTGAAGATCCTGAGACTTTGGCAACACCTTGTAATCTCATCATACAAAGGAAGTTACCATTATGGAGCTTCTTTCTTGTTGCAACAGCCATTGTTCTCCCCGGGAAAGGATTAGCCCACTTGGTACTTTTTCCCCTACAAATAGTCACAGTTTTTGAGTGGTCCTTTGGATCACTCCTGGTCATCCCAGCAGACCATTTCTCTGTCCATTGAGTAATCCCCTCAGCCCTCTCTGTGCTGAGCCCCATTTCTCTGCTGTTTTTCCTTGGACCAAGGGTTTCAGGAAAAGGTGCAGTATTACGCCAGCTATAACCCCTTCAATATTCCCCTATCCAGTTTCCTCTCTTTTGCTTCTTAATAGGTCTTGAGTGAGTGTGTGAGTGATTGCGTTGGTGTGTGAGACTTTCATTTAATAAAATCATTTTATTGGACATCTTCGTTTGGTTTTTGGCTTGGCCTGACCCCGTAAAAACTGGGTAAAAAGACCCCGCTAGGTTACCCTGCCTCTCACATTGCTATTGCTTGTGCTCTGGCTAGTTTCCATTCCCCATCACATGGAGCACATTGAGGTGTCCCCCAAGGGACCCCAGAAATCAGGGTAAGAATGCATTAATGTGTATTGTGTTTTGATTTGAGACTGGAGGGTAGGGATTGGGAATTGTTGAGACAGGCCTAGAGATTTGACTTGAGTGTCCCTTGCAGGACTTGAGGGTAGAGAATTGACTGGACTAGAGGCTTGTGTGTGTGTGTGTGTGTGTGTGTAAGTGCTTTCTTTGTTGCAGGACTGAGACTCGACTCTTGAGACTGCAGGGTGCAGAATTGAGATTGGACTAGAGGCTGTTTGTTTGTGTGTTTTAAGTGCCTTCCTTGTTTAGGACTTGAGACTTGAGGGTACAGTCTTCTTGAGATTTCAAGGACAGCTTTGCATTGCTCCCTTGCAAAGCTCTTTCAGACACATTTCTGTGGTCTGGAGTTTTACAAGGTGTTACAGCCTTCTCTGCCAAAGTGTGCTGGCGCATCATCAAACTACAAACCCCAGGATGCCAGAAGGAGCTATGCAAAGAAAAGCTAGTTTTGACCTGGATTATCTCTGTACTGTAATATGTGGCCCTGTTTACACAGGCAGGAAAATGTGGGATTAATCCACATTTTCCTGCCTGTGTAGAAAGAGCCTTCATAGCATTTTCAATCTGAGGAGATCCTGAGGCAAAACTGTGACAATTGTCCCGGTCAGATTTCTTCAGAGGGAAATTTGCCTTTGCCTAGGCTTTTGCTAAGGCTGAGAGAGTGTATCTTGCCCAAGATTATCCTTCTTTCCCTTGCTTTTTAAATCCTTTTTTAAAAAAGGATTCAAAAGATTTGAGATTCGTGAGATTCATGGATTCCCAGAACCTTCCAGGGATTTGGATCCGGAAAATTCTGGATTCGTCCCATCCCTAATATCATATTTATTTTGCTGTGCTATGAATTCAAGTTCATTCTGTTTATTTCCCATGCTCTGTGCATTAGTGTATAGGCATCTGAGATCAGGGTCTCTCCCTAGCTGCTTATTTAAGTTTCTTTCCTTCCCACTGTTAGGTTCCTATATTGTTCGCCCAGTTCTCTCTATAAGATTGGAGTATTATCTTCAACACTTTATGAATTCCTGCCCTCAAAAATACTGTCTCTCTCTTCCCCCTCCCAGTAACTCAGTTTAAAGCCCTGCTAATTAGATTTGTGAGACTGTCATACTGAGTTTATTTCCAGCCCCCCAAGACTGACTTCTACCCTTGAAAAGGAGCAGGAAATCCCCCCAGCATTCATTAATTCTCATGCTGCCACCACCCACTGAATTCTGAATTAACTGAACAGTACAATGGGACCCTGCTCAGTGGATTGCCAATCTCTATGCTTAAAGACCTCCCCCTTCCCTCACCTTCCCCTTCTGAGAGAGAGAAGTCCTATCTAAGCGTGTGCCGAAGCATGGCGTAGGAATGGAGAGGAAACAGAGGCTTTACAGAAAAGCATTTATTTTAAAGCATGCAAGTAAACAAGACAATAATACACATGAGAGATACGCTTAAGTTACAAGTAGTTATAACAACAGATACATTCTTAAGATCAGCCAACCTCCAAAATAATAAAAAGCCCTAACGCGACTAACTACCTTATTCTAGTTACTCACATTTGGGTTCACAGGCTTAGATGGTCTAGGAGAGGAATGAGACCAGGAGGCGAGGCCTGGGCCTGCAGCCTGCTACTGGCACAGATCCCATCTCCAGGAGGTTCCTTTGTTGACTCCCTGCCACATGGCCTCTCAAGGATTTTTATAACCTCTCCTTCGAAGCATCTCGAAGCATCTCGAAGATGCTCACCTCTCTTCCCTTGATTGGGCCATTCTCCCCCTGTGACCTATGAGGCTGACCCACAGTAAAAATGTAACCTAATCCCAACACCTCATTAACCCTTGGTTTACCTGAAGAGGGAAGCATCCCCCTTCAGCCAAGTCTAGATAACGGGAAGCCCCATTATCACAGAGACCCTTAGCAAAAATGTTCCTGCCAACTACTATGAGGTGCAACCTATCACTTGCCAGAAGTTTATCTGCATGAAAACTGCAGACCATGGTCCAAGAAGCCAAACTTACTTGGGCAGCGGTTTCCTTGATTGAATGAGTCCATCTGCAGTGCATCTCTCTCTTTTCCTACCAAATTCAAGCTATCTGAAAGACCATATCTCCTTTTATGAACCCGACTGAATTTTAAGATCTGTAGGTGAGGGCTTTCTCTCAGTACCACCACCATCACAGGCAGGTTTGGTGAGGACATGGGAGAGAGCCTTCTCAATGGTTGCTCTCAAGGTGTGGTAACGTCCTTCCTGCTGTCGCTTCACTGATAGGTAAAGACATTTTTATTTAGGAAACCATTTAGCTTTTAATATGCTGTGACAGGTACAGCTTTTAATGGAGGGTGTTATGTTCCCATTTCATTGTGTTTGAAATGTGTTGACTTTCTTTTAGTGTGTGTTTGTTTTTTTTTTAAAAAAAGAACATGGGTTTAATTGTGTTTGAGCTTTTATAGTAATACAGTCAGCCCTCCATATCTGTGGGTTTGACTTTCACAGATTTGATTATTTGTGAGTTTCTTTAACTCCTGCTCCTTCACCTCAGAAACTTCTTTTCTGGGGGAACCTTCTCTCTCAGTGGCTCCGATCAGGCTGTGCAGCCCTTTAAAAACCTGCCCCTGGTCCTCCTCCTCCACCACCAGCACCTGTTGCTACCTGGCAAGTTAAGGACAGATCACAGTCTGATTTCTCAGCATCACTAATTCTCTCCCAATGCTGCCCCCTCCCCGACACATACCCAAGGAAAGAGAAGAGTGAGAGAAGAAGTCTAGGGTCACCATGCTGACCCACTCCCTTTTCTCTCTCTCGGTTTGGATCCTGGGTGCCCATTCTCCCCACCATACCTCAGCCCCTGTCCCAGACATACACACACATCTTTTTATATTTGCAATTTTTCCACTGTTGCAGAGGTCATGTGTCCCCAACCCTAGCAAATGTGAAGGGTTAACAGTTTTTGTGTTTTTTTTTTAAACTGGTGCTGCATATTTTAAATGGCTGTAAGCCACCTTGAAACCTATGCTGGGAAAAAGGCAGGATATCAAACTAATAAACAAAATATATACTGGTAAGAACTGCCTTTCCTTTTACCAAGTACTATCATCTTTTCCAATGAGTCATGTTACCTAATGATAGTCTCACCATCTTGTGATATTTGAGAGGCTGATGGATTTTGAGTGCTCATTCAAGACCAAGGGTCTTTCTGCACTACACTGTTGTAGTGCTATTATTCCATTTTCAACATCCTATGGAATCCTGTGTCCTATCCTCCTATCATCCCCCAACATCCTGGGGTTTGCAGTTTAGGGAGGGACATTTAGAATTCTCAACCAGAGAGCTTTTTGGCCTCAGTAAACTACAAGGCCCAGAATTCCACAGGATGTTGAATGTGGAACAATAGCACTATAACAGTGTAGTGCAGAAAGGCCCCATGTCACTTCCAAGTACTTTGCAACCCAACAGGGCTCACAACTGTATGTTGTTACTGGGGAAATGCAATTCTGTGCTGCATCTCCTGTGCTAATTGCAGCTAAACATAGAGAGTTGGATGGTGGCACACGATGCTAATCAAAGAGCTCCATGACTTCAACCCTGTGAACCCTAGCTCTGGAAAACTACCAGCCTTAATTACCTGAACAGGTGTCTCTTGCTTGGCCTGCTGCTATTTATGCTCCTTGTGCATTTTTACATGCTGTTCTTAATGCGTTTGCCAGTACTGTTTTGATTGCATATAATATTCTTGGTTGATGTGTCTCCTTGGGCAACTGGTGGGCGAGAAAGCAGAAAAATGAGGCAAACACATACACACACAGATGTATGTGAAGGTTATTGCCTCATTGCAAGTGTCAGTGAACATCCTGTGCTACTTTGCACATTTAGACCTACCTTTCCGTGCTATTATTTTACAAGTTGGATCAGTACAAATAATGAAGAAGGATGCCACTGAAATGGATGGGATGAGACCCAAGAGCTATTTTATTACCTCAGCGATTCTCATCATTCAACTGGACATGCAGGAAAAAGAAAAATCACTCTTTTCTATTTTACCTGCATGTTTTTGAAAAACAACAACCTAACACAGCAACATAAGTCCAGAATCTAAATGTGTTATTAACATTGTGCTGGTCCTTCTTTTCACAAGAAAGTACAGGGGAACCTTGCTGATCTTAAGTTTCTTTCAGAAAGAGCAACACCAAAAAATTCTGTCATAGTTCACTTGGGGAAAAGAAGGGCTGGGTGGTGGAGTAGCAACCCGAAGTTTGAGAGCCAGGACATCAGTCAGAAGCCAGGCAACCAAAACTGATGGGAGGAAATGCAGAAGAGTAGTCTAAATTCAGGAACAGGGCCAAGTCTCTGAGCTGGCTTGGATGTCTCTCACAAAATGGGTAATCAGTGTTCCCAGTGGCCATAGAGCATTTGCTGCCTGCTTTCTCTTGATTGCAAAACAGCAACTAGGAAACAGCAGGAGACGGTGGAAAAGGATCCAAACAATCAAACAAAGAAGTAGATGTAATAATAACATTATGAAAAATATACAAAGCACAGAATAACAAGAAGGCAATTAAATATGACTAATAACCAATCATGTGCTACAATACACAGTTGTACAAATACAAAACAGAATAATACCAAACACTGACTAAGCACTACAATTGTATTTATGAGCAGAACAACTTTACCCAAAGAACACAAACTAACGAAAGCCTACAGACAATGAAATATAACTTATCTTATACAATATAGCAAAGACACCTGCATGGGAAACAATAGCTTGAGCCAAAATGTGAAAGTCAGTGATGAGAAAAGGGGTCATGAACACATTATAGTCCATTCCATAGCGCAACACAGAAAGGCCAACTATATGCATATAACTACTTCTGAAAATGTGGACCCTTTTTCAATAAATCTTCATCAGCAGTTAGGAGAAAATAATATTATCCATAATTATCCCAAGATCATGGATACAATATTCCAGACTCCAATGATGCTGAATGGTATAGAAATTAATCATAGCAAACAAAATATAACAGCAACTGAGTATGAAACAGAATATAAAACAGAGGTAATACACGTACCACTTCGCAGATGAAACAACCAGTATTTACACTTGTAGAGTTGCGTATATAACTGTGAAAGTTAACCATTTTTATACAAAACAACTGGAGTTAATAAGTATAACTCACAGGTGGCTTGATAACAGAGCTGCTGAGCTTTTAAGAGACTAACTAAAGGCACAAGTGAAATAAAGAGACGTACACGCTGGAGACCAGGGTTTGTTTCCTGCTCGGCCATGGAAACCCACGGGGTGACCTTGGGCATGTCACACACTTCAGCCCCCAGAAAACCCCCTGACAGATCCTCCTGAGTGTCATCTAAGTCAGAAACAACTTGAAGGCACACAAAAACTACAATACCGCAACCATAAGTAAGGCAAAAAACAAAATAGAAATATTTTCTTGAGGAATATTGAGAACTAAACCACACTAAGAGGTCCTATGGACATAGCAGACAAAAGGGTTGAAAAATCCAAGTGATCATTTAAGCCAATGGGTGCAATAGGCTCCTTGAAAGAGCCTATTCTGCAAAGAGATCCATTCAAAGGGGTTAGACTGGACCTGTTGGATACTAAAAAGCCCCAAAGACTCAGGAGCACATTTATATTTTATAAAATGTTTGGCAAGTGGACTAAGTTATGATTTCTAATCCTACTCTTATGTTCAATGACTCTTGATTTAAGAGATCTTGATGTTTGACCTATATAAATTTTTGAGCACGGATACAAGATAATATACACCACATGATCTGAATTACAATTGGTAATATATTTTAAATGGTATTTTTCCTTAGTAAAGGATATACGAACTGCTTAATCTGTAAACGTTACTGGCAACAAGAACAATGTTCACACTTTGTTTTGAGACTTTCCTGTGTTTCTGATTGTTCAGTGCAAACATTTGGGACCACACCAACAGAGTTGCAGCCTGCAGGTATGCCAAGCATCTCCCCAAACACTCTAGTCCTGCAGGTATTTCTAAGGAGACGCAACAAAGACTGATAGCAGCTCCAATATTTCTCTAGAAATGTTCAGGATGAGAAGAAATGGTAGGCAAGTAATCGTAATATCCTACATACTAACAGTGAGCTACTGTTGGAATCTTGATCCTTTTGTAACCATCAAATTTCTGTCCACTCATAAAAGGGTGGTATGAGTAGGCATGGAGAACTCCATGGTTTGCATACATTTACAGAGGAAAATAAACATTGAAGAGATGCTTCTCCAAAAATTTAACCCAATGGGGCCTGTTCGGTGGCCATGGAATACCGTATTATACAGGAAGATAGGAACAGGAAACTGTGAGGAAGGGAGCAGAATGGTGTATTCTCAAAGGATTTGAAGTTGGACAGCTGGCTGGAAAACCAAACTACTAGCATGTCACCCTACAACTTTTTATATTTGAGTTGTTCAACCTACATTCATTACCAGTCACATAGGGATTGGGGGGCAGAGGGGCAGTTTGCGCAGGGTGGCAGTGTTTTTGGGGTATCCTGGCCCATAGCCATGCCCCCATGCACCCTGGCCATGCCCTCATGCACAGCAGACATGCCCCTCCACACAGTGGCCCCTCCCCTTGACCATAGCCCTGCCCCCTCCTGCCTCCCCTCCACACACTCCAAGCTCCTCCATTGTCCATTACTCTACTAGTCTAGCAGTAATGTGTCCTGCGAGGCTGCATTCTGAAAAGTCATTGAGTTTAGTGTCAACATGACAAAGGTTATTTATTGACAACCCCTCCAAAAAAACCCTCTACCTGTTTTTGCAGCCCCTTTTCTCTGACTGAAAAAGAAAAGCATTAATTGCCTCTTGTAGTGGCTTCCAGGAAAGACGATTCATCATTTAAATCGGCTGCAGGCCTCACTTGCGCTACTTGGGATTAAAAAAACCCCCAAAAAACACTCTTTCAAAACCAGGATTGGACACCTGGCTTGATAGCCATACATGTGCAGAGGATCTAGGTGGTCTCAATAGACTACAAGCTAAACCTGAGCCAACAGTGTGATGCAGCCGCCAAAAAAACCCAAAACAACTAAGTACAGTGTTCAGATCAAGAGAGAGAGAAAGAGATGCTACCTAAATAAGAGGAAGAACACTGACTGCAAGAGTGGAATAGACTGGCTGGAAATGTGGTAGATTCTGCTCCTTTGGAGATTTTAAACAGAGGTTGGAAATTCAAGCGGGGAGGGGATTGGACACTGGACTAAATGACTTTGTGATCCATTCCAGTTCTTTGACTTTTGACCAGTTCCTGTTTGGCTTTCCTATCTGGGATGGGGGGGCATTTTTGCAACTCATGCAGCCCCCAATGGACATAAATTTGGCCCCCAGGCCCATCACAGTGATCCACACCTGTTTAGATGCTAGATATAATCTGTTATCTAGCCTGAAGTCTCATTCATTTTACAAAGACAATTAAGATCCATTGGTTTTTCAAAAGACTTGCTGTAGAAGTACAGAAAAGCTACTAAAACTGATATGGGCCAAGAAGCTACCTGTAGTTTTGGATTTCCCTTGAAGGGACGGTGAGTAGGCTGTTGTGTGAGGAGTTTCTGCACTGTAAAATGCCCCATTATGTTAATGTGCAACCTCACCTGCAATCTAAGAATGCTTGACGAAGCCAAGTGTTCATTCATTTGGTGTTCGTTTTCTTTAGAACTTAGTCTTAATTTTCAACAGCTCTACCTCTTTATCAGATGCAAAATGACAAAGTAGTGTATCTACCACCCTTTCTTTTAAACTGTTTGTAATGAAAATCCTTTTTTGAAGGAAAAGAAGGCACTGAAAATCTATTTTATTCTTTGTTTGGCTATACCTTTTTGTCTCCAAACTCTACCTTCTGATCTACACTGTGCGCTTACAAATTCATAAGAAGTGAAGTGTCTCAGTGACTGAAGGCAGCTGCTGAGTTTGATATGTGATCTACAGGCTTGCTGCTGGGCTTTCCAACAGCACAAATCTTCTAATCAGCATGTATCTCATGGCCAATATGTTGGGTATTTATGTGGAAGGTGGCTGGACTGAGAGAAGTTAGAATTAATCTATTTGGCTGTTGTGGAAGCTCAGTTGTTTGGCAGTTCGCTACCAGTTTTCTGAGCTCAGCCCCACATCCTTGGATGTCAGTAAAGGAAATCCTTAAGGATTTCAGTGGGTTTAGTCACAGCCTCCCTACCTCTCCATAGAGTGTAATGGTAATTGCTGGCTGATAGCATCATCAAGGGGCAATTTGTAATTTGTAATAAGTACAGGTATGATGGACAGGTTGGCAATTACCTTGTGGCAGCAGAGCTTGGTAACCTCTCCCTTTTGAACTACAATTCTCAGCCTTCATCCCCAGTGAGCATGGCTTGTGGCCATGCTGGCTGTGAAATTCTGTAGAACTGCAAACCAAACAAGTAATGCATCCATGATCCACAGAGGATCTCTCATAGTGATATGATCAGTTGTGGCTGTGTGATCAGTTGACATCAAGTCTGGTCTAATGCAAGGTAGGACAGTAGGGGCTTTGAGGTTCCTTATCCACTATTAGCATCTGGACTGCAGATTGAGGAGGCAAGTGGATCATCTGCACACAGTCTCCCCACTGTACTGAAAAGTACCGTATTTCAATTTAAATTATAGTAGTGATTTGCATCTATCTCCACCTCCTCTGATACATGAGTGGTTACCCTAGTTGGCTCAAAGAGGTATCATATGGGTTGCTGACTCCATTCTGCACTTTAAGAGTGATTAGGAGTCTTGAGGAGAGTGCAGAGAGAATATAAAACCCATAGAGGCATTGTGGGCATGTTAGAGAAACACTCTTGCATTTGTCTGTTTGGAAAGTTAAAACTTGAATTGGCAAAATATTCAAAGAACAAAACAAATTGGATAAACTGGAAAAGTGGGTTGTTAGTAAGGGAAAGAAGGGTCTTTTAAAACCACAGATTTGTTTAGCACCCTGTGTGAGGCCTTCTGCACACAGTGTAAAGAGAGTTTGCTTTTCAGCTCCTCGCAAGAAACTAGGGCAGCTTCGGGGTTCTGGATGGCCTTAAGCAAAGCCACAAGCACGACCCAGGAGCTCACATGAAAGGCCGAGAGGCAGGCCGAAGAACTGGATATGTTACAGATGCAGAACAACACCCTGCTGGCAGACAAATTGGCATTCATGGGACACTACATATATTAATGCAGGAGTCCTTGTTACTGCACATATAACAGAAGGAATCTTCTCAGAGACAGTTTTGAACCCTCAGAAAATGACTTTTGGCAAGCAGATTTATTGCTTTCATATATCAGCATTAACTTACCACTGTAAAGATCTCAAAGACCTATGTCACTTTATGCAATCCTTGAAAATTTAGGGCAAAGATCATGATTTGCGTATTCTGGATCCTGTTACATTTCATCCCATTCTCACAACTATATAAATGTGCTTTATGCCTGAGGCTTTAATGCATGATACTACCTACATCTGCAGAAGTGGGTTTACATCCAGGAAAGCTCATATGAAATACAAACCAGTTAGTCTTAGAGATGCTGTCACATTTCTTTTTTCCCCTTTGTCCTTTGCTTCCTCTTTTTTATGCTGTAAGAGGAATGAAATTATTCTTCTGTTACAGTGAAAATATAAAGTACCTCTGTAATGTAATTGCATCATTATTGGGAAGAGGGACTAATTAGGAGTAGCTGGTTATTTGTATCAAGTGACTTGCAAGCTCGGCTCTAACTTTTAAACACTTTCAATCTTCCTCTCTTTTATTAGGGCCAGATCTGTGCCAGTATTTCATTTCCTTTTTTCTCTGATTAAGTGAATTGGATTTGAAGGCCTAGAAAATTGGAAACAGAGATGGTCTTTCACAGGGAGAGAGTCTCTTTTAGGGAATGAAGAGGGCCAGTTATTGTATGTCCTCTTGCCTTATGCTCTTTGAATGAGAGGAGTTGTGATGATTGAGTGCATGTCTGGCACTGTGATGAATGGCTATAGACAAACAGAGAAGGCCAAAGAAGAGCTCTCTTGAAGGTCAGGAGCCTAGATAACCTGAGAATTGACAATGACCATGAGACAGTGAATGTGTCTTATAGAGAGCATAGTTTACAGAATCAGCACCAAAGTCTGGGAAAATTACTTTTTGAACTGTAACTTCTAGAACCCCTTAGTACCAACATGGTGAGTGGAAATTCTGGGAGCCATTGTCCAAAAAAAAAAAAAAAAAAAAAATCCTGTTGCTGGTTAAAGGATACAGCATTATAGGCAAGCTCATCCTGGGATTTTAGCCAGATTCATAAACTGTAGATTCATACAGTTGGAGGGAACTAACTTGACCAACTAGTTCAACCCCCTGTCTGTGCTGGAATCTATCTCTGAAGCACTTAGCTGGCCATGTCAACTCTGATTACAAATTTTTCTGGAAGTCTTTGAACAGAAGTTGGATGGCCATTTCTTGGGAGTGTTTTAATTGTGTATTCTTGCTTGACTGGGAGTTGGACAAGATGCCCATTGTAGTCCTTTCCAGCTTTGTGATGGTATAATGATATTCCAGTGTTGAACAATGCTTACCATCAGAAAGTTCATCCTACTGTTTAGTTGAAGTTCAGTTTGATATAATTTGAATCCAATAGTTTGAGTCCTGTCCTCTGGAGCAATAGAAAATAAGTTTGCTCTATCTTCTACATGGTATGCCTTCAGGTCACTTATCACTCTTTTCTGCTTGTTAAACATACCCAGTTCCTTCAATTGTTCCTCACAGGACTTGATTTTTAGACCTTTTACCTCCTTGCTCAGCCTCCTATGGACATATTCAAACTTGGGGATATCTTTAAAATGTAGTGCCTGGAACTAGACACAGTGTTGCAAGTAAGGTCTAACCAAAGCAGAATGAAGTGGCACTATTATTTCCCTTTATCTGGACATTATAATTCTGCTGATGTAGGCTACAATTCCAAAGGCTGATCACCAAAGGGTTCTGACCTCCTCTTCCTCCTGGAGAGAAGTGACTAATGGAGTGCCACAGGGTTCTGTCCTGGGCCAATGCTATTGAATAACTTTATCAATCATTTGGATGAGGGCATTCTTATCAAATTTGAAGATGACACCAAATTAGGAAGGGTAGCTAACATCCCAGAAGGCAGGATCAGAATTCAAAATGACCTTAACAGCTTAGAGAGCTGGGCCAAAAACTAACAAAATGAATTCCAACAGGGAGAAGTATAAGGCACTATACTTGGGCAGAAAAAAATGAAATGCACAGATATAAGATAGGTAACATCTGGCATGACCACAGTACATGCGAAAGGGATTTAGGAGTCTTAGTAGACCACAAGTTCAACATGAGTCAGCAGTATGATACAGTCAATGGGATTCTGGGCTGCATTGAGGGAAGTATAGTGTCTAGGTCAAAGGAAATGACGGTACAATTCTCTTCTGCTTTGGTCAGATTCCAACTGGAATACTGTGCCCAGTTCTGGGCACACAGTTCAGGAAGGATATTGACAAGCTGGAACATGTCTAGAGCAGGGTGACCAAAAGATAGAGGGCCTGGAAACCATACCCTATGAGGAGAGGGTCAGAATGCTGGCTATGTTTAGCCTAAAGAAGAGAAGGTTAAGAGGTGACATGACAGCCATGTTTAAATATTTGAAAGGGATGGCATATGGATGATGTTATAAGACTGTTTTCTGCTGCTCCAGAGACTAGGACGCAGAGCAATGGCTTCACAGTTCAGGAAAAGAGATTCTGTCTAAACATTAGGAAGAATTTCCTGATGGTAAGAGTTGTTTGATAGTGGAATATGCTGCCTGGGAATGTGGTCGATGCATGGCTGGTGGTTGGACTTGATGGCCCTTGTCATCTCTTCCAATTCTATGATTCTATGAATTCATACATTTCTTTTTCCAAGCTAATCACCATATTCAACCCTAAACTACCTCACACTTGTCTTTTGATCTAAAGAGCTAGTAAGATAAGAAGGATGAAATGTTTGATATGCTGTACTGTACTATATGGAAATAATAACATTATATTTTTAGAAAATTAAATGGCTTCACTAGAAAGTCTCCAGAGAATTTTAAAATTCAGGGTAGGACTCATTCTTAGTTTAGAAGTTAAGATTAAATAGTTCCTATGATCAGATCTGTATATCCATTCCAGTCCCCATTCCCATTGTTTGCAACTGAAGATAAACAACAAAAGGCAACTACCTTCCCCCATGAACATGTGATATCTGGTGCCTGTCTTCCTGTGGCTGTGGACTCTTAAACTTATAACTGAGAAGAATTATGAGTTTAAGGCTACCTGCAGATAATGGTCAGACTGAAGTTGGTGTCACAAGCCTATGCTAGTCCCCTTATCTATGTGACTGTAATTTTTTGAGTGTTATACAATGGACATGTTCAGTTCATGCTTGGTTAAATAGAGTTCCACGAATGGAAACATTCCAAATTATTAGTCCCAATTACAGTAGAGCCATTGACTCAACTGGAATTTACCTATGTGTTGACTCACCACTGAACAATTGATTGAATGCATCTATTCTAGTTTGGATTAAATTATAGGATTCCAGCAGTTGCACATTCTTGGATGGTGCATAACTATTTGTCAATGCCTTTCATGTGAACTGACTGCCTTGATTTGCAGAGACAGCCACTGTGTCTTCCTCATTGCACAATGGGAAAATAAGCAGACACCTTGTGCAACCCATCTGCCAAGATCAATATTCAACAGAAGGGTAGTGTAGTGCAAGCAAATTGTAACTTGTAGAATATAGGCTAACATTGCAAAGGTGCAGTATAAGATATCAGCAAGCTTAATTAGAATTAAGTGAGCTAGTTGTCATAAACCAGAGGTAGAAATTGTGTGGCCTTCTACCCACAGTGGAACTACAGCAGCCCTAGTCAATATAGCCGATGGTTAGGAATGCTGGGAATTGCTCTCCAATAATACATGGAGGGCTGAATGATTTCTACCCCAACCATAAGCAATGTAGAATTTGCTCTCTATACAAAGAAAATAACAACCCTGACATTTCTACATGTGCCAGCTTCACAGGTCAGGCTTGGATATTTATTTACTAAATATTTATAAATATGTATAATATAATATTTAGTAAATATTTATAAAATATTATTTACTTACTAGTTGAATTGTGCGCTGCCTGTTTTGCGCTGCCTGTTTTGCACTGCCTGTTTCAGAATGCAAGTTTATCTTTGGTGGTAACATAATACACATTCACTTGGGGCTGGGCCTCGATCAGTGAAACTTACATTTGAGTAAACATGGGCACATAATTACAAGTTCTAGGGTGATTTACCACTATAATGAATATTTAACAACCATAATGAGAATAACAATGTTGAGATTGTATGAAACAGGTTGCTGCTGATTTATGAAGTTAATGAACTCAGGAAATTCAACGAAAGGATAGAACTGCATAACATGAGGACTGATTCTGACCAACTATAATTTCCAACCCACTTTCTAGACTCAATTGAGTTATAGCTGAATATAATTGGCTTATATCCTTTTAGCAGTTCCAACTAAAGTAGACACAATGAATCAGTTGTTGAATGGGTGAGTCAACACTTATGCAAATCCCATTGATTTAATGAGTCTTCTCTAGCTGGGACTAACAATGGGATTTAGATAATTGTCCAATGCAATGCATTAGGTCATGCAGTCCACTGCAATCCATACCCATCATGGGAAAGGCCATGCATGATCAACTTGATGAGGACAGCATATTTACAGCTACCTTTTTTTCAGCATCAGAAGGGAAAGGAGGGAGGAAAGGGGCCTTGAAACACCTTTAAGATTGATTTATTTTAGCATGAGCTTTTGTGGATTTCATCCTACTTCTTGAGATGAATCAATGGAATCCAGTATTTGAGACACAAGTCTTTAAGTAGTTAACATAGTTCTAGTCAGGGGAGGCAACTGAAATCGGTCATAGAAGTGGACAGTGTGACTCTGGATAAAAATGTTTCAAAGGGATGTTTAAGATGCTACAGGTCTACCAAGCAGTTATACAGCCTGTTAGTTGATTCTAAGGAAACAGATGTTCTGCTTATTGAAAAAAATCATTCTGTTAAAGTATGAGAATCTTTTGAAAAAGTTTTTGTTTGGTTTTGTTACATGATGCCCACCATATACCAAATTTATGGCATTCTTTGCCAGAAGATATGGTGATGGTCCTAAGCTTTTAAGGATTTGAAAGGAGATGAGACAGGTTCATAGACCATAAGGCTGTCCATGACTACTAGTCACAGGGCTGAATGAAGATATACTGAGGGCCTTAAACTTTCTTGAGTTTAACAGGCTCCATAACTCTGTCAAATAAATGTGTGTTAATCTAACCTTGGGAGTGGGGATGACTTTGAATCTAAGATCCTCACAGTCTGAGGCTCTACACTGTAGCGCATTCAGTCAGAGCAAAAATTTGTCATAACAATGATATGCAATGTCCAGAGACAACTGAATGGTTATTGTGCTCAAGTCCTGCTTATGGCATTTCAAGATGTATTTCTTTGGTTGCTGAGCAAATTAGGCTACTTCATTACAAAGACCTTTGGTTTGATTCATCAGGACTCTCTGATGTTCTTACAGAACTAGGAATTTACTAATTTGTCATCTTATTACTGTGAGCTAGTGACAAGTAATTTGTTGTCATTGCAGCAAAGGGAACATGTTAATTTTGTCCATTTTTTTTATCATGTTAATCTGCTCTAGGCTTTCAGACACAATGCCCCTCTAGAGAAGCAGCTGGCATGGCAAAACTAAGCTTCTCATTTCTTTATTTATACCATAAGCAGCCACACAGAATGTACATCTCATTTCTTCCAACTGTCCTGGTTTGGCAGGAATGGTCCCAATTTATCTTCTATCATCCCACTTTTTCATCTGTTTTTAAAAAATCCCGGTTTCTCTCTCCTCCTCCTGCTTTCCCCCTTCGTGCTCAGCTTATTTCGGTTGCTGAAAACTGAGGCCATTTCCGCACTACACTGTTAAAGTGGTATTATTCCACTTTCAACATCCTATGGCATTCTGGGCCTTGTAGGTCACTGAGGCTATAGAGTTCTCTGGCTGAGAATTCTAAATGCCCCTCCCTCACTTGCAAACTCCAGGATTCCATAGAATGTTGAAAGTGGAATAATAGCATTATGACAGTGTAGGGCAGAAATGGCTTGAATTCAAAGTGCGAAAGTAGTTTGCACTCACCTAAACAGGGAGGAGAGGATGGGAGGAATCTTGACTTTCCCTGTAGGCCCAGGCAAGAGCAAACTGCTATAGACTCTCCTAGCTTTTGCTATTGATGCCGCTTGTGTTGGTTCTTTTGAGTGCGCCAGGCATGGACCTGGGAGAGCTTCTGTCTATTTGGGACTGACACTATCTTGATCGCATTCTGATGTTGCTTGACCACTCATGTCCATTTTTTTTTCATCTAAAGTGTTAATAGGTGGAAAGTGATAATAGGAGGAAGTGATAATAGGAGGAAAAAATTATGGATAGAGAGGCTGAGGGTTTTGGGGGGATTTATAAATACCAGTCCAGAAGACTAGTGAAGAGCAGAAATATGTTTTGGCGCAGGCAGGATCTAAGGACAGTTCTCATTTGGGAGGCAGGTGGACAGAGTGATGAGTAGACCTTCGAGAGACTGCACTGGGCATCCTGAAATCAGGGGTATTTGTACCCAAAAAATAGCCTGTGGCAGTGGAAGGTATGTACAGTTTCAGGTGTGGAACAATGGGAGTTGCAACACAGACAATGGACAACCCACTAATGTTCACAGTGTTTGGATGAAAAAGACATGATGAGTGTTGTAATAGCTCTGTATTGTGGGTGCTATGAGGCAAGAGGAAGGAGTCCAGGTGCACAGAGGATGGGTATCTGTAAATCAGTGTCCTGGTGGGCTTTTCCCAGTTGTGTTCCCTGGAAAGACATTCAGCTTCTACTTAAGCCAGTCATCCACAGGAACAACAGCTACTGCCTGGCAAACGACCTAATCTCACCTACAGGGTGTTTAGGTTGACTAGCCTCTCTTTCTCACATTTACAGACAGACTTCTTCCCTCACTTGGTTTGACCTCTCAGTCACCTTTCAGGCTTGAATTTGATATCGGAGCCAATTGAACATGTGTTGCCAACCCAATATGGTGCCAATTAGATATGGTTCCCATCCAAACCATAGTGATATTGGGGACCCCCAAAGTGGGGCCTTACAGTGCCCCCCAATACATCAGCCACCTAACACCTATCTGTTTATTTATTCAAAGTGGGGCCTGCTTACCTTCCTCAGTTGGGAGGGGCGCTGGCACTGCTGGGTCCTTTGTTTGCTATTGATAACTTTCCATTTACAATGTCCTTATATTTTCCACATCCATTTGTCCCTTCCTAGGTGCCAGCCTTCACCTTTGTCTATAACAAAACACTCTAGGAACTCAAAGGTCATGAGAAAGGGGAAAGGTCTGTAGAGACCTGCAGAGGCCTGGTTAACTGATTTCTCTACTATTGTGTGCTACTCTGAATCCCATCATTCTCAGGCTTTCAGGCTTCTCTATCAGGACCACTAATAGAAATGTAAACCCGAGACATGGCCATGTTACCGGCTGGAAGCACAGAGGAAGTAAGTCCTTGCAGCATGTTTACATTCCTCTGGAGTGCCAATAGTCCTGTTGTGGAGCAGGGCTATTGGCACCATGTGGCCGTTCATGGTTTCTGGGGGCCGGGGCGGGGAAGGGGTGGAGAAAGAACAAGAAAAAGAGATTTGGTTTTGACATAACTACAGGATAATGACAGCAACCAGACAGTTTGGGCCCTACAATTTGGACCCTGTATTATGAGCTAATAGCAACCCCATGTGACATTAAATTCCTCTCAAAATGCATTATGGGCAACATTGTTATTTTTAACATCTAACTTCTAAGCTATCTGCTCTTGTAACTTCTCATGTATCCATGTTCGAAAGAAGTGCTGACCACAACAGCTCTGGAAACTGGAGAGCATCCAATGGCATCTGCAGAAGAAAATCGAGATGCATCTCAAAATGCTCAGAGAGAGAGAGAGAGAGAGAGAGAGAGAGAATAAAATAAAAACAGTATTAGGGCTTGTTTTATTAATAAAATAACCATCTTTTGAGCATCTTGAGATGTGTTTCTAGTTTCTTCAGTAATAATAGGTGAGGGCTAGGACCTAAGTCAGATGGTCAAATACAAAAGAGCTACACCAGCTTTAAATTTCCTCTTCTTTATAGTCTTTAAAAGTGCAGAAACCCTGTCCTCTTTTATATCTGGCCAACCACTTTGAATTACGTGTATACTTCTACCCTTTGTTCTCAACATGCCCATATCTGGCTCTCAGGTAAGCAACGTGACAAATCTTGTCCATTTCAGAAACTCCATCATCAGAACAGTTCTGAGGGCACTCTCACTGTCATATCACCATCAACCTCAACAGCAACGGCAGTGAAAATGAAATTATACTGAATTTTTAACAAAGAAGCCAGGTATGAAAACGATAACAAATGATTATGATAACTGTAAATAATAGCAATTGTAATTATATTTCTCCTGAGCCTCTGGATGATTGCTTAGGCAAGTTGAATAATAGGATTATGCTGCTCTTAGATCCAATCTGACTTTTTTTTTTGTTTGAAAGACAACCATAATATGTTTTAATTTTGTATTTTCAAAATGTAGTTTTAGCTCTTTAAAAAGATCCAGTGCCTCTGTTTTCAGAGCAATCTCAAAAGTTATCATTCAGTATAAATTTTAATAAGCACATTTCTCAAGAGCAAAGCTACACTCTAATTAATGGCGAAAATAATTGTGCCCTGCACATAGTCTGGCTGACAGCCTCCAGTTCTTCTTTAACTGTATGTGATTCCTCTCTCCCCACCTTATCCAGTACTGAGAAATTATACTATTACTCTGTGAGGATAATCAGGATTTGTGGTTAACACACGGTAGGTAAGTAGCTCAGAGCTTTTTATACACACTGGAGTAAGCTTGTGAATCATACTGCATTGCACCAAGCTGGCTAAGAACTCAGGGAAACAAAGCACATTTCCTGCTAGGGACAGAGCACGAAAGACACGTTGTTATAGTGAGGATGCCCTGCAACTTTGGGGGAATGATTGTAAGAATTGGAGCACGTGTCGTCTGTAGTATATTCAGTGTGCTCAAAGCTGTACATCCCATGTTAAGAGAAAAGGCAACGTATATATGCTCAGCTGTCAGGAGGAATATGGATGTGTGAGGAATCCAGATTAAGTCAGAAGCCTCAGAGGTTTGTTTCAGTCCACATTTTCCTGATTGTCCATGGACTAGACACAATATGCACTGTGGAAATTTCACATCGATGAATGCCTGCAATCACATCTGGAGAAAGATGTGCATATCTGAAAAGAGTTCATAGAAAAAATGAACATATTTCAAGTGCAGTTTAAAGCTAGATAGATTTCTTTCTCTAGTCCACCACTCATCTGGCATTTACAGAAGAAGGCTACAGAAAACTCACGTGATAACATGGTCATACCAGCCATAACAGCACTAAGAATCAAATTAATAAAATTAACCATTTATTAATAGTTTCTGCAAAGTCTAGTTTGCAAAACTACACTTAAAAACATTGTGACCTTCTGGTAATTTTAATATTTCTCCTTTCCATACATTTTGAAATAACTAGTCACAACAAAGCAAGATACCATGGACTTCTAAAAAGACAAATGAATGGGTCATAGAGCAAGTCAAGCCTGAATTCTCTCTAGAAGTCAAGGTTACTAAGATGAGACTGTCATGTGTTGGACATATCATGAGAAGACATGACTCATTAAAGACAATGATACTTGGTAAGGTAGAAAGCAGCAGGAAAAGAAGACCTCCATCACAGGTGGATAGATTTAATGAAGGAGGCTATGTCTCTGAGTTGCAAGATCTCAGCAGGGCAGTTGATGACTGAGGATCTTAGAAATTTGTCATTCATACGGTCACCATATGTTGGATTGAACCAATCCACCTGTAGTATGTTCTCCTTCTTTTCCCTCTGCCTTCCACTTTAATGGATATTATTGTCTTCCAATAAGTCATGTCGTCTCGTGATATGTCCAAAGTAGGGCAGTTTCAGTTTAGTCATCTTTGCTTCTAGTGAGAGTTTTGTTATCTCAGTGGTAAAACCTGTCCTGGGTTTTGATATTAAATATGATTCCATGTGCCTGATGTGCACGTAGGCAGCAACAGTCGAATGATCGAAAACCAGGTCAAGCCAGTAAAATCCCCAGTCACGTAGCCCCAGGAGACCTCAAGCTGTGCAAACCCACAATAAACAAAGGGTCCTCAGCCCCTGAGAAGCCAACTTGAGGGGATTAGCATGTTTGCCCCAAGTTGAGCACCGATAGCAATAAAATCCTATCAGTCAAGGACCATTTACATAAGGTCACACCACAACCCAATGCAACCAAAGATCTTGAGACTTTGGCAACACCTTGTAATCTCATCATGCAAAGGAAGTTACCATTGTGGAGCTTCTTTCTCATTGCAACATGCATTGTTCTCCCTGGGAAAGGATTAGCCCTCCAGGTACCTTTTCCCCTACAAATAGTCCCAGTTTTTGAGAGTTTCTTTGGATCACTCCTGGTCATTCCAGCAGACCGTTTCTCTGTCCATTGAGTAATCCCCTCAGCCCTCTCCGTGCTGAGCCCCACTTCTCCGCTCTTTTTCCCGGACCAAGGACTTCAGGAAAAGGTGCAGTATTACCCCAGCTACACCCCCTTCAGTATTCCCCTATCCAGTTTCCTCTCTTTTGCTTCTTAATAGGTCTTGAGTGAGTGTGTGAGTGATTGAGTTGGTGCGTGAGACTCATTCAATAAAATCATTTATTAGACATCTTTGTTTGGTTTTTGGCTTGGCCTGACCCTGTAAAAACTGGGTAAAAAGACCCCACTAGGTTACCCTGCCTCTCGCATTGCTATTGTTTGTGCTCTGGCTAGTTTCCATTCCCCATCACGTGGAGCACATTGAGGTGTCCCCCAAGGGTAACAGTTTAAGCTTCATTTGCTCTAAGAACCATTCATTTGTCTTTTCACCAGTCTAGGGTATCCATAGATATTAGTTATGATTTTTGTTTGTTTTTACTTTTTTAAAAACTTGTTCTTCTCCTTTGCTGTCTAGTATGCTTGGAACTACTTTCCAGGACTCCTATGTGATGTCCCAGATGTCGAACTTTTCACAGAGCTTTTGGCATAAGCCCTTCTTTTTGTGCCTTACTGTAATTATTCTGGAAGTGAAGTCTAAATGCACATAACTGAAATAATGAATCCTTCTTCCCAGAAACATCCTTCTCACTTCTGTTTTGGTTAGAGTTAGATCTCCCTGGGATAGATTCAAATTTAGTCATACTTAAAAGTATTCCCAATGGAATCACCAAAACTTATGTTAGTAATTTATTCTGTTGTATCTAACCTGAATATGGTTAAGTTGGATTCAGTCTCATCCCACATGTTAAATTTTAGATTGCATGCCTTTTGGGGAAGGGACCTGTCCTCTTGCACTAAATCTTAATCATAATACTTTTGAAAAATATCCTACTCTCCATGAATGTATTTACAGGTTTGTTAACACAATAAAAAGAAGACAAAAATAGCATTAAACATAACACATTTCTTATAGCCCTCCCAAGACAAATAATAACTGAATTTTCTTCTTCCACAGAGATTTTTTCTTAGAATCGGAAAGAATATGTCTAGTAGCAAGTCCTGATTAATTTACTGAGTTTTCTCCCAGGAGATAGGATCATATCCTAAATGTACTAAAAACGTACTTTTATTACTTGGTGACCCTGCTGTTCCACTGAATTTCACTAATTAAACCCCATGGTGGATTGATGTGGTAATCTAAAAGAGAGGGTGCTACTCACAACAGATTTTTTAAAGGTTACTAATTTTTCGAGAAATAAACCTTTACACATTGGCTGAACTCTCATTAATGTCAAACATGTGCTTTTTATAAAGATATGCCCTATTTTGAGCAGGTTACAAAAGGCCATTCCTTAGCCCAGAAGTTCCCAAACTTTGGTCCTCCAGAGGTTTCAGACTTCAGTTCCCAGAAGTCTTGACTTGCCTAAACAGACTGGGGCTTAAGGGGATTGAAGTCCAAAATACTTGGAGTTTGGGAACCACTGCTGTTGTTACTCTGACTTCTGGGGGTCCCTTGCAGGGACACCTTGATTTGCTCCAAAAATGCAAAGATTGGGGGAATTAGTGGAGCACTGGCTGTAGCCAAAAGAGGGCCAGGATAACCCAGCAGAATCTTTTACCCAATTGTTACGGGGTCATACCAAGTGAAAAGCCAGACAATCATACCAATAACTTTTGGTATTTTATTAATAAATGTGTTTTCACGCACCAATGCACTCACTCACTCGTGCACACAGACAAGGCCTATTGAGAAAGGAAAGAGGTGAAAATAGATAGGGGATTCAGTAAAGAGGGTGTAAAGGTGGTGATATTGCACCTATTCTGAAGTCTTCAGTCCGGGAAGCAGCGAGAAGAATAGAGCTCAGTAAAGAGAAGCGACTGAGGGGATCATTCGACTAACAGAGTGCCGGTCTGCTAGTGTGGCGGGGAGTTCTCTGAAAAGACCCTCAAAAACTGGGACTACTTATAGGTCAAAATGTACCTTGAGGGCAGGCCCTCTCCCGGGAAGAACAATAGCCAAAATAAAGGAAGAAATGCCACACAATAGCAACTTGGTAGTTTGCATGATTGGTTTATGCAGATGGACCTTGCAGTGCAGGGTTTACAAACGTTGGAGTTGCTCAGCCTGGGGAAAACCCAATAATCCACTCAAATTGGCTATTCCTTGGCTGAAGACCCTTTGTCCATGTGGACATGTTTAGCCTGAGGTCTCCTAGAGGAACGTGACTGGGGATTTTCCTGGCCTGACCTATTTTCAGTCATTCGACCTCCTTGTCTACATACCCATTTGGGCAGCCTATCTGGCATGGTGAGGGTATTTGATATCAAATTTATATTCCCCAGGATAGGATATGCCAGTGGGGTAACACTGTGATAAAGTTGTTTGGGGTTTAGCTATTTGAAATGCCAGTGCAACTTGATGGCCTGATACTGCTGTTCCTATTGTTCATAGGAGAAGCTGAGAGATTTCTCAGAAGTGTACACTACATGAGGAAAGTGCTCCTACAGATTCTTCCTATTGCATAAATATTAGAACCTAGCATCATGAACTGAGATTGAATGGTCTGGGCTTCAGGACAGATAAAAGGAAGCACTTCTTTACAGAGCTCCTATTTACATTGTGGAATTCCCAGCTCCAGAAGTAGTGATGTCTATTCACTTCAACAGCCTTAAAAATGATGAGACAAATTCTTTACAGTCTCTAGTTATGGCAACCAATTGTTAGTATCACCATGCTCTTGATTACCAGTTGCTGGAGTACATGAGTGGGAGGCTATCATTACATTCATGTCTTGTTTAAAGACTTTCTGGTGGAGCCCTGGTGGTGCAGTGGTTAAATGCTTGTACTGCAGGTCACAACATTGTGAGTTTGATTCTGCAGGGCTCCAGGTTGACTCAGCTTTCCATCCTTCTGTAGTCGTTAAAATGAGTATCCAGCTTGTTGGGGACAATTAGCTAAACACCTTGTAAACTGCTTAGGGAGTGCTTTGCACTGAAAAGTATAGAAATGTAACTTTTACTGCTATTGCTAGGTGTCTGATTGTTTGGATACTTACATAGGTTGTTGCTATGATTCAGCAGCTTTGACTGTTGTCTGAAGCCACCCAATGACTCTTTGACTGAACATGAATTACAATTCCGAATTAGTAAAAATTATAACATCTGGTCCTGCCCACTTTGACTTGGCTACGCCTATTCTATCCTTGATCCCATACATATTCGTAGCCCACTACTATATTGCAGCCTCTGGGTTGAAAAGGAATTCCCCATCCCTGATTTGCAGGCTGGTAAAATGGAGCTGGAAGGAACAGCAAAAACTGAAAGGAATCTCATAGGAAAATCTAAGGGTTGCATTTTGCCCCAATCAAGAAGCATTTCTAGCATTAGCCTCATAAAGGTTCAATGACTGAATCAGAGGGGATTACACTTGCAGTCTGAATAAACAAGCACAGGCTGAACTCTTGATTCCTATGTTTTCTCAAGGTTTAACAAAATGATATTATGGCCTACTGCTATTGTCTCTGCTGCTGCCCTTGGTCATTATTTGTTTAACTTTCATTGTATGCTTTTGGATAGATTGCTTTCAGATTTTTTTTCCATACTGATCATTTTTGGCTGGAATCCTATGCGTACTTTCTCAGGAGTTTACCCCTTTGAACACAGTGGATATTACTTCAGAGTAAATGTACATAGGACAGCTCTGTTGCAATGCAACACTGTGCATCCCTACACAGAAGTAAATCACCTTGAGTTCAGTGGGACTTGTTCCAAGGTTAGTATTTGTTGGAATGCAGCTTTGGCTGCTTTTCTTAAATTATAAGCTGCCTTGAAGACAGTCTGATAGGAAGATGGATACATATCTATTAAATAAATATATAAAATATCTGTCACTTTCCTGATCCTGCAAGCTTTGCATCTGATCTTGCAGATTTATCTAGCTAGTGCAGAAGCATTTAGGCCTTGACATTCACTGCTCAAAGGCTAACCTTCAGGATCTCAGATGCTTGACTGGGCTTGAAGCCACTATGTCATGAAGCTGAAGAAAATATTCAAGTCCATGCTGTGCCTAGCTCCATATTCACACTCTATATTCAGCTTTAGTGTGTGGTGTTGTTTCCTTGTAAAAAGATATTTTTGTTTCTCTTGTCTAATCCTTATGTTTTTGGCTTGCACAGAAAACACAGAAACTCTGCCAGGAGAAACAGAAATGTTGAACTTTTTTTCTTCTTAAAATCTCACTAGGTAATAAGATTAAAAGAGCAAAACCAGCCTGTTTCAAAATGATCCACACTACAGCTCCCATCTTCCCCAGCTGCCATGACCAAAGGTCATGACAGGCATTGGAATCGGAAGCATATGAAAGGGGCCACCTTGGGAGAGACTCAGCTAAACATTTGATTTCAACATCTTTTATTTAAAAGCGGCGTCAAGTGGGAAAACTCAGGCCTTGGTTTCAGTTGTACTGTTACCTTTTAAAGACACAAATCACCAAGACACAGGGTGAACTGAACTAGGATCTGTGTGATTCACCTAGAAACCCAACTGCAGGTGGAATGCCTGGGATGAGATTACGGGGGGGGGGGGGACCACAGAAGGTGAAAAGCGTTGAGCGATGTTTTCTATTTCCCATCCTACTTTGTTACCCCAAAATGTGGGTGACTCAGGTGTCCATGCACGATGCCAGTATCTCTGTGAAACAGTGGGGAATATTAGTTCAAAATAGGAGGTCTACAAGAGGGGCATAACCTAATGAGATCTTTTACACCTTTGTTTACCAGTACTTCTGCCTAGTTGCATAGGGATGGGGGAGCGATAGGGGTAGATCGCCCCAGGTGGCAATGTTTTTGGGGCATCTTTCTGACATACAGTGGCCATGTTCCCTGCACTGTGGCCCTAACCCCCTCCTGCCCCCCCTCCACACACTAGAAGCTCCGCCACTGTTTCTGCCACGAAGAACCAGCTAGAGATCCAAAAGTAAGCTTAATGTGTTTAATTGGGGGAACATCACACACACAAGATCCAGGCAGTCACACAGTGACACAAGGCTAACTTAAGGAAAAAGGGAGGAAAGTTTTGGATAGCGAGATTTCAGGGTGAAGTGGGTGATATTTACCTATCCTGAAGAGCATCAAAGAAGCGAAGTGGCCTAGATGCAAGTCTAAGGACAATACACAATTGGGAACTGGACTGTCAGGGTGGCAACCAGCAACTGATGTACTGAGAGCTGACTGGCCAAAAACTGGGTTTAAATACCTGATTTCTGCCTGAAGGTCTAGAGTGTTAATGGCTCTTTAGCCAAGTAAACAATGGAGTTCACAGAGTGGACAATGAGGTCCAGAATGGGTTAATGGTCTTAGTGTTAGGTGACAAAGGTCTAATGGCTGTCCTGATAGCTCAATACTTGATGGATAGGTCTGTGGACAAAAGGGAAACTTGCTTGGTCTGAGGGATCAGAGTTAAGACAATCAGCTGTTTTGTGGGAATCTTCAAAAAGGTTGAATTGTTGAGGCTAACTGCAACCCCATTATCTCTGGAGTTTCTTGGTGATTTCTTGACTATGACCTGGCCACACCTGGAGGTTTCTTCTGACCTAATTCACAATGCATGTGTTCAGCCAGCCTTTTCGTCTTTTCAGCCTGGCCATACAGCCATAGCAGGGTATAGTTTATATTTATGCCAATTAATATATTTTGCCAATTAAATCATATTTAAACCATATCAAATGTGGGGGAGCATAGACTGCTAACAACTTCTTCACGCACCCCTCCCCCCTCCCCCCAATGACATCTTTCTGCCAAAAAATTAGTGACTATTCTATTAGCTGACTGGCTGGTGGATTCCCTTTATTATATATTCCACATTACTTCTAAGGCCAGGATGGGCAACTTCCTGATATGGGGATTATACTGAAGATGCTGCAACCCATAGAGTTGCTTTGGCCACTTAGGATTAATGGCTGCCTCTAGGACTTTAGCAAGTACAGAGTCTTTTGCTGTGGTTTTGCTCTGTTATATAGGTAGAGGCCAGAGTTCCGTCTTGTATCACAGAGCACTACAGACATATGAGACAGAGGGGCTATGTCCCTTTGAGAATGGAAGAAGGATACAAGCTGTTTTTGTGGTAGTGCTGAATTTCATCAGCATTCATATATTAGCAGCAGAAGTGGCAGAAGATGCAAAAATGGCCAAGTGGAGATATGTGATCACTCTCCAAGGAGCTCCAGTCAGCTTCAGACAAAATCATACGTTTTCTCTACCAGTCAAACAAGCAGCATACATAATATATCTTCATTGCACCTTAGTCACATCTTCATTTTTATCCTGCAATACCCCCTTATGTTTTGCACTATTGTTCAATGCATCATACTTTTAATTTTTCATTACATTCCTAGTGAGCTACAGGGATTACCAATATCTTAGTAATTGAAAAATGTCATAAGTTCCCATCTCCTCTGAAAAAGCTGGACAAGATATTGCATACCCAATCAGAATAAACAATCAGGCACAGGTGATGAGGTAAATTAGAGTCACACTTTATTTACCCTACTTACAAAGCCCCTTAACCTACAGAGGGAAGGTTCAGAGAACCTTTGATTTTAGCCATTTTCAGCTATTGTTGAAAACTGCTGAAGCCAAAGGTTCTCCTAACCTTCCCCTTGCCATGAAAGGGCATGCCATCTAGCCTCTGATGCCATACTGTGTTTTCCCAGCATGCCATGAGCCAGCCATTTCAATGCGTGGTCCTCTCCATCTATTATGCTCCCCATTCCCCAAGCTGTAGGGAGGATTGTGTGCAGAGCTGACCCCAAGGGCCATTCCCTTTCCAGTACCCAGGCCTCAATTAATCCTCTTTTCAGGGTAGCTTCTAGATGTTCAGCTAATCCATCTGTTCCATCTTGTTTTTCACACTTCCCACCATGGGCAAGGGGCTGGACTCATAACTTAGCCTCTTTCCTACCCCACCAAACTATTTGAAATGGCTCTAAGGCAGGTCTGCAGTTCTCTCTCAAAAATGAATAAATAATCCCATCATCCCCAAACAAATGAGGGCATTCAGAAGAAACATTTGGGTGAAGTATGAAAATTCCCAAACTGTCAGCCAGAACACTCTCCATTGACATTGCGACTCATATTGTCCAAAAGCCTGTGGTCCCCTTCTTCCTGCCAAATCAACTCTGGAGGTAAGGGTTGACCAAACAACCATTACCCTGGGTCAACATGCCATTGTCCCTGAAAGAGCCCACAGCCAGGGTGGGCCAGAGTTAAATACTCCTCACAGGCTTTGCCCTGATGGTGTCACTTCATGGCACTTGGCATCTGATTCTACTTCCAGACCATGCAAAGACAGCACATAGAACTCTGGAGGGGACAGAGTCGAATAACAACAACATACAAATGCACACACTCAAGTCAGAATTTGTACCTGACACTTCAGGAAAACTGTGTAAAGTCTTGTTCTCTTGGCTTTATTTATAGGAAGAAATTCAAAAAATCACCGGTAGAGTAGTCACATCATGCAAATGGAAATACAGATCATGTTTGCATATATCACATTACCTAAGTATTGGAGCGTAGTAGAGGAGCGTTCTTATATCCTAAGGATGGTCTTGAGTACTTCTGTGATTCAACATGAGCAATTTGCAGATTTGTGTTTTCAGCTTTTGTTTCTCCTGGTAATATTTGCATTTCTCATAATATCACTGCACCCAACAGAGAGCTATTGCACCATTGATTTTAATGGGATTTAGCTTTACTGCATACTGTAGAACGCAGACTGCACGGAGAGAGTAATGTGGTCGCTGGTGCATAAAATAACCCAGACCAATATCCTTGGTAATAGTCATCTGCCGCAAACCCTTACTCCCTTCCTTGGTATTATTCCTTGATGTTCTGTGTGACATTAAAGCAGATACGTCTTAGTTTAAATAATTTGTTTTCACTACAATAGCTTTTTTCACTTAGAATAGCTGGGTATGGAGGGAAAAAAAATAAATGGGTCTGTCTGCAACTTGATGCTGTGTGGTTGAATGGTGCTGTTGTATTATCTCTTGATGGGTATGTATGTCCCTGTTCTTGCAATGCCCTTGTGCTTCTGCCCAAAATCACCTAGCAAGTGGTGGAGAAGATCTCTGTCTTTGGGTCAAACTACACACCGCAAAGCTTAAGAACCTCTTTTTTTGTTGTTACTTTATACTAAGCTGCTTTGGTTAGACCCCACTTGGATACTGTGTCCAATTCTGGGCACCACAGTTCAGAAGGGATATTGACAAGTTGGAACATGTCTAGAGCAGGGTGACCAAAGTAGTAGAAGGGCTGGAAACCACGCCGTGTGATAAGCAGCTTAGGGAGCTGGGTATGTTTAGCCTAGGGAAGAGAAGGTTAAGAGGTGACATGACAGCCATGTTTAAATATTTGAAGGGATGTCATATGGAGGATGGAGCAAGACTGGTTTTTGCTGATTAGAGACCAGGACATAGAGCAACGGCTTCAAACTTCAGGCAATGAGATTCCATCTAAACATTAGGAAGAATTTCCTGACAGTAAGAGCAGTTCCACAATGGAATGCACTGCCTTGAAGTGTGATGGAGTCTCTTTCTTTGGAGATTTTAAAACAGAAGCTGATGGGCATCTCTTAGGAAAGTTTTGATGGTGTATTCTTGCATTGCAGGGGGTTGGACTTGATAGCCCTTGTGGTCTCTTCCAACTCTATGATTCTATTAAGTTTTTCTTTAAAAAAAAATCATTTGCTTGCCCCTCCCAATTTTAAAACAAACAAACAAAAATGGTATGGGAGGTTTGAATTTGCATGCTGGTCCCAGTAAGGATTGTGACCACACGTATTAATGTTAATCAGGAGTGGCGATCCTGTAGTCCTCTGGAGATTATTGGACTACAACTCTCAGCATTCCTCACCCTTGGCTATGCTTCTGCATGTTGCCATTCAAAAACCTTATTGGACGTCTGCCTGTTTCCCACCTCTGGTTTAAGTAACTGCACAGTCTGAACACTGATATGTCAGGAAGATGCTGTCAGTCACAGTAGATCAGACATGAGGAAACTTTAGTCCTCCAGATATTGTTGAGTTCAAACTCAACACCAGTTCCAGCCAGCACAACTGATGGCAATGATCAATGATGATGGGAACTGTGCTTCAACATCATCTGGAGGATTGGAGTTTTCCATTTGATGTAGAGATGGTGTCATGCCCTGCTTCCAGAGCATGGACTCTGACTCAGAGTCTGAAGCAAAGGGCATGCCAGGGACTGAAGCAGGGGGCATGCCAGGACCTGTTGTACAGAGAGAGGTTACAGTGCTAGAAACAGAACAGAGGGTGGTGCCAGCTCCAACAGAGAGTCCTGCCTCTTCAGATACAGAAGAACACTTACCTAGACCCAGCTTCGCACAGCATAAGCAGCAAAGAGAGACTCAGTGTCACTCTTTCAGAATTTATAACTGGCAACAATCAATCAAGGCACAGCTGCACTAGGTTTGGATCTATTTAGCTGGTGTCTTTCCCCTCCAGGAGTTGTCAGAGCTTATCTGCTGCCTTGCTGGATGCCTTGACAAATGCTTGGATTGACCTGGACATTCCCTTGCCATGAAACCCTGCCAGACTTTGTTTATGTTGGACTTTATTTTATTTTTTAAGTAATTTTATTAAAGTTCCAACATATAAAACAAACAATTATCATTGTATTCTTAATTGTCGTATTACAACTGTCCTCCTTCCTCTCTGGATTACAATCTTTATCATTCTATTGAACTGTTATCAATGCATCACAATAAATTGTTAGTATTATCTACTTAATTCATTAGTTCCTGTTTTTCTACTCAACTTTACTTGTTCCATGATATTTCTCTGAATTTTATCTTGTAAGAACCTTTAATACCATGAATTATGTATTATTCCCTGTCAAGACCCCTCTCTCTTCTGAAATCATCTGCCATTCTTTATAGATATCATCATCTGATTTCCCTTTTAATCTCTGTGAAACAATATCTGCATTTCTATTTTCAATAAAAGTTTGCCCACCATTGTTCTGTCGTTGGTATTATATCACTTTTCCAAAGCCTTGCAAATTCAATACGGGCAGTCGAGACCATATACAGTATTATTCTCCAATATTTCTTTACCGCAGTTCCCTCTAACATATGTGTCATATTTAACAAGTACATTTCAGGAGTCTTGAATGAATTTGAACCTGCAATACACCACATATTATCTTATGAATTTCATTCCAATACATTTTTGCTTTAGAACATGTCCACCACATATGAAATAGTGTGCCTGCAGTCTTTTGACACTTCCAACATTGACCTGTACCCGGCTTATAAATTATCTTTAATTTTTTGGGTGTCATGTACCATCTATGAAATAACTTACAGTAGTTTTCTTTAAGGTTCTGAGCTACTGTGAACCTCTTTGTTCGTTGCCAACTTTGTTCCCACCATTCCAACTGAATTGGATGTCCAATGTTCTGTGCCCATTGTATCATTGCTATTTTAATTGTCTCCTCCTCACATTGTTATTGTAATATCTCTTGATATAAATGTGAAAGTAAATGAGGTGGATTTTCTCATAAAAGCTTCAACAGATTCTCTTGTTCTTTCTCTTCTATTCCTTGAATTTTCACGTCCATCTGAAATCTTTCTGATAATTGTCTGTAGGGAAACCAGCTTAACTTTATACCTTCAATTTCCAATTTCTTTCTTGATTTCATCTTAAAAAAATTTGTATTTGTGTTCATATTTGTTTTCTCCAATATATCTTCATATCGCCACCATTTTTCTGTATCTGACCATCTTCCAAAAAAAGTTTCTTGAGGGGAGACCCAAGTGGGTAGCTGCCTAATGTTCTTATTCTTATAATCATTCCATATTTTATACAATGATTTCCTTACAAAGTGATGCATAAAATCTTTATCAATTGTCACTTTTCAATAGAACATGTAGGCATGCCACCCCATCCTTAAATCTGCTCCCTCTAAAGCCAGCATTCTTGTATTTTGTAAATCCATCCAGTCCTTTATCCAATGCCGCAGCCTTAAAGTATACGCGTAAGTCCAGTAATCCAAAGCCTCCTCTTCTTGGTATGTCAGTCAAGACTTTCCATTTTATTCTTGGTTTTTTGCCTTGCCATATGAAATTAGTTATATCTCTCTTCCATTGTATGAAAGGCTTAGCATTTGTGATTATAGGAATATTTTGAAACAGATAATTCATCTTTGGTAGTACATTCATTTTTATAACAGACATTCTTCCCAGCATAGATAATCACATTTGAGTCCATTTCTCTAAGTCTTTAGATATCTCTTTCCATTTTTTCTCATAGTTATTTTGAAAAAGCTCATTGTTTCTCTTGGAAATCCAAACTCCCAAGTATTTTGCTTTCTGTCCTTTATTAAATCCCGTTATCTGTTTGAACTCCGTATCTTCTTTCTCTCTCATGTTTTTTGTTATGAACACTGTCTTATCCTTGTTTATCTTAAATCCTGAGTAATCTCCATACTCCTGAATAATATTCATCAATCCTTGTATACTGCTGAGAGGATCCTCTAGAAACAAAACCAGGTCGTCCGCGAATGTTTTAAGCTTATACTGATATTTCTTTATCTGGATTCCTCTTATTGTAATTTCTTCCCGTATGATATTATTAAGAATTTCCAGTGTCATTATAAGTTCAAGTTCAAGTTTATTGCATTTTAGCAGCCAGCCATTGCACAAAAATGAAAAAATAAAATAAGATAAAATGAGAAAGGATAATCCAGCCAATTTACATGTAACACATAATCAACAATAAATGAATCACTTTCCATACCCCTCCTTGTTCTTTATAGCACGTAATTGTAAGGCCCTAACAAGAAATTTAGATGTTCTGAAAGACACATATTTCACAGTATCAGATAGCAGAAAACAAACTTTCGCGAAGGAGGAATTTCCCTTAAAAGACTTCAATAAAGGAAAAATATACTTGCTCCTGAGATCATTATAAATAGGGCACTCAAGTAGAACATGAATTAAATCTTCTATTGAAACAGAGTTGCAAGCACATACTCTGTTCTTCATAGGAACATTATTGTACCTGCCCGTCCGAATTGCCAGTGGGAGAACATTCAATCTAGCATGCAGAAAGGCTAACTTCATTTTAAAAGTTGGAAGATCAACCAGATAATGAGGAAGGGGTGAATTCAACGGAATGTAAGAAACAAAAAATGTATTAGATTGGCAGGACTTAATCTCAGTCATCTGGGATTGCATTGCTATATCCTTGAGTCTCTGGAGTATAAGTAATTTTGCTTTATCATACCCTTGAGTCAGAAAAAAAGGAACAGAGAACCCCAAATTCATGACAATCAATTGCATTTTATGCATCCATGAATTTGGACCAGGCTCTTCGAAAGACATCAAAAGGAGCTCAGATACCCGCTTAAAAATAATTTTCAACCAGAAAAGGAGGGCTAATCTAAGAGCCTCTGTTTTAATTGGCATTATACCTAACTCTGCACGGAGCAATGTTAATTTTGTGGAAATGGGAACTGCCACAAGTCTGCGCAGAAATTTATTTTGTGCTCTCTCTAATATATCTAAATTGGCCAGAGCCCACAGTGGTGCTCCAAATAGCAGTTTAGGCAGGACTCTGAGCCTATAGAGTTCTAAAGTGGGTTGAATCATATTGCCCCCTTTTGTGCGATAGAATCTTAATAATCCATTTAATGTTCTTTCAGCTAACAGGGTACTTGATTGAACCTGTGAAGACCAATTACCAGTCCAGTGAAAGACCACACCAAGATATTTAAAAGAGGGGACTTGTTCCAATTTATTCCCGTCAAGTAGCCAATTATGAATTTTTTTGGATTTGCCGAATACCATCACTTTTGTTTTTTGATAGTTGATGGAAAGTTGTTCATTCTTACAATATAAACTAAACCGATTCAACAAGCTACGCAGGCCTACTTGAGTATAGGAAATCAGGATAGCATCATCTGCATACAATAGGATCGAATATTTCCGATTTCCAATTTTAACTGGGAAAAATTGGTCACCTTTTAAGAACTCGACTACATTGTTTATAAATAAATTGAAAAGAAGGGGAGCAAGCAGACACCCTTGTCTTACTCCTTTAGAGACAGGTATTGAGTCTGACAAGTGTGTACCATCAACTCTGACTTTCAAGGATGTATTTGAGTAAAGGGATATTATACATTTTAGAAGATTCTTATCAATACCCATAGTTTGTAATTTAACCCAAAGACGTTCCCATGAAATAGAGTCAAAAGCAGCTTTCAGATCAATGAATGCTACAAAAATATGCTTTACAGTTCCTGCCAGATATTTATCAATAACATATTTCAACATAAAACAATTATCCAAAGTTGACCTGCCTAAATGGAAGCCAGCCTGTTCTGGGGCCAGCAATGCATGCTCTTCCACCCAATCCTCCAATGTATCCAGAAGAGACCTGGCATAAATTTTCCCAGAAACATCCAAGAGACTATTGGGCCTATACATTATAAATAACAAAGGCGACAACGGACAGCCCTGTCTTGTTCCTCTATGAAGTTCAATCTGTTTTGTTCTCTCTCCATTAATAACCAGTCTTGTCATTTGCTGACTATAAATTGCTTCAGTCCAAGAAATGAATTTTTCTCCTGTTTGTGCCTGTTTAATAACTGTCTTCATAAATGCCCAATTAACCATATCAAAAGCCTTTTCCGTGTCGACAAACACCATAGCTAATTTCTTTTCATTATGTCTTTCATAGTATTCGATTATATTTAATACTGTCCTGATGTTATCTCGCATTGTTCTCTTCGGTAGAAATCCATTCTGATCTTCATGTATGTTATCTTGAAGAACCTTTTTAAGTCTCTCAGCTAAAATAGCAGCAAATATCTTGTAGTCTGTATTTAAAAGTGAGATAGGTCTGCAATTCCTGATGTCGGTTAAGTCTCTTCCTTCTTTAGGTATTAAAACTACGTTAGCTTCCTTCCATGTATTTGGTATACCTTCTTTTCTTATCTCATTCATTGTCTTTTGTAATGGAATTGAGAGTTCATGTTCCAAAGTTTTGTAGTTATTCTGCTGTAAAGCCGTCAGATCCAGGAGATTTACCATTTTTCATGTTTCTGATAGCTTCTACTATCTCCATCATCGATATTGGTTTGTTTAATGCCATTTTTTGTTCTTCTGTAAATCTCATTTTATTATTTTTTTCTAAGTAATCTTCGATTTCCCTCTGATTTTTAATTGAGGAGATATTACTCAACAGTTTTACATAGAAACTGAAAAAAGTCCGTTTTATCTCCTCTTGCTTTGTAGTTTTTCTTTCCCCAATTCTAATTTCCATTATTGTATTTCTTAGTCTTCTTTTACGAAGTAAGTTTGCCAAGAGTTTAGATGGTTTGTTAGCCTGTTCAAAGTAGGTATGTTTCGCTCTGCGCATTTGGTGTTCTATTTCCCCCAAATTTAGTTGTTTAAGTTCAGCTTGACAAAGCTTCAACCTCTGTCTTACATTGGTGTCCGTTGGGTTTTCTCTCAACTGTTTCTCCAGCTTTCTCATCTTTTCCAATATCATTTCCTCAACTCGTTTCCTTTCTTTTCTTATGTCAGCTGACCACCTTATTAGGTTTCCTCTCATCACGGCTTTACTTGCATCCCAAATTGTCTTCATTGGTAATTCCGGTGTCACATTTTTCTTGAAATAGTTATTTATCTCTATTTTTGCTTGTTTAATATATTTTTCCTTCTTGAATATGTCTTCATTAAACTTCCATGTTTTCTCTCTAGTCATAACTCTGAGTGTCACTTGTATACGATTATGATCTGAACATAGGTAGGGGAGAATGTCCATTTCCGATGTCTTCAATAACAGGTCTTTTGATATCAATATCATATCAATTCTAGACATAGTTTTGTGTATGTTGGACTTTATTTATGACTCCTTGCTTACTGCCTGGAAGTAAGTAACAAGCTGGGAGATATTCAGTTTGTTTTGTTTGATTTATCAACTGTGCCAGGACTGAGATAGGGCAGGTATAATGTCTGTGGCTGAGAATAGTGGTCAACAATATCTGAGGAGTGATGGGTTCCTTGCTTTGGACAGATGGACTAATAATTAGACCTGGAATAGCATAGATTCTCATGTTCCTGTCATCCCAGGGAGATTCTCACAAGACATATGTTCCTGATTTTCATCACAGGGCAATATTGACTGAACCTAGAAGGCTGTAGGTGTCCTCTGATCAGCAAGAGCATGTCCCCTTGGAACATTTGCTCCAGCTGCTCAGCACTGATGGCAGTGCTGTTGCCAGTGTTTCTACTCCCAGAAGGTAAACCTGGCAGTACAAATGAAAGTCAGTATATAATGTGTATCAGTTTTCCATGTATTATTAAGTGTCATGGGCTTCCAGGACCTGGGCTGAGATTCCGAGTGTGAAGCAGCAGAACCTACTCTGAGCCCTGGCACAGAGACTGTTACAGTAGCAACTACGGAGCAGACACCCACACCAGAGACAGAGCAAGAGGCTGTGCCGGACCCAACAGGGAGCCCTGCTCATTCTGACATGGAGAGTGACCTATCCGTACCTACCTTTGCCCGGTGTAGACACCAAAAGGGTCTCCTGTGTCACTCCCAGCGAATTTATGCCAAACAGCAGTTAATCAAGCACCACCTGTGCTGATCTTGGAACCTATAAGAATGGAACCTTTCCCACTCTAGCTTTTGTTGGTAATTAACTGACCGCTTCTCCTGTGCTCCCATTTGCTGGCCTTGCCTGTGTTTCTGTCTTGACTTGTGTTTGTCTGTTGCCTCTGATTTATGGACATTGTTGGAACCATTATTGCTTCTCATTTGCAAAGCTATTTCCTTGCTTAAGTAAACTGACCACTTAAGTTACTGCTGAGTTTCTGACCTGTGTTTGTTATCAGCTTCTCCTGGCTGGCAGCCCAGACCAAGCTTGGACATTAAGTCATAAATCCATTCAATCCAGTGAATGGAATTCAACTGTGATGGAATGAAAGAATCCAGGAAAACTAAATGCTATAATTCAGTTTCACTGGATTCTTTCACTCTGTCATTGTTGGATTCTTCCCTGCAAACAAGCAAGCACTGCTGCAAAACTTGCACTTCCCTGCAAACAAGCAAGGGGGGCGATGAAAGTGGTGTGCCCAGGGCAGCAATTTTTTGGGGGCACCCTGCTTGATGTGGCTATGCCCCATGGCAGTGTGGCCAGTCCCTCGTGCGACGTGGCCGTGCCCCGGCCCCTCCATTCAGTCCCACACATCCCACTCGCACTCCAAGCTACATAGCTGAAAGCAAGCAAATAAACAACTTGGCTGGAAATCCTTGAAGCCAGTTTTTGGGTGATATGGAAGGTTACAAGGCAGAGAGGAGGGGAAGCAAGTTGCATTGTGTTAGTCAGGACAGCACTGGCTTTACCCCGAACATCTGCATCCTTCTGCAATTGAAAAAATATAACTCACACAAAAGTATATTTTTAGTTTTGTACACAACTTTCTTAATACATACTTTTCCATCAAATTTCACCCCAATGCGAGCACTTTTATGCAGTTTTCCATAAAAGATGTATTTTGAACATAACTTTCTCCAATATACATGCTTTTGTATAGATGTATTGAGCTGCGATTTGCAAATATACATCTCAAAAGTTGGAGAAGTACACGTTCTGAAGAATAATTATATTCCAATCTGCATAGTAGTCTGGGAAGTGCCAGTTAAGTCAGTGTGTTTTAAAAAATAAAGCTCTCCAAAATCCATTCTTGATTTGACTCACTGATATAATGTGAGGAAGCACCATATAGCACCCTGTTTAAGCCCTGTCCTGCAAAAAATCTTGGGTGGTCAAGTTTAGCCTCGATATAAGCAATTTGAATGCCTTTCTCACCCAGACAACTTTTATTTGATAAACCAAACCCATTTCTCATGCTTCCTCTAAAATTGCTCCCTCACACTGATTCCGAGGTCTTACAGTACTGATGTTCCTCATGGAATTTTTAAGATAACTTTTGCATTTTTCAAAAGTCAATTTGTTCCTGCTGTCTGTGCAGTATTGGTCTTTCACTCCTATTTCTGAATGCCTTTCCCCCTTCTTCTTTTCAGTGCACTTTTCATTGGCATCTGTTCCGCTTGGCTGAACTGTATCTGATTCCAAAGAAGAGATGCCGAGCAAGGTCATTCCAATGGCTAGAGGTGCATCAGAGACTGTAAACTGTGTTTTCTGTATTCCTCTGGCTGGAAGTTACAAGAAATTTTCCTCTTACATATCTCTGCACATGTTATTTGTTGGTTTGCTTGTTTATTCCTAATATGAATACCTTGCCCTTCAAAAGCCTACTGACATTCTCAAAGCTGCTAATGGAAGAATTTTTCTTTTTTTAATGAGCCTGCCCCAAATGTTACCACATTCTATTTCCTGTATTGAAATAGAAGTTGGATTAGATTGACCCACAGAACCCCTATAACTCTGTGATTCCTTCCCCAGATACCAGTAAAGCAGCACAACACAACAAAATTCTACTTAACAGAAGCAGAAGCTGAAAAGCATTGTAAGTTTTAAAAGTTAACAGTTTTTAAAAGCCTAGGAGAAATAGGTAAGCTCTTTGCTGGCTGTTGAACCAAGGCCATTTCTGCATTACACTGTTGTAGTGCTATTATTCCACTTTCAACATCCTATGGAATCCTGGGGTTTTTAGTTAAGGGAAGGGCATTTAGAATTCTCAGCCAGAGAGCTCTTTGGCATCACTAAACTACAAACCCCAGAATTTCACAGGATGTTGAAAGTGGAATAATAACAGTATAACAATGTAGTGTAGGAATGGCCTAAAAAATACTTAGTAGAACAAACATATAGATCCAGGGATGCATCTGGTTAACCCAGAAATGAATTTGGAACATCTTTGCCTGATTAAAATCTTGATTTTGAAAAGTAACACTGAGATTTTTGTGCCTTTCTGGTTTGCCTAAGACAGGTATTACAGCAATATGGACCACAGCAGAAAAGAACAACTTAAAGAATGAACACCACAGATTTTTTGCTGAGGTGGCCTCCACATAATCAATATGATGGTGGGCAGCATAGCTGGTGGAAAAGTAGATTAAGCTGAGTATGTGTAAACGCTTTGGTCAAGGTCCTACCTTACGATTGCATTGTGTGAATGTATATTTGGACAGTTACATGGTGGGTGAGTTACATCACAGTTTTGTTGAATACCCACGTTATGCAACTGATTGTACATCTGCCTATGGGCCTCTTTATTGTTCCCTCATGCGAGAGGGAACATACAATGGCTGTTTCTGCAGTTCCAGAGAAAAAAGGGGTACAATGAAGGCACTGGCAAAAAGTTGTCCACCATCCAAGAATGCACAACTGCATGAATCCTGTTGGTTAGTATTGTTACGTATGGTTCTTCTGACTTGGCTGTCTGAGCTGTGCCAGATGGCTGAGTATAGCCATCTATTCAATTTTGCACTGTGCCTCTGTTTTAGTGGCATTGTGTAGCCTTATGGTAAATGTAAAAAGGTAGTTACATCTGGCCACCTGACATTACATCAATACCAACACTATAGTCAGGTAAACCAACCAAGACTCTCTAAGAAGAGGAAGGAACCTTCCAAAGAAGACATTGACCAAGATCCAGTCTTGGTGATGACTAAGGGCCAAACCAAAGAATATATTGTTTGTTGCTGTTGTTGTTGTTGTTGTTGTGTGTCTTCAAGTCATTTATGACTTATGACAGCCCTAAGGTGATGCTATCGTGGGGTTTTATGAGAATGAAAGTATGTGATGCACCCAAGGTCACCCAGTGGTTTCTGTGGCTGTGCAGGAAATCAAGGCCTGGCCTCTAGGGTCATAATCTAACAGTCAAACCATGATATCATGCTGGCTTTCAAAGGATACATAGTCCCATAAATAATAGCAGTTTGTTTGAGACTGAGACTGACATGATCAAGTAATTAAATTCGATATCATATGCTGCATTTGGCAGTTTTTCTGTGCATACTGTAAATCTCAGATTATACATTATCCTAACTACATGCTCCTCCTCTCATTCCTTCATCATGTGATTCCATTAAGGAAGTTTACAATTTCTGTTGACAGCCTATATAGATTCTAGTTTTCAGGCTGGGACACTATAGTCCATTAGTGGAGAAGTTCAGCCTGTGGGCCACATATTGACCCAAACTATTTTTGTGTAGGGGCCAAGAGCTTCCTAGTTTTTTTTTTAAAAAAAACAAAACTGGCTTGGTTTGTCACCAAAACTTGATGAACCATTACACATAGCTTTTTTAAGGAGCAAAATGCTACAACACTGTCTATCTCATTGACTGTATTGTACTTAGTTTTCAATGGGATAGTGAATATCACATACCCTCCAACATTTCATACATGAAAACTGGGAAATGAGGCTGCTTTCGGTCTCATGGTGGGCGCGAGCGGCTGCTCGGAAAGAAGCTGCGCAATGGCGCGGCTCCGAGCAGTCACCCGCTGGAATCCAGCCGCTTCTTTGGAGATCCAGAAGCGGCAAAACACCCCTCTGGTATTAGGGGTGCGGAAAGGGTCCAAAGGGGACCCCACAACTGGCGCGTGGCTCTACCCGGCTGGGGGAGCGGGAAGCGTCAGGGGGTCGAAGGACCTGGACGGAGCCAGCGGGATCGTCGCTTGAGCGGCACAAGTGCCGCCGACAACTTTTAACTAAGAAATCAAGTTTAAAGCTGAAAAGAATAAGACAACACAACCTGCTCTGGTCTTCACTTCGCGATTATCACAGCAGAGCTGGCTTGCAACGCTGTGCAGGAGCGAAGTAATGGAGGGACCCAGGAATGTGAGTGCTAAATGCTGAGCTTTCATCTTAAAGGGGTGGCTGAATTTAAAGAAAAGGCTAAGAGATATATCTGCTTTCTCACGATGAATGATGCCAATATTGGTAAGAGACTTTTGGTTTCTAATATGGACTTACACTCTAAAATGTCAAATAAATGAGCAGTTGGTATTGCCTTAAGGGAAAAAATTGGAGTTTCTAAAATTTAATACTCTTCATTTCGACACTGAGGATTTTATAATTCGTTATTTTAATATTCTGGCTGAACTGAGACGAGTGGAGTATTGGTTCTTTTGTTATGGATTTTGGACTTTAGAAGAATACCTGGAGAATTTTTTAACTTCTGTTTTGGGACTCTTGTTTCCTGACTTCTATTTGGATTGGGATTGTTGAGACTGCTGAGATTGTGCTGGAAGGTCATTTTAACAAAACATCCTCATTCCCATGGATGAAGCAGCCTGGAATTTAAGCGACTACGATAATACAATGAATCTTCAGAAACAAACTCCGGGCAGTGAAGTCCAAGAAGGGAGGGGGGAACAAAAGGTGTTGGCACAGGGTTTTAAATATGACAAGTGAATGTATTTCAGCAATGTCAATTAAGCATATGTATGTGATTGATATATTTTTACTTATTTAAATATTGGGATATTGTCAAAGACTTGAAAGGGGTAATGAGACTCCTAAGTTTGTGATGGAAGGTACTTAAGTAGATACCCTTTTACCCATGGACTGAGCAGCTTGGAATTCAAGCGTCTATAAGAATACAAAAAATTTTCAAGATAATTTCGGGCAGCAAAGTCCAGGATGGGAGGAAAGGGTCATTGAGACGGATAAGTTTACGATGGAAGAACTTCAAGCAAATACCCTCACACCTTTGGTTGGAGCAGCCTGAAATTAAAGTGACCTTAAGAATACAGTAAATCTTCAGGAAAATCCAGGCAGCAAAGACTTGGTGGGGAGGGGATTTATGAGGGAAAGTATTCAAGTTAAATACCCTCACTCTTTGGGACAGAGCAGCTGGGAGTATAAGCAACCATGAGAATACGGAGAGCTTTCAGAAGTATTTCCGGGCTGCAAAGTCCCTGATGAGAGAGGGGAATGGGAAGTGGAGTCAATTACAGGATTTTGAATTATGTGTGTTAGAACTGTACTTTGGCAATGTCAATTAAGCTTACAAATGATTGATATATCGACTTTTTTTTTGAAAATGAACATTATGATATTGTTGAAGGACAGAAAGGGGTTGAATAGGACTTAGAGTAGAAGTGGGAAACAAGATATTAAAATACAGTGGAATCCAGGGAAAGAAGGTGAGGGACTGTTACAGTAATAATTGCTCAGACTTCCAGATACACATTGATAGACTTTTTCTTTTATAACAGTAAGACTTCAGTTAAGTAATGGAGAGTTGGTAGGAAATATATGAGAGGATAGTAGAAGTTCATAAGAGATAAGCAGAGAAAATGTCGACTTGAGAAAGCAGAATGAAGTGAAAGCTGGGAACTGACAAGATGAAATGACAGTATTTTGAGTGAGTAGTAGAGGGAAATGCTTATTCAAACAGTTGAGATTATCATTGTATTGTGATTCTAATGTAACATGTAGAGTGATTTGCGAGAAGTGAAGACCAGACCAGAGAGGAAGATCAGAAATAATGCATGTAAAACTACAATTTAAAGAACTTTTGTTTTGTTTTGTGAAATTTAATAAAATTAATAATAAAAAACAACAACTGGGAAATGAGGCTGACTGACAGCAGAGTATGGTCAAGATGGCAACAGTTATTATTGAGGAATAACATACAAGTTGAGGGGCTGCAGCAGTTTGCTTTTGCCTGAACCTACTGGGAAGAGTGTGATTTTGCCCCCTCCTTTTCCCTCTCCTGTGGTTGGTTAATTGAGTGCAAACTGTCCTTTGAATTCAGTCTTCAGCACTGAAAAAAGCTGAGGACAAAGTAGAAAATGTGAGAAAGTGAGAGAAACTAGACCATTTTAAAGGCAGCTGAAAAACTGGGATGTGAGAGGATTAACTGGACTGTCCCTGCTGTATCATAGTCAGCATCCTATTAAATAAAATCAGTTTTAGCACATTAAAGCACCCTCTATGGAATGATGCAATAATACACATAATTAATAAATCCAATAATAAATCAAATATGAGTGTTAATAGTGTATTTTATACATACAGTCGGCCCTCCGTACCCACAGATTCTGTATCCACGGATTCCACCAACCATGGCTTGAAAATATTCAAAAAGAAGTCAAAAAAGCAAACTTTGGTTTTGCCATTTTATATAACGGATGCCATTTTACTACACCACTGTACACAATTGGGACTTGAGCATCCACAAATTTTGGTATCCATGGGGGGATGTGTCCTGGAACCAAACCCTAGTGGATACCAAAGCCCCACTGTAAAAATAAAACATAAATGCAATGACTAATTGTTGTTATTTTTGTTCCTTTTAAAAAGCCAGCTATGTTCCACCCTTTCTCATAGGCCTCTCACCTTGGGCATGCAGACCCTGAGCAGTTATCAAACCTGAAAAGTGTCCCTAACGCTTCAGAGGTTGCCCACCCCTGCTTTAGACACTTATGTGAGACTAAGTCCCACTGAATGCAAAACAGCTTACTTCTGGGCAGATTTGCATAGGACTGCACTGTAAACTTGTGTATTTAGAATCTCCTTTCAGTCTGTCATGCTATGTTATATGAAGACAAGTGTGAAAACGCTATTATGGAGATTGCTGGCAGTGTGTATCTCATACAGCTGGTGATTGCATTGCTGTGAGCTTTTGGAAATGTGCGAAATGGTTTCCTTTAGTCTTTGGTGTAATTCATTGTTTACTGAGACCTTTATTTAGTTAACTAGAAGCCAATCCTATTTATAAGGACAAATAAAATATTCCAGCGAAGAGCCCTCAGGAAGGCTATCAGTTCAACATTTCTGCATATGATGGGGTTCTTGTGCATGAAATTTAATATCTTCTGATATGTACATTTGTAAATCCTCTACAGAATGAAAAAAAAATCCAGCACTTATTTTACTGTTTTTTTAAGTGTAGATTGACCTATTTTATTATTTAACTATTCATGAATTACATACTTATTCAGAAATATACTTCTGATTTTTTTTAAAAAGATACTGAGGGCGGCTAATAACAATAATCTATTTTTTAAAGTTTAAAATGTTAAAGTCTCCACCAATAAAATACTATTCTGCATTCCAGTGGAAGCAATAAAAATATTTAATTAATAAAGAAAGGGATAACATCTTGATCTAAAATTGGTGTTTATAAAACATAAACACAATGCAGTGAATGATATCACTAATCCATTCTTTAAAAAAATAATTATGATAATATGATAATTTGGAAGAAATGGCATAGCCTAGTTGTAATAAAGGACTGAGATCAATGCTTTTAAACCCTGTTATCATATACATCATTTATTTTTCTACAAAGAGAGGAGAGCTCCTCTTTCGAGACTAGGAGGAAGTTGGGCTGTACAAATTACTTGGCTTTGGTCACATGAGCCATCCAAGATGTTGAACCCTATCCTCAAAAAGTTCAGCACTGTGGCCAGCTCCGCTAAATTCATATTACAACCAAGAACAGATTCATAGCCCTGCTGTGACAGAAGCCACTAGCTGCCACTATCATCATCACGGAAGAGGAGAAGACCTGGTTCATGTTTGCTGACATTTTCTCACATTTCTCATTGTGAGAGATAAGATCAGGGAGAAATTTCCTGAATTTGAGCTTTCCCAAGGTTTGGCTTAAATGTGATAGCAGTGATTTAATATTGGTGTGCCAAGTCTTCTTTTGAGTTGTGTTTTCAGTTAATACTTCGCTGGAGAAAAGAGAAGTGGAGGGGAAACCTCGCAAACTGAGTTTTAATTAACGAGATCTTTTAGTCTCAAAGATTTCTGTTGTATGCAAAATGCATTTCTTAGGAAAAGCTAATTTGCTTACCATTCCTTGTCAAAGACTTAAATTGGACCTAAGTGTCTTCATTAAAGTGGAAGTGGGGGGAAAAAAAATAAGACTCACCCTTACACAAATCTTACAGCATTTATCTTGTTGTTCAGATATTGTGTAATTGCAGATGCATGTGTATGTGAGACAGACTGCTGTATTTTGGTTTATTGAGAATAGACATTGTCCTGCCTTGGCTGTGGATATACCGTTTGTTTTAGGATAATGTGCAAATCCTTATTTGACCTTTGAAAAGAAATTACTGTAGCTGAAGAAATGGAGCCTTTCTGTGTTGAAGATGTAAAGGTTACTGTGAATGTCATGCATGTGTTTCAAATGAATGGTTTAATTTGAACCCATTCAGTGATTTCTTATGGGATTTCCTCTATTGCTGTGCAACTCATACTTTAACGCTAAAAGCAGAGTATCCAGAGCTTGGAAAAGTTACCGTTTTAGCCCCTTTTACCCAGATGCAACATTTCCAAGTTCTGTGAGTATCTAGATTCTAATGCTTTGGATAGAACTCATTCTTTATAAATATAAACAGAAAGGAAGGGTGAATCATTTTCTTTTCTGTTCACATCTAGGAAGGAACTGGATAATAAAGTGTTAGGCTTGAAATTTGGTGCTCTGTAACTTGCTATAGAATTAATACTTGACAACAATTAATATTAATTGGCATTTTAGACACTCAGGGCTCATCAAGCAGCCATGCTTTAGAATTGTTTATTCTGCTCTGCTCCTATTTATGATCAGTACGTACAAGCCAAGGACTCTTGAAACATCAGCAATATCTTTGAGAATGACCTAGGATGTAACAGGGTCATGTAGACTCAGGAAGTTAAGGGTCAGATAGAATGTAACATGTGTACATGCTGTGACTCTTCTGATGCATGAATCTTTTCTTTTCTGTAAGCATTCTTTGATGTAAACATTAAAATGGTATAAGAAGGGAAGCCTGAAAGAGTAAATCATCCTTCCTAGGCCCTTTGGCCAAAGTTATGTGTGTGTGTCTGTCTGTCTTTCCCTCTCTTTTCTACCTTCCTACCTTCTATTTAGGGGTTCAAGTCAGCTCTGTGTTCCACCTGGGGATATGGTGAGGTGTGGTTTATTTATCTATCCTAACAAAAGAGTTTCAGAGTTTTTTTTTTTTAAAGTTGGAATGAAAGATTTTAGTAGGACAGATATTTCTCCCTTCCTCAAATATTCTGATTGTTCTAATATTTATCCTGTGTTCAGGATTGCTGTTAATGTTTCTTTGGTGCTTCTCTAGCATCATTGTTTCCTCTGAATGCTGCTGCTTCCTTCCTGCTTTCTTTCATGAGTAGTTTTAACCAGTCAGGGAAGTTGTACTAAACTGAATGTCATCATAATAGTGTCCATCGAAGCCATATTCCCCATAATACTGTGTCCAGTGAATTCAAACACATCTGACATTGTGTGGGCCCATTTCAAACAGAGGATGATTGTGCATTGTTCAGAGTAAGGCGGTTGTCTAGGACATCCCCTCCAACTTTTCATAGATGAAAAGCAGGACACATGTGGCCAAAGAACGTCAGAGTGTGGTTAAGATGGCAAAATGTATTAAACCTACTGGGAAGAGTGATTCTGTCTCCTCACCTTCCTTCTACCCTGGTGGATTAACAGAGTGCAAACTACGTTGGCCCTTTGAACTCAGTTTGCAGCAATCGAAGTAAGCTCAGGACAAAGAGGGAAAGTGGGATGAGAAGAGAGAAACCAGGACATTTTAAAGGGAACTGAAATAGTGAGGTGCTAAAGGATTAATTGGAACTATACCTGCCAAATTGGGGCAGTTGGAGGGTATGCTAATATATATATATCAGTCCCAAGGGCAATGACAAGCTTTTTCATCTATTTCATACCCACCAGGTGATGGATAGTGTCAGAGGCACAGCAAGATACATAGCTGTTATTTCTAGCAGAACTGATAAGAATATTAACTTCCTGCATATCCAGCTGAAGCCCAAACTTAATGACATATCACTTCTGCGCCTTAAATGTAATGCTGAAGGAGAGGAGGAAGAGGAGGATATTACCTTGAGAACAAGGGGAGAATGTGGGAGTAGGAAAGCAAACCTGGAACATTTAAAAAGCAACTGGGAAACCACCAAATGCTGGTGTTGTGGGAAAGGGACATGGCCATTTGTGGAAGCCCAGAAGCCCAAATTGTGGTCCCACAATTCACTCACAAGTTCCAAGGATCTCCACTGATATATTAACCCATATGACAATTAGAGATCTGCATGAGAAAAAGGCAGCAGATGTCAAGAAATTTAAAACACACACCACCCCTTCCTTCTTTCTACTGTTAGCTGCTAGGTCATTAAAGGCATTATATAATATTGTATATCAGTTAATTACAACCACCTCTTTCAAAAGCTACAGTTTATTTTTAATTGACCAGAGAAGACAAATACCATATGTGCTTGCTATCAAAATGTCAGTCTATAAAAGGCAGCATTTAGGGATCTAACAACAATAAAACAACAATACATATACAAAAGTGCACTTAAGAAAGAAGGCTGTATCATAAAGGAATACAGTGATTATTATGAAACCCATCTTCCCAGGTAGCAGAGCAACTTTGAAAGTATGGATCTATTTAAACATTCTTCAAAAATGATATTTCCTACAATGGATTTGGTACTCATTTGAGCCAAATGTGAAAGAGAGAAGTGGTTGTGAAATTCAGTACAGAGACAGCACAATGGGATGTACTTTTAAGCAACTTCATTTTCATAGTGTGTGGCCAAGAGACCATCCTGGTAGATTACATGATTTGTGTCCAGAAAAATCACACAGACTTTAATACAGCCTGGGATCTTCCTGCTTAAAATTTCTTGCAACAATATGTTTGTTGTTAACTGCCATCCAGTTGACCAACTTATGGCGACCTTATTGATGAGAGAGTTCTAAGTCACCCTATCGTCAACTGCCCTGCTCAGATCTTGCAGATTCAGGGACCTGTCTTCCTTGATTGAGTCTATCCATACGTAACATGGCTTTCTCTTTTCCTACTACCTTCTATCTTACCATACATTATTGTCTTTTCTAGGGAGTCATGTCTTCTCATGAGGTGCCCAAAGTTAACAGTTCTGTTTATTTAGCTCCTGGATTGCTATTTCAGAATGAATCTATTGTTGACAGCTGATCTATCCAAGCCACCTGTGTTACCATTTTCGAGGAAGGGGGGTAATCTCATGTTGAGCATGTACCATTTGTTATACTGACACAATATTTAAGAGGCCTGAGGTCACTTAGATTGGGGTGGGTAACTGTCAGGGGTTAGGGTCCACACTGGAGCCAAGGGGACCTTGGAGGGCTGCATCTTCCTGCTATATGCCTAGCCAAATAAAAATAAAAATAAATTAAAAATTAAGTTTTTTTGGGTTTCCTAATGCCCCCAATTTTGGGTAACTCAAAACCCTATCTTGCCATATTTTTAGACTTCTTTGACCCAGTTTATGCCCAGGAAAGACCTGTGATTTGTTACAGGAAGTTATCCAGAAGTTGACTTCTAGGACACTTCTTGTGGGAAAATGTCTTACCTGGGGTTATTTTCTAAAAACCAATCAGGATCCTGGAGGGCCACAAAAACAGTGCTAGGGTTGCATACGGCCCATGGGCCATGAGCCTGTGGCTGATGAAGAACAAATCTTGCTCTCCATTTCCATATAGCATTATAACATTGTCCACGCTGCATAAGCATAATGTGCTATTTTAGCCCAGAGAATTTAAATATATAAGCAAGATACACGAGCTGGAGGTAGGGCTATTTCTATTATTAGGAATAATGAGGCAACTGTGTCAGAAGCGGCAGTGACAGTGCTCCTCCACTCTTCTCCCTATGCCCCTTGCCTACTCTTGTCTCTTAGATGACCAAGATGAGCATGGCTTATCCACCTAGTCTCCCATTCTCCAGGATGATAGAGGCAACTGTACCAACATCAGTGTTAAGGTTAAAACTGGCAGTCTAGTTGGTTTCTGCAGGGAGGGTGCCATTTTGTCCTTTGCCTTAGGCAGCAAAATGCTTGGGCCGGCCCTGTCTGGAAGAGCCAATGTTGTACATTTTCTGAACATTACACTTGATTGTTCAGGTTATCAAAACTGTTCACAGGCATATTTATTGCTTCCTATAAGAGTATGGGTCAATTTATATGCCTACTCAACTTTTGCTGGGATACAAAAGCAAAGCATAGACTTTTATGGAGCCCCACCACTGTTTCTGAAGAGCCTATTGTTACCACCCTGGCTAGTCTGAGCTTTGGGGATATTAAAAGATATCCGCTTGATATCATAATTCGGCCTCACTTCTTTATTCCTCTCCACGTGCTTGTGAGGCCACCAGACAAGCACGTAAACAAGCTCGGCTGTTAATTGCCATAATATTCAAACTACCATACAGGAAGGCCAGAAATAGCTGACTCACTGCTTTAGGAGACCCCCGGGCAAGTACTTTAATTAGGTATGCATGTAACCTACAAAAGAGCCTCTGCCCCGCGATGGCAGCTTGATGGGTAACCTATGCAATACCCAAGTACTCTGCGTTTGCATACTGGCTACTCTATTGAGAACCGCTACGATAACTCAATCATTCAGATTCTGACCTTTCGGAGGCTTTGTCTCCAACTCCAAATCTATTGTTTTCCCCCAAGTACGGCATAGCCTGCAGTCACAATTTTCTTTATAAAACCCCTTGATTCCGAGACCTTCCTCGGAACGCTCCCGAGTTTCATCCCGCCTTGCTGCCGCTTTGCTTGGCGAGCCTCCCCTCAGCTCCACGTGCTGAGCTACATCGCGCCCCAGCTTTGCTCTCTATTTTTCTGGGCTTCAGGACAGGTGAAGTATCACCCAAACCAGCAATCTCTCTAAAAATCCCTCTATACCACTCCAACCTTTATTTTCTTTAGGTATCTTGTATGAGTGTATCGCATACACTGTTTTGCTTGTATTTAATAAACATCATTTATTGTGTCAACTTTTGTGTTCTCCTTGACCTTACCTGACCCCGTAGACATAGGGTTCAAGATCTCGCTACATTATCCTGCCTCTCGTAACGCTAAGCAGTGCTCTGAGCTAATTTTCCCCACCTTTAGTTGAGCACATTTTGGTGTCCCTCCTGGGACCCCCAGTACACAGGGGAACACTATCGCTAAGCTCACATATGCTGTCACTCACTAATGTTTAAGATTCACCCATAACATTGGCCTGTCATGCACAAAAAAGTGGGTGGAATAATTACGTAGGCCATATTTTCACATCATGTCAGTAATTTCTTTTCCATCATTCCTGTGTCAGGCTTCTACAAATAATCCCAATTCTCTTTTCTTCCCCTTCATCCCACACCATTTAATTCTGAACTTCTGTGCTGAACTTGCAACAGTGGATTTTGTACATTGTTTCTGGAGTCTATCTGTATAATGGTTACTTGCTTTTCTCCATTTGGGTTGTGGAATGAATGTTCACTGAGTGAATTGCTTGGTCTGCCTGTTCTGAGTACAGCCACAGATCAGCACTGAAGCTTCCAAAGTGGCGATGGAGAAGGAGTACAAAATATCAAGTTCACAATTCAGGTTACCTGTTTGCCAAAAACCTGTCTCAGTCTCAATAGGAGAGGAAGGGTAAACTCCAGGTAAATTGGGAGCCTTCAGAATTACTTAGAGATGTCTGTGTCTGGTAAATAGAATTGGAATATCCTCAGATCAGTATTTTGGACTCCAGCTTCTCGAATCCTCAAGCAACATGGGCAAGAGCCATGGGGAATTCCAAGGAATTCTAGGAACTATAGTTCTAAACAGTAACTTTTTCTAACATCTGACTAAAATAATTTCCCTACATGATCAGTGTGGGCCAAATGTTCTACTTAGCTATAAACTTTTTACCGTGAACTATTATCATAACTCTTCAATTTTTTTAGTTAAATGATTAGAAAGTCATAAAGTCTAAACAATCTCTTCTTTTTAAAAGGTGAATAAACATGTCCATCTGCCAGTTATTATCTTGCCAATATTTAGTGAATGTTCATGGTGTGAAATTGGTTCCAGGATGACCTGGTTTCATGGTTAAAGAAAAGAGTCAAGATTCAATTTAGTCAAGCTAAATGGAACTAATGTAGATGGAACCAATTAAATGCCATGCTGTGATGTCAACTAGACTAGAGTTTAGTAAATAATTTTCATTACAAAATATAAATGCACATGTTTGATCTGCCAGCTTTAGGCTGAGATTCTGGCAAATATTGGATAAAAAACACGACAGCTGAATTTTTAATTTTTTTTCAACATAGGTTAGAAAGGTTATTTGACTCTTTGGTTTTAGCACTATTCATTCAATATAGGAGCATAATTAATTAAGCACCTTTAAGTGGCGGCTAGGAAAGTTAAAAACAAAACAACCAATATGAATACAAGGGGGAAAAAAGGAAATTGGACCAAGTCATGTTTGGATCCTTGTATGTACTGTCAGAATTGGAAATAGCAACTTGGTTAACATTTTACCTTGTATACTAGATTTGATACTGATATAGAAAACAGGGAACATATAATACATTCAGCTTGAGAAAAGAAACCAATTTAGAAGATGGAGATAACTTTAGAACTCTAAAACTGATGCAACCACCCAAATAGGAATGGTTTCAAAAGTTCATAATATTACCTGATAACAAGCCTATTTTCTATTCAATCCTTGAAACACTATTGTAGGATCATGTCTTTCTTTCTTAAGTACAGGAACTAAAAAACAACTCTTAACATTGAAATGAAGCTTCAGACTATTATTAAATATAAATCCTTACCTAAGAATCTTTCCACTCTATTTTCTCCATTATATTCGCAATCAAAAGTTCATTTCCCTTTTGGCCATAAGCTGACCTACATTTCATTGTGGATAACTTCAAGGATACACACATGTAGACGCATACAACCCTCTCCTCCCACAGGTTGAAAGGATCTCTTTCTTATGCTAACTGGAGATATATTTTTTTCATAATATATTTAGAAGCACAGGAAGCTGGCTATGCTATAGTTTTTCAGTACTTTCTTGTACTAGCAGCCAGATAGTAAATGATAACATCTATATTCTGCAAAAATAATATATATTCAGTATTTTTGGCAAAAGCAGGTGGGCCCAGGGCATTAATGTGCTTCATCAAAATAAAAATCCCAACATTAAAAAAAATGTCAAAAAATACCCAAGGAAACTGCTAAAGGCAATGAACTGAGATTACTGTATATAATGAGAAAAGTACAGTCAGCCTTTAATATTTGCAGATTTCACTTTTGCGGATTTGATTATTCACAGATTATTTGCTATCATCTCTGCTGCCTCTCTAAGCCATTTTTAATAGAGACTGCAAGCCTCATGAGACTGAGAAAATGTGAACGAGGTTTGCAAGTACCTATTAAAAATGGTGTGGGCCAGCAGTGGAAATGGCAGTAAGTCCCACCAGCCACCTACTTTTGCCTTGTGAAGGAACCCTGATGCCTCAAAGGAATCCAGGGTGGGATGAACATGGTAATCATACTTTTTTTTGTGTGTTAAATATGGTTTGGGAGGACCTAGAGTTATTCATGGTTTTTCCACTTTCATGGGGTTCTGTGCCCCTAACCCTAGTGAATGTGGAGGGATGACTGTATTCATTTTGCATGTAGCTAAAATAATGCTGGGAGGAACTCTCTTTTGCTCTCCACTTTGGTGCGGAGACATGAAGTATCTCCTGCTTCAAATTTCACCTCTGCCATGAACTCACTGGGAGGCCTTAATTGAAGGAGCTCATGTTCCGGTTCCTTTCTGCAATATGGATGATAATAATAAATGACTTGTCTTGAAGGATTGTTGCAAGGACTACAAGTAGATAATAGCATGTTTAAGTGTCTAGAACACTCAAAACATTACACAAAATGCTGAGTATCTGTTATTAAAGGCCATTTTAAAGTGATCCAGTCTAACAACAGCTACAGATGAGAGATGAGTGAAAATGGAATGGGGTAAGAATTCCAGATATCTAATCGAGCTTCCCTCAAACAGGTTGCAAATAAAGACATGGTCTGGCTATGTTGTTTCTTTATCCTAAATACCTCTATGAACATTTCATGGTCTTTGCTTATGTTGCAGTTTGAGTCCTCCCAGCCACTTATGTGGAGATCACAAGGGCTTGTTTCACATTGTGGAGGCTAGCAACCAATCCCTTCTTTTGTATCCAGTGCCTATATATAGTGGCTTTCCACAAAATGCTATCCTCATGAGCCATGGTCTAGACCTAATATTGATTGTGGGTTCTGGAATCTTCCAGTACCAGACAGAAACAGTTGAAGATTCCAGTATGACCCTCTGAAACTCTAATACGAGAAACAAACGTACATTGAGACCACTGTCTGGAAAACAGTGTGACCTTTTTTCCACACTGAAGATGAGCCTCTGTGACTTAAGATGTTAGGCAGCTCTGAGTCACTACATTCCACATGAACAGACTAAAAATACGCTTTGTGTGTTTGGTTACCTACATTATGGTGTTTTAGTACTTTTGAGCTTGAAATCTGAAGGAAGATGGTTCAGTTCTTTAGGAAAGTTTGCTAAACTAATCTGGAAAAGCATATGAGCATGCAGAAGACTATATGCCAATCCTAGAATCCACTGGCCTAGATTGCTTAATATACGATCTTGCTTGTTAGGTTTTCTATCTTATAATGAATGCATATAAACGTGCATTTCCACTCTATTCCCCATGAAGCACCAGGATATCATATGAGGTACACCAGATCCTCAGCTCAGAACTTGTATTCATGTTTGCTGGACTAGAAGCCTTATGTATAAACTGGATTAGCTACTCCCTTTATGTATATATATGTATATGCCCACATCCCTTATTTACAATTTAAGTGTGCTTAGATCAATAGGCCTGTGCGTATGAAGAGTTTGTGCAAGGGTATATGAATACATGCAGACATACCCAAGTGTAACTTTTGCATGTAGGATTTAGAAAGGCTACTAAGGAAATTCAGCCAAAAAACTACTGCCATCATACAGCTACATCTCACTGAAGACACTGAAGATTTATCCATGGAGGTTTCTCTTGTTTTGTAATGCTTGACCCTAGATTTGCATTCATCTATATAAACCTGTGAATGATTAGCTGTCATGGCACTTAGTACTATACACTGGAAGGCTATGGATCTCTCTACCAGTTACAATGCAGGATGTTAGCAAACTTTGGTGGCCACTGGGAGAATCTCCAAGGCTAGTTCCTCATTCAAGAGGAAAAAGTCCTTTTAAGTAGCAAATGGGACAGTCTACTCTCTTTTTTATCGGGGTGGTCTTGCACTACAGATGCAGTCACAACGCTCATGGTGCTCCAGCTGAATATCAATCAGTGCCATATTGTTCTTGGTTCTGCGCCGCCACCGGCCATGACCTGCTTCAGGAATGAATCTCAGCACCTAGAACAGAAAGTACACAGTACATTAGATACCAGTTAGAATGGGGCAGGAACTCACTGTGCCCATTTAATTTCAAAGAAAAGATCAGTGTACAGTCAGTAAAGATGGTCATACATCACACAATCTATGGTACAGTTTGTTGGCACCACGCTTCTTGTGATGTTCACACAATTTCTGCTAACTAGGGCCATTTCTGCACTGTGGCCCCATTCCAGCATGGGGACGTGTTGAACCCGGCACGACATGTGCTACTGCACAACATCGTCATGATCCCGTTCCTGTCGCATCCCCAGCTGTTGTAATCATGCACTTTGCTATTACCGGAAAAAATCCAGTACTAGGCCCCTTTCGCATGGTAATTGTGTTGGTTGGGGTTGTGCAGAAAGGACGGAAGTACTATCAAGGTGCTTCCTTCCTCAGTGTAGCACAGAAAGAGGCTGGCTGCACTGCAGATGGAAGGAGCGTGTCCTGAGCACTACCATCTGCTGGCAGCTGGCTGGGTGAAGAGGGAAGTGTTCAAGCCATGCTCCCATCCTGGCAAAGGCACTGTCGGGATTATGCCAGAATACTGTGGGATTGTGGCATAGTGTGATTAAAGGGCATAGATCAAACCCCCAAAATTAAACCTCTAGTTTGTTGATAACTTACAACTTCTGGCTTTTAAAAATGATGATTTGTCATGATGTCTGACCCTACAAGCTTAACAATTGACCCAGATCTCCTCCTGCTGCTAATAGCTGCACTTATGTAGCCTTCTTGAGTGCACAGCTACTTACACTGGCATAACAGGGCTTCTGCATAACCAATACCACTACTGCATATCCTCCAACATTTCACAGGTAAAAACTGGGACACGTGTGGCCTAACAACATGAGAACATGATCAAGATTGCAAAAATTCTTAGTGGGGAAGAGCACACAAGCTAGGAGAGACTGCATTAGTTTGCTTTTGCTGGAGCCTCCTGGAAAAGACAAGATTCTGCCCTTTCCTCTCCTCTTCCCCCACTGAATTCATGGAGTGCAAACAATTTTTGCAATTTGAACTCAGTTGCAGCAACGGAAGTATTTTAAAAACATCTGAAAAAGTGGGATGATAGGGGAGTAATCAGGACTGTCCCTGCCACATTGGGAGCACTGGAGGATATGCTACTGCGCAATTTACAAGAAGCATAACCACTTGCCTAATAGCAGTTATGCCAGTGTGTAAAGCCACAACAGGATTCCAGACATAGCCTTTTTGGGTAAAGAAACAGGACCTTGCCCAAATGCTTTTTCAGGATCTAATTAATGCAAGACAACTTTAAAAATGCAAAGATGTTTTTCAGTGAATACGGCTCCCCCCGCCCCCAAATGAAAGCATGTGAAGAGGGATGAGAATATGCCTAGCGTTTAAGCCAACAGACCTCCTGACAGTTTAGGGATTTTGTCTTTTCTATATTTTCTATTAAGAAACATGAGCACACTATATGTGCTTTGCAGATAACAGGAGAGAAATGAATTGGCAGGCACTTTCCCATCTGAGGCAGCAAAGCAGTGTTTGAACAACACAAGAACTGGGCAGCTTTACAAAGTGATCAAGGGACTGATATTTTAAAGTTCCAATCCTAGCTTCCATGCAATAATCTCACTGCTCAGGATTATTCAGAAAACCTGAAATGAAAGTTGCGGGAGCGGGGGGAGGAAGCAAGGTCACCTGGCAGTTATAGTATTTTATAGGAAATTCTGCATATTTGAAATAAGGCTGGCATTCACAGATTATGGAGATGTTGCTATCCATGGGTATAATCATAATGACTATTATATTACCTGCACTGTCAGACTCCATTTTTGGGGACCATTAGTGGGAAGGTGCAGTTCCCTCATGTCTTGCTTGCGGGCTCCCTACAGGCATTTGGTTGGCCACTGTTGGAACAGAACTGTTTGATCAGCTAGGTCTTTGGTCTGATTTAGCCAGAGGAAGCTGGTGGCTCTGTGCGAAGGTGAATCTGCTTTGTGTTTTAGCCTGAGCTTTAAGGGAACAGTCCCAGGGGCTGGATCCTATCTCCAAAATGAGTTCAGCTGCTTGCACAACTCTTTTAACATGCAATCTAAACCCCAGAGTGGAGTTACAATAGCCTAAAATACCCCAATATCTAAATAGCTAAATAGCTAAAATACCCCAATCCCCCTAAATACCCCAGAGGATCAGAATTCAAAATGATCTTGATAGATTGGAGAATTGGGCTAGAATTAACACGATGAATTTCAACAGAGATAAATGTAAGGTACAACATCTAAAAAGGAAAAATGGAATGCACAAATATAGAATGAGATGCTTAAGGTTTTGGGTGTGACTTTAGGCATATTTCCTCCTGATAGCCATATCCAACTATTAAAAACTGCCCATAAGTGTGGTTACTACCCTTTCCTCATCCTTTCTCCAACCCTCTATACCCCCTCAAAACACACACACACACACACTACTTTTTGTCTGTGGGTCAGTGGGAAAGAGCAACCAGAAATGCAGCTTCAGGGGTAAAAAAAATCCTGAATGAGACTTGACTGGCTGCTTGCAAGTGGAAACCTTCTGCAAGCTGCTAATCAAACCTGATTTAGGTTTTCCAGCAGAAAATTGATTCTCAGAGCTACGCCAAGAGAATGCAAGTTCCATCAGAGGAGGGAGGGAGGGAAATATATTCTTGTCTTCTTTGTCTTTACAGGAGTAGGGGTCTTAGCCTTTCCATGGAAAGACAGGGCAAAGTCAAAGATGAGGATGTCTCTTGCTTCCTGTCAATGAAGCTTTGCCTGCTGTCTTAGAACAGCTCTGAGAATGAAACCTCAGAGAAGGTTGCATTGGAGGGAATACCGTTATACTTGTCTCAATGACACTGATCTGCCATGATTGACTGGGACCGCTATTTTGTTGCCTCCATACCTGCAACAGAATGCCCAACACCGCACAAGCTTGAACCATGTGCTATGTACCTCTTTGAGCACTTGGAGAAAGCCTACCTCAATAACTAAAAGTAACTAAAAATTAGAATTAACCTGGGAAAGAAGTTATTCCCCATTATGTTCTAATCCTAAAGTAATATAGTAATATCTTCACTGTTTGGGAAAGGAATAAATTATTGGAAGAAGGAATTACAGTCTTTTTGCCAATAACAAACCCAAAGAGGAGGGGAGAAGAACATAATTACCTTATGAGCCAGTCTACATTTAAATGTGCCAGTTTAGTTTTGTGGGCAGGATGGATGCTTAAGCAACACACAAATATTAATTTAATTTATGGTGATTTATAGTTCATATCAAAAGTTCTGCTGAATGTTAGCATGACAGTAAAACAGACTTTTAAATCAGTGGGTAGGCATGATGTGGAAAGGTGTGCAATCCACTGGAATGACAAAAGGTGGAAGAGTTAACTCACCAAGTCTACCATGCTGCTATTAATTCCTTTTGTGCTTTTTTTTATCTTAGCAACCAGAATTAATTAAGGACAATGTTCTAGCTTTAGGTCTGAATGACCTGGCTTTTGTAAATTTAAATGTAAATGTATCCTTTAGGGATGAATTAGAAGTACAATGAACACAGATTTAGACATTACTATGAATAGACACTCTGAAGATAAATCTATATTGGATACATCAAAGACAAGAATGATGTTAGTCCAGTGCATTCTTCCCAGGGAAGATTCTTTAATTTTCCTATGTCCTGGAGCTAACTGCTCTTCACTAGCTTTGCTCCACATTTATTTAGCCATTCTTTAAAGCACACACTGCTGTCAGCAGGGGCAAGGAGTAGGTAATACGATGGGCTCTTTAGTGCCCTTTCAGTGGCGAAGCTTAGAGTGTGTGGAGAGGGGCAGGAGGGAGGTGAGGCTATGGCGCAAGGGGTGTGGTCACTGCAGGGGCATGGCTGTGGTGTGTGGGGCGTGGCCAGGGGACACAGGGCATGGCCAGAGTGCACGGGTGCGTGGCTATGGTCCGGGATGCCCCCAAAACATTGCCACCCAGGGCGAATCGCCCCCTGCCCCCCCCGTCCCTACGCAACTGTGCCTTTTCTGTCTTAGATGCACTAGAAACACTCAGCAAAGGGTGCAAACTCCAGGCCTCAAAGGACTGAATAGCATAGAATGCACATAGTGTGTTGCATTTATAAAGGGATCTGATTTATTTATTTATTTATTTGATTTATAATGCACCTTCCTCATGTAAGTGGGATCTATGGCAGCTCAAAACATTATTAAAAACATGACTGTAAATAAAAACACAGCTAAGTTATAATAATGAAACATAACTGAATTACAAAACAGTTTTCAAAGCACTTATATTATGATAACAATATGGAAGAAAAATGAAGAAGCACAACTCTTCACAAGCACTGCTCTATCTGTTAAATAGGCTGCTCTAACTGGCCTAAATTGGAAAGTGTTTATTATATAAATGTAGTGGTCACAACAGGTGAATTCAAAAGGTGGCCACATATAATTTACAGAGAACAATCCTCCCTGTTTGAAGGTGTCTTCTTTTTAAGAGGCTGTGCAATACAGGTCTAGTTTCAGAGGATGACTAAAACTGACAAGAAAGGCCTTGTAACATGTCCATATTTACCAGAGATGCAGAAAGGGGAGGCCACAGGCTGCATGTGGCCTGCAGGATACCATTTTGTGGCCTCTTGAGAGCCAAAATGCCCTCAGCCCACTCCTCAAATTCAACATTTTGGTGATCTTTTTCTTTTTTCTTTTGATCAAGGATGACTGAACCTAACCACCACCCAACATAGCTGGCTCTACCCTGAACATGTTCCTAATGCTCCAAAAACTCCACCAACCCATCCAAAAAATTAAAACCAGAAGTGATGTGACATCACTTCCATTTGTGTCAGGAGAGCTGGTGTAGAGGTGAAAAATGGCCTATAAGCCCTCTGCAGCTGGCAACAGGGTTGCTACATGATCTGCTTTGCAGAGGGCAGACTCTGGCCATTTCCCCACTACCCTGTTATGATGCTATTATTCCACTTTCAACATCCTGTAGAATCCTGGGGTTTGCAGTTTAGGGAGGAACAATTTAGAATTCTCAGTAAACTACAAATCCCAGAGTTCCACTGCTTGTTGAAAGTGGAATAATAGCACTATAATAGTGTAGTGCAGAAATGGCCTCTGTCTGAAGGGCTTCTAGACAGTAGCCCCATATTTCAAGACGTCTTCTATTTGAGCTGGCCACCCCTCATCTAGGAAAAAAAAAAAAGGAAAAGAACAGATCTTGACATTGCCCATTACCAACCAGCACCTGGAAAACACACTGGCACACTGGTCTGTGAAATTCTATAGAGTTAACACATTTATCTTTAACACTCTGTAATAAATAGGGACATTCAAACATTTTTGTGGGTCTGCATCTGGAACCCTGATTTGTACTGGCCAAACTAATGTACAGATAAAACGATAGCTACTCTTTTGATTTCCTACTGTTCCAAATTCTGCAAAGCAGTTTTGACTTAAAAAACATACCAAACTACATATCGAAATGTTTATAAAATACCGTAGAAAGTGTATTAAAATGAGTGCATATCAAAATGTCTATTTTATCATAAAATGCATATAAAATGTCTATTTTATCATAAAATATATTAAATATGTATGGATAATCATGAAAATGAGAGAGTGCAAATACGTGCCAATTCAACCCATGCCTAAAGAGTCTTATGCGTCCATCTTTAATTATAAACGACAATCCTCAATGCAGTTTCATATTTGTTATCCTAAACTGGATTCAGTCTCAAATATAATACATTTTAAAAATCAATTACTCATTGTTAAACCATTCAATGCCTGTTTTCAGATCCGTAAAATGTTTTTTTTCACAAGCAAAGGAAGGTTAAAAAGTATTGATTGGTTGAAAGCCAGGAAATTAATCATCAGGTTTAAAAAACAGCTTTACTTAGGCAGCTCTTTTGAGGATAGTTCATTGTCAAGTATTTCCAGTTAACCTGGGTCATTCGATATCCACCTAAGCCCCAAATGACTTCAAGGAAGCGTGATGCATTTTGCCTTAAAAGCCAAAGACATCTGTCATGGAAGAAACGCGACACAGACTTGAGCCCTGCTATCCTTCACTGTAGTTACAAGGCAGAAATCTCAGACGGTGCCATGTTCCTCTGCATCTCCCACACAGTCAATTCAGGAAGAACTTTTATAAGGCTATTACATTCTTTTATATTCCTCTAAACGCAGAATCTATCTCAGCAGCTGCATTTTCCATCTCAGTTTTATTAACATGACTCTATGTAGAGAGTTGATTCAGTTCTGATATACATGAAGGGTTGATGGCAGGAATATATTCTGGGGTACAGTTTTCTTTCCTCTAACCTTTCCTGGGGTCTACCATGAGCCCCCTGCATATCAGGGCATTTTATGGGTACAGTGCACCCCAGGAGGGGCTGTGCGATGATGGTTATGGCCCAGAATAGTGCTTAAATGATAAGCAGTTGATTTTGCTGATGAGCACAGTGGGAAAGGAGGATATTAGCTGTTCCATATCCACCACCATTATAAACTACTCAAGATGTAACTGCTATTGGCACCATGGGACCCAATGGCATTGAACATAGGTGTGTGTGTTCACCAAGGCAGAGCCTCATCTATTGGAGCTAGTTCTGCCATTCTTTCACCTAGCCTTCTCTCTACTTCTTTCTTAGGGGTACTTGTTGACGTTCAAGCAATACAACAAGGAAGTCTCTGAAGCAAAGATTGCTTGTATGAGGTCTGACAGATATTCTCTTTGTTTTCCCCATTGTTGTTGCGTGCCTTCAAATCATTTCTGACTTACGACAGTTCTAAATCAAACCTGTCACAGGATTTTCTTGGCAAGGATTATTCAGATGGCTTTTGCCATTGCCTTCTTCTAAGGCTGAGAAGGTGTGACTTGTCCAAGGTCACCAATGGGTTTCCATGGTCAAGTGGAGATTTGAACCTTGTTCTCCAGAGTCCTTGTCCAACACTCAAACCACTACCCCATGCTGGGTCTATTTTCCTTTAGTATATAGTGGTATACTAATAGTAGTAGCAGTAATAGTAATTAGGATTGTCAGATTTCAGGGCCTGGCTCCGAGTCTCCAGTTTTCATGGACCATCTCCAAGTTGGAGATGATAGTACAAATTTTCCAGTTTTGGTGGACTCAGCTCTGGGCAAGAAGAAAGAGTGTGTGCAAATCTCCAGCTCAGCTAGTGGAGCAGCAGCTTGCTATGATTTGCAATGAAGAATTGATGTTTTGCTTCAACTTGCAAAGACTTGCCTGTGTGCTTAGTTTCTTCCTTTCCTCTCAGTCATTGTGGTGTCACAGCTCACCCTCTGCTCTGCTCTGCATCCACCTTTTGCCAAGAAGCAAGTGTTGTTGTGTGCCTTCAAGTCATTTCCTACTTATGATGACACTAAGTCAAACCCTATCATGGGGTTTTCTTGCCAGGATTTGTTCAGAGGGTGGTTGCCTTTGCCTACCTCTGAGGCTGAGAGAATATGACTTGCCTGAGGTCACCCAATTGGCCAATGGCTGAGCAGGGATTTGAATCCTGGCTGAGCAGGGATTTGAACCCTGGCTTCCAGAATCATAGCCAAAGATTCAAACAACTACGCCATGCTGGATCTCTAGAAGCAAGTAGGCTCGATTAAATATTCTGTTTCTGTTCTACCTAAGTGAGAAGAAATAATCCTCTCATTTCACCTTGATCTGGGAACAGCCCCTTTAGTTAAGATTTCTGCCTTAATTTCCAAACAGGAAACTGTGTTCTCATTCTCTCGTTCTCGTTCTCTCTCTCTCTCTGTCTCCATTTGTACGTGTAGCATTTAAATGAGAAGCTGTAAGCAACTGTAGTTGACACTTAATGCATAATGCTTATTGAGATCACCTGAAACCGTAGGGTTCAAGTTTATTTGCCCAAAAATCTCAGGGCCTGGGGTGATCCTGAACTGGCATCCCTAGAAGTATCAGCCCTACTAACTGTAATAGCAGTAGTAGCAGTGAAAATGGGATTGCAATATACCTCGTGATATTTTTTCACCACTTTCCCTGGGGCGCACGTGCAGGACTTCCAGTGTGTGAAGCCGCACCCACAGTTTCCTCCACAACGCTGGACAAGAAGGCAGCGTGGAAAGAAAACAACATTGGTCTGCCTCAGCTCCTCTCTTATATTGACAGAATAGTTCCTTGGCGTGCAGCTGTAGCGCTTGACGTCATCATTCAGCCGGTCCAAATCCACTGGAACAGAAAAAGACAGAAGCAGATAAATAACAATTCTACAAGGGGTGGACAAATCCATCTGTTTCTGGGTCATGTCATACGTGTGTGACTCTGTGTGTGTCTGTGTGTGTTTTTTTTTACTACACCTGAGCTGAAATTTCTCAGGAGACTTTTTCTGAGAACATTTCTGATATTTTTCTTTTTAGAACCTGGTTCAGAAAAAAAAAAGCCACCTTGCAGAACTTTCTCTGATTATTATCCACCTTGATGCTGTAGCAACCATTTTCTTTCCAAGTGTGGTTGACAGGTCAGGAGCATCCCACGGACTGAGATTTCAAAGTCCCAACCTTGAGACCTAGGGATGGTCCTGGTGATGTTTGACAAAGGGAGAAGGGGAGGAGGGAGAATCTTTAGCAGCCTGCAGAATCTACAGCAGCAATTCCAAAGAAGTTTGCATTCGGGCCAGCACACAACAACAGTATGTATAAGTGTATATATACACACAAACACACACACACACACACACACACCTCTTTTAAGGCGTTGTTCTTACCATGAGATTCCGTCCACTCACGCTTGGGTTAGAAAAGAGGGCCAGGCCTTGAAATTCTGGGCCAGGCCAGAGATCTGAGAACTCTACACCACAATGACCCTAAGACCAATAGTAGGTCTACGGCATTGTAGGGAATGCCCTGATGAAATCACAGTTGGAAAAGTAACTTCCAGACTGCAGCTCCCAGAACCCCACAATAACGTGGCCAATGGCCCAGCTGGGATTTGTAGTCTGAAAGATAACTTTCTCAAGCTCTGCTATTGTTACTATTTTCAAAAAAGAACAAGGGACCCTTCCAGATTTGTCTGAAGAAGTATGACTTCTCAACACATAGCTCTTTGAATTTTACTGGGGACTGTTTGTAGCAGTTTCTTGGATGTGCACTAGGGCAGCAGCTGCCAACCTTCCAGACCTCATGGATCACTAAACTCAAAATTTTGAATCCTGTGGACCACTAACATGATTTTTTTTAAAAAAGGCACACCTATAAAATAATGATAATAAAAGTTCCATTTTATTAATATGAAATACACTTGTTTAATTATAACAAGATTATTATTTACAAGCAACTTAAATCATCAAGTATATATTATAGAGATAAATCAAAATACCAATTGATTCATATTCTGATATTTACAGACACCTTAATTCATCAGGCAGGTATATAAAGATAAATCAAAATATCAGTTTGTTCATTAGCCACTGTGTCAATTCATTCAAAATATCTATCCTAATAATATAGTTAGTGTTTCTGCAGTGTGGGTGTTACAGAATTCATACACTGACTTTTGGTTTCCCAATCTATACAGAAATTGATTCAGTGGATTCATCAAATAAAGTCATTAAGCAGGTTCAATAAACAAGTTTGTTATCTTTCACTGTCCCTTCCAGACTTCTCTCCATTCTCCCCTCTTCTCCCTCTCTCATTGCCTCTTTCTCCTTTACCATCGTTTTCTCATAGTTCCTCTCACTTCATCTCACTTAGTTGTTTTCTCTTTGTGTTGCAGTTGGTTTTGGTTTTCGAGGGTAAACAGATATAGCTGTCAAATGTCTAACAGTATGAGTCTAAGTTAGAGCAGTAACAGTTGCAGTCATAGAGCTCACACACAATACCCTTCAACAAAACTGGGCGAAGACGACAGGAGAATTACACTCAAGTTGGAAAGGAGTGGGGGAGTGGAGGATAAATCAACAGAACGCAGCATCTCAAGCAGTCAGATCTACATAGATTGGGAGAGTCTTTCACGTCATCAATTTTCACACATGTGGGGTCTCCAAAATTAAAAAAAAGGGGAAAAAATCAGTTTTGCAAAATGGATCTCACTGAAAATTTGAACTAAGTACTTCTGGGCTGTTAGTTCATTTTGAGTTAAGACCAGAAGGAAAAAAGAAACAAAAGGTTGTCTTCAGCTGTGTCTTAACAAACGAAGAGGGAACTGCCAAGAATTAGGCACAGAAACAAACAAACAAACAAAAATTTCAGTCCAATAAGGAAAGCAGCAAGGTTGAGTTCAGTTTATCTGTTGTATGATAGTTGTTAAATACCTTGTGCTGGGCTTCTTCTTCTTCTTGGAGCAACAAACGACAAACGGACCATTCCAAAGAAACGTGAGGGAAAGGGAGGAAATCCTCCTTGACTCACAGAGGTCCTCTGTAGAAAGTTAATTCAAAGTCCGAACTAGAAGATCTTATTGCCCTATCCCAACACAGGTCTTCCAGCTCTATCACGTAATGAAAAAATAAGCAATATTATATAGAAAAAAAAAATTGCCAGAAGAAATTTGGTGTCCGGATGTATGGAGAGAGAAGCAGTCCCTCCCGTCTCCTCCAAACTGCTGCAAGCAAGATGAAAAAGTGGTGGTAACAGCCTCTTGGGAGACCCTTCGGCTACCTCCTCCTGGTTCACTGTAGAGGTCCTGTCTTGGCTCCTGGTCGCAAATCTACCTCTGGCAAGACCCCTTTAGTTCAGGGGTACTTTGCAAGCCAGTATGGGCGGTCCCCCAGTATCAGCAACCTGCAGTAGCAGCGGTCTTTGGCAGAGCACACCGAGGACCGTGTTTCCAGCTCTCGTATCTGAACCGGAAGTCAGAAATCAAATAACGTCCAAATTTCTCCATGGATCACCAAAATTTTCTTGTGGACCATCAGTGGTCTGTGGACCACTGGATGGCGACTGCTGCAGTAGGGCTCTTCCAGAGGTTTTTTGTTTTTTTTTAAACTGAGGACATGACTTGCTGAAGTGTTTTTTTTAAAAAAAAGATAAGCAAACAGGCAGGATTGGAAGAACAAAGTTCTAAAACCTATTATAGCACTATAATAGCACTATAAGAGGAAAGGCTGTGTAACTCAGAAAAAAAAAACGAAGTTGAAAAGACAAAAAGGAGTAGGTTTTTTTTTTAAGTTCTTAGAGTTATAGTGCCATAGTACAAATGTGCTATTTTACTGATGTACTGTGGGCCTTTCCACACTACACTGTTATAGTGCTCTTATTCCACTTTCAACAACTTATGGAATCCTGGGGTTTGCAGTTTAGGGAGGGGCCTTTAGGATTCTCAGTCAAAGATTCCTTTGGCCTCAGTAAACTACAAACCCCAGAATTCCACAGGATGTTGAAGGTGGAATAATTGCACTATAATAGTGTAGTGTGGAAAGGCTGTGTAACTCAAAAAAAAAAAGTTAAAAAGACAAAAAGGAGTGGGTTTGGTTCCAACTGAAAAGGAGCCTACTAAAAGTGGGAATAAAATGTTGCAGCTGGTGTCATGTAGTGCTAGAAAATAGTCCACGATAACAGAAATGTTGTTTGGCATTTTTTTTAACCCCCGCCTCCAAGAACTACAGTCACTAGTACCCTGACCTATCAGCACATTTGCCCCATCTGAAGGAAACCAAAGATATGCAAACAAGCAAGATTGGAAGAGCAAAGTTCTAAAACTACTGCAATGGTATTGCAAATCTTATCCTGGAAAATATTGGAAAATTTCTCCCTCTGGAAAACAGGATGGAGAATTTTGCAAAGCCATTTTCACACAGCTCTGACAATAAAGGGGGAAAATGGAAAGAAGAGAGTGAGACATTTTAAAACCAGCTGAAAAGGTGAGAGGAGAGAAGATTAATCAGGACTGTCTCTGCCAGATCAGAAAGCTGAAGGGTATGTAATTCCTGGTGCTTGGGGGATAGAGAGAACCAACATTTTCAGTGGTCTACGACACGGGGCACATATGACAGTTTAACAGGTCTATATATGCTGCATCTCTCTATAAAAGTTTGCCCTGTTTTCCCAGGAGTGCCAGTGTCTCTACAAAGAAGTATGTATTGCTTGAGATCTAACCACAAAATCAATGGGAGTTACTGGTGCACTCAAGCACTGAAAGAAAAGTTACCCCAGCATACATAGCAAAGAGTGAAGAGAATAGAAAACTATTGATTACATGCTCTTAACAGATGAAATTTTGTGCTCTGTTGTCATTCTTCAAATCTACTGCCTATCAAGATTGACCATTCAAGCTAATTCCTCTTATAAGGAAGAGGGGCTTTGCAAAGCACTTCACCCAGGTCCCACGCCACCAATGGTATCACAAAAACCCTTCCTACAGGCCAGCTGTAGCTGCCACCATTAATTAGGTTGGCATGCAAGATGTGAGGTGCATAGCTGTAGCTCAAGTTCAAGAACCACAGGGCTGAAGAGGGGTGTTCTTTCTTATGTAACTGCAAATGCACAGGAAAACTTTATTTTTTTAAAAAATCACTTTTTAAAAAAATCTACCCCCTACAGCAGCCATTGGGATACTAATCAACCAACCAAAGAACTAGGGGTTAGTGAGTATTACATCCCATATGGGGAAAAAAATAAAATAGTCAATTCACTCCTAACTTCACCAGGAATTGATATAGATTTTAACTCTTATCAGGTGACAATCCCTACACATCCCCTTTAGACCACTGGACATCAGAGGCCTGTTGAAGGACATCTCTCCACAAGTTGTGATGCAGCTGCAGTGAAGGCCCTGCTTTTTACTGCTGAAGTTGTCACTTCACACAGTGGAGGTACCTGAAACAGAGCCAAACAGGACAAGCCATGGCTGTGACATACAGAAAGATGCTCTCAAACCTCCTTCAGCTCCAAGCCATGAAAGCCACCAGAGTACCAGCACCCTGCACTGGGCCTGGGACACAACAGATGAAGAGCACAGTTGCCACAAAAGCCTGTTCGACAGGTTTATATCTCCTCAACTTTAGCAAGTAAGAAGTAGAGCCAGTAATCACTAGCAGTAGCTTCTGAGTCATTTTCAAGGCTGGCCCACTTACAGCATGTTGTAGTATTTTGTTCTAGAAGTTATAAATGCATGGATAAGTGTGGCAATATTGCCCACTCCCATTGAAACGGGGCAGATCCTATAGAACAAGGAATGCTGTCCTTCTAGAAGTGCAATTGTGGAATACCTTTCCCTTTGAAGCCCAGATAGTGATAAGGCCAACACTGATATCCTTCTCTTGCAAAGTAAAACTATGCATTTTTATTAAAGCCTATGGGGAATGCTTGATTTTTTCTTAATCTGCATGTGTGTTAATGGTTTTTAAATTGTTTTAAACTGTTAACAGATTGTTAACTGTCTTGTTTTAACCTGCCAATTGTTTAATATACTTTTAATCTATTTAAATTGCATACTCTCTTAAATTTAACAGATGAAAACTGGGACATGTGTGGTCACACAATATCAAAATGTGGTCAAGATGGCAACAATTATTAATGCAGAACAACACAAAAGCTAGCAGAGGTTGCAGCAGTTTGATTTTGCCTGAGCCAACTGAGAAGGGCAAGATTTCACCCTCTCATCATCTCTCCCTTCTGCGGAGTTAACGGAGGGCCTTTCTGCACTACACTGTTACAGTGCTATTATTCCACTTTCAACATCCTATGGATCCTGGGGTTTGCACTTTAGGGAGGGGCATTTAGAATTCTCAGTCAGGGAGCTCTTTGGCCTCAGTAAACTGTAAACCTCAGAATTCCACAGGATGATGGAATTATAGCACTATAACAATGTAGTGCAGAAAGGCCCTGAGTGCAGACTACTTTTGCATTTTGAACTCAGTTTACAGCAGTTGAAGTAAAGGAAAGGAAATGTGAGATGAGAAAAGAGATACTGGGACATTTAAAAGACCACTGGAAATGTGGGATGATAGAGGATTAAATGGGACTGCCTTTGACAAATCAGGACAGTTGGAGGGAAATCAGATTGCATGTTTGTCCAAGCTGTTTCAGGAAAGATGATTTGCATTCCTTACAGCACTTGTTCAGCAAATTACTTTTAACAGCAGCCATATGTTTAATTGAGCAATTGCTGGGAGCCAGGAACATTGGTTCTGCCCACTGACAGCTTCCTACTCAAGCAGAGCCCAAGTGAAAGGCTCTTTAACTCCATCTTCTCCAGTACAAACAGCAAAGGGGATTTTTTCAAGCATTCTCCTGCTTAGGCAGGCAAGTGAGCATTTTATACACAATTGGTGCAAACTTTGCAGGAACCTTTTTTATTCCCAGATGTGGAAAGCCCTTTGCTTGTGTTGTGCAGGGAAAAGGCAGATTATGGCCCAGATCCTGCTTCAGATATATAGCCATGAAGTTGTGGTTGTAATCTGTTTCCTCATCTTACTCCTAAAACCCACCTTAAAATCCAGCAAGCTTTACTGAAGGATAGAGTTCTTCATCCAGGGATGAAGGGATCACTGGTGCACTGAGGAGGAGCTGGGCCCCAGCAGGGTCTTGTTGTAATTCCCTGGTATACTACTGATCTCTGATGGGAGAGGCTAGACATGCCATCCTTCAGTACCTGGCTTAGCGGCATTGCGGAACTCCATCTCTCAGTGGCTGAATTTTAAGGTGGGTTTCAGGGGCACATACAGGCATAGCAATGGTACCATGATCATAAATATGAATAGGAAACAGTTACAATTTTTGATTTATGACACTGTAATTGGCTAACAACATGCTAGCCTGGGTTCTGTCCTAAATTATCATCATCATCATCAGTCCCAACACTAATTCTGCTTGTACTGGCTCCGATATAGCACAGAGCAGGGCTTCCCATGCTCAGAAAGAACTTGCTATAGCTCTGTAGTATAATGTCTCTTTATTTGTCATGGCTGTGTTCTATGGAACCTTGAGATTTGTAGTTTGGTGCAGTGCTCATTTTTTTTTAATTTTTTTTTTTTATAAGAAAAAGGATAAACATCAAAACCTCAAACCAACGGATGTGTACAAAAAACAAACCTTGTATAGTTATTGTTACATTTGTCATAGGGATAGATACAATAATCTTGTACTAGGATAGCAGTACTTGTGAAAGGGATCTAGGAGTCTTGGTAGAAGCTGAATATTAGCCCGCAGTATGATGTAGCAGCCAAGAAAGCCAACACAATTCTTGGTTGCATCAATAGGAGTATGATGTCTAGATTGAGAGAGGTAATGGTACCACTCTATTCTGCATTGGTTACACCTCATTTGGAATACTGTGTCCAGTTCTAGGCACCTCAGTTCAAGAAGGATATCGACAAGCTGGAATGTGTCCAGAGGAGGGCGACCAAAATGGTGAAGGGTCTGGAAGCCATGCCCTATGAGGAATGGCTTAGGCAGCTGGGAATGTTTAGTCTGCAGAAGAGAAGGTTAAGAGGGGGCATGATAGCCATGTTTAAATATTTGAAAGGAAGTCATGTTGAGGAGAGAGTGGGCTTGTTTTCCACTGCTCCAAAAACTAGGACAAGGAGCAATGGATTTAAACTGCAAGAAAGGAGATTCCACCTGAACCTCAGGAAGAACATCCTGATGGTCAGAGCTGTCCAGCAGCTGAATATGCTGCCTTGGAGTGTGGTGGAGTCTCCTTCTTTGGAGGTTTTCTAAGCAGAGTTTGGACGGCCATCTGTTGAGAATGCTTTGATGTGTGTTTCTGCATAGCAGGAGGTTGGACTGGATGGCCCCTGGGGTCTCTTCCAACTCTATGATTCTATGATTCTACTAGCTTGAACACAAATTTTCAAAAGGATATTGAATCTTAATTTAAGACGAATATACAAAAAAATTGGAAATTTATATCCCTAACAGACTTTAAATATCTTCTTCCCTTCTCGTCTATCCAAACTGGGATTGCTTCCCTATATCTAAACCCATAAATTCCAAAAGAAAGTAGAAAAATTTAAATTATAATCTAATTTTTGCCATTACTGCCAACTGCTCATCTATACTGAATAATAGTTAAAAGCCTCTTCCACCACATACCTTGAATTTGTATAGCTGATATTTTTTTTCAAAAAAAAATAAACGTAGCTATTTTACAATAACTTCAATAATGTTAATACATATATAATTATCCCACAACAACCAGTATTTATCAACAATTAGATTGTTCCATTTTCTTTTGAGGAATATTATTACTGGATTCCATTATTTTGCAACAATCTCCAACTTCCCTTTCATCATACAAGACAGGGAGTCTATTTCTTTCATTTCTATTAATTTGAGCAGCCATTCCTCAATCTCCAGTATTTTACTGTCCTTCTAAAATCTAGCAACCAACACTCTGGCTGCAGAAGTCATATATAGTAGTATCCTCCAATATTTTCTTATGAATTTCTCTTCAAAACCTTGAATTACATTTAAAAGAAAGAATTCAGGGTTTAAAGGAAAATTTACATGCAGTGTTTAGAATAATCTCTGCTGTTCTCCTGTAATTCAGGGGACCACATGAAAGCTCTCTAGAGGAGAATTCTGAGTACTTTACCAAACTACAAATCCCATGACTTCATAGATGGAGCCATGATGTTAAAGTGGTATCAGACTGCTGTACTTATGTCATGCATGTATATTTTGAGTTTTCTCTGGAACTTTTTCAAGGAAGCTTGAACTTGAAGATTGGGCCTGTTATTCATTGAGATGAGAGAATTCTACTCCCCATCAACTGAAACAAATTTAGAGGAACTGCAAACTTGTAACATCCCATTATTTGTTTTTTAAAAAAGTATTAATAATTAAATTGGTCTGCTAAAAATAAGTGGTTTCATTTTAACATACAGTCACGTTTTTCTTTGCATCAGCATAGGGTACATCTATTTTTAGCTGTCTTTGGTCCTGTGCTGAGAGAAAGGTGGGGTCTAAAATAAATAAACAAGTATGTAAATAAGCAAATACGTAAATAAATGAATAAAATTTCTGTGTGCACTCATCATGTCTGTGTGGTATCCCTCAGATGAACTGCAAAGATGTTTCTCAGACACAGTTTGTTTCTTAGGCCATTTCCGCACTAGATGGTTATTGTGCTATTATTCCACTTTCGACATCCTATGGAATCCTGGGGTTTGCAGTTTAGGGAGGGGCCTCAAAGGAAGAATTATCACAAGAGCAGAAAGAATTATCACAAGGGCAGGGTTCTACACAGAGATTGGGTAGGTTACTTTTTAGACTATAACTCCCAGAATCCCCAGCCAATATGTCCAGTGGACATCCTGAATGGGTATTGAAGTACAATGAAAGTAACTTTATTAGGCTCTAGCTTTTTGGTGGAATTATAGCTGTCCCTGTGAAACATACAATTACCTCCAAAAAGGAAGGTCAAGTAGTCTAAGCAGGAGGAAATTACAGCTGTCATAAAGGGCGGCATTCAGCTAGAATCAATGGAATTGAGCCAGCCATGAATCTGCCTCCACAGAAATCCCATCATATATATTTTTCAGAGAAAGGATTTATGCTGCAGAGATGGCTCAATCTGTGCCAAGCTTGGTACAGCAACTTAACCTCGAGTGACAGGCAAGTATGTGTATGTTTGTGTGCCCCCATCCGTGTCCCTCTTGCTAGAATGGGCATATAGTCACATCAAGAAAGACAGCTTGCTAGTTTGATGACTAATTTTTTCATAAGGTCATTCTGGAGAATGACTGACTTGCTTTCTCTTCTCTTCTCTTCTCTTCTCTTCTCTTCTCTTCTCTTCTCTTCTCCCTCCCTCCCTCCATTCTTTCTTCTACTTATCTACCAATAAGAAAGAATGTGGTCCATTTATGCATTGTACATGACAACAGTTAAAAAATGTAAGTTGAGAAACATATCAAATAATTAGAAATAAGCGTATATTACCCCCTTTGTCCTCAGCTTGTTTCAATTGTTGCAACCTGGGTTCAAAGTGCAAAAATAGTTTGCACTCAAAAAACTCAGCAGGGAGGATTGGAGAGGGTGGAAATTTGCCTTTCTCTGTGTGGACACTTAAAGGGGAAATAAGGGACCCTCTCCCATTCAGTGCTTCCTTCCGCTGTGAACAGGAGCTAGGAATTTTCCCCAAATCTCTTAATTCTAACTGCCACCACCCACTGAATTCTGAATTATCTCATACCTGAGCAGAACAGTGGGACTCTGCTCTGAGGATTGCCAATCTCTATGCTTAAGGTCCTTTCCCTTCCCTCACCTCCCCCTTCTGAGTGAGAGAAATCCTATCTAAGTGTGTGCCGAGGAATGGTGTGGGAATGGAGAGGAAACAGAGGTTTTACCAACAAGTATTTATTTTAAGGCATGCATGTAAACAAGAAAATAATACTCATGAAAGGCTCCTCCCTCTCAGGTACACTTAAGTTACAAGTAGTTATAAAAACAGGTACATTCTTCAGATCAGCCAAGCTTCCAAAATAACAAAAGACCTAGCGCAGCTAATTAGACTCATTCTAAGTTACTCACAGCAAGTTGGTCACTTTCTGAGATGCTTTGCAAGGGCAGGGCCAGGAGATGGTCTACCCAGCATCCATGCCCTTATGTTGATGTTTTTGGATGTCCCCTTTGTTCTTTTTCTACCGCATAGTCTCTCAAGGATTTTTATAACTTCTCCATTGAAGCATCTCAAAAATTCTCACCTTTCTCCTCCGACTGATCACCTATCTTTCGTGACCTGCGACCTAACCCTAGTTAACCTAATCTTAGCAGTTCATTAACCCTTTATGTGCCTGAAGGGAGAACTATCGCCTTTCAGCACTGAAGCCTGGATAATGAGCATCTCCATTATCACACCCTGTGCAACCAGGCAAAAGCAAACTGCTCCAGCTTTTCCTAACTTGTGTGTTCTTTCTCATTACTAACTTTTGCCATCTTGACCACACTTTGATGTCGTTTGGCCATGTGTATCCCAGTTTTCATCTGTGAAATGTTGGAGGATATGCATTTTCACCATAAGAAGATAGCAGGTGTTCACAGCTCTGCAAATCTTCCTGCAACTTCACCTACCCTACTCCAAGACTCAGCAACCTGATGTTTTCAAGATGTTTTGGAGCACAACCAAAAAGCTTGAGCCTCAGAGATTATGGGAATAGTTCCCTAAAACATCTCCTAGACGCCAGGTTTACTGCTCCTGTAGCAATGTGAATGACACCGACATGGCATGATTTGACCTGACCTTATTTACATCAGCTTGAATGTACTTCACTTTACCTCTTCCCTTTCTGACATGAGCATGAACAAAACAGGATAGTTAACTAATTTGCACAAAGTAACTGCACACTATAGATACAAATAATACTCAAAATTTTTTCTTGTCCTCAGCAAAAAAAGGATGAAAAAAAGAATAGTTGACCCTGTTGATAGGAGATCCAGCTCCTAACAATTCTTTTTTACGAAATACACTGTATTTTGCAAAATACAAGTTGCTGTTCTTGTATTTTGTACAGGTTTGTACAGATGAAATTTTCACAAAAAGTTATTGAAAACAGCTATTGAAAAATGCAAAAATATATTTTTTTAAAAACTCAAGGCCTCAACCAGTGGGAAGAACACATTTTGTTTTTATTTTTTTTCTTCTTGCACATGAGAGTGAAATAAGCACAACTTTACATCCCTGTGTGTGCACCTATGAATACGGAATGACTTGCTGCACACAGGAGAGACTCAAGAAACAAATTACTATAGAAAGGTTTCCCTGCATGTCAAACATGTGAAAACAACTGCCTTAGAGTGATGATTACCAGTTACACCAAGGGGCCTTTTTGGAACACAGAATATGCATTTACCAGGAGCAAGCACATGTGATATGTCTATTTAGCATTCAAAGCATTACATGGCTTTCTGGCAGATGGCCCAGGACCCTTTAAGGATGAGTACATGGAGGATTACAGTGATTTACTGACATGTGCTTGCAAAGCCTGGCCATATGAGATTCTGTTGTTCATTTTTTTTTGGTTTGGTTTAAAGAATTGATTTTAAAAAAAATAGGCATGCTAAGGTCAGAGGGAATTCACATTAATTCTGAATGCTCAGTGCACAACTTGAGGCATTTTTAAAGCCATGTTGTTGTTGTTATTGTTGGCCTTCAAGTCATTTTCAACTTACGGCACCCCTAAGGCAAACATATCATGGGGTTTTCTGGGGCTGGGAGTGTGTGATGTGCCGAAGGTCACCCAGTGGGTTTCCATGTCCCAGTGGGGTATCAAACCCTGGTCTCCAGATTGTAGTCCAGTGCTCAGATCATTATATCACAATGGCTAATCCCTGTAAAAATGGATTAGCCCAATGGAGCTAGAAAACTTTTACATTGTTAGTCTATTATAGCAGGCAAATATTATTTCAAAAATATCCCATCTGATTAATTTGTCCTCAGTAGCTGTTCTGACCTATGACATGAATTTTATATACCAGGGTATAACAGCGTATAGAATAGAAGTGCAGTCACGAAGGCCAAGAGTATTCCTGTAAGTGCAATGCATGTAAAGTTTGGAATATTTCAATCCTCCTGATGTCAGTGGAAGCTTAATCACTCTGACATTTTCTGGTCTGCACTCATCTTTTCAATTACGATGAGCTGCTTCACATAGATATGCATCACATTTGATCTCTCATTAATTACCTCCTCACTGAGGATGATTTCCACCTGACTGTGCCCCACAAAAAAGTACTGCATTTGATTTGATCTGAAAATTCAGGCTGTGGTGTGCAACTTCATTCACCCCCATGCTTGTTCATGATTGCACACTTTGCCTCTGATGATCTGCTTGTGCAAACCCACCCTCTTATCTTTGCGAAGTAGGCCCACTCTCAGTCTAAATGGACACAGCATAAGGTTGTTAGGCTGATTTTGGTCCTCATCTTGTGACTCTATGCACAAATTCCAGGAATGTATTGTTTGCTGGACTATCAAAAGCTACAGCAAAGAGTGGAGAGGACTTTCATCACTAAATCTGCATTGTTCCTCCTCTCTCAGGATTGAGAATGATTTTGGGGAGGTAACGATAGATTTTCTAGTCCACAAAATCAAGATCAACACACTATGTGACCTGTACTGCATCACCTGACCTACATCTGATATTCTCTTGGGGCCAAATTGCATGTGTTAAACACATAACTGTATTTAACATATCTTTTAAAAAGCAGCTTTCAAAGAGATAGTACTGTCAGTCTGTTTTAGCTTAAAATGGAAGAAAGAGGGGAAAACGGGTAGGGTGGTGGCAGAGAGGAGAATCTAGCAGCACCTTTGAGACGAATTGGCTTATTTCAGCCTGAAGTTTCATGGATATCACTTCACTTCCTCAGATGTCCTGACAGAATATTCTTAAAGCCAAATGTACTTAAGCTTGGTTACACAGTTGTGGGAGTGGGACCAAATGTAATAGGATACAGTAAGATGCAGATTGTGACCTGGCCATAAATCTTCAAAGAGTTGTGAAGGATGATGCAGGTCTTTCAAGGAATTGGTCTGTTAGTATTAATCTGTGAAAGCAATAAATCAGCTTATAGAAAGTCAGTTTCCTTGAAGTCAAATGTTCTCTTAGGAAATTTGTTGGTGCTGTACGTACAGTTGTCAGAATTTCTTTTTTAATATATTTAGTGTGCTAAAAACCAATTGCCTCTGTTCATATGTCTGTTAATGGATTTGAATTTGTGAAGGCTGAAATGCTCTGCTAGAAGTTTGGGCACCGTTATTGCTAATGTTGGATTTGTGTCCATTTATCCTCTTGTGTAGAGATTGCCCAGTGTAAAAGGTAGAGGGGCACCGCTGACTCAAGATGGCACATATCACATAGGAGGGCGAGTAACAGAATGTACCGCTGAAATTGTGGGTGATGTTAGATTATTCTATGCTTATGTGCATGAGAGAGATTGAGACCAAGAATATGATCAGGATAAGAACCACATCACTTTGAGAAGGAAGGGTAGCTTTCTTCACTACATCATTATCCCAGTGAAAATAGCACCTCCTAGTCTGTTGGTTGTTGCAGAAGCTTTCAGGTCTGAATAAGTATTCCATTGAATGCACCAAGAACTAGCATTCAGCTTCCAACAGGCATTTCAGGTTGTACTCATCATTCTTGATCCAGCAAGTGATGTACGCTTTGCTTTTCAGGGAAACTTGCTGATAGGTGTAGATGGCAACAACTGCATAATGTCAAGGCTATTGGGTGTCTTCACCATTTTATTGGCATTCAGGTCTATTTTCCCTTCCACATGTGATTCAGGTCATTTAATATCTGTGTGTGTGTGTGTGTGCGCGCGCGCTTCTCACTCAGTAACAAATCTGTCGAAATAACGCAGTGAGCACAAAACTACATATGCATTTCTTTTTCAGAATTTCAGCATTATAGTATTTGGCTGCAGCAACAAAAACTAGGGAGATAAATCCTTGCTTACAACTGAGAATCAAAAACCACTAAAATGCTGTGCAGAAACTGCTATAATTTGGGGACTTACTCTGTGCAAAATTTTCAGGTAGTTGGTTTGCGCAGAAAATACAAATCAATGAACAATCATGCATGGATTTTGACCAGAATAAATCCTGAATTGTGAATAGGCTTTGAAAACTGTGCGGTTTTCAGGAACATTCTTGCAGCTGGAAGGAAATTGCTAAAATTACTCACTGCTTCCTTCATGAACAAACTTAGTGAAGAATCATATCACTACCATGGACTTTTAGAGATACTGGATAGCTTGTTTGTATCTTTTTGATCCATCAACCAGCCCTTTTAAGCTTGTTGTGTATGTGAGTTCAAAAAGGGAAAAGATGGTAGCACAGAGGCATTTTTGTGCACACAAAGGAAACCTCAGCAATAACAAAGCTCTTGTTTTTGCAATGAAGGTGAGAAATCTTCTGGGTGTTAATGAACTCTCAGCAGGGTGTCTCGATATATTGAGAAGAAGTAATTTAGTGAGATTTCTTCATATTGGTCAAAGGGCCAAACTGGTGCTTCAGTGGACATATTATGGAAACCAGGTTTAACAGCAGATGTTGCATAGCCCTAGCATCAACTGCAATCAACAAACTTCATGAACTAGGAGTTCCAGTCCAGTAACATACGGAGGGCCACATTTTGCCCAGCCTCGCTTAACACAGATCAAACAAAGTTTTTCATATTTCATAGATACTCTTGTGAAAACAATCTTGGCACTTTTTAACAGAAATATTTTGAAATAGTTCTATGTTGAAATTCCAGCAGACATTGTTGCATTGCTCCTTCCAGATTTCAGCACTTGTACAGATGCTATTTGCTGTTGGGGGTCTGTGCATTTAATTAAAATAATTGGATCGGGTTGGGAGTTGTGCAGAAGCAGTTTTCATCTCCTCACCACAGACAACTACGTCCTCAAAAATCTGCTTGAGGAGATGGAGGGCCCCCTTACAAAATGTGCTAGATGATGCTGAGGGTTTCAGGAAGAAGATAGAATTGTCAAAATTTACTAGCCCATTCTCTTTATCTTGGGTTGGGTGGATACTGATTCCCTCCATCTAAAGGAGTTGTTCTGTTCACAGAGGGCCACCTCTATATCCCACCAAAGTTCTGTATTTGAAGGGGTATCACTAAGGCTATTTCCGCACTAGCCTGTTATAATGCTATTATTCCACTTTCAACATCCTATGGAATCCTGGGGTTTGCAGTTTAGGGTCCTCCCTTGAGGCTAGTATAACAGGCTAGTGGGGAAAGGGCCCAAGAGACACATTAATCTTCATGAAAAAAGATTAAAAAAGCTTATATTGTGAGAACTGTGCAGTGTCTTCTGACTCCAATGGGAATTCCAATGTACTGTGGAGTATACAAATATCTCACGTACAGGAGATTGTTTGGGTGTGCAGAAACGAGTATGTTCCATCCAAATATCCAGGGCTATAAAATACACGGTGTAATGACAGTGGAGGAAAATAGAAACAAAAACCATAAAACTTCTTGGAGTATAGATATTCCTCCTGACACCAATTAATTCTAGTTCCTGTCCTGCCAACCTTTGGTGTCCGCCAAATGATCCCAGCCTACTGGCCATCCCCATAACATGGTTTACTTTTTAAAAAAGGCATGGAGTATGTTTTGTTCCCCCTTTCAAATTCCCCTGAATTTATAGAGTTGGTAGGATATTTTTGTCCCAGCCACTGATGGTGGTGATGCTGGGTTAGAAAATGTACTTGAACATGGCAGAAATTTTGAAAAACTGCTTATAGCCATTTGGGTGGGAGCACCAAAGAATGAAGGTTATGTTGTTGTTGTTGTTGTTATCCTTATTTATACCCTGCTTTTTTCCCCCCAGGTTGCGACTCAAAGTGGCTTACAACAATTAAAAAGTGGCTTACAACAATTAAAAAGACAGAGCTGAAATGCATAGAAGACAAAAGTTAAAACATAATTAAACAATAAAAAAGAATTAAAACAATGTTAAAATAATAATATAAAACTCATGTATTCATAAGCAACATAATATTTAGCATATTCTATCATTCTATTAAAGCTTGTTCTCTATGGATTCTGCAACAAAATGTGAATGTAGGAGACTAAAATGTCGCCTCATCCTTTTGGGGGTTTAAAACAGATTTCCACAATATCAAGGAAATAAGATGCTGGAAAAAATGAAAACAGATAACAAGATGTTTCTTTTCTTTTAAAATTAAAATACTCTCTGGAATTCTGTTGCACCCATTAGAGAAGTCTGAATACATTACTATGTTTTTTTTTTGGGGGGGGGCAACCAAAAGGACCGACCAGAATTTAGAAACAAAGTCTTTTAGAACTTCCAACCTGTGCACACTTTGTGGGAATATGGCCAATAAACACACTGGGCATTCATTTCTGACTAATCACACATAACATTGCAATCCACAAAGGCTAAGTGTGACAGACATTGTGTTGGTAAGTCAATTGTCTACCATCATGATATTTCCTTTCCTGCCAGATTTTGCTTCAAAACAAAGTGCAGCCTATGCACTTTATCTCCTTCTGTAAAAAATATCCAAAAACGCTTGTATAAGAACAGAAGTGGAATTCTGGATACTTCTGGTTCCATTTTTTTCTTTCTGCCTCTCTTTTTGGTGTGTGTGTGTGTGTGTGTGTGTGTGTTTTGTGAGCCTGGTGATGTTCATGGTGAGTCTGATGCAGGAGAACGAAAACTGACCTATGGAGCTTATCACCCTTGTAGGGTGGATTAAGATTTGGGAAGTGATAGGAATTTGTACAGTTTCCATTTTGATGCACATACACCTAATTTCCATTTACCAATGCCAAAATGCATGCCAAAATGCAGCTATACTTCAACATTTCACTTTCCTGAATTTTATAAAGTAGTTCTCTAGTTTGCTTTAAAAAAAAAAAGTGTCAGCAATGATGCACTTACTTGGAAATGCATGCACAGCAGTGCCTAAAACACATCGGCTGGCATCCTGCTGATCAGCGCTGAGTCAATCAGACTCATTCAATCAATCGTTGAATGCTAAATCAATGTATAGGTAAATCTCACTGATTCAATGGGACTATTTTTAGTCAGGGCTAACAATAGGATTTTTTTAAAAAAAATTACACGCTGTTGTGGATAAAAGTCATTTATGGTGAAAAAGCAAGAAAATGAGTGAATCCAAAACTGAGTTTTCTAAATTGATTTAAATCAATTAATAGTTTAATTATTTTAACTTTTGCATAGTATTAATTTTTTCTATCTGGAGAAGTAGTAGTAGTAGGAGTAACAACAACAACATGGTCCATGCTTAATCTGAACTAAATGATTTGAATTTAGATCTCCCTAAAATCAATGTGAAAACCTGGACATGATTAAATTAATTCTCAATGATACTAGATAGCCCTAGGTGCAAATAATACAGTCTGGATCCAGCCAATGCAGTATCCACCCAAGCAACTTGGGTTGCTTGGGTTAAAAGACAAACACAGATATGTTTGTTGTATTATCCTATCCTTTATTCCTGTACTGGGAAGTAGTACTAGTAGTGATAGTAGTAGTAGTAGTAGTAGGAGTAGTAGGAGTAGTAGGAGTAACAACAAGAACATGGTCCATGCTTAATCTGAACTAAATGATTTGAATTTAGATCTCCCTAAAATCAATGTGAAAACTTGGACATGATTAAATTAATTCTCAACGATACTAGATAGCCCTAGGTGCAAATAATACAGTCTGGATCCAGCCAATGCAGTATCCACCCAAGCTGTACAATACAACATTTAAGGGCCAAATCCAGTGTTCATCCAAAGTGGAATAGACCTATTGAAATAAAATAGGGTCATGTAAATGTTGACTAGGAGAGCCAGTGTGGTGTAGTGCTGGGTGACACTGGGTGCATCATACACTTGGCTCCAGAAAACCCCATGATAGGTTCACCTTAGGGTCACCATAAGTTGCAAGCAACTTGAAGGCAAACAACAAGAACCACAAATGTTGATTAATAAGGCTTATCATTTCACTGGGTCTACTCTACTTGGAAATAAAACAGAATATATTGCCCTAGGTGTACAAATTATATAGATGAAGACAGTTAGCAATAGTATAGGTATTTCTATACTGCTTATCAGCTAAGTGCTCTCTAAGCAGTTTACAATGTGCTAGCTAATTGCCCCCAAGAAGCCGGGTACTCATTTTACTGACCTGCGGAAGGGTGAGTCAACCTGGAGCCTGGCAGGATTGAACTCACGACCTTGTGGCTGCAGTACCAGCATTTAACCACTGTGCCACCAGGGCTCTTCGCTGAATCCCAATTAGAACAGGCCACTGAATCAATCACTGAATGGTGAGTCAACATGTGGGTAAATCCCTTTGATTAAATTGTTGGGATTAACAATAGGATTCAAGTGTATGTGTGTTAAGCTTTATGAAAATGTGGATCTGACAATCTAAATATCAGGCAAGTGCAGGCCAAACTGATTCCAATCGTACATGACATAGATGAAATGCATGTATCACAAGAGCTATAATCAAGGTCAAAGTTCTTTAGTGAACACAAAACAATATTTAGTGGAACAAGTGGAATCTGCATCAAAATGTTATGATGGAGGGTGGCTCTGGCAGCACTATGGTAATGAATCTGCCCCAGGTTTAAGTCTGAACTTCAAACTTTAGTTCCCCAAATAGGTTGAGCACTTTGGATAGCTCCTTTAACATTCAGGGCCTTTGTGCACTATACTGTTATAGTGCTATTATTTCAACATCCTGTGGAATTCTTGGGTTTATAGTTTATTGAGGCCAAAGAGCTCTCTGGCTGAGAATTTAAATGCCCCTCCCTAAACTGCAAACCCAAAATTCCACAGGATGTTGAAAGTGGAAAATTAGCACTACAACAGCGTAGTGCAGAAAGGCCCTCCGACTAAAACGAAGAGGAGATTAATCTCTCTTCTGGCTTAAGAGCTACCAACCTCCATTGTAGTGCTGATGTGTGGAATCTTCCTGCTCAGAGTTCTAAACACTCCATTCCATCATTGCCCCTGTCCTATTTTCCAAAAGCCTCTAAGCAGTATTCTACGCCCAGAGCATACTGTGTCCCCTTTGGGCTGTTCTGAGGATCAACACAAAGAAAGAATTCTTAAAGCCTGTTGATAACTTCACCTTGTATCTGGATGATGCCATTTTGGCTACCTAAGGCACCTTTTGGAGAATGAATTCACAGTTATGATAAAACCTGGAATGACTAGGGTGTTTCTGCATGGCAGGGGGTTGGACTGGATGGCCCGTGTGGTCTCTTCCAACTCTACATTTCTGTGATTCTCTGATTCTGTGATTTTAAAGGGAGGTTAAGATAACTTCATTGAGGTTGGGCCCACAAAAGACTGAGCACTCTAGAGGACTCTATTTTGTTCACAGCATCAGTCAGATGCAATGTGCCTCTATGTATCAGCCACTCAGGGCCATGAGACTGAGGGCAGCACTGAAATCATGTCATGCTTCCATAGGTAACTGGTTGGCCACTCTATGAACAGAATGAAGGACAAGATAAGCCTTCAGTTGGATGGATCCTGGTTCTTCTTATCATCATAAAAATGAAGCAGAAGCTGACAAAATGCACTGATATATTGGTGTATCCCTATAGCAACATTTCACTTTTAAAAACCCAGTGTTGAACTGGTACTGTGAACACTTTGATCTTGAACCAGGTTGCTGTTATTCTTCAACCCACTTTGCAAATATCAAACAGCCAAATTCACCACAAATGAACTTCTAGGCATATTTTTTTGGAAAGCAGATTGCATTAAAATTGAGGGGGCTTCCTTCCAAATAAATGTATTGAAGATTGAATGATTACTAGTTTAGATTCATTTTTTGATTGCGTGTCATTTGATGGTGAAGTCTTCAAACTGTGGTAATAGGGTTGTCAGTGTGCCCAAGATTTAGAGTGGAATAGTTTCTGTCTTTTTCAGTTTGTCTGATAGAGCAAAGTGTCATCAAAGGCAGACAGCTGCCTTCTGATGCCATTATGAATAACTCACCAAATAAAATCTGGACACCTACGATCGTTTCTCTGGATGAAAAATGGCTTTTGGCTTTACTTTCAAGCCAGTTCTTGAATATAAGCCATGGACATCCTAATTACCAGCACCAGCTCCACCTCTTCCTGCCCTCCTGCCACCATCTTAGCTATCCCACTGCATTATAAGGGCTGGATAATCATTTTTATCACACTGCACTTAGAAGAACATCTGGCGTCCGCATCTGTCAGAACAGGTGGTTTTTACAGACTGTGGACATCTCACCAATTTTCATTAGGTAGACTATGTGATTAGGCATTTTAATTGTAATTGAAGAAAGTTGTACTTCTGCATCATCAATCCTGCAGCTAAAACTTTACACTAGAAGGACAGGAATGTTACACATGAGAAAGAAAAGACCCTCCCAATATAAATGTATTTGTTTGTCAAATTTCTCTACCACTCTATAAAGAAATGCTCTGTGCAGTTTACAATTTAATGCAAACAAAAGGCTAGAACACTTGGATCTCATCTTGGGAGAAAAGCAGGATATAAATTATAAATAGCTAAAGTCGCAACCTGAGTAGACTTGAGACTGAATGAATTACTGAATGGTGAGTCAACATACAAGTAAATCCAACTGATTCAATGAGCTTACTCTAGTTGGTACTGAAAATAGGGTTAAAACTACCATCCATGGAACACTCTTAAATCCCTAATTTAGATAGATAGATAGATAGATAGATGACAAATAAATATTAGATAGAATTCTTTTGTTTCAACTTGATATACACTAGAAGAGAACTGCTACTTTAGGGTGAAAATTCTGACTTGATTCATGTTGGCAAGATATATGAAAAAAATCTTAAAATCTTTCTCCTCTCTGTGATATGAATTTCCTTCCTTCCTTTCCTTCCCACTCATTCTCCTTCCTTCTTTTCTTCTTTTTTTGGCTACTCTTAGATTTACATGTTTTAAAGATTGATTTTCGTGCATTTCTGTGACTGTTCAAAATTTCTGTGATGGTCCAGCTTACACAAAATGTATATGTGTAACAAGTGTTGTCTTGTTGCATAGAGTATCAAAAAGTAGTGGGATTGGTTGGGTTTCTATATTTATCTATTTATCTTTTTAATCAGACTTTTTGTTTGCCTTTTTTTTTAATTGCTTAGCTTACAAAGCAAAATGATCCTTCTGTGCACAACCTTTTTGTGCAAATCGAGGAGACTGCAACAGAAAAAAAAGTGCTTGGTGGCTTGCTTTCATGCTGGAAGTGAAAACTGTTGTGTGACTCATGCTGGAAGTGAAAACTGTTGTGTGACTTAAGCATCAGCCATGGGCTATCTTGGTACGTCAGGATGATCTGTCACAACCAAAATCTTCACAACTGTCAGATCTTTCCACATCTCTATTGGTACTACAATTGATTCTATGTTCTCAATGAAAAAAAAAAAAAAGACAAACCAATTTTGAAAAGGGCGTACAAGGCCATAAGAAGAAACACACAAAGACAATAAGAAACCTCCAAAATATATTCCAAAGCAACTTGGGTCTCATGATGGAAAAAATTTTCACCTAGAAGTCATCACTTGATATCATGGCATGTACATGCATATAAGGATCGAGATACAGAAAAAAACTTCAATATGTCAAAAAGAAATATGTTGCTAATGTCTGATCATTATTTTTTCATTACCAAAAGGTGATTTCACATACTATAAAATCTACTGATGTGCAAAGTCAGTGAAGGCAACACTAAGGTTTATGTGGATCTTGGAGAAGTGCGTATCACTTAAATAAAAACATTTCTGAGTAACGGAATCATGTTTTGCAACCATCTTCCTACCCAGAATATACGAAAGACATGTTGCTGTACTGGAAGCTACCAGGCAGTTCCTGTTAGCATGCCAGAATCTTATAAGACACCGGAATTAATGGCATTACCCTCTAACAATTTCCCTTTTTTCTGTATATTCTAACTAACAGATTATTTATTCTGCTTTAAGAGTGCATTCTTTTGCTACTACTGCTTATATCCTGTAAATTTTACCATTTGTTTTAATTATTTCTTGCCACTGAAAGCTGCTACCATGATATGATACAGTGGAAGGCTAAGAAAGGCTAAACTCCATTAAACTTCCATGAAATACGTTAACCTAGAGTAAAACGAAAGCTGTTTAAGTTTTTCATTTTGGTAACTGTTATTCAGGTTTACAGAGTGCAAAAAATGAAGTCAATATCATAATTCTTGAGCTAGAAGCATTTCTCTCGAGGGTGTTCTCTTGCTAAAAGTATTCTCTGTTGAGTTGTATTTCCAGCTTCAGCTTGTAACTGAACTCTGTATACAAATTTAAATAGTCTCATCTCATGTAAAGATGGACACAGGCTTCTGCTGTATTTCACCTCCAAGTCCATTCTGTGCCAATTCTGAGCAGATCGCTCTCACACACACATACACTCTTCTCGCTCTCTCTCTCTCCCTCTCTCTCTGAATGCATATGAATTTTTCAGACGCATCCCTAAATTGATTTTACAGTTTTTGAATCAATGCATTAATAGGTGTATGGATGCATTAATGGCCCATTTCAGAACTTGTACAGTGTTTCTGATAATTTTTCAAATGTGTGCAAGTTGACAATCAATCAACTGAACAATCAAGAATTTATTACGATCACAGACCAGCATACATAGGTTGACAAAATCTTTCTTTCTTTCTTTCTTTTTTTTCCACAAAACACATCTTAAGCCCAGAAATATATGGACTTCCAGCTTTTTGTCCTGTTCCATGTTCAGTTAGGAGTCTAGAATCAGATAAATCCATTTAAAAACAACCCTTCAGCCATGTGAATTACTCACACATATCCTGTTCTCAGAAAACTCTAGTTCTGTGATAGCTGAGGTGAGGAGTTTACCAGGGATGCCTCAGCAAGCATGCTATGGTTCCCAGGATACTTTCAGAAATACTTGACAGATGGAATAGCGTAGAATCTAAGTTTGTAAGAAAACAATGCTCTTAAATTCCATACACTTCGTCTCTGTTTGGTGGCAGTCCATTGTTTTTGAAATACTTTTTTTATAAGAAAGCAAGGCAGCGTTCCAACTTCAGAACAAAAAAACAAAAAACAGTTCCATTGTTATGCCCCATTCATTTTTATTGTATTGATCTATTTTTCCTTTTTTAAATACCTCAGACACAAGCCAATTGGAGAATAAGACAATGCCAGTACCAGTATCAGACAATACCCCTCTGTGAAAGGCTTCTTCCTACCTTTTGACTTTCTTTCATAGAAACTTCTGCCTCGAGGTGGTGCTGTCTCTGTGTACAGATTCTTGAGATCCTCCTGCCATGTATCTGGATTAAAATGCCTCAGCAGTTCCTCCACTGTATCAAATTCAGCAATGGTCTGATCCAGAGCTTCTGCTGTTAGAGTGGGGTCAGTCACTGATGAAGAGTGATAGGAAACGCCCTAAGAGTGACATATAGGGCAGTATATTTTGAAAAACATGGGGAGAACATGACAGACATATCAAAGATACTTTTTTTTTTTCAGAGATGTTTCACAGATTGTATTCATGCAAAGTCAGTGGTGAACACTGTTAAAAACAGTCATTGTCTTCTGTATGTGTGTGTGTGTACATCCAAGGTGGGAATTATGCAACCCTCCAGATATTGCTAGATTGCAACTTCCAATAGATATAGCCAGCCATAGCTAGTGGTGAGGACTTCTGGAAGTTACAGCCTAACAACAACTAGGGAGTCACATGATTTCCAACCCTTACACACATATATACTGACCATACACCCCTAATCTTTTTCTTTACAGAGGTTTCAAAAGTCTCTCTTTTTTCTTTTTTTCTTTTTGGACTCCAGCTCCCTGAAATCCCACAACCTGACTATAATACATGCTAACTGGTAGATTCTGGCAGTGGCAGTTGAAGAAACTAACTTTTCTAAGCTCTGATTATATATGTATTCATGCATCATTTGAGATGCTCTTCTATTTTGGTAGTCCCTTGGAAGAGTGGAACAAGAGTGTGATGCATACCTCAGCACCCATAATAAATGCTTAATGCAGGCAGATGGAGCACCAATGCATAAGAACACTCATGCATAGGTTCAGATGCTTTATCCAACTAGCCCAGCACTTTGTCTGTCACTAGCCTCCAAAGACATTTGTCCCATTGCTTTTTATGCCATCTTTTAACAGTGGAAATGCCAGCATGTAAACCTAGACACGTATTCACACAGACTGAGTTACCCTATGCATGGTACAACGTGTTCCTAATGCTATGTTGGGATGTGTTTTGAGAGGAACCAAAGCAAGCTGCCCAGTCAAATACTTCTTGATATAGTTAGTATGGTGCTAGGTAGATTTCTGTGGCTGATCTGGGGGATATAACCCTGCAAGATGTACCTCATCCTAGGGTGTTCAAAGTTGAAAGCTTCAGGAGTGGTTTGCCATTGCCTTCATCTGAGCAGTACTAATAAGCGTCAACTATGAGGCCACTGCCACTGTCTCAGAGATGTCCCACTGGTGTCATCCTTGACTATTGCTACTTGTCCAGTAGCTGTTTGGCCCACTTTGTCTGGCTCCTCAGCAAAAGCCTGTCTGATATAGGACACCCTACCAGCAGCACTGCTACCATCAGCATAGCCTCTTGTCTCATAGGAGTACCCAGTCTCACCATCACAGAAAGGCAGTAACATGGTAGGTAAGATCTAACCTTGCCATTATTTTAACAAGTCTTCTCTTTGCTGTGGACACCATCTGACCTTTTGTCTACTTTATCATTCTCTTGTTGTATAGAACTGCAGCACATTACATACCAAAACAGGGCTGGTAACTGATTCCCAGTTGGCTTCGGATGCATCTTGAAGATCATCCTGAAGATCAAACTAAAACATAAGGAAAGCAGATCAAGTAGTCAGAATACTACTGTACACATCTTTTTCACACACATATATACAAACCAAAACACAAAATCCTTATTCCTACAGCTGTGTTTGTGTGAAGAAACACAAGCAACTTTCTGTACTTCAGTTTTTATAATGCTCAAGATCCCACATATGTGTGTAGCTTCACACATGCAGTTTCTTCTCCCACACTATCCAGTACCTGTCAAGCTCCAAGAGGGGCTCCTAGCTTATAGATGGGGAAGGGAGGAAGGTTGTAGATGATTCAGACAATAAAGCAGCTAAACTGGTTGGGGGGGGGCATGAAATGAGATGGGTGCACTCAAAAAGACAGGTGCCAGTCATGGTCCCCCTGACAATGGGGCTGAGAATTTACTCTGGATTTTACTCTGAACCTCAAAGGAGCTATTGAAAATAATGAACCTGCTCTTCAAAATGGGATCAGCACTTTGGATAGCTTCCTTCAGGTTGAAACCCTGAGCAGACTCACCACCTCACTGACTTCCAGGCTTCAGCCACTATTGATTAGTACCCCAACAACCTGGAGCGGTTTAACAGTTAGACAGGTGCCAGACATGCAAGTTTTTGGACAGAGATCAGGGGTAAGAGAATCACCATCTGCACCCCATCCAAAAAGGGACTTGTGTGTCCAAGTTGCACTTACATGCTTGTATATCAATAACAGGATGTCAGCTAAAGTGTGTTGTTTCTGAATGAAAAGAATTTATAAATAGGACAGAAACAACAGGAGTGACATCTGACTTGACAATGCAGTGTTGGAAGTTTTTGTTTGAACTAGAAGAGTTAGATAAGTATTTACAACACAATCCTATTTGTATACTTAACTAAAAGTAAGTCCCACTGAATTTCATGGGGGTCTACTTCCAAGTATGTTTATATAGGATTTCAGTCTTCAAATATTCATTGCAACAAACATAGCCATAAAGAAAATGGATTTTTGCAAGGTGTCAAGTGTGCATGGAGGAGAAAGATGAATCTGCTAATCGCTTTCTCTTTGGCACAATCCAGGGAACTGGAAACAGTATGTATCATTATTTTATACTCTCAAACATTTAAGAGATGAAAACCAGGACACATGCAGCCAAGCTGTTACCCTAAAAGTTGGGGAATATTCGGGTCTACCTGCAATGCCAGTGTCTCCTTAGAATTTGGGGGAATTATAGCTCAAAGGAGGCCTGTGAGAGGAGGGTAATGGTAGGATCTTTTCACCTGTGTATACTAGTACGAACTGTAGAGAGGACTCTGGTTAAAGTTCAGCAAAGTATTTTATTTGGATTGACAAACATATGAGAAATCAGACACTCTGAAGAACCATACAAGGCTACTGGAAAGTGAGGCAAGAAAGGTGGGATAGAGAGAGATTGGATGAAAATGTTAATAGTTACTAGTCCTAAAGAAACAGCAGAGTGGCTCAGACAGCATCTGAGGTTAGCATAAGAAACTGCAGTCTGGGGTGCCACATATAATATGCTATGTCAAATGGGTTGAGTTGAAGTTAGAGTTCTTATACCCTATTTCCTTCCCTGAATGGGTGTGATGACAAAGTCATAATGATTTTACCATGGGATTGACAAAAAGGGGTAAGGGATGGACTGATTGCTTAACCCCGGAGTGACAAAACATTGATGGGACTTGTAACAGTCTCTTAATGTTTGGTCAGATAGGGTGCATACGGAAGATCTCTGTAGGATAAGACTGAGTGATGGTCTCTGATTGCTCACCAGTCTGGGCAGTTTGTCTTTCATTGTTTTCAGAAACACTAAGAGCCAGGAGTGGTAAAAAGGATTAGCACAAACCCATCAGCACTCAGTTTTCACACTTAATCCTCTCTGACTTATGAATACATCTCACGTCAGCTTGATCCTGAAACACGTTCTTTGGTCAACACAACTTTGATCATGTTCTCCAGTCATTAATATGTCAAACATGAAAATTACATACCTCACAGGATGGGAGATAGGATATGATAACAAAGCAGCATCAGAGTGTAGTCAATATGGCAAATGATATTAAAGAGGAAAAACACACAAGCTGGGAGAGGTTGCAGTAATTTGCTTTTGCCTGAGCCTACTGAGAAAGGCAAGATTTCACCCCTTCTTGTCTTCTCCTCTCTGATTAAATTAAATTAACTGTTGAGTTAATTGAGTAAAAACTACTTTTGCACTCTGCATTTGATTTCAAGCAATTAAAGCAAGCTGAGAACTAAGGGGGAAAGTGGGAGGAGAAACTACACCGAGCTATTTTAAAAGTAGCTGAAACAGTGACATGACAGATGATTAATTGGGACTGTCCTTGCCAAATCAGGACAGTGGGAGGGTATGCTATTTTACCATAAATTGTAATAAGAATCAATTTGTATGATTTAAAAACAGAACACTTAAGCATAAAGCTGTAGAAAAAGGAACAACAAGTCAGTTGTAACAGAAGCACAGACAAGATAATGAACTGCCATTTTTTGTTGTAAAGGCCCTTCTCTGCTTTGGGGATGCTGTGGTAAACCAATCAGTCTTTTAATATATTCATTGTCATAGTTGCACAACAGATATTTTACTTTTCCTGAAATCAACATGGTTAATGTTCTCTTTTTCCTCCATTTGTGCTGCAAGAGGTAAGCAGACAGCTTGCTGATAGGTGCCCTGAAGGCAATAAGAATTTGCATTCACGTTAGCAAAAACCTCCTTCTAAATTACAGAAAAGCTCTATTCAGATGTTAATCCTCCATGGATTTTAAATAGTAAAATATAGGCAGAGCACAGCTAAGTGTGCCCCACTGTAACTCCCTTTCCCAGGGTCTGGAATAGTTAGTGCTTTGGACTTTCTCTCCCAGAATCCCTCAGCCAGAAGGAAAAGGTGGAACAAAAATGAATGAAAGTCCTGTGACAACTTTGGCAGCTGATCTGAGCTTCCTCCACCCCCAAGCTGGGCACAACTATTTTTAAAATCCTGAATCATACACTTACTCAAAAGAGGAAGCACAGAACAAGAGTCTATTTAGTTCTGCAGAGAAAGGCAACACCTGTCCAGTATTTCAAGTGGGTGGAAATGGTTAGGTGTTACCACCTGTTCTTGGCTTTTACATCATGCTCTTTTTGTCTCAATGATATTACATTTCCTCTACGAAAAATGCACCATCCACTATTCACTGTGAGATGTTTTTTGTTCCATGAACACTTAGCACAGCTGCAGTCACTTGGAGCCTCTGAAGGGTTTTCCAAAGCAACCCAATCTTCTGTTTATATTACCAGCTCCAGTTCCTGCTTACACGTTTAAAAACAAAGTAATTTCTCATATCCTTTAGATCCACACTGTTCATAATAGCTTTCATACATCTGAAACCATGCCTCCCATCAGCAGTATTACTGTGCTATTTATTGTGGCCAAAGACTTTGTCAGTTTCAAAGTTCTGCTGCAAATCATTGGAATGTGTTGGGCCTGTGGATTTTTCTATAATGGTGTCTTTTTTAAAAAAGGTAGTTCTTTTTACGTTTATAATTTAATATGCCAGTACAGTATAGATTAGGATTTCATGAGGGCAGGGTCTGAATCCTTGTTGGGCTGTGGAAACCCATTCAGTGACCTCGAGCAAGTCACGATCTCTCAGCCTAAGAGAAAGGCATAAATCTGAATAAATCTGGCCAAGAAAACACTATTATGGGGTCACTGTAAGTCAGTGTTGACTTGAAGGCCAGCAACAACAATAGCAACAACAACATTCTATGCCAGAAATAGGAGACATGAAACTCTCCTGATGTTGTTGGACTTCATGTGATTTATTGACTTTCCTTTGAGTTAAGGAAGGGAATTGTGCATTTCAAGAAGTCTTGTTTTAGGGCAGAAAGAATTACATCCTATGAATAACCCACTGTTTCCTGTGCAAAATATTTATTTATGTAGCTGAAAACACATCCAGGAAAGCTACATGCACAAGAATCAAAAATTTTGTGCAGGAATCAGTGCATTTTGCACAAAACACCCATTCTTTGTCCCTCAAAAACATTTCCTGCGCATAAAAATCATGTGTATTTTTTGCCAAATAAATTCTCCCCAACTGAGGGCCCCTTCACCTCACAATGGTAGCTCCAAATCCCTGAATTTGGAGTTTGGGGAGGGGCACTTAGAATTCTCAACCAGAGAGCTCCAGTGTGCCATCAAACTACAAACCCCATGATTGTGTATTGTGAAAATGCCCTAAGTCTCAAAGTTGGAACAGCGGTTGAAGATTGGGCAATGAATGTTGGATTCTCAGGAAAAATTAAAATTATTGGCTCTTCCAAGTGGGAATGAAATAAGCAACGATTTATATCATCAGCCCAACCTGAGCTTTAAACATCCAAAACCGATTGAGACTGTGAGTCGTTGAAGAGCTCAGCTGCCACTATACATCACTAGCTCTAATTCCATTATTGGTGATGACTATGTTAATAATAGTGTGAAATGATGTAGTGGATGCTTCCTGATCCATTCTGACATAGTCACTTGTTATAATAGGGGAGAGAGCATGATAGTCCAAATTCTGTCAAAGAAACATGAAGGTTTTCAGCTGTAATTATAGTCAAGGTCAGTTTGAACTTGGTTTGTCTTTTTATGGAAACTGAAAGGTGTAAAGAGAGAAGAAAATGGTTTTATGTAGCCGGTCTGTTCTGTCCAGAGCTCTTTCTTTCCCCATGTGGGAGAACAGTATCAGTCGTATGGCCTACTTATGAAACCATGAACAATTCCCACAGACAATAAATATGCTATGGGCTATATTTCAAGGAAGGAACTGATAAAACCACCTCTGAGGATTCCTTGCCTAAGAAAATCCTATGAAATTCATGGGGTTGCCATAAGTCAACAGGGAACTTGAAGGCACATGGTTGTCGTTTCCAACTTATGGTGACCTAAGGCAAACCTGTCATGGGGTTTTCTGGGGGCTGAGAATATGTGATGTGCCCATGGCCCAGTGGGTTTCCATGGTGGAGCAGAGAATCAAACCCTGGTCTCCAGGGTCATGGTCCACCACTCAGATCACTACACCATGCTGGCACATATACACATATTAAGAATGTGTAAATGTGTAAAAATATTTACTCATATCCACATAATAATTGACTCACTGAGTAATTTATCTGTGTGCTTAGGACTGGAAGGATACAGTTATGAGTTTACAGGAAGAGTATAATATTTTCAAAAGGAGGAAAAGGCAAACAAACCTTGAACTTACTGCTTTCGATGGTGCTTGTCTGTTTCACTTGTCTGTACATGTTTACATGTTAGAGTGGTCATGGTGACGTGTATTATAAATTGGTATTTCAAAGTAAATAAGGTAAGATGTGAGAGCTGGGAGAGATGAAAGATTGGTCAAATGTTGGAATGTGGTGGATGCTGATTGGCTGGAGACAGAGAATGTGATAGTTGAAAAGGGAGAGTGAGAAATGGCAAAGAGGCTTTGGGTTTGAAATTGGTTCCGGAAGAGAAATTTTGATTAGAATGGTATCTGATGGGACCTGTCAAAACATACAAAAAATAAAAAGCTACAGCCACAAGCTTATATGTGAATATAATTTTAGTCAACTTATTTCTTGGTGTGCTATATAATGAAATTTGTTTGTCCAACTGTTCCTAGATATTTGTCCTAACTATCAGAGCTTTGTGCCAAAGCAGCAAAGGAAGAAATATTTTTTAAGGATATGACAGCAGCAGATTGCCAATAGGAGATGGAAAAGCAAATTTGTATCTTAAAGATTATTCCTTTTGCTCCCAAGCCGCTGACTCAGATAGAGAAAATACCCTTTCTGGGTGTTTCCTCAGGGTAAAATACCATCTCTGCAGACACTTCCCCAAGGAAGAAACATAGACTTGAATCCTATTGGGAGTCTCAAATAGAGTAGAGGCACTGAATCATTTGTTCCACATCCTCCAACATTTTCACAGGTAAAAATTGAAACTGGGATGTGGGTGGCCAAGCAACACCAGAGTGTGGTTAAAGTGGCAGTAATCATTAATGAGGAAAAATAGACCAGATAGGAAAGGCTCCAGCAGTTAAGTTTTGCATGAGTCTACAGGGAAGGGCACACTTCCATTGCTTCCCCTCCTCCTTCCCCAGCTGGGTTAACTGAGCACTAACTACTTTTGACCTTTGGACTCAGTTTGGAGCAATGGAAATAAGCTGTGGACAAAAGGAGAAGATTCTGCTCCTTCTCTCCTTTCTCCCTTGGTGGATTAACTGAGTGCAAACTACTTTTGCCTTTTGAACTCAGTTAACAACAACTGAAATAAGCTGAGTACAAAAGGGGAAAGTGGGAGGAGAGAGAAACTGGAACAGCTGAAAAAGCAGGATGACAGAGAATTAATTGAGGCAGTTCCTGCCAAATTGGGACAGCTGGAGAGTATGTTATTCCAGAAATTAGCATTGGGGGGTTCCTATTCAACTTTGTGGATATTAAGATGTTGGGTGCCAGAGGGTTAGATCTTGTCTCATGTGCTTATGAAGTCATGGGGTGAGGTCATTAGGAATTTGGGGGTCCTCCCTATGCTGAGGACACTCAGCTCTGCTTGTTATTTGGATTGGGTAGAAGGAGGTCAACAGATGGCTTCCAGTGTTTAGATGCCATAATAGGCTGGATGAAGTCTTATAAGCTAAAGGTGAATCCTGATAAGATGGAAACTCTGGTGTGGTGGTTCTCAAGCCTGGGAATTGGGTAAGCACCCTGGATCAGGTTGCACTTCTCTCAAGAGAGTGGTGCATAGCTTGGAAATACTCTTAGATCCATCTCAGTAGACTCTGTGGCTTAAGAGTGCCTGGGACTAGCTTCAACTTGTCCATCACCTATGGTGTTTCCTGGGCAGGGATAACTTTGCCACAGTAGTTCATGCCCTGGAAACTTACCACTTAAGATCACCACAGCTCCCTTGATGACAGTTTCAAAGGTGTAGTTAGAGAACAATGTCAACATCTAAATTGCTGACTAGAACATGAAATAGAAACCATATAACAGCAGTCTTAAAGGAGATGCATGGGTTGCCAATACACATTTGATCTGAATTCAAGGTGCTGCTGATAACATTTAAAGGCCTATGTGGCTCAGTATCTGAAGAAGCATCAATACCTCTATGTGCCTGTCTGACGTCAGAGGTCTGTTAGACAGGCCCTCCTTTTTGTTCCTCCAGTGGGGCCAATACATTGTATGAAGATGTGAGAACAAGCCTCCTCTGTTGTGTTATTGTTGTTGTTGTGTGCCTTCATGTTGCTTCCAAGTTATGGTGAAGCTATCATGCGGTTTTCTGGGGATGAGAGTGAGTGATGTGCCCAAGGTCATCCAGTAGGTTTTCATGGCCAAGCAGGGAATTGACACTGGTCTCCAGGGTTGTAATCCATTGCTCAAACCACTACACCATGCTGGCTTTCCTCTTCTGTTGTGCTCCTCTGATAATGGGCACAGACATGGTTTCACTTTGGTACCAAGTTAAAACACAGCTCTTTATTAACGCCTTCAGGGTCTTATGATTTTATGCAGTTTGTACGTGCACAAAGTTTTAACTGTTTTAAATTAATAGATAATTTAGATAATGTAAATTCTCTTTTAGTGTTTCAATTTTTAAATTATTTATACTGATTTTACTGTATGCTGCTCTGAGATCTTTGGATATAGGGTGGAAATACGTATTATAATTATTTTTTAAGACAACATGGAATGATGAGTCAACACTTATGTAATGTTAATGAGTTCACTTTAGTGGAGACCCCAACTGTCTTAATTTGGCAGGGACAATACCAGTTAATCCTCTGTCGCCCTACTTTTTGATGCACTTTTAAAATGTCCTGGTTTCTGGATAATCCTAAATTGGTTTCCCTATAGGCAGTTAACGGAAAGATTCCAGATTGATTTGAAAATACATGGATTTAACATGAGAGACCAATATGAAATAATAAAAATTATGTGAGAATATCCACCCCATACAATTGCCAAACTTTATAAATCACTCCTAATGTATAAGAGAGAAGACAACACAGTCAAACATGCAATGATTAAATGGGCACAGAATGTTGGTTATTCAATAAATTTGGAGCACTGGGAAGAAAGTTGGAAGCTTAACGTAAAAATTTACAGCGGCCCAAAATTTAAAAGAAAACTATTTGAAGATTTTCAATAGATGGTATATGACACTGATAAAGCTCCAAAAAATTTATAATACTAGTACAGGGAAATGTTGGAAATGTCATGTTGAAATGGGCACGACGTTCCACCTATGTTGGACCTATACAAAAGCAAAAAAATATTGGAATGATATACATAAAAAAATAGAAAAAATTTTACAATTTGAATTTGGTAGAGATCCAGAGATCTATTTGTTAAATATGTTACACACTTTAAACCAAACTGTAAAGAAAAAGTACTCCAAAATTCTGTTATACATGATAACTTTAGCCAGAATAGAATACGCAAAATGTTGGAAGAAAGAAGAGACGCCAAACATTGAACTTTGGATTCAAAGCCTGTATGAAATGAAATTAGAGGATAATTTGACACAAAGGCTCAGAGGACAAACAGATGAAAAGAAAGAGGAGGACTGGGGTCCTATAAATCGATTTCTCCAGAGGTGGAGAACGGAAATTTAAGTAGACAACTATAAATAATAATGCGAGTGATATGATATGAGTGTTTAATAATGAACATGGGATTAAATAAATCAGAGGTTTAGCAGAAGCAATCTTAACCATGGTTAAAGAGGTATAGAGATAAATGTATATAACGTACATAACAATGATAAATTATGTAATGTGAGATTAAGAAATATACTTAATTACAAGGATAAGATATGATAAATCTGGATGGAACTTTTAATGTTGCTTTTGATAAAAAGAATCAAAGAAGGGATGTATAACAACAATTATTTGTGTGGAGAAAGATGAATAGAGATAAATGTATATAATGTACATAAGACTGATAAATTTTACAATGCGTAAGTTAAGAAACATATTAAGTTTAAGGTTAAGATAAGATATATCTGGATACAACGATTAAATTGGAATTTGGAGATATGTGGACCATGATAAATATGTACAATAATAATTATTTGGTCAGATAAGAAAAATGGGAGAAACACTGTACAAATATGACATAATTACTAATGTGTAAATACTTCAAATCTATTTTTATTTTGGATGAAATGTCAATAAAAATTTTATATAAAAAAAATAAAAATGTCCTGGTTTCTCTGTCCTCATCCCACTCTCTTCGTTTGTTTTTGGTTTACTTCAATTGCTGTAAGCTGAATTCAAAGTGCAAAACTAGTTGCACTCAATAAACTTAAGCCCTTTCCGCCTCCTACTTTTTCCTGTAGTCATGATCCTGGCAGCGCCTCTGCCAGGAAGGGAGTGCGACAGGAATACTCTCCTCTGCACGCAACTGGCTGCCTCCGGAAGGGAGCGCGACCGACATACGCCTCCCTTCTGCAGCACAGCCGGGTTCTTTCCCAGGCTGTGGTGGGGCAGGAAGCACTTCCATCATGCTTCCTGCTCTTCAGCATGGCAGGTAAGTACAGGAGAGTCATGCAACTGCAGGTCATTGATGGGGAAATCCTGTCAATGATTTACTCCACGATTCCACCAGCTGGTGACGGGAGAAAGACAGGACTGCAATGGCATCTTGTGGAACTGTCTTCATGGTCCTGCTTCTCTCACGTCCCCATGCTGGGATGCAGGCCTCCTGTGGAAACGGCTTAGTTGGAAGAGGACATAAGGGTCTAGAACCTTGCCCTTCTCAGTAGGCTCAGGCAAAAGCAAACTGGTGCAATCCCTCCTTGCTTGGGTGACCTTCCTCTTGAATAACTTGTGCCATCTTGACCTCACTCTGATGTTGCTTTGTTACTGATACCCCAACTTTCATCTGTGAAATGCTGAAAGGTATGCTATAAGTAGAATTCAGCACAAAGGGGTTACACAATTGAAGGATCAAGCCTTCCTCTACCATGCCTGATTTTGTAACATTTGCCTTATGAGGAGATCTCAGTATTTCAAAAGCTTGCCCACATTTTTGTGTCTTTTAAATAAGCCAAAGAAAGGTGTTACTACAATAGGTATGGACAGATACTTTGTCGGACATGGCAGTATCACTGAATGTAGCCTTTTCACACCTCCCAAGACTTGCTGTGAAAAAATTAGCACCTTGCCTTAAGAATTCACAGAAATATGAGGTTTAGGAGGCATTTACAAGAAATAAAGTTTGTACAAAATTATGTGCATATTTTAACATGTAAATGACTAAAACGCGCATAATTGCCACAAATTCAAAGCAACACACTTTAATCAAAAAGGGAAAGTTTACAAAAATCAAATGACTTGGATAAATAAACATGCAAATTAGGAAAAATGTGTAGAAAATTTACATAAATGTAAAAAAAACCCCATAGTCTTGCAACCAAATATGAAAAAGGACAGAATCAAGGAATCACAGAACTGCAGAGTTGGAAGGTACCCCAAAGTTTATCTAGTCTTACCATCTGAGAGTAAAGGACTGTACAGCAAATCATCCCTTACAGATACTCACACAACCTCAGTTTAAAAGCCTCCGACAAAGGGGAAGCCAATACCTTCTGATGTAATCTGTTCCACTGCCAAACAGCTTGTATAATCAGGAAATTATTCCTAGTGTTTAGTTTCCTTTCTCCTAATTCAAAGGTTCTACTTTCTGGAGGAGGAGATACCTAGCTTGCTCCATTTTCCCTTTGATAGCCTTTGAGATATTTGAAGATCACATAACCTCTGCATTCTCTTTCCTAGCCTAAACATATATTCAGCATCTTCAGGCAGCAAAATGTCTTGGAACAGTCCTGAAAACAAATTCTTCACAAAATGTCTCCATACCCAGCCTGCACCTGCCCCAATTATGATGCCCAACATCTCCTTGGTTGTTGAACGAAATACGGGGTAATGTCTCTCAGGGAGTCCAGATGGACCCCCTTTCTTTGAAGAAGTTCCTTTGTTTTAGAGAAACTCTGATGTCATGCTTACATTTTCCTACTTGAGATGCTTTAAAAAGGAATCCAAATTCAAAGGTAGGTATTCTGTGTGGGGGATCTACTGGAATCAAGAGCTTGAGCTTCCTGCCTCCTCCTTCTGAAGGTCTCTCACTGAAATCACTGGCTTAGCTTTGGCCTTCTCTAACTGAAATATCAACTAAGCTAAGCTTTGTTCCTTTTAGCTGAAGTTATTCTTTCAGATCCCCAGAATCTGGGATTTCGGCCAGAGAACCTCATTAGCTCTTTCTCAAAGACTTTCTGCTGGCACAGAGGACCTTGAGTAGCTTGTCCTCTTTAATTTGCACTGTTCCAGCCAGGAGTGTTCTCTAGTTTCTCACAAATCCAATGGGACCAAGGAGATGTAACTCCTGACCACTTCATTTAACTACACTGTGGTATCTGTCTACCACAATATGGTTAAACAAATAATTTTTTTAAAAAAAATATCCTTCTCTTTGGATTGCCCTCAAGCCATGTTTCTGCCTCAGGTGAAGATGGCGCTCCTCTTCGTATTCCAATATTTTGCTGATCAGAGTGTCAACTGAATAGTGGCAATGGATTAGCCCAGTGTTCTCAGACGTTTTACCCCATGACACCCTTTAAAATCATTTATTTATTTAATTGATATGCTGCATTTCTCCCAGAGTGGGACCCAAGGTGGCTTCCAAAAAAAGTTAAAAACATTAACAAATGCTTAAAACAATTACAAACATTTAAAACATATATTATAAAAACCACATTTTTAAAAAATATCTTGATAAATAAAAGGCTCCCCTGCTCACACATTAAAAGCCTGTTTGAAAAGAAATGTTTTTATCTGTTGGTGAAAGCAAGGAGGCTGCTGCCAGTGTTGCTTCCTGTGGTTAGAGAGTTCCATATCTACATGTAAATGTTGCGCCCTACTGCTTCACATTGTGCTCCCTTCTGTACTATCTCGGGGCTCTCTCCTGCCTCCTCTCTCGTTCACAGGCCCCTCATGCCACATGTGCCCTCCATCTTAATGCTGAGTCCTCATGTTCTCCACCTCCACTCTTCACTTCGCTCCCCTCCCCTTCACCCAAGAAACTGCTAAGGGGCATGCACCTGCTGACCAATGATGGAATATTCAGAGAAGTTGAGTGGGAATGGCGCAAAAAAAAGAAAAGAAAAGAAAGCTGATTTTTCCTATGTCTGAATTTGGAGGAAGGCATAATGGGAAGATGCTTTGTGTTGCTCTTTTGTGGAGAACAGTCACTCCTCAATGTGTTAGCCTGTTATGCACACATAAATACACACACACACACTCATCCTTCTTTTTCACATTTGCTGTATTTGCAGGTTGACTTGTTTTGTACCCCCCCTTGAGCAACTATCATGTCCCCTCTTAGGGTCCTGCCCCACAGTTTGAGAATCACTGGGTTAGCCACTGTCATTCTCCACACCTGGGGACAGCAGTCCAGTTTAGAGGAAGAGGGAAGGTCATGGGGTACACCAAGTTCTGTCCTCCAGTAGAGAGGAATGACCTGAGGGCTCAGAGGAAACAGGGACTGCTGTTGTTGCCTCCAACATCTGCACAGCCTCCAACTGTCCCAGTTTGGGAGGATCGGTCCTGATTAATCCTCCGCCATCCTGCTTTTTCAGCTGTTTTTACAATGGCCTGGTTTCTCTCTCCTCCTCCCACTTTACCCCTTTGTCTTCAGTTTACTTTAATTGCTGGAAAGCAACCAGCCTGCATTCAATTAACTTGGTAGAAGGGAGAGGAGAACAAGGGGCTTAATTTTGCCTGTCCCAGTAGGTTCAGGCAAAATCAAATTGCAGGGCAAGCTTTTCTGGTTTGTCTTCTTTTGCTATATCAGCCACCCTCCGATGTTGGTTGGTCACGCATGTCCTGGTTTTCATCTGTGAGAATACCAGATGCTGTAGGCTATGTTTCAGAGACAAGAACTGGCAAAACCACCCTAAGAAAATCCTGTGAAATTCCTGGGTTCACCATGTCAACAGGCAGCCTGAAGGCACAGACAGATGGACAGACAGACACATGTGCACATCTGCCACCAGAGGCATTTTCTTCATTCTGCATAACAGCAGAGCCAGGCTTGTCTTCCCCTACCTGTCACTTCCCCTGTGCAAATCACATCTTCCTGGTCCTGCTTTTCACAGGGGGGAACAGATGCCACACTCTGAGGCCATAACTCTCTGTCTTTTGTATTACACCCACTCCCAGAAACCCAGGCCTTGAGAGTTTAATCTCATTCTCCAAATGCAGAACCCAGTGCCCTTGAGAGGACTTTGGTGAACTTGTCATGCTGACTGACAGTTTTTGGAGTCAGCTTCCTCAGTAATACAAGAACATGCCTTGAGTGAAATTGCAAAATGAGCAAGCGGATGCTTCAGCTGACTCTCCTGCGTCCAGCAGAGCAGAAAAAAACAGCCCTTCCGAATTAACAGGAGGTTAATGACTGTGTGTGAGAGAGGTAAAGTGGTTATTCCCAAGTCCTTCCTCCCTTGATGTGAGTGACATTGAAGGATGACATTTTAAAGCTGCCCTGTAAATAAGGGCCATGTAGGATATTTTTCTTTTAAGTGTTACTGAAGCAATATAACACACGTTTTCCCGTATTCAGCGAATATTGGGGGAGGTGGGAGAGGAGAGGATGTTTAACTGGAAAATGAAATATATTTCTGTGTTAGGAAACACTAGCTCTAAAAATGAAACAGTTTCTTTTTTTAAAAAACAACTTTCTATCCTAGATAACATCCTAGAGATTCTATCCCTGATACAGTAAAACAGAGCTTTCCAAACTGTGTGTCATGACACGTTAGTGTGTCACCTGCAGTGTGTAGGTGTGTTGTGTGAACTGCAGCATGTAGGTGTGCTGCCTCTCCCACTGCCACCATCCCGGGCTGAGGAAGATCCCAGCAAGGGTGGTGGCGGGCCAGGACTGAGTGGAGGGCCTGCCTCTCCTGTCACTGCTGCAAGACCCCAGCAAGGGTGGCAGGCCAGGTCTGGATGGAGGGGCTGCCTCTCCCACCACCACCACCCCAGGCCGAGGGAGACCCCAATGAAGGCAGTGGCAGTGGCGGGCCAGGCCCGGGTGGAGGGGCTGCCTCCACTTATTGAATTACTTACTGAATTAGTGTGTTGTGGAATGATGCATGTCTAAAAATGTGTCACAAACATGAAAAGTTTGAAAAGCTCTGTTGTAAAACAACAACAACGATTTTTCATGGGGGGGGGTCAGAAGCAGGCTAGGCTTTCTTTGTGTGTGTGTGTGTGTGTGTAAGAGAGAGAGAGAGAATGAAATCCTATACAAGTAATTTTCACTGGCTTCAGTAAGATGTACTTAGAGGCAAGTTAGGATTGCAGCATTTTTTGCCTGAAATTCTGGATATTTAAATAGGTAAATTTGAGTGGTTGTTCAGAGGAAGTCCCTGCAGATGAGGTCTCCCCTCTACCCCAAATGGTGGGGAGGGATGTCACCCCTGCTCAGTGCATGAGTTGCCCACTGCAAAATTAAACAATTGATAATTGGCTGGGATACCTCTCATGAGAGTATCATTATTAAGTAGGCAGGAAGAGGTCCTAAGAACTCCTTCAACTTACACTAAGCTTCTGCTAGTCCAGTTATGGTTCTGATTCTCCCACTCCATTTAGGCCACCTAGTTTCCGCTGTGGTGGACAGCTTTTGCTTCCTTTTGTGTTGGGACCAGGGGTGACTAATGGATTTTCTCCTCCAGGGTGGTGAATTCTTGATTTTACATCTCCTCCTCCTGTAGCAGCAACAAATTGTATGAAAACTCTATCAGGGCCAATAATCCTGAAAGGTTATGGTCTAACATCAACATTGCTCTCATACAAGCTGTGGGAGGAGAAGCAGAACAAACAAAAGTACATTTTCTGCCCTTGGTCGGGACTAAACTTGTCCCTTGCCTCTGACAAAGCATCTCGAATGAAAGCAAGCTCTTCTAACTTCCAGATCAATTCTGGTTCATACAATTCCATGGGAACCACTAAGGATCCTTATTTGTATGAATTTGTTCAACACTACTGGTTCTCCCTTGATTTTCAAGCCCAAATCAACATTTTAGTGGTCACTTTGAAACATAAGGGCTGAGCTTCTACAAGAATGAAGGTTAGCATAACCATGTTAGAGTCACTTTCTTTGGAGGTTTTTAAACAGAGGCTGGATGGCCATTTGCTGGGTGTGCATTGAGTGTGTGTGTTCCTGCCTAGCAGGCGTTTGGACTCGATGGCCATTGTGGTCTCTTCCAACTCCATGATTTTATGATTCTATGAACAACATTGATTTAATTTTATTTGAAATTCATCGACTCTTTTGTGGACTTCAGTTTAGTGGGTTCCATTTATTTATTTATTTTACTAAACACATCAGAGTACAATGGACAGAAAAGGGGAAAATTATTTCTTTATGGAAAGCACTGCCCTTTTAAAAGATTGTGTACATGTATTCTTTTTTTTCTTAAATCTATAATGCTCTAATGTGACAATAACAGTGGTAAACACGGAGAGCCCCCCTCATCCCTAAAGATTAGAAGGATGGTCTACTGCCAGATTTCTTTGTTTACCGAAGGGATCAAAAGATGCTGATTAAGTGTAAGAAGCAAAGAACACTGCTTATTTGGATTGTTTTAACCTGACCTCAGCTTGATAATCAGAAGGGGAAGGAGTTCTCCTCCTTCCCATTGATTCTTTAACACCAGTTCTTTATGCCTTCACAAAAAAGCCTTTAAAGGACAACAGGATTTTTCCCCCCTTTTAAAAGTCTCTATTCTTTCTGGAGTTCCTAGTTCAATGCAGGTGCAGATAATATTACAAGCTATTTCAGGTTTCACCAGCAGGAGGCAAAAATACTTTAGCTTTGGGAGGAAGATGTGGTAAGGATTCAGTCCTACACCCAGTTATCAGCTAGTAAGTTTCATTGGACTCAGCTGGACTTACCTCTGAGTAGACATGCCTAGGATTGTTCTATTAAGCTTCAAAGGCCTCCTGCCTTTCCTGGAGTGTTGTTATTGTGTGCCTTCAAGCTGTTTCTGACTTAAGGTCAACCTATCATAGGGTTTCATGGCAAGATTTGTTCAGAGGCAGTTTGTCTCTGCCCTTCTCTATGGCTGAGAGAGTGTGACTTGCCCAAGGTCACCCAGTGGGTTTCCATGGCCAACCGGCAATTCAAACCCTGGACTCCAGGGTCCTACTCGAATACTCAAACCACTGGTTCTCTTTCCTGCAATACAAATGCCAAAAAAGCACTCTACATTTGGATGATGTATCTGTGCAACTCCTCTTCCCAACTCCTCCTAAATTATACACCCTTGAGTAACTGCCAGAGCATGGTCCAAAATTTGCTGGGAAGTGTGGTGTTAGCACTCAGAAATAAACATGAAGGAACTGGCAAAGCTGCATGAAAGAGAGTGTCTGTGATGGAAGAATGATGCTTCAAGGGGATTTTTCATGGAGAAGGCAGGAGTGACAGAATGGGCCCAGAGATTTAGTGGTGGCTGGTAGCTTCCATGTCAGTGCAGTGGTGAATCTGCTCTGGATTTCAGTCTGAATTTTAAACAAGCTGTACAAGGCATTAAACCCTGTCTCCCAAATAGGTTCAGCAACTTGGGAAGTTCATTCAAAGTTTGACCTAAACCAAGAACTATTGTCCTGGTGACATGGCAGCCACCACTTTCACTGCAGAGATCCCAGGCGGGTAGCTCAGTTGGGAAGTCCCAAAGAATGAGGTATCTTAAAGCAATTCTGGCTGAGAAGCTAGGATAGAGTTAAAAGATAGTGCCAGATAGAAACCAGACAGATCAGCCCCTTACATCACTTGAACTCTGTGAGACCAATAGCAGAAATACTGCCCTGTGGACATTTTGTAGTGACAGCACAGGACAAACTGGCCACTCTCTCACCCTGCAACCTTCCCACCAATTCTGGCAAGTTACCACTTTAGAACTGAACATATAGTGTTTGTCTTGATATCAGAGGTTGAAATCTAGGTATGGAAAAATATTCATTGTTGTTCATTTCCCACTTGAGAAAAGGTTTTCCTGTGCTCAGGAAATACCAGGAAGAAAAAGAGGCAATCACAAGGCTGCCATAAGATTCTTCACAGTTTGGTAAGTATTTGTCTGCACAGAAATACATGGTGCAGTATGTTTTATGTATGGAAAAACATGGGCATAAAAACCAGGTACAAAAAAGACTAATGATTTTTGAAATGCAAACAGTGATCAGCAACTATCATACCCTCCAACTGTCCTCATTTGGCCACAACAGTCCTGATTAAATTAATCATCTGCCATCCCATTTTTCCAGCTGCTTTTAAAATGTTCTAGTTTCTCTTTCCTCCTCTCACTTTCCCCCTTGGTCCTCAGTTTATCTCAATTTTTGCAAAGTGAGTTTAAAGTGCACAAGTAGTTTGCACTCAGTTAACTCAGCAGGGGTGGGAGAGAAAATGAAAAGAGCGGTGAAATCTTGCACTTCCCAGTAGGCTCAGGCACAAGCAAACTGCTGCAGGCATTTCTAGCATGTCTTTCACTCCTATTAATAACCTTTGCCATCTTGACCACGCTCTTGTCCACATGTGTCCTGGTTTTAATCTGAAAAACACTGGAGGGTATGAACCCTGCAGAAATCTTCATGTTACTGACTTCTGAGAAAAATATCACGGCAAGTATCTGTTCTTATCTACGGGGGGGGGGGAGGGGGAGATCTCCATTCTTCCTGAATTCTCTTGCATATAGAATATCTAGCATCCCAGGGAGAAACTTTTCTTCCTCAGTATGTAGCAAGTTTTGGCTCACAAGCAGAGTCAGCTCTTATGCATGCCTACCCTTTTATTCACCTTGATTTGAACAAAAAGTTATTGGGCCACTTTCTTTACATGTGGAAATATATCCATGGGTAGCTGTGTGAGCCATGAAGCAAAATACAACAAAATCCAAAATCAACAAAATAGTGATACCTTTATTGGGCCAACTAAAACGCACAAAATACATTACTTCTTTATGTGTTTTGGAGAAGAAAAGTGCTACATAAGCCTTGACAGAAGCAAAACACCTGTGTATTTGCTGGCTTTTGCATATCAGAGTGTTGGCTGCATGGATAAGTCCTTCCCACACCTTTAATCTCCTTCTAAAAGCATGTGGCAAATGTGCCTTAACCAGCCCTGGGATAGCATGACAAGCTCCAGGAGCTGAGCCTTGAAGACGAAAACAGGTGATTTCATTTTTGCACATTTCTTAGAGAGAGAAAGAAGCCACGGGGGAATGGAGCATCTGATCATCTACTGTCTGACTAGCCCTGTGTTGTTGGTCAAATCATTTTGTGTTCAAAGAGGGAAAGCGCCTCTTAGGAAATTGCCAGGGAATGATTACCTGCTTATTGACTCTACTGATTGGAAAAGTTCCTTGTTTGAACTGCAATTCTCATTGGTCATCCAAAGAAGTACTGTTTCCATGCCCTGATCTGCCCATCCTTGCTTGAGAAAAATGGGCCAAAGAACTCCTGGCTGGCTATCTAGAATGTTGCTGTCGTTATGTGCCTCCAAGTTGTTACCAACGTATGGAGACCCTAAGGCAAACCTATCATGGGGTTTTCTGGAGCTGAACTGCAGCTTTTAGAATTCCTCACTACTGGCTGTGTTGGCTAGGGCTGTTCCGAGTTATAGTCCAACAACATATGGGCCATACAATTAGCTACCCTGTGTTAACATGCAAACTTTGGGCAATGCTTGGCTCTCTGAGATATCTGAGATACGAAAAGAAATATTGAGGAGAGAGAGGCAGAGCACAGATCACTAGAATGGTGGAAGAGAGCATGAGTAATGTTGGAGCATTAAAGAAAGGGAAAATATGGGCTTGCTATGAAGAAAAATCTTCCTGACAGTGAGATTTTTCTTTGTGATGATCTCCCTGAAGGAGTGATAGAAGATCCATTTGTCAGGGCTTTTAAAACAAGACTGGACTAAAAGGCTGGAAGAAATACACAACAAGAGAGATTTCTGCCTTGAGAGATAGTTTAATGAGATGTCCTAATAGCTTTTTCGGATTTTTAGTCTCAGGGTCTGCATTCCTCTCTAACGACCACAATGGAATAATAAAGCGTGAAAAACAACCAATGCTGTACTTACGGAATCTTATAAAACATTGTTGTTATTTGATCTAACCTGGAAAATATGTCCCAGTGGTTACTGCTCACACCGCTACAGACTTGACTGGAGATTTATTGTGTAAATAATCACACATTCTGGACAATGGTGCTTTCCAGTTGTGTGGTAACTTTCAGTGGTCAAAAGTCAATGTGTTTTGGATTTCTTTTTTTTTAAAAAACAGAACTGTGTTCATTTTAAAAGTTCAGCTTTTAATATCCAGTGGACTTTTAACCTGACCTCTTAGCAACAGTTAAGGGAATTCAGTACCCTTGTTCAAAACAATAGAATGAACCGAATGAAATAAAATAAACACAGGATAAGAAAAACACTGATTATGAAACACTCTAAGATTTACACTTGAGCATGTAAGTGGTGTGGTGGTTAGTACTATTGAATTTAGATTGGGGAGCCCCAGGTTCAGATCCAGATCAAGCCACAAAGTTCTCAGCCTAACCTACTGAGGGATGTTATATCTTTTCTCATCTTATCGTGTGAGAACAAGAAACTGTAATTTTTTCCCCTCTTCATCTGTGAGATGTTGAAGATGCTTCAAGAAGGAGTACATTTTGTGAGAATTCTTCACAGCATCAAATCTATCTCAGAAGAGTTTCTCAAAGGATAAAAAGGTGTAGCCCTGAACTCCTTAGAGAAAGATGGAATACAAACACAATTAATAATCAAACCAGTAGCTATGTTTTTGGGAACACAATTCCTGGAGTAGTTGTATAGATGAACTCCAGATTATTTGAAGGGCCATATTCTCCTGTACCATCCTGTTCATGTTTTGAGATTTTCTGGAGAGGCTATTCTCTCTGTTGTTCTACCCTCACAGGTATAACTAATATAATATATAACTAATAACAGGTATAACTAATGGGAACACAGGAGAATGCCTTCTTCATGGCTGCTCCCATGTTCTGGAACTGCTTGCCCACACAGGTTAGATTTGTACCCTCCTTACTATCTTTCTTCAGGCAGGTAAAAACCTCATTTTGGCAGGCCTCTGAGAATGGTGTTTTTCAGGGAAAACAGGTCTGTTGAGCATGCTGGATTTTTATAATTTGGTTTATTTAAATAGTTTATAACTTTTAATTTTTAAAAAACATTTGATAACTTAATTACTTTTTAACCTTTACATACTGTGATTGTTTTTCTATGTTTGTTTTTTAATTGTTGTAAGTCACCTTGAGTTCCATACTGGGGAAAAGGAGAGATGTTGTTGTTACTACTACTACTACTACTACTACTACTACTATTGAATATTCCCCCATCCAGCATGGCCAATCAATGGACAGATTTCTGAAGCCCCCCCAGAAGTAACTTTGCCAAGCTCTGAATAAAATATTTAGAAAAATACTTCCAAAATAAGCTAATCTACTGATTTCCAAATGATGTCTCAAATTGCACCGGAAGAGGCTTAGCTGATATAGGACATGACAATACTTAAAAGAGAAAGGGTTTCAGGCTTGAGGTTTGACTTCTGAAAGAACCTATTTTATGCTACTATGATTTCAAACTGATGTTGGGATGAAGAGAATATTGCAATTCAGGGGTAAATAACTTCATATTCTCCAGACGTTTGGATTATAACTCTCATCAGCCTCAAGAAGCACGGCCAACTGCAGTGGCGGAGCTTGGAATGTGTGGAAGGGGAGTGGGAGGGGGCGGGGCTGTGGCGTGAAGGGCACGACCCCTGCGTGTGGGGGCACTGGTGTGGTGTGTGGGGGTGTGGCCAGGGCACGCAGGGGTGTGGTTACGGGCCAGGACGCCTTCAAAACATTGCCGCCCCGGGGTGAACCATCCCCCCGCCCCCCTGTCCCTACACAACTGGCCAATTGGAATGCATCATGGCAATTATATCCTGAAACACCTGGGGTCCATTCACACTAACACAGTTATAGCATTATTATTCCATGTTAACTGCCATGGTTCCTCCCTACGGACTCTTGGAAGTTTTAGCTTGGTGAGGCACTGTAGCACTCTGCCCGAGAATTCTAAATGCCCCTCCCTAAACTGCCATAGGATAGAATCATGGCGATTAAAGTGAAATAATAATACTATACTTCCATAGTGTGAATGGGCCCCTGTTGGAGCTCAGATTGCCTGTTACTATTATAACTTGCTTGTAGTTCCTGTCAATTCCATCAAGCAACAGGAAGTGGTGACCATATTGAACACTGTGCAAATATATAGCTGCTGAAAGCAGAGTCACTTTAGTGCAGATGTATGCTCCAAGTCATGACTGAGACACACTCTACTCCTCCATAAAAAAATTCTGATGCTTAAAAGTACTGACAAAATTTCTTCCCTCTTTGTGACTGCCACCAGTGATGACCATCACTGACCATGTGACATATTAAAATCCACTCTAGCCCAATATCACTTCATTAAAACAGGAGGTTTGAGGTAGCCATATTTTACTAGGGTCTCTATCTCATGGGAGAACTCGTAGCTCTGTATGTTTTTAAAACTAGTCTTTCACTATTTTGAAGACTATTTATTTGGCTCATGATGGTATCTGCTCCAGGGGGCTTAGCCGTTTCATAAGAAGATTCATAGATTTTTAAGGATAAAAAAAAGCACGACAATCATTTAATCTAATTCCAAGGAAAATTCATAGAAATTGATTTAACACAGTCATTTTGACATCAAAAGCAAGATGCGTCTGATAAAACCTGCATTGATTGCTAAACCTGTAAAAACACGATGCTGGAGACCTCAGGCATTATTCAAAAACACCTTTCTGTGCTCTGTCAAAAACTAAAATTACACTGCAGCACACTATGCCAAATTCTGAATTATTCAAACGTTATTTGATTATGTGATGCAATAAAATCAAATGTGATTTATTACACATATTCCATTCAGCATCTCCAGAAAGTGATAACAGCTTCTCTGAGACAGTACTATCCACAGTAGGGTATGTACTCACTTTATGTGCAGATGCAAAAATGGCAGAAGAGAAAGAAAGGAATACTGATAAGACACTAATTTTGCAACTGTGATGGATGTAAAGAAAACGCATTAAGTATCCAAGCCAGCCTTTCTGTTAGATAAGGGGTAGGAATCAAATAGTCTTCCAATGTCATTCGGCTGCAGTTCCCAGCATTCCGAACTACTGGTTATATTGGCTGCAGCTGATGGGACTTGGTCCTGAAAATGATGCCCCATGCCAACTAACCATGTAAGTCTTTATTTGTTTTGCTTTCACATTCAGGAAGAAATAATTACAAAAGCTTCTTCATGCTGGGCAAGCTTATGAGAGTTTTTGGACATTTTCCAATGATTTTTCACATTCTGGGACTTTTTTTGTGAACAATTCACTTGGCAAAAACTTCTTTTTTTTTTTTTGGCATAGAAACTTGGGTTATTTTGTAAAAAAACCCCAACATTTTCCTCAGAAAACTGTTTCATGCAAACAATTTTTTCAACATTTTTTAAAAAATAATCTTTGCAGTGGTTAGCCATTTTCTTGTTGAAGCATCCTGATGTGTTCAGTCATCGTTTCTTGTCAAGAATGAATAAAAGTTTGGAAGTATTCTTTTCACCCTGTTGTCAATACTGGTACTAGGACAGAACGAGAACTCCACTGTTCACGTGGTAAATATGTGCAGGTTATTTATCAAATATTTATCCTATGGGCCTAATTTACAGTATCTTATTTACATGCCTAGCTTGATAAGGAGTTATGAAGGACCTCAAAATTTGCTTTTTCATGATATTTTGAGGATCCAATAAGGGTATCACCTGACATTGATTTCTTATTTTACTTAAAGACCAAACAAGTAAATTTCCTTTTCATTTCCTTTGTAAAATACTGCAAATAATTACTCAGGGCACCACCAGCAGAAGGAGATTTAACACCATTCAAGAGGAACTCCACTGAGGAACTTCACCCAAACACTAGGGGCACTTTCATGACACACAGTTATAATGCTATGATTCCACTTTAAATGTTACAATTCCATCTTATGGAATGCTAGAATTTGCAGTTTAAAAAGGGAATTCTTAGTGAGCTCTACGGCTTCACCAAACTAGAAACAACAAGATTCCATGCATTGCTGACATGGCAGTTAAAGTGGAATCACAGGCCCTTTCTGCTCCACCCTCCCAATCCACCATAGGGACGGGAGAAGGATGGGACTGTGACAACACTTATGCATGATGTTGTCGCAGTCCTGTCCTTCTCCCATCCCCAGGTGGCCTGATCATGCCACAAATCATTGATGGGTTTTACGCATTGATGTCCGACGATCATGCCACCATCCTGCTGTGCGCCCATACTTACCTTGTCTGTGGAGGCCCTCGAAGTGCAATGGCCGTGCTTTCTGCCCCAGTGCAACCTAGGACAGTACCCAGCTGTGCTGCAGCAGGAAGAAGGATGGCAATCGCACTTCCTGGATCCTGGAGGCAGACGGTATGCAAGGGAGTGCTCCTGTTGCGTTCCCCTCCCATCACGGCCAACACCGGGACCCACACTGGATGTCTCCAGGACAAGGTAAGGTGCAAAAAGGGCCCTAGTGTTATAATTGTGTTGTGCAAAAGGGCCCTAGATAATGCTCTTAACCTGGTTTCAATTGTTTGTACCTAATTCTCCTTTTAAATTGAAACTCCAATTTTGCCAACATGAAGATTATCATCTTATTAGTGCTGGTGATGCAAGCCAACAGTACAACCATACACTTCTATGAAAGGCAATGGAGACCCCATTGTGTACCTGCCAGTCATTTGTCTATAGGAGAGGTAGGACTATGTGGTATCCAGATGTTGTTAGAGTTCAACTCCCAGCAGCCCTAACTAGCATATCCAGAAAAAGTCATCCAACAACATCTGAAGGGCCATCTATTTTCCATCCCTCATATATAGAAATTATTATTCACCTCACCCCAGGGTAATCTGATAGTACTGCATCACAAGCTGACTTTTCAAGCATGCAGACTCCCTCTTGGGATATCAGTCTAACCACAGGCCGTGAACATAATGGCTGGCCAGAATGATGTCATTCCCAGCTTGCCAAAACCTTCACCTTAATCTCTCTCAATTGACACCAACTGCTAGGATAGTTCCAGTCCAAGAGAGGACTTCCTTTTTTCAGAGCACACTGGGATTGTTCTCTCTTTCATAAAGAGGTTGTCCAGGTTCCAACAGATTCTTTCTGTTCACATTCCTGGCATGACGAACAATCAGCAACACAGCTTATCAATTTTCCACCATGAAAAAAAAAAGCTGTTCTTTTGGAATGTTATATTTTTGTTTTTCCTGAGCCCCTAGGGTCTCATATTACCTGCACACAGTTTCTCATACAGCTGGCTAATTGTAAGAGAGGTCCTCTGGAAATACCACATGCTGCTGCGTTGCTTAATTTTTATGCACTGTGGTACTCCAGGGAAACCAACATCATAAATTGCTGTTTTGCTAAATTGCCTTCAGATTAAAGGCTTATACAGTATGGTAACTTACTGCACAGGAACAGCAATACTGTATCATTCCAGCAGACATTTCAGCTCAATATCCTAACTGCAGCAATGCCCAGGTGCAGATTTTTCTGGATCTTCTCACTACAAAAGGTTCTAATAGAGCTACTTTATTTTCTGGGACTTAGTCCCCTTCTCTAGCATCCCAGGAAACTTAAAACCACACCCACCAGGTTGAAATGCTCAGCAAATCTGACTCAACACATACCATGAAAAGCAAAAAAGGTTATATGATAAATTGCCTTTCTATGTTTGCTGAGAAATATGTTTCTCTTGAGGAATATGTATCACTATTTAATCATGCTGGATCAACTTCTGTATTCACACTGGAACTCACTAAAGTGGTCTGCTTTTGCATGAGCTGCCAGGAAAGGGCAACACTCCACCACCTCATCTTGTTTTCCCATCTTCTGAGTTAACTGAGTGCAAACTACTTTTGTATGTTCAACTCAGTTTGCAGCAGCTGAAGTAAACTGAGGACTCAGGAGGAAAGTGAAGAGAAAGAAACTGGAACATTGTAAAAGCTACTGAAAAAGTGGGACAGCAGAAGACTAAGTTTGACTGTCCCTGTCTAGAGTTACACATCCGTAACTGATTCATATTCACAAAAGGCTATGTATCCATGATCATGGTACTACTGTGATAATCAGAAAAGTCTCCAGACCTGATTTACCAGCAGCAACAGAGGTCTGCTCTCCTATCAATCAGGCCACAGCATACTGATGTTTCCACCTTCCTCCTGCCAGTGATCTCCAGTGCAAGGAAGAATTGCAATAGGGATTCTGCTTCTGACTGTGGCACTGGAGATCACTGGAGGGAAGAGATAGAGGAATCAGTGTGCTGTGCCGTGATTGATAGGATAACAGACCTCCATCTCTCACAGTGGCCTGATAAAGCAGGATTGAAGAGTGGGTCAGGAGGTGCTACTTGGTCAAGTATACTTAAGTATGAGGCTGATCTAGGATTTCAGCCTATATTCCCATCTTATCCTTATTTTAAGGAGCACAAGATGGTACACACTGTACTTCACCCTACCATTTAATTCCTGGAGGAACTTTGCGAGGCAGATTCAGAAGGCTTAGCCATCTTAGTCCACTGCAGCAAAAGTGACAACAAAAAAGAGTCTAGAATCACCTCAAAGATTAACAAACTTTGTCCATCAGAAGCTTTCATAGACTCCAGATCCTTTCATCAGAGGAAGTGGGCTATAATCCATGAAAGCTCATGCTAAACGAAATTTGTTTAGTCCTTAACAATGTCACAAGACTCTTTGTTCTTGTTTTCACTGTGAGGTAGGGCCTTTCTACACTACACTGTTATAGTGCTATTATTCCACTTTCAACCTCCTATGGAATCCTGGGGTTTGCGGTTTAGGGAGGGGCATTGAGAATTCTCAGCCAGAGAGCTCTTTGGCCTCAGTCAACTACAAACCTCAGAATTCCACAGGATGTTGAAAGTGGAATAATTGCACTATAACAGTGTAGCGCAGAAATGGCCAAATGTCAGGTTGAGAGAATGTGGCTGACACAATGTCACCCAGAGAGTTTCATGGCTCAGTGGCAGGGACTGTGCTTCTTTAAATTATTCATTCTCATAGGAAAGAAAAAATAATTTAATCAGTTTTCTCTCTCCTGCCAGCATGTCCTCAAATACTGTGTAGTATTCAAAGACATGGGGGGAGAAAGTTTCTGCCCCCACAAAGGCGAGAGTCAAATAAAGAGGGCTGCTGCTACGTTCTTCTGACAGAGGCAGTGGCAACAATTCTCTTTCTGTGTCCCCCCTCCATGGCACGGGTATAGTAGTGGCTGGCGGAAGGAGTCAGGAATCAGCTGTGTAGGGATGATTGCTCTCACTTCTGGCAGTATCAGAAGAACACAGGCAGCAGTGGCATTCTCATTTGGCTGCCCCACCCTGATCCTTGCTGGGCTACATCCCATACCCCATCACAGGGACCAGCATGTGGGTAGGGGCTGCCAAAAGAGGAGGACCATTCTTAGCTATATTCTGAAAACTGGTATATGAGGTGGGCATCCTCCACAGTCTGGAGGATAGCTTCATCATTTGTTGTTGCTGTACCCTCAAGTCATTCCTGACTTACGACAACTCTAAGGTAAACCTACCATGGGGTTTTCTTGGCGAGATTTGTTCAGAGGGGTTTTGTCATGGTCTTCCTTTGAGACTGAGAGAGTGTTATTTGCCCAAGGTCACCCAGTGGGTTTCCATGGCTGAGTGGGGATTTGAACCCTGGTCTTCAAAGTCATAGTCCAATGTCCAACCTGTTAGACCCCACTGGCTCTAGCTATTCAGAAAGCCAGCAGTGATCCTGCTTACTCGGCTACCCCCAGTCCTCCCATTCATCACTACAGGGCTGTGTTCTGGGGGCAGGAAAAAATGAACCTGGGCTTGGGAGAAGTGGGACTTGAAGTCTTGAGTGGAGGAAATGAGAAACAAGCTTGAGGAGGATTCCTCATGTGGGTTACCTGACACTAGAGAAGACCCTTTCTCACTTTTTTTTACCCTCGGGTCTTCAAATAGTGTTTCTATCCCTGCTCAGTGGAGATTTGAACCTAGTTTTCTCCAGTTCTAGACAAGAGTCCAACTGATCTCTCTCTTTCAATTCTGAGTTTGCAAGGGGTTTTGTCTATTTTCAAAACATTTTTTCCTCATTTGCAGAAATCCTAGGGGCTGCTTTGAATGGTTCCTGATGTTTGAAAAATCTCATGTGATGAAGAGATCTGAACATCTTGAAAGCTCACACAGAGTCTTATTTTTTTTTTCAGCTGGCACAATAAAAGTATTACCACAACATGGATATGGAAATTTGTCTTTCTTTTCATACTTCCCAGATATTCTGAGTCTGGTGAAAAATCTTGATTCCTCTAATGAAGGAGTGGGAGAAGTATGTCCAGGACTCTACTTCTGTGGGCCCCCAAAGCCCCTGACTTCTCCCAGAAAAAATTATTTTTTCTGAGATGATTTTGAGATGGCCCAGAATGCAATAAAGTCACTCATCAGGGCAAAAGTGTTGCTTTCTCGTCCTCTCAGAATTCCTGCTAAGATCTTTTCCAGTTGAAAACTAGACAGAAGTGATATCACATCACTTCCAGTGTGTTGCCAAGATGCCAGTTTGGCTCATGGGGATGAAAATTTGGCCACTGTCCCATGACAATTGCCCACACCTGTTCTCATGGATGAGAAGTCTCCAGTTTCATCAATATGGTGAGATGTACACACACAATGCTTCTTTTCTTGGAGCAATGCTACAAAGCCTAAATTAACAACCCAGTGTTCTGTCTGCACCTTTATTGTATACGACCTGTGTGTGTGTGTTGTTTAGATTCATGAGCTCTAAACCCTGAAGACATTTTTCTCCCTTCACTGACCTCACATGAAAATCAAGGTGGAGCATTAAAACAGCCACTGTTCTTACTGTTATCCTTGGGAGTCTTTGGCACTGCCTTCAGCCTGTCCCTTTGGCCCAGCAAGTGATAACATTTCTGAAAACCCATTATTAAAGTGAACGGTGGTGAGCTTTAGTTTATGGCTCCCCCTTAAGTTCTCATTTAGTAAAAGAATGGGTCATCCTGCTTTGATCTGTGGTTTATATAGTCTGAGAGGAAATATTTATGGTCAGTTAATTTTTCTTTGCTCAAAGGTATCTGCTGCTCCATCTGTCCTCGATATTTCTGCAGTCTCTCCCTGCTGCAATCTCTCTTTTATCCAACAAACTGGGCATGTTACTTACCACCAGGGAATAATAAATCTTGAATCCAGGTTTAGCCACTAAGTAGTCATCTGACTTGAAGGTTATCTTCAGTTGGTTTGTTTTTGATGTTATTCTTGGAGGAGCCTCCTTGTATCCACACCATCGCCCTCGGATCAGCATGCTGATTTCAGAAATATCTTGCACTTCCACAAAATCGTATCTAGAGTCAGGGCAACAGATTTACAAGCTAGTGTGAGAATGTTTCTTATAAAGTTAGGGAGGGCTAGTGGCTGAGATGAAAGTTTTAACTTTAGGCCTTGAAACGAAGGAGAGAGGTGACAGGGCAGGACCTCTTTTCAAATATTTGTAGTGGAGATTAAATTTCGGATGAACTGAAGTCATAGACAGTAAGGAGGTAAAGAGTTCACCTTCAAGGTGTATCTATTGGAGGCACTTTTCCAGTCCCACATATCCTCAGAACCTCACATTATCATCCATCCACTAAAATGACAGAATAATTTTTCCTCCTCTCCCTCCTCTGCAAAAATCCATGATCAAGATCTTACATCAAGACTGCACTGTATCTTCACACTACAGAATTACAACATTATGATTCCAGTTTAATTGTGTTGGTTCGATCCTACTGAATTGTAGGATTTGCAGTTTAGGGAATGGGTACCCAGAAATATCTGCCAGAAAGTAATAAAGCCTCACCATACTACAAACCTCAGGATTCCACAGGATGCAGCCACGGAAGTTAAAGTAGAGTCCTAGCACTACAACTGTGTAGTCTCTAAGTGCCCTAAAGCTCTTTATACAACCCTTGTGTTGAATGACAACACTCAGCAACCAAATGCACACCCAATTGTAGAAGCAAATGCACAGGCACATCTATGTACATCCATGGACTTCAGTGTCTATATGCACAGTAGCACCACAGGTGCGACTCCACAACCTTGATGTGAACATTTCACATTGGACAACCATGTCAGGGAGTTCACATCTATATAGGATGCCAACAGGATTCTGGCCTTTATAAATTTTTTGCAGTAGAATAAATAAAGACCGCATTTTGGGTTGAAAGGATATTTTCCATAAAATGCACTGTTTACTGCAAAATGTTTTTCCGCACAAAAGCAATTATTTTTGCATGACTCTGTGTGGGTGAGTGTGCATATTTCTTTTTTTTTTTTTGGAAGAAAAGTCCAGAGGTGTGAAAAATTGCACAAAAAGTCATATCATCTCACCCAAATGGGAGATAATTTTCAAAACTATTCCTTCATTCACATGAAGAAAAAATAGAGATGTACATCCCTAGGAACAATCAATGAGGACAGAGAGCGTTGTTATTTCTTTTCCTGCCTCAGGCAGCAGGAAAGCTTATCCTTAAAAAAAATGGCAGGCTGATAAGCTGTAGGAGGTTGTTTCAGTATTACCTGCTGCCAAACTCTCTGCCCACTCTGAAAAGCACTATGACAAGCAGACTAGAAGAATTTGGTACTTAAACATTTGGTTGTTTTTTTCTTTGAAAAAATGTTACTACAGTAACACAGGGACCTGTCTTTTAAAATATGTCATATGAAGTTCAGTCATGCTTGGATTTCTCCTTGGCAATGGGCCTTCCCAAATCCCCAGCAGGAATTTGTGGTTTATTTATTAGTGGCTAAAATTCATCCATATGCTTTGAATGCTCTGTGGAAACAAAAGAACTGTAAAGCAGCCGGTGCAGCTAGGAATATAGCTCCTCTGTGTATCCAAATGAATCCAAATTATATCTGTATGCAAATAAACATTAAAAAGAACAAACTGTGTGTAGAGGCAATCATTCTAGGCACACGTCAGAGTGTTCCTCACTTGGTCCTACCTGTTCCTTTCTTGATGGTTTTACAAACTAGAATGCAGGTTCGATGGTGTACAAACTGAATGGAAGTCTGAATGTCATATCAAACTTCACATCCATTACAATGCTGGCCTGAATATGTCTCTTGAAATTCGAGAACTAGTTTCCTGGATGGGAATTATGTCAGTACAATTGGCTTACTCACAATTTGTAGGTGTAAAACTAAAACATATTCAGGTTGGATTGTGTTTGATTTATATATCACTAGGACCAATACCTTGCTATTAGTTCTCATCATCTGTTGCAACTGCCTCATTCTGACTTATGGGTATAGCTTTGGGGGAAAATCAGTGCACTGACCTCCCCAAAATAAGAATTCCTCCCCATGAAATTTTCCTGCAGTCCCCAAATTTCTAGCATTGTAAAGAAGGAGACACTGAAAATCATTCACACCTTGAATGCTTATTTTTGCTGTGTACGCACTCCCTTGGCAACTTTGCCTGCCACTTTTTTCTGGATGCCCTAACCATAGCTCCAAATGCCCAACTGATGTTTTAAGTTGATGCAATGCTTAAAATTTGGGGACTGAATTAAAAAAAATCATAGGGAGGCAGAATTCTTACCTGAGTCCAAATCCTAATTGTGGTTTTAAGTTACTGCAATGGTAGAACTTTGGAGACTGCAGGGAAATTTCATCTGGGGACAGAATTCTTCCCGGTCTACCACTCCTCCTCATTTCTGGAAATCAAACAGTATGATCTTTTCCGCAAGAGGTCATTGTCCCGCATTGGGGATGGGAAAAGGATGGAACTTGGATAACGCCTATGCATAATGTTATCTGTGTCTTGTCATTCTACCGTTCTCAGGCGGTATGATCGCTTTGCAATTCATTGACAAGTTCTTCCCGTCAATGGCTGGTGATCGCACAGCCCTCCCGCTGCCTCCCAGACTTACCTGACCTGTGGAGGGTCAAGAGGCATGATGGCCATGCTTCCTGCCCCAACGCAGCCTGGGACAGTGCACGGCTGCACTGTGGAAGGAAGAGGTGTGGTCATCATGCCTCCTCCTTTCCACAGACAGCCAGTGCAGAGAGGAACACTCCTGTCACACTCCCTTCCCGGGAAAGGCTCTACCAGGATCCCCACAAGACTCCACCAGGATCAAGTAAGGTGCAGAAAGGGCCTGTGTTATTTTTGTATCCACTTAAATCCACAGCAAGCAGTTTCTTTCTGGGACAAGACAGCTAACTGAGAATGAGAAAAAGTTTAGCATTCATGGATCCATATTAAAGTGAAATGGAATACCTCCTGCTTCAGAGACTAGGACATGAATGACTGGACTCAAATTACAAAAGAAAAAATTCCACCTAAATATTAGGAAATATTGGTAAGGACTGTTCAATAATAGAATAGCCTGCTTTGGACTCTCCTTCTCTGGGGCTGTTTAAATAGAGGTTGGATGCCCATCTTTCAGTAATGCTTTAGCTGTATATTCTTGCATGGCAGGAGGTTGGATTAATGGGCCTTATGGTTAATTTCGACTATGACCCTGTGGCCATTTCCCCATTACACTGTTGTAGTGGCATTATTCCACTTTCAACATCCTGTGGGATTCTGGGGTTTGTTGGTTACTGAGGCCAAAGAGCTCCCTAGCTGAGAATTCTAAAGTCTTTTCCCTAAACTGCAAACCTCAAGATTCCATAGGATGTTGAAAGCAGAATTGTATTGTATTGTATTGTACCTTTTGTTTGATTCGGCTGGGCAAAACTGGAGAAGAAAACTTGTTATGGGAGTTGGGGGGAGGGGAACATTTAGAAGAAATGTTCCCATTTTATACCTTTGTTAGAAAATTTAATAAAAAATATTTTAAAAAAGAAAGAAAAGGAAGTCGAATAATAGCACTATAACAGTGTAGTGCAGAAATGGCCTGTGTGTCAGGCATGCAATTTGTCTAGCTCATGGATTTTTTAATCTCTCTCTCTCTTTCTCTCTCAGTTTACGTAAAATTTATGAAGACATCGATATTTTCCAACCTCACCTGCAGATATCATTCTCTGGCTCCTCTAGTCCAAACTGAGGATCAAAGACCAGCTGTATTCTTGCATTCTCTGGAGAGAGTAGCTTCCACGTCAGTAGCAGGTTTCTGGGGTAACTCTGTGGGAATCGAGGACTGTGGATGGAGCCGTGTTCCCAGACATTGATGGTCTCTTCTTTACGGTACAAGGCTGTGAGGTGATTGCTCTCTGTTAGTAATCACAACTTGTAGAAATTAGTATGTGGTTCAGAACAGAACAGTGAAAATTTATTTTAAAAAAGTTAAAAACTATCATTTTGTAATACATTGAATATTATCTAAGTTTATAGAATATGAAGAGCTGTCAAGCCTGATTTTACTCTTTTTTGGTTCTTTTTTCTCGATTGCCCACTTTACTGTATCCCAGTTCTGCATTGGACTGCATTTAATTTTTAATCCACATAAAGATGTGTATATATTTCTGTATTTTTATCAAAATATACCCATATTTCCAAATACTGATACCACGTTTGGCAAATTTATACATTTTTGTGCCCCTTTTTTTGTGTACTTTTTTTGTAAGTTTTTTTTTTCCTCATTGAATAAGGGATTTCTTGGACCGTTCCACCAAGTGCATTTGCAGCTTTTGCAAACTGTGGAAAAGGGTTTCAGCATCTTTGTTGTAGCGTATGCTCATGTTTAGGAAGTTCAAAATGCAAAACAAGCTAATTTATCATTTGTTCTTAGCCCCTAACAGTTCCCTCCATGTTAGAGAAGTTGTGACTCTACAGGCTCGGGTATAATTCTTAAATAACTTTGTTCTGAAAGGAAGTAATGAGTAATTGAAGCAATTTTCTGCCTGCTGATATAGACTGAAAACTAGTTGTGATTTGGACTTCTGAACAAAATTTTCATGTAGCATTTTTGATGCAGAAAACAACATTTTCTGGTTTTGGTGCAGAAGATGCTGTAGTGGGAGTTGAAGCCCTAAAAAATAACTTTCACAAACTCTAGAACTCCTGAGGAGCAGATTCCATCATAGGCAAAGTGCCACCTTTCTTTTGCTTCACTGGGTTCATAAGGAACCTAAATAGAGCTAAAGCTGAGATTTGGAACTGATATTTAATATTTCACATATGAAATATTTCATATTTTAAGAAACTATTTGTTGGATCAGATCAAGGGGCTCTTAACAAAGGAAACTGGCTTATCTCAGACCATTCAAACACTGAGCTCAATATTGTCTACTACAATATTGTCACCTACTACACTAAGGTGGCATGTGAACATGTTACCTCTTTAAAGTCTGGAATGGCAAGGGATGGCATTTGAGAGTTGGTAGGCTGATTTAATTTATATCTTGTCTTTCTTACCCAACTGGGACCCAAGATGGCTCATCATAAAGTAGAAAGAGATACACAGAAATTACCAAACAAAGAAACAACAACAACAACAACAACCCCCACAGATGCATTGGACTATGACTCTGGAGACCAGGGTTTGATTCCCTGCTTGGCTGTGGAAACTCATTGGGTGATCCTGGATGCATCACACACTCTCAGCGACCAGAAAATTCCAGGATAGGTTCACCTTAGTGTCACCATAAGTCAGAAATGACTTGAAGGCACATAACAACAACAACAACCCATGCAAACAAACAAAAGCTTATCATTTTAAAATACAATTAACTATAATGTTTAAACAGTAATGAATTAAAGACATCATAAACACACCAGTTTCAAAAAGAAGCAAAGCAGAAATCCACCAAAGCTCTTTCTTCAAAGCCAATCAGTTGTTAGAATCCTGCCTACCATGGGTTCCACCTTTCATCAATGGTCCCTCACCCATATATACTACACCACATTATGAAATGTTAAACCTTCAGAAGAGCCAACCAAATTCTACCTGCAGAATATCCCTTCCTTCTTGGGTACATCTGGACACTGCAAGGTAGGCAGAGGTGGCTGATGGCTTCCACGTCAAGAATATGGTCAACCCACCCTAGGCTTTATCTCAGACTTTAAAGGAGCTGGACTTATTTTAGTGATAGGGTACAGCATGTTGGATAGTTCCTTTAAAGTCTGGAACTACAACTCTGATATGGGAACCACTGCTCGGCCCACTAGATCTTCCATTTCTAGGGCTGATCTTCTACTTTGTAACCTCCCAAAAGCCTTGGGTACACGATGCATGGCTCTTCAAATAATGAAACACAATTCTCTCCAACAGCAACCAAACAGAATCCATTGGAGCAAGATACAATTAGCCTTTGCTTGTTGTTTATCTTCAGCATAATCCCCAACAGGTTCTCTAAAATCTTCAAGGTGTCATAGAACCCTTGGTCTTATTGTTCTTAAAAGGCAACCATGCTATGAATCACTGCCTTGTTGGCCAAAGTCAACTGAAGTGTGATTCAGATGACGTTTGTTTGCTAAGTAACTTCCCATCATTATTTCCCACTTTTGTTCTCAGGGTAATTAGGAACAAGTAGAGACCAATGTTATTTTTCATTTTGTTCTCATCATGTATACCAGCCAAAGAAATTATGCATGCCTTGAAAGCTTGTATTAAGAATACAATACCAGCAAAAACTAAGCAGAGATGGTAAAATAAGAACACACATTAGCTGTATAGATTTTGTTCTTTTCTTTTCTGGGTCTGCTGCGACTGACATGTACATTATGGTTGCACAGCAATGACACAGAAAACAGTTTCTGTGGATAAGCAATCCACATCCAGGCTGTAATATTCTGAAGTGCTGGGATAGTGGATGACTCCTCTCTGAAACATTGTTTTATCTGAATGAGGGAGAGATTTGGGGCCTCCACAAAAGGGGGAACAATTTTAAAGAAGTATTTGTTAGGAATCATCTAAAGCAGTTTCAGAATGGGGCTGCATCAGCGATACCAGCAATTTCCCTTTAACTTTTTCCTTTCCATTTAAACGTGATGACTCAGACTAGTACCAGATCAGAATACAATCTTGGAGGGAAACTCACATGGAGCTCTATTTCAGCCGTTACTGCTGTAAGTGTCAGGTTCTCAAGGGAAAAAAGGGGTGTGTGTGTGTGTTGGGGGGAGAGAAATCCCACTACCCAATGTAAAAATTCCTCAATTGCCCCACCTCCAGAAACCAATCTAAATCATTTCAATCATTTCACACATTTATTAGAATGCCTTCTCCCCTGTCAACTTATCACCTTCAAACAGGGCAATGAATGCACTGGTACTGAGGGCCAGCCCAAATTACCACTTGTAATGTCACGAAATTTCATAATTTGACACACAAGGCATACATGTATGTGTTTCTAACCGTACTTATTTCAACTAGGACCACCAGGGCTGTCAATTAGAAAATTCTTGTTCTATCATCTTACAGTAAGACATAATTCAAAAGGTGAGAAGCAATTTTCTCAACAGTCTTGATTACTCTTTTCGAAAGCAAACTTTTAGGATGATTATCATCTTCTGAAATTCAAAACTAAAACAACTCCTCCTCCTTGAATCTCAAGTAGGATTTTTTATTATTTTACACAAGGGGAACATTGTCCTAAAGGCAAAAGAGGGATCACTCTTTCTCAAATGGTATTCTCAGCTTAAAGCAAACTTTCTTTCTACAAGGTAATAGCACCTTAAACTCTTTTAAGTTCCATGATCTTGTAAACCTTTTAGCTAGATTAGCTAGAAATGTTTGCCCTTAGGTCAGCCGTAGGTTAATTGTGTGAAGAAGAGACAGAACTTTTATGTCAAATATAATATGAATGTATATCAGAAAGGTTATGACCCAGATCCTCACATCAGAGAGTACATTGGCACTAACTGTGACTCTCACATAAATCACTATGAAGATGAGCATAGATAATCTTCCTGTTTAAGCTCTCCCTGTCAAATCAAGTTATACATGGTAAGTTCCTTGGGACACAGCTCTGTCTGCATGTTCTCTGCAAAGCTCTGTGTGCAACACTTGTACTATTCAGAGGCAGCTGGTAGTTCTGGCTATTCTGGCTGGAATTCTGTTGGTAATGCACATGTGCTTGATTGTGGTTTATCCATATACAGACTTTTTTTTTTTTGAGGGAGCACAAAGTGTTATTTTGTAACCCTTTGCCCAAATCTAAAATTCCCCACTCAGCTCTAAAGCCCTAGGAGGAGCTGCTCCTGCTTATCAATGAGGAGGGAAAAGCGCAGGGAGGCAATTCAGTGAATGGTGCTCAAAGAAGGAAAGGAGAATGTGCTCTGTCTCTACATGTAACACTCATTTCATTACCCTTTCAGCTGAGACATGATAGTTGGTCTCTTCTAGGCCTTGTCAGCTGAGGGAGTTTTGAATGGGGCACAAAAGGTTAGAGGATAGTCGTTTGTGCCCTGTCCAAAGAAAGACATAAGTTGGTGGAGGATGAAGGCAAGGAGCTCAAAACCTATTCTGCAGGGCTGGATCCCTCCTTTAAAGTTTGGACTTGAAGCCTGAACAAATTCACCACCTAACTGCCATGGATGCCACCAGTCAGCAGTGTGATATGTGAATCAGAGGTGAGCTACTGTAGTGGGCCTGAGGGCCTATTTTATGCCTTTGACACCCTCCAAGGGCCGTACAGGCTGCCAAAAATGCCTCACAGTTGAAAAAAACCCTCAGTAACAGAACAGGAGATGTTCAGAAGTCCAGTTCTGTTTTTGAAAAATGAGCATTTTATGATATTAAAGGGACAGTGTTGTCAGGCATCTCTCCCTGCCGGGCCGCAGCCAGCAAGGGAGAAGAGAGTCCGAATATACCAAACACCAGGAAAACACAAGCCAAGCCAGGTCAAGGTCCAGTCCAGTTCAGGAGGCAGAGATCTGTCCAGAGGGTTTCAGGGAGCAGGTTGTGAGGGCTTGCTAATAATTTGCTGCAAGCAAGGAGCAGCCACACTGGCAGACTTAAATAGCACCTGTGAGCAGGTGCTGCTCATTATTGTTTCCTCAGCCTAGTCCAAGCAGCCTCCCTCTCAGCAGCCCATTTCAGCCTTCTGTGTGATTGAGGGCTGATGGGCACAGCTGGCTGCAACTCCTCTGCATCACTGCTGGTTCCCTCTCTATCATAAGCTGGCTGGGGCAACTCAGTCTCTGTTTGACCTTCCAGTGCAGGGGATGTTTGCAGGTAGACTTGTTGATTCACTGGCTAGGCTCCCTGCACAATCAGTTGCTCCTCAATCACAGCACCATTATCTATCACAAAGGTGGGCTGCAACCTATTTAAAGCTTGACTCCCCATTCCTGGAACCCTCCAGATGAAAAAAATTCATGCCTTTTCTTTGGCTGGGGGAAAAAAAGCCAATCTGGGAAATCTGGGGTACTTTCACACTACATAATCATAACACAAGGATTCCCCTTCAACTGATATGGCTGCTTCCTATCCAGTCGCAATTTACATTGAGGCTGTATTCCTTGACTTGTGATGTAAATTAAGGCCAATGAAAATGGAGGGAGTCAGTTCTATACAGAATCATTAAAAACTGGAGGGATGTGTTCCATCAGAGCTGAAGTAGTCATAAAGTTAAAAATTTTGCTCAACTCACTGTCAATTTTAAAAAGATTTAAAGCACAGACCATCAGAGGACAGCCTTTTCCAGTAGAAAATGTTCTTCAGAGGGACCGGAGCAAAGAGCAACTGCTGATCCCAAGCAGGATTGGCTGGGGTGAGCTGTGTTGCCATTAGATGGTGGTTCCTCTTCTGAGGAGCACCAAGACAGAGAAGACACCAACAGAACTGTATTCTTCTGCTGTGCCTTCTCCAGAAGGCTTCCCATGTGGAGAAAGCAAATCAGGAGAGAGAGAGAGAGGCAACACATGTCCTTCTGGTGTTTTGAATCAAGTACAGAAGGTACAACAGGAGAAAAGGCAGCACATCTCTTGTACAGTAACCTGCTGCACTAAAAAAGAGAAAAAAGTATCTGCACAAAATGCCCTCTGATATCTGCTTTCGCGCTCAGTCCTTGATGATTACCAGGCTTTAAGATGCCATGAGGTTCTTCATAATTTTTATTGCTGTGTGCCTAAAGTTATCCCTTTTGGTATTGTTCTTGTTACTCACTTGCTTTCTCCCCATCATAACTCCCCCACCTAAAAAGGCAAAGGAAATATCTCTTGTTCTCCTGTATAGGAACCAGTTGCGTTACAAAGAGAAAAAAAAAAGAAGGGTCCTTAAAGATAACACTCACTGATTTCTTTATTCCCACTCAGTTCTTGATGACAAGCGGGCTGTAAGATATCACAAGGTTCTTCACCATTTTTACTGCTGTGTACTTGCCCCTTTGGGCATCGCTCTTGCTATCCTCTTACTCTGTTCTCTTTGACACCCCCCACACACCTAAGCAAGCATGGAAACACTTCCTTCCAGCCACACTAAAATCCTAAGATTCCAGTTTCTTCTCCTTGTCACACACACCTTTAAAAGTAGGCAAAGGAAACTTTTTCCTTCTGGAGACGCCAAGACTACTGTTGCTTTGTACCCCTCACTACTCCCCCATCTTAGACAGATAAAAGAAACCCAGTCCAGCCAGATTTTCATATGCCCAAACTTCAGCTCACCACAGCTTCCTCACTCTTTTGCCTCTTCCACCTCACTCAATGACACAGGGATGCTGTGAGAGCTTTACATCATGGTGAGATGTACATTTGTTTATTTATTTCTGGAGAAATGTTGTAAATTTGAGATATTGTAAAAAAAGGTAATGTAAATTGAGACTCCCTGTATTTTTGTCTTCCTCCTAGGAAAATACATCCTGCCCTTAGCAGTAGAAGCTAATTTTGTTTAATGAACACTGAACGGAGCGTGAGGGAAACAAAGCCAACTGGACTGCTCACCATCGATCCCTAGCTTCTTGTGTTTCTTTCGCTGACAGATGAATATCAATCGATTAGGTGAGGCTTCTGAAGCATGGATGTTTAATCACAAAGAAAACAAATTTAACCTCAAAAGTGTGGTGCTCTTGCTCAGATCCACTTAGAAATACAAATGTAACCATTTCTTCTCTTCCCTTGGGCTGTTTTCCTTCTGTTGGATAGGTGGTTGTGGATATCCACATCTATCACATAAGGAAAGGAAGTGTGTCAGTCATCCATCAACCATCCCCCTAGAGAGTGAATAACTCTATCTGCAGAAACAGCTTGTAAAATATAGAAAAAGAAGTGCCTGGGCATTTGTAAGAATGCCTTTTTTTTCCAAAATGATGAGTCTGCATCATTATACAGACCCCCATTCTGATTTTCGTGCCATAATCCCCACTAGAAATTTCCCAAAGGAACCTGACCGTGTTGCAATTATGTGTCAAACAAAAACATCTTCATATGTCACTTAAAATCAGCCAAAGAGGTTAGTTCCAATCTATGGGACATGGTGTCTTTCCTACCAGTGAAGCAGTAAATCCACTCTGAATTTTAGTTTGAACTTTAATGGTGTTCTCCCAGATGTCGAACCTTATCCCCTAAATAGGTCCAGGAGCTTGGATAGCATCTTTAAAGTTCAGACTAAAATGAAGAGTGGATTCATGGCCACATTGATATGGAAGATACGAGCTACCATTGGTTCAGAAGACTCCTGCCCAGGGAGGATAATATGGAGCCCTTTTCACACTTTTTGCTTTAACTGCCATGGCAACATTCTGTGGAATCTTGGAATTTATCATTTGGTGAGGATCCAGAGCTTCCTGGCTGATTATTCTAAAAACCATTCCATAAACTACAGATTCCAGCATTCCATAGAATGGGCTATGGTGGTTAAAGTGGAATCGCGGCACTATAATTGTGTAATGTGAAAGGGATCCCAGAGCCGTTCAACAGGTTATTTTTATATATTTTAATTCTTTTTTCACGTTACACTCCATCTTTCTTCACAAGAGCACAGAGTGGCTAACCATCGGACATGAAATGCACAGCAAAAGTCACAAACTGCAATTACATGAAATCACAAATCTAAAATCACAAATTACAAATATCTGCTAAAATGCAATGAATACACTATGGGTGAATGGTGATGACAAATGGAACACCTACATATCTCCTGAAAGTTTTGTACAAAGCTTGTTTTTAGCTGATACCCAAAAGACAAATTGTGTGCACAGCTCTCTTTTTGAAAGTAATTCCTGCACTGGGATGCTACCACCGAGAAGGCCCTGCCAGATATGAAATCCCTATGAGTCATTTATATACGTAGCCTTCACAAAACTTCTCAACATGAAAGGTTAAAAATTCACAGAATGTGGAATTCGTTCAGGTTTAACTTTCACATGAAGAGAACAGGCTTATTGCAATCTTAATCAGGCTAATTTGCTGTTTTATTTTTCTTCTTCCTCCCACTTCAGACAATATGGTACTTCAGTCTGCCAGTCATGGCAGTTGGTAGAGAGATGAGCCACACGTGAAACGTATCGCCCAGTACATTCAAGATACTGGACAACTCCTTTAATTTGAAAGTGAAACCTGAGGTGGTTTTTCTGCCCCACTGAAATGGAAGCCACCACACATCACTGTGCACCATCTTCAGTGGGACCACTTGGTGACCAGGTGGAATACAGAATGGAATACAGAAATATAGGATGGGGGACACGTGGCTGGATAGCAGTACGTGTGAAAGGGATCTAGGAGTCTTAATAGACCACAAACTGAACATGAGTCAGCAGTGTGATGCCGCAGCCAAGAAAGCCAATGCAATTCTCGGCTGCATCAATAAGAGTATGGTGTCTAGATCAAGGGAGGTACTGGTACCACTCTACTCTGCTTTGGTTAGACCTCATCTTGAATACTGTGTCCAGTTCTGGGCACCCCAATTCAAGAAGGACATGGTCAAGCTGGAGCAGGTCCAGAGGAGGGCGACCAAAATGGTGAGAGGCCTGGAAGCCAAGCCCTATGAGGATAGACTTAGAGAGCTGGGTATGTTTAGTCTGCAGAAGAGAAGGTTAAGAGGGGACATGATAGCAATGTTTAAACATTTGAAGGGATGCCATGTAGAGGAGGGAGAGGGCTTGTTTTCTGCTGCTCCAGAGACCAGGACAAGGAGCACTGGATTCAAGCTGCAGGAAAGGAGATTCCACCTGAACCTCAGGAAGAACTTCCTGACAGTCAGGACTGTCCGGCAGTGGAATATGCTGCCTCGGAGTGTAGTGGAGTCTCCTTCCTTGAAGATTTTTAAGCAGAGGCTGGATGGCCATCTGTCGGGAGTGCTTTGAGGGTGTTCCTGCATGGCAGGGTGTTGGACTAGATGGCCCGTGTGGTCTCTTCCAACTCTACATTTCTATGATTCTATGAGGTGGTGAGTCACTTTCAGTATACTGTTCTATCTTTTCTCTCTCCCTCCCTTTCATGGCAATATGACTCTTCATTGCAAGATGGTTCTTCTTTGGCTCTAGGATAACCACAACAGATTGAGGAAAAATTACAACAACGGAATGGTGTTGATTTGCCATTCAACAAGTGTGAACTGGGTCTACTCCAGTTGGGACTATCAACAGAATTTAGGCCACTGGAACCAGGATTCAGTAGGCTATTCTTGATTTTACTTCTCATCCACTGGAAAGCCTGGTGGTTTTTCAATAGCCTGCTTTCACTACTTGTCAGCCCTTTTCACTGCTTCTGCCATTCAGCTATAATGGAAAAACTTTGTATATATTCAGCCCTTACTAAGAAATATTTGAGCTCTATCAAATATTTTTCAGAATGCATTCGGAGCCATCCAAGTGAACAGAAATCTATTTGTCTGAGAATACCCCTCTTACCGTGCTGCTCCACATTAGTCAGCATGGAACTTTTCACTTGCCTTTTATTGTTTTAGAACTTTCAGAATACTACCTTACCTCTTGCTAATTTCACATATGCTGGCAGGCAAGGCATCCCTGTTTTTCAAGCTGAAATATGCCCTTCTTCTTTAAGTAAGTTTACATTTGAGGTCTAACCTGCTGAGAAGAGACTGCCAGAGGCAGTATGATTTTAACTGAGTCTAATGCTGCTTTGGAAAGATGGATGATGTGAGTACATCCACCTTGCTAATCAAGAAAGGTACATTAGCATCTCCTCACCACACATAAGATAAGCTCAGCCAAGGAAGGTTTGCATTGTGGTTTTGTGTGTGTGTGCTTCCCTGAAACACCAAGCCTGGGGCAATGCTGGAGAATGCAATACCGTGACAGATGCTTCTGATAACCACCTCTCACTTTTGAATAATTCAAGGTTAGGAAATAAATATGATATATTAAGGTGCTGAAAAAGTAGTTTCATTTAGTAGTTTCATTTCCAGCCAGATATACCCCAGATTTTTCATTTCTTTTCACTTCCCTCATTGGAACATGGGCGTAATGAAGAGTAATTGATTATGAAGAAGGCATTTATAGTGAAGTTGGGAAATGTGCAAAAGAAAAGGCAGGTATTGGTCAAAAAGAAATGGGGAGGTGATGATCCGCAGATATTGGCCTTAATATTATGAGATGTTTTCTCTCTTTTTTGACACACAAAAGGTTTTTCCAGACATGCTAGAGCGTTTAATCCTCAGTAAAGGGAAATATGACATTGTTCAGTCATACAGTGCATTTTTCCTTGTGTATAGTTCTGGTTTCATTTTCAAATATCTCCAGTTGAATGGATCAAATAGGAAGCCTCGTCTGAGTCCCTAGAGAGCCACTGTAAGAGAAGACATTAAACTAGATGAATCAATGGTATTATAGGATAAAGTTTAGTATGACATAAAACTCTTCTGGGTAAGGCAACATGAATATCATAAAGTAAAGTGACATAAATATGGGCAACACTCTTATCCACTCCTATGGTATACACTAGAGATGAAGAACTGCCAGCTTATAAGCCATCTTAAGGTTCCATATTCGGTCCTCAGATTTCTCCTTTTGTCTCAGAGCAATGATCAGAAATTAGAGCTTATTTAAGGCTCAGATTAGTTGAATGGAACTGAAGAGCTAAATTGGAATTTGGAATCAATCCACTACCATAGATTTCTAACAGTCAGAACTAGATCTGAATTCTTGAAAATTCACTAACTTGCAGGTAGAGATGATTATGGGTGAGTTCTTGCCAGCTATCAACAAGTATGAACCGATATTTTAGCAGCACAGGTGGAATGATGCCAGCTGCTCTATGGACACTGGGAAGAGGACAGGGAGACCTTGGGATCCTTCCTCTCCTAGTAAAGCCATTTGCTAGTCAACAGGCACAAGAGGTCCACACAACAGGTTTCCTAGGGCTGTGGGTACAAGTCGAAGTATAAACAAAAAGGACTGGAATGAGAAGGAAAGTGTGGATAGAAAAGCAGAAAATGGCTAATCAGTCAGGACAACACTGGCAGAATTGGTGATAGGTTGAGACGCAATGCATATGAAAGGCATATAAGACAACAGTCACCTAAAGCAGCAGTTCTTAACCTGGTGTCTGTAGACTCCCAGGGGGGTGTGATGTTCTCACAGGGGATCTGTGAAGGCTTGAAGAAACATTATAAACTTTTACACTTAAAAAAGAAAGAAAGAAAGAAAGAAAGAATGGAATCATTAAAAAAACCATATATAATAGGAGTATATGCATTTACTTTCTCCACTCTCTCCAAATTTGAAGACCCCTTATAAACAATTTCAAACAATGATTTGATGCACTTTAGGGTTTTAAATCTTGAGTTAAGTTTTGGTGGTCCATGGCAATAAAAGATATTTAAAGGAAGTCCGTGGTAAAGAAAAGGTTAAGAACCACTGGCCCGAAATAAAAGACCAGACTTAATTTGTAAGCATTGAGAATAAAGTCAAATTAGGAGTAACCAATAGGCTGTGGTTAGAACTAAACTGTGATCTAGAATGACAATTCAACCCCCTCCCTTTGTTCCTCCATTCTTCAACCTCAAGTTGTTCACCCCAGTAAACAGTGGAATACATCTTGCACTTTGTTCAAGTCCTAGCTGACTCTTATACACAGCCCTGTGCAAACGGAATGCAGAATACAGAAGGTACAAGCATGGTAATAAGTGTGGGGAGCAGCCAGGTCTCCCATAGACAGCAACAAACAAATCATAGGATCTGAGTCTTTTCAACTTGCATGAAGACACTTCACACTGTTGTGGTGAGCCAGTTAATTGAGACCAGCAGATCAGAAAATAAGAGTTTATTATACTGCGCAGGGATCTCAGTGGAATCAATTTCCAAAAGACTGAGAGCCCCGTTTTAGGTTTCAGCACACATTTATACCTTCTAAAAAACAGGTACAGGAAATGATTACCATATATGAAAAGAGTACAGGTTACAAAAGTTTAAGTTTCGAAATGATGTATTACAGTTTCAAAAATGAAGTATCTCTGTACCAGGGAGTACTCTTCCTTGGTTGCATCGACTCCCAAACTCCCTATATCCCATGCATTGCCAAGCCGCATACCTAAGCTCTTGATAAGATAAGAGACGCATCTGCCTGACTTATTTTTCTCTATTTTTCTACTCAAGCAAGCAGTTTCTACAATTAACCTCTTCATCATTCCCCCCTTTTCTGCCAAATTCTATTGCAATTTGAGCATAATTTGCTTAAGCCTGCTTTTGAGCCATTACAGCAAAATGAGCTGCCTTTCCCTCCATAGCTTCAGAGAGAGAGGCCTGTACACATTTCATAGCACAGGAAATACATATCATCATTAAAAACCCTCCTACAATCAAAACTATAATGCCTAAAAACAAAGTTTTCAGCCAGCCAAAATCTGGTAACCAGGAAGTCAACCAATCCCAAGGATTACGAATGCCACTGTCATTGTTTTGTATTAGCCCTTGTAGGTATTGTATCTCGTCCTCTATAGTCTTGTTCAAATCATGGAAGGTGATTTTGCATCCTCCCTTGACTATAGAACAAAATCCCCCTTTTCTGGCTAATAGGTAATCCAAGGCCATCCGATGTTGTAACAATAACTGATTGAGCTCTTCAATTTCTTGTTGAAGGGCCTGTATCAACTTCCCAGTTGCACTTATAGTTTTCTCCAATCTACAAGTCAATCCTAATATACTTTTACGATTTTCTTGAGCTATGATCCCTGGATAGGATCCCAAAGTAAGGACCCCCGTTATTAGTCCACCTCCTACTCTACTGGCCTCAGTCTGAGCCAATTTCCCTCCTATGATGACCAGATCTTCACATTGGCTACCCAGTGGTCCCATCAGGTTCCTTCTTCTTCTAACAGCCCGTTTTGGTCGTCCTGGAAGGAAAACTTGAACAGGTATAGTCATATACCCAATTCCCACACACTGATAAGTCCCTTGGTGATAATTGGTGGCCCATCCATTAAAATAAAACCATAAATTTGGATCCCGAGCCATCAATCCGGAGCATATACTGCCAGATTCTGTGTAATTAGGAGTAAACATAGGATATTCCGGACACAACTCTCCAAGACTGGTTTCATTTAAATCTGTCTCGGGTTGATAGGATTTGTTATATGAGCCATACAAATAAAATCTATTACTATAGGCCGAATAATTTCCCAATTTGGCATAAAATGAGGGGTGCTGTATATATCCTTTCCACTTAGAATTCCAGTTTCCACTACGGTAACAACAAAAACACATTCTGGGGGAATAAGTATAAAATTTCAGCCGCCTAAACTGAGTTTTGTTTAGACTACCGTCAACTTTGGTAAACATATTGGGATTTCCCTTTAATGCTGACTGCAGGGCTCCTACAACCACTCCCGGTTCATTAATGAGGGAGGGCATAAAACCAAAATCTGCCACAGTCTGTGGGTGTTCATAAATTAGAGTGACATTGGGTCCATGTTGTTGGAACAAATGTGCAGCGTGTTGCTTAAACCAGCTGGCCTCAATTATTCCACACATCATGCCCCACACTCCTATCAACATTATCTGCTTCATCTTCAGAGTCAAATAGGGGTCCAAACCTACTTATCCCACACCAGTACCTTCTATACATATACAAGAAATACACCAGAGCTAAAATTCCAAAGAGTATACACACTACTATTATTACTAGTTCACTAACACTCATTGCTCATCATCATCCTCCGTAGGGGATCTGGCCGTGCATAGAATAGTCAGCCTCCAGAGTGACTATAGCAAGGCCTAGTCCCGGTCTTCCTTCCTCTGCAGTCGCCAGGTCTGACCGTACGTAGAGCTACCAGCCTCCAGACGTGTGGCTGCAGTAGGGTCTAGCCTAGATTTTTCATTCACCTGTCGTGGATCTGACTGTGCGTAGAGTGGTCAATTCCCTGGTATGACCACAGCAGAGTCTAGTCTGAACCTTCTCTCCCCTCTCTCCATCAGGACAATTTCAATTTCAGAGGGTTTTCTTGTGATGAGATCACAGTCCAATCAGTAAATGCTCGTTTTACCCTAGTATAATGTATCCAGGGTTTCAGTCCCACTACCTTCACTGCTGCAGGGGTAACTAACAACACCTGGTACGGCCCCCTCCACCCTGGTGATAGGGGCTCTCCTTTCCAGTCTTTAACCCACACCTCATCCCCAGGTTGAAAGGAATGTGCTTTCGTGAGGAATGGAACTTGTCTAACCTCTAAAGCATGGGCTTTAACCTTCTCTAGAGCCTTTCCTAGTGCCTGCACCTCTTCTTGGAGGGCCAGACTTCCCAACTCCCGAATATCCCCTCTTAGTCCTTTTAGGATGGCTGGGGGTCTTCCGTATAGCATTTCAAATGGAGTTAGCCCAGTTGTCCGATGGGGGGTGCATCTTATCCTCAGAAGTGCTATAGGGAGCACATCTAACCACTTGAGTTTCGTTTCCTGGCACAATTTCGCAAGCTGAGTATTCAATGTTCTATTCATTCTCTCCACCTTCCCAGAGCTTTGGGGTCTATATGCACAATGTAGCTTCCAAGTGATTCCTAGAGTCTCTGTAAGATTCTTGATTACTCCATGCACAAAAGCTGGGCCGTTGTCAGATCCAATGCAGAAGGGCAATCTATACCTCGGTATAATGTCCCGAAGCAAGGCTCGTACTACCTCTTTTGCCTTCTCAGTTCTGGCAGGATATGCTTCAACCCATCCGGTATGAGTACATACCATTACCAGCATGTACCGGTACTGTCCCGTCCGTGCCATTTCTGTAAAATCTACCACTAGGGATTCAAAAGGAGTAGATCCTTGATATTGTATTCCCCCCTCCAATCTTGGTCCTTGGCGCGGGTTGTTCTCAGCACAAGTTTGACACCGCGACGATGCTTGCGTGGTGTACTGGCTCATTCTGTCTATGAACACATCTTTCTCTAATAGCTGAGCTAACGCTATTTTTCCCAAGTGTGTGGCCTCGTGCACCTTCTGCACAACTGACCATCCCATAGATTGCGGTATGTACCTCCTTCAATCTGGCAAGACCCACCAGCCATCTTTGTCCAACATAGCCTTCAGGTCTTTTTCAGCCCTCTCGTTTTCTTGTTTGGTGTACCTAGGGGTCTGGTCACTCAATGATACTTGGAAGAGTAGCGTTACCAATTCTTGGGGCAAATCTTCCATCTCATTTTCCAATTCCCTCTCTGCAGCCTCCTTTGCAGCCGCATCTGCTTTTCGGTTCCCACGAATCACTGGATCATATCCTTTCTGGTGTCCTCTACAGTGGATTACAGGGACTTTACGAGGGGCCCATACAGCTTCTAATAGATGCTCTATTTCTCTTCCGTACTTGATCTCCTGTCCCGCAGAGTTGATTAATCCTTTTTCTTTGTACAGTGCGCCATGCGCATGTAGGGTAGTAAAAGCATACTTTGAATCTGTGTGTATATTCACGATGAGTCCCTCAGCTAGTTCCAAAGCTCTAATAAGAGCGATGAGTTCCGCCTTCTGAGCTGAAGTACCAACGGGTAACGCTTTGGTCTCTATTATCTTATCTGCTGTGACTACTGCATATCCGGCTTTTCGCTTTCCTTCTCGTACAAAGCTGCTTCCATCTGTACAATAAGTAACATCAGGATGGGGCCACGGGGTGTCCCGCAAGTCTGGTCTGCTTGAATACACTTCATCCATGGTTTGAAGACAATCATGATGTGTAACCTCAGATTCTACAGGGAGCAACATTGTGGGGTTCAAAGTGGTGCATGTTTCCAACTTTACTCTAGGATTCTCATATAACATTCCTTGATACTTGGACATTCGGCTATTTGTGAACCAATAATTGCCTTTGTACTCCATTAGAGCCAATACAGAATGTGGGACTTTCACTGTCAGATTCTGGCCTAGGGTTAATTTGTCTGCTTCTTTTACCAACAAGGCGGTTGCCGCTATTGCTCTTAGGCACCCAGGCCATCTTCTGGCAACAGGATCTAACTGTTTAGAAAGATACGCCACAGGGCGATGCCAAGATCCCAACATCTGCGTCAGTACTCCCACTGCTATTCTTCCTTTTTCATCAACATATAGAGTGAATGTCTTTGTCACATCAGGCAGACCCAGTGCTGGAGCTTCCATCAATGCCTTCTTTATCTGCTCCCAGGCCCTCTTCTGTTCTGTTCCCCACGTAAATTCAGAATTCTCCGGGCCTTTGGTAGCTTCATATAAGGGTTTACTCATTACTGCAAAATTAGGAATCCAAAATGTACAAAACCCAGCTGCACCCAAGAATTCTCGCACCATCTTCCGACTCCGGGGCTCAGGTAGAGCACACACAGCCTCCTTCCTTTCTCGGCCTAGCGCTCGCTTTCCCTGAGTCACTTGGAATCCCAGATACCGCACCTCTGTCTGGCACAACTGGGCCTTCTTCCCAGATACTTTGTAGCCTGCTTCCCACTAAAGTTGGAGCAACTCCACTGTAGCTTCTTTACACTCTTCCTCACTGTTGGTTGCCAACAGCAGATCATCTACATATTGCAGCAAAACTCGTTTCTCGGGCTCGGATCTGAATCTTCTCAAGTCTTGACTTAGGGATGTCCCAAAAATTGTAGGCGAGTTCTTCCAACCTTGTGGCAAGCGAGTCCAAGCAAACTGGGTTTTCTGGCCCGTAACAACATCTTCCATCTGGAAAGCAAATATTTCTTGACATTGTGGGGCCACCCGAATACAGAAGAAAGCATCCTTAAGATCCAACACCGTAAAGTGAGTAGCTGGGAATGGAACTAGTCCCATTAAAACATACGGGTTTGGCACCACTGGGTGTAGGGTCACTGTAGTCTCATTTACCATCCTTAAATCTTGAACCGGGCGATATTCTTTCGTTCCAGGCTTCAACACAGGGAGTAACAGGGTGTTCCATGGAGAGCGGCATTCCCGAATTATGTTGTATTTCCTCAGCCGATCCAAATGTTTCTGAATCCCTTCCAGGGCTTCTCTGGGCAAGTCACACTGTTTTACACAAATGGGAACAGCATTTGGCTCCAATTCCACTACTATGGGGGCCACAAATCAGGCTAGCCCAGGTGGATTATCTTCGGCCCATACCCCTGGGGGTCCAAAGGTAGTGGGTTGTTCTTGACAAACCATGATCTGATACCTTCGCCACTCTTCTTCCATTGCGTAGGTTACTGAGATGCTTTTTGGTCCTCTAAAATTTACTTCCATCACGCCATCTTCTTCAATGGAAATCTGGGCTCTCAATTTAGCTAACAGATCTCGACACAATAAAGGTACAGGGCAGTTTGGTAAATATAAAAACTGATGAGTAACTTGGTGTCTCCCTAAATCCACAATTCTTTTCTCCAAAAGAGGGTGTTGCTCTGTTCTTCTGGTGGCTCCCACAATTCTTGTGGCATTTTCAGTTTTTGGAGCTACTGCTGAATTTAATATGGAACGGGCAGCACCTGTATCCACCATCATTGGGATGGCTCGGCTCCCAATTTGTGCTGTGACCATAGGCTCCCTGGGGCCGAGAGCAAGGGGGCCCGGTCTGTCCTAATCGTAAAGTTCCATTCCAGCCAGCCCAATCAAGTCCTCGAATCCTTCGTCCACCTCTGGCTCATATCTTCCATTCATCACTCTTCCTCTTCCTCTTCCTCGGTCCATTCCTCTTCCTCTGTTTGCCAATTCCCTCTGTCTAGGGCATTCGTTCTTCCAGTGCCCCACCTGACGGCAAAGGGTACATTCATTGTGTCCCAATGGAAGTCCGCTTCTTCCCCTTCCTCTTCCACCCTTCCCATATCCTTCCTTTGCCGTTAGTGCCGCAGCCAATAATTCCCCTTTCTTGTGTATTCTCCTATCTCACTCCCTCTTTTCTTCCTGCTCTCTATTTATGTACACCTTCTGAGCAATGCTCACCAATTGACTGAGATTCATTCCTTCAAACCCTTCTTGTTTTTGTAACTTCTTCTGAACATCAGGGTAGCTTCCTGTCACAAATGCTGCAGTCACCGTTCGGAGGTTCTCGGCAGCGTCCGGATCTATGGGGGTGTACTGCCAGTAGGCTTTTAACAACCTTTCTAGATATTCCCCTGGGGCCTCAGTAGGTCCTTGTGTCACTTCCTGTACTTTGGCCATATTGATAGACTTCTTCACACCTCTCCTCATTCTGGTCAACAGTATTGCCCGATATTCTGCTAACCTGTCCCGTTGTTGGTTATCATTAGGATCCCACTATGGATCCACAGTGGGGACTCGCTCCCGCATCTTGCACTTCTGGGCCCGCTCTTGCCACTGCTACCTTCTCCACTTCCTCCAGTATTCTCCTCCTCTCCTCGGTAGTGAATAAAGTCAACAACAATTGTTGGCAATCCTGCCAGGTGCGGAGATGGGTAGCCATAATGCTGGTACACAGCTCTACCATCTCTTGGGGCTTCTCAGTATAGGATCCATAGTGGGTCTGCCAGTTCAATAAATCTGAAGAGGTCAAAGGGGTGTACTGGTAACTCCGTACTCGCCGGTATCCTCCTTCTTCATTGGGGCCTACCACCAGCTGAGTAACTTGTCGCAATGGTGCGACCACGTCTCCACTTTCCTCGTCTGTATCATCTGATTCATCCATCTCTTTCTGATGCTTGGACTTCTTAATCTTGGCTTTCTCTTTCGGCCGTGTTCTAAGATCATAGGCTCCGGGAGATTCCACCATCCCCTGGGCAACTGGGCTAGAATCCGTCAATCCCCCGGCCGTGGCTCCCTCCTGCTCCAGGAGGTCCAGTTGCAACGGTTGGGCTGGTGGCAGCGAAGCTGGCTGCCGTTGGGGTAAGACTGGTGGTTGCGGAGCTGGCTGCGGTGGCACATATAGGGGAGGGGGAGCGCTAGGTTCCTCCGGAACCAATTCCGCCAATATCTGTCCTTTTCCAAACTTTCGTCTGGTCCGATCCTGCATTACTACCATAGCCCTCATAATTTGCTCCTGACATTTCCGCAACCCAGGGGGGTTTTGAGTGACCACTGTGTCCCATGAATCTATGTATGGATATTGATCAGGGTGGCCAGGCTCGCCGACCACCACTGAGTACACTGCCCTGATTCGTGAGGGTTCCAGGCTCCCCTCCGGGGGCCACCCCACCTTAAAGGATGGCCATTCTACTTCACATAAGGTCCTTAACCGTTCAGGCATCATTCAGGGATCTCCATAATCCCCACTAAATCCTTTCTTAAAGTTTTTGAACATACAGTCTAAAGGGACAACACACACAAGGAAAAAGGGATTTGACCTGTGGGTAAGAGGTCCCACGGATTGACACAAAGGGGGAGAGACAGCACTCGATTCATGCCGACCCAAGCACCCGGAAACTCAATGGTATGACTTGGAAACTGCAGCATCACACAACCGTCCTTTCACACATTCACACCAACACACAACCTCCCACCTTCAATACCACACCCAAAAGCTCTGCGGCTTCACCCACAACAACAGTGGGGTACTAGGGCAAAGGTGAAAGGGGTTGATCAGGCCCCTCTTCCCCCCGAGTTTGTGGGGAGGTCACTCACCAACAGTTGTGGGAGGGTTCTGTTTTCTGCTCCGACCTCGGGTTCCTTGGCTGGAGCGCCGTCGCCAGAGCCGTCGCCCCACTCCGAACCAATCCTTCCGACAAAAGAAAGTCGAGGGCGCCCTGGGTTGTATCAGGAAGGGGGCGACGGTCCCGACGCCCTGGCGTCCGCCAAAGTGGGCAAAAGTCCTTCACAATTCCCGGCCAACGCACCAGAAAATGTTGTGGTGAGCCAGTGAATTGAGACCAGCAGATCAGAAAACAAGAGTTTATTATACTGCGCAGGGATCTCAGTGGAATCAACTTCCAAAAGACTGAGAGCCCCATTTTAGGTTTCAGCACACATTTATACCTTCTAAAAAACAGGTACAGGAAATGATTATCATATATGAAAAGAGTACAGGTTACAAAAGTTTAAGTTTCGAAATGATGTATTACAGTTTCAAAAATGAATATCTCTGTACCAGGGAGTATTCTCCCTTGGTTGCATCGACTCCCAAACTCCCTATATCCCATGCATTGCCAAGCCGCATACCTAAGCTCTTGATAAGATAAGAGATGCATCTGCCTGACTTATTTTTCTCTATTTTTTTACTCAAGCAAGCAGTTTCTACAATTTAACCCCTTCATCAACACTTCATGTCTGTAGATACTTCATGCTACCTGAAATTTGCTTGTCTTGATGGCTTGCAAGAGGAATATCTGCATGAAAACCAACCAAGTTACAGGCAGCAGGAGACTGGCTGGGTGTCCCATGGAAAGCAATGGAAATTGAAAGCAAATGGGAATAATGAAGAAGAATGGAATAGTTTCTAATCAATTATGAAAATGCAAGGAATTAGACTGAATAAGAAGTATAAGAGAATAGATAAAAGTCATTCGGAATAACAGAATAAACAGAATTTCTAATAACAAAAACAAAATGAATGATCAAATGATTCCCTTTTTGGTGCATTCTCTATTTGATATTGGGATCAAGTAGAGTGCACACTACTTAAGATCAGTGATTAAAAACAAGAAAGACTTATGAGAAGTAAATATAAACACAGTCATAAACACAAACACATTACAAATGAAAGCCAGCTAACATACCACAGCCTGTTGCTAACACTGGGCACTGGTCTCTTGCCTTTAAATGTTTCGAGACTAATACAGATTTAGAAGCAGCAGTCACAGTGGAAATAGCTGGAAGACTATAAACATAAAAGTGTTCTGTGTCATTGAATGCCAACTAACTAATGTGCTAGCATTGATATTATCAATGTTATTTTAGTGGATAGCTGGCACAGAAAGCAAAACACATGCATTCCTTCCAGATCTTTCAAAATGTTTAATACACTATGGAAAGGAGATTTTGGTGAGCATCCACAGAAATCTGTTCTACACCAAACACATACACAAAGCAGTAAGCAGTAAATAAATTTGTTCTTTTTCCCAAGTACCTAAAAACATGGCTAGGAAATGAAAGTGGATAAATAAAGAGATTAAAATATACAGCCAAACCTGTAGGTCCAGGTAAGGATGCAGGACGTAGTTTTGAATGCTCCTTAATTCAGCCATAACAGAAAGGTGTAATATCATTTTTGTACTGTTTCTGAGGTATAGGAGAAAAACAGAACTGATATAAAAGTAGGGCTGGTGTAGCACTGTAATTCTCACTGTAATGTTTTATTCCCCATCCAATCTCAAATTCTTTCTCTTGTTTTCATAATTTGTTCCTTCACATTTTTATCTTATCAAAAAGAAAGAAAATTTCATTCATCTACATTGGCCAAATTCAGTACACATAGCTATGGCCAGAATAGAAAAGACCATGATCTCTTTCACACTACACAAATAAAGAAATTTGATATCACATTAACTGCTATGCCTCCTATAGAATCCTGGGATGTGTTGCTTTGTGAAGTAGTTAGGATTTACCACCAGAGAGCTCCAGTGACTCATCACACTAGAAATCCCAGGAGTACACAGGATGGAGCCATGGTATCAAAGTGATATATTTATAAAATCTGAAAAAGACCTGCAACATAGTTGCTAAACATGAGGAAATTAACACTGAAAAAAAGAGACAAAACTCAGTTTAGCACCAGAAACAGGGTTGAATATACAGGGATTCAAAGGGAGATTTTTAAGAGCTAAGAAGTCAAAGCCCTTTGTCTGAACGGACAAATCAGTTAGATTTGCTTTCTTCTATGTTCTTTTTGTTGTAAAGAAAGCCATGAATTTTGGTAAGTTCTTCTAAAGAAATAACATAATTTCAACATCCGTATTTTAAATAGATGATTTGTAGGAACTTTAGGCTGAAATGATACTTTTTGAAATGGGAAGCAGAAAAAAAAATGACTCATGCGAAAAGCATCGATAGTCAAGATAAGGACGACCACCAACAGGCAGAAGGAAAACAGACTATTTGTTGTAACTGGTTATAAATAACCACAGAAACAATGGCTGGAATTTTCTCTAACTGGGCTGGACCAAGTAGGGGAACTCCAAATTCAAAATAGGTTTAAAAAACATATAGAAAATACAGAATGATTAATTTACTGTTTTCTTCATTAAAACATGGGTGGGAACATGAGCCTCCCTAGGCTTTCTCAGATGGTGAAACTCCTTTCCTCATGACATGATTATTTGCTAGTCTCCAAGCTTTTCTGAAGTCTCTCTGTCCTGTTCTAAAAGACTGGGGTGCCTTTCCAAATGCCCAGTTAATAGCAACAAAAGCTTTCAGCTAAAATGTCCTGGCTTTGCTCACCACGAGTTCACTGTGAACTCTGACAAATACATTTGGTCCTCAGGCAACAACAACATTCGGTTAAAATGTCCTGGCTTTGGCAACCAAGACTTCACAGTGAACTCTGAAAACTGAATTAGGTCCTGACGATAAAAGAGACTCCTCACTCTTGAAGTAAACAAATGACCCATTTTCAGCCACATGTTTCTGAGCCACTTCTTAAACTTTGGAATCTAAAACAGAGGTGTGAGGGGAGCTGATTCTGAGTGAATATTTCACCTCCAAACTACTCCAATCCAATCCAAAATGTAGCAGTTTGCTTCCTCCAACCCCTCAAGCCACTGAAGTCCCCCCCCCGCAAAGAAAAATCAGACAAAGCATGCCAGTGTGTCCCACTAAGTGGACATGGGGGATATTTGGTCCACAGTTGCCCACCCTGATTTAAAGCGGCACTTCAGTATACGATCAAAATGTGTTTTTAGTATCAACACCCACCAAGCCAAATCAATTTAAAACAGACCAATGAAAGACTCTGCCCAACTGCGTGTGATCCACAAACCAGGACAGAAATACAGAACTCCAAGAAAGAATCTGCATTAAATGAATTGTCTGAAACAAATTCTGCACACACTGCTATACCTGAGCACGCAGTTGTCTACCATGAAATACAGTTTATTAGAAACAACTATTCAGGTGTTACTGAATTAACCACGGTGAGAGATGGGAGCCATGCACATTAACTCAGAACTTAGAAATGTTACTTTTTTGGACCACAACTCCCAGCATTCTCCAATAAAATGGGTGCTGAAGAATTGCTTCCCAAATAATTTTTCCTCACTCTGCATTAGCCCTAGCCACAGTATGCATACCAGCTCTACCTCAACTCTCCTGGTCAATGAGGGAAGGTTGCAGTGAAGCTGGCATGCACAAAGAAGTTCAGGATGAGGGACAGTTTGTTTGCCTCCTCTTCTTTACAAGTTTAGGCAGTGATGCAAGAATATCACTTTAGTGTAGGCTCATTACAAAAATATATGTAGCTTTACATTAATTTCTTTAATATTAATTCCTTTACCACAGAACTCAAGTACTACAATACCCTTTACCCTAATGTAGAGAAGTCAATGGTTACTTTATAGCAGAATAGTTAACAGGTAACAGATAGAGTGCTGTTGGTGTCATAGGCTCTTTCTGCATGGTGTAGTTGCTGCATGGCTTGAGGAGGCATGCATCTGTACGACGTTGTCGCTATTAAGTTGATGTTAGGTTGCTGGCACACCTGTGCATGTTGCTAAAGCATTGTATTTGAGCAACAGAAAAAATGCATTTTCACTCCGTGAGACCGCTTCCACTACTTTTCTACAACTACATGTGGAACCACTAAAGCGCATTCTCACAGGAATGGGCGGGTTCAGGGCAGGCCTGGCTCGGTACACGTGATGTCTGCGTAGGGACGTCCTTCTCAAGATTTTTTTAAAAAAGGGATCCAATGAAATGGGCTGGGGCGGGCCATAGGTGGAGCAGGGGAGTGGTGACGAATGCTGTATTGCGGAATGAGAAAGCAGTCTTCACCGCCTTAAGCGGAGAATGGTGCAGAATGCCGTGTCGCAGAAACACAGCCATAAACTCCATTCCTACGATGCCATGAGGCATTTCTGCCACCTCATGTGGAAAGGGCCATATACTTGTGTAAATTCTCTTACCTGTATGGCTGTACATTTTTGGCCATTGTCCTACAGCTCTCAGTTACAGGAGAACCACTGAATCAGTTGCATATGTGCCAACTGTCCTAATGGTAGAGACTGTCCTAATTAATCACCTGTTGTCCCACTTTTTCAGTTGCTTTTAAAATATCCCAGTTTCTCTATCCTCCTCTCGTTTTCCCTCTTTATCTTCAGTTGCTGACCACTGATTTCAAAGTGCAAAAGTAGTAGTACTCTAAAGGAGGTAGATGAAAAGGGGAATCTTGCTATTATTATTAAAAGTTATTAAGTTATTAAAATTTATTAGTAACTTTTGCTCTCTTGACCATACTTTGACGTTGCTTGGCCACATTTATCTGGGTTTTCATCTGTGAATTGCTGGGGGTAGACAATTGGTTTACCTATATGTTGACTGTCCATTCAACAGTTGATTCATTGATTCTAGAATCACAGAACTGTAGAGTTGGAAGAGACCACAAGGGCCATTAAGTCCAATCTCCTCTGGTTGAGACTAACCAAGAGGATTCCGGCTATGGTGTTTTGCATCCTCAGATAGTGCATCTGTGCTTTCAATGAACCATTTGATTCACTTGGAATCACAGAAAGGATCATTGTGCAATGCACAATGCGACAGTAAGCAGGTACATTAGCAGATACACAGTTATACCATGCTGATATTGAGAAAAAAGAGTGGTGTAGTACAACCTTTGCGTAAATACATGAGTGTGGATTTACACTAAGGAAACACAACGTAGTATCTCAGTCATTGCATATATTTAGTTCTTTATGCAGAAACCATTTATTATGATGTGCTAAAATAACAGCAATGAATAGAAAGTGGCAACTAGTAAAACAGAAAAAAGGGGAAGGGTTATAAATAAATTCAGAACAAAAATGTAGGGCTTTGAAATGAATATCATAAGGCATAAAACTATAGGGTTGTTATTGAGTAAAGATGTATTTTGCAACGTTATACAATAACTAGGATTAACAAAACTCGCACTGTATTTCAAGAGCAAAAACTGGAGCACTGCCATGCCAGAAAGAAAGAAAGAGGTAGTTTTCCAACCAAAGGGGTAGCATTTAATATGTCTATAAGATACTGGACAGCAATCATTAATAGCACTAATAAAACCTCTGAATCATCTTGTCTCTTTAAAAATGTAAACTGTGGTTTGGATCCATGCTTGGTCAGGCTTAGAGCAGATAGATCAATATCAAAGACTCATGTAAGTCTCAATGATCTCAGTCCATCCTCTCTAAGAACAACTAGGGCTTGATCCAAACCAATGTTATTACTAAATTTGTATGAACCACTTTTTATCTTCAGTAAGAATTAGACCCAAATCCAGTTTCTAGTACCAGCGGCAGCAGAATGCAGAATCAACTGCTGAATGGTAAGTCACTATCCTGAATCCTATTGAAGCCTCAGCTAGCATAGATCTATTGAATCACCTGGAATACTGTTTCCAGTTCTGGGCACCACAGTTCAGGAAGGATATTGACATGCTGGGATGTGTCCAGGGAAAGGAAAACAAAATAGTAAAAGGCCAAGAAACCATGCCCTATGGGGAATGGCTTAGGAACCTGGGTATGTTTAGCCTAGAAAAAAGAAAGCTAAGATGTGACATGATAACTTAAACATGATAGTTTAAATATTTGAAGGAATGTCATATGGAAGATGGAGAAAACTTGTTTTCTGCTGCTCCAGAAACCAGGACATGGAGCAATGGCTCCAAGCTGTAGGAAAAAATATTTCATCTAAACTTTAGGAAGAACTTTGTGATGCAGTTCAACAGTGGAATACGCTGCCTGGGAGTATGGTGGAGTCTCCTTCTTTGAAGGTTTTTAAACAGAGGTTGGATGGCCATCTGTTGGGAATGATTTGATGCATTCCTGCATGGCAGGGAGTTGGACTCGATGGCCTCTGTGGTCTCTTCCAACTCTATGATTCTATGAATTGTTGAATGGTGAGTCAACACATAAGTGAATATTATTGATGATGATGATGATGATGATGATGATGATGATGATGATGGTATTTATTCTCAGCCACCACTCTCCATGGATCAAGGTGGGGGACAACAATAGATCAACATATGAGTAAAAATAAAAACATGAATTAAAAACAATAATTAAAATGCATAAGATCAGCTTGATCATATTGATTCAATGGATCTACTTCAGTTAGGATTCATAATATGATTCAGGCCCTGGTATTTTCAAGAATATAAAAACAAAGGGCAAAAGCAGCAGCAGAAACAATAACAAATCAGATACGTGGGCACCACACTTCCAGCTGTTTCTTACTTGGGGTTGCCAGTTCTAGATTGTCTCAGGCCTTGAGGTTTCTATGCCTAAACCTGAGACCCAGGAATGGCTCCTGTTAATATCATTAAGCATTGTGCATTATATACCAACCACAGTTGCTCACAGCTTCTGTTTCATATATACACAGGGAAAGAACATATTTTCCTGTTTCAAAATCGAGACAGAAATCTTTGCTTAAGGGAATGTTCCTAAATCAAGGTCAAATGAGGGGATTAGGCCTTCTCATCTAGTTTGGTAGATGAGATGAGGAACAATTAAGCTGGCATACTTGCTTCTAGTCAGAAGGTGGATGCCAAGGAAAACAGAGACTGAGAGCCTTATCACACCTCACTATTACAGTGCTATACAGTAAGCTGTCTTCTGGTGCAACCTTTGCACACACAAAGCGTTGTTTCCATTATAGCACTGCTTCCATTATAGTCAATGGATGCCATGGACACATGCCTGCATGGGCACAGGAGCATGCACATTGTGTCCATTGACTACAATGAGATGTGACACACTTTTTGGTTTACGTGGGAGTTCCTGGAATGAAGCCCATGTACACATGGTGGGTTCACTTTATTCCATTTTAACTGTCATGACAACCACCTATGGAATCCTGGGATTTGCACTTTCCGGAGGAACATTTAGAATTCTCAGCCAGAGAGCTCTTGGGCCTCAGTAAACAACAAACCTCAGAATTCCAAATGGTGTTGCCATGGTACTTAAAGTGGAATGTAGCATTACAACAGTGTAAAGTGGATAACACTATCAGTTCTAGTGCTACATTAACTGAGAGGGAAAGAAGAAGCTAATTAAGAAATTACATAGACCTCCCTGGAGCGTCTTTGCAAGTAGCAGCAACAAATTAAGTAAGCCTTGAAAACTGTAGCAAGCTGCTCCTTCAGGAGCTGAGCTGGAGATCTGCATATAGTCTTTTCTTCTGGCCTGAAGGTGAGTTCTCCAAAATTGGAGAATTTGCAACCTCATCTCTCCCTGGGAATGACCCACAAAAACTGGAGACCCAGGGCCAGACCTTGAGAACTGGCAACCCTATCCTACTTATTTCTGCACTTCTTCTATAGCTATTTTATTTCGCCCTCTCTCCGTTGTTCACACACACACACACACACACATACACCTGCCAGTGTTTGTCATCATCTTTTCACACACCATATTAAGTTTGTGTGTGTACTTTGCAGACAAGTATTTTTTCATTTTCTTTGGCTAGGCAGCCCGCAAGATCAAGCCAGTGGAATTCATAGAGATTCAAGCAAAAGAAAGGAAAGCATATCTGAATCCAAGCCAGAGAACAGTTCATCTGCAGGTCAAGACATGCAAAATAAACTGGATTTGTACAGCCAGTTCTGTGGTCCACTCTCCAGGCACCCCCTCCATTTCTCTGTAGTAAGCAGAATTTTTCATTTGTTCTGCTTTGGATTCCTCATAAATCAGAAAGAACGTTGAGAGATCACATTAAGGCAAAGGGACTTCATGGTCAACACAGCAAATTACATCATTGGAGGCAGGCTTAGGAGGAATGGGAAGTGAGTCAAAAGGGTAGAACTATTTCCTTTGCGGGGGAAAAAAAACATATGTAACTTCCTTCTCCCTCCCATGGGCATATATCACTCTAGACAATAACATCCATCATAGCCAATGAAAACTGCATTACATCATGATGCTTTTATGAGGAAAAGGATATCCCCATGGTACCGTGAGTCTAATCATTCATGTCCTTATCTATCTATCTATCTATCTGTCTATCTATCTATCTATCTAACATCTTGCCATTGGACTCTCAAGGCGGTTTGCAATGTTAGGCTTGAGGCAACTGACAAAGCACATTGAAAAAGAATACAGTTAAGACAAGGCAAATGCAAGGTTTAAAAACAAATGAATAAAAAGTTGCACTAAAAGCATTAATTTATAACCATTTAAAAATAGCTGAATCATAATAGTGATGATTAAAAAAAGGCAGCACACCCCATAAAAGGAGACAGCCAGTTAACAGACAAAAGCCTTGTCTAAACAGAAAGGCTTTTGCACGCTGACAGAAAGGGGGCACCGAGCTAGATTTACCAGTAAAGGAACTGCACAACCTGGAAGCAGCCACTGTTATAACTCATCGTTCTGACTAGGGATGGGTGAATGCCTGTGTGTTCAGCCACATATCCTCCAATTGTCCCATTTTGGCAGGGACAGTCCCAGTTACTCCTCTATTATCCCACTTTTTCAGCTGCTTTTAAAATGTCTTGAGTTTCTATCTCTTCCTTCCACTTTCCTTCTTTGCTTCCAGCTTACTTCAATTACTGCAATCTCGGTTCAAAGTGCAAGAGTAGTTTGCATTCACTTGTAGGGAGGAGGAATGGAATTTTGCCCTTCCCAGTAGACTCAGGCAAAAACAAACTGCTAGAGCCTCTCCTAGCTAATCTTTACTTTCTCATTTATAACTTTCACCACTAGGAATGCTGTTTGACCACATGTATCCCAGTTCTCAAGTGTGAGATGCTGAAGAGTACGCAACCATCCTGGTGCTTGTTTTAGGGTTGTCACTCTCTTTTCCTGTCAGGCTCCTCATCTTCAACAGCTTTATGGAAGGCAGGTAAAATATTACAGTACTCCTTCCACTTTCATGAGAGTTAGGAGAGCCAGACCCTTGTGAATGTGAAAATATAATGAATTAACTGACACCCATTTTAGAACCAGCCTGTAGGGACAACAGTGGCCGATAGAGCTCTTCACCACTCCCTCTCCAACACTTTGTCACTGGCAGCCTCTCACTGTCCAGTGCCTCTTCCTACTTCTCTTTCCCACCTTGAGTTTCCCTGGTCTGTGAATCTGGGAGAGGATGAAGTTTCCAATCTGTGCAGGAAGAGACGTGAGTGGCCGCTTCGTTGGGGCTGGAGAGAGGTATAAGGAAAGAGAAGGTTAAAACCCAGTTGCATTCTCCTGGTCTGGGAATCCAGAAGAGTTGTGAAGTTTCTGCTGTGTGCAGGAAGAGAAGTGAAGGGTTGCTGTTGTTGGGGCTGGAGAGAGGCATGAGGAGGTGGGGAAGAAAAGTTGGGGGAGGCACTGGATGGTGGGAGACGGCTGCTGCTGCCTCTAAAGCAGGTCTGGTCTGAGGATCTGGGAGAAGAGTGGTGGTGCCAGACAAAGCGGAGGGGGGCATGGGCCTTCAAACTCACAAATAATAAAATTTGCAAAAGTCAAACCTGCGAATGTGAAGAGCTAACTGTATGCCTGTGATACTGGGACTACTGCTTTCTGTGTGTATTTTAGATGAGGTTGGTCTCTCTTTTGCCTGGTTGGGTTCATCTTTGGTTCCTACAGGCAAGATAAGGGTCCAGCATGCTGGAACTGTAGCTACAGGGGACAACATAATAGCAGATGAGATGGACAAAGTCCATTGAACTGCATGTGGTCCCTTCAGTACTTTTTTTCTGGTCCTCGATTCCTCCACACTCCCCAGCCCCTTTCAGGCCAGAGAGAACAGGCGAGAGAAGGACAATCAACAGGTGGTCCTGGAAAGCTCCAGGGGCAGTCATTTGCCTTTTAAATAGGTTAAAGCTCTTCCCCCCTGCCACATCCACTGTTTAATACAGAGATTTCAAACTTTTCATGTTGGTGACAAATTTTTTAGACATGCATCATTTCGCAACACAGTAATTCAGTAAGTAGAGGCAGCCCTTCCACCAGGACCTGGCCCACCACTGCACCACTGCTGTCACAGGGGTCTTCCTCTGCCCAGGGCAGCAGCAGTGGGAGAGGCAGCCCCTCCACCCATTATGTTCAGGCGAAATGCCTACACATTGCAGGCAACACACTAACATGTTGCGACACACAGTTTAGAAAGCTCTGGTTTAATATATAACAAGAATATTTATTTTTAAAAACCAGAAGTAGACTTTTAGTCACTTACATCTTGGTTGTTTTTAATTTTAGGTGGGAGGAGGCATTTTGTCATTCTGTGTTGCCCTGGAGAACCTCGGGAGCAGAATATTGGCCCCTAGACCTTCCATAGTTGCCTCCATAACAATGATTTTGCTATGTAAGAGGCATCTTTTACAATATGGTTGGTGACACAGTTTTTATCTACTGGGAGATCAACCCTGTTATTATGTGCATTTTGAAAAATGTCCTCCAGCACAGTGCCACAGCAGTGGGAATGGCAATTTGCTGACACATACACACCTACGCACAAACGAGTTCCCATAAGACTGTGCGTCAGTTTTGACTTTCAAGACTGAGTGAAGGACTAGCGTATTGCTGTTATTGCTATATCCATGCGTTGCTACACTGTGATTGCCCCTGAGTCAAGGATCACTACTGTGCATCCTTCTTCAGTTACAATGAAAACAAGTCTTTTCTTTTCTTGCTTCAAAACTGAGGTTAATTGGGAGCTCTAGTTGCATGCTGCTTCCATGGCAAATGTTATTTTGTGTCTTCCGTTGTCTTCTGGATATAGCTTTAGCTCCCAAATGACATTTTTAAATATATTGTTTTAAAAAAATATACTTTTTTTTTCAGGCTATAGTACAACACCCATAACACAATATTCCATCTCCATGCAAAAAAGATAAGAAGTTTCCAGCCTCTCTTCCTTCAGAATATTTTTTTTCTCCCTTGACCAGTGTGTCAAAAAACTCCTGCTGTGGAGTTGCTGTATATCACAGGTGAACTGGGGGTATATTGTCACAGTAACTTCATTTGAAATGTCTACCAAGACTGTTGAACCTTCTTGCTGCCTTGCAGGAAGTGAAGATAAATCCTATAGATACCCAATATGATACTGTGGCTGCCATTCCAGTCGAAGGTGATGGATGGAATGAGTCTGGGAACCTCACGCCAGGACCTAGGCAGGACCACTGAGAGTGGCTTCAGGACACAGTGAAAATTGCTTCAGCCCTGAAAGGTTTGCCCACTCTCTCAAGCTCCCTTGATTCTTGGAGGAAGGATAGTCACTACTACCTACCAGCAGCATCCTCCTGCTTGATAACTACTTGACTTCACTGTTTCAGCTGCACTCAGAGGCTGCTCCTCTCTCATGTCACATGCCCCTCAGTGTCTAGGCCAGGCCAGTGCAATCTTCTGCAACAGCTGTTCTCAGAGGTAGAAGAGTTGGCAAAGAATATGAAGTGCTGCTCGCCCAGCCTATGGAAATGATGATGCTCCTTCTCCACACACCTGAGGTCACAGTGGGCTCATTGCCTTGGGTCTCAGTTGCCAGCCCCTGCCACTATCATTGGAGGTCTTGAGTTTTTGTTGCAGTGTGCCTTCAAGTCATTTCCGACTTATGGAGACCCTAAGTTGAAGTTGTCACAGGATTTCTTTAGAGGGCATTGCCCTTGCCTTCCTCTGATGCTGAGAAAGTATGACTTCCCCAATGTCACTGAGTAGGCCTCTAGGCTGAGCAGGGATTTGAACTCTGCTCTCCAGAGTCCTAGTCCAACACCCAAACCACTATTAGCAGTTACATTTCTATACCACTTATCAGTGTGAAGCACTCTCTAAGTGGTTTACAATGTTTTAGCTAATTGCCTCCAACAAGCTGGGTACTTATTTTACTGACATACAGAAGGATGGAAAGCTGAGTCAACCTGGAGCCCTGCAGGATCAAACTCACAACGTTGTGGCTGCAGTACCGGCATTTAACCATTGCGCCACCAGGGCTCCTTTACCTGTAGCTTACTTCAGCACTGCCTGTCCTCCCATCTGTCTCTTTGTTCCTTTCCTCCCATTTGCTGGCATTGTTGTTGTTGCGTTTTCAAGTCACTTCTGACTTCTGGCAATCCTAAGGCAAGCCCATCACAGGTTTTCTGGGGCTGAAAGCATGTGATGCACCCAAGGTCACCCAGTGGGTTTCCATGACTTGAGTGTGTAATAAAACCCTGGTTTCCACTCTTGTTACCCAATGTTCAAGCCACTACACCAAGTTGGCTTTCAATGAATTTTGTATATCACTATTATTTTCCTTCACCAGTTTTCCAGTGGATGTTACTAAGAAAGATAGAAACATATTCATTGTAGCTGGGTTCTGGCTTCCCTTCTGGATCTCCAGCCTCTAGTAATTTGTACCACCTCCCTCCCCTCATTGGGCCTGGCCTCAGGCTTTAAGCGCTGGGGAGCAGAGTATGGCAGGAAGATGCTGAAAGACAGAGCTATGTTTACAACACTGTATGCCACCAGCACGGGAAGAAAATTCAGATGAAATTAAGATAAACATTGAGACTGAAACAGAGAGATTTTAAGCCCCTGCAGGATGGTTCTCTTGTGGCACTGTGTGTGAATGTTCCTTCAAGACTCTGTAATCTTATGAGGACCTCATGAATTTCATAGGCTTTTCTTAGGTAAGGAATATTCATTGGTGGTTTTGCCAGTCCCAGCCTCTGAAATATAGCCTACAGTACCTGGTATTCATTGATGGTCTCCCATCTCAGTACTAACCAGCTTCTAAGATCAGATGGAATCTGGTGTCTTTAAAGTATTTATGGTCCTTCTACTTCATTTTAAGCTATTCTAATCCTACCTCTTCCATGCTAAACGTAGTACACAATAACCTTCCAGAAAACTCCTTATTCTAGTTTTGCAATAGCCCTTTGAAGAATTTCCTTCATTTACCTGAGCCAGTTATTCCCCTGCAACTGAAGAATGAGATGCTGCAGATTTTCTGAGATTTGCTTCTTTGTTTCTCAAGGTAATTCTTAGAAAACAGTTGTTTAGCACTTAGTCAAGAGAGATTACTGATGTAACGTTCAGTAGCATCTTTTACCCAACACTTGTGTTTATGTCCAAGTGGGGAAAAGAATAAAATGAGTATGATTTCTCGCTCTCTCTTTTGTAACAGAAAAAAGAATATGCAGTTGCTTAGGGAATTTGATCAGTTCAAACCAAACTCTTGAAGACTCCCTGAGCCTAACACCACTAGGCAAACAAGCTAGGAAGCAAACAAAAAATGAAAAACTTTTCAGGCATACATACCAGTGGGGAGATGACCAGCGGACATTTTTCAGTTTTTAAAGATGCCACAGTATCTAAACTGGAGCCTAGCAATGTTGCTATTTTGGACTACAACTCCTAGAATCTCACAGCTAGCACAGCCAGTAAATAAAAGCTCACACACTCATACTTTTCCCTTTTCCAAAAAGGTTTTTCCAATTAGGCAGTTTTGAAAGCTTTTAATTCATATTGTGAGGTGAGAACTCTTAAGGAGGCTACAGCTTGTAGGCAGTGGACTGCAAGCACTCCTGACAAGGCCATAAGCACTGAAATTGGATCTCCATATTTTAAAAATGGAATTTATGCATGTTTGGAGATTAATGTATTTTTAGAATCGTCTCCACTCACATCTGTCACGAACCAGGAGTCAGCTTCTTCAGGTGAACAGCAGCCTTGGAGGAGGATAAGCAGATGCAAGTGCCCTGGGAGCTAGTCAGGCTGGGATGAGAGCCAGCTGGCTCCAGCCTTTTTAAGGAAAGCAGAGGGTAGTGGTCTGATGCCAGAAAAAACTCATGAGTTTGCTGGCTCTTGCCTTTGTGTGCTACAGATTCCACGCTTGTGATAGATGATGGTTCAGAGATCAATGAGCCATTGATTGTGCCAGAAACAGAGCCAGAGATAGACCAAAGTATCTTGGAAACACTCCATCAGCTGAAAGACAAGCTGAGATAAGAGTTGTTGCAAATGGTACCAATGGGAGAGGCGACCAACAATGATTTAGAAGAATCAGATTGACCTTTGCCGCCCAGCTCCCAATCATGGTAGAGACAGAAATGAGCAGCTCAGAAGGAAGCTGTTTGGGCAAGATTGAGTAAACAGAACTGTCTGAGCTTGGTCTGGGCTGGCAGCCAGAAGAAGCTGATCACAAACACAGATCAGAAACTCAGCAGTAACTTAAGTGGTCAGTTTACTGAAGAAAGGAAACAGCTTTACAAATGCGAAGCAATAAGGGTCCCAACAATGTCCATAAATCAGAGGCAGGCAAAAACAAACACAAGTCAAAGGCAGAAACACAGGCAAGGGAAGCAAACAAAAGTATGCACAGGGGACATGATCAGTTGATTGCTGACAAAGGCTAGAGGGGAAAGGCTCCAGGATCAGTGCAGCTGGTGCCTGATTAATTGGTGCTTGGCATAAATTCACTGGAAGCAATGCAGGAGACCCTTTTGGTGAATACACTGGGCAAGGGTAGGTACGGCTAGATCATTCTCTGTGTCAGAGTGAGCAGAGCTCCCTGCTGGGGCTGATACTTCTGTCCCTGGGGCGGGTGATGGTACTGTCTGCTCTGCAGGTTCTGCTGCAGCAGTCTCTGTGTCAGGCCTCAGAGCAGGTTCTGCTGCCTTAGACTCTGAGTCTAGGTCCTGGAAGCCCATGCCAAAAACAATGATGAGTAACACCTGTCTTTGTCAGCATATAAGTATGTGTTGTTGTTTTTTTATTAAATTTTATTAAGCAAACACAAACACAAACAGATGATACAATGATACACTTACAAATAATGATTACAATAATACACTTACAACTAATATAAACATAGGTATAACCTAACTATACACAACTAACTAAACCATTAACCCAAACCCATCATTACATTATATTATACGTTATATTTAGTTCTAAATCTTAAGTTTAGATAGCTACTCAACCTTTTAACCTATATGTTTCATTCTATTTTTCAAATACACCTTCCTATTCCTTCATTATCTTACATTACCTTACAATACATTCCTTATATTCCTTATCTCCATTTTTATCTTTTATACACTTATTTTCCAATCCAGTAAAAAAAGAACTTCTTTATATCTGTTACAACCAATGTATCTTGTCTATTCCAAAAAGGTTACCGCGTTTTTACCCCAATAATCTTCCCAAATAGGAGAGACTAATTTCCATTCATCAACCATTTTCCTTTTTTCTTTGTCTTCCAAGGACCCTATTACAATGTCTGCCTCTGCAATATCAAATAATTTTATCAACCAATCTCCAAGCCTTGGGGGCTGTCTCTCTTTCCATACCTTTGCATAACATACTCTGGCTGCCGTGATCATATAAAGCACTATTTTCTTTTTTGATTTATTTACCTGTAGAACCTCTGTCATATTAAGAAGGTAAATTTGGGGAGATAGTGAGTATTTTATTTTTAGTATTTCCTGCATTTTATTATGTATTCCAACCCAGAAGGTTTTGGTCACTTCACACTGCCACCACATGTGAAAGAATGTACCTTTGTGGTTGCATTTCCAGCAAGCATCACTTAGATTTCCCTGCATCTTTGCAATCTGTACAGGGGTAACATACCACCTGTGAAACATTTTACAATAGTTTTCTCTCAGACTGGCTGGTTTTACTAATTCTCATGTGGCTTTCCAAGAGTTTTCCAACTGATCCATGGTAATTACTCCATTCAGATTTTGTGCCCATTTTATCATTGTCTTTTTGACTACTTCCATCTCATTTTCTAAGGTCAGTAATATTTTATATATTAAACCAATTTTATGCTTTTCGTTAGGTTTTAAAATCTTATCAAATTCTTTTTCTTTTATTTCGAATCCCGCTGCTTCTCTATCCTTTTTAAACCTATCCCTTAATTGCAAGAACAATAACCAATGTGTCTGCCATCCCTGGGCATTAAAGTTCATCTTTAGATTTAAATGTTGTATTATCCCCATGTATGGTCAATGTATCTTTATATGTTACCCAAGAGTCTGTCTTAGGAATTTCCTTTTTATAAAAGGCCTCATGGGCTGACACCCAGAGTGGAGTTTTTAGATATAGTTGCCTTTTATATTTCAACCATACGGTTAATAAGGCTTTCCTTAAATAATGGGCTCTGAATTCTTTATCTATAAGTGATTTATCATACCACACGTAGGCATGCCATCCGAAGTATAGCTTTTCCCCTTCTAGGTTTAATAATCTAGAGTTCCTCAGAACTATCCATTCTGTCATCCACTCCAGGCAATTCGCATGATAGTACAATTTTAAACTGGGTAATCCCAGTCCACCTCTTTCCTTACAGTCTTCTATTACTTTAAGTTTTATTCTTGGTCGTTTCCCCTTCCAGATAAATTTCCTCAATTCTCGGTTCCATTCTTCAAAAGGTTTTTCATTCATAATTATGGGGAGATTTTGGTATAGGAAGTTGATTTTTGGAAGTAAGTTCATCTTAACTGCAGCGATCCTGCCCAGTAGTGATAATTCTAGCTTTTGCCATCTTTTAATTTCTCCTCTTAATTCTATCCAGGTCTTTTTATAGCTGTTATCAAACAAATCTATGCTATTTTTTGAAATATTTATGCCTAAATATCTTACTATCTTCGCAGTCGTAAAGCCAGTTTTATTTGTTAATTCCAATTCTTCCTGCACCTGAATGTTTTTAACAATCATTTTTGTCTTTTGTGTATTTATTTTATATCCAGATAATATATCAAATTCTTTCAATTTACTCATTAATGTATCTACGCTACTACTGGGATCCTCCAAGAAAATCACCAGGTCATCAGCATAAGCACTGAGCTTATATTCCTCCTTCTTGATTTTAACCCCTCTGATTTGCGTTTCTTGTCTTATCTTATTGTTAAATATTTCTAATACTAGTATAAACAAAAGTGGTGCCAAGGGACATCCTTGTCTGACACCTCTACTTATACTTTGTGTTGTCTCCCCACTCACTATTATTCTCGCCTTTTGGTCATTATATATAGCCATTATCCACTCAACATATCGGGGTCCCAAATTTATAGCTTTTACTGTTTGTTCTAAGAAACTCCAATTTACCCTGTCAAAGGCTTTTTCGTCATCTAAAAAACACACTGCCATTTTCTTTTCATTACGTCTATGAAAATATTCTATTATATTCAGAACTATTCGTATATTATTTTTTAGTGATCTCCCCGGCAGAAAACCATTTTGATCTATATTTATTATTGCAGACATAACCTTTTTTAATCTCTCAGTTAATATTGTGGCAAATATTTTATAATCTACATTTAACAATGAGATAGGTCTATAATTACTTAACTCTTTTGGGTCCTTGCCTTCTTTTTGAATCAGAGAAATGTTAGCTTTGCCGCAGGACGGTGGTCGTGTATTTTTGTTTAATCCATTCATTAACTCCCACAATGGGTCTATTAACTGTTCATGAAAAGTTTTATAATAAAGTGCAGTTAGACCGTCCGGACCTGGCACCTTTCCTGATTTTTCTTTCTGAATGGCTTGGATTATCTCTTCTCTAGTTATTACCTTATTTAATTGTTCCCTCTGTTCCTCTGTAATTTTTAATATCTTCCCTTCGTTTAAGTACTCCATTATTTTGTTTCTTTTAACTTGAGTTATCCCTGGGTCTGTATAGAGATTTCTATAGAAATTTTCAAATGCCTTCTTTAGCTCTTCTTGTTTAAATAACGTTCTCTTATTTTCATTTATTTGAAATATCAACCGTTTTTCTCTCTCTTTTCTGATTTTATAAGCCAACCACTTATTTGTTTTATTTGCAAAGAAGAAGTTTTTCTGTTTTATAAATTTTAATTTTCTATCTCTTGAGTATCCTGGATTGATAATTGCTTTTGTAATATCTTTATTTGATCTATTATCTTAATGTTTCCTGGTGTGGTCTTTAATGCATTTTCTAACTGCTGAATTTCTTTAACCAGGGCCTGTTCTTTTTTCTTTTTCACCTTTTTAAAAGTTATATCTTGTTGAATTAAATAGCCCCGCATTACTGCTTTACCAGCCTCCCACACTGTACGCATAGGCGTTCCCTTATTTAAATTCTCCGCAAAATATCTTTCCAATACCACCTTGCCCTTTTCTATTACATTCTCATCTTTCAATAATGCCTCGTTTAACCTCCATCTGTATTCCATCTTATGATCTTCCAATGTTACTAGTAATGGGGCACGGTCTGATCTAGTCCTAAGCAGGGTTTCCATTTTTTGTATCTGTCCCACGATTGTTTTGGTGCACCAGATCATGTCAGTCCTTGACCATGTTTTGTATACTTCAGAGAAGTAGGTATATTCCTTTCTCTCCCCATACAGACTTCTCCATATATCTACTAATGTTAAATTTTCAATCATATTAAAGAAGGCTTTAGGTAATTTCCTTTCATTTTTATGTTTCTTCTTTACTATTGTTCTGTCTAAATTTGGCTGGATAACACCATTCCAGTCTCCCATTATTATAATATTTTGGCAGCCAACTTCCCTTATTTTTTCCATAAATTTCTCATAGAATTCATTTTTGTTATCAAGTGGGGCATATAGTCCCACTAATAACACTGTCATGCCTAACATTTTAATTTCAACTCCTACATATCTGCTTTGGGTATCGTTTATGACTTCTTTCGGTTCATATTTTGGACTCACAGATAGCGCCACCCCTCTCTTCTTTTTTCCAATCTCTGATGAAAAAACGTTTCCCAATTTTTTATTGCTTAATATTTGATTTCCCTTTCTTGTTATATGAGTTTCCTGAACACAGTAAATATCACATTTTTGTTTTTCCAAATACTGAACTATCCTTTTTCTTTTTATTATTGAGTTCAATCCTTTAATGTTCCATGATATTAGTTTAAGCCTCATTCTTTAGATTTTTTATTTATACTAGTCCACTGTTTCACATTCTGTCGATATCTCCTCACCAAGTCCTTCTTGATCAACTTCTTCTTGTTCTTGTTCTTCTTGTTCTTCTTCTCCTGATTCTCGTTGTTCTTGCAAAGAATAATCTTTAGGTCGATCCTCAAATCCCTTCTTATCATCCTTTGAATCTTCTTTCCTTTCGATCCTCAGCGTTCACTTTCTCTTTCCTTTACTTCCTTCTTCTCTCCTGTTTTTAAATCCTTATCAGGTCTTTTTTTTCTCATCTTCATTAAGTCTTTTTAAAAATTCTTCTGCTTTGAAAACCGTAATAATTACCTGTCTTTTTTGGTTATACATAAATATAACCCCTTCAAACTTCCCTCATCTATACGAGATTTCTCTTCTCTTCAATTTTTGGGTTAAGAAAACATAATCTTTTCTCTTCTTTAATATTTCAGATGGAACGTCCTTAAAGATCTTCAGCTCTGTTCCCTCAATTACTAATTTACTCGTGTAGCTTTGTTGGATTATCAACTCTTTGACCCTTTCCCGAACCAGACACACTACGATGTCGTGTGGTACCTTCCTTTTGCGGGTGATCAGGAAGTTGATTCTGAAAATCCGGTCAACTTCTATGCCCATTTGTTCAACTGGCCAATCTAGAAATTTAGCCAATACTGGAACGACTCTGTTATAAAGATCCTCTTCTTCCAATTCCCTGAGGCCTCTAATTTTAATACGTTTTTCTCTATATTTTATTTTGAATAGAGTATTCTGTCTTCCCGCCTGTACCATTGCTTCTTCCAGGTCGCCTGTTCTTTTCTCGAGCACCTTCGTTCTTTCCTGAATCTCTTCAACATCTTTATTTATATTTCTCACATCCTTTATGACATTTTCCATTCTACCTGTCAAACTTTCCATTTCTCTCTTCATTTCTTTGACCTCTTTTTTGACTTCCGTCGTAAGTTCTTTCATTTCTGCTTGCACATCCATTCTAATCTTCCTGACTTCCTCCAAGAGGAGTTGATAAGAATCCATTTCTCCTGAGGCCCTTCTTTGTGAGAGCATCTGGATTTGAGTTTGCACTACTTTTCTTCGTGTTGCCATCTTCTGTGCTTAACTGCTTCCTGATCTTCTTGACCAGTATTCTCTTTAAATTAATTAGCACAAAACTAACAGGCAATCCTAAATAGCAATGTATGACACTATATTAATATTCTAATAATAGAACCTCCCTACGTTTGCCTACCCTCCTACTTGATTTATATTTTAAATTAAATAATCTTCTATGGATATGGCTATTATTTTTTTTATTAAACATTATATTATTAAGTTATTAAATTAAACTGTTCTAGATGAAATTTTAAAGTTTAAATATAGAGTTTTAAACCTGATACTCTACTATTAATTTATTATTTTATTACTACATAGTCTACCCTAATTAAGTCTGGTAAATTCTAAGGAATTTAGATTTTTAACACACAATTAAAGTGTTACTCAACAATAGGTACTTATATTTTTTAAGAATGAATGAATTCTAATAAAATCTCTATATATTTGGTCTACGTACTAGTTATTATATACCACTTTATTTATTTATCATTTGAACTCGGTCTGTACTAACCTTATGAATTTTTTTTTATACTACTGAAAGTGAGTCACAAAAGACTCTGAGATCTATATGTCCACTAAGTGGTACTATAACCTTACTTTACTACTGCACTCCTTTTTCTCCTGTGCTTAATAGGTTAATTCTAGTGTTTCTACTGTTGACACAAAGATATGTAAACAAAGGCTCAGTGCCTATTAACTGCTGTCCTTGAAGTTATCTCCTTGGGATTGTCTCCTGCTTAATGTCAACCTTTTACCTTGAGCAATTTAGCTCCACCAATCCGTTTTTCTCTTAGCACTTTACAGTATTTATCTCTTAACTTTTGATTTTACTTATAGAAAAACGAGCACAGTGTAACTTAATAATATTAGTGCCCAAAGGGTTTTTACAGTATTGTTTATATCAACCAAGACTAACCCCTCCCCAGAGCCCGTCCCACTATCAGCACAGTCTTATTCTCAAATGTATTTCTAAAGCAACTAAGAGGTCAAAAATCACATACAAAAGCCAAGAGCTATAAGGAAAAATCAATGGTTATTGTCTTAGGTATTTCTAAAGCAGCTAAGAAGTCTGAAATCACATACCAAATCCAAAAGCTATAAGGAAAAATCAAATACAATATATATTTTCCACAAATCTGAGTGAAGTGGCGGTACCTTTACTTTCGTCCCTTCCTTTTCTCTCCGTTCAGTTTTCTCTCCAGCTTCCCTCGTTGCGTTTGTATTTTCCGGCTTTCACTGTCTTATCGTGTCTCCGGCTTTACTATCTCCTTTCCCCCTCTTCTTTCTCCTTTCTCCGCCTCTTGTTGCTTTCGTCCCTTCCTTTCTCTCCGGCTTTCTCTCCAGCTACCCTCATTGCTTTCGCGTTTTCTAAGTTTCGCTCTCTTGTCTTGTCTCCAGCTTATTGTCTCATTCAGCAGTCTCTTTTCCCCCACCTTCTTTTTGCTTTTTCTGTCACTTTCTACTTTCATCCCTTCTTTCTTTCCATTCGGCTTCGCTCCGATTCCTTCCAGTTCTCTCATCCTGCTGTCTCCTTTCCTCCACTTCTTTCTCCTTTCTCTGTCTCTTATTTAATCCCTTCCTTTCTCTCCGATCTCCCTCTCCCTCGTTGCTTTCGTGTTTTCCACTTTCTTTCTTACTTTCTTACTTTCGGCGTCTTGTCCTCTCTCCAGCTTAATGTCTCGTCCCGCTATTTCCTCTCCCCCACCTTCCTTCTCCTTTCTCGCCTTCCAATACCTTTCTCCTCCAAAGTATTCCTTCTTCAAAATTCTCTTTTCTATTTTATTTGTTTATTTTATTTGTTCTATTTTACTTTATTTGTCAACAGTCTCTATCCAACAAATACTTTCAAATACTTTCATACTTCACTTCAGGCGTCAGAACCTCACTCCAAAATTCAGAAATCCATTACCCCAAAGGCAAGTCTTTAAGTCCTTTTATCTTATTTAGTCTTGTTTAGGCAGAGGCTTATATTATATTGCTGTTACTATTGTCCTTTTCACCAAAATTGGTTAATATTAATGTTAATCAGTCCCAATGCCAATCTCTCACGCAACAACTTCGGGGTGTTCTCGCCAAACCCCTTTTGCTTTATTTTAGGGTGTTCTTACAATCTTACAATGGAATGATTGTTCAGAAAATATAACGCTGATTCCCTCACCACCTTCTCTTAGTTGTCTTTTCCTTATTACTGCGGTGTTAACAACGAGAAGGGGATTTTTTTTTTTGTGCTCCTTGAGTTTCAGTAAAAAAGATACTTTTAACTTACTTGTTGAAGTTACCTCTATTTGTTTAACAATTCATGGCGTAGCCTTACCGCAACGCAGTGGCTGCCAGAGATCTGGTGGCTCCGCGACCCATCGGCTGTTTTCTTACCCCACTCCACATTGAAGTTTTCTTGGGGATCGAATGCTGAACCCAGTCAAACTTGTAGCCCCTCAAATTCCCTTTCCTAAGGGATTAGATTGCCCCATTTCTTTCTTCTCGAAACAGGCAAACGATCTCGGACGCCGGTTGTCAATCTCGCAGCTGTGCGAGGTGACAACTGCCCCCTACGTCTTGTCCTCTACTTCACTATCATCTTCTTTCCCTTGCTGGCAGAAAGGCACGGGCAGGGAGTTGAACTCTGACAATGCTCGCCTTCTGTCTGTTTCTCTGACTTTTGGACTGTCTGACTTTGCTGCCCACTGGAGTCCTGAACCTTTGGACTGATACTTGACTACACTTCTAGTTCATCCCGAACAGGCAAACACTACTGAACTGCTAAGTTTGTCTGCTGAATACCTTGGCACTCCATTGCCTGGCAACAGACAGCTGGCACCTACAACAATATCTACTGAACCTTCTCTGTCTTCTCACCATGTGGTATATCAAGGGTAACACCCACAGTAGACATTTCTTGGTCATATCTCTACAACTGTAGTCTGTCTTCCCAAGAGAGATCTCCCAGCATCATCACTGATGGCACCCAACCATGTAGCAAGATTAGACTACTCTTGCTCATCATCATCATCAACAACAGGAACAAAAATAGCAACCACTACCATTACCACTCACCCACCTTTTCATCAGTTTGCGATTCAGGACTTCTTACAACATTTAAAACACAGCAAAAAAAACTGTATGCAAAACTTAGAAAGCAATTAAACCACCATAAAATCTGAAACCAGTAATAACAAATTAAATCAACAGCAATAACAAATAAAAGTCAAGCACATTACAAAAGGCCCATTTCCCCTGAAAAATCAGTCCTTAAAGGCCTGCTGGAATAATTTTTTTTTATCTGCTTGTGGGAAGATGGCGGGAGGCAAGCCTCTCTGGGATGGGAATTTTAGAGTCTGAGAAGGCTCTCTCTTGCATTCCCACCAAATGTACTTGTGAGGGTGGTGGGATAGAGAGCAAGGTCTCTCCAGAAGTTCTCAATACAATAGCAGGTTCATACAGGAGAGTACAGCTCTTCATATAACATTGAATCTGAACTGTATAGGGATTTATAGGTTATCACAAGCACTTTAAATTCTATCTGGAAATGGATGGGCAACTACTAGAGCTGTTGCAATAAGGGAGTTTTCTGCTCCCTGTAGCCAACTCAAGTTATCAATCTGTCTGCAGCTTTTGGTTAAGTTCAAGTTATCAAACACTCTTCAAAGGAAGCCCCACAGAGATCATGTTACTGTAATCCCAACGGGATGTAACTAAGGCCCTTTTCGCACCAGGCAATTAGAACAGGGCAGTGCTTCCTCGCACGGAGGTCATCTGCACCTTGGGGTGGACTAGGAGCGGACTACTTACTGGAGATCCGCACCTCTGTCTGCTCCAAGACGACCCCAAGTGGTCCTCCAGCATGTTTTTGAAAGACCAGAAAGAACAGATCTTTATTTTCCTGGAACGCGCCATTGCGTTCCTGCTCTCTTGTGCAGATTTGCAGGCTCGCACCAATGTGAGCCTGCCATCTGCGGAGGGCGGGCTTTAGGCGTGGCGAGCTTCAGCGATTGGTCAGGACCCACGACCAACTGGAAGCCGCCATTTTGGAAGCCAGAGCTGCCATTTTGGAAGCTGGAAGCCGCCATTTTGGAAGCCGGAGCAGTGCGGATCTACAGACCTCGCGCTGCTCCAATTCGCCCTGGACCAAGGAGGAGCCCTGCAGAAGGGCTTCAGGGACAGTCCGCATTGCTTTGTACCCCAGAAGAAGTGGTGAGTAACGGCACGGAGCGATTCCCTCGCCTCATGCGGAAAGGGCCTAAGGCATGGGCCATTTGAGGAAAAGTATCTTTCATAATGTTTCTGTTTAGAGTGGTGTCCCTATTGGCTTGCAAGGATTTCACGGTGTGATATCTCCTTTTATGTTTTAGCATTTCTTGTGCTTTTAAGAGCTATTATTATCTAGCTCCCGGGTCTTTTAAAGAAAAAGAAGTCAAACAGTTTAATCAATGAATACACACATACGTAGTTCTTGAGAGAGAAAAAATCAAGATAATATTGAACAGGAGGAGAGGGTAGTGTACGTGGAAGGAACCCCATTCTTCCTTGTGTCATTCCAACTGAGCATGAGGAGATTACACTGGATGTTGTGAATAAAGACGAGTTGTATTGTTACTGAAGATTCAATGGTGCAATGAGCACCTCCATAATGCAGCTCAAACAGGACCAGTCCCTGCCATCTCTGGAGAACCACATACAGTGCCAATATGAGCAGGCAAATCTTTCTGGAGCAGCAGTTGGGAAATTGCTGGCAAAAGGGGGACAATTTTCAACATCCTAAGTGCTTTGCTACCTGAGATAAGTGCTTCATTTAGCTGTGTGGGAGGATCAGCTTGCCTTTGTGCAGTTGGTCTTAAAATGTCTGGAACTGGGGCTTCTTAGTGGTGTTGCCACAGTGAGAACAACCTCCTCAGAGGAGCTGCCCAAGGCAGCCTTTTAGAGCATCTCACTGGTTAGTCTCAAACACCTAGTGTTTAATCAGAATTTGCAAAGCCAGTTTAAATGTGTGTATATGTGTTACGTGTGTGTGTGTGTGTGATCAAACGTTTTAGGAGGCACACATTTTATTTGTAAGTGTTGAAGCAACTTTTTTTAGACCTCATAATACTTACAGCAATAAACACCCCTTTTTCCTTAAGCAAAGGGGTTTATGCCTTTGACATAGAGAGGTTTTGACACAGAGATAAAGGTTTTATGCCTTTGACAATGCTATTGACAGGATGTGATCTAGCCAAAGACAGGTCCAGCCAATTACAATGGAAGAGATTTAACTATGTGCTTAGCTTTCCACTGTGATCAATGGAATCAAGCGTGCTTAATTTGGGCTGTAAAATTGTCCTAGTGCAGCATACATCTCTATAACACCTACCTGCATCATGCTTCTCTATAATATCAGTGAGAAAAATAGGCAGAGAAGGTATCAGGACATGCAGCCTCTGAAATGAAGGAAAAAGGACTGGAGGTATCCAGAGCGAAAAACCTGTGTTATGCAGACATAAATTCTATCTTGTCTAAAAAGCAATTTTAATAAGATTTTCTAAACACAGTAGCTACATTGGATAAGGACATATCCCATACTTCGCTATGCAAGAGATTTCTTCACCACTGTGACAGCTGCCACATAGCACCCAGACACCGTTCCAACCCATGGCCCACATGCCACAGAGGTGCATGGAAAAGTCCCCTCACACCACCACCGGGCTAATTCCCTCCATCTTCAGAAACTTATACTCAAGTTTTATACTCTGTCAGGGTGGTTTTAAAACAGAATCTTGGCCTATTATCTGTAAAAAGCTTGCTTCAAGTAGGAAAAAAAGGTGTGTTCATTACCCCCTCTAGATAAGGTCTTGCAAGGGTTACCTTCTGGAGCAGAAGTAGAATGGATATTTGGTAGAAGGTAAAACAGAAGTTCTTAAAAACAGCTCTCAGTGGTACTGAGCTAATATGTTGTGAGTCAAAATGTTTGTATTAAGATCTTAAGACCATATGAAGAGCTATGATGGATCAGATCAAGTTCAGTGGGGTGTTGAATTCAACCCAGGTCTCAGTCCAAACTTTTAATGAGCTGAAAAAAGTTCAGCACCCTGGACTGCTTCTCTAAAGTTTGGAGGTAAGACCTGGAGTGAATTCACAGCTCCACTGATGTGGGAAACAGCAACTGCTATGGCCAACCCAACATCTAAAATCAGGACATTAGGGCAGGTGCATTCTGCTGCTCATGCTCCCAGCAATTAGTATTCAGAGCCACACAGCTTCTGAAAGTGGCGGTAGTACACAGACAATGCCATTATGTCCAGTAACCAATGTTAACGCTATCCTCCATCGTCTTATCTACTTTGAAAGTAATCCAAATGGGTGTGCATCTTGTGATGGCAAACTCCGTAGTTTAACTATGCGTTGTGTGAACACAGTATGTATGTTTGTGAGTTCAAGTCATTTATGGCGCATGGTGACGCTAAGGCAAATCTATCAGGGTGTTTTTCTGGCAAGACTTTTTCAGAGAGGGTTTGCCACTGTCTTCCTTTTAGGCTGAAAGAGTATGACTTGCCAAAGATTACCAGTGGCTTTCCATCGATGGGCAGGGGTTTCAACCCTGGTTTCCCAGAGTCCTAGTCCAACACTCTAACCAGGGGTGCATTAAGATTTTTGTGGGTCCTAGAGACTTTTGTACTTGGCTCCCTGCCTTGCCTTGATGTACCACTAAGGATGTTTTCCTAGGCCACAGAATCCTGGTTTTGTAGGCCCTAAAATTCTCATATGCACTATACCTGATGGACTAGGTAGCCCTGATTCCAAACATTGTACTGTGTTGACTCTGCAGAAGAACATAGTTCTGTACTTGCTTTTATCTCATCTCCCAGATTGATGCATGGCTCAGGTTCTAGTATTATGATAGCATTATTATGATGACAGTATTACGCTATGATATCCACCTTCTCCAATATAGGCCATTTCTGCACGGACTTAAAGAAACGGTGCAGAGCGTCCTCCAGGGAGGACGTCTGCACCTGGGAGTGGACTGCGTCGGACCTACTTAGTGTAGTTCCGCACCTCAGCCAGCTCCGGAACGACCCAAAGTGGTTGTCCAGTGTGCTTTTGAAAGACTGCTTGAAACAGGTCTTTCAAAAGCACAGAGCTCGCCACTCTGTGCCCGTGCTCTGGTGCAAATTTGCAGGCTCGCACCAGTGCGAGCCTGCGATCTGCCGGGGGCGGGCTTTAGGCTGGCGAGCTTCAGCGGTTGGTGAAGAGCTTCGACCAACCGGAAGCCGCCATTTTCGCCCCCGGAGCAGTGCGGAGCGGCAGCCACGCACTGCTCCGGACCAGCCTGGACCCAAGTGTGGAGCCAAGAAGTCTGGTAAGTACCGGCATGGGGCGATTCCCTGGCCCCGTGCAGAAATGACCATAGTTTCAGTTTTCAATTTGGCTGTACACTGCCTTGAATATTTTAGCAGAAAATTGTTAGTATGTTTTAAGAAAAGAAACAAAGAAAATACATTTTGTGCTGGCACAGTGGACCATAAGTTCATGCCATAACAGTTAATAATTTCATTTCCCCCTTGTCAATCCTGTCCTGCACACAGAATGAATTTGTACGATGTTAAACACAAACATGTGTGGCCAGATGCTACTAATTACAGAATAAAATCCAGCACATTCTTGTCTAAAATAAAGTATTTCATAGATCTCCAATATAATGATTGGAACAATGAGCAACGCTGAATTTTGAACAAGGAAAGCAAAAAGGACAGAAACTTGATACTTCAAGCCTGCCAAGTTTAATTCCTTTCCTTCACATTCACATTAAAAAAATAAATAAAAAAACTACCAAGAAGAGAAAAACAGTTGATGCAGCTTGGTAGAAAATGGCAATAACACTAAGAAATAACATTCCATTCATTAAGGACAAGAAAACCAGATAAATAATTAAACTTGTGTGTGCATTTGCCTTCAGGCTGCCTGTCAACTTACGGTAACCCCATGAATTTCAAAGGATTTTCATAGGGAAGAAAACCTCAGAGGTGATTTTGCCATTTTTTCCTCTCTGAAATATAGCCTATAGCACCTGGCATTGGTTGGTGGTCTCCCAACTGAGTACTGATCAGGCCTGATCCTGTTTAGCAGCCAAGATCAGAAAAGATCTGGTGCCTGCAGGGTATTTAGGTCCTAAACCTAAAACACCATATGTACAGCAATGCAATAAAATCCAGAATAAAGAGGAATATTTGATTGCTGTTCAATAGAGAAGTCTGTTGTTCAATCGAGAAGTCTGCTGTCTTCCTGGGGCCAAGATCAACCACATAATGGAGAGGCTAACCAGGCTGGTCAAGCCCACTGACCATAAGCCCCTCATTCTGGTTCATGTCGGAACCAATGACACTGCGAGGCGCAGCTTTTACCACATCGCAAAGGACTACGAGCTTACGGGGACAAAGCTTAAGGACCTTGGTGCGCAGGTGGTCATTTCATCTCTCCTCCCTGTTCAAGGATATGGCGCACAAAGGGAAAGGGAAACAGCAGAGGTCAACAACTGGCCCCGCACATGGTGCCGCCGGCAACGGTTTGGGTTTTTGGAACACGGCCTGAATTTCCATGAACGTGGGCTTCTGGCAAGGGATGGGCTGCACCTCACGAAACTTGGCAGGAATGTTTTTGCAAACAGTCTTGCACGGAGGATTAAGAGGTCTTTAAACTAAGTTCTGCTGGGGAGGGAGACAATATTATTCAGGGCAAAGACTTGGCGAGTGCAGGGGGAAAAGGCCCAAATGATATTGACCAAGTAGTACAAACGTCCAATGGTGGGAGGAGTAGAAACTATAGTACAGGACTTGCAGGAAAGGCCCGGGGATTTAAGTGTCTCTACACTAACGCGCAGAGTATGGGAAACAAGCAAGATGAACTTGAACTCCTAGTACAACAAAATAAATACGATTTGATAGGCATCACTGAGACCTGGTGGGATGAGTCTCAGGATTGGAATGTAGGAATAGAGGGGTATAGCCTATTTTGTAGAAATAGACCAAACAAGAAAGGAGGAGGAGTAGCCTTGTATGTCAAGTATGTTTTCACCTGTGAAGAGATCCATGACTTAAACCCAGAAAGCCAGGTCGAGAGCATCTGGGTAAGAATTAAGGGAGCGAGAAACAATAGGGATATTCTGGTGGGGATTTACTACAGACCTCCAACCCAGACTGAGGACCTTGATGACGCCTTCCTCAACCAAATGACCGCACATTCAAAAAGGAGAGATACAGTAATAACAGGAGATTTCAATTACCCGGATATATATTGGCAGTCAAACTCTGCCAAGACAGCAAGGTCCAGCAAGTTTCTTGCTTGTCTTGCAGACAATTTCATGGTCCAGAAAGTGGAAGAGGCGACAAGGGGATCAAATATTCTAGATCTGATCCTGACCAACAGGGATGACCTTGTTAATGAGGTAGAAGTGGTTGGATCTTTAGGGGGGAGTGACCATGCCCTACTGGAGTTTGGCATTCAGTGGGAAGGAGAAGATAAGTGTAGCCAGACACTCATCTTAGATTTTAAAAAAGCGGACTTCTGTAAACTTAGGGAGCTGCTGGCTGGAATTCAGTGGTCAAGAATAGTGAAAGGGAAAGGAGTTCAGGAGGCATGGGAGTTCCTTAAAAGGGAGATACTGAAGGCACAGTCTAAAACTGTGCCAATAAGGAGGAAAAATGGAAGGCATCTGAAGAAACCAGAATGGTTGACTAAAGAACTCTCAGCTGAGCTAAGCGTTAAGAGAAACGTGTACAGGAAATGGAAGAGGGGGGAAACCACCAAAGAAGAATTTAAGCAAGTAGCCAAGAGATGTAGGGAGAAGGTCAGAAAGGCTAAAGCACAGAACAAACTTAGGCTGACCAGAGACATTAAAAACAATAAAAAGGGCTTTTTTAAATATGTCCGCAGCAAAAGGAAAAAGAAAGAGGCGATAGGGTCGCTGTGCAGAGAAGATGGCGAATTACTAACAGGGGGAAGAGAAAAGGCAGAACTACTTAACACCTTCTTTGCCTCAGTTTTTTCCCAGAAGGATACAAGCACTCAACTTGGTGGTTGGGGAGCAGGTGAGGAAGCAGGGGAAATGGGGCACATAATAGGTAGAGAGGTGGTACAGGAATACCTGGCCACACTGGATGAATTCAAGTCTCCAGGGCCAGATGAATTGCATCCTAGGATATTAAAAGAACTGGCAGAGGTCATTTTGGAACCGCTTGCTACAATCTTTGAGAAATCTTGGAGGACAGGAGAAGTTCCAGCAGACTGGAAGAGGGCAAATGTTGTCCCCATCTTCAAGAAGGGAAAAAAAGAGGACTCAAATAATTATCACCCAGTCAGCCTGATGTCAGTACCCAGAAAGATCCTGGAGCAGATCATTAAGCAGTCAGTTTCTAATCACTTAGAAAGCAACGCAGTAATCACGAGAAGTCAACATGGATTTCTCAAAAATAAGTCATGTCAGACTAATCTTATCTCTTTTTATGATAGAGTTACTAGTTTGATAGATGAAGGGAATGCTGTGGATGTAGCACATCTCGATTTCAGTAAGGCCTCTGACAAAGTTCCACATGACATTCTTGCAAAGAAGCTAGTAAAATGTGGGCTGGACAGATCTACTGTCAGGTGGATCTGTAACTGGTTGACTGACCATTCCCAAAGGGTGCTCGCCAATGGCTGCTTTTCATCCTGGAGAGAAGTGACTAGCGGGGTGCCACAGGGTTCTGTCCTGGGCCCAGTGCTGTTCAATATCTTCATCAATGACTTGGATGAAGGAATAGAGGGCATGCTCATCAAATCTGCAGATGACACCAAATTGGGAGGGGTTGCTAATACGCCAGAGGACAGGATCAAAATTCAAAATGATCTTGACAGATTGGAGAGCTGGGCCAAGGTTAACAAAATGAAATTCAACAGAGAGAAGTGTAAGGTCCTACACTTCGGTAGAAAAAATGGAATGCAGAAATATAGGATGGGGGACACGTGGCTGGATGGCAGTACGTGTGAAAGGGATCTAGGAGTCTTAATAGACCACAAGCTGAACATGAGTCAGCAGTGTGATGCGGCAGCCAAGAAAGCCAATGCAATTCTCGGCTGCATCAATAGGAGTATGGTGTCTAGATCGAGGGAGGTGCTGGTACCACTCTACTCTGCTTTGGTTAGATCTCATCTTGAATACTGTGTCCAGTTCTGGGCACCCCAATTCAAGAAGGACATGGTCAAGCTGGAGCAGGTCCAGAGGAGGGCAACCAAAATGGTGAAGGGCCTGGAAGCCATGCCCTATGAGGATAGACTTAGAGAGCTGGGTATGTTCAGTCTGCAGAAGAGAAGGTTAAGAGGGGACATGATAGCCATGTTTAAATATTTAAAGGATGCCATGTAGAGGAGGGAGCAGGCTTGTTTTCTGCTGCTCCAGGGACCAGGACAAGGAGCAATGGATTCAAGCTGCAGGAAAGGAGATTCCACCTGAACCTCAGGAAGAACTTCCTGACAGTCAGGGCTGTCCGGCAGTGGAATATGCTGCCTCGGAGTGTAGTGGAGTCTCCTTCCTTGGAGGTTTTTAAGCAGAGGCTGGATGGCCATCTCACGGGAGTGCTTTGAGGGTATTCCAGCATGGTGGGGGGTTGGACTGGATGGCCCGTGTGGTCTCTTCCAACTCTACATTTCTATGATTCTATGATTCTATGATTTATGGAGGGGTACCACACAACTCACCGAAGGTCCTTCTGCTTTTTCTGTCAAACTGATAGTATGACAGATGTAAATCAAATTTGTACTGAGTTCCCAGACTTGGAAATAAGAGATCCTAGGGTACTACTTGATTCCTTCTTTTAAAAATGGCTACTCTCTTGTGCTCTGGTACAACTTAGTTAAAAGACCAGAAACATCATGTTTGAGTTCTTTACCATTTTGATCTTTTCATTCATTGGTTTTGAATTTGTTCATGGATCTGGAACTTCATCTCTTGTCACCACTGTTAGCCTCAGATTCCCTTCTGGGGAATACTAAAGCAGGCATAAGTATCCGCCCTACATCTTCTCCAGTAAAGATTTTTTTTTTTTGAATCATTTATCTTCTCTGCAATCTCCTCATCTTCCTTTAGAATTTTTGTAAATCTCCTATTGTCTGGGTATCCCTTTTATTGGCTTCATGCTCCAAATTTTTTCCTTTCTATTTAGAGAAGCTTCCTCCTTTGAAGTCAAATATGACTGTGTTGAACTTCCCTGGTACTTTCTGCTGCTCCAAAGACTAGGCCATGGTACTTACGCAGTTTCATACCACCATGGTCATGCTTTCACAGTTTCAGTTTACCTCAATCATACACATATCCAAAACTAGGAGATGTTACATCCAGGGTCACCCCCTCTCTTGTAAGTTCTATGATAAGCTGTTTTAGCGCAGTTGTTTTAGGGCAGCTGTTCTTTGTCATGAATGGAATATGTCAGGGTAGGGGAAGTGACCATTATTACACTACTGTCTCCTCTGGATACCTCCATAATTTAACTCTCCCTGTCAAGAACATCCTGAGCATTTTGGCCACAGCATGCTGTCAGTACTAGATTATCTTTGGAGACTGTTAGAAATTATTCAGTTTGGCCCTAAAGTATCTTTTCCTCAGACAAAGACAAAGACAAAGCTGTTTAGGGACTTCTCTTTCAGAATCCCTAAGCAGCTTTGTCTCTGTATGAGGAAAAGACACTTTAGGGCCAAACAACATTCTACTTTAATTGCATAATCATTACCTTGAAAATGCAGTCTTTGGGGCTTCTTTTATAAATATCTAATGTGAGGATCCTAATTTTGACCGAGACCTTGACGTGGGGTGTTGTTATTTTGTGCCTTCAAGTCATTTCCAAGTTACAGCAACCCTCAGGCAAACCTATCATGGGGCTTTCTGGAGCTGAGAGGGTGTGATATGCCCCAAGTCACCCAATAGGTTTCCATGGCTGAGTGGGGAATCAAACCTTGATCTCCAGGGTTGTAGTTCAACAGTCAAACCATAACACCACACTGGCTCTTGGGGTAGGGAGTATTAAATCTTTAAATCTTTCCTCACTATTATAGTTCCAATCCCAGTCATTACTCCCACAATGTAACTGAACTATGGACTGCAAAAAATAGTCTATTGAAACCAATTAATCAAGACCACAACAGCGTGAGCAAAGGGGGAAAGCCCCCTTACCTCCCATACCGAGGTCCCTATCCAGAACCTTCCCTCCCTCCCCCAGGCTTGCAATCTGCAATGGAAATAAAAATCTGCATTAAAGCCTAGAAATGTGTAGCTAACGTGTCATCTGGCTCTCGGTGCTAGCAGTTAAGACAGGGTCATCAGCTTTATAGGATTTGACATAATCTTACTGACCTTACTGGTCATAATGCTGGTTTCAACATAACAGCAGCATAAGTACCTTTCCGCCACTAGCTGCACTTTTTAGCGTGTTGGGCAAGGCTTGCATCCTGATTACGGTGTACAAGCAGAGTTCTGCCAAGTGGTTGTGCTTTCTAAGGTGTTCTGTAAGTATGTCTCCAGCATACTTGCATTTGGGAACTAACAGCATTGCAGAATAGGGGCATACAATGGTTCCAGGGGTATAGGTGGCATAGCACACCTAGCTATTCTGGCATAACTTTACTCTAATCTAATCTAATCTAATCTAATCTAATCTACTATGACCAGTTCTGAGCACCACAATTCAAGAAGGCCTTGACTGCATAGCTCACTTCATAGCTACTTCAGCATAACTTTACTCTACTCTAGTCTACTATACTCTACTGTTTCCAGCACCACAATTCAAGAAAGATATTGAAAGGTGGAATGTGTCCAGAGTAGGGTCACCAAAGCCTGGAAACCATGCCCTATGAGGAACAACTTAGAGAGCTGGCTATGTTTAGGAAAAGAGAAGATTAAGAGGTGACACGTTAGCCATGTTTAAATATTTAAAAGGACATCATATGGAAGATGAATCAAGCTTGTTTTCTGCTGCTCCAGAGACAAGGACACGGAGCAATTGATTCAAACTACAGGAAAAGAGGTTGCACCTAAACATTAAGAAGAATGTCCTGGTGGTAAGAGCAGTTGAACAGTGGAATAGGCTGTCTTGGAGTGTGGTGTAGCCTCCTTCTTTGGAGGTTTTTAAACAGAGGTTAGAGGAACACCTATTGGGAGTGCTTTGATTGTGTATTCCTACATGGCAGAGGATTGTACTGAATGGTCCTTGTGGTCTCTTCCAACTCTATGATATTCTATTTCACTTTTGGCAACACTTCTATTAAGTTATGGGCAGTGTGTATCTGATCCCTGCTGATTTAGTAGTTTCAATACTAGCTGCTGGTCACCTATAGAACAGGCTCTTTCATACTGAACCATTATTGTTCTGTGATTCCACTTTAATTGCCATCCTGTGGAATCCTGAGGTTTATAGTTCTGGGAGGCAGTAGAGCTCTTTGGCACAACATACTAAATGCTCCCTCCAAGGCTGCAAATCCCAGGATTCAATAGCATGGAACCAGGACAGTTAAAGTGGAATCTTAGCACTAAAACTGTATAGTATGAAAAGTCCCCAATTCCTGCAGGACAATGTGGACCCCTCCTGACATAACCCACTTAGCACTATTTATTTGATTTATATCCTGCTTCCCCAACCCCCAAACTGGGACTTAAGGTGACTTATAGCAAGATTAAGGGGGGAGGGAACATTTTACATTATTTTATATTATAGCATACTAAACCACAACCAAACAAATTACAGGATTAAAACACATCTGAACTGAACGGACGTGATAGCGTGACAAAAAAGAAAGTATAGTACAGTCATCCCTCCACATTTACTAGGGATAGGACCACAGGACCCCTGCGAAAGTGAAAAAACTGTGAATCACTCTACGCCCTCCCAAACTATATTTAACACACAAAAAAGTATGATCACGATATTCAACCCACTGTGGATCCCTTTGAGGCATCAGGGTTCCTTCGCAAGGCAGAAGTGGTTGGTTGGTAGGGCTTACTGCCACCTCCACTGCTGCCCTACATCATTTTTAATAGGGACTTACAAGCTTTGTTTGCAGTTTCTCAGTCTCACAAGGCTTGTAGTCCCTATTAAAAATGGCGTAGGGAGGCAGTAGAGGTGGCAGCAAATAATCCGTGAATAATCAAACCCACAGACGTGAAATGTGGACAGCTGACTATACCCACACATTAAAAGCCTCTCCCTTATCAACTGGTGGATTGCCAATGGATCTCCTGAACAAAATGGTCTTTGCCTACGATGATAAGGACAAAAGTGAGGGGACCAACCTAGTTTTCCTTGCAAGAGAGTTCCACAGACAGGAAAAACAGAATAAAATTCTCGAGACTATGATAAGAGACTCTGATTCATGACCACGGCTGCTTTACAATCTGCAGTTGGCCTATAAGCTCCTTATTTTCTTACAATATTTATATATACCAGCCAATAATGAAAGTTTGCTGGGCAATTTGCAGTAAACTACTGAAATCTCAGAAGGACCAGTAAAAATACCAACCGTCCAGATGGAGCCCCTGTGTAAACTTACCTTCGCTGTTCTAAATTTTTACAGCTTTAGGTTACGATGTTTCTTTTAAAAAGTAGTAATTACTTGAATAAGAAAGAATGAGAAGAAAATACACTTTGAATACCTCTTGATTTAGGAATAGATGCCCAGCTTTGAAGCAGACAATCTACAATGGCCACTGAATGAAATAAAGTGGAAACTTCTTAAGTTTCCCAAGGGATGTTATATTTTATTTTTATATGGTAGCCTATAATTATAAAAGAAACCACAAACAGTGTCCTTGATTATCTTCTGGCATATACTATAATTAAGTAACAGGCATCCACACAAAATAACTACTCTGCAGTGAGATACTCAAGTTCTATCTGTTTACACATCTCTGCACAAGGTTGCAGCTCATTGATTTATTCGATTTGGAGCAGTTCTTCATAGCATTTGCACAATCCTTTTCTTTGTAAAGGGTTACAAAGGGGTAAAGGGGTACTTTGACCTTTCAGTTTTCATTTTTTTGTGTGTGTGATTAAATCAAGCCATACTCTATCACTAATATACCCGCTTGCTCATAATCCAGCTGAATGACATCTTTGAAAGCTCATTTGCATTAAAAAACAAACAAACAAAGCAAAACAACTTCCACGTAAAAACTAACAACCAAAATTGAAGCCCTTCTTGGTTGTTTTATACTCATCTTGTTCAGAGCCTAGAAACAGAGCTTGACCTCTCTTTTTTTTTAACAAAAACTTCCAGAATTGTTTAGACACTCTTAAAGGGGATTATGAGAATTGTAGCCCACAAAGCAACTTTTCAAGCTCCTTTCCTGTTCCTTCCTTCCTTCCTTCCTTCCTTCTCCTTTTTCTCTCTCCCCCCCTCATTTTCTGTGCACCTGTGAAACTGTGGTTATGCCAACTGTCCCTGCCACTCCTCCAAGTATCCAGTCTCCACGTACACAACAGAATACTGGCATAGTGAGTTATATGTGTAGATGTGCATATTTCTAGGCCCCTATACAGTCGCATAGGAATGTGGGGGCAGGGGGGGATTCACCCCGGGCAGCAAGGTTTCTGGGGCGCCCCGGCCCATAGCCACACCCCTGCACGCCCTGTCTACGCCCCTGCGCACTGCAGCCACGCTCCCCGCACAGTGGCCACGCCCCTCAAGCCATAGCCCCGCCCCCTCCCACTCACCCCAAGCTCCGCCACTGCCCCTATATATTGAGCCAGCATAATGTAGTGGTTTGAGCATTGGACTATGATCCTGGAGGTCACAGTTCAATTCCCCACTGGACCAGGGAAACCCACTAGGTGACTTTGGCTGTGTCACACAGCCTCAACCCCCAGAAAACCCCATGATAGGTTCATCCAAGCATTGCCATAAATTGGAATTGACTTGAAGGTGCGCAGCAACAATAAATATATAAGATGAGCATGGAAGACAGGTAAATTAGTTCCACACATAATAATATCATTGAACATTTGCTGTTGCCATTGTTGTCAACTTCAACTTACAATAACACTCTCAAGGGATTTTTTTTTTTTTGCAAAGTACACTTTAATTTAATCTATAATTTATTCAGAGTGAGTATGCCACTGCCTTTCTCTAAGACTAAGAGAATGGAGTATTTGTTCTAGGATTCACTGGAACTGCATTTTCCCCTCCTTTCCCCATCCAAATTTTCATCCATCATCTTTGATTCCTTTTTTGAGTCCTGCCCTTATAAGCAGATATAAGACTGATATCCATGACATGGTTTCACTGTTAAGAAACCTCAGATTGAGGCTACTGAAATCATTACATCATGTCCCCAGCTGGAATGACAATATCATTAGAAGTAGCTGCAAAAACGGCATTGTTCTCTGCGGTTTCACAAATGGATGGCCAAGTCTCTAATTCTTTAAATACTTTGGAAGCCTACAAACCCATCACAAACATTCCCAGAGCTTGAAAAATAAATATTTAACAGTATAAAGCCCACTTTCTTCCTAGTATTCCACTCAGAAGACTGCCTTTTGGTTGCCACTGCAACTCTGCAGGAATGTTGCACCTCAGTCCCAAAAGCTCCTGAAATTCTGCTTAGGGATGCCAGGCAAAGATCATCCCAGACCATGGCATTTCTGGGCCAAGTCCTGATACTTGGGGATAGACCCTGTTGATGTCATGAAGCATTATGCATCAACTACTGTGGCTCACAGTTTGCCTCCCAGCTTCTGGATGAAACGGATTATCTAAATCTATTTCAATCTGGTTTTAGGCCTGGTCATGGGATGAAGACAGCTTTGGTCACCTTGGTGGCAGGGAAATGGATGGGAGGGGAGTGTCCCTGTTAGTTCTGCTGGATCTCTCAGCAGCTTTTGGTACCATCAATCATGGTATCCTTTTTGGCTGCCTTGCTGGGATGGAATCACTGTTCTACAGCAGCTCCATTCCATTCTGGAGGAATGAACCCGGAGGTGGTGCTGGAGAATTCTTGTTCAACTCTCTGGCCATAAGCCTGTGGAGTCCCTCAGGTTCTGTTTTGTCCCTTATACTAGTTAACATACACATGAAACAACTGGGAGAGGTCTTCCAGAGTTTTGGGGTCCAGTGGCATCAATAAGGAGATAATACCCAGCTGTATTATTCCTTTCCACTCCAATCCAAAGAAGCCATCTTGGTTCTAAACCAGTGTTTATCACCAATAATGGATTGGATAAAGGTGAACAAACTGAAGCTTACTCCAGACAAGATAGAGGTGCTCCTGTGTTAGATGGATTATACCCAGGGAATGGATTATTAGAATGGAATCCATTAGAATGGATTATTAGAATGAATCCATTAGAATGGATTATTCATGAGTCTATCTGCAAATATCTTGATGACAATGCAGTAATCAGTAGGAGCTAGCATGGGTTTATTAAGAACAAATCTTGCCAAATTAATCTTTTATCTTTTTTCAGTTAGGTAATTAGGTTAGGAGATGGTGGGAATGCTGTAGATATCATTTATCTGGATTTCAGCAAAGCATTGATAATGTCCTCCCAAAATATTTTGATTAACAAACTGACTAAATGTGGAATAGATGGAAGCAGTGCCAGATGGATCCGTAACTTTTTCGGAAAACTGTACTTGAAAAGTCTCCATCAATTGCTGCACTTCCAACTGGAAGGAGACCTCAAGTAGAGTACCTCAGGGTTCTGTCCTAGGGTCATTACTGTTCAACATTTTTATCAGTGTTTTAGATGAAAAAGTAGAGAGACTCCTTATTAAGCCTGCAGATGATACAAAACTGGGAGGGGTGGCTAATACATTGGAAGAAAAGAACAGAATTCCAAACGATCTAAATGAACTGGAATATTGGACTGAACTTAACAAAACGAAATTCAATAGAGACAAATGTAAAATTCTACATTTAGGCCACAAAAATCAAATGCACACCTATAGGATGGGGGATACTTGGCTTAGCAGCATGACATGCAAAAAGGATTTTAAGATTATTGTTGATCATAAGCTGAACATTAGCCTGCAGTGTGATGCTGCAGCAATAAAGCCAAATGTTATGAGGAAAGGAGCTGGGTATGTTCAACTTGATGAAGAGAAGGCTGAGTGTTGATATGATTGCAGTCTTTAAATACTTCAAGGGCTGTCACTGAGAGAAGAAGAAGACCTGTTCTCTGCAGCCCCAGAGGCTAGGACCAGGTCCAATGGTTTGAAATTACAGGAGAGTAGATTTTGACTGAACATTAGAAGGAACTTCTTGACAGTAAGAGTGGGTCAACAATGAAATTAATTGCCTAGAGAGGTTGTGCAGTTTACTCCTCTGGACATCTTCAAAAAGAGAGGCTGGACAGCTACCTGCTGGGGATGTTTTAGCTGGCAATCTTGCATAAAGCAGGAGGTTGGACTGAGGGTACAGGCTTATTTTCTGCTGCCTCAGAGAGCAGAATTAGGTCCCATGCTTATCTCCCACCTGGAATGACTCGTGAAAACTGGAGACTCAGGGCCAGGCCCTGAGAATTGGGGCCAGCCCCTGAGATTCTAACTCTGCTAGAATGCCAAGAATGTTCCAGGACATTTTGTTTTGTTTTTTGGTCTGGCAGGCAGCCACAGCCAACTGGTGCATACAGCTCCTTGATCCCATGTTTAAAATGGGTAACTGTGATGAGTTTTAGATCCTGAAAAGTAATATATAATGGGATCCAGGTGTTTTTCTTAGCAGTAAGGCCCAGAGCTTGGGAATGTTACTTTTTGAACATTGTTGTTGTGTACCTTCTGGATGTTTCCAACTTATGGTGAGTCTATCATGGAGTTTTCTTGGCAAGATTTTGTTCAGAGGCACTTTGTCATTGTCTTCCTCTTAGGCTGAAGGAGTGTGACTTGCCCAAGGTCATCCAGTGGTTTTCCATGGCTGAGAGGGATTTGAATTCTGGTCTCTCAGAATTTTAGTCTGAGGTCATTTTTGCACTACATTGTTATAGTGCTATTATTCCACTTCTATTCCAGTTTAGGGAGAGGCATTTAGAAGTCTCAGCCAGAGAGCACTTTGGCCTTAGTAAACTACAAACCCCAGAATTCTACAGGATGTTGAAAGTGGAATAACAACACTATAACAATGTAGTACGGAAACAACCTGACACTCGAACCATTACACCATGCTGGATCTGTGAATTTCAACTCTCCACATCTCAGCACAGTTCAAAGAAGTAGCTTTTCCAAGCTCTGGTGAGGTTAAATGCGTTGCAGGACATGCATGTTCGACTGGAGTATAGCATGCGCCTCTACTAGCTGAAGAAAACTGACAACTGATGCTGTATTAATCAGATGATAATAAAAGAACATTTGGACCTCAAGCCACAGCACAGACCCAAGCTCTCCTGTCACCTGAAATGAAGTAAAAAACATGGTTCCTTAGGAGCAACCTAGGTGCTGAGATTTCAGGTGCAAAATCTAAGACCTAGAGAGTCTCTGGTGAAATCATAGAATTGTAGAGCTCAAAGAGACCACAAGGACCATGAAGTCCATGCAGGAATACAAAGCATTCCTGACAGACGGCCATCCAGCCTCTGCTTAAAAATCTCCAAAGAAGCAGACTCCACCACACTTTGAGGCAGCGTATTCCACTATCAAACTGCTCTTACCATCAGGAACTTCTTCCTAAAATTTAGATGGAATCTGTTCTGAAGCTTGAAGTCATTGCTCCATCTCCTAGTCTCAGCAGAAAACTCCTGCTTGCTCCATCCTCCATATGAGTTATAGGGGGTAGTCTCCTAGTGGTTGGGAATTAAGTCCTCCAAGCACTACATTTAAGAGAAAACAAAACCGTTTCTTTCCCCTGGCTCTTATTTCTAATAATTTTTAAGTACTGTTCTTTGTAGTCCAACCCAAGAAAGTTTTCCAAGCTCTGCTTTGAACAGAAAGGGGAAAAAAAAAACCCTTTTCAAAGACCTGGTTTTAGCATTTTTTTTTTTAACAACACACTTGTCTAACCCAAGAAAGTTTTCCAAGCTCAGGCACCCTGGAGGCCTGGGGAGTAGGGCTAGGCCCTGCTCTGAAGGAAGCTGAGAGAGACTAGGATTTGAATCCCCACTAAGCCATGGAAGCCCACTGGGTGACCTTATGCAAGTCACATTCTCTCAGCATAAGGCAACAGCAAACCTCCGGTGAAAAGATCTTGTCAAGAAAACTGGAGGAGAGGATCACTAAAGTCAGACTCCACTTGAAATGGTATCACAACCTTTTCCATAAGGGATCTGCTGGGCTAGAGGTCAGAGGCCATAGGAAAAGCTGGGCAAGTTTTCTGCAGGATATGCTTTCTATAGGGCAAGCTATCTCCTCCAGCACATTGCTGCCTCATTCCAGGACGTGAGGCAACCAACTCCCTCACTCTGCCTAAGGGTAGGGCCGGCTCTAAGGTTCTCTGAAAATAAGGTTAAAAAGAACATTAGGATGACTGCTTTGGGAATTGACGGTCTCAAATACAATTGAGAGCCCTTCGGCATCTCCATCTTTGACACTATGATTACAAGACAAACCCAGATGGAAACTTCATAAGGAAAAGATATGAGGGTGGAGGGTAATAGAAGGAGATAAAAATGAAACTGTATAGTTGTTTCAACAACACTATTTAACACGCCCATCAGTCATGTAGGGACGGGGGGGGGCAATGGGGGTGGTTCACCCCTGGCGGCAATGTTTTTGGGGCATTCTGGCTTGTAGCTATGTCCCTGTGTGCTGCAGCCATGCCCCCACGCACTGTGGCTATGCCCCCTTCCGCCCCCTCCACACACTCCCAGCTCTGCCGCTGATGCCCATACTGTCTCAATCAGTCTATACCATTCACTATTTTAAATATTGCCTGATGTTTTATAGCCACTTATTTTAAGTCTGAGCAAGAAGACAAGAGCTTGAAAACCAGAACCTCCTGTATTTTTTTAAAAAACACATTAAATGGAATCCGACAGTAATTGCTTCTTGCTTTTTCTTTATTCTGCCCTCTTTGAAACCCACTACATTGACAGAAACACTCTCAGATGTGAAATTGCATGTTCTGAAGAAAAATACGTCCCAGTGTTGAGTCAAATTGCAGACATCTTTGGTCTTCTGAGCTTTTGATTTGCTTGTGTTTATATATTCTTAAGGCTATACCATGTAGCATTTTTTTATGACAAAGATTCATAAACAGGCAAGCGCCCTCAAATACACAAATGATAGCAGACACATTCCTGATCTGTTTATCCCAGGCCACCAGAAGTCAAGACCCAGTAAGCCATAAATACAAACTGCCTATTTAAATATGTAAATAACATCAGGAACTTCCTGAGTTTGACTGAGTAAACTTGTTTTCTCATACTCCTGGACTTGATCCAGACCAACGGAAATTAACAAGAAAAGGAGATCCCAATTGAACATTAGGAAGAACTTCCTTAATGCTAAGTTCTGTTTGACACTGGAATAACCTGTCTCAGAAGAGGGTGGGTTCCACTTCGTTGGAAAATTTTAAACAAAGATTTGACAGTTATTTTTCATGGATGCTTTACCACTGGATTTCTGCATAGCAGGAGATTGAATGAGATGGGCCCTTGGGATTCCTTCCAATTCTGTAATCATTAAAAATTCAAAGGTGTCACCAATACATTGCTATTCAGAACTTGCCTATATATGTCTACTGAGAAGTACATCATATTATATCAAATGGGGTTTGCTACAAGTTGATATAAGATTGTTACCCTGATTTCTGGGGTCCTGTGGGGGACGCCTTAATGTGCTCCATGTGATGGGGAATGGAAACTAGCCAGAGCACAAGCAATAGCAATGCGAGAGGCAGGATAACCTAGCGAGGTCTTTTTACCCAGTTTTTACGGGGTCAGGCCAAGCCAAAAACCAAACGAAGATGTCCAATAAAATGATTCTATTGAATGAAAGTCTCACGCATCAACGCAATCACTCACGCACTCAAGGCCTATTAAGAAGCAAAAGAGAGGAAACTGGATAGGGGAAATATTGAAGGGATTGTAGCTGGGGTAATACTGCACCTTTTCCTGAAGTCCTTGGTCTGGGAAAAACAGCGGAGCTCAGGATGGAGAGGGCTGAGAGGATTACTCAACAGACAGAGAAATGGTCTGCTGGGATGACCAGGAGTGATCCAAAGAACAGCTCAAAAACTGGGACTATTTGTAGGGGAAGATTAGTACCTGGAGGGCTAATCCTTTCCCAGGGAGAACAATGAGTGTTGCAACGAGAAAGAAGCTCCATACTGGTAACTTCCTTTGCATGATGAGATTACAAGGTGTTGCCAAAGTCTCAGGATCGTAAATGGTCCTTGCCTGATAGGATTTTGCTCAACTTGGGGCAAACATGCTAATCCCCTCAAGTCGGCTTCTCAGGGGCTGAGGAACCTTTGTTTACTGTGGGTTTGCACAGCTTGAGGTCTCCTGGGTCTACGTGACTGGGGATTTTACTGGCCTGACCTGGTTGTCAATGTCAGGCGGCAGCTAAGCAGACACAGAGGCAGGAGCTGCGTTTATGGCTTTAGTAATAAATAAATCAAGAGGTTACGTCACCAAAACAAACATCCAAGTCCCAGGGGCAGCAAACTCAAACAGCAAGGTTTAGACTGGAACAGAAAGCCCATGACACAGGACGCAGATTCCCGGTTGGTAGACGGTTGTTGCCCCGTGCCCAACTCCAACAGCGTCTGTCTTAAATACCCAGTCTTTAGCCTAGCTGGGGCTGATCAAATGTCCGTTGGCCCAGCTCACAGCTGGAGCCCCTCAAGACTTCAGGGTCGATTCAGCAGACACTTCTCCCGCAGCTGCTGAGACCTCCGAACTGCCCCCTTCTCCAGCCACCTCTGGAGGAATGTGGGGGGAGGGTCTGCTGCAAACTCCGGGCTGGAGTCAGAAACACCAGCCTCCATCGAGTCAGAAGCACTAGCCTCTGCCTCTGGAGCAGAAACATCTGCTGCAGGTACTGGCTCGGGATCCGTGCCTGGAACAGCTGTGGGGTCGCTGGCAGATTCCTCCCTAGACTCTGAAGGAGCCCCCTCTCCCGAAGGCCTCTCCAAGAGATCCTCCCCCGGCTGGGAGTCCAAGTCTAAATCGGAGTCCAAGTCTGAATCGGCAGCACGCTCAGCCTGGCTCATGACACTGGTTTTCGATCGTTCGACTGTTGCTGCCTACATGCCCATCCGGGTGACCTCTCAGGCACATTGAATCATATTTTAATATCAAAATTGTAGACCCCGCGACAGTGTTTTCCAGTGGGGTAACAAGATTGTGTCCTAAATGTCTTTAAGCTTTAAGAACAAAACGTTAAGAATAAAAACTCAAACACACTTCAGGTGGACATTTAGAAATACAGTTTAGACAGATAAAAAAAAGGAACAGGCAAATTGACCAAGGGAATTATAACAAAGCAAATATAAGAGCTCTAGGAGTGAATGATTTTTATTGTCTCATTCTCTGCAATGCCAAAAATAGACACTGAAGGAAAATTTCCTTGGGAGAGAAAATTCTTATTTAGAGGGGCAATGTCCTTATTTTGCCCCCTCCTCCCCATATACCCCAAGTTACAGTTTGTATGTGGTCTCACTAGATGTGTTTCATACACAGGCCAGCAACTTGTAGCATCATGATGCTTTAAAAGTCACCAGAAATACCTTAGTTCCTTTAGAATAGCAAGAAATTAAAGGGTAATCAATCAAAAATGTACTTTTTGTGCTTTGAAACAGTAACTAATTACTTAGTAAGAGTATTTTTCCAAGCTGTGTTTTATCAGCCCACAGTTCTAGGAAATATTAATTCAGAGTACATCTTTCTTCTCTAGGACTTATACTTAATGCCTTTTTAAACTCTCAACATTAAAATGAGAAACAAGCCACTCTGATGCGGCAGGATGTGCGTGTGTGTGTGTGTGTGTGTGTAAGCACATGTTACAGTGATGGCAGTGTACTGCAATTAAGTCAGACTAATGGCACTCACATTGCTTCTGAGGGGTACCTAGAGACTGCACTACTCACTTCAAAATAAATGCAGGGCCCCCCATAAGACTTCTCATCTAAAAAGCCCATTTCATTGAGCAGAATTATCAGACCTCATTATAGAGTAAACAACTGTCTAACTTTACAAAGTGAAGGCAGGTAATTGCTGATTGAGAAATGATTTCTTGTTTATAAGAACAGGCAGTACAATGGCTGGGCTTGTCGCAAACAAAACACAAGGCGTGCATTAAATCACTTCGCTGTCATTAAACACACACAAAGTGAGCACATGACCCAAGAGACATCTCCATAAAAGGAAACTCTACCAGGAGAGGGCATGACATTGAGTTTGCAGGGATTAATTGTTCCTAAAGGTAGAGAAGCAAGTTGCAGGCACTCCTGCCAGAGGAATGAGAAGAAGACTCAAGATACTGAATAAGAACAAACATGGACAATCCATGACCCATCAGCAGGAGCATTAGCAATTGTGTGGTTTTAAAAGAGTACCTTTCCAATAAACTAAGCCTATGCATTTCACCTCTTTTTATTACTCCTGGAAAGAAGAGAGTTTCAGAGTGGTTTAAAGCCACAAGCTGAGCTTCCTGTTTACCCACAACACAAATAGAAGCTTGGATGAGGCACAAGGTTACTTGTATTGAAAGCTCAATATCAGCAGTTCTCTGATAAACAGTACCCTCAGGTTAGTTATATATCTGACAGTTGAGTCCTACATTACCATGTGCGCTTCCAAAGGAGTAAGCCCCACTCAACATTGTGGGGTTAACATATGACTAAACATGAATAGAAATCAAGTTGACCAAACCGTCCCAGAAACAACTGAAGAAAACATCCAATAGGTTCTTCTGCATAACAAATCCCATTAAGACGGATGTTCTTTTTTGATACGGCAACCCAAGACGGTTGCCCCAAAATCCATACTGAAGAGATACGCAGAGTTTGATCACCAGGGCCTTTGCACTTTGCAAGGCCTTGATGACATGGAATTTAAAGGGTGTGTGTGTCTGACTGGATCCAAAATTCAACAAGAACCAGCTCTAACCTAGAATCATAGAATCATAGAAATGTAGATTGGAAGAGACCACACGGGCCATCCAGTCCAACCCCCTGCCACGCAGGAACACCCTCAAAGCACTCCCAACAGATGGTCATCCAGCCTCTGCTTAAAAACCTCCAAAGAAGGAGACTCCACTACACTCCGAGGCAGCATATTCCACTGCTGGACAGCCCTGACTGTCAGGAAGTTCTTCCTGAGGTTCAGGTGGAATCTCCTTTCCTGCAGCTTGAATCCATTGCTCCTTGTTCTGGTCTCTGGAGCAGCAGAAAACAAGCCCTCTCCTTCCTCTACATGACATCCCTTCAAATATTTAAACATGGCTATCATGTCCCCTCTTAACCTTCTCTTCTGCAGACTGAACATACCCAGCTCTCTAAGTCCATCCTCATAGGGCATGGCTTCCAGGCCTCTCACCATTTTGGTTGACCTCCTCTGGACCTGCTCCAGCCTGACCATGTCCTTCTTGAATTGGGGTGCCCAGAACTGGAGACAGGATTCAAGATGAGGTCTAACCAAAGCAGAGTAGAGTGGTACCAGTACCTCCCTCGATCTAGACACCATACTCTTATTGATGCAGCCGAGAATTGCATTGGCTTTCTTGGCTGCTGCATCACACTGTTGACTCATGTTCAGCTTCTGGTCTGTTAAAACTCCTAGATCCCTTTCACACGTACTGCTATCCAGCCACGTGTCCCCCATCCTATATTTCTGCATTCCATTTTTTCTACCTAAGTGTAGGACCTTACACTTCTCTCTGTTGAATTTCATTTTGTTAGCTTTGGCCCAGCTCTCCAATTTGACCAGGTCATTTTGAATTTTGATCCTGTCCTCTGGCGTATTAGCAACCCCTCCCAATTTGGTGTCATTTGCAAATTTGATGTGCATGCCCTCTATTCCTTCATCCAAGTTGTTGATGAAGATATTGAACAGCACTGGGCCCAGGACAGAACCCCGTGGCACCCCGCTAGTCACTTCTCTCCAGGATGAAAAGCAGCCATTCGTGATCACCCTTTGGGTTCGGTCGGTCAACCAATTACAAATCCAACTAACAGTAGCCCTGTCCAGCCCGCATTTTACTAGCTTCTTTGCGAGAATGTCATGTGGAACTTTCTCAAAGGCCTTACTGAAATCGAGAAATGCTACATCCACAGCATTCCCTTCATCTATCAAGCTAGTAACTCTATCATAAAAAGAGATAAGATTAGTCTGGCATGACTTATTTTTGAGAAATCCATGTTGACTTCTCGTGATTACCGCATTGCTTTCTATGTGATTAGAAACTGACTGCTTAATGATCTGCTCCAGGATCTTTCTGGGTACTGAGGTCAGGCTGACTGGGTGATAATTGAGTCCTCTTTTTTTCCCTTCTTGAAAATGGGGACAACAGTTGCCCTTCTCCAGTCTGCTGGAACTTCTCCTGTCTTCCAAGATTTCTCAAAGATTATAGCAAGCGGTTCCAAAATGACCTCTGCCAGTTCTTTTAATATCCTAGGATGCAATTCATCTGGCCCTGGAGACTTGAATTCATCCAGTGTGGCCAGGTATTCCTGTACCACCTCTCTACCTATTATGTGCCCCATTTCCCCTGCTTCCTCACCTGCTCCCCAACCACCAGGTTGAGTGCTTGTATCCTTCTGGGAAAAAACTGAGGCAAAGAAGGTGTTAAGTAGTTCTGCCTTTTCTCTTCCCCCTGTTAGTAATTCGCCATCTTCTCTGCGCAGCGACCCTATCATCTCCTTCTTTTTCCTTTTGCTATGGACATATTTAAAAAAGCCCTTTTTATTGTTTTTGATGTCTCTGGCCAGCCTAAGTTCGTTCTGTGCTTTAGCCTTTCTGACCTCCTCCCTACATCTCCTAGCTACTTGCTTAAATTCTTCTTTGGTGGTTTCCCCCTTCTTCCATTTCCTAAGGTAGAGTGACTGCTTTAGGTGTGACCAATTTTAAAAAAGGTATCCTAATTGAACTCGACAGGATGATACGTAGACCACTGGCTTGTCAAATGGTTACATGCACACTTCAGTAATTTACCAGTTAGTGAATGATCAGCTAGTCTGACCAGTGTGCTAGACTATTTGGTATGTTGCAATGGGCATAAAACTTCCACTTTTAGGCATGGGGTACAATTGTAGCACCACATAATAACCACACATTTTTAAAGAGAATTGTCCTTCAGTTGTGAACACGTGTGAAAGAGATCTTGTTTTTCCATCTAAGTAGGAGCCTGTTTGAATTAAAAGGTGATGAGGACACTGCCGTGTTTCATCCACAGCCAAGCGCCATCATATCTTTTTCTCCTGCCAGGTACTCTTTCTGAGCATATAAATATTTAGCTATAATACACATTTCTACACCTGTCATCATATTTCCCACAAGGTGTGTTTTACATATTCATTTTTAACACTCCCTCAAAACAGTTCAGACAAGATTATAGGGGTAATTTTAAAGCCCTTGATAAACTAAATTCACCTTAATGTTCGTTCAGTGACATAAAAGAAATGTCCTGGTATATTTCACAGGTTCACCTGAGCCAGGACTGGAAACCTGTGGCCCTTATGCTGCTGTTCAGTGCCATCTCCCATGACCACTGGCCATGTTGTCAAGGGTGAACAGAAAATGGAATCCAACAAGATCAACAGCTTCCTGAGTCCTGATCTGTCCAGCATTGTGTCCCTGGTTGCTGGCTATCCAGTTGCCTATAGGAAATGTACAAATAGGGCATGTAGCAACAGCCCATTCTCTATATTGTGGTGGGAAAAGCAAGGCCTCTGAATCTTAGCTTGCAGCTGTCAAAGCCCTCTGGCAGCACCCTGAGGCCTCCAAATATCTGGACATTATTTTAGGTTTTTTTTTTCACCTGAAAATGGTTCAAAACACTATAAAGGTATTTGCAGATGGAGCACCTTTGCATTGCCACATACTCTCAACCCCTAAACTCAGAAAACACCCATTTCAGCCAAAAACTGTCCCAAAATGGTGAAGCCTCAGTGTGCCCTGAGGAGAGGTCCAGTATGGCTTGAGGGGTCCACAGAAGCAAAAAACTGGCTCCTGCCCATTGCACATTGCCCTCCCCTATTCTACAGCAAGGATGGACAACTTGTAGCTTTCCAGAACCTCTTCTATGCTCCACAATTATAGCACTTTTATTCTACCTTAAGCCCTCCATGGCAACAACCTATAGGATCCTGGGATTTGCAGTATTTAGAATTCTTAACCAGAGAGCTCTAGGGTTTCACCAAACTGCAAACTCCAGGGTTCCACAATATGCAGCTATGGCAGTTAAAACGGCATCACAGTGCTATAGTTGTGGAGTGTGAAAGGCTCCCAGATGTTGCTGGACTCCAGTTCCCATGACTGTTCATCACTTTCTACTCTAGTTGATGTTTATAAGAGTTGCAGGTCATTTACTTGCCTGTCTTTTCCTCATAGTATGCCTGATATACAGAAGATGACTGGTTTGTAATGCTGATATCCTAACAGGGCATCACAGCTAAAGGTCCCTGACTCCATGACACCTTCAGTTTAATTGCCAGCCACATAGCTACTAGGAATAAGAACTGCCACAAGTGCAAACTCATAGTTCTGGTTATACTTGTATTAGCAAAGGTACTTGGCATCAGCATACAGAGACTGTCAAGTCAGCTCCATTTTGTAAACCTAACAGGGCTGTCAAAAGTGTTGCAAGGGAAATCTGTGTAGGTAACAACTCCTGAGTGATTCACAGGAGAGCATATGCTTTGCAGATGTTCCCTGAGCAAACAAAACAAAACAAAATGAGAGATTATATCTCTGATTTAAATCACACGTGTGCAAGATTTAATGAGGAGTGTACACTTCCTGCCACAAGAATTCCTAAGTGTTGAATTCATTCCTGATTTGCTCATAGATGTTGCCTGGAAGGCTGGGAAAGGCTCTAAGTGGGGTAGAAAATTCACATAGATAAGCAAGTGATTTCAATCAAACACAGTCAGTACAGCTAGCATGGACAGTAACCACGCTGACAGGGTATACGCCTGGAACTGGAATGCCAAAAAATAAAAAATTCTCCAAGCTCTGGTTGAGGGATGATATGTATTGGTCCACTTCAGGCAGAAAGATGTGCTTGTTAGGCACAAAACTCACCTTTGGGTAAGTTTCAAAGATTTGGGCACCGTTTTGTGATCAGTGGTGTCAGGGGGATGGTGAATCTGCTCCAAACTTTAAACAACATACCCAAAGTACTGAGCCTATTTGGAAGATACAGTTCAGCACCCTGGATAGTTCTGTTAAAGTTTAGGCCAGGCATAGGCAAAGCGTGGCCTACAGGCTGTATGCAGCCTTTGGGAACCCGGTGTGTCGTCCCCGAATTCCCAGATCTTTTAGCTCCCACAATTGCCCACTCCTGATCTATAGCAAAAGCAAGACTCAGGTTCAGAGCTTTCGACACTTTTCATGTTGGTGACACACTTTTTAGCCATGCATCATTTCACAACACAGTAATTCAGTTCTACTAGCAAACCAGAGGTTAAACTAACCCCTTATAAGAGATACGAACATATACATAAATTGTAATGATGAAATTACAAGAAATGAAATTCTTAATTAGAATCTTATCCATTTTAGGGGTAATTCAACTGCAATTTAAGTAACTAAACATGAAAATACAGCACCAGCACTCCACTCCTGCAGTGATAAAGTAAAAGAACAATCCTGCATGGCACACACTTACAGATAAGTGGCTTTTCGTTGAGTGGTCATGCCTTTACACATTCACTTCCAGTGTGTCAACCTGATTACACATACACAGTACCCAGAGGCATATCTAGGGTGGGGTGGGCTCACCACCACCACCCTCCCTGGGGGTCTCCTGGGCTGGGAGAGCGGTGGGAGAGGCGGCCCCTCCACCTGAGCCTGGCCTGCTGCCGCCGCTGCCCTTACCAGGGTCTTTCTTAGTCCAGGGCAGAGGCAATGACACCTACAAACTGCAGCTGACACACTAACATGTCATGACACACAGTTTGGAAAGCTCTGCTCAAATTCTTCATCTTTTAGTTTCCAGAACTAGGTCATTGAAATTTACTAGTTGGTAAACAACCCCAAGAGGATTGGGATGGGGTATTCTTAGAACTGTTTATGGTTTTTATCATGTTATTGGCAGAAAATATGCAATGAAGAGAATATATTATTGATTTCCAAGTGCCCTTTCACACTAAGTAATTATAATATGTCAATTCCACTCAAACTACTATCCTACGGAGCCCTGTGATTTGCAATTTAAGGAGGGGAATTTAGTATTCTCAACCAGAGAGTTTTAGTGCCTCAGCAGAGTACAAACTCTAGGATTCCAGAAGATGTTGTCATGACTTTTAAACTGAAATAATCATACTACAATTGTGAATAATTGTGAAAGGACTCCAGGTCAAGACTACCACTATTTTACTTTTCCACCAATAGGAACTCTTCTTTTTGTTTTGTCTGAAGAAGATGTTGTTGTGTTTACGGATTGTCAGGTTCACCTAAAACTGCTCTGGAATGAATTTGTGGTAACTTCCCAAGCATCCTCTGATCATCTGAAAAACTTAGCTTATAATAATTTGAAAACTGCTGTGCCAGGAAACTGAGCCATCTACTCACTGCATAATACATTCCAGACTGGACCCAACCTTTGGCCTTTGGGATTCTGATCCAGTATAGGTCCTAAGATTGCAAAGCCAGACTCTCCAAGTCTGATTTTTGCTGAGCTGATGTGGATAGCAAATTCTAGTTGTGTCATACAAGAGGAATCTGAGAAGAAAATCACAAAGTCACAGTCTGTTTGTCATGGTAATACAATATCATCTGCTTGCTCTGTTCTCACACTGTTACAATTATGGCAGCCATGAGGAGTTCAGCATCTGTTAACCATCACCACCTAGTGACAGACCAAAAGATCAGGTGTCCCGAATGCATACAACAGAAGGCAAAACTCTGGTAAGGCATGGCAGAGGCAAATTAGAAATTGAGATCCTTGGCACGAAGATTCAGAGAATGGGAGAGGAGAGCAATGGCATGAGAAGCTTGTTCCACTAATTTGCACTTTATCATGCAGATGAAGAGCATGTTACAGCAATATAACAGCTAAGAGGACAATCTGTGGCTACAAAGGGCAAGGGAAACAATGCAGCCTGCTGGGCTTTCCCGCTGCAATATGTTCTGTATGTTCTGTCATATTTAGAGCACATTGGAAATGTAGAGGAATATCCACTAAAAACTAGAGCATTAAGTAGGACATCTGTCCCAGTGCCACTGCCACACGCCACACCCCCCATTTGGCTGCTGGAAGGCTTCTTTACTGAACCCACAAGGAATGGAGGTTAGAATGGAGGTGGGGAAAGTTTGCATCATGGCACAATAGCAGCAAAATACTTGCACACCGAAGTGGGACAAGGGGCCGTGTTGCTCACTGCATCCCTGCAGCTCCCCCCCCCCCCATTTCGTCTTCTCTCATTCTGACCTTCCATCCATTAGGTTAATGCAAGTTATGGCCATAGTGGGTATGATTTTCTCCCTATTTCTCTCAACTGATATGGAGGGCATATGTATGCACTTCTGTGTGCATGTATTCAGTTTAGTGTGCATCAAACCTATCAGGCATTCTGAAGACACCAAACAGGGGTGGGTTGTGTTAAATAATTCAGCCACTAGGCAGGTGGTGAAAGGTTAATAGCTTAGGCAAGAAACACCCAAAAGGCACTGGCTGGGTGAAAGGGAGGTCTTCAGATGTTTCCTCAGATTGTGGAGCCCTTTAAGACTGGTCCAGGTAATGAGACTGGGAGCGGGCTTTACATCCTGTTTTTTTTCCTATTATGGAACCCAAATGGATTTCCTAGAAAAGCTCTCTGGGAAAGCTTCTGTTAACAAAGACTCAATGGCAAGGTACAAACCATCCACTAATGGCTCGTATGTGGAGCTTGGATGGCTAAGACAGGCTAAGGAGAATTCTAGGAATAACTCCTTTGCCTCAGTAGAAACCTGCACTTTGCTAGGTCCCTGTGTAGATCTTATTCTAAGTAGTTTAAGAAAGTGGCCATAATGAAACTCATGCTTCATTTCCAAAGTGGGTAAGCAAAGAACGACAGTTAAAAACACACTGGTCTCCTTTGCTTGGTATTTTCTCAGAATAAGAATGTATTTCTTCAGCATAAGGATTTTTTAAAATCTCTCTCTCTCTCTCTCTCTCTCATTTCCATGTCTCCTTCTACGAAGGTCAAGCTGTCCTTTAGGAGCTTAGGACACTTGGGCCTTCATAAATGTATGGATCAGCAGTTGCAGGTCCTGTACGCCTTCAGTTGATACGGTGAATCACCATTGCTTTTGCCATTAAACAAAAACAGCTCACTGATATCAGCTGTTTATATAGACCCAATTCTTGGCTACAGCTAGAAAAGATTATATTTTGGGGCTACAAATTCAATAGTCCCCAGATAGCATGGGGATTACACCACACCACCTGAATATATCTGATGTTGTTATCTGAAGCTAAGCAGGGTACAGCCTGGTTAATACTTAAATGGAAGACCAACAGGCAATACTAGGCATCTCCAGGTTGGGTTAGGAAAGGATTCTAGTTAAACCTCAAGAAAGCTGCTACCCACCACCACTGACAATATTGGGCTACTTGGATCAACGGTGTGACTCATTATAACTTTCTGTGTGTCTGCAGCCATTAGTTATGCCGGCTGGATGATTCAGAGAGGTGTAGTACAAAATCTCTGCAAAGGAAGCTCTGCAAGGGAAACAAGAGGCTAAAATGGAGTTACAAGGCAAATACAGGATGAAGAGTAACTGCCTTTTACCCTGTTGGTTGTTGTTGTTGTGTGCCTTTAAATTGTCTCTGACTTATAGCAACCTTAAGGTGACCTATCACAGGGTTTTCTAGTGCTGAGCATGAGTGAAACACCCAAGATCAGCCACCGGGTTTCCATGGCTGAGTTGGGAATCCAAACCTGGTCTCAAACCACTACACCACACTGGCTCACCTAGTTAAAGATAATAACTGATTGGTTGCAGGGACTTCAAAACATCAGGCAGTAGGCTTTCCTAAGCCTCCTGAGATATCACTCAAAAGTAGAAATACCACGAAATGAATTTTCTACTTTCTGCACGTAAAGCATATGCTCTGTTACAAGAACTCTGGGACAGAGTCCAGCTGGCATTTTCATCATCACATCAAACACAAGGGATGGACTTTCAGTTCTACCAGCTGCTAGAATATAATAGAACAATGAGGTGCTCTCTAGAAGCAAAGAGGGGCTGCCATAGCTTATCAGGACCTTCATTTTAAGGACTAGAAAACCCGGGGGGGGGGTCTGTTAGCATGCATTACCCTCTAAGATTCCTTGGGCAGAAAAAGAATGAGAAAATAGAAGGGAAGCATTGCTACTATGATTCCTGGTCTGAATATTGTTGGTTAGACCCACTGAAGTAGACCCATTGGATAGTACATCTAAGAGTCTTAGTAGACCACAGGCTGAAATGAGTCAACAGTGTGATGCAGCAGCTAAAAAAGCCAATGTGATTCCAGGACGCATCAACAGGAGTATAGTGTCTAGGTCAAGGGGAGAGATGGTATCACTCCATTCTGGTTTGGTCAGACCCCACTTGGAATAATGTGTCCAGTTCTAGGCACCGCAGTTCAAGAAGAATATTGAAAAGCGGGAATACGTCTAGAGGAGGGCAAGTAAAATCGTAGAAGACCTAGAAACCATGCCATATGAGGTATGTTTAGCCTGGAGAAGAGAAGGTTAAGAGGTCACATGATAGCTATGTTTAAATATTTGAAGGGATGTCATATGGAGCAAGCCTGTTCTCTGCTGCTCCAGAGACTAGGACATGGAGCAATGGCTTCAAACTTCAGAAAAGAGATTCCATCTAAACATTAGGAAGAACTTACTGATGGTGAGAGCATTTCGACAGTGGAATTCAGTGCCTCAGAGTGTGGTGGAGTCTCCTTCTTTGAAGATTTTTGAACAAAGGAAGGATGATCATCTGTTAGGAATGCTTTGATGATGTATTCCTGCATGGCAGGAGGTTGGACTCAATGGTCCTTATGGCCTCTTCTAACTCTACGATTCTATGATTCTAACCAATTATTGAACAGTATATCAGCACAGAGGTAAATCTCACTGATTCAAAAGATTTCCTCTAGTTGGGATTAACAATAGGATTCATGCCCCTGATGTTAAAAAAGTAGGGGGTTGGAAAATGGGAGAAGGCTCTCTGAGGTGCTACTTGTAAGAGTGCTGAAAAATGTGCAGCTAATGTGCCTTGGGGGGCATGACACATTAGCCTTACAATGTTGTGTACATTTCAGCCAGTATGAGCTAAGTAATAAACTAGTGAAGCTATTATGAAAAGATAATAAAGGAAAAGAAGCAAAGCAGTGAATCTCAGTGTAGCAGTAGAGGCTCTATTGAAGCCAGCAAGCCGTAACAGAGCCACTCTAATTTGCCAAGTGCTCTCCTTTTGTTAGGGCAGAACTTAGGGTTGACAACTCCACCACTGTCCCTATGGCTGGGGGATTCTGGGGATGATAGCCCAAAAAGTAACTTTTCCAAGCTCCATGTTTCCAAACTCTGTGTTGCATTCAATATTGGTCATTTTCACCCACACTCTGGTTGAGAATGATAACATTTTTGCACCTGAGAAAGGAAAAAAGAAAAGAATATCTTGCAGTTTGAGTGATGTCAAGAGAGATGCAGGGAAAGAACTATGTTTGGGGTCTGTAGGCATCTCCCTAGAGATCTGTTATGGAAGCTGTGGATTTAGACATCTGTTGGAGTGTTTTATGGTAATTCTGCCCTTCTATATTCATAGAATCATAGAATCATGGAGTTGGAAGAGACCACAGGGGCCATCCAGTCCAACCCCCTGCCATGCAGGAACACACATCAAAGCATTCCCAACCGATGGCCATCCAGCCTCTGCTTAAAAACCTCCAAAGAAGGAGACTCCACCACACTCCATGGAGGCAGCAGATTCCACTGCTGGACAGCTCTTCCTGAGGTTCAGGTGGAATCTCCTTTCCTGCAGCTTCAATCCATTCCTCCTCGTCCTAGTCTCTGGAGCAGCGGGAAACAAGCCCACTCCCTCCTCGACATGACATCCCTCCAAATATTTAAACATGGCTATCATGTCCCCTTTAAACTTTCTCTTCTGCGGACTAAACATACCCAGTTCCCTAAGCCATTCCTCATAAGGCATGGTTTCCAGACCCTTCACCATTTTGGTTGCCCTCCTCTGGACACGTTCAAGCTGTATTATTTGCAAATAAACACAAACATTACAAAATACAGATGGAAAAATTTATAAAAATAAAAATCCAGGGATCTCCTTTCATAGGTAACCAAACCTGGATTTCATAGTTTGTCAGAGCTCTGAGACCTGGCATGAACTTGGAAATGTTACCTTACTTTGGACTACAGCACCCAGAATTCTCCAGCAAGCATGCCCAGTCACCATGGTGGTTGGGAGTGGTTGGGGGAATCTGTAAGTTGTGTTCAAACAAAGTCACTTTTCCAATTTCTAGCGAAGAATATGCTAGCAGACCAGCCTGCCAAAATTTGCAGTTGACAGTTCATATTCTGTTTCAATGGTACAGTACTGTTTCCTAGAATATCAGCTGAACGTGCCAGCAGTGTCAAACGACTGTCACAAATGCTTTCTTGGCCCTAGTGTACAACTGCTTGCACGTATGCTTCAAATCCATTCCATAACCCAATGTACTAAGTTAAAGCTCCAGCCGTCTTCTGTGGCTGACAATGGCCCTGTCTCACGTTGCCACATTTCCTTCTGAAAGCTGTTGGGTGAGAACATCACCTCCGTTGCAAAGGCAGCCCTTGCCTGCAAGATGCAAGTGAAAGGGGATTAGCTCCCTATCAGGTTTTCCCACACAGCAGCTGATATGCTATCTGCCTAGCCATCACCCTCAGCTCATCATCTGTGCTCCTGTTCAACAAAAAAGGAGGGGCTTATGTTATACTGGAGTTGTCATTTCAGTCGGCAGCTACAATGTGGCAGCAGAGAAAAGCCTCTCAAAATGCTGCATCTTCTCTAACTAGTAGAAGCAGAACCTTAGACAGTCTTTCCCCATACACACGCCCCAACACATAGAAAGATTTGCCCTTGCTGGTGAAATAGCTGCTCATTATTCAGACTTTTTTCTGTAGGGAAATAACGCAATACTTATTTCTCAGCCATCCTCGTGACAGAGGCTAACCTATAATCAAATCCACAAATATCCACCTTTCCTTCCTCCCCATGGATTTAATGCCAGCTTTCATTTTGTTGAAGATCTGAGCTTGATGGGCAGAGTAAAGACAAAGCACAAAGTGATCTTCAGTTCCATTTTCACAGAACACAGGCAGCCATTACAGCAGCTGTTACTGTGGTTTCTTTGTTCATCAAGCCCCCCCAATCCTAAGGCATTGTGCAGCAGGATGTATCCCTGTATTTATTTGTGTTTGCAAAGAAAAGCATTCAAAGAGAATAAATGAGATTGCAAGGGTATGGTTCTCTTGTGCTCCTCCCGCCCTCCTCCTGTGTCTCTTTCCACCACCATCTGGTGATGCTGTAGGACTATAGCACACAAAAGCTCTCTTCCATGGGCGTAGCTACTGGGGAAGGGGAAATTCCTCCTCCAAGAAAGAATTCTCCTTCATAAATGAATTTCTCCTTCAGTCCCCAATTTTCAAGTACTGCAAATTGTTCACACCTAGAACTGTGCTGCTTTGTACGTATATCAGTTTGTTAATCACTCTAATAAATAAATAAATAACCTAGGCTGTGCTGCCTGCTCCTTTACTTTGGAGGCCTAAACTGTATCTCTAAGTACCTAACTGAAGTTTTAAGTCGCTATGAAGCAGCAATATAGTGTCTAGATTGAGGGAAGTAATAGTACCGCTCTATTCTGTTTTGGTCAGACCTCACCTGGAATACTGTGTCCAGTTCTGGACACAACAATTCAAGAAGGATTCCACTCCTGGCACTTCATAGTCATAGATTTCCAAAGTTACTATTCATTAAAAACAACAGCCCAATTAGGAGTTCATTACATGTGTTTCAGCATAAAAGGCAGTCAGCTCCACAAGCAAAAGCCAAGCCCGATGCACAGAGCCATTAGTATGGTTGTCAAATAATTCTGTATGGACTGTTCATATTTCTACCATGCACATAAAGCACTGTTCTTCATAAATAAGAATTTTGTAATACTGAGATTGACCTTTCTTTTGTCACTGTTATTTCTCATAAGAAATGCAATCTCAATGGAGAACAATAAACTTCACATGAACAATGACTCTCAGATGATATATGTGACACTTTGATTGACTGGATGAAGCACTGTGCCCTCTATTGATTCTAGGGATGGATAGATCTGTCAAGACTGTTTCTGAAGACTTCCTCTTTTTTTTTCCCCTCACTTCCAAGTCTATTTTTATGTGCGATGATTTTTTTTTTAAAAAAATTTGGTATATTTTAACAATGTGCAACATTTTTGTATGCATTGTTAAAATGCTTGCATGTATCTTCCCGTTGATTAAAGAATGTATCTATGCATTTTCAAATCCACACACAGAGAGTGCAGTTTTTAATGTGCAAATGGGTTTTTCCTGTTCCGTGGAGCCAGTCCCCAAATATGCAGCTGTCTGGATGCATGGTACACTCAGTTTGTGTGTATTTCTGTTTGCTGAAGGCTGTGTAACGGAATCTACAAATGAAACCTGACAGAGCAGATTCGTAATTGATACAGTGTAAGTATCCAGGTTATGTTACTCTGGTACAATACCATCAGATAGAGGTATTTTCCGGTAGGCTTAGTCATGAAAACACACTGCTCATCCACTGATTGCTATACCATGATTCAGAGCCTGGCAAAGTTAAATCTATGGACTACAACTCCAAGAATCCTACCTCGATAGCATGGCCAATTATAGGAGCTCAAGGAACTGCAGTCTAATTTTTTTTTTCAAATTACAATAGGAACTTTTGGTGACACCGCACTGGCTATAAAGTCCCATACGGCTTAGGTTCAGGCTATGGCTATTTCTGCACTACACTATTAAAGTGCTATTATTCCACTTCCAACATTCTGTGGAATTCCAGAGCTTGTAATTTACTGAGGCTCTCTGGTTGAGAATTTGAGAATCCCTAAACTGCAAACCCCAGGATTCCATTGGATGTTGAAAGTGGAATAATAGCACTATAATAGTGTAGTAGTGCGGAAAGGCCCCATGTCTCCCTCTATGAGCCTGCCAAAACCATGAGATCTACGGGAGAGGCCCTACTCTCAGTCCCACCAGCTTCACAAGTACAGTTTGTTGGAACACAAGAGAGAGCCTTCTCAGTGGCTGCTCCTAGACTTTGGAACTCCCTCCCTAGGAGGCTAGAATGACCCCCTTCCTGCTCTCCTTCTTTCAACAGATAAAGTTGTTCTTGTTGTTGTTTTAAATTCTGACAGGCTTTCAGATTTTAAGGCTTTTAAGGAAAGAACGGTAAGAGTGGCATCATTTTAACCTGTATTGTTTAACTTTAAAAAAAACTTTTTGAAACATATGCGTCATATGTTTTATTAAGTTTGTCGCCTCACTGGTAAACCCTGTCCTGGGGTCTACAATTTTGATATTAAAATATGATTCAATGTGCCTGAGAGGTCACCCAGATGGGCATGTAGGCAGCAATGGTCGACCGATCGAAAACCAGGTCAGGCCAGTAAAATCCCCAATCATGTAGCCCCAGGAGACCTCAAGCTGTGCAAACCCACAGTAAACAAAGGGTCCTCAGCTGCTGAGGAGCCAACTTGAGGGGATTAGCATCTTTTCCCCAAGCTGATCACCGATAGCAATAAAATCCTATCAGGCAAGGACTATCTACATAAATTCACACCACAACTCAATGAACCGAAGATCCTGAAACTTTAGCAACACCTTGTGATTTCATCATGCAAAAGGAGTTGCCATCGTGGAGCTTCTTTTCCATTGCAACACCTGTTGTTCTCCCCAGGAAAGGATTAGCCCTCCACGTACCTTTTCCCCTACAAATAGTCCCAGTTTTTGAGAGTTTCTTTGGATCACTTCCAGTCATACCAGCAGACCGTTTCTCTGTCTGTCGAGTAATCCCCTCAGCCCTCTCTGTGCTGAGTTCCACTTCTCCGCTGTTTCTCCTGGACCAAGGACTTCAGGAAAAGGTGCAGTATTACCCCAGCTACAATCCCTTCAATAGTTCCCCTATCCAGTTTCTTTTCTTTTGCTTCTTAATAGGTCTTGAGTGAGCGTGTGAGTGATTGAGTTGGTGCCTGAGACTTTCATTCAACAAAATCATTTTATTGGACATCTTCATTTGGTTTTTGGCTTGGCCTGACCCCGTAAAAACTGGGTAAAAAGACCCCGCTAGGTTACCCTGTCTTTCGCATTGCTGTTGCTCGTGCTCTGGCTAGTTTCCATTCCCCATCACGTGGAGCACATTAAGGCATCCCCCAAGGGAGCCCAGAAATCAGGGTAACAGGTTTTAATGTTGACTTTTTTGCATGTTTTTAATTGTAATCTTTTTAATGTATAAGCCAACTTGAATCCTGGTCTTAGGGAAAAAAGTGGGATGTAAATTTACTATTACTATTACTACAACTATTATGAATAGGTGAAGTACTCTTAGTTTCTTTAGGCTAAAGGGTCCAACCGGGGAGGTGTGATCCATAACCAGTTCAACACTGAGTAAAATAAGTGGAAATACAGGGGGCTACACAGACATTTGCCTGCAACAGAATTAAAGCCAGTAGCAGCAGCTGGTTCCTATATCAATGGAGCACTGAATCCACCCTGGGTTTTAGTCTGAACTTCAAAGGAACTGATTTTTGGAGACAACGTTCATTGTCTTGGATAGATCCTTCAAAGTCTGGACTCAGACTCTGGGTTTGTCACGGGGCTGAAACCACTAGCTGCTGCTAAGTATAGCTAAAGTGGTGTTATGATGTAGGTAGTGACATCCAGCCCGCTACATACCCACTTCTCCAGATGTCTGAATTAGATGGAGTTCATGGTCCACAGAATGAATTATAATCCTGTTCCCAACATATCCAACTCAACAGCTATTACTTCTCCAAAGGGAAAAACCTGCAGTGGAGAATTTTATTGGGAAAATTGTTGTGTGCATTCAAGTCATTTCCAATTTACGGTAACCCTAAAGCAAACCTATACAGGGTTTTCTAGGCAAGATTTGTTCAGAGGGGGTTTGCCTTTGCCTTCTCCTAAGGCTCAAAGACTGTGACTTGCCCAAGGTCACCCAGAGGGTTTCCATGGTTGAACGGGGATTTCAACCCTAGTTGTCAGAGTCATAGTCCAATGTTCAAGCCACTACACCATGCATAGAATCATAGAATCATAGAATCATACAATCATAGAGTTGGAACAGACCACAGAGGCCATCCAGTCCAACCCCCTGCTGTGCAGGAACACACATCAAAGCACTCCCAACAGATGGCCATCCAGCCTCTGCTTAAAAACCTCCAAAGAAGGAAACTCCACCACACTCTGAGGCAGCATATTCCACTGCCGGACAGCTCTGACCGTCAGGAAGTTCTTCCTGAGGTTCAGGTGGAATCTCCTTTCCTGCAGCTTCAATCCACTGCTCCTTGTCCTAGGCCCTTTCCGCACGAGGAAGTTAAAACAGGCCAAGGCGTGCTGTCATGGAGGTCATCCGCACCTTGGATCAGGCTAGGTTCAGACTATTTACCTTAGTTCCGCACCTTAGTCCCATCCAAAACGCCTCCAAGTGTTCCTCAAGCACGCTAAGTGAAGACCAGAAAAATCCAGTCTTTCAATCTTCTGGAGCATGCCATTGCGTTCCTGCTGACGTGTGCAGATGCGCAGGCTCGCACCAATGTGAGCCTGCGATCAGCGGAGGGCGGGCTGTGGGCGCGGCCAGTGTCAGCAGTTGGTCCGGACCCATGAAGAACAGGAAGCCGCCATTTTCAGCTGGAGCAGTGCGGATCTAAAGACCTTACACTGCTCCAATTCACCCTGGACAAAATGGAGGAGCCCTACAGAAGGGCTTAAGGGAGAGTCCGCGTTACTTTGGACCCAGAAGAAGCAGTAACGGCATGGAGCGATTCACTCGCCTCATGCGGAAAGGGTCAATGTCTCTGGAACAGCGGAAAACAAGCCTGCTCCCTTCTCAACATGACATCCCTTCAAATATTTAAACATGGCTGGCTCTCTAACTAGAAAAATGGCACAGGCCAAAAGGGTTAACAGCTATGATCCCAATCTGATTGAGGCTCCCACTGTCGGTTAGCCATACAACATGGTGGATGGGGAATTTAGTATAGTAATTTTTTACATGACTGCAAGCAGCTAGGCTTCTATTTGCAAAAAAAAAAAATGGAAATCAGATATATTGCCATCAGTGGATGAATGGCTATTAAAAGTATTAGATATGGCAATTATGGATAAGTTAACAATTGTGATAAGAGAAGGTTCTACAGATAACTTTTTAAAAACTTGGGATCTGCTGATTAATTTTTTCAGAAACAATTATTCTACAATAACAGTAGTTGGTTCTTCAGGTGGAAAGTTAACTATTCTTGATATATTACTTATATAAAGAGAAAACGCATTTTTGTTAGAATCAGATAAGAAAAAAATGGATAGTAAAGGATCTTCATATATACATATATAGAACTAAAGCTATAACCAATGACATTAAGAAGAAGTTCTATTTTATCCTTACTATTTCTTTATGCATTTGTGTATAACTAGGATCATTGACTTTGATTCTCTTCTCTTTTTTTCCTTTTCTCTCTCTCTTTTTTTTTTTTTGCTCGAAATATATACGTTTTATTATTGTGATAAATAATATAATAAATAAATCTGGGAGCTCAAGGCTCTTTTGGGAGGGATTGGAAGAGGCTCTGAATCTTTGTGAGACAAAATACCCCAACGCAACAATAGTGGTGTGTAGTGATTCTAATGGCTGTGTTGGCTTTGGCCCAAATGAAAAAAAAAATAATTTTGGTCTGGACAGTAACAATGTTTTTTTATCTGATTGGTACTCACTGGACAAAATAGTAAACAAAGCAGGTCAGAAGCTATTTGGTCTAATGTCCAGCCTGCAGTTGATATGGCAGTTCTTGGGATATTCTTGGGATAAATAATATAAAAATAAATCTAAAGGAAAAAAAAAAGAAAAGGTCCTCTTGAACCTAGAGGTATTAGCTTCTGAGTGAACGTGCAAGTTCGCACAGGTTTGCTCTGTGAATTGCCAAAAAAAACTTACCTAAGTTGACTCCAGTTACTGGCCCATGGACATGTGTGGAAAATACAGTGGGTGACACTGGAGGTGTGGTAATACTTACAATAGCTGCACTTCCCTCCCACTGGCCACCAGTTGACCAAGAGCATGTTTTTCTTCCCAGAACATACTTAGACATGAATCCTTCCAGAGTAGCACCATATTAGCTTTTTTAGCACATGGGGAGGGTCTGTTGGTGAGGCTTTACTCAACCCCTAATTATACCTGCCTCTCCTCACCCATCCCCCCCACTTCTCTCACTACCTTCTCAAATTTGTGGGGGATTTCAGCCCTGTTTGAACTTATCTGCCAAATTTGGAGAGAAACATTCTCAGAAAATAGCTCAGTCCTAGACTACCTCTAAGCAGTTCAAAGCAAAACATCAAAAACACTGCTAGCCAGCCATTATTCAGAGAAAGCTTTTCACCGGAACACAGAAGCCACCTAATGCAATTTGGATTATTTGCCCATCATGGCCAACATATTTGGGAGTATTTACACATTTACTCTGGCTGGCCTTCACTCTCCAAAATTTTAGGCAGATGTGATACAAAGCCTCTGTGAGTATGATCTCTGAACCAATTGCTCATAGAATCATAACACCATAGAGTCGGAAGAGACTGCAAGGGCCATGTAAACCAGGACAACCAAAGCACTCCCAAAAGATGGGCATCCCATCTTAATTTAAAAGCCTCCAAAAAAGGAGAGTCCATGACCTTCTATTCCACTATCAAACAACTCCTAGAGTCAAGAAGTTCTTTTCAATGTTTAGGCAGAATTTTTTCTCATGATTTGAATCCACTGTGTTCCAGTCCCTAGAACAGTAGAAAACAAGCTCACTTCATCTTCTACATGACATCCCTTTAAGTATTTGAATATGGTTATCACATCACTTCTTTTTCTTTCTAGTCACTTTAAGCTGAGATGTCAGGGAAGGGCTGATCCTACCATTAGACTGAGTGAGGAAATTTCCTCAGGCAGCAGAAGGTGGGAGTAGCAGTGCTAGCTTCCTGATTATTGCTTCTGAACTTCCTGGCTGTTCAGAGCTGTGTAAGCCATAAAGGTTGTCCCGGATCCTCTCAACTAGCCTGCTACTCTAGGGTGTGGCGGAAGGCACCGTCCCATAAGAGGTGTGGAAATAAAATTCGGCTACTAGTTTAAGCAGCTTTTATAAACAGAAAGAGGAGAGGATGCTATGCTCAGCCAGTGAAATCTCTTGGGCCAACTCTGTGCCATGGGTTTCTCAGTGAAAAGGAGCCTTTGGGTCTCATGCAACATACTGCTATGCACAGAACATTCAGAACATATAATATACCACTCCATCTTCATGGTTCTTACAGTCTGCAGTCCCCAGCCCCTTGCAGACATCCTGTCTGTAACGAAAGACAGATTGTCTGCCTAGTATGTTTAATTCATTTAAAGAAATGTTGGAACATCAAAAGTATGATGTCTGCATTGCCAAATGTAAGGAGAGTACATGCCTGAACCTTCAAGCACATCAGAAAAATCTTCACTTGCTGAGCTTTTCTGCCTTAGAAGGTCGATCATTTTTTAAAAGAAGGTATTTTGCCTTGAAGATCACACCCCAACAAAAGCACAGGAGACGTAACATCTCAGAAAACCCTTGATGAAACGTTCAGTAAAACCCCCAAGATCAATAAAATCTTTGAAGTGGTGCTCTGAAGTACAACTGGTCTCATTTTCTCATCTTGCAAGGAAAAATTGATTTCTAAGCAATGTTTCATGGAAAGGAAATGGGGAGAAATTGCCGTATTAGCAATGGAGACCATCAGATGTTCAGTTCAAGTGCTCTCCGACTTCTGAATCCATCAGTAAATGCTTTTGAAATATAATTTTTTTCTCTTCTTTTCAAAAAAATATGCAAGTACACCAAAGAAAAGTTTCTCTCATTTTTTTTTCTTTTAATGAGCATCCCTCTCTTTTTCTTTAATGTGAAGGGGTGTATGCATCTCAAGAAATGCTGTACGATGTAATTGGGGATACCTGTGAAAAACTAATTGGGCTATTTCTTAGCTGAAGATGGCTAGGAAATACACATGGCCTAGATTATTCCACAACAGAAGGAGAAATATGTTCAGGTGCTGTGCCTGAACAGAGAAGTCAGCTTGAAACATGCAGCTGACCTAGGTTTCAGCACATTGTCTTCATGCCTGATTTCTCAACCATTCCTCTCCCAAGCTTCCTGTGCTGAATCAGAAAGATCTGAAGACAGGTTCTCCATGTGCTTGGCTGAAGGCACTTAGGAAAATGGAACCCTGCTTTTCAGTGCTTCTGACTGTGGAGAAACTTCTATGTGCTTTCACCCAAATGCATATAGAAGAACCTCTCCATACTTCTCCTTCCCAAAATGAGGAGAAAGAGTCACATGGGGATGGTGGGCTGAAGAGTACATGCCTCTGTCCACTCTCCATTTCAGCAGTTCTCAAGTTATTGTCTTCCAGATGTTTTGAACTTTAGCTCCCAGAAATCCTGACCATTGGCCATGTTGAGAGCTAAAGCCCAAACATCTGGGGGGACAAAGGTTAAGAATCAATGTCCTACACAAGTTGGAATTCCCTGTTGAGGCATACATAATGCCTGAACAAAGCTATTGTGAATGGGAGTCACATGTTCAGAGTGAAATCTAGGTACAAACAACAAGGAAGAGTTGTTATTTCCATACTATATGAGTCATTATGTATTATATCATGTTCCTGTCAACTGGCATGCATAGCTGTAAGTCCACCTTACATCTATGTATGTTTTTATTCATTGTGGAAGCTGGTATTCGGTCCCACCCTCTGCAACAGTCAAAGTCCTTGCCATGACTCATTGTTGAGCTGCTGCAGCACTTCCCATGGCCATTCTGTGGCTGATGGAGAGTTAGAGTGGGGTTGAGGACAATTGTCTATTCCCCTGTTGACAAATGCAGGATCGTTATATCATCTGCTGTGACCTCTGGAGGACTCTGGAGCATCTCAACAGATGAAGTAATCATTCTACATCTGACTGCAGAAACATAGCCAGATGCCTCTCTGATTCTCCCCACTCTCCCCTAGCCAAAGCAGAGCTGTTGGGAGGGGAATGCAGCATCTCAGCTGTGAGTCTGGGGGTTCTTGAAGACAGCTGGACCGTAGTTTCACGTGAGGAACTATTATGCTACATTGTGCCATACAGCATCTTGGCTACTACGTGTAGTCCACAAATGATGTAAAAGTGGTGCTCTTCTGAAAAAGTATATGACTGCTACAAAAGTTATTGCTATATGGTTGTACCAGTCTAAACCAAAACAAAACAAGACAAAACAATGGTATCAATGAGCAATGCATGCACACATATGCTATATTACATGCTTTCCATATACAATTACCACCATGTATTACTGTACAAATGATATGTGTTTGTGCCTATGTGAAAAAGCACATCCTTGTTATATAAATTACTGTTGTATATGATATGCAATTGGATATGCATATGCATACATGTTCAGTTTCATCTCCTGCAAAATCTGAAAATGACTGCCCCCTAGTTCACAACTGATATAAATGTGATACATTTCCAAAAAGATGCAGGTGAAAAACTGAGCTACTATTGACTAAACTGGATCTCAAGTTACCACTTGAAGGTGGTGTTGTGTGGTGATAGAATCATAGACTCATAGAGTGGGAAGAGACCACAGGGACAATCCAGTCCAACCCCTTGGTATGCAGGAACACACATCAAAGCATTCCCAACCGATAGCCATCCAGCCTCTGCTTAAAAACCTCCAAAGAAGGAGACTCCACCACACTCCAAGGCAGCATATTCCACTGTCGGACAGCTCTGACCGTCAGGAAGTTCTTCCTTAGGTTCAGGTGGAATCTCCTTTCCTGCAGCTTCAATCCACTGCTCGTTGTCCTAGTGTCTGAAGCAGCAGAAAACAAGCCCGCTCCCTCCTTGACACAACATCCTTTCAAATATTTAAACATGGCTATCATGTCCCCTCTTAACCTTCTCTTCTGTAGACTAAACATCCCCAGCTCCCAAAGCCACTCCTCATAGGACATGGCTTCCAGACCCTTGGAATATATATTTTTGTATCCAGTTCTGAATTTCAAGAGAATCTTCTTAACAACATGTAACGCAGCAACTAGGGACACAGCTTTTCACTTGTGTTCTTCTTGCATGCAAAGATGAATAATTCCAAATTTTTATTCACCACTGGTTGAGATTATGAGAATTTTTGTGCATTATTATTTTGCATCTCTGGACTTTCTTTGCAGAAAGATTCATTTATGCAAATATTTTGTTCTAAAAAAATAAAAATAAAAATAAAATAAAAATCCTGAAATACAAAAATGTCATAGCAACCAACAATTTTCTTGAAGGGCGTCATCTTGATGTGTTAACACAACCTTTCTCATTGAGGATGAGGACATTTGTGAATATTTATATCCCTGACAATATCCGTGGGATCACTTTCCAAATCTGAATGAGGATATTTGTGACATTGCTAGTGGATGGACTGCATCCACATTTTGAAAATTAATGTTCATCAGACACTCCTTTCTCCAAGAAAATCTGGTTACACACACTAGTTGTGCAAATCCAAACTACATTTGATGCTTACATGTATATTTTATGTTGTTTCAAACAAAACTATTAGCAGTTCCATTATTACTCATCTGAACAACCGTTCTTGTAGTCCTGTCAAGTTGCATAAGACAATGTGCTCAGGATTCTGTCATTTTAAATCACGCTCTAGAACCTTTTTGATTGGCACTGAGTCATATTTTGAGAAAAAACATACATATCTAAGTGTGATTAATCTGAGGCACATTTAATTGCAAGCAAGGAGAGAAGAAACAGATGGGCTGACTGTAAAAATGAAAGCAAAGATATTTGCTGTTCAAGATTGATGCCAACTGCTGTTGCTCTGTCTCCAAACTGGTTATTGACAGAGATGCCTCATTGGTATTCTGAAAGCTGGAGAATTTTACGCAGCCATATGTCAACATATCTGTTAGCATGACACTGACATGAAAAGCTTCCCAAGTTTAACATGTCAGCTTCTTCATTAACACTCTTAAGTATTAAGAGCACTAGATTTGTTCTGCCTAGGTCAAATCACAAATGTTCATTTGAGCTAATCTCACAACAGCTCTACTATAACTGTAACTAATGACACACCATATCTCTGCCTATAGCTCCAATGGCTCATGGAGGCACAAGTACAGAGTATTTATACCTTGTTGTGCCAGTAGAATGCTACCTATGGTCTGAGATGACCTAGATTCAGATCCTTCATTTAGCCATAAGGAACTTGGTGTATACAGAGTTCTGGGTCTCTCATTCGGAAGAATGAAACACTTGCTTCAGGCTGTAGAATGGGAGGACAGCATATTATGGACCTGTTCCCCATGAGAAAGACCATATTAAGGCTCAAAAAAGCCTTGCATCACCAGTGGGTTCTGGAGAAGCATCCTACCTGTTTCCCTGCAGTCCCAGAATAATACTGTGTGTAACTTTCCATTAAATAACAAAGTCAAAACTGTTCAAGCCACAGTATTTCTAATTTCTATGCATGGTTGTGAAGGCTGGAGAGTGAAGAAAGCTGTCAGGAAGAGAATGGGCTAATTTGAAATGTGGTACTAGAGAAGAGTTCAGCACATATGATGGACTGCTAAAAATAAGAACAAACTATCTTGGAGCAAATCAGGCCTGAAACCAACATGACTAAACTGAGACTGCTGCATTTAGGACATAACATGACCCAGTGTGACTAACTGCAAAAGATGATGCTGCTTGGTAAAGGGGAAGGCAATAGAAAAAGAAAGAGACCACAACGAAGGAGACTTGAATCAAGTAAATCACAGCCCTGAATCTGCAAGACCTTAGCAAGGCAGCCAATGACTGAGGATCTTACAGGTCTCTCATTCATAGGGTCACCATAAGTCAAAGTTGGCTTGATGGCAAATAACAACACAAATGTCCAGATATTTGAATAGCCCAACCACTGCCGGTGAGTTGATGCCATTTTGAACCGATTACTTCACCACACTGAAAAGTTGATTACTTCCCAACATTGAAAAAAAAATCCCTCAAAATAAACAAACACTAGTAAATGAAGCAGGAAGGTTCTAGTTCAACCCCTTTCCCTGCTCAACTCACCTTATCCCCACAGAGAACATTTTATGCAAACAAGTTTGCAAAACTATGACCCTGCACTTAGTATCAAAAATTACTTAGTTCCTTCCATCAACCCATTGATACTTGAGTATGCTACACATCTAGATCAGGCCACATAGTTTTATATTCCTTCACTGGATTGTTGTGAAGGTAAAATGGGGTAAGATCTATGCATGCTTGCCCTTGAGATCCTTGGATAAAGGTTAGCATATTTAGTTCTTAATTGAATTTCTTAGGTCATTAGGACACAATGTGAAATGCAGTTCTGAATGGTGAGTGAATTGATTAACGAACTTACTGAGCCATGGGCAATTATTTTTAAAATGTCATGGGGAAGATGTCTCTGAGAAACAGAAAACAGGAAATATAATAGCATTTCGGAAAAGCAGATCTTAACATTAACCGTGGCCTAACTCTCCTTCATGTTTGTTGCAATGCTTTGGATACAGCATTAGGAAAAAAAAAGAAAAAGACTGATTTCGTGAAATCTGAACATGAAGAACTGAAAACCAATGACCAGTTGCACAAAGAGCATCTTTAACATTCATGATTGCATTTACACAGTTTTCTCCATGAAGTGTAAACTGAACTGTGGCAGAGGACAAATCTAACCTATTACCTGGACAGATTCTAGTCTGAACTTACATTGGTCCCATCTGACGTTTGGTGTTTATGCTAATAAGCAGTAACAATCATTTTTAAAACAAATGTTGACTGTTCAAGTCAATCTCTGTATCACGGAAATTATTATTTTGGTTGGAATTGAATCCCTGAAGCCATGAATATTGAAGCCATGTATCTTGTAGGCTGGCAATGTAAGTGCATCCCAAATGAAATGGAGTTGCCTTGACACTTGGCATAGGGACAGCTAAGAGAATCTTCACACTTTGGAATTTTGTTCAGGAAAATTCGTGCATACATACAGTTAGTTTTTCTGGGGTGTGTAAAATGCATTTGTGCAAAATCTTGGATTGCTGATCAAGAATATCACTTACTGCCTGAGCAAAATATTTCCTGCAAAAGACCACATATATTCAAGTAAACTATGCAAAGTCATACAATTTTTGCAAACAAACTGATTTTTCTTGTGAAAAAGCGGTATTTTTTCACACTTTGTCATGTGCAAAAATATTGCACATGAGATGTTTAAATGTTTCTTGTGTAGAGAAACCCCATGAATGTTTGCATAAACTGATCTTACTGAATGAACTCCCAAGTTATGATCGCTTATGTAAGGTGCACAAAGACCTTCATATTCTCACAAAGTAAAGAGAAAATCTCTGAAATTGCTCTTGCTTGCAAGAACAAAATAAAGGAAGGTTAACATTGAAATAAGGGAAGCATGCAAGGTAGGACGGCCAGCTGAACCTGGAGAATGTATAATGATTATTGAACTTGGATTTGAACTGGGCCAATGTGAATTCAAATCCCAACTTAGATATGATGCTCTTTGAGCAACTATGAACTTGTCAGTTTACTTCAGATCAGCCTAATTCACAGGGTTATCATCTTTTGTCTTCATTATGAACTTCATGGAGGAAGGGAAGTATACTAATGTGATGATTTTTAATAACAAGAGAGGGGAGTGGGAAGAAAACCTGCCATTTCTCTGGTGTCTGCATGTAAATACTTGTGCATGGATGCTCCTTTGCCTTTCATCCCCTTGCCACCTCAAGAACAGCGCAGTCCCTCCCCTTCTTTTCTGCTTACACAGAAGGAGCTGAGGTTAGCGATCTTGTTTAGAGAGACAAGTGTGTTGTTGTATGCTTTCAAGTCAACTCTGACTTATGGCAAAGCTATCATAGTATTTTCTTGGTCAGACGTATTCAGAGAAGGCTTGTCAGTATCTTCCTCTTAGGCTGAGAGATTATGACTTGCTCTCTGGGCTTCCTTGACTGAGCAGGGATTTGATGACTGGTCTCTCTGAAGCCTAGTTCAACACTCAACACTCAAACTATCACAGGGTTTTCTTGGCAAGATGGGGTTTGCCACTGCCTTTCTCTAAGGCTAAGAGAGTGTTGACTTACCCAAGATCACCCAGTTGGTTTCCATGACTCAGCTGGGACTCAGACTCTGGTCTCCTGGAGTTGTAGTTCAACCATCAAACCACTGCACTAAACTGGTTCTACAGAGGTGTAGCCATCCTCTTAAATTAGACCCTAAAGATACCGCTGTGGCAGGTAATAAGTGGAGATGGCAGGGGACATTCTTGGACAGGAAAGGAGGGCCATTGCCTTTGTCTTAAACAAGGAGTGGGTCAAGTGTAGTTCCTTTGAAGCCCTTGAATTCTTTAGTTTTCCCAGACTACTATTGTTTCATGGCCAAAATAGAGAGTGAAAGAAAGACGGTCAATTAATTTCTTCTTCTGGAAACTTCAAGGAGCAGCAATTTGCTTTTATAGGATCTTCTTGCACTATTTTAACATTGGAAAATACCCATTTTTCAAAATCTGAAGTGTTCTAGCCACTGCTCATTATTTAAACAATTGTAGCAGTCTGTGTGGCCCTCAGACTTACCACAGTTGCTCATCCTGTCTTAAGATCTAGCAGCGATCTAGTTGTTAATAATCTCTGTAAACTGTGTCTTTCTTTTCTCCTTGCTTCTTTCCTAGAGCCTTTTCACACTACACAGTTATAGTATTATGAGTTTACTTGTTACAATGGGCTGGAGCTGGGAGACAGAGACCATGGCCCAGGATCCAAAAATGTATCAGAGGAATTGCTCTGGGTTATGAGGGAAAGGGTCCCTGTCACATTACATAATTCTATGAGTCTGTTTTAACTGCCACAGCTGCTTCCTATGGAATCTTGAGGTTTATAGATTAGTGATGCAGTAGAGCTTTCTGGCAGAGAATTCTAAATTGTTGTTGTTGTTGTTGTTGTTGTTGTGTGCTTTCAAGTCATTTTTGACTTACGGAAACCCTAAGGTGAACCTAACACTGGGTTTTCTGGGGGTGATCCTCATTCATACATTCATTTCGAAATACCCATCTATAAACGGCAAGCCCCAGTATTCCATAGGATGTTGCCATAGCAGTCATACTGGAATCATAGTGCTATAACTATGTAGTAAGAAACAGCTGTTACTTCTTTTTCCTCCAGGAGACTACATACATACAGAGGCATGTTTTTTCCCATTTTGAGTTTGTTTTTTGCCCCCTTCACTTTTTTAAAAATACTATTTTATCCACCTCTGCAAACCACTGGGTTCCTCTGAGCCTGCCAATAACCTCCCTCTGGTAAGTATGTGATGCTATTTTGCTTACATAACTATTGGCACATCCTCAAACCATTGCTAAGCGAGAAAGCAATAGTTGCAGGCAGGGAGGCAGAAGTAATGGGAAACTATATACTCAGCTATTTCTTCTACATTCACGTAAACACGATAGAAGTACACTCACACTCAGTAAAAATCAGAGCATGGAAGTACTGAGTTGATATGGTAAAGTTAACTGCAACTAAATACTTTGGGGGTAACAAAGATGTGATAAGGTTGCATTTTAAATACAGTGTATAAGAGCAAAGTTATTTTCTTGGTGTAATAGGCAAAAAATTCTAGTTATTTCCAAAAGTTACTTTTGAGGCAGGGTAAGACTCATTTTGACAGGATGTTTTCAAGTTTTATGCCATTTTCTTATCAATCCTAAGGGTTTTTTAACCCTCAGAAAAATAACAGAAAATAATATAAAAGGAATGGGTTGCACAACAAGCATTGTAACAAGTTAAGCTTTCCACCATTGTAATGAGTAACTGGAACAGGTTACTTTCAAAAACATTGTAATAAGTAACTGAAACAATTACTTTCCAAAGTCTGGTAAAAATAATTTTTGTTCATTTCTTAATGCAATAGTAAGTACACCTTAAAGGAGAAAACAAGAGGTGAAAACTAGAAGTTTGTGCAGGATGTAGAATTTTGTTAGACCCAGTGAGGAGCTGTGTTCTATAGTACATACCATCCAACATTTCACAGATGCAAACTGGGATATATGTGACCAAGCTACATCATAGTGTGGTCAAGATGTCAAAATGTAATCCCTACTCACAGGTATAATTCGTCTCCGTTTGTGGGCCTGCTGCCAATGTTACTGGCATCTTAAACTGGAGTCTCAACACTTTGCTTCCATCAAAAGCCAGATCTCAGGCTTTTATAACTTCTAGAATGTGAGCACTTACAGCATGACAGTGGTGGAGCATAAAGTTCAGGTGGTGTACCTGTGTGGATGTTCAAGAAAGTGGTACCAACAGCTAGGCAATAGTGTGAGACAATTTTCTCAGTGCAATCCAACAGCCTAACTATCAGTGATCATCAGGACTGGAGGTGGAGCCAAACAAAGGCACTATCTGGCAGGCATTGCTCAGTTTGGAAGAAGCCATTGATCAAGGAAATACTTGACACTTCCTTGAGCAGAATCAGAGAAAGTATTTATTTATCTTTTTTAAATTTATATCCCATGTTTTCCTGAATGGGATTCAAAGCAGCTAAGCTACCTCATCATAGTCCTCAGTTAATGTTAGTATAATATCAGCATAAATGACCAAGATGATTGCGGCAAGATGGTTGGAGACTGTTTGTGTGTGTGTATGTGTGTGTGTGATACTAGAAACATATATCTGTTTGAATGTTTAACACTGGCATCTCTTTCCAGTGTTTGAATATGTGTATCAGGATATCTTTACGGTGTGACAACAGTTCCTTCATGAACTATAATCAGAACAGAAAGCTGGGCTCTTTCTTTTAAAACAACATAGCAAGCAAACTTGTGAGCAATTTTTCACATTGCTTGGGTGGTGTCAGACTTTATATGCTTAGATGCTGTGCGCCAGCACATAAACAGAGAAACATACTTCTGTCCTTCAAAGCCAAGGGGGCGTTTTGTTTTTATTCTGCCCTTGGTGTTGAAAGGTATTTTTTTTATCCCTTGCCAAATGTCAGAATGCTGGTTTCCCCCTCCCCAACCCACATTTTGGAAACATCAAAAACTCAATGGCCTTTTATGATGACTGTTTATCACAGCCAATGCCTAGCAAACAAATGTAAGACTGGGAATGTAGAGGAAAGTTCACTGAATCAACTTTACTTGTGACATTAATATGGAATGCCGTTATGTTTCCAAGGCTTGCTAGGTTAGTGGATGCTCTGTTTAAAAAGACAAAGAGAAGTTTTATCCGATGTTACCCTGACTGGTTAAAATAGGTTAAGTTCCCGAGATAACATCAGGACAGTATTAAATATAATCGAATACTATGAAAGACATAATGAAAAGAAATTAGCTATGGTGTTTGTCGACACAGAAAAAGCTTTTGATATGGTTAATTGGGCATTTATGAAGATGGTTATTAAACAGGCACAAGCAGGAGAAAAATTCATTTCTTGGATTGAAGCAATTTACAGTCAGCAAATGGCGAAACTGATTATTAATGGAGAGAGAACAAAAAAATTGAACTTCATAGAGGAACGAGACAGGGCTGTCTGTTGTCGCCTTTGTTATTTATAATGACAGTGGAAATTCTTAATAATATCATACGGGAAGAAATTACAATAAGAGGAGTCCGGATAAAGAAATATCAGTATAAGCTTAAAGCATTAGCAGACGACCTGGTTTTGTTTCTAGAGGATCCTCTCAGCAGTATACAAGGATTGATGAATATTATTCAGGAGTATGGAGATTACTCAGGATTTAAGATAAACAAGGATAAGACAGTGTTCATAACAAAAAACATGAGAGAGAAAGAAGATATGGAGTTCAAACAGATAACGGGATTTAATAACGGACAGAAAGCAAAATACTTGGGAGTCTGGATTTCCAAGAGAAACAATGAGCTTTTTCAAAATATCTATGAGAAAAAATGGAAAGAGATATCTAAAGACTTAGAGAAATGGACTCAAATGCGATTATCTATGCTGGGAAGAATGTTTGTTATAAAAATGAATGTATTACCAAAGATGAATTATCTGTTTCAAAATATTCTTATAATCACAAATGCTAAGCCCTTCATACAATGGAAGAGAGATATAACTAATTTCATATGGCAAGGCAAAAAACCAAGAACAAAATGGAAAGTCTTGACTGACATACCAAGAAGAGGAGGCTTCGGATTACCGGACTTACACGTATACTTTAAAGCTGTAGCATTCACTTGGATAAAGGACTGGATGGATTTACAAAATATGAGAATGCTGGCTTTAGAGGGAGCAGATTTAAGGATGGGGTGGCATGCCTACATGTTCTATGGAAAAGTGACAATTGATAAAGATTTTATGCATCACTTTGTAAGGAAATCATTATATAAAATATGGAATGATTATAAGAATAAGAACATTAGGTAGCTACCCACTTGGGTCTCCCCTCAAGAAACTTTTTTTGGAAGATGGTCAGATACAGAAAAATGGTGGCGATATGAAGATATATTGGAGAAAACAAATATGAACACAAATACAAATGTTTTTAAGATGAAATCAAGAGAGAAATTGGAAATTGAAGGTATAAAGTTAAGCTGGTTTCCCTACAGACAATTATCAGAAAGATTTCAGATGGACGTGAAAATTCAAGGAATAGAACAGAAAGAACAAGAGAATCTGTTGAAGCTTTTACGAGAAAATCCACCTCATTTACTTTCACATTTATATCAAGAGATATTACAATAACAATGTGAGGAGGAGACAATTAAAATAGCAATGATACAATGGGCACAGAACATTGGACATCCAATTCAGTTGGAGTGGTGGGAACAAAGTTGGCAACAAACAAAGAGATTCACGGTAGCTCAGAACCTTAAAGAAAACTACTATAAGTTATCTCACAGATGGTACATGACACCCGAAAAATTAAAGATAATTTATAAGACGGGTACAGGTCAATGTTGAAAGTATCAAAAGACTGCAGGCACACTATTTCATACGTGGTGGACATGTTCTAAAGCAAAAATGTATTGGAATGAAATTCGTAAGATAATATGTGGTGTATTGCAGGTTCAAATTCATTCAAGACTCCTGAAATGTACTTGTTAAATATGACACATATGTTAGAGGGAACTGCGGTAAAGAAATATTGGAGAATAATACTGTATGGTCTCGACTGCCCGTATTGAATTTGCAAGGCTTTGGAAAAGTGATATAATACCAACGACAGAACAATGGTGGGCAACTTTTACTGAAAATAGAAATGCAGATATTGTTTCACAGTGATTAAAAGGGAAATCAGATGATGATATCTACAAAGAAGGGCAGATGATTTCGGAAGCAAGAGGGGTCTTGACTGGGAATAATACATAATTCATGGTATTAAAGGTTCTTACAAGATAAAATTCAGAGAAATATCATGGAACAAGTAAAGTTGAGTAGAAAAACAGGAACTAACGAATTAAGTAGATAATACTAACAATTTATTGTGATGCATTGATAACAGTTCAATAGAATGATAAAGATTGTAATCCAGAGAGGAAGGAAGACAGTTGTAATACAACAATTGAGAATACAATGATAATTGTTTGTTTTATATGTTGGAACTTTAATAAAATTGCTTTAAAAAAATAGGTTAAGTTCCCTGGCCCCAAATCAGCAGAGTTGCCCCCTTTCAATGCCATAAATGGGAGTGGGAACAAAAATGGGACAGCTTTATCTCCCCTCTGTTCAAACTGTAAACTTGGAGACCAGATTGAGCCAATGTGGGGTAGTGCTTTGAGGGTGGACTCAGGCCATTTCCGCACAACACTGTTATAGTGCTATTATTCCACCTTCAACATTCTGTGGAATTTTGGGGTTTGTAGTTTACTGAGGCCAAAGAGCTCTCTGGCTGAGAATTCTAAATACCACTCCCTAAACTGCAAACATCCACAGCATGTTGCAAGTAGAATAATAGCACTGTAACAGAGTAGTGTGGAAATGGCCTTAGACTCTAGGAGACCGGGGGTCAAATCCCCCCTTAATTATGAAAGGCACAGGGTGATCTTGGGCAAACCACAGTCTCCCACCCTCAGAGAAAGACAATGGCAAACCTCTTCAGAATAAAACTTGCCAAGAAAATCCTATATAGAGACACTGTTATTTGGAGTCGATCTGAAGGCATATAACAGCAACCAAGACCAGGGTTGGGCAACTCCTTGGACCACAGAATCATAGCATAGGTGGGCCCATAATGCATTTCCAAGCCCCTGTCAATACAGGAGCTCCAACTAGAGCATCCCTAGCAGGTAGCTGTTCAGCTTCTTTTGGACCAGAGAAAAAGACTCTACCACCTCTCTAGGAAAATCCACTCTTACCACCAAGAAGTTGGTTCTCACAGGGTGGTACTGGGGGATTCCTACTTGGTTCTTTGGCCATTGGGCTACAGAGTCTATTACGGCTCTGCCTTGTCCTCTATGATATTGCTTTTTAAAAAATGCACGTGCGAATGTGCATTGTAAAATGTATTCTTCAATACACCTACTCTCAAAACACACTTTTTTTTTAACAACAGCTTGATATATTATTTTAGACCTTAGAAGTACTACACAAAATTCACAGGCTCAGAATGAATGAATTTCTCTCAAACTATGCATTATAAATTTATCTGGATGTTTACTGGATTTCAAAATTTAGAGTCCAGAATCTAATGGGTAAGTCTGTTCTACTTTTCACAGTACTGCAGGTATGGGCAACTATGGAAGGCTATGAGGCTGCATTACCTATGGGGGTTGCACCCCCACTGCAAAAAACAAAAATTGTTTTGCCTCCAAATGTCTCCCAATGCCCTCTACGAGTTGTGGAGGGGGCATTTTTGCCATGTTTTTAACTCCTCAGGAGAAGCCTTTTTTTCAAAACAGGAAGTAAGTGGAAGTCACTTCTGGCCTGGAGGGTAAAATATGGTGAAAATGCCCCCCACATTCTTAGAAGGTACTTTGGAACCAACTTTTTAAAACTTTGAGATGGTTCTGGGGTTTTTCATGTGATCCATGGATTACATTTTGCTCACTCCTGCATTAGTGGACCAAGACAATTCACCTCAGGATTCAGTAAATCTTTAAGTTTTTCTAGCTATGGACCACTTGAACTAAATATTGGCAATATAGTATTGATAATGCCTCCTTGTGGCATATGATATTGGAACGCCAGTGGCCTCACATTTCTGATGGGGGGTGGTACTGTAACATGCTCATTTTGTAATATATACTCTTATAGCCTGGAATTTAGCTGATGGTCAATGTATTTGGATCCTACTTGCTCTTAATGTATCTAAAAGGCTCCTACTCTAAAGCTGGCAAGACAAATTCTTCTGTTATTTGCCATCAAGTCAATTCTTGACTTATGGTGGCCCTATAAATTAGAGACTTCCATGAGCCTTGGTCATCACTTGTCCAGCTCAGGGTTATGACTTCCTTGATTGAATCATTCCATCTGCAATGTGGCATTTTCCCCTGCTGACTTCCTATTTCCCAGTGTTATTATCTTTTCCAATGAGTCAAGGCCAAAGCTTGAGAAGTGATCTAAGGATATTAGTGCTTTAGCCATGTATGTATGTGCATTTCACAGATTTCAACTCAAAGTAAATGCACTTTTGAACACAGGAACCTGAATGTTATTGTTAATTCAGTCAATAGTAGATCCACTGAATCAGTCAGATTTATCTATGTGTTGACTCACTAGTCAACAGTTGATTGAATGAGTTTACTGTAACTGGGCCTGATCAATACCATTCGGACTATGATCTGTTTATGTTAAGGTACATGACTAACCCATGTTAAACTTCAAATGTATTTCTCTCCTCTTTCTTCCACCTTCTTCCCCTTTGTATTGATATTTTTAAAATCCAATAAACAAACAAAGTGTTTCTATCTATTAGAGCAGGGCTTTCCAAATGGTCCACAACACATTAGTGTGTCACCTGAAGTATGTAGGTGTGGTGCCTACGATCTTGGAAATGTGTGTTATTATTTATAAATCATATATTTTTAAAACTATACAAAAGATTTTCACGAGATGTTTTGTCCCCATACATTTTGTTTTACAATTTATGTATGTGTCTGTATCTCTTACAAGGGGTTAGTTTAAACTCTGGGTTTGCTAGTAAAACTTAATTACTGTGTGACAAAATGATGCATGTCTAAAAAGTGTGTCACCAACATGAAAAGTTTGGAAAGCTCTGTATTAGAGGATAAATTTGGGGGGATCACCTTGACCTTATTCCTTGAAGGATTTTGATGTATTTACCTGCTATAGGCTTTTGGAAATAGTTGGACTGTGAATCAAACATCAGATGTAATTTTTCCTCTTACAACCTCCAGTTTTACATAATCTGTGAACACGACTTGAGCTGAAAACTGTTGACAAATATCACAGGGAGAATCAATGCAGGTGGACAAGCACGGAGCTCAGGAGACGAGGTCTACATGACCTCCACTGCCAACACCAGAAAGAGATGCCAAATCCAGCCCTATTTGTCAAAAGTGGTAGAGACACTGAAGAGCTACCAGCAGCAGATGGAGAAGCCAACACCACTGCTTTAAATTTCCCATCAAAAATCATTCTCCATATGACAATCCGTATGTCTGGGATAATTTTTTTTAAAAAATTATTGCTTTGTGCCGTGCCATCCATTTTGTTCAAAGATGACTGTTAGCTACCACAAATGTTCCAAAAGGAAACTCAATAGAAATTCAATACCTAGTAACATAAAGGTACAGGAACGGAACAGTGCACAGGTTTAAAGCATGTGGTTTTTATGTAAACATTTCCAAGTTTAGTTCTAGCATCTACAACAAAAAAAAGATAATAGATGGCAGAGTTGGTTAGACACACATTTTGACTCTGTATAACTGGTACATCATTCATAAGTGTGAAATGCAGTCCTCATAATAATTAAAACCTGGGTACCCAGCATCATGAAAACATGTCTTTTTCTGCAGAAAACAACAATTCTAATAAAAATGCTATTTTATACACACACCCCATGTGTGGATTTCTTTCTTTCTTTCTTTCTTTCTTTCTTTCTTTCTTTCTTTCTTTCTTTCTTTTTTTGCAAATAAATGCAGAACAGCAAATAGGGGACAAAAACATTGAAACTACTCATTTTTGCTTACAAGAATGAAATTCAGAAAGATTTACATTCTTTCTTACAGAATAGGGGTGGAAAGAATACAGTGGACCTGCGGTACCTATGGAAGTTCTGTTTCAGGGCCCCTGCAATGCGAAAAATTGCTTCAGCACATCTGCATGCATGTTGCCAGCAGGTATAGGACATGATGCTCCACAATCACTAAAATTCAGAGATCCAGAGGTCACTTATATGTAAGGTGCACTGTATTTAAAAATATTTGAAAAATGAAAACAGTATTTTCTATGCAGAAAACAGGATTTTTAGGATATTTCAATGCTGTTTCCTGCACAGAAAATGCAGTCTTCTAAACAAAAAAACCATACACAAATTTTGCACAGAATCTGTCAGGAATTGCAAATAGCCTTTGAAAACTGCATGCTTTTCAAAGACTTGCTCACAGCAGAAATAATTACTGAAACTAGTCATCGCTATATTATATCCTTAGAACAGACCAACTTCCTTAGTATTAGAGGGAAAGGACAGATAGCATTGGGTATCACCTGCTTAACGGTGATATTGAACACATCTTTGCAGTTTTTACCCACTTCTGCCAATAAATAAAAATATAATCAGTGGATTGCATGCACATACAAATAACTTGCATTTATTTGCCTGAAATTTTGTAAGCTTCATCCTCTAGTGTAAATGCTACCATGATTGGAACACTCCTAGCAATGGTCAATAGGAAACACAAAGATTTTAGATATCCAAGCTGAGAGAAGAATCATGATTTGAATCAAATCTTTTGGTTGGTGCATACCTTTAATTATAAGTAGAGACAGAGGCACATTTGTGTGCTTTGCATTTTTATACAAGTGGACCCACTTCATACTTTCCAAACAGAAATGCAATTATCATTTACTTCTCACATTTCTCTGAATTTTGCAACATACTTCTCTGTTAAAAAAAAAAATACCCTGTATGCAACACTTCCTTAATTACATAATAGACTGTACAATACATTAGGAAAAATGTTTGCAAATAGGACTATAGTGGGAAAATTCACCATATGTCACACACAATTGAGGGCACACACAATACAACACTAATGGAGCATCAAAGCTCTCAACACAATGAGTCTGTACTTTGAAGACTCTTCAACCCCCTTAACAGATCTCTTCCCCAGTTTGAGACCCAGATGCTAAAAGTTTTTGGATCAAAATTTCTGCAATTAGAAGATAATATATTTTGTACAAAACTCCCTTCTCTGTACAAAACCAGCATCCTTGTACCTTTGGGAAGGTAAGCAAACATACACAAAACAAAATGATCTATCACAAAGGCACAAATAACTCATCCAGTGCTACTACTTTTACTACATGGTAATCATTTTCTAGTACTGAACATTCTGGGAAAATGCATAAAAGCTACTTGGGAAAATGCACATATTTTCTCCAAGGGATGAAAAAAAAAGCACATTGTGTTGTATTAACTCAAACAGAACAAACACACACAAAACCCTGTCTCATTTACCACCTGAAGTTGGGACAAGACAGAATTTGCATTTCTCATTATGAAGCCAGTTACTGCAATTAATGTCTCTGGTCAGAGCAAACCCAAGAGATTTTGCTCCCAAATGGACCCCCCCCTTTTCCATTCAACACTGGCAGCAGGGCAGCTCAAGAAGTACAGATCAGGCTTCATGGCATACCATGATTATAATTCTCCCAACTACCAGCCAGCTGGGACAGCTGTCACACTCTGCTAAATGATATGGTGAACACCGTATTGACTATACAAACACATTTACATTTTCTGTGCATTTATGTGCACAAACTAAACATGAGTCAACAGTGTGATGCAGTAGCCCAGACTGCAATTTCAGATTGCCTCAAGAGCAGCATAGTGTCCAGACTTAGGCACACAGTAACCAAAGCAGCATCAGCAACTTAGAAGCTATCAAAGGCAGCAAGATTTGTTTTGTCGGTGTCTGTGCAACAGCCTAATTCTCATACTTTGGGAGGTAGTTTTTATACTATCTTTGGCTCCTTCTTGGCCTTATCTTCACCTATCAGAGATATATCTAACTAATCCTCATTAAAGTGAACAACAATCTTTACTTCCAACGGGAAGTGAGGTTTATATAAGGCCACTTAAGGGACCAATTGCTTAAGGGTGTCATTATCCACCCTTACGGTGTCTGCCAACGACTACATCAGAGTGCATTAGCCATCAGCCTGCCTGCAGGCGATTGCATTAACACTATTGTGCCGTTTTTGTTTTTTCAGTAGTTCCACCATTTGTTTAATACTTCTCTATCAGACTATTTGCTCCTTATCTTCTTTGTTTCAAGTTTGATGGGTTCATGCCCAGAACTAGCTGATAAGCTGCTATTTCTTACACACAGACATCAGACATTTGGCTTTTTATTTGACTCAGAAACATTTCTTTTGTTATTCAGGTTTCAGCAGCTTAAATTTGTACTTAATTAGTGCTCAGCCTCTAACACTTAGGCTTATCCCGTACCAGTATGTCCAACCCAGTAACTATCAGGTTACTTTGTTGCCGGTGATTGGGAAGTTGCCATTTTATAATCCACCAATGACTCACAGCAACCCAATACCATAGGCCAATGTCAGAAAATTAAAATCGTAACTTGCCAAACTTAGCCATGTGGTGATGAGATTCAAACAAAGGGCCCCTTTGTGGTATTGGAACCTCAGCAGCTGCCTGAGGGTGCCAGACCTTGATGCTAGGCCAAATTCTATATTAGGAAAAAAACAGTCTCTGGGGAATGAATAATTGAAAACAATACAGAATGGGCTGTAGAGACTCTACCATTATCTTTCCAAACATACACTACCACCACTGTTGCATAAAAGTATGGACAGTGTAGAATATTTTTCAAGCCTTGAAACTTGGCCTGGCCATCTCTAATAGCTGTTTAAAGAGACCAGTGAAATGAGGATGTGTATTTCAATGATAAATGGCAGCTAAACAAGCTCGTGCAAATAATTAGAAGCAATCTTCTTTCATACAATAGGGGAGAGGACGATTATTACAGAAAAGGCTCGTTAACATGTTATTCTTGAGGTATGATGAGAGGAAATTTGTTAGCAGAAACAAAGACATGCTTTTTTAGAGGTGAAACAATAAAAGGAAATTACTTTTACTTAAAATTACTTCCTTAGGTCCCTTCTTTCTCTCATTCAAGGCTAACTCTTCAGCCCTGATAATGTCTTCTCTTGGATGTAAATGGGTTCATACCCTCCTACTTTTCAATCAACATCAGACTGTGGAATGACAAAAAGTTATCAGTGAGGAAGAACACATAAGCCAAGAGAGGCTGCGGCAGTTTGCTTTTGCCTGAGTCTATAAGATTTTGCTCCCTCTGCTCCTCTCCCACAGGTCCACACATGTCCCACAGTTGTTGCAGCCTCTCCATGGCCATTCTATGCCTGATAGAGAGTGTGAGGTGGGGGGATAGGAGAAGCATTTGGCTATGCCCTGTACGAGATGGAGAAGGATTACATCATTTGCTGAAGTCCATCAGGGTCATCTGGAGCCAGATGCTTCTCTAATCCTTTTCCCCTACACTCTGCACCAGATCCACATGGCCTGGTGCAGGTCTTCAGTAAGTCCAGGGTGATGTGGCTTTGTTTGTTATGGAGATAGGAAAGGAATCTCAACCTCTACAATGGGCACCACCCTTATTACACTGGGCAGTAACCTGTACAGCTCTTCCATCATTGGCACAGCTAGGCCTGCCCTCAGCCAGAAGCCATTTTAACACCACATACACACACGCAAATTTGAAGGCATACCAGTTTCTGGTCTTTGCTATGAAAGATGCCAGATTAATTTATTCCTGCATATGCCACTATAAGGATGCCAGCCACAGCTGTATTCTATTTTGATTGAAAAAAAATGCATTGCAAGCCTCAGGGAAGTATGAATATCAAAGGACAGGTGTGTTCTGATTTGGGTATATAGAATACAATTTTGAAGTGAAATTTAAAATAACAACCAGAATCAATTGTTACAAATTCTGTCTTGTAAACATAAAGCCTATGTCTTGGTTGTTATTCGCCAACATGATCATTTGCCATGAATGGCAGGTTTGAAACTTTCTTTATCATTAGAACCCATCATCGAATGAATTTTTGAAAGTTCTGTTACCTGTAGCCAAGTAAATACCAATTAAAACATTTAGTCTATCCATGATACACCATACATATACATATATATGTACACAAACATATATGCATATGTATGTATGTGTGTATGGTGTACCATACATATGGTATAATATATACATATACATGTATATGTACATATGGTATCATGACCATAACTAGTTTAATAGATGTACTTCTTTTCTGCTTCAGTACTCTAGGCTCTCTGCAGGCATTTTTTAAAACCTTTATTCTCTTACACAAAACATGACAGGCTCTAGAAAAATACTCTTTCAACATAATCAGATTCATTACAGATTCATTTCAACTGATCCAGCACATCCTGGTATGTTAATTAAAACATAATTGCACATGTTACTTAACATATTATAACACTTCTCCTACAATAATTCAGCAATCCAACAATAATTCTGTAATATTGGGACAGTAGTATTTTCCCTGTATTGTAATTAGCAACTAAGCTTATGAGATGATGGCCAGCTCATGAGTCTACAGTCATTTCAAGTGATCTGGATATGATCTGAGAACCAGAAGTTTCCTGGTCCATAGCTGCTGCTTGCTACATTGCAGATTTTTGGGTGCAAGGTGGGCACCATGGAAAGAGACGCACCCTGAGAATGAGGATAAAGTATTAGAAGTTAGTAGGGAGCAGAGCTTGGAAAAGTTACTCTTCTGGATTCCAGATCCTAGCATCTGAGGCCACTACATTCATTGGCTATGTTAGCTGTGGGATTCTGAGAGTTGTAGTTCAAAAAAGATTATCATGTGGAACCTGCATCCTCCAATGCTAGCAGTGAAGAAGGCATGACACTCTAGTTACCATCACCTCTATTCTCTGGTGAAACAAACTCTTCTAGGGAGAGGTGAATAATTGGATCGCCATACATGCATACTGTACATCTGTTCCAGTTAGACAGAGATAGTCCCAATTAATTGTCATCTCATTTTTTTTCAGCTGCATTTAAAACATTCCAATTTCTCCCCCCTCCTTCCACTTTCTCCCTTTGTCCTTGGCTTACTTCTGCTGGTTCAAATTGAGTTCAAAAATGCAAAAGGAATTTGTACTCAGAAAACTCAATATCAGGGAGAAAAAGGAGGTGCACATTTGTGCCCTTCTTGTAGAGTCAGGCAGAGGCAAACCACTGCAGCCTCCATTAGCTTGTCTGCTCTTCCCCATTAATATTTTTTTCCCATCTTCACCACAGATGTTTTTTGGCTGCATGCGTCCCAGTTTCCATCTGTGAAACACTGGAGGGTATGCACATTAATCTGAGACACGAGCATCCCATGGCTTGCTGTAAAGAGTTTTTGCAAATGATCTGACTGAAAACTTAAATATACTCAAGGGCTCTGCAAAGCATTTAGCATGAAGGCTTGTAAAAAGTCCTGGGATATGCCTGCACAGGTCTGTTGCATTGCCACTGCCTCCCCTTTTCCTACACTGAGCACAGGAGGGGTGGGAAAAAGATTGGATTTCTATTTCCCTATAGAAATCTTCAGTTTATACTCCCAAAGCCATCAACAGAAGGAAATGCATCTTGCCACGGAAATCCATATAGGGTTTTCAATGTTTTTACAAAACAAGAGCAATATAGGTTCTATTTGAAAATGTACATAACTAAAAATGCAGACACAGGAAAAATGCATATAGAAATGACATATTAGAAAAAATACAAAGTACAAAGATGTGTGTGTGTGTGTGTGTGTGTGTGTGTTTTGAAGAAATATGAATTTAAACATGAATGCAGGAAGAAAAAAATATTACTCTTGTTGAGTTTTATTTTGGGCTGTCTCATCATAGGGTTTTGAGTCCAAAATGAAACTGTGTCACGCTGTGCCAGTTCAAATGCATTAACGGTTTACAGTGGTAGTATATAACTTTGTGAATCATCTGGGTACAGGATTTGGACAAGACTATACCTGAGATGGTATACTGTGCTTGTGTAGTGTAAATCTACGCTTATCCCTCACAGTGGTTGCACTGTGGTATGGTTGAGTCTCCTTATTTGGAGGTTTTTAGGTAGAGACTAGCCATCTATTGGGAGTGCTTTGATGTGGGTTCCTGTATGGCAGGGGGTTGGACTGGATGGCCCCTGCGGTCTCTTCCAATTCTATGATTCGATGACTACACCACCCTTCCACTGAATGCCCACATTGTGCAACTAATTGTGTATCTGCCAGTGTGGTTGCTTATTGTCCCATTTTGTACAGGGGAATGAACAGTGGCTATTTGTGCAATCCCAATAAATAAAATGGAAAATAGAAAAAAAAAACCCTGATAAAAAGTTATGCAGGAAAAGTGTACAACTGCATAGCTATGACCCTGATAGAAAGTCCCAACTGGGGTAGACCCATTCAATCACTTCTTGAATGCTGATTCAACACATAAGCATATCCAAGTGATTCAATGAGCTACTCTGGTTGGGAGTAATAATAGGATTTAGGCCAATATTGAATGATTACACTGGAGGAACTCAGCTTATGCAGCCATGAACTTAAAATATTCATTGTACAATGGCCAAAAAAGCAAAACCACAAGTGCAATGAAACTAACACAGGTGTATGACACTAGTGGGATTCTAGATATTCTGTTGTGTGAAGCAAATGACAACTTGGCAGTCTCCATTCCACCCACAGAATAGCAGTTGTTTTCTACATCAAGTGGTGATAGACAACATCTTCTACTGCACCTGCACCTCGGTATGTTTAGTGTGCAGTAGAGAAGGTTAAGAGGAGACATGATAGCCATGTTTAAATATTTGAAGGGATGTCATGTCAAGAAGGGAGCGGGCTTGTTTCCCACTGCTCCAGAGACTAGGACAAGGAGCAATGGATTCTAACTGCAGGAAAAGAGATTCCAATCAAACATCAAGAAGAACTTCCTGAAGGTCAGAACTGTTTAGCAGTGGAATATGCTGTCTCGGAATGTGGTAGAAGCTCCTTCCTTGGAGGTTTTTAAGCAGAGGCTGGATGGCCATCTGTGGAGAGTGCTTTGATGTGGGTTCCTTCATGGCAGGGGTTGGACTGGATGGCTCCTGTCATCTCTTCCAACTCTATGATTCTATGACTTGCCTGAAGACAGCAAACTAGCTTGAGGTAAACTGGGCAGACCGGTTGGAACACACAGCTGAGACACAGGGGAAAAGCCTTTGCTTAATGGTAGGGTCATTGATTCATGGGCACTATTATCATTGTCGTCGTATGCCTTCAAGTAATTTTTGACTTCTTGAGACTCTAAAGTGAACCTATCATGGGGTTTTCTTGGTAAGATTTGTTCAGAGGGGGCACCTTTGCTTACTTCTGAGGCTGAAAGAGTATGACTTGCCCTAAGTCACACTGTGGGTTTCCAGGTCTGAGTGGCAATTTGAACCCGGCTCTCCAGACTTCTACTCCAACACTCGAACCACTACTGTGCTAGCTCTTATCCATCTCCGTTTATACAACATTCAGCAGAGACAACAGAAACGTATTAGTTACTATAGCTGCAGGTTCTCAGTTGTGCTACCGTCATCTCAAACAGCTTGAAGACTCTTCTCTCACATTCTTATTCCCATTTTTGGGACTTATTTTTCTTTTCAACAGAATAAGCCCTGTTTTAAAGTGCATTAATTTGTTTCAATGGCCAAGTTGCAAATTAAGAGGAAAACACTTAGCATTTTAAATTCACAGCACTTGTATGAAGGAAGAGGGAGGAAGCTGGCAGACTCACAATTGTAAATAGTTCTCGGTAGTTGGCGCCTCTACAATGGAATATAGGCATCACAGAGTTTTACTTATCTCTGCACAGTTGTTACTGAGTATACGTTGGTAATGTGAAAGCCACATTAGCATCTGCTTTATTAGTTTGCTCTCTGGATTTCATCAGATATTTTGCCCTGAAGCTGTAAGTGACTGGACCCAGCCCCTTCTCAGCAGAGTCTGTTAAATACTGCATAGTTGTTAAAGAAATCAATGAATATTTGTGGAACAAACAATTCCTGTTCTCCAGATGATACAAATGAGATGCAGTGATAAATTAAGAAAATAGATGTGGTGACCTTCAACAAAAGATTAGACTTTAATACAGCTAGTTAATACCGTAGAGTAGTGATCGGCCAATCGAATCCTTGAATCCCCAAATCTTTAGCAAGGATTCGAGATTCGCGAATCTGAATCCTTTAGCCAAAATAGACAAACCGAATCTTTTGAATCCACCAACCAAATAGTTTATTGGAGACGAGGATGCCTGAAAACCTGGGAGAGCAGACACACAAGGGGAGATGGCAAATAGGTGAGTTTTTCCCTTAGAGTAATAATGGCCTTTGCTAACAATTTCAGAAATTACATCTGGGGTTGTATTCTAATATATTTAAATTGAACATTTAATATTTAAGTTCAGCACTTGACTGGAAGGTACAGGCTTGAGATTTCAAGGGCAGCTGAAAGATTCCTTTGCATGGCTCCGTTGCAAAGCTCTTTCATACACAATTCTGGGGTTTGTAGTTTTACAAAGTGTCACAGCCTTCTCTGCCAAAGTGTGCTGGTGTATCATCAAACTACAAACCCTAAGATGCCATAAGGAGCTGTGCAAAGAAAATCTAGTTTTGACCTGGATTATCTCTGTACTGCAGTATGTGGCCCTGTTTACACAGGCAGGAAAATGTGGGATTAATCCACATCTTCCTGCCTGTGTAGAAGGGGCCTTCACGTCATTTTCAATCTGGGGAGATCCTGAGGCAAAACTATGACAATTGTCCCGGTCAGATTTCTTCAGAGGGAGGTTTGCCTTTGCCTAGGCTTTTGCTAAGGCTGAGAGAGTGTGTCTTGCCCAAGATTATCCTTCTTTCCCTTGCTGTTTAAACGCTTTTTAATAAAAGTATTCAAAAGATTCAAGATTCATGAGATTTGTGGATTCCCAGAACCTTCCAGGGATTCAGAAAATTCTGGATTCGTCCCATCTCTACTGTAGACTACTTGGTTTGCATAAGCTAAATATCAAGAAAGGGCAAGTGAAAGACTGTTGTACAATGGATGCATCATGAGAAGTCATGCCTTACTAGAAAAGATAATAATGCTTGGTAAAGGGGAAGTCAGTAGGAAAAGAGGAAGACCACGTTACAAGTGGACGGACTCCATAATATCCTGAATCTGCAAGACCTGGGTAGGGTTATTAATGATAGTGTGAATAGGAGGTCTCTCTTTCATAGGGTTGCCATAAATTGAAGTGGACTTGGTGGCAGTTAACAACAGATTTATTCCTTACATGCAACAACAAATGATTATGGTAGTTTTCTTCCCAGTACAGAAGCAAATTAATATTCCTTCACAGTATCTGAACATCCTGAAATGTTGCAGAGGAATCATTCTACAGAGAGAAACATATGGAAGATTTTGTACCCCCTCCAAAAAAAACCCTGTTTCCTGCTCAGCAAATTGTATTTTCTGAACAGATAAACCATTTTCTGCACAGAAAAGACTTCTGAGGTCTGCTGCTGAGCAGAGCAGACATGTTTAGCCTTTCTAAGGGCCTTTCTGCATTACATCGTTACAGTGCTATTATTCCACTTTCAACCTCCTGTGGAATTCTGGGGTTTGTAGTTTACTGAGGCCAAAGAGTTTCCTGGCTGAGAATTCAAAAGGCCCCTCTCTAAACTGCAAATCCCAGGATTCTATAGGATGTTGAAAGTGGAGTAATAGCACCATAACAGTATAGTGGAGAAAGGGCCTAAGACTAGACCCAGAGGAATTACTGATGATCAAACTAGACTGCAGTTTCAGTGAGACTGCTCTAAGCATAACTAGCTCCAGACCGAACTCTCTGGAATACATTTAGAGTTGTATCTTATAGGGAAAACAAAACAAAAGAAAAATCTGGCTGGTCCACTGCAGGATAACTGATATTTCTGGAGAGTTTTCAAAAGTGACATAAGCTGCAGCCATGTACAGAGCACAGTACACACATAACCCAAATATGACTGCATGGTATGTGTCACCAAAAGCTCTATTGCCAAATGCCAGGGCTTAGGCAATGTTCCATAGCAGTGTTCCATAGCAGACTTGAGTAATATTGACCATGGTGTGGTCAGCAACTCATGAAACCTCTTGATGTTGGCCATTTCTCAGTTTTTGCTGAGTATTTCCCAACTCTCTCTCCCACCTAGCAATGCGCATGACCCACTTAGCAATACACATTCCATGCTTGTTTTGGAGACAAGGAATGCTTTGTCAGTTCTCCTCCGTAGCCAAAAATTGCTGTCTTTTCCTATCAGCAACCTCTTCTGTTCTGCCCACTGTCCCTGTCTTCAACCATCCAGTATCAACTAGAGACCAAAGAGTGAAAGCTGGAATGCTGCTTTTAAACACCAAAAACAGTTGAAAGGAAATTGCCCATCCCTGCACCATGTTCCCTACCTTCCTCCTCTCAATGGTTCAGTTTTCTATAAGGCCCAGATTGCTTCCATCTGTTGGAAAAAAGCCTTCTAGCTTTGTGCGGCATGTTGCATTTTGGGCACACACTCTAGCCCAGCTAGCTTAGTAGCTTAGAAACACAGTAGAGGTGGAGAGGTCAGAACTTTGCAGAGTCATTAGGTCTGTGCAATTAGCGTTCTCGTGGCTAAGCAAACCTGACAGGAATGTTTTGGCAGCAATCGCTTGCTTTGGAAAGAACGCTCCTCCACAGCCAGATGGAAGAAATGCAAAGAAGCCTGCTTAATGACTAAGTTAAAAGAGAAATAATATGCAACATCCCACTGGTACAAAATGGTCTACCCAGACCTAAATTACATATAGTTCAAACATCCTCATTCCAGATGAAAAGAAGCCTAAGGATATGCAAGCAATGTCACTCTGCTCTTTCTTTTTTAAGCTTGGCTTTCTGTTTCTCTGCTGTCTCCACTACTGCCAACATTTGCCTTGTGAGTAGGAATGCTTCTGCAGTTTTTTCCTTGTTTCTGAAACTTTTAATCCAAAAGGGACACTGTGAAGTGAAGCATAAGGTACCAAGCATGTATGAAAAAGGAACAGTGGATAAGCAAAATGTAATAACAATGATGCTCTTAACACACGGGCCTAATCCAATTGCTAGTTCCAACTCGAGTAGACCCACTGAATCATTTGCTGAATAGGAAGTCAACACTTCTGTAAATCCCATTATTTCACTAGATATGCTCCAGTTGGGACTAGCAACTAGATTTACGTCAAGGCGAAAACCTCCTCTGTGGCCCCTTTCCTTTGCAACATCTATTGGGGATTCAAAGGAAGTTCCAGCATGTCAGTCTGCCACACATCCTGGAATTATTGAATGTTCTGGCCTCGCCTGATGATATCTCAACTGATGTTTCTGCAACATTCAAGTGCTACTTTTGTTTGTTTGTTTCCTGGAGACTGTCTTTTACAAAAGGCATATCAAAGAACGAAATCTGAATATCCATGGCTGTTCCCTCAGCCTTTTTCCCCCAATAAGGAATGATGCGACATTGTCTGGTGAACTGTGCAGAAGCTGGAAAGGAGGAACTCCTACGTTCTCATTACAGACTTGTCCTCCTGTCTATGCAAGACTTAAAGTGCTTCTTTGGAGGATCTTGGCACGTAACTCCTTTATATTGGCCCTTTTCGCACCTTACCTGGTGCTGCTAGCATCGACAGGGATCACGCGAAAAGCCTCGTCTGGGGGGCACTCGCGTCTTCTCTGCTTCCCCTCCACGCTAGCTCTGTGCTGGCCAGAAGGAAGCGTAAGCGCTCCACCCCTTCCTTCTGCAGCGCAGCCAGGTACTTTCCCACGCTGAGCTGGGGGGAGGGAGTGTGATGGCCACGCATCCAGAGCCTCCGCAGACAAGGTAAGTTCGTGTGGGGCATGGGAGCAATGAGCTGAAAATGATATAATGCGCGATCGGCACCTAATGGCTTCAGGAGCATCATGCGATTGCAAGGACATCATGTGGAATGGTCCTTGCAATCGCGCAACACTCCCAAGGCCATTTCGCAAAAGGACTGGCGTGCAAAAAGGGCCACTGTGTTGTACCTAATGCAGCATCCCTGAGAACTGGCACTGGGCCTGAGGCAAGATGTGACCCTTCTACCTAAATTAAGCAACAGAAATTACAACTTCCCTCTGGTCTGCTGAGATACCAAAATATAAGCTGATCTAATGGTACTTCTCTGTGGGCAGAAGAAACTAATCCAGCAAAAACCTCCCTCAACAGGATGGAAAGAGAGGCAGTGTCTGTTGACATCCTCTTCCATTGCACTCCTAACCTGCTCCAGACCATTGCCAAACCTTTGGGAAAGTGTGGGAGTGGAGCAAGGGGACTGTCAAGAAAGGAGGTATAAGCCAAAATCACTTTCCTCACTGTTTGCTAATGAAAGCCCCCAATGGATCAAAGCTACTTCCATCTTCCGATAGTCACACTTTCATTTATAGTCTTGAATGAAATGTTTTTTGGTGCATAATATGGACTATCCCCCAGTTAGCATGATTCCAGGGGCACCATGCAATTTCACAGAATTTCAATACTATGTCATAGGTGTTTCATATATATACATATGTAACATTAGCTAGATATGAATTTCCAAGAGGGGCAAATAGCCATGATTAGTCTGGTGCAGCGAAAAACAATGAGTCTTGTTACATCTTGAACACTAATTTTCGTTTTGGGCATAGCCTTTTCTGGGCTAAAGGCTGTAGTCCATAAAAGCTGATGCCACAATAAAATATATTTGTCTTTAAACATAATCATCTTTAAAGTGCACAAAGCCCTTGTCTAACTCAGAGCTTGAAAATAATGTTACCAGGAGCAATGCATTACTACTGTGGATAATAAGAAAATCACACCAACACTTTTATCAGTTTTATTTAATAAGCCAGATTTATTCATTCCTGTACACCTATTTTTAAAAGGCCATTCTAAGGGAATTGGACTATTTTATTCTTTTCTTAGATCTTTCAGGTTTTAAGGTTTAAATTTAATTTTTACTTTTAAAACTATTTAAAATTTTTAAGGTTAAAATAATCTTTAAAATAACAGCAAAATGAAATTTAAAAATATAAAAAATAACAAAAATGAAAATAATTTTATTTTTTACAAATAATGTTAATAAGAAAGCATCTCCTTGAACTTATACCTAAAGGAACCACAAGACACATGCCAGACAGGTTTCCTTCCTACTAAATCATGGACAATTATTCATATCTAGACCACAAAGAATTTGTATTCAATGAATCATAGGCCATTTCCGCATGGGCTAATAGAAACGGTGCAGAGCATCCTCCAGGGAGGACGTCTGCACCTGGCAGCAGACTGGATCGGACCTACTTAACGTAGATCCGCACCTCAGCCTACTCTGGAACGACCCCAAGTGGTCGTCAAGCGTGCTTTTGAAAGACTGCTTAAAACAGCTCTTTCAAAAGGACGGAGCGCGCCATTCCGTGCCTGCTCTCTGGTGCAGATTTGCAGGCTCGCACCAGTGTGAGCCTGCAATCTGCTGGGGGCGGGCTTTAGGCTGGTGAGCTTCAGCAGTTGGTTGAGACCCTCGACCAACCGGAAGCTGCCATTTTCGTCCCCGGAGCAGTGCGGAGCAATGAGCACACACTGCTCCAGAGCAGCGTGGACCAGATCGGGGAGCCAAGAAGTCCGGTAAGTAGCGGCACGGGGCGATTCCCTCGCTCCGTGTGGAAATGACCATAGACTCATAGGGTTGGGAGTGACTGCATCAGTCACAGGGTCCAATTCACTGGTCACTGCAGGACCTCCAGCTAAACATCCACAGAAGGCAGCGATCCAGCCTCTTTTTGAAGACATCCAGAGAAGAAGACCATGCCATCAAGAAATTGGTTCAACTGCAGAACTGCTTTTACCGTGAAGAAGCTCTAGTGTTCAATCAAAGTCAATTCTCCTGTAACTTCTAACCATCAGACCTAGTTCTACCCTCTGAGGCAATGGAAAACAAGCCTGCATCCCCAGTCCAACCTCCTGCTTAATGCAGGATTGTCAGCTAAAGTATCCTCATCAGGTAGCTGCCCAACCTCTCTTTTTGAAAACATCTAGAGAAGGAGGCCCCATGACTGCTCTAGGCAAAATTCCATTGCTGAACCATTCTTACTGTCAGGAAGTTCCTTCTAATGTTCAGTTGAAGTCTACTTTTCTGTCATGTCAAACCATTAGACTTGGTCCTGCTCTCAGGGCAGCAGAGAACAGGCTTTTTCCCCCCTTTCTGTGACAGTCCTTCAGTTATTTAAAGACTGCAATCATGTTACCCCTCTGTCTTCTCATCACCAAGCTGAACATGCCAGCTTCTTCAACCTCTCCTCATATATCTTTTCCTTCATACTGCTTATCATCCTTGTTGCCCTTCTCTGAACCTGCTCCAACTTGTCTCTATCCTTCTTAAAGTGAGGCACCCAGAACTGAACAAAGTACTCCAGATGAGGCCTGACCAGTGCTGAATATAGTGGACTATTATTTCCACTCACTTGGAAACTATGCTTCTATTAATGCAGGCTAAGATAACATTTGCCTTCTTTGCTGTGGCATCACACTGTTGGTTCATGTGCAATTTATGATCAACAATAACCCCAAGGTTCCTTTCATAAGTAGTACCACTGAGCCAAGCATTCTCTATCCGATACCTGTGTATTTGGTTTTTGTGGCCTAAACTCAGAATTTTATTTTTCTCTGTTGAATTTCATTTTATAAATTTCAGCCCAGTTTTCTAGTTTATCAAGGTCCTTTTCCATTCTGTTCCTATCTTCCAATGTACCCATTTGAATTCTGTTAATACAAAAACTTATGCATTTCAACCACAACTGAAGTAATATGTTTTCTTTAGCTTGCTCCCGATAGAAATCAAGGATGATTGAGGCCATATCTCTATCTAAAGGAAGGGATGCAGCTGGCTTGCAAACCTAAGCTGGAAAATCATGCTGTTTTTAGGTACTACTACCTAAGAACCAAGCAGCAAAATGGAGTCAGGAACCCTTCCTTCAAGATGCGGTGATACCATTGCAAACAAGTATTATAGTGGGCCCTCTTATTTTTGTGGGGGTTAGGGGAGCAAGTGCCCCCGTGCAAGTGGAAAAACTGTGAATATAAATAAACATTGCAAACATTTTTTTTAACCTGAGTAAACACTTCTCTGGGAACCTCTAGACCTTCTAATGTGACTCTACGGTCAACTTCAGGTAGAAGTTGACCATAAAATCATGCTGTAGGACCTAGAATCCATGAATCATCAAATCCGCAAAAGGAAACCAGCAAATGTGGAGGGCCAACTGTACCTCTATTCATTTGAGTCAACTCATCATTAAATCCAGTTTTAATCTTGTTTTGGAGTATAAAGTTGCATTTAAAGAATATAGGCATTTGTTGCTTCATGTTACTTGGGTTGTTTAGGACTGCCTTGCTTGCATGCCACTTAATGTACCATTTCAGCTGGCAGGAGAAATAGCTTATGGATGTCCAGAAGAATAAAAGAAAGGCCAGAGGAAACTTGGCCTTGAGAAGGAGGCAATCATGGTATTCAGGAATTTGGGAGAAAAGAAAATAGGCTCTACTTGTCTCTTTGGAGTGAGGACACCTGCTCCAGAAGGGTCCACAGCAACAAGGACCAGTTGACCACTGGATTCTAGCTTTTGGTCATGGAATGGAAACAGGGTAGTGCATATAGCTTGCACATGAAAGGTTAATTGTCTAGCACGTCCAGATAAAATAATCAAATAGCATCTCACAGAAAAGACATACCCTGTAATTCAGGAGATCCACTAGCAATAGGTCCCTATGGACCTGTCAATAGCTATGAAAGGAACAGATACTAGACATGGTGAGGGGTTATAGAAGCCAAGTCCAAATGTGAATGGCTGAAACAGATGAGTATGGTTAGCCTGGAGAAGCAAAGATTAAGAGGAAGCAAGATTTGTTGCTTCAAGACAATTCTGACTTATGATGACCCTAAGGTGAAGCTATCACCATATTTTCTTGGCAAGATTTGTTCAGAGGGCATTTGTCTTTGTCTTCCTCTGAGGCTGAGAGCATGACTTGCTCCAGGTCATCCGGTGAGTTTCCATGGCTGAGCACAGATTTGAATCCTAGTCTCCAGAGTCAAAGTCTAACATTCAAACCACTACACCATGTTGGCTTATCACAATAGTGTCCTTTAGCTATCTGGAAGACTGTCACACAGATGATGGAACAGAATTGTTCCTTGTTTTTCAGTAGGAAGTACGAGAGTGAAAATCGAAAAAAAGTGCAGATTTTGGTGAGGCAGCTCTGTGATTCTTTGTTTATTCCACCTAAACACAAACCTAGCAGGGCTTTCATTCCTTCAGTGGTTGGCAATCTGTTTTAAAAGCACGCTAGCCAAGATAAGCTATTAAAACAAAAGCATTTTTAAAAAGAGAAAAGGCATGATGTTGCCTTTGCTTCACATATTTTTGGCTATGTACTCACAGTAAATTTAAAAACAACGGCTCTGCAATATCTTTATCACTACTGGTAGCCAACAGGATATTGCCTTAGACAGAGGAAGAAAAGGGTTCCTTTTATTTATTTATTTAGTGCCATGATGCTGTCCTTCTTTCTTTCTTTTTCTTGCTTTTTTAAAAAATTATTTTCTACTGCGTTCCTGCACAAGGGAGATAAAGTATCATCACTTGGGAAATTGGCTATGCTGTGATGTAGCAGAAGAGCCTCAGGGTACATATTCTGAAACTGATCCAATATTTCATTCACTTGTCCAATATTTCTCTGAGATACTGTACACCGTATGTCTGAGTTGGAAATATAGAGCTAACATGTGGGTTTAACAAGCAATCAGAGGATGGAAAAGGCTGAAGGTGTCCTTCCTGGATAAGTACTAGATGTGGCTTTGGCTGAAATTTTGAAATATTAAAACCTACCAAACTAATAACAACATGTGTCTTTTTTAAAAAAGTCAATTATTACTGCCATTAGTCAAGCAATTTAAAAATTGTAAAAGGAGTTTTTATGCTAAACACCAAGTCAATAGACTGAAGCTGGGAGAAGACCACCATGGCCCAGGATCCAAAAATATATCAGAGGAACTGTTCTGGGTCATCATAAATAGGGTCCCTTTAACATTAAACAATTCTATGATTCCATTTTAACTGCCATGGAAACATCCCACGGAATCCTGGGGTTTGTACTTTGATGAGGCACTAGAGTTCTCTGGGACAGATATCTACATAGCTCTCCTTAAGATGCAAATTCCAGGATTCTATAGGATGTTCTCATCGAAATTATAAGGGAATATAAAATGGAATCACTGGTGCATCTAGGAATGATCATATGGTGTTTGTCAATGTGCCTGCTTGGCCATGGAAACCCATGAGTGACCTTGTGATAGTCACCCTCTCTCAGCTTCACAGGAAGGCAGACCTCCTGTGAAGAAATCTTACCAAGAAAACCCATGGCACACAACAACAACAACACTGTGTAGTTTGAAAGGGCCCCTGGATGGAAGGAGAGACATTTTCCATTTACTTATTGTTCTTTCAGTTTCCAAGAGAGAGTGTGAGTGTTAAGGTAAGTGCTTGTTTTATGTCAGGGTTGGACACTTGTCTGGTGTAGCACATTGGCTGATCACCTGTGGGATTTTGCAAGGAGTGGCATCCCTCTTTTACCTTTTATTTTATTTTATGTTATTTTATTTTATTTTTTGAGTGCATGCAAGTTTGCCATGGTTCATACCCTCCACATTTTACAGATGGAAACTGGGACAGAAGTGGTTAAGCAACATCAGAGTGTACTCAAGATGGCAAAAGTTATTAATGAAGAAGAATACACAGCTAGAATAGGCTACGGCATTCTACTTTTTTTCTGGTTTCTCAGAATGATTTTGTTTTTTGTTTTTTTTTAAATTTTATTATTTTATTTATTTAAAAAGAAAGAAAAACTCAACATATAACAATAACAATTGAACACCAAAATCCACTAAAAAAAACAAAGCAAATAATACATAACATTTGACACCAACTAAAACATAACAAAAAAATACAACATAATACAAACCCATACACTGCAATACAGTAAGATATAAACATATAAATTTCTTAGACAACCTTATTTTCTATCCTACCACATATAACTTAACTTAACCTAACTTAAACATATAACATGTAACCCCCTTATCCCCCCCCCCAATTGCCGAAACTCAGGTTCAGTTGCTTCATTTATCTATAACATTCCTTCTTCATCCCTTCCTTTGTTTTGTTAAAATAGTTGCACTTTCTTGTTTCTTCTTTTGCTTCCTTATTCCCCTTTTACTTCATCTTTTGACATTATCTATTTTTAACTTCTCCCGACATATCATTTCTTCTATAAATATTTAAACTTATCAAGTATCCAAAAAACTAGTGGCTTTCCTTCCCCAACAAGCTTCCCATATCGGACCTACCATTTCCCAATCTTCTCTCGATTTATTTTTCATGTTATCTTCCAAGGATTCTATTACAATATCTGCTTCAGCCATATCGTATAATTTTAATAACCAGTCCTTTAATCAGGAGGACTTTTTAATTTCCAGACGCGGGCATAGCAAATTCTCAGAGCGATTTTGAATGTGAAGAGATATACAGGTGAATCAAACAATACCCCTAAGAAAACCAATCCCAGTCCTAAAAGTCAGTTTAGAAAAACACATTCTTCTATACTTTTGTGAAAGAAAGCCATATGCCAGAAGTTGTAAACCAAATTGGAAGAAGGCATCAGACCTTTGGGGTGGTTATCATAAAATCTTTGCTCTGAGCTGTTGCTGTTCTTACTCGCCACAAAAACAGAAGTGCCAAAGAAGCCAGCTGACTAGACCTTCGTTGTAGGTGGCTGAATTAAGCATCTGCAAGCAGGCACTGAGGCAACTCCTCCTGTAGAGACGTCTTTAGCAGACAAGGTGGCAGTGCTTGGGAAATAAACAGTTGCTAACACCTAGTTACTTATAAGTAGTCCTTCTCCCCATGGCATCATGGTATTAGGACTGTAATCCAATGAGGGATAACCTACTTTTTGCTGTGTAACTGTAAGTTTTAGGTCCTTTTCACATGTACGGGGGGGAAACGGTGTAGAGCGACCTCTCACGGAGGTCGTCTACACCGTAGAGTGGACTGGCGTGGAGTACTTTTCGTAGTTTCACACCAGAATCCACTCAGGAGCGGCCGGAACTAGCCGGGCTGCGTGTTTTTTAAAAACCTCTTTTTAGAGGTTTTTAAAAAGCACGGAGCGCGCAGCCCCGTGCCGCTCCGTAGCCCAGCTCTAAAGTGGATCCGCAGGTGCGCGCAAGTGCGTGCCTGCAGATCTGCTGGGGGCGGGCTTCCGGCCGGCGAGCTCCTCCGGTTGGTGGAGAGCCTCCACCAACCAGAAGCTGCCATCTGCGACGCCGGAGGAGTGTGGAGCAGCGAGCTCGCGCTGCTCCGCGGGGCGACGGACTTACCCAGCTGGAGGTAAGCTCCGTTTTTGGGCGTTTTCGCCCATCCCCCCCCCCACATGTGAAAAGGGCCTTAGTTACAGAGGTTTGGTCACACTCAGTGGTGGAGGAGGAGCATTACATGGTTCAAGTGCTGGTTCATGCTGTGGCAAGGACTCTGTTGTGGGCATTGTGGTGGCTACAACATGAGCTGTTTTTTGTACTACAGGGCAGCAGCTTGTAAAATTCACATATTCTTGAAGAAGCAATTGGAAAGAAACTATGCTAGCTACCTTTGGAATGAAAGGTAAGACTTCCTTTTAGAACTATGACAGTAATGACTTGGGATTTAAAACACAGTCCACATTTGCAGGTTTGACCTTCATGAATTTGAGGTACGCATGTGCCTTCCCCCCATTCTCCTCCCCCCATTCCCTTGCATTTTGCCAGGGACAGAGAAGGAAGGCAAGTGCCTGGACAAAAAAGCAAGGAAAATTGGAGGCGGGGGGTACATACATGCCTTCCTTCTCCCCTCCCGAGCTCCCCCTCCCATTCCTTTCCTTCTGGCCACTGCCCTAAACCCTTGTGAAAGTGGAGGGGTGACTAATACCTTTAATTAACTGCTTTTGAACACAAGTTTCTACAATTTGGAAATAAGTGCATCTTCTAGATGGAATTCATTCATTCATTCCATCAATTCATCCATTCCATCAAGAATGTTTGCTGACGAACATCACAATGACTCCTGACTGGAATGGGCATCCCTCCTGACTCAGGGATATCTTAGCTGTCTGAAAAGGTAGAGCAACACTTAGGTTAGAAGCTCACTGGAACTTTGAGGGAACGTCAAGGCCATAGTAATGCTGAAACCTATTATAGGTTGAATTGCCCTCCCTAGAGGTTTCTAGAAGAGGAAATTCACCTGTTTTTGGCAGTTCAGAAAGTTTTTTGGGTGTGTGTGTGTTAAGGGCTGAAAAAGCAACCTTGGGTAGAGTAGAACTGTATTTTGCCCACCTCTGAGCTAATCCTACTGAATGCAACCACCCACAACCATACAGGCAACTTCCATTATTCTCCTATGTAAGTGGACAATTGTTAATAGTAGGCAGTAACAATTTGTCAGAACGAGAATGAAAGCAATTAACTAGCCTAAGAACTTGTGTGGCCTCTCCACATTTTTAGCTGCTAAGCAAAGTGGAATGCTCTAAACAGCTAGAAGTGCATCATTTATTACAATTACCCATATGAGAGATTTTAATTATAATTTATAATTATGTAAGCATACATAATCATTTTATACCAGCAATAAGCAATTAGCCTTGCATAGTATTGCTAGGGCTTTTAGCCTGTAATATTTTTTTTTTAAAAAAGGTTCCTCCTATTTCCATCTGCTAGGCGGACATGTACAGAGAGCCACGCAACCTCAGGGGCTTTTAAAAAGAACTTCAGAATCTTGATAAGATATAGAACTATGCATTCATATCATCACTGTTCATTATCTCATTTACTGAAGCACCTGAAATAGATTAGATGGCCTACATGAATCGATTGCTCACAGACTGTCATCAGAGGTTCATGTAAATCCACGAGACAAAAGGAAATGGAACAGAAATATTAGAGTGTGGTCAAGATGGCAAAAGCTGTCAGTGAGGAAGAACAAGAGTCTAGGAACGGCTGCAGCAATTTGCTTTTGCCCAAGTGTACAGAGAAGGACAAGACTCCCTCCCCTGTTTTCCTCCTCTATCCACTGCTGACTTAATCAAATCTACTTTGAATGCAGTTTGTAGCAAGTGAAACCAGCAGAGGATGAAGTGGAAACATGGGATATGGAGAGATAAATGGGGATTAACTGGGATTGTCCCTGCCAGATCAGGACAGTTGGAGAGTATGAGACTATCTGAAAGCTTGTATCTTCCCATATGAGCCTGCCTGAATCTGTCTGACGCCAATTTTCAGCGGAAGGCTTTCTCTCTGTCCTACCACTTTCCTACCACCTTTCCAGGCTAGTTTCATTTGTCTGATGAGGACATGGGAGAAAGCTTTCTCAGAGGCTCCTTCAAGGCTATGGAACTCGTTTTCAAAGGAGTCTTGTTTGGCCATCTTTCTGCTCTCTATTCAACAGCAGGCAAAAACCTTCTTATTTAAAAAGGCCTTCAGCCTTTAACTGGTTGGCATAGAAGGATGCTCAGTGAGCCTGCTGGTTTTTTTCAATGTACAATGCATGTTTCATGTTTGTTTGTTTTTTGTTTTAAATTAATGTTTTGAAATTATTAATTGGATTTATTGCTTAATGCTTTTTAAACTTTTGTACTATGATTTCTCTTAAAGGCAGGATATACATAAAATAGAATATAAATCCTATCCTTAGGTGTTTATGAGAAATCTGTTCTTTCACCAGTATTGAAAGAAGGTTTGAATGTCAGTCCACTTGGCTTCTGTAAATGCAAAAGAAGATCCAGTGTCTTGTCCTTCACCTCAGGCAGGAAAATGTTTTTTGGTGGCTTTGTTTTCTTGAGTGCATAGGTGTTTAGGAATTGGCCTTGCTTGCATGCATGCGTGCCTAGGAAATACAACTGAACTGAATATCACTGTGTGAGCTGTAGGCAGGTTTTTAGTAGCAGGCAGCCCTGTCACTCGCAGAGCAGTTTGTAATATGTATAAATGGTTGCTACGTTTTTGTTGCCGCTTCTCAGCTTGACGTATTTGACCTGATTTGCAGATCAGAGCAGCCTCAACTGACAGGTGGATAGATGCAGAAAAGGATATTATAGATTTTCCAAAAATCCCTTGCAACATTTCTTAAATTAGCTCTACAACATGGAATAAACAAATCCCACAATGGCAAGTTCTGAAGGATTTATTGATGCTATCACTCACTCTCTCACCTGTCACCCTTGCCTCATATTTCAAATGCCGGTACTGAAATAACCTAAAATAACACAAATATCACATAGTGTATAAAGATTTATCATTTAAAGAAATCACTGGAAGGCACAACTGAGGAGTAGCAACTGAGCATAGCAGTGGCAGCTGTAGGTTCCCATGTCAATGGGATGAATCTGCTCCAGGTTTAAGTCCAAACTTTAAAGGAAGTCTCCAAGGTGCTGAAACCTAGCCCCAAAATTGGTTCAGCACTTTAGATTGTTATGCTTTGTCCTGAACCTGAAGCAGAGTCACTGTAACACTGACATGGAAGCTACCAGGTGCTACCAATCCAGGCCCCCAAACTTCTTCCCAAACTTTTAGAGTCTCACCTATTTAATATGCCTATTGTTGAGCCACAGCATAAGTTATCTGATCTCAAATCTGTTGTAACAAGAATTTCAGCCATCTTTTCAACATAAGTTTCCAGATCCTTCTTTCTCTTATTCTAAAACAGAGGCAGTGTGAATGGAGATTATATTTAACGGGTCTAATTTAATCAGAAATGTATCATCTAAAATAAGAATAACACGTGATGAAATTTTAATGAAGACACTATTATCCTTGATAACATTTAGCTATAGTTTATAGATGATAGTTATAGTTTACAGATAATAGATATTAAGTAATTTTTACTCATATCTCAATACTTTCTCCTCATACAAACACAGATGTGTTTAGTGATATTTTCATACAGTGGTAGTGATATTTTCATATAGTGGTGATATGGCAAATGGCAAAAAGTCAATTTGTTGTTGAAGTCAAATATGTATATTGCTGTGTTTTGCTTTGTTATTTTCAAATAATTTTTTTAAAAAAAGAAAATAAAAGAAACAATGGGGGGAAAGGCAATTTTCTAAATCCTCAAGGTTGGGGAGATTATGAAGGCCATGCCAACTGTTTAAACTTCAGGTATCAAAAAATGATATTGAGTAGACTTTCAACATGGACAGAGAGGATTTTTAGGAAAAAAAGCTTGTTCTGCTTGTATTTTTACAGTGCCTCCCAGTAAGCCTCCAATTACTATCAACTGAGTCCTGGGACAGAGGATCATTTTTCTCAAACTGTCAGACAAGACAAGAGGGAAAGGAAAGAGGTCTAACAAGTATGCCAGTTCAATCTCTCTGTCCTTCTGATTCCACATTATAGGCACAAGGAGGCATCATATTTCAAACTGGTTATGTGCCTATAAAATCCAACCAGCCTAAGCCTAGACTGGAGAGCTGGTTCCCAGACTTTAATTATGATTCTGATCATGTAGCTGTAGTGTAGACACTTTCAGTTTCAAATCTAAGTGCCTTATCCATCCAAATGTGAATCTTCAATGGCCTTATGGACAGTAGTGGCTGGTTGTTTCTATGGGAGTGGATGAATCCACTGTGGATTTAAGTCAGAGCTTGAAAAGAGACATCTTTTCGACCCTCAGGCAGTTTCAGTACTATGGATAGCTCCTATAAAATTCTGACTGAAACTCAGCATAGATTCACCACCTCACTGATACCAAAACTACCAGCTGCCACAGCTCAGACACAGTCCTAATGGGTGAGTGAGGAGAAAAGATATTTGCTCATTAACACGCATGGATTGCTGGGGCCCATTCACACTACACAGTTGTAGCATTCTCCTTTAACTGCCAGGGTTCCATCCCACCAGGGTTTTGTATTCTGGTGAGGTACTAGAGCACTCTGGCTGAGAATTCTCAATGCTTCTCCTTGCAGTCTTCGGCTGCAGAAGCCTGCTGTTCAGATCACAAAAGGCAATATTTCCGTTCTTCACTTAGGGTGTGTATAGTTCTGCAAAAGATATTTTAAGAAGGAAATTTGAGCACGTCTACAGCAGAGTGGTAAAGGGTGTGGAGTCTAATTCCTGTAAGGAACAGTTAAAGGAGGTAGGTATGTTTAGCCAGAAGAAGAAAAGAAGAAAAGGAGACACAGTAGTGGTCTTCACCTATCAGAAATGTTGTCACACAGAATATGGAACCAGCATGGGTGCAAACTTTTCTCTCCCACAACCTGAGGCAGGAGAACACATGACCTCATACACTCCTGAAGCTGCAAACTGTGCTTTCAGGTCTCTGGATCTCCACAAATGTTTGGTTTTCCCCTGTTCTTTTTTTAACTACTTGGAAAAAAAATTCCACCAACAAGAAGGATTAAGGTAAATGATGAATGGAAGAAGCCAGACAGTGGTTTGTTTTCACTGTCTAGACTTATTAGTAGGTGACAAAGAATATACTGCGGACTACACACAGCCTCCCAGATTGGGTTTGTGGCTTGTGGAACACTCTAGATTCCATTCATACCCTTGGGGATCCCAGAAGTAGAAAATCATTCCCTCGACATTCCAAAATTGTCTAATTTACCTTTTTGTGAGGAAGCCTTCCTAATTATTATCCTGATGAAGCTGCTCTCAGATACTGAGTATAACATGAGTATAACCTCCCTTCCCATGCTACAATCCATGTTCATTTAATACTTTCATGAGGCCAGCTTCAAGGTCAGAATCTTCTTGGGGCTTTAAGCTAGCGTAATGGAGGTTACATTACCAGAAGTAGTGTTCTGACATTGTCCATGATATTTCCAGTACTTCCTTACACAACAGTTTTGCTTGGCAGTTCAACAACACTTGACCCAAACAGCAACTGATTGACTGTGAAGCTGCATGGGGGACATTTCCTCATGCCACTGCCAGATTGGTCACTTTCACCCACTCCCTAGTTACTGGCAGAAATTATTCTGCTAGATTTAAACAGGATCTTGGCTACAGTTCATACTTTTCTAAAATGCTTCTTCAGTATAATCCTTTCTAAAAACGTGAGGATACAGTGGTATGGGAATAAACTGATTGGACCAGATAATGATCAACAGCTGAGTGTGATGATGGCTGTGATGATAGCTGAGTATTTAAAACTTAAAGATTGCTCTTTGAACAAAAAAATGATATAGCCAGGCCATTGTAGGTTGACTGCCTGATTCACTGTAGTATCCAGATTTGACAAATTATCTTGGCACTACCAGACTTTACTGCTTCCAGATGGGATGCTGTAACCAAAATTTGGACATCTCTGAGAGGAATACTGCCAGATAGGTACCTCTGGGGTTTTTCAATCTGGATGCTTTTGGCTAGGATGAGCTTTGTTTTGTGACCAAAAACTTTAAAATATTCTCTTCATTATAGCTTATTCTGAAGGACAGGAGCATTTGTTGTTGGTGGGCTATGGAAAAGCCATTGAGAAGAACTGGAGACTGCAGGCCTACTCAAAAGAAGGGCAAAGGTTGCTTAGGGTCACAGTTTTATTTGTTTGTAATTAAATAGGAATGAGGTCTATCATCTCTGTGAAGTAGGAATACCAAGAGGATCTCTTCCTCTGTACTATAAAGCAGTGATATATTTACGTCTTTTGCTCCAAGTCTCAAGTCTCTACCTTAAAGTCTCAAGCTGAGTCTCAAGTCCTTGCACAATACTGTCAAGTCTCAAGTCTGGAACAACTTTATACCCCAACTTGTATTCCAGAATTTCTAGACAGAGTCAAACAAAGTCAGCTTTAACAATTTAAAGAGTCAACCCTCTACTTTTGTGATTTTGCCATCTGCAGCTGCGGAAGTGGGGAATAAGATCCTTCTTCTTCCAATTTGCAAAGCTGGAGGCTTTTTCAGAAGTGGAGAATAGAATCCTTCTTATTCTCCATTATTGAAGCTTCAGGAGCTTTAAAAGGAAGGATCCTTCCTCCTCAAGTCCATTGCCTAACATATTTTCTGTTCTTCTCTGAGATATGCACCCTGCACTTAGGGCACAAGTCTTGCTTTCTGCTCTCAGGAAAAGTTTTAGATAGCTCCTCCTGTATGTAGCGGGGACAGACCGCTGAGCAGATCTCAACCCCACCTCAAATCCATTGCCTAACCCATTTGCTGTTCTCTCTGAAAAATGTGTCCACACTTTGGGCTTCAGACAGATCATCGTGTGACCAGTAAGTTGTAAGGTTTCTGGATGAATGTGTTATGTTACTGAACCTAGTGCATCAAGTTAGTCACTAAAAATATGCAAGTCTCAAGTTGAGTCAAGTCAGTGTGTAATTTTTGCCAAGTCAAGTCTGAGTCGAGCCACTGAAGTGACTTAAGTCTGACGTGAGTCCGAGTCAATCGACTTGAGTCTACATCACTGCTATAAAGGCTGAGCTACCCATGCCCTGGTCATAAGCCATAGTCTTATAACCTATCCCAGCTCAAAGCGCCTCAAGCCTTAAGCAATAGCAATTACATTCCTATAATGCTTATCAGTGCTAAGCACTCCCTAAGCGATTTACAATATTGTATGTTAATTGCCCCCAAAAAGCTGGGTACTCATTTTACCGACCTACGGAAGGATGAAAGTCTGAGTCAACCTGGAGCCCTGCAGGACTGAACTCACAATGTTATGGCTGCAGTACTGGCATTTAACCACTGCTCCACCAGGGCTCCAGTTACAAAGGCTAAGCAGTTGCAAAGTTACAAAGTGGTTACAAAGGCTATCATCTTTCTGTCTCTAAACCCTGGAACCTTAAAAAAAAATCCCTGTTTTCTCTATAAAGGTGTCTCTGGTGACCTTTCTTCCACACAACCCCACTGTTGTGACCATATAATTTATGACAACACCCCCCTGTTCCATATTCCACAGTTCCCATATCCAGTAACATTTCACAGAAGAAAACCAAGACCCACGTGGCAAGGCAACCTCTGAATATGGTCAAGATGGCAAGAGTCGCTAATCAGGAAGATCATGAAGGCTAAGAGAGGCTGCAGCAGTTTGCTTTTGCCTGAGTCTACTGGGAAGGACAAAATTTTGTCCCTTCCTTTCTTCTTCCCTGTGCTGAGCTAGCTGAATGCAAACTATTCTTGCATATTCCACAGTTTGTATCAATTGAAGAAAGCTGAGGAAACAGAGGGAGAGTGGAAGGAGGAGCGAGAAAGTGAGACATTTTAAAAGCAGCTGAAAAAATGAAACGACAGACAAAAAATTAACCAGGGTTGCACCCTACCTAATCAAGACACCTGGAGGATATACATTCCTTGAGCAAATCCATATAAGAGAAAGAAAACAAAACAAAAACCTGTCCCCAATGGGCAATCAGAAGATAAGCAAAAAAGTCTGCCTGGCCTTGACATAGGCTATTTCCACACGGGCTTAAACGGTGCAGAGCGTCCTCAAGGGAGGACATCTGCACCTGGGAGCGGACTGGGTTGGACCTACTTACTGTAGTTCTGCACCTCAGCCCTCTCCCGAGCGACCCGAAGTAGCTGTCCAGCGTGCTTTTGAAAGACCGCTTAAAACAGGCCTTTCAAAAGCACGGAGCGCGCCACTCCGTTCCCGCACTCCGGTGCAGATTTGCGGGGTCGCACCAGTGCAAACCTGCGATCTGCCAGGGGCAGGCTTTAGGCTGGCAAGCTTCAGCGGTTGGTTGACAAACCGGAAGCCGCCATTTTCGTCCCCGGAGCAATGCGGAGGGATGAGCACACACCGCTCCGGAGCACCGCAGACTGGACCGGGGAGCCAAGAAGTCTGGTAAGTACCGGCATGAGGCGATTCCCTTGCCCCGTGCAGAAACGGCCATAATTTGTAGTGATGGGAAGTTGGGGGTGGGGGAGTCAAGCCACTAATGGAAAGGACAATGATGGGGCAGAGTGAGGCTCTCCGATGCTACTTTCACCTATATCACAACGCAAAATGCGTTATTATGCTTTCCATTTCTCTCCCTCTGAAGGAGGCCCACAAAACAACTCTCCCCCACAGCTACCTGGGAGCAGAGATGTTAGAGAAAAGCCCCAATTCTTGAGCACGTTTAAAGGAAAAAAGAGATGGTTTCCCTGTTAAAACCCCAAAAGAATAATGAATTTATGTTTTTAATACATCAACTATTTTTGGTCAAAAACTTGCTGGATGAAAATATAATACAATGCAATGCAATGTAATGCAATGCAATGCAAATACAAAAATGTTTGCATATGGCCAAAATTTTAGTATAAATGCCTTTTTAGAGGATATTGTAAAAACAAAAACAAAAAGCAAAATAGTTTCAATTTTAATCAAATGTAATCAGTGTCACTGTTAGAAGATACTGATATCTTCAATAATTTCTGTTTTGCTCCAGGCCTAAGATAAACACATAGGTCTAAGATTGTTTTAAAGATCTCAGATCAATCCTGCAAAATTTCTCTACATTAATTATCCCTCACTCTCTTAACTAGTGAAAGCTGAAATTCCCTTGTTAATCTTATTAAAATCTACACGCATAGATAAGATACAATGCCACTTACCGCAGATTTCCTCTTACTAGTTAAAGTATTGGTTTATTAAGACATTTACATGTTGCTTTGGGACTGAAAAATCCCAAAGCATTTTACAATCCTAGAATGCTAAAAATCATAACCTACAATAAAATCAAATAATAAAACTATAAAAAAGTGAGCAAGCTATAAAACACCAATGACATCTCTTTTTTGTTTTTGTTCTTTTTTCTCTCAGATTTTTGCCTCTGTTCAGTTTTAGTAACAGTACAGACAGCTGACCTATCATGTGATGACAGGCACACCTTTCCATTAAGCGAAAATGATAAACGCTTGTCTGCGTTTGTCTACGAAGTGACTTTTAAATGCACAGGAATGAGGAAATTACATCATTCTACCTTTCCTGGCCAGACTTTGGCTTGGTAGCAAAACAGCTGATTGAGAGCCCTTTCCCATTTACTGGAAGTGGTAAGATTTGTTATGTCTGAATAAATAAAGCATCAGATATGCACAGTGCCAGAACATTCTTTCCATTTTTCTTTAGTTTCTGGTCTTACCATTACACCATCTGCTAGAATGTATTTTGAGCTGCATTTTTTAAAAAAAAAAAAAACAAGAAGAAATCGTAGAATTTGCTGCCAGTATATAACATAGCATCTGTGAGAAGCGTTATCACATATCTGGACATTCTGCCAACTCTTTTTTCCTATTGGTTCTTTCAGGTGTGACTGATAAATAAAGATGTTCTATTCCGCTGTTATCCAATTTATTTATTCAACGTATATCCCACCTTTCTTTCAGAACTAGGAGTCAAGGCCACTCATACCTATGATTGCCTGTTCAGGTTGTCCTAGGCTATAAGATTTCCAGATCAAAACGTGAGATCTACAGATGGCGCCTGCTGATATTATTAAATGTTATGCATTAAGTATCGACCACAGTTTCTCACAGCTTGTCATTCAAGCACATACACACAGAATTTATTTTTCTGTTTGGAAACGAAGAGAGGGGGCTATTCCCAGATCAAGATTATTGGGGAATTAGAGAGATGGGAAAAAAACATTTAATCTGGCCTACGTGCTCCAACCAGAAGGTAAATGCAGAGCCAAGTGGACGGTGAGCCCAGGTGCCACAATGACTGGGTGGAAAGGTGGAAGTTAGTTAAGTCAATACACAGACACACATGTGCATACATGCACCAGAGAGCCTTTGCAAGTTTCAGCAACAGATCAATTAATACTTGCAAACTGTACGAAGCTGCTAGCTGACTAGCTATGCTGGAGATTTGCACACAGTTCCTTTCCTCTTGCCTGGAGCTTAGCCCCCCACAACTGGAGAAATTTTCATCCTTGTTTCTGCCCCGGAGGTGGCCATCAAAACTCAAGACTTAGGGCCAGGCCCTGAGATCTGGTTACCCTACTCATGCCATAATTTTTTAAAAAATAAAATAAAAACACAAAAAGATAACATTAAAACAATGGCCAGAATCCTGTTTGTGACAAGTGCACATAACTCAGATGTGTATGGGGGTGGAGGGAGAGTTTTTTCCAGATATTGTGCAAGGACTATTCATGTCTCTGCTCTGCTCCCTGCCAATAGCTTTCCAGCTGCAGAGGTGTTGACTCAGCTGTTTACTAGTTGGAGGAAGTGAGAAGGGAGGCAACCAGCAAGCACCTGCCCCAGGAGCAGTACTGCAGCTGAGCGAAGATTGCTGAGGTCATTCTTCCAGATCTTGAAGAAGTCATTGGAGATGCCGGAGGGCAGTCTCTTACTCAACTGAAGAACTACAGCTTGGTGCTGCCTGGTCAACCTTCCCCTTCCCTCTTGCCCTGGTGAATAAGTGGTCACGTTAGTGCCCTAAAGCTTGGAAGTTGCCTTCCAAGGGTGAGAGCAACATCAAACAGCACATGTTGAGCAGTACACACACCCCGATGTAGGATCAAAATCAATGTGTCTTTCTTTAACTATGGGCAACCAGCTGAATAATTGGAAAATTACTTCTGGTAATATGATCTCATTCTTCAAGGATTTCCACAATATTTAGCTTTTGCTATGCTTCATTTTAAATAAGATATTTTCTGTTTTTCATCTCTTTTGGCACCACACAGAAGTAAAACTGATGGGCTTGAAACTGAAATCAATAACACATGCTAATGTTTTCCAGTGGTTGCAAAAAGACAAATAGCACAGGCTACAACAAGAACATTACCAAACAGCATGGCATGCCATAAGTGAAAATTATGATATTCTACAGGCACAAAAATGCCCCCTCCACAAAATGGAGAAATTTATGTAATAAAAGAAAATAACTGGTAGAATATGTACTTGTCCACTTGGCAGATACTATCATTGAGATATGTTTAGCAATCATAGATGTCAATATCTGAGCTGGGATTATACAAGGAATTTTTTCACCAGTACAAATACTGTAAGTAGTAATTATTAAGCATGCTACAGAAATGTACAACACACAATACAGAGACAAAATATTGTTCTCCTAAAACTTTCACTGCTCATCCAAAAATGCTGATACTCTGAAAATCCACCATTGTTTCAAGAAAAAAAAATTATATGAGTCACACTAGCATTAAGTGAACGTTACATATTTTCATGAGATCTGCATTCTAGTGTTATTTCAGCCATTGGCATGCAACCACCTGCATTTTCTTGACTTTTTCCCAAACTTTTGTACCCTTAGTACCTGTACAAACAAAACATACATTCTTGAAAATAATTGTTTGTGAAACCTCAAGACTAAAGAAACAATGATGCAATGTAATAGAGACTGAAACACACAGAAAGGCATACATACAAACACCTGGGATCTTTACTTGAACTGAACTACTGTGAATACTGAAAGAATTACAACATAGACAGAACCAACTGGAACCTGAATAAAAAGATGGCAGATGATGATGACGATGATGATGATGATGATTTGAGAAACAGTAGAAGGATGGGGGTTGGAAAAGGCAGCCAAATGTAGAGAAAGAGTCAAAGTAGCAAAGCTAACAAAGATGTGAGAAGTACTGCCATGTATGCTAAAACATCTCACTTGATGAGGTGGGCTAAAGAGATCAGGTTTATGGGTTTGGGGGAGAGATTTGTTGATAATGTGCACAATGTAGTCTGCATAGATACTTGGAAAGTCATCAGTGATGTGAGTCCCAAAAAAGCTGTCAAGGGAAATAAGAGTGGCAAGCATACAGTTGTGGAGGTGGATTTTACTAGGTCATGAGACTGAGCTTGCAAAATACATTGAAGATACTAATAGCTTATATACACACAGCTATTATTGCTATCAGATTTTGCTCCCACACTGTAAAATCAACTTGTAGAAAAACATCACCAGCAGCGCGATTTGTCACATTCTCTTGTTTCAGCTTAGATCAAGTGAAAAGTTTTCTGTTCTGCTGAGAGAAAGTTAACATCATTCAAAGCCAAAGAAAGTTGCCACTGTGTTTGCTGGTGCATATCCCATTATCTTCAACACATTTTATACAACTGGTGTTGTTTTTCTGCTTAATTCTAATCTGGTGGACAGAGACTTCAAGGGACATTAATTATGGCTGGTATGGAGTTTTTAACAACAGGTTTTGCTAGTTAAAATACGAAGTGCTGGGTCAATCTGCTATATCATTTTGTTCACTGCTTTCCCTTTGCTGAAACTCTTCCTCCAACTAAAATATTAAAGTGCCCACTGCATATAGACAAAGTTGCAATACTGTAAGTTTCTAGTAAACCAATTTACTGCTGCTGTTGCTACTATTACTAGAGTAATTCAGGATAGTTACAATTCTGGGCTGCAATCCTGTTGCAGACTTTTATTTTCATACATGGATTTACATTTGTCAGAATTAGAACTGGAGAATTCCATAAAGCCTATATCTAGTAAAGAGCTGCTGTTATGTTACTAGATAGGGGAGCCAGCAAAGTGACTGATGCACAATGGGACTGAGGCACATTGGAACTAATGCTCATTTGGACCAACGCACATTGGTCCTATTTAGGGATGGAAGCAACCTTCATAAATATGTGAAATATGGTAAGAAGACATGTTTTTTGAATATCAAGAAGCCCCGATGAGAAGAATCCTGGATTGATGAGAATCTTTGCAGTTTGGGACTTCTTTGCATATCGTTGCTCAGTGCACAAAACAGCCTGTTCTGCCTAGAAAATAATGTTTCAAAGTGGAAATATTCATTCCCATGCACAAAAGTGTCCCATTACACATCTTCACAATTCACTAAGAGGGTCTCTTAGCTCCTCTAGTATGTAGTTGAGTGTGCACAAAATTTTGTAAGGTAGACCATGATAAGAGGATTTCAGCCCTGTTTTTTAAAATTATTTACAATAAAAATAAGCAAATAATCATTAAATACAAAGATACAAATTAGGGTTGGGGCAAGTGTGACCTGCGGATTATATGCAGACTTCCAATGCCACTTGTATCCTGGAAGGCTCCCATCCACTCCCAAATTATTTTGCACTTACAACGCTCTTTGATCCATCTAGAATGCCTAGGGCCATTTCCGCACGAGGCGAGGGAATCGCTCTGTGCCGTTACTTACCGCTTCTTCTGGGTCCGCAGTAACGCGGGCTCTCCCTTAAGCCCTTCCGCAAGGCTCCTCCGTTTGGTCCAGGGTGAATCGGAGCAGTGCGAGGTCTTAGATCCGCACTGTTCCGGCTGACAAAATGGTGGCTTCCGGTTGTTTCCGGGTCTGGACCAACCGCTGAAGCTCACCACGCCTACAGCCCGCCCTCCACAGACTGCAGGCTCGCACTGGTGTGAACCTGCACATCTGCACAAGCAAGCACGAACGCAATGGCGTGCTCTGAAAAATAAAAGACCAGTTTTCTTCCGTTCTTCAAAAAGCGCACTGGAGGACCACTTCGGGGTGTTTCGGAGTGGACTGAGGTGCGGAACTAAGGTAAATAGTCCGGACCTAGTCCGCTGCAAGGTGCAGACGACCTCCGTGATAGGACGTACTGGCCCGTTCTAATTCCCTCGTGTGGAAAGGGCCTAGGATAGTGCTATTTAGAATGGTGGTCCATGGAGTGGTGCCACTCTATGAGTCACTGGCTCTTGGTGAACAGAAAGTTTCAAGGAAAGTCTGGAACAAATATGGTGCCAGTCCCTTGTACAAGGGGAGGGGGGAATCTGTCAAATCAAATAGCTTAATAAACACTATCTAGGGACACTTTCACCATTTTTCAAAAAATAAAAATGGGGGAGTGATGGGGTGTACGTGCAGCTTTCCAAAGTCTAGTGAGAAGTGTGTGTGTGCCTTGGGTCTCAAGTAATTGCCTACCTCCTGTCTATATCCAAGCCTAATTGGACTTAGAGTAGACCCATTAAAATTGTTGGAGTTTAAATTACCTGGCTAACTTATTGCAATAGGTCTACTCTATACTTGACTTCAAGATGTAAATCTTTGCCTTTTCATTCTTATACACAAAAATATATGACTTCAAAACATTTTCTCCCCACTGGGAAAGACTGTGAGGCTAGGTTTGGTTTGGTTTGGTTTTACATATTTTCCAGTTATTTGCTGCATTTCAGGTGTGTGTTTTTTTTGTTTTGTTTTTTTTTGCAAAAAAGATAATTTGTGCAGAAGATCTTGGATTTTGCTCAAAAGCAACATTTCTATACTAATAGCAGTGCTTTCTGTGCAAAACACACTGTTCTTCCTACAAAATTTTAAAACATCTCCTCAAAATATTTATTTTTTTTTTGCAGAAATGAATTTTTCCACAAAGAAAAGTCTCAAAACACAAAACAAAATAAAGATCTATCCCTCAAACTCAGAGTGGTTGACCACTTTCCCAACCATGTATCTTGATGTAACAATATAACTTTTCTTTTTGAAGATGAGGAAATCTCAAAGAGTTCTTTAAATCTCTAGCTTGACTAGTGGATCTGTGGATCCAACCACAGAAAAGGAAGAGAAAATGAGCACTTGGTTGGCTTCCCTGGATTGTAACCACTGTGTCTTAGTACTGGAGGTTTGAGTTTTTCACCACCTGTTTTCGCTACCCACATATTCCTCCACATGCATATCGGAAACAGCTAACAGGCAGTGTGATCTTCAAAGAAATTTTAAAAAGCCATAGAAGCACAGAATTACAGTGTTGGAAGAAACCACAATGGCCATCAAATCCAACCTCCTGCCATGCAAACACTCAAAGCACTCCGAACAAATGGCCATCCAGCTTCTGCTTAAAAACCTCCAAAGAAGGAGACTCCACTGTACTCTGAGGCAGCGTATTCCACTGTTGAACAGCTCTGAGTGTCAGGAAGTTCTTCCTGATGTTTAGGTGAAATTTCTTTTCCTGTAGTTTGAATCCATTGCTCCATGTCCTAGTTTCTGGAGCAGCAGAAAACAAGCTTGCTCCATCTTCAACATGACATCCCATCTAATATTTAAACATGACTATCATGTCTCCTCTTAACCTTCTTTTTCTCAGGCTAATCACACGTAGCTCCCTAAACCTCTCCTCACAGCACATGGCTTCCAGACCCTCTATCATTTTGTTCGCCCTCCTCTGGAAACCTTCCAGCTTGTTTTAAAGTCAGTTTTAAAGATTTCATTGCATTACATTTACACTAAAAAGTGAAAAATACTTGCATTAATTACACTTATAATGAAAAGGGGATATTTATTATTTGTTGTTGTGTGCCTTCAAGTTGTTTTCGACTTACAGTGACCCTAAGGTGAGCCTATCAGGGGGTTTTCTTGGCAAGCTTTGTTCAAAGGGAGTTTGTCTTTGCCCTCCTCTGAGGCTGAGAAAGTGTGACTTACTCAAGGCCACCCAATGATTTTCCATGACTGCTCTCAAGAGTCATAGTCCAATACTCAAACCACTACCCATACTGACTCACATATTATATTTATATTAATTCTAGGCTGGTGTTTGAATTTACACTCCATTAGTACAATCAAACCCTAGCTGGAAGGAAGGCGAAATATCCCATCCATTATTTTACTCTTCCTTCCAATGTTGGTCTTTGTTTTGAGCCTGGTGGAGAAGGAAACAGCTGCATGAATTATTGAAAATCCCATTTCTCATCCACCCTCTGTTTTGAGCTTGGGAGAGAAGGAAACAGCTACATGAATTATTCAGAATCCCATTTCTCATTCAATTACTGAAAAAAAATGAGTGAAGGTTAAAAAGAAATACATTCACATAAGAAGAATGCAGGAAACTGAAAGTTTCTTGGGAGGCATGATAGCCATAATAGAAGTAGGAGCAAGACAGCATAATTGATAGCAACACTGGGCTAAATCCCAGCCTGGTACTCTAACCTAACCTAACCTAACATATATAAACCTAATAAGAAGGAAGTGTCAAGCGAAACTAGCAACAAACATCAAAGAGGTTTTTACAACATTAGCATTCCAAAACACATTGATTGACCCTTTTCACACTGTTGCTCTCTGCCTTCAAGTCCTTTCCAAATTATAGTGATCCCAAAAGGAACTTATCACGGGATTTTCTTGGCAAGATTTGTTCAGAGGGGGTTTGCCTTTGCCTTCCTTTGAGGCTGAGAGAGTGTGGCTTGCCCAAGGTCACCCAGTGGGTTTCCATGGCTAAATGGAGATTCAAACTTTGTTTTCCAGAGTCATAGTCCTATGCTATACTATACTATGCCTTTCCCACTATTAACACAACACTTGTGGAGCTTCCCAAAAGGTCAAGTTAATGTGCAGATAATTGCTGCACTGCTGAATGGATAAACAAAAGGTTATACATCAATAGCCCCAGTAAAACTAAAGCATGGTGAATGGGGAGAAAATCAGGGAGTTAACACTTCCTTTGGAGTTCAGTCACCTCATGGCCCCCTAAAGCCACAGAAAAGTCCTGAAAATATAAAAGAGGGTAGGCAGGGTGGTGTGAAGAAAAGCAAAGCAGCAGCTGACAAAGAGCTGATCAGCAGCCTGATAAAACAGCTAATGGGCAAAACAAGAAGCAAAGGAAATCCAATGAATACCCTCAGAAAGAGCTAAGGAGCAACCGGGATTGGCTAACTAAGGCCATTTCCTCACTACACTGTTATAGTGCTATTATTCCACTTTCAACATCCTATGGAATCCTGGGGTTTGCAGTTGCGGGGGGCATTTAGAATTCTCAGCCAGAGAGCTCTTTGGCCTCAATAAACTGCAAACCCCAGAATTCCACAGGATGTTGAAAGTGGAACAACAGCACTATAATAGTGTAGTGCGGAAATGGCATAACTGGTGGGTGAGACCACTGACTGTTGGCAATAGAAACCACAAGAACAGGAGCCACAAACTATGCTCAGGCAGCATGTCACCAGCTTTCTCTTCTATCTCCTCCTTTCCCCCTGTTTTTGTTGCAGTCCATCAAGCTTCTTGCTTTTGTGCAAAATGAGGGAGGGAAACAATGCAGCAAACAAGAACACTGTCCTCCATATTGTTTCTGGGGAAATGCCACATAATTATTCTAAACAGAGTTGGGGGGAAAGGTAATTTATATTTGGAGTTAAGGTCTTTTTAAAAAAAGTTAATTAACCTAATTAATATCAATGGTTCCCATCACCAGTATTCCATTGTTGCATTTAACACAGCCCCTAACTGGCTGGCAGGCAAGGTATATTTTCCCCAGAAGATACTGTTTAAAAAGAGAAACAAAGACGTACCTCTAACGATGGCACCACATGATGCATGATAATTACCTATTTCCAACAAAGATGTCTTTTAAAATAATAGTCATCCATTCAGCCTAGTGAGCAAATTGGATGCTAATTAAAACCATATGAATACCTGGACCTTTGGTGCTCAAAGCTGTAAAGTAAATTAGCATTTTATTTACCGATCATTAACATGAGGTGAGTGGCAGCTGATATCACACTGCTTTTCAGAAGGTCCCCAATGTCCATAAATTACTTTTAAATAAATCAGCTGCTGTGGCACAAAAGATAAGCATTCTGGACTTGTCAAGAAGACAGGGCGAGGAAGACTTTTCATACCTGATATCTCCTGTCACATTTTGTGAGAGCAGGGGCATATGTGGGTTGCAGCCACCAAATCTTCATGAGGCAATTGTGAAGGCAGGTATTGTAACCTACTATTCCTTTAAAGAAGCCTATGCCTTAAGGTATTAGCAAAATACACAGGAATTTAAACAGTTAAGCAAGGTTAGCCCTATTATTAGACAAACTGAGGCAATTAGGTGGCAGATATTGGAAGCCTGAGAAATGGTCTCTCACCTATTTATTCTCTGTTTCTTGGCCTATATCCTTTCTTGGAAAGCAAAACTGTCTTTGATATCCACCCTGTCCTGCAGACACCCCATGCTCATTCCATGCCTTTTGCAGAGTGCAGAGAGAGGTTTAGAGAAGTATCTGGCTACATTCCCACAGCCAGATGTAAAATGATTATCTCATCTGCTGAGACTTCCAGAGGACCTCAGCAGACCTCTGTTGAGGATGTGATCATTTCACATCTGGCTACAGAGACTCCAGCCAGACTTTTCTCCAATTCCTCACTCCTCTCGCCAGGCACAGAATAGCCATGAGGTACGGGGGCTGCAGGGACTCCACAGTAGGTCCGGAGTTCGGTGAATGGGCACTATAACCTAGTTCCACATGTAGAACTATGTTATGCTGGACCATATAAGACTGTGGCCACTGCCATTGCTGAAAGCAGTCACATAAGGACAAGGGGCGGGGGGAGGCGGTTCACCCCAGGGGGCAATATTTTGGGGGCATCTTGGCCTATAGCCATGCCTCGCACAACCTGGCCACACCCCCATAGTCGGGATTACCCTCCATTGTAGGTGTAGGGAGGCATACGGGATGGGCTTTGTAGTACTAGAGGCCTGAAGTTCATGTAGCTGGCCTGCCTACTGTAGATGTTAATTTCTCTTGCATTCCTTTGCTACCGTTCCCAAAACAGCTTCTAAAAGATAGTAACTTGGCAACCACCTCAAGACAGGAGCTACAAGGTCAACCTTACTGAATTCTGCGGGAAGGGAGTAAATTGTTATATTTTGCTGCCTGTAAGAATCTATTCAGTCTGAATCTCTGAAGTCTGTTGCGCTGTTCAAGCTCTGAAATAAACCTTGCTTTCCGCATGTTTGAATTGGTCCCTGACACCCATGCCCTGGCCACACCCACACACCACAGCCATGCCCATGCAAGTGGCTGTGCCCCTTGTGTCACAGCCCTGCACCCCTCCACACACTCCAAGCTCTGCCACTGGCTGAAAGAAGGCTTGAGCTGCCAGTCCAGTCACCTTCTGTCTATGAAATAAGGAAGGTGCCATCTTGTCTTTTGTCCCTGCCAATAAACTGTCCTGGGGCCTGACCTGCATCTAAACAATGCCCTGGTGAGTTACTCTGTATTGACTGACAACCATGCTAGTCAACCATCACGGTCCATGGCTCTTCCAATGTTCTATAAGCAAGCATGAACAAAGAGGCTAGGCTAATGGATTTAGCATTTCCTCCCTACCCCAGATCTCTCTAGGTGCCAAACCTGCTACTGTTAAACCGGATATTCCCTTGCTACTTGATACAGAACCAAGTTTTATATTTGTTTGGGAGCAGTGTGTGTGTATGTGCCTTCAAGTTGTCTGGTGACTTATGGTGACCCCATAAGTCACCAGACATTTCCTTAGGCAAGGAATACTCAGAGGTGGTTTTGCCAATTCATTCCAATACAGCCTACAGCATCTGGTATTCACTGACAGTTTCCCATCCAAGTACTAACTAGAGCTGACCTTGATTAGCTTCCAAGACCATCTGGGATCTGGTGCCATCAAAAATTTAAGCAGCTTTGGACTTTTCCAACCTACACTGTTTGAGTCCTATTTATAAATAGCAAAAACAACCTTGAATGAAATTCTTGCTCATTCCTAACAAGATGACCAACCATCTCACATTTGAGTTCTTTAACAACTATTCTTTATCCACATGGTGCCCTGTTTTCAATTAGCTGCAACACCTACAGGTTTTTATAATTAAGGATGCTTCAAGGAACCTCTTCATTTATTCAACTAATTATTATTTTTAAAGAGAGAGGCATTTTTACTATTTGCAAATGAAGCACGTATGAGTTTAAATGTAACTGGTAGTTTCTGAAGTGGTAGGGATTTGCTTTGTTTCTGTTTCTCCCATGAGCTGGATTTTTTTTCACCTTCAGAAGCTTCCCAACACTGACAGAGACAAGAGGGCTCCACAGCTTCTTTACAGATTCAGTAGTGTTGAACAGCTGTTTCACAAGGTGAGGATATAGCTGGCATTCACTAGGTTTTCATGGCCTCAACTCCATTTGCCTTAGCAAAAGCTAAGGTATTTTCTAACATATCAAAAGACAGCTTCACTTTACTGACTTTATTGTTGAACTGTCATACATTAGCATTTTTTTCTTCTGAAAAATAGAAACTGTGTGAGTTATAAGTAGGGACTTAACCTTAGTACATTCATGGGTGTTTTATCCTCTAGGGCAGTGCTGGAGTGTCATGGTGTGGGGCTACCTTGCACCCTTACGTGGGGTGTGGGACTTAATTGCATGCCTAGATTCCTATGCTCAGCATCACTCCTGTTCATTTTCAGGCTAATGCTAAACAGTGCTATGAAGGATTGCCATATTCTAGGCCATTTCTGCACTATGCTATTATAGTGCTATTATTCCACTTTCAACATCCTGTAGAATCCTGAGGTTTGCAGTTTAGCGGGGCCATTTTGAGTTCCCAGTCAGAGAGTTCTTGGGCCTCAGTAAACAACAAACTCCAGAATTCTACATGATCTTGAAAGTGGAATAATAGCACTATCACAGTGTAGTGCGGAAATGGCCCTGGTTTCCAAAATCTGGGTAGCATAATTTGCATTTTAGGCATATTGGAACAACATGCAAATGGAATGTGTTGTGCAAATTATAACATTATACAAATGAATCATATTGTTGCATTGTTTTTTCTTGGGCTTCAGCTATTTCAAGGTCTGTATCTCCCTATATGAGCCTGTTACAGGTCTAAGATCATCAAGAGAGGCCATCGTCTCTGTCCTACTACCTTTTCAGGCTTGTTTGGTGGTACAAAGAAAAGGGCTTTCTCAGTGGCTGCTCCTAGATTTAGAAGTCTTTCCTTTGGGAGGCTAGGATGGCTCTCCTACTGCTGGCAAATAAAACATTCTTATTCCTTCAGGTTTTCAGAAACTGACTGCAATGGGCTTCTAATGATGTGCTGTGCTGTTTTTTTTAATATGATCTTTCAATGATTTTGACTTGAAAAATGGAGAATAAAAAGAGGGCAAATAGCAGGAATCATGGAGGAGAGTGTGGTTTCCTTCAGAAAAACAGATGATACAGTTAGTTTTAACTTGAGTCACTGCTATCAGTGACAGCTGATATGAAATACAACTTGTTAATTCTCAAGGCACCCAAGATACCTTTGCTGTTTTTCCAGGAACATATTAACATGGCTATCTCACTGAAAAGTTTGAAAGGTCACCTTGTCTTCCCCTTAACACCACACTCCTATATTTTATTTCAAATTCTCAAAAATAAATCCTCCTACACCTGTAACCACCCCATACCTGCTGTTATGTTTCCCTGCTATGGTATACATTGCAGTAGGAAACTGGATGGAATCCAGACAAATACAAATGCATTAATGTCAGAGTGAGTGGCCCCTGCTATGGGAAATGAGCTAGATCATTAGGGTGTGCATTGAACCAATGTATTTTAACCACTGTAGAAACAGATGCATGTCTGTCTCTACAAAGCATGGCTATAATTGCTACAGTGTTAATGGATAACTGCAACAATGTATCTGTGCTGGGGGCTTCTCTGGACTTGTTACAAGTATCAAATTATAATTGTTTTATTGCATTGTTACAATGTATCTGGTGTGTTGAGAGGAGAACAGATAGGGCAAAACTGAAAGTGCAGCCTGAAGAGGCTCTGTGTTTTGAGAACCTGGTGTCTGTGAGATAAGGAAGAGGTAAATGTGCCCAGGTCACACCAGTCAAGGATGGAGACAAGTGGCAAATAGGCAGGTGAATTGTCTGAGAACTACTGTGATGCATGGGTTTATGGCCCTCACCAATCATGGCCTTTTGCACTTATATTAGAATGGTTACATATAAAAAGGTGTAAGCTTCATTTATGCTTTACTCTCAGCAACTCTGGTAGAAATGTGCTATGCTGTTCATATCCATACAAATAATACTACTACCTACCTCAGAGTGATTTTTGTGGTGTGTGGGTTATCCAGTACATGATAAGAAATTTCCAGTGCATATTTACTGTAAGTCTAACATCAGTTCAACTTAGTAAGTCATATGTCTGAGAAAAGTTCAAAAGTCTACACCATATATCCCAAACAAGAAAATGTGGAATTAGTCCTATTTTTTGAAATTACTTGCCAGAAATCTAAGATCCCCATCAAGTACCTTACTTTGATAAGCTTCTATCTTGATGGTTCTATAAGAATTTACTTCTGCTTTCTGAAAACAGACTCAGGCATCTCAATGATGTCGTGATACTTTACTCATTAACTAAACACTAAATGGATTGCAGCATTCCCATTTCTTACAAATGCTGTGCTTTCCGACTTCTATGTAGATTCATAAAAGGGCTAGAGACTTACTTGAAAACTTAGAATGTGAGGTAGCGAATAGTCCAAGACAGAATACTTAGGTTAGAATGCCTAAAATTCAGATAAAATCTGGTTAATCTAGGAATATGGGACATTTTAATGCTAGGACAAGTAGCACCACGGTAAAAATGTTTTGGGACACTTTTTGCTCCAGGAGCTTGAGATTTAAAGACAAAAACAAAATGGAGACATGGGTCTAAATGATGTTCATCCCAACTAAACTATAGCCATCAAATCAATTGAATTTACCTATGTGTTGACTCACTATTCAGCAATCCACTTGATAGGTCTATTCTGCTTACGACTAATCCTAAAGAAGGGTATAGCATAGATGATGATAGCACAGAAGGACTATTCCTACATAGAGAACACCATGCTGTATCTGCCCGCCACATACTTTAGGTGTTACACATAAGAAGCCTATCAGAAACTGAGAGAGAGAGAAAGAGAGAGAGAGAGAAAGATGGGAACCTTCATTCAGCACTACAAACAGAGCTGAAGACATGGGGAAATCAAACTCAAATTTCTGAAGCATTAAACCTCAAGGCTTTGGGCTTGGATGGACAAACAGGTTAGTTTTGGTTTCTCCCGTGTCTGATTTTTTTTTTTACATTTGAAATTCTCTCCATCCCAAATATGAAGAAATGTTCAAATTTTAGTAATTTTTGAACACTGACCAAAGTGAAACCCTTACAATCCTCTCACTCTGCCAGACTCATATAAATCCTGAGATGGACCTCTCTGGGTTTATCCCAGGGCATTCCAAATCCTGGCTAGGATCAAAGAACTATTCTGTCAGAATCTGTTACAAAACTATTTCATTTTGCAAATTCTTCCAACCTAGGAGAAGGAGCAGGGCTCTGAAAAGCTGATGAACCTGGCAACTGTTACTAACCAAATTTTAGTAAGGCATTTTTGAAAGGCAAAACAGGGTGCCAAGACTTAATCAATCTCTCTCATAAATTAATAGCAACTGTTGGGGCACATGCTACTATAATATAGAAAGAGTTATTTGAAGACCTGCTATTACAAGAAACACAGAATTTTACTCCCACTGTAGTTTTATAGCTGATTAAGAAGATATGTCGACAATTTAAGAAATGTAGGTAGGGGCTGGAGCAGAGTAAAGACAGGGAGAGGAATTGGTATTCACACATACCACAGGAGATATGAAAGCAACAGAAGAAAATGAATTTGAATTGTCTTAGTGCAACGAATTGCCATTTGAGAAAAGCTGAAAAAGCAAGTATGGAAGCTTTTTCACAAAATCCAATTAAAGAAAGTTATGTAGAGATTTGTTATTGTTGTTTTTAACCACTGTACTAAAACACACACAAACACACACGCACAACATTTTTCTGAATTAAGTCTGTGTTCAACATTTTGACTAAACTCCTTCATAAAATCAAGCAAGGAAGACAACATAAGAGCAGATAAAGTTTCCTGCCTTTTCACAACTCCTGTTTCACTGCTGGCACGTCGAAGTGGGGAGTTTTATATTCTGTAACTAATCCAATCCGTTTAAAGATGCAGAATCACTCAGAATGAAAGAACAGCTGGACCTATCTTGTGTCACTCCTCCAAGGAAGTGGCTCTCTGAAAATATAGCACAAGCCTGAGACAGAGAGATAAAGAGAGCAGGGTAGGGAGAGAGGACGTGAGAGAAGGAATGTTGTTCAACAAAGATGGCTGCTATGTGTGTCCCCAAAAGGAGGATATTCAAAAAATGTAATATGATATACGTTTACTAGAATAAATGTATGTGTGTGTGTGTGTGTGTGTCTGTCGAGAGAGTATGTGATCTGAATATGTCTGAAGAAGCTACGGTTGTCTCCTCATGCAAACTGTTTTCCCAGGATTTCCAGTTCCCAGGGCTGGCAGTCATCTTACAGTGGGCTACTGGTGACAGTGCCATTGAGTTTTGGAAACTACTGGCCCCCCCCCCCAAAAAAAAGTTCCACACTGTACTTAGTCTCCAATGAAACATCAACAGAGTGTCATTAACACTGAGGGAAGCTTTCCAGATCAAACCACTGCCACCAAATAAGAGAGAAGGGAGAAGAGGTTGGCAAGAGAATTGAGCAAGTACCCAAATCGGCAACAGTGGAATCTACCAAAACAAGCATTAGCCCCAAGAGTGTTACACAGAGGCATGTTCTACCTGCTATACATAATCTTCGTAGTGCATAGCTCAAAGGCAGGACCTGCAGCCACATCTTCCCTGACCACTATGAATTTGCATTCTTCCCTAAAGGGTTATTATATGGCAGCAATTCTGGCTTTTCAATAGAATGTATCCTTGGCAGGGTACTACACCTCACCATTCTTGGGTGGGACTATCGAGTGATGTGTGTTTCCAAACACATTTGGTTTTTGAATAGCTGGTTGGGAACCTTTGCCCTTTGCCCCTCTAGGTATTTTGGGCTACTTCTCCCACCAGCTCCTCCAAGCATGGCAAACTCTAAAGGATTATAGGAGTTGTAATCCAAAAATATACGGAGAGGAGCAACTGACTTACATTTCACACACATAGGACACAGATTACCAAAATGAAGCTGTCATACTTCAAATGTATCATCAAACAACATGACTTACTGAAAAAAAATGATAATGCTCAGTAAAGTCAAAGGTAGCAGGGAAGAAAGGAAGATTACATTACAGATTTAATAGAGGAAGCCACAGCTGCCCTGAGTTTGCAAAAGCTGACCAGGGCTTTTAGTGGCCTCCCATTCATACAATCAACATAAATTGAAGTAGATTTGATGTCAAATAAAAACAAACAATACAAACAAGATCTACATGTATTACTTTAAAATCTAGTGTAGGAAACTAAGTCATCCGATTATCTGAATTTGCTGAAGATTACCCACGCTGCTGTGATACATTGTTAGCCCAAGTTAATATAATGTTGTTTTGACAGGTTCTGGTGCAAAAGGAATCAGTGGTTTGTTTAGATAAACTCTGTATTTATTTATTTTTTATTTTTTGGTATCTCCAGAATGGTCTAGGCTCACTTTATGTCTTGTTTGTGGCCAGCAAAGTTTTAAAACAGGGTTTGATGTTAATATGCATACCTCAGCTTGATTTAACCATGGTTTGTTATTACATATGAATAATCCTACCCTGCTGCACTGCTTCACCCCTGCTGGCACTCTGGGTATAGAGCCATGTGGAAAGGGAAGATAGTCTCACTGTTAATTTCAAAGATTTCTACATGACCCCTTATTCTGCCTGGCAACTGGTTACTTTCCACTCTTACCTTATCATACGCAAGCTTTGTTAGAGTATTTGAGACTGAGAGCATGGCTTATTCAACACACAGAATAACCATGGCTCTTACTTTCCAGAAGATGGTCCACTATTTGAAGGTGTCCTCAGGTTGAATGGCTTCCCTTTCCATATCTAGTTGAAAGATAACAAACCACAAGAAGGGAAAACAGAAGCTTGGAAACTGTTCAGTGAACCTTAGACAACAGACAGAGCAGGCACACAGGTCACTTGGTCACACTCTTTTCTACAATGGTGAGATCTACTACCTTTCCCTTCAAATTATTGTACCATATTTTACATGTCCATCTCTGTATCACCATATACCAACTAAGTGCTCTGCTGACTTCAGGATGACACATTATCTCGTTTGTGGCATGGCACAGAGGGTCACGCCATGGGGAAATCATGGTTAAAATAACCTATGACCACTAACCTCTGAATGTGGCTACTGTGAAAGATGTTAATATCTCCAGATTAAATTTATCCAAGATGCTAGAATCAGATGAGGAACTGATATGCTATATATGCAATGCAATCTTTACGGCTACAGGAGTTCTTGGTTGGCTGCAAGTCAGCCACAATGTCTCTGAACATCTCTTCAAGGTACTTTCAAGTGAACCTTCTCTGACCTACAATTCGACACTGAGCTCCTGTGGGAAAAATAAACAACACTTCCTGTCATGATAATGTGACCACCAAATGATCTGGAAAAACTTAGGTCAGACACATTCCACGCACATGAATGGAAACAATACACAGGAGAACACTGTGTGATCCCTCGGTGTTCCTTCTTGTGTTGCCACCTGAATTGCACAGGCCAACATTAAAGTAGATTACACCAATCATCACTGTTTTAGGGATTGATTCCTCCTCATTAGAATATGTAATCTGAAGTTGTGGACATTCTGTGACATCATAGCTGCTGAACCACTGTAAGAGGAGGAGGTACTTGCAGATGATAGGGAAGTCAGATGACCCCATTTTGGCCAGTTATATATGTAATATTAGGTACTGAAAAATCTTCCTTTTTCTCTGAGTATCAAACTGCAGTATGCAGACAACAAGACTATTTCCACTCCCACTGATGGGAATCTTGCCATTTTATTATTTCAGTGGAAGGGAGCAAGGTCAAGCTCATTGTATTTTCAACTTTCTGTGATGTTTCTCATGGAGTTCAATCTCGTAACATCCCAAATACACAGCAGGAATATTGGGGGCTAGCAGGAAGTCTATTCAGCAAGCAATGTTTGTTCTGTGGCACCATTGCCAATACGTCGAGTACTCAGACTGCTAAAGCACAAATGAAGGAAGCTGCATTTGAAAACATGGGACAAAGATCAGCACTGAAGAATGAGACAAGAAGTTACTCAGATTCAATAGGAAGCTTGACATCACACAGAATTTATGACTTACCAGAAGAGCACAGACATACCATTCTCCAAAGAGAGAATGTTTGCTCACTTGAGCTGCCATTCTTTGAAATGTCACTTAAATGTTTATTAACATAGTGATGGTAAACTTACAGTTGAGGCAACATCAGACAGTGCGTTCATTCACTCAGAATAATGTTATGCTGCTTTATGCTGCAATGGCACTTAGAAGCATGATTACAGCTAATAAAAAGAATTCATATCTCCAAGTAGCAGGGAAAGCTAATTAAAATAGTGTCAGCCACCAATCTACTGCATAGAGACCAAAACCAGCAGAAACCATAACATAACCACAATTCCAGTTTTAAAAGTATACCTGGGGTTCATCAATATAAAGCTTGAGTAAAGAAGACAGTCTTCCCTTGGTCCCCAGATGTTAGCTGATTCAACACCATGCGGATTTCCTTTGGTGAAGTTATATCAGAGATGAGTAACTATGCTGTATTTTGGAGACAACTTTCCCCTGAGCCTTGCCACATATGGCACACACACAAAGAGACATCACTCAAAACACCCTTCTTTGGCCATATCCCAGGCAAAATGGCAACCAGAAAAGATAGTGCATCACTTCTTGTTGCCATTTTGGCTGGGATACAGCTGAAGATGGTATTGGCCATTAGGCATTTCTGAGGTCTGGTGTGCACTTTGAATAGTTTTGGCCCAGTTTTCTGATGAAATTTATTTTAAATGGGGGTTCACTGGGCTTTGGGGAAGTGGTAGAGAGCTTTAGGGCCCCCAAACATAGGACCTACTTTCCTCACCTTTGAGTTGCACAATCCAGGAGTGGCTATAGGGAAAAGTCTTCTCATTGTTTTAGGAACAGAGATGTGTGAAAATCTCATTTTAGTTTGCTTTAGATTAAAATGTACATTTTTTCCTCAGCATTTGAATGTGGGAGGAACTAAAGCTGGCAGACTTGCTCATCCCATAACAGTTAGTAAAATGTTCAGTTCAGTTCATTTTTGGTCAGAATTTATCAAAATTGTAATGTGGGGAAAAATTAAAGTGGCAAATTTGCCCATCCCTAGTTGCAAATGCTTGGAGCCATTCTTGTCAGCAAATGGCAAATCAAGTCCACATTGCAATGTGATGCCATTTGTTTGCCTTTAAAAAAGCATTTACATGGTAGCAGTCATTGTATAAGATGTTCATACAGCATACAACATAAAGCTAAATCAGTGACATTCTATGGTTCCATCAGGGTTGGGCTTTTAGGGGCACGATTTCCCTGGAAATCAACACAGGACGTGTGTGGAAGGCCTACATAAAGCTACTTCAAGTTTCACTAGAAGAGAAGTCTCTTGTGAGATCCCAGGGTTTCTTTGCAACCCCCAAAATCCATGCAACCCACAAATTCTCACAAGAATCCCAAAACCTATGCAACTTTTGCAATGGGATGGCAGCTGCTGTGAGATGCAATTTTTTTTTTGCTATTCAGCATTAGCTGGGCCAGATAAAGAAGAAGAACAGCAGTGCCATGCCAGCTGCAATCCCAGAAAATAGACTCCTTGCATTTGGTATGTAAGGTTTGATTGTTGCATAGATATTAATAGAAAAACTACACATCCACCCACACGTTACCCAAAAAAGACTGGGATTATTTCTTTCTCTGGTAGCCCCTGTGGGAGACATGGGGCTGGCTGTTGTTCTGATTCTGCCATATCATACTGATTGCTTGACTTATGAGATTGATATTATCTCACACATTTCCCAACTGGGTATTCACAGAAGGTGTCAGGAGCCTGGATAAATGTAAGGGTGCTTTATAGGTAGTGGTCAGAGGTAGAGTTTCGGGTGAAGAGTTTCACAAAAGGAAGAGGTCCTGGGACAAGCAGAGGTTTCACACAGTATTGGTATCAGGTAGGAGCAGGTGGGATAAGTAAAAGGCCTACTTCACAGGATGGCACAGTAAATGTCTTGGAATCCTAGAGTTTGAATGGATCCTCTCATGGAGGTCACCTAGCATAACCCCCCACTCAATGCAGGATGAAACAACAGCATGACTGATGACTGGTGGAGCCTACATCAGCAAGGCAGTGAATCCAAACCAAGCTTTAGTGCAGGTTTTCAAGGTGTTATCCAAGGTACTGAACCTGAAATAGGTTCAGTACCTTGGATTACCTCATGAAAACTATCTTGAACCTAGAATTGATTTCCCACCTTACTAATGTGGGAGCTACTAGCTGCCATTATACAGCATCCTTGAGAGGTGGCCATCTAATCACTGCTTGAATGCCAGTGAATGAAAGCCCTGCTCCTTCTGAATGAGATCATTCTGATGCTGAGCACTACTTCTAATTATGGCAATTCTCCTAATCAGAGAAATCATTTCTCTGAAGTTTCCACAAAGATATAACACAATGCTGACTGTGCATATGAGTGTCTCCTGTTTGACAAGGGAGTATGAACTTTTGGCACCATTTGTTCCAACTGTTGTGCAGATAACCGAGTGAATATCCCATTGCTGATGTCCTTGAAACCGATTGTTCGAGGTGTCCTTGTCTCTGTAGATAATTATTTCACATTCTACCTGAAACTTGAGGGGAGTGTAGAGTGAATGAAGTGAACCAGAATTTCACTCAGCAGAGTAATGTAGCTATCAGGCATTTGGGAAACACCAAAACAGTAATATTTAAAGGTTTAAGATGAAACAGATGTGGACCACATCTTTGTATCTTCAAGGTTTGGGGAATTATTGAGGTGACTGGGAGGGGGCATTCTTCATCTCTTTGTAAAGTTAATTCCTACTGTCTGTCTGCTATCTTTGGTCAAGATCATGCACTCCTTTCAAAAATGGAAGAATGCAATTCTATTCCTATGAACTACAGAAACCTTGTGATAAAGTGCATGAGAGAAGTATTTTAATGGGTCCTTAAAGGTTGGTGCTGATAATGCTGTTCAGCTGCTTCAAAGTAACTGTAACTCTGAGGCTGACTGGGGAGTTTATAATTGAAATATCTGCCCTAGTGTGATATACATCTATCTGATAAAGTGGGACAGAGACTGCCAGGTCCTTTGTGGGACTCCATTGTATTGATTGCAGCCGATTCAGATTTGTAATTTCCCTAGTTACTTTAGTTCGGAAGAGACAACAGTGTAGTTAAGAGCTAGTGCTGCATTATGCTTCTGAGCAAATACTGTAACTGACAGATTCTGTGTTCAGATAACGATATGTGAGAAATTTGCCCTAGTGAATTTTCTTTTGTGGATTTGCCTAATTCTGTGTCTCCCAGACTGTACACAGAGCCAAACATGGTTAGAGGTCTTTGTAATTCCAAGACATGATCAGCAAAGTACACAAAAATCATTGCGGTCATTTCTAAAATGTATACAAATGTGCTTTACTCAAGTGGAGGTGGGCTATCTGCCTATTAATATACTCATTTGAAAAAAGAACATTAAAATACATATGGATATTTTTCTTCTTTAAAAAATTGCACAGAATTGACTTGGAGGCAGGAAAAAGAGGAAATTGGTGGAAACAATCCGCCAACAATGAATTTCAATCCTAGTTCAACAACCATGTTTCCCAACTATAGTAGACCATTGGATCAATTGTTCAATGGTGAGCTGACACATAGGTAAGTCCCACTGATTTTATAGTGTTACTTTAATTGGGATTAACAACAGGATTCAGGTCATGAACTGGGTGGTGGTAGTCAAGTCATGAAGAGCTTGGTTCAGATGTAATGCCAAATTATGATCTGGAGCTACACTGGTGTTGGATTGGAACCAGCAAGTGACGGTTTGCATATGCTCTGAAAATCAACACTGAAAACTACAATCACATAATCACGGTAGAAGCAAGGAGGACGTGCACAAGGTTCCTCAGTCTCTTCACACAGCACCAAATCAAGGTTTAGCACTACATCCAAAATGACGCAATATCATAGACTCCCACTGCACCGTGACACAAGGAACATGGAGGACAACCTGTGGGAAGTTTTTTTTTTCCTCCAGAGAGATGCATGCTAGTCCCAAAATAAAATGGGGAGTGGGTTGCTTTTCACAAACCCTGTCACTCTTCCATGGAAAACACTCCCTTTTGGTAGTCTTTTGGGGGGTGCCTGTAAAGAGGGATGACTTTTGATAGAAACTAGAAAATGCTATTTGTTTCATCATGAAATTAGCTCATTCTTCTTGACTGCATTGCCTTTGAAATGGAACTTCATACCACCATCATTAGTAATCCCCCCCTTAAAAACACTAGTTGCAGGTTAACTCATTACTTCCAACTAGTTAACCTATCCCTTCCAATCTCCAGTGAAATGTATCCATACTCTGAGCCAGTGGTAGATGGTGACCACTGTGTCAGTGGGGTCATGAATGCAATCTGGGTTTCATTCCATGGTTTAAAGAACAGTCCTCTAGAGGGGCTCAGCACCTTCGATAGTTCATTTGAAGTTCAGACTACAACCCAAAGCAGACTGACCACCCCACTGAACTACCAGTTGCCACCAGATCTGCACACAGAGTGACAAACTGTATGTCCTGAAGGGCCTTGTCAGTTTCCCTTCCTCTCCTGACTCCACAAGCAGTAGGGTTGCTGTTTTTTTTTTCCACCAGATCATTTATCCTTTTAATATCTCTCCATCTCCACCCCCACCCAACACCTTGTGCTTGCCAGCTAGGCTTTTGCCTTTGGAATCTAAAACCACCACAAACCAGTTTGACTCCAAGGTACCACAACACTTGCCTTTGTATATACTTGGCTTGGGGCACGAAATATCTGCCTTGGATGAAAAGATACATGGAATTGACTTATTCAGAGTATTCAACTATTCAAACAAGTACATTATGTCCAAAGGCTACTGGCAACAGTAAAGCAAATGGTTATTTTTCTTTTTCTTTTTTAATTCAAGAGCTCTCAACCTCTAATCCTGGTATTCTGTAGATGTAGTTCTGGATCCCGTCAAGATTTTTTTTCCCCCAAAGCTGAAAGTTAAGGTTGTTGAAATCTGGACATGAGCCCAGCATATTTTACTGAATTAAGTTTTGTCGTTGCATTGCAATTAAAGTAGCAATGTTGGAACACACTCAGGACAGAACCTTCAAAAAAAAAAATGTTCAGAGCAGACTGTATAGGGAAAAGAAAATCCATGTAGTCTATGACAGCAACTTGCAGGAAATGGTTAGAACACAGTACCTCTCAAAAGGTGTATTGATGTAGCTAGCTTTCTAGCAAGTACAGGTGGAGTGTGGCACACAGCGAGAAATGAAACAAACAGTGATATCAGCAAAGGGTAGTCTAGTTTCTGCCAGTATTTTCCATGCTCACAGCAGAAATCCAGCTGTGCACAGCACACTGCACATGTTGGCTAGCATCCTGTTAAGCTGTGCAGGTGCTGATTACACAGGCCTAAGTCCCATTTTGGATGGGGCACAGAGAACTATTATCTTGCCCTTGTACCCTCTTCACAAAAACCTCATACGGCCCAGCAGCTATCAAGGGCCAGGAGGTGCCCATGGCTGTTGCCACTTTCCAGTGGGTATGGGAGGAAGGGAAGAAATGATTCAGACCATGAAGATCTGGCTGCTCTGGGGTCCCAAGGGAAGGAAAAGGTGGGTATACTCCACCCACATTTCTCTCCCCGACGGAGCTGAGACTGTCTGCTTCTCTATGATCTGAATCATCTCCCTCCTCCCTTCCCTTCCAACAGGTAAGCAACTGCAGGAGGGGTCCCTTCTTAGGCTCAACAGCTGCTAGGCAGGGGAACCTGTGGAACCGTGTGTACAGACCAATCCGCAGAAGCCACATCTTGGTCATTATTTGTTACATTTATATTTCATTTTTCTGCCACGGAGCTGAGCGTGGCATACATAGTTCTCTTCCTCCCCACTCTAAACTCACAATAATCCAGGAAGAGAGGCTAGGCTGAGAAGAAGTGATTAGCTCATCGTCATTCTGGGAGTTTCAAAGCTCAGTGGTGACCAAAACCTCCACCAGATATCATGCTCCTGTGGACTGAATGGAAATAAACTAGAGTGGTAAGGTTTGTATATCACAGGGAACCAACCTAATACTGTCTACAAGTATGTCATGTGAAAAATTTTCAATCCCAATTCTGGCCATTTCCACACTAGACTGTTATAGAGCTATTATTCCACTTTCAACATCCTATGGAATCCTGGGGTTTGCAGTTTAGGGAGGGACATTTAGAATTCTCAGCCAGAGAGCTTTTGGGCCTCAGTAAACGGCAAACCTCAGGGTTCCACAGGATGTTGAAAGTGGAATAATAGCGCTGTAACAGTCTAGTGAGGAAATGGCCCTTGTTCCCTTTCTCTGAATCCTACTTGAATTTTCTCCACACCCTTGTGGCACATTGAGTTGCAGCCAAGGTGGAGAGTTTGCACAGAAATGTGTGTATCTTAGTGTTTTTTTTAACTCATTTTTCTACTGTATCCATTTATTTATACATTTTTTCCTGAATTTAACATACATTCCTTTAAAATGGCTTGCAAATGTGTGAATTTCCAGAGTGAGCTTTTTTAATTCTCATAATGAGTCTTAAGAGGTGAAGAATCACAACTTTTTTCCAGGCTGATGAATAGAACAGAATTTTGTCTCATCTCTAATTAAAATTCCCATAAATACCACCCACCATTAAGGTTTGTGGAAGGTATAGCCTAAAAGATCAGACTGCCTATTCCTGCCATTTGGCAAGTGTGGTTAAATCTTTGTACAATTTGCATAGAGAAGAATGTACCCTAACCCTAGAATCCCAGTTAATGTAGTTCAGGTCACCTCGTACAAGATGTAGAAGGCAAATTTGAGCATGACTTTAACACTGTTCTAAAGTCCCGTGGTTTCCTACATTTGCACAAGGGCCAAGGTGGCCCTTTTTCTCTCTTCCTCTTGCAAGCATATGAATAAGCCTTGTGTGGTAGGTTAGGGTAGGAGACAGTGACTGATCACCATGACTAATCCACATCACTCCAGTTGAAGTCTAGACACTAGTTCTGGTATGGGGACTATCTCATTACACCAGGTCTTCAGTGTTCCTTATTTTAACTGTTCAGTTTTGTAATTCTGTTTTACAAGCCTCCCAGAAGTACCTGGGCACAAGTGGCTTCTGTGTCAGGAGTACAGTGCATCTGCTTTGGGTTTTATTTCAGACTTCAAAGGATCTATCCAAGGTGTTGAACCCTGCCTCCAAACTAGATTCAGCACCTTGGATAGCTCTGGTAAAATCTAGAACAGTGATGCATGTCCTCATCTTTGTCAAGGATGGATGTCACAACACCCTGTTGACAACAAAGTCTAATATCTGGAGAGCAGCTGGGTCTCCATCCCTGCTTTAAAGAATGATGGCAAAAAGGTAGTGCAATTTTGCTTTTTCCTAAGCCTGCTCTACTTAATGACATGACAATCTAATGAAAATGGGATTCTGTAAAACTAGACTACCTGAAATTCAGCATACATTAGCCCCTGGAGACATTGCACTTGCATTGTGTTAGCATTTGGTATTTTTTTCAAAATCAGTATCAAGCACGTTCCTCAGAGTCCATCTTACAATCAAGCCCATTCTGTGCTCTTTGCATGGGGGATTTTCTTACACAACATTTGCCAAAGTGAGCGTCTCATAGGGATGGTGTAAGACAAATGATTGCTCAAATACTGGAGTGCACATAGACAAAGTAACATTCCAAGGCTAGAATCCTGTTGGTGACATAGGTAGGCATGAACCCTGACAGGACGTTCACACACACACACACATCTCTACTGCCACGCACAACACTTGTCACTCAAGGCACATAAGAGCTGCTGAAGAGTTCATGGATCCTTTTTCATTCTATTGGATACTGACTGGCTACGGAGATGGGCCCGGAGCATATTCTGGTTGCTCCCACACATCCAAGGAAGAAGAAGGTGGAGCTGAGACCCTGAGCCTCCCCACATCCCCCAAGAACAAAGTGGGAAACAGGGAGCACCCGCTCCATCTCCCAGACAATGTTCTGAGTACATTGCTGAAGGCATATATTCCATAAGCCTGTTTTTGGGATCTCCAGGAAACCTATTGGCAATAAAGATGAAGAGAGAGAGAGAAAGAGAGAGAGAGAGAGTCACTCTGACATCCCTTGAAGTCTGGCACCATTCCATCTCCAGCTAACCTCTCAAGACTTAGCACTTTATTCTAACCACAGATCATGTAGCTTTAACATTTACCATTTTCTGATTCTTTCCCATTCCAGGTACTGCAACATACAACCAGCTTGCGGAAGAGTTCAAAAACGATATTTTAAAATCTTTAAAATGATATTTTAATGGTCTAATACAGGCATTACCTAATCCTAATTTTTATTTTTATTTAGTGAAACTGGTTTCCCCTTCCAATCAACTGTCTGAGGTAGCTACAATTTTGCCTAATGATAAAGACTGGCCCTCTTCTTCTCCCTCTGCCTACCAACCAAGTACTAGTGGAGCCAATATAGGCATGAAGCAAGCATAATTTGATTACTTGTTAATACAGGATTAAAGTACTTTTATTACTTTATTTTATTCCAACCATAGAAGTATCTCTGAATGTTTAGTGTGAACTGAAAATGCTAAACAGGGAATAGAGAATGTCCCCTTCACCTAAGTCCTGAGTGCAGTGACATAAACAAAGAGAGAGAGAGAGAGAGAGAGAAATGAACTGGGAATTCATTGACCAAGGGAAATGACTCAATCCAAGGGATAATAGACCTACTGCAATCCACAAGGGCTTATGTGAGACCTTTAAGTGCTACTATTCCTTCAAGGGCTTCCCTTCGTAAACATCTGCTGTGAAGATGTATTGAATTCCAGCTGCTTTGCAGCTGTAAATCTTTGAGTGTCTAATATTTACACAGCAGGGGGAAGTGATGGTGCTCACTGCTGCGTCCCTTCTGCATTCCTTTCTCCATTTGACCCCCTCCCCATAGAACCAAAACAAGACGATTCACTCTGGAAAAGAAAAAAATGTGCTCAAAATCCTGAGGAGCCCAATGATACTGCAAATGTAAAATTGCAAGATTCTCAACAAAACTGTGCAAAGCTAAACAGTGGTGGAAGGCAAGAGGGAGCAAGATGTAAGGCTGGTTTATTCAAATCTTGGCATGTAAATGTTTAGAGGTTCAGCAGGATGAGGCAGGCTAGCAGCAGGGGGTCTGCACATCAATGACAAGTAGCTATCTGTCATTCTGCCAGCTTAAAACTGTTGACACACACAGAAAAAAATATTTTGTTTTCTGCTTGATGCTTTACATACCTCAGGCCTGGCCCTACCCTAAGGCAGAATGGATCAACTGCCTCAGGTGGCAGATGTTGCGAGATGGCAGCAATGGCAACCCCACCTGGCTATTCCTCTCTGTTAGCAGACAGGGCTGTGGGTGCCACATGGACTGCACCCCATAAACTAAAGCAGAGGCTGGCAGTTGCAAAAACTGTGGGAACCATTTGGACAATTTTCAGCTGAATTATTTCAGGGAATTTTGGTTTTCAATGTATTGGGGGTGGATCTTTTGGTGGTTTTGAGCTATTTGGGGCAAAAAAATCTCCAGTATTTTAATTGAGGGGGAGGTGCTTCTGTGGGCCCCAAAATAGGACCCCAAAGGGTGCTTGCAGCTCCTGGGGTGTACTTTCCCTGTTCTGAACTAGTGTGATGCTTTCAGGAATAAAGAAAGACACTCTCCCATCACCAGTACTGAACTAAAATTGAACTCCTAGCCCTATTGTACATGGAATGTGTTGTGGGTGGTGGGAGGAAGGCATCAACATGTCTTGGACTAGCCTTGATAGTCAAACAAGGTATGATAGAAGCCTGAAAGCAGAAATTCCGGCGATTTAAAGCCACTAAGATACCACTACAAACTGACAAAATTATTAAGTGCTCGGTCACAGAACTGTGGAGGGTTTTGCTATGCAACTAGTATGAGGGCTGAAATGAGACCTAGCTGGCTTGCTTTCAGTTTTTAAAGAAAGTGGGCTGATTTGAGGTTGCAAGACACTCTGGGAAAACATGTGTGATTTCAGGATAGAGACAATACTTTAATCCTGGATCTGTAATGATGCTTCTCTGTGGTCAAGACTCTACATTGTGCTTGTATACTGTAACTCTACACTCCCATAGTTACAAGGTGATTGTGCTACATGCCCCTTTAGCTAAATACGGACATTGGGTGATCCATTGTGTATCCGCCAATGTGCTTTTTCATTACTTCATTGTGCAATGGGGAACACACAGGGGTTGTTTCTCTAATCCTACACAAGAAAGTGGTACATTGAAGGAAAATAGTTACATGTTATTCAAGAATGCACAACTGCATGGCTGGAATCTTGCTGGTTAGCCCTACCTAGATTGATCGACTGATTGATGAACGGTGAGGTAACATACAGCTCAATTCAGTTTATTTCATGGTTCTGTTCTAATTGAGACTAACAATAGGATTTACACTCATGTGAAATGGTTACACTTGTGAAACTCCACTTACACAGACGTGAACAGCACAGGAGTCAAAAAGTACACCACATGAGGAAGAGAACTTTCACAGGTGTATGACACCAACAGAGCCAGTCTGTATTTACCCAAACCATGTTTCTCATTGCTTTAAATGACCTGCCTTGGAGAAATCCTCCAGAGGTGTTTCTCTACGGGAGGTGGGGGAAATAGCGCTGATGAAAAGTCACTGTTTTGATCGCACTAATGAAGTATCTCTGCTTTTACTGGATTGGAGAAGGAAGTCCTTTACTGCTGGGACTTTTGAATTCACAGTTGAGTCTCACTCTTGGAGAAAAGGTGGGATGAAAATAAAGAGATTTATTGATAGAATTCAAGGCTCCCGTCCATTAAGTCTTTTGTGCAACTGCAGGTATCAATGCATGCAATTGCATGCGATGAACTCTACATATTTAAGATGGTTATGGAGGGGCAAGAAACTGTAAACCACCTAGAACAGAGGCCACCTTCGTAACATCTGAGAAACTAGTAGGTACAAGATGGTGCCTTTCATCTACTACTACTATCTACTACTTTCTCCAGCCACTGAATATTACAGTCTTCTCTTCCCAACATACACATAAAAGCAGAATAGCAAGGAGTTTGAGCCAGAAGGCAGTCCTCAGCCCTTTTACCCTAGAAATTAACCACAGTCAGGATCTTTTAAACAGTCATCGTTATCATAAATATCTCTAGCAACATCTTCCAATTCGCAGTGAGAGATTTGTAGCAAACTACTCCTTTTCTCTGTCCTTAGCAGAAGCTAGGAAAGTAAACTTTCGGAAAAAACTCCCGCAAAAACCCAGCCAGTGTGGCCATACTGTCCGAAAGAAACCAGAGGTTGTTCTCCCTCAAACTAGCCTTTTTCTTCTGATTCCTAGTCATGCTGTCTTTGGAAAAGGTTCTACAGATCTTTTTGAATCATCTTCAAAAACATAAGGAGGGGGGAATTGGGCCTACTTATCTGGGATCATTGTTAAAGTTTAGCAAACAACCTTTAACCCCTCCCTGTCCTTGCCTCAAAAAAAGTATTGTGTTCCTAGTTCAGAAATATACCATACACACACTGAAAATGCAGGACATTATCTTCTCTCCTCTTCCTCATTTACCAACCAGTAAAATTAAGTTATCTAAAGAGAACCACAGCAGCCATACTTTCTGAAATTCTGATAGAAATGACACATTCCACTGCCAATTTGAGGCCAGAACTGCACATGAGCTATGATGCTAGAACATAGCCCCAGAAAGAAGACAATGTGACGTCTTCCTCCACTGAATATCCCAATACATTCGGACTCATGGAACATATGAACAAATGATCTGCTTTAGTTCAGCCGTAAGCACCAGTGCCAGACATTTTGCCACCTGTCACAAACGGTATTATTATTCCAAAATCGCATACACCTTTGCATTTTAATCGTTGCATAGCCAACATACACTGGCACCTGAACCATTTGCTCCCAAAAGCATGTCTTTGTCACTCTGGTAGGTCAAATGCAATGATAAGAAACAAAATAACTAAAGAACATGCTGCTTTATCATGACACCAATGTGAGGCAGCTGCCTCATGAAAGGGCCAGCTCTGCTTTGTCCAGCCCAGTACAGTCCACTTTGATTGAAAGCAGCCTTGTACAGCCACTTTCCCCAACTTAGAGCCAATGCACACTACATAATTATAATACTATTATTTTATTTTAATTGCCCTGGTTCTATTCTATGGAGTCCTGTAGTAGTGAGGCACTGGAACACTCTGAGTGAGCTTTCTAAACCCCTCTCCCTAAAGTGCCAGTCCCAGGATTCCACAGGAGAAAACCACAGCACTTAAGGTGGAATAATAGTGCTATAATTCTATAGTGTGAATGAGCCCCTGGTATCCCCTAAATGTCTCGGATCACAAAACTTATCAGCACATCTGGAGGGGACCCAGTTGGGGAAGGTTGCTATTGACTGCTAGGCAATGGTCTTTCCCAGCCTTATTACTATAGGCTGTTCAGCTGAAAACATCTACAACTGAACCTCTGGGATTTTGCAGAAAAAACACAGCAAGACAGTTTATGGATACTTTGCCTGTTATCATGTTGGTCAAGTCTTCTAGGTCAAAGAATCAAACTTGTGGGCATGGTAATGGCCCATTCCTGCCTGGGCAACCTTCTCCTTTCCCAGTGGAGTCTCGCCATTTGATGAACACAGATATATTGCTGTATATAGCGTGGACTATTTCACACGTTGTAAACTTCTGTCCAAAGAATATATGTGAAACTTGGAGATACATCAGCACATTTGAATGATCCTATACAGATGTAATTCACTGTGGCATTACGTGTTGGGAAACCACTGATTAGCTGCAACCTCCCATACTGTGTGCACTTATATAAGTGCATTGGGTGACCTTAAAAATATTGAACATTGTTGCACGTGACTCTTTACTCCTCGGTTTCATACATGTATACCATACAACCACGTTTTATAGGTAGGAATTCATAATAATGTATGACATGTTCCTCAGTTTAACTTCTGAGAGATTTGCATGCAGTTGTTGGATCAACACATTGTATAAACACATGTTTATCTGGATGTCCTCCTGTTCATACAGTGCATGAGCGTGGTTGCAGAAATAATGTGGGATACACACTAGTCCAAGCAATCTTTGCCAGGGTGTGTGTGCGTGCATGTTTGCAACCTTTTCCAACCTTTTCTAGATCCACTTATTGGACTTCTTGTTGTGCCTTCTAATGCCAACAACCCTGCTTTGAGCATTTCTTGAGTCTTTTGAATGAATTAGTTTTATATAAATTTGATTCTACACATAGTTTAATTGTACTTTAAAAATACAGAAGTGTCTTATATGTGTTTACTTACAGGGTTTTAAGTGCTTTTTATATGTATTTCTTTCAATTTTTGCAAGCTATTTTGAGTCCCAGTTTTGAGGGGAAATGTGAAGATATAAAGAATAAGTGAAGAATTCTTTTTTCCCCAGAAGTAAGCTCCACCTAATGAGCATTAGTCCTAATAAGCGAGCATATGAATGGAACTCAAAACAGAAGCACAGGCTACTGCTCTGAGCTAAGGGTTAACACCATGATGTGTATGATAAAGGTTTGACATCGAATGTGGCATAAACTTTTGACACTGAATGGAGCATAAACCCCAGTTTCACCAGTTGTTTCACACACTGCACACTTCCTCAACAGAAACCAACTTCATGTACTTGTGGAGATGGAGACCTGGATCCACAATCAGATATGAATCAATCCTATAGGTATATCCTTTACATGCTGCACAACCACAAGAAAGCTGTGCTTTCCAGTATGATCTCTGGATGCAGCCCTAAAAGGACTAGTGGAGGAGTGACAGAGAAGTTCCCTGTGTGCACAGGTTCCTTCTGGGGACCTACATCTCCTAGAATTCCCCTGCCCCAGCTCAGCCAACAGGGAATATGCTCACCAGGAGATTTCCGGAGCTGCAGGTTTTTAAAAGTTAACTGATCCATCACTCCCCTTCCACCTGCCATCCCCTCCGGTCTGCTTTTTCTCCTCTGTGCAAGACAGCGTGCAGAGGGCGTCTATTCATCACCTCCAGGCTTTGGCAACCTGACTTCTAGTATCGTTTCCCCCCCAGTCCTTAACAAGAGCTGGTGAGATAAAAATAAGAACCGCGCACACTCACCATCTCTCCGCAGGTTCGAAGCCCGCAAGGCTCGGATAGATCCGCTCTGGGCGGCCGCGCTGGCGGCTCCCGGCCGGTTCCCAAAGTTGGCCCAGGCTACCACGTGAAGAAGGAGAAGAAGGACAAGGCGTTGCATCGGGACTTTGGGCGCTTGGCGCAATGTCTTTATTAAAGGAAAAAGCAAAAGGAAAAAAAAGAGGACAGAAGACCACTCTTTTTTTCCCTCCCAAAGGGAGATGTTCCCGTCCGCAAGCCTCTGAAAGCCCACGAAAGGAACAACCCACCCGATCAGCGGTTTTTTTTGGTTGTTTTTTTTGCCCGTCTCCCGGCTAACTCTCTACCGGGGGTAGTCCAAGGGGCATGAACTTTTTTGGCGAAGCGGCTGCAGGGCGCCTGAAGAGAAGACGAGGGAAAGCTTTCCCTTTGGCAACAAAGAGGAGAAGACGGGGAGAGACAGGTCGCCCGCGGCCACCTTTCTCGAATTGCCCCCTGACCCACCCACCGACCCACGAACAGCTCCGGAAAGAGGAGTGAGAGAGCCGCAAAGTGGAGAGCTCGGGGCTCCACACCACTCCAGGAGAGGGCTGTGTGCGGATAACAGTCAGAGAGAAAGCAAGAAAGGGGGTGGTTTGGCAAGCCAGAGCTTGCAACGCCCCCCGCGCCGCCGCCTAGGAAGGTGCCGGGTGTCTCTCCAAGCTGGGCCTCCCTCTCCAGTCCGGCCGGGCAGTTCGGGTCCTCCCCTGACTTTATGTTAGATTGGAGGGGCGCGCAAGGCAGGGGGTTGGAAGTTTTGTTTCTTTCGTCCTTTCTTTTTGAAGCGACGCCGGGAGCAGCAGGAGTGCTGAGAGGGGGGTCTTTCAGACCCCACCCCAACCCGTCCGCGGGAGGCGCCTTTGTGCACCAGCGAAGAGCGAGCGCAGACAGTGCGATGCGCCCCCGTGCGCGCGAGTGCTTGTGCACTTGCATGCGAGGGCGGCTGCCTATATAGGTGTGCAAATGCCTGTGTATGCGTGCGAATACGCCTATTGGGATGGCACGTATGCAAATAGGTATATGTGCGTATATGAATGTGTGCATACACGTGTGTGCATGTATGCAGGATTTGTGGACGTGTGTGCGTATACACAGATATACCCCAAAATATACATATGTGGACACGTGTGTATGCGATGTATTATTGTTTGTGTGTATGTATGGGCACGTGTCTGTGCGTAGGTGTATGGAAATAGACAAACGCGCGTGGATATAAGCGCAGAAATACACGATACAAAAGTGTGTGTGTGACATTTTTCTCTTCGGAAGGAAAGCGGGCCGGCGTCAGACCGTTCCCCAGAGAGGAAAGGCGATGGCGGCGGTGGCAGCGTCCCAGCAACGGGGGCAAGCGAGGCCTCGGAGTGGAGCAGCCGGGCTGGGAAAGGCAGGATCAAAAAAGACGGAAGAGCGGTTGTTACTGTTGTTTTGCGCTGCGACCTTCGAAGCCTCCCGGCAGCCAGGAGCCGGAGGAAGAGAGAGACCTTCTGTGAAGAAAATGAAGGCAGCCACGTCTGGAGAAATGGCAGTCGGGAGGCGGGCTGCGAGGGCGCGGAGGCTGCCCTGTCCGTGGCCGCGAGCACGCTGGAGGCAGAGTTTGGCACCCACGCTGAGGCTACCCTTGGAGGGCAAGGGCTTTGGGAAGGCACGCAGCCTTCCACGATCCCCTATGAGCAGCCGCGGAGGAAGCGAGGGAGAGGCCACTGCAAGCACCCGCTGGAGGGACGGAGCCTGGAAAAGTTACTTCTTTGGGGACTCCATTATTCTGTACCTTCAAGATGATTCCGAGTTATGGCAACCCCAAAGCGAACTTAGCACTGGGTATTTTTGGCAAGATTTGTTCAGAGAGAGTTCGCCCTTGCTTTCCTCTGAGGCTGAGAGAGTGCAATTTAGACTCATAGAGCTGGAAAAGATCACAAGGGCCATCCAGTGCAACTGCCTGCTATGCAGGAATACACCGTGAAAGCATTCCTGACAGATGGCCATCCAGTCTGTGCTTAAAAACCTCCAAAGAAGGAGACTCCACTACATTCCAAAGGCAGTGTATCCCACTATCTGACTGCTCTTACTGTCAGGAAATTTTTCCTAATATTTAAATGGAATCTCCTTTCCTGAAGTTTGAAGCCATTGCACTGTGCCCTAGGCCATTTCTGCCCTACACTGTTATAGTGGTATTATTCCACTTTCAACATCCTGTGAAATCCTGAGGTTTGTAGTTTACTGAGGTCAAAAAGCTCTTTGGCTGAGAATTCTAAAGGCCCCTCCCTAAACTACAAACCCCAGGATTCCACAGGATGTTGAAGGTGGAATAATAGCACTATAACTGTGTAGGGTGGAAATGGCCAGAATCTCTCAGGCAGCAGAAAACAGGCTTACTCCATCCTCCATATGACATCCCTTCAAATATTTACACATAGCTATCATATTGCCTCTTAACCTTCTCTTCTCCAGGCTACACATACCCAACTCCCTAAGCCACTCCTTATAGGGCATGGTTTCCAGGCCTTCTACTATTTTGGTGGCCCTCCTCTGGACACATTCCAACTTTTTGGTACCCTTCCTGAACTGTGACTTGCCCAAGGTTACCCAGTGGGTTTCCATGAGTGGAGATTCAAATCATAGTCTCCAGGATCGTACCATTACACCAGGTTCAGGCTGCCTCTCTATTTTTGGTACAACATCATCTATAATAGTTGTTATCAAAGCTTGGTAAAGTTACTTTTTGTACAGCTGAGGGAATACGAGTGATGTCTTGGGACTACATCACCTATAATCCCCTAGCTGTCTGAAAAGTAACCTTTTCAAGCTCTGATAACACCTATTATAACCAGTAGAAGCACTATTCTTTTTCTTTTTTCAAAAGCAAACTTAGAAGCTCATGGGACACACGTAACTGAAGCTGCCCTTCACCTAGGTTGTTACTCATTCTAGGGAATGGGTGGCAATCATATGACTCTGTGGATCTTAGAATCATAGAATCGTAGATTTGAAAGAGACTGCAAGGGCAATCCAGTCCAGCCCCCAGCCATGCAGGAATATACAATCAAAGCACTCCCAACAGATAGCCATCCAGCCTCTGTTAAAAAACTCCTCCAAAGAAGACTCTTCCACACTCCAAAAGAGTGTATTCCACTGCCAAATAGCTTTTACCATCAGGAAGTTCTTCCTAATGTTTAGGTGGAATCTCTTTTCTTGTAGTTTAAGGCCATTTCCCTATGTTCTAGTTTCTAGGGCAACAGAAAACAAACTTGTCCCATCTTCCATATGACATTCTTTAAAATATTTAAGCATGCATATCATGTCACCTCTTAACCTCCTCTTCTCCAAGCTAAATGCACCCAGCCCGCTAAGCCACTCCCCAGAGGGCATGGTTTCCAGGCTTTCTACCATTTTGGTGGCCCTCCTCTGGACACATTCCAGCTTTGCAATATCCTTGCTGAATTGTGGTGCCCAGCACTGGACACAACATTCCAAGTGAAGACTGACCAAAGTAGAAATAGAGTGGTAGTATTACTTCTTTTGACCTAGACATTTTACTCCTATTGATGCACTCCTACTGATGTATCTTGCTGAGCTGAATCTCCCACCATTCCTCACCATTGGGTATGTTGGCTAGGGCTTGTAGGACATCAGGAAATCCCCTTAGTGGCCTGCACTGTCATGGACTCATAGATAGAGCCATGCTGTACCACATCAAAGGTGTACATAGATATAGGTATAGTTATGCGTGGGGGAAAGGGGGACAAGATGAGGACTGCCACCCCAAAATAAGAATTCTGCTCCAATGAAATTTTCATTCAGGCTCCAAATTACTAACATAAGACTTCCACATTTAGAAATGAAGTTTAGCCATTCAAGGAAAAGGAGCAAGCAAAGTGACCAAGGAAAAGCAAGCATAGCAAATATCATAGTTCCAGGTATGAACAGTTTCTCTCTCTGTGTGTGTCTTTTTCAGGGTTAGACACTTGGAATTCTTATTGCAGCAGAGGAGACATTGAGAAATGAACCCATTTTGCCCTCCCCGTAGCTACATCCCTGGCAGAATCTGCAGGTGATGGGTGTTACACAGACATCATGACTAGTAGTAAGCCTTAAGCTTCAGGAAATTATCCAGATTGCCTTTAGACTGAGCCATCCAGATTGGCAGTCATCATTATTCTCATGGTGGTGAGTTCCATCATTAAGTTATGTATGGGTCTCCTAAATAGGTGCTGGTACATATGTGGAAGCCATATCCAGGTAACAAAGTTTTTTCTCCAGTTCTATCTCTGAATGGCTTTCCAACAACAAAAAATATACATTTTCCTTTTGTTCTAGTTAGCAGTTCCTGTAGTATTTATTCCTTTCCATAGTCTCACATTCATCACCCAATTCCTGTACTCTGCCTACATACCATTTGCGTTCTTTCTCTTCCTTTCCTGCAGTTAATCTGTTATCCTTGCTGTTCTACAGTTCTCCTCTATCTCTGTCCGTCTTCCTCCTTGGTTCAGCTTTAGTTTGCAGACTTCCTTGGGCAAAGATCAGTCATTTTGCATACATTACTCTGTAAAGTGCCACTTACATTGAAAGATTAAAGGTGAGGACAATAAGGGACAGTGGCGAAGAATAATCCTTTTCAAGAACAGCAGATTCTGTGAATACTAGGTCTGTGACCTGAACTGGTTACCTTCCTCCAGGGCCTTTCTGCATTACACTGATATAGTGCTATTATTCCACTTTCGACATCCTATGGAATCCTGGGGTTTGCAGTTTAAGGAGGGACATTTAGAATTCTCAGTCAGAGAGCTCAGTAAACTACAAACGCCAGAATTCTACAGAATGTTGAAAGTGGAATAATAGCACTATAAAGAATAGTGCAGAAAGGCCCCTGGAGTGAAGTCATTGAGTCAACTTCTGAATTGTGAGTTAACACATGTGAATCCTACTTATTTAATAGGTCTGTTCTACTTGGGCCTAACTGTAGTATTCAGGCCTGCATTTTTAATATGCCTTGGGAAATAAACAAAATAATACTGAAATAAACAAAAGCCATATGAGCAATCTACTCCTTTTTTAAAAAATTTGGACTTCTTGAAGATCACAGAGTTGGAAGGGACCACAAGGACTGTCTAAGTCCAACCTCCTGGTATGCAGGAATCCACAGCTAAAGCATTCCCAAGCGGGCTCTTCAACCTCTGATTAAAAACCTTGTATGAAGGAGATTTCACCACTATCTGAGGCAGTTAATTCCCTGGCCATACAGCTCTTACTACTAGGAAATTTCCTAGGCAGAATCTCTTTTTCGCATACTTTAAATCTATTTTTTTTCCCTCTCTGAAGGGATGTCAGGTAGAAGATGTAGGAATGACTTAAGGAGTTAGGTGTGTTTAGCCTGGAGGAGAAAAGACCAAGAGCTATTGCGTCACTTTGCTGTCTTCTCTTCTGCAAGCGAAACACATCCAGTTTCTTAAGTCAATCCTTCATCTTTAAATATCTGAAAAGATGGCAAACAGAAGATGGAGCCAAGTTGTTTTTTTACTGCTCCAGAAACTAGAATGAGAACCAACACATTTGAATTACAAGAAAAGGAATTTTACATAAAGAAGAACTTGTTAGCTATAAGAGCTATTTGACAATGCAATCCCAAATTGCTTGAGAGGATAGTGGATTCTCCTACTTCAGAGGTTTTTTTAAACAGAGGTTGGATGAGCACCTTTCAGGAGTGCTTTAGTAGAGTACGCCTGCATGATAGGAGGTTGGACTTGAAGGCACTTACAATCATCTACAGCTCTATGATTCTACATCAAAGGCTGTTTCCACACTACACTGTTATAGTGCTATTATTCTATTTTCAAGACCCTATGGAATCATGGGGTTTGCAGTTTAGGGAGGGGCATTTAGAATTCTCAGCCAGAGAGCTCTTTGGCCTCAGTAAACTGCAAACCCCAGAATTCCACAGGATGTTGAAAGTGGAATAATAGCACTATAACAGTGTAGGGCGGAAATGGCCATGGTGTCTGGAGCATCAGAAAACCAACTTCTTCTATCTTCTGCATGACCTCTTCAGATATTTAACAATGTTAAGAAGCAGCTTTGTTTTCTCCAATAATGATAATCCAAATGCTTTCAGTGGATGATTCGTGCTTACAGAGCATCATAACAATGCATCAGGAAGGAATCTGGTTATATCAGCTGATGAGTATAACTATTTTTCCATTTGTTTGTGTTCCCCTTGTTGTGCGTGTCCTACCATACTTTGTGTCTCAGCTTGCCTCTTTGACTCATTCAGTTCACTTCTATTGTGCGGCCAACTATTTGTATTTCTGCTCTGTCTTCTCACCTACAGCCTGCAATGCACCATGATCAACCATGCCCTAGCTATGCCCTTTGTTGTTGTTGCTGTGTGCCTTCAATTTGTCTTCTGACTTATGGCAGCCCTACGGTGAACCTTTCATGGGGTTTTGGGGGCTGAGAGTGTGTGATACACTCAAGGTCACCCAGTGGGTTTCCATGGCCAAGTAGGGAATCAAAACTTGGTCTCCAGGGTTGTCGTCCAAACCACGACCCCATGCTGGCTCTTAGCTATGTCCTTGGATTAGTGCAAAGTAGTTTATGGAGCACTATCTTGAAAAGTATTCAGAAGCTTCAACAGGTTCAGAATGTAGCAGCTAGATCACTATCTGGTATGAGATGGTCTGATCCTCTCCTTCTAGTGTTGAAGATATCACCCTAGTTACCAATTTATTTCCCAGTCCAAAATGCTAGTCTTAAACCACGTGGTGTTAAAACTTAAAATGGCCTAACACTGGCCTATCAAAATCAGAAGATCTTGCATTCTGTCCCCCACTATTTGAAATATGGTGTGTGGGGTTAAAAGGAAAATATTGAGTATTTATGGTACTGCAGTTGGTGCTGAGCTCATTTCTGTTGAAATAGCAGAACTATTGTGGGAACTACTTATTAAAAAACAAAACAAAACCCCCTGCACTTTATTGTTTCTAGAATGCTATTCAGCTATGAGCCAGCTGAGGAATCCTAATTTGGTTTCCAAAATCTGCTAGACCTGGCTTCTAAGAGTGTGTGCTTGCAGTCTTCATGGAGACATGTGGCTGCCTCTTTCTAGGACAAGGAGAAAAATAACAATAACCTCTTAGTGAAAAAGCAGGAAGGAAATAGAGACTAGGAATAGCAATCTACATTTCAAGAGCTAGTTTCTCAGAAAGACAGGGAAACAGAGATACCAGGGTATTTCATCTCTCTGTCGTCCCCTACTGGTACAGGCTACCAGTCATGAGTTAGCCTCTAACTTCTTACAAGGGTGAGAGACCTTGTAAACACCCTCTGTAAAGAGGTTTCCATATTCACTTATCTGGCCTTTTAGGAAAACCTTTAGCCTCATTTAATGTGGACTACAGAGTTGGTTTCACCTACTTGGTTAGATTTATTTATTTTACTGACTGGTGCTTCCAGACAAGATAATAATCATATTTTTACTCTGATTCACAGACAAAATTGTATAGAGTCCAGATATCATTTTAATTGTTCCATATTTTCCCTCCACTGCTTCCATCTCTTTAGTCTTGCTAGAAACAATCTAACGTGTGTGTGTTTGGGGAGGGGGGAAGCAGGAAAGCTGTTTAACTCTCTTTTTTTATTGGTAACACTGAGCGTTTTCCATCTTGAGTCACGCTTAAATTTTATTATGGTAAGCTATCCTTGGTATTTTCCCTTTGAAACTTAGGGTATTGATATTTCAACAAGGAAATATTAGTTTATGCAGGACAACATATAAATGGGGTGGGGGCAGGGCTTGGAAAATTAGTTTTAAAAGCCATTAGTTAAAGTTCAAGGCCTAATCAGTAATCCATTACATTTATAAATGAGTTTTAGAAAGCAACTGTTTACCTTCCTGTTCCTTAAAATTAATTGAAATAAGGACTTTTACTTATTTCTTTAAAAAAAAGTTTGGAATGCTAAAAGCTGCTACAGGTAATACACTATAAGTATATTGTTCCATCAACAATGGAGCACAAGGCAATAGCACAGAGCAACACTGAACCAGCTGATAATCCTTCTTTACTTATTTAGGCCAAAACTGTGTAACTATAAAAATGAGTTTAAAAAGTTAACAGAAACTCTGCAAAAAGAGTGACATTATCTCTGATTAAGATGCAATTGTAGTGCAATGTGGTTATACCATCACTACTAGGAAAATAAGCTAATTACAAGTAACTAATTAACTAATGAATTGACTACTTATTTGCAACCAGTTACCACCAAGCTCTTCTCTTTCCCTTTCTATGGTATAGGGCTAAAATCCAATTGCTAGTCCCAGCTGAAGTAGACCCACTGAATCCATGGAATTTACAAAGTGTTGACTTATCATTAAACAACTGATCCAGTCAGTCTAATCAAAGTAGGAGTAACAATTGGAATTAAACTAGAAAGATATCTTACAGCAACTGATAGAAGTTCTGCATGGTTTCAGAAAAATATTTTCCCAAGCTCTGTCTAAACAGACTGAACATAGAACCTTTAACATGCAGTGTCTGATATCTTATTAGCAGCATGCCTGTGTGTAAATTGCACTGTGCATGGAGAGTGAATTATTCACCATAACACAACAGATATATTTTGATGGAAGCCAAATTGTGCATACAGCAATGCTGCATATTGCAGTTGTACATTGTGTATTGCACAATAGCACCCAGTCATTGCTGTGTGTTGCATAATGGTGCTGTTCTGCAGAGGGGTTGCATAGCGTTGACACAGAATATCTCTGTGTGTGTATATTTATGCTACACTGGAAGGGATGTTGGACTGTACCCAATCAGTGGCCGCCACTATCAGAGCATGGTGGCTTGCTGTCTAAGAATGATAAGGGAACTATCCAAGGTGCTGAACTCTATCCTTCAATTATATTCAGAACCTTGGACAGCTTCTTTAAAGTTCAGAGTGGATTCACCACTCTCTACTGACATGGGAGCCACCAGCCATCATTGCCTGCAATCCAGATGCAATACCACTGAAATACACTACCACCTGTTAGTTCTGACACTAGGCTATATGTCCAGCTACACACTGCTTCCATGCACAAACATTGCCATTCTATGTATGTCCCATAGTGATCAGTGGTTTGCTTATCTAATTATTATTTACTTTTATTACCTAGTTTGCTAATATTATAAGACAATGGGTCTTAACCTGGGGCCTGGAGACCCCTCGCAGGGGGGTCTGTGAATCCCTACTGCTAGACACTAACAACAGCAACACCAACAGAGATATGACAACAGTGAGGGGTGCGGATGCCAAGGGAGCAGTTTTGGTATCCACATACTCTCGTTATGAGTCTCTGACAAAAGGAACATGGTGACAGGAGTGTGCGAGTGCCCAAACTGTGACTCTGGAGACAAGGGTTTGAATTCTCATTCAGCCACAGAAAATCACTTGGTAATCTCAGACAAGTCACATTCTCTCAGCCTCAGAGAAAGACAAGGGCAACAAATCTTGCCACGAAAACCACCCTGATAGGTTTGCCTTAGGGTCACCATAAGTCAGTTTTCAAAGGGGAGACCCATGATGGCTACAAAAAACCTCCCACCATCAGCAACACTTTATTGTTGTATGCCTTCAAGTCAATTCTGACTTATGGTATCCCTACGGTGAACCTATCACAGTGTTTCTTGTGGCAAGATTTGTTCAGAGGGAATTTGCCTTTCCCTTCCTCTGAGGCTGAGAGAATGTGACTTGCCCAAGGTTGCCCAGTGTCTGAGTGTGGATTTGAATCCTAGTCTCCAGAAGCCTTTAATAGATAAATTGATAAATATTTGAATAAATCTAAATTTTAAATCTGAAGTTAAGTCTTGGGGGTCTCCCGCAACAAATTATATTTACAGGAGGTCCCCAGTAAAGAAAAGGTTAAGAACCACTATTCTAAGACATACTCATGTTAGTTTGTATCAGCACACAAAGAAATCTCATTGTACCTTTGAGACTAACTGGGGAAAGAAGTTTGTACCATAAGCTTTTGTAGGCTCAGACTCCAAGTAACTACAAGTAGACTGAGCCTAAAAAAGCTTACGGTGCAAACTTCTTTCCCCAGTTAGTCTCAAAGGTACAATGAGATTTCATTGTATGCTAGTGTGGTAATATTGCTGTGGGTTTAAAAAAAGATATGTCCTTTAAGGCTTTTTTTAAAAAAACTCTTGCACTGATTCTTCCAACTTAATCTTGAATAGGGATGAATGACAACACCATCTGGTTCATTGTCTTTAATAAGAACTTCCACAAAATTCACACATTCAAAAAATAATTCTCCATGAATTCAAGGAAAACAGCGTGAATGTGGTAAAAAGTAAAACTGATAGATTCACACAACTGAGCCGGGGGGATTTAAGAACCTTGTTCTTAAAATGTGGGTTTGAATCCGTGCATATTCAACCTTATTTGTGATGCTAAATTAGAATTTCCAGTTCTCCCCTCCCTGCCAAATGCTTAACCTTTGATGACTACGTCCTGGTAGAAATTATGTGACCTTTTAGAGATCATTGAAGTGCAACTCCCATTAACCCTAGCCAGTGTGGCCAATGGTGAGGAATGCTAGGAGTTGCAGCCCAAGAACATCTGGAGGGCTGCCCAGTTCCCACTGCTGTGCTACATGGTAGGCAAGTATAATGTGGTCTTTTCCACACTGGAAAAAGTCATATTTGTAAGTTTTGGCCAGTGCAAATGGGTGAAGATTTTGTTTAATCCACTGTTGATAAGTAGTTTTCCAAACATACATATTGGTGTTTATATTTGAGAGAAACAACCTATTTAAAAAAAACAGTGAAAGAAAACTACACTCATCCCTGATCCTGAATTGAGTTCTTTGATCCTTGATCCTCCCTCTTGGAGTGCATCCGCACAGCTGTTGCCCCCTTGGTAAACCCTGTCCCGGGGTCTACAACTTTGATATGAAATTAATCTAACCCACCAGAGAGGTCACCCGGATGAGCACGTACGCAACAACGGTCATATGATCGAAAGAACCAGGTCAGGTCAGTAAACTCCCCAGTCACATAGCCACAGGAGACCTCAAGCTGTGCCAAACCACGGTGGACAAAAGATCATCAGCCTTTAAGGAACCAACTTGAACGGAGTAAGAGTTTTCCCACAAAGTTGGGCACTGGAAGCAATAAAATCTTATCAGGCAATATCCATCTACATAAGCTCACATCGCAACCCAAAGCGGCGGAAGATCCTGATACTTGGGTAACACCTTGTTATCTTCCAGTATCAAAGAAGGTGCCGGTGTGAACTTGTTTTCTGTTGCTGTCCCCTTTGTTCTCTCCGGGAGAGGATTTGCCCTCAAGGTAAATTTTCCCTGCAAATAGTCCCCGTTTTTGACTAGTTCTTTGGATGCCTCCTGGTTATACCAACTGACCTCCCCCCCCCTTCCGATAGCCGCGTGATCTCCTCAGTGTCTCTTCTTGGAGTTCCTTTTCTTTTGCTGCTTCCCGGACCAAGGACTTCAGGAAAAGGTGCAATATCACCCAAACTACGAATCCTTCAACAATCCCTCTATCTTATTTCCACTCTTTATTTCTCTTTAGCCCTTGGATGCGTGTGTGAGTGTTTGCATTAATGAGAGCTATTACTGTTTAATAAAGTCATTCATTGGACCCTTTTGTGTGATTTCTGACTGGGCCTGACCCTGTAAAAACTGGGTAAAATATCTTGCTAGGTTACCCTGCCTCTTGCATTGCTATTGCTTGTGCTCCGTTGAGCTTACTTTCCCCATCACTTGGAGCATATCGAGGTGTCCCTCTGGGACCCCCAGATTTTCAGGGTAACACAGCACATTTAATAGCAGTTTCGTAGCACTTTAAATGCCATGACTCCATCCACACTGAGGTTTTCAGTTTGGTGAGGTGCCTACAATTGTCTTCTGAAGACCTCTTGTGCTACAGTATAGGGGTGTACACTAGAGCTAAATATACCACCAAACAACAAATGTCATAATTCTATAGAAAGGAGTCCTGATAGTCAAAGTGTTGTTGAACTGATATAAAGGGGAGGTACTCTCTTTTGTCTCCTTCAGTCTCCTAGTGCAGGTACTCTCTTTTGTCTCCTTCAGTCAGATTGGAAAATGCTCAGACTGTGACAGCTTTCTAGATTGTGTGCATCTGTTGTGTCTTCACAACAAAGCATTTATCCAGGAATAAGCAAACTTTTGTTGTTGTATGACAACTCCCATTACCCCTTGCATTAGCCCTTGCAATTCAGTATATTGGCTAGGGCTGATGGGAGTTACAGTCCAACATACAACATGCCACAGGTTGCCCATCCCTGTGCTAGCCAAAGATGCAAGAACTATGTATTGCCGTTCATTTGAAAATGATTAAAAAAAAAAGTTCAGTATAAGCATAAAACTGCCCCCCCCCCCCCGTAACTATGTGTGTGTAAAATCCTGAGTCATGAGAACAAAATGCTTAGTTGTTACAACAGTAGAGGAATGTATTTTTGCTCTCTGTTTGTTTGATCAGCCACCTAGGAGTCCAGCCAAAATAAACACAAGCCATACAGATGCATGTTTCTTTTAATCGAAATTTACGAATGAAGGCTTTCCTGGTTGAGTTTAAGTTGATGATTGAATCTCAGGAGAGCTGCTGTTGTGGCTGAGAATGTAAGTTACAATCTGGAAGTCCCCTATTTGAGTATGCTTACACAAGCTGTTTTCTCAGCCCCTTCAGTAACGTAACTTCCAGCATTTCACAGATGAAAACTGAGACATGTGTGGTCAAAGAATGTCAGAGTATGATCAAGATGGGAAAAGTTTTAGTGAGGAAAAACATTCAAGCTAGGAGAGGCTACAGCGGGTTGCTTTTGCCAGAGTCTGAGGGCAAAATTCTGTCCCCTTCTCTCCCTTCCCTCCTCCTGAATTAACTGAGGTCAAATTACTTTTACACTTTTTGCTCAGACGCATTTCTGCCCTACAGTGTTATAGTGCAATTATTCCACTTTCAACATCCTATGGAATCCTGGGCTTTGCAGTTTAGGGAGGGGCCTTTAGAACTCTCTACCAGAGAGCTCTTTGGCCTCAGTAAACTACAAACCCCAGAATTCCACAGGATGTTGAAAGTGGAATAATAGCACTATAACAGTCTAGTGCGGAAACGGACCATGCTGATGCCCTACCCCAAACTGTCTCTCTGCTACTGCTACTACTACTCTGTTATGGATGCCTTCAACCTGTTATTATATTGTTTGTTCTTATAAGTAACTTCCCAAGCTCCAAGTTCAAGTGTCAAAGCAGTGGTGTCAAGTGTCAAAGCAAATGTTGCAGTGGACTAAGGGGTTAGACAGACTTGTGGGCCATAACTCTACTAATGGCTATCAGTCCTCATGATGACAGTATCCAGTCTCCAAAGTACCTTTTACATTACATGAGTACAGCACTATGAATCCTGGAATTTGTAGTTTAGGGAGGGATATTTAGAATTTGGGAGAGCCAGCATGATGTAGCGGTTTGAGTGTTGGACTACAACCCTGGAGACTAGGATTCAATTCCCTGCTAGGCCATGGGAACCCACTGAGTGACCGTGGGTGCATCACACACTCTTATCCTCAGAAAAACATGTGATAAGATGGCCTTAGGATAGCCAGAAGTCAGAAATGACTTGAAGACACACAACGACAACAAGTAGTGGTAGTATCCTATGGATCACAGATTATTACCCTACCATTGGATGACATGTGCATATTGTGATATTCATTCTTCTGAAAAGCAGCTTTCTAAGCTCTGCTTGAAATCAGACCCAAGCTCAATTAATGTCAACATTGCTTACTTCCCAGGAAGTATATATAGAAATCTAGCCTTAATATATATCATTTCATCACAACATGCTCTCCCAATTATGTTGATTAAACCCCAAATCTCCAAACTACAAACTTCATATTTGTGTACATGAGAAGATTCTATAGGCCCACCCACCGCTAACAAGGCCAAATTAAGATGGAGCACTTCCAATAATGCCTCCTCGCCCCTTTGTACACATTTGGAAGCTTTTCTAGATCGGATAGAATTTTAATGAATGAACAGATGGGTACTAAATAAAATCCAAAGCACAGCAGACAACAATATGGAAATCTTGTGTGAAATTGGAACTTCCATGAGACTAACAACTGATTCTGTGCATTTTTACCGAATTAGTCAAGTAGCACACACAATTTAGAAGTTAATAGAAACATCAGATGATTCAGGGAGGAAGAGGAAGCCAGCTGCAACTTTCCCCCTTCGGCACTGGGCCCCTATGCAGTGAGAGGCCTGGAACCGTTGCTCCCATTGAACCACTGATAATCTGTTCCTATTTCCCATGATTGTCTAAGCTAGCCAACATTCATTTTTAACATTCCCCCATGTTTAAACTGGGACTTCTTGATATTTTTTGAAAAAAATTCAGTAAGAATCCCACTAGTGTCATAGGTCTCTTACAGATGCACTTGTACTTTTCAGTTTATTATGGCCACAATCCTGTATCACCTGGCATATTGCAATAGTTCTGCATGTGGAGCCACATTACAGTAGGCCATTCACCAATCCCTGCTATTCTGTACCTGGTGAGAGTCATGGGGGATCCTCTGGAGGTCTCAGTGGATGATGTGAACATTTTGAATCTTGTTGCACCCACCCAGGCATGGAATGGCTGTTGGGGAGGGTTCTGCAGACACTCCACAATAGCTCTGGGATGGTTTTGATCAATGCAGAGGAAGGAAGGTAATACCAACTCCCACAGTGACCAAAAAGAGATATACGCAGACATAACATTGATTTATTCTTGTGTATCTCACCGACAAAATGCCAGTCATCATCAGTCGTACGTGTGGAGTTCCACAAATGTAACCATTTCACATGAGGCTGTGCGTTCTTTGATGATGTAGAACTATTTGCCCATGCTTTCAATGTACTATTTGATTCACTGAGACTGCAAAAACAGTCATTGTGCCTTCCTCATTGCACAATGGGAGAATAAGCAGGCACACTGGCAAAGGCGTAGTTGGTCACACAACATTGGTATTCAGCAGCAAGGTGGTGAAGCACAATCCCTGCATAACTGAATGAATGTTGATTACATGCTACACAAGCAGCATGTAAGATCTTAGCCATTGTTTATGAATATTATCGTTTCAATGGAAGCAACAGATCAAGACATAAACATTTACTGACAAGGAGAAAATAAGTCATCAGAAAATTTGGTACTTCAGTACTTGCATATTATAAAATACTTGCCATTTCTTTGTCTAATCCCCACCCCCCACCCCCACATCGCTGATTATAGTACAGGCATGTGGGATGAAAGGCAGAATTCAAAGGCTAAGAATGCCAACTATCCCAGTACCACAAGAGCAAAGGGATAAAGTGAACCGAAAGGATGACAGCTGTTGGATGAAAGCCAGTCACATAAAGATACCGGCCCCAAATACCAGAAGCAACTGGCATACTTCCCAAATCAATTAAGGAAGATTACTGCAGCATAGGCAATATACTTGTCTCCGGCAGCAGAAAATGGAGATAACAAAGCTAAAAAGGAAATGAAGAGAAATGTTAACTAATGAAATCACAAAAAGAAACCTATGGATATTTGAATTGCAAAATTAGTTAGGGCACTGCTGTTACTGTTTTACGAATACTAATAATGAAAACCTCTGAGGTAAATGTAGCTTGATGATTTAAGTTTGACAGTAGGATATGAAATTCTCATGTAAATTGTGAACAGTTGTAACCTTGAGGGCCCTGGGTACACATTGGAGAAAAAAATTAGGCAACTGAACCGGCCAGATTTACAGTGCAATCCACCCACCCTCTTGTGTTGCTCTTTGGAGGAACTGAAATATGGCGAAGGTGCCATATTGTTTCTGTGGTGAAGACTAAGCTCAGAAAAATTGCTTTCCTTGACAATAGCTTCCAGAATTCCTCATTGGCAATGCTGGCTGGGGAAATTCTAGGAGTTACAGTCCAGTTCAATAAAGTAACATTTCTGAACTCTCAGTGAAGATTTTATTTTATTTTATTTATATCCCACCTTTCTCTCCACATGAGATCCAAGGTGGCTCCGAATACTACATCCAGGAGTCTCAGTAGACCACAAGCTGAGCGTGAGTCAGCAGTGTGACATGGCAGCTAAGAAAGCTAATGTGATTCTGGGATGCATCAACAGAAGTATAGTGTCTAGGTCAAGGGAAGTAATAGTGCCACTCTATCTAGAATACTGTGTCCAGTTCTGGGTGTCACAGTTCAGGAAGGATATTGACAAGGTGCAACGTGTCCAGAGGGCAACCAAAATGGTAGAAGGCCTGGAAACCATGCCATATGAGAAAACTGTGTATGTTTAGCCTGGAGAAGAGAAGGTGAAGAGGTGGCATGATAGCTATGTTTAAATATTTGAAAGGATGTCATATGGAGGTTGGAGCAAGCCTGTTTTCTGCTCCTGCTTCAGAGACTAGGACATGGAACAATGGCTTCAAACTTCAGGAAAAGAAATTCCACCTAATCACTAGGAAGAACTTCCTGGCAGTAAGAGCAGTTTGACAGTGGAATGCATTGGCTCGGAGTGTGGTAGAGTCTCCTTCTTTGGAGGTTCTCAGACAGAGGCTGGATGACCATCTGTTTGGAATGCATTGATAGTATATTCTTGCATGGCAGGGTGTTGGATTTGATAGCCCTTGTGGTCTCTTCCAATTCTATGATTCTATCATCATCATCATCATCATCATCTGCTACTTTTAATCCATTTCAAGACCACTTTATAACCTAATCTATAACTAATTATATCTCAAAGCAAAGCACTGCAAGTAAAAGCTATAAATGCTTTTAAAAAGCCATTAAGACGTATTTTGATTTTTTTAAAAAACAAGTAATAAATTATCAGTTTAAACAAAACCAAGTGCATAAAATACAGAGTAGCCTTCACAGTCAGATCAGGAAGATCAAGATATTGATCTTGAATGGACCATAAGTAGTGCCCTCTGAAAGCCAGTGTGGTATAATATTTTGAGCATTGGACTACAACTCTGGAAACCACGATTTGAAACCCTGCTCAGCCATGGAAACCCTCTGGGTGATTGTCACACTCTCACAGCTTCAGGGAAGGCAATGGCAGACTCCCTGTGAACAAGTCATACATAGAAAATCCCATAATAGGTTCTCTTCATGGTTTCCATAATTCAGAAATTGTGGTGTAGGAGTGCTAGTGAGCACAAACTTTCTAGGTCAAGTTGCAGCAGGAGGTCAGCAATAAATAAAGATTGAAAGCTTCAGCTGGTTAAAAATAGAAATCTGTTGTAGCTGATCCTACCACAGCCACCTGTGTCTGTCTACAACAGGCAAGGTGAATACTGGCTGCCTATAGAAAGCCTTTGCTGAGCATGCATGAACATCTAGAACAAAGACAAAGTAGAAAGCAAATAAGCCTTTCTCACAAGCTCTTCACTCTAGGTCAAGAAAACCCTAGTTCTATGAGTTTGGCTGCCAAAATGGAAATCTTAAGACAAATGGAGGTGAGTGAAAGAAAAAAAAAAATGCATGGACGGATTTTAGAAGTAGCTTCCACATGGTCTTTAGGAAGTTCACAAGGCTTACCTGAGCTTAATACTTCATTTCACATGTGCATATTGCTGGTTTTAAATAAAAAAAATGCTAAAACATGATGAATTGTCCTTTTTTGTGATGTAGGAAGCTATCCCTATTTTATATTTCTTCCTCTGGTACCACAATTTTTGTTAAAGCAGTAAAGCTCAGGAATCATAGAATCCTAGAGTTGGAAGAGACCACAGGGGCCATCCAGTCCAACCCCCTGCCATGCAGGAATACACATCAAAGCATTCCCAATAGATGGCCATCCAGCCTCTGCTTAAAAACCTCCAAAGAAGGAGACTCCACCACACTCCGAGGCAGCATATTCCTCGGCTGGACAGTTCTGACTGTCAGGAAGTTCTTCCTGAGGTTCAGGTGGAATCTCCTTTCCTGCAGCTTGAATCCATTGCTCCTTGTCCTAGTCTCTGGAGCAGCAGAAAACAAGCCCGCTCCCTCCTTGACATGACATTCACATTCAAATATTTAAACATGGCTATCATGTCTCCTCTTAACCTTCTCTTCTGCAGACTAAACATATCCAGCTCCCTAAGCCGCTCCTTATAAGGCATGGCTTCCAGATCCTTCACCATTTTGGTCACCCTCCTCTGGACACGCTCCAGCTTGTCAATATCTTTCTTGAATTGAGGTGCCCAGAACTGGGCACAGTATTCCAAAGGAGGTCTAACCTAGAATATACTTGCTGTGTTCATGGAAGGATACCTAATTTAATTTAATTTAATTTAATTTAAAGAGCTAATTTAAAGAGCAACTATGAAGCCATATGTGTCTTTAAAGGTGGATGCATTTTTTAAAAAGGAACAATGCTTCATGAATTAAAAAAGAAAACATGGATAATCAAAACTCTTACATTTCAGGAAGATTTCTTTTCTTGCCATGTTACCTGCACTTCATTTTACTGAGATGTCAATGGTTGAAATAAGATATATCCACATTCAAATCATATACTATAGGGATGTCACCCTCTTTTCTTAGTAGTTGATCCTATTTCAATATTCAGCAGTAATGGACTGATCTTATAACCAGAGCTTGTAAGCATTGCATTGTTGACCACAGCTTTCATAATCTCCTAACCAGTCAGACCACTGGGAGATGCTGAGAGTTATAAGAGAATTACATCTTGCTTAGTCAGAAGGTTCGGAACTGAGGCAGAAATCTCATGTTCTAAAGCAATCCTCCCCTATCTGGTCCTCTCCAGATGTTTTGGCTTACAATTCCAGTCAGTGTCACCCAGCATGTCCCCCCGCCCCGCTCTGCTGCATACTTTTATAGAAGGGGTAGCTTTCTCAGTTAACACTGGATATTTACATGAGGGTTACACAGTGACGCTTGTTCCAGAAAAGCAAAATGAAATATTTTAAGAATTTTTTTCATATAACTAGCCATAGCTGTGGAGTTGATTAATCCATATAGTTCTGGCAGGAATGTTGAAACAGAAATTCCTGGATGGCAATGTGTACTACATCGTGAATGAAAGTCTGAGAACAATTCTGGAGTCTTTCCAATTTATTGGGAAAATATATTTTGCTGTAGACCTTATGCAGACAATTGGGCTGCTCCTGTAAGGGCTTAAAATGGGGAAGCAGTGTGTATGCATGTGTGTGTGTGTGGGGGGGGTGTTGCACATGCAGGTCTTTCTCCCAATATCACCAGCCTTGCCAAGTCAGTTCCTGAGTCTTGCACATAACAGGCCAGGAAATGTAGGCCCCAGGCCTGAATTTACCCCTCCCAGTACCCATCTGGTTCTTGGGCCCACCAGACATCTATCCCTCCTTCCTCACGTTGTGTGGTTATTTCCTAGGGCCTTTTCACATTACACAATTATAATGATATGATTCTGCTTTAACTTCCATGACAACATCCCATGGAATTCTGGGATTTGCAGTTTAGGAAGGGGTATTTAGAATTCTCAGCCAGAGAGTCCTAGTGCCTCAGCAAACTCCAAACCCCAGTATTCCTTAGGATATAACCATGGCAGTTAAAGTGGAATTGGAGCACTGTAATTAGATAGGATTGGACCCTGGCAGTTAAAACTGGAATAAAAGTGCTATAACTGAATAGTGTGAATGGCTCACTGGCTTTTATATGATTCCCCGCCTTTTCTAAAAAACTGAAATGCCTCTCCTCAGGCTTAAATATTAGCAGCAAGAGACTTAAGCAAAAATATGCTAGAGTTTTCTGATCCTACCCTTTTGTCCTTGATGTAACCCACCCCTGGAATATGGCCCTTGAGAATCTGTCTGAAATTCAACTCGGCTTTTGGGCTGAAAGAGGTTCTCTAGTGGGTTTAGGACCTGGTGACTTGGGGAAGTGGGGCTGCCTGCAAAGGTAGGCCAGCTAAAAATCTTTACTTCAAAATGCTCCGTTTATGGCACAAGTTTGTAAACCTTTATTCAGAACTGTTGGTGCACTGAATCTGAAACATACATTTTGTTGGTAATTATGTTAAAGCATAATTATGTTATGTTCTTAGTATATATGTATGTGTTATTAAAATGTTTGTATCCTGCTCTATATCTGAGGATTTCAGGGCAGGATATAATAAAATCAATTTGAAACAAAGAACAACAATAGCAATTATATATTGAATCACATCCAGATAATTGAACACCACTTCAGTCAACTTAAAATAATGCTGACCACAGCGCTTGTACAAATTTGATAAAATTTATCAGCTCCCAAAGATAATGAAAAGCCATTATTCGGACTTGGTGCTAGAATGACACTACCACTGGTGGCAATTGGATTTCCAACTTGAGAGTGTCTCACAGCTGGGGTGCCATCACAGAGAAGGCCCTTAGAAGTTCTTTGCTTGATTGGAGTCTGTATTGGCCCATAACTGGAAGAATTTTGTGTATTATTATTGTTTCCTTGGAAATTTACCAATTTTACAACAGATGTTAAAAACAATTGATAAACAATCACAGTACTGCAAAAGACAAAAGATATATGTAACACTGGTGGGCCCTCTTATGGCCTGCTGGGCTGCCGTTATTTAAATCAGCTTCTTCCACCTTATCTGCTCTGAGCTTCTCTCTTTGCTGTACAGAACGGGAAACTGAAAGAGGCTTTCTTGCAATTGCTCGGATGTGAGTAGAAGCCTTTTGGCAACTCAAAAATCCAATTGTATTGACAACTCAGAAATCCAACTGCATGAAGTCTTCTACTGCTGTTCAACCAAGCATTGACAGAACTCCCTTTTAGGCCTCCCTGTTCACTGAAGACTGAAGTTGAGGATTGAGGGCACACTGAATGTTCACCCAAGACATTTTGCTGCCTGAAGGGAATTATAAGGTTGTTCTCACTCACAGTTCCATGTGCAGAAACCAACTGCCATTGGGACAGCTTTCTCCAGCTCACCTGAAAGCAGTACGATAACTTAAGTAGCGCATGGTTTGGTGGTGCTGCTATTGTGTGTCCCTCAGCTTCTGCTCCTGATATGTCTATTTCATTTTGCCACATGACTTAGTCAGTTCTGGGCACTAGTATATTAGAGGCGAAGTTGGCCTACTTAACATTTTTGTTCCTCAGTTGAGTAGCCTAAATATAACCCTTTGCATAAGGTTGTAGTAAAACATGGAACCAGACCTCTGGACTCTTGCGTACTACGATACCATGATTAAGAAGTCTCATCTAACCTAGGACAAATAATCAAGACCCTATACTGGAGGTGTGGGATGGTGGAGACTGCCCCTGTTGTCCAGTTGCACAAGGGTGGAAAGAAAGCTGTGAATGCTGAAGATCTTGAAAGTTTCACAATTTTCCTTCATTCCTTAAATATCAGATCACTGTTTACCAAACCAACTTGGCTGCTGTTCTTGAGGGACCTCAGTAAAGCCATAGACTGGTCCTACTTTCCTTATCCATTCCCAATTTCAATCACTGATGACTCTTCCCAGAGTTGTTCTTCAGAGAAGACATAACCTCAACCCCACGGGGAACAAACACATTGATGAAGGTTCTTTCTTAAGAAAATGAAAAGAAAAAAAAAAAAAGGAAAAACAACTCTTGTTTCATCTTGCCACACTGCAGTCTGTTTGGAGAAAACTAGCCTTCTGTTGCTGCGGTAGCACAGCAGTAATTATTCCTGGAATGAACCAAATCTTCTTTGAACCAAATCAATACATTAGTAATCAGTGGTTTAAATCTTCAAGTAAATAAAAAGACAGTGTGTTGATCTGGAACAATGTTTAATACATAGTAATCAATACGGTTTGCTTCCTTGGCCCCCTCTCAAAGTGTTTTTCCTTCTTTAGACCTCTTGGTGACATTATTATAATAAGAAAAATTGGAAAAATTGTGTATTTTTGTTATGCCAAAAAACAACATCATGCCAAAAATTGAGTGACAGCCTGTTTTTGTGAGGTTTGGGCTTGGAAGTATAAAGCCTGGAAAAGTTACTTCTTTCAACTACAGCTCACAGAATCCCCCAGCTAGGTATGGTCAAGGTCTGCAGAAGGGACTTTTACATGTGACAAGACTATGGAGGATGAAGGAAAGTATATTTGGTTTTCCTCCCAGCTGACTGGATTTCACTGTTCTTCCTTTGCTCTGCGTCAAGGAGGCATCAGTACACAAAATCCAGGAAATTGTTGTAAATAAAAAGGAAATTCAGAAGACAAATTAGGGAAAGAGAAATAGTCTTTTACATATTCTATTTAAAAGATAAAAATAGCATATGGGTTCTTGATGTACAAAAGGTTAAAAGAGAACTTGAGCAAGTTTGGCAAGTTAAAATACCAATACAAAATATATCAAAATATCAAGATATAATACAATACCACAATGAAGCAGGATATGATGCAAACTGCAGCAACAGCAAATCAGAGCAAATCAGGAAGTGAGTGTCTACTAAGAGAATGCTACTCTTATAGAGCCTTTACAACTGCTTCCAATAACAGTAGCAAGTGAAGGTCCTCTATAACACCAATAGACCAATTAACCCCATAATGACTAAAGTTGTAAGTCTTATCAGTTCCAACAGAAATGACCGTGAACCCTCTGATGAAAGTATTAAATAAGAAGTGAGGGTTACGGGCAGAATATATATTGATGGGAGGTGTAATATAAATTGGCTGATTAATATTTATTGAGTTGCATTGAGGGGACAGATGAATGATTTCAGTAGGTTCTGGCTGACTGGTATAGAAAAAGGAGGGAGCGGTGAAAGAGTAAATTACAGAATTGTAAGAGTTAGAAGAGACCACAATGGCCATCGAGTCCAGCCCTAAGTAAGGCTACCTCAAGACATATCCCTTCATTTCCATTAAATTTACAAAAACCAGCTGGATTGGCTATTGAATCCTGCTGGAATATTGGCAATGAGATAGGGTCCTTTAACTGTAGACTCAACCATGGAAGAATCAAAGTTGCAGGATAGACCTAACAATGGAGGACAGCTTTGTCCTTTAAAAGACAGAATTATAATCGTACTAAGGAGGTAGTTTAGTGGCCATATTAATCCTTGGCCCAGAACACAAATATTTTCTATTCTATAAAAATATTTAACAGCTGGAAAGGAAGTACTCACCATGGCATTACATTTCTGAGGCACTAAAATAAAAATAAACCACTTTTTTAAACTTATGAAAGCATTTAAGCTCACATTTTTTTACCAGAGACCTGCATACTTTCTATCATTCTAGATACAGCCCTTGTACCACATTTTGAAGATGTCAGCAAGCTTGAATCTTAAATTATAATTTGAACCAAGCACAAAGAGGGAGGGGAAGGGTGCTTCCACAGAATCATGGAAGCAGAAAGAAAAGAATAAAAGCACATAAAAATATATTAAAAGTGTGCAGCTGAAAAATACTCACAACACTATATAATGCATACAAATGGTGACTAGAATGCATTTGCTCACTGTAGTACTATCTTTATGTAGTGGTGGGACTGAACACTCCCGTGAAGCAAGAGGCTATGTTGATGATAGTAAGTTGCTGGTAGGGTCTCCCACGTCAGACAAACTTTTGCTGTAGACCCAGACTGAAAGTGCCAAGAAACTAACTGGCAACAGCAGTAGTGAGGCATAACATGGATGGAGGATCTCTCAAAGACAATGGCAGTGGCGCTTGAGTTAACTCTTGCTAGTACTGTACAGAAGAAGGCAATGGTAAACCACTTTGGAATGTCTTTTTCCATGAAAACTCTATGATGCAACAATCCAAAATGAAGCATGAGATAGTGGAAGAAGATGAGACTCCTAGGTCAGAAGGCTCTCAAACAGCTACTGTTTGAGGCTGAATAGTGTGGTGTCTAATGACTCAACTGGACTCAAACTCAAATGACCTTCAGCTGCTGGTATGGTCAGATGTGAAGGAAAGTCCCAAGCTGCACAATCTGTACAATACGAGTTAATCATGGCCCTGAACTTGCAAGACCTTAGCAGGGGTGTTAATAACAGAGTTTCCTGGACATCTCTCATGCACAGGGCTACTATAAGTCGAAGCTGATTTGGTTGCAATTGGTAGCAACAAAGAATGGAAATGAATCCTGAATTTAAGTTTAGATACATCACAGACCATTTCCGCACTAGCCTGTTACAGTGCTATTATTCCACTTTCAACATCCCATGGAATCCTGGGGTTTGTAGTTTAGGGAGGGGCCTCAAGGGGCCTATAACAGGCTAGTGCAGAAATGACCACAGTTGAATTTTTGACAAATTCCCAGTGAAGGGGTAGTTCGCTCATGCATTGTTGATCATCACATGATGAATGCAACATTCTTTGCTCACTTGCATGTCTAAGTCTCCAAAACAGATTTCATACCATGGAGAGAAATCTCATGACACCTCCAACTATCTGAAAGACAATAACATTGAGTGAAATCAACATTCATTGCCAGCCACTGAGTTCCAAATAATTAACAAGGTAAGCCTATACGTGTTTACTCAGAATTAAGTGGCATCAAGTTATTCCTGTGAGAGTGTGTATATGATTGCAGTCCTAGTAAAATGGGAAATTAAGCAATGAGTATGCACCCATATACTAAACCAGCGCTTTCCACACAAGGCAAAATGGAGATTGCCTTTACATCTTGTAAGTTCCTGTATTTATTTGGTTGAGCAAGATTCTATTTTGGGATCTGTATTTTAGTTTTCTGGCAGAGGTGTATGAAAAGACATCTGTTTTCAAGCAAATGTACACCCCTTTGCAGAAGAATGGTACAAAAAGATCATGTCAACACAAATGCCTTAAATTTGAAGTGAAAATCTTCTGCTGCAATGGATTTATTTTTCTCTTACGATCAATTCTGAGGGAGAAAACAAATCTGAAGAAAAGAATGCCACTCTATTCTTTTTGTTCTATTAATCTTAATTTAAATTTTAAAGGAAAACCAAGAAGGATCTATCTTTTTTTTAAAATGACTCTCAGACAAACAGTACCTCCAAAGTCTTACTATTACTCAATACAATTGGAGAATTCAGAGCAAATAAGTAAATAAACAAGGGGAAGGGGAAAGGGAAGGGAAAAGAAAAAGATATGAAGGATGAATGTTATTATTGAATCAATCAGTGTGTAGAAGGAAAGACCCTAACTTCACATTTGAAATGGAAAGAAATTTTGCTAGGCTCTGGCTCAGTGAAAGTAGAATTTTCACATTTCTTGAGACTTCTTGTGAGAAAATGTGCACCACACCCTAAGCATTTGCACTTTTATAGTGATCATAGGACTTTCCCAAGAAATCAAATACACACAAAAGAATGTGCGTATTTTCAGATGTGAACATTTGAAATGTGTAATTGGGAAAGATGGAGAAATACCTTTTAGATAATAGAGGAAAGTTATGTAAATTAGGTACCTTTCAAAAATAAATGAGAAAATCAGGAAACATTTCTTTAAAAACTGCATGAATTTCAGTATAGAAACAGAGTACAACGTCTAGCAACCTGAAATGGAACAAGAATGATGGGAAGTATTTGTAGAATTGACAAAAAACATCTAATAAAATCAAGAGGGACAGATTTTCATGCCCCTCTCTTAAAGATGCACAAGAGGTTTTGCTTTGATATACTACCCAGGATGAGTGAACAGGTATTCATTCGTACAGATTGAGGTTAAGTGCATTTAGTGTCAAAATTCTTAGAGCCATGTCCTCCAAGAAATCCCTGGCAAACTCAGGGCCATGTTTTCTTTGATTGTGTCTATCCCTCTGTAGTGTGATCTTCCTCTTTTCCTACTGACTCCCCCTTTGCTAAGCATTATCATCTTTTTTTTGGTGAGCTACATCATCACATGATATGTCCAAAGTACAAAAGCTTTGGTTTAGTCATCTTTGCTTTTAATGAGAGTTTAGGCTTGATTAGCTGAAAGACTTACTCATTTGTCTGTTTAGCAGGTCATGATATCTGCAGAATTTTTCTCCTGCAGCTCTTCTCAGATGAGTTGATTCTCTTCCTGTCAGCTTTTTTCACTGTCCAGCTTTCACAACTATACATAGAAATCAGAAATAATATGGCCTGGATGATTCTGACTTGGGTATTTAAATGATACAGTGTGGACATGGGATAGGATTGCATTATAAAAGTCTACATTAGCTATTCAAACTAGGGGTTGAGTGTAGTTGGTTGGAAGATCAGAACAAAAATAATCAGTCACAGAAGAAGAAAAAGCAAGACTTCCTCTTCTTAAAGGAGTGCCCCTAGGGAATTATGTCCTGTCTAGACACAGAAGTATCAAATAAACGGAACAAATGTTTGAAAGGCAAACAGCATCCTGTCTTGCCACTGAGAGTTGGCGTAAATTCATGAAATATAATTAGTAAGGAACTGACCAAAGAACTTTGTCATTCAGTAAAAAAGGAAAGCATCTTTGAAAGATAGAAGGCTGGGGATGAGAGAAAGTCATTTCAGTATAAGACTTGGGCAAAATTTGCAAATTGCTTTGTATTCGGGACAGAAAAGAATTGTGATTTAAAGAATTCCAAAGTGTGAGAAACGAAGTTAGACAAAGCCCAGAGCTTTGATTTTTCTATCTATCTATCTATCTATCTATCTATCTATCTATCTACCTACCTACCTACCTACCTACCTACCTACCTACCTATCTATCTAAACAGACTGGGTTTGAATCCAATTATGTTTGTGGTGTTGATTTAGTGTGTTTAGCAGAGCAGAGGGACCATGCTGTCTAGAGAAAGGAGACAATTTTGCTTTGGTTCATTTTTGGGTTGGGCGTTTGTGTATGAAAATTCCAAAATGTGCAGATGTCTTCACTAGTATGATGGAAACAGCTTCAGATTAAGCAAATTCAAATGTGAGACAAATCAAAACTGATAGATTTGCTCATCTACTTTGTGTACTTAATTCTTAAATGCAGTGAAAAGTGGGCTGAGGAAGCCAGCAGCATCTTTGAGACTAACTGGTTTATTTTAACTTAAGCTTTCGAGGATACCTCTCAGTTTGCTCAAATGCAGATGGAGTTGGAAATACAGCCACATATATATTGGGATTACAAGGTTGGGGAGTGGGGGGAGGATATGGTCAAAGTATTATAGCATACCAAAAGATGTAGATTGTGACCCAAGTGTGTGACCCAACTTCTTGGAATTGTGTGAGAGACACCATTCTGTCCAAGGAACTGGTCTTCAGTCCCAAGGCGTGAAAATAAAACAAAGATTAAGAAAATTAATGTTTAAAGCAATACTAAAGTAATGGTCATTTCTGCACTACATTGTTATAGTGCTATTATTCGACTTTCAATATCCTGTGGAACCCTGGGGTTTGCAATTTAGGGAGGGACATTTAGAATTCTCAGCCAGAGAGGTCTTTGGCCTCAGTAATGTCTGTATAAGGCAGGGCTGGGCAATTTCTGGCCTTCCAGGTGTTCTTGGACTTTGTCCAAGACAGCTGCCATTGTCCATTCTATAGCTAACGTTGAAGAATAATGAGTGTTACAAAATCTGAAAGGGCACATGTTTCCTACTTATAACATTAGGTAGGGCTGGGCAACTGCACTAACGCCCACATGGAGACCTTTGAGGCCTCCAGCCCCACACTGCCACTGCCCCCATAAAGACAATCATTTTTGCCCCAGAGGTATTGGATGCATTTTCATCATTTTTTTGGGCCTTGCTGGCCATTTTAGGTCCAGGAGAAGCTTCTTTTAATAACAAGAAGTGAGTGGAATTAACTTTCTATTCACTTCCGGTTTCAAAAAGGCCTCTTCTGGGTCTAAATCAGCCTGGGGACCTCAAAATGTGGTGTTAATGCCCTCAGAAAGTATTTTAGAGCATTTGAGGTCAAAGATGTTTAGAAAAAGTTCTCAATTTTTATTACCTCTGGGTAGGCTTAGGGGGCCACCAGATGTGATGAAAAATGGTCTCCACACCCCCAGAGAACATTTTGGAGAACATTTATTTTTAAAGTGCAATTTTTAGACCCCTAGGAGTTTACAAAAATGGTACTTGGGAGCTGCATACAGCCCATGGGCTTTACTTTGCTTGGATCATACTAGATCTGCATCAATTTAATTCCATTACAGAATCCACAGCCCTTACTATGAACAAACACCAGAAGACATGGCTGGCAAACAGAGATTGATGAGGTTGCTGGCACGTCATGTCTTTCTATTACTTCAGGAAGATTAGTCCAAGTTTGCATTTGCTTTCATAACCTTCAAGTCATCTAGAATGACCTTGATGCCAGTGCGACTACATCTACAGCTTAATTTTGCAAGAATGGCATCCTATTGGTTTGGAATGAGTTCGTTTCATGGAGACAGAGCTTACCGAACCTCTGGGTGGGAGGAGAGAGAGAGAGAGAGAGAGAGAGAGAGAGAAATGAACTTTGAACTTTGATGCTGGTAACTGTAAAGAAATTTATCAGATCTACCATTACTCCAGTACATACTCTCTCATCTGCTATGGTCCCAATAGGATGCATGCTAACTTCTGCCCTGTCCCCCTAGTCAGCACAAGATAAATGGAACTGGAGACCATCATTTCAACTTTCACAGTGCCTCTGGTGTAGTAGTGCTCTGATTAACTGCAACAAATTAAAATAGTAGCTTCTATCTGATCAGTCTATAGCTGTTAGTTTCTATCTACCACTAAAGCCAGGTAAGTCTACAGGAGGGGACTCACCAGGATGTCCCAGGTGAACAGCTGCCTGAAGTTGGAATTGGTTAAAATAATAGCATCAAATTGCTGGCAGGGACAATACTGCTTCTATAGTCTGTGTAGTCTTGGAGGCAAGATGCCTTCTCAAAATCACATAGAATCATAGAGTTGGAAGAGACATTAATGATCATCTGGTCCAACCTCCTGCCATGCAGGAATCCACAGCTAAAATACTGTAGAAGTACGGCCATGCAACCTTTATTTAAATACCTCCAGCGAAGATGAGTTTATCACAACCCAAGTCAGTTTATTCCATTGTCAAACAGCTCTTGTTGTTAGGAGGTTCTTCCTAATGTTAGGTGGAATCTCTTCTCTTGTAATTAAAATTCATTGGATTGTGCCTTAGTCTCTAGAGAAGCAAAAGCAAGCGTGCCTCTATCTTCTACATGACATCTCTTCAAATATGTAAAGATGGCTACCGAATCACCTCTCATTCCCTTGTTCCCCCCTCTAAGCTAAAGATATTCAACCCCTTAAACTGCTCCTAGTAGGCCTTCTTTGTAGACCTTTTACCCTCTGGATGGGTTCCAGCCTGTCAATATACCTCTTCAACTGTGGTTCTCACAACCGGACACAGTGTTCCAGATGAATTCTGACCAAAACTGTGAAATCCCTTGTGAAGTTTATGAAAAAAAAAAACTACCTGGTCAGACAACTTCTGGTACAAAATATGGAAATAAAATCAAAGTGTGTGTATGTGTGTGTGCGTGTGCGCGTGCGCGCGCAGCTGCACGTGTGTTTAAAAAAATAAATACTTTAGTGCCCTTAAATACATAAGCCGAGGTGGTGGCTCCTCCAGCTGTTTTTGAATGACAGCTCCCATTAGGGCCAGACAGCTCCACCCGTTCTGAGTTTTGATGGGAGCAATCATCATCTGGAGAGCCACATACGTACTCTGAATACTATGTTCAGAGCAGAGATGATACCAGTTAAAGAATGGGGACCATTCTGAGAGCAATAGTTCCTTCTCAGCTTGTTGGGTTCACATCACCTATTAATTGTAATTGGTGCGGAGCAGTCAAATGGTGCTACAACTGTTTGCCAGGACTACAATACTTCTTGATATCCCTTCTATACAATTAAAGTCTCGGTCCACTCCCAAATGGCACATTTTCAGAGACACTTAAGAGATCAAAGCAGTATTTATGCACAATGCATCTGTCATACTAACTTGGGTGTCTAAATCCCCAGAGATGAAAGTATTCCTGGGAGAAATGTGCCAGACAACCTCAGTTTATGAACAAATGTAATAGGATGAGGGAAGTGATGAAACTTTGCTCCTCAGCTTTAAAACTGAAAGCAGCAGGTGTTTCAAGTCAGCACAGCTCACAGAAGGACATCTGGATCTTTCTTCAATTTATTCACCCTCATCAAGTCCATTATTGACAACAGACACTGGTTTAGTACAGAAACGGCTTCCTTAGAATCTTGTAGAAAGGAGAGTCTCCTAACACAACTAGTTGAGGGAACTCTAATGCCACTGCCAAGACCAACTAAGCCAGTTCAGGAATGGAGACTGTTGAGCAACAGGGTTGCTGGTACACCAAGAGAATCCCTATTCTGTCCTGGCCCCACACTTTTAAGTATACAAGTTCAAATCCAGTCGACTATGAGATGGAATCTTGATAAATTACAGTCCCTACCTTCAGTCCTCACCTGCTTCTCCATGGAGAACCCGTATGGACAAAGCTGGAGAGATAACCCTCCAGCTTCATTGAGTCAGGATTCTGTAGTACAAATCAGGTCAACATGCTCATCTAAGATCAGATCCTAGATCAGAGGTGTTTTTCCATTTACCAACCTGGAATTAAGCAGCAGCATTTTCAGACTGTGGGTCATGTTGCCAAGCCTATCTAGACTATTTGAGCTGAGGACAGTTTGGGGGCAGCCAGCATTCTGTGGCTTTTCTCTCTCCTATGTTAATAGCTCTGTCTCCCCACTCTAGATTACTCTCTACCTATTAATGTTGCAATGTATTGCTTCCTTTGCTGCACCTCTCCAATTCTTTAAGAAACTCCATAGTTATTCTCTAGTTGCCAGCAGTGCAATTTAAAGAAAAAGACCAGTTTAAAGTGCTGCAGTGATGTAGACTTGAGTCAATTGACTCAGACTCAAGTCACTTCAGTGACTTGAGACTTTGACCCAACTTGGCAATAAATGATACACTGACTCTACTCTACTCGTGACTTGTATATTTTTAGTGACTGACTTGCTGCCCTTGGTTCAGTAACATAGCACATCCATTCATGAATCTTACAACTTTGAACAATGCTTCTGTCTCTTTTTGCCTACTGGTCATGTGATGACCCATCTCAAACTCAAAGCTTGGGCTGTTTCTCAGAGGGGAACAGCAAACATGTTAAGCAACAAGCTTGAGGCAGTGTTAAGGTCTGCTCGGCCGCCTGTCCATGCTGCATATCAGAGGAGCCTTCTGAAACTTTTCCTAACAGCAGAAGGCAAGACTTGACCCCAGAGTACAGGGAAGCTTCCTTCTAAAGCTTTTGAAGCTTCAGTAAGGGGGAGTAAGAAAGATCCTATTCCCCACTTCTGAAAATGCCTCCAGCTTTGGAAATGGAAAGTAAGAAGGCTCTTACTCCCTAGTTCAGAAAATGGCTCCCAGACTTCAGACTTGATTTGAAAGTATCTTGCAAGGACTTGAGACTTGAATTGATACTTGAAGGTAGAGACTTGAAACTTGACTTGAGACTTGGAGCAAAAGACTTAGGCCATTTCTGTGCTAGACTGTTATAGTACTATTATTCCACTTTCAACATCCTATGGAATCCTGGGGTTTGCAGTTTAGGGAGGCACATTTAGAATTCTCAGCCAGAGAGCTCTTTGGCCTCAGTAAACTACAAACCCCAGAAAATTCCACAGGATGTTGAAAATGGAATAGTAGCTCTATAGCAGTGTAGTGTGGAAATGGCCTTAAATACATCACTGAAGTGTGGGGACTTCCTCTCCACTCCTAAACATGATAACTGGCCCTTACTCTCACTTCACTCTCCAATGCAGCTTCCCCCTTTGGTGTCACCCCTTCAGTGGCAATCGCTTTCAGATAAGGGAGCACGTGATGGCAGTGCTGGTTCACCAGATGCTTTAGTTGAGATTAACCAAAAGGATTCAAGATGTGTTCTTCTACCTAGTTTATGTCAGACATAAACCTATGCCACATATAAGCCCTATGTATCAATTGGAGATGTGAGATGTAACTTTCATCCAGAACCATCTCTTCAGCAGGTGTCGCACCATGCTGAATCTACTCTTAACTTCAGTGAATAAGGTAGTCATACATTTTACTGTTCAGAGGACAAGCCTCTATCTATCTGAAGGCTTTTGGGGTCATTACTTCTGTTTCTAGCTGTCCTCTGTTTGAAAGGCTGTTCAGTCCATTTCTGATTTAAAGAATCATGAGGAGGGACGGGGTCTTGAAGTGACCTAGCAAATGCCAGCACATCCACATGCTTCTGGAAAATACTGTGTTACTTAAAAGTGACAGATGGTAATGAAAGAGATACAAAGAAAAGAGGTGGAAAAATAAGTACCTTTTGCATGCACAAATGAGAATAATTGGCTTTCCATTAATTTGTCTTTCATCTTCATCTATCTATTTATTTAGCACTATTGTAACCCCTATTAATTACAGTTGGCCCTCCACCTTCGCTAAGGTTAGGGGTACAGGAGTTTCACAAAAGTGTCAAATTACAAATATTAGGAAGGGAGCTGAGCCATGGTGGGGAGAATGGGCACCCAGGGTCCAAACCAAGTCAAGGAAAGGAGAAGAAAAGGGGGTGAGTTGACATGGTGGCCCTGTATTTCCTCTCTCTTGCCTATCTCTTTTCTTGGGTTTGGGGGGAACATCAGGAGAGGATTTTTGATGTTGAGATACTGGGCTATAAGTCATCCATAGCTGGCCAGGCAGCAGTTGGTGGAGGAGGAGGAGGACCTGAGTGGGTTTTTAAAGAGCTGCATAGCCTGCTTGAAGCCACTGAGAGAGAAGGCTCCCTCAGAAAAGAAGCACTTGAGATGGAGGGGCAGGGTTTGGAGAAACTTTCAAATAATCAAATCCATTCAAGTGAAACCCACAAATGTGGAGGGCTGACTATACTGATTTGGCCAGTGGTTTGGGGAAGGCCAAATTTTGCTTGTTTATTTAGGGCTCTGAGGCTGCATACAATAACTGCTGAACAGCTAAGATTTCTGAAGTCAAGTCCTGCATTGCTGTTTTATGGGGTTCATGGAACTTTGAGATACTGTATATGTGCCAGAGACGGTGCAAAATGCACAGTGCTGTTGCTGTTTTTTGTTTTTGCTTTTAAAGTTTATATAAATCTGCAAATGGGTTAAGCTTGTGTAATTGTCTTTGCAATATTCATTTATAAGTGGTCCCATAAAATTCCAGGAACCATCAGTGTACATGGTGCTTACAATAATATAAAAATTAAAAATGCGTATTAATCTGCAAATGATTTTCTGCTCAAAATCTGTTAGCATGAAAAAAAATCCGAAAACAGCTCTCTGCTGACAACAGAGTGTACTAAAGGACCTGACCTGTGGAAACACATACACTGGTGATATACGTTTGATTCATATATCACCAGTGAGAGGTTTATATTTTTTTTAAACTGAAGCAGAAATTTTAAAAAAATCATTTGTAATACTTATTAGCATATTCATATTTTTACAAACTCAGTTATGTTCCCTTTTTTGTGATGTAAAAGTGATCAGTAAAGCTGTGAACAGAATTGCTATTACTCTTTCCCTTTTTTCCTTATCTAAAATGAGAGAGGGGAAAACAGAGTCAGGAAAACTTAGGGTATTGTAATCAGCTACGCCTGACAAAATAGGGATGCCATTATCTCTCTCTCTCTCTCTCCCTCCTGATAAGACAGTGATAGATGGGATATTAGGGGTCGGAGAAATCTGCTTCAGGCCCAGAACTGGCAAGAATTATTTTTTGACTATAACTCCATACCCTCCAACTGTCCCAGTCTGGCAGGGACAAGCCTTATTAATTTTGTGTCATCCTACTTTTTCAGCTGCTTTTAAAATGTCCCAGTTTCTCCCTTCTCCTCTCAGTTTTCCTCTTTGTCCTCACTTACTTCTGTTCCTAGAAACTGAGTTTAAAGTGTAAAAGGAACTTGCACCCAATTACTCAGTAGTAAGGAGAGGAGAGCTAGAGCAGTATAGTGGTTTGAATGTTGTACTACAACCCTGGAGACCAGGATTTGATTCCTCACTCAGCTGTGGAAACCCACTGGCTGACCTTGGGTGTAGCACACACTCTCAACCCCAGAAAACCTCATAATAGGTTTGCGTTAGGGTCACCATAAATTGTAAACAACTTGAAGGCATACAACAAGAAGAGGGAGGAGAAGAAATGGCAGAATCTTGCCCTTTTCCATAGGCTCAGGCCAAAGCAATGAGCTGTACCCTCTCTTAGCTTCCTCATTAATAACAGTTGCCATGTTGACCACACTCTGATATTGGTTGGCTACAGCTGTCCCAGCTTTTATATGTGAAATACTGAAGGGTATGTAACTCCCAGAATCCTCCAGCCAATTTGGCTAGCAGCCAAGCTGGCTGGGTGAGTCTGAGGAGCTGTTTCCCCCCAAAGAAACTTTTCTAGGCTCTCTAAAGGCCCAAAGAATATACATGGTGTTTTTATACTGAAAGACAAACAAGTGTAGTTACGAAGAAGACAGATCTTTCCTTTCCTATCAGTAATGTATTACTTTTTTAAACTGTTCAGAATGTAAAAAATACACATTTAAAATTCTACTTGGAGAGGTAATCTGGAAATGCATGTAATGCTTTTACTCTGCTAAAGGACACAGAAGATCAAGTATGGACATCACATAACGCTCAGTTTTCCTAAACATCCAAAGAAGCTGATAAAACATTATGTCCAAGCAGGAATTTGTTAGCGTGGTTTCTACAATATGATGTGTGCAGTCATTTTTTTTCTATGTCATTAAGTCTTTATGAGTATAGGAACATGATGAGCTGTGGTGTTAAAGATGACCAATGACCAGCCATCCAAGTAAGGCACTCAGAAATTCAGCAAGTGAGGCGACTGGGCAACAGAATGGCCTAGGCTATTCAAATGTTAAAATCAGCTGGCTGGGATGTTCCTGATCAAATCAAGCATCCTAACTGGAACACTCCCTAGTAGTGATAAACATGTATAAATTAGGAAGATTCTTGATCCGCTCTCTAGTGCGTAGCTGTCTAACACAGCCATGCCAAGCTGTATGGCAGCAAACTGGTATAAACAGCACACGCAAAGTTGAGGACATCATGAACGGTGCTCAGAAATCTTACTTTTGGGGTTACAACTAGCAGAATTCCAGAGCCAATGCCAATAGAGAAGCCTGAGAATTATGGGACTTAGAGTAGCATAGAATAGTTTAAAGGAATAAATTAAGCAGGCTTCTGCAGAGTTTTCCCCAGTACCTTTCAAATTACTAGCCTGCATCTGTGATTAGCAGCTGTTTATAAAATAGGATCTTGAGATCTGATACTGGCATCCAATGTGGGGTATCAGTATCAAACCCAAGAGCTTATTTTACAGCTATAAGTAGCTGTTCCTTCCTGTGTTCTGTATACCTGATTTGTGGAATTCTTCCCTGGATGTCTCTTCCTTGGCTCAAGCTAAATAAAGAAAAACTTTTCTTCGAATCTCTCACTGGTGTGTGACTCATTGACTTCCTTGTGCTTCCGGGAAAACCAAGCCGTTTGTCACTATCAATATGGCTGGTGGCCATGCTAACTGAGAAGATTCTGGAAGTCAGTTTTTAAAAGTAACTTTCTCAAGCTCTGGTCTTGCAGGAAAAAAAAATAGTTCTTCAGTTGGAGTTCAGATGCATGTTGTTAACAATGAGGCAAAGCATGCATGGAGGTGACAGAGGGGCCTAGTCTGGGCAGAAATGCAGGTGAGGCAAATCTGGAATAGTCAGCTTTGAGGAATAACCAGCTGTGACCCAGGATTTGATCTAACTAATGAATTTGAGTTGCCATCTGAATTCAAGGATAGATACATAGTCATAGGAATGCTGACAGATTGGGTGATAAATCAGCAGGTGTGGAAGCAGAAGAAGGCAGGCAGAAAGTCACTGGAAGAGGATTATGGAAGTCAATACACATGGCAGAATTTTGCCTGATGCCCAAGGCAAGGACTGAAATTTGACTTAGACACATTGCCATACAGTCTAGCAGAGGAAGAACCAATAAGCTAGGTGTATATGTAGGATCTCAGTGGTCATTCTGAGGTGGAGAGAGGGTACTCAGCTAAACATTCTAAGCAGGATAAATGTAGATATTGGTGGCAAGGCTTGGGCACTGGGCAAGGCCTTAGTGGCATGCAAAGTGGGCATCTGACATGCTCCCTGGATGTGGGCATTGGGAAGAGAGCTTTCTGTTTTCTTGCCTTGCTCTCCTCACCTCAAAAAGTACAGGGCAGGGAGCAGCTTAGGCAGGGACACAGCAGCAGAGGCATTCCTGATCTTGACTGCTGTGGCAGCAATTCCCAATCCTGGTCATTCATTTGTGAGTGACCAGGATTGGGACCACCTCCACTTCTACCAAACATAGGGTGGGGAGCAGCTTCTTCCAGGAGTGACGTGCTGCCCTGGGATTATACAGGGTTTCATTCCCAATCCTAGAAGCTAAGAGAGGGTGCAGCAGATTGCTTTCGCCTGAATCTACTGGAAAGGGCATGATTCTTCCCTCTTTTCTACTCCTTGTTTTGTGCCTTCAAGTCATTTACAATTTATGGTGACCCTAAGGCAAACCTATTATGAGGTTTTCTCAGGCTGAGAATGTGTGATGTCACCCAGAGGGTTTTCATGCTGGGTGGGGAATCAAATCCTGGTCTTTGGTGTTGTAGTTCAACACTCGAACCACTACACCACACTAGGTCTCCTTTCCGTACTGCTGAGTAATTGGGTGCAAGATCCTTTTACACTTTGAACTCAGTTTCTAGCAATGGAGCTAGAGTGAGGACAATGGGAAAATTGAGAGGAGATGGAGAAACTGGGACATTTTTTAAAAAGCAGCTGAAAAAATAAGATGATAGAGGACGAATCAGAACTGTGCCTGCCAAATTGGAACAGTTGGAAGATATGAGACTGCACTTTCCACACCCCTATGGGAAGAGACAGGAATATTCTGCCTCTGATGCAGTAAGAGTTCCTTCACGGTTGCAAGTCATCAGAGTGCTATAGCCATTAAGTGAAGGATGTACATGTAATCTGCAGCATTACCCCTTTAAGGATGTTAGGTCAGGTCTGCACTGCCACCTCGATGGGAAGCATGGCCCTGGTATAATTTGATCAAAAGTCATTTGCTTTTTTTACATTTTTTTTTAAAAAAGCAACTTAACTAGGAGATGAGTCTGATTTAATGACATCTGATGGAAAAATCTGGGGCTTGGGACATAAAAATGTCAAAGCTGGCATAGTTAATGGTCTGATCTAGGATACACTGTGACAGCTAATGACAGCTATTTGGGCAGCAATCTTTAGCAAATCACTTTTTCCAACTGGTGTTATTGAGGGAGTTTTCATCTTTCCTCTGCTGAAGTCTGAGTAATGCTTCTGTTTAATCTCTCTCTCTGCCTTTTTTTTTTCTTCACTACAACAGCTTATGGAGCATCCAAGGCAACGGAGACCAAGTGTATTTCCTCAGCTTCACTGCAGTCCTTTGCTTAAACAAAGTTGGGGGCAGGGAGGACTGATTGTGGAAGCAAAGTGGATTTCTGTGTGTATTGGTTCATGGAAGGCATGTTCACTGACCTTTCAAGAGCCTGTTCAATACATATTGGTGTTCAGGAGACATTTCAAGCAGAGCAAGAGCTTATTAAGAGTCATCCAGTCTTTAACATTTAACCTTTTTCCTTCTAGACAGAGCTAAACAAAAGTAATCATTCAGAAATTTGCCTATGTTAGAGTGCATCTCGTCGGCAGGTTGCAAATGCTGTTCAGGGGCCAATTACTAGGCATGGCGCGTCTCCCAAACTGCTCGGCTGATTTGCACCAACTGGGTGTCATTTAAAAGCAAAGCTTGTGTGGTTTGTGTTTCAACGAAAATTCTTTTGGAAATGCAGCACTGTATCTACCTTCTTTTATGCAATCTCTTATCCTCCCCACATAAGGCTGGGTCAGGATGATCCCAGGCCCTAAGATTTCATGGGCAAAATATGAGACCTAGGGACAGTGCCTGGTGATGTCATGGGGGCAAGGCTTAGTGTTATAATTAAACATGATAAATTAAGCATCAGTTACAGTCACTCACAGCTTGTCATTCATCCATAAAATGATAGCCAATGAGACAAAGATGGGAAGGAAGCAAATGAGATCGCTGTGAACTGAGAGCAGCTATTCTGAAGCATCCTACAATAATAGAAGCCAGCAGCAAGCACACAGATTTTTTTTTTAATCTCTTATTTCCAGGGAAGTGCTCTCACTCTGAAATTCTTCTCCTCACTCTGAGGCCTATAGAAGAGGATCCCTACCCTGAGATCTGGGAACTCTACACCCTTATCTTTTCACTTGCCTATCATAGCTGGGATCAGACCATGCACAGCAGAGCCCAGTGAGCGTGGGATGCTGAGGAAAGTGAGCTGGCTGTGACCTCTGAGAACTGCGGGAAATGGCCTGTGTATGAACAGAAAGCCTATGGGAAAAGTGGATTCTGGAGGGCCCCTTCTTCCAGAGCTTGGAAATTTTACTGTTTGGGATGACAGCTCTCAGAATCCACTAGCCAATATGACCACTGGATGATCCTCAAAACCAGAGAACATGACAGCTCTTGTCTCATTTCACATTGCTAGCCAGAGCCCAACTGGTCAATTCTGATCATCTGCTGTACCCCACAGTGTGGCACACTTTGAGTACTTGCCTTGTTGAGTACTGTGTTGAGAGCCAATGGGGTGTACTGGCTAGCATTTTGGACTGGGACATGGGTGATCAAGGTTCAACTTCCCACTGAATTATGAAACTCATTGTGTGACTTTGAACTAATCTCTCCCTCTCCCTCTCCCTCTCCCTCTCCCTCTCCCTCCCTCCCTCCCTCAGCCTGATCCATTTGGGACAGGCCCCTATTTCTCACTATATTTGGTTTTGTATTTCCAATCCAGTAAGGCACCATGACACAAACACTTAGCCCTAACTCCACCCTTTAAACACTACCTTGTCTAAAAAGTCTAGGGTCTTATGTGTTCCTTCAGAACCAATAGTTTATTTATGCAAGTGTGTTCTTTCTTTCCAGTGACTTTAGATAACTCAGACTGACCCAGTAGTTATAAAAACAAGCTGTATCCTTTATTATAGTATGATTAGAGTTAACATATCTTGTCAAGGTTTATGTAAAGTACAGTATTGTTGCATTAACCAGTTCCAACTTCTGGTAGCCTATGCCAATAACCCCCAGCAGTAGACACCAGTTCTCTGTGTGTTTTCCTCAGTTGCTTAAATACAACTCAGCCAACATCTCTGGCCAAGATCTCATTGAAGGCCTTCTTTTTAAATAGATTCTCTAATTCCTTATATAAAATTCCTATCATCCATAGGCCCCGCCCACACATATCACTGTGATGAATTTCACTCCTAAGGCAACATTCCTGTTGCCCAGCAACGCACCATCAAGTTGAATTTGCATTTCAAATAGCTGACTCTCAAAAAAAAAAAATCATTATACCATGTCATACAGACAGGAGGAAGAGGGGAATCATATATATAGCGCTGAACACATTGAAGGGAAGATGAGATACAAATGTAATTAATAAAGAAAATATAGCAATAGCTATTATTTTTATATAGTATTTATTAAACCAACAAATTGGGAAACAGAAGTTGATATATCATGTGTACAATGCACCCCAGTTAGCATGACTACTGATGCATTTTGTATTATTTTCTTGGGATGGAGATATCAGTTCACTGCCTTCCATATTAAAAGAGGTTGTTGTTGTTTTAAAAAAACAAACTCAGGTTTTAAAGCTATTCGTTATTTACAGCATGAGGAGGCCCACATTGTACCTGCTTGCCATATAAGTGTTAGAAAAGCAGAACCCCTTGGAAAAAGAAAGAGGTGGCAACCCTCATTCAGTACCGACACTGCTTAACACAGAGATCTTTAAAGCCAGCATTTTAAGAGTGAAGTATTCAAAACTCTGGGCCTGGAGAGACAAAGCTATCAGTTACAGCTTCTCACACATTTAAAATCTTAAAGTCTCACATTCTTGCCACCCTAAATACGAATATATTTTGCATATTTTCATAACTTCTTATATAAAAATTGACCTGAAACAAAATTTTCACCAAACCCAGATCTAGTTGTCATTTCCCTTTGGTTTTCAAATGCAGGCTTCACATAGAATGCATTCTAGTATAATCTCGTTCAGGGCTGAGATTCAGCATTGTACTTGTGTGGTGTAAATCTACACTCTGTTAGTTTACATGGTAGTTGTGCTATTCCATCCTTCAACTGAAAACCAACATTACATAACTAATTGTGTAACTGCCAACATGCCTGATTATTGTCCCCGTATAAAGTGAGAAGTGTCAGTGGCTGCTTCTCTCACCCCAGTGAATCAAGTGGTACCTTGAACATCCTAGTGACAAGTTACACACTGTCAAAGAATGTGGAAGTGGAGAGTTCAAATCCTGTTGGTTGGTTCGTCGGTTGGTCAGTCCCAGCTAGAGTAAGCCTGTTGAACCAATTGTTCGATTTTGAGCCAACAAATTGGAAAATCCAACTGAGTCAATGACTTTACTCTACTTAGGACTAACACTAGGATTCAGGATCACATGAAATATTTACCACTGTGGAAATCTGTTTAGGTAGCAATGAATTAAACCCTTGCTGAACAGACAGAAAAACAGTACATGTGAGGGAATTTACAAAGGCATACAACACTGAGAAGAATCCAATCTAGATGTTTCCAAGACACAAAAGACAGAGTTCAAATCTTCTGGTTCAGAAGAAGGCACAGCAATAGACCAACAGTGCCATGCTCTGATTGAATATAATGAAAATTGCTGTGTAAATAAATAAATAAATATTTTCACTGCTAGCCATCAGGCATGCTTTATTAGTGCCTCATTGCCTGACCTCTGTGGCACAGCTGAATTGATTTATACGCTTCCCCTGTCTGTGTGACACATTTTATTTGTCAACCCTGTCATTGGCCTGGTTTGTTCCCGATTAATTTATCATGGCATCATTCAATGCAGAACTGATTTGGTAGAAAATTGATTATTGCCTTTGATGAGATGGCAGGTCTGTCTCTGCCCTGCACCAAAAGTAGTGAGTCATCTTTCTCTGTCAGCAAAACATCTGTAACAGAATTAGAAATGTGTGTGCAATGCTATTAACATCAATGAACAGCATGGATTTGTTTGCTGTTCCATGAACACCTTTTGCAGCTGGAAGACGTATTCATAGCAGCAGGTGGCAGTTATTATTTCTAAAGGTATTTTGGAAGAGCAAAGTGAAACTCTAAATAATGATCCAAGGCTAACTCCTGATTTCTAACTCCTTATGACACAGCCTTCTCCATGTGCAGTGCAAAACAGAGCCATTATTATCTGAGATAAAATTTGCTGGCAAAAGTTGTAGGCTTAGAGGTGGCCATTTCCAAGGCTGGTCCTTCTCTTTCAAACCAGGGCTCAGATATCCTAATCTGGGAAGCACTCATGTTTGACAGGACAGTCAAATAGACATTCTTCAGAATCCTGTGTAAGTGGTTATACTTTTTTGGCGGTTGCAGGAAAAAGTTATTCAGTTCATGGTTGTCTATGGCAAGTTCCACCAGTGTAGCCATTTCACATGGGACAAAATTCTATAGTTATGTGACAAAATTCTAGAGTTAATTCTCAACTAGACAAGCAGAGTGAGGTAAGGGAGGGCAGATTGAGGTTATTACCTCCAAATAAGAATTCTGCCTCCTCTAAGAAAATTTCCCAATATTTTAGCATGGCAGAATGTGAGAAATTAAAATTTCTCCATGCCTACAACTCTTCTGAGAGCCAGCATGGTATAGGGATTGAAGAACTGGACTATGACCCTGGAGGCCAGGGTTTGATTCCCCATTTGACTGTAGAAACACCTTGGGTGACCTTGAGCACAGCACACACTCTCAGCCCTGGAATCCCCCACAACAGTTTCACTTTAGGGTTGCCATAAGCTGAAGGCACAAAACAACAATAGCAGCAACAACTCTCCTATTTGCTGCGTTTGCATTCCCTTGTTAGCTTTGCCTGTTCCTTTTTCTTTGTTTGCCTCTGATTACTTCTAATACCCATCTGAATTTTAAAGTTACTGCAGAACTTAAACTTACAAACTTTTACTAAAGATAACACACACGCACACAGAAATTGACTGAACGCATAATAAATATATAAGCTGAAAAATTTCTACTCATTAATCTGTTGCATTCAAAAAAATAACAGTGCCTTCACACATTACATAATAGAAAATTTGGATATGTACCAGGTATGTACTTAACAGTAAGGTACAGGCAGTTCAGTTTATATTAGTATGAGTATAGTAATATGAATGATACAGGTGTTTTCAGGAATATATAAAAACATAAAAGTGTGTAGATTGGTCCCATATTGGGAGAAGGGTGGGATATAAAATAATTTAATACATAAATATTAATTACTGTATAAGAGTTCATGAAAATGTGCAACAGGAGCCTACAAGTCTACATGTACACCTGAAACAATATACAACATCAGACAATCTCTGAAGGCCATTCTTCAACTACTTACCTGGCCATGGGGAGGGTGATGACCCATTAAGAAATGTTCTCACCAGGTTGGCTTACCTGGTACTAAATAGGTTATCTTTTCTATCTTTTCTGGGAAAAGGCATTGTCCAGAATCCTGTTAGGGAGTTACAAATGTGTAACCACTGTAGTTATGTGAGTATGCAGTGACTCCTGGGCTGATCCCTCCATACTCATTTACCAAGAAGAAGAAACTGCAATAGAAGGGAAGCTTGGGAAGCTGCTGTGATGTACAGTCTAGCTCCAAGTTCAGAGAATAAGCTTAGAGGTTTCAAAAGCTTTATTCACAAAATTGCAGGAAACACCAGTGCACCCTATCAATTGCCAAGACTAATGGAACATTGGATTTGCAGTACTAGTACTTGCAGTACTACTCGTAGTACTAGTACTAGTACTACAAGTACTTGAAATAGTACTTGCAGTACTATTTGCGGTACTTGCAGTGCAGTATATTAGCCATTGCATTTCAAAAGTAGCATGTGCTGCTATCCCATTTGCTAACTCACAACAATTCTTTTCTTGGGCTTCCTGTTCACTCTTCCATGTCCTCACTCAGCCTACCAACAGCATGACCTTGCAGCTGTATCTGTTCATTCTTAGCACAGATCATTACCCAAACATTCCCATACCAGGTTCTGTTACTCTAAAAGGTGGTGACTCAGGGGTCCACCTGCAATGCCAATCCCATCATGGAAAGGTGGGAAAGTATAGCTCAAAGGAGGTGTGTGAGAGGAGGACCTTTTCACTAGTGTATACTGGTACTAATTTCAAGACACCAGTTAGAAGTGAAAAGAATGTTTTATTGGGGGAAATCACAAACTCATGCAAGAAGTCAAGCTGTCCCACAAACCATATAGCACTAACAGAAGGAAAAGAGGGAAAACTTGGATAGTGAGGAGTTTAGGATGAAGTGGGTGATATTTACTAATCTTGAAGAGAAGAAAGTTGAGGCAAGATGGCTGAAACACAAGAGTTTGAGGGCAGCATGGAGGAATGAGAGTCTTGGGTGCAGGGCCCCTCCCAAGTGCTAGCAAAGTGTTAGGGTCTGAAATACCCTTTTTCTGTCCTAAAGGGGAGGTGTTAATGGCTCGGTGGCAGAGCAAATGAAAGAGGTCTGGAATGGGCTAATGGTCTTGACTTCAGGAGACAAAGCATTGATGAAGGTTGTGATAGCCCCATAATGGCTGGTCAGGTGAGGAAACAAAAGGGAAATGTGGTGGGAAGAGGTTACAGGATGTTGGTTGTCAGTTGCCTCATTGGAATTGTGATAACTGAAGCCCCTGTCAGAGCTGCTGCTGATGAGCAGCAGCTGTTGGTCCCTGTTGCCCAGGGTGGAGATGACGAGCAGCAGCTGTTGGTCCCTGTGGCTCTGGCTGGAGATGAGTCCTGCAGCTCAAGAGCTCCCCCTGCTGCCATGGACCAAGCAGGCTCGGACGTTCCTCTGCCTGCTCCTTTAGGGCAACAGGGATCCAGCTGTGATCCCGAGGATGCCCTGGAGCCTGTGGCAATCAGCCCACAAACAAGGCAGAGACTCAAGAGAGCTGAGCAAAGGGAGGCTTTCTTGATTAAGTTCAAGAAGCAGTGACCGGACATACCTGTGTCTGGGCTATATAGCTGCCTGCCTGGAAGCTTTCCTTTGCTTGTGGCAAACTTTCTACAAGCCCTCTCCTTGCTTGTTCCTTGCTTCTAGCACCCAGCTCGTGATACCTTGGATTGATCTTCTGGCTCCTGACCCCTGGATTTTGGACTCTGACTATGGCTTTCGCTGGTATCGCCGGTGATCCTGTTGAAGCCCTTAATACCTGGAATTGTGATCTTACTAAGGCTATCAACATGATCGCTCCCAAGCCTCCTTTCCAGCCTGCTTCAAATGGTAATCCTTGGTATACAGTAGAACTCAGGAACATGAAGCAGGTTGGACAATAACTAGAGCGCAACTGGCGGAAATCTGGACTCTTATTTGGCAGGACATGCTATAGAGAATTCCTTTATTCCTATGGAGTGATAATAGATGCAGCGAAGAAGACTTTCCTCTCTGCACGTATTGCGTCTGCGACTTCTCGTCCTGCAGAGCTGTTCAGGGTGATAAGGGATCTGACTCAGATACCCACTCCCCTGAACTTGCTGTTAGAACCTAGTGAAGCTTGCTGTGATGCTTTGAATAATCATTTCGTGGATAAAATCTCTCAGATAAGAGCCCATTTGGATGCCGGTGTTACTGCAGAGGTTACTAGTGAAGTGCCCGGCGACCCCATGAACAAGATTATACTGGATCAGTTTCAGTCAGTGAGTACCGAGGATGTAGACAAGCTCCTTGGAAATATAAGAAAGACAACTTGCCCTCTTGATCCCTGCCCTTCATGGCTGGTCATCCAGGGAGGAGTTGCAATTAAGACCCATTTAAGATCCATTATTAATGCATCCCTTAGAGAGGGCAATTTTCCAGCTCGTTTAAAAGAAGCAATTATACGGCTGCTTCTAAAAAAGCCCTCCTTAGATCCCCTGGATATGAATAATTATAGACCAGTCTCCCATCTCCCATTTTTAAGCAAGGTGATCGAGAGGGCTGTTGGTCTTCGGCTCCAAGCTGTCTTGGATGAAACAGATTATCTAGACTCATTTCAAACTGGCTTCAGGGCAAGATATGGAGTTGAGACTGCCATGGTCGCCTTAGTGGATGATCTTCACCTAGGTATCGACAGGGGAAGTGTGACCCTGCTGGTACTCTTGCACCTCTCAGTGGCTTTCGATACCATAGACCATGGTATCCTTCTGGAACACCTGAGAGGGTGGGGATCGGGGGCACTGCGCTTAAGTGGTTCTGGTCCTATCTCTCAGGTAGATACCAGATGGTAATGCTTGGGGACAGTTGCTCCTTGAAAAAGGAGCTTAATTCTGGCATCCCTTAGGGTGCTGTCCTGTCCCCAATGCTATTTAACATCTATATGAAACCGCTGGGAGAGATCATCAGGAGGCATGGAGCAAGGTGCTATCAGTATGCTGATGACACCCAGATATCTCTCTCCATGCCTCGGATAACAGCATCAACTAAGGGTGGCATCTCTCCTCTGAACGAATGTCTTGAAGCAGTAATGGACTGGATGAGGAAAAACAGACTGAAGCTGAATCCAGATAAGACGGAGGTACTTGCTGTTAAGGGCCCTAACCCAGGTATGGAGGTCTGTCAACCAGTCCTAGACGGAGTCACACTTCCCCTGAAAGACTGTGTTCGCAGTTTGGGGGTGCTCCTGGACTCGTCACTTCAGATGACGACTCAAATAGATGCGGCAGTCAGGAGTGCCTGTTATCGGCTTCGGCTGATACGCCAGCTGCGCCCCTTCCTGGAGCTGGAACACCTAAAAACAGTGGTACATGCGCTGGTAACTTCACGGCTTGACTTCTGCAATGCGCTCTACCTAGGGCTACCCTTGTGCTTAGTCTGGAAGCTTCAGTTAGTTCAGAATATGGCAGCCAGGTTGGTCACCGGAAGACCTAAAACTGACCATATAACACCAATTCTAAAGTCTCTCCATTGGCTGCCTATTAGTTTCTGGGCACAGTACAAGGTGTTGATCATTACCTTTAAAGCCCTATGTGGCTTGGGGCCAGCCTACCTGCGGGATCGCCTTCTCCCATACAATCCGCCCCCCACACTAAGGTCCTCTGGGAGGAATTTACTGCAGCCAGTCAGAACTAGGCTGGCTGCGGTTACCCAGAGGACCTTCTCTTCTATCACTCCCAAGTTATGGAATGGCCTGCCGGAGGAGACCGGGCACATTACCAGTCTTGACTGCTTTAAAAGAGCAGTCAAGACTGATCTCTTCCGACAGGCCTTCCGAGACTAGCATTTCCATTGCCTCCCATCGATTGTCTTGCTGTTCTTTTAATAGTTGATTGATTGTAGTGTGTTTTAGTGGGTTGGTCTTAGGTGGATTGGTGGGTCGGGAGGATTGGGTATTTTTTTAATGTTTTTAATGTATTAATGTATTTAATGTTGTTCGCCGCCTCGATCCAGGTGGAGAGGTGGGATAAAAATAAATTTTATTATTATTGTTGTTGTTGTTGCTCAGACTTAGGTAAATGGACTGCTTATGAGTAATTGCTTGTTTTGACTCCTCCTGGCGGGACTCTGCTATCTCTCCCTCTCCCTTCTGTGAGCTGGCTCGCCACCCGGGTCTCTGACCTTGACAGGAATTGCCTTACCGACTATTGATTTCTGAGTTTGGGCAATTGATAGGATCATCTCAAAGCCATTAAGTTGGTGCTTTCCAGCTAATCCTTGTGAGCTTATGATCTCACCATGCTGATGTTATCTGCCTAGGCACAACATTTTAATTCAGAGTCCCTTTCCATATGGCATTCAGCCATAAGCATATAATTTATATTTTGTGTCAATTAAATAATATTCATTGCTAATAATAACATATCATGGAGTGGAGGTGTATGGCATTGTAGCAGTTCCTGTCCATCACCTCATCCTTTCCTCCCCCTCTACTCAGCAAAATACCTCAGCACTGAAGTGTGACTATAACCATGGCAACGAGAATGCAGCTGCCTTGATAGCTGCTGACTGATTGTCCATCCCCCTCCCACGAGTGATCTCCATTGTGACAGACAGAAGTGAGGAGCTAGTCACAATTCCCTCTTGCACCAGAGATTGCTCACATGAAGGGGTCAGTGGCAACATGTCAGCTGCTTCCCAAATGACAGGGGAATGGACCCTCATCAATCGCAGCAGCTGCTTCCTGGTAAGTGGGGACTGTCAGACTGCTATGGTTCGTACTAGTTCCCTTAACTAAGGAATACATAGGGATCATAAATACCAAACAGTTACGAAAGCGTAACTCTAGTTTACACATTCATAACTCCCCAACAGGATTCTGGCCATTAATATTTTCCAAGTTTATTATTGCTGCCCCCGCAATCATTTCTTCTCTTGCTCTTTTATGCATTGTTGCTTGACTGCTGTTTTATTATTGCCACTTTTCATTTTTATTGCCCTCTTTGAAAATGTTCTTTCACTGAGGAGCAGAATATATATTTATAAAATAAATCAATGTAATCATAAATTTTTAAAAAGAGAAATTTATGAAATGGCACTAGAGCTACAGACCCAGATTCAAAGAGCATTGAGTTAAATTGACATGACTCACTTTACCAAGCCTACTGTCCCTAGTGGCAGAGGCTGGTGGACAAACCACATGCGTGTATCATTGGTGGTCCACCAAATGTTGGCACCATGGCATATTGTTCTTCTCTACCAGGAACAGGCAACTTGTATGGAACTGCTGTAGTCGCTGTTGAACTCCCACCCAAGAGAGGCTCGGTTGGTCTGTTCTGTGCTGTGTTTTCTCCTGGAGGTGAAATCTTTTATTATTATTATTTAAATAGGACTTCAGCTTTTTATTGTTTTGGGCAGAAGGATGTTCAGTTGGTATGCTGTATTTTTTATGATGTGTTGAATGTGTTTTTAATTGTCTTTAATGTTTGGATTGGATCGGGGACAGTAGGATTGGATGGTTATTTAATCGATTTTGTAAATAAAAAAAACCTTTTCTAATATATATTGTTTTAGTTGTGTTGTCTTAACTTATTTTATAAGTTGCTTTCTGACTCATATTGAGAGAAAGGTGGGATATTAAATTAAATGAATAAATACAATTCTGCATCTTCAGGGGACAAATTCTGCTCTTACTGTGGGCTATGCATCCGTCTTTCTTTCAACATCACATATCACCAAAACTGGACTGCATGAATAACTGGAAGTAGTAAAATATCACCTTTTAGTTTCCAAAAAAATCATTTTCTAGTTAGAATGAGGTACATGGGTTGGAGCACAGCTTGTCTGAGACTAGAATTTCACTTTGTGGAGGTTTCTGGAGTGCAATTCTATTCTAAAATATGGTGTACATATTTAGTTTTACATCTTGTTTTATTAAAACGTCTGTACTGGCAAAAAATCAGTGGGTCCATGCTAAAATAAACAAGGGATCAAGTTCTAGGGGCAAGAACTGGGAGTTATATTTGGCCATCAAAATGCCTGCCTCTATTTTATATCCCCCAGCATTTAAAAGACGAACAAGAAAATAAGGAAAATGATCATAGCATGATAAAGTGTCCTGATTTTTTAAAATATCTGCCTATCTATCTATCTCCTATCTATCAAAATTAAAAATTGTCCTATAATTCAACAGTACTTAGATGCTACATTAAAAAAATGAAAACAGAAAACACACAACTGTAAATCTCAATCTCTTTCTCTTGCTCACTCTGTCAATACACACGCCATTTCCCTAAAATGTTCATAATTTCAAACTTCAGAGCACATAAGTGACAAGGTGTTTTGGTAGGTCCTTGACAGTGCATGAAAATAGGGGAGTTAGACTTAGAAATGACAAAACTGAGTTCCCAGTAGATAGTCTCTAGTACATGGTCCATAGTTTCACTAAGGAAGATATGCAGCTGCTTGACAGCAAAGAGCAAGCAGACACAAAAATTGTTCCTTCTGTAGATGAAAAAGGTATCCAATGGATTCTGGGCACTATCGACTACTTCAGCCAGCATCACCCCAGGTAGAATAAATTTGTTCTCTCTGAAATAACTCTCTTCAGAGCCTGAAATTGGCAAATATAAATATAAAATACAGTGTGTCCAGTCTATAACATGATTATTTTTTCTGTTTTTGGCTCTTTTATATCATGCTGTTTTTGGGATTTCATTTTCATACTGTGACGGTCAAAATAATGGAACTGTAGCACTGGGACAGACTTGGAAGATCATGTATGCCCAGCACCATATCATTCCATCCAATCTCTACTTGAAAACCACTAAGAGAGCCTTCCAAAGCAGTTTGCTCCACTGTTGCACTTCTCACGCCTCCCAGATTTTCTTTCTAATGCACTGTTGAGATCTGTTTTCTTGTAATTTGGAATTTTAGGTCCAAGTCCTACTGTCTGGAGGAACAAAGCTTGCTTCAGCCCTTCTTGTCCTTCAAAACTGTTCTCATTGTTTTAAATTGCTAATATATTAACAGCCTCCTGGAGGTTCCAGGAGGACAAGTGGAGTATATATATTTTACACAAAGAAATGAACAACCTACAAACTGACTAACACCCAAACTTTAAGATTAGCAAAGAACGATATGCTTCAAAAAGACCACCATTCTTTTTTTTTTTAATTGTATTTGCTTTAACTTTTGTATGTTACTTTGAGTCCCAAATTAAGTAAAAACAGAATATAAAAAATGAAGTGATGAAGTTGAAGATGATGCATGACAAGTCAGTGAAGATCAAAGATTTGCACACCTTAATGTTTAATGTCTATTGGAAGGGGCTTTTTTTTAGAACCACACTCTTCTGAAAAAATTCTGAAGAAAGCAGAAGTTATGATCTTTTTTGAAAAAAGTGTGCACTCTGAAAAAAAAAAGCCTAGTTGAATGTTCAATTTCCATCTTTCCTCTCTAAAACATAATGAAGAAATAGATGCCTTGCCACTGAAAAAAATATTCCAGTAGAAGATAAGCTGTCTTGCCATTCCATGCACTGTCCAGATGTTTTTAAGTGTTTTTTTGTTGGCTTCACTCTCTTGGGTACTATTTGCCATTTTCTGTCTTTTCTGTATATCCACTTCCTGCTTTGAGAGGTAAGGACAGAGTACATCTGCATTATTTCAAGTAGAAAAGCAACAGGAAAGTATAAAAATAACTGAAGTTGGGAATGCCAGAATCCAGACACAACACTAGCCTTCTCTAAGAATTTATAAAGAAGAATGAAAACAATCAGGAAGATATAAGCAGATGGTAGGATCTGGAGGCAGATAAGTTGACACCTCCATCTGACACCTGCTTTAAAAGCAGACCTAATCCTGTGTGATCAGACAGAACTGAAAGTGCTTGTTTTGATTTTATGATTTTGATCAGTGGTTTCAGGATCTAGGATCAACCTTTACCAATGTAAAATGGGATAGTTTGTGAGTTGCATGAAAAGAAAAGCTACACTTTTTACACGCAGAGAAAAGGAGACGCTATACCACATTCTACATGGAACTGCCCTTTGTTCATCAATAAATCCAGAGTTTCTTCTAATATGTAGCTGGACACATCTGAGGCAACGCAGAAGGAGAACATGCAGGGGGAATGGAGTGTTTGTACGGTTAAACAGGGCTGCTGGGAGCTACAGTCAAAATCTGGAGGGCTGCATGGTTCCTGCTACACAGTACTCAAAAATTTGTGGTGTGTTCCCAATGAGTGAAAAATGTTGTCATTATCTGCCATCAGGTTGACTTTGATTTATGGTAACCCTGTGGATGAGAGAACTTCAAGAGCCCTGGTCATCAACTGCCTTGCTCAGGTTTTTCGAACGCAGGGTTGTGGATTTCTTGATTGAATCAATCTTGGATTGTGAAAGTGTGAATGTGTTGTGAGTGTGAGTGACTGACTGTGAGAATGAAAGATTAGTATAAGATTTATTTTGTGGAAAGAGAGATTTCAATTGCTTTCTTTTGCAATTATGCCCCTCCCCTGCTATGAAGTGTTATAAGAATTCTGTCCTTCTAATCCGTAACAACCCACCAGAATAGTCATAGCCATCCTATGCTTTAATTAAATTATATTTAGTTAAAACAGACATCATTGAAAGGCTTCAGGAACATCACTGAAAGGCTCAATGGTTCAAAATGCTACACTGGAAATGCACCATCATGCATTAATATGTTGCACATCATCTCTTCCCCCATCTCAGTCTTCAGCTATCTCATAGTTCTCACCTGTTCAGCAACGGCATATTGGAACAGGTTGATAATTGATAGGCTGGGCCATTTGATTTTCATCAGAGCTCTTCTGTAAATATAAATAACACCTGATCATCTGCATGGAAATGGCCCTCAAGAGAATACCTGGGCCATCTGCCTGGATCTTGGCAGAAGTGATTTAGCCAACCCTAATAAACGACAATGAAGCATCTACTGAACGTGTCCCCAGTGGCGGGAATCAGAGATGTGCAACTTTGTCAGAATTTTTAGTTTTGCTTCAGCTTCTGTCTCCAAAACTCAACTCACCTGTACATCTTCAGCCCTTGAAAACTGTAAGAATATGTGAACGGACTTTTAGTGTTATAGTGAAGCCAGGGTTCACAGGGCCAAAGTGCTGGTGTTTTGTTTTTTTTTTGATCACCAGAGCCAATGATAACATTTGTAACAATGATAACACCTCCTCTTCAAGGCTTCTTCTTCCATTTTATTACAATCATCACTGTAGGTAGGAGTGGTTGGGATGAATTTTACATGGGGGTGGATATAGTGAGGCCTGCAGGCTACGTAGGGCCCTTTGAAACCACTTTTGTCACCCCTGAAGCTCCACAATAGTCCCCCCCAAACACCTAACCTGCATCTATCTTCTCTTCTCTTCTCTTCTCTTCTCTTCTCTTCTCTTCTCTTCTCTTCTCTTCTCTTTTTAAAAAACAGTCCGTAACAGTCTTTATTGAATATTTTAATGGCTGATCCCAAAAATGAGACCGCTGTGGAAACAAAAAAATAAAAAGTAGTAATGCTGCATAACTCCACTAGGGCTGTAATGTAATTGCAATAAAATTCTCAATAATGTGCTTATGTACATCTTGCAATTTTATTTTCCTGGTCAGTAAGTTGATCAGTGCAATCCATCTGTATGTCTTTTTCAGAACTTGGAAAAGTTGCCTTTTTGATTACAACTCTAAGGAAACTTGTCCTAAGAACTGTAGTCCAAAAAAAGCCCCAACAACATACAACCCCCCCCAAAAAAACCCAAAAAAACCCAAAAACCAGTATTCAACTCCTGTTGGAAGCATGTACAAAAGAGAATATCTCTTAGTCCTCTGTTATTTTGGAATTACAAGTCACAGAACATACCAATTTTATCCTCACGATCTTTACTAGTTTTAAATATGGTGAGTTATATTTATGTAACCAAACATGAAAGAGACTCTTTCTGTACAGATGTGGGTTGAAATGCAGATGAAAACATTTTGGAAAGAAATTTTTATCTTTTAAGTGGATTATAGGGGAGGAATTAGGTACGAACAGTTAAATATGTTTGTTAAGTTATTTGCTGGGTTGCATTAGGAAGTAACACAAATATCTTGCGTCTGAAGAGCTTCTACTGTGGCAAGAGAACTTGTGGCAAGGAACTAGAAATATAAGAGAAAACCCTTCAAAGAAGGAATGGATAAATAACATTTGTATGGAACAGTAAAGAACATAATTAGTACTTTTGGAAAAATCATGATGTTGGGGTTTGGGAGATGATAATAGTTTAAGATCTAAGAAGAAGTTGGAAATGTTACAGATTACTGTAAAAGAATGACTTTGTTTGAGTCCATCCTGTTGGTGGTTTATGCCACTGGAAAGGTCATTGACAAGTTGGACCATGTCCAGAGGAGGGCAATGGTAAAAGGTCTAGAAAGTCCTTTGAAGAATTGTTGAGGAAGTTGTGTATGTTTTGTCTGGGGAAGAGAAGACTGATAGGTAATATGATAGCCGTCTTTAAGTATCTGAAGGGCTATGACAAGATGATGGAGCTTATTTCCTGTTGCACCTAAATCAGGACAAAAAGCAATAGATACAAATTACAAGAAAAATGTTTCAGAGTATACATTAGAAAGCACTTCCTGACTTATCAATTGTTCAACATTGCTATAGTCTGCTGTGGACAGTGGTGGACTCTCTTTCTTTGGATGTCTTAAACCAGCTTGAATGGCCATATTGGGGGGAGCTTTACTTCTGTATTACCACATAGTTGAAAGTTGAATTAGAATCATATTAGAGTAATAGAATCTAGAGCTGGAAGAGACTACAATAGCCAGTGAATCCAACCGTCTACCATGCAGGATCACACACTCCAAACACCCCCAGCAAATGGCCATCCAGCCTCTGTTTAAAAATGTCCAAAGAAGGTGACTCCACCATACTCCAAGGCAATGTATTCCATTGTCAACTGGCTCTTACCATCAGAATGTTAAGATGGCTCTCATGTTCCTTCCAAATCTATGATTATATAAGGCTTTTTTTTTTAACCAGGAGATAGAAGTTGGTCTGAGAGGACATGGGAGCAGAAGCTATCTTACCAGCTCCTGAACAATTCAGGAACTGTTAGGGCAGTTTTATATCCTAATGGATGTAACTTTTACTGCATCTTCCTGCTCAATATTGTACCCACAAGGCTATAACTCTGCTGTGCTGTCACCACCTCCTCCGCTGATATCATTGTACCATATGACCTGGGCCAGAAGGATCAGAAATATAGTAAATATTTTTGAACTACTCAACGATTAGGCAGGGATGGATGTCTAAGAAGTCAGGATGAAATGGCTGTTCGAGTAGATAATACTGTGGGATGCTGGCAGAGCAGGACTGGCCTTTTGGCAGTATTGGAGCAAGATTCAATCATTAATGTGATCAGTTCTGTGTATGGACTGTTGTCTGTGTCTGTGGATCACCATTTTGCCTTTTGCTCAGACAAGAGAATGCCTTAGACTGGCCAATTCAGTGGTTACCCCCCCCCCCATTCACCCTCCTACTCCTATTTCCTTCCAACCTTTCTGCCTAAGGATGGGAAAATTTCTTATTCTTGCTTTCACTCTGTTTCTCAACTCCCTACATTTTGGGTCTCATCTTTATTTTATTCTAGAGTGCAAACCTTTTATTTTATTCTTGCATCAAAATTTATGTAAATAATGCACCATTATCTGAATAATTTCCTTAATTTGCAAAATTTGTCTTCCTTGTTGATGCTGTGGGGTGTCCCCCCCCCCGTTTTCAATTATGCATCTTTTATCCATTCACATTGTAAAATGTGTGCAATGTTTCCCATATTGTTTATTTCTCAGAAAAAGCCCTGTAAGCCAATTAAATGTGTGAAAACTCAAGACAAAGTTCACATTTTCTTGCAAAAAGTCTCAGAAATAAAAATGCTACTTTTATCATGACTCTTAGTTTGGGAGATAGCCCAGGGTATATATAAAGAGGAGGAGTAGGAGGATGGTGGTGGTGCTGGTGGTGATTCCAACATTTTTCTATACCTATTTCTGCCTTATGTTGATTTTTCTGGATTTGGTGTGTGTGTATGTGTGTGTGTATTCATCTCCATTGCTTTTGTCTTTTATATTTTTATAACTTAATACTAATACAGTTAAAATAAAGAATTACATGGCAATGGCTGATGTGACTGGTTACTGATAAAAGTTATCCGCTAAACCCCTGAAAGAATTCATGCCATTTGCAATCTACTACCCATCACCTCCTATATTAAGTTAAACTTGAAAGAATGACCCAAATTTCAGTGTCACTACAGCCATATTAAGCCTCCCAGTATTGAGAAGTTTGCCCCCAAAACTATATAATCTAACTGAGTGGATGTGCCAACATACAGTGTTTTGACAGGATCAGTCATAATCCTGTAACAGTGCAAAACAGAATTCCCTGGAGGGCTCTTCTTCGGCTTTAAAATGTCCCTGACATGTATGGTTTTTAATAATTTTTAGAATGTCTTAATGTTTACAGTGAATGCCAATGTCTCAGAAAGGGAAGCGTATGCCTGTACAGACATATGTACTTTCCCATTTGGCCTCTTTTGGATTATTTATCTCTTGTTCTTTTCTTTCTTTCTTTCAAAAAATGGTTTTGCTTTTAACCCTTACAATTCTATTCTTAGTTTAATTGCATTTTTAGTTTTTGTATAATGGTAATTTTAAAGCTATAGAACTTTTAACCTTTGTAAGTGGCCTTGAGAACAAGCATGGAGTAGTGATTTGAGTGTTGGACTACAACCCTGGAGACCTGAGTTCAGTTCCCTACCCAATCATGGAAACCCACTAGGTGACCTTGGGTGCATCACAAATGCTCAGCCACAGACATAGGATCCCCTTAGGGTCACTGTAGGTTGGAAACAACTTGAAGGCACACAACAAATTGAACTGAGTCCCAGACTGGGAAAATGGCAGTAGACAGAGAAATAAATGATAGGTAGGTAGGTAGGTAGGTAGGTAGGTAGATAGATCATTCTGGAGTATGCAGTGGGCAGTCTGTGAATCATATGAGTAGGGCATGTCTGTTTTTTGGTTTCTGAGTTTCCCAGGACTACTCCAATGCCTCCTGGTCAGGAGCAGATTTTGGGGAAGAACAGCACAGACTTTTGCTATCACAAATGGTTTTGCAGTCAAGTGAGATGCAGGGCTCCTCAGCCTCCTAAACCCTTTCCTATCCCAAATGAAACTGAAAGTGGACTACCCTCAACATGTGTTTTTGATTTTGTGCTATAAGAACATTTTATGGGCTGATTTCTGGATGGCATAAAACTGATTCCAGTACTCTCTGAAGCACTGGAGAGCTAAATGTGCTCTGGGTTGTGGTGTGAACTTTAAAGGAACTATTCAAGGTGGTGAACCTTCAGTAGAAGCATATCAAGAAATCTGATGGATTAGACTAAAGATCTATTTATGTCAATATCATGTGTCCCACAATGATCAATGTAATGCCTCCAGGAATCATGTGTTAGCCAAACAACTCCCTCAGTGCAATTCTGGTCTGTCTCAACTGGAGGGAAATAATAGTATTACACTACTCAGACCTCATCTAGAATGCAGAGTCCATTTCTGGGCACCACAGTTTATGAAGGCTATTGACATGCTGCAATGCATCCAGAGAAAGGTGACCAAGACGATCGAAGGAAGCCACTTATATGAGGAATGACTTTGGGAGGTGGTTATATTTAGCTTGGAGAGGACTGAGAAGTGACATGATAATTATATTTAAAAATCTGAAGGGATGTCATGTAGAAAAAGAAGCAAGCTTCTTTTCTGTTGCTCCAAAGATTAGAATATAAACCAGTAGATTCACATGACAAGAAAAGTGATTCCATCAAAGCATTAGATCTTCTTTAATGTAAGAGCTGTTTGACAGTGCCATGGACTTTCACAGATTCTTCTTTGGGACCCTTTGGTTTATGTCTCCAATTCTTTGCCGCAATTATTCTTGCTAGATAAGAAGTTCACCCTTCTAACTCTCATTATGAGGAAAAGATTTTAATCTATATAAACAGTATTAGCAAAACCAAATTTAAAAAAAAATGCAGAGGTTGTAGAAGAATGAGTCATCAACTTTTCAGGATTATATCATCAATATCTCAAGGATGAGTGGACACGACTGCATGTGGTCCGTTTTTTCCATGAATGATTAGGAGACGCTGTAAACCACTGAGGTGATGTGGCAAGCCATGGGAAGGGAACAGAATAGCCTAGATACATCTCTGGACTGGACCTGTCTCTTTCACACTATTTTCTGAGCAGGTCTGGAACAAATTGGAATATGTGAGGCATATGACATAAGGAGTGTGATAAATCTGGAATCATTTTTAAGAGGTCCATCTCCTATCCATACTGAATCTCTTTGATGAGCTTTAAAAGGTTATTTTTGGGGCAATAGCTTCCAGAATTCTTGAGTCATTGTGGAAGATTCCTGAGTGATTGTCCAAAAAAATGAACTTCCCTCAAGTTCTAGTATGTTTCTTCCTCACTCAGCAGCAGTTGATGGCTCTCACAACAGTAGGGTGGTGAATCTACTCTAGGTCCTAGTCAAGTTTTTAAAGAAACTATTGAAGATGCTTAGCTCTTTCTCCAAAATATGTTCAGCATCTTGGATAGTAGGACAGAACTTCTCTGAGCAGATTCACTGACATGGAAGCTACCAGCTGAAGCTGCTTTTTTTTTAAAAAAAACAGTATAGGCTAAGACTCTACATTGAGGAGCTAGAGCATAACTTTATAGTTATGGAGTTATACAACAATTATACAATGTTGGTTCATTAGTAAACTAAATTGCTTCACAACTGCATCCATAACCAACTGCACAGGCACAATGCCCAATATGCATCATGTGGAATATGCGTGAGCCTCCATACATATCCATGGACAACTTGTGCACGTATCTTTTGTTGTATATCAGTCCATTTCTTAAGAAGAGTGCAGCAGCAACTCCAGAAATTTCTGTTGGATTTGTGCCCCTGAAGAAGGCCAAGCAATTTATAAACATTATTTAGGGAAGAACATCTTGACATGTATTGTTTTTTTTTAAAAAAAGAATAAAATTTGATCCATATATAAGCATGCAGAGCCTAATCTCTTTCTTTCCTGCTGACACATCTTTGTGCAGCCACGCACAACAGCTTCACATGCATAACTCAGCTTCTGAAGCCTTGAACTGAATACAGCCATTGTACATCAAACAAAAATGTCCAGCTGCTTCTGTGGGGAAATTTTATTGTTATAAGCTTTCAAGCCAACTCCAACTTATGGTGGCCCTTTCCTATGTTTGCTTAGCAAAATTTCTTCAGAGGAGGTTTGCCACTGCATTCCCAAAGGCTGAGAGAGTGTGACTTGCACAAGGTCACCCACTGGATTTCCATGGCTGAGCAGGGGTTGGAACCACTCAAACCACTACAACAATGCTGGCTCTTCTAGCACAGGAGAACTTACACATGTTTAAGTCATCAACAGGATTCTGGCCAGAAACTGCCAATCTAGCTCAGTGTGAGTAGCAGAGGGGCTTTCATCCATTGTCCCTCTGCTGGGGTTTCAATCCAAATCAGTTCCCCTGCAGCCACAAGTTGATTTTCTAAGAGGAGGCAGAAGAATTAAGTGGGGAAGGAGGAGGAACATAGGAGGGTTCCTCCTTACCCCCAACAACAAAAGCTGGACATTTCTGATGAAATCAACTTAAGGGCAGAACTATATGCCTAACATGTTGCTTCATTCTCTATCATCTGTTTTCTATGCTTTGTAGTCACTGAAGTCAAGTTTGTTGTTCTGTTAAGACCTTGACACATTTCTGACTCTTAGGACAATATTTTGAGGAGCTGAACCACATAACTCTGTATATACACTGTGAACTCACACATAAAAAAGAACATCATTCTTGTGTTAGTCTCGGTTTCGCGCTGACCATATAACTGAATTATAGGAGTTTTGGACCATCAGGAGATTTGGATTCAGTCGAAGAATCAGAGAGGCATTGGCCAACATCCTTACAGGACATAGACATGTGTAAGTGTGGTTCTAGTGCATATATGTCTTGGTGGGATGGGGTAGAGGGGGGCATTCTTTAACACGTAGCACCCTGTTCAGACCCTATCCACTGGCAATTGTTGTGCTGCTGGTTATCAGTAGGGAGAGAAGAGGGGGAAAATTCAGAGGAAGTAGTAGTAGTAAGCAGTAGCAGCAGAATTTTACACTCTGCCAGCTGCACTCAGGATCTTGACAATTATTGGATATGGCACATTCCAATCAGTGTAATTTTATTTAACTGTGCTGTTTTGATCTTATCCATAGCAATATCATTCAGACAATTTGTCAGTGTGCTTGGAATTGTTCCCAGAACACCTACCACTGTTGGAACCACAGCTGCCTTCTTTTTCCTGGGGTGGTGGTGTTGATGATGATGTTTTTATTTATTACATTTATATTATTACCGGTGTATTCTACATTTTCTCCACTGAGCTCAGAGTGTCAGTCAGTGTCAGACCCAGAGGCAAATGCTAATACATATAAAGACCATTCCCAACAGTCAAAATACACAGACATGAATCCAACAATACATGCTGCAGCCCAGCATAGACAACAAAGAGAGGGGTCATAATGCTCAAAGTGCTTATCTAGGCAAAGCTTATTAATCAGTCAACAGCTGAGGGAAGCTGACAGCCCCTAAATATCACTGACTTGGCATGAAGGAGGCAATTGCTATCAACTGACCTCTCTGGAAATAGTACATTCATCTTTCAACTTGTGTTCCTGAAGGACCTTGACCCTTGCTTTGTTTTCTGCCCGTGCTACTGGACACTTCCTTGGATTTATTGCTTCCCTTGACTGCTGGAAGTGAACAGCAATTGCCTGACTTCTGTAAATTTGATTATATTTGCTACTATCTGCTCTGCCTAACTAGTTTTGTTTAAGGGCTGTGAACCTTGGCTAGCTTCCTAAAAAGGATACAAAGTGGTTTATGTGACTCTTATTCTTCTCTTCCATATTATCCTCATATCAGCTTTGTGAAGTAGGTTAAGCAGAGACAGGAACTTACCCAATAAGTTAACATAAGAGAGTGTAGAAATGAACCTGAATCCCCCAAATCCAAGTGTGAAAATCCAAGTGTGATATTTTAACCACTATGGCATACTGACTATGACAAAGTTGTTTTGGGGGGGGGGTAGCTATTTGGAATGCCAGTGCAACTTGATGGTGGGTTACTAGGCAGAAGGAACAGCATGGGAGGGGCTTTTGGATGAGAGGAATTCTATGTAAGGCAAAGTTTTTGTGTGTTTTCAGCCTTCAATGAGAACTAGCCAGGTAGAAGATGGCTTAGGAGAGCTGGTGTCTAAAGCAGGATTGATGGTCAAAGTCTGTCAAAAGTTTAAACTGTTAATGTGTCCATACTGTTGCCTGGTCCCAGGCAGACCAGGCAACCAATTAGCAAACCAGCAGAGCAGAGCTTACTCACAAAGCCAAGGGCAAGAGTAGTCCAAACAAGGTTCAGGTCAAGAAGGCAAGTTCCAAGGCAAACAAATCCACAAAGGCAAATCCAAATCAGCATCAAACAAGCAGAGGTCCAAGACAATCATGATTCAGGAAACCACAGGGCTTCAACCACCAGGAAGATCAGTTGTTGACTCTGGGAGGAGATGGGCCAGCTGTTTGCCTTTTATAGCTAATGGTGTTGCCAAAGGTGTTCCCTCATTAAAGCCTATTTGCTACTTAAACAACCTGAACTCCTGAGACCTCCTTTCTGGTGTTGTCTCTTCCACAAGGTAAGAGTCTGTGTTGTTTCATCTTCTGATATTTGTTCCCCCTGCTCAGCCTGCTGCTGCTGCTTGTTATTTTCCACTGAGCAAACTTCTGGGGAAACTTCTGCCTCAGATTCAGAATCCTCCTCCTCACTGTCAGGGTCTCCAAGGCAGGGCATGACAACTGTACTACAACTGAACTCTAACAAGATACTTTATTTCCACTGTTACTACAACAAATGTTCCAGTTTGTTTTATAATTACTGAGTTGGCCTGAGTTGTCTAAAGTCACCGGTAATAAATAGAACACACTACCTTAAATAAGCAGTTTACTTCCGAAGTTCAATTAAAAATCTAGCCCTGTTACACAAAGCCTGTGATAAAAGGGTGGAATCAGGCCAAAGTGATATTGACAGGGCACCTTAATAAAGTGGAACTTCCATACCACTCTGAGGGAGAATAAGAGCTTGTCACATTGACTGACAAAGAATAGGTTCTTGGTCCATTCGGGAAGTGTTTCTGACTACACTCTAATTGGAAGAAACCCATTCAGAGTCTGACAGACCTCTTTATGGGTAAATACACAGTGAAGAGAAGCAATCTTACCTGGTGTGCTGGCCATAGGAACTAATGCACACTGAAAAATAAGCCTGAAAACCTACTTTTATGCCTGACGTACAGATCAACAGCTCATTCCCACTGTTCATGATCCCAGGAAACCTAACAGTAAGGGTTAATAATTATTATCTGTGTAGCAATGCCTCTTCTTTTTCCTTTTTCTTTTCTTTTCCAGTGGATCCCACTGTGTTTTGCTTAATTATATAGCTGGAAGCAATTACTTCATTTTTAACACCTCTTGGAAATGTCACTGGAAAGGCAGCTAATACTTCTCTGGCCTTTGCAGAATTCACCCCACCCTTTGCAGAAGATTTCTGTGGTACCAATAAGAAAAAACCAGTGAGATCAGGCTCCAGAAGATTGCCAGTCACTGACTGAATTTGTTCTGCTGTTGCTGAGCCCTATATAGTGATGTCACTAACAGATTTCTTAGCAAGCCAGGACAAGCCACACTGTGGAAACAGAAGCAAGTATTTCTTTCTTAGTTGATGACAAGCATATTTTCCCCAGATTTTCACATTCAGAGCAGCACTCAGATTTCAATTTCTTCTGCTTGGAATAGGTATCATGGAGAGGTACACATCATCTCTATGTCGTGAGGGATTCTGAAAATGGTTCAAAGATGGCAACAGTTTAGATAGGTTGCTGCTTCCAGACCTTTTGAGAATTACTATTGCTTTGGATTGTTTGAAAGTGAATTTAAGAACACAACCAGCAGTTCCATCATTTTTTTCATTCAGTGGGAACAGAGCTAGACACAAAGAGCTGCTCATAATTCTCCACCTTTTGTTTAGACTGGGAGTTTTAAGGCACTATTTCACAGAATTTTTCTTTAGCCAGAAAAAATTGTTAATCAGAGATGAGGTTCATCATCAGTAGCACACCCTCTTTCTTTTTTCCCCCAAATAGTTTTGTTTCTCTTCTTTCTCTTATTTGTTGCTATCACACATAACCACAGCAGGAAGGGACAGTCAATCTCTTGCTGCAGGGGTGGTAAATCCACTCATGATTCCTCTCACAGCTACTGTGATTTGTACTGAAGCCATCCAGGTTCTGGGTTCTACTTCCAACAGAGATCCTGCACTAGGAGAGCTCCTACACAACTGAGTGTGGATTTTCTGTCTCTGGGGCAATGGCTAAACCAGTTGTCCACCTTTCCTTATTGTGTTATTGAGAAATCTGATGTGCATGTTCTTGGGGTGGGCAACTACCCAAAGGTCCAGAAGCCACACATATGTCACTGGACCATGGACAGAAACACAGGGAATACTACACATATGAGAACTCAGAAGATTAAATTAAATCCCGAGATTTAAATCTCTGCTTATCTCCCAGTCACATGTGAGAATGAAAAATTGAAAAATATAAAAAGTTCTTTGCAGCCTTGAGTGAGATTACAATATTTTTGTGAGTTTTTCAATGCTTTGTTTGGATGTGGGATTTTTTCCCAAACATCTTCAAATTTTTCATTGAGCTAAAATGTTTTTGCAGAACAGTAATTGTTTTTGACCAAAATATAGAAAAAATTGTGCTCAGAATTCATGACTTTCCTGGAAAGAGAAAAGGAAAAGGTCTGCTAATGAAAAGTTGAGTCCAAAACTTGTTAGCCCCAAATAGAGGAGACCCATTAAATCAATTGGATTTACCTATGGGTTGCTCACTTTTTGCTCTCATGAAAGGATGAAAAAACTAATTGTGGTAGACTTTTTTTTTCCGCAGTGTGTCAGACCTTCTTGTGAAAGTTGCAGAATCTTTGAATACATCCCTAATTAAGACTATATTAGACCAGGGAGAAAGACCACAGTTAGTAGAATGGTTGTTGGATTTATGAACAGAAGGTATTTATTTCTGTCCTCAAGGGCCTTTCTTTAACATTTATTTATTTAACTTTTATTGTAAAATGTACTAAAAAAAGAAACCTACTGATTTGTGTATTATTTTTAAAATATTGTCCAGCTCAATTTATCTGTTTCTTTGTACAAAAGTCTTTATCACCAAAGGAAATTATTATCCTGTTTTTATTTGAATATATTTGCCCTGTATTTCTCTGTGCTTCAAATACCTTGAATTCCATGATCTCAGGCAGATCATCGCCATTTTACACCACTGATGTTTTCATAGCTATATAGTTGCTCCTTCATTGCCTGCTGGCCAAGGTTCTGTTACTTAACGAAGCTGGTAGGGATGTAATTCTCCACTCATTTCACTGTCAAAGGAGATATGACAAGTAATTTTAGCTATTTTCTTACTGTTGTGAGGAAATAATTGAAAACTGTTCAGTTTGTAACTGAAGGCTTGAGGTAGGGCATAACATAGATTAAAATACAGTATATAACCAAAAACACATAAAACCTTTCAATACATAAGTCTAGATTAAAAGAAAACCATTACACAGTAGCATCCTCTCCAATTTAAAACTCATAGTTTAAAATTGACTGGATAGGCCTGCCAGAAGAAATAGGTCTTTAATACTTTTTAAAATCCAGACAACATGTTTAGCTGTTGAATCTCTTCTGGTAGGTCATTCCACAATCTAGGGGCAACCAATGAAAAGGTCCTCTTGATCAGAGGAAAGCTATTTTGAAGACTATTTGCAGTTCAGGACTTGTTCACACGCAAAATTTACGCATGATATTTTGTTTCAATAGTAGTATTTTCTACATAGGAAACAACAGAAATGACATATTTTTATAATGCTCTTTTGTGGGCAGAAAATGCTATAGCTGGGGGCTTAATCTGTGCAAAATTCACATTTGGATTGTGGCATTACAGAAGAGATAACTTTTTTGCACAGAAACATTATTTTTGGTGCCAAAAATGCTGTTTTCTGAGGAAAAACAAGTGTAAATTTTGTGCAGAGTAAGTCCCAAACTGAGAGGATTCTCATCAGTGCAGGATTCCCCTTATCAAGATTTCCTGATAATCAAGAAACATATTTTTGACCAATTTTTGGACCCCCCCCCCCCAAAAAATGTTCCTTCCTTCCCTACTAGCTCACTGCTGAAGCTATATTAAAAATTTTACCAGCTTGGTTGAACCTTCCAGACAGCTGGCATTTCAGAGAGTAGGGTCACCACCATGAGGCAGCAGAATAAGACTCTGGGAAGGACATTTTTCTAGTTAATTTTTTAGTCCAGGTGATCATTCAAATGAAATGATCTGTTTTCAGTAGTACTTGGAATAAAGTAAACCAGTGCTGACAAATGGATACTTTCTTTGAAGGCGGTCATGAAACATTCATCTGAAAAATTGTGGCGATGAGCACAAGAAATAGGATCTTTCATAGGAAGATGGAGTCGTGACACCAATGGATTGTAATGGTGTTGGACTAGTGAGCCAGAATGACTGCATCAGTTGATTAAATTCTGCAATAAACACAAGGAAGTCCATCACTGGAAGTAGTAACACAAGTCTTCTCAGTGCAGTTAATAACAAATATTGCAGCTTTTCACTTATACACAGTTTGAAAGTCCTGGCTTGCTTTTATTTATCCAGTGATGGATTAACTTCAGTATAAAAAGATCTACCAAATATTAAGCAATAAGTCAGATCTATTGCCCTGCTTTTTACAATTATTTTGCCTACTGCTCAGCAGAGTAAATTGGGGTGCTCTCCTCTGTGCTTCCCTGTCAGGATAAATCTCCTTTTTATCTTAAACTCTGAATCTGCTCAGAAAGTTTTAAAGGTAACCTACCCCCAAAGATATTGAGCATCTTGGCATAGTTTCTCTAAAGTTCAGAATCAAGTCAGGAGCAGATTTACTGTTCCACTGACATGAGAGCCACCAGCTGTCACTGAGTTTGCATCTTTCCCATGACACGTTCCATTTATATAGGAACAGCAACCTGAATGTTGAGGTCTCTGGACAAAGCCATCACCTAAAGGAAAGATTTGGCTTTATTTTTAGGTGGAGGGAAGGAAAGATGGACCTTCACATCTCATATTACTATAAGTTTTCTCTTAAAAAAAATACTCCGTTGGAAGTTATTGCAATTATTTTATTGGACTCCTCTGAACTTCTCAGTGAAGTCATCCAGCCAGTTTGTACTGGTTCACAAAACCATCTGTTAAATTTTTTAAAAGATTGTGGAGTCTGGCAAGGTTAAAAGAGAAGCCAGGAGCAGTCAAAGGGAGAAGGAAGAAGAGAAGAGAGTTGGTGAGGACGACAAAGAAGCGAGAAAATTAGAGAGATGGAAAGAATGGGTCCTTCAGAGTTGCAAGCGAAAGCTGAGGACAGGAACTAGTTGTGAGCTATTTTGAATGCCAACATGTCTTCTGCCCCCTCCATTTTTGTGAGGGATAGAGGCAGAGATATTTGGCTGTACACCCTTCACACCTCAGATGCTATGGCTATCCAGGGAAGGGTAATTGTCTCAATAGAGACAATCAATCCTTGTTTAGACAATGTTGTTATTGTTGTATGCCTTCAAGTTATTTCCAATTTATGGTGACCCTAAGGCAAACCTATCATGGGGTTTTCTGGGGCTGAATGTGTGACACACCCAAGGTCACCCAGTAGGTTTCCATGGCCAAATGAAGAATTGAACCCTGATCTCTAGAGACATAGTTCAACACTCAAACCATTACATCACAACGGTTCTCAGTGAATGTTAGGCACCTTCAATACGTCACTTACAATGAAGCATGGATAGTTCAAAAAAGTTGCTTTCTTTGGCCTGGAATTTCCAGTCCCACCACCAGTGACCATGCTGTCTGAGGGATTCTGGGACTTTTAATACAAAACTAAACTAAACTTTTCTAAGTTCCTGGAAGCTAGTAACAGAAGTTTGACCTAAAATTTATCATTGAATATTTTTACTATTTTCCACAAGTCTGACCATTATTTTAATGTAGAATAACATCCGTAGCACAATGCCAGAACATTTAACAATGTTTAGCTGCTTGGAATTAAGCATCTGCTAAGGATTCTTTTTTTAGTACAATACAGTTGGTACATCTCAGTATATTTTACCGGATTTCTCATTGAAGTTTGGAAATAATTGCCTGCAAAGCTCCACAGTTATGCTGTTATTGCTTTCTTCAAACAGAAGACCATCTGATCTGGCTTTTTAAAGACACTGAAAGAAAAAAGAAAAAGAAAAAAGTTCCAAAGATTAAAAGTTTGTTGCTTCCGTTCAATGTTTCTTTAGTGAAATGAAAATATATCTAAAATGACATTTCAAATAGATGAAGAGATAACTGAAAGATAACTCCCATGACCTTGGTGAATTTATCGACATAGGACATCTGCACACACTTGCAAATTTACAAGTAATGACTCCCTGCATAGACTCATAAGTCTGTCTTTGTCCAAGGAAGTTATCTTTAATCACATAATTATTATTCTAAATAAGTTTGCACTGGCAGCTGCCATTTTAGAGGTGCTTTGAATCTGTGTTGGATGTTATTTCATACTTTAAAATAAGGTGTCTAAGGAGCCAAACCTAATTTGTGGGTGGGGCTCAGCACTTTGGATAGCTACTTTCAAGTATGGACTAAAGCTCAGAATAGATTCAATGAGCCCATTATAAAAGCCACCAAACATCACTTTCACAGGGATCTCGATGAGTGCTAGGATTTGGGAGATCCAGGTTCAAATCCACATTTTTTACCCTTTTCTTAGATTAACCTACATCACAGGGTTGCTGTGAGATTAATTAAAAGGAAGAACCACATAAATTACTTTGAGTGTTGTGGAACAATTGTAGATATAATTGTTGATAGTAGGAGGACACATTGCAATCAATACGAGGACACATTGTTCTGATATGCCCATGCAATGAGTATTTATTTAGAGATTTTAGCATATTGATGGCTGCAGTTTACAGACCACATCTGGTATTTCTCCTCAGCTGAGTTTTGATTAGGTCTGTCTGGACAATCAGGTGGGAGAAAATTCCCCTGCCCTTCTGTATTATGGCCAATGGAGCTCCAAAATGTACCCCAACCATCTAGAGAAGATTTAGGCAGATGGAGGAACTGAAAAAGTGACAAAGGTCTAAATTACAAGAAAGGAGCAGTAGGAGCTGACCAACAGAACAGTTTGCTTCAGGAGATGGTGGCTTCTGCTTTGTTTTGAATTTCTAAAGGAGACTTGAACATCTGTCTGTCAGGGATATTGTAGCACCACATTTTCTGCAGGGCGTTGGATAAGTGATCTTTGAATTCCATCCAACTATATGATTTGGCACCATTTTAAAAGGAATTTAACAGGATAGAGGTGGAGAAAACATGCAACAAAGGGACAGAAGTTTTGTATCTTCAATGGTATCCAATTTTGGCTGATGCAGATTTTTCTTATCTCTGAGAAGCAAATTGTGCTTGGAGAAATTCCAGTATTATCCACTGAAGGGGAAAAAAACACTCCTCTGTCTGCTTCTCATGGATATATAGAGAGAGAGATGGACAAACATACATGTTAAAAAAAAAAATAAGACTGGATGCCATATTACCTGTTGGAGATAAAGACTGTTTTATAAAAAGAGAGAGAGGGAAAAGAAAGAAAGACTAATATATTCCTTTAAAAACACAAAAAATAATCCAGTACAGCACAACATCTGTATTCCTGAAGAACATCCTTTAGGAATAAACTCCATTCAGAGAACAGAATCTTATTTCTGCTTCTGCATGGGTTGTTTAATAACTAATAAACCCTTAAAGTGATGAAAACAAAATTCTATTTGGAATAATAAAGCAACTGCTTTGTGGTTCCTCCCATTCTTTCATTTCCTCTTTCTTTCTAGAAACTTGCTATTGTGACTCATCCAAATGGTTCCTGTGACCTTCTCTTCATGAGCATAGCTTGGAAGAGCATGGACAATAGTGCCATCTGGTGAGTCCTACTCCAGAAAAACAAAGTGAATTCAACACATATGTACACAATGGGATAACTTTCCATTATTCCCATTGGAGCAGTTGCTTCCCTCATTTTAAGCATTACTAGAGCAATACCAAACAAGAAATAATAATAAAACATGACAAGGTCACTGCAAGACTGTTTTACCACCGCCATATGGCAATGAAAGTAGACATTTGTATCTCATCGGCCAAGAATCCCATCATTACAAGGGCTGTTATATGCCATAGCAAGCTCATAATCCCCATAAAATGGTTTCTAATGTTGTCTGCTGTAGTTTAGTTCCTCCTTCATCCTCCAAGCAGGGTTGGCCAGGCAGGCTTTTGTGAATAAATCTAGAGTTGATTTATTCCTCTACATCATTGCTTGATTTTAATAAAATATGTTCCTCAAAGTCACTCTGGTTAACCTCCTGCCTAGAACAACAGATGATGGGCTAAAAATTGATCATATGGAAAACCACAGTACTAGTCATCCATATTATTTCTGTCTATGATAAAACTTCTATGGCTATGTAGTTACAGATATAGGAGATTATTCAGAAAATTTTCTTTTAACCAAATAAGCTGTGTTCTGCATTGCTGATTCTAATCCATAAACAAGTACAAACTAATTGACATACAAAACAGAGCGTGCATCCAGACTAAATAAAAAGACCAGAAAGTCCTAGATTTTGTTCCTGTTCTTTTCATTTTTTAATTTTGGAAATCTATACGCATTTTGTTTATCCTAGAATATTTTCTGTCAGCTCCTGTTATGATCAGAGACTTTTTGTCTCACTTCCTCAAGTTGGTTAATTTTAAATCAGTGCAAAACCAAGAAGAACAAGAACAAAATCTAGGATTTTTCAATCAGTTTGGATGGGCCCTATGAGAGAGAAAAAGAGAGAAGTGACAGTGAGCTAGACTCAAGTCAATTGACTCTGACTCAAGTCAGTATCAAATCACTTTGTCGAGGTCAGGGGCTTGGGTGCTGGGACAGGGAACACGGCACTGAGTCAGGAAGCAAAGAGGCAGGGTCCAGCAAGAGCCCACAGCAAAAGATATCTGCCTGGTGTCAAGAGTCCAAAGGGCTGGAGGGTCAGCAGTCAGCACCATCAGGATCAGAGAGGCTACAAGCAGCACAGAAGGCCATATTGCTGTAGCAAAGGCTACAGCGTGATCTCAGCCCTTATAAAGCTAGCTCCTGGCTGCTCCAGCTGCCCTGCATCTGATTAGCCAGCTGGGTCTGAGATACTGGGCAGGATTCTGCAAAGAATGGGGTCAAGAACAGGATCCTTGTAGGCAGAATCCTGCAAAGACTTAGTCATGGACCCCATATCCTTACACTCTTCAGTGACTTGACTTGTACTCGACTCAGCAATAAATGACACAATGACTTGACTTGACTTGACTTGTGACTTGCATGTTTTTAGTGACCGACTTGCTGCCTTTGGATCAGTAACATAACCCATTCATCCAGAAATTTTATGACTTTGAACAAAGCTTCCATTTCTTTTTGCCCAGCTTTGGAAATGGCAAGTAAGAAGGATCGTATTCCTCACTTCAGAAGCTGCAGACTCTTTTGTGCCCATTGACACAAATGCCTCCAGCCTGGGGAATGGAGGGTAACAAGTAACTTATTCCCCACTTCTGAAACTCACTCGTTAGCCCATTAATCTCACCACCACCTCTTTCTGTCTGTTAAAGTTGGCTCCCACACTTGAGGCTTGACTTGAGACTTGGAGTAAAAGATTTAAATACATCATCAGTATATCACACAGAAAGAAAGTGGGTAACAGAGGGAGAACGAAGGAGAAGAGGAGGGCAGAGAATATTACAATGCTAAAACATAAAGCCTTAAGCCCAAAGTAAACCAAACCGCTTACACAGAGTATATTAAAACCGTTTGTCATGTGGTAATAATTGTTTTTCTGGTTTTGCTTTCATGTTATTAAATATAAAATGATAATGGTTAAAAGTAATAATGCCCATATGTGAGATGTGCCTAGAAGATGTATGCTTGAAAAGTAGGTTTTAAAATAATTTCCTCACTTTAAAACATCTACAGATATATTGTGGTGTACTGTCAGAGGCTGGCTATTTCTGTTTGTCCTCTGCTTACAGAAAAGGATTCAAACACTGAGTGGGTTGGTAGAGTTGTGCATGGCATTAGTGATGCTGGATTGCTTCTGAGCACAGCTACATGGGAAAAGTTTCACGAGGCAAGCAACTGCTGAGTAACAGAACTCAGCAAGGTTACATTTCATGACTACATCTCCCAGAATCCTTTCCCTTATTGGATTGTCTTCAGTACCTTCCTTCAACTTAAGGAAAACAACGGATACCACCCATAGCCTTTGCAAACATATGAAGGTTAGAATGGCATTTGGAAGCAAATATGGGCATGACAGAACAAAGCAGTTTCAAAAGAAGGGAAATTACTTTGTCAGTGTTGTACACAATTCACAAATATGACTTGTATATACTTCATTCGCCTGGAGCAAATTACATCCTTGTCATCTAGTCCACCATTCTTTCCCCAAGAGCTGCCAGCCAAATGCTTCTAGAACACAGCTTGTAAAAGTTACTTTTGGGGGCAACAGCTGCCGTTTTGGCTAATCTGGGAGCTGTAGTCAAAAAGTAATGTTTCAAAGCTGTGATCTCCATGTCATTCTGGAAGCATCCATCCCAGCACAAGCTCTTTCTTTTGTATTAAAAAAAACCTTTAATATTTTTAGATACCCATGTTCTTTTTAATTATATCCCTGAGACATTGAATTGTGGTTGGTTCCTACATGGTCTTCCCATTGCTAAAAGACTGGTACTCCATGGCTGGAAAGATAACCGTTCACCATCTATTGTTCAGTGGTCAGAAGATCTCACTGCTTTAGCTTCTCATGAATGAATATTTTATAAATATTCCAGCTTGAAGAAAATGTGCTTTTTGGTAATACTGGCGTACATGCCAGGTCCATGTTCATGTCCTAAGTACTTTCCCCTTTCCTTCATTTTTCCTTCCTTTGCAATCATACTTAAAAACAAAACAAAGCAATACAAATATAAAATTGAGCTTCTCTTTTCTGCAGTGCGTCATTAATTCTTAGGATTCTTAATATTTTTTTAAAAAATTAATATGCAGTAAGGAAATTACTTGGCTTGGATCCTAAGATAAGTTGATGAAGACGAGATAAGGAAGATAAGGTAAGTTATGAGAAGATAAGGAAGTCCACTACTGGAAGGATTTGTTGTCCACTCCTTTCCCTGAAACATTCTTTATCGTCTTCCACCCAAAAAATTCTCACAAGACATGAACTACATCATGTTAATTTACTTAGTACCCAGGCCTGATTTTGAGTAATCAGCTTTTCCTGCAGCAACCTTCTGCATCACCTTGAATCCTATGATAAGAGAAAGGCAGTGTATAAAACAAACAAACATTATCTGGGAGGCCCCATACCCCTTCAGGTAAGCATTTCATCAAAGTTCTTCTACAAACTTTCTTCTTGTTACATGCCTTCAAGTCATTTCCAACTTATGGTGACCCTAAGGCAACTCTGTCATGGCGTTTTCCGGGGCGTAGAGTATGGCCATTTCTACACTACACTGTTATAGTGCTATTATTCTACACTCAACATCTTGTGGAATTCTGGGGTTTGTACTTTAGGGAGGGACATTTAGAATTCTCAGCCAGAGAGCTCTTTGGTATCAGTAAACTACAAATCCCAGAATTCCACAGGATGTGGAAAGTAGAATAATAGCACTATAATAGTGTCGTGCAGAAATGGTCTATGTGATGCACCCAAGGTTACCCAATGGGTTTCCATGGCTGAGCAAGGAATGAACCTTAGTCTCCAGGGTCATAGTCCCAATGCTCAAACTACTGCACAACAGTGGCTTTCACATTTCCTTAACTTACTTTATCATTAAGGATGCCAGAGAGAAAAATGGGAACAGCTTCTCTACCTCCAATGGTTGTGTAGATGAGAGAATTTCAACAGGTGTTGCTGGCCATGCAATCAGCAACACCTGTTGAACTTCTCTCCTCTCTACAACCACTAAAACATACCCCTCAACATTTCACACAGGAAAACTGGGAGATGGGTGGCCAAGCAACATCAGAGTGTGGTCAAGGCGGTAAAAGTTCTGAAAGAAGATGAACACACAAGCTAGGAAAGGCTGCAGCAGTTTGCTTTTGCCAGAACCTACTGGGAAAAGCAGGATTCTTCCCCTATTTTACTTCTGCCTCCTGCTGAATTGAGTACAAATTACTTTTCCACTTTGAACTCAGTTTGCAGCAGCCGAAATCAGCTTAGGACAAAGGGGTAAGTAGAGGAACTGAGGTGTTTTAAAAGCAGCTGAAAAAGTGGAATGACAGAGGATTAACGGGGGATAGTTGGAGGGTAAGAAATAAGCATGAGAACTGGGCCTGACTAGTACTTCTGGCACTGTAATAACACAGGCATGAGCCCAAATCATTGGATGGAGAGAGAGTGTCACAACTTAACTAGCTAGTACAGGCACTTTTTCAAGGGGCTTGCTTTACATTTTAAGGCCTAAGTGTTTGTTTTTTACTGAATACACAGATGGAAAGATTCTCCCCTCCCTTTTCCCTCGACAAGTCACTCTTAAATTGAGTTACCACGACTGCAGCTGTCACTTTCCATCAGTACCGGTCTCTGTGAATAAAGGATGCCTTGTCAAAATTGTGAACAGCAAAAATGAGCAAGGAGGTGAAACAGTTTTTCTTAATTGCACTCACTACAGCTTGACAAAGAATCTTTTCTTTTGGGAGGAGAAAGAAAAAAAAATCTTGTGTGCTTCACCTATGCAGCACAAGAGGTCTCTTTGTAAGTCACAGGTGAGCATCTGCCATGGGAGTGGAAGGATATTTTGTGCCTCCATGGAAGCCCAAAGCACTCAGTTTTTTGACCAGGGTGGCCAGAAATTGCAACTGGAAGTCAGTTTCAGTTGTGGCTTTCTTTAAACTGAATCTGGATTAGGTAGCCCTTCAAATAGAGCACTAGTTCTCAAAATCTGGCCTTCCAGGTGTTTCTGACTTCTCTTTCTGGACATCCCAGACAACATGGCCAATGGCCACTCATTCTGGGAGCTGAAGTCCAAAACATCAGAAGACTAAAGACTGAGAATCACAGGAATAGAGGACTATTTTCTGACATATACTGAGCTCTTGGTAAAACTAGATATATGCTGCTCAGATGCTGGGACCAAGCAACAATATGCTGAAAGGAGGAAAACATAGAGATAGCAGACATCCATGGCATCCTAGAAGCTTTATTTGTGCTTCCATTGTGATGCAAATCCAAATAAGTGAGCAAAAGAGTAAAGGGGATGAGCAGGGCCAGGCTTCCTACCAAGAAATTGTAAGTAACATGTTACAAATAATAATAATAAAAAACTTTTGATGGGACATAGAGGTCAGACCAATATTGGCATTTTTAAAGAGATGAGTGATACCATTGGCAAATATTGATATAACAAGTGACATTTATTGGTTACCGTTAGTAACCAATAGGTTACTAGGGGATAGCAAGGGGCTACAGGGAAAATAGCCACAAAAATAGCTTAGGAAGGGTGTATGAGGCCAGCAAACCATAAATTAGGCTTGTGCATCACCTGCACCCATTTCTAGAGATGTTGGGACTAGTCATGGTGATGCATGCCTTAGTTACCTCTGATTTGCATTACTGTATCCTGCTCTAGGTGGGGCTGCCTTTGAAAAATATTCAGAAACTTCAACTGATCCAAAGATGTACAACCAGATTGTTAACTGGGGCTGGCTATAGGGAGCACACAATCCCTTGTGGCAACAGCTCAAAAGGCTGCTGGTTTGTTTTCAGTCTAGAATCATAGTTGGAAGAGACCACAGGGGCCATTCAGTCCAATACCCTGCTATGTAGGGACACCCATCAAAGCATTCCCAACAGATGGCCATCTAGTCTCTGCTTAAAAATCTCCAAAGAAGGAGACTCCACCACACTCTGAGGTAGCATATTCCACTACTGGACAGCTCTGACTGTCAGGAAGTTCTTCCTGAGGTTCAGGAGGAATCTGCTTTCCTGCAGCTTGAATCCATTGCTCCTTGTCCTAGTCTCTGGAGCAGCAGAAATCAAGGCCGCTCCCTCTGCGACATGACATCTCTTCAAATATTTAAACATGGCTATCATGTCCCCTCTTAACCTTCTCTTCTGCAGACTAAACATACCCAGCTCCCTAAGCTGCTCCTCAGCCAAAATTCAAAGTGCTTGTTATGACCTATAAAGCCCTATATGGCTCAGGCCAAGGTTATTGGAAGAATTGTATTCCCCATCTGAGCTTGCCTGTACTATGAGATCCTACCAGAGAGCCCTTCTCTCTTCTACCAACTGCACAGGTACATCAGGTGGGAAGACAACAGAGCACCTTCTTAGTGACTGCTCCTCAGCTGTGGAACTCCCGTCCTAGAGTAGTTGAGACCGACACCCTCCTTGCCATCATTCTGCAGGCAGGTGAAGACATCTGCAGGGATTTTTGAAAACCCCATTTCTCATCCATGAACTGATAGAAAAAGAATGGATTTAAAAACAAATACATATACACAGGAAATCAGCAGGAAAGAAAAATCTACTTGAGTGGAATGAAAGCAACAAAAGAGGTAGTAGCAAAAGAACACAATTGATAAAGAAGCTGGGCTGTATTCCAGTCCAGTACTTCAACTGCTAACCAATGGATATGAACCTAACACAAAGAATTGACAATCTAAGGGACCAACAATTCCAAAAGATATTCCTACAATAGTTGAACAAAAACCTACAAATCACAAAGATCCCACTCCCTCCTTACTATCAGTGCCTCCCTGAATATACTTTGAGAGAAGGGGAGCTGTTGACCAGTCACGGCGCATCGGTGAGGGGGAGGGAGGGGAGATTTCATGACTCAGCAGTATGAAGCCATCAGAAGATCTGACAGAGAGTGTAATCTCATGAGACCAGTTAGTTTCATGAGATTGGGGAGTTTCATGAGAGGGCCTCCTCTTGCAGGATTTGGGAAGGCTACATATTAGCCTGTTCAGCTAGGCTCTTTTGGGTGTTGACTTCCTAGCACCCACTCACCTACCACATAGATTTGGGCATCCTTGGTCTATTGCTGGTTGTCCTTGGGGTCTGGAAAGGATTTTTTTTTGTCATGTTTTTCATTTTTCTTGGGGACTACTAATGGGAATAGGAATGGGAGGAAGAATGTTAGAGCTTATCTGTAAATAATACTGGGAAACCTTCTGGATGTTTTATGTTATGTCATGACTGAAGGGGATTAAGTTGTGGAGAGACTTAAACTCTAAAAGGTTTAGGAACATGGGCATGGGAGGTGGAAAGGGAGAACCTTGGGGTTGGCTTAAGTAAGTATTTGGACAATGTGGGCCAGCCTTTTGGGTCTTGCTCATTTCTCCAGTAATCAGGAAATGGATGGGTTCAAGCACATGGCACGTTGGTCTATCACACACAGGAAACCTGTAAAGGTGGTTGAGTCAGCTTTGCAAGTACAAATCTCCTTCGTGGTAAGTAATGGTTATGCAAATAAAACCATGGCCAGTTGGGATGTCCAGCTCTTATATCAATATCAATGCAATGCAATACTTGTAGAGCCCCAGGATGGAGTTTAATATATCAATAATTGCTGTGTGATGTGACTAGTGGGGCAATAAACATCTACACTTCAGTAGTGCCAGGAAATTTGAAGTATGGTGATCAGAGAGACAGGTGGTGGGTTAGATGAATTAGTTTAAGAATTCAATTGTAGTTCATAAGAACTTAAGAAGCTGCTTTCTACTGAGTGAGACCATTGATTTATGTAGTCCAGTATTGTCGCCTCTAACTGCAATCAGCCCTTCCTCAGTGGCCCTGCCTGGCAATCCCTGGCATTCCCTGGATGTCTGGTCTCTAGTCCAAGTACTAAATATGCCCAAAATGGCTTAGCCATCCTTGGCTCAAAATTGGACCTACTGTCTCACTGTAAGAATCTTTGTTAGAAGGGCTAGTACATTATATATTTTTTTCCTCTTTTAACTTGAAATGCAAAAGCACAGGCTGCTCTGAATCAAGAATTATCATTTTATTTTCCATTGAGAAAATTCAGCATTTTGGAAAATTAGCAAATTCTTCAAATATATTATCTGCTTCTTCTAATGATCTGTTTAAATAATCATTATATCATTTAGACATACCTAATTTCCAGACTTGTTTTTATACTGTGTAAGTGATAAATCTTTCAAGGTTACATTTCATTTATCAAGAAATGAAATTCCTTTTAATTTATTTTCACAAAGAGGATCAGAGCAATTTGTATGCAAAGTGCAATTAGTCTCATTGTGCGAGGCGGCAATGATTGCAGTTTCCTGTAATATTAATTTTCATGTAATCTGCTTCTCTTCCATTTTCTGACTGACCATTATTTGCTTTCTTCTCTCTACTCCTCTCTTTAAACTCTAGTATTAGCTTGATTCTCTTATTGTTTCAAATGGCTTAAAATTCTGTTCTGCATTCCAACTTGAATATGTCAGCATTCATCCTTTGCTTGATAGCAAATCATTCAAGTGAGTATACACTGTTGAAATCCTGAGCAATTTGAATGCAAATTAAATCAATACAATCTCTTGGAAGAATTTTGCCCTTGGAGGGACTACAACTTCTTAGCTATTTAGAAATTCTATATCAAAGAAATTGTTTTGACTTAAAAATCACATGAGAACTTTCTTGGAAAATGCTACTTGTGATGTTTGATCCTAAAGAAGTGGAACAGTATCCTCATTAAGATGAGATGTGTGGAACTAATCGCATTTTGCCTGAATCTCTATGTTTGTCAAGCCTCCACCTTCCCTTTGTTGTCCCTGGCAAAGTTTGTCCCTATGCTATCTTTAAGGGAATTGTTTGGTCTTAGAAGTTGATAGGAAAGAACCAAACAGGTCTTGCCCTGTGGCTCTCATTTGGCAGCATATAGCCTATGAGCAGTGGCAACCAAGTTCATTAGGAAAAATGGCAATTAAAATAACCCTGCCAGCTGGGAAGGATCTACCACCTTTGCTTTTCCTACTTTTGTCTGCAGAATTAGAGAGTGAGAAACTGAGTATTGGTTAAAGGGAAAGTAGCTTTACGCTATGAGCCAGTGGCCACACTTCTGGGAGTTAAAAAAAGCAACATTTCCAAGCTCTGCTGTGGGGATAGCAGCTGCTTATTCAGGCTGAGAGAGTGTCATGTACTGGCTTACTTGCTTTCACAGAAAACACTCAGGGGGTCAGCAGAAGCATTTATTCTGAGTTAGCAAGCAATACAGCAACTTTCCAAAAGCTGCTGAGACTGATGTGTGTGTTACGGTAACAAGTTTTATATTTATATCTTGAGATACAAATTCAGGCGTACATGGCAATGATTGGTGAAAGTCATAAATGACACATCACCTCACCAGAACCAGAATTTCCCAGGTATTCCCAGAGTTTACACATTTTTCATCTTCAGAACTCAAACAGTCATTATCATTTTATCTTGGTCCTGTCTGTTTTCATAACACCTTCCTGCCAGTTTCACATTCCACCCTTCTGATTTCTCCACTTTATGTCGGATGCTCCGGACATCAAATATTGCCATATTATCTCTTTTGGTACCCTGGTGCCTTTTGAACCTGTAACTGGATGTAAGTTGCAAACAGCACTTTCCAATTGATATATTGTTGCAGACAGCAATTAGCAATGGATTAGTAGTGCTAGTGATCTCTACTCCCCTTTCATCTATTGCCCGTGTTAAAACAGATACTCCTTCCCCACTTGTATGACAGGAGTTGAGGCCTCCTGACAGGGGGGGTATTTCTTAGCCAGCTTTTTGGTAGTTTTAGGAATCAGGGTCTCTTTTATTGTTCTTTCTAGCCCAGGCTCTCATAGAATAGAAGTTGTAAGAATGTTTTCTGGAGGCTATGCTGTCTCTTTGCTCCTGTCTAATGCTGAGGGTTTATATCAGAAGGACCAGATTCAGCACTGAGGCCTAAGGCTGCCCATTCCTGTCCCATAAAAGAGTGACAGACTGAGGAAGCCTGGGTTTAGAACTCTACTCATCCATGAAACTGATGGGATGACTTTGGGAATGAAATGATTAATTTCTCTCATTCTAACATGGAGCTGTTGTGACGATTAAATGGGTTAGCAGTGGGGTGGTAAGAAGAGAAGTATATGTGCTGAATTCTGCTTCTTTGGGCAGAGGGCATAATCAAGGCTGAATCTCAGTTTCTCTATGAAGGATCTTATCTTTCTTTGCTACCTCCATAGGTTATAGGAATCCTGAAGGTGATTGATGAAGGCCCAAGGATGATGGCCATCTGAGGACTGGTGTGGAGTTGTGAAGGTAATGGACAATTGAATGAAAGTGCCATCAGGGGCCCTTTCCACAGAATGTCATTGTCCTGCACTGAGGACGGGAGAAGAATGGGATCCGGATGACGGTTCTGCATGACATCATCCACATCCCATCTTCTCTTGTCCCCAGGTGGCATGATTGCACTGCAAATCATTGATGGGTTTTCCCCGTCAATGACTGGTGATTGATTTCCCCATCAATGAGTGGTGGCTCCTGCCACCTGCCTGCACTTATCTGGTATGTGGATGTCCTGGAAGCTGTGCTTCCTGCCCCAGCACAGCCTGGGACAGTACCTGGCTGCATTGCAGAAGGAAGAGGCAGTGTCATTGCGCTTCTTCCATTTGCAGAGGCAGCTGGTGCAGAGAGGAGCACTCCTGTCATGCACCACTCCCATCAGAAACAACGCTGGGGCCTGCATTGGATGTCTCTGGCATAAAGTAAGCTGCAGAAAGGGCCACAGTCATCCTTAAGGACATGCTTAGAAAAAAGCGATACTGGTTCCACAATACTTGGTTCCACAAGGAAGCAGCTCAGACACCTAACTATACAAACCTTATAGGCATCTATTCCGCAATGATTAGCTATGAAGTTAGGCAGCCAGCATCACTTGTCATACAAGATTTGTGTGCTGTGAGAATCCACTTTACCCTGTAAACAACATTTCAGATTTGATTCACTACTATGAAGCAGCTGTTCCAAGTCAGAAAACAGTTCTTCCATTGATTCATTTTTCTAATTTCAATTCAGCTCATTATATCTAGCTATGTGCACTTGAGCAGAGGGTGCCTGCAGCTCTCCTGCTATCAGCTCTTCAGATGGAAGGGAAGTAATCTTCCCAATGGGGCCCATTATATAAGGCTGTGACCTGGTTTATACATTAACTTCACTGATGTCATTACCACTTTCTCTGGGATTACTGCACTGCTACTCTGGCTGACCTGATCCTGCCAGCATGTATTGCCATGACAGCAGTTTACAATGCCCCCCAATACTGTGACGTCTCTGTTGTACTTGAGAAGATTAACCAAAATTTGGAAAAAGCTGTTATTAACTATATTTTCCAGAATCTTCCAGCCAGCACAGTCTGCTAACTAGAGGAGTGGTGTCAGCCCTGGCAAGTCCTTGGATGGGAGACTGTCCAAGAGTACTAGGTGCTGTAGATTATATTTCAAAGGAAGGAAATGGCAAAACCACCTCTGAGTATTCCTTGCCTAAGAAAACCCTATCAAATTCATGGAGTCATCGTCACAGCATGGAAACACTCACACATGTTTCCATGCTCTGTGTTTAACTAGCACAGGGCTGATGATCTAGGGCAGAGGTGGAAATGATGTGGCCGTCCAAAAATTTGTTAAATTGAAACTCACATCTGCCCTAGCTAGCGTATTCAGTTGTGAGGAATGCTGTGAGTTGCAGTCCAACAACAATTGCTTCATTTTAACCACATTTTAAACCATGTCGTGGCCATTAAATATCACTAACATAGTGCTGTATCATACCTGGTCTTTCTTAGGCCATTTTTGCACTAGATGCCATTAGCAGGATATACCATTACAATCCTCGCATTGCCACTTGTATGATGGTAGCAGATTAGCATGTTTTCGGCACCCTCCCACCTTCAGCCAATGAGTAGTGATATTGCTACCACTGTTCCTTTTGCACTACAGTGTCCTCGGCCACTCCCTTTCCCCACCTTCACTTCACTAAACCATCCCAGATTGGTTGGGTGGGGTTTTTTTGTTTGTTTTACCTTGGAAACCATACGAAACATACCAGTACATGATTGCATTTTTATGCGATAGTGCCTAAAAATGTATTTAAAAAAAATAAAAACATTTTAACTCAAAGGAGAACTTTAAAATAAACATGAAGAGGTGATAGATTTCAAAATTACCATGCCATGGGAGTAACTGAGGGAGGGACAAGCTGGGCACACCCACAGCTCATCCAGTGCTAGATGTGCGACAACAGGAAGTGCTTTCAAGCGCTATTATGGTTTTGCAGTGAGCTGGCTGATGCGATTGAAGTGCTAAAGCAAGCGCTTAATGGATTTTTTTCCCCAGAAATATAATATGGCAGTTTTACAATGTTTGGGGATGGGATAGCAGCTGGATGGCCACGATATCATGCAATAGCACAACTCCTGACCCAGAAACAACCTATTGCAACAGTGGTATAGCAACATTGTGAGGAAATGGCCCTAATGTCTCACATTCCTTATAAATTTAGACATCAAAAAAAGATGTAATGTGCATAGGTACATGCTCATGTAATTCTATCATTTTTGAAATAAACCATCATTTTTGAGTACCCTAATTTTTGGAGCATTATGTTTTCATTACTTAAGAAACATGACTTGCTAAGTTCTTGCTATGACCCTGACTTTAGATTAAAGATCCAAAAATGTGTTGCTAAGGTTCCTGGTTGAATTGCTGCTAGGAGTGGAAAAGAAATTAATATTAACCAAATATTTTTCAGATTTATTGAATTTGTAATTTGCAAGGCTGTTAGCAAAAGTGTATAACTTTCCATTTCTTGTCCTGGGAAAGAAATGACAATTCTTCTTTCCTCACCATCCCCTTTTGAATTACCATGCACTATCCCTATCTTTGCATGAGCTCACACTTGTCCACTGCAAAATGTCTACAAAGTGAGAATATTAAGAAGAACCCATCTCATAAGTGTGTACAAAGTCAATGGCCATTTCTGCACTACACTGTTACAGTGTTCTTATTCCACTTTCAACATCCTGTGGAATTCTGGGGTTTGTAGTCTCCTGGGGCCAAAGAGCTCTCTGGCTGAGAATTCAGATGCCCTTCCCTAAACTGCAAAGCCTAGGATTTCATAGGATTTTGAAAGTGGAATAATAGCACTATAGTAATGTAGTGTGGAAATGGCCAATGTGTTCCTGGCCAAGGCTTCTTTAACAGAAAATGGAGATCATGAAAAAACTATGAATTGCTCTTAAAGAAATGTGGAGATCATGAAAAAGCTATGGATCGCTCTCAATGAAATGGGTGTGCCGCAACATTTGATTGTCCTGATATATAACCTGTACTCAAAATGAGAGGCTACCATCAGAACAGAATACAGAGGAACGGAATGGTTTCCAGTTGGCAAGAGGTCAGGCAAGACTGTATTTTATCACCCTGTCTGTTTCATTATACACTGAATGTATCATATATATAGTAGGATTAGACTCAAAGGAAGGAGGTATGAAAATGGGAGGAAGGAACATGGACAGTTTGAGAGATGCTGATGACATGATACTACTAGCAGAAAATAGCAAAGTCTTGGAAGGATTATTGAAGGAAGTCAAGCAAGAAAGTGCAATGGTAGGTTTACAATGGAACATTAAGAAAAGAAAAATCATGACCACAGATGATTTACATAACCTTAAAGCAGATGATGAAGACATTGAAACAAGATTTTCCATACCTTGGCTCAGTCATTAATGAGAATGGAGACTGCAGTTAAGAAATCAGAAGAAGACTAGAACTTGGAAGGGCAGCTATGAAAGAACTAGACAAGAGCCTGAAGTGAAAAGATATATCACCGAATACTAAAGTTAGGATTGTCATTGCCATTGTATTGCCAATTTTTATGTATGGTTGTGAAAGCTGGACAGTGAAAGAAAATGGATAGGAAGAAAAGCAACCAATTTGAAATGTGGTGGTGGAGAAGAGTTCTGCAGATACTGTGGACTGCTAAAAAGACAAATAAATGGGTCCTAGAAGAAGTCAAGTCTGAACTCTCCTTGAAAGCCAAGATGACTAGACTGAGACATATGAAAATATGACTCATGAGAAAAAGACAATAATGCCTGGTAAACTAGAAGATGACATGATTCAATGAACTCAATCAAGGAAGGCAGGTCACTGAGTCTGCACGACCTGAACAGAGCTGCGGCTGATAAGGTTACTTGGAAGTCTCTGTTTCATAGGGTCACTGCAAGTAAAAGTTGACTTCACAGCAGTTAACAACCACAATATTCCTTTACACATGGAGGTGCATTTTTGGCCATTGCATGACATCTATTTTCAGTTCATAGTGTGGTAGGCAGAGTTCCACAAGTGTAACCTTTGCATATGTAATTGTGCATTCTTGGATCGTGTCTAAGTAATTTTCAGTGCCTTAAGTACCGTATTTGCTGGCGTAAAGACACACCTCACTTATGTGCTGGCAAATACTATTTGCCAGCATATAAGATGCACTGGTGTATAAGACGCTCCACATTTTCAAACAGTATTTTTCAAGGAAAAAAGTGAGTCTTGTACGCCAGAGATAGCCATGGTGTCTCCCCCACTGCACAAGGGAGCAATAAGCATGAGCCTTGGGAGGTGAACACAATACTAATATTCAGCAGATGTTTAGTGTAGGGCAACCACATCTGAACTACAGGAGTGTAGATTTACACTGATGTAGGATCTTGGCCAGGAGTACAAAAATACACACAAATATTTCTGTGTAAATAAAAGATATATGTATATATCCCACAAAGTCTTGCAAGACATCAAGGATGGGAAAAATGGAGGCACAATACATAGAAATGGAATGAAACCAAGACAGAGTTTTTTCCACATCCTTAAATGGCACACATAGATGTCCATGATGATGTAACATAATGGTTGGTTATAACTGATGACTATGTTCTATGCTAATCATACACATTCTAGGAGTACAGACATTGCCAACATGACAACCATGTAACTATCCCAAGTTTGTGGTTAGAAAATATCTGTCTTATCCCAAATGGTGTGAACTCAGCCACAGTGTTAGCTTAACACTGAAGGTAACAGGTAAAATAGGCCTGGATAGGATATGCATGGTAGGTTCAGACAGCTAGACATTTTGGATAACTAAAAGTCCATTAATGGCATTTTTTTACTGTAAACGTCTGTGAAAGATGTAAGGCAAGAGGTGTGGAAAGATCAAAGCATCCTCTCTTGTAGGACACTTGAAAATCTACCAGAAATTATATTTCTCCAGTCATTTATGACCACTGAGCAACCTTGGGAATTCAAGTAGAAAATCAATTTCAGGCGTTTGCAGATGAATGCATAAGACTTTCTGATGGTCACATTAAAAAGCCCTGCATACTAAAAGAAAATAACTTTTTTTAAAAAAGAGGCCATAGCCTTCAAATTGTAGAGAAAATTATTCATGTGGTTAATGCAGGATTTCACCACTGACCTTTAAATACGAAATCAGGGAGGATGCTGAACCTTTGACAGGGAAAGAACAATGGAGTGCAGTATGTTCATATCGCTAAGTATTTAAATCTCTATATTACCTGCTTGTAGTAAATCAAGCTTGCAGAAAACAACTTGTACTTTAAAAAGCAAAGTCACTATTTTTCAGATAAGCCTTTTCTTCCTTTACACATGAAAATTAGCCTTTGAAATTAGTCCATGAAAGCTAGTGGCCTAGAAAATGTTTTACTAGTCAGAGCACATCTATTATTATATATTTATATCTACGTGCCCTCCAGCGAGCTCAAGCTAGCATGCAAGATGGCTTTTCTCCTCCTCGCTTTATCCTCGTAACAACTGTGGGGGGTGAATTAGGCTGAGAGACAGTGACTGGCCCAAGGTAGCTCAGTGGAGATGTGAATCTGAATCTCCTAGGTCCCAATCTAGCAGTCTAACCACTATATCAGACTGGCACACTGTACCACACTGGTTCCTTTGGGATAGTAATTACTTCATGTCCTATCCAGTTTACATTAAGCAGTTTTAGGTCTCAATGGTGCCAGTGAGGATTAATGTTGGTTGTGCCCTAGAACATTGCTTTCTTAAAGGAGGTGAGTGATATGGCTGAATTACTGTGTGGGTGCTCCCCTTAACAAAGAAGTCAATTTAACAGTATGGTATTATTTGGTCAAAATAATACTGAACTGGTAAAAAGAGAGCTAGCATGGTGAAATGTTGGATTAGGACATTGTGAGACCAGGGTTTGAGTCCCCACTTAGCCATGGAAACCTACTGGGTAACTTTGGGCAAATTACTCTCTCTCAACCTCAGAGGAAGGCAAAAGCAAACCCTCTCTGAACAAATTCAGCTAAGAAAACCTCATGATTGGTTTACCATAGGGTTGTCATAAGTCAGAAATAACCTGAAAGCACATAGTAACAATTATTTGGCTAACCCGCTAAGCAATTAACTTCCACCAAGGAACATGCAAGGTTTTAAAGAGCTCAGTTAACTACCTAAATATACTAATGGCATGAGATCCTGTCTGATCATGGAAGCTCTGGGTTAGCCCTGGTTAGTACTTGGATGGGAGACCACCAGTGAATACCAGGTGCTGTAATGAATACCAGATGCTCTAGGCTATATTTCAGAGGAAGGAACTGGCAAGCCACCTCTGAGTATTCCTTGCCTAAGAAAACCCTATGAAATTCATGGGATCACCATAGCTCAACAGGCAAGGCACATGCAGTTAATTAACCTTGATTGATTAATCCATTATTGCACCCTTTAAATACCTCAAGGGCTGTCACAGAGTGGAGTGGCGGGCCTGTTCTCTGCAGCCCCAGAGGGTAGGATCAAGTTTAATGGTTTTATGTTACAGAGGAGTAGATTTTGATTGAGCATTAGAGGAACTTAGGAGTGGTTCAGCAATAGAACCAATTGCCTAAGAGAGGTCATGGAGTCTCCTTCTCTGGGCATTTTGAAAAGGAGGTTGGACTTGATGCCCCATGAGGCCCCTTCCAAGTCAATTATTATATCATTCCTTGCAAACTATAGCCAGCTGCTGCTCTACTACGTACTGCTGCTCCTCTTCCCTGGATCTGAACCCATCAAAACTGGAGACTTTGCACCCTTGTCTCCTGCCTGGAAGTCACTCACAAAAACTGGGGACTTGTGGCCAGGCCCTGAGATCTGGCAACTCTAAAAGTAATTCATATGGCCATCTTACATGTAGGCCTTAGGCTTTGGCCACCTGGTAATAGAGCTGCTGATCAATAAATATCACTCTGGAACAGTGAAATGTGGCTGCAGCTCTCTTTTCTGGATGGTCTCTCTCTCCAGCCCCTTTGTTAGAATCATAGAATGGTGCAACCACCTGCTATGCAGGAATACACCATCAAAGCATTCCTGACAGATGGCCATCAAGCCTCTCTTTGAAAAGCTCCAAAGAAAGAGATGCCACCACACTCCCAGGCAGCTCATTCCACTGTCGAACTGCTCTTACCATCAGGAAGTTCTTCCAAATGTTTAGATGGAATCTCTTTACCTGAAGTTTGAAGTCATTGCTCCATGTTCTAGTATCTGGAGCAGCAGAAAGCAGGCTTATTCCATCCTCCATATGACATCCCATAATTTAAACACAATTATCACCACACTCTGAGGCAGCATATTGCACTGTCAAATGGCTCTTACCATCAGGGAGTTCTTCCTGATGTTTAGACGAAATCTCTTTTCCTGTAGTTTGAATCCATTGCTCCGTACTCTCTGGAGCAGCAGAAAACAAGCTTGCACCATATTCAATATGACATCCCTTCAAATATTTAAACATGGCCATCATGGCACCTCTTAACCTTCTTTTCATCAGGCTAAACATACCTAGCTCCCTAAGCCACTCCTCATAGGGCATGGTTTCGAGATCCTTCACCATGTCGGTTGCCCTCCTCTGGACATGTTCCAGCTTGTCAATATCCTTCCTGAACTGTGGTGCGTAGAACTGGACACAGTATTCCAGGTCGGGTCTGACCAAAGCAGAATAAAGTGGTACAATTACTTCCCTTGACCTAGACATTATACTCCTATTGGTGCGGCCCAGAATCACATTGGATGTTTTAGCTGCTGCATCACACTACTGACTCATAGAATCATAGAGTTGGAAGAGACCACGGGGTCATCCAGTCCAACCCCCTACCATGCAGGAACACCCATTAAAGCACTCCCAACAGATGGCCATCCAGCCTCTGCTTAAAAACCTCCAAAGATGGAGACTCCACTACACTCCAAGGCTGCATATTCCACTGCCAGACAGCTCTGACCATCAGGAAGTTCCTCCTGAGGTTCAGGTGGAATCTCCTTTTCTGCAGCTTGAATCCATTGCTTCTTGTCCTAGTCTCTGGAGCAGCAGAAAACAAGCCCACTCCCTCCTCAACATGACATCCCTTCAAATATTTAAACATGGCTATCATGTCCCCTCTTAACCTTCTCTTCTGCAGACTAAACATACCCGGTTCTCTAAGTCTACCCTCATAGGGCATGGCTTCCAGGCCTCTCACCATTTTGGTCACCCTCCTCTGGACTTGCTCCAGCTTGACCATGTCCTTCTTGAATTGGGGTGCCCAGAACTGGACACAGTATTCAAGATGAAGTCTAACCAAAGCAGAGTAGAGTGGTACCAGCACCTCCCTTGATCTAGACACCATACTCCTATTGATGCAGCCGAGAATTGCATTGGCTTTCTTGGCTGCCGCATCACACTGCTGACTCATGTTCAGCTTGTGGTCTATTAAGGCTCCTAGATCCCTTTCACACGTACTGCTATCCAGCCACGTGTCCCCCATCCTATATTTCTGTATTCCATTTTTTCTTCCTAAGTGTAGGACTTTACATTTCTCTCTGTTGAATTTCATTTTGTTAGCCTTGGCCCAGCTCTCCAATCTGTCAAGATCATTTTGAATTTTGATCCTGTCCTCTGGCGTATTAACAATCCCTCCCAATTTGGTGTCATCTGCAAATTTGATGAGCATGCCCTCTATTCCTTCATCCAAGTCATTGATGAAGATATTGAACAGCACTGGGCCCAGGACAGAACCCTGTGGCACCCCGCTAGTCACTTCTGTCCAGGATGAAAAGCAGCCATTGGTGAGCACCCTTTGGGAACAGTCAGTCAACCAGTTACAGATCCACCTGACAGTAGCCCTGTCCAGCCCACATTTTACTAGCTTCTTTGCAAGAATGTCATGTGGAACTTTCTCAAAGGCCTTACTGAATTCGAGATATGCTACATCCACAGCATTCCCTTCATCTATCAAGCTAGGAACTCTATCATAAAAAGAGATCAGATTAGTCTGGCATGACTTATTTTTGAGAAATCCATGTTGACTTCTCGTGATTACTGCATTGCTTTCTAAGTGATTAGAAACTGACTGCTTAATGATCTGCTCCAGGATCTTTCTGGGTACTGAGGTCAGGCTGACTGGGTGATAATTATTTGAGTCCTCTTTTTTTCCCTTCTTGAAGATGGGGACAACATTTGCCCTCCTCCAGTCTGCTGGAACTTCTCCTGTCCTCCAAGATTTCTCAAAGATTATAGCAAGCGGTTCCAAAATGACCTCTGCCAGTTCTTTTAATATCCTAGGATGCAATTCATCTGGCCCTGGAGACTTGAATTCATCCAGTGTGGCCAGGTATTCCTGTACCATCTCTCTACCTATTATGTGCTGCATTTCCTCTGCTTCCTCACCTGCTTCCCAACCACCAGGTTGAGTGTTTGTATCCTTCTGGGAAAAAATTGAGGCAAAGAAGGTGTTAAGTAATTCTGCCTTTTCTTTTCCCCTGTTAGTAATTCGCCATCTTCTCTTCGCAGCAACCCTATCATCTCCTTCTTTTTCCTTTTGCTGCGGACATATTTTAAAAAGCCCTTTTTATTGTTTTTAATGTCTCTGGCCAGCCTAAGTTCGTTCTGTGCTTTAGCCTTTCCGACCTTCTCCCTACATCTCCTGGCTACTTGCTTAAATTCTTCTTTGGTGTTTCCCACTCCTTCTATTTCCTGTACATGCTTCTCTTAGCTCAGCTCAGCTCAGCTTAACTCAGCTGAGAGTTCTTTAGTCAACCATTCTGGTTTCTTCAGATGCCTTCCATTTTTCCTCCTTATTGGCACAGTTTTAGACTGTGCCTTCAGTATCTCCCTTTTAAGGAACTCCCATGCCTCCTGAACTCCTTTCCCTTTCACTATTCTTGACCACGGAATTTCAGCCAGCAGTTCCTTAAGTTTACAGAAGTCCGCTTTTTTAAAATCTAAGATGAGTGTCTGGCTACACTTATCTTCTCCTTCCCACTGAATGCCAAATTCCAATAGGGCATAGTCACTCCCCCCCAAAGATCCAACCACTTCTACCTCATTAACAATTAACAACATTTGATCCTGTCCTCTGTGGTATTAGCAATCTCTCCCAATTTGGTATCATCTGCAAATTTGATCAGCATTCCCTCCACTCCTTCATCCAAATCATTGATGAAGATGTTGAATAGCACTGGGCCTTGGACAGAACCCTGCGGCACCCCACTAGTCACTTCTCTCCAGGATGAAAAGCAGCCATTGGTGAGCACCCTCGAATCCATTCACATGCACTGTGGTCAAGTGAGATGTCACCCATCTTATACCTGTTCTGAATTCAGTCTTCAGCTCCCGTCAGAATTCCTTCTGACTGCCTCTCAGTCTGCTTAGAACCATTTAGTCTACTATGACAGTTCTCAGTCACCAATAAAGACTATGCTATCCACATTGCAGAGGAGGCTACACTGCACAGGGTTATATATATTTTAAAATCTACCTTTTCATTTTTTTCTCTGCTTTATGCTTGATTTATTGTAGCTGCCTCAAGGGACTATGTGGATAAAAAAGCAGGGCAAATATACTGTAATAAATAACAGAAAGAGGTATGCTTGGCTGTTTATAAGATTATGGTAAGGTAACATTGAACCTCTGAGCATTGTTCTTTGCTTTCGTTTTTTCTTGCTGTTTACATCATCACAAGAAAGCAGGAATTGAATTTATTTCTTCTCACTCTCTTAGTATAGTGGTGCCACAATTTGGTACCATAGGGCTACAATTCCATTATCTGGAGAAGGGATTTTCTGGTTACTGTTCGACAATATTTTTATTTCTTTCCTGCAGAGTAAAAGATAAAGCAGCTTGTAGGAACCAATGGCCTTCAGAGTAGCAATGGGTGGGCAGTTGCATGCATTTTCCAAAAGAAAGAAGCGAAAGTGGGATTTGTTCATGTTTATCTCATTTCTTATTTTCTCAGGTGATAACAAGAAACACAAAAAGGCTAATGTGCTCTTCAGAGAGTAGAAAATGGTAAACCAGCAGCATATATAATGGTGGTTCTGCTGTATGAGTAGTACTTTCAGTCTCTCTTTCCAAATGGAAAGAAGAACAGAAGTCCTTTTGCACTATACAATTAGGGCACTATGATGCCATTTTAAAATCTCATGGTTCCATCTTATGGAATCCTGGGATTTCTCTCCTTAGGGGTGTGTATTCACAATTCTTGGTCAGAGTGCTTGAGTGCTTCACTGCACTACAAACCCCAGGATTCCATAGGATATTGCCATGGCAGCTAAAATGGAAGGTAATGCTATAATTGTGTAGTCTGAAAGGGTCCTTGGATGGAAGATATTCAAACTGCTTGATATATCACACATCATAGGTCTGGAAACAATGCCCTATGAGGAGCTAGATATGTTTAACCTGATGAAAAGAAGGTTAAATGATGACATAATAGCTATGGTTAAACTTTTGAAAGGATGCTACATAGAAGATGAAGCAAGCAAGTTTTCTGTTTCTCCAGAGATTAGGACATGGAGCAACAGATTTAAACTACAGAAAAAGAGATATCATCCCAACATCAGGAAGAACTTCCCGATGGGAAGAGCCATTGGCCAGTGGAATGTGCTGACTCAGAGTGTGGTGGAGTCTTCTTCTTTGGAGGTTTATAAACAGAGGCTGGATGGCCATTTGCTGGGGGTGCTTTGAGTGTAAGCATGGTCAGAGGTTGGACTCAATGGCCATTGTGGTTTCTTCCAGCTCTATGATTCTATCCTGCAATTCAGAGCAGTCAACGCATTTGGCCCCAAGGTCATGCAGAGGCCTCAGATCTCTACAGACCCCCCCCCCCAATGTACCTAAAGCAGACATAAATGACTGTATACTTGTAGGTCTGAGGAAAACCAGCTCTCTATTGCCACCATCCCCCAGAAAACAAAAATTGAAACAAAAACAAGCAAACAAACAAAAACTGAAAATGGAATTGACTATCCAATCACTTCAGGGTTTGAATTATTTTTGTTATAATTCCCAGACTAGCTGCTGGTGCTGGGGATGAAAATTCAACTTCCTCACCCCTGCTAAGATTGTCCATCCCTGCTAAAATCATGGAAACATGAAATCCTAGAATTGAAACCCCTTGCCATACAGGAATGCACAACTGAAGCACTCCTGAAAGATGCCCATCCAACCTTTGTTTAACGAACTCCATAGAAAGAGTCCATTCCACTCTCCAACAGCTCTTGCAATCAATAGGTTCTTCCTAAGATTTAGGTGGAATCTCTTTTAATGTAATCTGAGTCCATTGGCTAGTGCTCCAGTCAACGGAGCTGCAGAATAGCAGTGATGTAGACTCGAGTCAATTGACTTGGACTTAAGTCAGACTCGAGTCACTTTAACGACTTGACTTGGACTCGACTTGGCAATAACAGCAGTAGCAATAGCAGTTACATTTCTATACCACTTATCAGAGCAAAGCACTCCCTAAGCGGTTTACTGTTTTTAGCTAATTGCCCCCAACAAACTGGGTACGCATTTTACTGACCTACAGAAGGAGGGAAGGTTGAGTCAACCTGGAGCCCTGCAGGATCGAACTCACAACGTTGTGGCTGCAATACTGGCATTTAACCACTGCGCCACCTGACACACTGACTCAACTGGACTCGTGACTTGGATATTTTTAATGACTGACTTGCAGCTCTTGGTTCAGTAACAAAACACATTCATCCGGAAACCTTAAACCTTTGAACAGTACTTACATCTCTTTTTGCCTACTGGCTACCCAGTGATCTGTCTCAAGCCCAAAGCTTGGGCCACTACTCGGAGGGGAACAGCAAACATGTTAAGCAATGTGCTTCAGTCAGCGAGGGGTTGAGATCTGCTTGGCAGCCTGTCCCTGGTGCATATCAGAGGAGACTTCTAAAACTTTTCCTAACAGCAGAAGGCAAGACTTACCCCCAGAACACAGGGAAGGATCCTTCTTTCTAAAGGTTTTGAAGCTTCAGTAATGGAGAGTAAGAAGGATCCTATTCCCCACTTCAGAAACTGGCCCCCAGACTTGACATCTGACTTGAGACTTGACTTGAAAGTATCTTGCAACGACTTGAGACTTGACTTGAGGCTTGAAGGTAGAGACTTAAGACTTGACTTGAGACCCAGAGTAAAAGACTTAAATACATTATTGCAGAATAGACAGTTCCCTCAGAGTAAGCCCCCTTAAGCATGAAGAGACAGCCTTTGAGTAACAATGAATAGGGTTAAAAAAAATGGGGAAAGGAAGAATCCAGCAGCACCTTTCAAACTGACTGATGTTAAAATAGATGTTAACTTTCATGGATTTCAATCTGCTTCTTTAGACATGTTGATGGGATCCAATATCAAACCATATTATTGTAGAATCATGGAGGTGGGATTGGAGAATAACAGGATGTAGAAAGATGAAATTGGTGACACTGGGCATAAGCTTTCAGATAGCTGTGGAAAGAGATCCTGGTCTGCCAGGCCAGTTCTCACGCAATTCTGAGGTGCAAAAACAAAAAATCTGCTTACTGAAATTCAGTTCCATTAGGAGGCAGAAAATTGTTTTGTTGCCTTCCTGGCTTGTAAGGACATATGTAATAGTGTATGTCTTACACCAAGAAACTGTTGCCTCTATTCAGACTTCTGTTAGTGGATTGGAATTTGTAAATATATCCCAGTTTAGCTGTTTCTCTTTCCAGTCTTATTCTGAATTTTGTTTGTTCAAAAACTTCTAGATGTAAGTCAGAGATTATAAGTCCAGGAAGGCTGAAATGTGGTGCAACTGTTTTTTTGGGGTTTTTTTGGTATTGCTGCTTTTAGGGTCAGATTTATATCTCTTGCATAGAAACTGTCCTATTTGTCCAAAATAATGGAGCATTACTGACATTAGACGCAAAATAAATCAGTCTTAAAGATGTGCTCAACTCTTCCTTCCCTTCCTCTTTTTTTCCCCCTTTTTAGGCTGCGACAGACTAACACAGCTATCTCTTTGAAAATGTGCATGATTGCTCTCAGCTTCATTACCTTGTATATATTCTGATTTCAGAAGCAATGACCACTGACTGGCAGAAGGCAAATCATACATTAAGTTGTACAAAGTTAGCATAAATCTTGTACCATTGATTTTATGGTGGGATGTTGATCCAAACTATATGGTATGCACTGAACATGGCACAAGCAAATAAGCAGAGGTCTGTATCTCTCTTTAGAAGGTAGTTGCATTTGTGAACGAGTACATTTCAGTCTGCTTGGTGTGATAATGTATTTAAGCTGACTTTGAATTTCTTTGTTGATTGACTCAGCTCTTGGGTACATAATGGCAGGTCGACATCTTTGAACTGGAGACGGGGCAACTGATGAATTGAAGAGTGTGCGTACTCTGTATTTAGATAAGCACTTTTCCCTCTCATATAGCTACTTTCCCATAAATGATGCATAGAGCTTTTTATGAATTGGGCACTTTCAATATCCAATATTTATAGCCCAAACTGCAAAATCACCTTTTTCTACACATCTGTTAGCAGTGGAACCAAATTATACATTTTCAAACACATTTATTAGGAGAACTTGCTGGCCTTCCCTTAGCTCGGTCGACTGCTTTAGTTAGAGTAAGGATTTGCCCAAATGAGATCACATGGAATTTACATCTTCAGTGAGGCTTCTCCGTGTATTCATTTTCTCCACATCTGCTTTACATAATTACATTACACATAGAACACAATAGCAAGACTCATACGGTGCCATGATTCATTCTCGCATACTGCATCATAAGCTATGGGTTCATCTTTTAACCCAGTGCTTGCTGTTTCTCACTTTATACAACAAATCAAGAATATGGACACCAGCTTTAATGGAAAAGCATACAGCAGTCTATGGAAGGAGAAAGCTCGTTGTCAAATAATCTTTGGGGAAGGCTTTTGTCTCCTTCTGCTTTTCTCAATCTAACCAGCAGATTTGACTCAAGACATTTTGGAGCAAAGAATAAGATGCCACCACTTCTTTGTTCTTCATCCAGAAACCAACTAGCATTAGTGCACTGGTGTTGACATAACATCCCTCCTTGGAAGTAGAATTTTTCAGATCTCAAGCCCTTGCCCTTCCTTTTCAGTCCTGAGGGAAAGGAGAAATCTCAGCACGAGAGCAGCTAGCCAGACAGCCAGCAGCTACTGTTGACTGTTTTCTGTTAAAAGCCGAACCTAGCAAACTTTATTTGGCAGAACCACACCTCCTATGTACTTCTAAAAGCACTGCTTGCAAGGGTATTGAGCTGAGAAAACTAGGATCGCTCCCTCCTGCAGAGCTTGGAAAACTTGATTTTCTGTGAGAGAAATGCTTTCTTTTTGTTAGGCTTAGTGTTTATTGTTTGAATTCCAAGCTCTGTACAGCTGTGATCAATGCTTACTATATCATACTTGATGACATCATCGAAGCCCACCCTGTGACATCAACAACTGGCAACCCTAGGCCTTGGATGATGGCCAAGAAATCTCAGGGGTACTTCTTGCCTGGTAATCCTAACTGCAGTTGATAGGCAGCCCATGACAGGTTGCATAGGATATACAATTCTGCCTTCCAAATAGAGGAGACAGACTAGGGGCTCGGGAGGTACACTCAAAGGTACCTTAGGAGGTACAATCAATTTTCTGTTAGAGACAATTGCCTCTCACAGCCTCAGCAATGTGAAATAGGGGCTAAGCTATACTTTTAATTTTTCTGCAAAATTGAAGAACACCCAAATTTGTTGTCTTTTTTATAAACACATTCAAGCTTAGGTGCAACTCTGTAACCTGTTTTCTTTTTATTTAACATTTGAGACACAAAACTGCTATTGAAAATCATGACTTTAAAATCTAGAAAATGTAATAATACTGCCATAATGAGAACAGTAAATGTCGTATAGACAAAAGGCCTTTTCGTATTATACTGTTATAGTGCTATAATTCCACTTTCAATATCCCATGGAATTCTGGAGTTTGTTGTTTAGGGAGAGGCATTTAGAATTCTCAGCCAGAGAGCTCTTTGGCCTCACTAAACTACAAACCCCAATATCTGGGTAACCTGATAGATGGACTAGATTACAGGTTTCACAAGGGGAAAAACAAGACAAAAGATTAATAAAATGTGTGTATACTTCCTCATTCTTTTTTAGGATTGATTGATTTTTTTTTTCATTTGAATGGCACAATTTGTGCAACTGTGGTTGATGTTTAATATCACCAAGGCTGCCCTTTGTAATATCATCCTCACAACAAAGAATTTTAGACCCATAGAGTTAAACGTACCCTATGTCCACTCTCTGCCAGTGCAGAAATCTACTCTAAAGTAGTTGTTGTGTACCTTCAAGTCATTTCTGACATATGGTGATTCTAAGGTGAAACCATCATGAGGTTTTCTGGGGCTGAGAGTGTGTGATGCCCCCAAGATCTCCCAAAGGGTTTTCACGGCTGAGCAGGGAACCAGACTCTGGTTTCCAGGGTTATACTCCAATGCTCAAACTACTACACCATGCTGGCTCACATTGGCTCACGGTACCCCTGAGAAATGGGCATCCAACCACTGTTTAAAAGCCTCCAATAAGGGTGGATGCCCACCACCCAGAGGTACACTTCTCACCTGCTCCTCCGGCATTACAAGGTATCATCCCTAGAACTTCAGGTTTGGAATCTAAAATCTCAGAACCTGGGGCACTACTAACCTGGCAACCCTGCATTGAAAGCACCAAGTTTTACAAACGTGTAAAAACCTCCATTGTTACCAATCAGTTAGGACTAAAGAAAAGGTTCTTTCCAAACTCAAATATTATGAGAAATGACAACAAGTCTTTTGGTTGAGTGTCTCCTTAAAATATATTTTCCTTGTCTTTATAATGCAAAAACTTCCAACCTCCTCTTGGGTCATCCTTTTGCCCTCCTCCCGAAATCATTGCTAAGCATCCCAAATATTTCTCTTTAAAATTGTCCAAGAAACGGCTGTGATGAACCCTGGGAGGGGTAGCAACAAACCCACCCTAGCAACCCAGAGGATTCAAATTGATTGGCTGTTGAATATGGAACCCAGGCTAGCCAGAGGGAGGAGCTAGATAAGGGAAGTGAGTAACTGAAATTTAACTGAAACAGAGTTCTGAAGAGTTTTGGGGGCCAGAGAGAGAGAGAGAGAGAGAGATCCATCTGAGAGTGTGAGAGAGAGAGGAAATAAAATGCTTATTCGTTTCAATATCCAAGTGTTGTACTGTTTGCTAATCATTAATTTACCTACTACCTTTTCCTTGTCAGTGTGTTCAATAAAGGTTTTGCTATATTTTTATAAAAAGAGCAGTCTCAACAGACTGTCTCTTGAATCTGGATTGGGTATACATGCTACCACCAGTGACACAGTCACTTGGATAAGCCAATCCATGTGGACTTAGGGAAAGTAGTAGAGGGAGATAAACTGGAAGAGGAAGCCAGTGGGGGACAAAAATATAGAGGGGTGCTGCTTCTCTGGATAAGGGAGAATTTAAAGCAGACCTGAGTGTCATAGCCCTGGCTTGGTCCAGATCTCCCAGCTTTTGACAAGGGCAACTTTCAAATCTATTCTTCATCAGCCAGATAAGATTTAGACCATTAACAGTAGTCTTGACTGAAGCAGCAAATTTCCTAAAATCATTTCCATTTCTGTGTGATCAGTGTGCTGTATTGCATTATGAAATAAGCAGCTGAGATCAGAGGTCATCACTTCTTTGCTTATTCTGCATTTCAGATGGAATTGTTTGCAAACGACTTGCAGACATCTGGCCTCAAGGCAATAAGAAGTGCTTTTGAGGAACAGGTTACATGTCTCCTAAGATATGCAGTCTGTTTCCTGGCTGCTTGCTCCATATTTCAAAGGAATTTCTAGTGATGGTAAGTGATGACCATTTTCTCAATAGCATTGATTGGCAATAAGTTTTGGCAAGGAAAACAAAAGCACTACTTAACATAATTCACAATTGATCGAAGGAACTGACTATTACTGACTGCCACTAGCTTAGATCACAGTCAGGGAAGACAAGTTGGGGGCCAGCAACCATGTGGTGCTGTCATCCCTGGTGTATACATATATGGCTTCTTTCTCTTCTTCTATTGTTATGGGATGGGACTTAGGCCTCAAGGGGCCGTCCCTAAACTGCAAGCCCTGGGATTCCATAGGATGTTGAAAATGGAATAATAGCACTATAACAGTCTAGTGTGGAAATGGCCTTAGGGGCACTGATTTACAGTGGTTCCAGTCCTCCTTGGAGGGACAGCTCAGAAGGTGGTGCTGGAGATTACTGCTCTAACCCCTAGCCACTGGCCTGTGGGGTTTCTCAAGGCTCGGTTTTGCCCCCATGCTATTTAACATCCATAAGAAACTCTGGGAGGGGTAATCCAGAGTTTTGGAGGTAAGTGCCACCAGTACATTGATGATATCGAACTCTACCTCTCCTTTCCATTTAGCTCCAAGGAAGCTGTTCTAGTATGAAACCAATGTCTGTTGTCAATAATGAACTGGTATGCAAAGGGATCTTGTAAAATCCTTGAGAGTAACTGAGAGAAAGAAGTTGGTAGCATAAGTTTTTGTGTACTTAAGTCTTCTTCCTCAGAAACATCAGATGAATCCCATAACTGGGACTCAAGGTGGCTTACAAATTAAAATGCAGTTAGAACATACAAAAGATCAACCCTAAAATGGAATTAAACCACCAACAGCTATCAATTCGAGCAATTTTTGCAATTTGTGCAAAAAGCATTCTTGCAGTACAACAACGGTCTTTGTAGACTTACAGAAAATACCTTACCATCTCATGGATGAGGTGGGAGAAAAAAAAGACTTTCTGAGACAGACAAATGAAGAATTACGTTTTAGTTACAACAAAATGTTGTCACTGTAGTTCTTCCCTCTTGAACCTTCCTTTTTGTTCTATCCAACACAGAATGCCTCACATGCAAATTTCAACAGAGCCCACAGACAAACAGACAGCAACTATCAACCTACCCACCTACCACCACTGTCTTATCTTCCCCCTCACATCTTATTTTTCCCTACATGATATTGTTTTTCCATCCTGTTCCCTACCACCATCCAGCATTAGCCCATGAGATTTTGCTACCTCAGAGGACAAGATCCTGTCCCTCCTTATTCAACATTCAGAAAGTGACTGGCCTGACAGTCAAATCCTAGGCCCTTTCCACAGGAGCCTCCCATCCTGCAATGGGGTCAGGAGAAGGGTGGAACCGTGATGATGCTTCTGCATGATATTGTTGTGGTCCCTTCCTTCTCCCATCACCCGGCGGCATGATTGCAGATTAAATCATTGACAGGATTCCCCATGTGATTGTGCCACCATCTGTCAATGTCAGGCGGCGGCTTAAGCAGAAAACTGAGGCAGGAGCTGAGTATTATGGGTTTTAGTAATAAAGTGATAAAGTAAACAAGAGGTTACATCACCCAAAACGAACAGAGGCAGCAAACTCAACAGCCAGGGTCAGCCTGGAACAGAAGGCACAAACTGCAGATTTCCCGGATGGAGGACGGTTGTTGCCCCGTGCCCAACTCCCCCCCAGCGTCTGTCTTAAGTATATAGTCTTTAGCCCAGCTGGGGCTGGTCAAACGTCCGTTGGCCCAGCTCACAGCTGGAGGCCCTCAGACTTCAGACGCTTCTCTCGCAACCACTTCAATCTGCGCCCCGCCTCCTTCTCCAGCCGCCTCTGGAGGAACGTGGGGGGAGGGTCTGCAGCAAACTCCGGGCTGGAGTCAGGAGCAGCAGCTTCTGTCGAGCCCGAAGCACTGGTCTCATCTGCTGCAGGTACTGGCTCGGGGACCGCTGTGGGGTCGCTGGCAGGCCCCTCCCTTGTCCCTGCAGGAGCCCCCTCTGCCTCCCAGGGATCCACCCCTGGCTGGGGTTCCCAGTCTAACTCAGAGTCCCCATCTGAGTCGGCAGCATGCTCAGCCTGGCTCATGACACCATCCTGGACTTACCTGTCCTGCCGAAGCCACAGAAGCACAATGGCTGTGCTTCTTCTCCCAGCACAGCCTGGGAAAGTACCCAGCTGTGCTGTGAAAGGAAGAAGGATGGGCGTCGTGCTCCCTTCTGCAGGGAGCCAGCTGGTGCAGAGGGGACCACTCCCATCGCATTCCCCTCCTGGCAGAACTGCTGCTGGGATCCCCACCAGACAACTTCAGGAAAAAGTAGGGTGCAGAAGGGGCCTTAGTTCAGCAATGGAAAGGGTATGCATGGTACCTGAGGTCAGCAGACTACCTTATGGGGCATAGAAGAGACAGAATGACACAGAGAGCTCTGCCCTTCAATATCTTTCCATTGCTTTGCACCTCACTTCGTTTCCCTCACTGCACCTGATGACGGAGCCATATCTCTCCCATGGTTTCTGCACTACATCTTTCTGTTCCCTTCCTTCCTTCAGTACTTCCATACACCTCTGAGTTTACATCTCAGCATGCTGATACCTTCTTTTCTCCTACCACCTTGGTAAGAAGAAGGGTAGTTTTAAAAAATATTTTTGCTAAAGTAGATCACATGACCAGTTAAGTCTTGGTGGCTTCACACCTCAGCTGTTCATCTGAATACACCCAAGGACAATTAGAAGAAGGATTTTGTGGGAAATCATTTTCAAGATAATTAGTTTTGCTGCTCATGGAACCTTGTATGATTTGTACTCTGTAGGATTATTAACAATGTTCATGGAATCTGATGAGCAAATTACTCAGCTAATTCATCTATTTCCCCCCCTTCATGCTCTACAAACTGGGGGAAAATAAATAAGGTGGGGGAGAAAAAATCATTACATTATTCATGTGGTAAATAATCATGCCATTTGATGAATAAATTATTCAGATAATATTATTCATAACCCTTCTCTTTTGGGTCACTGTTAATAAGTTAATGGCAAACCATGTGTGAAGAAATTCTCTGTGGGACGAGAGGCAAACACATACACAAAAGACATTTTCTTGTATCTTCTAATGCAGATGGAAAGAAAGTCAGGTACTTAAGGGGGTATTTTAGGACCCCTTTCCAACTGCAGTGCAGATGTATTATTTATGCTTCAGTTGAAGTTGCTCAGCTGTTGTGGTACATCTGATGATATGCTGGATTGACTTACTGCATAATTTTACTTGGTTTCTGCCCCTACTGCACCACACTAGATGGGTACATACTTCCAAAAGGACAGGTTTACAAGTAGAAAGTATAACAGAAATAGCAAGCCAAAAAAATTGAGGGTGAGCTGAAGATCTGAAAGGAGTAACCAAAGAAATAAGAACTAACAAGTTTTAATTGGCAGTAACTTTCAAAGAATGATGAAGTGGGTTACAAACTATAGATAGGTTAGGTCAAATAAAACTGCTAGCCCTTAAGGTGCCACTAGAAGACCTGGAAGATTGGTCACAAGGAAATATTGGTCTTGGCTCCAAATACTGCTTGCCACCGCTGCTGTACAGAAGTCCATATTCAGATTATTGGATTGTTTTTAGAGCACATTGGATTGAGCAAGGTCTGACTGACCTGCCTTTTACCCCAAAATGTGGGTGCCACGAGGGCCCACCAGCAATACCAGTACCTTTGTTCAATGATGGGGAATAATTGGGTCAAGAATACAAGGCCTCTGAAAGGAGGGCAAATAAAAGAGATCTGCCACCTATGTTATACGGGGTAACTGCTAAAAAAGTTCAGCCAGAAGACTTATGATACAATTTAATGTGTTGTCATTGGGGAAAATATACATGTGTGCACAGAAAACAGTCACACACAAATAAGCAATCACACAAGGCTGTCTGAAAAAAAAGGGAGGAAAATTGGATAGAGGAATAGAAAGGGGATTGGGATATATGTACCATCCAGAGAGAAGTAGAGAAGGAGGAAATGCCCTGGGCTATTCACCCAAGGACAGCAATGTTCAAAAAAGCAGACCAACAAAGTGCATCCCTGAAATTGAAAATGCTGTGAGGGGGACCCAAAATTAGGGTCTCTTTATACCCAAAAATCTGCCCTTGAGGCATGAGGTGTTGATGACTCTCCACCTGTGTAAACAAAACTTTTGCAGGGTGGACAAAAGGTGACAGGATGGATTGATGGTTGTTAATGTCTGAAGGAAGCAAGTTGGTGATTTTAACATGTGGATGGCAAAAGGTTTTGATGGCTGTGTGATCAGGGACTGGGAAGAAATCACAGATGTGAGAAGATTGATTTGGGGGAAATCTTGCTGTTTTTCTGAGCCAGCACTGTCAAAACAAACATGGTTCCTTGTGCTTTTGGAGTTTGCAACAAATAGGTGCTGACTTAATAGCTGCTTTTATGGATTTCTGTATCTGAAGACAGGATTTTGGAAGATGTTTGTGCTTAGAAGACTTTGGTAGGAAATGCACACCACAGGGGGTTCTTGCTGTTGCCCAGAGCTGGTTATTGTTCTCATTGAAAGAGCCATTAAGTAAGGCTTTATAACCCAGCCATGCTGGGGTCATCTCTGACCTACTCCCAGCCAGTGTCCCTTTCACATGACCTTTTCAGCCATAAATCTGTATATGATTTATATATTATGCCAGTTGAACATACCTGTCAATTAATATATTTGCCAATTCTGCAGAGTGCAGTTACATACCCTGCAGAACTTGGAAAGCCCCCAACCCCCAGGGTGGAAAGAACTGTAAGAAAGTATGGTGTTACCCTGTTTACTGGGCGTCCCATGAGGGACACCAAAATGTGCTCAACAATAGGTGGGGAAGATTAGCTCTGAGCACTGCTTTAGCATTACGAGAGGCAGGATCTTGCAACCCAATGTCTATGGGGTCAGGCCAAGTCAAGAAGCAAACCGGTTGGAAAATAATGAATAGTCTTTATTAAATACAGGTGCACAATGTATGCAATACAAACACACAGATAACTAAGGAGGATAAGGGTGTGAGTAAGATAGCGGGATTTTTAGAGGGATAGTTGGTTCGGGTGATACAAAACCTGTCCTGAAGTCCAGAAGAAAATGGAGAGCGAAGCTGGGGTTCGATGTATCTCAGCACATGGAGCTGAGGGGAAGCTCGCCAAGCAAAGCGGCAGCAAGGCGGTCTGGAACTCGGGAGCGATTCGAGGAAGGTCTCGGAATCAAGGGTTTTCATAAGGAGAATTGTGACTGCAGGCTAGGTCGGACTTAGGGGAAAACAATAGATTTGGAGTTGGAGACAAAGGCTCCGAAAGGTCAGAATTTGAATGATTGAATTAGAGCCAAATTTCTCAATAGAGTAGCCGGTATGCAAACGTGGAATACTTGAGCGTTGTATAGCTCGATCATCAAGCTGCCAGCACGAGGCAGAGGATCTTTTGAGAGTTGCTTGGATACCTAATGGAGGTACTTGCCTTGAGGTCTCCTAAAGTGGCGAGTCAGCTGTTTCTGGCCTGCCTGTATTGTCTAGGAATATTACGGCGATTATCGGCCGAGCCTGTATGCGTGCTTGTCCGGGGGCCTCACAAGCACGTGGAAGGGATATATGAAGCCGAATTTAGTGATATCCAAATATATCTTTTTATATCCCCAAAGCTCGGGCTAGCCAGGGCAGTAACAATGGCTAAACATAACCTATATATATGGCATTCATACATATATATGAGACACAGCCGACATAGTGTAGTGGTTTGAGTGTAGTGTACTGTAGTGTAATATAGTGTGATACCAAGGACTCTGTGATACCAAGGTTTGAACTCCTGCTCAGCCATGGAAACCCACTGGGTGATGTTGGTCAAGTCACAATCTCTCAGTCTCAGACGATGGCAAAGGCAAACCTCCTCTGAACAAATTCTGCCAAGAAAACCTCATGATAGGTTTGCCTTAGGGTTGCCATAAGTTTGAAATGACTCAAAGGCATACAAACTTATCTCACCATTTCACTGAGAAGTTCATGACAGAATGCACAGGTTTCCATCTGTGAGATAAGTTAAGCAGAGAGAGAGAGAGAGAGAGACTCTGATTGGGTCAAGGTCAGCCAGTGAACTTCATGGCTTGAGTAGGACTTGATGTTCCTGCTCTGACACTCTATCCACAGTACCTATTGGTTCTCACTGTAATGACACACCCAAGTACTTGCCCAGCTCTAGATGGACCACTTCCATTCACATTCACAAGATGTATTTAGGTGAGTCTTGTGGTAATCTACAGAGATCCACAGGCTTCTGTTTAAGCCAACATCCTTGGGATGACTAGAAGCTTCAACTGAGGCTGCTGTACTTTGGACATATCATGTGACTTATCACAATAGTGACTTATCAGAATAGACCGTAATGCTCAGTAAATCAGAAGGCAATAGGAAAAGAGAAGGACTACACTGCAGGTGGACTGATTCAACTGAGGATGACACAGCCCTGTGTCTGTGAAACCTGAGGAGGGCAGACCAGGGCTCTGGGAAGAATTCATGTGGTCACCATATATTGATGCCAATTTGATGGCAAATAACAATAACACCTAGGAGTGGAAGCCCTGTATTTTCTTTTAACAAAAACCTTATTAATGACAGTCCTACATCTATCAGACAAATACAAACTTCACTGCCAGTGATTGCAGGGAGAAGGGTCCAAATAGTGACATTCTCATTTAAATCATGGAAGGGCAAATGACCTTTTTTTAACATTTCATCCCAGCCTGCTGAAATTAGTTACATAATTTGCATTGCAATTGCTGAGCCCCAAGTTTTTTCAAGGTAATGTTTCCAGTAGTTCAATTCTCTTCTTGCTGAGGACAAGGTTGTCTTATCTTTTTAAAGAAGTGCATGAAAGGGAAAGGAACAGACGTAAAACTTTAGCATAGTGTACTTTGGAGAAAGGACAGCTCCTGTAATTCAGACTGTAGAGCCCAATAAAACATGTTGGCATCTTTGGGGGATTATGTCATGTTAGAACACACACTTGTACTGTCTGTTCTTGTTAAGGATGTTGGCAAAGTTTGACTATACCTAGCTCAGGAACAAACTTCTGGGATTCTAGGAGTTTAAAAAGACTCTTATACTCTCAGGCACACAGGGGAGAGGTGACCTTTACACCAGAGCTTGGAGAAAGTTACTTTTTCAGACACCTTCTCCAAGAATCTCTCAGACAGTCTTGCAAGCTTTTATAATTCTTCACTTCCAAACTCTGCCTACAGCTGTGGCAGATATTCTCATACCCCTTTGCCCCCTACCCCCATTTTGGTTTTTGTGAGGCTCCACAAATTGAGGATTTGCTTCAATTATTTGTTCTGCTCATTATATACAGTACCAAAAACAAAATTTGGGGGATTTTGCTTATACTGTAATAGTACTTCAGAAAATAGTTTATGTCCCCTATCTGATATTAACACTATGGTAACTCACAATGTTTCTTTCGTTGCCCTATCTGGGGCATCTGATTTTGGACTTTATTGTTTTGGGGATGTTCTTATCTAAGCATAGCACCAATGTTTATATCCCAGTGTTTTAATCTCTGTGCATTTTTTAAAAAGTATTCTTGATCTATATGCTATTTATTCCATGTTATATTTTTCAGCTGTCCTCACTTGTTTTGCATGCAAACAGTCTATGGTCCAAGCATTAATAAACTTACTAAAGCACATCCTCTCTCAGCCAGTGTAGTAACTGGTTACTTTCTTGAACTATAACAAAGTTATGGCTGTGTTGGTTGTGAGATGAGGAGCTAGAGGCCAAAGAGCAACATTTCCATGCTCTGATTCTAGTGCCATCTTGAACCCAGGAAGAGACACCACAAATACACTACCTCACCTCTTCCCCAGTAGCCCTCCAAGCTCCTAAAACACCTTCCCTATCTCTGTTCTTGGCAAATGTGAGATTAGAGTGGTGGAGAGTAATTACAAGGAGAGTAATTAACTGGCTAGGCAGAAGCTGAAGAATTTTCGAGTCCCATACCCACACACAGGGTTTAGCAGAACAAGAAGGGAAACTTACTTTTCTTTGTGAGGCACTTCTATTCATAGATTATTGTTGTTGTGTGCCTTCAAGTAATTTCTGACTTATGGCAACCCTAAGGCAAACCTATCACGGGGGTTTCTGGGGCTGAGTGTGGGTGATGTGACCAAGGTCACCCTGTGGGTTTCCACAGCTGAGTGGGGAATTGAACCCTGGTCTCCAAGGCTGTAGTCCAATGCTCAAACTACTACACAATGCTGAGTTACTTACACATATTTAACATGGATCCATCTCCTTGAGAAACATAAGAAAAAGATAATGTGGTCCATGGTGTCATGACAGTTGGAGCATTTCACCAAAAGAAAGTCTTCTCACTACACTTCCATGGAGAAGAGAGGAAGGACAAGGTGAGGACAGATGAGACTGTTACCATGCCACACATTCCCACTCCATGGCACATCTAATTGGCACGAAATATTATTTAATTGGCAATATCATTTCTAATAAAAATCGCACACTTATGGCTAGAAGGCCTGTGGAGAAGAACTCTCATTGGAAGCTGCATGTTAAGACAGATGACCTCAGCGTGGCCAGGTTGTAAATTCAAAAGGATTAGTGAGAAAGCCCCAGCACTGATGGGCTTGTGATAATCCCTTCAACGACTCAGCTTTCAAGTAGAATACAAAACTGCTTCAATGGAGCAACCGATTGCCATCAACCTGTAACCTCTTCCCCCAGAAACTCTCTTTGTCCCCTCACCCACCCAGACATTAAGAGGCTATTGCGACTCCCATCAATTCTTTGTCACTCTAAGTTAAGACCATTAGTCTGTTCTGGACTCCTTTTGTTTGCCTCACCAGAGAGCAATTAACATATTCCTCTCCAGGGTGGGAAACAGGATACTTAAACCCTGGCTCCAAGCCCAACAACTTATAGTACCTTGTAGTGGCCATTTTGCTCTGTCCATTGGCTCCCCAATTCTCATGCCCTGCGCTACCCTCACACTCTTTTTTTGAGCCATCTCACTTCAATTTTCTGTTTCTGGAATGGTAATTAACACCCACTTCACCCCAAAATCTCTTGCTATCCAACCTTTCTCTCCTTTACCTTTTATAATGTCCTCAACATTTCATTGACAGTGCCTGGCAAGGCCCTCTAGGGTTCTGGGCAAAAATCTTGCTTAGCACAACCTGGAGATGCTGGACATTAAAGATGGGACCTTCTTCATGAAAAGCTTATGCTCTACAGTTGTACCCCTGAGAAACATCCCTCTTTCCAGTGGCTGTGGAAATGCTTCCGGGCTTGTTCCCAGTGCCAACTGAAAGATTTTCCTCTTCGATCTTTGTCACTGCTTTTGCTGTTGTTACTGTTCTAACCTGAAAGTAAATAAAAGTGGGGAAAGTGCCTCGGAAAGTAAGAGATAGGTTTTAATCTTTTTGCCTCTCACTTGCTAAGTCTTCTACACTAGTTCTGGTAAAGAATCAATTTGTTTCACTTTTTCAAAACACAAACAAATCAGATCATTTCTGGGTCTAACTGGGGATTCACAAGGAGGGTCTCCATCTCTAATCACTGTTGTTCATTAAATATAATGTTGGAGATTTTGACTGGTAAAGATTTTGCCTTAGGAGGGCAGCATTCCAGTTTTATCCAAGTGTGCAACCAACTAAGGTGTACAACACAGAGATCACCCTTTAAACTGTTTGCTTTGCAGGCCACATTTCTTGCTTACTGGACTATGGCATGATTAATTCTCAAGTTATGCATTTTAAACTTTTTTCTTCTATAAAGTTTCAATACAGAGAGCAGCGAGGTACATCAACACATTACTGAGTCATTTTTCATAGAAATCAAAAGCAAGGAGCCAGCTAGACTGGAGCATTACACTGGTCCTGATAAAGATTCCTAATCCTTATAGCTTGGAGGGAACATCCTCAGTTGTTTAATTCCCATGTCATCTTCTGATTAAAGAATTCAGCTGATTTGCTGCCAAGTTTTGTACGTTCACACCTGATAAAAACAAGATTGGCTTCAAAAAAAGGCCTAGGAGATGCTCATGATTCAGCAGACTCAATTTTGCTGTCTCTTGGCATTTGAAAGTCTTGAGCAATTCCCTTTTAGAAATGGTTTCTGAAGAAAAGGAGCTGAATTAATGTGCCTTATGATTGCTCATTTAATTAACCCTTTGACATAAAAATGGGCCTTGCCACATTTTGTATAGGGACAGGAGGGTGAAAGTGGCTGAAATAAAATGGGTACTCCACAAGATGTGCAGAACCACTTGAAAAAGGAGAAAGAAAGGGGAAAGGAAAAAAAAAATAAGGCAGCACCTTTAGGATTAACTGGTTTTTATTTTTCTGCACAAGCTTTCATGGATATATATCCACTTCTTTAGGAACCACTCTAGGACTCTTACCACACCATGACCATTAACGTGTCATTCCGGTGGGATCCCAGCATTGCCATTTCCTCGATGGAATCAGGCCTGAATGTCCTACACCACACATTGTTGGCTTCCATGGATGGGTAGCATCAGGCACACTGTTCTTCTCTCCACAGTACAGTCTCAAAGGCAAGTCTCTCTCCCTGCCTTTTCCCCACTCCAGACTCAAGATTGGTTGCTTCTTGTGCTGTACTGTGGAAGGAAGCACTATCACGTCCTTTGGCCTTTACCAAACACCTGCAGCTGACAGGATCATGGTGGGAAAGGGGGCTGTTATGGATTTTTTCTGTTAATGAAAAAGGGCAGGTTTCCACAGACAACGATGTGACAGCAGCTAGTCTGTGATGATGTTGTGTGATGGCATGGCTCCCAGACTGGAAGCAACATTTGGCTTTGCTGGGATGACAATGTCATGCGGTAAGGGCCTAAGAAATCCTATTCCTCATCTTGAAATTCTTCAAATTTTCTATTCTCAAATACTTCTTAAACATATTTGCCTGAGGAAGTAGCCAGTGAAGCTTCAACAGCAGGCAGTTTTTTCCCCTTATAGCCAACATAAATACCCCTAAAGTGTTTCATAATCTGAAGATAATGAAATCAGCTATAAATAAAGGGAAGTGGTATCTGTGTTGTCATATGCTAAGAACTGTTTTGCTGAGGGTTTAATCCATTCAGCAGCAAGTAAAGTAACCTGAGCTGGCCTCATCTGAGAAACTTTGCCTGTTCCATCATCTCAAATGATCTCTGTACCTGAGAACACAGAGATATCCAGAAAAGACTAAATGTATTCTTCCATAACAGGCTTCATACAAGATAGATGTAAGAACAGTGTGGGAGGTTGTATCCTCAGACTGAGAAACCAAACTCTTAGTGCTTCTCTTTTATTGCTTTTGTTCCCACTTTGTTTGTTGTCATGGGCATGGAGCTCATTTCTCATCTATGTACACTTTCCATAACGTCCAAAATATAGACACTGTGACCACAACACTGTTGTTTTCTTTCCCCTATATGTTATTTTACCATGTTGGCCTGATGAAAAAGATTTGAAAGCTTGTTGTTGTTGTTGTTATGTGCTTTCAAGCCATTTCTATTGTATGGCAAACCCATCACAGGGTTTCCTGGGGCTGAGAGAGTTTGACATACCCAAGGTCACCCAGTGGTTTTCCATGGCTGAGTGAGGAATCAAACCTAGGTCTCCAGGGTCATAGTCCAGCGCTCAAGCTACTTACACCTTTTGGTTGGCCTAATAAAGTTAACACAAAATGATGAATTTGGGATTTTGCTGTTTGCTTGTTTTCCTCTTGAAATTGTTTCACCTCTGAGAAGGAGCCTCATAATGGACTTTGTCCTCTCTCAGAATATCCCAGCTATTTTACCTGATATACAAAGAAAAAAATGCTTCAAATATCCTTTCCAGTTGGAGGCCTTCTCATACTAGCATTCCAAATGCACCATGAAGCTATTTTTTTCATTCTTAATGGATTTTCCATAGTAAGGGGGGGGGGAGACAGTGAAGCACTGGAAAAACAGGAGTGATTTAAAAGCCGAGGACACCATTGTCTGAAGATAATGTGATAAAACACTGTCTCAGACTACCCAAATGTACTGGTCAAGTCCATAGGATAAGCAAAGGTACCAAAAAGGGTGATGCAACTACACAATACTACAAAAAAGGTTCTAGAAAGTACACAGAAGATGTATTAAATGCAATAAAATCAGTTCTTTTGGAAAAATGTACACAGCCAGCTTGAAGGGTTATAAGTATGACAGACAGACAGACAGAATGTTCTACTTTAGAAAAGCGCATGGACAAAACAACACTGCTTTGGTCAATATGCTGTCTGAGTCAGGTATCTTACAGAATCTTCTAGATCCTATATGGACTGATTTTTCAGGTTCAGAACTGCCCAAATCTGAACCTGAGGCACAATGGGTTTTCCTGTTACCCATACTGGGTCTCTCTTGAGACTAGGGATGTAAATCATCCCTTATTTTGCTCTTGCATGAAAGCAAAACAAAACAATGGATTTCCAAAGTTTTCTCTCTGCTAGATAACATTACGGAGGGTTCATCTTCCAATCCTTTTTTATATGTCATGCTTTTTTGGAAAAAAAAATGTTTGCACAAAAAGTACAGAGTGGGACAGCAAGGCTTAGATAGATTCTAACTTGTAGAAAGTTTGGCCTAAATCCTTTCCTGGATTCAAGCTGCAGGAAAGGAGATTCCACCTGAACCTCAGGAAGAACTTCCTGATGGTCAGAGCTATCCGGCAGTGGAAGGTGCTGCCTCAGAGTGTGGTGGAGTCTCCTTCTCTGTAGGTTTTTAAGCAGAGGCTGGATGGTCATCTGTTGGGAATGCTTTGATGTCTGTTCCTGCATAGCAGGGGATTGGACTGGATGGCCCCTGTGGTCTCTTCCAACTCTAGGATTCTGTGATTCTTTTATTCTTGTAGAAAGTTTGGCCTGAATAATTTCAGGAGATCCTCTTTGGCCAATTAGCAGATGAGAGGACTCCCTGTTCCTGTCTTTCAAGAAACCAAACCTTGATTTGTTTCACTGTTTGGCTCTTGACAATTCAGCTTTCTAGATAAAATGAAAATTTCTGAGTCAAGGCACTCATGAAAATGGTTCGTAACATGGCAATGGAATTATGTTTTCTAACTACACTTGTATATACAGGCAATTGAAGATTCCCATCTTCTGGCAGTTCCAGGAAGGAAAAAAGTGTGAACAAGCCCTTTGCAGCTTTGCCATGCATGCTATTGGGCTCTTTAGTTCAGCAAACCATGGCTTCTTTATATCTGTACTGAAGAATCAAAGACTGATTATATCACACGGTGGAAGCATTTGCCATTGGTGACAAGCTTAGCAAGTGATCTGCTTAGCACATGAAAGCATCCTGCTTCACTTTATTGTGATTTAGCCTATGCTAGCAAAAATGCTAGGAGTTTAACTGTTCAAATTATACAGAAATTTAAATTGCCGTAAAAACTCTTCCGCTATACCCTATTGCTGAATCTTTTTAAAGACATTATAAAGGGAATCAGAGAGAAGGTTGAAAGTTAATGCATCCTCCTAAATAAGAGAGTGATCAAAATGATGCAGAGGCCTATTTTGAAAAGTGAAGCAATAAAATAAAAATTGCATTCATATTGCACATTTTTTCAGGATGGCTGTACAGGGAATTCGCAGCAACCGCCAGGAAAGATATAACAATTTGTGCCAGAACAATTTTGCCCCACATCTCACCATCATTTATTTGCCGAATGTTATATATTTTACAGAAAAGGAATTTTGGATATGTGTCAGACATTTGAAACACACCATAACATTCTTTATAACTTCCAGTAAATAGAAGCGTACTTACAAAATTTACGTTGAATATAGAAAAAAATTGTTTCACTTAATAAATCTATTAAACAGAATTACTTGTGTTTTAACATTTCAACTTGGTATTTTAATTGTATTTTTTTCCATACCATTCTACTGTGAACCAAGTCCCATTTTGAGAAGCAGGAGGAGACAAGATAGAAAATCTTGAAGGAAGGAACTGAAATATGTCTCAAAGGATTGAGCCCAGTATTTTAACATTATGTAAGAAAGTGGAGGGTACACATTTCTTGTGATAAAAATGCAAGGGTAATTTTGTTTACAAGGCAAATTTCAGGATCTATATTGTGGTAATACCAACTAATAATTCACAAAAATGGTGGTGCTGGTTGTCTTCTACTATGGCAAAAATGTTTTGAGAAACAAGCAGGGAAATGGGAGGAGAGACGATGTTAGAGTCACACACCTGATTGGTATTCAGAGTGATATACTGTGGACTTAGGATGGACTATGAACCACCAGGTGATGGTCTACAGCAAGTATCTGAGAAAGGAAGAAATCATTGTGGCCAATGTGCACAAATATGATGCCAGTCCCTGGTACACTGCTGGTCCTCCACAACAAATAACTTAAGAAGCACAGTTCTACATCTTGTTCTGAATCCTATAGTTAGTCCCAAGTAGAACAGACCCATTCAGTCAATGGGATTGGTCTATGTGTTGACTCATTATATAACAATTGGTCTATTCTAGTGGAAAATAACCAACAGGATTCAGAACTTTGTCTACATATGGTATGAAAAGATAGGTGTGTAGAAGACCAGCTTAACCTTTTTACCCTGAAGGAACCCTTGGACAATATCTATATCTATATCTATCTATATCTATATCTATCTATCTGTATCTATAATTGGTCTCCCGGAAACCCTGTGGAAAAATTATTATATCTACAGCTAAAAAAAAAGTTTATTTTTCTAAATCACAACGTCTCATGGAAACTCTAGAGAGCTCTCATGGAACTGTGGGGTTCCAGGGAACGCTGCTTGAGAAATCCTATAGTAGACTATTAAATTAGCTTTCAAAGACCATATCTTTAATAGCACTAAGCTCTCTGGGAGGGAGAAAGGCAATAAAGGCAGAGTCATAAAGTTTCATTCTTCATTTGAAAATACAGGGGGGCTCCTTAAAACCTCGGATCTGTCTCTGTCTGGTTCAAAACTCACAGTCTTATTTAGAAAGAGCCGACTGGTGTCTCACATGGCATTTTGTTATTGTTGTGTGTCTTCAAGTAATTTTTGACTTATGACAACCCATTAGCAAATGTCTCATGAAGTTTTCTTGAGCTGAGAGTGTGCAATGCACCAAGGTAACCTGGCAGGTTTCCATGGGTGAGCAGGGAAGCTACCCCTGGTCTCCAGGGTTGTTGTTACCCTGATTTCTGGGGTCCCGTGAGGGACACCTCAATGTGCTCAAGATACTGAGGAGTGGGAATTAGCAAGAGCACAAGCTGAGCAATACAAGAGGCAGGGCAACCTAGCGAGATCTTGAACCCAATGTCTACGGGGTCAGGCCGAGTCAATAATCAAACAGAAGTAAATAATAATTGTTTTCCTTTATTTTGAAACACAGTCAATACATATGTATGCAACCACTCACACAGACCTAATGAAAGAAAAGTAGGAGTTGGATAGAAGATTTTAAGAGGGATTTTTCAGGGAAAATACTACACCTGATTCTGAAGCCTGGGTAGTCAGAAGAAAAGTCCGTTGGAGCAGAGATTCTCAGCACGTGGGAGCTGAGGGGAAGGCTCGTCGAACGGAGTGACAGCAAGGTGGGATGGAAGCCAGAGCGATCTGAAGAGATGCTCAAAATCAGGGGGTCTTATAGGGGAAAATGCGCCTGTAGGCTAGTCTGTTCCAGGGGAAAACAATGGGTTTCAGGCTGGAGACAAAGCCTCTGAAAGGTCAGTACTTTAGATGATTGAATTATGACAGCGTTGTCAATAGTGTAGACAGTATGCAAACGCGGAGTGCTTGAGAGTTGGATCTGCGGCTCGTCAAACTGCCTGCTCGGGGCAGGGGATCTTTTGTAAACGGTGTGCATACATAATGTGATCTTAAGAGGGTACTTGCCTGAAGGTCTCCTGAAGCTGCAGTCCGGCAATTACTGACCTGCCTGGATTTGTTTTGAATAGTTCGGCTATTTTCGGCCGTGCCCGTGTGCATGCTTGTCCGGGGGCCTTGCAAGCACATGGAGAGGAATGGGTAGTGAAGGCCAAATTCTTGATATCGAATGATATCTAATATACCACAAGTCCGGACTAGAAACTACAGTAACATTGTAGTCCAACTCTCAAAGCACTACACCATGCAGGGTCTCACTCGTGTATTAGTCTGGATTTAAAGAAGCTATTCAAAGTTAGCAAAGTTAGCAAAGTTAGTTAGGTTGATGCAGAGTTAGCATCAACACTCCACTTAACCATTCTTAAGTACCGGAATCTCAGGATACTGGTATTTATATGGGTGAATGAGCGAGCTCTCTTTTAATCTTTAAGGCTATTTAGTATATGTCGTCATAGATATTTAAACATATGCATTCCCCTTAGGGAGAAACATAGATATTTCAATGTCTAGGCACATTACTTCATTACACTATATTGCATGTAAGGCATCATGTATTTATTACATTGCAATATTTGGTTGGTCCCTGTTATGCTTTCATAAGGACTGAATCTTTGTACTATCTGCATCTCTTCAGTTGGTCTCTCTATAACTAACATATTGAGGAACACTACCATCTTAAACAATCTAACTAAGCTCGTTATCCACTATGAAATACACTCTCATCTGTTAAGGAACTAGATATCTCTAAACAGACACCTGTGGAAAAACATACAGGCCTTGCTATATCTAGCAGCAACTGTTGTAAGCATAATGGGGAATATATTTATTTAGCATAGTCTAGTTGAGAGCAGAGATTCTCTTTCTTATCAGCATAGTGTATCTTCATCAGTATGGCCTGGGCAGTTATCAGCTATGAATAGTGTAGTTTAATAGGCTGTACAGTGTTCTGTTTTCATTTTTTTCTCAGCCTCTTTTATATCTTTCATAATATAATCAGCTAACATATCTTGCCCAATAAGAGAAAAAATGCTCACTATACTCCATTTACGTTAATAATTTTAGTTTCCTCCTTAGAGGTGACATAACACTGGGTACACTTAGCTGTTGGCATCAACCTTTACTCTTTAACATGGCACCTGTCTTGGGTTCATTTTAGGTCAATTCAATTTTCTCCTTTTCTTATCACTGTTTATAGATGCCTTGGCTGCATCTCAGAATCAGCCATCATCTTAAGAATACATACACAATCTTCAATTTGCAGAGCTCCCTGCTTTATATTTTATGCTTCACAAGACCACTATTTTCATTTCTGTGTCTTAAATTTTGCAAGATATAACCTAAACCAGTGCACAGCCTAGATCAACAGGGCTGGGGAACTTGAGGCCCTGTAGCTCTGGTTGAATTCTAATACCCGAGAGTCCCAGCCACCAGGGACAATGGTGAGCTGTGATGGAAATAGTAGTTTATTAGTATCTGGAGGGCGGATGATGCCCCACTGCTATTTTGTCAGGTACAGCTTTGCTGTGCTAGTCAGATGGATGGTGATTCTGGGTGCTGCAGTCTACAAAGTAATTTTTTTAAGTTCTAAGTAGTAGCTTTGCAAGCTGTTTTATATTAGCCTAGATTAGTTGTTCATCTTGTTCATAACTGACTACATTGAGAGAAATTCTTCAAGATTTCAGCCAAGGACTTTTCTCAGTCGTGAAGATGTCATGATTTTAAATAGATTCCTTGTACTTGCAACCTCAGTGGTTAACCACTAACCTATAGGAGGAAAATATTATCATTCCACCCTCTGAGTGACCTTGTGTTCATTTCCAATCAGGTGATTTCTGATAAAGCGAAGTTCTTTTTACAACTTGCCACAGGTCCACACTGAATTAGTAGAGCTTACAAATTATATTTTACCACTTAATATGATAAACCAAGCTAGTCTGAAGTGAAGGCTCATACCTGGGCAATTTGATAATCTGCATGATTTAGACCTAAGACAATAATCTACAAAGAGATTCATGCACAGCATGGAGACAATATTAAATGGCAATCATCATTCATCTTAGATTTATAACAGGTTTATATGTCTTACTCAGTTTGTCCTTATATACATACCAGCAAAGCTTTTCAATATGTGCTTTTGAGTATAGAACATTCATGGTGCATATATTTTTATGCATAAAGCAGAACAACAAAACCAAGATTGCAAATGAGATGAAACCATGCAGTGGTTTATAATGAGATGAAACCATGCAGTCATTCTTACACACTGCTTCACACAGGGCTTTTCTTTTCTTACAGAATTTAACTATGTTTGGAAAGACGTTTATGGTGTCATTGATTTGCAGCATGGTCCACAAATCAACCCAATGTGAGTTGCATGCACAAATTTTGCAGCCTTTTACACCCCCATAAGCCCTTCCCCATTGTTCCTCAAACACACACACACACACACACACACACACACAGAATTATGCTCCTGAAAAACTCAGGGTGGGTCCAGGGTGGAAAGGAGCTCTTGGTTCCACCAAAATTGCCCAGCTCTGATGTCTTCTCTCCTGTAACTATTGAAGTACAAGTAATTTTTGTTCCATTTTCTTTCCCATGTGTTTGCATTTTTAAATATATATATTTAAATTATTTTATGTCAAAACATAGTTTGTAATGCAGATATGCCATAGGACTGCAAAAGTTGGTTCAGAGATCTATTCAGCAATTTAGGAAGCAGCCAATTCAGAGGCCATACAATTGGACTTGACTTTTTTTAAAAAAAAAAAGTGGAAGGAAACCTCTGAGACTACTTCACTGAAACTAAGGTAAACCAATCTTGCTACCAATCCCCCTTCCCTCAACAAAACAAACCAGGCACATCCCTCACCCACTTCAGTGGAGGAGAATCTTGATTCATTCTAAATCTCCCCGCAAATCTAAAGCAAAATACTTTAGCCATAGCTGAATGTTTGAGTAAACATATGAAAGCTTAAACTGGGGGAGAAGAAAGGTATATGCATGCAAATTCCACCCTCAACAACCCTATAAGGGGCTCTGGCTCCACTTCAAACCTTTGTGTTGAACTAGAGCTTGAAAAATGTACTTTGGGGACTTCAACTCACAAAATGCTCCAAGTGGTATGGTCATTGGACATGCTGCATGAGTGATTGTGGAGTCCACAAATAGTAACTTTTCTATGTTCAGGCTGAGAACAAAGCACTTAAGGAGAAATTCTAATCTTGATCAGCTAAACATGCTTAGAGAACTCCTCCTGGTCTTCCTGGGGAATGAGATGTTCATGAGAAGGTCTGAAGCAAAGCCAGTAACTATAAGGACATTGGGATGGAGTTTGCAAGTGCATCTTGCTTCCTTCCTAGTTTAAGACTTCACGCATTCATCATAATGTATTCTCAAATTGGGATAATCAAAATATGAAGCTGTCATATGCCAGATTCAGGTCCTCGCCCTTAGGCAGAGTAAGGTGACCATCTCAGTCAGCAGATAGGGGAGGGATAAGGTCAGAGAAGCAACAAAATTACCTTCTCTGTTCCTCCTAATTCCCCAGTCAGTCTGTTCTGTTGGAAGACAGAGCTGTATATTCCAGGTGGACTGTGCTTGGCCTTTCTAGCAGAGAATTCTAAATACCTCCATGCCTGCTTTTATAATGTACTGGTTTCTTTCACCTCTTCCCACTTTCCCCCTTTGTCCTCAGCTTCCTTTGGTTCCTACAGACTGAGTCCCAACATGCAGAAATACTATGCACTCAGTTAATTCAGGAAGAAAGAGTGGAAAGGAGGAACTGAATTTTGTCCATCCCAACAGCAAACTGCCACTGCCTCTCCTAGTTTGTCTACTCTCCCTCATCAATAAGTTTTCCTACTCTGATGTTGTCTGGCAACAGAGGTCCGGGTTTTCAACTGTGAAATGTTGGAGACTGTGTGCCTCATGACATGACAAATCTTAGCACTCCATAAGATGACCCCATGGACGTTCAAATGGTATCAAATTGAAAAGTGAAAGGGCCCATGCTAATCCTTTCAACATGTTCTCTTCTGTATGCACACTATGTGCTTTGCCACAGAATAATGGCCTGTTTTAGCCTTAGACCCTTACCACATGAAGTTGCCATCTTGGCAGAGCAGCGCATTGCTCCTGGTCCAGGGCCTGTGCCATTGCATGAAGTTGTTGCGCTCCAGCTCCTGTTGCATCCCCATCCATGGGAAACCTGCCCTTTTTCATTATTGAAAAAAATCTGGTAACGGCCCACTTTCCCACCATGATCCTGTCATCTGCGGGCACGCGGTAAGGGCCAAAGCACTTGTTAGCAATTCTGCCTGCAGTACAAGCACAGGAATGACCAATCATGGGTTGTGGGGTGGGAAGAAGGTGAGGAAAGGGTCTCACAATTGATGCCATACTGCAGTAGGAAGAACAATGTGGCTGATGCTACCGTCCCATCGAAGCCAACCAGGCGCAGTGGAGAGCTTTCGGGGCTCAATCCCATTGTGGCAATGGCAATGCTGGGATTCCACCCAGGATGACATGCCATTGTAAGGGCCTTAGTCAGTCTGACTAAGACTAAAACATCCACATGTTGTGCTTTACTATATTTTATTTACTACTTTCTGGTAAAGCTAAACACAAATATGGATGTTCTGGTTGTCTGGCCTGCAAAAATCAACACATTCCCTTAAAAGTGTAGGGCAATGAGATGTGGAAGGACAATATTTTAAAACAAAATAAGAGCAAAGAATAAAGAAATGGGGGAGAACAGGCCTATAAGCTTAGTTGATATTAAAAGAAATTACTGCACGCCGGGTGTGTAGGATAAGAGGTGCCTTAGGGTAAAGCAGTGATTTCTCTAAATAGTGCAGCTTCTGCTCTTCTGCCTTAGAAACATATGATTTAGATACTTTGCTTTTGGGAAAGTACATACATCTAGTACCCACGTACCCTGAAAAATGCTTCTTCTCCCAAGGAGATTTAAATATGCTCTTGTAGTCACCTTTTTTCCCCAAATAGTGAGAAAGATGAAGAGGTTCAGGGAGGTCTTGAAATAAGATAGTCTTGAAAGATTGAGTTACAGAAGTGCCATGGTCAAAATGAAAAACAAACAACAAACAGATGAGGTAAAGCTTCTGTTCTTTCATTATAGAAAGGAATAGTTTGAAAAGGAAAAAGATTGCTAAACTTAAGCTACTGATCCCCAAGGCTGCAAAGAACATCTGCCAGAATATTTCCAGTGACACAGGATGTAAAATCAAACATATAAAGAGAAGCATTCAAGAGGGACTGAGGTAAACCTCTTGGGACTATACTAGAGAACCTAGGGACTGTGAGGGAAAGGTAGAGAGAGCTAAACTTAGCAGCAGCAGCAACAAAGGAAAGACATGCTGCCTATGCTACTGTACTTGTCTTAATTTATTTCTTCCCTTCCTTCTTAATGTTTAGTCTAAATTACCCCATGCTTTTATCTCATTAGGATCTATGCTTTGCAACTGTACCTACTAAATGCAGTGGTGTAGTGGTGAGACCCAGCATGGTGTAGTAGTTTAAGTGTTATCCAAGGACTCTGGAAATCTAGGGTTTGAATCTCCTCTTGGCCATGGAAGCCCACTGGCTGACTTTGGCAAGCCACACTCTCTCAGCCTCAGAGGAACACAATGGCAAACCTCCTTTGAATAAATGCTGCTAGGAAAACCACATCTTAGGATTTTCATAAGTTGGAGATAACTTGAAGACACACAGTAACAAACAGTACCTGCCTCACTGGTGGCTACCAAGGCCATTTCTGCACTATGCTGTTATAGTGCTGCTATTGCACTTTCAACATCCTATAGAATCCTGGGGTTTGTACTTTGAGGAGAGGCATTTAGAATTCTCAGCCAGAGAGCTCTTGGGCCTCAATAAACTACAAACCCCAGAATTCCACAGGATGTTGAAAATGGGATAATAGCACTATAATAGGGTAGGGTGGAAATGGCCCAAAAGTCAGCAGTAAAGGAGGAAGTCATGTTCATATAGCTGCAAGAGCAAAATATTTTAACAACAGCACACATATCTGGCAATAGAAAATACTAAAGAATAAAAAGGACATCAAATATTTTTCCTTTGGCACAGCCTTCTAAACACAGAATAATATTTTCCAACAGTATTTCCAAGATTTAACCTTTGCTGCCTTTGGAAAAGCCCTCCATTTTGAAAAAGGCCATCCGCTTACCTGGTGGGAAGGTATAAAGGTAGCCCCTATACACAGGAACAATGTATTTGTGGCTCTGGGGATGTTGTAGACCTAGTTCATTATTTACTACACTCCCCGTTATATAGTGACCCCAGGCTGTGTTTCTTGGGAGACTTACTGACAGAGAGAATGGGTTGAATGTTGCCTGATACGATTTGTGACCTGTTGGCAGATCATTCTAAACCCATTACTCTGGAGGTCACCACCTCCTCAGGAGCAGCCCAAAAGATCTGCTGCAAATTTCTAAAGATGTTGGCAGTATGCTGCAAAGGGGATCAGCTATTGTAGTTGCCATTATTATTGTTGGTCTGAGGTTGTGACATTTCTTCCAGTAACATCTGGTTTCACTCCTTCATTTCTGACCTTCTTTGTGATTCCTTTGTCACCCATGAGTAAAGGTGTCAGTAGTATTTGATTTGTTACAGATATACTGTAGTGTCAGAGTGTTTTGCAGTTGACATTTTGTCACAGAAAAATAAAAGTAATTGTACTGTGGACTGTGGTGTGGAGGTGAATGAGGGTTGCAGAACAAGATGAAAGGAGCTGCTGTAAGAGGCGTGAGGGGGGTCAGAGCGTTCATGAGTGCTAGCTTTCCACTTTTTTGAGCTATTTGTTTTGTTCATCCACCCATGTTGTTGTTGTGTATTTCTTCATTATGTATTTTCCATTTATGAACAAATGAAAATAGGAGAAGGATATCAGAGGCTGGAGGTCAGCCAAACTACTTCCCAGACTGAGGTTGTCATTGTTTTGTGCCTTCAAGTCATTTCCAACTCATTGGCAACCCTAAGGTGAACTTATCATGGAGTTTTCTAGGGCTGAGAGTGTGTGATGCGCCCACAGTCACTCACAGGGTTTTGATGGCTGAGTGGGTCTCCAGGGTCATGGTACAATGCTCAGACCACTACATCACACTGGCTCTCCCTTTGAGGCTGTTAATTATTTCCAGCCAAGGTTTTGAAGAAGCAGCTTGGTTTAATTCCAAGCAAAAGCAATAGCTGACATAAGCCTTGTGTGGCTCACTCATCACAATAGATGTCTAATAGTGGGAAATGTGGTTTGAGCATCTTGGACAAGACACCCCTTGGGATTAGTTTTCAAGCTTTAGCATTTCTGTAGCTTGTTTCCCCATATTGATCATTTTTTACCAAGTAACAGAGACCTGAGATGAAAAACTCTTTTTTCAATATTGTACAGTCCTCTCTCCACATTTGCGAGTTTGACCTTCATGAATTTGATTATTCACAAAGCATGTGCTTGCCTCCCCTGCAATTTTCCTCCTCCCATTCCCTTGCATTCTTCACTCCAGGCTTGCAAGGCTTGTGTTTAAAATTGATTTTTTTTTCCTTTTGGGTGAGCAATGGCCCCTCTCACTGCTGAAGGCATGGCCTCTCTGCCATGTGGTTGCACATTTCTGCTGTGTATTGGCTGCTCATTGGTCAGGTGCTCCTTTCTCAAGATGTCCACAGGAAGTAATTAAAACTCCAGAATTCTCCTCTTCTTTGTCTGAGAGGAAAGTACTGGGAAGCCTTTTAGGTTGTCTTTCTGATCCTCTCCAACACCGGGGCCAGAGGCAAAGGAGTGGGGAGGAGCTCCAGAGAGAAATGGGGGGGTGAATCTTGGGGGGAAGTTATTTATGGTTTTTCTGCTTTTGTGAAGGTTCTGTGCCCTGAACCCTCATGAAAGTGTACTGTAGTTGATTTTAATCTGTTTTGGAGTGAAATTAAAAAACACAATAAAAATGTTGCACCATACAAAGTTCATTCCCAAATTTATTATTTTTATCAATTCATGTGTTATTCAGGTTTGATTAAGTGTGGGTGTTTCAGTGCAAACTTTATTAGTGCCTTTGGACAGATTTTTCATATCAACAAATTAAAGTTGTTGTTGCTTTTTTTTAAATTAAAGTTTTACATTTTTTGTAAATAAAAATATTCAGAATTGGCCACAAAATAGCGTTCATGTGGTAATTTTTCAATTCTAATTTCATTTAGTCCCAGATTACAACATATGAATTCAAGGCAAGTTGTGAAAAAATGTACGTAATGGAGCAAATCTATAAAACCAGCAAACATCTTTAAAAAAGTCTTTATTACTCTCAGTTTTTCATGCCCATGATAATTTTTCCACTGTACTTTAATAACAGGGATGAGATTCAGCTTTGCATCTCTTTTGTCTCTGGTGTGTTCCTTTTGAAATCGACTGTGGAGATTTCTTTTGAGCAAATGTTAATGTCTGTTTGCTGTTTCAGGAGCATGTGAGCTCAAGCTGTAAAGAATTATAGCTGGGAACAGACTCTTCCAAGGAGTTGCCATTCATTACATTTCAGCTTTATCAAGAGACACAGCAGCAGGGACATTGTCAAATGTCCTTCTTTAACTCAGCAGGATGCAAGATCCAAGCCTGAGAGCTTCAAAACAGTCTACTGTCAAAAGAAAGAAGCTAACATCCTCTGTAGGCTCTGTGTTCCAATTTATGGAAGTTTTTGCTACAGTGCAAAATATTTACTGTTCACTAAATGTGAAGTAAATCACAGACCAGGGTAGAAATGAAATCCGTATTCTACACTTCTTAAAACTGGTGACGGAATGGATGCCATCATGCTTCACATGCTCACAGGGTTGCACAGTGGCTCCTGTCTCAATTGCCAGGAACTTTGGAGTCCTGCTGAATGACTGCCTATCTCTATGCCCCTTTATCGGGGCTACTGCAAAGGCATGAAACTTCATCTTTTGAACATCCGCAGGATCTGGAGGTTCCTGACTGTAGAGATTGCCCATCTGCTTGTCCAGGCCTTGGTTATCTCATACCTGGATTATTGTAACAGCTTACTGGCAGATTTGCCTTCCTGCTCCCTTCTTCCTCTGGTTTTAATTCAGAACAATGCTGTCTGGTTTGTTTTAAATCTGCCAAAATATTCACCTGTTTCTTCTCCCTGTAGATTCCTTCACTGGCTACCAGTTTGGGCCAGGACCTGTTTCAAACTTTTGGTCCTGGTATTTAAAGCTTTGCACTTTAACCTTCCTCAGTACCTAGCAGCTCGGTTTGCATGGTATGCTCCCTCCAGGAATTTAAGATCTATAGGCAAAGGATTATTGTCTGTTCCACCAACTCACACAGCTCTGTCAAGGCTGTGAGCCTTTCAAGATCTGGCTCCGCATTTGTGGAATGGTCTTCCTTTGTATTTCTGGCTGGAGGAGGATCTCACCTATTTTTGTAAATGGTTGAAGACCTTCCTCTTTGACTCTCCATCTTAAGTCATTGGGATGTGTTTAAGGTGCTGAGATAGGTAGCGACTAGTGGGGTGTTGGGGATTTCATGCCATGCATTGTCACGCTTTTCTGTTTTAATATTTTTGTCCCTGATTATATATGTCGTTGTTCCACCCTTTGGTGTGAAGACATTATAAATAAATATTATTATTATTATTACATGGGAGAAATACACTGTCGGGAGATGTGGGAGAGGGCCTTCTTTTCTATGGTATGCTGCTTGTGGAATGCCTTTTCCTTAGAAGTCCATTTGGCACCATAACACAGTTGTCATTCCAGTAAAAACATGGCTCTTTACTAAAGCCTTAGGAGCCTAATTGAAATATCTCAAATGTGGATGTCTTAGACTACTTTGGCGGGTTTGAAACTTTTATCTTAACTTGCCTGTTTGTTTTATGTGCTTTTAGTTTATTCAGATTTTTGTTGTTCTTTCAAATTGTTTTAAACTATTTAAATTGATCTTATTGCATGCTGCCTTAAGATCCCACAGTATCAGGCAGTGTATAAATATTTAAAAGATTGAATAATGATTTTGAAATAAAACACCTGTTTTCAGCATCAGCACAATCCATCACACACTTCCTTTCCTCCTCAGCAAAGGATCAATAATGTGAAGCAGGGATGGAGAAAGGGATAACATGATGACACCTCTTACAAAACATTGTGAGGAAAAAAATGGAGAATTGGGTGTGAGGTGACTTTTGAGAAAGACCTGTTATCAATGGCTCAGATTTTTTACTGGCTGCTACAGGAAGACTGGAATCCTCCCTCACCACTGATCTGAAAGAAATGGATTCATGAGCTGATGGATCGATGTGAAAACATCGATCATGGTAAGGATTTGATAGAGAACATGAGTAAGCTGTCAGCTGATTAAAGAAATATTAGTCCATTACTTCTATGCATTCTAGCTGATTAATTAATTGATGGATTAAATCTGCGTATGTTTCATGTGACTTAAATAAATAATTCTGAAGACGGGGAAAGCTTTCTCAGTTTTACAGAGAGCATTCCAATGCTTGTTCAAGCCATCTCATAAAGAGTTTCCCTTTGGTATGTTTGTTTATTCTCCTTCAAAGTTAGTTGTATGTATTAGGGGTTTTTTAAAATATTATTTAAATCCTGTATTTCTTCCAATGAGCTTAAGACATCATACATGGATGTTTTACCTCACCCGCCAATTTATCCTCATAACAACTGTGTGAGGTTGGTGAGGTGGGGAAAGAGTAAATTTCCCAAGATTGAACAGTGAACTTCATAGTTTGATGGAGATTGCTATCTACATGCCACAAAGGCAAGGCACAGCCTTCTAGTCACTATACCATACTGTCATTACAGGAAGGAGGAATGCTTCTTCTATGAGGGAGCATGCCAATGACTGTTTCTATAAGCATGAGTATTATTTGTCCATCTTGCCCACTGTTATCTACTAAGAACGGCAGTGATTCTACAGCAGTCTTTCCTATCACCTGCCGGCATGACAATGGATGATGTGCCCATAAATGCCACCCTGCCAATGTAGAGCTGTGCACAAATGCCCTATTTATTATTTTGTTTTATTTATATCCCTCTTTTCTCTCAATATAGGACCCAAGGCAGTTTACAATATGCGTTAAAACAAAATATAGTTTAAACAATAGACAGTCCAACAGTTGTTAACAACCAGTATGCAATCGATCAATCAAATAAACATTTTCTTTATATCCTACCTTTCCACAAAGACTTGGATTCCTGGTGGCTTACAAGACATAAAGAAATGCAGATAAAACCACATGTACTTAAAAACATACAAAACATTAAATATTAAAATAGTATTAAACTGGCTATAGAATTGGAATCATTTTAAACTTTGATTCAAAATCAAAGAACAAGCCTCTCTTTAATGTCAAACCATCAGTTCCCCAAAACCTGATGGAATAAAAAATTCCTCACTTGCTGATGAAAGGACAGCAAATAAGGAATCAGCCTAGCCTCCCTAGAAAGTGGGTTTCAGAGCCTGGGAGCAACCGTGGAGAAGGCTCTCTTTGTTTTCCCACTAAACACACCTGTGAAGGTGGTGGAATTGAAAAAAGTACCTCCCTTGAAAATCTTAGAGCCCTTGCAGGTTCATACAGGAAGATATGGTTCTTCAAAAAACCTGAACCCAAGCCATGTTGGGTTTTATAGGACACACCAACACTTTGAATTGTGCTTAGAAATCAGCTGGCAGCTGGTGGAGTTCTTTTCACTAGGTATTGCAATTCACTTGAGGAACTGAGAAGCCCTTTGGTTGATTAGCAGTCAGAGGTATCAGTCACAGTATCAGTCAGAAGCTGGGAAACCAAAACTGTCAGGAAAGCATGCAGAAGAGTAGTCTGGATTCAAGAACAGGGCAGTCTCCGAGTGGCTTGGGAGTCTCCCACAGAGTGGGTGGTTGACATTTTTTCCAGCAGCCAGAGAGCATTTGCTGCCTGCCTTGTCTAGGGAGGTTGGTTGTTCAGTGCAAACAGCTGGGACCACACCAACTGAACTGCAGGTATGCTGAACCTCTCTCCAAATACATGTGAGGGACACCTAATGCTAGGGAGTTAGGTGCTCTGAGTAACAGCTCCTATGAATAGCCTGACTACAGCTCTTTGGATCTCCTGGTGTTCCCAAACATTCTTAAAAGGATGTTCCCATGTAGAACATGTGGACAGGGAATGGTAGCCACCATTCCTAAAATGTTGGAGAGTACTTGGATTTATTTATTTTTTTAATAAAGTGGTCTTTTTAAATGGGGAACAGGAGAGCCAGCATAATGTAGTGGTTTGAGTGTTGAACTATGACCTTGGACACCAGGGTTCGATTCTCTGCTTGGCCATAGAAACCTGTGAGGCAGCTTTGGGCACATCACCTACTCACTGCCTTATAAAACCCCATGATAGGTTTGCTTTAGGATCACTGTAAGTCAGAAACAATTTGAAGGCACACAACAATAACGCAAGGCATATATTAAAAAAGAAAAATCTCAGAATTTCTCTCAGAAATATATTTGTACATTTGAGCCATAGCAGATGGCAGGAGAGACACCATCATTAGCATCATGCTGCCGCTGTGTCCCATTATCACCATAGCTGCCTGCTTTCTGCTTCCTGTGTGAGAGTGAGACAGAAAATGGGCAGGCTCTAAGAAGAGCAGTGCTGGCTGATAAAATGGGTGCTGCTGCTTTTCACAGAACTGGCCAAGCCAAGCACCCATCCTCAGAGCCAGGCATTGGCTACAATCCAGCATCCTCTCAGCATAGCATAAACCTGTGAAGATAAACTATGCCAGCCCTATGCAACCCCCATGTACATGCCAGTGACTGAATCAGTCCACATACACAATGTTGCTGTGTGCACAAATGTGCTTTTCAGGCTCTCAGCATGATAGGACTATTGTGCAATACTGAATAATTCATCCTGGTGATTATGAATGGGATTCTCTGGATGGAACCACACACATTCTCCCACAGCTTCCAACCCAACCTCTCTGGGCCAGATGCTTCAAGCTTGGTTAACTCTGGAAAGCCATGCATTGTGTTTCAGACAGTGAGGCACTCTGGAGCAGAAGGCTTAGTGGTCACCCTTCATGCTTGCTTGTATATGGTGAGTGCCTCTCCTGGCCTAACAGGACATCCAAAGAAGCTTCTGAGAAATTTGGCTCAGCTCTAACTAAACCAATGCAACCATCCTCACCACTGCACAGTGTCCATTTCTTTATATGCGGCACAGCCCCACACGGACTGTGACAGGGCCATTTATTTGGGGCATAATCTCATCAGGTTAATAGCTAAAAGGGAGAAAAGATGCTTCATGGTAGAAATGAATATTAATTCCCAAGGAATTAATGAAACAGAGACACAAAATTGCCGCACAGTTAGAGATCAATGAATACGTTAATTACCAAACAGAGTAAAAATAATATTTCTAGCAATTATTATTATTTTATTTTTTTTTTGCGTTTGGTGAGCCTTTCAAGTGTAAGTTGAGTTCAAGTTCTGGGGTTTGTCGTTTATTGAGATCCAAGAGCTGAGAATTCCAAGTGCCCCTCCCTAAACTGTAAAGCCCATGATTCCATAGGATGTTGAAAGTGGAATAATAGAACTATAACAGTGTAGTGTGGAAATGGCTTGAGCCTTTGCTCTTTTGAGTTGGAGAGATTTCCACAGTTTCCTGAACAGGTGCTGGCATGGCACCATTCTCTAGTTCTCCAGGTCTGGGAGCTTCCTGGAGTTGTGTTCCTGAAGTAGACATGGGAGAAGACAGTGCAGTAAAAAGGAAGGTCTGATTAAAGATCAACCCTGGCAATCTCTGGCTGAGAGCCTACATTATGCTTGTACAGTGTAAAATCTGCACTCAGTGCTACTAAATAAAGTAGTTGCACTGACAAATAGTTACACATCATCCAAGAACAGACAAGATCATGGATGGAATCATGTTGGCCAGTCCAACTAGAGCCAACCCATTCAACCACTTATTGAATGGTGAGTTCATGTGAAACTTGAGGAACTCTGTTTATGCAACCAGGTAGTGAATACATCTGCTGCAGCTGGATACTATTGTAGTTTCTGGAATGCCTCTTGAAAGGGAAATGAAAGTCTCTTTTGAAATATTCTCTTGGAAATACTGTTTTACAGCCTTTTTAGTTTTTTGTATATATTCCTCTTTTTGAAAGACAGCATCATTTAGTCTCCAAAATTTTTCTCTAGTTTCAGTCATAACTCTATTTGATCAGGGTTGTGGTCTGAACACAATTTTGGTAAAATTGCCATTTTCATTATACAAGTGAGAAGAATTTTAGATGCTAGAATTAAGTCGATTCTTGACATGGATTTATGTTGGTCTGAAAAGTATGTATATCCTTGTGCCTGTCCATTCTTAAATCTCCATATGTCAAGTAATGGGAATTCTTCTATCATCAAAAAAAAGCTTTTGAGGAGTTTACCCTGATTTCTCTGTGATTTTTTTCTGCGTAGATCTATCCATTGTAGGATTTATCACTCCATTCATATCTCCCAAAAGTATAATATTGTTTTGGGATTTACTCAATAAATAATTCATAAGTTTGGTTTGGAGTCTAATAAAAAAATCACCTTTGCTTATGTTTGGGGCATATATTCCAATTATCAGTATTTTTGTTTGGTGAGTAGTCACCTCTACCCCATGAAAACGACCTTTATTGTCGTTGAAGATCTCTTCTGTTGGGTAGCTTTTGTTGATATAGAGTAAAACTCCCTTCCCCCCCCCAAATGTAGAAGCGTAACATTTACTCAATTTTGGGTTACGTGAATATTTTAGATTGTGAAATCGAAGACGAGTCTCTTGTAAACAATGTCTATGTGTTGTTGCTCCAAAAAATGGAAAATCTGTTTTCCTTTGAAAGCTGAGTTCAGGCCTTTTACATGACATGACTGTATCTTAATAGTCATCTTTATCTCTGTAGTTCTTCTAGTCTGTTCTATTTGCTATCACTAGTTCTTGAAATCTTCACTCTCTTTGTCTTTTCCAAATTGTTGCTGTAATGGTTCTTCTGAATCTCCTTCTTCTTGTTCTACCACTCTCAATTCTGAGTTCGCTTTGCTGGTTATCCGTCTCAGGATTTTGTTCCGCCGCTTGTTGTGAAGTATTTTGTTTTGCTGGAGTTCCTTCCTGAGAATGATTTGATTTTTCTAAATCTTTCTTTAATTTTTAATTTTATTAATATTTCTTTGGTCTTTCTGGGGGAATTAATCTTATATCTATGCTGTTTAAATGAGAAGAACAAACCTTTGTATTTCTCCCATCTGTAGTTAATATGGGTCCTCAAGAGAAAGGAGGCCAGGGGTTTATATTCTTGGTGCTTTTTCAAGATCTGGAAAGGAATGTTTTTAAAAAAATTTACTTCAGTATTTTCAATGAAGAATTTTTTCTGGTAGCTAATCTGAAGTATCTTTTCTTTAATAATGGTTATGTTGAAACATATGACAACATTTTATGACAGGTTTCTATCCATGGTTGTTTTAGATGATATTCTAAAGATTCTATTAATAGGGGATTCAATTTTGTCTTCCAGTGTTTCTGTGTATTCTGCAAGCAATGCTATCATCTTTTCATTTAGATTTTCTGAAATCTTTTTTGATATGCCTCTAAATTTCAGGCATCTGTTGCGGTAACACAGTTCTTGTAAATCCAGTTGAATTCTTTCTTCCTCTTGAATTTTTTGTAGTGTCTCTACTGAGTCTTCTACTTGTTGAGACACCTATGAAAACGGTGTGGGACACCAGTAACGCAGTACTTAGAAGTGGGGATCTGAGTTGAAGCAAAAGAGAAATCAAAAGAATCAAAAAGGTAGAATGACAGAGATAGAGAAACTATTAAGGGAAAAATCCAACCAACAATTGAATTATGCAAGAGTTTAAAATTCTGGAAGCCCAATTAAATCAAGAAAACCTGATTGAAATTGAGGCTAAAATTAAAGAGGCTTAACAGACATTTTTTGAACAAGCCAATAAGCCTGGAAAATGGCTGGTACAAGCTTACAAAAAAGAGAGAGAGAGAGAGAGAGAGAGAGAGAGAGAAGAGGACAATATTGATGATAAAGAGGAGTGATAAAGAGCTAACTCAACAAGATGATATAAAACAAGCCTTTTTTAAATACTACCAACAATTGTTTGATGCAAAACCACCCACTTTAGTGGAAACTCAGAAAAGATCTTCTTACCTAGAGAAAAAGGAAATTTTTAAATTTTCAGAAAAACATAAAGCTATTTTGAATGGACCCATAACATTGCATGAGATAATGGGCACCATCAGAAAATTAAAATCAGACAAAACGCCAGGCCCTGATGGTTTCTCAGCCAGATATTAGAAAAGGCTTAAAGAAGAAATTTCTGAATTTCTGAACAAGTAACATGTAATGAGATCACTCACTCAGGTAAACCAGAAAGATGGAATAAAGCAAATATATCCTTAATCCTGAAAGAAGGAAAGGACTTAACAGATGTCAAAAATTATCATTCGATCTCATTACTTAATATTGATTATAAAATATTTACAGCAATATTAGCTAACAGGCTAAAGAAGGTATTACCAGATTTAATCCAAGAAGACCAAAATGGTTTTTAGCAAAAAGAGCCTTAAAAGAAAATATAAGAACCATCTTGAACATAATCGAATACTATGAAAGACACAACAAGAAAAAACTTGTGATGATATTTCTCGACGCAGAAAAAGCCTTTGATACAATTAAATGGCCTTTCTTAAAAGCCACGTTCAAGAAAATGGACCCAGGGAAGAGGTTCATGTCTTGGATTTAAGTGATATATGAAAACCAAGAGGCAAAACTGTTGATTAATGGAGACAAAATGAATTGTGTAGACATCAAGAAAGGCACTAGGCAAGGATACCCTCTGTCACCCTTATTATTTATAACTGTTTTGGAAATTTTAAATAACCCAATCCAAAGTGAAACTAAAATTAAGGGTGTACAGATTAATAAACATCAATACAAGTTGAAAGCATTCACTGATGACCTGGTACTCTTCCTAGATGATCCAATAAAAAGTATAACCCATTTAACATCAATTTTAAATGAATTTGGTGAACTTTCTGGCATTAAAGTAAGTAAAGAGAAGACTGCAATCTTAACAAAGAATCTGAGGAAGCAGGAAGAAATTGACTTAACTAAAATATCAGGTTACAACATAATAAAAAAAAAATCAAATATTTAGGAGTGTGGCTATCAGAACGAAATAACAAACTTTTTGAAAACAATTATACCAGAAAATGGAAGAATTAAGAGAGAGATAGAGTCATGGTCAAAGCTTCAACTATTCCTTATGGGTAGAATAGCCACAGTGAAAATGAATATTTTACCAAAATTTAATTTCTTGTTTCAAAACCTACCTATTATCACTAACGTGGAGCCCTTTAAACAATGGCAGAAGGAGTTATCCAAATTCATACGGGCTGGTCGAAAACCTAGAGTCAAATGGAAAATCATGACTGATTTAAATATTAGAGGAGGTGCCAGTATTCCCGGCCTGTATGTATATTATCAAGCATCAGTATTGACATGGATAGCGGAATGGCTTACCCTACAAAATGAGAAATTGCTGACACTGGAAGGCGCCGATCTAAAATTTGGTTGGCATGCCTATATTTGCTATGAAAAGGCAAAAATAGACAAAGATTTTACCACTCACTGTATACAAAAAGCTTTACTAAAGATATGGAACATACACAAACCAACGGTACTAAAGCAAATACGCATGTGGATTTCACCACAAGAAGCTTTCTTTGGAAGATGGTCCAACAGTTCGAACAAATGGCTACAGTATGAAGACCTAATTGAAAAATCCCCTACAGAAAGATTAAGTATTAAAACTAGACAAAATCTCAAAAAAGAAGGAATTGATTTGAATTGGTTTCCCTACCGACAATTACTTGAGAGATTTCATATGGATCTGAAGCTCCAAGGATTTGAAGCAAGTAAAGAAACAAATGTTATAATTAAACTTTTACTAGATAATCCACCACATTTGATGGTGAAATTATGTAAGATTCTACTACTTCATGAGAAGGAAGAAGAAACTGTTAAAAAGGTGATGATAAAGCTGTCCCAGAATCTCAGACACCCAATACAGTTGGAATATTGGGAAACAAGTTGGAAAAGGACAGTGAAGTTTATAACAGCACAAAATTTGAAAGAGAACTACTTTAAAGTATTTCATAGATGGTACATGACTTCAGAAAAACTACAAAAAATATACAAGTCCGGAACAGGAAAATGCTGGAAATGTGGTGCCCAAACTGGAACAATATATCACATGTGGTGGACCTGTCCAAAAGCATGAGAATATTAGAATGGCATACATAAAAAAATAGAAAAATTTTTCAAATCCAATATAACATGACCCCAGAAACATACTTATTAAATTTACTAAATGAAATAGATAACCAGACGAATGATAAATATTGGAGAATCTTACTTTACATGATAACAGCAGCAAGAGTAGAATATGCAAAATTATGGAAAAATGAAGATGTTCCTAAAATTGAGCAATGGTTATACAGTTTACTGGAGATGAAAACAGCAGATATATTATCTCAAAAATTGAGAAATTCAGTGGAAGAGAACATAAAAAATGAATGGGCTCCTACAGATAATTAACTCCAACCTAACAATTGAAACAGGATTAGTTGATATAATAGACATTCCTAGAAAAACCAAAAGGGGGAAAGTACTGTATTAGATTTTGAGGGGCGTTAAGTTACATGTATTTGAGTCTTTAATAGACAACGTAGAAGTTAAGGATCTGGAATAAACAATATAGTGACAATTGTAGAAGTACGTTTTTAAATGGAAATAAGCAAAAATACAATAATTTTAGATGGAAATGTTAGAAGACTAAGAAAATGCGGTAAATCCACATTTGTAAATATTGAAGTATGACTGTAAATTTCTTTTTCTTTTTTTTTAAACTTAATGATTTTGTATATAAAAAATAAAAAAAAACAGAAAGGGAAGTGAAAGTTTCATACACACAGCAAAGAAGGAGAGGATAACAAAACATCTTAGGCCCTTTTCACATGTGTGTGTGGGGAAACGGGCGAAAATGCCCCAAAACGGAGCTTACCTCCAGCTGGGTAAGTCCGTCGCCACATGGAGCAGCGTGCGTTCGCTGCTCCACACTCCTCCGGCGTCGCAGATGGCAGCTTCCGGTTGGTGGAGGCTCTCCACCAACCGGAGAAGCTCGCCAGCCGGAAGCCCGCCCCCGGCAGATCTGCAGGCACGCACTTGTGCGCGCCTGCAGATCCACTTTAGAGCCGGGTGACGGAGCGGCACGGGGCTGCGCGCTCCGTGCTTTTTAAAAACCTCTAAAAAGAGGTTTTTAAAAAACATGGAGCCCGGCTAGTTCTGTCCGCTCCTGAGTGGATTCTGGTGTGAAACTACGAAAAGTAGTCCACGCCAGTTCATTCTACGGTGTAGACGACCTCCGTGAGAGGTCGCTCTACACCGTTCCCCCCCCCACATGTGAAAAGGGCCTTAGTCTGGTAGAAACTCCCTTGGGGTACAATCAGACTAATCAACTTGATTTTATTGATGGCAACCTCAATGCACCGATTAATCTCGGAAACAAAAGAACCAAGAGAAGCAAACTGCAGAATGCGCTGGTCATTTTGTGATTTTGTGCTTCATGTTGTGTTTTGCAGAATAGGGAATCTGGAAGTTCCTTTAAAAGCACACACATACAACAGAACAAGCAAAATGCAGTAAGGGGGGCTGCAATGCAGGTTATTTATGACAAATGGAGAGCATTTGTATCACTTTGTACTGACAAAGAATTTCCTTTTGATAAAGTCTCTTTACGCTCACACACTTTTCCTTCTTGTCCTCACTTATAGTGGAGATTTTTTTTAGCAGCATTGGCACTGGGAGGATGGTGAATTAGAGGTGGAGAAACACAGGCCATTTCTGCACTACACTGTTGTAATGCTATTATTCCACTTTCAACATCATATGGAAGCCTGGGGTTTGCAGTTTAGGGAGGGGCAGAGAGCTCTTTGGCCTCAGTAAACCACAAGCCCCAGAATTCCACAGGATGCTGAAAGTGGAATAATAGCAGTGTAACAGTGTAGTGCAGAAATGGCCACAGATATTAGGTGCCTGGTTGTATCACCATGTCAGCAATAATGCAGTGAAGCTTAAACTGGGAAAGAATGTTGTTCTGCTCTAGCCAATTCTACTGTTGCTGTGTTTTCCTGCCTGTGAAAGCCAAGGTAAATAGTAACTGTTTCCAGAATCTCTTACTGAGAATGCATGAATAGCAAAACAAGAGAAAAAAAGGCAGGGGGAGCTGATTAGCCTGCCTCACTCACATCCCTAAGCATGATAAAAAAGCATGGTTCTGTAAGTTTGTCCACCAAAATGGAGTCATAAGAAAAGTGAAGCCTGGTTGAAAAAGAAGCTTGCAAGTGGTTTTTAGAAGGTTCAATGTGTTTCTGTTTACTTCTTCAAGGCTGACCTGAATTTGTTTCATTTCACATGTGCATAGTATTAGTTTTGAATAAAAAGTGTGCTGAAATGAGTTGATCTTCCTTTTTGTGTGTAGGAACCTTTCCCTGTTCTTTCCATTCGGTCTCTGCCTCTGGCACCACATTATTTGTTTAAAAAATATTGCCCAGAAACACATCTGCTTCCTTAACTAAGGTACACCTGTATTACATAGTTTTTTTGAATATTTTCAACAGCATACTTTTAATACATTTTTATGTTTTATTCTTTTCTTTCCCCTTCCATGATTCTGTGGAAGTGGTCAATGGAGGTTCCCTGGTAGGCCCTACCTTAAAAATCTTTATTGCCAAAGTTTCCCCAGAACTGCTATATGGGGTAGAGATATGGGGACAGGACCATGCTGCTACAGCTGAGACCATCCACAGTAAGTTTTTTAAGAACTACAGACACACCCTCCAGGGGTACCCTTCTAAGGCTGGAAGTTAACCTCTCTTCTATTAAGGCTAGAATCCATACAGTGTTAATACTTAATTGGAAAAGATTGATGGCTTGGCTGATCGCAATCTAGCAAAATTATGTTTCACTGAGTGACATGCTCAGGGTGGATGGGCTCACTGTTGGTCATCATTGTCTCGATCTTTGAGGATGTCCAGACTTCTATATTCTATTATCAGAGACAGAATCTTTGAGCTTGACTCTCATGAAAATGTGCTTTCTAGCCAATAGTAAGTGTTTTCCCCATTGGATAGCCTTCTAAAGAGAAAACAATACTTCTAACAGTATTTCCAAGACCTAACCTTTGTTGCCCTCAGAAAAAGCTTTTACTGCCCTCCTTTTTTAAACAATGCTGTCAGCTCACCTGGTGGGAAGGTATAAAGGGATTCTTTATACACAATGACCATGTATCTGTGGCTCTGAGGAGGCAGAAGACCTAGTTCATTATTTATTATACTGACCTAAGGATGAATTTCTTAGGAGACCTTTTGAGAGTGAGGGTGGTTGGATGTTATTTGTGATCTGCTAGTTAGATATTCTAAATGTGTTTGTTTGTTTGTTTATTATACTTGTAGACTGCCTTTTTCCTCAATGGTGCCACCTTTGCAGTAGCAGCCCAAAAGATCCTCTGCAACTTCCTGAAGACATCAGCAGTGGATTGCAAAGGGGACCAGTTGTTGTAGCTGCTGTTATTATTGTTGGTCTGACATCTTATCCAGTAACTTTTTTTCTTCTTTCCTTTTTAGCTTCCTTTGTGATGCAGTTATGTCTGTAGTGGACAATTTGTTTTACTAGATACGTTATGTTGTTAGAATGTTTTGTAATGGATGTTGTGGCACAGACAAATTATCTATCTATCTGTCTGTCTGTCTGTCTATGAATGATTCTGTGGGAGAATCCTGCTCACTCTGTGTGTGTGTGTGTGTGTGTGTGTGTGTGTGTGTGTGTCTTGGTTCAAATTATAATTCAAGATTCAAGAGCATGCTGACATCTTTGAAATGCAGTACAAGAGCTATACTTAGAATGGCATAAAGTATGCAGGTCTCTGGTAAAAAGGTGAGTGTAAATGCTTTTATGGGTTAAAAAAAGCAGTCTTAAAATAGCATCTACAATTTCAGTGGAATCTTTTTATAAATTTGTTCCGCTCTTACAGTGATTAGATATCATGCTGATGGATGTTGTAAGAATCCCTCCCTGGAAAGATAGAGAGGTAATCAGCATCCTGTCATTTTACTTTAAATCCTCAACATGCAGTTGATGAATAATATCCTACCTGAACGTCAGTTAGCAGGAAGTAGGAAATTTGATGACAAATCTAAAAATTAACTTCATGTTTTTGGGGGTGTTGGGTGTGAGGAATTCTTGGGAAATTTACCAAAATCAACACAGGTTTCAAACTTGCTTTCTCCATAGCTGCATGACATTAAAGCCATTTCTGCATTACACTGTTATGGTGCCATTATTCCACTTTCAACATCCTGTGGAATTCTGGGGCTTGCAGTTTACTGAGGCCAAAGAGCTGTCTGGCTGAGAATTCTAAATGTCCCTTCCTAAACTGCAAATCCCTCAGACCCCTAGTCTGAGCCACATCGCTTCATTTCTCCTCATCAGGATAGGTCAATATCACCCACTTCATCCTAAATTCTTCCTATCCAGTTTTTCCATCCTTTCCTCTGATTAGCTTTGTATGGTTGTGAGACTGCTTGAATTTTGTGTGTAATTATGATTTTCCCCCAGTAAAACATTCTCTTGATCTTCAACTGGTGTTCCTGCATTAGTACTGGTATACAATGGTAAAAAGATCCCAGCAGTTACCCCACACACACACACACACAGGCCTCCATTTTGACTTAATAATTCTCCATCTTTCCACTGAGGCATTGGAATCAAGGGTGGACCCCTGGGTCACCCACCTTTTGGGGTAAGAAAAGAGCCGAAAGGGAATAGACAAGGAAAGGTGTGAGGGAGGAGCTAAATTAAATCAGATCAAAATCTCCTTCAAGTTAAGAAGGCAAAAATTTAGACCAACATGAGGGGAGGCCTAAGTAATTTCCAACACATCTAGACTGAGAAATGTTTGGATTCAGGACAGTTCAACTAGCCTAGTGTTGTCTCATGTGGGACAATTAGGATTGTCTCAAAGTGAGCTACACCTAGGTTCCATTGACATGAACAGCACAAGTTAGTCGTGGCTTAAGTGCCATAGATTTCATTGAGAATTCAGTTCAGCTAGCTCAGGTTAGCATGCAGCCCAGTGTGATCAGATAGTTTCCTAAGGCCTCTTATAAGTTGGATTTTTGGAGTTGCACTCCATTAGTGCTTTGCATTTCTAACTGAAGTTGGATTGGCATCTGGTGAATGGATGCTTTAATTTCCAAAAGAAGATAAGTGTATTATGTGTGCTATTTTAATGAGGTACAGCTGAATATTAACCACTCTGAAGACTATTGCTAATGTTTGATTACAGTGCTAATATGTTTGGGTGGAAATGCAAATTTGGTTATTTCAAAGGAGTTGTGGAAATGTAAATGTATATAGGCCAGCATCTGTCCTTTGATAGCATGTACATTTGTTAAAGCATTAAAGCTTTATGATAATGAGATTTTTAAATGGAATGTTAAGTAATAAAACAATTATAAACTGTGAAGGCAAGAGCTAGATTGCAAAGATTTCTCTTTAAATAAAGTCCAGATCAAAAAACAGAGAAGGAAAGAGCCCTACATGCAAATTTCAATTACAGACTGAAACATGTAATAAAAAAGTATATGTTTTTTCCCTAAAAGATTAACTATAAATATCAACACTCACTGAACATTGCATGGCTTATTACTTGCAGGAGTCTAACAGTAACTTCCAAAATTGGTAACACCTCTGTAGGGAATGTCAGATGACAGAGATGAACTAAGACCTTTCATTGCCTGAGGCAAACAAACAGACAAAGAAAACAAGATGTTGCTCTCTGTCTGTTACAGAAAGCCAGAGGCGTATCTAGGGTGGGGCAACTGGGACATGTGCCCTGGATGCCAATGCCCCGGGGGCACCCTCCTGCCTGCTATGCCCCCCATGCCACTGCTGCCTCCCTCACACCTCCCTTGTGCTCACCACTGCCCCCACGCCTGCCGCTGCCCCCACAACTTCCCCTGTACTCGCCCCCACCCCTGCTGCCACCACCCCTGTGCGCACTTGGCCCTGCCACCCCCCAGAGGGGATCCTTCTTGGCCTGGTTCAGAGGCAGTAATCATGGTGGTGGCGGCAGCAGCAGCAGCACCTAGGGGCACAACTTCCACACTTGGTCAAAGTGCTGTTAAGCCTCGATACGCCACTGTAGAAAGCTACTGGACCTGCAATTGAATTTTACAGAAATTTAGATATATATACAGTACATATGACTGAGGTGGAAGTTAAAAGGGTATTTGATTTATCACCATTAAATTTACCATCATGATGCAGCAGCCAAAAAAAGCCGCTGTAATTCTGGACTGCATCAACAGAAGTATACTGTCCAGATTGACGGAAGTAGTAATACTACTGTATTCTGCTTTGGTCACAGCTCACTTGGAATGTTGTGTCTAGTTCTGGGCACCACAGTTCAAGAAGGAGATTGACAAACTGAAGCATGCCCAGAGAAGAGTGACCAAGGTCTAGAAGCCAAGCTTTATGAGGAACAACTGAAGAAGCTTGGATCAGAAGTGACTTGGAGGTGACATAATAGCTATCTACTAGCATTTGATAGGATGTCACATAGGAGATGTTTTCTGCTGCTCCAGCAAATAGAATATGAACAAAAAGATTCAAAAAAGACTCCACCTGAATATTAGGAAGAACTTTTTTTTACTCTAACAGCTGTTCAACAGTGGAATAGATTGCTTTGGAGGGTGTGCACTACCCATCATTGGAGGTCTTTAAACAAAGGTTGGATAGGCATCATTCAGGAGTGCTGTAGTTGTGTGTTCCTATACGAGAAGACTTTGGAATAGATGGCCCTTGTGGTCCCTTCCAGCTGTGAGATTCTATGATTTCATGACTGTGATATCATCTGATTTCAAAGACAATGCATGCACTGGGCCTGGTTGGTATTGGACAGGAGATGATCAGGTATTTTTGAGGCTGATCTCCTCATCACACTGATTTGCAAAATCCAAGTCTGGATTTCAACAGGAAAAAAGTAAGACCTTATTGCAGATGAATAGAGTCAATCAAGGAAGTCATGGTCCTGAATTAGCAAGACCTGAGTGGGGCTGTTGATGACCAGGGCTTTTGGAGACATCCTGAGATTTTCCATTGGCCAGCTTGGCAGCAAATAAAATCAACAAGATCTCTGTTGTAGAAGAAGATTTTACTGATGACAGTGATAATTCACAAATGTGTATGATGGATTACAGCAGAGAAGCTCTTTCTACTGCTCCATCCTGTAGTGAGAGCTTCCATGGCATGAGAAATGACCCCTCCCAAAGTCCCAAGTTCACCAGGCACATCAGACCCACTGTTTGCCTTGGGTGGGAGTCCAAGTTAGGCTATGTGACTAGTGGTTTTAAGCATCTCCCTCCAAAAAACCTGTCAGAATAGCTAGAGAGAGAGAGAAGGACTCTCTCTACTCCTACAGGCTGGAAATTAAGTTCTAATTAAATTCACACACTTTTAGCTGGAAAGTCATCTCTTGAATGCTTAGATATCAGGTGAATAGTTTAGCTCTGACTATTCTGCATACAAAATCACAACCCTTTCAAGCCTACAGCAGGTTGTCATGGCATCTAGGAACAGCTCATACATATAAGCCAATTTCTCGCACAAGTGTGAGCACTAATGTGTTTGTTTATTGTTGGAAGGCAGCCTGTCTTTTTTATAATACATTTTATAATAATTTTTTCTTTTTATAATAAATAAAAAAATACATACATACACCAAAGAACATTAATGATCTCCAGGTAGGGCCAAAGAGAAAATATGCCTGAAATCCTGAAAAGCTTCTACCAGTCAGAAGGACAATACAGGGCTAAATGGAGCAACATACTGACTTAGTATAAGGTAGCATTCAGTGTTCTTAATTTAATTTTTCTGGGACTTTAATGTCTGAAAGTCCACTCCCAACCATGCAAATTATGTTTCACCTGACATTTTAAATAGTACTTCATTTATCTGGTCAAGTAGGTCATTGTACACTAATGTTCATGCAATCAGTGTGTTATTCTTTAATTATAGTGGTTCAGGATTCTTAGCTGTGTGTGTTTTTTCTGCCACCCATTCATGCAGCTACTTCTTTTGAATCTGGAACTTGGAGGCTCTGTTTAGCTATCAAAGATAGCATCCATTAGTAGATCTGCCCTCTTTAAATGGGCCAGTACCATAACCTGAAGGAATACAAATCATTGTGCTGTTCTTGCAACACCTACTTCTACTCTCTCATCTCAGGGTCAATGGGGAAGCTACAAAGGTACATACAACCTGTAACTTTTCATGCAGTACCATGAAAAATTGAGTACTTGCCCTAAATTCAACAATCCAGCACACCTCCGCATATCGCAACATGGGAAAAATTACTCTTCTGGACCATAGTTCCCAGAATCCTTCAGTATGCATGCCCAGTGCTCTGGTTGGAGACACTGGAAACTGTAGTTATACAAAAAAGTAGCTATTCCATGCACTGGCGCATACATATTGTCTTTATAGTGAACAAATATGATAACATTTCCTTCCTTCCATTCTTCTTTCCTTCCTTTTTTTTTTGGACCAGCCAAATATCTGCCTTTTCTGAGGGCCTTATCACACTACACTGTTATGGCGCTATTATTCCACTTTAACTGCCATGGCAATATCATATGGAATCATAGGATTTGCAGTTTAGGGAGAGGCATTTAGAATTCTCAGCCAGAGAACTCCAGTGCCTCATCAAACTTCAAACCTCAGAATTCCAAAGGGTGCAGCCAAGGCAACAGCAGTTACATTTTTATACTGCTTATCAGTGTGACGCACTCTCTAAGCAGTTTATGATGTATTTAGCTAATTGCCCCCAACAATCTGGGTACTCATTTTACTGACCTATGGAAGGATGGAAGGTTGAGTCAACCTGGAGCCCCGTAGGATTGAACTCACAATGTTCTCAAATATTTGTATTAGGATCGAAATCACAATGTTGTATCTATGGTACCAGCATTTAATCACTGTGCCACCAGGGCAGTTAAAGTGGAATGATAGTGCTATAACAGTATAGTGTGATAGATACCTAAGAAAGGTAGGAAAATCATTTGGGACCTTTCCTAGAAATAAAGAAAAATCTAGGCCTTCTAGATCATTCAACCCACAAACCCGCATGCTATGAACTTTGGGAAAAGTACCTGGTGTTGTAGGCCTTCTCAGTTTGCCATCCCAAACCTAATCATAAAATGATCACTTCATGAGGGAAGGGGAAATTAAGGCAAGGGTCTGACAGGGACCTCAAACTAAATTAACTCAGGGAAAGAGCCCCAGGTGGCATCTTTGCCTTCTGCCCAAATAAGATGCAGCTGTTGCAACGTAAGTATGAAAACAAGGAAGAAGAGTTCTTTAATTAGCTTTCCAAAAAGAGGCAAGAATGCTCTAAGAACACACCTGACACTAAGCAGGACAAGATAAACTCGTCCCAGGCAGCTGTCGTCAAACTGACTGTTGGAAGGCAGAGTGCTGCTATTTTGTGCAAACAATGCAGAACGCTTAGGGAAGCTGCAATTAGCATCAACATGCATACAGCAAATGAATGGAGCCTGATGGTGTTTACTCAGTGTGTGGGACTGCCAGAGTGGAGGTGAAGAAGGGAGAAATAGTAAGCAATTAACCAGAACTAAAAGTGTAAATCTTGGCCTATTTCATTCTCATATGTGAGAATGAAAAATTTCCAAAGTTTTCTCCTTCCCAAGATGTATCATTTTTTTCCCCCCATTTCATGACTGTTGGGAGCAAAATAAGAGTTTTGTGCAAAAGGGTAACAAAGGAATTTTGTGCGAAAAGTAACTTCATCCTGCTCTTGCTGCTGGCTAAAAGCACTGGTCTCTTTGCTCTCACATGAGGGAAAAAATCTCACAGAACTCAATTTTTTTTTCTTTTTTAGTGAGATGGCTTGATGTACTAAGACCATTAAAACATCAACTGTCGTTTGTGTTTTGGAAAGCCAAAGACTTCTGGCAGGCTGCCTTTTGTGGGGGGTACCAATTTCTCTTTACTCAATGGCCATGATATGATGCAACAAGGTACCATTCATCATGGATGACAAGGAAGTTTGTGCATATTCATTACATCCTCACAGACAGAATGCAGGCTTAGAATTATAGAACTGTAGTTAGCAGTCTAGGGTTGTCAGATGAAAACTGGAGAGGGCTCCTGTATGGTTTTGTAGAAGAGGGAAGTTCATCAGGTGTTGTCACCTAACGAGGTAACAAACAATACCTTTTGAAATGCCCTTTTTTACCCATCCATTAAAGATATATGAGCTATCTCCAGTTTTCACTCTGGCAACCTACAAAACATAACAGGCTATGTCAATTTCCAAGTACTAACTTCAGTAGACCCATTGAATGAATGGTGAGTCAGTCAGTCAACACATATGTAAGTTTCATTGATTTAGTGGGTTTATTCTGACATTTAAGCCTCCATGGAAAACTTTATATCAATGCAGTCTAATGGGGGGAGCATAGAAGATGATCTTCCTCTTAGGGTCAACCATGATTGCACCTAACCAGATAACAAGGAATAGCCATTGGGATTACATTTTCTACACAACCAGTAAAGGTACGATAGTCTTCCTCAATTTTCACTCAGGCCATGCTAGCAGCAGCTTTCTGGTGGCTCATGGATCAAACTAGCAATTGACATAACTTGGTCAGGTACATGGGAGCCTGAAAATTGGAATGAAGGTATCCTACACTTATATTATTTCCAAAGTTGGATATCTCTAGGTTTCAGAAAGTGACGGGGAGAATGAAAAAAAGAGCAGGTGAAAGAAAAAGATCTCGAGCTTGAATATTTTCTCTTGGATTTTCTCTGTAGTGATTTGAATGGTAAGTACATATAGAATTAAAATGAAACATTGTGGCCAAGATCATGTTCACTTTTGATTAGCATAAAATTATACAAGCACTGTAGAATATTTGATTATGTCACTGCCCAACTTATCACCCAATGGGTGGTATGGCAAAGTGCCATTCCATTGCACAATAGCCAATAACACTATGGGAGATACAGTTATGGAACGTTCTAAACAATGCAATAAACTTGCACAATGGTTTAAATTGGCACCACAGGGCTTTTATGACCCTGAATAGGATACCACAAAGGCTGTCATACTGAATAAGGGATGAGGATCCTGTAGTTTTAGTTGTTAACAAATTTTGCATTGAGAAGAGGTATCATTACGCTCAGTCAGGCTGAAATGCTGCGCATCTCCTCCATGACCTCTCAAGCCCAGCTGTAGCAGCTCCCCTCCCTATTTACAGGGTGGTGGAGAGTACATGAAGCATCCAATTCTGTTCATGCAGCTGGATGCACAGAAATAACATCACCTTCCATGCTGTACATCTGGTTACAGGAACAGAGCTGGATGCTTCTTCCCCTCCCTCTCGATACCTCTCTTGAGCGATATATCCAAGAATACAGCTGTTTGCACAATGCCATTTATACTAAAGTAAAGTCATAGCAGGACTCTTTCCTGTGTATGTCAGGCTTTTATGGTATTATCTTTATAGTTACTATCTACAGAAGAGAACAGGGCCTTTTCATTTTTAAGAGTTAGAATCATAGAATCATAGAAATGTAGAGTTGGAAGAGACCACACGGGCCATCCAGTCCAACCCCTTACCGTGCAGGAATACCCTCAACACCTGCTGAGATTCTGTCTTCTATGTAGCTATCAAGGGGACAGTCATCATTTGTCTTCTAGAAATGCAAATACCACCACGACTCTGCCTTTTGCAAGGATAGCCCATGTATCTGTTCTCCGTGGCCATGACATTCACAAAATCATAACCCAAAGTCATATAGTTCAATCCACTAGCACAGCAAGCCTCACTGTTAGCCATCTAGCTTCTTCTTGAAAACCGCTAATGAAGGTGAGTCCATCACTTCCCTATGATGGAAAATCTGTTACCTTCTGAGTCAGTCTCACCATTGAACAGCTTTTAGCATCAGGAAGTTATTTCTAAGGTTAACTGAAATTACCTTTCTTGAAATTCAAACCGTTAAAATATTCACAGCCATTCCCCCAAGAAAATATCCTCCGGACAGTGCCTTGGGGCTTGGGGCTTGATATCCACCTATTCCATCAAGTAGCTAGGCTCTATGACAACAATGTCTCTTTCCCACATAAATAGCCCTATAAGGACTAAATATAAGCAGAAACAAAATATGTATAATACATTGGCTAGAAACCTGTTGGAGTCATAAACCTGTGTAAGTTTCCTTACACATGCGGTTATACTTTCTGTTTGAAGGATGTATTCAGTTCATGGCTGCATACGCAAAGTTCCACAAACATAATCGATTCACATGGGTTTCAGTCCTACCGTTAGTTCCAAACAGAGTACAGCTATTGAATCAATTGCATTTACCTACATGTTGCGTCTCCATTCAGCCACTGATTGAATGGGTCTATTCTAATTGGGACTAACCAACAGATTTCCACTACAAAGGAAAAAAAAATGTGTAAATCTCATACATTCTGAGATTATATGTAATTATCCATCAGTTCCTAGAGTGTACCACTTTATTTATTGGAATTGCAGAAGCAGCCACTGTGTGTTCCCATTGCACAATGGGACAACAAACAGGCAGGCTGGCAAATACCCAGCTGGTTACATAATGCTAGTATTTAGCAGATGGATGGTGCAGAACAATCATCATATAACTATGTAAGTGTAGATTTACAGTATACAAGCACAATGCAGAATCTTGACCATAATCTCTATCTGTCTGTCTGTGTGTCTTTTTTTCTGTGAGAGAGATGCCAAAGCCACCCATTTAAAATATGCTACTGAAATCACTAAGGCCATTTCCGCACTGGGCTAGTAAAACGGTGCAGAGCGACCTCGAACGGAGGTCTTCTGCACCGTAGAGTGGACTGGGGTGGACTACTTTCTGTAGTTCCATACCTCAGTCCACTCTGGAGCAACCGGAACTGGTCGTGCGGCGTGTTTTTTAAAAACCTCTTTTTCGAGGTTTTTAAAAATCACGGAGCGTGCAACCCCGTGCTGCTCCATCGCCCGGCTCCGGAGCAGATTTGCAGGCGCGCGCAAGTGCATGCCTGCAGATCTGCCAGGGGCGGGCTTCCAGCTGGTGAGCTTCTCCGGTTGGTGGAGAGCCTCCGCCAACCAGAAGCCACCATTTGGGATGCGGAGGACTGCGGAGCAGCGAACTTGCGCTGCTCCTCGTGGCGACGGACTCGGCCGGCGAGAAAACAAAACCGGTAAGCTCTGTTTTCGGCCGTTCCCCCCCCCCCACATGCGGAAAGGGCCTAAGAAGAACTGCATGCACACTTTCCCCTTCCAATGACAAGAAATGCATTCATTCATTCATTTCACAAGTGGCACTTAGTCCAGCTATGCTTGCATCCATAATTTAAGCAAAAACTTAAGTAATTTCAGTTGAAAGATGGAATGGGAACAAAACCTCATGCCTTGCTAAATGATGCACAATGAATTATGATTCTAGGGATTCATCATTGGTACCCCTATGTGTGAAAATATTCTACCCCTTTGTTCCCTTTATGTCAGATTCCTCCCACCCCCAGCATTTTTGAACGTATTTTACACAGTTCACAGAAGATATGGGTTTTGGTGTTTGGTGATTCCTAACTGTTACCCTTCAGTATGCAAAACAGATTTGTATAAGAACAACATTCTTTCCTGGCATCTGTTCATAGCTCTTTGGTGATTCTTCATTTTTTTTTTCCTCAAGAAAGAATAAGTGCTTTTTACCTCCCTCTCATCTGGAGAAGACTGCAAATAACTAAGCAACAGCAAGAACAGCATTAGTATAATTATGCATTCTCATCCAGGGGCATGGCTTCTGCCTGGCACTGCAGTTGCCTTCCAAGACAGTTCCTGCAGATCTAAATTAGCACTGTGGCTGCCAGGGCATCCTTCATTGGGCCTTGGTATTCCTGCCATCAAAAAGTCAAGAACTGTCACTGCACACTCCTTTTGCCATGATCATTTCAATTTACGTATTGCTTGGAAGGGCTGCCCACATCCAAAGCCTGGAAGTTATTGATTAGAAACAGCTACTTCCAACTGGTTACTTGTAATTATTTTTTTTTTTCCAATAATTCAGGTTACATTAGGAATGTAATTTCAAAAGAAATAAGTTCAAAGCTTTTTCAAGGTACCTGCAAGATTTCAGTTATTTTTCTCTTTATGAGGAATTTCACCAGGCTCCAGAGGAGGAAAATGACACCATTTAAATGTTGACCTGTGCTGCGCCTTATACTGCTGCTTCACAACTGTTGTGAATAGTGAAATTAGGGATGGGCCAGCTGAATTCTCGAATCCTCAAATCCTTGGCAAGGATTCAAGATTCACAGATCTGAATCCCTGGGCCAAAATAGGCCAATTGAATCTTTTGAATCCACATCTCCTCCTGCCCCTGCTGGTGTGATCAGGCCGGGGACAGGGGGAGGAAGTGGCAGGGAGCACGATCCCACACTCCCCGCTCTATTCCTGTCCACTGCTGCAATCTGGCCCACGGCAAGGGGAGGAGGTGACAAGGAGCACCATCCCAAGCTCCCTGCTCTATTCCTGCCCGCCGCTGCTGTGATCAGGCCCACAGTGGACAGGAGGAGGAGGGGGTGGGGAGCACTATCTCATACTCCCTGCTCTTTTGCTGCCCACCCCCATTATGATCCTGCGTGGGCCCAGTGGCAGAAGATTGTGGGGAGTGCAATGTGGTGCACTAAGTGAAATCATTATGATGAGGATAGAGCTTTTGACCCCATGTCAGAGGCTTGTAGTATGAAGATTTTTTTTTAAAAGGATCAGGAGTAGTTTAGTCTCAGGCCATTTCTGCACTACACTGTTATAGCACTATCATTCCACTTTCAACATCCTATGCAATCCTGGAGTTCGTAATTTAGGGAGGGGCATTTAGAATTCTCAGGCAGAGAGCTCTTTGGCCTCAGGAAACTATAAACCTGAGAATTCCACAAGCTGTTGAAAAAGGAATAAGAGCACTATAACGGTGTAGTGCGAAAATGGCCTTAGTTATTATAGTTATTTTGTTTAGTTATTTTAATTACTGCATTCTTAAAATAACAAAAGTAACCTTTTTAAGGTGTGACAGTGAAAGTGCTTTGTATGTTTTGGAAGAACTCTTCACATTTGTGAAGTGAACTTTATGCATAATGTGCAAGCAGTTTTTGCACATGTTAGAATTGTTACTACCTTATTGCATAGACTTTTGAAAAATCTAAGTACTGGATGAAGCGTTTGCCATCTTTGGGGTAAATAATCATATCCTTTTTTTTTGTGCTAGCTACTTGTGTGTACTTTGCTTAATAAAGGAGAAGAAAGCTAGTTGGGCACAGAGGCTCCTTGGACAAAGCTCTCGTGATTTTGCTCTCATGGTTTTGATTTTGTGCAGCCTGTGAAAAAATTGGCTGTGGCTGGCCATTTTCGCACAAGGTGTGTTGACATATTAAGACAGTCTTTCCCATCAAGGGTGAAAATGCAAAACTTCTAAAAATCATGTTGTAATTAACAACTTTGAGGGCTTTGGGACTGTAAGTGTAACAAGTTGTTTGAATATCTAACTATTCAAGCACTGCACACATTTGAACCAGTCCCATTCTTATGTCCATAAAGTGTAATCTAACCTGTACCAACAGCTAGAAGAAAGATGTATGAGAGCTACTCATTATGAGTAAAATATCTGATGTGAGAGCCCTGGGAATAAAAATTGTCAATACATTGTGGTTGGTCAACAACTCCCCATTGCCACTTTGCCACTGCTGCCTGATTACATGTTAGCCTGTGCTTTCAAGAGCATTTTCTGGATAAAATTATTCCGTAAGCCAATCCTAGCTAAATATTTCATTAGCTACCTGAGGTGCTGTTGAAAAGTTATCACTAAAGGCCTTATTAACAATATGCATGTCAGTTTTTTCAGCATCAATGCAGGATGTGGGATGGAGCTGAACCATAAATAAAGCAGCTGTTTGCCTTACTTTCCTCACCTATTCAGATTTTTCTACCAAGTAAAATTTGAAAGCAACTTGTAGGAGAAAAACAGCATAAAAAAAGTCATGGAGGAAAAATCAGTATGTTCCTGGGCTGTGGTTCCTGTTTAATAGAGAGATAGACTATATGTGTGTCTAAAATGGAAAGCAAAACTCAATAAAGTGTTCTTGTCTGTTTGCTTGCTTCCCCTCCCACTGGCTGAATTCTGGTGGAAAGGAACACAAGCACACCAGTTTTGAGAGCCCCAGATCCTTGCAGAAGTGAGTTGAGGAAATGGGAGGGGTTTGGATTTGGTCAGTCCTAACCCTCCACAAATTCCCCCTTCCAAACACATCACTGGAAGGTCTCCTTTTTGCTGATAATGCCACTGTGTTGAGAAATTTGAGAGACACTACTCTAGCAGAGTAATCAAATTGGCAAGGCAGAAGCTGAACAACTACCAATCTCATGCCCATGCCCACATGCATACACGCACGGACATGCTGTCCAGCAGAGTAGAGCAGCAAATGTGATGGAATTTTCTATACCTGTAACAGTAAAATGGTAGACCCCTTCTGTGTTTATAGACTTCTGTGTGTCAGCAAATTGACTCTCCCATGCCTTTTACATACCCCATGTTATCATATAGACCTATACCCTACAGAGCTGGGAGCAGCATTCCATGGAACAGAGGATCACAGGCTTAATTATTTTGTTATGTTTTTAAAAATACTGTAGCAAAAGTCACCTCGATTATATGATTGAAGGCTGACAGTATACATTTTGATAAATATACATTATAAATGTTGCTTGGCCTTGGACATATCAGTATGCCCGAAGATTTTTTCTGATTACTAACTGCCAGTTAGAACACATATTTCTGAAATATTACTAAATCAAAGTAATATTACTAAATAAGGTACCTTACTTAGAATTGAAGGCCCCATAATTCAGTATTAAACAGGAAAGGAGAAGCAGAAAGAGGTGAGAGGGGGGTTACTTAATACTCTCTTCATTAATCCATTGAAGAACAGACTTTCTATTTGTCTAGGATCATATAGGCCATTTCTGCACAGGGCAAGGTAATCGCCCCGTGACGCTACTCACTGGACTTTTGGGCTCCCCCGTCTGGTCCACACTGCTCTGTAGAAGTGCATGGCCGCTGCTCTGCACTGCTCCGGGCATGAAAATGGTGGCTTCTGGTTGGTCAAGGCTCTCAACCAACCGCTGAAGCTTGCCAGCCTAAAGCTACAAACCTCAGAATTCCACAAGATGTTGAAAGTGGAACAATAGCACTATAACAGTGTAGTGCGGAAAGGCCCTATAGTTAGTATGGGTTTACCCTGTATTTTGTTGAGGGCAGTTCATTCTCTCTCCTACAAGATGAAGAGCCTGTATTACAGAATCTCTTACTATGAGATGTTATAAAATTTTTAGTAATTAGTATATAAACCTACTTTATACTGGGCCCCACAAATTGTAATAGATCCCCACTCCCTTGCTGGGCAGGAAATGATTTTGGACCCAGCGTATTGGTCCAAACAATCACCAGTCAATCCCTACTTTATTTGCTAAGAACAGAGGTCGTTTAAATAAAAGGGAAAAAAAGGACCTTTAAGAGAGTAAAATAAGGTCAAAATGAGATTTAATACAACAAATCCAAGTTGTTTCACACCCATTGCAATATAAATTAAAAAAGCTGTGGCATTTTACAAAGAGAACAAAATAGGATAGCCCTGCACAGCAAGTGATGAACAAGTGAGTGGCAAAACCTCAAAATAATCTCATAGTACTGACCACTGAAAATGCCTCATAGCACATTTTGTTGAACCACAAGATGACCAATATCATTTCTTCACTCTGATTACCTCAGCAACAAAGAAATGCTTTGGGTGCACCTCCCCTCTCCTGCCATCTTTGTTTGGTAGTGCGGACCTTTTCACGGAAGATCTATCATGCCTTTAGGACTTCCAATGAAGGCTATAATGTCTCTATGACCTTCTGCTGAAATTATTTAGTTCTAGGTAGTGATGGCTTTAGCAGAATAAAGGAGATGATCAATCACTGATTGCTTTCAAGGCTTTGCTTTTGTTTTTGCTCTTTGGGGTGGACAGCTGCCCCCAATTATACAGAGTACATAAGGATGTACTAAGCATTCTTAGCTAGAGAGCTCTAGTGCTTCACCAAACTACAAAGGCCAAGATTCTGAAGGAAATTGCTATGACAGTTAAAAAGTGGAAACATAGTCTGGGTAGTCTGAAAGGGCCTCAGGTCTTTTCCTCCGTTAACCTTTGGGTTCCATAAACCAGTCATTCATCTCCAGTTATACTATAGTTCCATTCTTGTTTTCTGCTGCTGCTTATCACTGCTCCATTTGAATTAATATCTCTCAGACCTTGGGCTAAATCTGCCGGTCAAGAAATATACCATATTGTGATAACTGAAGCCCCTGTCAGAGCTGCTGATGACGAGCAGCAGCTGTTGGTCCCTGTGGCTCTGGCTGGAGATGAGTCCTGCAGCTCAAGAGCTCCCCCTGCTGCCATGGACCAAGCAGGCTTGGACATTCCTCTGCCTGCTCCTTTAGGGCAACAGGGATCCGATTCTGAAGATGCTTTGGAGCCTGTGTCAATCAGCCCACAAACAAGGCGGAGACTCAAGAGAGCTGAGCAAAGGGAGGCTTTCTTGATTAAGTTCAAGAAGCAGTGACTAGCCACACCTGTGTCTTGGGCTATATAACTGCCTGCCTGGAAGCTTTCCTTTGCTTGTGGCAAATTTTCTACAAGCCCTCTCCTTGCCTGTTCCTTGTTTCTAGCACCTGGCTCCTGATACCTTGGATTGATCTCTTGGCTCCAGACCCCTGGCTTTTGGAACTCTGACTATGGCTTTTGCTTGTTGCTCTGGCTTAGGTAAATGGACTTCCCTTGAGTAAGTGCTTGCTTGACTCCCTCCAGCAGGACTCTGCTAGCTCTCCCACTCCCTTCTCCAGGCTGTCTTGCCACCTGGGTCTCTGACCCTGACACATAGGGGGAAGGGATGAGGAGGGAGAGTCCATGGTGGGGGAAATGGCCAATCCAGAGCTCTGCCAGCTTGGCATGGTGGAATGTGTTCTTTTCTACTTTCTAACTCTTATTCTTCTGTTCTGCTCCTTTTAAAGATCTCCCCTCCATTGGTTCCAATTCAGTTGATTCACTAGGTCAATTCTAGTGAGAACCATTGGAATTTGTCCAGGGTGGGGATCAGTGTGTCAGCTGCAGGGAAACATCCAGGAAAAGAACAGATCTAGAGAGGCACATCCAGAGAAGGAAAGACTTTGGAACTGATGGATCCAAACCCTTCTCAGCTCTGACACACCTCTAGAACTCCTCACTTTGGCCCTCTCCAACACAATGGATCTTTATGGTCACTATATCAGGGAGAGATCTCTTTTTCCATGGAGAGAGGGAACATCTGCATCTTATGGCCAGGAGATACCATTCAAGGAACTATATGGCCTAAATCTAATTGTTACTCTAACTAGACACAATGAATCAGTGGAAACTTAGTATATCAATACTTGGCCTAGGTCAATTGATTCAATAGGTTTACTCTAGTTAGAGGACTAACAGTTGCAATTAGGCCAGGGTGGGGATCACATGTACCCCAGATGTTGTTGGACTGTAGCTCCTAGGAGCTCTAGACACCATATGCAACCATGATGAATTCTGGGAGATGCAATTCAACAACATCTGAAGCACCACATGATTACCTGCCTAGGATTGCAGCCTAAATATAGTAGCATTATTTTAAGTATGGGAAGCAGTTTTCCTTCTTGTTAGAAAAAGATGAGCATGTTATGCACTGATATCAATTAAGCTTTTGACTTCAAGGACATGCTGCATCATCTAGAGGGAAAATGACATATGTCCTATTTTTAACTACCTTCAGAGATACAGAATTTATTTAAAAGATGTTGTTGGAGGAAGAAGCAGAGGAGGACGGGGGCGGGTGAAGGAGGAGCTGCATGACTCAAATTTGCTTGCCAAGATACAAAGCTGCTTATTTTGCTTTGTCATTCTATGAGGCCTTGTTCTGACTTATACATACTACAATTTACTTTTTACTATACGAAATATACATGCACACTGTTCTAAAATTTTAAGTTCTATGATATGGTTTTAGCCATATCATGTGGTAGACAAAACGGCCAATGCAGTTCTAAACTGCATCAACAGGAATGCAGTGTCCAGATCGAATGAAGTAATAGTATCACTCTACACTGCTTTAGGCGGACCTCACCTGGAACACTGTGTCCAGTTTTGGGCACCACCATTCAGAAAAGAAAAAGCTGGAATGTGCCCAGGGAAGGGTGACCAAGGTGATCAAATGTCTGGGGACCAAATTGTATGAGAACAATTTAAGGAGTTGGGAGTGTTTAGCCTGGAAAAGAGAAGACTGAGAGGTGATATAACAGCCACCATCAACTATTTGAAGGGATGCCATGTAGAAACAAGCACTGCTGCTGAAGTGACTAGAACATGAACTGATGGATTCAAATTACAAGAACAGAGATTCCACCTAAACATTAGAAGGAAGGTCTTGATGTTAAGAGCTGTTTTATGTGGAATACATTATTTCAAAGTGTGATGGACTCCACTTCTTTGGAAGCTTTTAAAGAGCAGTTGGATGGCTATTTCAAGGAAGTGCTTTAGTTATGTGTTCCTTCATGATAGAGGATTGGACTAGATGGCCCTTGCAGTCCCTTCCAACTGTATGATTCTAGCCTATTTATTTATATCGTTTCTCTTGTATGCTACCGTGACATCCCACAGTATAAAGTGAAGTGTAAATATTTTCATAAAAATGTTGGTGCAAATCTATTTTTATTAATAATAATTTATTAGTTTTACATTATTTATATTTTTATTATTGTATTATATAACACAATACAGTCATCCCTCCACATTCACTAGGGTTAGGGGCACAGAACCTCCATGAAAGTGGAAAAACCATGAATAACTCTAGACCCTCCCAAACCATATTTAACACACACAAAAATACAATCACCATATTCGACCCAATGTGGATTCCTTTGAGGCATCAGGGTTCCTTCACAAGATAGAAGAGGGAGACTGGTGAGGCTTATTGCCATCTCCACTGCTGCCCCACACCATTTTTAATAGGGACTTACAAGCCTCATTCACAGATTCTCAGCCTCAGGAGGCTTCAGTCCCTATTAAAAACGGCATAGGGAGGCAGCTGAGGTGATGGCAAATATGGAATAATCAAGTCTGCAAAAGTGAAACCTGCAAATATGGAGGGCTGACTATATATTATATGTTACATTATTTAATTATATCATATAACATAATTAACCATTATTCAATATATAAAATATTTATTTTATATATTATATATCTTGTAATATTATATGTCTTTATACTTCATATTAATATTAATGATAAATTATTAATTATAATTTACAATTATATTTGTTAGAATCATTTGATTCGACTTTGTTCATGTGTAAAATCAGAGGAGCAGGTGGGAATCAACTAAACTAGGACTTTAAATGATAATGCTAGAGTCTAACTGTGAGGAAAGTTGCCACAATTTTTAGTTCTTTCCATTGATTTGCATTAATTTCCATCAGGCCTTGCAGAAGATAGAGAAAATGGAAATATAGGCCCTTTTCACATGTGGGGGGGGGAACGGTGTAGAGCGACCTCCCACGGAGGTCGTCTACACCGTAGAGTGGACTGGCGTGGACTACTTTTAGTAGTTTCACACCAGAATCCACTCAGGAGCGGCCGGAACTAGCCGGGCTGCGTGTTTTTTAAAAACCTCTTTTTAGAGGTTTTTAAAAAGCACGGAGCACGCAGCCCCGTGCCGCTCCGTCGCCCGGCTCTAAAGTGAATCTGCAGGCACGTGCAAGTGCGTGCCTGCAGATCTGCCGGGGGCGGGCTTCCGGCTGGCGAGCTTCTCCGGTTGGTGGAGAGCCTCCACCAACCGGAAGCTGCCATCTGCAACGCCGGAGGAGTGTGGAGCAGCAAGCTCACGCTGCTCCACGCGGCGACGGACTTACCCGGCTGGAGGTAAGCTCCGTTTTTGGGAGTTTTCGCCCGTTCCCCCCCCCCGACATGTGAAAAGGGCCATAGTTACTCCATCTACTGTGCTAAGAGAAACCAACTGCCTTTGGCTCTTCCTCTACTGTCACCTAGCAGCAGTCATGCAGAGCTTAAGAAGAGAAGAAAAGTAGGGCTATTCCATCAGCACTGATAAAAGGCTACCTGCCTTTGGCTCTTCTTCTCCCCAGCCATTCCAGCAGACTACAGTAAACATAAATATGGGAACCAAAGCCCACTCTATCAGTTTTTTGGAGACTATAGTTCTTTCTAGCTTCTCCTCCCCTTGAACTGTTTCCATTCCAGGTGTCCATCAAAAGAATTATGCATCTTTTAAGAACTGTTCTGGCTCCATACATTTTTATTTTCTTTACATCCTGTCTTTTAAGTTGTAATCCTGAAGCCTGGGCCTGACCCACTTATATTGATCTGTGAACTGCTGTGGAAGTCTTCTTGACTAAAAAGAGAGGTTAAAATGTGTTAAATTTATATACATATATAAATCTATAAACGTTCCCCATCTATATTACTAGTATATGCGTATACTTTGACAAAGCTCTGTAAAAAAATTGTCTTTCTGTAATCATATTATGATTCTGTATAGATTCTCTTTGTGCACTGATTTACTGATTAAATATAGATTCCTTTTATGCAGTCTTCTGCTACAGTCATATGAATTCTTTCCATATGGGGTTTTACTCATTCACACATGAACTCCTTGTATTGGACAAAAGGAATCTTGGTACAACATTATGGACAAATTTCAAGACTCGGGAGTATACTTTTTTCTGCTGTATCTTAATCAGTGTGCACAAGGTCACAATTTAATTACATGAAACCACATACAAAAAGAGATTTTATATTATCATACATATCATGGGCAGGGGCAGTGTAGCTTATGGTCTACATGTGGCCCCAGGGCTACTTTGTGGTCCCCAAGATGCTTTTCTGGGGAATTTTTTTTTAAAAAATACGTATTTTTGTCCCCAAATGCTCCCAAACATCATCTTCAGAATAAGGGGAAAATTTTTACTGCATTTTAGGCCAAGAAGAAGTGTGTGTTTGTTTTTCTCAGCAAGAGTTGTCTCTGGAGGTTGACTTACAACAACAATGACTTTTTCAGGGGGTACAGTGAGGTATGTGCCCCTCTCCAAATCTCCTGGGAACTGAGAACTGACCACATGTGATATTTCTGGTCATATCAACACCACCTCATGGAAATGTTTTGAGAATGGCTGAAGATACTACAAGAACAGGATAATGACTGGGCAACAAAGAAATCCAAATTCATAGAGTATGTAGTTAGAGTAACTTCTATAGGAGGTTAGAGGCTTCAGGGACTCTAGCACAGTGGCAGACCACACTTTTTTTTCTCTCCAGAAGGTGCAAAGTTTAGTCCCCACCATTTCTAGAGGCCTTGTCACACTAAACAATTGTAGCATTATGATTCGACTTTAGCAGCCATATTTCCAACCTATGGAATTTCAGGATTGGCATTTTTTTTTGTTTTTGCTTTTGTTTTTTGTTTTTTTGTTTTTGTGGGGGGAGAGGTATACAGAACTCTCAGTCAAAGACCTTTGGTCCCTCACCAAACTCCAACCCCCAGGATTACACCAGTTGTTGCCATGGCAGGTAAAATGGAATCATGGTGCTAAAACTGTGGAGTGTAGGCCCTATGTGGGGCTGAAAAAAGACTTTCTGAAGCCCTGGAGAGCCATTGCATTTCACTGTGGATTCTTTAAGTTGGATAGGTCACTTGCAGAGCTAGCGCAAGGTATTCCACTACCTGAAGCAAAGCAGTGAATCAGTGGCAGAGCTTGGACTGGAGGGGGGCTGAGAGGGGGGCATGGCTGTGGTGTGTGGGGGCATGGCCAGGGGGCATGAGGGCATGGTTATGGGCCAGGATGCCCCCAAAACATTGCCACCCAGGGCAAATCGGCCCCCCATCCTCCTGTCACTACCCAACTGCAGTGAATGGTGTCTCCCACATACTTCCTCTCCCAATATGCCAATGTATGTAGCAGTCAAAAAAAGCCAAATTATATTTACATCTGCTGCAGAAAATTCTTTTGCAACTCAACAGTAAAAACTTCAACAACACCACCCCTAAACAAGTGCTACCTTTTCCTGTCACCCCAAATCTGCAGCCTGCAATAGTTGCTGCACTCTGTTAAATGGTAGGGCCAGACCTGCAGTGCTTCAGTATAAGGCAGTTTCTTGAAATCCTAATTCAAATGAGAGTTCACTACAAGACTGCCATCTGAACTGCCACTTTGGCAGAAAAAATAATAGAGGGCAAGCATTCCTTGCAGCCTAACCTCTTCTGATCTAATATTGTTCTGTTCCACAAGAGCTTTCCCTTCCAATAATAGTTTAGAAGCTGCTGCAGCCATGACATTCTGCTGAGAATTCATTAGCAGTTGTATCAAGAAATCCTTTCTCTTGGTGCCAAATGACAAATTTAATGATGAAAGGAGATGTGTGGCACAATGCCATGCAAGAGTCAATGTGCCATGCCTTCTCAGAAGAAATACAGCCCATGTCCTGACACTGGTTTGTTTTATTCCCCTACTTTGATTTGCAGTCCAGTGGTCTGAAGCAGGAACTAGATAATACTGCAAAACACACTTCTTGCCCATTAACAGAGCTTGGAAAGGTGTTTGGTTTTTTTTTCCCTTTTCTTTTTGTAACCCTAAAACTGATCTGGGAACTGTTGCCTTTTCCAGTTTCTCGCTAGATTTAATTCTGCATATCTCTTTTATTTACTCTTTCCTCATATGAGATGCTTAGGAAAATCAACCAGAATTACTTTTTTTCTTTTGCCTTTATTACACACAAATCCTTGATTTCTTTTTTAAAAAACTGGATTTTCAGAAGTATGCTTCTGGTCTGTACTTCAAGGTGTTAGTGGTGACAGTTAAAGCCCTAAATGGGCTTGAGGGAGTGCCTCTCCCCATATCTGCCCATCCAAGGATCTGCTGGGGAGCACCCTCTGTGGGACATGGGAGAGGGCCTTCAACAAACCAAACCAAACAAACAAACAGAAACCTCCAAGAATCCCCAAGCCAGCAGGGCCATTTTTTTTCTAGAGACATTTGATTGTAGGCTCTTGGGGACAAAATGCTGGACTAGACTACAGAGATACACAATTTTCACTTGACTAATGAACTGAGAATTGGGATTTGGGCATCAGACTCACAAAAGTGTTTCCCTTTCTCCACATAAGCAGTCTATTCACTCAGCTTTCTGTGCAGTGCTATCTTATGCCATGTTCAAAGTTGCTTCCAACTCAGAATTCCTCTGTTTTCAGAGACTATGGTGGAAGGCAACCAACACTTTCCTTCATCTAGAGGAAGCCAACTCTGTATACAGTCCAATAGGGAAGGAGAGGGAACTAATTCAGGCTGCCTCATAAAGCAATGATGCAAACAATATTTCGTCACCCACGATACATCATCAACATAGATTGTTTATTGACAAAATGCACAGAGAAGGCTACTGAACTGGTATGTGCTTTTTAATAGTCCAAGGCAAGACTAAACTGCAGCCTATAAGCTGTGCATGACCATGCAAATGTGGAAACTACAAACTTTGTTAACTAAGAACCCTGAAATGTTGAATCCCCTTCAAACTTGTACCAGAGTTTTGCAATTGCTTTGCAACATTTTCAGTGAATCTTCCCCACATTTTGCAGTGCCCCACAAACAGAACAGCAGACACTTCAATTTGGGGTTCATAACAAACACCTCAAAATCCAAAATTGACCAATTCATGTCCAATCGATGATGCAGTTTTGTAATTGTTTTGCAGTGCTTTGCAATAAAAACCCATTTTTGCAACATCTACCAAATTGAGTAATGCTTGTCTCAAACCAGGTTCCTAGTAAACACCCATAATCTTGTATTGTCTGATTTGTTCCAAATATGTTTCAAAGTTTTTGCAAATATTTAATGATCAAAAACTCATGATTTACAATGCCCCTGAAACTGAGGTAGAGTCACTTCAACTTGGGTTTCCTAGATCATCATCACCATCAATCCTCCTCCTCCTCCTCCTCCTCCTCCAGAATTGCCTACTTCACTCCTAGCCTGTGCCAAAGTTTTCACTTGTTTTGACTATGTTTTAAAAAAGGCATTCGGCATTGTGCAATACCCTGCCAACTAAGAAACAGGGACCTCAACATGTGGTTCCCATTAAACACACCAATTATCTGAAGTTTCCTGATTTATGCCAGTCCTGTGCCAAAATTTTGCAATTGTTCTGCACTCCCAATAAGCAATTTTGCAATTTTCTTTTGCAGCATTTTGCCATGCAGATTAAATTTTGCAGGCCAGTTTCTGCTTCTTAGCTTAGCAGGTAACCTAATGCTCATCTGAATTCCAACATTGTCAAGTTCATTTAAAACCTGTTCCAAAATTTTGCATTAGTTTACTAGAACTTTGTAGGTAGCTGTTTGACTACCTACATCTTCATCAATGATTTGGATGAAGGAGTAGAGGGCATGCTGATGATACCAAACTGGGAGGGGTTGCTAACACACCAGAGGATAGGATCAACTTTCAATATGACCTTGACAGATCTCAGAAGATCTTTCACCACCCTGAGCTTGGGAGAAGTGTGACATACATTATTTACTTCACTTTGGAAGACGTATCTGTTAAGATCAGTTATCTTATTTTTAATGAGTGGCACTGAGATTTATTGGGGATTTTTTAAAAAAAATTAATTGGTTTCTAGAACAGAATATATAGAGTCTAATAATGTGTTTGTGTGTGTATTGTTGTCTCATAGGTATGATACAGCTACTGTAATTAAACTTCAGGGCTCTAACAATAAAATCCAGCCTTCTTAAGAACAAATCCCCAGGACCAAAGAAGAAATGGAACTTTTCATAACAAATTCTTACAGGTTCTTTTCTAGCGTAGCTCAAGTTCACCACTATATTTAAGTTGCTGTTAGTGCAAAGACATGATAAAAATGAAACAAATAAAACTGCTACTGTATACTGTTTGTGTGGAGGTGGACACGTGTACTATACCTTTAAGCACTATCTCCAAACATTCATGTACCCTCTGGTCACATTCTGATGTGGGTTCATATATAGGCACACGTACAGGCTTCCCTCTTGAATGGAAACCTTTCAGCTAGGCTGTCTATGAGACTAACAAGTAGGGATTGAAATAATATTCAGAAGAATTGTCAAACATCTGTTTCCAAGTATTGGGGAAATCCTAACAAGGAGAATCCTGGACAGATGAGAATATTCTCAAAGCAGGTTCATTTCTGCACTACACTGTTATAGTGCTATTATTCCACTTTCAACAACCTATGGAATCCTGGTGTTTGCAATTTAGAGATAGGGCATTTAGAATTCTCAGTCAGAATGCTCTTTGACCTTGCTAAAGTTTTCAGTTTAAACTCCTTCAGTTCTCTCCTGTGAGTGCTATTAAGACTACCATTCTGAATGCAGGAGATACTATCTCATACTAGAACTCTTCTATTTGCGTGTTTTATTCACCTTAATGAGGATGACATGCAGTGACATGTTGTGACACTCCATCAGCAAACTGTCAACCAGTGTAAGATTTTTTGATGCTGCAGGTGAGCCAAAAGGTGGGCACTTTTTTCTGTCAGCTGGAGCAATCCTGCATTTTGTATGAAAATGAAAAAAAACCACCACATTGTTTTTGCACAAAACATTGTATTTGTCACAAAGAAAGCTCAATGCAGTTGTACACAGGCATACATGCATGCACACACACACACACACACACACACACACACACTATGCATTAAAGGGAAGAAATCTTGTTTTGCACAAAAAGTGAATTTTTGTGCAAAATAATTTGTGCAAAAATTTTGCTAAGAAGTCCCTAAATGTGGAAAATCAACCAAATGCAAAATAAAACAAAACACTGCTCAACACACACATATGTACACGTGTACAAAAAGTTGGAGTCAAATAGGGTTGTGCAGGTGCTAGACCACTGCCTGGATACTATAATGGACTGAATGTAGGTAAATAAACTGAAGCTGAATTTTGATAAGAAGGAGGCTCTGTGGACCAGTGGTTCTCAAATCCAGGAATTGGGTAAACAGCCTGTTCTGGATGAGGTTGCATTTCCCCAGAAGGAGCAGGTGTGTAACGTAGAAGTACTCTCAAATCCATCCCTGGAGGCCCAAGTGGACTCTGGGAGTCAGAGTACTTGCAACCAGCTTCCACAGGTGCACCAGGTACAGACTTTCCTGGACAGAGATCATATAGCCACGGTAGTTCATATACTGATAATCTTCTGATTAGACTAATGTAAAGCACTCTTTGGCCCTTTCCACAACACCCTCCCATCCCTCAATGGGGACAGGAGAAAGATGAGACTGTGATGATGCTTCTGTCATTGCAGTCCCATCCTTCTCCCATCCCTAGGTGGTGTGACTGTGGATTAAATCATTGACAGGCTTTCCCCATCAGTGCACATGATTGTGCCACCAACTATCCTGCAGAAGCCAGAGAAGAGCAATGGCTGCACTTCCTGCCCCAGTGCAGCCTGGGAAAGTACTTGGCTGCACTGCAGAAGGAAGAGGCAGGTCCATCATGCTCCCTTCCATGGGGAGCCAGCTGGTGCAGAGAAGAGGCTCTCATCACATTCCCCTCCTGTCAGAGCCACTGTCAGGATCCCCACCGGACAACTTTGGGAAATGGTAGGGTTGCAGGAAGGACGTATGTGGGGCTGCCCTTGAAGAAGATTCAGAAGCTGAAGCTGTTGCAAAATGCAGCAGCTTGACTGCCAACTGGAGTATCATATAGACAGCATATAACGCCAGCCTTAAAAGAATTGCACTGGCTGCCAATACATTTCTGGTCTGAATTCAAGGTGCTTGTGATGACAGTTAAAGCCCTATACAGCTTGGGACCACAATATTTGAGGAAGCACCTCTCCTCATATGCGCCTGCCTGAGGTTTAAGGATGGCTGGGGGAGCCCTCCTCCATGTCCTACAGGTGAGGTTAATACATTGTGTTGGGACATGGGGTAGGCCTTCTCAGTTTTGGCACTCCAACTGTGAAATGCCTTTCCCCTGGAGGTCTGACTGGCACCAACATTCACTCCATTGAGGCACCAACTTAAAACTTGTCTTTTCATCCAGGCCTTTGGGCCACATTAATTCAAACTCACTACTGTTATATATAATTTCAAAACTTTTAAACCATTTAAATCTGTTTTTAACTTATTACATCTAATAATTAAAGTTTTTAGTTTATTTAAATCATTTTACTGTTTTAAAACTGTTTGACTTTTTTTAATGCTATTTGTAAGCCACCTTCAAATCTTTTGATACAGGGGAGGGTATAAATATGTTAATAAACAAATACGTTTTCAATTTATTTAAATTATACTGGCATATATACCTACTGTTGCCCAGGATTTTATTTTTTCATAGGTAAAACTTGTTAGAAAGATTTGAGATCCTGTGTCTCTAATTTGCCAAACTGTCTTGTCTAGTACCTGTAACTTTTCTCGATATTCCCCAATCCAATCTGTATTCAGAGTTATTAATATACAGAGTTTAGGTTCCTGAGGGAATTCGCTGCCCTCCTCTTTCTTGCTGCTAGGCCTCATCTCCACAGCAACCAACCTATTCAAGACAGCCACAGTTGACTGAGGCCCAAGAGCTCTTTGGCTGAGAATTCTAAAGGCCCCTCCCTAAACTGCAAACCCCAGGATTCCATAGAATCTTCTTAGGCAGCCAATCATATGAGGTATTTAACTGACACAGCCAATCATATGAGATCTTTGCCAGGCACAGATAAACAGACAAACTTTGACTTTTATATAGTAGATTGCTGTTTTAAAACTGTTTGATCTGTTTTAATACTATTTGTAAGCCACCTTGAGATCTTTTGATTCCAGGTGGATATAACTATTTTAATAAACAAACAAACAAACAAAGGCCCTTTCCAGACGTGGGGGGGGGGAGCCGCACGAAAATGGGACTCACCGGATTTCCTGAGTGTCCGGGTGAGTCCGTCGGGATGAGGAGAAGTGTGAGCTCGTTGCTCCGCACTGCTCCGGTGTCCAAAATGGCGGCTTCTGGTTGGTGGAGGCTCTCCACCAACTGGAGAAGCTCGCCAGCTGAAAACCCGCCCCCGGAAGATCTGCAGGCACGCACTTGCGCGCGCCTTATAATTTAAGAGGTTTTTAAAAAGCACGCTGCACGACCAGTTCCGGTTGCGCAGAACTGGACTGAGGTATGGAACTACAAAAAGTAGTCCGACCCAGTCCATTCTACGGTACAGAAGACCTCCGTCAGAGGTCGCTCTGCACCATTTTAAAAACCCAGTGCGGAAATGGCCAAACAAACAAATTCATAACCTTACCTAATGGGGACAAAACTTATGAAATTTTTGATTAGCATCTGTGAGAGTTAAGTAAGTGAAAACTTACAACCCTACAATATGCACTCAATAATTGCTGCCTGTGGCATTACAGCTGCCACAGTATAAGCTAGAATCACTAGATGAACACACCAAAGATGCCAGAATGTGTAACATTTCTGGAAATCATTAAACAACATCCTCATCTCAGGTGATTCTCCTCCTCACCATAGAGTTTCCATGTCCCCATAACAAAATGCACTCTTCGGGGAGAACAGTATGTAGTCCAGGTTGGAATGCTCCATGCCCCTAGGCTTTAGCAAAGGCAAAGCAAAAAGCACAAATAATTTTGCAGATTCTATGGTACTTTACAGAGCCAGCATGGTATAATGGTTTGAGCAGGGTTTGATTCCCCACTTCGCCATGGAAACCCATTGGGTGATCTTGGTAAGTCACATACTCTCACCCCAGAACACTCCATGATAGGTTCACCTAAGGGTCACCATAAGTCTGAAATGGCTTGAAGGCACACAACAACAACAACATGGTACTTTGCATGCAGTAAATCCCAGGCTCAATCTTTGACATTTCCAGGTAAAGAAAAGTAGTGGGGTGGGAAAACTAGGAGTTTCTGGGGAGGGGAAGGGGAATCCATGCTTGAGATTCTGGAAAGCTGCTGTCACTCAGAATAGATAACCTCTTCAAAAGTTTCTTAAAATACCTGCCTTGATGAGAGAGCAAAAAGAATATAAGGAGGAAGAAAGGCATTATTGAAGTTTGGTGCCAGGACTGAAAAGTCCCTCCCTTTGTGCAAAACAAGAAACTCATTCATGGGGAAGCTGCAGTAGGACATTTATAGAAAGCATGGGGGAGAATATGTGGAAGACAGTTTAAAGAGTAAGAACTTTGAACTATTACAGGAATGGCCAGAAGCTGACACAAATGCATTAAATGGGATGTTTCTGTCTTGTATTTTATGGGATATTTTCCAGAATGGATCTTCCTGATTTCAGATCAATAACTTTTAAGTGTGATGTAGATTCACCAGAGTATTTTTTTAAAAATAATATTTTCATACTTTATTTGACCGTCTAATGGATGGATACATTATGAGGCAATATGTGAATACAAAGGCTATTCATGAATTTTTAGAGAAACATAGTACAGCTAAGCTCAATGGCTGTGCCCTTCCATGTTTTCAAATAATTATTTCTTTTGGTAAATTGATTTATCCTGGTACCAGCTCACATTGGCAGCAAGCTCTTATTAAATCTCAGTGTATTTTAGCTAAATCCTTAGAGACAGCCGAACTGCTTCCATTTGAGCTCTGACTAAACTTGGCAGTATATTCCCAGAAACGAAGCGCACAAGATTGTTAACGTGACAGTCCTGTGAGGCAGTGCATTTAATCTGTCAAGAAGGAAACCTTTGTGGAATTACTGCTTGCAAAGATAAAATATTTTAATTTTATACAACTTCCTTCTCCAAAGGAATTGGAATAATCTCGGCAAATGCTCCCAAGTCACATTGTGTGTGTGTGTGCTCTGAATATTTGTACTCTCGATTTTATTTTTGTTTTCATTTTTTGTTTTGTTTTAAATGCGCAAATTGAAATGATGTACATGTTTATTCCCCCTCCCTTTATTTTACAAGTTAGAAGACATATCTTAGCCTCCTCCCCATTATGATTTCAAGGTCATTTTAATTAGTTTTAGTTTTATTTAAATGCACATTTTTACCTTTATATGAAAATAATGTGTTTCTTGCCCTGACTTCCTAAAAGATGCTGAGAGACACTTATGGATTCAATTAACTCACAACTTTTGTGGCATAACTTATTTCTTCAATATAGGTCACTGCCTCAATGTAAAATTTACAGGGCAACAGTGGCAGATTATGAAATGCTCCAACTTTCAGGTGCAGTAAGGTGAACACAGTGAGAAGAGAAGATGGTCAGTCATGAGCCTGCTACTTCCTGTACTTTGAGGGGTCCTCAAAGCTAAGAAAGTATGGGAAGTGCGGTTCAGGAAATCACCAAATTACTTCTGGTGAAAGGATGTTGGCCAGACCTTGGAGAGGAGAGCCATTAGGAAAATAGCACGGTGTTAGCAACAGTTGATTCTTACCTTTATTAGTAGAATTCCTTCAAAATTTGCTTAAAACCAATTCACCATGGGCCAAATACCGGAGAAATGGCACATCCTGAAGAACTGAAACAAGCTTAGCAAAAATTTCTTGTGGTGAGATTCCATGCTTTTATTAGAATTACTTAAAACTAACATTTCCATGACATTTGGAAGGTGTTCCTTCTGCCAAATATTGAAGAACTGGAGGGAGGAAGAATTTGTCTCTTTCATCCCTTTCTCCTTATGCCATTCCTATTTACTAGAAGCAGAACATCAGAAGCTGCCTTATACCAGGTCAAACTATGTGTCTGTCTGACCCAATGTTGTCTTTTCTGACTGGCAGTATGTTTCCAGTGTGTCAAACAAAGGTCTTTCCCATCACCTCAGGAGTGAGCAAAGTGTGGTTCTGGAGAAGTTTTGTGGTGCCTGAAAAGCTCACTGAATTCTCTGCCCTATCTTTTCTATGTGGAAAAAAAGAAGAAGGAGAAGGGTGAATTGCTTCCAAGATCCACAACCACCCTTTAATTAGGCTTAAGCCCCCCAACACACACTATTTAACATTAAAAATCAAGTAATGGTTTGAATGCCATTAATAATACCACCTAATTTGTTCTAGACTTTTTATCCTTAGATGTAGGCAGCCATGAACAATCTCTTTTAAGCCCCTTTTGAGAGAACTTTGTATTCGTAACTTTCATACAAAATGCAAGTGGTTTTTGTAATTGGAATAATACCTCAGTTTTGAGGTTCTGCATACTAAATTAAAAGTAACATTAGATATAAGTGCAAAAGGAGAATTCTTTACAAGGTGGCTCATTGTAGGAAATGCTGTGCCCTCCTCTTTGAGCATGAGTACTGCATGAAGAACAGTTTGCTATAAGAAAACATACCAGGTTAACCACTATTAGCATCTATATCTACCTTGTGTTTTTTTTCCTCTTTAAATCAGCTGTTAATTCTGAAACACAGTAGAATAGATAAAAGATTATTTTGTGATTATTAAAAACTCTTTGTTCGACTAGAGTATTTTTTCAGCATTCCTTGTCATCAGAAACATGGCTAAAAGTTTAAAACTAGATGCAGCAGAAAACTAGCTTATGAAATTTATCTAAGTAGAATACAGGCTAGGCTGTCTTGGGGAGAATAAACATTAAAACTCACCAAAAAAAAAAAAAAAAATCAGTGTTCAGAGCCTGAAATGTACTTTTGACCACTTCTGGTTTTGCTTTGGTGCAACTCAGAGGCAAGATAGTGGCTCCCCCAGAACTACTAAAATGCGAAATCCTATATTACCTCATGTTTTCAATTGCAAATACCAGCAACTGAACCAAAGATTAAACCCTACCACTGAGCTTTAGATCTTCCTTGATTCACAAATGCCCACATACACTATGAAAAGGATGATTCACAACTGGATGTCTCATCATTCGATTGTTCACCAATCACCACTCATTTTGCATTGCTAACCCTTGAGTGGTGTGAAGTACGCTATATTTTATTAAAAGCTGTGCAGGGCAGCTTCCAATTGTGATCATTTTATTTTATCTACCGTTTTGTATGGTAATCTGTTTGCCCATGAAGGTCACTTCAGAATCTTCCTTATGGTTGCGTTACAATAAACATAAAAACAATTTGAATTCATAGCAACCCAAACCTAAATATGTAGCTTTTAAAACTGAAACTTTCAGTATACACAAATCACTTTAAAGTCCTCAGTGAACAGAAAGTTCATCTTCTGATACCTGAATGTCCACAGGTATGGTTCCAGATAATCCTAGAAAAGCTGTTCCATAACATGAGATGCCACTACCAAAAAGGCACTTTCCTCGGTAAGTGGTCTTTATATGGCAGAACATAGTTTTAAAAACCCTTTGTTTTATGGAGAGAGTGACCCAAGAGTTTTGTCTCACTTATCTGCTTGCAGTGTTCCCACACAAGAATTTCTAATAGCTTGAGACCTTGTATCAGGGAAATGTGCAGAACTTGGAAAATTTGCTTTTTGGGACAACCTTCAGAGTCTCCTAACTACCACAGCTTTTGGTCATGTTGGCTAGAAAAATCTGGAAGTTAAGGTCCAAAAAAAGTAACTGGTTTGCATTTCATGGTTTGAAAGAAGGCAGATGGTGAGGAAGCTTCATATCTCTTTTTAAGGACACATTCAGAAACTCTTGAGTATGATAGCAAGATAGAATGGAAATCATTCCTAAGAGTTGGGTTAGGAGGAGCAGCTTGTCTTAATGACATGTTTGCTTGCAATGAATGTTTTTTAAAAATTAATCTTGTCTTAATGGATTGCTTCCCTGCTATTTAATATTCTCATTTGTATTGCTAGTTCCTGCAAGGAACTTCTGGGATATCTTTGACAGTAGTTATGAAATCAAGACCAGCTTCTCTCCAAAAGCCCTGGGGCCCATAATTAGGATGGCTAGAGTGAAAAGTGGCGAGGGCTCATGCAGTTTTAATGGCTGTTTAGAAGAGGTGATTCCAACATGTGTTTTTTAGTACTTGTGTTACTGCCCTGGCTAGTCCAAGCTTTGGGGATATTAAAAGATATCCTCTTGATATCATAATTCGGCTTCACTTCTCTATTCCTCTCCATGTGCTTGCAAGGCCACCGGACAAGCACGTAAACAAGCTCGGCCGTTAATTGCCATAATATTCAAACTACAATACAGGCAGGCCAGAAATAGCTGACTCACTGCTTTAGGAGACCTCCAGGCAAGTACTCTAATTAAGTATGCATGCAACTTACAAAAGAGCCTCTGCCCCGTGATGGCAGCTTGATGGGTAAACTATGCAGTACCCAAGTACTCTGCGTTTGCATACTGGCTACTCTATTGAGAACCACTATGATAACTCAATCATTCAGATTCTGACCTTTCGGAGGCTTTGTCTCCAACTCCAAATCTATTGTTTTCCCGCAAGTATGGCATAGCCTGCAGTCACAATTCTCTTTATAAAAACCCTTGATTCTGAGACCTTCCTCGGATTGCTCCTAAGTTTCATCCCGCCTTGCTGCCGCTTTGCTTGGCGAGCCTCCCCTCAGCTCCACGTGCTGAGCTACATCGCACCCCAGCTTCGCTCTCTATTTTTCTGGGCTTCAGGACAGGTGAAGTATCACCCAAACCAGCAACCCCTCTAAAAATCCCTCTATACCACTCCAACCTTTATTTCTTTAGTTATCTTGTATGAGTGTGTCGCATACACTGTTTTGCCTGTATTTAATAAACACCATTTATTGTTTGAACTTTTGTGTGCTCCTTGACTCGACCCGATCCCGTAGACATAGGGTTCAAGATCTCACTACGTTACCCTGTCTCTCGTAACGCTAAGAAGTGCTCTGAGCTAATTTTCCCCACCTTGAGTTGAGCACAATTTTGGTGTCCCTCCCGGGACCCCCAGTACACAGAGGAACACTTGGCTAAGTGGCTAGCAGCACCTGTAGAATTCCCTTCTTCATTCAATCATTAAGGGCACACAAGCCCTCTCCAGTTTTCAAAACAGAACTCCTCAGCCCATTCACACAATTATAGCAATATGCTCCACTTTAACTGTTTAACCATGGGGTAAACATCCTGTGGAATCCTGGTGTTTGCAGCTTAGTGAGTCACTATAACTTTCTGGCTGAGAATTCTAAATATCCCTCCTTATACTGGAGATCCCAGGATTCCATGAGATGTTGCCATGGCAGTTGAAGTGGAATTTATAGTATAATTTCATTGGGCAAATGCAGACTTCAAAATGCTTTGTCTGAGCAGACCTTATAAGTCATAACCAGTAATGAACTGGAAGCCAATGAAGCTGTTGCAACAACCAAGTCATGTGTTCCATGGAACATTAGATTTAAATGGATTCAAAAGCATGTATCTGGAATAGACATATGCAATGCATTTCAAAAGTCAGACTTTTGCAGAGAAGAGTCTATGCTGAGACAGAGATAGAGAGAGTGAAGACTTGGCCAAATGAGCTATTGCTCAACTCAGTCTGAGGAGAAAACACAGGAGAAAAGATCAAAAGATAGCTTTGGAGACAGAGAGGAAAGAAAAATTGATAAATGCAAGTCTTTATATGGAAAAACTACAGTTAAGATAAATGTCTGCAGATGCAGCAAAAACTTCTCTGAGGATTTCTGGTGTGATTCATAAACCTGAAACTCCATCAGTCTCAGTCACTACTGCTGTACCCTTTCCCCTTTCATTTTTCAAGGCAGAGAAAGCAAACAGTCTTTCTTCCTTGAGTGGTTCAGGGTTCATTGAGACATGAGACCTGTGTACAATGGTACTACTTTATAGTCTGCGTGGGAGGGATTTGTAGGCTTGAAAGAAGGGTTTGGATTAACTAGTTTTCAATAACAAGTGTCTTGTAATTAATTCTTTTTTCCCCCAATGGCGAAAACAAAACTAAGGGCCTTTCTGTACTGTTATAGTGCTATTATTCCACTTTCAACATCCTGTGGAATCCTGTGGTTTGCAGTTTAGGGAGGGCCATTTAGAATTCTCAGCCAGAGAGCTCGTTGGCCTCACTAAACTACAAACCCCAGAATTCCACAAGATGCTGAAAGTGGAATAATAGCACTATAACAGTGTAGTGCAGAAAGCCTTTTAAGTTCCCTTACAGAATAACCCCACTCTTTTAACCAAGTAACTCCAACGTTAAGAGTTTTTTTATAATTATGGGGGATATGGCCTCACTAAATGGTGAAGAAGGAAATCGCATGGATCAAGTGCCAGTTTGTGTTCTATCTCATGCTGCTGTTCGGTGTTCTGTTGCGCATGTTGAACTGAGAAGGAGGACAAGGTGAATGGGAACAGGGTCTGTGTTCCACAGGCCAGTGGCATGAATCATTCCATTGGATTTTTTTAAAATAAGTAACTAATAGCAACAAATCTAGCTTTTTTAAAAAAAGAAATGATAGTATTAAACATTATTTTAAAAATATGTAACTAGACATAAATATATACAACTACACAAGGACTTTAGGGCCTTGCAATTATAGGTCTATTTTTAAAGTAGCTTTCTGAGCTCTGTTTGGAAACTCTTCATTGAAATACCTCCTGTCCACATATAAACATAGTATATTTCATGCAAATAAATTCTAGCCTAGCTTTCTTATTGATGTTTATGCTGCAATCCTGTATCTGTTTATCTGGGAGTAATCTCTGTTGATTCTGTTGACTGTTCATCACAGGTGAAAACTGGAACATTTATGGCCAAGCAACATTGGAGTGTGGTCAAGCTAGCAAAAGTTATTAATGAGCAAGAACACACAAGGTAGGAGAGCTGCAGCAGTTTGCTTTTGCCTGAGCTGATTTAGAAGGGCAACAGTCTGTCCTCATCTTTCATTTCCTCCCACTGAGTTAATTGCATGCAAATTCTTTTTGAATTTTTAATTCAAGTTTGCATCAATGGAAGTAAATTGAGGGTGACAGGAGAAAGATGGAGGAGGAAAGAGAAACTACAACCTCTGAAAAGCAGCTGAAAAGTGGGACAACAGAGGTTAAACAGGACTGTTCAAATTAGGGCTAGAATGCTGATGGACTTCCAGCAAAAAGGATGTACATTCACTAGATACATGCTTCTTAACAATAGTCAGCAAACAAACATTTCAAAATTTAATTAATTATATAAATGGCAATATATTTGGTGAAGAGAATGACTCATGTTGAGTTACTGAGTTGAGCAGCTAGCAATTGCAGTCCTTCCCATCCCTGTATCGCTGAAAGAAGTGGTTGATTCAGCCATAGTTTTTAACACTCTCAAATGATGTTATCTGGGAGCAATGCAAAGCCATTGGGGGAGAGAGTACTGCATGCATGCACTATTTTGTCAAGCATGGGTAATGGCCATGGCTTAGAACCATGGTGGGCATGCCTTGGGTCATATGCCTTGGGTGTAAGCAATCAGAATGAGATGCTAGTGGTTGATGGGTTGAAGCCATTTGTGCCAAAAACAAATGAGAATTGTTCTTTTTCTCTTGCTCTGTCTCTTTTCCCTTTCACTCTGCCTCAGTCCTTTTCTCCTCACCTCATTGACTGCTGATGAAAGGTTAGGCTTCTCTTGCATAGACTGGACCATTTGCAGCGAGCTTTTGAAATTGTTCTAAGGATTGTCTGAGATCTGACTGAGGGCTACATACAGCCTAAAGGCCCCAGGTTGCCAATTCCAGCTTAGAAGCAAGGCCTTCATGTGAGACAGTAAGAAAGAGTGGCTAACAATGTGAAAACTACATGCCTGAGCACTGGAGGCCCCAGTCAATGTTGGCAAGTCAAGGAAAGAGGCAATGCAAGCTTTAGAAACAAAACACGGAGGGGATAATGTATTGGGTGAGAGACAGTCTTTAGGCCTTGAAGGAAGTAAGCCACAAGAAATGGACAATTGGAATCAAAATGCAGCTAAACACTGAATCATTCTCTTAATGCTTAAAATGAACAAATTTATTTACTTGCATTATTTGTGGGTCCCAGATGTGTTTCTTCAAGAAGGCTGCCATGGTCAATGGATAATGGAATCTAGAGCCTACATAGTCAGTCATTACACTTTCCAGAGTTGTAAATAATTGCTTTGGAAGAATTGTGTTCTAGAACAGTCTCATGGAGAGAAAAGGCTCTCTATTTTTATTTGATAAATATTAAAAACTTGGATGACTTTTCTCATGTTTGGATTCCCTGACATATAAAACTTTGGGCAGACGCATGTCAGTGTATTCCGCAGCCAATAAATATTTTGGCTGCTGTGATACTAGTCCATCATGCTCTGAATTTGCAGAACCCAATGCAATGTTCTTTCTGTAAGTGTGGCTGGTCTCAGAAATGTGGATGCATTTCCCATGTGTTCTATTTTCTATTGTCAGATGCTCATCTTGGGCACAGCAAAGTCACTACAAAATAATTTCTTTTTGTTATTTCTGTATCTTGGAACATTCCAACTTTGTGTTGGAATGTGCTCCCCTGTGGAGAAATGTGAGGTTCATTATGTTTTGGGATAGGTTTTGTTTGTGGATCTAAAAGACAAAGTAAATTTGCACCATAGGCACCAGTGGAGCCATACTTCATCATATCAAATTGATAAGGTGAAGGTAGTATGATGGATGTTGTCGCAATAGTCAACAATCCAGAATTTGAGCTTCAGTTACAATATTACTTGTGGTTCAGGGAAAAGGAAGAGTCAAAAGCTAAGAGATTTTCAGAAAGGCATCTTTTTTTCAGGAAAATGTTGTCTTGTCAAGCAAACTTCGGATAACTACAATAAACCTGCTACATCTATCTCATTGTGCTGCCACTCACTCATTAACATCTCAATTTGTGGGTGCCAGAAGTTGCCATAAAGAGTGGGAAAGATATTTGCAGTCTCAGATCTGGCTTTTCTTGTTCTCCTCCCACTCCAAAACCACCAGCCCATCTCAGACTGAGGAACTGCAGAGCTTGCAGTTTCACAATAGTGTTGAGCTAGCTAAAATCCATTCCCAACCGCAATCTAGTCCCAAGATGCCTTGGCTTTTTAAAAAAATTTGTTACAACTTCTGAGACTTTCCCAACTTTAATCTATCTCTCCATTTTCCAGATGTGATACAGTCTTGAGAGATCAGCCTGTACTTTCCTTTGGGCTGACTAATCCTTTCTCACAATATCTCAGAGTCTAAAGTTCTTAAATCATGCCTGTTGCAGTCCATGACATTTTAAAACAAATTTCAATTCCAACATATAAAATTGAGAGTTAGAGTTATTCCAGATAGATAGCTGTATAAATGAAATTGCAGTGTTGAATGTTATTTCTAACTGGATTTCCCACTGCACATACAGAGTGGGTTCCATATGTATATAAAGGTAGATGGACCCATCTCTAGTTCAATCAGATTGAGGACCCTCTCTGTATATGACTTTCTCTCATGGATCCCAGAGATCAAAAAACCAAGTGTTTTCTCCTGGGCTATTTTCAGACACATAACTATGTTAATTACATTTCAGTATAAAAAACAATGAAGGAGTCTTGAGGAACCTTTAAAACCTATCAATTTATTTCAGCCTAAGCTTTTGTAGACTCCAGTACATTTCTTGCTCCTGAAGAAGTAGACTGGGGTCCATAAAGCTTATGCTGAAATTAATTTGTTAATCTTATTGATGCCATAATAATCTTGCCTTTCTTTTCTCCCAAGACAAAATAGTAGGGATGGGACAAATCCAGAATTTTCCGAATCCGGATCCAAATCCCTGGAAGGTTCTGAGAATCCATGAATCTCATGAATCTCGAATCTTTTGAATCCTTTTTTTAAAAAAGGGTTTAAAAAGCAAGGGAAAGCAAGATAATCTTGGGTAAGACACACTCTCTCAGCCTTAGCAAAAGCCTAGGGAAAGGCAAACCTCCCTCTGAAGAAACCTGGGCAGGACAATTGTCATAGTTTTGCCTCAGGATCTCCCCAGATTGAAAATGACATGAAGGTCGTTTCTACACAGGCAGGAAAATGTGGATTAATCCCACATTTTCCTGCCTGTATAAACAGGGCCACATACTACAGTAGAGAGATAATCCAGGACAAAACTGGATTTTCTTTACATAGCTCCTTATGACATCCTGGGGTTTGTAGTTTGATGATGCACCAGCATACTTTGGCAGAGAAGCCTGTGACACCTTGTAAAACTACAAATGCCAGAATTGTGTATGAAAGAGCTTTGCAAGGGAGTTATGCAAAGGAATCTTTCAGCTGTCCTTGAAATCTCAAGCCTGTACTTTCCAGTCACATGCTGAACTTAAATATTAAATGTTCAATTTAAATATCTTGTGTTACTGCCGTGGCTAGTCCGAGCTTTGGGGATATTAAAAGATATTTTGATATCACGATTCGGCTTCACTTCTCTATTCCTCTCCATGTGCTTGTGAGGCCACCGGACAAGCACGCAAACAAGCTTGGCCATTAATTGCCATAATATTCAAACAAGAATACAGGCAGGCCAGGAATAGCTGACTCGTTGCTTTAGGCTCGATCAAAGATTTAGTTGTACTTGCTGTGCCTTTCCCAATCATCTCTACCTTCTCATTAGCTGCCATTTTTTTTTCTTCTACCATGTTGATAAGACAATGTTGGGAATCAAAACTGAACACTTTGCAAATCTGTATTAGTTCTAGTAATGACCGCTTAAAAAGACAACTGGAACAAATTCTTCAGCTGCCAACAGTGCAATCAAGGTTCACCTTAAGATGAATAATGTCCTGGATGAAGATCATCTTCTTTGCTCTTCCCCATTAGATCTCATTGCTACAAAGTTTTATATGTATGCCAAAATCCCACTTAGAACAGACCTACTGAATCAGTGGAACTTACAGATATGTTGACTCATTCAATGGATCTACCCAAGTTAGGACTTGTAATTGGGTTTAGCTTGTAGTGCTTTGTAGGACTGCCAGAAATTACCTTTAATAGTTGAGAAGAGCAAACTTCAGTAGCTGTTGTCTGCTACCTGGCTACATGACAAGCAATGCCAGCTGAGATTCCCTCTTCTACACAACCATTAAAACTACCGGGGCTTCTCCATTTTTCATTCTAGCAACCGTAGTTCATAGTATATATAAGGGTCTATAACATTTGACAATGCTGTCTTCCTCTCAGTTTTTATCAACAAATAACATCAAAGTAGATAGTGAAGAAGGAGCATACTTTATTGCTAACCAAGGGAAATTTACTGTCAGAGGAAGTTGATTTTTGTGGTCAGTTCCCGAGGTCTCTGGCCTCACTACCACCCTTCCAACCCACTGTGGGAACAGGAAAAGAACAGGATTGTGACGAAAGTTCTGTATGACATTGTTGTGGTCCTGTCCTTCTCCATGACTAGGTGGAGCAATCATAGACTAAATCATTGATGAGTTTTCCCCATCAATGACCCATGATTGCACCACCATCCTGGACTTAAATGGCCTGTGGAAACCACAGAAACATAATGGCTGCACTTTCTGCCCTCATGCAGCCTGGGAAAGTACCTGGCTACGCTACAGAAGGAAGAGGCATGGCCATCATGCTTCTTTCAACATGGAGCCCGCCAATGTGGAGGGGAGCACTCCCATTGTACTCCCCTCCCAGCAGAGCTGATGCTGGGATTCCCACTGGATGTCTGTGTGAAAAGGTAGGATGCAGAAAGAGCCTCTGAGTCATAGGATCTCCACAATTCAAAGCAAAATTGATGGTACACAGCAAAAATAAACCTGTAGAATCAGCATAGGAAACTTGTGGCCCTCTAGATGTTGCTGGTCTGCAACTTCCGTCATCCTTCCCTATGTTGCCTAAGTCTGAAGTTGCAGTCCCACAACATCTACAGATTCACCCATTGCTGACCCCTGCTCTAAAAGCAGAACAGTTGAGCACTCTGGTGTCATTTTTTAAAATCTTATTTTGTTACAGTCAGCACAATCAACAAATCTCAAGCTAACAAACTCATCTCAGTACTGCCTCTCAATCCCCAGGGATAGCATGCAGCACCTTGAATGTGAGTGCCCTTCCATTTTTCCCTCCTTGCTTCCTTACCTCTTCATCCCCCATTCTCAGCCCAAAAGAACTCCAAAGCAGTGTCTATAAGGACATTTTCAAATTACTCCAGATTAGCCTCTTGCCTCTCTCTATTCATAAGCAGTAATTGTTACAATATCAGTGACATTTGTCCTTGTCCTTCTTGAGACAAGCAATAAAGCCTTCCCTGTTCCACTGGGCTTTTAATATTTAATGTTTTGCCACTCTTTAATTTTAATTGCCACTCATAAATTTTATTGCATGGTTTTGTTCCTTTCTTCCTTGCTTTATGCAGAACTTTGATGTGTTTATTGTATATCGCCCCAAGCACTAGCTAGGCGGCATTTATAGATCCAGTAGCTTAATGAATAACAAACTAAATAAATAATAGGTTCTTGGACCTTTCACAGACCCTGCTTTGGGGGACAGTTATCTAGAGCTCCCTAAAAGAAATGGTCCATCAGGATTGGTAAGATTCCTTTTGTCATCTTGATTTATATGACTGAACTGGCAGACACTGAAGTATTTTGACCCTGATCAAACGTGCAAAGCTGAATTCAAGGCAATAATCAGCAGTTTGCCCTGCACTTTTTGAGGGTTCTGGAAAGGAAAGTGGAGGTCAGAGAAATAAGATCTTCCCAATGGTACTAAGTATGTTGGCTGGTATCCTGTTGTGAGGTTATATCACAGTAGACTTTCTTATGATCACATAAAGTTGGATTACACTCTTGTGTTACATTCATATTCTCGGAAAGGGAGTAGAGAAAAGTTTGGATCATTCTACCAGTGGAGCCAGAAGCTTGACAGTTGTGAAACAGTCCAGTTGTATTAAGTGTCCTGTTGTGTTATTCGTTCTCTTGTGCAACAGGGGCTCCCTTGGCACATTGGAACACCACAAACAGTGTCCTGTTGTGCCAAGGGAAGCTCCCATTATGTGATGGGACATCTTGCACAGTGTCCCTATGCATAGTGCAATTATCCAGAAGCATTATCTCTCGTGTCAGAGACATGGCTAGATCATTGTAAATTTACACATTGTAACCTCTGACGCATGATCTCAGCCATTATTTGGCTAGAATTTTTTAAAAAATAATTTTAATTAGAAAAATTGCATACAGTATAAGAAATATGAAAGCTTCATGCATTATTAAAAGATCATTAATGAATAATAAGATTAGATTATGAATTTATTTATATATCTCCATTAATAATATTCTAAATTTATAATCATTGCAAATTCTAGGATTTATTCATTAGGCTACATTTACAAAATGTAATCTAGTCATTACACTACCATTGAGGAGCCAAGGTTATTTGGTTGTTTTTAATAGATAGCTATTTAAATCTACATTGGGGCTTGAAAAATTGCTTACATTATACGTGCACTGACTCTTCTGCCTTGACTGGGAAGATAACCACTGGGAATACTATTTGTTTGCATTTTAGAGCTGCAGATGGATGTAAGTGGCTATGAATAAGATTACAACAGTACTAAACCCTTAACAAAACAAAAGGTATAAGAAATTTATGTTTGAATTTGCCATATTCAGAAGGCACATAGAGGTACATTGGTACATTGATGTATCACTTTACAGAAGAATCGTAGTTCTGTGCTTTGCATTCAGATGGTCCTGGGTTCAATGTCCCCAGTCTCTAGAGAGATTTTTTTTTTAATCCTTTATTTATATAGTGTACATGGCGCTTTACAAAATTAAAATACAACAGTTGACATAGATAAATACATAATGAAATAAAGATATAAAAAATGAAAAAAGTCAAGAGTATATGCAGTTACAACCAGTGCAACATAACATTACTATAATACCAATAAAATACAATATCTAATTAACAATAAAAACTAGTCCAACATTCCAAAAATCTCAGAAAACAAGAAAGCTTTCAATTTAGATTTAAAAACAGTAAGAGAAGGAGCAGTTCACAAGATCACTGGAAGGCAATTCCACCCATAGGGGGTAGTGAGAGAAAAAGGCATAACGGAGCTAAAGAGGAGGAGACTCTAGGCTGGGTAAGAAGACAAGTGTTTGCAGAACATAGGTTTCCAGAGGGCTGGTAAAGAGAGATGAGAGCAACAAGATAAAGAAGAGCTAAATTATGTAAGACCTTAAAAGTCAAAACAAGGAGTTTCTAAAGGATCCTACAAGGAATAGGTAACCAATGAAGGGAGATCAGGAGAAGGGTAATGTGTTTGAAATGGTGGGCTAAGAAAATAATTTTAGCAACAGAGTGAAAAATAGAGACCAGAGGAGAAAGATGAGATCAGGGAAGACCAGTAAGTAAAAGATTACAGTAATTGAGATGACAAATAACGAGAACATGGATTAAAGTCTTAGCAGAAGAGCAAGATAGGAAGGGTTGGATTTTAGAGATGTTATAAAGAAAGAAGCGGCATGACCTAGCAATAGTCTCAATATAGGAAGCAAAAGACAAAGAGAAGTCAAAAATGAATCCAAGACTGCGAGCTTCTTTCACCGAATGGATAAGTATGTTATTGACAGTGATAGAAAAAGTAGAAAGTAAATAAGGTTTTTTGGGGAAAATGAGTAATTGTTTTCACCAAATTAAGTTTAAGACAGTGGTGAAGCATCCATGAAGAAATACCAGAAAGACAATCTGTAATATGATCTTCAATATCCTTTGAAAATTCAGGGAAGGAGAAGTAAAGTTGAGTATCATCAGCATAGAGGTGATATTGAAACCCAAAGGAACTAATAAGATTACCTGGGGAGAGAGTATAAAGAGAAAATAAGAGAGGGCCCCAAACAGAACCCTGAGGGACCCCCACCGAGAGAGGAAAGGAAGAGGATTTATGATTACCAACTACAACATTAAATGAGCAACCAGAAAGATAGGATGAAAACCAACTAAGAACAGACCCAGTGAACCCTAAGGCATGAAGTGAATCTAACAAGAGAACACGATTAACCATATCAAAGGCAGCCGAAAGACTGAGAAGAATAAGGATAGAATATAGACCTTGGGACTTGGCTATGAGAAGATCATTGGTTATTTTAGTAAGAGCTGTCTCCATGGAGTGTAAAGGATGATATGCAGACTGAAAAGTATCAAGTATAGCAGCCTGAAACAAAAAGGAAAGACAACGTGTATGGACAACATGTTCCAGCACTTTAGAGAGGAAAGGCAGGAGACAAATAGGGCGATAGTTGGTAAGAGAAGGATCAAGCGTAGACTTCTTAAGAATTGGGGAAACAGTGGCACGTTTAAAACCAGAAGGAAATGAACCGGAAGAAAGAGACAAATTAACAACATGACACAAGAAAAAAAGAATAGCAGGGGAAATAGTTATTAAGAATTGAGAAAGAATAGGATACAAGGGACAGGTAGAAGGATTAGAAGACTTCAGAATTTTAGACAATTTATCTAGCAAGACAAGGGGAAAGGAAAAGAATATAAGACAAGTGGACAATTGATAAGTTGGAAGTAAGGAAGAGTCAGGAAGAGCAAATAGTTTTGATTTTGGTATTGAAGAAAGTAGCAAAGTCATCAGCTGAAAATAATGAAGGAAGGGGCAAAGGAGGAGGCTTAAGGAGAGAATTAAAAGTAGAGAAAAGATGCTGAAGACAATGGGAATTAGCACAGATTAATGACCTGAAATATGTCTGCTTGGCAAGAAAAATGGCACTAGAAAAAGAAGAAAGAATAAACTTATAGTGAATGAAATCTGTCTGCTCTTTAGTTTTCCTCCACAAATGCTCAGCAGCATGACAACATGAGCGAAGATGCCGAGTGGAGGGAGTAAGCCAAGGCTGAGGCTTAGAAGCAGAAGCAGAAGCAGAACGCATTGATAAAGGGGCAAAATTATTGAGAGTTGAAGATAAGGTAGAGTTTAGCAAAGAGACAACAGGGTCAAGAGAAATAAGAGAGCTAGGAAGAGGAACGGAAGAAAGCAAAACTTGAGAGAAGTGTTCAGGATTAACCATGTGAAGCTCACGAATGGAGCGAATAACAGGATGATGATGTGGGGGATTATCAGAAAGTGCAAATGAGACAAGGTGGTGATCAGACAATGGAAAGTCAATAACTGAAAAACAAGAACAAGAGTAATGTTTAGTAAAAACAAGATCGAGGCAATGACCAAGGGAGTGAGTGGGAGAGTTAGAGCAGAGCTTGAGTCCAAAGGAGGACAATAAAGGAAGGAAACGTGAAGCGGAGACATAATCAGAGTCATCTACGTGAACATCGAAATCACCAGAATAAGTAAGAGAATATTGTCTGAAATAAAGATAGTCAACCAAGAGTCAAAATCTGACAAAAAAGGAGAGAGAGGACCAGGTGGATGATAGATGACAGCAACTTGTAGATGCAGAGGTAAAAAGAGTCGCACAGCATGAACCTCAAATGAAGAAAAATGATGAGTGGAAGGGAAGGAAAGAAGCTGAAACTGGCACAAAGGAGATAACAAAAGACCTACGCCGCCACCCCCCCCCCCGATGAATAGTGTGGGAAAAGGAAAGTCCACCAAAAGAGAGGGCAGCAGAGGTGGCAGTGTCATGAGCTGGAAGCCACGTTTCGGTAAGACCAAGGTGAAGATGTTTAGAAAAGAATAGATCATGAACAATAATGGCTTTAGGAGCAATTGATCGGCAGTTCCATAAAGAACAAGAAAAAGGAAGCTGAGAAGAAGGGAGGTGACGAATAGGTATTAGGTTTGGAGAAGGGGAAGAATGTAAAGAGCGAACCTGAGAGTGGGAGGTTTTAGGAAGAGCACTAATTCATATCGAAATTTCTAGATTCTCAACGGATTGAAACAGGGACGAGACGATAGGGATGAGGATGATGGTTTAGAATGAGATTGTTCATGTTCAATATTTTTATTGATCTGACGATCCATTGGCAATATAGATGAAAAATTACATACAGGGAGAGGAAAGATTTAGGAAAGACCCTTGTATGAATTCAAAGGGAGCTGGTACTAGTCAATGTAGACAATATGGAGTGCTGCAGGCTGATGGGCTGACACACTACAAGGCAACTTCCTATGTTTCTGCAAAAAAAAAAAAAAAAAAAAATGAGATTTTGCATTCTTGAAAGTTTTGTGCTAGATTTCTCCTAGGTTTCAGTATTCTCTGCAAGTCCCAAATGTATTAGTGCTACCACTTTATGATAGATTTAATGAGTAGAACCTTGTGTAATGTTTTTCTTACTGTAACTCAATGAGAGTACTCATTTGTTGGAAATGGAACTGATGCTAAATGATAGCAACTTGTCCAAGACCATCCAGTGAGTTTTCATCTGTCTAAATCAGAAGTGGGAATTGTGTGACTCTCCAGTTGTTGTTGGACTCCAACTTCTAGAAGACCTCACCAGCATAGCCAGTAGCCATCATAGTGATGAATGCTTGTAACCCTGATTTCTGGGGGTCCCGAGAGGGACACCTAAAAGCGCTCTCTATTATATAAGTTGGGGAAATTAGTCAAGAGCACAGGCTAGCAATGCGAAAGGCAGGGTAACGTAGCGAGATCTTGAACCCTATTTCTACAGGGTCAGGCCGAGTCAAGGATGAGACAGATGTTGAAATTAATAATAATTATTTTATTACAAACACAATCAAACAAATGTATGCAACACACTCATGCAGATAACTAGAGAAATAAAGGTTGGAGTGGGATAGAGTCAAGGATGAGACAGATGTTGAAATTAATAATAATTATTTTATTACAAACACAATCAAACAAATGTATGCAACACACTCATGCAGATAACTAGAGAAATAAAGGTTGGAGTGGGATAGAGGGATTTTTGAGGAGGTTTGGTATGGGAAATACTATACCCGTCCTGAAGCCCGGTTAGAAGCAGAGAAGCTGGGGAGCGTGGGTCTCAGCACGTGGAGCTGAGGGGAAGGCTCGCTGGACAAAGCGACAGCAAGGCAGGATGGAAGCCAAGAGCGATCCAAGGAAGTGCTCAAAGTCAGGGGTTCTTATAGGGAAAATTGTGACCACAGGCTGGTTCGGACTTGGGGAAAACAATGAGTTTGGGGCTGGAGACAAAACCTCCGAAAGGTCAGAATTTGAATGATTGAGTTATAGCCAAATTGTCAATAGAGTGGACAGTATGCAAACGTAGGATGCTTGGCAGATTAGGATTCTTCTAATCAGGTTGTCTGCTCGGGGCAGAGGATCTTTTGAAAGCTGCGTGCATACATAATAGAGTACTTGCCTTTGAGGTCTCCTGAAGCGGCGGGACGGCTATTTCTGGCCTGCCTGTATTGTGTTGGAATATTACGGTGATTATCGGCCAAGCCTGCATGCGTGCTTGTCCAGGGGCCTTGCAAGCCGTGGAAAGGAATGGGTATATGAGGCCGAATTATTGACATCAAAAGATATCTTTATATCCCACAAGCTTGGGCTAGCAATGGCAGTAACATGCTGGAAGTCACAGTTCCATAAAGTATGGAGTGCCATGTGGCCCCCCACTTCTTAGATTGTCCACCTTCAAGACCAATGGACTCATGGCTCCATTGGCAAACAAAAAAAAAAAGAAAAAAAGAAAAAGAAAAAAAGGAAAAAAAAGAGGAAAGGCGGGGGGGGCAAAGGAGCTCCTTTCTCCCTCGTTCATATTGTTTTTGCCTTGGTGAGGAGAAGTCCCCAAGGAGGCAAAAAGAAAGGGAAAGTTGTGTGGGGGAGAGAGTTTCTTTCTCCTCCATACCTGTTGTTTTTGCCTCACTGGAGAGAAGTGACTTTTCCTTACCCAGGCATTTGTATGAATGCACCTTTAACCCCACCTCACTTTTCTCCGCATTTAGGCCCAGCAGTAGTTACTGTATTTGCCAGTGTATAAGACACACTCCATTTTCAGGAGGCTTTTTTTGGGGGGGGGTGTGCATCTTATATGCTGGCAAATATGGTACTCAAAATCAATGATAGAAAATTTCATGCATTCCTCAAGGAGCAAGAGTAATAATTTAAACAATCTTGGCCATGTGGCATTTTTCTTCCAGTGGAACCTTACATGTCTCAGTAATCTGCACTTATAATCCAACGACATCATGATACACATTCTATACAACCTAAGGCAGAGCTCAAATGATCCATTTCCTCTTAGGATTTAAGGTTGAAGCATCACCTCTTCAGTGAAAAGAACCCTGACAGATTGTCTCCTGAATAGAAAGAGAATTAGGCTACAGAAGTACATTTAAAGATGCTTTCATCTCACACCTTCCTTTTCTAGAAAAGCCATTGAGGTCAGCTCCCGTGCCTTCAGAAGACATCACATTAACATCCTTGGATTCTTGGAACACTACACTTCAATACATTGGTTGCACCATCAAAAGCAAAAACTCTCTTTAATGGAGAAGGTCTCATTCAGTGTACAAGCAGAACTAGAAACTTAAAGAAACCAGTCCCCTTCTTATGATTCTACCTGCCACAGGGATGTAATTCCTCCCTATTTTCTTCTTACAGGAAACAACAATAATTCAGCAATTTTCTTCTTACTGTGAGAAAATCTTCAAAAACTGATGTTTTCAAAGATAATTCACACTTTGGGACTTGTTCTGCCCAAAATTTTTACATGGTAATTTTGCAAAGAAAGGAGCATTTTCTCCACAGAAAATTGAATTTCTGCACATAAATATTTTTTGTGAAAAAAGGTTGTTTCCTGTTTTTAAATTGTGTTATCTGTGTAAACAATCATGTGAATTTTGCATAGAATAAGCCCCAAACTGCAAAGATTCTCATCAATCCAGGATGTCATGGTTCCTCAACAACACTCAAAACATGGAGTTTTAAAAACCATTTTTTGGGGATTTTCTTTCCCTCAAATTTTCTCCCTGTTCCTGGCCTTGAACGTACTGGCTGTTGTAGTCTGATTTTAAGCCCCACTTGGACCTTTGGTGTTTTGTCCCTTTCTTTGATTCACTTTTCCTAGACCTGACCACAGACTTGTTTGACTATCATCTTGGAATGTCCACTCTTTGGAGCTCTCTCTGGTTCTTTTTCTGTCTTATTCTGCCTATCTAAAGATTGACCAATGACTTATCTGACAACACTTCTAGAACTTCTGTATTTGTTCTTTAGTGGGCCCCCAAATGAGCTAGATATTGTCTTCAGCAGAATCTTCTGCCCAAAACAGAGCAATCCCTTGGCTATGGTAAACACTTAAAAAAAATCATTCTACTATTCAGTCAATACTTCTTCCCTTTATTTCTTCTCCATACTGATACCACCATGATTGTACTGCTCGAAGTTGGTCACAGGCAGGACTTGTCCTAGACAGAAATAAGAAATGGAAAGAAGCTCAACCTGGACTAATGCTTTCACCAAGTTGTTGTATGAGCCAAGAGAGGAGATCTACTGGTATAGAAATCATGACGTAGCACTCTGCTCACAGATCCAAACTTCTGCGAAAAGCAAAATAGCCCAGCTGATTCTGCAATTGTGAGTCTAATGATATTTTATATACAACATAGTAGTTGAATTTGCCTTATTTTTCTACTACTCCCTTTTTTTTTGCACAGCAAATGTGTTTCCTACATTTTACAAAAATATATTTTTGTGCAGGGATCAGTATTACAATATTGCATTTTGTAAAGAAAATACACTCTCTGTTCCCAAACAGATGTTCTGTGCAGAAAACCAAGGCATACTTTTGGAGAATCATTTTCCCCCCGAATGTTAAATGGTAACAATTGCGTCTTCTCTTTCAGTTGTGTCTTCCCTTTCCTCACTGGGGTGCCTCAAGTGTTAGGGCACACTTCATCAAAGATGAGATGGTAATAACTATTCTTCACATCCATACTTCAGGTGCAGGAACCATTTCATTCATGCCTACTGTTACTCACTTTGGGCACTTTGAAGAACATTGTAGGATCCAAGGCAATCCTTTTATTTTCCCCACCCAACAAGAACCCTCCAGCCAAATTAAAATGCTCCATAGACTTACTCAAATGTTAAGATATACAATTAAATAGCAAAAACAGATCCATGCAAATCCGAGCAAATCCGTGCCGTATTATTTCTGATTTCTGTATTTGGTTGTGAAAACTGGACAATAGAAGACAATGACATTTGAAATTTGGTGCTGGTCAAGAGTTCTACAGATATAAATGACTGCAAATAGAGAGATAAATGCATCTGAGAAGTCAAGCCTGAACTCTCCCTAGAAACCAAAATGGCTAAACTGGATACATCATGAGATGATATATAAGTGGTCTAGAGATCTTTGATATAGGGCAGGGTATAATAAGAATAACAATAGTAAGATGATTATAATGATGATGGTTTGGAAAGGATGATAATGCTCTGTAAAGCAGAAAGCAATAAGAAAAGAGAAAGACCATACCGAAGATGAATTCACTTAACAAAGGAAGCCATGGCCATGAGCTTGCAAGACTTGAGCAAGGCTGTAGATGAATTATGGGTTCACCATAATTCAAAGCTGTCTTGGCACAAATAACAAAACAACTTTACGTCAGCATTGGTGCTCCTGTCCCAACCAAATGACTATTGAGCAACCAACTTGGTCAAGTGATGGAAAGTAAATCAATGCATTTTCATCTTCCTTTGGAAGTTCATACCAAACCCAGGAGCAGCTCCATCACCCAACTGACAACCATTCCATTTTTTTTTTCAACAGGAAACCTAAAGCAGTTACAGCTTACTGTTCACATACATGCACAGGAACAGTACAAAGAGAGAGCAGAACTGTCACCTTGGAACATTCATCCTAAGGTGGATCATACATATGCCACAATACAATTTATACTAAAAAAACCCCACCCTCATACATTTGAATTGGGTTTGTGTGTCAAATATTTGCTGGATGAGGAAGCAATTTACTTCAGCACCGCTTCGGCACCTTCTTGAGTCAACATCCATTGTATTTGCTTAATTTGCTCAATAGGACATGTTGACGTGTGTGCCTTCGATCAGCCAGCTCACTCGTGAGAAGGGATAAATGGCATGATTAAATAATGCACATTTCCCATCCACAAAGATTAAAGATTTTATTGAAATGGGGTTCACAAGTGCTTGGTGTTTAAGTGTGTATTAATTTCTGTCTTTCACCTTCAGTTTAATGTTGACTAAAGTTGTGTCCAGAGAATACCATGCAAATGTTATCAGGCCATACACCCCCACACTTTGATATGGTTTAATTGGCAAGCATTAATTGGTGTAAATATAAATTATACATTGCTATTGCTGCATGGCCATGCTGGCTAAGAGGAAGGACTGGCCAAACACATGTGAAAACTAAGCCAGGTAGGACCTCAAGAAATGGCCAGAGCATAACCAAGAAATTATCAGGGAGAATCCAGTAACAATGGACTTGAAAATATCCATCAACAGCCATTTTCACAAGAGGGGAGGAGTGGTTCACGGTGTGTCAAGAGGGTGTTTTTTTTAATTCTGATTCAAAAACTGTACTGTCTGCACACACCCCATTTATGATGTACTACCTTGGAGAAAAGTGGTTGCTGCATCTGCAACAGTAAGTCCCTGGTCAGTCCCATCCCCCTCCCTTACCCTGCCCCACCAACTCCAAACTGGTCTTTCCAAGTAAGCTGTCAAAGCTATCAAATTAACTTGTCAAAAGATTGCTACTTCGCAACCTGAAAGTTAAGACTGCAGTGCAAAGGCTATCAAGGCAGCCTGAAAGAGAAACAGAAGAAAAACAATGTTGCTTGAGGATCTTCCTGTAATCAGTTCCCTTCATTCATCATGCAAGATGGTGTCTTCCTCGCTCACACACATTTCCTTTGCTATGGTTGTGCAGTATGTTCGTTGATGTGAGAAATTAATAATCCATTAGCACTCTCTTCTTGCTGTCCGTTTAACGCCTGGAAGACAGCCTGTCCTTTGATGGGTGGAGAGAGATAGGGATGGAAATGACACCCTGGAAATACCTCTAGCCAGCAACTTATCCCCTTTGAATCGATGTTATAGTTCTGCATTTGGGGGAAAACAAAGCAGAATCGGCTTGGGAGATTTACATCGGAGTTTTTCTGGTTATAAAATACAGCAGTTTCTCATTGCATTGAACCATGCTAGGAGCTGAAAACATGCAGAACCACGAGGAAAACTACAAAGCCAAACCAGTTCAACATGCAGATGGGAGGGTGAGAATTTGAGGTGACCCTGATGTATTGACTTTGTCCGGAAATGGCCAACGACTCAACCTCCAGAGATAATGAAACCCAAAACTATCTTCAACTCTCTTCCAACTCCTGGCAAAGTGTTCCTTTATCCCCTTTCCTGTCCACCAATTAAGGAGCTATCATGATTCCTTTCAGTCCTTTGTCACCTAATGCTAAGGCCATTAGCTCATTCTGGACTTCATTGTCTACTCTGCCAGAGAGCCAGTAACACCTTCCCCCTCAGGGTGGAAAAAGATAACCTGTAGTACTTTTGGTGTACTGAATGTCACTCTGCTGCTCCAGTTCCTGATTTGTACTACCCTTGGACTTCTAGTCTAAGTCACAATCACTTCTTTACTTCATCTCTGTTGGATTGGTATATATCACCAATATCACCCATTTCATCCTAAACTTTCGCTATCCAAACTTTTCCTCTCTTTTCCTTCAGTTAGCCTGGTATGATTGTGAGACTGCTTGGATTTTGTGTGTGTGCTATCTCTAATTCCCCCAATAAAACAAACAAGCTTACTTTTGAATCTCCAGCTGGTTCTTCCCTGCACTAGTACCAGTATACATACATACAGAAGAGCTTATAAAGTTACCCCCCTCTCACAGGTCTCCTCTTTGAGGTAATATTCCCCACTGCTTCATGGAGGCGCTGGCATTGTGTGTAGACCCCAGGTCACTCACATTTTGGGGTAACAAAGATGGCAGGGTGAACTCTGTGGAAGGAAACAGTAGAACGAAACTTATGGAAGGCAGTAGATTTTTTTTTAAAAAAAATGTCAGTAATAACGGAAGGATATTTGCACATGGGGAATAGTATGCAAACTTCTTGCTAGAGAGATAGGAAAATAACTGTTGTTTAAATGAATGTGAGAGAAGCAAAACTGATAGATTTGTCCTTACAGATAGACAATTTTGAATGCTTAGCTTGTCAAAGTCTGGCTTTGAATCTCTGAATATTCAGTTATTTGTGGTGCTGAATTTGGATTTTTACTTCTCTCTCTCTCACTCTTTTTCTGACTGATTCATTGTCTTTAACAGGCAGGTGTAATCTGATCGTCCTCCCAGCAAGAATAGTCAATGAATTTATCAAGTGAAGATAAATGAAAAAATTATTTAGAGCTCATGCAAAGGGGAAAAGTGTCTCTGGAATTATTGAGAATTTCCGTAGAATCATAGAGCTGGAAGAGATGACAAGGGCCACTGAATTCAAGCCCCTGCCATACAGGAATACACTATCATAGCATTCTCAGCAGACGGCCATCCAGACTCTGTTTAAAAACCTCCAAAGAAGGAAATTCCACCATACCCTGAAGCAGCACATTCCAACTATTGAACTGCTTTTACCATCATGAAGTTCTTCCTAATGTTTAGATGGAACCTCTTTTCCTGAAGATTGAAGCAATTGCTTTGTGTCCTAGTCTCTGGAGCAGCAGAAAATATTCTCCATATGACATCAAATATTTGAACATAGCTATCATGTCCCTTCTTAACTGTCTTTTCTCCAGGCTAAATATACCCAGCTCCCTGAGTCACTCTTCATAGGGCATGGTTTCCAGGCCTTTTATCATTTTGGTTGCCCTTTTCTGGACATGTTCCAGCTTGTCAATATACTTCCTGAACTGTGGTGCCCAGAATTGGACACAGTATTTCAGGTGAGATCTGACCAAAGCAGAATAGAGAGGCACTATTACTTCCCTTGCGCTAGACATTACATTCCCATTGATGCAGGCCAGAATCACATTGGCTTTTTTTAGCTGCTGCACCACAGTGCTGACTCACATTCAGCTTGTGGTCTACTAAGACTCCTAGATTCCTTTCACATGTACTGTGGTCAAGCTAGGTGTCACTCATCTTATATCCATGCATTTCATTTTTTCTGCCCAAGTGTAGTACCTTACACTTCTTCCTGTTGAAATTCATTTTATTCGTTTTGGCCCATCTCTCTAATCTGTTGAGGTCTTTTCAAATTCTGATCCTGATTAAAACCAACCAACCAACAAAAACATGCCATAGTATCTGTGTTTCATCGAAGAGTATCTAAACAATATCCCAGTCAATTTCATTGATTGTCCAGTATGACAGTGATCTGATCTGGCTGTTCATATCTAGATACACAGCTGTTTGAGCAGCTTTCTGAACAATGCCTGCAGGGATTTCCTGAGGGGTTGATAGAGACCATGTTATCTCATCAAATAGCATCACCATCTGGGATGAGATGGATCAATGATTAGTAAAAGCCATGCTCTGAATGTTGACCGCAGTCACTTATTTGCAGTAGACCTGTGTTTATGCTTGTTATTAAGACAGGCTGTGGGAGGTATAAATGAATGTTGTGTCACCTTGAAATTAATTAGAATTTATATGCAGCAGCTGATGTGCTAAGATCACTTTTCACTGATGAGCAAAGGTTTTCAGAAACATCTCTCCCCTCTTTTCTGATGCTTCAGGTTGAGAGTGGCATTGCCTAAGAGGACTGAGCATGTTCAGTGGTTCTGGAGGGCTCTCTGTTTGGAAACAGGCAGAAAGGTGTTGATAGTCCATGATGTTGGGGAAATCTAAGCAGGAAGTATGGAATGGAGCAGATGGAAGCCTGAGCAGAAACTTTTTTAATGGCAGGGTGTTGGACTCAATGGCTCTGTGATTTGTTCCACCCCTATGGCTATTTCCACCCTACACTGTTATAGTGCTATCATTGCACTTTCAACATCCCGTGGAATCCTGTAATTTACAGTTTAGGGAGGGGCATTTAGAATTATCAGTCAGGGAGCTCTTGGGCCTCAGTGAACTACAAACCCCAGAATTCCACAGGATGTTGAAAAGGGAATAATAGCACTATAACACTGTAGGGCAGAAATGACCTATGATTCTACAGCAGACCATCTTATTATAGGCCCCATTATTATTATTATAGGAGCCCTGGTGGTGCAGTGGTTAAAAGCCAGTACTGCAGCCACAAGGTTGTGAGTTCAATCCTGCCAGGCTCCAGGTTGACTCAGCCTTCCATCCTTCCACAGGTCAGTAAAATGAGTACCGAGTTTGTTGGGGGCAATTAGCTAAAACACATTGTAAACCACTTAGAGAGCATTTAGCTGATAAGCAGTATAGAAATACACATGCTATTGCTATTTATTCCTCCTTGTTTCTCATTAATCTCTTTTCCTTCTGATTTGAGATTATAGAAGAGTGAATTTCCTCCATTCACTCTTTCACTATTCCAGGAGTTTATTCCACCTCTGCATTCCGCTCTTTCTGAAGTGGCTTTTGACAAGGATATTTACTAAAATTTACTAAAATTGGTACTACTAAAAATTCATGTAAACTGCTTAGAGAGCACTTAGCTGATAAGCGGTATAGAAATACACATGGTATTGCTATTGCTATTCCAAAATCAGAACATGAACACCTTGCTACTTTTTTAAGTTTATTGAGTTCATTGCAGCTTTCCTTCTTTCTGCTTTACCCTACTGGTTTGCTTGTTCTTGTGCTATTCTTTATGCATTTGGGGTTCTGAGGTTGATGAGGTTGTGAATTTTCATGGTTCTCAGCTTGTATCAACCTTAATTTCAATGCAACAAATTTTGCAAAAAAAAATTTGCAAAGAAATTTTTGCAAAGATGATACCTTAAGCCTCTTTATGCATTTATTTATTAGTTAACATTTACATCCTGCTTAACTTCCATTAAAGAAGGTTCTCCTTATCCCACTTTAAGCTGACAATAACTCCGTGAGGTAGCTCAGACTGAGGCCATTTCCAAAGGCCCGTCCCTAAACTGCAAACCGTAGGATTCCCTGGATGATGAAAGTGGAACAATGGCACTATAACAGGCTAGTGTGGAAATGGCCTGAGAGAAAATAATTGATGTAAGGTCACTTAGTGAGTTTCATGGATCCGTGGAAACGTGCACTGTCCCAGTCAAGTATTCTAATCACTACATCATCCTGTCTCCTTATCGATTTGATCTAATCTTAGTTGTACTTCGGTAGAGGCCCATTGAAATCAATGTTGTTAGTCATGACTAACTTGTTCCATTGATCTCAGTGGGTATACACTAATTGTAACTGATTCTAGGGCCAAAGCTATGTTATCAGAATTTGTCTTTGTTGCTGATTTAAAATAAGACAGCAAGAGCAATAGAAGCCAGTAGCCACCCATTCTCTCTCAAGCAACAACATAAATTTTATTTCATTCAGTTACTTCGGAAAAAGGAACAATGTTAGAACAATATAATATCCTATTTGTCCTCACATAAGGCATGTTTACTGTACAAACCTCGATCTGTTTTGACTGTCATTAGCTCAAAAATCTTCAGTCCTGTAAAAGTGACAAATTTCCTGAAATTCTAAATAACTTTATGAAGTGGCAACATTGACAAGGAAGAAGCCATTATATTTAAATGACTCAAAAGGCAATTAAAGTTGGTGATGTATGATATAGAATATAATTCATAGGACGATGGCTAGATGACTTACTTTACTTAAAACAGTCATTTATTTCAAGGGCTGTTCAATATATACCCATTTTAAAGAAAGGAACACTTAGAAGAGAGAACAGTTTCCTTTCAACAGTGAGTACAGCAGATAGCAGACTGATCACTATCTTTTCCATTATGGTGAGATGGATTCCATTTCTATTAAAGCAGCAATTTCTAAATGCAAATCTGTATAGCTCAGTCAGCAGGTGAAAAAAAGTACCTACACACCTACAGTGGTATGGCTGGTAGGGAGGGCAAAATGGGGGCATTGCGCCTCCTACATAAGATTTTTGCCCACCGCATGAAATTTTCCCTGAATCCACAAAATTATAGCATTTCAGAAACTCAAAACATCAATTGAACATTTGGAAATACAGTGTAAACATCCAAAAAGGTTGGGGGCATGGAAAGTTACCAAGGGAATGTGAACCCAGAAAATATGAGTTTTAGGTGTGAAGACTTTCTGTATTTCTCTCTCTGAAATGCTGGAAATTTAGGATTGAAGGACATTTTTTGGGGGGGAGGGTGGTCAGAATTCTTACTGGAGGATGACACCCTCAGTTTTGCCCCTTGTAGATACAACACCTGTTCTTACTATGATTTCCTAATTGCAGTTAGGCATAAATTGTCCCCCTCTTTGTTGGACATGGCAGTAAACAGTGGTACTAAAATCTTTTTTTCATCTATTGTTTTCCCATGATAAAAAAAACCCTGATAGAATCAACAATCATTTCTGGTCATCCAATTATGATATACAGGCAGAAAGAGGTGACCTTAAAGAATGATATACATTTGCTTCTCAGAGAAGTTGAAACTGGGGGAGTCCTAGCTCAGGGAACAATGTGATATACAGTTCTTGTTCTCATTCTCTTTCTGCTGAAGTTTTAAAATAATTGGTCTTGCAAATGGACCCTTTGCAGCCTTGCATGTGTGTGTGCACATGTAGGGGAACAGGGACTGAGGAAATAGTAGCTTACTTAAAGCCACCAGCAAGCTGTGATGGGATTTCCCCCAGAGCCTCCCTAATTCTGTCTGCCTTTCCAGCTTCCTTCTTTGAGCTCTGATAAGTTAAAAGTACATCAAAGCACAACGCATGAAAAGCACACCTTGATCCCATGGGTATCAGGAACTGCAGATCCAGGCTATATGCTATTATTTCCTCCAGAGCAGAAATCATGCAGTAGTTATTATTCTGATAAAGGATCCAACGGGCCAATATGCCACTTTAAAACTCAGTGCACAGATCTGCATTATTTTTGAATGCATTTCTTCACACAGTGCACCAGGGGCAGCTGGTGGCTCCCATGCTCCTCCTGCAATAAATCCATGGCAGGCTTTGATAGCTCTAAAGAAGGTTTCTAAAGTGGTAGACTCATTCAGGACTAGCATTTAGCACCCTGGGGAGCTTCCACAATTGCCCCTCTCCTGTCCTTTTATGGGGAGAAATGGCAATGCATTTTGGTATGCTGAGTGCCTGGTAAGCATTTTGAGGCATTTTGAAGGTTCATCTCTTGCAGCCCATCTTCTCCATAGATAAAGGAGGAAATGGTTTCTGACTTACGCTGATAACACTGTATTTCATATTGTAAGTCCTGAACCAGTAACAAAAACAAATTGATCAACTAGGAACAAAAAACAAGAAACAACTCAATTGGAATTTTAACACAAGAAAAATCTTTTTGTGGTGCCGTACTGTTTTTAACCTTAGTTTTAAGCAAGATTTTAAATGGTTTTAATGCTGTTGCTATTTCATATTGTTTTAATCACAATTTTGTCTGCTTTTAACTATAGGTGTTTTATAGTAATTTTCTGCTCTTTTGTGAGCTGCTTTGAGTCTTTATCTGAGGCAAAGGCAGGATATAAATAAAGGGATGGCTAGATGGATGGATGGATGGATGGATGGATGGATGGATGGATGGATGGATAGATAGATAGACAGACAGACAGACAGACAGACAATAAATGATTTTACAAAATGATGGTGGTCCACACCCCCTTCCTTTTGTTTTGTTTTTCCCCAGTGATGATTATTGTTCTTCAAGAGCATTGCTGAAAAACTTCTGCCCCATCCTCTGAAATCTGAGGTGATGTCACTATTTATCTCTATGGCACTTGACAAAAAGATAGGCTGTTCCTAGGACAGAAAAACTGATACACTCAACCTTTCATATGTGTCAGAATTCTGAGTGGGGGGATGAAGCAACCTTCGAAATGCTTCAGCCCTTACTGAGCTTTCCTTGTCAGCCTATGATTAGCAGAGTACATGTTCCAGAACATTTTGTTCCCATGTATTCTATTCCTGCAACCAAAAGAAGCAGAGTATGTCACAACAAATACAAAGAGTCCTTGTGAACTAGCCTCAAGGTATTTCTCACTGATCCTGACTGGATCCTGACTTTACCCCCCACCTCCACCCCGTGACATCTCACAGGATGGATTACATTGGAAAGTAGGAACTAGACCAAGATCACTTGGCAAATTTCTTGGCCTGTCTCAGATTATGTACTGCCCCAAGGTTTCTGCAGGGTGATCCAAACATTGCATCCATTATTATGAAGGATGGACAGATCCCTTGATTTCACATTTCAAAGCTTCATTCACTACCCTGCGGTTTAAAAAAACAATCCACATGAAATTTCATACAGTTTCTATATGGTTTGCCTTGAAAGATATATATTTATATATATTCTGCTATTTAAGAAAAAGCATGTTTGTATGCATTTTGATATATTTTAAAGGTCGAAAAAATATACTGCAAATCGCTTCACTTTGAAGCAGTGCTGAGTTAGAAACACAGAAGCAGTCTGAACTGTGTCTTTGTTCAAAAGGTGCAAATGAGATGAAGTTTGCTTCCAACTCCAGACTGCATAAAATCCTCAAGCACCCCTATCCAATACACTACACTGAGTCCGTATGAGAACTGCAAGCATGGATCATTCGGAGCAATGTGAAAAGAGCAATAGCATTTATTTAATGTAAAGAACAATTTCCTCTTTAAACAACAGTGAACCTCACCTCTTCTCAATATAGATCTGCTGTCATTCTTCTTTTCTCTTTTGAAAAAAAATACAGCAATATCAGCTGCTGCAGAACCCCAATTAGCCCATTGCTTTCACTATATCTTTCAAAATTACAAGGAGATTAGCGTCCTTGCAACAAACCTCAGAACAATGATAGCAGCTTGCAAGTGTTTGATCTTGCACACAAATACATTCCTGAGGAAGACTCAGCTATGCTGGTTTAAGAAGCAGCGTCCTTTTTTTTGCTTCTCTTCTCCCGCCTACTAAATTATATGATGATAACATAGCTATGGGCCTTGAAATAATCTGTTTTTTTCCCCCCTCAAACTGCTGAGCTACGTTGCTTGCCGGGTATGCAAGATAAGAGGAAGTTTAAAAAAAAAACAACTTAAAGGGAATAACTAAAACTGAAGAATAAATTTGCTAAGAATAATAAGGTTCAGTATGGGAGCATTTGAGAGCCAGTGTGGTATAATAGCTTGAGCATTTAACTATGATCCAGGAGACCAGGGTTGGATTCCCTGCCTAGCCATGAGAACCCACAGAGTGACCATGGGTATGTCACACACTCTCTGCCCCAGAAAACCCTGGGATAGCTTTGCTTTAAGGTCTCTATAAATCAGAATAGGTTCAGCTTCTTCAGGTGACATAACACAAACACAAAATTCATTTTTGCAGCCCCTGAAAAGCCCTCAGATATCTTGTGACACTTTCCATACAAGGGCAGGGGAGGATCACAATTGTTGAAGTCTTCAAGGGGTACCATTCTCTTCTAAAACATCTTTTTGTTTGTGTACATCTCTGAAAGTTGTGAAACAGTTCTTGTCCTGAAAAATACATATCAAAATGCATTTAAAATCTGTATGTTGAGCTCAAAAGCATACAAAAATTAATGGCTGGCATTCAGCACCACACTTACGGATTTGTAACCTTGAGTCACTCATCTGAAACTGACCTGTATTCATGATCTCTACATAATGACTATCATGGCACTATTTTTACAATAGTAACTGGACATCAGGTGCACCAAGGGAAGGAGCTCTGTTCTGCTGGAAATTGAGGTGCAGGTAGATTATATTTCCACCCTCACTTGCAAGGGAACTGATTCTGGACCATTCTATGTGGTGCATGTATGTTGGGGCGGAGGGAGTTTTAAAACTTCTGAGGGAGCAGTTTGCTATTCCCAGAACCCACAGTTGACCACACCAGCCCTGAAAATGTGTTGGGGTAATTCAAATCCAGAATTGTCCGTGTGTCCCTTCCAGTTTCATTCTTGAAGGTGTGAGAAAAGCAAAACAAGATTGAGGGAGTCTTTAAACTTTAAACCATCTTTTACTGCAGAATCACGACTCATAGAAGTTTCCATGGCTAGAAATTTCAGGCTCAGAAAGTTTCTCTGGCGGAGGGATAGTGGGCTGGGTGCCTAAAGCCACAAACATATCCTGGAGGACTGCATGCAACTGTGGGTCACATTTTCCCAATCCCATTTCTGTATGAAAAGCAGATATTCCATCTGAAAGCAGTTCTTTTCTTCCTGACCTGGGGTCATCCTGAACCCAATCTAATGATTATGATGTCTTACAACAGGCCACCTCCCAAATTCCCCATCATGTTTCCTGTTCATTTAGTAATAGTAATAAAGAATTGGAAAAGTTTTCTCCTCAATGGGATTGTGAAATATTTTTCAGTTATATTTCATATCATGCATTTTTTTTTAAAAAAGTAATTTGTTTGGGGAAAAAACACTATTAATTGTTCATATATTGGAAAAGAGTATTCTTGGGTGGAAAATCATGGGGTTTTATTCAAAAGATTCGAGCATGCCAGAAATACTAAATTAAGAAAAGAATTCAAATGCCCCACAAACCTGTGGTGATTGACCTGTCTTAAAACGGAATGTCTTGAGGTGCATACCCCCTAACTGTCCTGATCTGGAAGAGACAGTCCCAATTAATCCCTTGTTGTCCCACCTTTTCAGTTGGTTTTAAAATGTCCCAGTTCTCTCTCCTTCTTCCACTGTCTCCCTTTGTGCTCAGCTTACTTCAGTTGCTACAAACTGAATTCAAAGTGTAAAAATAGGTTGCACTCAGTTAATTCAGCGAGGAGAGAGAAGAGGAGGAGCCAGCATCTTGCCCCTCCAAGTAGGCTTGGAGACTCCCCTGTCTTGTGCGTGCTTGCTACCTTGACCACACTCTGGTGTTGCTTGGCCACACGTGTCTTGGTTTTCATCTGTGAAATGTTGAGGACATGTACCAAGGACAAAACAATCTGTGAGTATACTTTACATCTTTATTGAGTACAGGTATACGTAAATTAACTAAGTCGGTAAGTCCTTTGCATTACTTCTTTAATAGAAATGTTGGTGCCAGAGGTAAAAGAAAATGGAAAACCAAGGATAGGTTCCTACTCCACGTAAAGAAAGGCAGTTCAACATGTTTCAGCAAATGTTTCATTCAATACTAGCAATATGCACATGTCAAATTAAATAATAAGGTCAAGTAAGTCTTGCCTAAGTAAACAAAAATATTTAAACCTTCTAAAGACCACTTGAAAGTTTCTTCCAGAATGAATTCAGACTTTGTGTTTTAACTTTTACTAGCCTCCACTTTTCTTATGATTTTCATTTTTGTGGCCAGACTTAGGGCCTTCCTGCTAGTGCTATTATTCCACTTTCACCATCCTATGGAATCCTCGGGTTTTCAGTTTAGAGAGCAGGATTTAGAATTCTCAGCCAGAGAGCTCTTTGGCCTCAGTAAACTACAAATTCTGACAAGATACTTTATTTCCAATGTTGCTATAATAAATGTTGTAGTTTGTTGTGTAACTGTTGAGTTAGCCTGAGTTATCTTAAGTCACTGATAATGTGGAGAACATGCTACCTTAAATAAACTGTTTAGTTCTGAGTGAACACTTAGACCCTAGCCCTGTTACACAAAGGTTGTGATAAAAAGATGGAATCAAGACCAAGTAATATTGACAGGGTACCTTATTAGAGTGGAGCTGCCAAACTAATCTGAGGCGAAATAAGGATCTAGGGGGTCATCTTGTCCCCCCTCATACCTACACCTGTGCTAGGCTGTGGAGCCCAAAACATGGCAAAATTGCCCTCTTGCCCCCTAAAGCTTTTCAGCACAAAACAGAAAAAAAGAAAAAAAATCTTTGGGGAAGGTACCCATAGAGTCCTGAAAAATGGCCTTTGGGTGGCCAAATGATATCCACCCAGTTCTTTACCTCTGATTATCACGTGTACATGTTTTGCCCGACTGACCTTATAACACATTGCTTCTGCAATCAGTTATCCCCCACCCTATACACACAATATTCTTCCCTTTGTTGGCAAAGAAAGCATTGTTTCGGATCTGTTGTCTCTGGGATGCTTACCTGCAATATGTGACAGGAACGTTTTGCATGGGGAGAAGAACTTCAGAGAATATTTGCAGTGTCACTGTTTAAGTGAAATATGAATGCTTAGCATTAACTGTTCCACCATTTCCACCATGCTTTTAAGGCAGCTAAGCGAATGCTAAGTGGACCTCAACCAAAGAGTGCTTCACTGGCTGAATGCAGAGAAAGGGTTGCAAAGCAGAAACAGCTGATTTTTTTTAAAGTTAAGTGCTGTTTGAGCACTTGACCATTTCATGACCTCTTCAGAGGCATGGTGATGCAGTTCAGGATCTAATAACATCCCTTCTATGTCATGCCTTTCAATCTGAGGCATGTTTGACTAATGGTTTTCCCAGTGACACCATTTTCAGATTTTGATGTTTTACCTTCATGAATGAGATATATTTCTCTCCTGTGTGCTTCTAGAGCAGAACAGATTTTGGGATTAATTATTTAACAGTCATTTATGAGCAGGGATTTGCAACTCACCAAGCAATGGCGGAAAAATACTTCAGAATGACTTATTTTTACATTGTCTTGGTATATATATTCTTTTGTTTTCATGGGAGAGATATTATTACTATAGTTGAGAATGGAGTTTCATTGTCCATAATGCCACTTTAGCCCTGTTGAGGTGGGAGAGGATTTTATTTTTTAGTTTTGATTTTAAAAATTACCAAAATGTATAATTTTTTTCACATTCAAAATGGAAAGGTCTTGACTTTTTTTTTTTTTTTAAAGAAAATGAATATGGTAAAATCCAAATCCCATCTTGGTGCTACTTTTCTCTGGTAGTGTGATTGTGTGTTCCTGTGAGGCAGGAGGCTATGCTAATAGTAGCATTCTGACTTCCATATCAGGCAGCTTTTTGCTGAGGCACCAGACTAAACATGTCAGACAGCTACTAGGCAGTAACAGTAGTGTGTCAGGGGGACAATGGTACAGGATGTCTCAGCAACAATGACATCACAGTTACCATTTACTAGAACTACATAGAAGGAGGCACTAGTAAACAATTTCTGGATCTCTTTTGCCATGAAAACCCTGTGATGACACAATCCAAACTGAAAAAAGAGATAGTGCCAAATGAGTCTCCTAGGTTAGGAAGCGTTCAGTGAGCTACTGGGGAAGAGCAAAGGACAAGTACAAATAGTGCTGTGTCTAATAATGCCACTGGACTCAAACCAAGGAATGTTCAGCTGCTGGCACGCACAGAGGTGAAAGACTGGAGCTGCATAATGGGTACAGTAGGAACATAGAATATGAGAAGCACAAATCAAGGAAAGCTCAAAAGTGGTAAAACAAGAAAAGCAACACATAGATATACTTGCTGTGCGCAAGCTAAAATGGACAGGATTTGGACATTTTCAATCAGATAATTACAATTAAGTCAATCACTGTGTCAAAATCCTACCTGTAGAAAATCCCTGTAGAAATTTAGAATTTAGAATTGCATTACTAAATCTAATTGACCAGGAGCCAGAAGAATTCTGGTGTCATGCCCTGCTTCCAAAACATGGACTCTGACTCAGAGTCTGAAACAGAGGGCATGCCAGAGGCTGAAATAGAAGACATGCAGGGCCTGCTGTACAGAAAGAGGTTGCAGTGCTGGAAACAGAACAGGGGATGGTGCCAGTTCTAACAGAGAGGCCTGCCTAGCTTTGGAGGAACATTTACCTTGACCCAGCTTTGTAGTGCACAGGCAGCAAAAGAGAAAGCCAATGTCGCTCTCTCAGGATTTATAACCAGCAACAATCAGTCCAGTCTCATCTGCACTAGGCTCGGGACTTATTGGGGAGGATCCTTTCTGTGTTTGCACCTGGGTCCTGGGACTGGGGCATGACGTCATTAGGCTAGGACACAATTCAGTCTGGATTAGTCTGGACCCAACCTGTCCTCCCCTGCTGATCTACTTTGGGAAACCAAACATGGCTATACTTTTTTTTTTATTGTTTTGTTCTCTGTCCAGTTGGCTTCTGTATGTGCGTGAGGATGAAGTACCACATTTTTGTTTGATAAACTTGGATGAGTCTCCAGTTAGCAACAATATATTTCGACAGCATGGGCTAGCATATTCCCTGTCCCCTCTGTTCTTAGTTGCAATCTTGACAGTAGAAGAGTGGGTACAAGTGGCTTTTCCCAACAACAAAACATGGTTATGAGTTAATCCCAGTTGGAACAAAGACATTTTTTGAGGTTTGAAGTACTGAATTGTTGACACAACTGTTTGCAGAATTGAGTTCTCCCTGAAATGTGGCTATAATCACTGTCACAATGGGCCCCTGTGCTTTGAAATGCATCACTATATCACTGTCCTCCCCAAAAGGGGTATAGCACAGAACAGAATTGCCCTGGTAAGTTTTTTAATGTTTACCAATTCAGTGAATCTTTTTCATGAAATACATTAGCCTACAAGTAACATGAATGCCTGCTGTTGCTGCTTGTTGTTTTGGCCTAGATATACTACTGCCCAATCCACATTCTGGGTTCCTAATTCAATCCCATGGGCAATATGTTGGGGATGATAGGAGTTTCAGCCCCACGGAAATGCAGCGGAAAAACCAGAGTTCAGCGAACCAACAGCAGCAGCCTTGTTCCCCAGTAAGGATACTCACACACGGAGGAGTTTCTTCCAAAACAGGAGGCACTTTATCTTGCAGTAAAGTTCCGTTGTATACAAAACATAGGACAGACGGACAAAAGCTTGCGCCAGACACCGGTTTGGTCAACAGACAAATACATACTGGCGTTGCTTTGTTATATACATATTTACAACCAATCAGGTAGAGGTTTGCAAACTTCCCTCTACTATCTGCACACAACCCCAGTTTCTTATGCAACCTTGCAATTACCCACAGCTGGGGCATGATGCAACATCTTTGCAGTGGGCTGATCATTTTCCCAGGGTTCCCTGCCTGGAATCCCTGACACAATAATCACGCCTCCATCATGGTAGATTCATGTATTCAAGGCCAACATGAAGCAAGAAGTCCCTTCTGCAGACAAATAATCAAATTGCCCTTTCGCTATAGCTATCACTGCTCCCCAAATGTCAAACACAGTTGTGATTTCATTTATTATCTAAGCACAGTGAAAGGTAAAGGAAATTAACACAAACATGGGATGAGAGTGTCTAAATATTCTGCCTTGCTTTCTACATTACATAGCTAGAGGTCTGCTGCTTTTTAACATGAAATCTGTGGATCTGGCTACCTAGTTGGCCTCTCAAAATGGTTGACTAAAGACTGAGCTTCCTTAGCTCATTGGTTAATCTGGCCATGTCTACGTGTATTGTTTTTAAAGGAATTAAAACTCCCTTTGATACAGTCTGAAAATTTGCTAGCACTGTGGCTCAATATAATTCACAAACCCCTGAAATAATGATTATAGTAAATCAAGCTTCATTAATAAATTACAATGTTGGGTTTTACAGTAAATCTAATGTGCTTTCATAAATTAGCAAAATGGCCACTGAAATAAAGCAAACCTATTCTTTTTTATTATTATTATTACTTGTATTATTATTAAGTGGTTCCTCAATTGTTATATGTTGCTGTCAATGCCCCTGGGGGTTGTAGAACAAATGCATAAATGAACATGGCTTATTAACAAACTCAGAAAACACAGGGGGAGGGGTGGAAAAGGAAAGAGGATATGACATCTTCAGATGTATACCAAAGATTTAAAGTCTAATAAAGTAAGAGCTAGTTAATAGAACAAAGGAAAATCTGGATCCAACTTGGGGACCTATAAGCTGGAAGCAATTGGGAAACAGCTTATACAATTGGTTGCCGAATGCAAAATCCTCCAGCCCAGTCCTGATGTTTATTTGTAAATGACAACTAACTTTGTCTGCAACTTTGCTTGCTGTGGGATGCTAGGAACAATGGTCCACAAAAGTAACTTTTCTAGGCTCTGAGCTCCCCCATGCTCCCCCACTTCCCAAACATCTGACTGTTCTAACTGTTGTAACTCTGGCAAACTTCTGTCTCAAGCTAAAAGCAACTCCTCTCTCCAGAAGTGCTCTCCTTTATTCTGCGATAGCAGAGAAATATGAGGATTGTACTGAAAGAAATGGAGGGTTTGCAACATAGCCAGGCCGTGGGCTCCCTTCCACATCACCAGGTCCTAGTAATTTGTACCAGCTTCCACCCTTTGTTGACTTTGATTGCCTGTTCATGTTTGTTCATCCATGTAAAATGAATGTGGGAAGTGGGGGATGGATGTGAACCCATTTACCTTTCCATTCACCTGTGCACTAAAAAGTGGGTGATGCGTTGGGTCCTTACAGGCTCTGTTCACAGGCTTTGTCTGAACACATGAATGCAAGGAGGGTGAACAGCAGATGAGATGCCATCTCCACCTTCTGCTTGCATTCATTCTACATTTGTGGTTTTTCAACATTTTGGGCCACTGACCCTTCTGACAATCTCATGATAGCTATGGGTCCCTTCCCCAGAAAAATACATGAAAAAATAAAATACACAAAATCTTTCATATATTTTACTTGTTTGTTTTGTATTAGAAAATGATTTCCTTCAGAATGGCTAGTCTGAGACAGGAAAAAAAATGGCAACAAACACTTGGAAAGGTTAAATTGTTACCTAAGATAGGGAAAAAATATATGGCACAGTTTCAGGCTATTTGTAGACTGTATTTCTCTGTATGACCCAGCCCAGGCTCCGAGATCGTCAGGAGAAGCCCTTCTTTCAGTCCCACCACGATCACAAGCATAGCTGATAGGGACATGAGAGAGAGCCTTCTCAGTGGCTGCCCCTAGTCTCTGGAATTTGCTCCTCAAGAAGGCCAGAATGGCCCCCTCCTTGTTGCCCTTCCAGAGGCAGGCTGAAAACTTTTTATTCAGATTGGCTTTTAAAACAGAAAGCTTTTAAAGAATGGGCTAGGCGTGCTGTACTGTTTTAACTTAACCATTTTTAAGAGGGTATTTTTTTTGTCTTTTTAATTGCATTTTTACTCTGAAATGAGTTGTTGTTGTTTTAATACGGTAACTAATTTAATTCTGTTTTACGTGTTCCATTTTTGATTTTTAATTGTACTGTTTTTTAAATTTGTGAGCTGCTTTGAGTGTCAATTATGGGATAAAAGTGGGGAGAAGAAGAAGAAAGAAGAAGAGGAGGAAGAGGTTGTTAAAAATATCAATTTTTTTCAGCTATTTCATGGACCTCTGATAACCAGCCCTGTTCTACATCTGTTGCAGAAGGACTTTAAACTGCCGTGTGTTGTATTTGCATTTCTATTAGTTGCCAATATCCTACGTGTTGTCCCCATCTTCAAAAAGGGAAAAAAGAGGACCCAAATAATTACCGCCCATTCAGCCTGACATCAATACCAGGAAAGATCCTAGAGCAGATAATTAAACAGTCAGTTTGTAATTACTTAGAAAGCAATGGCATAATCACTCAGTCAACATGGATTTTTCAAAAATAAGTTGTGCCAGACTAATCTTATCTCTTTTTACGATAGAGTTACAAGCTTCATAGATGAAGGGAGTGCTGTGGTCGTAGCATATCTTGATTTCACTATGGCCTTTGACAAAATTTCCCATGATATTCTTCCAAAGAAGCTAATAAAATGTGGGCTGGACAGGACTACTGTTAGATGGATTTGTTATTGGTTGACTGACCGAACCCAAAGAGTGCTCACCAATGGCTGCTTTTCATTCTGGAGAAAAGTGACTAGTGGGGTGCCACAGGGTTCTGTCCTGGGCCCAGTGCTATTCAACATCTTCATCAGTGACTTGGATGAAGGAGTAAAGGGCATGCTGATCAAATTTGCAGATGAAACCAAATTGGGAGGGGCTGCTAATATGCCAGAGGACAGGATCAAAATGACCTTGACAGATTGGAGAGCTGGGCCAAAGCTAACAAAATGAATTTCAACAGAGAGAAATGTAAGGTCCTACACTTAGTCAGAAAAAATGGAATGCACAAATATAGGATGGGGGACATGAGGCTGGATAACAGTACATGTAAAAGGGATCTAGGAATCTTGGTAGATCACAAGCTGAACATGATTGAGCAGTGTGATGCAGCAGCCAAGAAATCCAACATGATTCTTGGTTGCATCAATAGGAGTATGGTGTCCAGATCGAGGGAGGTAATGGTACCACTCTATTCTACTTTGATTAGACCTCATTTGGAACACTGTGCCCAATTCTGGGCACCTCAATTCAAGAAGTATATCAACAAACTGGAGTGTGTCCAGAGGAGGGTGACCAAAATGATGAAGGATCTGGAAGCCATTCCCCATGAGGAACGGCTTAGGAAGCTAGGTATGTTTAGTCTGCAGAAGAGAAGGTTAAGAGGAGACATGATAGTCAGGTTTAAATCTTTGAAGGGATGTCATGTTGAGGAGGGAGCAGCCTTGTTTTCTGCTGCTCCAGAGGCTAGGACACGGAGCAAGGGATTCAAGCTGCAGGAAAGGAGATTCCACCTGAACCTCAGGAAGAACTTCCTGATGGTCAGAGTTGTCCGGCAGTGGAATATGCTGCTTTGAAGTTTGGTAGAGTCTCGTTCTTTGGAGGTTTTTAAGAAAAGGCTGGATGGCCATCTGTTGGGAGTGCTTTGATGTGTGTTCCTGCATGGCAGGGGGTTGGACTGGATGGCCCCTGTGGTCTCTTCCAGCTCTATGATTCTATGATTCTACATCACCTATTAAGGTACAAATGTATAACTAATGGCTCTTGGTCTGACCCTTCCAAGCTTACTTTAACAGCTAGTAGCTTCATTTACTGAAGATCTCTTCAGCTGTCAATCAAAGAGGAGGCTGTTTCTAATCTCCTCCCACCAGCAAGCAGTCTGCAATGATGAACTGAGATAAGTATCCCACTTCTGATTATCTCAGGCCCTTTCCACAGGACATAGGTGTCCTGTCATGTGGATGCGAGAGGAGCAGGATCATGATGATGCTTCCGCATGATGTCATCACGATCCTGCCCTTCTCATGTTGCCAGCCAGTGCAATTGTGGGTATATCATTGATGAAGAAACTCCATCAATGACCCCTGATTATGTGAACCTTCCATCGCAGCCAGCCATGCAGAAGGACAGGAAGTGCAATGGAGATGCTTCCTTCCCCAGCACAGCATGGGAAATAGCCCGTCTGCACTACAGAAGGTAGGCACGTGTCACTTGTGCTTCCTTCTGCAGGGAGCCGGTAGGGTGCGAAGGAGAGTGTTCCCATCATGCTCCCTTCACAGCAAAGGTGCTGCTGGGATTGCGACAGGAGGACTATATGATTAGGTAAAATGCAGAAATGGCTTCAGTCTCACTCCCTGCTGGAAGGGAGCTGGAAATGTAATCCTCTTTGCACCCCAATCAGTAGCTGAATAGACCTCCTTCAGTGGCTGCTGGTTGTTAAAGTGGCCTTCAGGGGGGCATTTACCATCATGTCAATGGTGCCACTCTGTTGACTATGCAGTATTACAGAATATGAAGCAGGTATGGATCCATAACTCCAGATTACAAATCTATAACATCAACATAATGGTATTATTATTATATTTAAACTGCCTTTGAAAAACTGTTTTAAAATCTTAAGATGGTTGCTTGTTTAATGATATAATATCCCCTATTTTAACTGTATTTTAATTTAACTCAATTTGTGAACAGTTTGGTTCACTAAATAACTAAATAAATAAGCTGACAAATTACGTATAGGAAAAAAATGTGATGGGTTTTGTTGAATGCCGTTAACATTCCTCTCCCCATAGTTCCAAGTCCCAGTTCCTCTTGATTGGTTCTGTTGTCCTCCAAGTCTCAACTCCCTTCAGCTAGTCTGTAACCTCCTGATAGTTTGGTGACCAGGACAGAGTTATATCGAGCTATACAACGAGATTTCAAAGCTTGCTCAAGGCAAATATAATATATAGTCACACCAGCTGCTTTGTAACTGTAGCATCTGCTTTGATTCAGTAAAGCTGCCCAAAAGCAATCTATGCACAATCAATAGGAAAGGTATTATTTGTTTTACAAAGGTTTGGCTTTTGGGGTGAAGGGTGTATGTGTGTGAAAGAGAAGCGCGTTCAATCTTTTTTGCTGTATTTTTCATTGCCAGCTACATGCATGTGAATACTTTTTGACAGACTATTTGTCATAAGGATTCGTTTCACATATAAAGCAGTGGAAAAATATTAACACTTAACTTTTATTAAGAAAATAAATTACTCTGGAAGATAGTTCAGGATGCCTCTGAAAGAAAACATCAATCACTATCTCCCTTAGAGAAGCACAGGGCCAAGGAAAGAGGAAAACAGTGAAATACCAGAGAAGAGAGAAGTAGTCAGAGTCTAGAAAGCTGTGCTCTCATACCCTCCAATATTCCATGGATGAAAATTGGGACACATGAGGCCAAGCAACATCAGAGTGTGGTCAAGATGGCAAAACTCATTAATGAGGAAGAACACTCAAGGTAGGACAGGCTTGAACAGTTTCCTTTTACCTGAGCCTGCTGAGTCATTTCCGCACTACACTGTTATAGTGCTATTGTTCCACTTTCAACATCCTATGGAATCCTGGGGTTTGCAGTTTAGGGAGGGCATTTAGAATTCTCAACCAGAGAGCTCTTTGGCCTCAGTAAACTACAAACCCCAGAATTCCACAGGATGTTGAAAGTGGAATAATAGCACTATGTTTGTGGCCCTATGTCTGTGTAAATCCACCAAGAAAGTATATCAGAAGTGAATCCACAGCACAATAGTAGAGGATATCTGTCACATGTGTAACAACGCAAATGCAAAGAGTTCTCTGGATGAGAATTCTAAATACCCCTCCCTCAGCTGCAAACCCCAGAATTCCACACGATGTTGAAAGTGGAATAATAGCACTACAACTGTGTAGAGCAGAAATGGCCTCTGTCTCCTTCTGTTGTCCCCTTGCACTGAATTAATTGAGTGTAAACTACTTTTGGACTTTGAACTCAGTTTGTAGCTCTTGAGGTAGACAGTAGGGGAAAGTGAGAGAAAGAGAGAGAGAAACTGGGATATTTTAAAAGAAATGGAAAAGGTGGGACAACAGAGGATTCACTGGGACTGTCTCTGCCAAACTGAAACAACTGGAGGGTAAGTGCTCTGTGTCAATAAACAATATTCTTAGGAAGAATTAAAAAAAATCTGCAGAATGAAATGGGAGCTAAAATGGAGCCCTGCATGTTTGCACCCTAGTCTGGAAACTAATTTGGTGGGGTTTAGATATTTTGGGAGAGAAAGTCAAGTTTGAAAGAGGAGGTGAATTGTATCTTAAGCAGTCTCAGTAGTAGCGTTTTACAGGTCTTTTTATTTTCATTTAGTTTGCTGAGACAAAAAAAGGCACAGAACACCCATCCATGTGGTTTAGTTGCCATTTTCTTTCCATACAAATTCAGCACACTGCATCACGCTGGTATGTTACAGGGTCAAATGTCAGACACCACAAAAAGTAGTGAATGAAGAAGAAAATGGAAAGGGGAGACTATTGATTAACGACATTAAATGGGATAGCAGGAAGTGATGGAACTAGACAGTTTTTAGATCCTGAATTCAATAGTCTCATCTGCTGCCCCATCATTGACACAAAGTAATGTGGATTTCTTTGATTGTGAAGCACACCATGAATCTTTTAGTTTTCTAACTTCCATTGTTCCATGTTTTACAACTGTACATTTCTGATGTTGGTCATGTAAAACAGCAAGTTTGGTAACCTTGAAAATATATATTTAAAATAAATATGAAAATATGTAATATATGAAAATCATTTTGATCCTGTCCTCTGGCATATTGGCAACACCTCCCAATTTGGTGTCATGTTGATCAAATTCGCAGATGACACCAAATTGAGAGGGGTTGCTAATACGGCAGAGGACAGGATCAAAATTCAAAACGACCTTGACAGATTGGGGAGCTGGGCCAAAGCTAACAAAATGAATTTCAACAGAGACAAATGTAAGGTCCTACACTTATGCAGAAAAAATGGAATGCACAAATATAGGATGGGAGATACGTGGCTGGATAACAGCATGTGTGAAAAGGATCTAGGAGTCTTGGTAGATCGGTGTGATAACTGAAGCCCCTGTCAGAGCTGCTGATGACGAGCAGCAGCTGTTGGTCCCTGTTGCTCTGGCTGGAGATGAGTCCTGCAGCTCAAGAGCTCCCCCTGCTGCCATGGACCAAGTAGGCTCAGACGTTCCTCTGCCTGCTCCTTTAGGGCAACAGGGATCCGATTCTGAAGATGCTTTGGAGCCTGTGTCAATCAACTGACAAACAAGGCGGATACTCAAGAGAGCTGAGCAAAGAGAGGCTTCCTTCATTAAGTTCAAGAAGCAATGACTAGCCACACCTGTGCCTTGGGTTATATAACTGCCTGCCTGGAAGCTTTCCTTGTGGCAAACTTCTTACAAGTTCTTTCTTTGCCTGTTTCTTGCTTCTAGCACCTGGCTCCTGATACCTTGGATTGATCTCTTGGCCCCTGGCTTTTGGAACTCTGACTATGGCTTTTGCTTGTTGCTCTGGCTTAGGTAAATGGTCTTCCTTTGAGTAAGTGCTTGCTTGACTCCTCCTGGCAGGACTGTGCTAGCTCTCCCACTCCCTTCTCTGGGCTGGTTTGCTGCCTGGGTCTCTGACTGTGACAGTCACAAGCTGAACATGATTCAGCAGTGTGATGCAGCAGCTAAGAAAGCCAACACAATTCTTGGTTGCATCAATAGGAGTATGGTGTCTAGATTGAGGGAGGTAATGGTACCACTCTATTCCGCCTTGGTTATACCTCATCTGGAATACTGTGTCCAGTTCTGGGCATGTCATTTGAAGAATGATATTGACAAGCTGGAGTGTGTCCAGAGGAGGGTGACCAAAATGGTGAAGGATCTGGAAGCCATGCCCTATGAGGAATGGCGTAGGGAGCTGAGTATGTATAGTCTGCAGAAGAGAAGGTTAAGAGGAGACATGATAGCCAGGTTTAAATCTTTGAAGGGATGTCATGTCGAGGAGGGAGTGGCCTTGTTTTCCACTGCTCCAGAGACTAGGACAAGGAACAGTGGATTCAGGCTGCAGGAATGGAGATTCCGCTTGAACCTCAGGAAGAATTTCCTGATGGTCAGAGCTGTCCAGCAGTGGAATATGCTGCCTCGGAGTGTGGTGGAGTCTTCTTCTTTGGACGTTTTTAAGCAGAGGCTGGATGGTCATCTGTTGGGAATACTTTGATGGTTGTTCCTGTATAGCAGGGGGTTGGACTGGATGGCCCCTGTGGTCTCTTCGAATGCTATGATTCTTTGATTCTATGTGCCAAGGGTGGCAGGTTCAATGGAGATAATGATTCTGCTATTATTTGTAATGCACCAAGGGACTTTTTAAAAAAATCTTGTTTGCTTCATCACAGTTGTACTAATTTTCTTATGGTGGGTTGTTAAACTAGATTGAGAAGCATTAACAGCAGAAAGCAGAATAACCTTTTAAAATAAATGTCCTTAGTTGCTAGAGTTATGTCAGCATTATTGCTGTTGTTATGTCTCATCAAGTTGGCTTTGATTTATGAATGAAACACCTTTCAAGCCATCCTAGTATTAACAGCCTGTTCAGGTCTTGAAAACTCAGGGCTGTGGCTTCCTTCACTGAATCAGTCCACCTGCATCTGTCGGCACAGGGGAGTGCTTTATACTGCTCATCCTCTTTGTTTATACAGTCCATTGTTATGCAGACTTGAAAGAAGTTCTCTGCGCCTTTAAGTATCCCCTTTCATTTAATCCATTGCTTCATCCTTGAAACTAGAAATGCCAAGAATTGAACCATGCATGTGCTCTGACAGTACATTCTCCTTTATGACCTAATCTGACTCTAACCCAAATTTCTGATCACCATAATACTGCCTGTCCTACCTAAATATGAATAAGAATTTATTATGATTTTTTTTAAAAAAAAATAAAGTCTTACCAAAATCGAATACGAAAGAGAGAAAGAAACCCTGTAGTGCCTTTGGGACTGAGAGAAAGAAATGTCTGACATAGATTTTTGTGGTCTGCTTCATCAGGTGCAAATCTAGTAAATTCTTTATAACTGGGGAGAGGATAAACTTGAGATAGTCTTTTTTTTAAAAAAAAAGTCTAAGGGAAGAGTAAGTGATGTTGAGAGAATCCATTCAGGCAAAGAGGTGTGTATGCTTTGCTCCTTAGAAATCTGAATTTGCATCCCTGTGTGTCCAGCTACTTTGTGGTACTGAATTAGGAGTGCCACTTTTTTCCCCGGACATGCTTCCAGACTTAGGGGAGAAATCAGGAGGACTTGTCTTCTAAAGTAACTTTTCTGTGCTTTACCTGTAAATATAAGATGGCCCTCTCCAGACAGGAACTTGATATATGCATTTGATTGGGATCAGTGCCAGTGGGGAAGAACGATGTGTGGTGTGTGTGTGTGTGTGTGTGTATGTGTGTTTGAAAAACAAAAGCTTCCAAATTTGCAAATTAATTTATAAAAGCAGTAGAAGAAACTCAAGATAAAAAAAAAAAAGAATGTGGTAGAAGGTGAAATTGACCAAGTTTTTCATCCCATCTTAAGTTTTCATTAAATATTACTGGATTTCTTCTCTTGTAAAACAAGGGAGGGATTGATCATTTCTTGGACCTTGTGATCATCAAATGTTGCAAAATAGACGAAGCTACCTTGGCTTTTGGGGAGAAAACACTTTAAATGAAGTTTGATTTATTTTATTTTATTTTTTTTAAAATGAAATGGCTTCTTCTCCTTGGCACATTATGTCTTTTCATCAGTGTCTGAAGATAAAGAAGCCTTGTACAATCTAGAAAGAAGAAGACCAAGTAAGAACGGCCATGTGAACAGAAGAATATTTCATCATCTATCTTTGAAAACTGTTTTGAACACAGTTCAAAAGTTCAAAGTTTTGAACACAGAGCAGACAACATTCACTCAAGTTCAACTGCTAAGGCAAGGCAAGGCATCTGACTTACAATGGGCCTCTTTTTGGAATAAATGGAGATTTTTGTGGCAGTGCGTCTTGTCACAGAACAGATGCACTGATGTCATTGGTTTACAGGAGAAAAAATGAGCACTGATACAAAGAGAGAAGTGTGCAACCAACCCTGAGAAATTGTCTTAATCTGGTTGCAATTGTATTTCCTTCCCTTGAAATCATTTGGACATTTCTCCCAAACTTTCTGTTTGAGAATACAGACTTTCATGAGAACATAGACTTTCCCGTGTATGATCTCGGCTTGGAAGTTAACGTACTGAAAACAATAACGCTTTAAATCAGGCAATAATAAGGAGGAATGGCACTATATATTTAATATCAAAACAAAATCACCAAATGTTTCAAGTTTTTAACATAATGATGCTTATTATTCCCAAATTTTAAGGTAGAGATTGGTGGCCATTTTAAAAAAAACTGTTTTAAGACCAGAGGTGGGTAGTTTATCTGAAAACAGGGGCCACTTTTCCTTTGAAAATCATAGGGGCCACTCCCAACTATTTCCTACCATACTATTTTAAGCAACAGTGGTTGCAAACTACTAATATTTCACTTCTTTCCATTTACAAGGCTAACAGCTTTGCTGAAGCAATAATTCTGTCAGAAGCAAGGCATGTTTGTCTTCTTAACAAAACTATTACCAATTTTTTCTTTAAAAAAAGGGGGAAGGAGGAGGAGGCGGCGGAAGAGGGCAGCATCAGGAATAACACATTATTATTGTGTAATTTTGCTTGCTACTCATGAGTAGTGAGAAACCATGAGTCATTTTTTTCCAAGTGACTAATGAGTAATACATCATTATTATGTGGCTGGCTGGGGCATTGTACTCTGTCAGCATAACACAATGCAAATTGCTCATACCCTCCAACATTTCATAGATGGAAGCCACGAAGTGTGTGATCAAACAGTGTCAGAGTGCGGTCAAACTGACAAAAGGTAAGGAAGAACACATAAGGTAAGAAAATCCATGGCACCTGATTTTTCCTGAGTCTACCAGGAAGGGCAAAATCTTGCCTCCTCTCTGCCCACCCTTGCTGAGTTAACTGAGTGCAAACTACTTGTGTACTTTGAACAAAAGGCCTTTCCACACTACACTGTTCTAGTGCTAGTATTCCACTTTCAACATCCTATGGAATCCTGGGATTTGCAGTTTAGGGAGGAGCATTTAGAATTCTCAGCCATAGAGCTCTTTGGCCTCACTAAACTACAAACCCCAGAAATCCACAGGATGTTGAAAGTGGAATAAAAGCACTAGAACAGTGTAGTGCAGAAAGACCCTCAGTTTGCAGCAATTAATGTAAGCTGAGAATAAATAGGGAAAGCAGAAAGAGGAGAGAGAAACTATGACGTTTTTAAAGCAGCTGAAAAAAAATGGGATGACACCAGATTAATCAGGATTGTCCCTGCAAATTTAGGACAGGTGGAGGGCATGCACTGCTGTGAAGTTACCTCCATGCAAAAGTTTTCTAAGTCTCCTTTAAGATGTCCTTTTGCCATCAGGCAAAGACCTTTTGTTTTTTTTACACCTCTGGCCTTTTGAGTTTTCTTGGCTTTTTAGTAGGGTTCCCAGATTCAATGTGGGATAGGGATCCTGAAACTTTAATCCTTAACAGATTTTGGAGCAGGATGGGGAGTTATGAAGGTACCTGAACTCCAGCACCACATAGCCATGTTTCGAGGGAAAGGGTGCAGGTGAAAGTTGGAGTTTGGTAGGTGAGGGAGGACAGGTATTTTCACCTTCCTTGGGGGAGCTTTCTAGTACTGCATCCTGCTCCAAGATCTGTTAAAGATCATAGTTACAGGAGTGTCATCCTCGATCTGACTTGGCAACCCTGCTTTTTAAACTTTATCTCTGGTTTTAATGTAGTTGATATTGACACATTTGATCTTATGTGAGTTTCTTTTCCCTTGAAATGTACTACTATTGACACTTTCAAAATGGTTGTTACTACATTTTCGGGTTGGTTTTACTGTTTCTTTTTAAATTATCTTTGATATTAGTTGCCTTTATAGAAAGGCAGTAAGTCCATGGGAGAGCAATTATCTACAGAGAGAAACATCTTCCAGTTTTGCTCTCTGCCATCCATTTCACTCCTCATGTTCTTTCCATTCCTGTTAAGAAGAAAAAAAAAACCCCTGCACAACTAAAATGAAGTTTAATGGCATTTTCACTAACACACATCATATGTACAGCTGTTGCAAAAGGAGGCTCATGTTGTATCTGCCTGCCATATAGGTCTTAAGAAAGCATCGCACAAAAGAGAACTGGCAACTTGAATTCAATAGGAACATCACTGAATACGTAGTGCTACTTGACTTTTAAGAGTTAAAACACCCTGTGACTATTTTAGTTTCCTCAACATTCAAGCTTCCATCTTATTAGTCAGTTATTAAGTCACAACTTAGTCTTCTCGTTAGTAGGCCATACACTCCCATGCTTTGATATGGTTTAACTGAAAAATATTAATTGGCATAAATAAACTAAATCCTGCTGTGGCTGCTATGGTTGCATGAGAGAGAAAAAGCTGGCTGCATACATGCGTTGCAAATCAGGTCAGAAGAGACCTCAAGGTATAGCCAAGTCATAGTCAGGAAATTACCAGGAAACTCCAGAGATAATGGACTCAGGCTTTAAGAGACAATAGCGTCTGAGATGTTCCCACAGGATGGCTGATTGTCTTAGCTGCTCTCCCTGTGACCGAGCAAACTTCCCTTTTGTCCCCTCATCTGTCCGACAATTGAAAGAGCTATCAAGGCTACAATTAGCTCCTTTGTCACCTAACGCTAAGACCATTAGTTAATTCTGGGCCTCATTATCCACTCTCCAGACCCCATAGTTTACTCTGCCAGACAACCATTAGCACCTTTGCTCTCCAGGCAGAAAAAGTGCATTTAAACCTCAGTTTTTGGCTAGCCAACTCACAGTACACTGATTGCTGGTTGCCATTCTGTCACTTTGATTCCCAATTGTGTACTGCTCTTAGACTTGCATCTAAGCCACTTCACTTCCTCACTGCTCTTCTGGATTGGTAAAAATCACCCACTTTGGCCTGAAAATCTCACTATCCAAAACTTTTCCCACTTTTCCTTCAGTTAGCCTTGTGTGAATGTGTGACTACTTGGATCTTGTGTGTGTGATTGCAATAAAACAAATTAACTTATTTTTGGATCTCTGGCTGGCTCTTCCCTTCACTAATACTGGTAAACATAGGTATAAAAGATCTCATAAGGTTACCTCGCCCCCTGTGGGCCTCTTCTTTGAGCTAATAGTTCCCACCTTTTCTTAAAGGTACTGGCATTGGGGGTGGACCCCTGAGTCACCCACATTTTGGGGTAACATTCTGACTGTGTAACTGCTTCCTATTCACTTTTATGATCATGGAACCGTTGTCATGATTATAAAAGCCCATGAAACCTACTGTAAAAACTGCTCAAATGTTCTGAGTGGTGGAGGTCTGTGATGCAGGTCAGTGGGATGCTGCAGGATGATGTGATCAGCCCTCTCCCACCATCCAGCAACAGTGCAAGAAGCAGAAGTACGGGCCCTTGTGGGGCCCTGCTGCAACTTTTCTACTCTCCCTTGCTTGCTGGTGGGAGGAAGCTGATCACATCTTGCAGGATCCCACTCACCTGTGCTACAGAACTCCATCCTTTGGGATGGATGCTTGGCTTTTAAGGTGGGCTTCAAGGGGCAAATCAAAAGATGGAGCATATTCGGTGATGCAAGACCTAGGCCTCATTTTGAAAAAAAGCCTCAAGCTGTTTACGTCCCGAATGTGCTCATCTTTGAAAATGTATGTAAATTCTAATCCTGAAAAGGTATATTTTTCCAAGATTGGGGGATAAGCGAGATGCGTCTGCGTGTTGTCATGGCAGGTACAGAGAACAAACAGAGATTGGGGAAACTACTTTTCAGGACTTAACATTTTCAAAATTGATCAAGGCAACGAGGGTGGCTGAGAGATACTGGTGAGTTGCAGTCCAAATTAGTAACTTGTCCCACTTTGGGGGAAATGTCAATGTCTGTCCCTTCTTCAGTCCCTACAAGTAAGCCTACATTCCCACTTGCACCCCCTTCTTTACGTTAACAGTAGTCATTACGCCTCTGCATGATGAAGCTTGCTTTATAATCCTGATGAGAAGCTATCAGAGAGCTGCTTGATCATTCTTATCCTTTTGCATATGAAGAGAGATTTTGATTCTTCATTTTTAATAAGTTTGACTGTGCCTGGAACACTCTCCACATTTTCCCAGTGTTTTCAACAAAGCTCTCTTCTGTGATTAAACAACCTGCTGACAGGCCGATTGAGCTAAAGATCTGAAAATCATTCCCCTGCTGAAGCAGCTCACCTCCCTTGCCAAAATATATTGATTTTAAATTAATTCCTACTGCTTTTTTTAAAATACCTTTTGTTTTTAATGGAAAGTGAAGGATCACAACTTAGCTCTGACTTTCAGAAAATGTTTCTGAAGCTCGAATATTCATCTTTCATAATTAACACATCCACTGTTATAGCTTGGACAATGCAGGACAAAGCTCAGACCACTTTGGAGACTGTCTGGTTTGACATGAGTCTGAACTGGAACCTTCCTTTGGGAAATTAGAATCTTCTTGCCTTCCCATTGGCTGTCACTGGGAGAAAAAAAGGAATGCTCCAGTGAAGTACATTACAGTTTTCTGCTTTTAATGAAGAACAGTTTCATCTGGTTTGTTTCATTTCCCCTAAATATTCATGTACCTCTATTGCCCGTAGATCCCTTCAAATGGCAAAAGTGCACACCAGGCCCCTTTTCAAACTTTTTGTCCTGGTATTTAAGGCTTGGTGCTATGATCTCCCTCAGTATCTGGCAGCTTGGCTAGCATTGTACATACCATTTAGGAATCCAAGATCTGTAGGCAAAGGATTATTGTTTGTTCCACCATGGACACAGCCCTGTCAAGGATGCAAGCCTTTCAAGATCTGGCTCCAAATCTGTGGAATGGTCTTCCTTTAGACAGCTGGCTGGAGGAGGATCTGATCTGTTTTCATATGGGTTTCATAGAATCATAGAGTTGGAAGAGACCCCGGGGCCATCCGGCCCAACCTCCTGCTATGCAGGAACACACATCAAAGCATCCTCAACAGATGGCCATCCAGCCTCTGCTTAAAAGCCTCCAAAGAAGGATACTCCACCACACTCCAAGGCAGCATATTCCACTGCTGGACAACTCTGACTATCAGGAAGTTCTTCCTGAGGTTCAGGTGGACTCTCCTTTTCTGCAGCATAAGTCCATTGCTCCTTGTCCTAGACTCTGAAGCAGCAGAAAACAAGCCGGCTCCCTCCTCGACATGACATCTCTACAAATATTTAAACAAGGCTATCATGTCCCCTCTTAACCTTCTCTTCTGCAGACCAAATATACCAACTCCCTAAGCTGTTCCTCATAGGGCATGGCTTCCAGGCCCTTCACCATTTTGGTCACCCTCCTCTGTACATGTTCCAGCTTGTCGATATCCTTCTTGAATTGAGGTGCCTGGAACTGGACACAGTATTTCAAATGAGGTCTAACCAATGCAGAATAGAGTGGTACCATTACCTCCCTCGATCTGGACACTATACTCCTATTGATGCAACCAAGAATCACGTTGGCTTTCTTGGCTGCCGCGTCACACTGCTGACTCATGTTCAGCTTGTGATCTACCAAGACTCCTAGATCCCTTTCTGCTATCCAGCCATGCGTCCCCCATCCTATATTTGTGCATTCCATTTTTTCTGCCTAAGTGTAGGACCTTATATTTCACTCTGTTGAAATTCATTTTGTTAGCTCTCCAATCTGTCAAGGTCATTTTGAATTTTGATCCTGTTCTCTGGGGTATTAGCAACCCCTCCCAATTTAGTGTCATCTGCAAATTTGATCAGCATGCCGTCTACTCCTTCATCCAATGTTGAATAGCACTGGGCCTAGGACAGAACCCTGTGGCACCCCACTAGTCACTTCTCTCCAGGATGTAAAGCAGCCATTGGTAAGCACCCTTTGGGTTCAGTCGGTCAACCAATTACAAATCTACCTAACAGTAGCCCTGTCCAGCCCGCACTTTACCAGCTTCTTTGCAAGAATGTCATGGGGAACTTTGTCAAAGGCCTTACTGAAATCAAGATATGCTATGTCTACAGCAATCCCTTCATCTATCAAGCTTGTAACCCTATCGTAAAAAGAGGTAAGATTAGTCTGGCGTGACTTATTTTTGAGAAATCCATGTTGATGTTTAGTGATTACGACATTGCCTTCTAAGTAATTACAAACTGACTATTTAATGATCTGCTCCAGAATCTTTCCTGGTATTGATGCCAGGCTGACCAGGTGATACTTATTTGGGTCCTCTTTTTTCCCCTTCTTGAAGATGGGGACGACATTTGCCCTCCTCCAGTCTGCTGGGACTTCTTCTGTTCTCCAAGAGTTCTGAAAGATTATTGCAAGTGGTTCAGGAATGACTTCTGCCAGTTCTTTTAATATCTTTGGATGTAATTCATCTGGCCCTGGAGACTTGAATTCGTCTAGTGTGGCCAGATATGCCTGTACTAGTTCTGTGCTGCATTCCCCTCCCCCTTCCTCACCAGCTCCCCACCCCCCAGGTTGAGTGCTTGTATCCTTCTGGGAAAAAACTGAGGCAAAGAAGGTGTTGAGTAGTTCTGCCTTCTCTCTTCCCTTCGTTAGTAATTGACCATCTTCTCCACCCACCGACCCTATCATTTCCTTGTTTTTCCTTTTGCTGCAGACATATCTAAAAAAGCCCTTTTTATTGTTTTTAATGTCTCTGGCAAGCCTGAGTTCATTCTGCACTTTAGCTTTTCTGACCTTCTCCCTACATATCCTGGCTATTTGCCTGAATTCCTCTTTGATGGTTTCACCCTTCTTCCATTTCCTGTTTCTTTTACCACTTAGCTCAGCTGACAGTTCTTTAGTCAACCATTCTGGTTTCTTTAGACACCTGCCATTTTTCCTCCTTATTGGCACAGTTTTCAATTGTGCCTTCAGTATCTCCCTTTTAAGGAACTCCCATCCATTATGAACTCCTTTCTCTTTTAGTATTCTTGATCATGGGATTTCAGCAAATAACTCCTTAAGTTTACAGAAATCAGCTTTCTTAAAGTTTAGGATGCGTGTCTGGCTACGCTTGCCTTCTCCTTCCCATTGAATGACAAACTCCAAAAGACCATGGGCACTCCCCCCTAAGGATCCTACCACCTCCATCATCATCAACAAGATCATCCCTGTTGGTCCATATCAGATCTAAAATAGCCAATCCCCTTGCTGCCTCTTCCACCTTCTGGACCATGAAATTGTCTGCAAGGCAAGCGAGGAACCTGTTGGACCTCACTGTCTTGGCAGAGTTTGACTGTCAAAAAATATCAGGATAATTGAAATCTCCCATTAACACTGCAGCTCTCCTTTTTGAATGTGTGGTCATCTGCTCCACTAAGGCCCCATCCAAGTCCTCAGGCTGGCCTGTAGCAAACCCCCACAATCACATTCCTATTGTTTCTCACTCCCTTAATTCTTACCCAGATGCTTTCGACTTGGCTTCCCAGATTTAAGTCATGGATCTCTTCCCAGGTGAAAACATCCTTGACATATAAAGCTACTCCTCCTCCTTTCTTGTTTGGTCTATTTCTGCAAAATAGGTTATACCCCCCTATTCCTACATTCCAAACATGAGATTCATCCCACCTACTAAATCATATTTATTTTGTTGTACTAAGAGTTGGAGTTCATCTTGCTTATTTCCCAGGCACTGTACATTAGTATAGTGACACTTGAGGCCATGTGTCCTTCCTGGAAGTCCTATACTAAAGTTACTTTCCCTCCCCCTGTTGGTCTCTAGTTCTACTTGGGCTGCCCTATCTGTATCATTTGGGCTATTTGTCACAGCACTCACTGAATCCTTGCCCAGAATAATACTGTCTCCCTCCTCAGTCAAACTCAGTTTAAAGACCTCCTGATCCGTTTTGTGAGACTGTTAGCAAAAATGTTCCGGCTGACGGTTGTGAGGTGCAGGTTTGAAGACTTTGATTCACCAGATTAAGCTGCCTGAGGTTGTGCCTGAGGTTGCTGAGGCAGGTAGTGACTGGTGGGGTGTTGGGGATTCCATTTTATGCATATTTATAGTGTCATGGTTTATTGCCCTTGTCTTTGACTGAATATGTTGCTGTTCTGCCCTTTGGTGAAAAGGGTGCTATAAATAATTGTTGTTGTTGTTGTCAGTCATTCTAGTTTTGTATGGCACAGCACTCTGAAATATTAAGGCATTCATAAGTGGGAAGAGAAGACATTACCCAACCTACCATATCCCACCTTCTGTGTATTCCAGGGGAGATTGAAGTATGTCCCTCTCCATGTTTTCGGACTGCAGAAGCTCACCGTTCTTCAGCATTGGCTATACAGCTGGAGGGGATGGGAGCTGTAGTGCAACAATATCAGGAGGTGTGCCACACTAATCTATATAATAGTTTGGAATAAGTATCCAAGCCACCATCACTATTACTTGAGGAATTTTATTATTCTCGCTGAAGCTTTTGCTTTCTTCTGAATATTTTATACTCTTTGGAAACTCCGTATTAGTCTGGACAGTTAACACAAAGTGAAATTCCAAGGATCATTGGGGAAAGAATAAAATAAAGTATTTTTTTAAGTTTACAGACAAACTGCTTAGTTCTCTTATATTATAGAACATCTGAGAAGTGAAGGAAGGGGGCCATGTAGACAAAGCAGGATATAAGGAATGATGTAGACAAGATAGGGAGTGATGTAGGAAGTCTTGCAGAGGAAGTAGGGAGTAGCGTGGTGGGACTGAAGTAGACAAAGGCGGTTAAAGTTGGTTGGTGACGGTTAACAAAATGGTAGAGCAGGAAAAAAGTAGCAGAAGAGAAGATGCCATGAAAAGACTTGACTTGAAGAAAGAAAGTTGAGGAGGACCTCAAAGAACCTACAGAAAAAGAGGAGCTCGGAGTAGCTGCAGTGAAGATTCTGAGAAAAGCTACTGGAGAAAGGAAGCTGAGGAGGAACTGAAAAGAATATGAAGCTGAGGAGACAGAGATTAAGTGAACTGTGAGAAAGAACAGAAAGGAGAAACCAGATAAGCAGTCAGAAGAAAGAAAATGAAAAATGTATATAAAGTGGTACAGTCCTACCATTAGGCACAGTGAAATAGCCAACTCAGGCAGCAGGTTTTGAGTGTCATGCAAAAATTGTTATTCAGTTCATTATGAAGGTGTCTTTATTTCCAGAGATGGGGGAAAGTGTTGTGAGGTTTCCTGTCTAATGTACATTCTGGCCTGGTTAAACTGTGGTTTCCCCATGATGTTCAAACACTGATCATTTAAACTTTGGTGCTCATAAAATTGCAGATGACATGGTATTAAAAGAGGCATTCCCTTAAATGTGTGAGAAAAAAAGGAAGACCTCTTTTAAGATCATGATAGCCATAGGCAGCTTTATGAGCATCTTGGTTTATAATGGCAGCAACGGAACATTATTTACAAAGAAAAGGGGGAAAATGCTATGTGTTGTTTTTTACCCACATGCAAATTTGATTAGGTAATTTAGCTATGATTTTTTGATTAATTCTCCCATGCTTAATCAGTCAAGATCTTTTCACGTACTTCAACAGGTCTCTTTCTTCATAATGAATTTCACAAAGAATAGCCAAATCCCATGTCCAAAAGGCTGGCGATGGTTTTGTTGTTGCTCAGTGGTTTCGGAGTTTGCATGTTGTTCTCCTTTGTGCTTTCATCATTTTATTCCCAGTGGAAGATTTCCTGCTTATTTTGCCTCTAAGCACTTTGATAGAGCTGTTTAAAGGAGGCTGGACAAAACCATGACCCTCTTTAGCACTCCCCTGTCACAGCAAAAGCAAGGCATTGGTATTTCTTAATATTCATTAACATTTGTTTACTTCTTTCAATCAATTCTGAGGTTGCATGGCGCACTCCCTATCAAAGGCAATTTGAATTAATGTTGCAAACAGCACTTCATGAGACGTTTTTAAAGAAACACTTAAATAATGGCACAGTAAATTATATTTACCAACTTCGTTTCCACTGATTCAGTAGACCTATTGAAAAAATAATCAGTTTTGACTGGCAAGACTGGTTTGTTATTTGTCCTTCACGGATGAAAAAACTGACTTACTGTGAATACAGCAAGAATACAGGAAGCAAAACAAAACTAAACAAAACCCCCACCTTCTTTGGCAAGAAATATCCAGCAGTGGTTTTGCCAGTTCCTTCCTCTGAAATACAGCCCACAGCACCTGGTATTTGTTGACAATCTCCCATCCAACTACTAAACAGGACTGACCCTGCTTAACTTCCAACATCAGATGAGTTTGAGTGTCTTTAGAGATTTAGGCCATGTAGGGATAAATGATCCAACCAGTGAAACATACCCATAAGCCATATTCTACAACTGAAATCCGACACTAGCTTGATCCAACAGTAAATATCATGCCTTTCATTCAGACTAATTGGGTTGTATCCAATGGCAGCTTTGGACTAACCAGCTTTAGGATATCTCAGTGTAAGATATCTATTTTTTACCAGTCTATTTACTATATCCTCCTCTCCATGTTATCTGGTATTGTTCCAGAAGGGCTGAGGTGAAAGAGCATAGATACTTCCAGCATTATGCAGGAAATGGATGCAGCTATGAGTTCTGAAAACTGCTTGAGTAAATATCATAGCACAATGTCTTCTTTTTGCTCATGTATCAGTTTCCTTGAAACTTCCTTTGGGCATTCATCTGTCTACTTATCAATGTGTTTTGCTAAGTCACCAACAGATAGTGATGATATCCAGAGGATTTGTAGCTAGTGCTTAAAAGGAGCTGCAATTTCCCTAGCTTTCCCATGTTGGTTTTGGAGAGGGATCAAAGGGGAAACCTTTCAGTTCTGTTATTATTCAAATAAATCTGATTTTGCATTTAGCCAAGTGCAATTCAACAAAGCAAAACAGAAACCTATCATGAGAGGAAAAGATAATGCTTGGGATAATTGAGATGTTGGCAATGAAGAATATGCCAGTCCTCTATAGTTAGCATGGTACTCTGAGCTGTACATAGCTATAGAACCAAAAAACACCATATTTTAACCTGCTTGCAATTAGCTAATTACAAATAATGAATTACTTGTAATTAGTTCCCCCGCAAGATACATCTACATTATAGTACAGTTGTAACTTAACAATGAATGACTGACTCATTATTCCATAACGGTGACTTTTAATTTCTTGTGTAGTTATAAGGGTACAACTTCATTAAAGGGTGAAAGATGAAGATCACATGTGCTGTGCCTCATGCTACTACTTTATTGTAAGTGGCAATGCAGTGGCAAAGCAAGGGAGAAGGGAAGAGCGTCTATTGTATCACAGGCTAGTGTCATGATGCATTCAGATTGTTTTTAAAATAACTATTTTAGCAAAGCATTAAGTTACTTTTGAGTGCATGTAAATCTTTGCTTATTTCATTCTAGCTTTGGTGTTTTTTATTTGCACTTCTGACTAGGGATGTAAATCTTCACTTAATTCATTCGCATGAATTTTAAAAATCTAGAGATTTTCTCCCTGCCGGGTACAATTGTGAGAGTTTTTAAACATTTTTCTTTGATTTTTGCATTTGAAGATGAAAGTTCTAGAGGGAATTTTGGGAAGTTTTTATTCCCCGGGGGGGGGGGGGTGAGGGAAGACATTGTGGAACATTGTGTGTAAAACTACATTTTATACAATTTTTTTTTGTACAAAATACAATTCCGAAGGGGAAAAAATACATTAAAAAAGAGACCTTAGGAATCTTGCTTCTTTTCTCATTTCCATCTCTCCCAAACAACCGTTTTAAATCTCATGCCCAAGCCAGCCTCAGGTTTGCAGAAAAATGTCCCTTCCTCCTCTGAAATGTTCTCACAGCTCACCCAGCTGAAGAATACTTAGGCTATAGAATAGCTCCTCTTTCTAGCAGTGAAAGTAGATGCTTTCATTTGGGCAGAACAGTGAAAACAGAAAAGGCAGGGCAACCTTTTAAATGTTTTATTTCCAATGAGTGTAGATTTCTAAAACAGATGAAGAGTAGAACACAGAGCAATGTCTTCAAACTTTGGGAAAAGAGATTCCATCTAAACATTAGGAAGAACTTCCTGATGGTAATAGCACTTTGAGAGTGGAATACGCTGCCTCTGACTGTGGTGGAGTCACCTTCTTTGTGATGGGGAATTTAGAGATTTTTAGTAATAAGTCTCCCAATCTGCAGAGTATTCTGTAATGCACAGATAGAAACTGAACAAATCACCAGTCCCACTTCATCATCTCCACCCGAGACACACTTCATCTAGTTCAAAATAAACACAAACAGTTTGGTTAAAATTATGTAAAAAGTATTTACTCACATAATCTTGTGCATAGTTTACATGGGTTTAAATTCTTGAAGAAAGGTAAGATGAAAATAAGAACTTACGTGCTTTCAAGAAAGCATGCTTGCCAGAGAATCAGAGAGTACATGCTTGCAGGGAAGCCGAAGAACAAAAGGGAGAGGAAAAGAACATGCAAAAGGAAGTGGGTGTTGACCAAACAATAGGAAATTTACTCTAGGCAGTCCACTCTATGCCTACAATAGGCATGCAAAGTAACTAGCCAGTTAATTAAGCATGCAAAGGTTGCCACTCTCAATACTTTGGGGATTTTTAAACAGAGGCTGGATGGCCATCTGTCAGGAATGCTTTGATGTTGTATTCCTGCATGGCAAGGGATTGGACTAGATGGCCCTTGTGGTCTTTTCCAGCTCTAGATTCTATGATTCTGTATTTTAATGTGATTCCTCCTTCCTCCCTCCCGCCTCTCTTCATATCCCGTTTTTGCTAGTGTCCCTGCTCCTCACTACCTGCTCAAGGCAGCCACCATGGCACTTTCTCACACATGCAATAATGAATAAGAGGCAAAATCCTATTTTTGTTAGATTAAAAAGTAGCAAATTACAACTATGGCTTTTAAAGGTAAAAAGTAACACCAATTGTTACATTTTTAGAAGTAGTCAGCAAAGTAACTCATTACAAGTAACATTTTGCTTACAGGTTCTGTATGCTATGAATGCAAGGGGTAGCTGTATTGCAAGTGAGACAAATCACAAATTCCTTATTCTGGCAATAATTTCATCAGGCCAACCAAAAAGTCACAATCTTCTCTCTGCCAGCTTGCAAAACTGGAGTTTTTCTTGATCAGAAACAAATGTTTTGTGACTTTTTGGTTGGCCTACTAATGGTATTGTCACAGTATGGACTTTGCAATTTGCTGAACTATGAGTTTCAAATTCTACTTTTGGATCCTCAAATGAGCACAGTGGTTTTGTGATCCCCTCTATGTTTTGGAGCTTTGGCTTCCTTTAATGTGATTAATGGTTTCTTTCGGGAAAGGAAGAAGGACGGAGTCAAGGTTTATGAACATTTTCTCACAATTATTTCCCTGAGAGAATCACATAAACAGACACCTCACTCAATCTCGTTTTTCCTCCCTTGATGAAATTTTTTTAGCAATGAGTCTGCCATGACACTCAGATGGGACACCTCTTGGGAACAGCAGTTTCCAAATGTCACCCATCCTTGAGCCTTGCCTTGTCAGCAGAAACACAGTGCATGGATCCTAAAATATATCCAGGATAGATTGTCGCATTTAAATTTGAGCTGCATCTAGAGAAGTGCCATGTCATCTCCGAGTGGCATTGACATATGGCTCATTTATTCCAAGCCTTGAAAACCTTGAGTGGTTCTGTTTTTTGTTTGTTTGGGGCTGCTTCCTTCAGGATGACATGACAATCAGCTTCATCCCAGTGGGAGAAAAAAAATTGGTCTGTCAACCAATTTTAATTGATTAACCAATGGATAAAATTTAAATATACCTGTGCATTGCCAAAGCCACAAGGCAGGTGCTTTTTCTGCATGCAGGAAAAGAAGGGCATTGTTTCTTCATTGCATGAGATAACTAGAAAATGGAGTAAATATACATCCTGATTCTGCAGCAGGGCCAACCCAAGAGGCTTTGCTGCAGAGAAGCAGAAGAGTTGCTTGAAATGTCATCATTGTCATCATCATCATCATCATCAGCAGCAGCAGCAGCAGCATCCTCTTGCCTTCCTTGCAGTTTAGGATTCAAGGCAGCTTACGACAGATCTTAAAAAGGACATAAATCACGAAATACAAAAGTTAAACAATGATTAAACTATCAAAAAGTTAAAACCAGTTAAAAACAGAAACCATTAAAAAAAATGAAAATAGTACAACAAAATAGCTGATAGAAAGTCCAGTGCACTGTTTAGGTGGGATGAGTTCTTGTATGCTGAGTCCTCAAAGACCTGTCAACCCAGAAAGGTCTTTACCTGTCTATAGAATGAGAGCAGGGAGGGTGCTAGTCTAAGCTGTCTGGGAACAGAGTTTCAGAGCCTGGGGGAAACAGCCACAAAGATGGCCCTGTTCCACGTTCCTGCTAGATATATCTGTGAAGACAGAAAACAGTGAAGACACCCCCCCCCCCCGCAGCATATCTCAAAACAAGAGCAGGTTCGTAAAGCTGTCTTGGGACCTGCATAAGGAGAAAGGCAGGACGTTACTATGAATGAATGAATGAATGAATGAATGAATGAAAAATGCAGTCCTTCAGATCATCTGGACCTGAGCTATACAGGGCTTTATAGGTAAAAATCAGCACTTTGAATTGTGCTGAGAAGTGGATCAGCAGCCAGTGGAGCTGTTGCAACAGGGGAGCTGAATGTTCCCTGCATCCAGCCTATTAGCAATCTGGCTGCAGCTCTTTGAACCAGCTGAAGTTTCCAAACACTCTTCAAAGGCATCACCATGTAAAGTGTGTTACAGGATGTAATGTACAGATGTGTCACCATGCCCTTGATCTACGTCTAAAATAAAGCTAAGATAATTAACTACTGTTGTTCCAAGACCCCAAATTATAGTTCCTTTTTGTTATTGTCACAGTAAAACTAAGGCCCTTATTGCATGACAGCACGATCCCAACAGGGGAACGTGTTGAAGCCAGTCTGTGATATTTGCCATTGCACAACGTCGTTGCAGTCCCACTCTTGTTGTATCCCCAGCTGTTGTGACTGCACGCGGTATACCATTACCGGAAAAAATCCAGTAATGGCCTCCCTTTGCACAATGATTGTTTTGCCAGTGGTCATGTGGGACTGGTGGAAGTGCTATCAAGCACTTCCTTTCTCAGTGCAGCACAGGACGAGGCTGCTGTACTGCAGAAGGAAGGAGCATGTCACAAATGCTACTCATCTACCTGCAGCTGGCCAAGTCCAGACAAGAGTGTTTGGATCCCGTTCCCATTCCGGTAGTGGCACTGTTGGGATGATGCTGGGACTTTGCAGGATCACAGTATGGCGCAAAAATGACCTATCTTTTTCCTTTCCCATTTCTCTAAAATATTTACATTTTCACTGCATTTTCCTAAAAGGAATCTGAATGCTGCAAACTGCTGTTCTGTGGTAGAAGATGTTTTCTTCTCCTCTCCCCAAGCCATCACTTCACCACCCATAAAAAACATCAGGAAGCAGCAAGAAGAATAGCATGAGCCAACACTTGAACTAGATGATATTCCTCCTTTGCTGTCTTGTAAAGCCAAACCCCTGTACCTATATAAGTAAGTTACACTTATTACAGGTGTGATGTTATCGTTTGTTGAGTTATAATGGTAACATACAGTAGCTATACCTTTAGCACTGGATGGAGGTTGAGGGGGAAAGGGTTGCTGCTTTTATATGCCTTTAAGTTGACTCTGACTTAGGTAAATCCCTATCATGTAGGTGTTTTATTGACAAAATTTATTTAGGTTCATGGTTGTCTTTCTTATAGACTGAGATGCTTTGACTTGTCCAAGATCACCCAGTGGGTTGCCAGAGCTAGCAGTGATTTGAACCCTGCTCTTCTAGAGTCCTGCTCCAGTTTTCAAACTGTTAGACCAGGCTGCACAGTTGCTTCCAAGCTCTGAGTGGATGATAACTCCCCCACCCAGCACAAATCCTAACTCAAAGTGCATATTACCAAAGGATGGTCCTCAGAATGGTGTGCCTTCAGGTGGTTTCCAACATATAGTAACCCTAAGGAGAACCCATAACAGAGTTTTCTTGGTAAGATTTGTTGAGAGGGGGGTTGCAACAAACTTTCTCTATGGCTGAGAGAATGTGACTTGCCCAAGGTCACCCAGTGGGGTTCTTTGACCAAGCAGGGATTTGAACTCTGGTCTCCAGTGTCATTGTCCAGTGCTCAGAACAGAGTACTAGTTTATTATGCTTTGGTCAGATGTCACCTAAAATACTATGTGCAGGTCCAGTTTAAGGAGGACATTGACAAGCTGAAATGTGTCCAGAGGATGGGTGTCAAGATGGTTAAAGTTCTAGAAAGGCTGTTTGAGGAACAGTTGAAGGTGGTAGGCATGCTTACTGTGGAGGAGACTGAGAAGTGATATAATAGCCATGTCAATAGCTGAAGGGCTGCCATGTAGTAGATGGAGCAAGCTTGTTTGTTGCTGCTCCAGAGGATAGGAGCCAAACCAATATATTAAAATCACAAGAAAGGATGTTCAAACTAAACATTAGAAAGAACTTCCTGACCCTAAAACTGTGACAATAAAACAGACTACTCTGGAAAGTAATGTAGTCTTCTTCACAGAAGGTTTTTAAACACCTACGATCAGGATTGTTTTCATGGCAGATTCCTGAAGTGGTAGGGGTTCGGACTGGATTGCTGTCTTCTGACTCTGTGATTCCAGAGTTTGTATTTTGCCACTTGAGGTAGAAAATTCTGCAAACACCTCTTTCCCGAATTAGATGCTTTTTCATTAAACTCAAAACCAGCTACCAGAGATAGCCACCTCACTCTGCATAATGGTACATAGCAGTCATGTCCTGTGCACTTTTGCTTTAGAGGAGTTTCCACTATGTTCAATTAAGCTTATCCCCAGAGAAGTGTGGATATGATTATACACATTTACTAAGGAGTAAACGCAATTGAACTTTTATTCTGAGTAAACAGAAGGACCCATCTTTTCCCCAGCTTAATGATATGGAATATTTGAGTATACAGAAGATTAGAGAATGACTGGAACAGAACATAAGAGTCAAAATTGCCTTTAAAATGAATGCATTCAAAGGCCTTCAATATTGCAGAAGGTCCCAATTTAAAAGACACACTAAGATGTTGGTTTTCTTGCAGCGGTTTCTTCTTTGGTGGTCTATACAGATAAGTGAAACCTGCTTAGGGTGTTAGGATCCTTTTAAATCCTTTAAATCCTTTTGGAGAATTCTCAAGATAGCCTCATATACACAGCTTCTGTTATGTTTAGGGAAAAGGTTTGAAATGGTTTTGTTTTGCAGTTTGAAGTGAACTGCTTTGTATTTCTCAAACAAAACTGTTGACTGAAACACTAGAACCAGAGACTAGAACATGAACCCATCAATTCAAATTACAAGAAAAGAGATACTACCTAGATATTAAGCAGAGCTTTTTCACAACTGTTCAAACAATTTAGTGGCCTGCTTTAGAGGGTACAAGGATCTCCATTTTTGGAGGCTTTTAAACCAATCTTCAAGAGTGCTCTTCCTATGTACTCCTGCATGGCAGAGGTTGGACTTGGTCCTAGCAAACTCTTCCACCTCTCTGATCCTATTATTCTGCCCATCTCTTAGTATTCATGCTTTTGTAAATGTTTAAATTCAGTTCTCTAATTTAAAAATGTGTTCAAATATGTATCTTTTAGAGGACAGTTTGCACAAGACTACAAATATTAATGAAAAACAACACAGATCAGTTCATATAAGTATTAGCTAACAAATAATTTGCTAAATTTGCATGTTTATTCTGTAGCCTATGTAATGTGATTTTACTTTGTTTAAATTATTATCATTGCTTTCCATTCTGAATTGATTTAAACTGTTTATTGATTTTATTTGTATGCCAACCTGAGGTTCTGTGATAATGGGGAAAATATAAATATATCCCACATTACAGCAGTATGAGATTTTTTTTTTCAAAAAATGCAAGGGTACTAGGAACAAATTCCTTATGTATTAAGAAAAAGATGTATGAAAATGCATATGATGAATTTTCATGACCACAGGATAGAACAAATGTAAGAACGGGAAAAAAAGAAAGCCAAGAGAAACCAAAATCAACAGATTCAAGTTCATAATAACGAGGGAAGAATGTAGGCTTTTAAAACAGAAAGTTTTTAAAGGATGGGCTGAGGGTACTGTATTGTTTTTAGAGTGAACTGGTTTAATCTTTTAATGGTATCTTATTTTCTTAAGTGTAGTTTAAATCATTTAAATACTGTTAACAGCTTAATTCCATTTTAATGCTCACTTTTGGTGTATTTTTAGCTGTATCTGTTTTTTAAATTGTAAGATGCGTTGAGTCCCAATTTTGGGAGAAAGGTGGGATAGAAATACATATGGTGGTGGTGATGATGGTAATGATGATGATATTTGGAAAGAAAACTTTTCGTGAATCTGGGAATTCTGCACAAAGAGAAATAGTTGACACCAGTCGCATAGGAACATGGGGGCGGGGGGGGCGATTCACCCTGGGTGGCAATGTTTTGGGGGCATCCAGGCCCGTAGCCATGCCTCCGCGCGCCCTGGCCATGCCCCCATGCACCACAGCCATGCCCTCTGCACAGTGTCCCCGCCCCCTCCCACCCCCCTCCACACATTCCAAGCTCTGCCACTGGTTGACACATCTGCATGTATTCATGAGATTCTGACTGGTGAAATACAGACTCTCCAAGAGTGAATCAACTAAGTTTGGTTTCCCTTCAGTGCCATAATGAACCAAATGCAGTAGCAGCAGTAAACAATGGCAATAGTAACAGTAGCAGTAACCAATGGCAATAGTAGCGGTGGTACTAATACTAAGACATATGGCAGCTCCATGAATTTCTTTGCGTTTTCTTAGGTGATGAATACTCAGAAATGGTTTGTCCTTTGCTTCCTCTGAATATAGCCTACAGCACCTGGTATTCCTTGGTGATCTCCTATCCAAATATTAACCAAGCCTGACCTTGCTTCCCTTCCAAGATCACACAGGATCAGATGCTTCAGGGTATATAGGCTTGCCCCAACTGTAATATTTTACTTTTCTCATTGAAAGTGAGCTTAGATTCCTCAGATGGAACAAAGTAATGATGCACAACCTGGGATACCCCTGAGGCAAAGCATAGATGTGCTTCATCCTGCCTCTCATGACATTGATAATTCAAACTCAGCCCTGTCTATACAGCTTCACATTTTCATCTGCATAGTCATGCCTAAGTTTCCCTTTCTTGACAACACGATTGTTGTTAATTACTGTCAAGTCAACTTCCACTTAAGGTGACCTTATAAATGACAGCCTGTTATTAACAGTCCCGCTCAGGTCTTGCAAACTCAGGGCCATGGCTGATGGCCAGAGCTGTTTGGCAGTGGAATGTGCTGCCTCGGAGGATGGTGGAGTCTCCTGCTTCAGAGGTTTTCAAGCAGAGGCTGGATGGCCATCTGTTGGGAGTGCTTTGATGTGAGTTCCTGCATGGCAGGGAGTTGGACTGGATGGCCCCTGTGGTCTCCCCCAACTCTATGATTCTATGAGTCTATGATTCTATTATGAAGTCTATCCACCTCTAAGACAGTCTTCTTTTTTTCCTGTTGCCTTCTCTTTTACCATGCATCATCATATTTTCCAGTAGGCCACACCATCTCATGACATAGCCAAAGTATGATAGTCTCAGTTTGGTCAGTTTGGCTTCTAAGGGCAGTTCAGACTTAATTTGCTCTAGGATTAATTTATTAGCAAACTGCTGCTTAGAGCCCTCATGCCTTTTTTTTCTTTTTACTCCCTGAGCTTTCAATCCCCCCCCCCCCCCAAGTCTATACCCTCCTAAATGAGAAAACTTTTTTGGAGTAAAATGAAATACCCCTCCTCCCATGTTCCACGGAATGGTATTTTCCCTATAAACACCTCTGGGCCCCAATCCTATGCCCAAAAGAACCAAAATGGTCAAATGCCTGAAGTAAAACTGTAAATAGTAGTTATAATATATATCCAAGGGATTGTGGCAACAAGGCCTCCAGGAGTCACAACAAAGGCCTTGGACAGCCTCATACAGTCACCAGGTTGCACGACTACCACCACAACTGGGGAAAAAATGGTATTTACCTGCCAGCAGAAGGGCAAGTTGCCCGCTTAGCCTCTTGAAGGGACAGACCACAAGTCTGCTCTTGAGCATCTCAGATTTTGGTCAGGCTTTTACAATACAGACCTTTCAGAGATCATCACTGAGCTGCCTGAGATCTACTCTTTAGTTGTTTTTAAGTAGAAATTCTTTATACTTGTAGCGTATAGGATTTGCCCAAGCTGTAGATACTTCCTTCTTGTTCCTGGAAGAAGGCAACCTAAACATTTCCTCTTGGAGAATGCTTTTAGTATATAGGAGTGCTTGGAACTGACAACTTGCAGGTAACCTAGTCAACTGTAAAGAGAGTTAATCTCTTTTTCTTCTGATAATGAGACCATGATAAAGCTGCATTTCAAATATAACATAAGGAGTGGGAATGCAATCACTTTATTTTTGCAACAGGTAATGTTGCTTAGTTTAGAATTACTATATTTTGAAAAGAAGAAAAAAGCTGGAGGGGGACATTTACTGACTACTTCAAACCAGCAGTCAGTATGACAACTTTCAGTTTAAATACACCTACTATATAAGCAGTGATAATTCTAGTTCCTTTTCGGAAAACACTACTTAAAAGGCTATTTGGGTATTCTGAAAGGATTTTTTTCAGGCTTTGAGCCACTGAAAACAACAGGAAGTAACATAAAAAGATATTTTTAAAACAATATACAGAATAATGACGATTACTTAGATGCTGCACTGAGTAACCGGAATGAATTACTTTTTAAAAAATGGGAGGAGATGCATAGATGGATAGACAGATAACAAATTATCTGTAAGACAGACCATTGTTATTTTTCCTAATTCAGAGATGAAGTATTGCAACTGGCAGTTATGGGGAGAAAGGCCTAAATTATTGGCTTGATGAATAATTATTTCCCTAGCTCTAGCAATATCTCATTATTTAAGAGATTAATTAGGCTTGCAGTATACCTCTACGCAGTGACATTCACACCCTGTTTTCCATATTCAAATGCAAAAACTTGCCCAGAATGCTTTTTGCAAAAAAATAAACAGCATAATTTACCCCCCAAATGATATAAAGTGCCATATTTTCCTTTCTAGATGGATTATAAACTATCCCCTCAGGAGTTTGGCATGTGCCCTCTCGCCTCTTCCTCCAAAGGAAGCATAATGCAAAGCAAGCGTGTTTCAACTTTCATTTGTTATGTAACTTTAAAGCTCCATTTGGGAATTATATGCAAATTGCTACCGTTGAACACTCAATGGCAAGGAATTGTATATTATTGTTGAATGCAGCCTACGAAGTGAGCCCTAGCTGGCTTGTAAGGCAAGAAGAAAAGAGCGAATGTGGTACAGTGATTAGAAAGGTGAATTAAGCCTTGGGAGATTCAGATTCTTGTCCCTAATGAGCCATGAAACTCACAAGGTGCCTTTAGGCAAATCCTTTTTCTTTCAGACTGGCCTACCTCTCAGGGCTGTTATGAGCATCAAGTGGAAGGAAGAAAGGGGAGTAGGTTTGTGAGGTCAGGACTATTCCAGCTTCTGTGATTCCCAGGCATTGGGAGATTTAGGGAAGGAAGTCCCCTGGTGATGTCACAGAGGCTGTCCCTGATGATGTGATTAAGCAGTATTCCTTAAGTAGTAGTCACAATTGCAAAGAGTATGTCACTGAAATAAAAACAAGGATTAGAATCATATATGGGATTTACATATTTGTAAACACTGTAGTTACAATGCTACACAGTGAATTCCAGCCCAAGCCCCACTTACTGGGAAGTAGCTGCTGCGGATGACAGGAGTCTGTTCCCCTGTTGCTCAAGAAGCAACTGGCTGCTGTTTCCACCCCTCCCATGAGTAATCTGTGGTGCAACAGGCAGAAACAAACAATTCACCCTTGTGCCAGAGATTGCTTATGCAAGGGGGCTGGATGTGACTGTCAACTAGCTGCTTCCTGATTGACAGGGGAATGGATCACTGTTGATCATAGCAGCTGTTTTCCAGCAAGTGGAGATTGGGGGCTTTTCACAGCCATGAGTATGTAATAGGCCTGAATCTGTAACTCTAGATTGACAGGGGAACGGACCACTGTTGATCACAGCAGCTGCTTTCCAGTAAGTGGAGACTGCGGAACTTTCATGATTGTCAATATGTAATAGGCACAAATGTGTAACTCTAGGTTACACATTCACAACTGTCAGAGAGGATTTCAGCCATCAAGTCCAACAAACAAGGAAATACATAATTACATGCACATCTCTTTCAAGGCAATGTTCTTGCCCTTAGATTTCCCCCCCTTGCCTTGGAGACCCTTGAAGGCCCTCAGGTCTGGCAGCCATAACCAAAGTTGCTCAGACCATGAACTTCAAACAATAAATACTAAATCCAACCAAAGAGTAAACCTTTTCTGGTTCCAGATTATGTTTTCCAAGCTCCATGTTGAAAATGTAATCCCAGCTCTGTTTTGAACACATTTGCAAGCACTGCTTTTAAAAATGCATGGACATGTAATCCAACCAAAGTAAATTGTTCAAGCTCTACTTTGAACAGAAAACAGCCTATCGTAATGGCTCCAAAGCAGACTGCAGCCACAGGGGACCAGAACACACAGTTGTAGAAAGGTAAAAACATAATTTTCAAGGTGATTCCTCCCCTTCACCCAGAAGACCAGAAGGGAAAGGCTCTGAGACCTGGTAGCCCTAGTTCAAGCCGAGAGACCCGGTAGTCCTAAAGGAGAGCTGTGCTTGCCATCTTGAGACCTTTGGGAAAAGATGATACAGGTCGTTCCTCCCTTGTAAAGTCAAAGGCTTTCACAGCTGGAATCAGTGGGTTGTTGTGGGTTTTTTGGGCTATGAGGCTATGTTCTAGTAGTATTTGCTCCTGACGTTTTGCCTGCATCTGTGGCTGGCATCTTCAGAGAAGTGTACCATATACCTTGCAGCTGTGGACAGGTCTACATAGGGACTACAAGACGCAGTGTCCAAACATGAATCAAAGAACATGAAAGACACTGCAGACTGATCTAGCCAGAAAAATCAGCAGTAGCAGAACTTGTTATAAACCAACTTGGACACAGAATGCTATTTGAAAGCACAGAAATTCTGGACCACTTGTATAACTACTATGTCAGCCTACACAGAGAGGCCATTGAAATCCGTAAACACCTGGACAATTTTAACAGGAAAGAAGAAACTCAGAAAGTAAACAAAAGTTGGCTTCTAGTACTGAAAAATCAAGACTCAAAAATATGCCAATGAACACCACCCAGACTCAGGAGGTCTCTCTACAGGAAACAATACAATGGATTGCTAACGAGTACTTAAATGCATGCACAACTGTTATGCATATCCCATGACTAACAACGCAACCCTGGGGGCTAGTCCATTCAACAATGGGCTATCTCACAGGCCAGCTGCATCACAAATGCTAGCCCCTCCCACCCGGGGATCCCACAGGTATATATACTCCATTCCACCTCCATGTCTCCAGATCCTCTGAAGATGTCTGCCACAGATGCAGGTGAAATATCAGGAGCAAATACTACTAGAACATGGCCTCATAGCTCGAAAAACCCACGACAACCCATGTTCCTCCCTTATTTGGAAATCTGAAATCTGAAGACCTCCAAAAACTGAAACTTTTTGCTGCCAGCTGCCTTCAAGGAGGTGTTACCCTGTCTGCTGGTTGTCCCTTAGGGGGATTCCTGATGCTCATCAAAATTATCACTTGTGGGGGAAATTAGCTAAACACTACTGTAGCAATGAGAAAAGGGCAAGGTAATTCAAGGGATCATGAGTCCCGCTTTACAGAGTTTGACCACAGAGAATTAGGTTAACTGTTCAATTTTCAGTATTTTATTGGAAAAGATGTCAAAATCCACACAGGCACACTATTGCATTCACTCACACAAGCATACAAAGGCTATAGAAATTTAAAAAGAGGTGAACATTAAGAGAGGCACAGGAGTTTTGAGTAATACTACCTGACGAGAAATCCTGAAGACACAAGTTGAAACCGACTCAGTGCAACAACTGAGGGGAACTCTTCAGAAAAATGGACAGCATGAGGATCTCTCTCTCTCTGGGGGATCCCAAGAACAATTCAAAACAGAGGTCTCTTATAGGCAAAATGTGTCTTGGGGGCAGACCCTATTTCCTGGGAAAGACCAGATGTTCAAATTTTATGAAGATGGACTTCAGCTTTATAGTATAAAGAAAATACAGCCAGGCATCTTTATAGTTCCTGAAAGATTGTTATCTCGTCTTTGGATGCAGGCATAACATTACTGACTGTTTGAAATGTTGATTTGATCCCAGAGGCCTCTCATCTCCTGTTGGCACTATTATTGCTGAAAGTCCATTTAAATGGACCATTTCCAAGATTCACATAGGATACATGACAGGGACCAATGTTAATTTTAACCTTTGATCTGTTTCCCATAGCTCAGCTGCCTATGTGTCCCTCCATTAGACCCCTATGGATCACTATATTTAATGTAAAGAATTATAGTTCTCAGGGTGGTGTCTGCAAGGTGGGATAATAGGGGCAGCTAGAATGCTCCTGCTCATTCATCCCTCAGGTTCTCACTTTCTCTCTTTTTGCTGCTAACCCTCTGCTTTCACCTTTGAGGCGGTGACTGTAGCACTTCTGCCTGTTCATCTCTCAGATCTAACAAACGCAGAAGCCTTAGTAGGAGGTGTGGATTCATGCTGAGCACTATGCTTGGATTCCTGCCGTTTCACAAACCCTCAGTCTCTTTCCAGTCTCATGTCTTATAGACAATAGAAGGAATGAATGAGCAAGATGTGAGGCTATTTCAAAAAGATACAGTATTCCAAAATTCCAAAAAAATTCCAAACGTGGAGCACTTCTGGTTGCATACATTTTGGATAAGAGAGGCTTAATCTATATATTGTAATAATATGTAATCTGACATGTGAAAAACCCACATGTAAAAGCTTCTCATGAATGGATTATTTATTTATTTCTTATTTATCTAATACCGGTATATAAAAGTCAAAGATTGTTTGTCTGCATCAGACAAAGGCCATTTCCATACCGGGCTTCTGAAATGGTGCAGAGCGACCTCTCATGGAGGTCTTCTACACCGTAGAGTGGACTGGCATGGACTACTTTTTGTAGTTCCACACCAGAATCCACTCAGGAGCGGCCGGAACTAGCCGCGCTGCGTGTTTTTTAAAAACCTCTTTTCCGAGGTTTTTAAAAAGCACGGAGCGTGCATTCCCGCACCGCTCCGTCGCCCAGCTCTGACGCGGATTTGCAGGCGCGTGCAAGTGCATGCCTGCAGATCTGCTGGGGGTGGGCTTCCAGCTGGCGAGCTTCTCCGGTTGGTGGAGAGCCTCCACCAACCGGAAGCCGCCATTTGGGACGCCGGAGGACTGCGGAGCAGCGAGCTCGCACTGCTCCACGTAGCGACGGACTTACCCGGTTGCCAGTAAGCTCAGTTTTTGGGTGTTTTCGCCCGTCCCCCCCCCCACATGTGGAAAGGGCCAAAGACCTTTGTGATTGGCTGCAGGCAAAGACCTTGTATGATTGGCTGCCTAAGAACATTCCATGGAATCCTGGAGTTTGCCATTCAGAGAGGGGCCTTTAGAATTCTCAGACAGAGACCTCTGAATAGGCCAGTTGCTATGGAGAGGAAGCCTAACAGCAAGGAGCAGGGCAGTGTGTTTGCCTCAGGAACCCAACCTCTGTATGTTAATAACTCTGAATACAGATTGGATTGGGGAATATAGGGAAAAGTTACAGGTGCTGGACTACACAGTTTGGGGAATTAGAGACACAGGATCTCAAATCTTTCTAACAAGTATTACCTATGAGAAAATAAAATTCTGGGCAGAGTCAGGTAAATATGCTAGTTTATTATATTTAAATGCTGCCTTTCTCCTGAACTGGGACCCAATGTGGTTTCCAACAATAAATTAAAATATAAAAACGATTTAAAACAATTAAAAAAATGTTAAGGGCATATAAATAATTTAAAAACCCTAGGCAAAATTCAATTTGAAACAAGTTGATAAATGAAGCTCCACCAGCTTACAGAAAAGTTTGTTTAAAAAGAAAAGTTTTCACCTGCCCGGGAAAGGAGAGCAGGGAGGGACCCCACCTAGCCTCCTGTGGAAAAGCATTTCACAAGGTGGGAGTAGGCACTGAGAAGTTCACAGAGGGTTCATGACATAGGCCCTTTTCGCATGGCATTTGCTATGCAAAAGGGCCTCCAGAGCGTCGCAGGATTGCAAGGAGCGTTTCAGATGACGTCCTCGCAATTGTCCGATGCTGCCAGGGCTGGCAGGCACCGATCGCGCACTATTTCATTTTCAGCTTGTAGCTGAAAATGGTGCACAATCACACATCGCTCCGGAGCCCCATACACACTTACCGTGCATGTGGAACCTCCAGAGAAGTGGCCCTTATGCTTCCTCCCCCAATGCAGCCTGGGAAAATGCCTGGCTGTGCTGCAGAAGGAAGGAAGAGGCAGAGCTCTCACACTGCCTGCCGGCCAGCAGGCAGCGGCTACAGATCCGAAGCAATAGGGACGCGAGACCCTCTCGGAAGAGGCTGCTCATGTGATCCCCGCACCCCCACACCAGAAAGAGGCAAGGTGCAGAAGGGCCATAGATTAGAATGGGCAGAAAAGGGGTTACCTGAAAACACCTCAGTCCCTTGTGTTATTAAATTATTTGTCCTGGCTTGGTATTTCAAGATATAAAAAGAGCGGAGAATAAATCAGCTTCCCACACTTTCCTTTGGGAATTAGTAGGCTACTATTTTCCTATTCTTGGTTAAGCTGTCTAAATGCAGTGGGGAGGGGAAGGGTAGATCTTGCCGAAGCTGCTTTGTTCTTTATCTAAAACAGGGATCTGCAAAGTATGGCATGCAGACTTCACACTGCCTCCAAGGCCATTTTTGTGATCCCCAGGGGACAAACATATTTTTGTTTGCAATTTGTTAAATGATTTGGTCCAAAATGCCCCTCTCAATTTCATTATAGGGAATGTGGAAGGCATTTACAACACATTTGGAAGCCCCTTGGGATCTCCAGTGGTCAAAAACAATGTTTGTAAAATTTTTCATTTTTTTTTTTTTGACCTCAAATATTCCAGAATGTCCACTAGGAGTTATCACCACATTTTGCAGGGCCCCTAGGCCAATTTAGACCCAAGAGTGATTTTCCTTGAAAATCAAAACATGGTAAAACTTCTCCCATATCTCATATCTATTAGTGGCATTTGGGTACAATATATTTTTTTTAATATTTTTTTTTATGGAAGCAGGTGCAACTCTTCAAGTTGTCCTGAGGGAGTAGTGCATCCCCCCTAACCTTCCACCTGACCATCCCTGATCTAAGTGTTCCTTTTTTTAGCAACTTGGGAAGCATATTCCAAAAACACTGTTTTTAGCCACACCTCTGGCTTCGTCCCTAGTCTTAGGAATGAGACAAGAGTACCAAAGGGAAGGGATATCTCATGGAGGCCATCTTGCTATGGTTTGGAAACTCTCGTAGCAGATGGGGTGAAAGAGAAGCTTTCCTGTACTATGAAACACCTATTTCATTGTTGAATATTCAATACAATCATCTTTTATACTGATGGTTCATGCTAGACTTGATAATATACAAATCTCATAGGAAGGGCTGCACTAAACCCAGCTTAAGTTCAGAACAGGATATAAATGTAAGTGATAAATAAATAAATCTCTATGTATCCCTTCCCCACAGAAAATGTAACTTGCGGAGTGCCCTCTCCCATATCAGCCTGGATGTTTGTAAAAATTAGGATAAAAGCTTTGTGGTGTCTCACCTATAACAACAGTACAATTGTTGGGGATGTAAGATGAATCTTAGGTCCTCAGATTTCAGGGCCTGGCTGTAAGTCTCAGGGCTTGGACCATTTTTCCTATCTTTGGGGTGAGGGGGAAGAATCTCAGGGCAAGAGCTCTGATTTAAAGTGTGTACATCTACGCAATTTCTTATTTGTTAGACTTGGTTTAATTAGTTTTAATGATATACTCTAGTGGCTAGTGCTATCATGTTGTTGTTGTATGCCTTCAAGTCATTTCTGACTAATGGTGACCCTAAGGTGAACCTACCACAGGGTTTTCTGGGGCTGAGAGTGTGTGACATGCCCAAGGTCACCCAGTGGGTTTCCATGGCTGAGTGGAGAACTGAACCCCGGTCTCCAAGGTCATAGCCTGATGCTTAAATCACTACACCATGCTGGCTCTCATAATTCTGTCTAGGCATGTCAGTTAGTAGGCCTGACTGATACAATGTTATATCATGGCTGCTGTCAATGTTATGTGGACACAATTTTTGAGAAAGCAGATTTCCCAAGCAATCCTAAGAACTAGACAGAGGCAGACACAGCCATGCAGATCTACTGTCCCACCTAGTGAGATGAACTATGCAGTGAAATTAATTCTGGTTTGCAAACAGAGAAGGCTTCGCATGCCTCAGAGCTGTTATACTGGGAAGAACTGGGAAGATCCATTTCTGCCAGGCCTGCTTTGCTTTAATGCTATCCCACGACCTTAGTGTTACCAAGAGCTGAATGCAGCCCTTCTCAAACAGAAATTCGGCTCCTGAGCCAAGAAAAAAAGAAGGCTCAATATTCCTAGGTTTGAAAACAGTGCTCCAGAAGGTGAGAGGTGCTCCAGGAAACAGGTAAAATAGGGAAGATCAATGAAGGGGCAATCCTAAGACATGGCATGCAGACACTGAATGAAGCCATCTGTCAAAGCTAATCAAGTATTAAGTTCTTCTTCATCCAAAGTTTCTAAACAGAGACCACGCAGCCACCTCTCAGGGGTGCTTTAATGGTACTGCACTGGATGGCCTTGGGCTAGATCAGGGGTGGGCAACTGTGAAAGGCTGGGGGCCACATTAACCCCCACTCCAGGAAACCTTGGAGGCCACATTCCTCCATCGCATCTGTTCCAGCAAATACACACAAACGCAAATTCCCTCTAGGCGACATTTTCACCATGTTTGAGAGCCTCCCTCAGTTATTTTACACCCAGAAGAAACCTTTTTGAGCTGCAGAAAGTGAGCAAACATCACTTGCTGCTTATTTCCCATTTCAAAAAAGGCCTCTTTTTGGCCTAAATAGGCCTTGAGGTGGAAAATGTGGTGGAAATGTGTCCTAGGTCCTTAGAAGAAAATTTGGGCCATTTTGGGCCAAAATATTTTTGAAAATAAAATTGCAAAAAAATTGTTTTTGATCCATGGAAGGCCCAGGGAGGTTCCAAACCCTCTATACCTCCCGAGAGGACATTTAAGAGCATTTTGTAGAAAAATAAAAAAAATCTTTCACACCAGAGGGGCTTTGGAGCCACCAAAACACCCCTGAGAATGACATGTGGTCTATGGGCCACACTTGCTCACCCCTGGACTAGATGGTCTTTGTGATCTTTTCCAACTCTATGACCATTTCTACATGACATTGCTATCCCACAACAGCAGCGGGTTGTTTCCAGTCCAGGAGTCATGCTACTGCATAATGTTGTCATTATCCAGCTGCTATCCTCTTCCCCAAGTATTGCAAAACTGCCTTATACTATTTCTAAGAAAAAAAAAATCTGTTAAGAGCGTCCTTTAGTGCTTCAATCTTGTCAGCTGGCTCAATGCAGTAACTTAATACTGCTTCCTGTCATCACGGATCCAGGAATGGGTGCGATGTGCCCAGCTTGTCCCTCCCCCAGTGACTCCCATGGTGGAGCACATTTGGAATCTACAGCCTCTCCATGTTTATTTTAAATTTCTCCTTTAATTTTTTAAATTTTTTAAATATATATTTTTACTGCTATAGTGCACAAATGCAACAGTGTAATGGACTGTCATGAGGTTACAACATGGCTCCACTAGTATGGCTTACCAAAAAAAAAAAAAAAGACCAATCAGAGGTGACAGGGGTAGGATGAAGGCTGGGAAAGGGAGTGGCCAAGGATGCTGTAGTGCAAAAGGAACACTGGTGGCAATACTGCTACTCATCCGCTTAAGGCAAAAGGGAGCATTCCTAACCTGCTACCATCATGCGAATGGCAACGCTGGGATTGTGATGGAAAAATATGCTGTTGACATATGGTGCAGAAAGGGCCTATGGTTTTAGGTGTGAGTATTAGAGACATGTGGGAATCCCAAGAAAGTCCCAGTAGCTTTGAGATAGTGTACTTTTCCCATGGACTATAGATTTTTGGGGGGATTTGGATGCCTTGGTAGAGAGTATAATGATCCCAACAGAGAATGATTAAAAATAAGCCAGGCTATTTCCTGCTCAGGAAGAAAATAGCTTTGCAGAATTTTTTTTAGCCAATGTGGCATTGTGTTTTGAGGACACAATCATCTTTAAACATATAGACAATCTGTCCACATATTCTATTCAGATATCTGATAGTGAGCTTTAAAGTTGCAATGGATGTGTGCAGGTTGAAAACAAGCATAATAAATAAAAATGAAAGGTGATACAACATATAGAGAAAAATATTATCCTCGTCAGTCTCGTTGTTTGAGCCAGAAACTATTAAAGAAATGGTATGCACCATTGTTGGAGAGAACTCTTCTATTTGAAACAGAAAATTTACTGTTAATTTACCTCATGAGGCAGAATCTGGTGGTGTCTTCATTTTGAAAATCACAATATCAGCTATGCCTTTCTGCCTTCAGACTTCAAAATACAGGCACTGCATTAACAATGAGCAAGGAAGACAATGAATTCATCTGCAACGGAGCTGGGAGGAAGCTTGCCAAATTAGCAAATTTGATCTGGAAGTCACAGGAGTACAGAACAAGATGACCCAGGAAATAAATCTAACACAAAATGGCAGGTTTCCAGAGTTGACTTATCTAAGTGGTGCCACATTTCATGTTGAGTGATTAGCCACTTACTCAGCAGAAACTGCCTTAGGTTTCTCTGACCTTGGCAGCATTACTGGGGTTACATTTGCATACTTATTTCCATGCATGGCTGTAGCCTAAATTTTCTGGCACATTAAGCACAAAGAAGCCTCTCTTCCTTGTCTTCATGCATGAGTATCTTCTTCATACTATATATTTCTTGAAAAGAAAGCAGCAAGTCGTATCAGTTTTCAGTTCTCAAAGTCTCTTCCTCGGTAACAGAAAATGATGTCTCATATTTCTTCTCTTTCAAAACTCTAGGGCCATGGCAGAATTTACAACCCAGTGGAAAGAGACCTGGATCTGGAGAACTCATGTACGTGTGTCACTTCTACCATTAGTTCACTGTGTTTTTTTCAGTTTATGTATTTTTCACGGCCTCAGTGGCTCATTAGTGAAGTGCAGGCTTTACACTATATCTTATTATGTAAGGTTGAAGAAACGGGGTGGTGGAATTTTAGTATTTTTATTTATTCAAATATTTATATCCCACCTTATATCATAAGTTAAATGGATTTAAGCAGATTAAAACAATTTGAAACAATAAGAATAATTTGAATGAGCTGAAAAATATATTAAGCAATGTAACAAGCTAAAGACAGATTTTAAAGTTAAAATAGATTCGAACAATGTGCATAAACATTTTGAGCAAGTTAGTCAGGCCACAAAACTTTTAATAAAAAGCAGTGTTTTTAATTGACACTGAAATTAAGCCGGTGTTGGCACCAGTTTGACCTCAACTGGGAGGGCATCCCACAACCAGGGTGCCACAGTGCAGAAGGCCATCTCTCAAGTCCTCCCACTGGGTCTTTCTGAACTACATTATTATGATGCTATTATTCCACTTTCAACATCCTATGGAATCCTGGGGTTTGCAGGTTAGAGAGGGGCATTTAGAATTCTCAGCCAGAAAGCTCTTTGGCCTCAGTAAACTACAAACCCCAGAATTCCACAGGATGTTGAAAGTGGAATAATAGCACTATAGCAGTGTAGCGCAGAAAGGACCATTGTGTATCATCCCTACAGGTGGAACATAGAGGTGTGCCCACCAGGAAATCTCAATCCTTGGACATATATAGGGAGAAGCACTCTCTTAGGTATCAAGATCCCAAGCCATGTAGAGTATTAAATATCATGTTGCAAGAACCTACTGCCTGCCAGTCCATTTCAAACCACAATTCAAATTGCTGGTTATGACCTATAAAGCTCCTGGCTACCTGACACATGGTATCGCTCCATAACATAACAGCTTGTCTCTGGTTTGAGACCTTCTGGAGAAGGACTTCATTTTGCCCCATGACCCCAAAGTTGTGTCGGGAGATTGATTTACAGCACCAGCACAAAATCCTCCCTGGAACCGCTGCGCTCTGGACAAAAATGTCCCAGAGGCAAGCATAGCAGAGTTTCCAAACAGCAAAAAGTGTGTGCAGCAGAGTGTAACATACAGCATCAGCTCTGACCCCTCTACCCACTGGTTAGTAACTCATACACACAGAGTTTGTCATCCAAGATACCTGGAGGCTTTAATCTTCACTGTTCCAATATATATACATCTGTACACAGGATACACAGATCCACAGTCATAGATTCAGCATCATAGACACATCAAGCAGAGGTTCACTCAGACAGATGTTTGGAGTCAGAGAGTTTTCCCACTCTTCTTTTATACACACCTGCTGATAGGTCATCAGCTAGGGACAATTGCTAAAGCAACCCCTTGCCATGATTTCACATTATCATGACTCAGCCCTTACTACATGTCCCCTAGGGATTACATCATGACTTGCCAAGCCATTCCCCAGGTGTTTCCATGTGCTCATCAAATGTATTTTCAACTGGGGCAAATGTCACAGCATTTCTATCCAACAAATTGCACCTGGTGAGAACATGGAAGAGAGTCCATGTTGGCTCCTAGGCCGTGGAACTCTCATGCTCTGCTTTCAGAGCATGGACTCTGACTTAGAGTCTGAAGCAGAGAGCATGCCAGAAGCTGAGACAGGGGGCATGCCAGAAGCTGAGACAGGGGGCATACCAGGATCTGCTATAGAGAGAGAAGTTACAGTGACAGAAACAGAACAGCTGTGCGAGCTCTAACAGAGTCCTGCCTCCTCAGATATAGATGAACACTTACCTAGATCAAGCTTTGCAGTGCACAGGCAGCAAAGAGAGAGTCAGTGTCGCTTTCTCAGAATTTATAACTGGCAACAATCAATCAAGTCACAGCTGCACCAGGCTCCTGATCTATTAAGCTGGTGTCCTTCCTCTCCAGGAGTTGTCAGGGCTTATCTGAACTGCTACCTGGGTGGATGCCTTGATGAATGCTTGGATTGACTGTGGACACTCCCTTGCTGTGGAACCCTGTTGGACTGTGTTTATGTTGGACTTTATTTATGACCCTGTGCTTACTGCCTGGAAGTAAGTAAGGAGCTGGGAACTATTTAGTTTGTTTTGTTTGTTTTATCAGCTGTGATACCAGGACTGAAATAGGACAGGAACTCCCTTCCTAGGCAATTTCTGCACTATGCTGCTATAGCGCTATTATTCCACTTTCAACATCCTGTGGAATTCTGGGGTTTGTAGTTTGGTGAGGCCAAAGAGCTCTCTGACTGAGAATTCTAAATGCCCTTCCCTAAACGGCAAACCATAGGATTCCATTGGATGTTGAAAGTGCAATAATAGCACTATAATAGTGTATGGTGGAAGTTGCCCTGAGAGGCTAGGCCCTCCTTGTTATCCATCTATAGGCAGGAGATGCCTTTTTTCAAAAATGAGATAGACTTTTGAGGACAGATTGAGGACAAATTATAAAATAAAAAATCTTAGCTGTATCTTGTGTAGCTACAACCAGTGTGGCCTAGTGATCTGAGTGTTGAACTAGGATCCAAGAATACCAGGTCTCAGTTCGCTGCTCAGCCACTGAAACCCATGGGGTGAGCTCAGGCAAATCACACTCCCTCTGCCTCAAAGGAAGGCTATGGAAAGCTTCAGCTGAATAAATCTTGCCACAAAACCCTATGAGTTTTCTCTAAATCAAAGTTGACACAAACCTGACATAAAAGCAAACCTTCAAAATGTAGCACATTTTGTATTACTATGTCAGATAGGACCGGCTCAAGACCAGTGTATAAAATGTGGAGACACCTCTAGCATTTGGGAGGCAGGGGAAATCCAGTTTTAGTTCAAGGTCCATTAGTTTGTCTCAGTTTGCAGCTCCTGGACTGTCTGTGGACCAGATATCATTTGTCATCTGGAATCCTCATACTGATGTGACAGTGGATGCATCTGGAGGGGAGGGGAAGGTGCACATTTCAAAAATGCACATAGATAAACCGTATCTATTTCACATGTGCTCAAAACACAGGCCCTTTCTGCACGAGGCTGGTGAATCAGTCCGTGCCGTTTCTTACCGGATTTTCTGGGCTCAAAACAAGGTGAACTTTCCTTCATTTCTTTCCACACAGCTACTGTGTATGTTCCATTCTGATTCGGAGGAGTGCGAGTTCATGAATCTACACTGCCTCCACCGTGGCCACTCCTGCTACTCCCCTCACCCCACCCTATCAGCTGTGATTGGCCCCTTTTTTTCCCATGGTTTAGTACTTCATTGTGTATGTGCATACGTGCATAAGTCCATACTACCCCCTGGCCCCTCCCATGAGTCCTCCTGTGACCACCAATTCACATTGGCGCGAATGTACATGTCTGCACCACTGTGAAAGTACAAATCGGATTGATCTGGAAAATTGGAAAACCAATTTCTTCCAGTTTTCAAATAGCGCGCTTTACGACCACATGGGGGCGCATTTAGTTGGAATTATGTGCAGAAGGAAGATAAATAAACCAAACCTAGTCCACTCCAATGTGCAGAAGACCTCTGTGGCAAGAAGCATTGGCCCGCCTTAATAACTGCGTGCAGAAAGGGCCACAGTTAAAATATAAATGGGGGAAAGTGTTCAAGCAGTTTATTCAATTTAAAAAATGCATACAAAATGGACACAGTTTGGGTGAAAATATTGTCCTCTTCTGAAAAGCATAGACAGCACTTTTTTGTTTTGAACGCACACAAACACACAAATCAAATCAGATCTGAATTTGATATGGAGGTGGGAAAGGGACCAAATGAAGTTTTTGTAGGTGTGTGGCATTTCTTTTGGTCAACTGTTCCACTTCAGACTGCAGAGAAGGATCAAACAAAGCAATATTCTCCACATTTTTTTAAAAAAAATTGTACTCCATGTCAAGCCCAGCCACAGAGAGACGTCAAAAAATGTCAGTGAGAAAAGTAGATTTGAAAAAAAAAATCTTAAGGTATTGAGGATTGTTGCTCTTTCGGAGAAAGGTTTTAACCCTCTGAAATAGCAGGTCCCTGAAACACACACACATTCACCTCATGACCTACCAGCAACAACCAAACCCAGCATCCCTACCAAATCCAACACAGCACAAGAAAATATACTTCTCTCCTCCAGAGTTCTTTCTCTTCTATGCTGTATGGTTCCTCCCATCTGAGGTAAACAGAAAGACATTGTACCATTCCTCAAATGAAAGGCTATTTTAAATCAAGTGGCCTGGAGAAAGCGACTACTGTGGGAAACATGTTGTTGACATCTCCTCTTTTCAAGCGTGAATGCTCCTGCTGTGACTATATTACAAAGAGAGGCACCCTCATACAGGCATTCAAAGAGTCAAGTAAACCACATTCTATTTAAGGCTGTGTTATCTTCATGCTTCTGTGAGCCAGCCTGTCTAAGGCTCTGTTCAAATGATAACTCTTGAATATGCCATCACATTAACAGAAGCCTCCTTATGTTAGAAGTGCAAAGCAGATGTAGGTACTGTTCCTTCTAAGAAGACAAACCCTTCACCTCTTCTCCACATGTCCCCATTACTGTCCTCTTTAAAGGTGCACAACACAACCTAATTAACCTCCGTCACACACACAAATACACATAGCAGTCAGTGAAGTAGAACAACGTTGAGTATAGTGGCATCATGCTGCATGTTTATTTATTACTTAGAGTATGTACACCCTGCTTAGAGGTTCCCTCAGCGACTTACAAAACCGTAAATTGTAAATCATTCCTTCCCTTCAGGCTTACATGTTACCCCAAAATGTAGGTGCCACAAGGGCCTACCTGCAAAGGAGGGGAATTAATTAGCTCAAAATCAGGAAGCTAACAAGAGGGGGGGCAACTTAGCAAGATCTTGCTACCAATGTTTATGGGCTCATGCAGGAAAAGAACCAGCCAAAGATTCATAAGTAAGCTAAAAATGTGTTTTTATTGGGGGAAATTCACTCATGCATGCACACAAGATACACACAATCACATACACGTGAGCTAACTGCAGGAGAAAGGGAGGAAAAACTATGTATAGAGAGGCTGAGGGGTTTGGGGGGATTTATAATTAACAGTCCAGAAGGGTAGTGAAGAAGTTGAAATGTGAATTAGGCCCTTTTTGCACCTTACCTTTTCGCCGCGCTGGGGTGCGGGGATTGTGCGAACAGCCTCTTGCGAGAGGGTCTCACATCCCCACTGCTTTGCCTCCGCAGCCGCTGCCTGCTAGTGAGCAGGCAGCGTGAGGGCTCCTTCTCTTCCTTTCACAGTGCAGCCTGGGATTTTCCCAGGCTGCACTGGGGCAGGAAGCACATGCGCCGTGGCTCCGGAGGCTCCACATGCACGGTAAGCACATGTGGGGCCCTGAGGCAATGCGCAATTGTGCACCATTTTTGGCTAGAAGCTGAAAATGAAATAGTGTGCAATCGGAGCCTGCTGGCCCCAGCAGTGTCGTGTAATTGCAAGGATGTCATGTGGACGGCTCCTCGCAATTGGGCAATGCTCCAAAGGCCCTTTCACATGGCAAATGCCGTGTGAAAAGGACCTTAGACCTCTGTTTAAGGGCAGGCCAGATCAGGATTCAGAGTGACATAGTGGAGTCCAGCATTTCATCTGATTCAGCAACTAACTTCTCAAAACCCCCTCTGAAAGGGTGTGAGTTGATTGCTCTCCCAGTCTAGTGGACAATGGGAAGTGCAACACAGACAATGGGGTCTGGAATGGACTGATTGGTTTCAATGTCTTGGTTGAGAGGGGGTTTCTGGGCTACCTGCAGTAGGATATGCACACATCAGGGGGCCCTGGCCTCAGCATTTGGGCACCTTATTTTTCTGAGATTGGCATTGATAGGATTAGCTCAAAGCCATTAAGTCAGGCTTTCTTAGGTAATTTTAGTGAACTTTTGACCTGGCCACACTGGGGTTATCTTTTGGCCTGTTTTTCAGCAAAGGTCCCTTCTTCCACATGGCTTCCAGTCAGTGTATATAATTTACATTTTATGCCAACGCATCTGCTAATTAATATATTTTGCCAATTAGACCATATCAAAATGTGGGGGTGTATGGCCTGGTAACATACAAGCGAAATAAGACATGACACAGAAGGAAAATTGCATGGCAGTGTGAGAAGGGATCAAGTCCAGCAGATACTGCAGCTTTTCTTTATTAGACAACCTGGAAAGACATATGGATGAGATATATGGTGGTCTGTAGACTGTTGGAACTCCTCCGAAGCTTCCCTTACCCATAGCTTGGGATAGTTATTCTTTTTGGAGAACATTTCCACCTCCCTCATGCCAGCTTGGTGATTCTGGAAGTCTTGATCCAAAACACTGCTATTCAACTGGCCATTGCAACCTCTGCTTCTCAGGCACTTCCTGGTCCTCAAATTCATCTTACTTTTTCTCATTAGATTCTAGGAACCATGAAGAGATGTTCTGCCTATTTACTTTCATTGCTACCTTGGGCTTCAGCTGTATTCCCTTATAAAGCTTGTCTGAACTGGTAGCCAAACTAGTTGGGGTGATAGCTTCTCTTGCATGATGGCTCAGTAAGTCCACTCTCTCAAACAGGTTGTCTATAATAAGTAAGATTTTAACCAAAGGCCACCAAAGGGTGATCAGAAGTAGGAAAGTTACCCTTCTCTTTCTTATTTTCAAGGATTCCAGCTGTTAGTGTAGGCACATTGTTGCATAGGCACAACCTTTGCACAAAAGAGTGCACTCGTTTCCCATTACTCTTTGCTGACTTTTCCAGTAATTTTCCTCAATTTACTATACAACAGACTCCAGTACTATAGAGTCAGGTTGCTATTTTATAAGCCCTTCCTTGGTAATTCCAATAGATACAATGGGCCAGAAACAACCAGGATTGAACCCTGATCTATACCTATTTAATACCTGTCCAATAGTCCAATATAGTTATTCAAGAATGAACAGCTTCACTCTTTTTTTTTTAAATTGTACTCATTAATATCAATTCTTAATCTAATATTGACTAATGCTAAATATTCTTGATAACTGATACCTGTATATACATTCCTATAAGTTTCTTTACTGGCTGACTTCTGTAAGAAGCGCTGCAACCTGGGAAGTAAAAAGAGATTTAATGACCATTTTAATGTGGTTATTTTTATTCTTTCATATAAATTAGGTAGAGTAAAACATGAACTTTTCATTTCATAATTAAACTCCTTAGTATTTCTAAGAGTTGCTTTTTTGGGACAATAAACAATTTAATAGCACTCACATTATTGGTACTTCAAGTGCCTTGGCAACATTATTGTTAATTAAAGAAACACACAGCATTCAGAGGAATCATAACACAGACAGTTCATTTACAAAGCAAGATAGACTGTCACACTTTTCTTTTCTTTTCTTTTCTTTTCTTTTCTTTTCTTTTCTTTTCTTTTCTTTTCTTTTCTTTTCGGTGTACAGGAAACTGAATTCAGGCCCTGCCAGATACTTACATGCTGTCTGGGGCTGTCTTTGTTTTGTCAGTATTATGCTGTGCTCTTCTGTTCTACTCTCAGAAACATCCATTAAAGTAAGTTTCAGCTTGCCCACAGGTGATTTTTTTCTAATTAGTCTCTGCCAGCCCCATTGTCATTTTCTTCCAGAACTGTACTTTATCTCTATATTCCTTGTCAGCTCATCTTCCGTGGATTTGCTACTCAAATGGCATCTTTGAATTATTTCTCCTTTCCCCCAGGGATCAGAGCTTGGGGAGCTTACTCGTTCAGACCACAAATCCCATAATGTCCCCATAAGCATTTTGGGAAGTATAGTCCAGAAGGTCCCCCATCTTGGCTCAACTAGAGACTAAGGCTGTTTATGAACAGCCTGACCATACTTCAATTCAATTCAGGTTCTGATGCTTCATTTTTGCTCAGATTGATTCAGAGTGAGCTCATGTCCACTCTGGTCTTAAATATGTTTCAAACTGCAGGAATAAAAATGATGATTGTGGTGATGATGATGATGATGAAAACCTGCAAACTAACAAAAAAAAAGTGCACTCAAAACCACATGTATCAGGAAAAATTACACCCACAAAAGACATTCTGTTAGGGGGAAGGCTTGCAAAAATTGTGTTTGCTACGGAAGGTGCACAAAAAATGCATATATCAGAATTTAATGCAGATTTTCTAAGATTTACCTTCTATATTAGCAAACTAATATGAATGTAGGCAAAATATATAATAATCCAGCTAGATTACTCTACAGGTTATAGATAGGAATGGGTGAATCTAAGAATTTCTCTTTTACTATATTTCTTATTTCCCTGACTCTAAGGTCTTTTTTTATTTCTCAGTTTCCCTCCTGTTATCTCTGCTTGCCTCAGCGGAGATGGGAAAATGCCTGACATGAGTATACTACGTACAAATGATCCTGCATGGTACTTGGGATAACTTGCCATGTGGGTGCTCTTTAGAGTAGCTGTCCCTCATGGAATATGGGATATGAAAATCTATCAGTCTCATTTTTATTGTGTTTCTCAGGACCCTGCCAATATTCTTATCTCACTTAGTTCCACATCAGTTTGCGAGCTTCTTTGTTTTCATCCCACAAGGAGATCTGTGTGCATTTGTGTGCATATATTTTTGAAAATGTCCACAGGTTTACATGCATTTTTATACAACATTCTATTCATTGAAGACTCTTTTGCAAATGTATACATTTGTACTAATGCACATTTTTCAAAAGTATGCATAGTTGCATCAGTGTTTTCTTTGCGAAAAATGCATTGCAAGCCTTTGAAGTGTACAGACACTTCCACATCAAGATGCACTTTGTATCTTTGGCACTCCTTAGAGCAATGCAATGGATAAACTTATGGGGTAAAGTGAACTTAATATTTTTTTTTCTATCTCTAGTCAAGCATAATCTACTTGCCCTATTTGTGAGCCAGATTTGCTAATACAGCATGTAAGGATGTGTTCCTTAGCCTCCATTCTGTCTAAAGTGATTTGGTCCAGTTTTACTATGTGATCTGTAAAAGTTGTAATGTTTTTATAGCAGCAGTCCCTGATGTCCCATTTGCCTTTGAAGATGTCTTTTTACAGAAACTGGGCATGTGAGAACTAGCATGACCTTGAATCTGAAGCAGCCTAATCACAGGTCAATTTTGTTAATTAGACTTTTAATTAAACTGGTTCTCTTCTGTTTATAATGTCACCTTCCTTCTACTCTTTTCTGTCAGTGTGTGTCTTATTTGACTTAGACAATCTACACATTTTTTTTTCCTCAAGAGGTAATGTAGCTCCCCAAGTGCATTAAATACCAAAGTCAGGATCACAGTGTTTCTAGTTTCTATGTACAGATGTGAAAACTGGACAATGAAGAAAGCTAACAGGAAAAAAAATCAAATCATTTGAAATATGGTGCTCAAGAAGAGTTTTATGAATACCGCAGAGTGCTGAAAGGATCAGTTTCTGCATAATTCTCCCTAAAAGACAAAATGGCTAAACTGAAGCTATCATATTTTGGACACATCATGAGATGACATGACTCACTGGAAAAGACAATTCACCACTGATTACACTGTAATACACATAAAGAATATGATTTTTACAGACTACAGTTCAGATAGTGTGCTCTGACAGGTTTTTTAGCTGTTGTCTGCATTTATTTGTCTATCTATCATCTGTTGATATGTCAATAAATATGCTTTGCAAATAAGGCTGAACTGAGAGGTCAAAAATGTCTAGTCTGGCTTCTTGCCCAGGTTTCCTGTTACCCTTACGTGGTATTTTCTTCATTACGTAAGGAGCGAAGTTTGAGAAACTGAACGATTCACTTAACGAGGGGCCAAAGATTATAATTTAGGTTGAGATTGTCATTTAAGATGAGGTAAGCTTGTTTTCAGACACTCCAGAGACTAGGATAAGGAGCAGTAGATTCAAACTACAGGAAAAGAGATTCCACCTAACCTCAGGAAAAACTACTTGATGGTCAGAGCTGTTCGGGAGTGGAATATGCTGCCTCGGAGTGTGATGGAGTTTCCTTCTTTGGAGGTTTTTAAACAGAGGCTGGATGGCTGTCTGTTGGGAGTGCTTTGATAGTATATTCCTGAATGGCAGGGGGTTGGACTGGATGACCCTTGTGGTTTCTTCCAACTCTATGGTTCTATGATTGCAATATTGACTATGGTTGTTTGTCCAGTTGTGGTATTTCATGGATGACTAGGTTGATTCTTTATCTCTTGTTTCAGAGAATCAGCCATACATAACTTTATAATATTCATAGACCACAATTCACTGTTAGAAAATAAACAAATACAAAATGAACAGGTGCAGATTGCAAGTCCAGGAACATTCCAATGCATGTGCATATATAACCCCCTATTCTAATGAGACAGTGGATCTCCCATCCATAGCTGCATTAACATTTCTCCTGTATACAAACACAAACACCAACAAATAAAAATTAATTGTTTTCTTTGTGTGTTTGTTTCTCTTACATTATATTAAAAAATGTGCAACTTCTTCAAATGGCTGTATTTAACAATGCAATAATTTATGTGTTATCATAATTATAAAATTCCAAAGAATCCTTAAGATGGATCCCACAGTTCTTCCCATGGTGTTAGTGTCTTTGAAAATCTTGAGCCGCTGTTGTATTTGGTCCTCTTGAGGTGGCTGTAATCATTAAAAAGAGATCAGTTCTGTTCCTCTGAACAGCAATTCTTAAGACCCTTGTGACAAGCTGTCTGAGGAAAAGAAAACAGTCTACTGAGCATGCTGTATTTACTGTGACTGAGGCAAGGAATAGAGGGTGCAATTGATCCACTCTTTGGAAACACACAGGCAATAATTTTATACTGTACTCCAGTTACCATCAACTCATAATAATCTCTCAAGTACAATGTAGGTTGCATATAGAGTGGCAGAAACATAAATATCCTCCATTGGGAACCTAGCAGGAGCCTGCTATTATAGAAAAAAATTACTAAGAAGGTTTAAACTGCTGATTCCTAGTAGAAGAATCTAGAACACAAAATTTGGCCACAGAAGTTGAGACCCAACATTGCCCAACATAGCATGAGAGTTCTGTAGGCAGAACTCTGCTACAGCTGCCCACTCACTGGCCTCAGGACTCATGGTTTTGTTGTGATAATCCGCTGAATAAGGTCTTCTATGGATAATGGAAAACAAGAGGAGAGGTCAGAGAAATGTCTGGCTGTGCCTCATAGGTGGATGCAGACTAGAGTCCTCACCTGATGAAATCCTCCTGGATCCTCAAGAGGTCTCGGTGGATGATGTAATTGTTCTGGATCTGGCTATGATGATATAGTTAGATGCTTCTTCAGCCCCACTTCCCACTCTTCAGGAATCACAGAATGGCCATTCTGGTGGGCTATCACAGTAAAACCATGAGTCCTCGGAAGACTATGGTCACTGCAAAGGGTGGAAGAAAATACCAGTTTCTGCAATGACCAAAGATACTTGGATGGGAAACTGACAACAAATACCAGATGCTGTAGGATATATTTGAGAGGAAGGAACTGGTAACCCCACCTCCAAGTATTCCTTGCCTAAGAAAACTCTATAAAATTCATGGGGTCGCCATAAGTGGACAGGCAACTTGATGACATATGCTTGCATATGACACTAACAGGATGCTGGCCCTTTTGTGTAATTTCATTAATAAGGACTAGAAGAAGAAGAGCACAGTATAAATTATTGGATCTGTCCAGAACAACTGCTACAATTGGGATAATAAGTGAAAAGTGGATGCCCTTTTTATTTCAGAAAACCTAAGACTGAAAGTTTCGCATTGAGGGCACTAGACTGTTAGAAAAAGTTTTCTATTCTATCTCATATTCAAATACACACGCCTTTTTGCTTCTCATTTCTAACATGCAGGACCTGAAATAGCAAATTAATGGCAAATCACAATGGATTTCCCATTACGGTGTCTTGATAAGTTGAAGCTGACTTGATAGCACGTAACAATGACAAATGCAGATTACAAATAGCTGTTCCATATCTTTAAAGGCTTTATAATGATGGCTGGAGCCAAACAGGAGGAGGTGGGGACAAGCTGTCTTCCTCAGAGTGATAGATCAGGCCCAGCTGAAGTCTGCTTCAGTCAGGTGGAATGCTAAGTGTGATAATGGCCAGAATCCTGCATCAGCTACTTAGTTCAGTATACTTAACTAAATAACCTCTCCTGACCACCCCAAATCTGATGAAAATGTCATTCACCCCCACTCCAACTGCTGGCAGAACTGAGCTCCTTCTCTCCATGCAACTGATGCTTGGTAAAGCAGGTTTTGTGGGCAGAGGGTGGAAGATTTATGATTGTTGCAAGAATGTCACAGTCATGATGTAGCAACTATGAACATGAAAGTTAGAGATCAGTAAATCCAGGTAACTGTTTCATATTCATGATTGCTATGGCCATGGGGGGCTGTATCAAAATATGAGTTTGAGGGGTATCATCAGGAGACATAATTATGGAGACACAGCCCATATTCTTCAATTGTGCTGGTTAGTCAGGGTCTGTCTTGGTTAGTTCTCTGTTAGCTTACTTTCTAAGCTTCTTTTTAAAAAATCCCCATTTATCCTCCTCCCACCTACCACCATCATCCAAAGTTTATTGCAAACTGCAAACTGAGTTCAAACTACAAAGCACTCAATCAACTCAGCAGGAGGGAGAATAGAGATGGGCAGAGTCTTGTCCTTCCCAAACTTCCCTGTCCGGTGCATTTGTTGGGAACAAGGGAGAGGACCTTCTTGATGGCTGCTTCCAGACTTTGGAACTCCCTCCCTAGAGAAGCCAGTATCGCCCCATCCTTCTCCTTCCAACAGAAGGCTAAAACATTTTTGTGCCATCAGGTTTTTATAAATTGATAGATTTGGGCCTTTCACTGCTGTATAACTCTGGCCATTTCAGCATTACACTGTTATAGTCCTATTATTCCACTTTCAACCTCCTATGGAATCCTGGGGTTTGCAGTTTAGGGAGGGGCATTTCAAATTCTCAGCCAGAGAGCTCTTTGGCCTCAGTAAACTACAAATCCTAGAATTCCACAGGATGCTGAAAATGGAATAATAGCACTAACAGTGTAGGGTGGAAATGGCCTCTGTTTTTAAGGTTGGTATTGTTTTTTATGTATTTTAAATGTATTTAATGTTTTTAATGTGTAATGTTTTTAACTCTACATATTTTTTAAATTTTAGATTTATACTTTTATGTCTATTTTAACTTGTACTGTTTTAGTGTTCTCCTCCTTGAGTCCTATTGTCAGGAGGAAGGCAGGATTCAAATAAGTAAAATAAATAAACTCAGTACATGAATTCCCGGGTTTCTCTCCATGACTGTCTATGTCAGAGACCCAGGCAGCGAGCCAGCCCAAAGAAGGGAGTGGGAGAGCTAGCAGCATCCTGCCAGAAGGAGTCAAGCAAGCAACTACTCAGAGGAAGTCCATTTACCTAACTCAGAGGGACAAGCAAAAGCCATAGTCAGAGTTCCAAAAGCCAGGGGTCTGGAGCCAAGAGATCACTCCAAGGTATCAGGAGCCAGGTGCTGGAAGCAAGGAACAGGCAAGGGGAGCACTTGTAAGAAGTTTACCACAAGCAAAGGGAAGCTTCCAAGCAGGCAGTTGTATAACCCAAAGCACAGATGTGCCCAGTCACTGCTTCTTAAACTTAGCCAAGGAGGCCTCCCTTTGCACAGCTCTCTTGAGTCTCCGCCTTGATTGGGGGCTGATTGAAGCAGGATCCAGAGCATCTTCAGAATCGGATCCCTGTTGCTGTAAAGGAGCAGGCAGAGGAACATCCGAGCCTGCTTGGTCCATGTCAGCAGGGGGAGCTCCTGAGCTGCAGGTCTCATCTCCAGCCAGAGCCACAGGGACCAATAGCTGCTGCTTCTCATCTCCACCCTGAGCAACAGGGACCAACAGCTGCTGCTCAGCAGCAGCAGCTGTGACAGGGGCTTCAGTTATCACACTAACACTGTTTTGTACCTTCTTCCTCATTAATAGTTTTTGCCTCTTACCGCTTGTCCTCCTCCTTTTGACTGTACTCTGATGTAGCTTGGCCATGCACCCTAGTTTTCATCTGTGAAACATTGGATGGTATGATAGCTATGTGTTACTGCCCTGGCTAGCCTGAGCTTTGGGGGCTGTAAAAGATATCTTTTGATATCACTAATTCGGCTTCACATATGCTTTCCATGTGCTTGTGAGGCGCCCAGACAAGCACGCACACAGGCTCAGCCGATAATCGCCGTAATATTCCTAGACAATACAGGCAGGCCAGAAACAGCTGACTCGCTGCTTTAGGAGACCTCGAGGCAAGTACCTTTATTAGGTATGCAAGCAACTTTCAAAAGATCTTCTGCCTTGCGCTGGCAGCTTGATGATTGAGCTATACAACGCTCAAGTATTCCGCATTTGCATACTGACTACTCTATTGATAAATTCGGCTCTAATTCAATCATTCAAATTCTGACCTTTCGGAGGCTTTGTCTCCAGCTCCAAATCTATTGTTTTCCCCTAAGTCCGACCTAGCCTGCAGTCACAATTCTCCTTATAAAAACCCCTGACTTTGAGCGCTTCCTTGGATGGCTCCCAAGTTCTAGACCGTCTTGCTGCTGCTTTGCTTGGCGAGCTTCCCCTCAGCTCCACGTGCTGAGATACATCGAACCCCAGCTTCGCTCCCCATTTTCTTCCGGACTTCAGGACAGGTTTCGTATCATTCGAACCAACTATCCCTCTGAAAATCCCACTATCTTACTCACACCTTTATTTTCCTTAGTTATCTCTGTGTTTGTGTTGCCTACATTGTGTACCTGTATTTAATAAAGACCATTCATTATTTTCCAACTGGTTTGCTTCTTGACTCGGTCTGACCCTGTAGACACTGGGTTGCAAGATCCTGCTAGTTACCCTGCCTCTGGTTTTGCCAACTTGTGCTCTGAACTAATATCCCCAACTTGTATAATTTTGGTAGCAATTTGGTGTCCCTCCCGGGACCCCCAGAAAACAGGGTAACATATGTGCCAGACATATGTCTCCTCATGAAGGATCTCACTTATTTTTAAAATTATTTATTTATTACAATTTCACCACCACATTTTTTCTTCATTATTTCTTCATTTGTTTGTTTGTTTACTTCTTTAAGCAGGTTACAGAAAGACATACTAATGATCATTAATGCCTTTTTATTTTTTTTAAGTGAATATTTTATACTGCCAGAATGTGCAGAACCATGTTTTCAGGACACCTGGAAGACACCAGCTTGTGAAACTGAACGTTTTCCCTTTCACCAGATTCCTTCTCTTACATGTTTGCCTTATTTTGACTATCAGCCTAGATTTGGGTCCTTTCTGCACCACCCTCCCAACCCACCATAGGGACAGGAGAAGGACAAGATCACAAAGCTGGTTCTGTATGATATCTTTGCGGTTTCATCCTTAGCCCATCCCCAGGCTGTGCAATGACCCATGATCGCACCACCACCGTGGACTTACCTGTCATGCAGAAGCCCAGGTAGTGTAATGGCTGCACTTCCTGCTCCAGCACAGCCTGGGAAAGTACCCAGCTCCACTGTGGAAGGAAGAGGTGAGGCCATCATGCTTCCTTCATTGCGGAGCCCGCCAGTGCAGAAGGGAGTGCTCCTGTCATACTCCCCTCCCAGCAGAGCCACTGCTGGGATCCCCACCTGATGCTGCCACAAAAAGGTAGGGTGCAGAAGGGGCCTTGGTATTGGTTTCTTTGTTTAACATGCATCCATTAAAGGAATATGAGGAGCAGGGCCTTCCCATAAAATATAGTGAAGCAGCTGCCTCAGGGAATGGATCCTGATGGACTGCAAATGAAAAGTTATAGAACAAAGCTGTGTATGCCATTTAACCTGCTCTGCATCTCCTATGCTTGCTAACCTTGGGTTTGGTGGAAGACACTGTCTCCTTGCCAATGCAGATCTGAGACCTGTCAGTCCAGTCCATTTAGAATGGGTTGAGATAGCATCTTGTATTTACCCCAGGCAGTAAAATGTGGAAGGACAGTCTTTCTTGAAGAGAAGAAAAAGAGAGGGAGAAAGCAAGGACCATCTTTTTTCTGTCTTCATCAAAAGAATAGTGGGGTAGGGAGGGGGAGAAGACCCCAAAGCATAAAGCATTATGTGAAGGAATTATGCCAAGAAATGAAATAAACTAACCCGCTTTGTAGACTGCATTAAAATGTTAATTTCTTTCACTTTGTGTGTGCAGTGATCTTTTCCCTTTTTCACTACTCTCCACACAGTTTACGAATCTGTATTATAACATGATTGGTGCTTGTGGCTTTTCGTTTTATTACTCAGCGCCATTAACATTTTAGCATCCTGTTTAACAAATTTTCTGTTTACACAGCACTGAGAAAGTATTTCAAAACCTGCCCAGCTGTATTTATTTCACTTGTCAGATGCCACTTTATGTAGTGTTGTTTATAATTTCCATAATACAGTCAAAAGAGTCAAGTTAATACTGTTTCACAGCAGAATGGTTTGGAAAGTTTTTTTTCCTACCAGTACAAAATGATTTGGAAAAAAAATATACAGTATATGGTACCTTAAATTCCATCTTTAGGATGTTTACCCCTTGTTTTTTTCTTATCTTTAAGCAAAAAAAGACTTTTCTTTGTGTGGGAAGAAAGTTGGATAGGAATGGTTTTTTTTAAAACATAAAAATTATCTTGACATGAGAGTAACTGTATAATTAAATGAAAGTGGTGAATTGTGAAGAACTTGAAGCAACTTTAAAGCCGTTCCTGTGGCATAGGGCCTAAATACCCTAAAGGCACTAGAACCTATCCAATCTTGGAAGCTAAGCAGTATTAGCCCTGGTTAGTGCTTAGATTAGAGACCACTAATTCATACCAGATACCATAGTGTTACTCCAATGGAGAAACCCTAGCCCAGGGTCTACAATTTTTAATATTAAAACATGATTCCGTGTGCCTGAGAGGTCACCCAAACAAGCACGGAGACAGGCATGGCCGAACGACCGAAAACCAGACCAGGCCAGTAAAATCCCTAGTCACGTAGCCCCAGGAGACCTCAAGGTATGTAAATCCCCAATAAACAAAGGATCCTCAGCCCCAAGACGCCAACTTGAGGGGATTAGAAGGTCTGCCCCAAGTTGAGCAAATATCCCATCAAGCAAGGACCATTTACATGAAGTCACACGACAAACTAACACAGCCGAAGACTTTGGAGACTTTGGCAAAACCTTGCAATCCCATCAAATTACCATTGTGGAACTTTGTTATCGCTCCAATATCCATTGTTCTCCCTGGGAAAGGATTAGTCCTCCAGGTACTTTTTCCCCTACAAATAATCCCAGGTTTTGAGTGTTTCTTCAGATCGCTCCCGGTCTGCCCAGCAGAACATCGCTCCGTCCGTTGAGTAATCCCCTCAGACCTCCTCGTGCTGAGTCTCATCTCTCCGCTGTCTTCCTGGACCAGGACTTCAGGACAAGGTGCAGTATCCCCCCAACTACACCCCTTCAATGCTCCCCTGTCCAATTTCCTCTCTCTTTTTTTTCTTAATAGCTCTTGGGTGCGTGTGTGCGTGAGTGCATTGATGCGTAAGGCTTGTATTCAATAAAATCATTTATTGGACATCCTTGTTTGGTTTTTGGCTTGGCCTGGCCCCGTAGACATTGGGTAAAAAGACCCCGCTAGGTTACCCTGCCTCTTTCATTGCTATTGTGCTCTGGCTAGTTTCCATTCCCCATCATGTGGAGCACATTGAGGTGTTCCCCAAGGGACCCCCGAAATTAGGGTAATAATAGGCTGTATTTCAGAGGAAGGAACTAGCAAAACCACCTCTGAGTATTCCTTGCCTGAGAAAATGTATGAAATTCATGGCATCCTTGTGAGTTGAAGGCACATGCACACGCTATGTAGGCCATTTCCGCATGGGTTAAATAAAACGGTGCAGTCTGTCCTCCACAGAGGACATCTGCACCTTGGAGCGGACTGGATCCAGACTACTTAGTGTAGATCCGCACCTCAGTCTGCTTCGGAGTGACTCCAAATGGTCCTCCAGTGTGTTTTTGAAAAACCTGATTTTTCAGGTTTTTCAAAAAGCCATTACATGCCATTGCATGCCTGCTCTCCCATTCAGATTCGCAGGCTCGCGCCAATGCAAGCCTGCAATCTGCGGAGGGCGGGCTTTAGGCTGGCTAGCTTCATCGGTTGGTCAAGACCCACAACCAAGCCGACATTTTGGATGCCAGAGCAGTGCAGAGCGACAGCCACGCACTGCTCTGGAGCAGCCTGGACCGGACCGGGGAGCCAGAAGATCCGGTAAGCAGCGGCACAGGGCGATTCCCTCTCCCCATGCGGAAATGGCCATAGAATATACAAAAAAAAAAAAAAAAAAGCCAATACCTAGAATCTTATTGGTTAGCCTTAACTTGAATAGACCCACTGAATCAGTTGTTCTAACAGATAAGTAAATCCAAATCCAAATGATTCAGTGGAGCTACTTGCCAGATCTCAAGATAACCATGAGTTTCTAGTTTTTATGAGTCATAGTGTGCAGATTTTCCTTTTTTGGGGGACTCAATACTGGGTCAGGGGAAAAGTGCTATGTGTAATCTCTAGCTCACTTAGCTCACTTAGTCAGGCAGCAGCTTTGTGCTGTTTGCAAGGGCTTAATTGATTGGTTGCTGCAATTTGTGAAGATACTCCAGAAAATTAATATTTACATAGCTTCCTCCATCCCTCCCAGTTGTTGCAATGCCAGAGCTTACCCTCAACTCTGCTCTTCCACACCTTTTGGACAAGAATCAGGTAGGCTAGACCGAGGTCCTTATCACCCTATGGCCCAACAGCACTTCATCCTGATTGCATCTCAGCAGTGCCATTGCCAGGGATGGGATCAAGACCTAAACACTTCCCACCTCACCCAGTCAGCTGCCAGAAGATGGATAGTGTTAGGGACACTCCTCTTCTTTCCACAGTACAGCCCACCTCTTCCTGTGTTATACTCTGGAAGCACTCCGGTCCTTACCACATGAAGGATCATCACAGGAAAAGGGGCCATTACTGGATGTTTTCCTGTAATGGTACACGGCATGACAGCAGAAGATGGGATGCAACAGCAGCAGAACTGCAACGACATCATGCAAGAAAGCCCTATGAAATTCATGGAGTCACCATAAATCAAAAGATGACTTGAAGGTACATAGACACACTCAAAGTTGGCAGTGTTAGACTTTATTTTCATTCTGCCACTCTTTTCTCCACAGTTAGAAAGCAGATAGAACAAGCTACTTGTAACAAATTACTTTTAGCACTAATGACCCAAACAGCATCATTGAGTAATAAGGCATTGAACATTTCTCTGCAACAAGAATTGGGTTTCCCCCATTACGTTATAGGACATGGTTGTCCCCCACAGTCCCAGGAACCTCCAGCTTTGTTTTCACCTTTCTTCTGTTCTTGCAAATGTTCTGAGGTATTTCTTTAAACCCAAATTGAAGGTGTATTTGAGGTGTGCTGCTTCTCCAACAGGCTTATAATGTTTTGGGAAGCCTTCCTCAAGTGCTAATTGAGTCATTTCTGACAAAGGTACAGGGTACTGTATGCAGCATCATTAGAAATGAAACAACCTCCTTTGGGTCAGAATGTACCTGCATAACCCCTTCTATCGCAAGATGATGATGATGACGACGACGACGACGACGACAATAAAAAGAAAATCTCTAACAGGATCAATAAAGAATGGTTCATTGCCCTATTTGAAAAGCTGGCATTTAAATTAGGTCTCTTGCATAATGAAAACCAAAATGACGACTTTGTTTCAGGATGGTATAAATTTATTGGGTTTGTCTTTGAAGAATCATCCCCATTGCGTCTGCAACAAAACCAACTGATGCATTCAGGGGAAAATATTTTAATGAATATACAATTATTGAAAATTATATCTTTGGAGCTGAAAAAAGGCCATTCTGCCCTACACTGTTGTAGTGTTATTATTACACTTTCAACATCCCTTGGAATCCTGGGATCTGCAGTTTCGGGAGCTACATTTAGGATTCTCAGTCAGAGAGTTCTTTGTCCTCAGTAAGCTACAAACCCCAGAATTCCACAGGATATTGAAAGTGGAATAATAGCAGTGTAGTGGAGAAAGGCCCCAAGATACATGAAGACATAAGCAGATAAAATAAAAAAGACGAGAAGAGAAGGAAACAAGAAGAGAAGGGCCATTTCCGCAGTACACTGTTATAGAGCTATTATTCCACTTTCAACATGCTGTGGAATTCTAGAGTTTGCAGTTTACAGACGCCAAAGGGCTCTCTGGCTGAGAATTCTAAAGGTCCCTCCCTAAACTACAGGATTCCATAGAATGCTGAAAGTGGAATAATAGCACTATAACAGTGTACTGCAGAAATGGCCAAGGAAACAAAATGTACAAAGATCAACACTGTCTGGAATTCTTTGTATTAAGATCTTATTACTGTCAATGGTAACTCAGCTGCTACTGCTGCCTCTGCTTTAGCTATCCTATCGAAGAATGTTTTTATTTTATTTTATTTTATTTCCATTTACTATCTAGGGCAGAGGGTATTTCATCCTATTCCTTTAAGACTTGATGCTAAGAATCAGAATCTCCAGCCCTTTTGTTTGTTCATTTAATAAAACACTTCTATTCTGCCCTTTATTATGGGATCTCGGGGGAGGCATTCAATATGAACAATTTAAAACCTTAACAGATTAAAAAGCATAAATAATTTGATGAAAATATATGAAACATAGCAACAGTGAGAACCATTTTATTAACTACAACAATTTAAAACCATGTATGTGTATATTTTTAAATAAATTAGCTCCCTAAGGCTTTAATAACAAACCATGTTTTAGATTGGCAGCAAAAAGAAACAAAGTGGTTGCTAGTTAGACCTCCAGATTTACTGATTCTTTTGCCAATATTTGCATAAGTCAGAAGCTGTTTTACACACCATATTTAGAGGGAATTATGAAAGAATAGTTTGGATACTAAGAATCTCTCTCTCTCTCTCTCTCTCCCCCCCCTCCCTTCCTTCCTTCCCTCCTTCTCTCCTTCCTTCCTTCCTTCAGCCATTTCTGCACTAGTGAGGAAATGGCCTATATCACCTATGAAACTTTTTTGAATGATCTTTTATTGTTCATTAGCTGTCAAGTTGACTTCAACTTATGGTGACCCTATAAATGACAGGCTTATAAGAGCCATAGAATCATAGAGTTGGAAGAGACCACAGGGACCATGCAGTCCAACCCCCTGTTATTCAGGAACACACATCAGAGCATTCCCAACAGATGGCCACCCAGCCTCTGCTTAAAAACCTCCAAAGAGGGAGACCCCACCCATATTCCACTGCTGAACAGCTCTGACTGTCAGGAAGTTCTTCCTGAGGTTCAGGTGGAATCTCCTTTCCTGCAGCTTGAATCCGTTGCTCTTTATTTTAGTCTCTGGAGCAGCAAAAAACAAGCCCGCTCCCTCCTTGACATGACATCCTTTCAAATATTTAAACATGGCTATCATATCCCCTCTTAACCTTCTCTTCTGCAGACTAAATATCCCCAGCTCCCTAAGCAGCTCCTCATACGGCATGGCTTCCAGACCCTTCACCATTTGGGTCACCCTCCTCTGGACATGCTCCAGCTTGTTGATATCCTTCTTGAATTGAGGTGTCCAGAGCTGAACACAGTATTCCAAATGAGGTCTAACCAAAGCAGAATAGAGTGGTACCATTACCTCTCTCAATCTAGACACCATACTCCTATTGATGTAATCAAGAATTGTGTTTGCTTTCTTGATTGCCGCATCACACTGCTGACTCACGTTCAGCTTGTGGTATATCAAAATTCCTAGATCTTTTTCACATGTACAGTTATCCAGACATGTGTCCCCCATTCTGTATTTGTGCTTCCGTTTTTTCTACCTAAGTGTAGGATCTTACATTTCTTTCTCTTGAAATTAATTTTGTTAGCTTTGGCCCAGCTCTCCAATCTATCAAGGTCATTTTGAATTTTGCTCCTATTCTCTGGAACTCTTTTGTGCAAGAGGCTAGGCTAGCCCCCTCCCTGCTTTTCTTTCCATAGCTGGCAAAAATGTTTCTGTTCAAATAGGTTTTTAACATGTGAGCAGGAGAACCTTTTATTTATTTCTATTAAGATGTTCTTTTTTTTTTTTTACATTTGTATGCTTTAATAATTATTTTATGCTGTTTATATGGTTGATTTTAATTGTTTTTAAATTTTATTGTAAATGTATTTAACTGTTTTGGAAACTGTCCTGGGTTCCACTCTAGAAGAAAGGTGGCATACAAAATAAGTAAGTAAGTAGGTAAGTAAGTAAGTAAGTAAATAAATAAATAACTTTTGAGCCGATACATAGAAATAGGAAATACGATGACATAGAAGATTCTGAAGCTCATATGTAGTTCCTTCATAGATGCTCTTCCAAGTTTTAATCATTTACTTATTTCTTGACTGTTTCTTGACAACAGTTTTACTTACTTCTTAACTGCAGTTATGACTGAGCCAAGATATAGACAGTCTTTGATTATTTAAGTGTCTTCATCACCTACTTTAAAGATATGTAAATCATCTGTGGTCAGTATTTTTGTTTTCTTAATGCTCAACTGCAGCCCTGCTTTTGCATTTTCTTGACTTCCATCAATAGTCAGTTGAAGTATTTGCTATTTTCTGCAAGTAGTAGGATGTGATCTGCTTATCTTACTCTGTCGATGTTCCTTCCTTCAATTTTCATGGCTCCATCTTCTAAGTCTAATCATGCTTTCTGTATATAATCTGCATACACATTAAGAAATAGAATGATAAAATGTAGCTTTGTCTGAGCCCCTTGCTAGTGGGAAAACATTTTTTCTCCATATTGTGTGCAGACTGTCCAGAGTACAGATTAGACATGAAGGCAATCACACATTGTGACATGCCCATTTCTCTTAGAACCAAGCATAGTTTCTCATGTTCTAGACAGTCAAAGGCTTTGTTGTAATCTACAAAGCACAGCTAGATATTCTCCATAAAATCCTTGTGTGTGTTCCATTACCCAAAATACCTTTGAAATATGATCTCTAGTGCATCTTCCTTTTCTGAACCCAGTTTGGACATCTGGCATATCTCCACATGCAGACATTTATTCTACGCTGAAGGGATGTTAGATTGCAGTCTCTGTGTGTTTCCTTAGTGTCACAACTACTAGTTTTGTGCAGAAACATGAGTTTTGAATGAATCATATTTTGCACATCTTGAGAAAACCATGATGGAAAAAGCCATATGTTATGTGTCTCAGTCTCACACTAAGTGGGTTTCTGAAAGCTTGTAATGTGATCTTATCATTCCAAGATGATCAAATTTTCATACAATCCCAAAAACAGCAAGATTTTTTTCTCCTTTCCTAGACAGCAGTCACAATGGTAAGATTTTACTGATAGGAGACATCTGTCAGAAAAAAAGTGAGGAATGGCTTTCTAGATGGTTATCCCATTCTACTGCAGCCCGCTACCCCATTCACTCCCCCCAATCTGGTCTAGATTGTTCCCCAACCCTCTGAATCAGATTTGGAGGACATGGGGCATTAAAGGGGACTATGGAATAGCTGAAAATAGCTTCACTTTCTCTTGTACATATGGATGTCTTCTGACAGTGGAAGATCCTCAGTTAGATCCAACCTTCATCATATTTGTTTAATATGGACCTTGAAACAGGAGAAGGGTTTGTAAATATCCAAACAGTTATTAGCCTGACCTGAATGAATTTTATTTATTTATTTATTTTAATGTATTGTAGTTAATATGTAGATAACATATTGTAGTATCTGTTGTTTTTTCACTGTGTGAAGGAAGTGTAATGAAAACAGCAGTGGAACACTTTCACTTGGAAGAGATTGCCACCACTGCAGAAAGTTTTTGAAGCATTTGAGATAATTATCTAGCCCCTTGTTTATTGTCACAATGGAACTACAGTTAGGAATTCTGATCTTTTCATCTGATCAGCCATTTAATAAGAGGAACAGCTAAGAAGCAATACGGTTCCAGAAATTAGATGTCGTAATTAGATGCAAGTAATTAGATGTAGAACTATTTATTTCAGGAGACCGAATGTTAGCTTTGCCGGATTTCTTTAGCTGTCAAATTATGGAAATAGTCTGAATGGAGAATTTTTTTAAAAAAAAAAAATCCGTGTGTGTATCTCTTTAGACATGGCAAGATGCTCTTGGGTGTCTCTTAAATCCTGAATCACAACATATAACTCAGTGGGCACCAGAATTAATCATCCACGTTTCACAGCTCTACTTGCCTTGGCTGAATTTCCTGACTACTTATTTGTTTTCACAGGAGGAATCAAACCTGGCATGCTCCCATTTTTATTTGTAATATTTTAATAGTTTTGCCAGAACCCATACCAGAGATATGTGTGCCTGATATCAGATCCCAGGAACAGCAAGTCATTAATCAGAACTATGACTTTTACCCCAGTGCTTTAGCAAATGTTCTCCCCTTCTTTGCCTTCTATGATACATTAATTCTTATTTTTATGAGCAGTAACATTAGTGTTGTTTCCAAATCTAATCAACTTAATAGTAACAACCCCCCTCATGCTATGATTAGATGAAGCTTAAGTTAGAGTAGACCTACTGAAATCAGCAGGGGTATTGTTAGTCATAAAAATAATTAAAAATGTATAAAGTTGTATAAGCAGCAGTTACTGAAATACTCTTCTCTTAAAGCAGCAATAAATACATATTAGCTAGATTTAAAAGACTAAATTTAAAAGAATTGATGAATAGAAATAGTTTTGTCTGGTGCTTAAAGCATAAAAGTGTATCAACTGATAGAAACATTTAGGAAGCAGGGGACGATCCATCACTGAGCAGGCTCAACCTTTCAACCTGACCTCAGTAGGTAGACAGCACTCCAGTCTTCTACCTGATATCTATAGTTAGGGAGTACTCAATGAGGGGTCTCTCCAGATGATCTCAAAACCTGAGCAGAGGATCCTTGAAATTTCCTTGTTTCAGATCATCTAGAGCTTTACAGGTCTTAAGGTGGATCTGACTAACGATAACTCATGGAATTACATCTCCCTTGGGCACATCACGATCTGTCGTCTCCCTCAATCTGAAAGACAAAAGGTGCAAATATGGTGAGAACTCTCTCTTCCTGCATCCAGACTTTCTGACTTGCCTGCTCAAAATGACTTACTTGACCTTTGGGAACTGTGGACTGATCGTAAGCTTGGGCTCCCAGGAAATGTTCGACTTTGTTGTCACTTTTTGGAACACTCCATGGTCCCGAACCTTAACACAACAATTCTGTGGTTTAGGTCAGTGTTACTGAATGTTGTCATCCATGGACCTTTGTCACTGTGTGAGCTATTGGCTGCCAGTTCACAGCAGCTTTCCAGGAAAGAAAGAGACACAGTGGGGAAAACACGCATGCACACACACAAATACACACACACATATGACAGTCTTCCCACACCAGATAATTTAAGAAACACTTAACAGATAGTGCTACCCTAAGACTAAAAAGCTTTTGTTATGAGGTATGCTGTCATGAACTTATGCTTAGTAAGATTTCTTAGCCTTTAAAGCATTTCAGAACTTGGAGTACGTTGCAGCCAATACAGGAAGCGTAGCCATCCCTGGAAGTTCAGTTACCTTCTTGATTCTTTTCTTTTCTCTCTTTTTCCCCCAGTTTATTATGTGCAACATGACTAAATGTTAAAAGGAGAAGTTCACCACAGAGTCCTTTTAACAGAGAAGAGTTTCCATTGCAGTCCTGTAAAATGCAGTGACTGTTAAGAATTGAAGCACACATTATTGCTGGCAATAAATTGGAAAGTACATGATGAGATGGCATTTGTGGGAAGTGAAGAAGAAACTAGTAAGGCATGTCTACGGGCCTTTGGTTTTTACCCCAAATGTTTATTTTACAGGTTTATTTTGGCACGCAAATGCAAATAATATTGAGAGAGTCTGCAGAGTGTTGCTGTCAGAGGCTGGTCATCCTGTATCAATTGTTCTTGTTTTACAAGGGACAACTTATCTTGGAACTCTTCATTCCATTTGCTAGAACAAAGTTTGAAACGTACCCATTTGCTTGGGCCTCATATAGTAGAGGCTTACAGATATAGACAAAAGATGGTTTCAATGTTTCTGATATCTCATTCACACTTTATGAGAAGGGTGGGCAAAGCACAGTTCTTGGGCTACCTGTGGCCACTATTTTGCCCTCCCCCAAGAAACTCCCCTTCCACAAAGGGAAAACCTCCAAGAAGGGCAGTCTGGGATTTAAATAGCACTCTGCAAATATTCCTTCACCCTCTATGGATTTTAAAAAATGAAATTAGAAATTGATATCTCACTACTTTTGGCTTGGCTTTCCAAAACATTTGTGGCATTTTTGGGGTTGGTGCATAGGAATGGTAAGAATATTTGAAAATACTTGAAAAATGGCTGAAAAATAGGTGTCTTGGGTGATAGGAAATCCTGATGAGGAGAATTCTAGATGGGTAATAATCTCCCCAGTTCAGGACCCATTCTGCTTGAGAAATGAATGTGTTTCTTTTTCTGGTGCAGAAAATAGCATTTTCTGAACAGACTGCAAGTTTCCCGCAAGAAGATAGCATTTTCAGCAGAGAAAACAATATTTCCATGCAGAAAAGCAGTTTTCAGTGGAGAAAACAGCATTTCCATATAGAAAGCAATGTTTTCTGTGCAGAAAATGCTGTTTCCTGCACAAAAACCCCCTAATGCTTTTTTTTTATGTGCACAGAATAAGTCCTGAACTGTGAATATTCTTCAAAAACTGTGGAATTTTTCAATAACTTTCTCATGAAGAGGAGAAAAGTGCTGAAATTATTCATTTTTGCTTTTTCAGAGGTTTTTATTTCTGCCAGTGCAGCCCTTTGGTCTGAAAGACTGGCCCTTTGACCCCACAAAGTTGTCCTTGCCTATGTTACTTAACTAAACTCGGGTGTAACTGTGGCAAATCTAATTCCAGTGGCTGAATTACTGAGGAGGTAGAATAGTGCCATCCCCATATCTACCATTTTGATTGAAATGTGTGGTTTATCTTAAAGTGGAGAAGGTTAGGGCAGGGCTTGTGCATTTCATCTTTATGCATTGCTGTCTTTGCATCCATAAATCATGTAGTGACCCAGTTGCCAAAATGGATATGAACCCCTTTCCTATCCATTAGGATATCGTAAGTGCCACTATCCATATTTCTAAGAATTTTATGGAGGAGAGTATGTTGCCAGCAAGTTTGTGGCTGTAGTTCTGCCCAGTGAATGAATTTAAAATAAAACTGAGCTCAAAACTCTCTGTATGGAGGGAAATACTTGGAATATTTGCACAGAGTATTGGCATAAAAGAGTACTTTAGATTCCACAGAGGGAAAGTTAAGTGTGCTTCCTTAACAATCTAGGAATATACATGCCTGGTTGCGATATATATCGAATCTTTCATCCTTTCACAATATCTTGATTCATTGTTATGTCAGTTGAGAAGTAATCTATGACTCATTGATAGGTAACAATAAGACTTTCTTGGACACTGATGAAGTATGTTGTTTCCTTGATGCTGCTCCCGTCTGAATGGATGGGAGCCAAGATCTTACATCATGCTTGCACAATGTCTGTCTACACTAGTAGTTATGCTACACCATCCTTCTGATGAAAATCAATATTGAACAACTAGTTGGGTATCTCCCAATCTGGCCTGCTTACTATGCCATTGTGAAATGGGGAATGCACAACAGCTGTTTCTGCAGTCCCAGTGAAGCACGTCATACACTGAAGGCACTAATGAATAGTTATGTACCTCCAAGACCATTTCCACACGGGGTTTTTAAAACAGTGCAGAGCGTCCTCCAGGGAGGACGTCTGCACCTGGGAACGGACTGGGTCGGACCTACTTAACGTAGATCCGCACCCCAGCCCGCTCTGGAATGACCCCAAGTGGTCGTCCAGCGTGCTTTTGAAAAACCTGTTTCTTGAGGTTTTTCAAAAGCACGGAGCACGCCAGTACAAGCCTGCTCCCTTATGCAGATTCACAGGCTCGCACCATTGTGAGCCTGCAATCTGCTGGGGGTGGACTTTAGGCTGGTGAGTTTCAGCGGTTGATCGAGACCCTCGGAAGCTGGAAACCGGAAGCCACCATTTTCAACGCCGGAGCAGTGCGGAGCGATGGCCATGCACTGCTCTGGACCAGTCTGGACCAGACCAGGGAGCCAGAAAGTCCGGTAAGTAGCATCATTAATTTGACTTAATCATAGAATTATAGAAACATAGAGTTGGAAGACACCACAGGGGCCATCCAGTCCAACCACCTGCTATGCAGGAACATACATCAAAGCACTCCCAACAGATGGCCATCCAGCATCTGCTTAAAAACCTCCAATGAAGGAGACTCCACCACACTCCGAGGCAGCATATTCCACTGCCGGACAGCTCTGGCCATCAGGAAGTTCTTCCTGAGGTTCAGGTGGAATCATCTTTCCTGCAACTTGACTCCATTGCTCCTCTTCCTATTCTCTGGAGCAGTGGAAAACAAGCCTGCTTTCTCCTCGACATGACATCCCTTCAAAGATTTAAACATGGTAATCATGTCCCCTCTTAACCTTCTCTTCTGCAGACTAAACATACCCAGCTCCCTAAGCCATTCCTCATAGGGCATGGCTTCCAGACCCTTCACCATTTTGGTTTCCCTCCTCTGGACACGCTCCGGCTTGTCGATATCCTTCTTGAGTTGAAGTGCCCAGAACTGGCCACAGTATTTCAAATGAGGTCTAACCAAAGCAGAACAGTTTAGAACTATTACTTCCCTTGATCTAGATACCACATTCCTATTGATGCAACCAAGAATCACATTTGCTTTCTTGGCTGCCACATCACACTGCTGACTCATGTTCAGCTTGTGGTCCACCAAGACTCCTAGATCCCTTTCACACCTACTGTTATCCAGCCACGTGTCCCCCATCCTATAATTGTGCATTCCATTTTTTCTACCAGACTTTACATTTTTCTCTGTTGAAATTCATTTTGTTAGCTTTGGCCCAGCTCTCCAATCTGTCAAGGTCATTTTGAATTTTGATCCCACTCTCTGGAACTCTTTTCTGCAAGAGGCTAGGCTAGCCCCCTCCCTGCTTTCCTTTCCATAGCTGGCAAAAATGTTTCTGGCATATTAGCAACCCCTCCCAATTTGGTGTCATCTGCAAATTTAATCGGCATGCCCTCTACTTCCAGGATGAAAAGCAGTCATTGGTGAGCACCCTTTGCAGTCATGTAGGAACATGGGAGCGGGGGAGGCAATTTGCCCTGGACAACAATGTTTCTGGGGTGTCCTGGCCTGTAGCGATGTCCCCGCGAGTGCTGGGCACCCCCGCACACAGTGGCCATGCCCCTTGCACTGTAGCCCCGCCCCCTCCCAGCCCTGTCCACACACTCCAAGCTCCACCACTGACCCTTTGGCTTCAGTTGGTCAACCAATTACCAATCCACCTAACAGTAGCACTGTCCAGCCTGCATTTTACTAGCTTCTTTCCAAGAATGTCACGGGGAACTTTATCAAAGGCCTTACTGAAATCTAGACATGCTATGTCCACAGCATTCCCTTCATCTATCAAGCTTGTAACTCTATCATAGAAAGAGATAAGATTAATCTAGCATGACTTATTTTTGAGAAATCCAAGCTGACTTTTAGTGATTACAGCATTGCTTTCCAAGTAATTATAAACTGACTGTTTAATGATCTGCTCTAAGGAAGGATGCTCACAATGGATTCAATGGATCTACTCTAGTTGGAATAAACCAATACAACTGAGGACATTTTCTTCTGTCACAGTACAGAGACAATAAGCTGCATTTGTAAACTGAACAGATACAGGCTTATTGTTGGTCCTGGTGGCATCTGGGGTCCTGGTGGCATCTGCTCGGCACAAGAAAGAAGTTTACTTTAAGGAAGAATGAAATATTTTTTACTCTTTTTTAAAGCTTTAATTTTTTAATTTTTTTTTTCTCCTTCATGCTGACAGGGTGCATGGAGGCAAGAAGAAAGCATATCAGATAAATGGTATCATCTCAGCGACGTCTCTTCCCTGAAAAGCTGGACTGCTTAGATGAGATGTTGACAGAAGGTCAGCAACTCTCCATGTACCTGTATACTTAAGAGGGAGCAGAATAAACTCATACTGTCACAGCTTGTTATGATAGATCTTTCTCTGTGTTTATGTCTGTTAACTACTCTTGTTCACATTGATCTTTGCTATACTCCGGAGATCTAGCACTTCAATTGTGTAGAAGGAAAGAGGGGGTCTATAAAGGCTTTCAAAGGCTACAAAATTGTTACAACACAGAGATACACACACACACACACACACATATATACAGAGAAATGCGGGGCACTGACTTTCTTTGTGGGAAAAATAGATTTGTGTTTAGCTGAACATAATAAACACCACATTTTGGAATCAATATGTCAGCCTCAATTCTTAGTGTTCTGTTTTGCTCATTAAAACTTGAGCCCTTGGGGAGGTGAAGGTGCACTCTTCAAAATGGGATGTGCTTGTTTTTTTCCTAACTTCACCCCTGAGATCATGAACCCCATTGAATGGCTGGACAGCTCTTTGCCTTCTCTTTAATGCTGACTTTTTGAAGGGTAAACTAAACCATGAGGACAAGTGTTTGGGTTGGGTGAGACCTTGAAGATAATCCAAAGTTAAGCACTTTATCTGAGAGCCAGCGTGGTGTGCTGGGGCCCGGGAAATTAAGGTTCTTGTTCCCACTGAACTAGGAAACTGAGGGCTCTCAACACAATTATAGTGCTGTGATTCCACTTTAACTGCTATATCTCCATCTTCTGGAATCCTGGGATTTGCTATTTGGGGAGGAGTACTTAGAATTCTCAGTCGGAGAGCTCCAGTGCCTCGTCAAGCATCTATAGAATGTTGACATGGTAGTTACAGTAGAATGACAGTGCTACAATTTAGTAGAGTGAAAAGCCCCTGGGGTCTCCCTCTTCTTTTCTCCTTTTTATATAGTATACAGTGTCAGAGTTCAACTCCCAGCCCATGCCTCTCTGCCAGTAAGGGAAGGAAGGCGATAGTACTTGCCCAAGAGGAAGAGGCAGTGATGAGTGTCCAGTGCAAACAATCAGTAGAAGCACTGAGCCAAGCTGATGTCAAGGTCAAATCCAAAAGGTCCAGAATGCTGGAGGTCCATCCAAAAGGGGGCAAGAGAGCTGGAACACAAGGGCCATGAGGGCTTGAGTAGTGATTTTCCGCAAGTAAATGGCTAGTCATGCCAAGAGACTTACATCGCTGATGGAAACAGGTGTTACTTATAATTGTTCTGTTTTCTCAATCTTACCAAAACAGCTTCCATCTGAACTGCTCGTTTTTATCTCCTCCATGATTAGGAGCTGGAGGGGCAATCTAGATAATTGTTGGTCCCTTCTCCCTCTGGCACTGGTTGCAACAACTCTGTCTCAGCTTGTCTTTCAGCTGCTGGGGGTGTTGGCAAGATAGTTTGGTCTATCACTGGCTCTGTTTCTGGCACTATCAATTGCTTGTTGACCTCTGAGCCATCATATATCACCTACAGAGCCAGTGAGATGTAGTAGAGTACTGGACTAGGACCCAGAAGATTCAGGTTTAAATCCCCTTGACTGATCTGGAGACAGATCCAATCCAACCTACCTGATATGGTTGTTGTGAAGATGAGGAAGGAGGAGGGAGTTCATTTATGTCACCTTGCGCTCATCGAGTGAGAATGAGGATTAAATAAATAAGTATTGTCTTATCATTGTTGTTGTGTGCCTTTAAGTTATTTTTGGCGATCCTAAGGCGAACCTACCATGGGGTTTTCTGGGAGCTAGAATGTGTGATGTGTGTAAGGTCACCCAGTGGGTTTCCATGGCCAAGTGGGGAACTGAACCCTGGTCTCTAGCATTGCAGTCCAACACTCAGACCACTACACCATGCTAACTCTCAAGCATCCTATAGTTTAGTGGGATAGATTTCCAGAAATGCTTAGATAAATCTGGATCATGCATTTGTTTGGTAGGTATGAGCTATAGGGGTACAGTGAAGATGTAGAAGTTATAATACTTAGAAGCAGACTGCAGTCGGTGACACAGAAGTCACCAGCAGCTGTAAAAATAAAATGTTTCATTTATAGGCCTGATGGGAGAAATTAAAGCTTTTTAACTGATTTGGCTTTGCATGACATCAAGAAGGTACTTTTGTCCTGCCTAAACCTCCTATTCAGTGGAAGACAATACAGTTCCTTTAACATGTGGATCTCTTTAGAATCAAAAAATCCTTTAAAGACTGCACGTGAAAGAACATGTAAAATCTTTTGGGTTCATGGAGAATCATCAGAAAAAAACACTAGATAAAAAGCAGAACATCACTGAAAAGTATAGTAGGAAATGGAGTCTAAAGAAGCAGGTCTGACTTCATGCTTTTTGGCTATGCATTGTTGAGACTCAAGTCTGGAGGTCCTTTCACATCACATAGTTAAAGCACAATGATTCCACTCTAACTGCCATGGCCAGATCTTATGGAATCCTGGGGCTTGCAGTTTAGGGAGGGCCATTTAGAATTCTCAGCCAGAGAACTCTTTGGCCTCAGTAAACCAGAAACCTCAGAATTGCACAGGATGTTGAAAGTGGCATAATAGCACTATAACACTGTAATACAGAAAGGCCCTCAGAATCCTGTTCACTTTAGTAAAAGAAAATTGGAACACGTGGGATTTTCCACCCCATCTCTTTAGACTGAGGGACTGAGAGTCATTTGTCAGGCAATATATTTCTGTCTCGGGTCTCTTTTATCCCATTATGGCCACATGGGTGTCCAAATTGTGACCACAGTAAAATCCAGACAGACAGGGTTAACACCAACACTCCACTTAAGCATTCTTAAGTATAAGAATCTCAGAATATTTTTATGGGAAGTTAAGCTGCTCCTCTCAATATATACTGGATCATGGTGAACGTCCAAGAGAGATATGGTAAGAAAAAAAGACTACATTTGGGAGCAACAGGGAAGCATCTGGGGTGATGAGAGCAGAAAAGAAAAGTTGGTGTGGGAGGCTAAGATAGGGGCTGGGGGCAGAGCAGGCATCCCTTATTGGCTAGCAGTTCAGAGGCTGTGATCATGTCAGTCTAATAGTAGCAGTGCCAGTGTCAAGTAGTTCCACTGCCCCTCTATGATATATTAATAGTGTATATAGTTGAGATAGTTAGCAACAATTAGGTAAACATCACCTGGTACTGCTTTGGAATGTACTTTAGCTGATAACATGGTTCCCAGGACCTTCAGACATGGGAGGGGCCATTGTGGATTCTTAAGCTTACTCACTTTCACTTTGCTTCAGACTTTGTATTGAAGTGATTACATGTATTACACTTCAAATAAATAGTTCTTAATACAATGTACTGTTACTCCACTGGAAAAACCCTATCCTGGGATCTACAAATTTAATATTAAAATATGATTCAATGTGCCTGAGAGGTTGCTCGGATGGGCACGTAGGCAGCAATTGTCGAACGATCGAAAACCAGGTCAGGTCAGTAAAATCCCCAGTCACATAACCCCAGGAGACCTCAAGCTGTGCAAATCCACAATAAACAAGGGTCCTCAGCCCCTGAGAAGCTGACTTGAGGGGATTAGTGTGTTTGCCCCAAGTTGAGCAAATATCCCATCAGGCAAGAACCATTTACATGAAGTCACACCACAACCAAATGCAGCTGAAGATCCTGAGACCTGGGCAACATCTTATAATCTCATCACGCAAAGGAAGTTACCATTGTGGAGCTTCTTTCTCATTGCAACACCCATTGTTCTCCCTGGGAAAGGATTAGCCCTCCAGGTACTTTTTCTCCTACAAATAGTCCCAGTTTTTTAGTGTTTCTTTGGATCACTCCCAGCCATCCCAGCAGATCGTTGCTCTGTCCATTGAGTAATCCCCTCAGCCCTCTCCGTGCTGAGCCCCAATTCTCCACTGTTTTTCCCAGACCAAGGACTTCAGGAGAAGGTGCAGTATTACCCCTACTACACCCCCTTCAATATTGCCCTATCCAGTTTCCTCTCTTTTGCTACTTAATAGGTCTTGAGTGAGTGTGTGAGTGATTGCGTTGGTGCATGAGACTTTCATTCAATAAAATCATTTTATTGGACATTTTTGTTTGGTTTTTGGCTTGGCCTGACCCTGTAAAAACTGGGTGAAAGTCCCTGCTAGATTACCCTGCCACTTGCATTGCTATTGCTCATGCTCTGGCTAGTTTCCATTCCCCATCATGTGGAGCCCATTGAGGTGTCCCCCAAGGGACCTCAAAAATCAGAGTAACAGTACTATTTGTGTGTGGATTCTGTTCCTGACAGAATCCACATGCAAATAGTACTTTGCCATTCGTGAATTAGCAAGAAGTCAAAAAATTGGGAATGAAAGAAGGTGTGGAGGTAACAAAGAACCTAAAAATCATAAACCGCCAGATAATAAACAAACTGGTTTTAACATTTGTCATTGTCATTTGTTGTTATTTTATTTATTTCCCAAGTATTCCTGCAATGAGAGTTCATAGAATCATAGAATCATAGAAATGTAGAGTTGGAAGAGACCACAGGTGCCATCCAGTCCAACCCCCTGCCATGCAGGAACACCCTCAAAGCACTCCCAACAGATGGCCATCCAGCCTCTGCTTAAAAACCTCAAAAGAAGGAGACTCCACTAAACTCCGAGGCAGCATATTCCATTGCCAGACAGCCCTGACTGTTAGGAAGTTCTTCCTGAGGTTCAGGTGGAATCTCCTTTCCTGCAGCTTGAATCCATTGCTCCTTGTCCTGGTCTCTGGAGCAGAGAAAACAAGCCTACTCCCTCCTCTACATGGCATCTCTTCATATATTTAAACATGGCTATCATGTCCCCTCTTAACCTTCTCTTCTGCAGGCTAAACATACCCGGCTCTCTAAGTCTATCCTCATAGGGTATGGCTTCCAGGCCTCTCACCATTTTGGTCGCCCTCCTCTGGACTTGCTCCAGCTTGACCACGTCCTTCTTGAATTGGGGTGCCCAGAACTGGACACAGTATTCAAGATGAGGTCTAACCAAAGCAGAGTAGAGTGGTACCAGAACCTCCCTCGATCTAGACACCATACTCCTATTGATGCAACCAAGAATCGCGTTGCCTTTCTTGGCTGCCGCATCACACTGCTGACTCATGTTCAGCTTCTGGTCTATTAAGACTCCTACATCCCTTTCACATGTACTGCTATCCAGCCACGTGTCCCCCATCCTATATTTCTGTATTCCATTTTTTCTTCCTAAGTGTAGGACCTTACATTTCTCTCTGTTGAATTTCATTTTGTTAGCTTTGGCCCAGCTCTCCAATCTGTCCAGGTCATTTTGAATTTTGATCCTGTCCTCTGGCATATTAGCAACCCCTCCCAATTTGGTGTCATCTGCAAATTTGATGAGCATGGCCTCTATTCCTTCATCCAAGTTGTTGATGAAGATATTGAACAGCACTGGGCCCAGGACAGAACCCTGTGGCACCCCGCTAGTCACTTCTGTCCAGGATGAAAAGCAGCCATTGGTGAGCACCCTTTGGGAATGGTCAGTCAACCAGTTACAGATCTACCTCACAGTAGCCCTGTCCGGCCCACATTTTACTAGCTTCTTTGCAAGAATGTCATGGGGAACTTTGTCAGAGGCCTTACTGAAATTGAGATATGCTACATCCACAGCATTCCCTTCATCTATCAAGCTAGGAACTCTGTCACAAAAAGAGATAAGATTAGTCTGGCATGAATTTGTGAGGAATCCATGTTGACTTCTAAGTCTATCCTCATAGGGCATGGTTGACTGATCATGTGATTACCGCATTGCTTTCCAAGTGATTAGAAACTGACTGCTTAATGATCTGCCCCAGAATCTTTCTGGGTACTGATATCAGGCTGACTAGATGATAATTATTTGGGTCCTCTTTTTTTCCCTTCTTGAAGATGGGGACAACAGTTGCCCTCCTCCAGTCTGCTGGAACTTCTCCTGTCCTCCAAGATTTCTCAAAGATTATAGCAAGCGGTTCCAAAATGACCTCTGCCAGTTCTTTTAATATCCTAGGATGCAATTCATCTGGCCCTGGTGACTTGAATTCATCCAGTGTGGCCAGGTATTCCTGTACCACCTCTCTACCTATTATGCTGCATTTCCCCTGCTTCCTCACCTGCTCCCCAACCGCCAGGTTGAGTGCTTGTATCCTTCTGGGAAAAAAACTAAGGCAAAGAAGGTGCTGAGTAGTTCTGCCTTTTCTCTTCCCCCTGTTAGTAATTCGCCATCTTCTCTGCACAGCAACCCTATCATCTCCTTCTTTTTCCTTTTGCTGCGGACATATTTTAAAAAGCCCTTTTTATTGTTTTTAATGTCTCTGGCCAGCCTAAGTTCGTTCTGTGCTTTAGCCTTTCTGACCTTCTCCCTACATCTCCTGGCTACTTGCTTAAATTCTTCCTTGGTGATTTCCCCCTTCTTCCATTTGCTGTACATGTTTCTCTTAACACTTAGCTCAGCTGAGAGTTCTTTAGTCAACCATTCTGGTTTCTTCAGATGCCTTCCATTTTTCCTCCTTATTGGCACAGTTTTAGACTGTGCCTTCAGTATCTCCCTTTTAAGGAACTCCCATGCCTCCTGAACTCCTTTCCTTTTCACTATCTTTGACCACGGAGTTTCAGCCAGCAGCTCCTTAAATTTACAGAAGTCCGCTTTTTTAAAATCTAAGATGAGTGTCTGGCTACACTTATCTTCTCCTTCCCACTGAATGCCAAATTCCAATAGGGCATGGTCACTCCCCCCCAAAGATCCAACCACTTCTACCTCATTAACAAGGTCATCCCTATTGGTCAGGATCAGATCTGGAATATTTGATCCCCTTGTGGCCTTTTCCACCTTCTGGACCATGAAATTGTCTGCAAGACAAGCAAGAAACTTGCTGGACCTTGCTGTCTTGGCAGAGTTTGACTGCCAATATATATCCGGGTAATTGAAATCTCCCATTATTACTGTATCTCTTCTTTTTGAATGTGCAGTCATTTGGTTGAGGAAGGCGTCATCAAAGTCCTCAGTCTGGGTTGGAGGTCTGTAGTAAACCCCCACCAAAATATCCCTATTCTTTCTCGCTCCCTTAATTCTTACCCAGATGCTCTCGATCTGGCTTTCTGGGTTTAAGTCATGGATCTCTTCACAGGTGAAAATATCCTTGACATACAAGACGACTCCTCCTCCTTTCTTGTTCAGTCTATTTGTACAAAATAGGCTATACCCCTCTATTCCTACGTTCCAGTCATGAGACTCATTCCACCAGGTCTCAGTGATGCCTATCAAATCATATTTATTTTGTTGGAGTTCAAGTTCATCTTGCTTGTTTCCCATACTCCGTGCATTAGTGTAGAGACACTTAAGTCCCCAGACCCTTCCTGCAAGTCCTGTACTCTAGTTTCTACTCCTCCCACCATTGGACACTTGTACTACTTGTCCAATATCATTTGGGCCTTTTCCCCCTGCACTCGCCAAGTCCTTGCCCTGAATAATATTGTCTCCCTCCCCAGTGGAACTTAGTTTAAAGACTTCTTAATCCTCCTTGCGAGACTGTTTGCAAAAACATTCCTGCCCAGTTTCATGAGGTGCAGCCCATCCCTTGCCAGAAGCCCATGTTCATGGAAATTCAGGCTGTGATCCAAAAACCCAAACCGTTGCCGGTGGCACCATGTGTGGAGCCAGTTGATGACCTCTGCTATTGCCCTTTCCCTTCATGTGCCATGTCCTTGAACAGGGAGGAGAGACAAAATGACCACCTATGCACCAAGGTCCTTAAGCTTTGTCCCCATAAGCTTGTAATCCTTTGTGATGTGGTGAAAGCTGCACCTCACAGTGTCATTGGTTCCGACATGAACCAAAATGAGGGGCTTATGGTCAGTGGGCTAGACCAGCCTGGTTAGTCTCTCCATTATGTGGTCGATCTTGGCCCCAGGAAGACAGCAGACCTCTCGATTGAGCTTGTCCGGTTTGCAAATTGCCAGTTTGGTTCCTCTGAGCAAGGAGTCCTCAACAACCAGAACTCGCCTCCTCTGAGGCTTGTCCAGGGCTCCTTGACGAGCAGGTTCTTCTAGGACTGCCTGGGCATTCTGTTGAGGCTGTGAGTGTTGATTTTGTTCCTCTTGCCAAAGTTGGATTTCTTCTTGTTGACATTCTGTTCCCTCCTCCTGGTGCTCCTCATCGTTATTTAAGACCAAGAACTTTGACGCGATTCTCATAGAATCATAGAAATGTAGAGTTGGAAGAGACCACAGGGGCCATCCAGTCCAACCCCCTGCCATGCAGAAACACCCTCAAAGCACTCCCAACAGATGGCCATCCAGCCTCTGCTTAAAAACCTCAAAAGAAGGAGACTCCACTACACTCCAAGGCAGCATATTCCACTACCGGACAGCCCTGACCGTCAGGAAGTTCTTCCTGAGGTTCAGGTGGAATCTCCTTTCCTGCAGCTTGAATCCATTGCTCCTTGTCCTGGTCTCTGGAGCAGCAGAAAACAAGCCCTCTCCCTCCTCTACATGGCATCCCTTCAAATATTTAAACATAGCTATCATGTCCCCTCTTAACCTTCTCTTCTGCAGACTAAACATATCCGGCTCTCTAAGTCTATCCTCATAGGGCATGGTTTCCAGGCCCCTCACTATTTTGGTTGCCCTCCTCTGGGTTGAGTCGCCCTCCTCCTTCTGTAGGTTGAGAGTCTCTGTTTCCTTCCTGGTCCTTCTACTCCTCCATGTGACATTCCTCCAAGCATCCATTTCCTGGCACAGTGTGCTGACTTCCTCATCTGGCAGCTCCTCTGTGCATTTGGTCTTCAGGAAGGTCTTCTCTGCCCTATCCAAAAACTCCTCACCTTCCCTAATAAGATGAAGATTAGAAACTCGTGCCTCCAGCTGCCAAAACTTCTCCTCCAAGAAAGTCACCAGCTTGCACTTGCTGCAGGTGTATCTGACAACATCTTGTGGCAAGAAAAAGGAACATCCCACAAGTGCTACAGGTGACCGCTGCAGCTCCCTCACTTTCCATACTTGATACTACAGAGAGTAGTACAGGGAGTAGGCTTAGAAAGAATAACTGGGCATCTTTCTCAAATTCAGCTGTATAAGCTACATCTGCTCTGCTGATTGCCAAGTTCAAATGAACTCTTCTTAAATTTTAGGGACTCAAGAAAGGGATGGGTTGTTCCTAAACTTGAATGGTTGAACTTGAAGGATTGAAGTAGAGGAATTCAACTGCGCGCGCCTTTGGCACGCACCGCTGGGAGCTCCTAATAAGACTGCTCCCCCTAGCTGGCTCCTCCCTCTAGTTAGTCAGTTAGACCGTGTGCTCAGGGAGTCTTCACAGACATAGCTCCCTTTCTGCTCTCTCCTCTGGGAAAGTTGTAAAATGGAATATTTGGGTTTTTTATATGCATAATCTAGTGGAAATGAAAATAAACATCTATTAATTGTTATTAAACTGACAATTCAAGGTAAGGGGTAGGTTCTGTTCCAGGAGCATGATTAGTGTAGTCTGGGGATACATATATCCTCTGGTTGTGGGCTTTGGAACTCCGACATGTCTCCCAAAGTCACAAATATCCCCCAATTCTTTTTTTTTAAATGAGTGTGATTTTCCAGCAATTTGGGACTCCTAAATTTATGAAAACGTATGAAAATAAACCAAAAAATACCCCCACATCATTCCATAAGCATTACACTCCATAGTACTCCTCAAATTCCTCTATTTTCCTGGGCAAGTCCTCTCAAAATGGTGATAGGAAGTGATATCACATCACTTCCTTTCACCATTTTGAGAGGACTTGTACAGGAAAGCAAGTATTTGGGTTTGTTATAAGAGTATGGCCATTGGGGGAATAATAATAATAGTAATAGTAATAATAATAATAATAAATTATATTTGTTATCCATCTCTCCCAAAGGCTCAAGGTGGGGTACAGAATAGATAGAACTAAAATATCATAGTTAAAATATACTAAAACATAGACTGATTAATACAAATATAGTATAATTAAAATATATCATAATTAAAAGTACACTTAAAAATACAGTTAAAAGAACATTTAAAAATACAGGGGAAGGGGCCAGAAGGAATTGGCCACTATGCCCCACACAGTTGATCACTTGTATTTTATTGTGTTGTTTCATGTGAAATTTATATTTTGAAGTATTTTAATTATTCTAAATGGTCTAATGTTATCTTATTGCTCTCAGATCTTTTTACATGGGGTTTGATACAAATATTTCAAAAATGAATGAATGAATCTTGGCTTACATTCTGTGTTGCAGTTATGGATTCATAACTTAGAGTTATGGATCAATAACTGCTCCATATTCAGTAAGATTGTGTGTTCATGATTGTACACAACTGTCACAATTGTTAATGCCCCCAAGCCCAGCAGCTGCATAAAGTAAAGGATGCCTGTTCATCTGAGGCACAAGGAAGATGACATTTCCAGGTCCTCCCACCAGAGGATGAGGCTGTGACAGGGAATAGTGACAGGAGTCCTGCTTCTGACTGTCACAGCCTTTCTTGATGGCAGGAGAGGGCTGGAGATGTCATCCTCCTTTCACCCCAGCCCCGAGCTAAATGAGTCTCCTTCACTTGATGTGGCTGCTGGCTGTTGAGGTGGATTTGAATGTGGGGAGTCAGACCAGGAGATGTTAGTTGGTTGCACATTTGGAACTATGTAGGAAGTGTCCAATATTGGCTTTCATTCTAAAATCAAGATAGTACAAAGCAATATCTTTTTTAAAAAAATCAAAAATGAAATAGTGTTCAGCACTGTGCTAATTCACTAGGATACCTGGTCATCCTACAAGTTGACCACATAAAAGATTTTGTGTACCATTTGAAGATCCTTCATCTGTGGGCCATCTCCATGGTGACCAAGGAGCAACATTTCATTGCCTTTTCCCACATGCATTGGTATAAAATCTGTGAAATTTTTACCCTAAAAGGTGGTGGATGTTGGGGTCTACCCACAATGCCAGCATTTTTAGAATATGGGGAAATTACAGCTCAAAGAAGGCCTGTAACAGGGAGGTAATGGCAGGATCTTTTTCACCTATGTATACCAGTACAAACTGCAGGGAGGCTCTAGTTAAAGATAAACAAAGTATTTTATTTGGAATCAACAAACATGCACTCTAAGAACTGTACAAAGCTTTCAAAAAGTAAGGCATGAAAATTAGATAGAGAGAGAAATTGGGGGAAAGGGTGATAGTTACCAATCCTGGAGAAAAAGGATGAAGCAGAGAGGCTCAGAGAGCATCTCTGGGTAGCACGGATGAACAGCAGTCTGGGAACCACGTATTACGCCCAAAATGCTACAAGCTGCCATAGCCAAAGTTAGAGTTTATATACCCTTTTTCCTCTCCTGAAAGGGTGTACTACCAAAACATTAAAACTTTCTTGTGAAACTGACAAAGGGTTCCAGGATAAGTGGTTGCTTTGACACTACTGTGACAAAATTTATGAGATTGTGATAGCCTCTTTAAGTTTGGACCAGTAGAGCAGGATTTTACAAGTGGTGTGCTGTGACATGTTAGTGTGTCGCCTGATGTATGCAGGTGTGTTGCCTACAGTCTTGGAAATGTATGTTATTATTTATAAATCATATAGTTTAAAAATATATGAAAGGTTTTCATGAGATATGTTGTGTCCCCATATATTTTGTTATTACAATTTATGTATGTGTCTGTATCTTTTATAAGGGGTTATTTTAACCTCCAGTTTGCTAGTAAAACTAAGTCACTCTGTTGCGAAATGATGCATGTCTAAAACATGTGTCACCAAAATGAAAAGTTTGGAAAGCTCTGCAGTAGAGGGTATAGGAAAGGTCTCTGTAGGGTGAGATCAAAAGGGATGGTCTCTGATTGTCTTATTTGGCCCCATTTGGAAATGCAAAGATTTGTGATCAATGAAGAGATTAGTCTGAATCCCTTCTACGCTGGGGTTCTCTCCCTAATCCCCTTTAAACTTATGGCCTGACCATGTCTCAGGTCAACTTGACCTGGCAACATGCTCTTCTGGCCTTTGATTCATGTATTTCCAACCATATGAAAACGCAAATCCTGCTGGATAGGGATGTAGGGTAGGGTAACAAAATCCTTGAACACTGCCATTTGTTAATCCTTAAACATGTCTTCCTTCCTTTCCACAAATTTGATGCCTTCAACATGTCACCTTAAAAAAAAAAACCTCTCAAATTACAAGATACATTGTCTGAAAAATATTTAAATAAAATGGGAGTGAAAATTTGAATGCTGATATTTTGCCACAGCGTACAAAATGTTGATTCCACTCTAAAGATGAAATATGCCAGATGAGAGCTATATATGTTATTTGGGGGGAAAGGGAAGGGTTGGGGAAAGAAAAGAAAAACCAAACAAGCGGATTTAAGGGTTTGTAGTGACTATAATGCAGCTGTTACCTCAGCTGGAAAGAAAACCATTGTGTGAGTGAATGCCAAGTCTAGAAAAGCTTTTGTAGTGCAAGAGTGGAGCTTTATGGCCAATCTGGAGTGTGGATTCCTTCTTTCTCTTTTAAATGACAGAATACCAAGCCATTATATAAAACAACTGACTTATGAGCAGGAGGCAGGAAGGCTCCACTGCTCAGGCACCTGTTTGTAATCAATTTGCATACGAACAAGACCACATTTGGAGCCTAGTACTATTGTAAAAGCCATGAGTTGGGAGTAGAGAGAAGAATGAACATATATAAACGAAGTGAAGAGAGACAATGGATCTGCCTTGGGTTGTATCCAAACTTTAAAAAAGCTATTCAAGTTTCTGAACCCATTTGGGATGATAGGCTTCACCACCTTGGATAACTTCTTTAAAAGTAAAATTATGCTCTCCCAGCAAATTCACCACCACACTAATATGGCTACAGATGCTGCCAAGTTATGTTTTTATTTATTCTTATTGAAAGAGCCAACATAGTATAGTAGTTTGAGTGTAGGACACTGGGAAATCAAGGTTCAGATCCCTGTTTGGCCATGGAAGCCTACTTGGGCAAGTCACCCTCTCTCAAACTCAGAAGAAGAAATGGCAAACTTCCTCTGAACAAATCTTGCAAAGAAAACCCTGTCATAAGTTTGTCTTAGAGCTGTCACAACTCTGAAATGAGTTGAAGGCATACAGCAACAACAAACATTTTTACTTGGCATTTTAAAGCTCAGTAGAAAGCTATAGCAAAGCACCTGCAAGTATTTCTTGACTAAGAAAACCCTATGAAATTTATGGGGTCATCATAAGTTGACAGCTGACTTGAAGGCATGTATACACAAAAACCCATAATAGAAAGGCCCTTGGCTGAAGCTGTAATTCTTGTTAACTGCCATCATGTAGACTTTGACTTATGGGTGACCCTATGAATGAGACCCCTTGAAGTCACATCAACAGTCCCATTCAAATCTTGCAAACTCAGGGCTGTGGCTTCTTTGATTGAATCTATCCATCTGTTAACAGGGTCTTTCTTTTCCTATTGCTTTCTACCTCACCAAGCATCATTGTCTTTTCTAATGAGACCCTTTTCTCATCTGTTTCTGGTGGCACCCTGTGCATATCCAAGAAGTGGGAGTGCGATGGGCGTGCTCCTCTCTGCACCGGCTGCCTCTGGGATCTAGGAAGTCTGATGGCTCTGATCTATTCCTGCCACACTGCAGCCAGGTACTGTCCCAGGCAGTGCTGGGGCAGGAAGTGCAGCCATTGTACTTCCAGACCCTCCAGACACCAAGTAATTGCAGGATGGTGGCACGATAATGGGTCATTGACCGGGAAAACCCGTCAATGATTTAATCTGTGATTGTGCCACTTGGGGTTGGGAGAAGGATGGGACTATGATGACAATGTCCTGAAAAAAGGGGCCTGAGTCTAATGTCTTTTCATGGTATGTCCAAAGAATGACAGTCTCAGCTTAGTCATCTTGGCTTCTAGGGATTGTTCATGGTTGATTTACACTAAGATCCATTCATTTGTCTTTTTGGCAATCCTCCATATCTGTCAAACTCTCTTCCACCACCACATTTCAAATGAGTTGATTCTCTTCCTGTCGAATTCTCTTCACTGTCTAGCTTTACATAGGAACTGGAAATAAGATTTGCTGAAGAAGAGGTCCTCTTAACAAAGCCAAAGATCATTCTTCTGGGAGGCTTCATTTTACAAGATAAACATGACTAGGAGTTATATCTCTGTGGATTAAATATTGTATACATTTCATACCATGAGAAAGATACTTTTTTGGGTGACAACTTCCAGAAATCACCAGCCAGCTTCACCATGCTGGCTAGGAACTACCCTCCAAAAAGTTACTTTTTTCTTGTATTCAGTAGATGGTGTTCTGTGTTTTGTGTACCTGTGTATATACCCACACCACTCTATGATGAAATCAGCCAAGGTTGCATTAAAGTTGTAAGGTCAAAACAAAATAGTCTTGTCTTATACTGGGAGTGTATACATTATTTACTGCCATGGCTGCATCCTCCCTTGTGTGATTATGACCATGGAAAGAAAAAACAGGGCTATATGCACTGGCCCTGAATCTCTGTAACCTCACTCGACACTACCATGTCTACATTTGGGGAGGTGATCTGAAATGAGAGGGTCTGCTTTAAACTCGGAGCCTCCTTGTGCTACTTAAAACACTGTTAACAAACCATTCTGAGTAACACAGAGAACCTATGAAAATAAGATCTTGTCTATTTTCATATCTTCTCTACAGAAAGTGACAGGAAATGAGGCAGTGAGTGCATGAAGGGAAAATGCATAGGATCATGGAACCATAGAGTTGATAAGACCACAAGGGCCATCTAGTCTAACTTCCTGCTGGATAGGTCAAAGGCTACAGACCCTTCTCTCATATAATGAAGCTCTTTTTCATGTTTACCCATCATCAGTGGCAACTAGTGGTATCCATGTCAGTTGGGATGGGAAAATCCACTCAGGGCTTTAGTCTGAACTTAAAGGAGGAATCCAGTATGCTTAGCCTTATCCCCAAGAGATAAGGGATAGCTCTGTTAAGATTCAGACTAAAAGCCAGATTGAATCCATCTACTCTATTAACACGTGGAAGCCACAAACTGCTACTGCCCATAATAACCAGTGGTGGGAAATACTTCAGCCCTCCATAGAGTGGTGAGCACTTCCAAAGTTCCATCATAACTCACACTGGCTAGGATCAATGAGCACTAGAAGTCAAAAACATCCATTGTACCAGACTGTACACCTCCACTCCATGATATGGTTTAATTGGCCATATTAATTGGCATAAAATATAAATTATATCCTGCTATGATTGGGAAGCCTGCTGGTAAAGAGGAACTGGCTGCGCACATGTCTTCAAACTAGGTAAGATCAGGACATGGCTAGGTCATACTCAGGGAAGCTCCAGTGACAACAGACTTGCAAATGTCACTCAATGACTCAGCGTTTAGAAACAATAGTACCCAAAACTACTCCCACTGAATGACTGCTTGTATTTGACCCTCTTCCTCTGTCCACCAAAACTCTCCTTTTGTCCCCTCACTTTTCCTGTCATTAAGAAGCTATCATGATTCCCATCAGTCCCTTATCACCTAATGCTAAGGCCATTAGCTCATTCCAGGCCCCAATGTCTATTCTGCCAGACAGCCATTAATGCATTCCCCCTCAGGGTGGAAAAAAGAGTATTTAAATCCTGGCTCTGAGTCAGAGAACTTGTAGTATAGTACTCTGAACATAGGCCATCACTCTGCTGCCCCCATTCCCATTCTTGTACTCCCCTTGGACTCGTAGTCTGGGCCACATCACTTCATCTCTTCTCTCTGGATAGGTAAATATCATCCATTTTACCCTAACTCCTTGCTATCTAATTTCTCTTCACTTTTCTTCAGCTAGCCTTGTGCGATTGCAAGACTGCTTGGATCTTGTGTGCAAGTGCTTGTTAATTTCCCCAATAAAACAAGTATTCTTTGAATTTCTTGCTGGCATCCCTGCATTAGTACCATTATACATAGGTGTGAAAGATTTTGCTGGGTCACTCCCCAATTTCGCAGGTCTCCTCTTTGAGCTAATATTCCCCACTGTTTCATGGAGGCACTGGCATTGTGGGTGAATTCCTTAGTCACCTATGTTTTGGGATAGCATCCAGAAGGCATAGGCTCCCTAGTCCTGCATTACAATGTTTGACCTTCTATGTGCAACCAGCTGTGCTTCAAAACAACATGTCCAGGACTCACACATTCCAGCTGGCCACAAGAAGACAGTTGCCTGGTCTCTTAGTCTCTAATACCAGACCAAAATATGGCAGTTGGCATTCACTATCACAGTTACAGATGGGTAACTTAGAATTACACAACTGTAACCGTTCCATATTCATAATCCTTATGTAGTCATGCTCATGACACTATTGCCATGATTGTAACTGTCTTCCTAAACCTACTTTACTGGACAGCAGCTTCTCCAAGAGAAGGACATCAAATCCACTGGCAATCAGGGTGTAAGTGGATGATGCTTCTACCCCACTTCGCATTAGCAAATGAGGTTGTGGCAACCAGAAGCAGGGCTTCTGTCACAAGTTCTCATCTCAGTTTTGTTCACTGGTGGGAAGAGGGTGGAAAAGTCATTCATCCACACCAAAATTGCCAGCAGAATGGACCACCTTTGGTCAAAACAGTTGCTCCCTGGTAAAGTAGGTTAGTACATAGTAGCTGATGTAGAATACCCGCCAATCTTATTAGTTGTAGCATTAAAAACATCAGATTTTCTGGTAACCTTGGCCAGAAAAGGAAAGCTTGAATGAAATGCCCATTTGAGAGTTTCATTGTAGAAATGATTGTCAGCCTGGAACTGCCCATGTCTCTTTATTAAAGCTTTTTAGCGATTAAGTTGACATTGAAAATGTACCATTTTGGGGGCTAATTAAATTAACAAAACTGCTATCTATCTTCCTTCGGCTGAGCAGTACACTGAGATAGAATTCCTCCTATTCTTGAATGACTTCCAGATCCAAAATGTTTCTCTCCCTAATGCAGAGGGCAGAGACTACCAATCACAAACCCTGACACATCCTTCAGTAATAGATCATTCTAACAATATCTGGGCTTTAAAGGTTATTATAACTGTAAATAGTGTATGAAAAGAGGGAGCTGTATAATGTGCAAATGTTTTTCCTTTTTCATTTTTAAAAATACCACAGTCCTTGTACTGACATATAATAGAACATCCCATATCTAGAAATCTCTAGAGTCATAAAATTTGTCTTCCAGAGAAGGGAACAGAGGGAGATATAAAACATGCCAGTGTACACAGTACATTTATAGAACATAAAACATGCTCAGAATATAGAAAGATGTGGCTCAAAGCATTCTTAGTAAACAAGCTTTCATCACGTTATTATTTTAACTGGGAGGTGGCAATAGGAAGCATAGTAGAACAAACTGAGAGACTTAAGAAAAATTGTTTTGAGAAATATAGGAAGCTATTGTGGAAAACTGACCCCATAACCTGTGTTCATAAGGGCACAATGCCCCAAAACTGTTTTTATGAGTTCTAAGAATTTGTCTCAGTATTTATATTTTTTTGTCAGTCTCTCTCTTGCCATTATCAGTGATGGTTCTGGTCAACTGAAAGCTAGATCAAGGAATATGGATTCAACCTCTTCTGGATGGGGTCTTATGCCCCCTGCAGATGCATGTTCACAGCTTGCATACACTCCTGGATTCCTCCTTGAGCCTAGAAGCTCAGGTTTCAGCAGTGGCCCGAGTGCATTGATACAGTTAAGGCTTTTGTGCTAGCTGTGCCCATTCCTTGAGACATCAGATCTGCTCAGGATGTCACATACCTTAGTTATACTACCATCAGATAACTGTAAGATGCTGTATGTGGGCCTGCCTTTGAAGATTATTCAGAAACTTCAGCTATTCTAAACAGCTACAACCAGATTGTTAACAGAGGCTGGCTACAGGGAGCACACAACTCCCTTGTTGACACAGCTCTATTGACTGCTGGCCCATTTTCATTTCCCAGGTGGCCCCATTTACTAGGAAGCTCTCAAGAGCCACATGAGAATCTCCAAAGAACTGCATGTGGCCTGCAGGCTAAAGAATTCCCATCCTTGCCCTAGTGAGACATAATAAGGTCTATAAATCACTAAATGCCCAGGGCTGTGCATCAAGAATGAAAATGGAAGACATTTCCCTCCACTTTACTGTAGATTGAAAACCTTGGAACACTTGCCTCCTTTAAACACATCTTTCTGCCAATAACTATATATCCTACAACATTTGCAATAGCAATAGCAATAGCATGTGTATTTCTATACTGCTTATCAGCTAAGTGCTCTCTAAGCAGTTTACCATGTGCTAGCTAATTGCTCCCAACAAGCTGAGTACTCATTTTACCAACCTGCAAAAGGATGGAATTTCATTTCACAGATGAAAACTGGGACACGTGAGACCAAGCAACATCAGAGTGTGGTCAGGATGGCAACAGTTCCTAATAAGAAAGAACAAGTTAAAGGAAACTGCAGCAGTTTGCTTTTGCCTAAATCTCCTGGGAAAGGCAAGATTCTGCTTCCTTCCTCCTGCCCTCCCACACACACTATGTTAATTCCATGGAAAAGTAGTTTTGTACTTTGAACTTAGCTTTTCCATTTATACAGTCTGGAAGACATGCCTAAAAAAATCCCATATTTTGGGTGTGGTCCCTTTATAAAGACAGAAATGTGGCAGGTTAAGAGGTTCAACTTAATAGACATGTTTAGATATTTGAAAGGATGTCAATATGGAAGGTAGGGCAAGCTTGTTTTCTGCTACTCCAGAGACTAGGAGCAATGGATTCAAACTACAGGAAAAGAGATTCCACCTAAACATTAGAAGGAATTTCCTGATGGTAACAGCAATTTGACGGTGGAATACACTGCCTTGGAGTGTGCTGGAATCTCCTTCTTTGGGGGCTTTTAAGCAGAGTTTGGATGGCCATCTCTTAGGAGTGCTTTGATTTCCTGCATAGCAGGAGGCTGGACTGGATGGCCCTTGTGGTTTCTTCTAGCTCTATGATTCTATGAATATATGATTCTACAATACAATTTATAAATGTTGGCAATATGTTTTTCATTGTTTCTTTCCTCATATATGACATTATTTTAACTTCTTGGGTTGCTTGTTGGTATTATTGTTATTATTATTTTAAAGGATAACTGAATTTCATAACAGAATGGCATAAACTTGAAAAGTTCTACTTAAAATGGAGCTAAAAAGTAATTGGAAAATGTTACCCATTGCATCAGTCCCTACTGAACATCCAGCATAACTACATATTCAATCAACAGGGCCAGCCCAGCATATTTTGCCACTCAAGCCATTTCTGCACTGCACTGTTATAGTGCTATTATTCCACTTTCAACATCCTGTGGAATTCCGGGGTTTGTAATTTACTGAGGCCAAAGAGCTCTCTGGCTGAGAATTCTAAAGGCCTCTTCCTAAACTGCAAACACCAGGATTCCATAGGATATTGAAAGGGGAATAAGAGCACTATAACAGTGTAGTGCGGAAACGGCCCCAGTGGTCTGAACCCTATTGCCACTCCTAACTATAATACACCTCTTGAATCAGTGGGATTTTCCTCTGTGTTGATTAATCATTGACAATCAATTCAGTGGTCCACTCTAGGAGGGACTACTAATATTATTTAGATCATTGTGTTACTTTTTTGAAATGCATATTTGGTGCACTGCCATTTTTTTAAAAGTAACTTATTACAGGTTATTATGCCACTTGTATCTTGTTATAATGAAGTTCTAGTCTCTGTTTATCAGGCTAAACTATCAGATTAGTTGGCTGGGATGTTGTAGACTTTATCACACTGCTCTGTTAGAATGTTATACTTCACTTCAACTACTATGACAATGTTCTGTGGAAATCTGGAGTGTGTAGTTTTTAATGAGGCCCAAGAGCTCTTGAGTTAAGAATTCTAAATGCCTGTCCTTAAACTGCACATTCTAGGATCTCATAGGTTGCTGCCATGGCTTGCTGCCAAGTGGAATATAGCACTATTAACAGTGGAGTGTGATAAGGCTCTAGGACTCTGAAGTACACATGAAAAATAAAATACTTGGATAGCCGGTTCTGGTACCAGAGGTTCACCTGACTGGGTTTTGCTCTTTGTTTTGCAGCATAAAACTGCCCACTTTATTTTCTCTCCCCTACTGATCTTTCCTACTCCCTCAGATTCTGCACTGAAATTTTAAAATACCAGTTCTTTCTGGCTTTCCAGAACTGCAGCTCACTTTCATAATTCCATTGAATTATATGCCACATGTCTACACTACCCTTTGGTGTCCATCAGTGTTGATTGTTGGAGGAAGCTATCCAGAGCAAAATGGCTTTGTTTCATTTTTAGCTGTTCCCTCCCCAGCAATTGGCAGGAACACAAATGGACACAGCTGCTTCACTGAGAAGTTGAGAATCTTTGCTGCTTACTCTAAGCTTTGCATTGAACATACCAAACGAAACCATAATACAATGCAATTGCTCTCAGTGAATGTTCTTGGGAAATAGTCCTGCCTTGCTAAAACAGCGTATTTTCATTTGAGTTAATTTATGACCTACTGAACCCACTGAAATGAAATTGACTCAAGAAGTAGTTTCACTCCTTAAATGTGATGTGCAGTATAAGCTGGCCAGGAGAGGCATCTTGTCAGTGTTGACTTGACAAGCTTCAACACAAGACTGACAGAGTCATTAATTGTTGGCTGACTTCTGTGTTCAGGTATATATCTGGCTTACCTATAATTCAATACAGTTTCCAGAGATATGTTTCTAAGACCATTTCTGCGCTAGACAGACAGCCCCTCCCTAAACTGCAAACCCCAGAATTCCATAGGATGTTGAAAGTGGAATAATAGCGCTAGAACAGACCAGTGTGGAAATGGCCAAAGTCAATTATGGGACCAGAAATGCCAGCTGAGACGCTAGATCAGCTACTTAACTGTAACTTTAATTTAAGTATACTTAACCAAATAGTGTTTCCTGGCCTGATCCCACTCCCATTCCTGACTCACAGAGCAGCAGGTGCAACAAGCCATAGGGATCTGTCCTTCTGTAACCCAGGACACAGCAGACTGATATTCCCATCACCTCCCACAAGCAACTCCTGTGTGAGAAGGACTTGTTAGAAGGATCCTGCTTCCCACTGTTGTACCAGAGATCATGCATGGAAGTGGTTGAAACATCATTCTATAGTCTCATAATAGACAGGAGAACAGGCCCCCATTGCTGGCAGTGGCTGATGCCTGGTAAGTCAGCACATAGAGACGTTTATTCCTATGTATTCCCTGCAAAATTGAACATGTAGGGATTGTGAATATGTATCAGTTATAAATGTATAACTCAGGTAACTGTGATAATAAATTCAATCTGTCATTCTCTGCCATCATGATCAGAGGCAGTATGTACATTAGTTGCTCTGGGAGCCTGAGACAGAGAGTGCAGATGAACTTCTGATTGTGGGATTCTCATAGGCATAGGGTTGGCCACTGTGCAGACACAATGCTGATCTAGATAGGCCTTTGTTCTCATCCAGTGTGGCTTTTTCTTTGTTCTGATGTGAAAGCTTCCTTCCTGATTCCAAGATATGTCACATGTGGCTACATATTCAGTTAACTGGGGCAGCCTAGCATATTTTGCTATTAGAGGCAATGAACAAGATGGCACCCCCCCACCCCCACCCCCCATTGTATGTAGAAAAGCTGACTGGATTGGCTAGCTTACAGGCTCAGGGCAGTTTGTATGGTACAAATTCTCTCCTCTAATATTTTGCTGCCACTTCCCAGCATCTGCTGTCTGAGACAACCTCCTCACTGTGCCTAACGGTAGGACACAGTTAGTCAAGAATGAAAGCATACCAATATGCACATGTTTGTAGGTAGAGAGATGTGTGGATTTGTTTATATTTGGTCCATGTTTCTTTTATATTTATTTAGTCTAAAGACCATTCAGTCTCATTTAAGTGTCAGTCTACATGGTTGTTTTTTTTAAAGGGGCACAAAATTCACTTTTATTCTATGCATTTTTGCACATAATTTCTGAGCAGAGAAAATTGTGAACTGTACACAGTTTAAAAGATAACCATACACAGATCAACATATTACTACAGACAGCACAAATTAGACTGGTTTCTTTAAAAACAAGAAACAAATAAAATCTTCATCCCTGATCAGAAGATCAATTCTGGGAGCTGTAGTCCAGAAAAATCATTTTTCTAAGTTCCGCGATCCATGTGAAGGTTGAATAGTCATATAGATAAAGCTACCCAGTTTATATAGTAAAGCACATTGAAAAATTGCTGCCAATATCACAGGACACTGTATATCCCATATCCACCAACCAAGCTGTTGCAAACATTGTTGCTGGTATTTAAAATACTCCCCTTTTTTATGGTTTTTATTACTCATTATTATTGTTCATTTATATAGCACCATCTATATAAATGGTGGGCCAGCAGTGGTGTAGTGGTTTAAGCATTGAACTAAGACCCTGGAAATTTTGTCACTCAGCCATGGAAACCCACATGCTGACCTTGGGTATGTCACACAATCTCAGCCCCAGAACCCCTGTGATAGGTTCACCTTAGGATCACCATAAGTCATTCCCTTTTCGCGCCTTATCTTTTCGCACTACTGGGTTGGGGTTCTCGCACAAGAAGGCTGGGGAGGAACGCTGCCGCTTCCCTGCTGCTTCGGCTCTGCAGCTCCTTCCTCCTTGCTCGAGCGCCGCGCCCCGCCCTTTCCCTCCGCAGTGCAGCCTGGGAGTTAGAGGCTGCGCTGGGGCAGGAAATGCAACCAGCGCGGCTCAGGAGGCTTCACACGGCAGGTAAGTGTGCGCAAGGCCCTGGAGCGATGTGCGACCACACAGCATTTTCAGCTTTGAGCCAAAAATGAAAAGGTGCGTGCGCGGTCTGCGTCAGGCCCTTGAGCGTCGCGTAAATGTGAGTGCGTCATGCAGACCGCTCCTCACATTTACGCAATGCTCAAGGGGCCCTTTCGCTTCAAAAACACTGTGCGAAAAGGGCCTCAGAAATGACTCGAAGGCATGCAACGCGTAAATGGTGCTTTACAAATAAAATAACCAAAAACAGGGGGTCCTGACAAAGGTATACAATCTAAAATATATGTATATAAACACAAAGGAAAGGAATGAATAATCAAACTAAACCATACAATTATAAAAAAAAAATCTCCAGATAAAATACAAAAAAAATACAGTATGATAGCAAAGTGACATGTATATGTAATCAAATTATACAAAATTGTAAAACAGTATTAAACTACTTACACGCACATACACAATGACGTACTAAACCATGCAAAAAAAAAGGGCCAATCACAGCCGACGGGGCGGGGTGAGGAAAGTAGCAGGAGTGGCCACGGCAGAGGCAGTGGGGATTCATGAATCAGAATGGAACATATGCAGTAGCTGCGTGGAAGGAAATGAGGGAAAGTCCACCTTGTTTCGAGCCCAGAAAATCCGGTAAGAAACAGCACGAACCGATTCACCAGCCTTGTGTGGAAAGGGGTCTCCACATTTCCAGCACTGCAATCACTTAAACTTCAGCTGAGCATTTGGAAATTTAGTTTAGGCATCTGAAGAAAAGGAGGAGGAAAAAATTACCAAGAAAATGCAAAGACAGCAAATAGAAGAGTTCCAGGTGTTAATAACTCTCAGGCCCCCCACCATACTAGAAATTTGAGAACTGAAGGAAAATTTCACTGGGAGGATAGAATTCTTATTGGGAGGAAGGAACTCCTTCATTTTCCCCCCATCCATAGCTATACTCCTAAAAATGGATACTTCCTAAATTGGGACATGTGGCTGCCTTCATTTTTAGAAGGCAGGCAGGCAAAGAGGCAGGCAAAGAGGCAGGGAGGCTGCTACTTAGCTAAAGAAATGTTGGTCTATACCAGGGGTGTCAAACTCAATTTCATCTTGGGCCACATCAGTATTATGGTTGCCCTCAAAGGGCCAGTTGTATCTGTAAGATAGCTGTTAGATTTCTGCTCCCACCTCTCCTGTGCCTCTTTCTGCTCCCCCTCCCCATGAATCTTTCTGCCCCCCCTGCCCCTCTCTGTACTTGGTAAGCTTGATCCTCACATTGCAGACCCCCAGCTGCCAGTATGCTGAAGATGGTACCAGCATCCAGCACTCACAATCTACTTCTACTTCTGACTGCTCCTTTGTGGAACTCTCACGAGCCACGCAGAGTGTTGCCGTGGTGATCCGCGACAGCACTCTGACGGCAAGACTTAGACAGAGGGACAGTCAGAAGTAGAAGTAGATTGTGAGTGCTGGCTGCTGGGCCCCTCTCAGAATATCGGCAGCTGGGGGTCTGCAATGTGGAGATCAGGCTCACCAGGTGCGGGAAGTGCTACAGTTGCAGCAGAGATCTAAGGGCCACATGAAATGGCCTGGCAGGCCAGATTTGGCCCGCAGGCCTTGTGTTTGACAAATGTGGCCTATACCATCAGAGTTTTAGGTTATCAAACAATCAATCATTCAGTTGATTGAATTTGTATATGAACAAGTGCTGCAAATGGAAGCTTGAGGCTGCTCAACAGAAATCTATGATAGATAGATGATAACGCAAGTTTTCTCAACCTAGGATACATGGATTCAGTGTAGGGGGAAAGAGCCTTCTCAGATTCTCTAAATGTGGGGCAAATAAAATTTTTCCACAGATTTTCTTAACTTTTAATTTTTACTGTTGATATGAATTTTAAAAGGAAATGACTTTTCAAGTGTTTTTCTTTTCTCTTCCATGGCCATTTCCTTACTACACTGTTCCTGGATTTTAAGATATCAAATTCATCTCAAACAGGGGAATCCTAAACAAGGGGGAACCAGAGTACAGTCACTTAACTGTTTAAGATTTTCTACCTTCAACAAAGGTAAAACTCTTTCACTGGACTATAGTTTTGTACTAAAATTTGGCAACTTTTACCCACAGAGCACCTAAAAGTTTTTTCTAAATGTAACAGTATAGACACTGCCTGAGAGATTCAATATTCTCTGCCTAAGAAAGGATCCATTAGCTTTATACAGTATAGGGATATCTGGATCCTAAAAGAAGCTACTTTTCTGTTCCTAATCGAAATTGAAATTTTATCACCTGTCTTTTACTGCTCTTTGTCTCTAGTCTTCACATGGCCAAGAAGAGGAGTGGCCTTTGCCTGCATTGAAATCCCTCAATACTATCTTAACCAACACCATCTCAGAAACAATGTAGGCTTGTGATTCTAACATTATCATCATTTTTCTCCAGTATGATTTTTAATACCTTTGCCTGATGAAGAAGTTAGTGAGGCTTCCCAAGCTTGCATAATGTATTTCATGCTTTGAACTTGGCCCAGAAAGGGTGTCACCATTTGTAAATAATATATTCCTTAGTCCCATCATCCCAATTATGTGTGGGGCTCAGGCAAGCTGGGTGTCCCACAACACTGGGCATGTGGCAAGTTTCCTAGCCCTGCTCTTCGTTGTTTCTTGGGAAAGAATCCAGAAATTAGTTTGCCGTTCCTAAGTCAAGGGCATGAACCCAAGGGGCCTATCCCCTGTGCAAATTCAAGTCCTTCCCAAAGCCACAATTATTTGATGGAAGTAATGAAAACATGATGCAGTTCTCTGAAGAAAGTGCCTTATATGTGTTCTCCCAAATCACAAACAATAAATGAAACACCACAGAGTGCAAAGTAGTTACTATAATGAGAAATCTACTCTTTCCATGCATACTTCACATAAATCTGTGTGTGCTCTGTTAAAACTAACTGTTGGTTTAAATACTAGAGAATTAATTTCCCTTGAGATTCAACTTATCCTTTCGGTTATTTACTTATTTATTGGATCATTCTAAAAGTAATGGTTAATACGCACACACCTCCTTGCTTTTCTGGGGATTCTCTATTCTTCAAGTCTTACAATAGTCACCTCCAAAGAATTCTTGTTTGTGGAGAGTAATTTCCCTTCTGTGCATATTTAATTCAAATCTTTTATTGAGCAAAAGCTGCTGGAGTTACTCAGCTGCGTTAAGGCCTCCTGTCACCATTTCTTTCAGGAACAATTTACTTCCCTTCCAAGTTCTTCATAATGGAGGAACCATATAGCTGATTCCAGATGGAACCCATTGCTTTGAGATTGATCCACACATATACATTCATCACTTGATTACTGTAATATCTAATGATGACCAGCATGTATGAATGAGGCATCAAGGGCAAACTGAATTTGGTGATAATGGATTTCTACAGGGCTCATCCAAAGCCTTTTTAATTTTCCATATCATTGGTGACTTTTTGGGGAATTCTTCAAGCAGGGGAAACTGACCATGGATGACTTTTAACAGCTACTGTTTGTAATCATCTGAATGGATAGTGTGAAGGAAGCACTGCCCTCCATCATTCTGGCTTCTGAACAGGACAAAATGGCATCATAAATTTTTAGCAAATTATATAAGAATTACAGAATAAAATTGGTGCCCATCAGTTGCTAGGAACTTAATATATGCTGCTGCCACAACTTTAAAGAGGACCATACTCTGCAGCATCCCATTCCGTGGCAGGGAGATGTTATAATGTCACAGACTGGTGTCATTAGAGTGAGTCCATGTGAGGTAATATAGAAGAAGCAAGAAAGGTTTGGAGACAATTTGGAACTGCTTCTGGCACAGCTGATTCTAGAAACAGGCATGAGGAGAATGCCATGCCCTCTAACTGTCCCAGTTTAGTAGGAACAGTCCAAATTAATCCTCCATCCCATTTTTTAGCTGATTTTACAATGTCCCAGTTTCTCTTTCCTTGTCCTACTTTCCCATTTGTACTCAGCCTACTTCAGTTGCTGCAAACTGAGTTCTAAGTTCAAAAGTAGTTTGCATTTAATTAATTCAGTACAAGGTGGACAGGAGGAGAGGGGGAGGGTCTTGCCCTTCTCAGTAGACCCAGACAAAACCAAACTGCTGCAGCCTGTTGTTACTGCCCTGGCTAGCCCGAGCTTGTGGGATATAAAGATATCTCTTGATATCAATAATTCGGCCTCACATACCCATTCCCCTCCATGTGCTTGCGAGGCCCCCGGACAAGCACGCATACAGGCTCGGCCGATAATCGCCGTAATATTACAACACAATACAGGCAGGCCAGAAATAGCCGACTCGCAGCTTCAGAAAACCTCAAGGCAAGTACCTCAATTAGGTATGCACGCAACTTTCAAAAGATCCTCTGCCCCGCGCTGGCAGCTTGATGATCTGACTATACAATGCTCAAGTACTCCGCGTTTGCATACTGGCTACCCTACTGACAATTTGGCTATAACTCAATCATTCAAATTCTGACCTTTCGGAGGGGCTGTCTCCAACCCCAAATCTATTGTTTTCCCCAAGTCCGAACTAGCCTGCGGTCACAATTCTCCTTATAAAAACCTCTGACTTTGAGCGCTTCTTCGGATCGCTCTTGGCTTCCATCCCGCCTTGCTGTCGCTTTGTCCAGCGAGCCTTCCTCTCAGCTCCACGTGCTGAGATCCACGCTTCCCAGCTTCTCCGCTTCTAACCGGGCTTCAGGACAGGTGAAGTATTACCCAAACCAACAACTCCTTTAAAAATCCCTCTATCCCACTCCAACCTTTATTTCCTTAGTTATCTGTGTGAGTGTGCTGCATACACTGTTTGATTTTGTTTTAATAAAACCACATTTATTATTTCAACTTCTGTGTGCTCCTTGACTCGGCCTGACCCCGTAAACATAGGGTTCAAGATCTCGCTACGTTACCCTGCCTTTCGTATTGCTAGGCAGTGCTCTTGACTGATTTCCCCAACTTATAAAATTGAGAGCGCATTTAGGTGTCCCTCCCAGGACCCCCAGGAATCAGGGTAACACTGTCCTTGCTTGTATGTTCTTTCTCATTAATAATGTCTCCAATCTTGATCACATTCTGATATTGTTGGCCAAACATGTCCCAGTTTTCATTTATGAAATTTTGGTGGGTATGCAATGGGCCTAGATGTTGTATAAAATGTAGCTAAGCAGGTATAATAACAATCTAACACTGGAGAGCAGGAAGCAATTCTAGACATTTCGGCAGGCAGAGAAATGTGTCTAATAGCTGGAGCAGTTGCCAGTGTTCCTCCTTGTGCTTGCATCCCAACTGGCCTTACATATAGCACACATGACATGCAGGGAGCTTTTCTAGGCTCTATGGAGCTGCTGTAGCTTGTGGAAGGCTCAGTGTTAGCTCTAGGAAGTACTTTTTTCCCCCAACCCTGTACCATTGATGCCACATTTTGCACCATAGGGAGGCTCATGGATTTCAGTGCTATCACTCCATTCCATACCTAGCTCCACCTGTCACAATAGGCCAAAGTGTTTGCCCTCACCATCTCTCTCCTCAATTCCCTCCCTGCCTTTTTGATATGACAGTTGGGTGTGAGGGATAGCTATGGAAGGTGGAGTAAAATGAGGGCATTGCCTCCTCTCATTAGAATTCTGCCACCCGTGAAATATTCCTTCAGTCCCAAAATTTCTAGCTTTGCATCAACTTAAAATTTCAGTTGAGCAATCAGAAACAGAGTTTAGGCATCCAAAGAAAAGGGGTAGGCACAGTTACCAAGGCTAGATGGACACAGAAAATAGAAGAATTCTAAGTGTGAACATTCCCAATACTTCACTCACTGCAGAGCTAAAAATTTGGAGACTGAAAGACAATTTCATTAAGAGGTAGAATTCTTATTGGAAGGGCAATTTCCTCATCCCACTCCCATAGCTATGCCTTTGGGGGCTGCTTGTGATGTACTGGCAGTATTGAGCTGTTTTAAAAGTGAATATATCCTGGACTGATCTTCAGTTGATAATTTCGTCATCTATCCTTCATCAAGTCCTTCCAAAACTTCCTTTGATAATCAAGAGGATCATATGAATCTGGAATGATTTATATACTCAAATAGCACATATACCTGGAGTTACCCAGGATTTTATTTTCTCATAGGTAATACTTGTTAGAAATACCTTAGGAATTACTTTACCTTACCTTAGGAATTAGATGTGGTTGAAATACACAGATTTGAGATCTTGTGTCTCTAATTCCCCAAACTGTCTTGTCTAGTACCTGTAACTTTTCCCCATATTCCCCAATCCAATCTGTATTCAGAGGTATTGACATACAGAGGCTGGTTTCCTGAGGGAATACACTGTCCTCCTCCTTGCTGCTAGGCCTTGTCTCCATAGCAACTGGCCTAGTCAGAGCTCTCTGGCTGAGAATTCTAAAGACACCTCCCTAAACTGCAAACCCCAGGATTTCATAGAATCTTCTCAGGCAGCCAATCATATGAGGTCTTTGCCTGACACAGCCAATCATACGAGGTCTTCATCTGACACAGACAAACAGACTTTGACTTTTATATATTAGATAAAGGACTATTTATTTCCCCAAGCCTTTAACAGACCATTCTTAGATACAAGTCTACAGTACATACTTGTTTAAATTGTGAACACAGGCAGGCTTATTTTAGATAGACATGTATAGGATTTTGTATATATGCACAGGATTGCTCTGATAGAGCCATCTTAAATCTTTTTGACTGTTTTACACTGTTTTTCTTGTTTAGTGGGCTTGAAACGTTTTATAACTTCTGTTTTGTTTTGTATTTCTGGTTTAATATTTCCCTTCTTTTGTCCAAACCACCCTGGTATTGTAAGTGAAAGGCAGTATAAAATTGCCTATAATAAATAAACATGCATCAGAATTTGCTCTGGAACACTTATTTCTGAAGCTACCACAGCCAGGGGCAGCCTTGGTGTTATGGGTATGGGGCTCTGTCTTGCTATACAGTGAACAAGATATAGAAGCTGAAAACTATTTCCAAAGTATGTAACATGTTTTACACTGGGTCCACAATGATCATATGTTCACTTTCCATCTCTGACTATTTGCCAGCTTTGTTTTTAGATCTTTGGAGCATGCATGTTATTTGTGAATGCTTTGGAGCATTCTACAGCACAGAAACAGCCGAGTAAGAATGAGGTCTGACCAGCTGGTGGTTGCAGAAAACCCTATTTCATATGGCAGCAACTGGTAGCCCTCCTTCCAGAAGAAAAGTATTGATGAAATCCCAAACAGGTAAGTTTCCAACCTCTATCACTGAGAAGCTATAAAAAGATGGACATATGGACATAGTACAGCAAATCCTGAGTACCTCTGAACCAATGAGAAGAGGCAGCATCTATAGCAGGGATAAAAATAGTGTTCAAAAGTGGTTGAAAGACATATTTTTTCCATTCTTGAGAAACTGTGTCAAGAAGAATCCTGGATTGATGAGAATCTTCACAGTTTGGGACTTATTCTGTGCAAAATTAACATGTGGTTGTTTTGTGCAGAAATCAACATTTTCTGTGTAGGAAACAGCCTCTTCCGCATGGAAAAATAACACTTCAATGCAAAATATTAATTCCTGTTGAAAAAAATGCTGTTTTCTTTACAAATCAACCATGTGCAGATTTTACACAGAATTAATCCCCAGTTACAGCATTTTCTCTGTGGGAAACAGACTTTTCTGCATATAAAATAATATTTCAACACAGAAATATTAATTCCTGATCAGAAAATTCTGTTTTCCATGCAAATCAACCATGTGCGAATTTTACATAGGAAAAATCCTCAATTGTAGCATTTTCTGTGCAGGAAACACATCTTCTGTTCATAAATTAATATCTTTGCACTGAAATATTATTTTCACTGCAGAAAAAGTTGTTTCCTGAGCAGAAAATGCTGATTTCTGCACAAAACAACTGCAATGGATTTTTTTTTTTTTTTTTGCAGAATAAGTCATGAATTGTGAACAGCCTTCAAAAACTGTGGTTTTCAAAGATTTTCGCAAATGGGAAGAAAATTACTGAAATTAGTCATTGCTACCTTCAAAAAGAAACTTAGTGAAGAATCACATCCCTAATCTGAAGGTTTCTACCAGCTTCCACCTTCACCATACTGGATTAAAAATCAATCCTGGTACAACCAGCACCCCTAGCACTGCTGATTTATGACACTGTGACATTTCACAATCTCTTTCTGTCTCTCCATCCATTGACCCATCCATCCAAATAATTTAAATGAAGATTATAGCATTTTTGTGTGTGGAAGAATTGCATGAAAATCTAAAAACACAAGCCAGTTAATAAAGCAGCAATAAAAGAACACTAAGCATTGAGGATAGTTTATGATTTTAGAGCACACGAGGAATGAACTAACATGCCTATATTGTGTGTGAAAATTTCCTTTGCTTCAAAGGAAGATGACAAATGTTTCCTTGCCCTAGTTTTGTACCTCAGTGCATAATTTTTACCCACAGAATTGTGTGACCTGCATGGTGATTAAATAAGAAGGATGGAGACTGGATTGTTTCTGAGCTACAAAGCACATTCGTTCAGGTTCCTAAAATCTACAAGGGAGTGATTATGGAAGTGTTTCATTTGTAACTGTATTTTTCTTTTCACACACGCAGACACACACAATAGGCCACATAATATTACAGCTTATAGCTCTGCTTTTCAAGGAGGTATCTCACTTAGCTTTGGATAACTAGGATGACAACATTCAGTTGATAATGAAAGTGATGCAAATAAAAGAAAATGCAGAATCACATTTTTGGTATTCGAGTGCATAAAAATGGCTCCATACTAGCATATTCTGCTAAGAAAAAAGTATACTAATTTCCATATTATTTTCTGCCCAAAATACATACTGTGAAGGTTAAAATCGAGAAAGTATGTACTTTAGGCTGTGGAGTAACTGAGAGGATTCTACTCCTTCAGAATTAGGAAAATCCAGAATGATTAGAATTAATGGTGGATTTCATTGGCATCCCTCATCTCAACTAAAGTAGCATTTTTGCACCTCCCAAGACTGGTTAAAGAAACAAACCTCATCTGAAGAATTTTCACATTGCAAGGTACAATTTATTTAAGGGGCATTTTTGAAAAGTATTTGGAAAAAAATTAAGAGACTTTTCAGAAAAAAGAAGGATGTAGGAAGTAAGAGCAGTTTGTTTTCCTCTCATCAACAACATAGGCTGTGATAGTAACAGAGAGCTCTATGTGCTCCCTCCTCAGTATGAGTTACTCCACATGAATTAATCATTACAAATTGCAATCTAGTCCAGTTTGATTCCTATTGAATCGTTCTATCTGATGTAGCACCTAAAATCATCTGGCCATTTCTACACGATGACGTCCTCGTGTGTCGTCCCATGGCAGTCCCAGCAGGGAAGGGAGTGCAACAGGAATGCTCCCCTCTGCACCTCACCGGCTCTCTGCAGAAGGGAGTGTGGTGGCCCCGCCTTTTCCTTCCGCAGAGCAGCTGAGCACTTTCACATGCTGTGCTATGGGATGAAGCATCGCCATTGTGCTTTCCTGCCCTTCCACATTACAGTAAGTATGGGAGCACTGCACAATCGTAGGTGCAAAGCAGTTTTTTTTTCCAATTTGTGAAAACCATACAAACACAACATTTGGGGACAGGATGGCAGTGAGCCGAGGACAACATCATGTGAAAGCATGACCAACTGATGGCTGCCATCCTGTCCCCAAAGCGACATAGCCCCATTGTGTGAAAATGGCCTCAGTCATGACACTACAAAGGCACCCTCTTAACATATTGCTCTCTATCTACAAACCAGCCTATGATCTTCACACTGGATACAATTTCCTGAGGGGGTATATTTTCAACATGGAGACTCATTTATTGTCTTGTATTGCTTTTTTGTGCTCTCAACAAGCCTATCAAGCCATTCAGGGTGAAAGCTAATGAGCCCGTTTGAGAGCTTACAGTCCCTTCCTCTCATAACATGTCAGCATACCATAATGCAGATGATATGACTTCAAGATCAAGTAATATTTCTTCCTTTCCCCTGGTCTTCTCTTCCTATCATCTTTCCCAGGTGAACGGACGTAAAAATCTTGAAAACTTGCACAGATTGTTTTGTACCATACAGAAGTATTGCCACAAGAAGGATTTTGGAATTTGTTTTATGCCCAATATGGAAACCTCTATGTTTTACACGCATTCCTTTCTTTGCCTACAAGGTGAAATGGCACTTAGATTACAGGGGGTCACAAGGAAAGGGTTAGGGATTTAGGATATATTGCCTGGCATACATTGTGTTGTTTTCTTTATGGGATAGATATATTGCACACTTGCTACTTTTTCCTGAGTTAGAAATATAATGCAGTCTTTTATATTTGAACATCAGCAGCATGCTCTCACCGGATATCAGCATTTGTAAATGTCAGACTGTGAAACTGATTCTAGACATAGCCCTGATGACTGAAATGCAGGAAAAAGACAAATCCTAAAATATTGCCATAAAATGCTCTGGCTAAAAGCATAAAGCTTTCACTGCTGTAGGGTTGCTTCATGTGGTTTTCCCACATAAATCAGAAAACTGTAAGGAGAAGAAGGTGAAAAGTAATATGACTTTTCCACTTATAGAAGACAATAGTCTCTACAGGGAGAGAAAGTATTATGACTCATGAAGATTACTGATGAATAGCTTGATATCTTCCTCACACCATGAATTATTTACCTAGTTTGGAATATGTAAGAAGAGCTATGTTGCATCACAGCACAGGCACACTTGGTTCTCTCAATGGCCAGCTAGATTTCTATAGGAAGCCCACAAGATGGAACTGAAGACAACAGGAACCTACCACTCATGTTCCCAGTAATCTGTATTCAAAGACACATTGCCTTTGATACTGACAGTTATATACTGCCGTCAAGATTAGTAATCATGATAATCTTGCCCTCTGTGGATTTTCATTATTTCCCTTTGACAATCACCCATGTTGGTATCTGTCATTAGAAATGACAAAAACATCACCTTTTTTACTTCAATATTTGACTTAAAAAAAAACACCACAAAATAAATATGAGGGAAAATGCAAATATTGACATAGAATCATAGAGTTGGAAGAGACCACAAGGGCCATCAAGTCCACCCCCTGCCATTCAGGAATATACAATCAAAGCATTCCTGACAGATGGTCATCCAGCCTCTGTTTTAAAACCTCCAAAGAAGGACACTCCATCCCACTCCAAGGCAGTGTTTTCCAAGTGCTTACAGTGTATTCCACTGCTCTTACAGCCAGGAAGTTCTTCTTAATGTTTATCTGGAATCTCTTTTTCTGTAGTTTGAATCCATTGCTCTGTATCCTAGTTTATGCAGCAGCAGAGAGCAAGCTTGCCCCATCTCCATATGACATTCTTTCAAATATTTAATCATGGCATCATGTCACCTCTTAACCTTCTGTTCTTCAGACTAAACACATCCAGCTCTTTAAGCTACTCCTCATAGGGCATGGTTTCCAAGCCTTTTACCATTTTGGTCTCCCTCCTCTAGACATGTTCCAACTTGTCATTATCCTTCTTGAATTGTGATGCTGAGAACTGGACACAATACTTTAGATGAGGTCTGACCAAAGTAGAATAGAATTGTACTATTACTTCTCCCAACCTAGGTGCTATATTGCTATTGAAGCAGCTGCATCACACTGCCAACTCATGTTCAGTTTGTAGTCTACTTAGGCTCCTAGATCCCTTTCATATGTACTGTGTAGGTAATACCCACCCTGTATTTGTGCATTTCAATTTTATTTTGTAACCATGGTACCTTACATGTTTACCTACTGAAATTCATTTTGTTAGTTTTGACCCAGCTCTCTAATCTATTTAGGTCATTTTGAATTCTGATCCTGTTCGCTGGGGTACCCTTCCTAATTTGCTGTTATCTACAAATTCAATAAGCTTGCCTTATATTCCATCATCCAAGTCATTTATAGAGATGTTGAACAGCACTAGGCCCAGGACAGAACCCAGTGGTACCCTGCTAGTTACTTCTCTCCAGGATGAAGAAGAGCTATTAATGAGCAACCTTTGGGTTTGGTTGGTCAACCAATTACACATCCACCTAACAGCAGCACTACATTTTACAGGCTTGTTTGCAAGACTATCATGAGGTAACTTGTAAAAAGCCTTATTGAAACTGAGATATGCTACATCCACACCATTCGCTTCATCTACAGAACTAGTAGCTATATATATATATATATAGCTACAAGCTTTGTAGCTAGATATACAAGTACATATACATGTATATAAGTATGTATATGATTAGTCTAACATGACTTGTTTTTGAGAAAAAAATGTTGACTTTTAGTGATCACGACATTCCTTTCCAAGTGTTTACAGACTGTTTAATGATCTGCTCTAGAATCTTTCCTGGTATTGATATGAGACTGACTGAGCAGCAATTTTTTGGGGTCTTCTTTTTTTCCCCTTTTGGAGCATGAGGACAACATTTGCCCTCCTCTTGCCTGTTGGGAGTTTTCCTGTTTTCCAGGAATTCTCAAAGATTGCCAGTGGTTCTGAAATTTCTTCTGCCAGTTCTTTTAATACCTTTGGGTGCAGTTCATCTGGTCCTAGAGACTTGAATTCAATTTAGAGGAGCCAAGTATTCCAGTACCACCTCTTTACCTATTCTTTGCTACATTCCCCCTATCGTATCATCTGCTTCATTTCCCAGGTTGAGCACTGCTTACCTTTTGGGAGAAGACCAAGGCAAAGAAGGTGTTGAATAGTTCTGCCTTTTCTTTGTCTCCTATTAGCATTTCACCATTTCCTTCACATAGACCCTTTTTGCATGGCAGTTTGCAAGTGAAAGGGCCCCTTGAGCGTCGCATAAATGTGAGGAGCGGTCTGCATGACGCACTCCCATTTACGCGACGCTCAAGGCCCTCACACGCAGCAAACACACATTTTTTTTTAATTTTCAGCTTTTTTATTTTCAGAATCGCTTGTGCAACACTCATGGGCCTGGGCTGCACTCACCTGCCATGCGGAGCCTCTGGAGCCGGGCTGGTCACACATCCTCTCCTCAGTGCAGCCTCCAACTCCGAGGCTGCACTGTGGAAGGAAGAGGCGGGGCGCAGGCAGGGCTCTCACACAAGCAGGAAGGAGCTGCGGAGCTGAAGGAGGAGGCTTGCGAGAGCCTTCCTGCCCAGGCTTCTTGCGCGAGGACCCCAACCCAGCAGCGTTAAAAGGTAAGGTGCGAAAAGGGCCATAGTGGCCATACCATTTCCTTGTTCTATGGATACAACAGCAACAACAACAACTACAAAACCCTTTTTATTGTCTTTAACATCTATAGAAAGCCTGAGCTAGTTCTATGTTTTAGCTTTTCTCACTTTCTCTCTACATGGGCTGGCTATTTGTTTGAACTTTTCTTTGATCATTTCCCTTTTTGCCCATCTTTTCCCCCTTTCTCCCTTTTTTTGATCTTGCAAATTATTGAAAAACAAACTGAAATGAAATTCTACCCCCTTGTCAAATTCACCAGGTAGAAAGCTCTGTCTAAAACAATAGGACCTAAGAAGAATGTAGTCTGAGACAGAAGTGATCACAATGCCAGGCCACAACAAGACTCAGCTTGTTCCCATTAAACTCTCTCTCTCTCTCTCTCTCTCTCTCTCTCTCTCTCTCTCTCTCTCTCTCTCTCTCACACACACACACACACACACACACACGTCACTACTATAAGATAAAGTTTATTGATGGCAAATGATGTAGCAGGTGGCATTCAGCAGAGGAGCATCAGTCCTTTAGCTGATGGGTTTCAACATCTGCTTACACTTCATGGTAGAATCAGACCCCTAAGTAACAACTTCCACCCAGATTATCCCATGGCCAACATTCTAGTCCTCCTTGGCTGGCTAATAGACTTCCCTGGGCTGGGATGCAGCTCAACCCCCTAGTAAAGACAAGGAGAAATTGGACTCCCAAGGTTTAGTTGGACAGAAGCAAATAGTGGACGTTGAAGTGTTCAGGCACAACTAATCTTCATTCCTAATAACTATTACAACTGTTCAAGGAAGGTGTCAAAAAAGCATGTTTTCTCCCCAGGCCACTCCCACCTTTGAATGATAAAGCTAAAGTAAAACAATTTGGCAGACCTACTAGATTCATACTACTGTATATACTTATATATAAGTTGACCTCATGTATAAGCCAAGGGCAGGTTTGGGGGCCAAAATTATGGATTTTATATGACCTGTGGATAAATCAAGGGTCATTCCAGAGAGGGGGGAAAGTGCCAGCACCAACTTAGGAGGCCAGGTGCTCCTGGATATCATTGCTGCCTTTTTCCTGCCTGGGCATTCAGAATGGCCTTTTGCTACTCTATTCAGAGAAGGGGATAATTCTTATTTTGATAAACGTTAAGGTACAGTATTAACTCTTATCAAAGAAAGAACCATCACCTTCTCTGAGTAGAGTGGTAAAAGACGAGAGCTTAGTCTGTCCCAAGAGAACCTAAAAGCAGCACCGACTCCCCCTACACTCTCAGCACTCCTTTGAGAGGAAATGCCATCTTCCCACCCAGGCATTCAAAAAGAGCAGAAGTACACCAGAACAGAAAGACCAGAGAAGGTCAATGTATCTTTTCAGTCCTCTCGGGATTGACTAACCTCTCAACCTTCACTACTCTACTCAGTGAAGGGGATAATTAAGGTGCAGTTCTTACATTGACCCATGAATAAGTCAACTCAGATTTTTTTTTGGTTAATTTTTTGACTAAAATTTTTAGACTTATATGTATATATGAGTATATACACTAACCTTTTCTATGCCACTGAACATCTGCTAACATTGAGCCATGATGCTGATAAGGATTCCAAAACCTATCAGAGTCCATGCTCACTACAGAAGTTCTAGGGTATATTGAATGACTAGGCAAACTGTCCTCCCTTCTGAGTTGCAGTCAACCCAACCACGGTCATAGTAAACAATTAAAGGAGTCTATGTCATTTTTATTGTTTCAGAAATGAATTCAGACAAATTCTGCCTCTTTGCTCCAGATAAATTCAATAAGTATAGCTATTCCCAGCATGGATCAGACTGTGTTATACCTCCCTGTCACATTAAAGATGAGGAACATCTCAGAAAAAAAGAGACAATACCCTTAGTTTAGCAGGATTCAAAGCCTAGATCATGTCCTTGGTGGGCCCATGTAGCTTCTTCTTTTTTTTTTTTGGAAGGATCTAAGGCACTACTAACCTAAAAAGTTTGGGAGCATTTTTCTCTTTTGAAAAATGAAATAATTTCACTTTTGAGGGGTATTATTCTCTTCTAAAGGTGGACACCACATATTTTGTTTTAACAAGATTTCCCACCCCTTCCCCCTCCCCCCAAAAAAGGAAATTAGGAATTTTTTTCAAACTATAGGTGATATTCTTGTCATTTCTGGTTTCAAATGGAAGATCTAAAGCAACCCAGGGAGGACCTTGCAATTGGAACATGGTCCCCAAAACACCAGAACTAGAACTGAAACAAACAAACAAAAAAGTTACCTGTCCTGGCTGGCACTACCTCTTGTGCGACAATAAAAATATTGTGCACCTTCAGACTGTTGAGCGTGTCCATATACAGCAAGTGGTAACAATGCCAACTAAATCCATTTCAGTTTTAGGTTGCAATACAGCACAGTGTGGAAAGGTCAAAGATGTGTGTGAATACCTCTTCAAGGCATTGTACCTTACTACAATGCATCTTTTTAAAGCCAGTTTTGGAGATGTGAAGGCAATTAGCACTGGCAAGGGCCAGTTCAGGGATAGCTAGAGGAAAGAATTTGAAATTGCCCTTCTGCATGCAGAAAGTCTCTTATGTTTCTGGAATGGCCCTTATGCAACTTGCATTACTGTGAGGCATGAGAAAAACAGTACTAAATGTACTGTTATACCTCCGATCATGAAAAATGAATGTTCTTCCACTTATTCACAGCTTCTTGAACACTTAAACATTAGGAAGTACTTCCTTACAATGAAATATGTTTGATACCTTGAGATTCGATTTTGGAAAAGAGCAGCAGCAGTTGTAGTAGTAGTAGTAGTGGTGGTGGTGGTTGATTTATTATTGTTGTTGTTATTCAGAACAATGTACTGCCTTAGAATCATAGAGGTGAGCCATCTAGTCCAACCACCTACCATGCAAGAAAATACAATTGAAGCACCCCTAAAAGATGCCTGTTCAACTTCTATGTAAAAAACATTAGGTAAATGGTAGGTACATTTTGGTAAATTAGGTAAATTTTGGTAAATTAGGTAAAGATTAGATAGGATCTCTTTTCTTGCAATTTGAATGTACTGGTTCTCATTCTAATCTCTGGAGCAGCAGAAGGAAAAAAAATACCTTGTTCCATCTTCTACATGACATCCCTTCACATATATAAAGATAGCTAAACATACTCAGCTCGCTAAGACTTTCTTCATAAGGCTTGGTTTCCAGACTTTTGATAATCTCACTTGCTCTCCTTTCGACACACTTTGGCAAGTGCTCCTTCACTGAGGGTTATAGAACAGGGGTTGGATTGCCATCTCCCAGGAGTATTCTGTGTTTTTTCTGGATGGCAGCACAATACGACCCTTGGTGTCCCTTTCACCGCTATGATACTATGGCTGTGTTTCAGAACTGCATGAACACTTTACCTCAGGATTTACCGAACACCATTAACAGCTATTTTTCTTTTATTTACAGTTCTTTGGATCCAGCTTTGTGATTGATATGGTAACATTTGGTAGCAGCTACATAAACTATCCACTAAAAAGTCTTATTTGTTTAATTAGCAACTGCCAGTATTGATTTTTGCAGCAAACTTTTCTATTGTTAGGGCTGTGGCCAATGACACAAATAAGTCATACAGAGACAGAGTCTTGTCAAGTGAAGAGCTTGAATGGGAAGACAGGCTGAGGTGTTGTTGGTTTTTTTTTTTGTAATAGGAGGTGAAAAGATATGTGTCTGTGTTTGGTGCCTTCAAGTTGCCTTCCAACATGGCAAACCCATGAATTGCATAGGATTTGCTAAGGCAATAAATATTCATAGGTGGTTTTACCATTTCCTTTAATTTTGTCTTGAACCCTAATTGGCTGGCCCAAAAATGGGAAGCGAAGGGCAGCCAGCCTTTCCAAATATGATTTTTTTTAAAAGCTGTTGTCATTATTATTGTTGTTGCTATTATTATTATTATTATTATTATTATTATTATTATTATTACAAGCACTAATGTGTCTAACCTGTTTGTGGGCAAAGTAAGTGGAGAGAAGGAATGTAACAAGGTCCCCCCCCCCCCAAGAGAGAATTATTTGGATTTAAAAGTCCTCAAAAACTAATCTTTTAAAAAACACATTGAGTTTTGGTGCAGAAAACATATTGTTTTCTTGTTTTGGTATCTTACACAGAAAGCAAGTTTTCTGGCAATATTTACATATAAGGAAACCAATAAGTAAATCAAATCTATCCTACACGGGATTTCTTGTACAGAAAAGTCGTGGATTGTGAAGATTTTTGACCCAGGGGAATTCTGCTTGATGGGGTTTCCTGACATTCAGGAAACTACTTTTTTTTTTAACCATTGAGCGAACATTTTTAAATATTATTCTCATCTTTAACGATAACTTCTAGAATTTTTTGTTGATATAGAGAGAGTTTGCACAATTACTTGTGTGTTCAGCCTCTTCTTGAGGGAGTGGCTCCCGGGATTGATATGATGGATGTCTGTTCCTCAAAACTGACTGCTTCACTATTGAAGAATCCTCAGAATCTTCACATTCCAGAATGTCTCAAATTAAAAATAATAACAAAAACAAATGGATTGCAAGGTAATCCATAAAACAAACCATTTCAGCTACCATTGTCTCACTTAAATAGATTTTCTTCATTGTGCTTAATGCTAATGCTAACATGTCCAACCATGCTCTGACTATGGTTGGAGGAGAGAGTATGGTACTCTGGGTAGATTCATACACAACCCTTTCTGACCAGTTTCACACACAGCCCTTTCTCAGCACTCTTTTAAAGTGTTGCTTTTGATCTTTAAAGCCCTATGCAGGTTGGGTCCAGACTATCTGAAAGACTGTATCTCCTTATACAAGCCAGCCTGAGTTTTGAAACCTGCAAGAGATGACTTTTTTGCAGTCCCATCACCTTCATAGAGATGTCTGGTAAGAATTCAGAAGCTAGCCTTCTTGGTGGCTGCTTCCAGGCTGTGGAACTCCATTCCTCAGGAAGTCAGGTTGGCTCTGTGCTCTCTTTCTGCTAGCAAGTGAAGAAGTTTTTATTCAGGCAGATCTTTGAATTTTAACTATGGAGCAGTAGTTTGTGTGCGTGTGTTTGTGGTGTTATGTATTTTTTTAGTCTTTTTTGGAAATTATGTTTAAAATGTTTTTAAACTGTTTTTCATCATGTTTTTAAATAGTATTGTTTATTTTTTCTTAAACTTTTTTAAAACTAATGTTTTAGTTTAATATTTTTAAAAGTATTGTAAGCCACCTTGAACCCCATCCCAGGAAAAATAGAGGATATAAATTCAATAGATAAGTAAATAAATAAACCCTCTGAAAGGAGTTATTTATGTGCACAGATTCTACTATCTATGTACATCCTATGTATGGGAGGAAGAATCCATTCCTCGCTGAAACTGAAATTGGCAATTGCCAGTGTCAACAACAAATAACCCCAATATGCGATGGATTTATCCATTCCTTCATGAATTTGTGTAATGTTGAAAAAGAATCCAGCAACCTGCATTTTTCATGATGAAATGGTGTGTGTCTGAAAGTGGGGCAATTGTACTGGCAGAAATGTGCACTAAGAATCAAAATGATAGAAATACATAAATGCATGCATGGGCTTGATAAACAGATAGATCTATGGGGCTGATAAATGATCCCTAGAAATATTTTGACACCTCTGTCCCTCATCTTCATGGAAATCTGCTGACAAATGAAGATGAAGCTTGTGTAGCCAAATTCCATTGAATTTCTTCACTTAATTTCCATTAGAATTGATAGTATCCAAAAACAGAACTATGGTTTGGCTTCAGATTGGAAAAAATAATAATAAAAAATAATAAATAAATAATAAAAAATCCCAAAACAAACCCCAAACCAGATAACTGACAATAGCATTTTTTCATTACGTAGTTCATTATTTGGTAGACTCTTTGTCGAATGAGAAACCGAAATAGACATTTCAGTATCTGCGGCTATACTAGCAATAACAAATTAATATATGCCAACCCGGGCTAAATGCAATGACTCTGCTGCTGCAGCAGTTTAGGACAAGACAATGGCATTTTGTTCCCTTCCCTGAAGTCAGAATGCTGTAACTGTTGTGTGCTGAAACAAGCATTTTCACTTTAATGTTTCATTATATTATTCTGCTGTTACATCTCATAGGATTCCACTGAGTAGCCAAAGGTTTTGGACTTGAAACATTTCTACGACTGCAAATAAAGGTCCAAAGATGGGGCTTACACAAATTTCTGAAAACTCAGGCAACTCAAAGGCCCACCGTAGCAGATAAGTCACAAATATCAAGCAATGCAACCATTAATGAGAGAGAAAGAATATAATTTCATCTATAATTGGTGAGTGCACTGGAGCTCTGTAGGACAACTTAAGGAAGTAGAACAGTGTTTGGATATAGTTGGGATAAATTTATATTTGTAACTCATCCTGAGCTTTGAATTTTACTTTTTGGTAAGGGTGTGCATGGGCCTCCCAATTCAATTTAGCACTTCAGATCTGGGCCTGAGTGGGATGGGTGTGGACTCAATGCAATCCAAACTCTGAATATGGTCCTCGTTGCCAGACCTTCCTCTATGACCTGTATTGATTTTTAAGAAGTTGTTGACTGCCCTGTCTTGTCAATTCATGCTCCATTTGCCTATTTTTGCCCTTCAGAACGCAAGTCAATTAATTCTGTTAAAGTTCAACTAAAATATATTGTAATGAGATAATAACAACTTACCTGAGTACAGGATGCTTGTATATTACCCTACCAGCAGTCCAACTGGTAAAATTCAAAGATGGAACACAAATAAGGCTTGTTGAGAGCAGCTCAGCCATTGTGATCCCTCTGACATACCTCCCATCACTTCTGTAGGACATGTTGCAATTTGGGTTGGCATGGGAAACTCCTCTCATGGTACCATAGTTCTTCTAAAGTTGCCTGCCTAAGCCTTATGTATACAAGAAAGGCTGGAAACTTCTACCATCACAGAGTTCACCACCCTTTGTTCCAGAGTCTTTTCCCTGCTACTTGATAGTGGGACTTTTCTGCCTCTGCTGTAAACAAGAGTGCTTGTCCTGTCTCTTGAGTGGGCTGCTGGTGTTGTAACACCCTGGTAATGTACTTCTGTTCATTTGCTCCCTACAGCTGAATCCAGTCCTACAAGGAAGGCAGATAGCAGTCTTGGAATCTGCTTCCATCTCACAGTAATCCCAGACAATCCTCTGCATCATCTGTGGCGACTCAGACTGCCTGCCTTTCATCTAATACCTAGCAAAAACAACTAAAGTTGTTTGGGGATGAGGAGAATAAATTTTGCTACTACTTACGTATATACACACACAATTATAAACACATAGATTAACAAAAAAAAAAAATTTCATAATTAAATATTTTATATTTAGGGTTTTTTGTTGTTGTTTATTCATTTATTTATATTCCACTGCTTTTTTCCCCCCAGTGTGGGATCCAAGATGGCTAACAACATGGATATAGCTAAATTCAATACAATATTTGGGCAAACTCATTGCACAGCCATATTTTCTGGATTATAACTACCACAGTCTCCCTTTAGTCTGTGCTGTCTGGGGAAGTTTGTGAGCTGTAGTTCAAAAAAAGTAACTTTTCTGCATTCTATAGTGCTTCTCTAAAACTACACCTACAAAATGACTCAAAAGGATAATGTTGTTGATGCTTCCAAATTATTCTAAGAAATCTAGGTAAACCACCAGGTCAGGACCCACTTCTGGGTTTAAATCTGTCCTGGGGCAACAGAACAGGTTCTGTCCCAGAACCTGTTGTAGGATTATTTGGTATTTATGAGTAATTACTCTAGATGCTCTTGTACAGTAAAAAAGAATACTCACATTGACTGTTTCAGGAAATCCATCTTAGGATAGGAAAAGAGACTGAAAAAAGAAGTTGGTTACACAAACCGCCAAAAGCTAGACCTTACAAATGAGAATAAGGCCCTTTTAGCATGCCAGTCCTGTTGCAAAATGGCCTTAGGAGTGCTGCGGGATTGCGAGGACCATTCCACATGACGTCCTTGCAGTCATGCGACACTCCCAAGGCCATTCTGTGGCGATGGCACAGTATATCATTTTCAGCTTGTTGCCGAAAATGATGCGCGATCGCGCATCCCTCTTGTGCCCCACCCACACTTACCTTGTGTGCGGAGCCTCCGGATGCATGGCCATTGCACTTCCTCCCCCAGCGCAGCCTGGGAAAGTACCTGGCTGCACTGTGGAAGGAAGGGGCGGAGCCCTCATGCTTCCTTCCACCTAGCACGGAGCTGATGTGGAGGGGAAGTGGAGGCTTCTCGCATGATCCCCTTGCGACAACACTGGAACAAGGTAAAGTGCGAAAAGGGCCTAAGCTAGCAACCATTATTGGATGGGAGCTCCATGAATGCTCCCTTCCCAGAAAAAAGGTATAACCAATTTCTTGAAGGAGGGGATATGACCTCAACAGGTAAGAAAGAGGCAAAAGACTTGAGTACACAGGCCAAAGAAAGTTATAGACAGGAAAAACAAACTTGTCTAGATACTCAGTTTCAGACAGGAAGAACATGAAGCTGAGCTAACATGATATATTTAAGCTGGAATAGAAGATGCAAAAGTAGGCAAAACAGTTGGTTTCACTGGTAGGGTACCTGGTAACATCTGCTATGGAGGAGATTTCCTTCCCTTAACAAGGAATTAATGGCTGCCTACATGCAATGGGACTGATCCACCTTAGCTGTTTTAATTACCCAAGAGGGCCATAGTTCAGCACACAAAAGGTAGGCTTCAAGGATCCTATTTGATTGATTGATTAACTGATTGATTTTTTTTTTTTACATTCATACCCAGCCTTTCTCTCTGAGAGATCAGGATGGTATGTAGAGCCATCTTGTTCCTGTTCACTGTATAATACAGCAGTTTTGTGAATAAATTAGGCTCACACAGAATGGTTGGCTCAAGTCACATAGTGAGTTTCATGGGGACTAGAATCTGGATCTCTCAAGTCCCAGTCCAAAACTCTAACCACTCTTTCACACTGAGGCCCTTTATCCATCCTATATTTTAGTAGAGTCCTTAGACAGGGATCCTGGCGTTGACTGCCAGGAGGGGAGCATAACAGGAGCCCTTGCATCTGCGCCGACTGGCTCTATCATGAAGGAAGCACCATGGCCATGCATGCTGATCAAATTTTCAGATGACACCAAATTGGGAGGGGTTGCTAATACACCAGAGGACAGGATCAAAATTCAAGATGACCTTGACAGATTGGAGAGCTGGGCCAAAGATAACAAAATGAATTTCAACAGAGAGAAATATAAGGTCCTGCACTTAGGGAGAAAAAATGGAATGCACAAATATAGGATGGGGGACACGTGGCTGGATAACAGTACATGTGAAAGGGATCTAGGAGTCTTGGTGGACCACAACCTCAACATGAATCAGCAGTGTGATGAGGCAGCCAAGAAAACCAATGAAATTTTTAGTTGCATCAATAGGAGTATGGTGTCTAGATCAAGGGAGGTAATGGTACCACTCTATTCTGCATTGGTTAGACCTCATTTGGAATACTGTGGCCAGTTCTGGGCACCTCTATTCAAGAAGGATACTGACAAGCTGGAATGCGTCCAGAGGAGGGCAACCAAAATGGTGAAGGGCCTAGAAACCATGCCCTATGAGAAGCATCTTAGGGAGCTGGGTATTAGTCTGCAGAAGAGAAGGTTAAGAGGGGACATGATAGCCATGTTTAAATATCTGAAGGAATGTCATGTTGAGGAGGGAGCAGGCTTGTTTTCTGCTGCGCCAAAGACTAGGACAAGAAGCAATGGATTCAAACTGCAGGAAAGGAGATTCCACCTGAACCTCAGGAAGAACTTCCTGGTGGTCAGAGCTGTCTGGCAGTGGAATATGCTGCCTCAGAGTGTGGTGGAGTTTCCTTCTTTGGAAGTTTTTAAGCAGAGGCTGGATGGGCATCTGTTGGGAGTGCTTTGATGTGTGTTCCCGCATAGCAGGGGGTTGGACTGGATGGCCCCTGGGGTGTCTTCCAGCTCTATGATTCTATGATTTTTTCTTCTGCAGCACAACTGGGTATCTTCACAGGCTGCTGTAGGGCAGCTAGTGCAGTCATTGCACTTCCCAGTCTTCTGTAGGACAGGTAAGTCTGTGATGGCAGTGCAATCGCAGATCATTGATGGGGAAAACCATCAATGATTTCATCTGTGATTGTGCCACTGGGGGACGGGAGAAAGACAGGATCACGATGATGTCAAGCAGAACTGTTGTAATGGTTCCATCCTTCTCCCGTCCCCGTGGCAGGTTTGGAGGGTAGTGTGGAAAGGGCCTGAGTCTTGTGAGGATCTCCTCATCCTCAATTGGTATGAACTCTCAAGTCGTTATTTATAGAAACATAAAAAGAGTGATAACACAACTCCCATAAAAGCAAACCCTGAGCAAACCAGTGTGTTCTGTCACAGAGAGGCCTATGGCATACAGCTCCTTCCCTCTTCCCTTTGTGGGAACAGCAGTGATTCCCTAAGACTGAAAAAAATTGGAGCAGATGTTTATCCCTGTTTGGTACTTCCAAACACACTACTGTTACATTTTAGGTGTACTTTATCACTTTGTGAACAGGAAGAATAAACCTTGATTGGCACTTCTGCTATAGAAATGCAGAAAAGTGTTCCAAGAAAGCATCCATTAACACCTACAGCTCAACTAGAAAGCTGTATGTGTGTTTAAGAATGCAGTTATGAGGGGAAATTATTTGCATTTAAGAAGAGAAAAGAAGCAGGTGTATCTCCTGTTCCAGGGGTAACTGCGTAGTTTCCATTGTGCCCCCTCCCCACACGAACACATTATGATACCATCTTCGAAGACTGCCAGGTGAAAGCCTTGTTTCATCATCCTCTGGTTGAATTCCTCAGTAAAATCCATATTGGCAACTGATCTCTTGAACATCACCCGCAATCTGCTTTTAGATATTTTTAGGAGCAGATTTTGAAAGTCAGAAGTTTTTTACTCAGTCTGAGTATGCAGAATATTAGAAGGGGGAAGCAACCCATTAGAAGTGCAAATATTCAGCAGAGCTTGGAAATATTCTTTCGGTGTTCAGCCTTCTCTCCTCTCACTCAAATAAAGTTAATCAATAGCAGACTTCTTTGGTTATTTCTTGATAGACTTAAAGGCTTAAATCAATGGTAGGAAAAGTGTAGCAGTCCAGAAGATGTTGGACTTCAAGTGCCAGCAACCTTAGCCAAAGTAGGCAATGGTGAGGAATGTTGGGAATTGCAGTTCAACAAATTCTGGACAGTCACATTTTGCCCACCTGTTAGGGTTTGTGCCTGTGCCTTGCTGATGAGTAGGAGAAGGGGGCATTCAAATTCTATCAGCTGCCACCACGTTGGGTTCCCAAGATTAGGTGCCTCCATGTTGACCTCCCAAGATTCAAGAACTTAGTGGGAATTAACTTAGGGTGATAACGTGCCCTTTCCCCATCTCTGACTGTGCAGAGGTTTCCCTTTCCCCTCCCACGGAAGATGGGAACCCTAACACTCTTACACTCACACATTGAGCAAAAGCATTTGGAATGAAAGGAAAGGAAGGGACCTCTTCAGGAAAACTTCTATGCTAAACAAGTAAATATTATATAGTTCTTGTTTTTGCTCTGTGCCTTCAAGTCATTTTTGACTTATGGCAAACCTAAGGCATGGCAAGATTTGTTCAGAGAGAGTTTGCAACAGCTTTTCTGTGAAGCTGAGAGAGTGTGACTTGCCCAGGCTCACCAGTGGGTTTTTATGGCTAGTTCAAACCCTGGTCTCCAGAATCATAGTCCAATGCTTAACCACTACACCATGCTGGTTCACCAAATCTCACATTAGCAAAGTGCAATTTATATGCAGCATGTATCATCAGGAAGAGCTGTGTTTGGTCTGAAAACTGGAAAAAGGAACATTAACAATTTAATATAGGCAGATGAAACCACACTACTAGCAAAAAATAGCATTGACCTGGAATGACTATGGAGTAAAGTAGAGGAAAAAAGTGCAAAAGTAGGGTTCCAGTTGAACATTAAGAAAACAAAAGTAGTGCTCACAGATGATTTACATAACTTTGCAGTGGGTGAGGAAGACTTTGAAATAGCTAGGCTTTCTATATCTTGGCTCAATGATTAATTCAATAGGAGACTATAGTCAAAAATACCAGAAGACTAGGACTTAGAAGGGCAACTATGAAAGAACTAAAATGTTAAAATATATCACTGTAAAGATATACCACAATCAGGATCATCCAAGTCATCCCATTTCCAGTTTCTATGTATGGATGTGAAAGGTGGATAGTGAAGAAAGCTAATAGGAAGAGAATCAACTCATCTGAAATGTGGTGCTAGAGGAGAGTTCTATGGATAACATGGACTGCCAAAGTGACCAATAAATGAGTCATATAGCAAATCAACCCTTGACTCTCCCTAGAAGCCCAAATGGCAAAAGTGAAGCTATTTAATTGGAGACATATCATGAGACAACATGACTCATTAGAAAAGCTTATAGTGCCTGGTAAAGTAGCCGGCTGTAAGAAAAAGGGAGGATGAATATAATCAGTCAAGGAAACCACAGCCCTGAGTTTCCAGGACCTGAGCAGTACTGTTGATGACAGGGTTTCTTGGAGATCTGTCATTTATAAGGTCCCTATTAAATCAAACCTAATTTGGCAGCAATTAACAAAATGACAATCTTATACATCAAGATATCGTCCTTCAGGTGCTACTTATAAAGTTATAAGTAGCTTATAAAGTTACAAAAATTGTGTCAAATCATATTCAGCCAAGATTAGAAGGAAATAATGGGACTAAACATTTCTGTTCTTCTCATGATACAGGTGATATTCTGGGTCTTCAGATTTCATTGGAAGCTGAACGTCTGGACCTTCTTGTTCTCCTATGACAAGGCTTCCCTAGGGATGGGTGATATAGGCTAACCATTTCCCGATTTTATTTGCCTGTTCAAATTGAGTCAATTTCAATTGTTTCATCTTCTTCTCTATCTCTTCTTGTGAATTCAACATTATCTCCTTTTGTATTTGCTTTATTTCAGTTTGTATTGATTTCTTCATTGGATTATCCCTAAGTTCTTTTTCTTTTTCTTGCAATTTTGTTGTCAATTCTTGATATTTCTGTCTCTTTTCCTTGTTTTGAATTTGTCTCTTTTGAATAAAAAAGCCTCTCATTACTGCTTTTGATGCATCCCAGACCGTCTTCATCTTCATATCATCTTTTACATTTTCTTTAAAATAATTCTTCAGAATTTCTTTTGCTTGTTTAACTACTTCTTCATCATTTAGAAGAGTGTCATTCAGTCTCCATTGAAATTGTCTTGTAGCTTCTTGTATTTGCATCTCCACTGGATGATGGTCTGAGATGATCTTTGGCAATATTTCTATCTTCCTTATCTCTGTCAACAAATGTTTTGAAGCCAATATCATATCAATTCGTGACCAAGATTGATGCACTTCAAAAAAATGAGTATAGTCTCTTTCATTTGGATAAAAAGTCCTCCAAACCTCCTTTACTACTATTTCTTCACATATCTCAAAAAAGGTTCTTGGGAGTTTCCCTCTTTGTCCAGAATCTTGTTTATTTATAGAAGATTTTCTGTCCATTTTCACATCCATAACTCCATTCCAATATCCAATCATCATATTCATATTCGATTATTTTCTTTTTCATTTCCTTATAAAATTTTCCTTTATTTTCATTAGGGGCATACACACCAATTAATAATATTTTTTTACCTTCTTTTTGTAATTCTACCCCTAGTATTCTTCCATCTTCATCTTCAAATATTTTCTTTGCTGCAATGTTTTTATCTATATATATTGCCACTCCTCTTTTTTTCTTTTTATATGAAGAGGTAAAACATTGTCCTAATTTAGAATTATAGAGATATTTTTCTTGGTTTTTCTTTATATGAGTTTCCAATAATATTGTTATTTGAGGTCTTAATCTCTCTATATAATGAAAAATCGGTCCTCTTTTAACTTGTGAATTTGTTCCTCGGACATTCCAGGTTATTATCTTCATGGTTGTTTTACAGTCTTTGCTTTCTTTTCGTCTTTCTAACTTTACATTAGTGTAATTTAAACGATACAGTAATGTCTCTTCTATAAATGGGGAAGAAATGGATCTAGCTGGAGACATGGGGAAGACCAAGGGAACTGCCAGCCTATTCAGCAGCTAATCTCCCCTAAGAGCCAAGTGTCACTTCTCCCACTGGAATAAATTTGTGACACCAAAATAACTTTATCTCAGCACAGATCCATTTGTTTCAATGGAGACCTCAAGGTGATTTCCATAGCATTCTAACAAAGTAAAGTCAATTACAGCACAGTATCAGGAGTGTGCAAGGCCTAGCAAAGAAAGCAGGTCACTGTAGCACAATGTCCAGTTTAGGTTTCATTCCTTCATCTTTAAGTCTATAGAAGTGAAGACACAGAACACAGAAGACACAGAAGATTCCAGCTTGTGTAAACTCTTGGCATTATTGGTGGACCAGGAATTGGCCCCTCATTGACTTGTAACCATTGCTTTGAAACTGGCTCAGACGAACTGCTTTATTGGTAGGCTCTCTGCTAAATACTTTTGCTCCCCATTCATTTCTGTGCTAGACATGAAGATTGTTTTGAATTGTCATGCTCTGGCCATGAATTTTGAAAGATGTACTGGGCATCTGCATTGTAAATCAGTGATAAGCACATCCTCCCAATGTGCTGCCTCATTCCACTTGCTATATAATCCTAGAATTTATCTAGTAATGTTCTATTAATAAAGTATAATGAGAAACAATATTATGGCAGTGCAATTTATGAGTATGCATTAAGCCAAGGTTTGCTAAAAACAACCAAGCCAGTCACAACAACAAAACAACCATCTTCCACTGATAACTTTACTATCTGTTGTAAGGGAAATCATTTTAAAAAAAAATGTGGAGAGTGCTAAGATTGGAACATGGTGTGCCAGCTGTCTCATACAGCTGACTAATTGATCCCTGTTTCCAGCGAATCAACCATAATTGCTACTGTTTATGAAGAGAAAACAAGAGTGAGCTTGCATGAGGGTTAACATCGCTTTGTGTGGTTTAGGAGGTTGTTCATTAAAAAAAAATAAAGAACCAGAACAAGAACTGGACACATTGACCATTCATTCATTTGTTCATTTGTTTTATGCCCTTCTCAAACTATTATCCAGTGTCATCTCTATATGTAGAATCTTTAATAAATTATTTTGTTTTCTGTGCTGCCATTTCCAAATAGGATCACTCCCAACAAAGAGAATATTGACTTGGCAATGTAGGATGGGATTCTGTGTTGCTGTTACAGATTTGTAACCTAGAGTAATGGATCCATAACTACTCCATATTCATTAAGAGTATGTAGTCTTACTATGTAGACTATGTGAATGCTCTACCCAGCTGCTTTAACAGCCAGCAACCTCATCAAGAGAAGGAGTCTATTCAGAGTGCAAGGAAGGTGATTTTTCCAGCCCTTCCCACCAGAAACTGAGCCTATTACAATCAAAAACAGGGCCCCAGTTGCAAGTCTTTGTATGAGCCTTGCTTGATGGTGGGAGGTGCTGGAAACATCATCCTTGCAGGCTGATCAGAAGCTAAACAGACTCCTTTGTCTGATGTGACTGCAGACTGTTAAGGTGGGCCGGGGAGGGGGTCAGACTAGGAGACATTACTTAGTTATATATACGTAACTAAGTTGAGAGAGCCAGAGTGATGTAGTGGTTTGAGCATTGGATTATAACCCTGCAGACCAGGGTTCAATACCCCACCTACCCCACTAGGTGACCGTGGGTGCATCATACACTCTCAGTCCCAGAAAACCCCGTAATAGGTTCACCTTAGGGTTGCCATAAGTCAAAACTGACTTGAAGGCATAAGAAAAAAGAACCAGCTCGCGGATACTACACTATCAACAGCACATAGCCAACATGGGGGGGCACCATATTTCTCAGTGGTAAGATGCCTCCCCCTTGGAGCAGGGAGACCTATATATTGGCAGGTGGGGAAAAAAGACACAGGTAAGCACAGAAGGAAGTGCTAACCTATTCACCCTTTTCAATCAACATTTTGGACCAATGGTTCCATAGATAGACAATCACTATTCAGCAATTGGGATGAGAAGATGTTGTTTGGTTTGCATTTGAAAATGAATTTATTGAATTTCCACTTTCTGGACTTATGTGCAGATGAGAACAGAGTTCTCCTTCGAACTGCATACTTTTTTTTTCAGAGCAAGTTTCACTTCAATCTATGTATAAACAATGCTTACATTAGTGCAATTTAGGTAGCAATCTGTATTAGGAGAAGCTGTAGACAAAAATGTGACATTAGGAAAGGTTACACAGACACATACTAGGGGAAATTATACATTAGAGTGTGGTATGTATTTAGTTATGTATATTAGGGGAAATGACACACAAAGTACAAAGGTACATATTGGGGAAATTGCATGCAATAATGCATATGGTATATGTACAAAATGCATATATCGGGAAATTGAAGTAGAATAGAAACAGACTGATTTGTCCTTTCCCAGGGTGTTCTGAAAGCATAAAGATAGCTGTTCTTTCACGTAAACTTTCTTCTGTCATTGAAACTTTTGGTGCTGCTGTGAAGCATGTGATCAAGACACTGAGCTAAGACATTATATTTAGGTAAATCAATTCCCTTGATTTGGGGGAAAAAAGGTGATTATCCCACTATAGAACCTACTTTTCCTCATGGCTACATTTATTTAGTGAAGGGCATCTGAATTTCAACTAATTTTTCACCATAGCTGGTAGTGTGGGTGCTCACCAATGGCTGCTTTTCATCCTTGAGAGAAGTGTACTAGTGAGGAGCAATAGAGTTCTGTCCTGGGCCCAGTGCTATTCAACCTCTTCATCAGTGACTTGGATGAAGAAATAGAGGGCATGCTGATCAAATTTGCAGATGACACCAAATTGAGATGGGTTGCTAATATTCCAGAGAACAGAATCGAAATTCAAAATGACCTTCACAGATTGGAGACCTAGGCCAAAGCTAACAAAATAGATTTCAACAGAGAGAAATGTAAGGTCCTATACTTAGGCAGAAAAAATAGAATGCACAGGGGACACATGGCTGGATAACAGTATGTGTACAAGGGATCTAGGAGTCTTGGTGGACCACAAGCTGAACATGAGTCAGCAGTGTGATGTGGCAGCCAAGAAAGCCAATGTGATTCTTGGTTGCATCAATAGGAGTATGGTGTCTAGATCAAGGGAAGTAATAGTTCCACTTTTTTCTGTTTTGATTAGACATCATCTGGAATACTGTGTCCACTTCTGGGCACCTCATTTTAAGAAGGATATGGACAAGCTGGAGCATCTCCAGAGGAGGGTGACCAAAATGGTGAAGGGTCTGGAAGCCATGCCCTATGAGAAGCGTCTTAGGGAGCTGGGTATATTTAGTCTGCAGAAAAGAAGCTTAAGAGGGAATATGACAGCCATGTTTAAATATTTGAAGGGATGTCACGCCAAGGAAGGAGCGGGTTTGTTTTCCATTGCTCCAGAGACTAGGACAAGGAGCAACGGATTCAAACTACAGGAAAAGAGATTTCACTTAAACCTTCCTGAGGGTCAGAGATGTTCGGCAGTGGAATATGTTGCCTTGGACTGTGGTAGAGTCTCCTTCTTTGGATGTTTTTAAATAGAGTCTGGATGACCATCTGTTGGGAGTGCTTTGATGTGTGTTACTGTATGGCAGGAGGTTGGACTGGATGGTCCTTGTAGTCTCTTCCAACTCTATAATTCTATGATGTAAATATTTGACTATTTTGTCATGATGGGAGGATGAATAACCTTTTCCTTGCTATGAATATTTCTATGCATTTTCCCCTAGACATTCACACATTCCAGTGTTTCAAGAAAATATTCTTTGCAGAAATACATGGAGAGTGGTGTAAAAATTATGTTTTTGTGGAAAAATTACATTTTTGGACAGTCTCTCCCACTATTTCGAGCAAGCCATGTGTGGATGTTTTGTGTAAGATGTTGGTTATACACACAGAAAAGAAGCTTGCACAAAAAAGACACGTGGTCAAGTAGATGAAAATGATGACTATTGTTCAAAAAGCATTTTTTTTTGCAAAAAAGAAAACAGTTTTCAAATAAATTGTGAGCTTTTAGTGCAAAATTGTAATATTTTGCATAAAAACTCAGAGTGATTTTTTTTAAAATGAAAATTGTGGGTTTCATGCAAACCAGAAATTTTTTCAAAAAGGAATTTTTTTTATTTTGGTGCAACTTTTTTTGCGTTAAAAAAGACCAATTTTACATTAAAAGTGGATGTCTAGAAACATGTGATTTTTGCAAAACTCCTACTTTTTCATATGAACAAAAACGATTTTCCAAGTGCTCACGTTGAGGGTGTTGAGGAGTTGCAAAAAAAAAAAATTGTATGTGCATATACTAACTTTGCATGCAAAATATACATGTATCTGAAAACAAAGAGAGAATCAACTTGGTGTAATGGTTCGGGCATTGGACTACAACTCTGGAGACTATGGAGAATACGGTTTGAATCACTTCTGAAAATTGAAACTTATTCAGTAACCTTGGGCAAGTAACACTCAGCCTCAGAGGAAGGGAACGGTAACCCTCCACCCCGAGCAAATCTTGCCAAGAAAACCCCATAAGGTCACCTAGGGTCACCATAAATTAGAAATGACTTTGAAGACACACAATAACAACAATCTGAAAGCAAGAGGGGTTGCATGAGAAACATATTTTTTCTAGACAAATCTTTTTTTGGGGGGGTAAACAACACCTTGTGTGTTTTGGGGCAAAATAATTTGCAAAAACACTTCAGGATGTGGGCTAAAACTGGCAATGTTCTCATCTCTATGTTATTATTTCCAACTGGCTTTCCCAAGTGTCAGAAAACCCATTTTTCAGCCAGGAAATAAATAATGGGAATGTTCTTTTCATCCCTAATGTGGAGTAGTTACGGGAAGCTACAGTTTCTAGAGAGTTCACTAACGTGAACTAAAGAGTACCATTAGCATGCATGCAACCACATTATAAGCTGAGACATAAATCATGGGAAACAGAAAAGCCCACTTCTCCCAAATACTTGCTAAGAAAGCCCACAGACCCTGATCTGATTTGAAAAGCAAGCCAAGGAGAGCTTGCCTATCATGAGAATTAATTTTCTTCTTCACAGGACTAGAGACATTTACATTTTGACAATGAGGTTGCAAGAATCTTAATGGCTTCTAAAGCTCGTCCTTGTTAAATCAAACCCAATGTCAGAAATGTTTACATAACCAAGGGTAATTAATACATCTGTAATCACTTTTGCTGGCAGTCTTTGAAAGGAAAGCAATGCTTCAACTTTAGCCCTCTAATCTAAAGTAAAGAATAAGCCAGTATTATACAATCAAAGTGAGGAATATTAAACACTGAATTACCAATAGGGTTAGAACCCAAGGGTCTGGAAGAATAGAACAATATTGCTGTTTTCTGCTTTCTTTTATACTTATTAGCCAACAACTGGCTTTCTCCATTTCTTCCATGTTTTAAATGACTATGTCCTTGATCCCCCCTGGCAGGGTGTATTAAAATAAATTAATTATTTTGGAATCCGTGGACAAGATAACACTACTTGCTTCCAAGTAGGGACACCTAGGCCTATCAGTTTCAGTTTTTCCCGCAATAAAATAACAGTCCCAAGTTCTTTCCCTTGTCCGTATGAAACAATCTGCAAATTCTGAAATTTTTTTATAAAAAATAAACTAAAAGAAAATTGTCATTAGTGCTTAGTACTATCTTTTTGGATTATTGTAAGCTGCCTTGGATCCCATTTGGGAGAAAGATGGAATATAAATTTAATAAAAAAAATAAATATTTATATCCTACCTTCATCCTATTTTATTTTCACAGCAACAAATCCAAGAGGTAGATTAAGCTGAAAATTAGTGACTGTCCCAAAAGTCACCCAGACAGCTTCATGACTGAGTACACAGTTACACAGTTACAGCACTATGATTCCACTTTAACTGCCACAGTTCCATCCTATGGAATCCTGGGATTTGCAGTTTAAGGAGGGGTATTTAGAATTCTCAGTCAGAGAGTTCTGGTGCCTCTCCAAACTACAAACCATGGAATTCCATATAATGTAACCATAGCAGTTAAAGTGTGAGCATAGCACTATAACTGTGTACTGCAGTAGTACCCCAGATGGTGATTAGACCCTGAGATTCCTCAGCTGTAGTTAAACATTCTGCCATCTGTAGTATACTAATGTCTTCAGGGCTGAGGAGGACTTTGGATGTGACAACTTCCCAACTTAGCCCAACATCCTAAGCTTTACATCCTGTAGGCTAGTAGATTTAGTGTGGGGAACCAATTTATAATAATGATCAATTTTAGAGTCTGAGCCATTGTATCAGCTCTTTAAACTAAGTCAGATTTTCCTCTTTTTCTTCTCTCCATGAAAAATTGTGTGCTAAGTATATGGTTACAAAAGACATTGTCTTCCTAATTCTCCTCCCATTTCCTACTGAGAAGCCACACATTTCCTGGTAAAACAAATGAGTAGATCCTTCCTTTTCTTTTTCTAAAAATACAAAGTTATATTCACACAAAGCAAGCAGGTCTTTAGAAGGTATCTTTATCACTGTAAATTTTAAGTTCCCCAGCTTTTACTCTTGGGATACACAGCAGGGATTATTTTCATGTCTTTTGAAAATTTACCTCTTCTTGGGTTTTTTTTTCTTGCTTTTTTTTTTCTATTATCAAGACTAATACTGATGTTACTGCAGTTAACATGGAGAATTATATGGAAGAATTCATATCAAATAAATCAAGCACAGTAAATTATAATATATCATTCATAAATTCCTTTCTCCAAGAAATATTGGCAGTTTAACGGAAACTTTAGATCACCTTAGAAGTTCACAGTTTTCTCCAAAAAAACAAAACAAAAATAAACAAACAAAAAAGCCCTTTCAGTTGTAGTTGTATATTTCATTGGAATTATTTTTGAACCAATCTGGGCCACTTCCAAGAAATATGGGGCTCTTCCAAAGTGAAACCGATGTCTTTCAAGATGTCCTAAACCTAAGCAGCCTTCTATCAGAAACTTAGAGCTTCAGAGGTTACAAGAACTTCAAGAAGATTCCAATTAGCTGTCTTTTTTTAAAACTGCTACATTTAGAATCACAAAATCATAGAGTTGGAAGAGACCAAATGGGCCATCCAGTCCCACCCTCTGCCATGCAGGAAAACCCATCAAAGCATTCCCAACAGATGGTCATCCAGCCTCTGCTTAAAAACTTCCAAAGGAGGAGACTACACCACATTCTGAGACAGCATATTACAATACTGGACAGCTCTGACCGTCAGGAAGTTTTTCCTGAGGTTCAGGTGGAATCTCCTTTCCTGCAGCTTGAATCCATTCCTCCTCCTCCTAGTTTCTAGAGCAGTAGAAAACAAGCCCACTCCTTCTTCGACATGACATCGCTTTGAATATTTAAACATGGCTATCATGTCCCCTCTTAACCTTCTCTTCTTCAGACTAAACATACCCAGCTCCCTAAGCCGTTCCTCAGGGGGCATGGCTTCCAGACCCTTCATCATTTTGGTCCATTCTTTCTCCCTAAGTGTAGGATCTTACATTTGTGTCTGTTGACATTCATTTTGTTAGCTTTCCAATCTCTCCAATCTGTCAAGGTCATTTTGAAATTTGATCCTGTCCTCTGGGGTATTAGCAACCCCTCTCAATTTGGTGTCATCTGCAAATTTGATCAGCATGCCCTCTACTCCTTCATCCAAGTCATTGATGAGGATGTTGGATAGCACTGGACCCAGGACAGAACCCTGTGGCACCCCACTAGTCACTTCTTCCAGGAAGAAGAGAAGCCATTGGTGAGTACCAACTACAAATCCACCTAACAGTAGCCCTGCCCAGCCCACACTTTACTAACTTCTTTGCAAGAATCACCCCAGTATATAGTGACTTGAGGAAACAGGGAGAAAAAGATGGAGAGTTCTAGGTTTCTTACTGATAGCAATAGCTTTCAACAAGGTAATAACTTAACTTGAGTCTTCCCCTTAAAAAAAAATGTAACTCCAGTGCTTTTTCTTCCAATAGCACTTGGAGCCAACTGAGCAGAAAACAAAAAGAAAAATCTTTACACTATTTTTCCTCCATCAGAACTCTCTAATCCTTGTATCTATTACATTCTGTAATGTTGCAGACCTTTATTTAGAGGCATTTTTATGAGCTAGTCTAATTTCATTCTAAATTGACCACCTGTACGCACAAAAATCCATGGAGGGGTAACTTTAAAAGCATCTCAATTCTTTATACAAAAAAATATTGCTCATATCTTTTGACTTTTTGGAGGCTCCTTCCCTAGAAGCTTCTTTATAACATCCCTGTTATAACTCCACCCTGCCCATTTTACCCCAAAATGTGGGTCCACCCACGATACCAGTACCTCTGTGAAAAGGTGGGGAATATTAGCTCAAACAGGAGGCCTGTTAGAAGGGGGTAATCTTATGAGATCTTTTACACCTATGTTTACCAGTACTAGTTGCAAGGAAGAACCAGCTGGAGATCCAAATGTAAGCTTATTGTGTTTTATTCAGGGAATGGCAATTACGCACACAAGATCCAAGCAGTCAATCAATCACAAAAGGCTAACTGAAGGAAAAGGAAGGAAAATTTTGGATAGTGAGATTCTAGGGAGAAGGAGGTGATATTTACCCATCCAGAACAGCAATGAAGAGGAAATGTGGCTTAGATGCAACTCTAATGACAGTACACAATTGGAAATCAGAGCAGCAGAGTGGTGACCAGCAATCAGTGTACTGCAAGTTGACTGGCTAAAATCTGGGGTTTAAATACTCTTTTTCCATCTGGAGGGCTAAAGTTCTAATGGATCTCTGACAGAATAAACAATGGAGTCCAGAGGGTGGACAATGAGGTCTGGAATGAACTAATGTCCTTAGCATTAGGTGACAAAGGACTATCATAGAATCAGAGAATCCTAGAAATGTAGAGTTGGAATAGACCACAGGGGCCATCCGGTCCAACCCCCTGCCATGCGGGAACACACTCAAAGCACTCCCGACAGATGGCCATCCAGCCTCTGCTTAAAAACCCCCAAAGAAGGACGCTCCACTACACTCTGAGGCAGTATATTCCACTGCCAGACAGCTCTGACCATCAGGAAGTTCTTCCTGAGGTTCAGGTGGAATCTCCTTTCCTGTAGCTTGAATCCATTGCTCCTTGTCCTGGTCTCTGGAGCAGCAAGCCCTCTCCTTCCTCTACATGGCATCCCTTCAAATATTTAAACATGGCTATCATGTCCCCTCTTAACCTTCTCTTCTGCAGACTAAACATACCCGGCTCTCTAAGTCTATCCTCATAGGGCATGGCTTCCAGGCCTCTCACCATTTTGGTTGCCCTCCTCTGGACCTGCTCCAGCCTGACCATGTCCTTCTTGAATTGGGGTGCCCAGAACTGGACACAGTATTCAAGATGAGGTCTAACCAAAGCAGAGTAGAGTGGTACCAGTACCTCCCTCGATCGAGACACCATACTCCTATTGATGCAGCTGAGAATTGCATTGGCTTTCTTGGCTGCCGCATCACACTGCTGACTCATGTTCAGCTTCTGGTCTATTAAGACTCCTAGATCCCTTTCACACGTACTGCTATCCAGCCACATGTCCCCCATCCTATATTTCTGTATTCCATTTTTTCTACCTAAGTGTAGGACCTTACATTTGTCTCTGTTGAATTTCATTTTGTTAGCCTTGGTCCAGCTCTCCAATCTGTCCAGGTCATTTTGAATTTTGATCCTGTCGTCTGGCGTATTAGCAACCCCTCCCAATTTGGTGTCGTCTGCAAATTTGATGAGCATGGCCTCTATTCCTTCATCCAAGTTGTTGATGAAGATATTGAACAGCACTGGGCCCAGGACAGAACCCTGTGGCACCCCGCTAGTCACTTCTCTCCAGGATGAAAAGCAGCCATTGGTGAGCACCCTTGGGGAACGGTCAGTCAACCAGTAGCCCTGTCCAGCCCACATTTTACTAGCTTCATTGCAAGAATGTCATGGGGAACTTTGTCAAAAGCCTTACTAAAATCGAGATATACTACATCCACAGCATTCCCTTCATCTATCAAGCTAGTAACAATGATAATGTTACTAATGGTAGTCTTGTTAGTTCTGCAATTGTTGGACAGGTGTGGGAACACAAGGAAGGCTTGCTTGGTCAGTGGGAGAAGAATTAAGACAATAAGCCATCCTGTGGGAAACTCCTAGACACTGTTACTTCTAAAAGGTTGAGTCATTGGAGGCTAACTAGAAGTCTATTATCACTGGAGCTTCCTGGTGATCTCCTGACTATGACCTGGCTAGTCCTTAAGGCCTTTCCTGATGTTATTTTGCAATGTGGGCAGCTTTTTCCCCTTGGTCAGCATGGCCATGCAGCCATCACAGGGTATAGTTTATATTTATGTCAATTAATATTTTCTGCCAATTAAACCATATTTCACCAATTAAACCATATCAGAATGTGGGGGTATGATACCCAAATTGTAAATACTTTTCTCACGTGCACAAAAATTGTGCTGACTGAAATTTGACAGTCTTCACGCTCAACAAAGGGGCAGCTGTGCCTACAAATTTTATCCAAATTTGTAACAAAATATTAAAAGTTACAGGCATCCCCCTTAAAAGTAATAATCGAGATGTAAATTCATATTGCACACACCTTCTAAAAAAAACTCCTATAATCAAAGTGAGTATGCTTGCAGACTTCACTTATTTCTGTCAAAAGGTAAAAATATTACATGATCTTACTGATATTCCCATTATTATCAATGGAGATCATCCAGAAGACGGCATTTTTTGAGACAAGGTAAGATTTTAGAAATGTGCTGAAGCAAGTCACATTGGGGAAGTCTGAGCCAAAGCAACCTATTTTCCAAGGCACCACAGTGAGATCCAACCCAATCTTTTCATTTGGTTCACACTTCTCCTGCAAATTGATTTCATATTTCATTTCAGACTAAACCAGGTGATGATAACTCAGGTATTTTTTCCCCCTTTGGACAGGATTTGAATAGCAATTCTAATATCTGTAAGGAGATAAGATTGTAAAATTGAAAAAAAAATGGAGAGGGTCTCTTAACAGTTGCATAGAAGAGGAAATTTCAGTGGGTGTTGTTTCTCACACAACCATGTAACAAGCAACAATTGCGAAAATTCTCTTTTCTACACGGACATTAAAGGTACAGGATCCCTCTCCAGTGTTAGCTCTGGCAACCCTAGGAGAGAAAAATTATCTTCATGTTTTCAAATTCTACTAGATGTAGTTTAAACTAATGCCCTTTGTTCCATGGTAAGAAGGTGGGAAAAAAGGTGTAAAGATAAAAAACGGGGATGTAAAGCAACCTTTGGAATTTGTACAGCAAGATTTGAGTTACTAGGTTGAATTCTCAAGGCCTGTGAACCCTAACAACAGATACTTCTTCCCATTTTGTTGTCACAAAAAGCAGTGTGAGTGTTACTATGACAAGCTGTTTCTTGACCAATGATCTGTAACACCAGATTTCAGAGCTGTTTTTATCCAATAGTTGCCACTGTTCTCACTGATCCCACATGGTTTTTGGAGCCCCTAGCCAAATTAGATGAGACAACATGAGAAGGTGATAACATTTATAAATGAAAAGATAGTTGCTGGTAAAGGAGATCAGATCAGAGTAATTGTGAGAATAAGAGAGTGCTCAATCCTTTCTTGTCTGGACTTTTGTTTCCAGTGAAATCACCATCAATATACCTTTATTCCTAGAAGGGAAGACACAGAATGCAAATCAGAGTAATCTGCATATTTAGAATAATTTGCACATTATCCAAATTAGGCACTTGGAGTTGAGGGAGCAGAATATGGCAACTCTACCTGTAGGGCTGAAACTCGTTTTATTTTTGCCTCTATGTGTAATCAGGCTCTGCGGTTTTTCCCCCAAGAAGAATACCCTCAAGAAACCATAGAATACAGCAGGGTAGAGTGTTAAAAAATGCTCTATCACCTCTGTGGATTCTTATTCACAAAGAATGATACTGTGAGAAAAAAGACAGAGCAGGTGGACTAGAGCACCAGCCCCTCTTCTCCCAGCAAAGAATGAGAAGTCTTCTATTCTCAGGAAGACAAGGTTTAAGATTCTGATCTTTCTCATGGGGACAGCATGGGAGGAGTCTGTGGTCAGAGTCCTGTTGGGGCACTGTGCTAGTATAAGGGTCATTTGTGCTAGCACTTACATTTTTTCTCAGGCCATCTAGGAACTTCAAAGCACGTAAAGGAAATCTGTCCTTCTTGTTCCCAGGAGAAGACAGCTATCAACTCTGAGTTGCATCTTTCTCCAATGCATGCTTTTCATAGGGATCCTTAGCAGCAAGGCGTGTGAAAAGACTGGTTTGGGCAATTACCTGTATCATGGCATAGGCAGGAGACCAATATAGCCTTCCCAAGCATCTTGCCCATAGCTGGTATACGCAATGAGTATATAACACACACACTAATAGCAAACTCTGATACTGAATTACAATCACACCAAAATGGTACTACCAAGAAAGAAGAAGGCATGAGGTGGTGTAGAAAGCTCAGTGATTTAGAAAAATGGGGAGGAAATCTTATTCCTTGCTGAAGAAAACTGCATGAATTTAATGGAGTTGCCATAAGTCAATAGGAAACACACACACACACAAGAAAGGCATGACTGACTAGCTCTTTGGAAAACTCCTCTTTCTTTCTTTCTTTCTTTCTTTCTCTCTTTCTTTCTCTCTCTCTTTCTTTCTTTCTTTCTTTCTTTCTTTCTTTCTTTCTTTCTTTCTTTCTTTCTTTCTTTCGTTCTTTCTATTGAAAGAGTCACCGCGATCCAAGATCTGCATAAAACAAAGCATTAAGGATTTTGAATGGGAACATCACATTCCTTTACCACCATGACTTGACTTAGCATTTTTGTTTCTCCACTCACACAGATAACCACCAGTGCATCTGAGTGGGGAAGAGAAACACTCACAGCACAAGGCTCCCACCTTGAAAACTGGAGAGGGCTCTTGTGCTTTTAATGGTTGTGTAGAAGAGGGGGTTTCAGCAGGTGTTGTCTGTCATGCGGTCAGGCAACAAGCCACACTTTTCAAAATTTCCTTTTCTACATGACAGTTAAAAGGACAAGAGAAGCCCTCACCACCTCCCACTCTGGCAACTCTACAGGTATGAGAAAATCTCACCAAAGTTATAATAAAAGCAATGGGGAAGAAAGAGGAAGAGTCACAAGGATGATGCCTTTGGCCATCTCCATAAGGAGGCAGCCAAGGTTAGTTTGTCACAGCACAAATGCCAAAATCATCAACACTCTTTTCAGAGTGACCACTGTTACTATTTTACATAATTTAAGCTTTTAATATGATATCTAGCTCTTGTCTGCCTCTGCATTTCAGCACCTTCTGATTTCATTGCTTACATGTCCTCTATAACTGTATGCAGTGATGTAGACTTAAGTTGACTGACTCAGATTCAAGTTGGACTTAAATCAGTTCAGTGACTCAACTCGGACTCAACTTGGCAACAAAGATGTACTGACTCGACTCGAGACGTGTGTATTTTTAGTGACTGACTTGCTGCCCTTGATTCAGTAACATAATGCATTCATCCAGAAACCTTACTACTTTGAAAAATGCTTCCATCTCTTTTTGCCTACTGGTAACATGACAATCTGTCTCAAGCCCAAAGTGTGGGCACATTTCTCAGAGGGGAACAGCAAACAGGTTAGGCGATGAGCTTGAGGTCTGCTCAACAGCCTGTCCCTGCTGCGTATTGGAGGAGCCTTCTAAAACTTTTCCTAAGAGCAGAAAGCAAGACTTTTCCCCAAAGCATAGGACATGTTTCTCAGAGAACAGCAAGTGTGTTAGGCGGTGGGCTTGAGGAGGAAGGATCCTTCCTTCTACAGCTTTTGAAGCTTCAGTAATGGGAAGTAAGAAGGATCCTATTTCCCACTTCTGAAGCCGCAGACTCTTTCATGCCCATTGGCACAAAAGCCTCCAGCTTCAGGAACGGGGAGTAAGAAGGATCCTATTCCTCACCTCTGAAGCTGTAGATAGCAAAACTGCAAATGTAGAGGGCCTATTCTGCTTACATTGTTAAAACTGACTGTTTGACCCTGTCCAGAAATTCTGGAATATAACTTGGGGCTTAAGGTTGGTTCCCAGACTCGAGGCTTGACTTGAGAATTGACTTGACAATCTCTTCAAGGACTTGAGACTTGATTTGAAAATTGAAGGTAGAGACTTGAGACTTGACTTGAGACTTGGAGTAAAAGTCTTAAATACATCATTCTCTTTATGTGCCTGTAACATTTCATATGGTTACGATGCCTTACATCACTATCATGTGGCATAGCATGATTGGCAAGAAATATAATTTAATTAGCATGAAATATTATATAGAAACTGGACATTTATGGCTGGGAAACATGCGGCAAGCAAGATTCTGGCTGTATGCCTGGGCTAGGTCAGCATGGCCTCAGCATGGCCAGGTCATAAGGTCAAAAAGAATTAAGCAAGAAAACTCAAAGTAAACAGATTTCCAGTAATCCTGTCAATGACCCAACATCTAAATACAATAGACAGTGAAACTATTCAGGTGCAGAAGGCAAGCATCCTGCTGTGCACATTTCCAACTGAAACCTTCCCATTCGTATTACCCAATCAAGGCATTAAGAGGCTGTCAGGACTCCCGTCAATGTTTTGTCACCCAAAGTAAAGCAATCAGGCCTTTCCAGACCCCTTTTTTTCTACTCTGCCAGAGAACAATTAACGTTCACCTCTTCAGGGTAGGAAAAAGGGTATTTAAACCATAGCTCAGAGACTGGCATTTTGCTAGAACCTTGGGCATCCCACTGCATCCCAGACTCTCTGTGTTGCCCTCATACCCTTATGTTTGAGCCATCTCTCTTTGAACCTACACTCCAGGACCAGGAATTATTACCCTATCCACCCGTTATGTCTATATATCCAACCTTTGTCTCCTTTCTGTTAGCCTGTATTTTGGGGGTCCCAGCAGGGACACCTAAATAACCTTGCAATTACACAAATTGGGGAAATTAGTCAAGAGCACTGGTTGGCAAAATGAGAGGTAGGGTAATGCAGCTGAAACTTGTAACCCAGTGTTTACAGGGTCAGGCCAAGTCAAGAAGCAGACCGGTTGGAAAATAATGAATGATCTTTATTAAAGACAGGCACACAATGTAAGCAACACACGCACAGAGATAACTAAGGAAAATAAAGGTGTGAGTCAAATAGTGGGATTTTCAGAGGGATAGTTGATTTGGGTGATACAAAACCTGTCCTGAAGTCCGAAAGGAAATGGAGAGCAAAGCCACTCGCACCTAGTCAGCTAGCCAATCGGGACGCACCCAAAATTACACAGCGGGACGCACCTGTGCTTTTCACAACTACCAGCGGGATGCACCCACACTCTAACTCCTAACAAGAACGGGACGCACCCGTATACTACTCTGGGGGGGGGGCGGGATTTCTTCCCTAAGTGCTATTGGTGCCTTACTGCTATGGTGTTGGATGAGTGCAGATTGTTCCTACGGTGCTAAAACCCTAAGACTCCGGATCCCAGCCCATGATAGACCCCAAGTTAGGGATGTGATTCCCGGGTCAGCTTGTGCACACCCCTTGCTATTGGGTGATGGTTCACCGCTGAGAGCTAGTGACCATGCTGGGGCGGCTGACATACACAAACCCAGCAAGAAAAAGGGATAGATTCCAACCCCGATAGAGTAGCTCCTAGAGCTCACACACACACGTGTTCCTGCCTAACTGAATTCTAGCAACCTGACCGGCCGTTCCCTAAGGCAGTACCAGCCTGCTTTGAGGAGGTTTGCAACTGCTTCTCAAATTAGGGGTACTGGGGTTGCCATCATTCTCCACCACTCTGCTATCTTGTTTTCTGGGAGTCCCGGGAGGGACACCAAATTGCTATAAGTTGGGGAAATTAGTTCAGAGCACAAGTTGCCAAACGAGAGGCAGGGTAACTTAGCAGGATCTTGCAACCCAGTGTTTACGGGGTCAGGCAGAGTCAAGAAGCAGACCGGTTTGAAAATAATGAATAGTCTTTATTAAATACAGGCACACGATGTAAGCAACACAAGCACACAGATAACTAGGGAAAATAAAGGTGTGAGTAAGATAGCGGGATTTTTAGAGGGATAATTGGTTCGGGTGATACGAAACCTGTCCTGAAGTCCGGAAGAAAATGGAGAGCGAAGCTGGGGTTTGATGTATCTCAGCATGTGGAGCTGAGGGGAAGCTCACCAAACGAAGTGGCAGCAAGGCAGTCTGGAACTCAGGAGCGATCCGAGGAAGCGCTCAAAGTCAGGGGTTTTTATAAGGAGAATTGTGACCGCAGGCTAGGTCAGACTTGGGGAGAACAATAGATTTGGGGCTGGAGACAAAGCCTCCAAAAGGTCAGAATTTGAATGATTGAGTTATAGCCAAATTGTCAATAGGATAGCCGGTATGCAAATGGGGAGTACTTGAGCGTTGTATAGTCAGATCATCAAGCTGCAAGCGCGGGGCAGAAGATCTTTTGAAAGTTGCTTGCATACCTAATGGAGGTACTTGCCTTGAGGTCTCCTAAAGTGGCGAGTTGGCTATTGCTGGCCTGCCTGTATTGTTTCAGAATATTACGGCGATTATCGGCTAAGCCTGTATGCGTGCTTGTCCGGTGGCCTCGCAAGCACGTGGAAGGGATATGTGAAGCCGAATTATTGATATCAAAAGATATCGTTTTATATCCTCCAAAGCTCGGGCTAGCCAGGGCAGTAACATTTCCCTTCACTAGCCTTGTATGGTTTGTGAAACTGCTTGATTGCTTACATGTGTCTGTGAATCCCCCAATAAAACATTCTTTTGACTCTGAACTGGTGTCTTACAGTTAGTACCAGTACACACACCTGTATGCACAGGTGAAAAGATTCCATGGTTACCCCCTCTCACAGGTCTTCTTTGAGCTATAATTCCCCACCTTTAAGGAAGATGCTGGCACTGCTGTGGACTTCAAGGTCCCTCACTTTTTGGGCGAACAATATATTTAATGAAGTAGACTCCAATCTACAAAACTTTATGCCATAATAAAATTTGTTGTTTATTTCAGCTTTCAAAAATTGTTTGCCTTGTATCATAATTATGGATTCTGTTTCAAGCGCTGGTTTATAGATTTATCTGGAAACCTGCTGTAGGGCATCTGAAAGGATATTATACCCATGCTACTTGGGGAAAGTGGGGGAGAGAGAGAGAGATAAAGCCCTAGGACATTTTGAAATGGACTGATATATCAAGCATGTGTCATCTATCAAATGGACATGATTCACAGTGATATTTATATATCACTCCAGACTCAGCCCCTGGTTCATAAATGAGGTTTATGAGGACTGTCAAACACTGTGGCCCGAATGCCTAACAATAGAATACTGTCCTTGAGAACGCAACTCCAGACTACAACTTCATCTGGAGAAGAAAAAGAAATAAATTCAAACTATTAAACAATACCGTGTCCTTCAAGGTACAGCCTTGCTTGTGCAAAACTCCATCCTGTTGATACCAACAGAGGAAAAGGTGTCCTCATCTCTTAAAAATTATCTTTGCTTTCAAATTTAGGGTTCAGAACTATTTTTAGCATTGCCAGTCAAAAGACTCTGCAATGATTCTCTCCTTTTCTCCTTAAAGGATTATGTGTGAAGTGTGTGTGGTTTCTGTTTAAAAAGGTAAAGGCAAATGAACACCCATAGATAGATTTAAATGTGCTCTTTCTTGTGTTATCGCTGCATTTATTGTACCTATGATGTTTTGTAATGATTCTATTTTTCCCTCCTTTAAGGATTTTGTGTGAATGTGTGTGTGGAAAGGGGAGAAACCAGAAGAAGCAATAGGAGAACTTGAGAGGGTTACAGAAGAAGGGGAATGCTATGTGGAGCTCCTGCCCCAATAAAATTCGATTATTTTAAAAATGTATTTAATTATTTATTTCATTTATATGCTGATTTTCTCCCAGAGTGGGACTCAGGTTAGGTCATTAAAAGAATCAGTTAACTAAATTATAAAATTTTACATACAGTTCAGAACTGACACATTAAAACAATAGGTTATACACAGTATAAAACAATTAAAAAGCACACAGAAGTTAAAGCAATCCCACAAGATGGTTCCCTGCAAACTGTTACTCATTAAAAGCCTGCTTAAACAAAAGGGCCTTTGCCTGCTGGTAAAAAGGACTGTGAGGAAGGGACCTAGATGAAGAACCTCTATGAATTGGGCAGAGTCAATACACAATAAAATCCTTCAACAGAAGCACCTGTAATCTTTCTTTAAAGATTCAAAAGCACCAAATGCATTCTTGAAGGAACACATTCAATAGGTCAGTCTAGGTTAGTATCTTTAATATCACATTTTGATAAATGTAATAAACTGAAGGTCTTTGAAGGTCTTTGCTTCAAAGGTTCACAGATCTGAGGAGACCAAGAGGGCAATAGTGTATTACAGCTTGAATTCAACAATCCAAATATGTTTTGAAAAGAATAAAACCAGAGGATGAAGAAATGACAGAGGAAGTTGGCTTTCAATGTGAATACTGCCATGTTGGAAACACAGAGACAATACAGGGAAAGATGTTCAAGTAATAGATACAATGGCAGAATCAGAGATTTGGAAGAAAACATGAGGACCATCTAGGTTAACCCCCTGCCATTCAGGAATACAAAATTTAAACAAAGTCAGAAGATGCACACCACAGAAAGGCCCAGAAAGCAATTATTATGACTGTAACTGTGAGTGTGGGATACACTGCAGGAGTGAAGGAACGCAGATATATAAATTGTTGGAATGTAAACTCCACAGCTTTATTCTAGCAGTCAATAGCCTTGGCCTATTGTGGGTATGGATGCAGGCATCAGATGATCTGCCTTCCAACCATGGAAACTCACACTTTCAGCCCAGTTGCTAGCAGAATCTGGAAAGGCAGAAATAAGATTCTACATGAACAGAAGCCACTGCATGGTTTCTCTGTCACCTGGAGGTAAGGCAATTCCCACCACCCTGAGCTGAGCATGAACCTGGATACCTCCACCTACAAGTTACTATAAGTGGACCCCCATAATGGAGATAACGGGCACATAGGCCTGGTCTCCCCCAAACTGGATGCATCCCCTTGCCAAAACTGTCACAAAAGTTGAGACAAAATATGGAATATGGAAATATAGACCATATAGACCATTGAATATGGAAATATAGACCATTAGGCCCAAACTCCATAATAAAGCAATTTCCATGAAAACTCCAAAGGAAGCATAGTGGGGGAAAGGGCCCTTTCACACTAGACAATTATAACAGTATGATTCCACTTCCACCACCATTATCCCATCCTAAAGTGTTCAGGGGTTTGCAATTTAGGGACGAGAATTAAGAACACTTAGTCAGAGAGGTCTACTGCCTCACCAGCTACAAAATCTAGGATTACATAGGTTACAACCATGACACCTAAAGTGGAATCATAGTGCTGTAATTGTCTAGTGTGAACAGAGCCAAGTGCAACACTCAGAAGAGAGCAGTTTGTGTGAGGAACATTTTTTAGCCCACCTGGCAGAGCTGATGATGAACTTCTATTTCTATTGCTATCCCCAGAAAATGTTAACAAAAAAATGATGTGGCATTGAGTAAACCATAGGAAGGCAACACCCACAGCACATACCCACAGCGACAGCTGAATACAAGCGAGAAGCAGCCATAAACTGACAGGGAAGAATCATGTTGAGCAAGAAGACATACATCACACTGCTCTGAAATTTCTGTGGGGGAAACTGCAAAACTGTCAGTGAAGTACAGATAGGTGGGCTTCAGATAAGTGATAAAAATAGATGTTTGATAGAAGAGTAAAAAACAAAATAAAAAAATTAGAATTGGGACATAAATTCTAGGTAACCAATTAATTAAAAATATGACTCAATCCCACACAACCACACAAATTTAATCTACAAACAGTGTTCTAAAAAGGTATGATTGATGTTCCAGTTGAGCAATGGACTGGTAGCAAGACTATACTCAAAGCTTTATCTGCCTCTCTCTGCCCTTCTGCTTTACTTTGCCAAAACTTGGTCAAGCCTCCAACCTTCCATTTACTACCCACACATCTTCAAGGCAGGCCTGCCAGCCTCTGCTATGAAGCTGCTGAAGCACTGTCAGAAAGATGGGACCCGATCATTGCTTGGTGTCCTTTCATGGTATGTAGCTTGGCTCCCCAGGAAGTCTAGAGACCCTTGTTTTTAGAAGGAGCAAGTGGAAATACTAGCATTGCCTGGTCAGAAACCTTTTTTTCCCACTCTACATTCTGTCTTTTTCTATGTTCTTTCCCTCCTCTCCTTTGGACTCTTTCTCCTTCTCCCTTCATTCCTACCCCAATAACAATTCAGCATTTCTCTCTTTCTCCTCCACCACATACCAGCTTTCTCTGAGTTTCCCTCTCATTTTTTTTAACCATTTGATCCCTGCAGAGGGAAGCAGTGCAGGAAGTTATCTGGAGTCCAAATGAATAAATGAATCTCCAGTGAATCACTTCCCCTTCAGCCTTATCTCTAAGTGAGATTAGCAATGTCTAGAGTATAAAGATTGTACTGGAGACTACAGACAAATCTTACGTAACTAAAATTCAGCAATCCTTTTAAAAAAAAACCTAAATAACTCTAAGGTACACACCGAAAGAGTTTTCTTAGTGTCCATGAAAAGTTTTAGGTGGCTAGCTTTCATATCCCTAAGAGGAAGAATGCTGGAACAGCAAATGTATAACTCTGTGCATACTTATGTTTGTGGGGGTTGAGAAGATAACTTGAGCATTTGTCGGACATTATTGAGGAGAAAAAGTGGACGTAAAACAATGTACATATTTAAAAATCAATGGCTAAAACATGCATAATTAAAATATGCGGAAGTTTTGGTTTGAAAAATGTGCAAATGAGTAAACTATGTTGAGAAACCAGCAAATTAGAAAAAAGGCATTTTTAATACTGCTGTCCATTTTAGTGCGGCAAGAAGCCACAAAGTCTTGCAACTCAAAGCAAACTAAAGAGGGAGAGAAAATGCAGATGTGATTCAGAGAAATTTAACAAAATTGAAGTAGAGAGGGGGGGGTTTTCACACATGCATGTGTGTGCACAGAATGGAGTGACTTACTGAGGGGTGTGCACATACGGTAAAAAAAGTTGCTTTGGAACCCATTTCAGATAGTGGATTACTTTGGTTAAGGGTTTTAGACAGTCACCTTGCTTCATTTCAGATTCAGACTGGAGCCTTGCTTCATATCATCCACAGTTTCTTATGCCTCCTTACTGGTAATCATGGAATAATCAACAAATGGCTAATTTCCAACTATTTCTCCACAGAAATGAACAGAATTTTAAGGCCTACTTGCCTGTTCAGAAGGGATGAATCTTACCAAATCTCAGATAAAGGAGTCCAATGGTTTGTGTTTAAACAGATAAAGAATGAAGCAAGTGAATACCCACAGATTTAAACCTGCTCTTTCTTGTGTTATTGCTGCATTTGTTGAACCTATAATGTTGTGTACTGTTTTAATTTTTTACATTTTTAATGGCTGTTCCCAAAAGTTTTTGCTAGCAGCTGTGGGCATTTTTTATATTAAAAAGGTAGACTTACCATGTTTTAAATAATGAAAAAGCCCAATTCATCTTCCCCACTCCCAACAATACCTAGTCATTAACATTCAATGAAAGGTTAACCTCACACATCCAGTTGCTTGATTGTAGCACTATGGTCTTCCAGCATTTGGGGGGGGGGGGCTTGTCTGATTTGAGTATAGGGCTATGACTCTGCAGACCAAGATTCAATACCCCCCTAGCATTGGAGGCAGCACGTTAAGGCCCCAAAGAACATTCCCAAGGTGTTCAGGGTTGAAGACCAGTAGCAGAATGCTGTCAAATGCTAAAAGTAATGGTCAGAGATGAGTACTTCACTGAGAGGCCGCATGGACGTAGCAGCTACAGTTGATTGAGGCTGATGGGCAGGCAGAGATCTGCTGATACCAACTAAATCTAGCCTAAAAAGCAGAGGGGAGGGACAAATTTATACAAGATGAGTAAGTACATTCAGTTCAGTGATATTGTAACATCTCTCCTCAAGCACTGTGACTGGTGAGATACTTATCTCAAGCCCTTTTTGCACATTACCTTTTTGCACTGCTGGGTTGGGGTTGTAGCGTGAGAAGGCTTAGCAGGAACGCTCTTGCAAGCCTCCTGCTTTGGCTCCACAGCTCCTTCCTGGTCGCCGAGTGCCCCGACCGTGCCCCTTCCTTCCACAGTGCAGCCTGGGAGTTAGAGGCTGAGCTGGGGCAGGAAGCACGACCAGCACGGCTCGAGGCTTCGCACGGCGGGTGAGTGCCTGTGGGGCCCTGTAGCATTGTGCGACGGTGCACCATTTTCAGCTTGAAGCCGAAAATGAAAAGATGCGTGCCCGCTCTGCGTCCAGCCCTTGAGCGTCACATAAATGTGAGTGCATCATGCAGACTGCTCCTCACATTTACGCGATGCTCAAGGGACCCTCTCGCTTCCAAAACACCATGCAAAAAGGGCCTCAGATTGGAAGGTACATTTCACTGAGGAAAGTCTAATTCTCCTTTTCTTTCCCATCATGCCACCGTGGTATTTTTCCCAATGATGCTATCGGAGAGATACTGTGTGGCATGTATATCTATATAGATGTGTATAGTTATGTGTACATATGCTATTTTTTGTATGCTTTCAAACAGTCATGGATTTACATGACAAGATTTGTACAGGGGAGACTGCTTTGCCTCCCTCTCAGACTGAGAGAGAGGCAAGGCAAACTTCAAGTTGGTTTCCAAAGTAAAGCAGGAATTTGAACCCTGGTCTCCAGAGATGTAATCCAATGCTCAAACCACTACATCACACTGGCTCTTTATATGGAGCAGGCACGCACACACACACACATACACACAAAAATCTGGAGATCAGCATGAAGCAACCTGACTTCAGACCATGCTGGTCCATTCCAGATCTCAGTCATGATTTGACCAGCTCTGGAACCAATCTGAATCATCCAGAGCAGATGCACTGCGCTGCTGAAAACCCCCCATGGAAGCAACATCTGCACAAAAACAGGCTACAATGGGACTTGCCATATTATTCTTTGTTTAATGTCCATACTTCATTATAAGGAGTGTTTTCAGTTTGCCAAACATTAGTATTATGATGCATGCTGGAACCATACTCAATCAAGCACGGATAATGTCATACATCTATTCAAACCTGACCTTCAAACTTTCCATCTGATCAAAACAGTTTCTTCATCATACTTTGGATAATGGATTTTTAGTACATATTATGTATGATGCAGAATACGGATCAGCATCTTCTACATTAAGGTGAAATCTGTGTTGAGAGAGAAGGGAAATGTTTAAATGGATTCAGCTGTAACAAACACAGCCTATTCATCTGCACAGGGGAATATGAATGACAGGACTAAGTTTAAATCTGGCAGGCTGCCTGCTTAATTGAGACTGATAAATATGCATATTAAGGCCAACAGCCATCCGGCTCATTATTCGTAGTTAGTTTGTTTTTTTGGCTTCCTTTAAATTCTGCTTAGTAAAAGCTCACTAAATTGTTTTTATTTCATGGAAAATCAAACCTTCTTCCCTTATACCCATTAGATTTTTCTTTGTTAAAAAAGTACCCTTTGCCTCAAGTGTTTATTTCTGGAATGAATGTTCTTGCAGCCCTGGGTTAAAGGGAATGGCCAGATGGAAAAAGAGAGAGAAAGAGAGAAAACAATGCAATGGTGTGCTCTAAAACTTCATTATTTATTAGCCAAACAAAGATGGGTAAACTATTAGCTGTAGGCTCAGGGGAACATTATGTCCAACAAAATGAACACACAAACTATAGTCATATCAACAACGTACCAGTGATAAGTTTGAAATATATGACATCAAGAACAAGAGTGGACAGGAGATTTATTTGGTTTGTATTTTAATGTGAACTTACCCAATTTAACCTGTCATGACCCTGTCCCAGACAGAACCCACAACACAGAGACATGAATGGGACAATATTTACTGCAGCCAGGGTAGGTGAAAAAGGGAGAGCCCATAAGTCTTGGAGTATTCATATAGTAAGGAACTATTAATTAGGCAAACAGCTGGAGGAGGCTCTCAGCCTACATAAACAGGGAAAAGGAGGGAAAGAAGTCATTGCAGACAACTGATATTATCACTGGATGCAGTACAACTCATATTTGGACCCTTTGCTCATTTTCCTGTAAACTTTGACCCTCGCCTTCTGTATAGATTTCATTGCTGGACTGTTGCTCTGGGTTCACTATGAACTCAGACTGCAAAACAATAACAAGCAACTTGCTAACAAACTGTTACAAACTTTGCTCATGGCTACTGATAACAGACTCTAATTAGAAAGCTGTAAACATTGGCTGGCTGCCGGCACAGGGCAATACCTCCCAAATCTATTCAAAAACTAGAACACAGTTATACAGCAATACATGAACTCACCAAATTTTGTGATACAGTTTGCAAAATGATACTCAGAGAAATAGGTACTAAAGGGGAACCCTGACATGGCTTTGCCTTTGCTATTTCCCCAAATGGTTGCATCTCTGCTATATGAATATCCTGGTGTTAGGGAAAGTCTTCCAAGTAGTACAAGCTGACACTGAGAAAGTCACATAGTATATTTTGTTCTCTATGTATGTCGCCAAGAGACTGGAGAATGGTAATGTGGCAAGGACTAGAGAACATCTGTTACCTTGTTTTCGGGGGGTCCCGGGAGGGACACCAAATTGCTATCAAAATTATACAAGTTGGGGATATTAGTTCAGAGCACAAGTTGGCAAAACGAGAGGCAGGGTAACTTAGTGGAATCTTGTAACCCAGTGTTTACGGGGTCAGGCCAAGTCAAGAAGCAGACCGGTTGGAAAATAATGAATGATCTTTATTAAATACAGGCACACAATGTAAGCAACACAAGCACACAGATAACTAAGGAAAATAAAGGTGGGAGTAAGATAGCTGGATTTTCAGAGGGATAGTTGGTTCGGGTGATACGAAACCTGTCCTGAAGTCCGGAAGAAAATGGAGAGCGAAGCTGGGGTTCGATGTATCTCAGCACATGGAGCTGAGGGGAAGCTCGCCAAGCGATGTGGCAGCAAGGCGGTCTGGAACTCGGGAGCAATCCGAGGAAGCGTTCAAAATCAGGGGTTTTTATAAGAATTGTGACCGCAGGCTAGGTTAGACTTTGGGAAAAGAATAGATTTGGAGCTGGAGACAAAGCCTCCGAAAGGTCAGAATTTGAATTATTGAATTAGAGCCGAATTTATCAATAGAGCAGCCGGTATGCAACGTGGAGTTCTTGAGCGCTGTATAGCTCGATCATCAAGCTGCCAGCATGAGGCAGAGGATCTTTTGAGAGTTGCTTGCATACCTAATGGAGGTACTTGCCTTAAGGTCTCCTAAAGCGGCGAGTCGGCTGTTTCTGGCCTGCCTGTATCGTCTAGGAATATTATGGCGATTATCGGCCGAGCCTGTATGTGTGCTTGTCCGAGGGCCTCGCAAGCATGTGGAAGGGATATGTGAAGCCGAATTAGTGATATCAATAGATATCTTTTTATATCCCCAAAGCTCGGGCTAGCCAGGGCAGTAACACATTCACCTTACGGGAGGCTCTAAATGACCAACTGATGCCTAGAAGTTTTAAGTTCTATCAAATTTGTTGGCTTCATTGAATTTTCCCAATGCATGTGCTTTGTAGTAGTGACCTGGCAGCCTTGGGAAACAACAGAAGAATGTAGGAACTTGTGGCTAAGGGCTCCAAATCTTTTGAGATGCTGGTCTGTCTGGTGGGTGACAGAAATGTATTTCTTTCTCTAAATGAATTTTGATCTTTGATTCTCCAGCATGGCCTGCTAATCTTTCCTGGTCTGACTGGGAGAAGCAATTCCACTGCAGTATAATAAAGAACAGCTGAGGAAAGATACTGTTACTCCACTGGGAAACCCTGTCCCGGGGTCTACAATTTTGATATTAAATATGATTGCATGTGCCTGAGAGGTTGCCTGGACATGCACGTAGGCAGCAACGGTCGAACAATCAAAAACCAGGTCAGGCCAGTAAAATCCCCAGTCACGTAGCCCCAGGAGACCTCAAGCTGTGCAAACCCACAGTAAACAAAGGGTCCTCAGCCTCTGAGAAGCCGACTTGAGGGGATTAGCATGTTTGCCCCAAGTTGAGCAAAATCCTATCAGGCAGAGACCATTTACAGAAAGTCACACCACAACCCAATGCCACCGAAGATCCTGAGACTTTGGCAACACCTTGTAATATCATCATGCAAAGGAAGTTACCATTGTGGAGCTTCTTTCTCATTGCAACACCCATTGTTCTCCCCGGGAGAGGATTAGCCTTCCAGGTACTTTTTCCCCTACAAATAGTCCCAGTTTTTGAGCGGTTCTTTGGATCACCCCCCGTCATCCCAGCTTACCATTTCTCCTTCCGTTGAGTAATCCCCTCAGCCCTCTCCATGCTGAACTGTACTTCTTTGCTGTTTTTCCCAGGCCAAGGACTTCAGGAAAAGGTGCAGTATTACCCCAGCTACACTCCCTTCAATATTCCCCTATCCAGTTTTCTCTGTTTTGCTTCTTAATAGGTCTTGAGTGAGTGTGTGAGTGATTGCGTTGGTGCATGAGACTTTCATTCAATAAAATCATTTATTGGACATCTTTGTTTGGTTTTTGGCTTGGCCTGGCCCCATAAAAACTGGGTAAAAGGACCCCACCAGGTTACCCTGTTTCTCGCATTGCTATTGTTCATGCTCTGGCTAGTTTCCATTCCTCACCATGTGGAGCACATTGAGGTGTCCCCCAAGGGACCCCAGAAATCAGGGTAACAATACACACAGAAATGCAGCAATATTATTATTATTACAGTTGGCCTTCCACATTGGCTAAGGTTAAGGTCACAAAACCATTGCCAAAAATGGAAAATTTACAAATATCAAAATGTATGTCTGTGGGAAGGGGACTGGGGCATGGCGAGGAGAGCAGGTTTCCAGAATCAAAACTAGGTCAGGGAAAGGAATGGGAGTGGTGACGTGTTTGTATGATGGCCCCTACTTCTTTCTTGTCCATCTCCTTCTATATTACAATGGATTATACAGGAGTCCGTTTGGAAGTATCTTGATGAAAATGCAGTGATTAGTAAGAGCCAGCATGGATTTCTCAAGAACAAATCCTGCCAAATAACCTTATCTCTTTCTTTGATCGAGTGGGAATGCTGATCAAAATTTCAGCAAAGTATTTGATAAGGTTCCCCAATGATATTTTGATTAACAAACAGACTTTAAGTATGGAACAGATGAGAACATTGTTATTTATTATATATTATATTAATTATTTCATCATATTATGGATCCATAATTGTTTGGAAAACTGTGCTCTAAGAGTTGTCATCAGTGGTTGTGCCTTATACTGGACAGAAGGCTTGAATGGAGTGCCTCAGGCTTCTGTCCTAGGACCAACACTGTAATATTTTTATCAGTGATTTAGATGATGGGGTGGAGGGAATCCTTATCAAATTTGCAGATAGTACAAAATTGGAAGGGGTGGCTAACACATCTGAAGAATAGGAATAGAATTCAAAAGGACCTTAACAAACTAGAAAACTGAGCTGAAATTACTAAATTAAAATTCAACAGAGACAAATACAAAATTCCACATTTACACCACAAAAACCAAATACACAAGTATACGATAGGGAATACTTGGCAATGCAGGCTTATTGGGATAATTGTTGATCATACATTGAACTTCAGCCAGAAGTGTAATGCTGTGGCAAAGAAGGCAAACACTGTCTTAGCATGCATTAATAGAAGCATAGCTTCCAAGTTAAAGGAAGTAATAGTCCTAACTTCTGTCAGGTCTCATCTGGAGTAATGTGTTCAGTTCTGGGCATTTCACTTTAAGAAGGATATAGACAAGTTGGAGAGAGTTCACAAAAGGGCAACAAGGATGATAAGAGGTATGGGGAAGAAAACATATGAGGAGAGGTTGAAGGGCACGTTCAACTTGGTGAAGAGAAGACTGGGGGGTGATATGATTGCACACTTTAAATACCTCAAGGGCTGCCACGAATAAGAGGGTGCTTACTTGTTCTCTACTGCCTCAAAGAGTAGACCTAGGTCTAAAGGTCTTAAGTAACAGAAGGGTAGATTTCAATGGAACACTAGAAGGAGCTTCTTGATAGTGAGCGCAGTTTGGCAATGGAACCAACTGCCTAGAGAAGTGGTGGGATCTCCTTTTTTTTTTTTTTTTTTTTTTTTGATGTCTTCAAAAAGAGACTGACACAGCTACCTGCTAGGAATACTCTAAATGGAGATCCTGCATTGAACAGGGGTTTGAATCTAATGGTTCATAGGGCCTCTTCCAACTCTTTGATTCTATGATTTTATGTTTCATGTAGAATTTGTTTGCTGGGAAATTAGTGTGCAGGATGCTGTTAGAAACGGTAAAAAGTGTTGAATGTGAGAAAAGCTGCCTTTCATTTCTGAACAAAATATATAACCTGGGTGGCTGTCTCTCTTGATATCTCCCGCAGCTTGACTAGTGTCTGTTGTTGTTGTTGTTGTTGTTTTGTTGTTGTTTTGTTGTTGTTGTTATTAACCTAAATGCTACTGTCAGTCCTGACTGGAGTAAAATTGTTGAAGTATTTGGATTTACTTTTGTGTGGACTCACCGTTCAACAATCAATTGAATGAGTCTCCTCTAGATGGGATTAATGAACAGGATGCTATCTATTATTATTCTGGGAGGCCTTTTGCTTTCCTCAGCAGAAAACTTTTTTTAAAAATTCTCAAGAGTTTTTTTAATGAAAAACAACAACTATGTGTGCCTCCTTTGTATTGTATTATACGGAATGTATTTGATGACATTGTTTTATGTGGTGGTTTTAATTGTTGTAAGTCACAATAATTAAACCCCAGAGTGGTAGGGTAGACAACTATTTATAAATTAAATAAATAGATAAATACAATCCCCAGGGGGTTAGCACATACTGATGAAACTCAGCCCATAATAATAGCTTCTTGAATCCCTATACCTTTTTTTTTCAGCTACCTTTTTTAAAAAAAAAAATCCTCTTATTCCTCAAATGCAAATAAGCTTCTAGCTTTTGTGAAAATGCACAGTAGGTGTCTCTTTTGTTAATATGCATTAGCATAGAGCTGCATTTTCTATTTTGCTAGTCATAGTCTTTGAAAGACAGTGGACATCAAAGGCTCAGTAACAGACATAACCTTGTTCATATTGTAGAATTTATTATGGGTTCGCATTCCATTCAGGTTGTGTTGCGTTTCAGCCATTGTGGTAACATATTTAATGCTGTAACATTCTTGCACTTGTGTGTGTGTGTATGCACCTTCAGGTCACCTTGACTTATGACTTATGGTGGCCCCTTGAATTTTATAGAGCATGCTAACTCAGAGATGGTTTGCTATTGCCTTCCTCAAAATATAGCCTAGAAAACCTGGTACTTCTTGGCTGTCTCCTATCCAAATAGTAGCCAGGTATGACCCTGCTTAGTTTCCAAAATCAGGCAGGACCTAATGCCTTCAGGTTATTTAAATGGTTTGTTGTTGCTGGAGCTGTTGCATACCTTTAAGTCATTTCTGAGTTATGGTGACCCTAAGATAAACCTGTCATAGTGTTACCCTGTGTACTGAGGGTCCCAGGAGGGACACCAAAATGTGCTCAACTCAAGGTGGGGAAAATTAGCTCAGAGCACTGCTTAGCATTACGAGAGGCAGGGTAACGTAGCGAGATCTTGAACCCTATGTCTACGGGGTCGGGTCGAGTCAAGGAGCACACAGAAGTTGAAACAATAAATGATGTTTTATTAAACACAAGCAAAACAGTGTATGCGACACATTCACACAAGATAACTAAAGAAATAAAGGTTGGAGTGGTATAGAGGGATTTTTAGAGGAGTTGCTGGTTTGGGTGATACTTCACCTGTCCTGAAGCCTGGAAAAATAGAGAGCGAGGCTGGGGTGCGGTGTAGCTCAGCATGTGGAACTGAGGGGAGGCTCGCCAAGCAAAGCGGTAGCAAGGCGGGATGAAACTCGGGAGCGATCCGAGGAAGGTGTCAGAATCAAGGGTTTTTATAAGGAGAATGTGACTGCAGGCTATGCGGTACTTGGGGGAAAACAATAGATTTGGAGTTGGAGACAAAGCCTCCGAAAGGTCAGAATCTGAATGATTGAGTTATCGTAGCGGTTCTCAATAGAGTAGCCAGTATGCAAACGCAGAGTACTTGGGTATTGTATAGTTAACCCATCAAGCTGCCATCACGGGGCAGAGGCTCTTTTGTAGGTTGCATGCATACCTAATTAGAGTACACTGCCTGGAGGAGCAGTGAGTCAGCTATTTCTGGCCTGCCTGTATTGTAGTTTGAATATTACGGCAATTAATGGCCAAGCTTGTTTACATGCTTGTCCTGTGGCCTCGCAAGCACGTGGAAGGGAATAGAGAAGTGAAGCCGAATCGTGATATCAAAAGGATATCTTTTAATATCCCCAAAGCTCGGACTAGCCAGGGCAGTAACAATAGGGCTTTCTGGTGCTGAAAGTGTGTGATGTACCTGAGTGAGTTTCCATGGCCAAACAGGGAATCAAACTCTAGTCTCTAGGGTTTTAGTCCAGTGCTCAAATCACTACACAACATTGGCTCAGTCACTGTTTCTTATATGCATATCTCATTCTTCCTCTAAGGTATTCAGAGCAGTCTACACGATATAATTCTGCTGTCTTTTTTCCTTCTCAACCCCAGTATGAAGTATGCTAGGTTGAGAGATAAGGTATGAATGAGCATCATGGCTGAATGGAGATTTCACCCAGGTCTTCTCAGTCCAGGTAAAAGAACTCTAGACCATTCATTAGATTGATTACCAGGTATCTAAGCGCTACTGTGATAGACTGTATTCTTGCAGTGTGATAATGAGTGCATGACATACTTTGAGCGAATCTAGATAACTATTCTGCATTCGTGATTGCTACTTAGGCCATTTCTGCACTACATTGTTATAGTGCTATTATTCTCCTTTCAACCTCCCATGAAATCCTGTGGTTTGCAGTTTACGGAGGGACATTTAGGATTCTCAGCCAGAGAGCACGTTCGCCTCAGTAAACTCCAAACCCCAGAATTCCACAGGATGCTGAAAGTAGAATAATAGCACTATAACAGTATATTGCAGAAATGGCCTTAGACATGAATGTAACACTGTTGCCATAATCCTACAACCCCGTCCCCACATACTTTATCACGTATCAGCTACACAGGGAAAAAGAGGTCTATTCTGCTGGAAATCGGAACACAGGCGAATGACGTTTCTGCCAGGCTGGGGGGACTGGGCCATCCACTTTACATTAAGCTGATGTAAAATACTGGCCCTAACTTTCTATTATTCCATAATCATCAGATATTCCTGCATGTTTTTAGATCAACCAATATTTTTTCTTGACGGAGGACACACCCAAAGTGGTAGGAAAAAAATGGGAAGTCCCAGATTTTGTTCATGTCCTTTCAGATTTTATACTGGAAATCCATATGATATTTGGTTCAGTCCAGAATATTTTATCTCAGCTCCCGGTATGATCAGAGACTTTTTATACCAGCTTCCCTGGCCAGTTTATTTTAAAGTAGTACTTTACAGGATGAAAGAGTTCAGTGTAACTGGCTATTTGTTTCTGCTGTCTCAGAGCTTTCTGCTCCACGGGGCAGCCTTGTTCATGAGGTTTTCAGTGACACTGCAGGGAGAGGGTGTCTTTTCCAGAGAGCAGGAGGAGGAGGGACTGTAACTGAGGGAGGGAGGGAGTATGGAGAGCAAGGAAAACACACCTACAGACAAACCAAGCACAGTGCTCTAAGAAGAAGAGGGAAAAGTTGGTGAAAAAAGGAACAGCCTTATAGATCTGAGTTCCTAGGAAACTTTGAAACAGAAAACCCATACTATTTTAAGAAACATTTGAATGTGGGAGAAATTATATGAAGGTACAACTGAAACAAAAGGTCCTGGAAAAGTCCTGGAAATGCTTGCTATTTTCAGCTCATCTAGATAGGTCCTCAGTCAGTATCGCTGAAAAAACAACAAATGTCTAGAAATCAGGATGCCATGGATTCTCTTCCTAAGGAGATACTGTTGTTAAACACAGGCTCAGCCTCAACATCATCAGGCACTGGCTAGGGCCTCACACCTGACTTTGTAACTAGTGCTGCACAACATTTATGTGCCATTGTTTAAATTCCAACAGAGTACTAGTGCGTTATTTAACATTAGCCAAAATGATACAACCATCTCAGGTAGCAGTTACTGGGGGACTGCAGTATCAGCTCCCCATTCATTTCTCCTAACTTTCCAAATTATATCCCTTTCTTGTAAGATGGAGTTGTGGGTTCTGCATAGCTTGCCCTTCCCCTCTGAATTAGGCTGCTGTTCTTGGGTTTGCTGAAAGACGTTATCCGGCATCGTCATTAGCTGCTGTTGTGCTGACTTCGACTTATGGTTGAGTCTATCCATCTGTAATGTGGTTTCTAACCGTATTTCTGTCACTTTTTAACTTTTTCTTCTCATCTCTCCTTAACTACTTGAGCAGTTTCATCTGTCAGTCACTGAGGTTTCTCCTTCTTTTTGACTGCAGACAGAGTCTTTTAGCATTCCTCCCTGACAAAGTCCCTGACTTCAGTTCAGAGTTCTGGTTTCCAGTCAAATTAGGCTTAATATGTGCAAATCTATTTTTCACATTATCTGAAAATTCTATGGGGATGTTCTTCAGTTTGTCTTTTGGCACCATGGTTGGTTTAGTGTTTTTCTTTAGCTTTACTCTAAATTTTGATCTCAGCAGTTCATGCTCTGTGCCATAATCTGATCCTTGTCTTGTTTTTTAGAGAGAATGGAGCTGCTCCATCTTCTGCTTCCAATTATGCAGCCAATTTGACTTCTATATTGGCCATCCGGTTATGTTCAGTTTTATAGTCACCTCTTCAGTCGCTTGAAGAATGTGTTTGTCATGAAAACAAATAAGCAAATATTTGACCTTGCAAGATTCAGTCAGCTGCTCTCCTGCTTAATATCTTGATCCTAAGCCAATTTTTCCTGCAACCATTGATTCTGCTCTGTTTCCTACTTTTGCATTCCAGTAACTTGCGATTAACAAAAAGTCCTGTTTTGGTGTATGGTCAATTTCCAGCATAGAATCATTCAATTTCTTCCTCTTCAGCCTCTGAAGCCACATAAATGTGGATTATGGTTATGTTTCAGGGTTTTCCCTGACGTCTTATTGATACGATTCAGTCAGACTTTGTATTATATAATTTGACTGTTTTTTTCTGTATATCCCCTCACTATTAATTTCTTCTTCACATTTCTTCTTAGATTTTCATTTCCCGAGTAAAACATGTAATTATCTGATCAAAATGTCCCATCCCTGTCTACTTTAGTTTTCTTACCTTAAGTATTGCAATGTTTATGTGTCTCATTTCTTGTTTTACTATGTCTAGTCTCCCCTAAATCATGCTTCTCACATTCCATGTTCCTAAATATGTGTGGTGCAGCTTCAGGCTTTCCTTTAATCTTTCAGCATGTTCACAGCTAAATGTCCTTTCAGCCTGAATCCAGTTGCATCATTGGCCACAGACCTACCCACAGTTGTCCTCTGCTGTATCCCAGTAGCTAAATGAATGCCATCTGACATGGGAGTTTCATCTTCTGGCACTATCTCTTATTTCATTCTGATTGTCTCATTATAGGATTTTTGTGATAAAAGACATTCAGTATGGGTTTACTTCCTTCTGCACAGTCCTAAGAAATGTAACTATGGTGACACTGCCATTGTCTCAGAGAGATCCTCCACCTGCTTTAGTATCTCTCTCTCTCTCTCTCTCCCTCCCTCCCTCTCTCTCTATCACACACACACACACACACACACACACACATACACACACACCTGCTGCTGCTGCCCAATCACTGTTTCACACATTTTGCCTGGTTTCTCAGCAAAAGCCTGTCCTGACGTGAGACACCCTACCAGGAGCATTTCTGCTACCAGCATAGCCTCTTGCCTGACAGGAGCAGGCAATCCCACCACAATAGAAAGGTAGTGGCATTGGTGGGTATGTTGTTGCTGTGTGCCTTCAAGTTGTTTCAACCTTCTGGTGACCCTAAAGAGAACCTATCACAGGGTTTTCCGGGATCTGAGAGTGTGTAACATGCCCAAGGTCACCCAGTAATTTTCCATGTCTGAGCAGGGAATTGAACCCTGGTCTCCAGAGTTGTAGTCCATTGTTCAAACCACTGCACCACACTAGCTCATTGGTTGGTGTTGCTACCTTTGAAATAAAATTCAACTTACAATCCACTGAGTTTCTCTACATGGGCTGGAGGGCCGCCATTTTGTTCTTTGCTTCAGGAAGCAAACATCCTCATGGTCAATTGTTCCCACAATGCATTGTGGTGTTGCTATGCTGGGTTCATTGGTAAAGACTAAAACATTAGTAGAAATCTGTTGTGTTCTTCCCTGTCTCCCCTGCCTGAAACTGCCCATTTCAGTGAGCTACTGTCAGAAAGATTATTCATAATGTTAACAATGTCTAAGGGACTCCACTGAGAACCAAGCCATTTTCAAAAAGCTGTGCAGCACTCCCCTCCCACATTATTGTCTGGCTCAACGCAGACTGAAAGGCAGACCCTGAAAAAAAATCTGTCTACAGCACTCAAGACTCCCCGGATAGCCCTTCTGTCTATGGGATTCTAGGAGCTGTAGTTCAAAAAGGTTTTACCATAGCATTTTTGTGGCAAAAGATATTTAGAAGTATCCACCTTTGATGCCATCCCAGAATAAAGGTGGGGTATAAATTCAATAAACAAACAATAAATAAATAGTTTACAGTTGATCTTTCTGTGCAGTAGGAACAACAGCTCACTGAAATGCCACTGATGTTGCCACTCCCACTACTGCTACTGTCCAGTAGCCGTTTCGCACATATAGTCCAGCTCCTCAATAACAGCCTGTCTAAAGTGGGACACCCCACCAGCATCAGGGTAGCCTCTGGTCTCACAAAAGCATGCAATCCCACCACTGCAAAAACACAGTGCTGCTGAAAGGTAGTGTCCTACAGGTGGATGGGCTCATTCAAAGAAGCCACACCCCCAAGTCTGCAAGATCTGAGTAGGTCTGTAAATGACAGTGTTTTTGAGTTTTCTCACATATAGGATCACCAGAAGTTGAATCTGATTGAATGGAATGCTTCAGGGCCTCCCAAACATCATAAGTTAGGGGCAGGAAATGTGTGGCTTGTGTGCCACAGGCTGCCACAAGAAGAAAGTTTTGGAATCCCTGAACAATCCTCCCTGCAGAAGCTCCAGGATTTTCCTATTTAAAGAAAAATAGGTAATTTTCAACTCCCTAACAGCCCATAATGCCTCAAAACTGCTGCAAAGCACAACAGTTCTAGATCTCTTCTATGATTCTAAAATATTTAAACACCCCTCTGCCACACACATGCTAGCCCAAAGCCGGCTGAAAATGAAACTGTAAGTGAGCTGGGGATGATATCACTTGTGGTTGTGATGGGACCAATGATCAACCTGTTGGGGTGGGGGTCCCTGTGGGGAATGACCCTTCTCCTCTGTATAGTTACCCACCTCTGCCATAGAGAAAACCCTAGAAGACCTTTTTACCAGGGTACACTCATCTCTGGATTCTGCCTGCTCCCACATATGTCTCACCCACCCCCCAATTTTATGGATTGGTTTACACACTGCCAGTACTTAGCTGAGTGAAGAATGCTGTGCATGCTTACAGGCTCTGGCAAGTTCATTCTGTTTTTAAATCTGCACTTCTAACAATTAATGTAATTACAAGGATGTGTTAAAGGTATCTGCATGTGCTCATCCTATTCTCCTCTATACCCCACCCGCCCCACTCCACCCAAAACTGAAAAAAATTGTGAAATGATTCCTATCCCAAATCTATATATCTATATATCCATATCTATATCTACACATACATTGTTTTCTGAAGCCAAGTGATGATTCTCCTTTCACACAATAAAAATGATACATTGTGAAGACCAGAGAACAATGATCTTGTCTTAACATTAAGACTGGGTGCTCCTCCTGTATTAAGATGGGTGTTTTAAATCAGGAATAAGCAGATTAACTCTGAGAAAGAAAATATGCTCCAGTGAGTCTAGATTTCAGCATGAATTCACCTGTGTGATGAGTCTATGTTTCTTCTTGATTTATACTTTGAAACTGTTCAAGGCTGGGAGGACATCCAGGCTATTAACAGCCAGGTGATTGTAGGCCAAATGGCTTCTTCAGGTTTCCATTAAAGATAAGTTTGGAATGAACAATTTGTTTTGGATTTAGTAAATTTCATAGCGATGTTCCATTTTGCTGCTACTGCAATTCAGTCAGCCACAGCTAATGGCTTCCTTATGCTCCTGTTCTAGAAAATCTAAAAGCACGTACAATGGGCTTTAAAGGTAGCCTGTGGGCCTTTCTAGACAGTCAATTTATAATGCAAGAAACTGTGGTTCATTCACTCCTTACAGTCCAGATGTGCTCCATTCAGGAAGTGCTTATCTTTCAGGGCAATCACATTATGTCAGGAAAATGGATACTGTAATATCCTGGTGCTAGGAAATTGTGATATTTGGCCCAGGTAATGGCAGCTGGGTCAATGAAGATAAATACCCCCATTCACTCCAGTTGATTTGTAATAGAAATTTTAAGCAATGGTTCCACATTTCTGGATTGCAATGCCATCTAGGGTATACCAGAACCCATCCCTGCAGGCAACATCCTGTGGAATTAGGATTTCTAGACTGGATAGAGGACAGAGGTCCTGTAATTTTAATCCTTAACAGATCATGGAGGAGGACAAGGTACTGTAAAGCTCTGTCCAGTGGGATGAAGTTATCTGTCCTCCCTTATCTTTCAAACTCCAACTTTCAACCACAGTCTTCAAACATGGCCACTGCCTCACCAGGGGATAATGGGGAGTTCACAGGTACCACCCATACTGTGTATCTGAGATCAAGAACATTGCTGGGAACTCCTCTACACACACCCCACTCTTCAGTGAGACAATAGCTGTATTAGGAGAGGACACCTGCAGCTGGAGGATATCTATATGTCACAAAGAAAACCATGATTTGTATTCTTAGTGATTTAGGCCATTTCCACATAAGATCACTTTCCCGTGATGGGGACGTGTTGCTGGCAGTCCACGAGTCATGCTTTCGCACATCGTTGTGATCCTGCTGTCAATACATCCCCACCTGTCCCAATTGTGGGATATTCCATTGCCAGAAAAAATCCGGTGATCCGATCATGCAATGCTTCTGCTCCCAGAGGCTGTGTGGAAAGGAAGGAAGTGTGAATTACGCACTTTCTTCCCCAGTGTGACACGGGACGTGGCTGGCTGCACTGCAGAAGGAAGGTGCGTGTCATTTGTGCTACCCTTCCACAGGCAGCCAGCTGGGTGTGGAAGGGAGCATTCACGTCACACTCCCATCCCAGCAGTGTGTGATGGGATGATGACGTAGACATGCAAGGTGTGGAAATCGTCTTAGTCTTACTTTGGTGTATCCTGGAACCTAAACTGAGAAGGATCCAAATGATCACACCCTCCAGATCAATACAATCAGTTCAGGGAAAAATGCAAAGCAATAAAATTCTACCCATTCCTTGGAAGAGGCACTTTAAGCATTGGTTGTTGGCACCGTTGATGAGACATAGGTCTTGACAAGCACCCAAACTCCTGGTAGAGCTAAGTTCACTATAGTGTAAACCCAGGTGTAGTTGTGGTGGAGCCATTCTATGGATCACTTAACCTAAATGATGCCACAGCCTGTAGGTGTGCAATTGTTTCTTAGTGTGAAAATGAAGCCCAGCCAAGGAGCAGTGACAGCTATTGGATTAAGGAATTAGAGGCCCATAAGCTTTTTTAATGTGCACAACCATGCTATTAATATTAATATACTTGGTGATGTGATAATCACCAAAAATAATGACTAATTAAAAGTTTGTTTGGAACTGATGGGCAGTTCTAAATATCTTCAACAAATGAGTTAGTGACCTGCATTTGTAAAGCTCCCGAACTTTCCGTTGTCTAATCTTGCAACCACTCAAGAACAGCTTCTGTTTTAAATAAAATAATAAAATAAAATAAAATAAAATAAAATAATGTGGTACCATAATGAATTTTCCAGCTGCTAACTCCTGGGTTACTTTACATATCTGAATTCCATAATTGCACATACAATTATGATTATTAACTTGTTCCATTTTTATATTTGTTTCCCCCAGATCTGTTTTATACCCCTGACACACAGACTTTTCCTTAGGAAATAGATTCTAGAACAATTTCCTAATTTGTAGGACAGATATTACTTTCTTAGTTTACCATTGTGAAATGCTGAGAAGTTCCATGAATAAGTTCCCAAATTAGTAAACCTGACTTAAGAAGAAGGAGGGTTCATTATCTATACGAGCAAAAGCAAAACAATGTGTGGTATCTCACATTTCCTCAGCTCTGCTGTAAAACTACAGGATATGGCATTTGGCAGAAAACTGCACATAATTAAAGTGTCCACTTTTGACTCTGAAACAAGATGAGGAGGAAAAAAAATGAAATCAAATATCTATATAATTTCACAACCACTGCAAATATGACTGCAACTTGGGCACAATATTTTCAAAAGATAATTGAATTATCCTGAAGATGTACTAGGTGTGGCTGCAAGAGGAGGGGTAACTGGCAGGACCTTTTCACCAAAGTTTAAGGGGTGGCTGCAATAAGATCAGTCAAAGACTCATAAATTGTCTCTAGAATGTGTTTTATTGGGTGACAGTCAAACAAATACACAAAGATTGGCACACAAAAACTCACACAAGGCTAACCAAAAGACAGGAGGAAAGGTGGATAGAGGAGAATTCAGGGTAGAATGGACGATGTGTACCATTCCAGAAATGAGGAAAATCTGTGTGGCTCAGGCTTGTGCCCAAAGACAGTACAATATCGGGAATCAAGGTGACAGAGTGGATGCCTGAAATTCATATACTGCAAGGAGATGCCCAAAACCAGGGTATGTGAAGGCATGAGGAGTTGATGACTCTCTGCGTAGGCGAACAATGGAGTTTGCAAGCTGTTGACTTGATGGTTTTAATGTGTGAGAGAAATAAGTTGATGATTTTAGCATGTAGACAACAAAGGCATTGACAGCTGTATGCCAGCTCTGTGTTGAGAACAGGAAACGAGGTTTAGGTGCTAGGATGGAGGACTTTGGTAGGGTTTCAACAGGAAATGCATGTAGCAGAGGTGCTTACTGGCTGTATCTATTGTTTTCATTGAGAAGATTGGCTTAGAGCCATTAAGTCAGGTTTTCTGGCTAATTCTTCGTGAAGTTCTGACCTGGCCATGCTGAGGTTACCTTTTGGCCTGCTATCTAGCCAGTGTTCCTTCTCCACATGGCTTTTCAGCCATAAGTGTCTATAATTTATATTTTATGCCAATCAAACATATCTGCCGATTTATATTTTGCCAATTAAACCATATCAAATTGGAGGATGTGTGGACCAGTTAACAGTAGGGTATGGTAACACCTCCACCAGCACCACTTTAACAGAGAACAACAAAAACATAAATACAAACCTATTACTATCTACAATTGGATACAATTGGAAAAGTACACTGCAAAACCAGTTTTGCCATTTCATTCTGCAACCCAAGCCATGTTGTCATCTGAATTCATCAGGTCCCACAGAACAAAACAACACCATTTTCTTCTTATCCTTTCTACATGGCTGTTTCTTTTAGCCTTCGCACAATGCAGTAAAGTCATTGGTAGACATAATGAAAATCCTCCACATACACATTTCAGTGAAAATAAAAGCTAAAGGAGGGGATGAGGAAGGAGGAGAAGCACTAAAAGGACACAGGGCAAGTAGAATTTTATTTCAAATCAGCTGCCACAAGGAAAACAGACCATTATGAAGCTAATATAGAGCCACAGGGAAGAAATCAGCTCAAAGGAGAAAAATTAGAACTTTCAAAGAGCATGCATGGCTACCTTTCAGGAAACGACAACAACACCCCAGACAGATTTCTCTGAATAGTATTAACACTAACTGGCTGCAGCAATCTGCATGGAAGGAGAAGGCATTTCTACCCCCGTAACTGTGAAGGGCCATGTGATGTATTTAATGTGCTAACACACAGCCATTTGACCTAGTATTATTAACAGATGGCTGTTTTCTTTTTCCTGGGCTTTAAGCATCAAAGGAGTGCAAGAGACTATCTGAATTCCTCTGTGGCAAACAGTGGTAGCTTAAACAGGTATGGTAACTGGAGGATGTTCTTCACAACAGATGCTTAGTGTGTTCAATTAGGCTGAGAAGTAATGTTGAAGCAGAGTCTTTAAAGTTCAAGGCACACCAGGGAAATGCAAGGACTTAGGATGAAAGGGAGGAGAATACCAAAAGTAAACCTGCACCTGTTTACTTCTTAAATTCAACCAGCACAGTTTAGAGCAGGTGTGTAAAACATGGAGCCCACCAGCTCTGACTGATGGGGGCTGGAAGATGGATTATTGCAAGGGCATCCAGTGAATCTGCCATTCCCTAAAGAGTCCCCCCAAATCTGGAGGGGAAAAAAAAGCAGTCAAGCACTGAAAAGACAAAATTCAAGAATGGTGGCTCTGTGTAATCTGATGAGCCACATGTCTTGGCCTGCCCGATGGGTGTGACAAGACTGATCCAGATTAATGGAGTGTTGGCTTTAAAACTTCATGCACATAATCACTACTTTGAATCAGGGGGCATATATGGCATGTGGGGTGCCTTCAGCCTCCTGAGGTTGTGTTGTGCTCTCTATTGCCATTTGCCATCACCAATGCTGGAACGTTGGCCATTTCCACATGGGGTATTTGAAACAGTGCAGTCCATCCTCCAGGGAGGACGTCCGCACCTGGGAGCAGCCTGGGTCTGGACTATTTAACGTAGATCCCCACCTCAGCCTGCTCCAGAATGACCCCAAGTGGTCATCCAGCATGCTTTTGAAAAACCTGTTTCTTTCGGTCTTTCAAAAGCATGGAGCATGCCAGTGAAAGCCTGCTCCCTTCTGCAGACTTGCAGGCTCGCACCAATGCAAGCCTGCAATCTGCTGGGGGCGGGCTTTAGGCTGGTGAGCTTCAGTGGTTGGTCAAGACCCTCGACCAACCGGAAGCTGCCATTTTCAATGCTGGAGCAGTGCGGAGCGGCGAGCACGCACTCCTCCGGAGCAGCCTGGACCGGACTGGGGAGCCATAAGACCCGGTAAGTAGCGGCACGGGGCAATTCCCTCACTCTGTGCGGAAATGGCCATTATTACTGAGATCAGCTGTACTATCTCTGCCACCAGCAAAACACTTCAGGGCTGCAAACCCTGAGAATATTTCATGCACAAAGCTTTAAGTTGTTCCCGTCTTGAATCTTGCTGGCTGAAATAAGGAAGAGGGCTCGTGTTTCTTTTATGCCTAGATAGACAAAGGCATTTCAGCAGATTTTGCTTTTCATGTAAGCGACACCACTGAAATTCTCTCAATTTAATTTCATCTCTTATTTTAGACTCAGGGCCTTTCCATACTATACTGTTATAGGTCTATTATTCTACTTTCAACATCTTTTTAGTCTCAAGGTGACACAAGGGACTTCAATTTTTTTTTCATAAACCAGTGTTTCTTAGGTCAATTCTGCACTACATTGTTATAGTGCTATGATTCCACTTTCAACATCCTATGGAATCCTGGGGTTTGCAGTTTACGAAGGGGCAGAAAGGCCCTCAGTCCCAACACAGACTGATGGAGGAGGAGCTATTTGGAGTTCTTCCTGCACAAAATATACGTCTGGCTTTTTTCACACAGAAAACAATATTTTCTACACAGGAAGGAGCAAAGATGTGTGAATTTTGTGCAGAATAAGTCCTCAAACACCACACATCCTATGCGAGAAACAGCATTTTTGTGCAGGAAATATTTCCACACAGAAATATTATTTTCTATGCAGAAAATGTTACTTCCTGCAACGAAAAAGGCTGTTTTCTGCACAAAACAACCATGTATCAATTTTACGTAGAATGTGCCCTAAACTGCAAAGACATACTTCCTTGTTTCTTGCAACAAGAAGAAAACTGCAAAAGTTACTTATTGCATCTTCTGAGAACATTAGTGAAGCATTACATCCTCAGTTGAACCTAACCAATAGAAGTCCAGCCATATTCTTTGATCGTGTTTAGTTTAAATGTATCTGTATAATCAAGTTCTCATTGCTTTCCATGGAAAACTAGTCAATTGCCTAAGGCTGCCTATCAGGAATGTTTTCTTTTCTTCACTAGTATCATTTCTCCTCTCTAAGATCAGCCAAGAGTTTGTCCAGCATTGGTTCTTCCCCTCTGTTTTGAGTTTACAATGACCAAATGCTTATACATTTTCATTGTGTTCCCTTTAAGTATTTTGGAACCAATCCATGACTGTGTAATACTGGTAAAAATTTCTTTTGCATCAGTCCAGCCAAACTACCTAATTATTTGTGTGACATGCTTTCTGATTCTTCTCCAACTCATGGCCATGCTTCAAATAATGTGATGCACAGAACTCAGCACTATGCATGCAAATGACGGCTGGAATCAATTTAAATGCATTGTGTTGGCACTGTTTAAAATACTGTTTGGTACTAGTCAACATCTTTGTCTAGTACAAATATCTATGTGTGTGTATTACAGAACCATAGGCTGAAATTCTTAGTTAAGAAGTGATAAATGGGCCTCTGATACACAACTACGCTCTTGGGCAGTGTTGCACATTTTACAGATTACTAGGGATGTGAATAGTAACTTGTTTTGTTCTTGCATTTTGAGCTAAAGTTTTCACCTCATTTTGAGGTGACAAGGTTGTTGTTGTTGTTTTTTCCTGCTTCAGATACTAAAGCGTGAACCTACTGTTTGTCCTAACTAGAATAGATCCATTAAATCAATAGAATTTGCATACATTTGACCTACCCAGCTATCAGTGTTTTAATAAATCTAGTCTGATTGAGACCAACCATGGGGTTTAGGCCAAAGGGAGGTATCTTGTGCCTCTCCCCCAGATTCTGCTGGACTACAGTATCCATGACCCATGACATTTCCTGTGCCAGCCACAGCTGTTGGGACTTGAAGTTCAACAACAGGCAGAGGGGTGCGTGATTTCCATATTTCGGTAATATGAGCATTTGTGGTGCCTTTCTGCAACTGGGCAAAATTTAAAACTATGGTACCTGCTGCCATGTTGCATAGACAGTTAAAAAGTAGAAGCACTGGAAGAACTGCTTGTGTGAAGAATTGCTTTGTGACTCCTTTTTGGTTTGTTGTATGTGTGTGCTTAGCTTTGCTGAAGGGGAAAGGCACTAGAGGCATTTTCACAAACAGCACAAAAGTACAAAAGAAAGAAAACTCTCAGTGCCTTACACTTGTGATGGAGATTAGGATTCTTACAAGGGATGGAGAATCCTCAACATGTCATGTAGCTGTTTTTGGGACAGTTTACCTTCAGCAAAAAGGTATTGGTGATTTCCTTACAGATTATGCAGCAAAGCAAGTGAGGCTGTTCCACACTATATTTTTATAGTGCTATTATTCCACTTTCCTGTGGAAATTCTGGGATTTGTAGTTTACTGAGACCAAAAAGCTCTCTGGCTGAGAATTCTGAATGCCCTTCCCTCAACTGCAAACCCCAGGATTCCATAGGATGTTGAAAGTAGAACAACAGCACTATAACAGTGTAGGGTGGAAATGACCTTCATCTTCAGAGCTCTTAAAGAGAGGTTGGCAGGCATCTCTTAGGAGTACTTTAAATGTGTGCTCCTACATGGCAATATGTTAGACTAGATGGCCCTTGTCGTTCTTTCAAACTCTACGATTCTATGTGTCATATGATTCTATGATTCGAAGTATCAAGACACCCAAACAAGTAGAATGCCCTTGTGCCAGGAATGTTTGCAGTTTGGGGCTTTTCTACACAAGCAACCACATGTGTTTTCTAAGGGGAACATGTACAGAAAACAGGATTTCTGCACAGAAAATTCAGTTTCCTACACATAAAGCCACATAGTTTACTTGCACAGACAAGTCCTTGAATGGTGAATACTTTCAACAACTGCCTAGTTTGCAAGCACTTCTTTGCAGCTGGAAGAAAATTTCTAAAGTTCTTTTTTATCTCTCTATGGGGAGGAAATTTACAAAGATTTACATTCCTATCTCAGGATTTCAGAGGGTGGAGTCATTAAAGTGGTATCAAACTGTAGGAAGGTGTAGTTTGAGAGAGACCCTGCTCAGCTGCTGACAAGATCAGAGACAAATCTTATCCCTGCCCAGGGAGAGGTCTGGAGGAAAAGCCAGCAGGCTGGATGGAAAATCCCCACAGGCGTGTAGAGGCAGCAGGTCAGAGGTTTCTTATGACTGCCCTAGATTGTGATGGTTCAACAGGACTAGCATACTGAAGTCTGATTCAAAAGTAATTTTTTCCTTATCTCCCAGTGATGGTGAGGAAATCAGGTGTTGATTTTGTTTCTCTTCGCTTTCACAAGGATTGATTTCCTTTCATATTCCATGTTAATGTTAATCATCGGAGCACTGGTGCAATCAATACTATTTTCAACCAGGGTCAGATTTTAAACCAGAGATGGAAATTTGAAACCAACCTCTGAAATTTGAAATATGAGAAGGGCATATTAGCACAACATTCCCAAGCTGGAATCTTATTCACAGTTCCAACTAGGGTAGATTCACTGAATGGTGAGTCTACATTTATGTAAATCCCATTGATCCAGTAGGTCTACTCTAGTTAGGAATACCAATAGGATTCAGGTCCCAGTTGTTTCACCACAGTAAAGCAGTTGAAAAGCACATTACAGTGAATGAGGCATTTAAGTGAATGTTGCAATACCAGTGAATACAACCTGTGGAAAATAGCTGTTGATTACCAATAACAGCAATATGTACATTCCAATCCAGCTATAGACATATATGCATGAAAAGGAGGTTTTATGTCTGTGTTCCTAAGTCAATAATGAATCATGCACTCAAATGAGTGACTAGTAACTAGCAACCATGACTAGGCACCACTAAGCCCTATCAAACCATTGTATTAACATAGGGCCTTTCCGCACTACACTGTTATAGTGCTATTATTCTACTTTCAACATCCTATGGAATCCTATGGAATCCTATGGAATGGGGTTTGCAGTTTAGGGAGGGGCATTTAGAATTCTCAGCCAGAGAGCAGTTTGGCCTCAGTAAACTAGAAACCCCAAAATTCCACAGGATGTTGAAAGTGGAATAATAGCACTATAGCAGTGTAGTGCGGAAAGGCCCATAGTCACTGTCAAATGGCCAACAGTCAGAGCCCAGAAGAATTACTCTCTTTGTTGGGATACCCTCCATATTAAGTAATGGGATATGTAGTCCAGCATAAGTAACAGCCTGCTTGTACCAGAGAAGCCTAGATACCAGAGACTGTTAGGTAAACACTTGCTAGGAATGTGCTGATAAGCGCTGCTTGGCTCTCACAGCTTCAAAGTCTCTAGGCAAAGGGGAGGGAACACTGGGGAATCTTAAGCTCTTGCATTTCCTTTTGAATGGTAGTCTTGTCACTAACATCTTGTACAATGTACCTCACTCCAAATAAATAGTATTTATGAACTGTACTATTTGCGCATGTAGATTCAGTTCCTGACAGAGTGAGAAGACACCAAACAAATTCTAAAACATGTTCCAAACATCTGGAGAAGAACCACTGGAAGAGGAAGTGGTTGGCAGAGCAGCAGAGATACAAGGTGATGAATGAGCTGAGGGAGCAGAACTGGACCCCTACTCACCCACAGAAGCTCGAGCTAAGGCACGTCCTGTGATTCCTGTAACCACCCCAGGTACTGGACAAACCTGGGTCTGGTGAGAGCGTCCCAACATGGCTCACAGACAACACCGTCGCACCATGCGTTGGGATGTTACAACCAGCGAAACTGACCTGATGGGGCCACTTCTAGCTAAAGAAGAGGAAGTAGAGCTACAATGAGAAGAGATATCCCAGTTGAGAGCTCAACTAGCCAACTGAAGGATCCTGATTCCCCAGCTGGGATGTGCCCAACAGCAAGTGCTCACAGCAGCAGCACCCATTGCCGCAGCACGAGCACATCCTGGGGGACAGGTGCCTCAACCTGGGCTGAGACCTTTCCGAGAGATGAAAGCCACTTACAATGGGGAAGGATCTAATCTTAATTACTTCTTCAACGTGACCTCCAACTACATGGCCGACTACGGGAACAGCTTCAACGATGATGCCTCCAGAGTGAGACACCTGAGCCAGCACCTCAAGGGCAAAGCGGCTGAGTGGGTCACCAGTTTGTTTGACACCTGGGCTGAAGAAACAGCGGAGCTCCAGCTGTTCATGCACCATTTCAGAGAGAGGTTTGAAGACCCCTTTATGCAGGAGCAAGCCCGACACCAACTCAGGAAACAGCACCAGGGAAAAGGAAGATTAGAAGATTAGTGGCAAAGGACCCAGAATGGAAGGATGACATATTCAAGCAGTTGTTTCAGGATGGATTGAACCCCACCATTCTGGATCTGTGCCTTACTCAAGGAAACCCAGCCAGCCTGTTGGGATGGATGAAGCTAGCAGAAAACCTCCTGGAAAGTGTCCAACTTTCCTGCCAAAGACAAGCCCAAGAGAGTGGCCACAAAACCCCAGGAGCTAGGAAACCCCCTATCCTAAGCAGCAATGAAAGAAAGAAACGACTGCATGAAGGGAACTGCTTCATATGTGGGAAAAGAGGCCACATTGCTAGTGATTGCCAAAACCAAAAGAAGGTTATGGAGGAAAAGCTGACAGCTCCTTCCACAAAGCCCGCATCCTGCAAAACTGACACCCCAAACCCACAGACCAAACGCTCGGGTGGCGAATGCCTTGCTAGGGTCTGCGAGGGCTAGGATAGCTGCCAGCCATCCTCTGACTCTGACAGCGACAAATGGGCTCCAGACCAGTCAGCAAATACAAGTACAGTCCAAACTCGACATGTATACGTTACTGTAGTTTTACAAAGGACAGATGGGGAGCTGAGACATTACAAGGCATTGATTGACTCAGGATGTACTACAAGCTTGCTGAACCCTGTAGTGGCCAAAGAGCTTGCCATAGAATTTGAACGCCTCAAAAAGGCCATTTGCTTATCGCAAATGGATGGCTCGCATATGGTGGGAGGCCCCATCAGGGAAAGGACCAAACCCATTCCTGTTCAGGTGGGAGGCATCCGGGGGCACTTGAAATTCCTAGTACCAAACAAAATAGGATTCCAAGTAGTCCTCAGGTTCAATTGGCTAAAAAGACATAATCCCAAAATAGACTGGACCCGAGGCATCTTAAAACAAATGAAAGAGGCAAAAACAGTGCCAAAGAAACAAATTACAGCCCCTGAGGGATTATCAAAACCAAACACGGCCCTTGAGCTTAGTGCTGAGGACCTGCAGAAAATCCCACAGGAGTTCTGGAACCTGCAGAAGGCATTTGAAAACCACTAAGCAGATAAACTCCCGTCGCATAGAGACTTTGACCTTAAACTCAGGCTGGTAGATGGCATCAAAATTCCCAAACCAAAAATTTACCCCATGAACAAATAGAAACTAGAGGCCCTAAAGAAATTCCTGAACAAAAACTTGCAATGCGGCTTTATTAAGCCTTCCTCTGCCCCAATGGCAAGCCCGATATTTTTCCGGCAGAAATGGGACAGAGGAGATCCTAGGCTCATTGTGAATTACAATTTAATAAATCAGGTAGTACTACCCAATGCTTATCCAGTTCTGCTCATGATGGACATAATGAGCCAACTAGTACAAGGTAAGTACTTTACAAAACTAGACCTCAAAGAGACTTTCCATCGAATTAGGATGGACCCTGACAGTGAATGGCTCACTACTTTCTCTACCCCCTTGGGAAATTACCAATGGACTGTCTTCTCTTTTGGACTACAAGCAGGGCCCACAATATTCCAAATGTTCCCTAACTCTATCTTGCAAGAGTTTCTGTACAATGGTGTAGTTGTTTATTTAGATGACATTTTGATCTACTCTGAAACTCTGCCTCAACATGTAAAGCTTGTTCTCACTGTGTTGCAAAGACTCATAGACAATGACCTTGTTGTGAAACTCTCTAAGTGTGAATTTCACACTCAAACTTTTGACTACCTTGGATAGTGGATTTATAACAACACCCTAAATATGGACCCCTCCAAAATCGAAACAATTTTAAACTGGCCAGCCCCAATAACAAGAAAACAACTGCCGCAATTCCTCAGCTTTGCCAATTTCTACTGGAACTTTATAGAGGGATTTGTCACAATTGCCCTCCCACTGACTAACCTCTTAAAGAAATCTTCTAACTCCAATGAGAGACTCCCTAAAAAGATTGTATGGACTAAAAACTGCCACTCAAGTGCAAATTCACCTCAGAACCACTTCTGCTGTTCCCAAACACAGAAAAGGAATTCATAATACAAACAGACACCTCTGACTTTGCTATGGGAGCAGCATCCTCCAGCACAACGAAGACAGACACCTGAAACCATGTGCTTTCATCTCCAAAAAGTTATCCGAGTTCCCGCGTAACTGGCCAATATGGGAAAAGGAAGCCATGGCCATCCACTTTGCTCTCACAACTTGGCAGCACTTTTTGGAAGGTTCCAAGTCTCTCTTCCAAGTTTGAACCAATCACTGCAGCCTGGAAACCTTGAAAACTGCCAGAAAGTTGAGCCCCAAACAGGCGCACTGGGCTGACTTTTTCAACAATTTAACTTTAAAATTGTTTTCAAACCAGGAAAAACAAATACATTGGCTGCCCCTCTTTCTAGACTTCCTTGCCATGAATCGCCAAGCCATTCCTCGCTCCCTAAAGAACAGACTTTCTTCTCCCACAACATGCTGGGAATGCAAGTTACCACGCACGTGCAAGAATGCACCCGCTCCTCGATCTCTTCTACGCTCAATTCCGCTTTCCTGCAAGCCCTAAAAACTGCTTACGCCACTAATGACAGGCTAAACAGCCACCCTACTGCAGTTACTTGGACTAATGGCGTAGTTTTTATTGGAACCAAATTGTACATGCCTTCAGACTGCAGACCGGAGGTACTCAGAAGATATCACGACTCTAAACCTGCCAGACATTTTGGCTTCCTCAAAATGCTTCATGCAATCAGAAAACTTTTCCACTGGCCTGGATTAACCAAAGATGTACAAGAATACATAAATAACTGTGCTACCTGAAACACACGTAAACCTCCTACCTCAAAACTGCAAGGACTCCTCCAGCCCCTCCCTGTGCCTTCAGCCTCCTGGGACACCATTTCCTGGGACTTCATAGTCAGTCTTCCCAAATGTCGAGAACATCACATCATCTGGGTTGTCACAGACCACTTCTCAAAACAATCCCACTTCATTCCTCTCAAAAAAGTCCCCACTGCAGAAAAACTTGCTGACCTTTTCGTTTCTAATTTCTGGAAATTCCACGGCCTCCCGTCCCACATTATCTCAGATAGGGAACCAATATTTACTTCCAAATTCTGGACCTCGCTCCTCAAATCCATCAGAATTGTCCAAAAACTGAGTAGTAGCCATCATCCACAAACTGAATGTGTCAATCAAACTCTGGAACAATACCTTCGCTGCCTTATTAACTCCAACCAAAATAATTGGGTGCCTCTGCTCCCCTTCGCCAAATTTGCCTATAATTCGGCTGTACATTCCTCCACTGGAAAATCTCCTTTTGAAGTTGTCTACAGTGCAGAGCTCAAGTGGTTTCCAGCTATCTCTGAAGAGGACAGGGCTAGTGTTCCCCCGTCTGTTGCCAAGTGGGCTCACAAAATCACCCAAAGCTGGGACTTTGTTCACTCTGCACTTGAAACTTCTAAAGACTCTCACAAATAGTTTCCCGAAAGAAAAAGGCAATGCAACCCTAACTACAAACCTGGGGACTTTGTTTACCTCTCCACAAAAAACTTGACTTTTGACGCGCCCTGTAAAAAACTCACCTCTAAATACATTGGTCCCTTCTCTGTCAAACAAGCCATTAATACAGTCAGTTTTGAACTTTCTCTGCCTCCAAAATACAAACTCATCCACCCTGTTTTTCATTGCAGCTTGCTCAAACCGGCCCCTTTGCAGACTTCTTCGCCAACTGACCCCTATCTCACCAGAGTCTCTCAAGTCATCAATCGAAGAATCCACAAAGAGACTCTGTTATCCCCTTCCAACTAACTCACTGTCTTGACTCTCCTGATATCTTTAGTCCTCAACTTCTTTCTGCTTTTCATAAGTCCCCAATTCCCATTCCCACCAACCCTTCTTAGCTTCACTAACGCACGCAACATTTCACATGACCTATAGCATTTTTGGGGGGGGGGCAGGATGTTGGGATGCCCTCCATATTAAGTAATGGGATATGTAGTCCAGCATAAGTAACAGCCTGTTTGTACCAGAGGAGCCTAGATACCAGAGACTGTTAGGTAAACACTTGCTAGGAATGTGCTGATAAGCGCTGCTTGGCTCTCACAGCTTCAAGGTCTCTAGGCAAAGAGAGAAGGAATGCTGGGGACTCTTAAGCTCTTGCATTTCCTTTTGAATGGTAGTCTTTTCACTAACGTCTTGTACAATGTACCTCACTCCAAATAAATAGTGTTTATGCACTGTACTATTTGTGTGTGGATTCAGTTCCTGAAACTCTTGGACTATACAGTTTACAGAATCTCTTGAGCTAAGATGGCTGGTGAAAGACTTGTAGAGTTGTACTCCAAAATAAGAGCAATTTACCCAAACTTTGCCAATAGCATCAGTTGTAGAGTAGATAGGAGAAGAAAATAAGGAGCTGAAAATTTAAGGGCAGTCAGACAACAGTATAAAGGTAAGGACAAATAGTAAACATTATAAACAGAATCAGGCTCAAATTCCTTACCAGTACCTTTTATCAAATCATTTTTAAAAAATTAAGTCCATGTATATACATAGTCATCTCAAAAAAACCATCTTTTAATAAAAGAGCCTTAATTTAATTCATCTAGTGGTAGATGAATACTATGAGATGAATTAAATTAAGCCCCTAAATTTTTTATAAGTATTTCAAAGAATATGCAAGCAGAGGTCCATTTGATTCTCAGCATGTCTGCCTTTTTAAATGAAGTCCTTTTTATAATTTTCTAAAAGATGCACATTGAGTGAATTAGAAAAAAAAAACTTACCAACTCAGCAATATGATTTGCCCTTTGAAGTGATTTTTTTTAAAGCTTAAAAAAAAAGGTCGTCCTCTTTTATTCTTTTGGAGGATGAAAGAATATCCACAAAACCTGTCCTGTGGCAGGACTGAAAAAACTATTTAGCTCATGTCCTTTGTTCTTTGCTGGCTCTTGGCTTAACTGAATGTGGTCCTTGACAGCAAATCTGAGAAAAGGTGGATGAATATTAGAACTTAGGGTCACCCCATACAGATGAATGAGGGAATATTCATGAGACACAGAAGGAGGCCATAGCTGGATGCGGGATGTAACTTATCACATGGGGTAAGGGTAGCCACCAGCATAAATAGCTTTGAAATGGCAGATTCATGGTGGGTATGGCTATTGACAGTTATAAGTGACAATACTGTGCTATCTTCTCCCAGTCCCACTACCCCTGCAGGCATATTAGATGGGTACGAGGGAGAGAATCTTTGAGGTGCCTGCTTCTGCACTTTGTAACTAACTCTAAGGAGGGTAGGATAGAATCATAGAGTTGGAACAGACCACAACAGCCATTGAGTCCAACTCCTTTGCCATGCAGGAACACATTCTCATAGCTCCCTCCTTCTTCTGCCAAATAAAATTTTTCCCCTTCCAACAGGCTCCCAAGAACTGACAGCAATAGGCTTTTAATTGTGTGCTCTTTTGTTGTTTTTATATCCTGTCTTTTGCCAGATTTTTAAACAGTAATCCTATAGCTTGTTTGACTGTTTTTTAAAAAAAAATTATTGAGGTTTTTGTATTTTTTATATCAGTTCTTGTTTTAATATTCTGTAGAATGCCTTGAGTAACAGCAGTGGGGGAACAGTGGGATAAATAATAAATAAAAAACATGATGGTGATGGTGGTGATGGTGATAATGCTGGTGATATGACCCCTAGGATCACAGGCTGAATACCAGTTGCTAGAGGGAAAGCAGGTAAGAGCTAGTCCCCTTAAGTCTTTTTTGTGGGCTTCACAGGGCTGTCTGATAAGTAACTATAAAATACAGGGTTTGGGATTGTACAGCATCTTCTTGTGTTTTTATGACTTACCTCCTTGGATGATTTGGAAAGACAATGACTGGAGGGACTGCCCCACTCACTTTGTGAATGGACTAGAATCTGCTTGGGTCAGGACTCCAGCCTCTCACCCCCAACCACTTCCTTCTTGTCTGGAAAGGGAGTAAAATGAGGGTAACTGATGATATATCAGATAGTCACCTGTCAGCACTCTGGTCAGGTCAGTGGCTTCTCATTACCTTCACCACTATGCACAGCACAAAACCAATAATGGGCAAATAGGGCTCCAGGGATGCACACCTGCAAAGATTACCTTCTTTCCAAGGTGGAGTAGTAGGTACCCATGGTTCAGTCCACCATTTAGGGAGAAGGTATTTTTTTCCTGTGTGGTTTTAATGAGGAACTAATAATGTTCAAGGATATTAACACTTGAATTCCAATAGACGAGACTGTCTACTGAATGAATTATAGGCTAAGGCCATTTCCATACCGGGCTTCTGAAATGGTACAGAGCGACCTCTCACGGAAGTCTTCTACACCGTAGAGTGGACTGGCGTGGACTACTTTTTGTAGTTCCACACCAGAATCCACTCAGGAGCGGCTGGAACTAGCCGCGCTGCGTGTTTTTTAAAAACCTCTTTTTCGAGGTTTTTAAAAAGCACGGAGCGCGCAGCCCAGTGCCGCTCCATCGCCCGGCTCTGAAGTGGATTTGCAGGGGCTCGCAAGTGTATGCCTGCAGATCTGCCAGGGGCGGGCTTCCAGCTGGCGAGCTTCTCCGGTTGGTGGAGACCCTCCACCAACCGGAAGCTGCCATTTGGGACACCGGAGGACTGTGAAGCAGTGAGCTCGCACTGCTCCGCGTAGCGACCGACTTACCCGGCTGCCAGTAAGCTCCGTTTTTGGGTGTTTTCGCCCGTCCCCCCCCCCCACATGTGGAAAGGGCCTAAGTTATATCATTAAGAGGATTATTAATATAGAATAAGGGACAGGTTTGTATAGAGGGGAAAGCCTTTATGAAATGTCTGTATAATGCCTGCACAGACACCATGACAATTATGGAAAGAATCTGATGATGATGAATGACTTATGTATATAGTTTTGATTGTATTGTTAATCTATGTGATAGCTAGTACAAAGCCTTTTAAAGAGATGAATAGAGAGATAAAATCCTTATGACATTTCTCATAAAAGCATAATATCTTGGTGGCTAGACAATATGATGTAATGATGTATTACAGGCAAAGTAATAAAATAATGGTACTAAATGTACAGACATTACCATGTCTGTGTTTCTGTCTAAGAAGAGTGCATTTGTTTATAAATCTATGAATATATATAATAAATACCATAAAAGAATACCAAAAGACACTGCTCAGATCCCATATAAATATCCACAGACTCCAACACTTAAGAATGCTTGAGTGGAATGTTGATGTTAACTTAGCCTATCTAACCACCATCATGAGATGGGCAATAAAGAGATCAGACGTTGATAATATGGCCCCAGACAGAATCCAGAATTAGCTGAGAAGTGGCAAGGACCCTTAATCCCTCAGTCTAACAATAGGAGTGGGGAAACCATGGCTGTCTGTTTCATTCATTCATTCATTCATTCAGTCAGTCAGTCAGTCAGTCAGTCAGTCAGTCAGTCAGTCAGTTTACACCATGTCTTTCTCCTACCCAGGGACCCAATGCAGCTTACAGAATTTAAAGTATAAGTTGGCTAAAATGTTACATTGCAAAAGTTTAAAAAAATTAAACAAGAATACTATTAAAAGCAGATAGTTGAAAAAATGCATCTGGAACTATAAACATGTTCATGGGCATCCATTAGAAGTGTAGTGGGACATATGTTTGTTTTACATCTGTTTTGGCCTTAGCCTTACCAGTATCACAGAATGTTTGCATAGCACGTCTAGGTTAATTATCGGACTATCAGGTTATCAGTAACAATATATCTGGAAAGCAATACTGTTGCCTTCTCTTCAGATGTTGGAGCATACCCAAATGCAGTCTGCTAAGAACTCTATCTGGGCTTCTTTTTATTCTCTTCTTAGTTCCCCTCAGCTAGTTAGTTGACCAGTCAAAATTACTCACAACTGAGGTGCACATTCACTCTTAGCTGATTAAAATAATGATTTGAGTTAAAATAGGAGTGTTCTGTATCCTGCCCGTCCTAGCTAACATCATGGTTTGTCTACTCTCCAAAGTCTACTGATGCCTTCACTTCTTAAGTAAATGTGCTTCCTGAGTATATGTGTACAGGTGTTTTTCTCATCTATTTACATTCCAGAGCACCTGGCATTCTTCTCAGTCTGACATAAAGGTTGTAGCCAATTTTCTGCTGAAGCACAGTCTCACAGTTCTAACTGCCTGCATTAAATCTTATGTCATATCTTACCTTTCACAGATGATATGAGGTTAAATTCTGCATTTTTAAAGTTACACAGAGTTGACAACTGAATAATCTAGCCTGTAACAATAAGGTGTCTGAAATGAACAGTGGTCCTTGGAAATTTCAGCCACCAGAGTTCCATGCAGTTCCACTGAGCAGCTTCCTGAGACCTATAAAACATGCAGATTTTACTTGAGTGTTCAGATAGGGAAAATGATTTTCTTAAGGAGGAAAAAAAATACATCTAATTGAGAATAGTCCTCAGTCTGAACTGAGTCTGAACTGAATTGAAGTCCATGGAGCATTATCAGGAGGATGGAGAGAGAATGGCCAGAAAAGGGGGGGGGGGGGGAATCACAGCCATATTTGATCTTCAGATGTCATTCTATCAAATTTATACAATTTTACCATTTCTTTTTTCTTCCACCACAGAACTGTGTTGAATTTTTGTCCAGCTTCTAATTCAAATAAAAGTCATAGCAGAAAGGCATTGATATTCTGTGAAAAGTCCCACAACACACACACACACACACACACACACACACAGGCACAAAAGGAAAACAAACACACACAAAAATGCCCCTTTACTCAAAATGTGACCTATGGGTGTCTGTAAAGGGCTTCACTTTTGCAGGCATTTGTCACAGCTTAAGCTCAGCCATTATTCCTAACCAGATAATAACAAGTAAAATACTTTAAAATGATAGAACCATCACGGTGCCATCATACTATTTTTGTTCAAATTGCCTGCAACTACATGCTTTGATGTGCCATTCAGCTTATAAAATATTGAATTTATTCAACATTGCTATATCACATTCTAGCTTAGCAAATGTGGTTCAATGCAGCCCTAAGCATATTTGCACAAAGGTAAGTCCCGCTGGTTTCCATGAGACTTATTCCCAAGTTAGCATGTATAGAACTGAAGCCTTAGCCTATTGCAACAAATACCAAAATGAAAAGAGATTTGTGGCACTTTAAAGACTAAGAAATTTAGTGTCACATGAAGTGGTGGCAGGGATTCATATTTCATAGGATGCATCTGGTAGAGGGCTATAATTGCCCACCCCTGCTATTTTTTGCATATGAAGACTAAGGCTATGCTATAGATGCTAATCCAATCTAATACATTGCTTATAACACATTATAAATCCTTAGATCCTGGTCTTAGTGAGCCATAATGCTGGATCTATCCACTGTGTTCTCTTTTTGTTCAATGCCAAAGTCCTCTTGGTGATCTATTCTAGTGTAATCAGGGCCAGAAGTTAGGTAAATGTAAGAACTTTTTCCTGCATTGTACAAGGAAGTATCCCAGCCCTTCACTGCACAAGGTTTTGTCTAGTGCCACAGCTACTGGATGACATTGGACCAGCTCCTCCTCCTGAACTGGCTCTTGAATGGCTATAGGGGTGCATTACCGTGCTCCAGGACTTCTTTCCCATACAATTGGTTGCTCTCTCTCCCAGATTTCCACAGGACGTAGGTGAAGGTACACTAGTGGAACTTTACACTCTGCCAGCCCAGAAAGGAGATTGGCTTAAGTTTTTAAAGACAGAAGCGGTGGAGTCTTGCCCTTCTCAGTAGGTTCAGGCAAAAGCAAACTACTGTAGCTTCTCCTAGCTTGTGCGTTCTTCCTTGTTAATAAGTTTTGCCATCTTGGCCAGACTCTGATCTTACATGACTATGTGTTCTAGTTTTCTTCTGTGAAGTGTTGGAGGGTATGTGGCATGTTGAACGCATCCATAATTGAGAGGTGGCAGAATGATACTCTGGGACCCATGCCACCACTCATTTGTGGTTGTTTTTCAAATGTATGGATATATTTAATATTTCATCTAGCTATCATCTCTCTAATATTTTATATATTTGGGCAGTCAATCAGAATAATGGAATCATAGACTTGGTGCAGGCTGTCTAGCTAAAGCATCCCTAGCAGGTAACTGTCCAGCATCTTTTTGAAGATGTCCAGGGAAGAAGACCCCACCAACTCTCTAGGCAGTTGGTTATGTTGCCAAACCACTCTCATGGTCAAGAAGTTCCTTCTAACATTCGATTGATATCTTGCCTCCTGTAACTTAAAACCATTAGACTTGGTCTTGCCTTCTGGAACAACCTGGTCCTACCCCCTCCTTTCTGTGACAGCCCTTGAGGCATTTAAAGAGAGCAATCATGTTACCTCTCAGTCTTTTCTTCACTAGGCTGAACATGCCCATTTCCCTCAATCTTCCTTTGCATGTTTTGTCCTCCATAAGTCTCATCATCCCTGTTGCCCTCTTCTGGACCTGCTCCACCTTAACTATATCGTTCTTAAAATGAAGCACCCAGAGCTGAATGCAGTACTCCAAGTGAAGCCTGACCAGTGGAACTATTACTTACCTTGACTTGGAAATATGAGTGAGGAGACAAAGTAAGAAACAGAAAAGGAAGATGCAACGGGTGAAGAAAGGAGGTAGCACAATATATTGATGCTGATGACACTATCCTTGCAGTAGCTTATTCTAGTAATGGTAGCCAGCCCAGTCAGATGCTTCCGAAAATTCCAAAGATGAAGGATGATGGCAACAGCTTTTTGATGTTGTTGTTGTTGTTGCTTCTTTTGTTGTCAGCAGCTTATGGTATTTTAGAGGTTATTGCTTCTGAACATGGTGATTCTTTTTAGTAGGCATTTGGATAGCACAAAGTGATCTTTGTTCAACCTTCTTTTGGACACTGCTCAATTATGAGTATTGGAAGAAACTAAACAAAAATACTTGTGGCTGATTTAGTTCATTTACCATAAGCTTCATCTAGTTAGAGCAAATTACATCTGTACTTACAATAGGCAAGGGCATCCTCTGTCTCATGGAGGTTCCATAAAAGCTCCCTACCTGTCTCTCCAGAAGAAACTGAAAACATGTCTCCAGATCCTCAAATGATGGTTATTTTATTAGTTCAAAAAAGCCCAATGTATTTCAGCTGTATCTACTCCAAAGGCCTTCCCCAGGGTCAAGTTAAAATCAAACTTCAGACATTTATGGACCAAAAACTCTCAGACCTTTTACTGAGGAATTGAAAATGATTGATTTTCAGTTACAGAAATTTCTGAACTTTGATTCTGAATTGCTCTCGAGGAAAGCTTTGGGAGTACAGACCGGCCAAAATGGCTTGTTGTTGTTTTTTTTAACTTATAAAACAACTTCCTTTTGAGCATTATGGGACCTGTTTCCACTTCGTTCTGTGGATTTCATTGCATGCTCCCTAGTTTCTGCCTCTTCTGTTTTCCCTTCTGTCTCCCACAAACCCTGCCCCTGCTCATAATCTCAACTGGGAAGGAGATGGTAATCCGTATGTTACCTCTGTTTGGTGGCGGTCAAGGTGTGCAAAGAGACACTTTCTGTCCTTTCCCTCTGTAGGGAGAAGTTAGAAATGTGGATCATGGGCGGGGGAGAGTATAATAAGGGGCATAATTCTTGATCTTGACATTAGCCAGCCTGGTGGGTTACTCCTGGGGCAACCCAACAGCCAAAACCAAAAGACTTCCCTGTCCTAGACATATCCTGGAAGAGTTACTTTCCTGGACTGCAACTTTAGAATCCCCCAGCCACATCTTCACATTAGTAAAAGATGTAAGGGTGAGCCTTTATATTCTAATTCTATTTTTGTTCCAAATTTCTGTTCAGGAGTTCTCTTGCACCCTCTCTACTATGTTGTTCTCAGATTGATAATGAAGGTAAGAAGAGCATCTAGGACTAGAGTTACTGATGTTATTTTATTCCTGGAGGATGGCTCTGAACAAGCACTTAATATAACTGCATTTCTGACAAGTCACAAAAAGCTTTTGAGGTGATTAGAGAAATGTCCCATCTCCATTCTCTAGTAGCATTTCAACACAGACATCAAAGCCCTCCAAACCTCTTCTCTATCACTTAGATATGAGCTCCTGAAAAAAGAAAAAAACAAAACAAAAAAGAATTAATAGTTAAGGGGAGAAAACTATTAAAGACAAATGTCATTGAAGAAAAGTTATACTAAGGATTTCAGAACAGGGTTACCATTCAAGATTTTCAGTACATAAATATTAGGACTTCATGTGATGTAAGGCCACATCACCTCAAGACTATTTTCCAGAAGGAGAGGGCAGACTCCTGAAATGGTAGAATACACTATGCTCTTCAGACTAAAGTTGGACGATGTGATTTCTTTGTTATTAAATAAATGCTGTTTCATATATAGAACATTGTAAAATTGAATGACTAACATTTCAAAGGGAAAGATTAAAGCTCATTCTTTATCCTGCTGCCCTAGGTTTGTATATATTAGAAGATTTCTTTCTTTTTTCAGGAAAGCATACATAAAATTGAAGTGTTAAAATCCATTCTCCTACCTCAGGACTTTGCCACTTCACTTTTTCCTTATTCTCTTGGATCAAGGTCTAATTGGGGGGGGGGGGGTTTGGTCAGGTCTCAACCATTATTTATATGCTACTTTTTAATTATTTTCATGCATACATGAATGCACAATCATACTGATTATGTGAACCAATGGGAATGTACACCATCCATTTATATTTTATTTATTTACAGATTCATATCTACTATCCTGTCTAACATCCTGAAACACAAGGTGAGGTTCATGCCTGTCACAGTTGGTGTCTCATTTAGGCACTCATCATTTCTAAACCTACTGAGCTTCAGCAAGTTGGCTTTCTCATATGCCTGCAGACTAGGCTTGTCAGGTCAGGACTACCACATGACCTGAAATATCAGGGGCAAAACCTTAACAGCTATGGATAAGCCCTTCTGATGGGGCCACTCTCCCAGTCTGGCAGGAACAGTCCCTATTCTCTGCCATCTCATTTTCTCAGCTGTATTTAAATTATCCTAATTTCCCTCTCTTCCTTCCACTTTCCCCCTTTGTATGCAGCTTACTTCAGTTGCTGCAAACTGAATTCAAAGTACAAAAGCAGTCAGCATTCAGTTAACTTAGCAGGAAGAAGAGGGTAGGAGGGGGCAGAATCCTACCCTTCCTCGTAGGCTCAAGCAAAAGCAGATTGCTGCAACCTCTCCTAGCTTGTGCATTCCAGAAATATTGAATCTGTACATTTTGTACAGAACAAATCCTGAACTGGAAAGATCCTCATCTTGTCCTCCGGATTCTACTTGTCACTATCTCCCAACACTCAAGAAACCAATTTTTTCAATATTTCTGGAATTTTTTTTATATGCTTTTCATCCCTACTAGGAATAATTCCTTTTGGTCTCACAATGTGTACTCCTTGGTAATGTCATGGAGTGATGTCACAAGAAGAAGCTCCTAGTGATGTCATTAAGCAGGATGCATTAAACATTAAGCACATTTGCACAGTGATTGTCATTCAAATAAAAATACCAAGTCTAAGATGGAAAACAAATGCACACCACCCACTTTTACAGTCACTCCTCTTATCCTGAAATTCCTCCCTCATCAAAATTTCTTCCTTGAGCAACAGTGAAGAGGAACCAGTCCCTGACATCTGAAACCCCTAACTATATCTTTCCCTACCAACAATTAATCTTGCCTGTTTCTGGCTAGGATTACTACAAGCTGTCATGGCGTTCCCCCAATCAACATAAGTGGGGACAAGTCCATTGGGGGACATAACCATATATCTTTTTTGGAAGCCCTTCTACTGTAAAGTCTGTTCTTGCATAGCGCAAAGAGATACAGAGGCAGCTTCCTGCTCCTTTGTCTCCATTTTGTCAGAGATAATCCCTTCCCAAGAGTCCCTTTTTGTACAAAATTCATTCAATTCTGGCGAGCAGGAGAGAGAGAGACTGCTGTGTGTTGCCTTTCAATGATTCTCAGAAACACTGGAATATGAATTTCTGATGTTAAGATTCAAATTTTGACCCAAGTCAAACTGGGGGACTTCTGAGTTGGTCCAAGTCAATTTGGTCCAAACTGGGCTGCTTTTAGAATCATCAGTGCTTCATCCAGACCATGGGCAGTGCATACCACTGTTCCATACCCATATCTTTAGCAACTGAACTTTAGCTCCTTTGAGTCCTGTTGTAGCACCATCATCACCTTGTAACAGAAGATGCCAATGGAAACGGAAGGGGTAAATGTCTGAACCAGTTCTTTTTGTATGAAGAAGTTCTCAAAAAAGGAGATGAAAATGAAATAATGGTCCTCAGGAGCTGTTGGAACACTTTAGACATTTAAGAGGAAGCTGCTGAGGGTTGCATATATTTTCAGTCTGATGAATAGGCTGCATGCCGGAGATGTTCTTAACTCTGAACTTGATCTGTTTATGAAGGCTTTAGATACTAAGCAATTAGTTTAGCAGAAACCCACCAAACCCTCTTTTTGAATATAAAACTCTTTTTAGCAAAAACTTGCTAAGCCATGTTTTTGAATGCAAAACTCTCTAAGGGCTCTACGCTTGCGACCAGCGCCTGGAAGGATCTCTCTTTGTATCTCCTGTTTATTGCTTTTTCCTCCTCCCATCCTCCATCTGATGCTTTCTACTTTGTCAAGTGAATCTGTAATGCATTTTCTTTATCTCCTTGAAAACATGGAGTTTTATTCTCAAGTAGATAGTCAAGGGATTTACAGAAGTAATTCTAATTAATGCTAATGAGAGAGTTAGCCAATTTTTATACCCACACTTACTGATAATGGGAACAGACTTAAACTTCTAAATGGCAAAGAGGCACTAGACAGCAAGCATACAATCTGACAATATAGGAGGAATGGCAGATTGATGGTGGTGCTGTAAGCATGGCTTTTTATTTGTCTCGATGTTTCTGTTCCATTAATTTTTTTTTATCTTCTTTGGCCACAAGTAGAGATAGGGAAGAATTCACATGAACCCAGAATTATCATGAATTTATACCATTTGCAATCTGAAAGACCATTTTAGAAAGCATGTGTGTGTCCTTCAGATTTTTATTTTTTAAAAAAAATGGAGTACAAATAAATTCACTCAACTAAAAATTCATAATCTGATTCATGCAGACAATCATAGGAAAATACATTTTCTCAAGTGTACATAAAAAAATGGTCAACAAATGCATAAAATAGGAAATTCACATATCAAAATATGCATCCATTTCTTAGGAGAGGGCTTGCAAACTGGTAAAGTATTTTAATGAAATGACAAAGCAGGTTGGATTCTGGGAAATGGCAGAAAGATTCTGAGAAAATTAAATAAAACTGACCTTTTTTCAGATCTCTGGTCTTAGGAACTAACAACTTCCTTTTAAAAAGAAAAGCCAATAAGTCTGTGAGACACATGAACTTGTCATATAGACCTGTGTATGTAAATTGATGGCCAATGGCTGGAAATTTTTATTTATCATCCATGTTGAAGCCATGGCCAAATTTCACTGGAGGAGTATATTAACTGCAAGAGTACAAGCATGTATTTCCCAAGTGTCACATTAATTTATATTCTTACAAATTCTCCAAAAGGAGACACTTCCTAAAGATTTTAATGCAGGAAGGAGGAGGATTGTTTGTTTCATTGCATTTCTTCTGCTGAGATCTGTCAACATGCAAGGGAGCCTCTAAGAAACGGTTCCTGACATGCAAGACCAGTGGAGAAGTCTCAACTCTTGATGACTTCACCATTTTGAGGATTAACATGGGCATTCAATCACTGGCAACATGGTATTCTGGTATGATAAAAATCCTATGAAATTGGAGGATGCTACCAAAGTTAAGTTACTCCACCCACATGAAAGCTACCCAAAGACATTCCCATGCAGTTTGAGATCTATAAACCAGTTACCTCATGCATCATCCCAAATGCATGGACTACCTCCACACCAGCTTTTCACATTCCCAAATTTAGCTGCTACTGGCATGGAAATATGCCAGCTGATAAACAAAACAACCCACACAACAAATGCTGACAACTATAACCCTCCCTTTACTTTCGGTAGTCTCCAGATTGTTTTGTAAGAATAAATATCACTTATATATCCATGGTGGAGGTATTATCGTTAATATCTATATCCTGTAGGCATTGTATCACCATGATGTGGAAAGCAGAATAGCTTTTTTTGTAGCTGTGGGACTAATGATAGTAATAGGTCACATCAGAGAAGATGCACCTAAGGGTTAATTTGTTCTTTATATTTTGAAGCACTTTTGAAATCTACTACCAAGGGTCAACCAGGCTTCAGAGCTGATCAACAAAACTGGGTGGAAACAGAGTTGACAAGGAAGAGTGTTGCCTAGCAACTAGGTAGAGCCTAGAAGTTTCTCTCTGAGAAGTCTCCTATGTATATATTTATTTCCGATATACCTAGGCCATTTCCACACTACACGGTCATAGTGCTATTATTCCACTTTCAGCATCCTATGGAATCCTGGGGTTTGCAGTTTAGGGAGGGGTATTTAGAATTCTCAGCCAGAGAGCTCTTTGGCCTCACTAAACTACAAACCTCAAAATTCCACAGGATGTTGAAAGTGGAATAGTAGCATTATAACAGTGTAGAGAGGAAATAGCCATAGTTAATCATAGAATCATAGAGTTGGAATCGATCACAGGGGCCATCAAGACCAACCCCTTGCTATGCAGGAACACCCATCAAAGCATTCCCAATAGATGGCCATCCAGCCTCTGTTTAAAAACCTCCAAAGAAGGAGACTCCACCACACTCCGAGGCAGCATATTCCACTGCCGGACAGCTCTGACCATCAGGAAGTTCTTCCTGAGGTTCAGATGGAATCTCCTTTCCTGCAGCTTGAATCCATTGCTCCTTGTCCTAGTCTCTGGAGCAGTGGAAAACAAGCCCGCTCCCTCCTCAATATGACATACTTTCAAATATTTAAACATTGCTATCATGTCCCCTCTTAACCTTCTCTTCTACAGACTATATAAAGAGAGAAGAGGTTGCCAGGTAAAAACTAGGACAAGGCTCTTGTACCTTTGATGGGTGTATCAAAAAGGAAATATCAGGTGGAATTTGTGTGACAAAGAAAACCTCTGATGCACAACAGTTAAAGGTACAAGAGCTTTGCCTGTTTTTCACCTTGCAATTCATGTAGTGCATATTTAGGTTGAAATCCAACATCATATTGGTGTAATGTAAATACAGACTCATGGAGTTATATGGCAGTTACATTACACCATCCTTTGGCTGAATAGTAACACTGTTCTATCCACTGTGTCATCCAAAAATGCACACCTGCATGATTGAAATTACTGCAAAGTAGAATGGATCTCTTGAATCAATTGTTTATTGGTGAAGCAACACTCAGGTAAACCAAAATGATTCACTGGCTCTACTCTTGTTGAGAGTAAAAATGGGATTTAGGCCCCTCTAAAGTGATTACAGTTGTGGAATCCAACTTACACAACCATAAAGTGGATAGAACTGTTGCACAAGAGCCAAAAAATGCAACCACATGTGTAAGGGAACTTACACACGTATTTGACACTAATAGGCACATAGTTCAGTTGTGTCCAGTATTCTCTCTGTGTGTTTTGTGCGTATAAATAAAAATGAAGTTTGTTTTACCGGGCATTCAGTTCTAGATTCTGTTATTAAACAACTCTTTCAAACGAATTCTAAACACACAAGATAGTCCCTACAATATGAGCTTGGTCACACATGCAATCAATGCTGCACCGTGTCAAGATCTGAATGTGTGACTGAACTGTTCTGACATAATACCCAGCATTTTCTGATCTTCTACATGTGTAAGCCTTTTCAAAGAGCAGTTCACATATGCAGCAGCGTGCTATCAAAGATTAGCTATCAAAGCACGCATTGGGTTTATATAAGAAGCCCTCACCTTTTGAAGCCCTGTTATTTGACAACTGTTTTGATGCTTCCAAATTAAGGACAAGTTACATTAATTTTGCAGGGGTTCTGCTCTTTCATTAGTTCTTCTTGCCTATGGAGACTCACTTGGAACCATTCACACGAACACTGCTTGCAAAGTGAGCAGAGAGGGAGGAAAAGCCACTAAGCTGGCTGAGAGACTTCACAAATCGCACACACACGATCGGTTCCTAGTGAGTCTCTGTAAGTCCTTTATGTTTCCTGCAGTTTGGTACATGGGTTTTGCTTTTCAACCAATTCCATTTTCTGACAATGCTCTGGTGCCTAACCTGTCAGATAAGTAAGGGAAGCCAGTACATATTGATTGTTGGAATCCTGGAGTGGGATTTAGCACAGCTTCATTATCCACTATTCTTTCTTCCTCTTTCATTTTTTCCCCTTTTATACCACCTGATTTCCTCCCCCGACATCTTTCCTGTATATATGCATTTATATTCTCATTGTGATGAGGTATGCTCTTGGAGTACATGAACAAACTGACACGTTCTGAGTCTATTCACATGTAAGAGCCTTTTTTCATCTTGTAACCGGCATCCACATTGAGTTATCTGAAAGGAGATTCAATTAAACCCAAGAGAATCAAAATATCCACAGTGATTGCATTGAGGAACAGCAGTTGTTATGGTAGAATTTCATAAGTAATAAACAGTAAATGCATAAGACAAATAACCATCTAAGGCTTTGTCCATACTTCACAATTCTAGCACTTTGATTTCACTTTAACTACTGTGGCTCAATCCTATGGAATCCTGGGATTTATAGTTTGGTTAGGGACTTAGACTTCTTTGCCAGAAAATTCTAGTGCTATAGATCAGGTAACAGCAAAACAGATAAGGGTATACCAGGTTGCAGGGGGCGGGTGCTGAATGTGAGCGAGGGCACTGCCTACAATAAGAATTATGCCCACTTCCATGAAATTTGTTTCAGTTCCCAATTTTGCATTTAATTTTTAGTCACTCTTGTTTAGTTTGCACAACTGTTTTGTATTCATGTCCAAAATATAGTATTTTTTTAAACTGATTTTCTTTATTGTAAAGTTTGCAATATATTTTCAAATGAAATGCAACAATTTTGTTGCATTTGTTGTTTTGTCATTATCTATAAAAGCATTTCCCCACCTCTTTTATATGACCAATGCCCCAACCCTTCTGTTTCCTATTTAGTTTCTGCCTTTTTACCTGGTATGGCCTCAGAACACATTAATGAAGCCATGCATCTTCTGAGTATACATGCCAATCAGACATTTTCTGACCTTGGCCGATAATACATCTTAGGCAAACTAGGCTCAATAAACCACATTCATACAGAGTTCTCTAAAGGGGGAATTTTGCTGAACACACAACCATCAAGGTATACATAATATACACATTGGAGAACAGCAGATATTATGGTAGAGCTCCATAAAGAGCAAACAGTACACACAAAATTCAAATACCTAACAGAGTACAATTGCTTTGCTTTAGACAGAAAGATACTAACTCAAAAGGAGCAAATTTGCAAGGTTTGGAATTAACCACTGTGAGGCTTGTGAAGAGCAGGGAGAGGTAAGGAGACACAGAAGAGGTTCAAAAGTAAGGACAATGGAATACTTCCCCTAATCTGCAAGCCTATGCATGTGCAAACACATACACATCAAAAAAAGAGGGGAAGGTTTGGGAGAGCCGCACTGTGTAAAGAAAATGCTCCCTGAAAGACAGATTTTAGAGCTGTCAAAAGTTGTATCTCTTTGGCCTGGTTGGACTTTTCTTGTGAGACACTAAGGAGCATGCCTGGCAGAAACAGTGTTAAGAAAAAGAGGACAGATTAATTTAAAAGATTAATCTTCCAAGCCACAGCCAGCACCTTACGAAGAGAACAAGCTAACAAGACTTTTTTGAGGAAATCCCAGATTCTGGGGTTCTGGAAGAGTGATTTCAGCTTAAAGGGAGCAAGGACTAGCCTAGGCAGTAATTTCAGCAGGAAAGGAGCAAAGCTAAGATGGTGACTTCACCAAGAGGCCTCCAGAAGAAGAAGCAAGCAGAGTGTTGGTTGATGCTTCAAGTATGCCTCACTACCAGAATCAATTATCTTTGAACCTGGAATTTTTTTTAAAGGCTCTCAGGTATGAAAGACCCTTAAGGCTTGCTTAAGTTTGTGTATTTCAAGTCTTTCACTGTCTCAAGATGTGGCCTCAGTTTTGCTGACTAAAGTTCACCTGAAAGGTATTATTAAGTAATATTCTTTATCCTGACTGGCAAAAGTTTTAAGATGATCACCTTATGCCCAAGGGTAGTATTTTCTTTCCATTACCTTTTCTGTCTATAACACATTGTTTACCAACAACAGGATCACATGCTGGGACAGGGAAAACCTTGGCTAGTGGATATTCAGTATTTCAACAATATAATCAGGAAATTTAGTAAGCTTGATGATGGTAGATAATGAACAGGTGCTAGCTTTTGGATTAGAGTTAGGCTTTGCAGTTAATTCTTGCTGTCCTCAGAGGTTTCATTTTAAAACATATGCATGCACATCTTGGCAGATCTACAGATCTGTCTTCTAACAGCCCATTCCCTCATGAGTATTGTCTCACTTCACCCCCAGGGTAGAGAATCCTATGTACCTCACCAAACTACAAATCACAGAATTCCACAGGAGGGGAAAAAGACAGTTAAAATGGAACCAAAGTGGTACAATTCTGCATGGTAGATAACACAGTAATATAAGAGGATTGTTGCATTAGGGAGAAATAATAACTTAGATAGCAAACTAAGAAGCAATCTGACATTCAGAGGATGTTGAAGGGAGGAGGAGAGAATAGGACAGCAGGGGTCAAGATTTGGTCAATAAAGATTTCTTCCTAAGTCACTGCCACACACACACAAACAGTGTTGGTGAGAAGCTCCTAATGCACAGGGAATATATTCCCCAAAATATAGATTTTTACGGGTGACAGAATTTACTACTCCTAGGTCTTCTTAGACTTACCTGAGGAGAAGTTGGGAAGTACCTTTGGTTGGAACAGTACAAAAAAGAGGAGGATGGATAAACCAGAACAGAACTTAAAGAAAGACAGCATACTAAAGCCCTTTCCGCATGTGGAGGGGGAAATGGGGGAAAACACGCTGAAACGGAGCTTACCGGCAGCCGGGTAAGTCCATCGCCATGCGGAGCAGCGCGAACTCGCTGCTTTGCAGTCCTCCGGCGTCCAAAATGGTGGCTTCCAGCTGGCGGAGGCTCTCCACCAACCAGAGAAGCTCACCAGCCGGAAGCCCGCCCCCGGCAGATCTGCAGGCACGCACTAGTGTGCACCTGCAAATCTGCACCGGAGCCCGGCGACGGAGCTGCACGGGGCTGCGTGCTCCGTGCTTTTTAAAAATCTCTGAAAAGAGGTTTTTAAAAAACACGCAGCGCCGCCAGTTCCGGTCGCTTCAGAGTGGATTGAGGTGCGGAACTACGAAAAGTAGTCCGCCGCAATCCACTCCACGGGAGGTCGCTCTGCACCGTTTTAATACCCCGGTGCGGAAAGGGCCTAAGATTCCCTCAGGGAAAAAAATGGATCCTGGGGATCTGAGAGAGAGGGATTTCAGTCTGAAGGGAACAAGACTAGCAATTTCATCAGTGTTTCTCAAAGACACCTCCAATACCAACAGGCAGGAAGCATCTTCAGAACTCAAAGATGTAGGTAACAAGTAGATCCTTCTTCCATAAAGGGCTCTTTATGGAACCTTTAAGCTGTTCCCTCTCCTATAATGAATCATCTCAAATCTAGGCTCTCTTTCTTAGGGTACTTGGATTGGAGGAAAGACTCTTTAGGGATATCCTCCAAAACAAAGAAACAAGTAGCACGGGTGGGTATTCATCCAGGCGTTCTCACTGGTACCTCTTACCAAAAACAAGATGTCACACTAGGAGACAGAACTCATTGCTTAATGTCTGATTAAGCCACATATTTTAGGAGTACATTCAATAGTAAATTCTATAATTTTACTTAAAGATACCAGAGAAATACTTCCTTTTAGCTTCTGTTTCAATCCTTCATGTCTTAAGCCAGAGAAGTTTTCCAGTTTCACCAGCAATTTCCCCACACACACACACACACACACACACAGAGAGAGAGAGAGAGAGAGAGAGAGAGAGATCTTATAAGGAAGGTACTTGTCAATACAAACTTGTAGTCAAGATTACACTTGCCCTTTAGCCAATGGAGGAAAAATTAGTTTTTAAACATTAAATTTAGCACTTTTTGTCTCTTCCAAGCTCACAGTGGGAATCAGAGGAATAGTAAAATCATGGTTGATATTTTCAACAATCATTCTGACAAGGCTTTTCACATTGAAGACCAATGTAAATTAGTTTTTTTAAAAAAAAAATCAACTAAATGGCTGCTCTAGATGGGCCAGTGGTCCTAATAAATGTGAGGCTATTATGTTTCTGGATTTTACACCTAGTAAAGGTTGCACTGTGAGAGCATTGGTTTGAGCATTGGACTATGACTCTGGAGACCTGCTCTCAGTCCACACTAGACTGTTATAGCGCTATTATTCCACTTTCAAGGCCCCTCTCTAAACTGCAAACCTCAAGATTTCATAGGATGTTGAAAGTGGAATAATAGCACTATAACAGTCTAGTGTGGAAATTGCCATGGGTTCAAATGTGTGTTTGGCCAAAGAAACTCACAAGTGGCTTCAGGCAAGTCACACTCTCAGCCTCAGAGGAAGGCAAAACAAACCCCATCTGACTAAATCTTGCCAAGAAAACCCTGTGACATCTGTGTCTCAGGATTTCCATAAGTCAAACTACTTGAAAGGACACAACAAAAACCATAAAGATAGTACCCACTCCCACATCCAATCACATCCTAAGTATACTGGAACTATATCCATTCTTTTCCCCTGTTTTTAGGTGTGGTTAACTGTGAGAGAGGCAGGCTCTCCATGCACTCAACACACCCCTCTGCACTCTTCCGCTAGTACCACTGTCTACCCAGAAATTCACAAGAAATAGATCAGGACAGGAGATACACCTTATAAGTATTTTACAAATCCTGACAAATACAGGTACAGCTCCCACCAAATTCCAAGGCTTTTGGCCAGTCTGAACAAGGCCTCAGGATTAACCTAAGTGTAATAAATTTCTTCTTATCTATGTAAATGTAATTAATATGTTTTAGCTTTCAACTGTAAACATAATGTAGTGACCCCACCTTTTTGTGTTTTTTTTAAAGCTAATCTTCCTATCTCTGTGATTGTGCACATGTGAATAGATGCTGTTCTTTCTGAATATTTGAGAAAGTCTTGTTAGGAAACTTCTGCTTCCCAGCACTGAATGATTTATTATCTTGGTTTGTTGTGGCTCCAATAAGCTAATGTGCAGTTCTTTTAAAGCAAAGTCAACTCCTGCTCCATTCAATAAATCCTGAAGCTATCTGCTTTATGCTCCATGGGTTTTTCTGCAAATTATCCCTTTAAACGTTCAGCAGATATCAGTCCAGGTATACAATGGGATTCGGCAGCCCTATAGGGGATAAAGAATCCAATAAAGAAGTCCGGAGATTGCATCTTGTGTATCATAAGAGGAAGCCATTATCAGAAAGAAGGCAGCTTGATTTGGATTCTTCATTTCTTTCATTTGAATAATCAACCTCTCTAAATTAGAGCACTTATATGGAAGTCAGAGAACCTGAAGGGTGATGGAGGAAGCAGCAATCAGTCTGAAAAGACGTTGCATCTCAGAAGGGAGTTGAAGATGTCAGATGATGTTATGTCCTACAAAGGGAGGATCCCTGAACAACTGCTAGTTGCTTTAAATCACTCTGCATTTCAAACAGGAAATCATCCAATTAGGCTAACAGCTGTAGAGATGGGGATAATATATTGCGAAAAGGGGAAAAAATAAAGAAAACTCAGATGCTAAAATAACTTCTTTCCCTTCCCTCTTTTATCTACTATAGAATTCCTACTCATTCTTTACATTTTTCTCAAGAATGTTTTAAAGGTAATGTAATGATTCCCAAGTGTCTGTACTTTGGTTAAGTTCATGCAACAGCAAGAAGTAACTTTGGATGCAAAAGTGCTGAAGATATGTAGCCTTACCAGTCTTGTGCATTTTTATTTCTAGGGAAATGCTTGGCCAGTAAGAGATTATGAAGTTGTCCTATTGCTGGTGTTAAGTGTTTCTGGATCTGATAAATGCCTAAACAAGAGAGCAATGGGCAACCTTACAAAAACTGTTCAAAACTGTTTCAGTATAACGTTTTAAAAAACAATGCACTACTCAAAACTCACTCCATTGAACTCACTGGGGCTGATATCCTTTAAATTTGTGGTTCACACTCAGATAGGCACCAAGTGTTCTTAGGCTGCCCCTCCCAGAATTCCTGATTATTGGCTTCTGGGAGTTGAAGCTAAGCAATATCAAGACCTTCCTGTTGAGGAGTATTTCTGTAAAGTGCCAAACTGTCTTCTAAAGCTGTTTATATTTCAAATGTAATAGATTATGCCTGATGTACAATACATACACACACACTCTCTCTCTCTCAAACACACACACACACAAGCACAATATCATGAACTTAATTCTGTTCCCTTGGTTTTTCCCCTCTGGATTCTCTTGTACTTGACCCACAATTTATATTGCTCCAGTTTACAACATTTCCACAGAAATAAAGAAATGAAAGTCTCACTCACAAGGCATAGCAATCTCAGTGCATCTGTGCAGTTGAGTGAAGCGGGAAAGCTAGGAAGGTAAGGTGAGAAAGCAAGGCTGTTTGGATTTTGGCATGGAGTTTTGAGTGGTAAGAAAAGCTGATGGGGTTGGTTTTTTGTTTTTGTTATTTTGACTGCCTAGAAGTAGTTAGGGGAAGAAAGCAACTTCAGCTGTGGGGCTGCTCGAAAGAAAACATTTCCTTTGCCTGAAAACCATAGTTATGAATTGCTTTCTGTCTGTGTGCACTCCTGAAGGGGAATGGTCAACTGATGACAAGCCAGTTGGCCTCAGCCAAGCCTCCTTGGAATCAACAACTGTTCTTTCTTCGGTGTCTCTAGAGACCACTTGCACATTTATTTAGCCTGGTAAAAATAAACTGTGGTGCTTTATACTTTAAACCTTTTTAAAATCAGTGATGGGTTGAGTAAAAGCATTAACTTTGCAGTTATGTTGGCTCCATTGGAACACATCTCTGTGGTCAAAAATTTTTCCATATGGAACTGGCTCTTCCCATTCATATCAGTCTCAGGTCACATCACAAATAAAGCAATGCAACCCCAACTTGTATTAAGGCTGGCCTTTACTATGTCCCACTCACAAGAGCACAGAGTTCTAAGGAACTTGGGGTGGGGGTAGAATAAAACATGTCCAGCCGCCTGTTCACTGCAAGGTTTAAAACACGACTACAGAACTGCTGGCAGATGGCTATCCACCCTCTGCTTGAAAATCTCCAGTGAAGGTGAGTGATCTATTCCACCAAAAGAGCTCTCACAAACATTCCCCTAATGTTTACCCAAAAATCTGCTTCAGTGCAGCATCTACCCATTTATTGAATCTTGCCCTTTGGTGCAACAAAGAACAAGTTTGTTCCATCTTCTGCACAACAACTGTTATATATCCAAAGACAATTTTTGTGATTCCCCTTAATATTATCTCCTTTGTGATAAGCATGCACAGCTCTTCCAATTGTTCTTCATTGGACTTTTTGTTTCCACCCCAACTGCCTTTTAAATTTCAGCTGAATTTCAGCTTAAGGCTGATATCTGGTTAGTAACATAAGCATGCATAAGTTATGCTATGCATGAGGGGTGAATTTTTTTGGTGGGTGCGACAGATGTATTCTGCTGACAGTGACAGAAGTAGAGTTGTGCATGCAGCAATGTTGTATATTGCAGTTGAACACTGTAGCTGTGCATTACAGTTTCACATTCTGCTTTGTGGTTGTGCATTGCATGTTGCAGTTGCACATTGCAATTTCACATTGTAGGATGGTAGTCAGTCACTGACGTGTTGCACAATGTTACTATTCTGCATGGGAGAATAGTGCTGAAGTGCTGAAGGAGCATATCTCTGTATGCTGATGTTTACACAGTGTTGAGGGGATGTTGAATTGCAGTCTCAAGTGCGATAATTTCACAGCCTAATTATTTCCAGATTGAAGTACACACTATTTCTAGCATCTTACAGTTCCTGGCATTCCTTTGCATCTTTTTTTCCTCTGTGTTACTTATGACCATATGTGCACACTGATAAACCACAGCAAAAAAAAAAAAAAAAGGCAATCTTGAGGATGCTCCTATACTTAACAATTGCATCAAAATTCCCCTTTTTAATTTTTTTTTTTACACAAATTCTCCAAGGGGAACTTATGCATGGGGACATTAAAATGTGTTTTTTTCCTCGATGTCTTATCAATCTGAGCATATGCCTTCATGATGTTGAGAGAGAAAGAAGATGAGAATTAATTCAAGGAGCTGACAGCTCCTGTATAAAACACCAAGTAAAAGAATCTAGACTTTTTTAAAAAAAAAAAACTTGTGGTCTTACAGAACCCTCATCTTCCTTTGCTTTTTTTGATCTTTGTCCCATATAAATATGTAGAGGCAACATTAGGAGTCTGTATGTGTGATAGAAAACTTTGCCTTCTGACCTTGTTTGTTTTGCTGACTTCATTGCTTTAATATGAGGTTGTGAGGTTTCTGTCTTGTTCTTCTTTCCACTTTTTCTTCTTTTGATTTAGAAGATAAAAAAAGGGGGGGGCAGCCTGGGAACAGTGCTACCTGATGATGTAGAATCATGGATGCAACTGATGACGTGACAGAAGGAAATGCAAAAAAAAGAGAAGTGGGGAGTCAACTTAAATGCCACTTAATATTAGAGTGGAAAAATGTAGGCCATTTCACACATGGCGATGGAATCGCCCCAGTCTGGTAATTACCGGACTTCTTGGCTCGACGCTCAGGTCCAGGCTGCTCGGGAGCAATGCGTGGCCGCCGCTCTGCACTGCTCCGGGGACAAAAATGGCGGCTTCTGGTTGGTGGAGGCTCGCCAACCCAAAGCCCGCCCCCGGCAGAACAGTGTAGCAAAAGGGTTACATAAAACAGATGACCAATTAGAGTCGAGAAGTTGCTAAACGGTTTGCTGAAAAGGTATAAAAGAGCTGTATAGGTTGTTTTGGCTATAGAACCTGCTTTGTGAGCATCACCAAGTTGTACCTGGCTGTGCAGACAAAATAAAGCTGTTCCTGTCGTGATCCCTACCTCGGTGTAGTGACTGGCTTGTTGCATCAGACAAGCGAACTCTACTTTTGGGTGGCAACACATCCAAAGCATATTTTTAGTACAGATATCTCAGGGGTACTCAACTTGGTTTTGGCCTTTCCCCAAGGCTATGTGAGGCAATTTCCTTACATCCCCCCAGGTTAAGACAATCCTTTTTGATCCAGGGATAAACTGGAAAAATACTTCTGTCAGGACTAGTGGTTCAGAAATAAGGGAAAAAATTAAACTAGGTGAAATTCTAGGATTTGCAGGGAGTGGGGGCATTTTTTTTAAATGAACTGAAATCACTATTCAGGTCTTAGATTGCCTAATATATTGTATGTCAGAGGACATACCCACCAACATTGCACTGGGAAAACTGGGACATATGGAGCCAAGCAACATAAGAATGTGGTCAAGATGAAAGACATAAAGAGGAAGAACACATAAGTTGTAAGAGGCTCAGCAGTTTACTCGTGCTTGTGCCTACTGGGAAGCACAAGACTCCCCCTTCTGCTTTACTCCCTCCTGCTGAGTTGAGTGCAAACTGCTTTTGGACTTTGAAACTGCTTTGGTACAACTGAATACAAAGGAGTAGGAGGAGAGAAACTGGGACAGTTCAGGATCACCTGGAAAATGGTGATGAAAGAACATTAATTGGGACTATCTCTGCCAAACTGGGATGGTTGGAAGGTATGAGAGGAGAGAGTTGAATTGCAAACTTTCTGGTTATCAGCTTGAAGCTCTTAGACACCACACCAGCAATGTAAAGGGGAGATTATATTGGTCATAATTACTTACCAAGACACAGATGCTATCTAAATGACTCACGTATTGAAATGAGTCATAGAAGTAGACTTCCCATCTTACATCTAGGACAGTTCTGATTCAGTGCATAATGGCAATGTAAACTGATACTCTTCAAGAGGCCATTGAGTCTTGCATTTTGAAAAGCTTGCTCACATGGGTATTTCACATTAGCATCCATAACAGAAACATGTCATCTTTGCTGTCTTGCATCTTCTAAGATAGGGTTGAGGAAGCTGTGCTCTGTCCAAAGATCTTGGACCGCAGGTCTTGTCATCCCTTACTATTGCCTATGATTGGTAGGGCTGATGGCAACTGGAGTCCAAAAATACATGAAGACCACAGGTCACCCTGTTACAGCCCTGCGCACTCTCCACAATTGGCATGGTTTAATTGGCAATATTATCTAATTGAAACAATATTAATTGATGTTGATATAAATAATACCTGAGGTGACTGGGAGGTCATGCTGGAAGAGGCAGATTACTGACTATAAATGTGAGATAGCAAGGCAGGTCAGCCACACCCACCTCCTAGGCAAATGCTGAAGTCATTGTCAGGCTAATAGCACAGCCACTCTCAAGACAATAAGCTTGTGCTAAAGAGCTGGACATCTCAGAGCTGAAAGGGGAAATCCCCCAAAAATTGTGATTATCTTAACTCTGACCCTGAACAACTGGACGTTTCTATATTGTTTCTTCACCTCTCCACAATACTCAGCTATTACAATAGCCATTATCCTTTTGTCACCTAAACACTAAGACCATTAGCTCCACCTGGACTTTGTTGTTTGTGTTGCAACTCCCATTGTTCGCTTGGCTGAGAGAACGATTCACACTCATACCTGCAGGATATTTTTTGAGTATAAGAATCCCTGATTTCAGGCTGTCCAGTGCAGTCTCTCGCCTTTCTGATTCCAGAACAAGAAATGTCCTTAGGTGCCTACCTAAGCCATGTCACTGCTTTCTTTACTGCTCTCCAGGCACTCAAGCCTGAAAGTCCTCTATCCACACTTTCCTCCCTTTACCTTTGGCTAGTGCTTGTATGTGTGTGTGAGTGATTGAATCTTTGTCTGCTTGTGTGAATTTCTTTCAATAAAACACATTTTATTTCACATTTGAAATCTCTGGCTGGTTCTTTCCTTCAAGGCCCCATAAACATAGGTGGTAGCTCTCATTAAGTTACCACCCTCCTTGCAGGCCTCCTAATTTGAGCTAATTAATTCCCCTTTGTCATGTGGAGCTACTGGCATTGTGGGTATATCACTGAGTCACCCATGTTATGGGGTAACAACCTCATCCTATTGCAAAAATATCATATAATACAGCCAGCCAGGGTGGAGTAGTGGTTTGAGCATTGGAATGCAGCTCTGGAGACCAGAGCTCAAATCCCTGCTCAGCCATGGAAACCCACTGGGTGACCTTGGGCAAGTCACATTCTCTCAGAGAAAGGCAAGATAACCTCCCTCTGAACAAATCTTGCCAAGAAAATCCCAGTATAGGTTCACTTTAGGGTCACCATAAGTTGGAAACAACCTGAAGGCACACAACAATACTTTCTGAATACCAAAATTGAATCCAGTGAAGGCTATTTTGAAAAAGAAAAAAATATGCTTTTGCAGATATGTTTTCTATCAATATCCAAATAAATATACTAATCTTACTTTGGAAAATAAGGTTCCATCCGATGTCCATGTCAGAAGAGCTATCAGCATTTCCCTGTAGTCCCATGAGATTATGGGTAAAGGAAGGCTCTATCTGTGAAACCTTTAGTTTGTTGAATATTAGATCTTGTTTGGAAACAGAGAAATGCTATTGAACCGCTTCATCCTCTTGCCCACCCCCAAGGAACTGTCTTGGAAAGTTACTAATGACTAAGTTGAGAACTGAAGCTAACAGAGTTTTAATGGAAATGAATTCTTCATCCAGGAGGGAAAGTGGCAAATGATGTGCTGATGAATGGGGCGATTGATTGGAATCTGAAAGAATGTGGGGAATGAAATAGAAAAAAGGTAAAGAATACCCATTCTCTTTTGCTCAGTCAGACTTTGAAAGAAGAGTCCTGAGCTTGACAGCCTATCTTTCTCTGCTGTCCTAGCAATTGAACTATTTAACTGCAATGCAAATTCATTGGGCAGAGGAAATTAGATGCAATTCTTTATATATTATTTACAAGTCTCCTGTCAAAATAGATTTGTCCAGTATTGAACGTGTGAGGCTTTCATTAATATAGTGGACCTCCATGGGGAAGCAGAGACATTAGCTAACATGCTTATTTCAGAAATCACTTGGGATAACAAGGTTTGGAGAGCCAACATAGTGTAATGGTTTGAGTGTTGGACTATGAACCTGGAAACCAGGGTTTGATTTCTCATTCAGTCACGGAAACCCAGGCCATTTCCGCACTAGACTGTTATAGTGCTATTATTCCACTTTCAACATCCTATGGAATCCTGGGGTTTGCGGTTTAGGGAGAGGACCCTCCCTAAACTGCAAACCCCAGGATACCATAGGATGTTCAAAGTGGAAAAATAGCACTATAACAGTCTAGTGTGGAAATGGCCCCACTGGGTGACTTTGGGTGTGTCACACACTCTTCGCTCCAGAAAACCCAATGATAGAGTCATCTTAGAGTTGCCATAAAGTGAGAAATGACTTGAAGATACATAACAACAAACAAGGGTATTCATGGAACTCTCCTCCAGCACACATTTCAAATGAATCCGTTTTCTTCCTATCAGCTTTCTTCGCTGTCCACTTTTCACAACTATCCATAAAAATTGGAAATATGATGGCGTGGACAATCCTAACTTTGGCATTTAGTTCCTTCATAGATGCCCTTTCAAATCATAACCTTCTGATTTCTTAATTATAGTCTCCATTTTGATTAATCACTGAACTAAGGTAGATTTTTTTTAACTCTGTTGATGACTTTATCTTCCACCTAAACTCACATAAATACCATATTTGCTAGTGTATAAGATGCACCAGCATATAAGATGCACCTCATTTCTGTGCTGGCAAATACTATTTGCCGGCATACGAGATGCACTGGTGTATAAAATGCACCCCATTTTCCAACAGTATTTTTCAGGAAAGGAAAATGAGTCCTATACGCCAGCAAATAAGGTTGTGGTCATTGTTTTTATTTTCTTGATGTTCTAAGGTAATCCTACTTTTGCCACACTTTGCCCTCACCTAATTTAGCCCCTTGATGCCATTCTACATGACCAGAAGGCTCTGTCCAGTTTTGTGGGCCATCAAGAATGGGAAAGCTGCAGAAGAATAGGGAAATATGTAAAACAAAGAAGGATAGCACAGCATGCTCAGCCACCTCACATTGGTAAAGTATACTCCAAAATTTGACCAAAATTCCTGAGGAAGGTATAGAAAAACAAAGGCCACAACTGCAAGAAGAGAGAGAGAAAAAAATTCTAGAAGACAGATTTAGGCAATCAGAAGACAGATTTAGGCATGACCTGAGAGCTACATTTGAACTGTTGATGAAATGTCTGCTTTGAGTTTGATTGTTTTTGAAAACTGAAATCCTTAATGCTGTACTAAAATTAACCTGTGGGTGAATCACTTGAATTGCCACATTTCCTCAATCACTGAAGAATCACACTTGCTTTTTAGATTGTACTACTGAGATAAGACTTTCCTGTCTCCATGCAATCTATAGCAAAATTACTCTGGGAGATACTGGGTTCTTTTTTAAAAAACAGAAAGATACATTATTTTTTTCAAAAGATCCATGTGTATATCCATTTATTGCTTCTCATACTGGCAGCTTCGTATAAAAGGCTATAGAAAATATCTAGTGATAGATAGTAATGGTTATTTTGCTTTCAGAGGAAATTGCTATTGTTGGTTCAAATTATCTTTTAAAAGCTGTCTAAATTTACGCAGCATTTTAGAACCTTCCTTTTTAGGCAGAAGACTTATGAAATGTATTTTTAAAGTTCTTAATTTGTTTGATAATCCTATCTAAATAAGGAGCATCTAACTATTCACATCTTACAGACCTCTGCAAAAAATTATTTCACGTTGACTCCTTTAAATAACTTCTAATTATAAAATACAAGAGGGTGACATTAAAGATATCAGAAGCCCCTGGAGACATGTTGCAAATCAATACTTCTCTCAGCTAATTCACCCAAACAGGAACTTTAGATATTTGTCCAATTTTGTTCTTCTGCAAAATCTGCTGACATGCTAGGGATGTCTTCTAGACACTGCTTCCACCCCCTGAGGAATGTTATTAAACTTGTTTAAACTAGGCATATGAAAATCTCTTGGTTTGTATTTCACTGTGTTTAACTAAAACCTACGTGCTTTTCCTTCCATAATGTAGTTTCAGGGTGCAAGATTTGGTTATTCCCACACTGAAATTTAATGGGACTTTTAAAATGCATTTTTGTAATTTTTACATTTAATTGTGCAGATTTCTCAACTTACACAAGATTTTCACCGTTGGCTAAAGTATGCTTCTGCATAATCTTTTAATTCTACAAATTTCAGCCTTTTACATTTTGAAATATGCACTTTGTTTTGTGCATATTTTACACCTTAGAAATGCTCTGTAAGCTTTGCAAATGTGCAAATATGTGGGGCAAGAGATGTATTTTCTCACCATAGTTGGAAGAAGATGTGAAAATGGGACTTTCATTGAGAACCGTGAGTCCTAACAACATTAATTTCTACCTCAAACTGAGGTCATTTCTGTTATACTGTTATAGTGCTATTACTCCACTTGCAACTTCCTGTGGAATCCTGGGGTTTGAAGTTGAGGGAGGAACATTTACAAGGAATTCTCAGCCAGAGATCTCTTTGGCATCAGTAAATTGCAAACCACAGAATTCCATAGGATGTTGAAAGTGGCATAGTAGCACTATAACAGTGTAGTGTGGAAATGGTGTAAAACTTCTTTGACTTATAAGTTTCATGGGTACTTTGGCTAACACACAGACCTACACACTGGCTTCAGATCTCACTTGAGGTGTCATTTTGATGCAGATATTCACTTTTAAAGATGAACATTGCTTGGATGCATTGAGAAAACAGCTGATGTCAGTTTCTTTCAGGTGTTTCATTTTTCCAGTCTTCATTTCATCCTGTTTTGACACCAGTTTGTGCAGAGGGGGGAACTGAATGTTCAGAGGTGATACAGATTTTCAGGTGCATTTCTCCTAATGTGTGTGTTTGTGTGCGTGTATGCATTCATATGTGTGTTACTTTCTTGTTATTGTTAATTGCCATCAAATTGACGTTGACTTAAGGTGACCCTATAAAAGAGACACTTCCAAGTCACCCTATCATCATGCCCTGCTCAGGGCCTTTAAACTCAGGGCTGTGGCTTGATTGAGTCTAGCCACTCCCATGTGGTTTTCCTCTTATCCTATTGCCTTCTGCCTTGTGAAGCATTATTGTCTTTTCTAATGAGTTATATCTTCCCATCATATGTCCGAAGTATGACAGTCTCAATTTAGTCATCTTGGCTTCTAGGGGACATTTCAGGCTTGATTTGCTCTAGGACCCATTTATTTGCCTTTTTGACAGTCAATGGTAGCTGTAGAACTCCTCTTCAGCACCACATTTCAAATGATCCAGTTCTCTTCCTACCACCTTTCCTCATTGTCTAGCTTTCACAAACATACATAGAAATTGAAAATACAATGGCATGGACAATCCTGACCTTGGTATTCTATGATATAGCCTCACACAGAATCCTAAAGTGTAAAGATAAATCATTGAATATTACACTCAGGATGGTCCATGCCATTATATTTCCAGTTTCTATGTACGGCTGTAAAAGCTGGACAGTGAAGAAAGCTCATAGGAAGAACATCAGCTCATTTGAAATATGGTGCTGGAGAAGATACTGTGGACTGCTACAATGACAAATAAATAGGACCTAGAGCCAATCAAACCTGAACACTCCCTAGAAGCCAAGAAGACTAAACTCAGATTCTTGTACTTTGGACATATTGTGAGAAGACATGACTCACTAGAGAGGACAATCATGCTTTGTAAGGTAGAAGGCAGTAGGAAACAAGGAAAATCACATTATAGATGGATAGAGTCAATCAAGGAAGCCATGGCTCTGAGTCTGCAAGATCTGAGCAGGGCTGTTCATGATAAGGCAACCTGAAGGTCTGCCATTCATAGGGTCACCATAAGTCAAAGTTGACTTAATGGCGGCTAACAACAATAACAACAACAACAATTTATATGCCACCATGGAACACTTTTATTATACAATCTTTAATTATTTTGCACTGCTGTGTATCTATTGTATACCACTATATGCATACATATATTTACAAACATTTAATAAATAAGAAAAATATACATTGGTGTCAACCTAAAATGAAATACAATATACATAGGTATCTAAGTTAGAGGTTGGAAACGGGGGTGGGGGTGGGGGGTGGCCATTGACCATGCTTTCTGGAGATTTTAGTAACCTACAGAGTAACTTTTCAAGCTATAAGTTCTGTAACTGAAAAGTCTCATCGCAGAATTGCAATATGATAGAAATGGTTACATCTCCCCATCCAAACTGATTTAGGTTCAGTTTTCATTTAAAGTAACTTATCAACAGATAATCATTTTAAGATAATTATATAATTAATGCTTGAAATAACAGAGCTAAACATGCACAAATAATGCAAATCAGGGCACAATATATTCAAATAACATAAATGAGAACAAAGCCTTTAGACTGAAGACAAAAATAAAATCTTGACTCCACAGGTTATGAAACATTAAATAAAGAAAATCTACAAAAACACTGAAGTTCAATAGGTTGTTGCACAGTGTAATGATCTTGAAGGATTTACAATGGCCTCTTGAACTTCAATATATCCCTCTAGGTTTGTTGTGTTTCACAGAAGAATACTGTAATCCTCAAAGCAAATGTTTCTGGCTCTGTGAAAATACAGATGCAACCTATTTCTGGTTAGTCAATGGCCCTTTCCACATGTGGGGGGAGGGGGGAACGCCCAAAAATGCCTGAAAACGGAGCTTACTAGCAGCCAGGCGAGTCCATCGCCACGAGGAGCAGTGCGAGCTCGTCGCTCCGCACTCCTCCGGCGTCCTAAATGGCGGCTTCCGGTTGATGGAGGCTCTCCACCAACCGGAGAAGCTCGCCAGCCGGAAGCCCGCCCCCGGCAGATCTGCAGGCACGCACTTGCGCACGCCTGCAAATCTGCTCTGGAGCCAGGCGATGGAGCGGCATGGGGTTGCACGCTCCGTGACTTTTAAAAACCTCGAAAAGGAGGTTTTTAAAAAACACGCCACGCGACCAGTTCCGGTAGCTCCTGCATGGATTGAGGTGTGGAACTACAAAAAGTAGTCCACCCCAGTCCACTCTATGGTGCAGAAGACCTCCGTTGGAGGTCGCTCTGCACCATTTTAAAATACTAATGCTGAAATGGCCAATGTGTCTATCTCTAGCTTTTCCACATTTCACACTGAATTGCCGTTCTTCAGATGTCTGTGGTCAGATTCCCTTTCCCATTCAGAACGATGGCATGCCTTACGCTCCAGTGTCAAGTAGCAACTCATTTATTCAGTCAGTAATTTGAAAGACATACAGAAATAACAAGACTATCAGGTCAAGTTGCTCATCTTTGGCAACACATTTTTTGAACCAGATTTATCTCTAATAAGAATGAGATCTAGAGAAGAAACCAGATTTGAAAAAAAAAAGGATTGGTAAACTGTACACTGGATATAGAGAAATAACACCACAATATTTTTGGTATTTTGTTGAGCTCTTGATTGTCTTATTTGTTTTTGTAATGTTGTGGTTCATTTTTGGTTATTGTTTGTTGGATTAACATAATGTTTTTGAAGTAGCAACTCAGGACTTGGTCTTCTCAGTTATGGAATATCCTCCCCAGAGAGGTCCACCTAGCACTAGACCTTGGAAAATACCCTAACATATAGACCAGGCAAAGGTCTATAAATAAACAAATGAACAAACAAGCAACAGTACTCTTGTATAGGGTCTTATTTACTTTGATAGGGGCATGCTTAGGCAGAATTCAGTCTTCTGGCCTTGCCCAGATGGCCATGCTCTCTTCTCCATGATCCTCTTTTCTGATGGTCTGATGCACTTGTTTATGATTCTTCTCAGACAGTCTGAAGTACTGTGTCTCCCCATATAAGGCTGCCCACGCTTGAATACCTGTGGAGGAGAGCTTTCTTTCATTCCCACCACCAACACAGACACATTTCATGAGGGCACAGGAGACAGCTTTCCTAATGGCTGCTCTCAAATTGTGGAACTCCACTCACAAGAGGTCTGCTTGGGCCCCTCCCTACTCTCCCTCGCCTGGTAGAAAGGCAATGACCCTTTTTATTCAGGGAGGCATTTCATTTTTTACTTGCTGTGACAGATGCAGCTTTTAATAGGGGGAACGTTGTATTCCTATTTTGATTGGGAAAATATGAGCAATTTGGTGGATTTCTTTAGCAATTACTCTAGTGCTAACATGCTAGGAAGACGTTAGGAGGAATAACCATCCCATCATCCCACCCACCCCCAGGAACTATAGCAGAGAAAGAAATCAAACTTAGTCTTCTTCATACATATACATATATGCTATACATATACATATCTCTAACCATAGTCCTCGTGAACGTTATAATAATGTCTCTTGGTAATTTCCTCTCTCTCGCTACTCTGGAGGAAACTCTGAACATTCTGTCAATATATGTCTCCATCTTTTCTTCTTCCATGTCAGTGAATTCTGCCAAAGCCGGTACAATTTTTTCGTACAGATTCTCTGCTGAAGCCTCTGGAACACCTCTAAATCGAAGGCATCTTTCCCGATATCGTAACTCCTGCTGAGTAATTTGAAATTCATCTTCTTGTTGCTTCCCCTTCATCTCAGTCATTTCCTTTTCGACTTGTTTAACTTGTTTTATCTCCTTTGTTTCTGTCTTTAGCTTTGTCACTTCCTTTGTTATATTTTCCAATTTCTTCCCCAGTTTGTCTATTTCTTGTTTCATGTCAGCTCTCATCTCTTTCCTTGTTTCTTTTATATCACTTCTTATATCTTCTTTCATGCTTTTAAACTCTTCCATCATCTGTAACATGAAATCTTGAGGTTTCTGGGGCATATCCACTGATGTCCGTCTGGTTGCCTGGGAAGTTGTTGTTGTTGCAGCTGCCGCCGCTCCTCTTCTTGTCCTTTGGTCCATTTTTTATTTTTTTTCCCCTCTCTTCCTTTTTTTTTTTTAGTACCTAATACAAGTTGCTTTTGCTTTTTGTTACCTTAATCAATATTCAATGTAAAAATCAATTCCTTAAACCTATATTTTTACAGTTAGCACAGTAAAAACTTACTATTTATAACCTTGTAATTTCAAATCCTAATAAAATTCAAATTGTTATATCTATAAATCTTTCACATTAGATCCAATTCATTGCATGTATAAATCATTCACATCAATCACATATATCCTTAACTTGAATTAATTACTTTAAATTGAAATTAACACTGCTACCCAGTCACTATATCAATAAAATAGAAATAAAAATAACTGTATGTACATAGATTATGTAGATTATATGTAGATTATACAAGTATCTTATGTATCAACTTATATATGTAGGATTTATACAGATATGTAGATATATATATAGATATAGATATAGATATAGATATATAGATATATATATAGATCCATAAATTTATTCTATAGGATTATATATACCTATATAGAAAAGACCACTTATTTTAAAATCTAGTACATTGTATTCGATTCATTCATCAAATTCATTCGATAGAATCATACAGTAAGTTCATTCAATATAATCAGTGGGCTGTGCCTAGGCCCAGTTCTTTCACTTCCCCCTCCCAGCGGATGCTGAATCTCCTCTCTCTTCTGGAACTGTTCCCAGACCTTGACTGTGAGAACTTCTTCTCCTTCCAATGTTGATAACAGAAATCTGAGCTGCTCCGCTGTGTGGGGGCAAAAGTCTCTCTGTCTTCCTGTCCTTCCAGCACAGCCTCAAAAAACACTCCCTTATGAATAATTTTAAATCCTCTGATTGTTCTCAAAAGCAAACGGACAAAAAATAAAGGAAATGACGCAGTTGCAAAGCAAAGTCCCCAATTTTAAAAATCAAACCACAATCCAAATGTCACAGTTCCGAATATCAATATTCCATGTTCATTGTTCCAAGTGCTCAATGTTGTTCAATAGACCAAAAGACCAAAAAAAGAAAGAAAGAAAATCCAAAAGGAAATCGTCCCTTCTCATCACCAAAAAAAGTACTATAATCCACAAGAGTTCGGCAGCCACGTCTTAAATCCTATACTCCCGAAAACACAGATGTAAGGTCCCAAACAAACACAGATCCAATATGTACCAAGATTCCAAAATTCCAAGTCAGTTCAATCAAAACGGAGGTCAAAACCAGAAAGGCAAAAACTTAAATTTAAACCAAGGGTAACCGTATTCTCAATTCAGACCATTCTCTTCATACCAAGCAGAGGCAAAAAAAGCACAAACTCCGGTCCTGTCTCTGAAACTCTCCGCTTATGCTCTTTTAATCAAATCCGCTAGTGAAATCCATTACATTCTTAGTATACAGTCTTAAGAAGTTGTAGTCTTCTAAAAAATTTTTTTCCACCATTACATACTCACAGTCAGCTGGGTCACTACGTATTGCCACTCCTGTTCACCGCTGCAAGTTCCAAATTGTTGCAGTATCAATGAAATAAAAGCTGGATCAGCTGCTTACTGTCTCAAAATCGTGTCTTCTTTTTTAAAAAGTTGGCGGCAGCACTTGTGCTGTGAACACGGCATCCCTGCTGGATCCGTCGTAGCCCTTCGGCCCCCCTGAAGCCTCCTGCTCCCTCTTGTCAGAAGGAGCTCGGCACCAGTTATGGAGCCCCCTTTGAGCACTTCCGCACCCCCTTTACCGGGGGGGTGTCTAGCCGCTTATCTGATAAAAAAAAAAGCAGCTGGATTCCAGCGGGAGATAGCACGAAGTTGCGGAGCTCACTCCGTGCGACCACTCGCGCGTGCCATGTGACCGGAAGTCTCGCTATACATATACATATAACAGCAGTTTTACTCATGAATATTTGTGCCCAATCAATACAGGCTCATCTTCTTGAAGAAAAGTAAGGAAAAAAAACTACTACATTGTATCTAAAAGTAACTTTTCCAAGCACTGCTGCTGCCATAGCTGCTGTACTCTCTCTTCCTTTCATGGAACATCCTGATAGCTTGAGAGAATTCTTGGAAGGCACATGCTTCATGAAGGCAGACAAGGAGGAAGAGAGAACTGATGTGAGCAGGTGAGACTCAGAAGACAAAGGAATCCTTATCATGCAGGAAGAGAGTAAGTGTGCACAAAGAAACAGGACATAACCACAAACATGCTGTGCCTAAACTTTTAGGGAACTACATGCACTCTAACTGTCAGTGAGTATGCAACCTCTGAGAATTTCATTATATTTTAAATGTATTTTTAAATTGTTTTTAAAATGTGTTGTTAACTTGTGTGCTTTTTTCTTCCAAACAGAATGGTAATTTAATTGTGTTTTAACTCTTGTATTAATAGATGGAGTTGTACTGTTTTCCTAAATGGTTGTAAGCTGCCTTGAATCTTGTGCTGGAAGAAAAGGAGGATGTAAAATAAATAATTAAATAAGTAAGTAAGTAAATAATTGACAACCATTCTGAAAGGTTGAAATTCCTCTCTTTAGATTTAACTGTTAGACACAGATGTTTTGTGGTAGCGTTTTCAGCCCCACCCTTTTCCCTTGGGTCCTGCTACCACTGAAACACAGCTCCCAAGAAATTATCAGAAATGTTGTGTATTCCTGCATGGCAGAGAGTTGGACTAGATGGCCTTTGTGGTTTCTTCTAGCTCTATGATTCTATGATTCTACATAATCCATTCCTCATCTTCGCTCTGTAGTGAACTGTGCCCTTACACCATAGTCTAAGACATGTCTTCTCAGACGTTATCCCTGTTGAGCGCAGTGGGAATTATACTCAGCTGCCCATGTTTAGGGCTGCAGGCTAAGCATGTTTTTGCTCCCAAATTTCTAAAGAAGTCCAATGTGTCAGAGTCTGACATTTGCCGCATTTTATCCTCACAGCTATCTTGAGACTGAGAGGCAGTGATTGATCCAAGGTCATCTGGTTCATTTGTAAAGTTCACTAAACTTCTAATCCAAGATCTGTGAGTCTGAAATTATTGCTGCACTTTCCCATGTGTCAAACTACCTATAAAGGCTCTTGTCTTGGAATAGTTATTGTGTGGTTCATGTTTAGGGTATAATTTGTGGTTGCTTAAACCATGTCTTGCATTGAGCTGTTATGCTCAAACCTTTGAATTGCAGCTGTTTTCTGTTTCGCTTTTAAGATGATATAACTCAGATAATTATATTTGGGAAAATTGGTTGCACATTGAGATTGAATGGCACCAAAGACATAGACCCACTGCTGAGCATAATATCTGTTTTAAGATAAATAATTGTTGTTTTCCCACATGCAGTAAAACTTCTCAGACTTCAAGGGCAAACCAGGAGGTGGGAAGGAGTAAGACAACAGAGAGTTGTTAGATTAAAAGACTAAATCAGAGAATTTGTTGACTTGGTGTGTATATTCAATAAGCAAACTAGAAAGAAGAATTAGAAAAAAAGAAGAGAGATATAACCTAAGTGATGTTAATACAGGTTTTGTCCAAGGCCAGTTCTGCACATTCTGGGTGCAAGAAAGTGAGAGCACAACTGGTATGGAAGCAGCAATGCTTAGAAAAGTTATTTTTTTGGATAGGTCATGCTGGGAGTTCTAGTCTAAAAAAGTAACATTTCAACACTCTGGGAAACAAGATATTTTGCTTAGGAATGTTTATGCTGGTGATAGTAATAGGGAGGCTCACGAACTAAGGCACCTCAATGAGAAGGAAGAATTAAAAGATGAACTGGAGCTAGCACCAAAGCAAGGTTTCTCCAGGACCAGGCCTACTTAAGCAATGGCTGACAGAGGCTGAGAGATGCCTACTGCTATAGCCAGCCCCTCTCTCTCTGATTATCTGCTGTATTGTAAGGTATACCTGGCCCTTCTCTAAGTACATGATTCTTCCAAATAAGACCATTCCCCCCAGGAAAACCCTAGTGGGCAGTCCTTCTCTTCTTACTCTTCATGAAATTTGTTTACACCATGCCTTTTCCCCAAGATTGAGACTCAAGGCAGCTTACAAATAAAAATGATTGCAGTATAGTTTAAAAAATGTATACAAATAATCTTAAAATAGAATTAAACTGTTAACAGTATTAAAACAATTTAAAAGGTACTTTTAAAATGATAAAAAGCAGTTTAGAACAGCAGAATTTAAGATAATAAGCACCCTCTTAAAAGCCCTTTTCTTAAAAACATTCAATTCTAAAAGCTTTTTACATTTTTTTTAAGTGTTCACCTATTGAAATAAAGACAGCAAGGTGGGAGTCTCTTTAGCTGTTCTAAAGACTGAGTTCCAGAGCCTAAGGGCATCCATTGAAAAGGGCACATCTCATGTCCCTGCTCTTATATGTGTTCCTGGGCGTCTGGAAGTGGGAACTGAAGGACAAAAAGTAGATGTGGAGGTCAGCAAGATGTCAATGGAAATGGGTAACTCACCAGCCTCTTCAGGGCCCCTCATTATGCTTTTCCACAGAGTCTCCTACTGAGATTCTCTGTTCATGTTTAAAGCAACCATAAGCAGATTCCTCGCCCACTCTTTTCATTCAAAAAAGGAGGAAGGAAGGGGAGAGGGAAAAAAAGAAAGAAATGTGGCAGCATCTTTAAGACTGACTTTTTTTTAAAAAAATATTCATAAGCTTTTGTGGATATAAACCCATTTCTTTGGATGCAGTGCCAAGTGGTATTAAAGCCTTAGGCACAAAGCATGTTTATACAGTTGTGAGAGTGGGCTAGAATGTAATAGGATCCAGATGAGTGCAAATCATAACCCTTGTCCTAAATTTTGAAAGGACAGCATAGGGTCATACAGGTCTTTCAGATCTTTACAGTAGTTGGTTAGTGTTGATGTGTAGAAGCAATAAATCTGCTTACCAACAGTCAGTTTCCTAGGGTTCTCTTCATTCTGCTATTGTTCTGTGGTTTTTCTATCAGCTTTCACTAAAAGAACATAAAAAATTAGCCTACGGAGATAGCATTGATACTTCCCAATTTCAGCAACCTATGTCTGTTTCACCCGGTGTACGTTCTTGATGTGCGCCAGTACATTGGTACATGCAACAAAAAGGTTGTCTTGTTCCGACTGAACCCACCAAGATTCTGTTGTGTGTTGCTGCCTTTTTAACTGCAACACAATTCTGTTTGTGTGTTGTGCTGATATTCCTTCACATTGCTAAAGAACTTCATTCAGAAAGACACACATGTGAACACTCTCCAGTACTTCACAGATGAAAACCAAAATGCAGGCGTATCAGAGTGTGGTCAAGATGACAAAAGTTATGAATGAGAAAGAACACACAAGCTAGGAGAGGCTGCAATGGTTTGTTTGCTTTTGCCTAAGTCTACTGGGAAGGATAACCTTCTAGACCCTTCTGTCCTCTACCCCAGCTAAGTTTGATTGAGTGCAGCTACTTTTGCACTTTAAACTCAGTCTGCAGCAACTGAAGTCCAAAAGGAGAAAATCGGAAGAGGAGAGAGAAAGGGAATTGTTCCTGCCAAATTGGCACATTTGGAAAGTGTGCATATTCATACAGAAAACCTAGCTAGACCATGTAGGGCTGGCCAAGTCCTTTACTTTGTTTCCAACGGAGGACAACCAAGGCCCGATGCAGAAAACAAGAGCAACTTCTCTGGTTGCTCCCCAGACTAATATTCTAAGTAATGAACATGGCTAAGGCGAAGATGTACATCAACAGGTTTTATCAGGAATTCAACCAATAGTAGGAGCTCAGGCCAAACAGAAGATCTAACACAACAGTAGCACCTGAAAAAGGTCCAAGGGAGCCCCAGCTGGATATTGGCACACAGGTGGAATAAACTCACATGCTGCTTCTGCACAAATCTGGAGAAAACTGTGTGTTTAAATAGACTATAGAACAGTCTAGGTGCAAGTCATACTCTCTCTCCTCTGAATAAAACTTGCCAAGAAAACTCTATGATAAGATCACCGTAGGGTTTTCTTGTTGAGTTGACTTGAAGGCATGTAACAACAACCACAGCAGCAGCAGCAGCAGCAGCAGTAACAACAGCAACAACAACAACAGCAACAGTTTAGTTGACTAACTCCAACCTTGTGGAAAAAGGCTCCACTGGCCATGCTGGCTGGAGAATTTTGCAAACTGTCATCTGAAAAGTAGATTTCCAAAGCTCAGCTTACTTGTGGAGCTGTGCCAAAATTCATCAGAATATATTTTTACTTGAGAAAATCACTGAGATTTTGCTTATTCTCATCTCTAGGGAACAGAAGAACATTCAGCAAAACTTTAACTAAATATTTTTCACATATTTTTCCACAGCTACCATTTCCTCACCCCACCCCAGTATCCTGGATGAAGCTAAGTCCAGGGGCTCTTTCACAGCACCTGCTAATAATACTATGATTTCACCATAAATGCCTTGGCAACATTCTGTGGAATCACAAAGATTATAGTTTGGTGAGGCACTGGACTTCTCTAGCAGAAAATTCTATTTTCATAGAATCATAGAGTTGGACGAGACCACAGGGGCCATCCAGTCCAACCCCCTGCCATGCAGGGGCCCACATCAAAGCCCTCCCGACAGATGGCCATCCAGCCTCTGCTTAAGAACTTCCAAAGAAGGAGACTCTACCACACTCTGAGGCAGCATATTCCACTGCAGGACAGCTCCGACCATCAGGAAGTTCTTCCTGAGGTTCAGGTGGAATCTCCTTTCCCGCAATTTGAATCCATTGCTCCTTGTTCTAGTCTCTGGAGCAGCAGAAAATAAGTCTGCTCCCTCCTCAACATGACATCCCTTCAAATATTTAAACATGGCTATCATGTCCTCTCTTAAACTTCTCTTCTGCCAACTAAACATCCCTAGCTCCCTAAGCTGCTTCTCATAGAGCATGGCTTCCAGACCCTTCACTATTTGGGTCACCCTCCTCTGGACACGCTCCAGCTTGTCAATATCCTTCTTGAAACAGTATTCCAGATGAGGTCTAACCAAAGCAGAAGAGACTGGCACTATTACCTCCCTTGATCTAGACACCATACTCCTATTGATGCAACCAAGAATTGCATTGGCTTTCTTGACTGCTGCATCACATTGCTGACTCATGTTCAGTTTGTGGTCCACGAAGACTCCTATTCACCTCCCTAAACAGCAAATCCCAGGATTCCCTAGGATAGAACCATGGTAGTTAAAGTGGAATCATGGTGCATGTGTTTGTTGCAAAATAGTGGCCAGAATGTCAACATAATTATTGCTAATGTGCCTTGCTGCAGAACATCACATGCATAGTTACACATAGCCTTAGGCAAAAAAGAAAGAAGCTGTTCTGCCACCACAGCTATTGAGGAGTTACACCCTTGAGAAACTGCTGGAGAATTTCTGCTGGAGAATGTCCCTGCCTATTTTCTGAGCGTTGAAAGCTTTTTCTGGTTTTTTGGGGGGTGGGGAGGAGGACTCATGGTGTAGTGGTTATGTTAGACTATGGCCCTTGAGACATGGGTTCAACTCCCTGCTCAGCCCTAGAAACCCACTGGGTGACCTTGGGCATGTCACATACTCCCAGTCCCAGAAAACCCCATGACAGGTTCACTTTAGTCGCCATATTTAGAAATAACTTGAAGGCACATAATAGCAGCAACTCCCAACAGCTGTGCTAGCTTGGGTAATATCAGACTTATGATATCACACAGAGATACCAACACCCACACCAGCTTTTCTAAGCTTTGTCATTCCTCTGCCCCACATAGGGTGGGGAATTTCAGCACGCTCTCTTATGAGAGCTCCATTGCATAAAGAGTCTCAATTCTATAAGACTCCCTGTATCCATCAGTCCTTTCTGCTTGTCTTCTCCAGCACATTTTTAGGTATCAGTTGACTAGCTTGATCACATACGTAGCTCACTCTGATCACAGGAATGGGCAAAAAGGCACTTTGTGCTTATGAACTCTATGACAATGCAGTAGGGAGTGCTTGAAAAGGATCTGTCAAAAACCATCTGGCAGCAAATAAGGGGGAAAAAATTAAAACCTGTGCTTCCTGCACCTAGTGCCCCGTTAGTGTATGCTATCTCCATAAGTTGTTGTTCACCCAGCTGTCATGTGGAACAAAATGTGCCGCAGTTATTCTGGGGTTACAAGCAGCATATCTAAAAGGATAAAAATGTAATTCACAGCTCAGCAGCTGAAAGGTTGTGACAACAGCTATTAAAGAAAAGAGGACTGAACATTTGGTTGTGTGATAGAGGTACGTCTCTGAGTGGATTAAATGGATACAGGTATTGCACAACAGTAAACAACTAGAAGAAAAAACAACTTCTGGATTCCATCTTTGTAGTACATTTAAATTTCTAAGGATGCATTTCATGGGACATCGAAAACAATTAAGCTTTTTTCACTATAGGAGAACTATTGCAATGGTCACAATTTTTGAATCATGTCTAAGACCATTTCCGCACAAAGTCAATACATTGGAGTTGCCTCGAATTCTCACCCTCCCGTCTGCATGTTGAACCATTTCAGCTTCGTAGTTTTCCTCATAGTTCCGCATCTCTTCAGCCCCTAGCACGGTTCACTGTGGCAAGAAACCACTGTATGTGAAAACTGAAAAAACTCTGCTGCAAACCTCCCAAACCGGTTCTGCTTCATTTTTGCCTGCATGCAGAACTGTAACATTGATCCACAGGGCACTGTTTCATTCCAATTAAATATTTGCCAATTATAACATATCATGGAGAGGGGTGGCATAGTAACATCCCCTCCTCATGTGGTTAAAACCCTGAGTAGGATTAAAGTGAGCTGTAACCCATGACATGTGCTTCACTCTTTTCAGTGTCATTTCCCTCTTTAACGTTGCTTGTACAGTTTTGTCCTTGTTTATGTTACAAAACTCTTCCAGAATGTCAAGAGCCATTGAATGAAAAGAAAGAATCTTCTGATGTAATTTTTCTGAAAATGAGAAAGAGCCAGACCATGTGTTGGGATATTCTGGTGTGTTTTTAGAAAATGAATATTTGTGGCAGATGATCCAAGTTTTATCTTTGCTAGATCGGGAACAATTCACACTGCGCAAATATAGCACTATATTCCACTTTAACTGCCATGGCAACAGCCTATAGAATTCTTGTGAGAATACTGTAAGAATTGGAATTGTACTACTCAGAATTATCCGGTCATAAAGGGCTCTGTATATTTGAATGATAGGTGTGGAAAGAAAATTTGAAAATATTTGAAACATAGTAAAAAATGTGTGTCAGGATACCCTGATGAGGAGAACTCTTGGACTGATAAGAATCTGGAATTTGGGGCTTATTCTGTGCAAAATGACCACATGGCATTTTTCTGCAGAAAACAGCAGTTTTCTGCATAGATGATAACATTTCTGTGCAGAAAATTCTGGGACCTGCTGTTTTCTGCATATACACACACACACACACACACGCACACACACGCACACACACACAATGTACAGATTTTGCACAAAGGAAGTCCAAAACTTCAAATGATCTTTGAAAAGTGAGAAATTTTTGAAGACTATCTCACACTGGGAATAACATGACTAAAATTATTCACTACCTGCTTGAGAAAAAGATTAACAAAGACTAACATCACTAGTGAATGATCCTCCATATGCCAAAGGTCCTTATTCTTGATGTGCAGTGGATTTTAAAGTAAGCAAATATTGGCACATTTGATTTTTCCTCAGCATGCTGAATGGTATAGACCAGAGAAGACTATGGCCATTTCCACACTAGACTGTTATAGTGCTATTATTCCACTTCCAACATCCTATGGAATCCTGGGGTTTGCAGTTTATGGAAGGGTCTTTGAGACCCCTCCCTAAACTGCAAACCCAGGATTCTATAGGATATTGAAAGTGGAATAATAGCACTATAACAGTCTAGTGTGGAAATGGCCTATATCGTATGCTTTTCTTAACATATAGATTGGCTCCTTAAGAAGTTGGAATGGCTCCCATTCACATTGACAGGTTAAATGGGTAATTATGTTTCATTGTCCCAGTGATTGTTATTCTTCTCACCCATATTGCATTCATAATATGAAAATATTTGACATGAGGACCAAAGCATATTTGCAAAGAATAAATACAAGCTTCACAATATAATGCAAGCTAAATAGAAATGGCGGGGAAAGAAATCACTTACACGTAGTAAAGAGAAAAGAATTTGCCATGACAACTTGGTACTGTATATCTCTTTTTGTTTTGTTTTCTATTGACCAAGCTGCTAAGAAAAAGCCATTTCCCTCAAGCACAAGTAGTAAAATGTGATTAAAAAGAAAATCGGTTTTTGTCACCTTATCACTGCATGGGATAATGTGCCTGGAAATACTGAATACACAAAAATAGGGAAGGGGAAGAGAAATGTGCCACAAATAATGCATCCATATGACAAAATAGAGAATGCTTTTGCAGCTGCTAGGAAGAGTATAGACTGATAGTGACAGTTTACGGTTTTCTGTGCTATAGGCAATTGGAGGGGGGGGGCAGGTTCAATGTGTTCCGCTTCAGACAAAAAAGAAAATATGGCAATGGCTGGGAAGATAGAAGTCTGCAAAGTAGAATTTAAATAGCATTATTGTTGGGATCGAGACTATCATGTTCTGATTGGAAAAGTTTAATTACCAATCAGGAAATTGTAAAGGAAAACAAATACCACTTCCTTTGTCAATTCAGTGTTGATTAAGATTGGAGGAGTAAATTAAAGCCAGGAACACACACGATGGGAGAAAGAGAACACAGTAACTCCACAAACAATTTGGTTCATTTTGTCACCATTTCCCCCCACGAATTGCCTCCAAAAGAAACTCAGCCCAGAATCTAAATAGACCATCTGGGCTGTTTTTCTTGCATTCATTGGTTATGTTATGAGAGGACTCGGGGCAGAACAAAGCTTAAGTGTTTGTCTGTGAGAAGAATGATGGACAGAACCATAGTACCCTGCTGCTTTCATTCCGTGGTCATATCACTCTTGGTGAGCTTCCCGAGCTTCTAAGAAGCTGTCAGTTTTTTTCTTATTTGATGAATCATATGTTATATTTACTCTACAGCTTGGAAGAAGTTAATTTTTTGGACTCCACCTCAGAATCTGCCAGCCAGCAGGACTGTGTCCATAACTTGATCTTGTTTTTTTATAATTGGATCCTCTCTAAGAGTAAGTTTGTATGTGACATTCCATCCCTTGATGACCAAAGGAGCCATCAGAGATCAAATCGATCTTTTCAAAAAAGAAAACTGGAGAGCATTCGATGAAATCCATGAAAGAAAAAGGAGACATGTCTCAGGATACTAAAAAGAAGGTCTTTATTTACTAAAAATGCTGGTGTGTTTCAGTCCATGAAGGTCTTTTGCCTCCTTCACTTTCATTTTGTCAGTGAGTGATTTTGGAGTTCCTGGAACAGACATTTCTGCAAGGTTTGACTGAAGTGGCCCCCTGAATAAGGCCTAAAGGTCTAGGTTATCTGAAGGACTCTATCTTCCTATATGACCCTGACTGCATCTTGAGATGTTCTGAGAAGACCCTTCTCTCTCTCTCCACCTTCATAGGGTTCAGCTGGTGGGAACATGGAGAAGCCCTTCTCAATTGGTGCTCCCAGGCTATGGAACCACTTTCCTAGACAGGTTAGACTGGCACTGTCCTTACTGTACTTTTGTAGGCTGGTTTCAATAGGCCTTTGAGGGCATGACTGCTTAACCAGAACAGGCCTTGCATAATGTACTGGAATTATAGATGACGACGACGACGACGATGATAATAGAATAAATATGCTGAATTGTCTATTTGTTTATTGTCTGTTATTATTGTTACAGTACATATGAAAAAGATCTAGGAGTCTTAGTAGACCACAAGCTGAATATGAGTCAGCAGTGTGATGAAGCAGCTAAAAAAGCTGATGTGATTCTGGGCTGCAACAATAAGAGTATAGTGTCTAAGTCAAGGGAAATGATAGTACCACTCTATTCTGCTTTGGTCAGAAAATACTGGAATACTGTGTTCAGTTCTGGGTACCACAGTTCAGGAAGGCTATTGATAAGCTAGAACATGTCCAGAGGAGGTAGAAGGCCTGGAAATCATGCCCTGTGAGGAGAGACTTAGGGAGCTGGATATGTTTAGCATGGAGAAGAGAAGACTAAGAGATTATATGATAGCTATGTTTAAATATTTCAGAGGACATCATATGGATGATGGAGCAAGCTTGTCTTCTGCTGCTCCAGAGGCTAGGACATGGAGCAATAGCTTCAAACCTGAGGAAAAGAAATTCCATCTAAATGTTAGGAAAAACTTCTTGACAGTAAGAGCAGTTCGACAACAGTATACACTGTCTCAGAGTGTGTTGGGGTCTCCTTTGGAAGTTTTTAAATAGAGGTTGGAGGGCTTTGATGGTGCATTCTTGCATGAGAATGCTTTGATGGTGCATTCTTGCATGGCAGGGGTTTAAACTTGATGGCCCTTGTGGTCTCTTCCAACTCTGCAATTCTATGATTCTATGATTCTTAGCTATTGCTTATTGTTACTATTATTGGATATAATTCCAAATCACCAGCTTAGTTAAGTATACTTAACTAGGTAACTTTTCCTGGCCAGCCCCCACAAACCTAATGGAAACGTCATTTGACCATGCTCTGACAAATGACAAAATGGAATTCCGTTTCCTCATCCAGCTGATGCCTGGTAAAGTAGGTTGAGGAAAGAGTTATGACTGTAGCAAAAGTTTTACAATCATGACTAAGTAGCGGTCAAGAATATGCTAAAAAGCTGAACACATTTTGGCCTGTGAATAATAATGATAATGATAAATGATGAGGATAATGATGATTCTTCACAGACCAAAATATGTTGAGCTTTTCAACAAGAAAAGTCCACTTTTTAGCATCCTGAGACTTGTCTTCTTTTTCTTAATCAAATCTATATGAAGCCACTTCATAAAATTCTAATGGTTTGTACGATTAGGAACACAGTGCGGAGAAGTGATGTGATATTTATTCATGATTTTGAACTATGCAAATAAATCTAATTATAGTGCACAATTTCAGCATACAAAATTGTAATCTCTGTTTTGTCATAAAGCTTCATGACCTGCTAGTAGAATTCATAGCATTGATGACTGAACATGTACAAACCTTGTAAAACTCTTAAGACTCCCCAGTGAGGAATTCTAGAAGTTCTGGTCAGAGCTTGGAAAAGTTACCTTTTTGACTACAGTTTCTAGAATTCTCAAACTAGGATGGCCAGTTGTATTTCATGTGCTGTGGTCCAAACAAAGCAATGGCCTAAATCCTATTAGTCTCAACTAGAGTAGACCCACTGAAGCAATCACTGAATGGCAAGTCAACACTAAATCCCATTGATTCAACAGGTCTACTCTAGTCTGGACTAACAATAAGGTTTAGGGCAATGTTTCTGTGATGGGGTCCTAGGGGTGTGGCTATCCTGAGTGCCACAGCAGCCTAGCAATAGAATAGCTCCTCAGGAGAGAAACCCAGCCCCATGCTGTGCGAGAGGATCAGGTGGCTGACAAGAAAAGATTTATAGGGCAAAAGCTGATTGTCATCTTCAGTCCTACAGGCAGAGCTCTGGAGTAAAGTCCTGCAGCAACCAGGGAAGTTGTGGGAAAAGGGTTTAATTCTCAGGAAAGCCTAAGTGACCCAGAAAAGTAATTAAACCATTATAGAATCTCATTAGAAAGTGTGACATAGATTGGGGTTGAGTCTTTGGTGAGAGTGTAGCCCAAGGGCTGTTTATGAAACTTATGCTTATAGGAGAGTTTAAAGATATAAGGAAATTAAGAGTACTCTCAAGAACTGTATTAATTTTGATCTCTATATGAACTCCAACACATGGTGGTGAAATAAATGCTTTCACATGATTCTGCAAAGGGCTTTTTTTTGTAATTTTTTGTAATTCAGGTGTTGTTGCTTTTTTAACTGAGTTTTTGTGTTTTTCTGCTACTAGTAATGATTTTTTTCAAAAATCGGGTGTTCTGTCTGTGATTTTAATAAATATTACAGTTTATTTTTATACTGACTCAGCTGGGTTGTATGCAGTATTTAAAGACTCACTGAAAGCACACTGCCACAGAACTATAAAGGGATTCTACATAATCATTGAAAGGCCTCACCCTTTTACACAATGGTGGTGTTGTAAAGGGGAAGACAGAGCTGTGTGTGAAGTGACAGGGCACCTTTTCAGATTGGGGAGATTGCCAAACCAATTCAGAGAGAAAGAGGAAAGCCTTTTCACGCTTGCAGCTCTCAATTCCATACTCAAGACTTATCTCAGGGCTATATGTAGTAATGACTGTGTCTCTAAACATGTATATAGAAGGCATTTATTTCACCACTAGCAAATAGTCAGCATATATTTAGGTTTCAGAAGCAAAGGATTCAGTCAAAAGCTGCATCTTACCCAGTATTCACATGATTCTGCAAAGGGCTTTTTTGTAATTCAGGTGGTGTTGCTTTTTTAACTGAGTTTTTGTGTTTTTCTGCTACTAGTAATGAATTTTACAAAAATCAGGTGTTCAGTCTGATGTTGTTTTCCCTGCCAGACCCATCAGCTGGTCATCCCTGACCATTCTTGTGTAAGATGGGAACAAGTGTGCTAATATCTTCTTCCGCTGTACAGATTTTGAACATTAATTAAACTTCTCCATGCCTGTGACAGCTATATAAACACCTCAGTAAGCACTCTATGAGGAGAATCTGAAATGAAATGCTACAGCTCATCTAGCTGGATGCACATCTCTTCTTTAAAATATGGGACGAGTGGCTGAGAAAGGAGTCTGAGTGCATATTGGGAGGGGAAAACTCATCTCTTCTGTCCCATTGCAAAATAATCCATTCATTCATGAGAGACATAGGCCTAAATACCATTGTCTCAGCTATAATAGAATCTGGGTCATGAAATAGGGCTGCACTTTGAGATCACATATTTATTGAGCATCTTCTATTTCTCCTGATTGGTGCTGCCCCAGAAGGACCAGTGGTCACATTTAGAAGATCTGTTTGTCATCCTCTATGACACTTGTGGAAGCTGCTTCTTTTTTATCCCTTCTGCTTAAAATGGTGAATTGACCCCCTTTTTTGTGAAGGACAGATTGTTGCTTTAACGATACAAGACAATCTGGAGAGTATTGATTAAGATTTTCTTGATGCCGTGCTTATATGACCATACATGTATGGCCATAGAATCACAGAATTGTAGGATGTTGCAACTGGAAGAGGCCACAACGACCATCCAGTCCAACCCCATGCCGTGTAGGAATACACAATCAAAGTACTTTTGACAGATGGCCCTCCAGCCTCTGTTGAAAAAATTCCAAAGAAGGAGACTCCATCAAACCCCAAAGCAGTGTATTCCACTGACAGACAGCTCTTACTATCAGGAAATTCTTCCTAATGTTTAGCTGAAATCTCTTACTCTGTAGTTAAAATACACTGCTCTATGTTCATGTCTTTGGAGCAGCATAAAACAAGCTTGCTCCATCTTCCATATGACATCCTATCAAATATCTAAATATAGCTGTCACGTCACTTCTTAACCTTCTCTTCCCCGGGCTAAGCATATCCAGCTTCCCAAGCCACTCCTCATAGGGCATGGTTCCCAGACCTTTTACTATTTTGGTTGCCCTCCTCTGGACATGTTCCAGCTTGTCAATATCTTTCTTGAACTGTGGTTCCCAGAACTAGACAGAATATTCCAGGTGAGTTCTGACCAAAGCAGAATAAAGTAATACTATTACTTATTGGCCCGGTCACTATACTCCTATTAATGCAGCCTACAATTGCATTGGTTGTTTTCAGAATCCCATGTGGCATTTGGTGATGCCATTAGCAACAGTAACATAATGTTAGAGACTATCAAGCAGGGACAACTCTACCATTAGGCTGAGTGAGTGATAATGAAATAAGTTGTTTTAAATGAAGGCGCATAGACCTTAAGTGGGTAGCATTCTTAAACAGAGAGCCAGTGTAGTATAGTGGTTTGAGTATTGAACTAGAATGCTGGGAGACAAGGGTTTGAATGCTCACTCAGCCATGGAAACCAAAACTGACCAAATTACACCTGGTCAGCCTCAAAGGAAGGCAAAGGCAAACCTCCTCTGAACAAATCTAGCCAAGGAAATCCTATGATAGGTTCACTTTAGGGTTGTCGTAAGTCAGAAATGACTTGAAGGCAAACAACGACAACAGCAACAACAACAATTCTTCAGTAGGTACTTAACAACAAAAGCTGACATATTCTGTAAAACAGAATCAGTGTAAAATATTAGGGCGAACAAAGGGAGGTCTGCAGATCTCGCCTACCTCCTAGGATACCAGTACTCCCACCTCTATCCATTTTTTAAAAAAGTTAAAAGTTCTCTTACACTATTAAGGGGCATGAAGACAGTTTTACCACATTTTGTCCCTTCTGATCTAAATCTAATGGCTAATTCCAATTAAAGTAGGCTCACTGAAACAAAAGAAGCCACACAAGCGCTCTCATAACAAGATCAAATAATTATATAATTGCAAAATGAACACAGAACATGTAATTTAGGGTAATGAAGTGTAATAACAACACACAAAATTTAATCAGAACTATAATAATAAACAACAGAACCCCAATTGTGTACTATGGATAACATGCTAAAGTAAGTAATATGGGATCATGCAGTATCATTTGTGGGTACAGCTGCACAAAAACTCCAATGCAATAATAGCTCCAAATCAGACAATAATATTCCAATGCTGAAATAACAGAATACAATATATGAGACTAAATTGACAATATGAAAGATATATAAACCTCTAAAGGCATAGTGGGGAGAATGGACACTCAGGGTCCAAACCCTTTCAGGGAAAGGAGAGAGAAAGGGGGTGAGTTGGCATGGTGATTCTATACTTCCTTGGTCTCACCCATTTCCTTCCTTGGATGTGTGGGGCGCATCACGAGAAGGTTTGCGATGCTGAGAAATCAGGCTGTAAGCCATTTTTAGCTGGCCAGGCAGCTGCTGGTGGAGAAGGAGAAAGACTAGAGGTAGGTTTTTAAGGGGCTGTGCAGCCTGATCAGAGCTGCCGAGAGGGGAGGTTCCCTGGGAAAAGAAATGCCTGAGCTGGGGGACAGGGGTTGGAGAAATTCGCAAATAATCAAATTCATGAAAGTCAAACCTGCAAACGTGGAGGGCTGACTGTATTGTGGATCTTCCTGAGTCCATTTAGTTCAGCAGTTTATAGAAGGTGAGTGCTGTAGTGTTCTCCCCCTTTGTGTCATAAGCAGTTCACACTGATTAAATAGATCTGCTGAAGCTGATTCTGAAAATTGGACATAGGTTTTCACCTTCAGATGGATATTTACAAATAAAGAAGGTGAAGAGAATGTGAGTTATCCAAGGTAATCCAGGGAATCTCATGGCTGATTTTCAACCTAGGCTTCCCCAATCCTGGTCCAACACTCTAACCAATACAACATACTCCCTCTCAATTTTCTGGTTGGGAACAAGATCCAAAAAACCTCATTCCAGCCTGGCACAGGAACATTCCTTTAAAAAAAAACTTCAGAACTATACAAACACCTACAACCTAAGATATATCTGTACTCTTTCCTCATTTGTATGCACACCTTTGTGCACACATGGACACATTTTTGTGTACAGGCTTCTTCTATTTTTCAACAGCCTGCTTTTTGATGATCTGCTCTTGTCTATTACAACTAGAACCCATATATTCAATGTGTGGTCCACTCTTTCAACCACATGTCAAACACGTGAGTTCTGGTTGTAACTGAAAAGGGTGGAAAGAGCAAATTGTCAAAAAGCAACACGAATTGGAAGAATATCTGGAGAGAATGAATAAAATGAGATTCACTGAGGATCAAAGAGCGATTCTGAATAAATCTATCTCAATGATGGAAATAGTGGAAACAATCAGAAATTTGAAGAATGACAAATCTCCAGGACCAGACAGATATACTGCAAAGTACTATAAAATTTTGGAACATGAGATCTCAATTCCCCTGCAAAGTACAATAAATGAGATAATAAAGGAAGGAGGAAAGATAATAAAAGAAGGAGGAAGGAGTACCAGACACCTGGAAAGAGGCAAATGTGGTGTTGATTCCAAAAGAAGGCAGAGATTTAACTGACGTAAAGAATTACCGACCAATCTCACTTTTGAATACAGACTATAAGATTTTTGCTTCAATCCTGGCAATGAGACTTAAGAAGGTTCTGTCTGAGGTTATTCATGAAGATCAGAATGGGTTTTTACCGAAAAGATCCTTGAGAAATAATATCAGAACGGTCTTAAATATAATTGAATACTATGAAAAGCATAATGAAAGGAAAATGGCCATGATATTTCTAGATGCAGAGAAAGCCTTTGATATGATCAGATGGCCATTCATGAAGACAGCAGTTAAACAGATGCAGGCTGGAAATAAATTTGTGTCATGGATTGAAGCAATTTACAGTCAACAACGAGCTCAATTGGTCATCAATGGAGGAAGAACAAAACAGATTGAACTGCATCGAGGGACAAAGCAGGGTTGCCCTTTGTCTCCTCTGCTGTTTATAAAGACAATGGAAATATTAAATAACGCTATAAGAGAAGATAAAGTCATAAAAGGAGTTCAAATTAAGAAATACCAATACAAGCTTAAAGCCTTCGCTGATGATTTGGTTTTATTTTTGGATGATCCAAAGAACAGCATCAAAGACTTGATCAGTATAATTCAAGAATATGGAGAATTTTCTGGGTTTAAGGTCAACAAGGAAAAAACAGTCTTATTAATGAAAAATATGACTGAGAAAGAAGAGAAGGAACTAGAGCATTTAACAGGATTTAATAAAGGACAGAAGGCAAAGTATCTGGGTTTCTGGATAGCAAAAAGAAATAATGAATTACTTCAAAACAATTATGAGAAGAAGTGGAGAGAAATAGTAAAAGATTTGGAAAGTTGGACTTCCATGCGCTTATCAATGATGGGGAGGATAGCTGCAATAAAAATTATTGTACTTCCAAAAATGAATTTTCTATTTCAAAATCTTCCCATCACAGCAAACAGTAAACCTTTTGCACAGTGGAGGAGAGAGCTAACCAAATTTTTATGGCAAGGGAAAAAACCTAGGATAAAATGGAACATTATGACAGATCAGACATCTAGAGGCAGAATGGGACTACCAGACTTTCAGATATAGTACAAAGCTGCGGCATTCATTTGGATAAAAGATTGGATTGATCTACAACATATGAGAATGCTGGCACTGGAAGGAGTGGACTTGAGAATGGGGTGGCATACCTATATGTTCTATGATAAAGCAATAATTGATAAAGACTTTATACATCATTATATTAGAAAATTGCTTTTGAAAATATGGAATGACTATACGAATAAAAACATAAGGCAGCTCTCCATGTGGGTGTCCCCTCAGGAAGCTTTCTTTGGAAGATGGACTGAAACAGATAAATGGCTGCGATACGAAGATATATTGGAGAGGTCAACTCCAAATGACTTTAAGATTAAATCGAGAGAAAAACTTGAACAAGAAGGAACAATATTAAGTTGGTTCCTTACAGACAGTTAACTGAAAGAACTCGGATGGACTTAAAAACATATGGAATAGAATCAAAAGACAAAACGGGAGTGATTAAATGGCTGGTTGAAAATCCACCTCACTTATTAGCCCATATATATCAAGAAATTTTAACACAGGAAAGGCATGAGGAAACAATTAAATCAGCTATGATTTTGTGGGCTCAGAATATTGGACATTCAATTCAGTTAGATTCATGGGAGCAGAGCTGGAAAAGGACACAAAAATTTACAATGGCTCAGAACTTAAAAGAGAATTATTTTAAGCTGTTTCATAGATGGTACATGATACCAGATAAATTAAAAAAGATTTACAATACAGGTACCGGTCTGTGCTGGAAATGTCAGAAAGAGGTTGAAACGATATTTCATATGTGGTGGTCATGTCCTATGGCTAGGAAATATTGGAATGAAATACATAACAAAATGTGTGCGGTACTGAAGGTTCAATTTGTTAAGACACCTGAATTGTACATGTTGAAGATGACAAATATATGTGAAGGTACTGATGTAAAGAGATACTGGAGAATAATACTGTATATGATAACAACAGCTTGAATAGAATGTGTAAAGCTTTGGAAAACTCAGCAAATACCCACAATTGAACAATGGCGGGAAACATTTGTTGAAAATAGAAATGCTGATATAGTCTCCCAGAGATTAAAGGGGAAATCAGACGATGAGATAAAAAAGAATGGAAAATAGCAATGGGTAATTGCTGGGTATTGCCAAATGGAAATGAGTAATTCATGGTTAAGGTAATATGTGAAGGGGCGACAGTCAATATACCATGGAACTGGAATCTGAGAGGGGAATGTAAGAACTATCATGTAAGATAAACATTGTATTGTTGTACAGTAATGTAAATTGATAAAAGAAGTATAGAAAATGAAATCTAGATCAGTGTTACCCTGTGTACTGGGGGTCCTGGGAGGGACACCAAAATGTGCTCAACTAAAGGTGGGGAAAATTAGCTCAAAGCACTGCTTAGCGTTATGAGAGGCAGGGTAATGTAGCGAGATCTTGAACCCTATGTCTACGGGGTCAGGTCGAGTCAAGTAGCACACAGAAGTTGAAACAATAAATGATGTTTATTAAACACAAGCAAAACAGTGTATGTGACACATTCACACAAGATAACTAAAGAAAATAAAGGTTGGAGAGGTATAGAGGGATTTTTAGAGGGGTTGCTGGTTTGGGTGATACTTCACCTGTCCTGAAGCCCAGAAAAATAGAGAGCGAGGCTGGGGTGCGATGTAACTCAGCACATGGAGCTGAGGGGAGGCTCGCCAAGCAAAGCGGCAGCAAGGTGGGATGAAACTCGAGAGCGTTCCGAGGAAGGTCTCGGAATCAAGGGGTTTTATAAGGAGAATTGTGACTGCGGGCTATGCCGTACTTGGGGGAAAACAATAGATTTGGAGTTGGAGACAAAAGCCTCCGAAAGGTCAGAATCTGAATGATTGAGTTATCGTAGCGGTTCTCAATAGAGTAGCCAGCATGCAAACGCAGAGTACTTCGGTATTGTATAGGTTACCCATCAAGCTGCCATCACGGGGCAGAGGCTCTTTTGTAGGTTGCGTGCATACCTAATTAGAGTACTTGCCTGGAGGTCTCCTAAAGCAGTGAGTCATCTATTTCTGGCCTGCCTGTATTGTTGTTTGAATATTACGGCAATTAACGGCCAAGCTTGTTTACGTGCTTGTCCGGTGTCCTCGCAAGCACGTGGAGGGGAATAGAGAAGTGCAGCCGAATTGTGATATCAAGAAGCTATCTTTTAATATCCCAAAGCTCGGACTAGCCAGGGCAGTAACATGAGTGTGGAAGATCGAAAATAGTTCATGTAAAAGTACATTTATAAATGTTTGTTTTAATCGTGAAAATGAAATAAAATTTTATATATATATATATATATATATATATATATATATATATATATATAAAAAGCGACCAGTGCTGCTTTTTTCTCTGTCAATCAACTCAGTGTTGTCTTTTAGTTCAATCTGCCAAGTGTCTTGCCAAAGGCAAAGTTCCTGTTTGTCAAAGGCAAGGGGTTCATTCTATAGGATCTGGAAGCAACAACATACATCAGTTGTAGTTGAAAAAGTCTTTAACATTTATTGAACAGCAAGCAATTTAAATAGCATCAGTCTACAAGCAGTTCTATCATACAGATAAAGCCCATTTAAGTCTATGATGCCTCATAACATAAGAATGGATTTCTCACAAAGCAAGAAGCCTTCAGTCATCTGTCCAGGAGCCCAGAATGGAGCAGCAAAGGAGACCTCTTGGTGGGAGCTCAGTCATGGCCTTATAGCTAGAGTGCCGTCCCACTGGTGGCTAAACAGAGGGGGTCCCCTTCACTGCTGTATATTTATAGCTTTGTCTATTTAAAGGTAAGAGTTCCACATTTCAACAGCTTCTTCCTTGTGACAGTTCTCTGGTCTCTAACCTATCAAATAAGTGGGAGATGCCTATAATCAAATTTTTAGGCCATGAGGCAGTGTGTGAAAAATTGGGCACCAAGGCCAAAATTTTTAAGACTCTGTGAAAGGTACATTATAATTCTCAGCTATACTTTTGCTTATAAAAAAAAAATCCGTGACCTAGTTTAGGTACAGTAGCTTAACCATAGCTGCAACAAGTAAAGAGTTAAAGTAAGAGGGAATACCCAGAAAAATAAAGTGCTGACTTCTACTCCTTAGCTTTTATTCTTAACAGATACACTTTAGGATAAAATATGCAACTCAGTAAGAGACAGAGGAAACATGAAAGCAGATGGTATGATGATAACAGATATTCTGATGTTATAATATTTAAGGTCACACGCAGGGTGTTCCATGAACAGCCATATTTTGTCTGTTTTATTTTTGTAAAGTTGCTGCTACATTTGTTTCTCAACAGTTATTTCATGGTGAATTTTGCAATCCTTATTAACTGAGAAATTGTGAGGGAAGGAGCACTAATTGCAGTAACATTTCCAAGCTTTACATCTTTCTTTAGGAGACAAAAAGAACACAAATCAATACAGTTATGGGTGTCAGCAACCTGCCATTAGCACTAGATGTCATCACCAAAACTTGGAAATTTTATTTTCACGAGTGTGTGTGTGCCCTCAAGTTACCTGTTGACTTATGACGACCCCATGAATTTCATAGGGTTTTCTTAGGTAAGGAATACTCAGAAGTGGTTTTGCTAGTTCCTTTCTCTGAGATACAGTCTACAGCACCTGCTATTTATTTGCAGTCTCCCATCCAACTACTAACTAGGACTGACTCTGTTTAGCTTCCAAGATCAGATTAAAACCTGCTTGGTGCCTACCTGAAATTAACTCTCTCTGTAATTTGAAACCTCCTGTGTGTACTGAAAATATGTAGCCACTTCTGTGAACATCTATTCAGCCCTACTGCATATATATCAATGAGCAAACAGAGGGTTGTATGTTTCTACCCGCAGATGGACAAGGACAGGGTTTCCTTCACTGGGATGAGAATTCTCATTGACCTGGAAAGTAGAAAGCCACATGTCTTGATTTAATTGGAACAGGCATATAGTTCTTTGTTAATTTTGTTCTTGAAGAAAGAAATGAGTAATTTTAGCCATTTTCTTCCCTCTGCATGAGGGAAGTTTTCAAAGATTATTGAGAGTTCGGGACTTAACAAGTGTGAATTATACACAGAATAAGTCCTGAACAGCAAAGATTCATATTAGTCCGGGAGTCTTCTTGTAACTGAGTCCTCACATTTGAGAAACAATGTTCAAAATCCTCTATCATGGTGTATATTATATAACTTTGCATATACTTAGCTATGTTGCAGAGGTGGTAAGAATCCTGGTTATGAATTGTGAAGATGCGTAATAGGACAATGCCAAGAGTATCCCAATGTATATTGGCATTTCCTAGATGGTGTCCCAATGTACAGTGGGACCAATACAGAATGAGATCAATGTGGATGCACATCAGTCCTATTGTGCATCAGCCCCAGTGTGCATCAGTCACTCTGCTGGCTCCTCTATACAGGAACATAACAGCAGTCTTTTACTGGGTACAGGCATTACTGAGTTGCCCAATTCTAATTCCTGCAGACAGAAGTCCACTTAAGAAGATATAAGTCCCTGACAGGGTTCTGGCTATGGTTCTCCATTTTCCAGACATTTGGAATTACTTTTTTTTCTTTTACTACATTGGAGGATAAGCAAGGTATACGTGTACCCTGCCCAACTGTATAAAGACCTTTGTACAGAGTCATTAAGTCTGGAAAACCATACATTTTTGTGTCTTAAAGAAAGATGGAGGCCCTACATCAAGAAGACACAGCATAACTTTATATTCACAGGATTGTGTGGTGACTACACAATGCTGCCTTGGTTTGTGAATTGCAACATCATACAACCAAATGTTCATAAACAATCTGCGTGCACAATGCTCATCTGCATGGCCAATGTACATCTGCTTACACAATCTACATGAATAATAACATGGCATGCAAAACTCTACTTCTATAACCTTAAAGTGAACACAGTCATTCTGCACTGGACAAAACTGTCCAGCTGCCTCCATGACAGAATGTCCACTAGTGAAAAATAAGGCACCAATATAGTACATAAGACACCAGGAGAGCAGGAGAATGATTCTAGCCAAACTTCCCAGATTACCAAAGATCAAATTCCACTTTTTTTCAGACATAAAGGTATATCTTGCATTTTTGCTGGCATTATATAACCTTTTAAGAGACCTTTTGCTTTGCTTTTATAAGCCTGGAGAAATACCATCGTTGTTGTGGTGGGATGGGGGCGAGAGAAGGAGAATGTGCATTGAACTCCTTGCTATATTTTCAAGGTTAAAAAAAAAAATCAGTAGTTTCCAGAGTCTTACAATTCACAAGATATAAAAATGGACAGAGAGAGAGAGAGGGAGAGAGAGGGAGAGAAGGAGCTAATACAGTCTAAATGAACAAAGGAAAAAAGAAAGGCTTGACTTCAACTGAGACTCACTATCATTACACTCCAAAATCAATTTTTTAGAAAATCTCACTGCAGATTAGCTCATTAGCATGTTCTGTGATAGAAGTTACTGACTGTTCTTCATATTTTATTATAGTGGTATCATACAATTGTGTTGTATCAAAGCAGAATCATACAATCTTTGACAGTCCACCTCTCCACTTTCCAATAATCACATTGTCCCCTTCTTCTAGTGTAATCACATAAGCCCCAAAGTGTTATGATCCATTCACTCCAAGTGCTCATGATGAATCTACTCAACCACAAGGGTTTTGCATGAATGCATGCACCAAATCATAAGGACCCTGCTAGCCTGGATTGGGGTGCGTGCTTTCTCCCATCTTTCAGTTTTAGTTTTGTAAAGTTTGGTAAGATGTTATCAAAACTGAACTGAAATGCAACTCTCTCCCATTTGCATTGGTCATATCCTATAGGCATTCATAGCATAGAGAGGACCCCGCTGAACTGCTGTGAGAAGCCTGCAAGAGGAAGATAAACCTCATTTTTGTTAATTGCCATCAAGTTGATGATAAACCTTATTTTTGCTAACTGCTATCAAGTTGACTTTGACCTATAGCAACCCTATGAGTGCGAGACCTCCAAGCTACTTTATCTTCAACCTCCTTGCTCAGGTCTTGCAGATTCAGGGGCATGTCCTCCTTGATTTAGCCTGTCCATCTGTAATGCAGTCTTCCTCTTTTTCCTGTTGCCTTACACCTTCCCAAGCACTATTGTCTTTTCTATTGAGTCATTTCTTTCCATGATACTTCATACAGCAAGATATATTTGATTGAATGCACAGGGATTCTAATACAGAACCTGAAGAGTTTTACACTCAAAAACCTATCACTTCTTGATGTAAAGTTGAAGGATTTCAAGGCCGGAATCCATGGGTAGTTGTGGGTTTTTTGGGCTATAAGGCCGTGTTCTAGTAGTATTTGCTCCTGACATTTTGCTTGCATCTGTGGCTGGCATCTTCAGAGGATCCGATCCACTGAAGATGCCAGCCACAAATGCAGGTGAAACATCAGGAGCAAATACTACCAGAACACAGCCTCATAGCCTGAAAAACCCGCAACTACCTATCACTTTTTGTTTCTGCCACATTTTTGTTTGCTCATTTGTTTTTTAAAATGCCAAGTTCTTTGTGCATAAGGGTCTCAGGGCATTGTTTTACTATTGTTGTTAATTATCATTCAGCCTACTTAGACATGGCGCTGCTATGAGTAATAGATCTCCAAGACACCCTTTCATCAACAGCCCTGCTCTGTTCTTGCACATTCGGGGCTGTAGCTTCCATGATTGAGTTCATCCACCTGTAATATGATCTCCCTATTTTATATAGTAGAGATATTTTGTAGTGTGAGAGGGCCCTAGTATATCTATGGAACTCTCTCATTTCCACCATTATCATTCACTTCAGTGGTAGATGCAGCTACACACGAAGTTAGATACACATTTGCACTGAGTTTGGCTATTCACTCCATTAAATGGTACACATATTGTATACAGCACTTCTTAATATGCAAGGGACACCTGGATCTGGTCAATTAAATATATAAATCTATTAGTAACATATTACCATCAGCATCAGCCATCGTTAGCATCCCTCCCCAGCACTGTTTCCCCAATTTAATTATCAGTTGTCTGATTGCTTGATAAAGAAGAAAAAATATTAGAAGATACCATATGACAAGCATTAGGAACATATATCCTCTAGACGCTAGAATGCAACTCCCATTAGTCATAGCTAACATAACAACTGGTGAGGGATGACTGGTATTGACCATGCCACAGCATCTGGTTGGACATGTATTCTTCATCCCAGCTGTTAAACATGTCAAGTGTAGTTTACCACTCACAAAGGGGGAGTTTGGCTTTGATGATAATCCCTAGACAAGTATCTCAGCAACATGTTTGGCCAGCAGCAGCTGGTGGCTCCTAAGTCCATAATATGGTGAATCCACTCCAGGTTTTACTCCAGACTTTAAAGGACCTATACAAAGTGTCAGTCCTGTTCTCTAAATAGGTTCAGCACATTGGATAACTCCTTCAAGGATATCTAAAATGCAATTTCCAGGTTTGGGCATGGCACTTTAAGACACTGCTCTTGAGTCAACCTGCTCACATATAGCATGCTTGTCACAGAAAGTGCCAACTGGAGACATTAAGAACCTGCAAAATTACTCCCTTGGTAAAGAGCTTGGAGGATTGCCCTTAATATTGTCTTAAACCACTTTGGGCGTGTAGGGGACTTGGATAAGATCCCTGGATGTTCAGAGAATTGGCAAGGACAGGAAACCTCTACTGCAGTCAGTCACTGGTTTGCAGTAAGACATGGCACATACCAACTTTCTAAACTCCGAAGTTCACCAACTTTAACAATTAAGAAGCACTACAGCGGATGGATTTAGATAACTTTGTCACCTATAACATCAGCAATTTACTGAGAGCTTTAACCTGATTGCAATTCCCCATTAAACAAAGACACACTTTTTAAAGATTAATATGGACATTTTTACTGAAGTTAGAAGAAGGGAAGCCTGTTACAAGACTTAAAATGCAGCCTATGGGTTAAAAAGACCATTTCTTAATTCTAAAGGCATTGAGAGAACAGTGTGGGAAAACAGAGAAATTGTTTATTATTTACCTTTCAAAGAGCATCTATAATGCAAAGCAGATTTACTGCCCCACTGACATGGGAGCCACCAGCAGCTACATTGTTTGGCTCACATAAGACACTCTCTACTGGGATAAACTAGTGCTCCCAAGTGGAGGTAGTGCACATATTTGCAATTTTTTCATTACGCCCCACAGCATGTTGACCTGTCATGTTGGATAACGTATAGCCCTACTTTGTAGAGGTACTACTTCATGAATCCATTGTTTCCATGAGATTGTCCCATGACTGTGACAAGGAACACAGCGTCCTTCCCACACCCAATATTCCCACAGTGCTTGTCAAGCATGAGTGAGCCTATGGATAAATAGATAATTTTCTCCTTGCTCTTACATCAGGGATTTTAATTTTGACTAACTGCCTAGTGCTGAATCAAAGGTTTGCCTGAATCTTACTTGTATCCCCAACTAGAATAGACCCACTGAATCAATGTGACTTACCTGTGTACTGACTCACCACATAGGAACTATACGGTATTTGATAGGCTTCAGATGTTCATCCTCAAATTTCCTGAATTTTACTTCTCATGTCAAAGGGGCTTCCCTTTTTCACCCTCATTGTTAGGGCATGTCAGAATTTCTTTTGTGCATCCTTATTGAGCTTACCTTATCATTGTAAAGTGCTTGCAGGTGCAGGAGATGCTCCTTTCTTAATTTCTTCATTGCTCTGCAGTCATTCCAACTGTCCTGATCTTGACAAGTCTTCCTAGGAGGAAAAACCTTGTAATGTTTTCTCTTTAGCTTTCACTGAAATGTGGGAAGTCAGATACACTGCATGTTACCAGAGAGATGATTATATAGTGAAAGGTAGGATACTCACCACCTGGAAGCAAATTCTTATTTATAAAATAGCATGACAAGACAATAGTGGCTGGTGGCTTGCATGTTAATATGGTGTGGCTGTGACTTTCATTTTTTAAAAAATGTTGTCACATTTATTAGATAAATTAAGATAAAAGATGCTTCTGGATGTCATGTATAATAGATGTAATAAGGGAAGGATCTGTTGGGACAGAGGCAGACTGTGGAATGATGGAGTGACTGGTAGTTGACTGAATGTTTGAAGGGATTTTTTAATGCATATGACAGATTTAGTCACAGTTGGAGTTATTAGGATTGGTGTCAGAGGGAGAGAGGGAGAAATATGAGTGTCAGTGTGAGAAATATTAGAGAAAAATGTAAACTGGAGTTAGGGTCAGTCAGGATTTTGATGTATTGAATAAGTGATCTTTGATGTTATGTTCAACTTCTGTTTAAAAATCATTATTTGTATTGTACCCTTTGCCTCTGAGAAACTGTTATTGCCGTTGTGTGCCTTCAAGTCATTTCTGACTTATGGTGATCCTAAGGTGAACCTATTACAGGGTTTTCTGGGACTCTGTGTGTGTGAAACACCCAAAGTCACCCAGTGGGTTTCCATGGCCAAGCTGGGAATCAAACTCTGGTCTCCAGGGTGGTAGTCTAATTCTCAAACCATTACATCTCACTGGCTCTTCTGAGAACACAGAATAAAGGATATGGGAAAGCTGGATTGCAGACGATTGTGGTGGCAGCAGTTAATCAAGGGTGGTAGTGTCCAGTGGGGAAATTAAATTAATAAAACCTTGCAGAAGAACTACAAAGGCATCTAGAAGGTCCCCACATTGGATGCCATAGGAGCAGGGGGAGGTCCTCACATTGGTGGCCAAAGAAGATGTAAGTGGAAGCCCCCAAAGTAGCAAACTCACAAATATTAGAAGAGTTGTTATTGAATCTATATTTGGGATGATGCTCCTGCATTCATGAAGCTGCTGAACACTATCATCCAAATAAATTCAGCACTTTGGATAGCTCCTTCAAAATCTGAATGATAACTCAGAGCAGATTCACTGTCTTACTTACACTGAAACCACCAGGTGCCACTGTGAGAAGGATTTGAACAAAATATATGAAAAAAAATGTTTCACAGCACTAAAATGAACCACTACCCTTTCTTTAAATGCAGCTTTTTATGACACTGCACAAATAATCATTTCATTAAATGAAGGAGTCATAGTGGCAAAGAACAACTGTTGGATCCTCTGTGCGCTTTTTCAAAAGCAGGAACAAAATGTGACACACTGGAATTCATAAGCCACTGGGATGTGATGGTACAGGATAAGGCAAAAGGAGTCATGGTATGTGACATCATTAGCCTGAGGTGAGGAAGTGACATTCTCTGTTTCTTTTCAAAGAGCCTGACTGGAGGACAGTTTTCTGTCAAATGACTACTCTAAACAAGATATATGATGCCTACTGAATACAGTAGAGCCTCACCAGGAGGATAATGTGTTTTGATATCACCAGCCTGAAAAGACAGATGAACTTTGACTTCACGTGCCCAAAGAAAAGAGAGTGAAGGATTGGAGCAATAACCTACATACAATGAGTAATGCATTTTTTACATCATTAGGAAAATGAATGTTCTATTTTTGTAAGCCGAGGAACAGTCGGTGAAATCTGGGTTCATATCACATCCATCACTTCCCATCTCCTGCAAATCATTGCATCCAACATGAAAAGCCTTCGTGCAACGGATTTGGCTGCTACTCACAAAGCCATTGCTCGGTTCACTTCATAAAGAATGCAGGCAACCATCTAGATTTGCTTTCTAATGCGAACAACTATACATTTCTGTAACAGAAATAAAGAGGCAAAATAATAACTTAACCTGAGAGAGCAGCTGCTTATAAGAATGTATTGTTATCATAAGATGGTATATTGGTCGAGCTTCTGTCCTGGTTTCTTTGTGTTGGTTCAGACATGCATGCTGATTACTTGATGAGCTTACTCATAAGCAGACTTGTCAGGGAATGAGTTCCCTTGAATTCAGAGGAGTTTATTTGTGAGCAAACATACTTCTAGTTATAGTAGATGAGTGAGAGTATAGGTGTGTGAAAAATCCATTTCCAGTCAAACTGCAATTGGCTTATCTCAGTTCACACTTCTGGAATTGTTCATGGTTTGGATAGCACTTTGCATTCTGGAATCCACACAAATGGAGAAAACAATGCAGCAACTCTGTCATTTTTGTTGTCCTTTTCTTCCTCCTCCCCCGCCCCTCCTCCTCTTTCCTTATTCTCAGAATGGGGACAAAGCATCAATTTGACACGTATGCAAAGAAAAATGTACACATTTGCTTAAATGTACACATTTTAATCAAGAAGGGGATGCATTCCGAAATACATAGTATCCAAAACATGTGCAAAAAACTTTGTTTAAAAAAAAGAAAACCATTAGAACTGGAAATTAATATAGACTAGGTATATAAAAGGAGAAAGGGAAGAACTTCCACAGAGGTGTCAAAAAGTTTGGAAAAGTTACTTCTATGACCCCAAAATCTCCCAAACACCACAGCCATTTCCGGAGTTTGACATCCAATTAGTAACTTTTGCAAGCTCTGTGTAGACTTTATAGATCTGCACACCTCTCACTGAAACATCAAGTGACTTCAGACAGGCTTTGGATGCCTTTGCCTTCCTCTGAGACTGAGAGAGTGTGACTTGCCCAAGATCACCAGTGGGTTTCAATGGTCCGGTAGAGATTTGGACCCTGTTCTCCAGAGCTGTAGTTCAACATTCAAACCACTACACCATGCTGGCTCTCTAAGAGAAACAATATCTATTGAAATATGGCAAACTCAGGAGAGTGAGAATGCCATTCAGTTTCTTTTCCTCATGAATATTCTCAAATTTCTTTATAACACAGCAGGGAGCAAACCTCAGATTTTAAAAATCTGAAAGTAGGAAACAGACTGATCCAACTATCCCTGTATATGAATGGGAATAATTGGTACTTTACCTGCATCAACACAGTTACCTGAATCTTTTTGATAGTTCCAGCTAGAGAAGTCTCAGTTAATGAGACTAACCAATACAATTCAGTCCAATGTGTGTCTGTCTAGAATGTATGTGTGTGTGTGTGTGTGTAGCTAGCTAGCTAGATAGCTAGATAGATAGATAGATAGATAGATAGATACCTTCATATGCTCCTATGAATCTTACCAAAAATCCTTTTTGCCTATGATTTAATCCATGCACATCAATAACATGTTTAAATCACAGCATCCACAATAAACAAATGAGATCATACATACAGCCAATTAAGATTCTGGGCTAAACTCTTATATTTGCCTTGAGAAGAGTAAAGCCATTGAATCAATTGGATTTACTTATATGTTAACACACTATTCAATATTTGATTAATTTGGACTATTCATGCTGAGACTCAACATCAAGATTCATGCCTCTACTTAATGAAGGAAGGAAGGAAGGAAGGAAGGAAGGAAGGAAGGAAGGAAGGAAGGAAGGAAGGAAGGAAGGAAGGAAAAACCTTGTGAAAGTGAAGCAAATTACATCTTAACTTGTACAGTCAAAATTAAACCATGTGGGAAAGGACAGAGCCCAGAAAGTACCAGTGGATCCATATAAGAGCAACATTAGAAAATCTGCTCATCCCTAATTTAAAAGTGCTAACTAACTTGAAAAAGAAAGACCCCGATTAATGCCAGCTAGGAATGTAGAACAGCATATGCAGTTTTTCAGACTGCACCGTTAGAATCTCATTACTCATTGCCAATCATTTTCTTCTGAAGCAGTCATTTGCTGTACCAGAAATGAACTCTAGACCTCGTTTTCATCTCACTGTTAAGAAGATGATTCATATTTCATGTTCTCCCATGCAGTACATATTCAATGAGGGTTTATGGAAATATAGATACCATGTGTGATTAATACAGAAATCACTAAGCGGTGAATGTGAATCCTGTTATCTTTAAATCCAGCAGACCAAAGAGCCATACAATTCAGTTAATTCCAGTGTGCTTTAAAAAAAAAAAAACCTTCTAGTTATTTCCAACTCCATTTAACATTTAAATCCTTTGTGTTAAGACAAAGCAATGCCATCTTACCACAAAAAAATAAAAAAGATATCATATAAATTCCTAAAATCAGTGGCCAGAATCCTCTTAGTGACTTACTCAGGTGTTCAAGAAGGCGTTCAGTACCCCCTTGCACAATGGAGTAATATGATCCCCATATGATGAACAATTACAGCTGAACAGGACTAGACCTTGCTCTACCAATCTCAACTTAAATGGCCACTGAATGGCTAGGAGTGTTTAAGGAGAGCTCCACTGCGGCACTGCTTGGCTGGCAGTTGCCATCCTTCTAGATCTCCACGCTCACATAGCTTTACACTCTGCCAATGTCAGATAGGATCTCAGGGTGGGTTTCTTCAATTTTTAACACCTAGACGATTCAACGCTAATGTTGTGCAATTAATAGGGATCCAAAAACTGGCTTTTAATATTCAAGCACTCAGAACGTTGGCTCTGGATTCATCGATCAGCTAATGTTTGCCCCAAATCTGGCTTGTTTAAAAATCTTCAGTTCTTTCCATCCTGAATCTAAAGAATTTTTTAATTTTTTGAATTTTTAAACACATCTCAAAAAGATATAAAACTCCTACCCACTTCAACAGGGTGCCCAGAAAGACACCAAGTAAGCTGTCTGGATTTGCCTTTTAATGAGAATGAATATGCACATCTCCACTAGGGGTCTCCAGTTGTTATATTGTTAACCGATATGCTTCACCTATTAAACACAGCACCTGAGTGACTGCTTCAGGAGAAATGCTGGAACACCAGCATCAAAGCATCCCCTCTTAAATTCATGGCACCGCATGGCAGCCAGGATGTCATTTGTAGTCCTACTCCATTTGAGGGTGACTTTGTTTTGCTTTGAAGGCATTTGCACTGCTGTTTTGTTATGTCTGAAGAACACAGCATTCGCTTCTTACGAAACAGCAAGCTTCAGTCTTTGAGCTGAGCCATATTTCCCTAGAGTTTACAAGTGCATCAGTTAAACAGAGGCTCTTTTTCAAAATGAGGTCTATAGGAAATCCAGTCAAAGATGCCAGTCATTTTGGGTCCCCTTTAAGATCTTAGAAAACAAGACAGCTGTCTCACAGTTCCTATGGGGCTTCACTTTTTGAAATCTTTTGAACAAGCTGTCTTTGAGGGGGGTAGGGAATCGAAAGAATTAACAGTCTGTGATCCTCCCCAGAACAGCATCTTGGTCGCTCAACAGAATCTGAATTGTGACACTTCAACATAATCATGTTTGATTAAACACATAGGATGTTATCCCAGATATCAGCAAATGGAACAGAAACAACATATCAGCTTCATCTTTCTAGATAATTGCAATATGTTCAAGCTGTCTCTTCTTCTTTTTTTTAAAGTTTTATTATGTAGCAATGGAATGCTCCCAGTAGAACTGCCCGAGCATTTGATTCCATTCAGAGGAAATAATATGTAACTCATTTAGTTTTGGCATTCATCCACTGCCTTAATACCTAGATGACCAAAGTGCTGCAAAATTGCTACAGTAACAGAAACCAGTCAGTTTAGATTTCTCCCACATTTGAATTTCTTTAATCTCAGATTCTTTCCCTTAAATTTATGAAGAGATTTGCTAATTTGGGAAAATTTATATATATGGAGCAGCTGTTAACTTTTGAAGTGTAGATGGATGCTTTTTTTAAATATATATATTTAAAAAAAGCATCATCTACACTTCAAAAGTTAACAACTGCTCCTTATAGAAAGAGAATCCTGCTTGCCATATAATTGTTGAATATTGGAAGCTTGTCAGAGAAAAAGAGAGGTGACAAGCCTACCTCAACAGCAAAAATATGGTTGAATAGGCCAAGCCAGACTTTTGAAAAACGATGACTCCAAGCCCTCTGCATGGATGAGGGAATAGATTTGTTCTCCTTTTTCTTGCTTTTAATCTCAAATTTACACTATTTTAAAAAAAGACTGTATCAAAGAACAATAAACTGAATGAACTGAATGAATTTTTTATCCATTCTTATCTACAAGCAGCCCAGATACCATGACTTATGATATGCTTTGATAGACTTCAATGGCCTGCAAGCCTTATCTTTGACATTGGCTAGGTTTTCACAACTGATCACCCACAAAGCTAAATGCAGTTTACCAGGCATAGAGTGTAGCCTCTATACACCAGAGATTGATTGTGTGTGTGTGTGTGTGAGAGAGAGTGTGTTTGCTATTGTACCTGGATGCTGAACTATGTGTATATGTGATAGGTTATAAGCTGTATAAGATTGTTATTAAGGGGATAGATATATATCAAGTCCGAATCAGTGGACTGCCATCTTGAAGTCATTCCGTACTCACCTCTCTCTCTCTCTCTCTCTCTCTGCATGTGTTAGTTACAGGCTGAAACCTATCCCATTTTTCAAGTGGTACATACTGGCCAAGTGGTATATACTGGCCAGCTGTGAAGATGTAGCTATTTCTTGTAACTATTTAAAAAAGAAAACTTGTTGTATTCCTACAAATTTGTTTGCAAATTATGGTGATTCTAAGACAAACTTATCAAGGGAATTGTTCAGAGGGGATTTCCCCTTGCTTTCTTCTGAGGATGAAGTCACCAGTGTGGCTTCACAGCCAAGTGGGGTCTCTAGAGTCATAGTCCAATGTTCAAACCACTATACCACATTGGCTCCTGAAAAAAATCTATCCCTGCCCCCCCCCAAAATCTAAGTTTTAAGTCATGCGGCTGCCTCATTACAGCACACTCAGGTACAGGAAGAGGACTGGATACATCATTGCTCAACCCCTTACTCTGCACCAACTTGGACATGGCAGTGTTGAGGTGCTGTATGACTTAGAAGGTAGGTTTGGGGGGATTTCTGGTCCTTCAATGATGGAATGACAATAAAGAGGAATTGTGATGTTGAAAGTCAGAACACGGCAGTTCTGAACAACATGTTGGTCATTACAGACATGGTTTCCCTCCGTCTACTGCAGTGTGTTTCTGCTGTGTTTTTGTGCATATTATAAATCTTCACATTTTTCCATGTCCACTTTTCACATTTATGTATTTTATTGAACATGTCAATAGATATCCTGGTAATGAGCAGATTCCTTAACATAAAGTCATCCATGCCCAGTGTGGGTAGTAGTTCCATTGAATCAAGTGCTGAATATTGAGACGGTACATATGTTAACCCCATTGATTCACCGGGTCTACTGTAGCCTTGAGCATGTCTGCATAAAAAAATATACCAGAACAGATTCCTTGTACATCTCTTGCCTGCTATAGTGTAATTCTTGCAACTTTGCTGCATCTTACCTAGGGTACTAGACTGATTATTTATGCATTGTCGTAATAGGAAATTCATCATGTGTACCAGGAGATATGCTGGGATGCTGATATCAAAACATGATCTTATGACCATGTTAGCTAACATGTCACCAGCACTGCCTGACGCCATACCTAATACAACAAAAAGAAATCTATAGGCTTCCTATTTTTCTTTGCTGTCCCCCCTCCCCTAGATTTTCAGAGAGCCTTCTCCAATTTTCCTGACCTTTTTCATGCGTCTTATCAGCAATGCCTTAGTCCCTTCTTGTTTTCCTGTCTTTTTTCCTGCCTTAAGAATCTTAGAAGCCCCAGAGAGCCCTTTCCTTTAAAAAATATTGGGCTTGTTTTCTGCTGCTCCCGAGACTAGGACAAGGAGCAATGGATTCGAGCTGCAGGAAAGGAGATTCCACCTGAACCTCAGGAAGAATTTCCTGACAGTCAGAGCCATCCAGCACTGGAATATGATGCCTCAGAGTGTGGAAGAGTCTCCTTCTTTGGAGGTTTTTAACCAGAGGCTGGATGGCCATCTGTTGAGAATGCTTTGATGTGTGTTCCTGCATAGCAGGAGGTTGGACTGGATGTCCCCTGTGGTCTCTTTTATGATTCTATAGCAGGTCTTCTTTTTCATTTATAGAAAACTCCTATTCTATCACTGGTTTGGAATTTCACTTGAAACTCACCACTGCAGCTCTGCTTATAAGTAAAATATTGCCATATCTACCAGAATGACACAATAATCTATGACTTCTAGGAAGCTCCTCTCCTTGAAACTTGGATGATAACACACACAAAAATGTTGCTTTTAAAAAAAGATATCTGCCATAATTTCCCAATGAATTATATCCACTCCCAATTTTAGCTTCTTGCAATACCTTATCCATTTGGAATTTTTGTTTTGAAACTCAGCACTGCAAGTTGAACAACAAGCCAAAACAACATGGGTTAAATCCTGTTGTTAGTACTGTCTAGAGTAGACCCATTGAATCAATTGGATTAACATAGATGTTGTCTCACCATTCAACACTTAATTCAATGAAACTATTCTACTTGGGACTAACCAATTGGAGTCAGGCCTCTGACAAGTTTTGAGCTTTCTAAAGCAATCTCTCAATAAGTTACAGCACCCTAAGAGGAACAGACAGATAGACACAGGGACAGACTATCTCTTTATTCTTATATATATGTGTGTACAGTCCCTTGAAATCTTTATGGTTCAATGTACTAGTTGGGAGCATAGACATTAAGGATTCTTTACTCATCCTCCCTGCATGAATGTGTGAAAGGGCCAAAAAATCTATCAGCCACGCTACATTGGCTCCTGTTCCTTAAAGATGCTTAACAGTTTTCAGGAAAGGTATTTTATCACAATTACAAATTCAGTGTGAATGCAACCTACATTTCTGTCACAATCATTTGACAACGTGATATTAATTTGTATTGCAGAGCTTAATTTATGTCAATTAGCCTATTTTGTAAAAGACTTGTCCTTTGATTTGCTTTCAAACTGTGGTTTCATTGGAGGCTGTGGATTTACGAGCTTCTTCAAAGAAGAATAAGATCCGTGCTTCAAATACCTCTCATTGGTTTCTTTGATGACCCTCTGTTCCCATCTTTGCTTTTTTTTTTTACCAAAACAATAGAAATATTTTTGGCTGTGATCTTTCCCCACAAAGCTTCTTTTGTGACCTCTCACTTCTAATGCAAATTCCTAACATCAGTAGAGTAAGAATCCAACTACACTGTTGCCTCTGTAACAGTGGCATTCTGGCCTCAAATCATACCTTGGCCTTTTCTGCTATCGACTGCAGCAATTCCTTCTTTTGATTTGCCAATCACTAATCACAGCTGACTCCAAGAGCTGCAAAGTTCTCCTGGGAAACTCCTAGCTCACATCAGTCAGTATATTACTCATAGGTTATAGCTTCACGCTCAATATTTTAGGCCGCAGTTTGACATTGAATTGGATTTCTGGGATGTGTTATTATACTTGAACCATTGTATTGACTTTTATCTAGCTTTAAAGGGGTTAATGTTTTGCTTGATCTTTTATTGGAAGATGGCATTGAAGACCCAAGCCAAACAAAATATGCCAAGGGATGTTGTGTTAAGAATGAGGCCTCTATTAATGATTGGCTGAGCTGCTTTGATGCCACAGACGGCTGGAGAATGCAAATAATACATGCCAACCATTGACTGAGTGTCTTAGATGTAGAAGGCAAGTAGAAGGGCCTAAGAAAAGACAAGCAAAAACACAGGTCTCAGAAATCAAGAATATAAGAGTGCAACAATATACAGGAAACACGGTAGTGAAAGGGATAAAGCTTGGATCCCAGGGAATAAATGAGAAGAGAAAGCAGGCCTGTTATCATACCCTACCACCCCTCCTACAAGATAAGAGATTTTCACAAATTCATAAACTGAATTGAAATTGAATAGAATTTATTAAAGACCGATCAGAGTTACGCTAACTGGTGATGTGTTTGGGATCATGAGAGTTCAAATAGGTGTCATGCCCCCCATCCCAGAACCCAGACAGGACACTTTCTTTCCAACAGCCACAACACAGAGACATGAATGAGGCAATACTTATAGCAGCCATGTTAGGTGAAAAAGGGAGAGCCCAAGAGACTTGGAGCATTTATACATCAGTTAGGCTAACTGTTGGGGGATGATAGGAGTTTCAGCCCCACAGAAATGCAGTGGAAAAAGCCAGAGGACAGCGAGCCAACAGTAGCAGCCTTGTTCCCCAGTAAGGATACTCACACACGGAGAAGTTTCTTCCAAACAGGAGGCACTTTATCTTGCAGCAACGTTCCATAATGTACATAACATGGAACAGACGGACAAAGGCTTGCGCCAGACACCGGTTTGGTCAACAGACAAATACATACTGGGGATTGCTTTCTTATATACATATTTACAACCAATCAGGTAGAGGTTTGCACACCTCCCTCTACCATCTGCACACGGCCCCAGTTTCTTATGCAACCTTGCAAGTGCCCACAGCTGGGGCATGATACAACGTCTTTGCAGTGGGCTGATCATTTTCCCAGGGTTCCCCGCCTGGAATCCCTGACAATCCCCTCCAAAATGGTCAGGCCACTGTGTAGGACATTTTCATAATCCATACATGTCATGCAATACATATTGCATAGTACATACAATACATACATTCAAGGGTACAATTCCACCTTACACTCTGGTGGCAAGGCCCAGTTCACCTGCCAACTTCTCATGGCCTACTACTGGAAGTGCCTTTGTGAGCAGATCCACAGATGGACAATACTGCAAGCTCAAAGTCCCATCCTGGATCATTTGCCTCACATTTTGATACTATACCCCAATGTAGTCCTACACTGTAAGTTTTCTGCTTCAGTCACATGGGACAACAAAATACCCTCCTCCTGACCTTTTAGGGATAAGCATAACGTTGCTTCCTGACCCAGCAAGTTGGGTACTTCCTGACCCACTTTTACTGGAACCACTTCTGGAACTAGTGCTGGCCTCAGTGCGAGGCTCTTGCTTGACCGTAAACGCAGGTTCAGCACTAGGTGGCGGTGTCGAACTCTTTGGTGTGACATCGAGTGAGACTTTTGGCTTCTCCTCCTCAGTACTTTCCTCTGTACTTTCTTCTTCGTCATCAGCCATCACCGCCCCTCCATCTTCAGAAATGTCAGGAACACTTTTCACACTTTTACCCAGGGGAATCAAAACCTCTTGGTTACAGTGCAGTCTATGCCATCCTGAATGGATTTTGAAGTTTGCAGTCCTGGAATACACTATTTTGCCAGCATGGTGTAGAAATCTATATTTGTTACCTTCATATTCCACAAAGCGTAACTGTCTAGATTTCTCCTCTTCAGACTTTCTGAAACTTGGTGGAATATACACACTAGCAAACTGACCCCAAACATGTAGATGCTTCAGGTTTGGCGCTCTACCATACAATAGGTAATATGGAGTTTGCTTCACACTTGAGCTCCACATCCTGTTTATGTGGTAGTTTGCTGTCACTATTGCTTCTCCCCAAAGTCCTGCTGGGGCTTGGGCATCCTCCATCATACAGTCCTTCGTATGGAGGAGTTTCTTCCAAACAGGAGGCACTTTATCTTGCAGCAACGTTCCGTTATGTACACAACATGGAACAGACAGACAAAGGCTTGCGCCAGACACCAGTTTGGTCAACAGACAAATACATACTGGGGATTGCTTTCTTATATACATATTTACAACCAATCAGGTAGAGGTTTGCACACCTCCCTCTACCGTCTGCACACGGCCCCAGTTTCTCATGCAACCTTGCAATTACCCACAGCTGGGGCATGATACAACATCTTTGCAGTGGGCTGATCATTTTCCCAGGGTTCCCTGCCTGGAATCCCTGACACTAACAGCTGGAGGAAACTTTCAGCCTATGTAAACAGGGAAAGAAATGGGAAGAAGCCATTGCAGACAACTGATCTTATTGGGAGAAGCAATACACTTCTCATTTGGATCCTTTGCTCATGTTCCCAGAAACCTTGACCCTTGCCTTCTGTATGGATTTTGCTACCGGACTATAATTCTAAATTTACTATGGACTCGGACTGCAAAAACAGCAACTAGCAATTGGCTAACAAACTTATACTTGCTCGCAGTTACTGATAAAGGACTTATTACCCTGACTTTTGGGGGTCCCCTGGGGGACACCTTGATTTGCTCCAAAGATGCAAAGATTAGGGAAATTAGCAGGGCACTAGCATGGCAAAATGAGGGGCAGGGTAACCCAGCAAGACCTACAACCCAATTTTTATGGGGTCAGACCAAGCAAAAAGCCAGACAATCATACTAATGAATGGATTTTATTAACAAATATGTTATCACACACCAACGCAATCACTCACTCATGCACACAAGACCTATCAAGAAGGAAAAGAGGTGAAAAATTATAGGGGATATAATAGAGAGGGTGTAAAGGTGGTAATACTGCATCTGTCCAGAAGTCTTCAGTCCGGGAAGCAGCAAGAATGAAGGAGCTCAGCAAAGAGGGGCGGCTGAGGGAAGCACTCGAATAACAGAGTGCTGGTCTGGTAGTGTGGCAGGGAGTTCTCTGAAGAAACTTTCAAAAATGGGGACTACTTATAGGGCAGAACGTACGTCGAAGGCAGGCCCTCTCCCGGGAAAAACAACAGCCAAAATAAAAGGAAGAATGCTGCAAAATAGTAACTTCATGGTTTGCACGATTGGTTCATGTGAACGGACCTCACCTTTGTAAAAATTGCTGAAGTCAGAGCTGCTCAACCTGGAGAAGAACCTGGTAATCCCTTCAAATTGGCTAATTGTGGCTGAGGACCCTTAGTTCGTGCAGGTGTGTCTAGCCTGAGGTCTCCTTGGGAAATGTGACTGGGGATTTTCTTGGCCTTGACCTACATTCGGTCGTTTGACCTATTTGTCTACGCACCCACCCAGGCAACCTCTCTGGCATGGAAGTCATATTTGATATCAATTTTATATCCCCCTGGGATGGGGTCTGCCACTGGGGTAACAGACTCTAACTAGAGAGCTATAAGCCTTGGCTGGCTGCTGGCACAAGATAATAGCATTATGTGGAAAAACCAGTGCTGATGGGTTTATACTAATCCCTTCACCACTTCAGGCTCTTGGCATTTTTGAATATAATGAAAGACTAACTGCTCAGACTGTGAGCAATCAGAAACCATCACTTCACCTTACTCTATGGAGATCTTCCCTATACACCCTGCCTGACCAAATATTAGGAGACTGCCATGACTCCTGTCAATGTTTTGTCACTCTCGAGTTAAGCAATCAACCCATTCTGGATCCCTTGGTCAACGCACCCCTTCAGGGTGTAAAATAGGGTATAAAAACACCAGCTACAACCCCAGTCAATTGTAGTACATAGTACATAGTGTGCCCTGGACTGCCATTCCTCTGTGTTCCCCTCAGATGCTGTTTGAGCCCTTCCACTAGGACTTCCTTCTTCAAGACTGCTAACTTTCAACCTTTCCACCTTACTTTGTGTAAGATAAGAGGCAGGAAATATGTGCCTGTCTCAAGGATAAGAAGTGGGAACCAAATGTGGATCTGGAAACTGTCGGAAGAAGTGGGGTGATGCTAGATTTATGATCCTCCCCAATCACAGCTTTGTGTGTCCCAAATTTGGAATTGTATCTATATAAGGTGTGAACTCCATGTCTGCTTTAGTCTCAGCAACTTCAGAAGAAGTGTGCTATGTTGCCTGCATTTTCTACAAATTAAAAACTACTGTCTACCTCAGAGTGAAGTTTGTGGCTTGCAGATTATCCAGTACATGACAATCATCTCCAATAGAGTACAAATATAAATGAAAAATATGTCATAAAAGGAACACTCTGCACATGCACATAACATCACTTTCAGTTAGGGATGAGAGAGAATTTTGTTGGGTGATATTTTTTTAGCAAAGTGACAGAATCTGTAGTTTCCAAACAATGTGTGGATCTGAACTAGAGCTTGGGGAAGCTACTTTGTTTCTGAACTACAACTCCCATGTTAGCTGTAGGATTTTGAGAGCTGTGATCCATAAGGGTAACTTTTCCATGCTGTGACTCAAAACATAGTCTTTCAGATTCCATTACCTCTAAATGTTTCAGAGCAATCTTTGGCTCAAAAATTGCATGTCAACCTGTATATATTAAGGTAAATTCCATACACAAATCTATATGTTATAGAAGGCTGTGTGAAAAAAAAAGTCTGTAGTAGGGGAAACTGCATATGAAAACAAATGCAGAAATTGGATAGAACACAGTTGTGATTGAATACATGCAAAAATGTCATGGAACCTGATTGATTTTTTTATCTGCTATGTGCAGTTCCCTGCTCTTAAGTGCTTCAAATGCAGATAAAATAAATACAGGGTGGGGTGGTTTTTCCGTTTAATGTACTTAGCTGTGACAAAGGAAAAGAAGGACCCCTGCCAGCAGGACAAAGGGAAAGAAAGAATGGAAACTTTTTGATTCACCACAAAGCAATGAAATTATTCACCACTTTCCATTGTCTGTACTTTTGGTTTCTCAAGAAGATTTGACTCTGCGCCTCAGAGAATCGATTTAGTGGGCTTCCAGACAAAGCAGTCTGTGGTTAACTTCTACAAAGAGGCATAATTTAAAGAGAGACGGAATGTGGGAGATGAGAAAATATTGCCCTCCATTTTCATGAGAAGCACTTCTGTATTGGTCGTAAGAAGTACTTAACTCTTAAAGGTGCTGAACCACACTTTGGGATAAATAAATGCACAAAAGATGCATGGGGTTTTTAATTAATTTATAAAGAAATTTATGTCTTCCTCTTCCAGTGCCAAAGCACCACCCAGAGTGGCTCATAGCAATTTAAAACTACAAGACAATAGAAAAAGCATACATTCAGCAAAAGTATAATACACAAAATTAATTAAGTGCAAGTGCCAAGATCACAGATGCAACAAACTTCAAGCAAACATAATGCTTTAGCCAGTATAAATCTGTGGATTAGAAATAGTTAATTACGAATGTTCAGCCAGTGAACCATCCTGAGTACGGGTCACCTGTCCCCCATAGGGCTGGTTTCCCAAAGCATTGGTACAGCCACTGAGAAGGCCCTCAACCATGCCTCTACCCTTGGTTCAATATACTGAAGGACCTTCTTGTCTTGAGGACTGGGCAGGTTCATATAGGAAGAGGGGATCATCTTCAAGTTTTCTAGACTGAAGATTTTTAGGGCTTTAATGCTGATTACCAACACTTTTCATTGTGCTAGGAAACAAATTAGAAAACACTGCGGACATTCCATAAAAGATGCCATGGTTTCGCACAGCGTTTTTGCAGCTGCATACTAGACCAATTGCAACTTCCAAATGTTAATTCCATGGAGATCATATTATAGCGGTCCAATGAAATGAAGTCATTTATTACCACAGACAGCTCTGACTTTGACAGGAACAAAGGCAACTGGCTGCCCAGCCTAATCTGGGCAAAGGCAACTCTGGACACTACCACCCCTGGTCATCCACATGCAAGGCTGAGTCCAAGAGCACGTCCAGATTTTCACCCTGAGTACATTATTCATCCAAAACAGCTTGAATCCAAGTCCATCTCCCCACTGACCAAGAGTACACCTATCCTAATGGAAAGTCATTACCTACTTCTGACTTAAGCTTAAACTTCAGTTTATTAGACCTCATCCAGCCTATTACCATCAGTGATTAGCACGCCAATAGCTTCTTTGGTATTCATATTTTTAAAGGAAGAAATAGACTTCCAGGTCTCCTATATGTTTCTGACAAAACATTCTAAATCCTTGGATGACTTCTCACGTAATGCTTCCATACAAATGTAAAGTACACATTCTGAAGGACAGAATAAATTCCTCAAGGACACAACACGTGAGAGTGGCCAAACTCTGAACAGGATTCTCCCAACAGAGCCTCCTGAAACTGACCACTGAGGAAGAACTAAAGAATGAAATAATTCTAGATAATCTATTTCACTGGTGGCCCAGGTACTACAAGCAGCGGTTTGCACACTGAGGAGCTATATGAGCGACTGAAGCAGTCATATGAAAACCGTTACACAGTAGCTATAGTTTGGTAATCATAGCAGATTTTCTTCATGCTACCACAGCCATGCAAGTTCTACTTGATGTGTCACAGATAGTGTTCTTCCATGAATAGAGTCCTTGCATATTCCTAGGATAAATAGAATCATAGAATCATGGAGCTGGAAGAGACCACAGGGGCCATCGAGTCAGGCAACGCTATGCAGGAACACACATTAATGCATTCCCAATAGATAGACATTCAGCTTCTGCTTTAAAATCTCCAAAGGAGACTCCACGACACTCCGAGGCAGCATATTCCACTGCTGGACATGGATACACATAGATTTTATTGCAAATCACCTGCATGTTGTTTGTTTATAAGAAGGTTGCTCTGAAACATCTTGCAAAACCACCATTCAGTATTCTTTGCCTAAGAAAATCCAATTGAATTTGGGGGGTCACCATGAGCTGTCAGGCAACTTGAAGGCACACACACACACATATGGAGACTTCACATTTCACAAATGGTGTCCTTCCATATATAGAACCTTTGCATATTGCTAGGATGAATACACATCGATTTTGTTGTAAGCGCAAATCACCACCATGTTGTTTCTTTACAAGAGGGTTGTTCTGAAACATTGCAGCGCACCAGACTAGTGCAAAATCAAAATCTGTGTGTGTGTGTATATGTGTATGCACGCATGTATGTGTGTGTGTGTATGCACACACACACACACGCACACACATATGCATGTATGTGTGCATATGTATGTGTGTATGTTTGTGTATCTCCAGGAGGGGCAGCCAAGATGCTCTGTCATCTTGCTAAAATGCAGCCAGCTTTGCCTGTCAGCTTCAGCAATGGCAAGGCTAGTACTGCAACATTCATGGAGCTTGTGGACAAGCATTTATATAACTAATCCTATTATCCAAATGTGCTGGGTTGTGGCCAAACCCTTTTTTTATCATTAAAATTCAGCACTGCCACTGAAGTGCAAAGGCAGGCCCTCTGAAACATATGGGAAAGAGATGAAAAGCGAGCTGTGATAAAAGGGATTTCTGTTGGGATCTCTCCCTTTCCCTTATTTTGCACATAACGTGTTGGTGGAGGAGGGAAGTTGTCAGATTTTGCACACAGTCTGAAAATCTGCAAGCTAGTACCAAATGCAAAAACGAAGGAAGGAAGGAAGGAGAAGAAAACATATAGGATTTGCCAGCCTCGGATATAATTAATTTCAGAAGCAGACACTTATCAGGTGGATAGTGTCCAGGAACGGCAAACTGTACTTGGGTTCAAAGGGATGATCTGCACCCTTTTCTTTCACCCTGCATAAGCTCAGGCCAAAACAGTTCATTGCGCAAACAATGAATGATTTTGCCTCTCCTGTTTATTGAATTCTCTAGAAACTATGATCGTCATTACAGAACCCAATTATTTCATATGTTCTGAAATAGTAGGATATTGATTTCAATCAGTAGGTTTAATAGATTAATTTGTTTAAAAGTGAGATACTTAACAAAAATCCTAAGGATTGACAGCCCTGGAAATTGCACTCAGTATAATGCTTTCTGCGGAATAACCAATATTTCATCAAGGAGGGGAGGAAAAAGAGAGAGATACCCAAAGAGACACAGTAAACCTGGAATTATCTTCACACTATTTGGCTTTCTACTTTCTCTTGGTGGATCAAAAGATACTACACACACATGGATTAACATGTATGCAGTGGTGTTACTGCAGTTTCTAGCCCGGGCTTGTGCTATATTAGATATCATTTGATATCAATAATTTGGCCTTCTTTACCCATTCCTCTCCACGTGCTTGCAAGGCCCCCGGACAAGCACGCATGCAGGCACGGCCGATAATAGCCGAAACATTCCAAACAAATCCAGGCAGGCCAGAAATAGCCAGACTGCCGCTTTAGGAGACCTCAAGGCAAGTATCACATTATGTATGCACGCTACTTACAAAGGACTCCCTGCCCTGAGCAGGCAGCTTGACGAGCCTAATACTCAACTGTCAAGCACTCCGCGTTTGCATACTGGCTACTCTATTGACAACTCTGTCCTAACTCAATCATGCAAAATACTGACCTTTCGGAGGCTTTGTCTCCAGCCCGAAACTCATTGTTATCCCCAAGAACGGACTAGCCTGCGGCCACATTTTCCCCTATAAGAACCCCTGACTTTGAGCGTCTCATTGGATCGCTCTTGGCTTCCATCCTGCCTTGCTGTTGCTTTGTCGAGCGAGCCTTCCCCTCAGCTCCTCGTGCTGAGAATCCTTACTTCCACAAACTTCATCTTCAGACACCTGGGCTTCAGGACAGGTGTAGTATTCCCCATACAAAACCTCCTCTTAAAATCCCTCTATCCAACTCCTACCTTTATTTCAAGAGTTCTCGATGTGAGTGTGTTGCATACACGTTTGACTGTACATCAATAAAACAACTATTATTATTTACTTCTGTTTGCTCCTTGACTCGGCCTGGCCCCGTAGACATTGGGTTCAAGATCTTGCCACGTTGCCCTGCCTCTCGCATTGCTAACTAGTGCTCTAGCTAATTCCCATTCCCCATTATTTTGAGCACATTAAGGTGTCCCTCACGGGACTCCCAGAAGTCAGGGTAACAGTGTACCAATGGGGGGGGGGCAGTGTTCCCTGGGCAGCAAGTTTTTGAGGGCGGCGCTGGGCCACCCTCCACATGCTGGCAGACATCCAGCAGCTAGATGGGCAATGGAGCCTCCCAGAGAGGTCTGCTGGAGGAGGATGCCATCCTGGGAAAGAGGGTTATCTATTCCCTCTTCTCCTTTCCTCCCCTTTCCTCCTTTCCTGTCCCCTCCCAATACAGAGTCAAACCTGTTTCTAGCCAAAGCAGCAGCACTGACTTCTGGGTCAGGCAAAGAAGGAGAGAGGGAGAAAAGGAGGAGAGGAGAGGAGTAGCCTTGAGGAGGCAGGGAGAGGCACCAGCCTTCCCCCCACCCCACTTCTGAGACCCAGGACAAGCCCAGCCCAACCGAGGGAGGGAGGAGAAGAGGGAGGGTCTTGCCGCTGCGGGAATGCTGACATGCCTCTGAGCGCATGCAGAGTGGCCCCTCTGAGTGCACTCGCCCAGAGCCCAATCACTCAGTGCCAATTGATTGGGTTTTATTTAGTATTTTGGATAGGCCCTCCCTCCCCTGAGAAGGGCAGCAAACTCAGGGACAGCCTCCGAACAGCAAAAGCTCCAGCTCTGCCACTGTGTGTATGGGATCAATTACAATTTTCTGATGTCCTGAATTTACTCTAATGTGACCAGCAAGCTGGAAGGAAGGGAGGGAGAGAAGGAGGGAGGGAGGAAGGAAGGAAGAGAGGGAGGGAAGAGGGAGGAAAATACAAGAATGAACCATTTCATTAAATTTCTGACAGGCTTGCCTGGCTGTGAAAAAAAGTAGATTCTTTGCTTTTCCACTGCATTTTTCACCAGCATCTCCTCAAGATGCTGTGCTTTGTTTTGAACAAATGGCAGTTGCTCCATCAGGGTGCTCCAAGGATCTGACTGCCAGAAAGGAAACACTGAACTAATCCCCCCCAGTGGTCCACAACTTGGTGAAGTTTGACATTTCTATTCTATTAGCGCCTCTATATAAAACTACTTCAGTTCATTTCACACAGGCCAATGCTGGTAAATTTTGATGTCAGTATGAGGGGGATCAATCCTCTGATGCTACTTAGTTATCTCCGTACCATCACCACATCCTATGCCCCAGAATACATATCAGTGTTGCTTCTTTGCTCATGGTCATGTATCAAAGAAAATAATTATGTGGTGAGCCAAAGAGTGAAGCAACTCTAGCAGAGGAAAAGCTGCTGAAAACAAGTATACTATAAAGCCATTACCTGATATAGGTGACTATATTTTCTTATGATGAGCAACATTCTTACTACTCAGTAACTTGAGCTTTAACCCATGTGAAGGAGAACATGAACACATATCAATTACTGAGACATGGTTTATTGCTTGCTTGCTTGCTTGCTTGCTTGCTTGCTTGATTCATTCATTCATTCATTCATTCATTCATTCATCCATTCATTCATTCAACTTATATCCCACCTTTCTTCTTATGCATGACCCAAAGTGGCAAAATACACAGTTGTATGCTGGGCCAGCTCTATCATTAGGCAGAGTGAGGCAACTACATCAAGCAGCAAAGTACTGAGCAATAGCCCCCTTTCCCACTCAGCTGTTCCCCGTGAGCTTCTCGGCTGTTCCCCTGTGTTTGAAGATACAAACACAACTACAGTCAGCCCTCCATATTTGTGGGTTTCACTTTTGCGGATTTGATTATTCACGGATTATTTGCTGTCACTTCTGCTGCCTCCCTATGTCATTTTTAATAGGGACTGCAAGCCTTGTGAGACTGAGAAACTGCAAATGAGGCTTGTAAGTCCCTCTTAACAATGGTGTGGGGCAGCGGTGGAGGTGGCAGTAATCCCCACCAGCCTCCCCCTTCTGTCTTGTGAAGGAACCCTGATGCCTCAAAGGAATCCATAGTGGGTTGAATATGGTGATGATACTTTTTTTGTGTGTTAATTATGATATGGGAGGGCCTAGACTGATTCACGGTTTTTCCACTTTTACAGGGGTCCTGTGCCCCTAACCCTAGCAAATGTAGAGGGATAACTGTATCTGACTTGGGCCTCTAAACTAGACTACTGATTCAAGTATATTGGAGATGCTATCAAATTGCCATTGATGAAGACAAGTAAGATTCAGCTACCAGTTTAGTTGAAATTTTTGTGTGGGATTAGAGAGGCACTAACTTATGCCTCAGCAACATCTCTTTGGCTAGTCCTGATTGTGTGACTTTGCATCAGATCCGAGCATAGACTCTTTCTCCAAGGTCTGGAAACTATACCCTATGAGTAATGGCTTAGGGAGCTGGGTATATTTAGCCTAAATAAGAGAAGGTTAAGAAGTGACATGAAAGCTGTGTTTAAATATTTAAAGGATGCCATATGGAGGATGGATCAAGCTTGCTTTCTGCTGCACCAGACATGAACATGGAGTAATGGCTTTAAACTACAGGAAAAGAGATTCCAACTAAATGTTAGGAAGAACTTACTGATGGTAAGAGCAGCTTGACAGTGAACTATCATGACATGGAGTGTGGTGGACTCCCCTTCTTTGGAGGTTTTTAAGCAGAGGCTGGATGGCCACCTGTTGGGAGTGCTTTCATTGTATATTGCTGCAAGGATTAGACGGGATGGCCCTTGTGGTCTCTTCCAACTCTATCATTATATGCTTCTATTCTATGATTGGAGCCCCTCCTGCCAGGTTGACCCACTGTGGTACCCTCTCAGGCCTTGATGGTGCCCATCATTCCATCAAGGAAGCTACAGGTTTTCCTGAAGTTTCTACTGCTTCTTCTTCCGAAGAGTTTAGCTGCAGATGTCATTAGCAGGAACACAAGTTGGCAGGCTCAGAAAGGGCAGAAAAGGTGTTTATTCGTTCCTGTTCTCCTAGCTTGGTAATCCACCAGCATCATCAGACAGTACCATAAAGACTAACAACATAGAGTATCAATGTCTACTGCTTTTTCCATAATATAGCAACATAGGAATTTTCCTTAAAATGAGTCAAATCATGACCAGAAACCTGTATGGCACATCATAGTTGTTACCATGCTGTACACCCCCACTCCATGATCTGATATAATTGGCAATGAATATTATTTTAACTGGCACAAAATATAAATCATACATTTATGGCTGAAAAGCCATACTGGCAAAGAGAACTGACTGGATATGTGCAAAATTAGATCAGAGGGCACTTCAAGGCATGTCCAAGTTATAAATTCACTGAGGATTATTTAGAGGATTAATGGCCCAAACCTAGAAAACAATCACCATTGAAACTCTCAGACAAAGAAACAATGACCAATGTCCTGTAGCCTCCTTCCTGCTGGATATCCCCTTTTGTTTCCTCACCTGCCCAGATATTAAGAAGCTATCAGCACTTCCATCAATGCTTTGTCACCTAATGCTAAGACCATTAGCCAGCTCTGGACCCCTTTGTTTGTTCTGCTAGAGAGCCATTAACACTCACCCCTTCAGGGCAGAACAGAGGCATTTAAACCATGACTCGAAGCCCAGCAATCTGTAGTGCTTGGATGCACACTGACATGTTACGCTGCATGAGGGCCCCCAGATTCCTGTTCGTGCTACCCTTGGATTCCCAGTCTAAGCCACACTTCACCTCAACTTCCTTCTCCTCAGGATTGGTAAATATTGCCCAATTCATCTTAATTCTCCACTATTTAATTTTTAGCTCTCTTCCTTCTGTTGGCCTTGTATAATTCTGAGACAACTTGAATCTTGTGTGTGCTTGTGATTTCCCCCAATAAAACATTCTTTTGACCTCCAACTGGTGTCTCTGCATTAGTACCAGAATACACAGGTGAAAAGATCATGGAGTTACCCCCCCATTTCTCACAGGCCTCCCTTTTTGTGAGCTGTTATTCCCCACATTTCCATGGAGACATTGGCATGACAGGTGGACCCTGAGTCACCCACCTTTTGGGGTAACATAGTGTAATATTTCCTCATGTAGATGCATGTTACATCTGAATATTAAACACCTCCTAGACCTACCACCGAGCTGTTGCAAACTCCCTCCGCAACATGGTCACTCTGCAGCAGGTGGAGAGCAGGAAGATGGATTGGAAAAGCATCTGGCTGTTTACTGGTGGCCATAAGTGAAGTGATTGCATCATCCACTGAGGTACCCTGGAATCTGTGGGTCTCAGCAGTTGATGTAATCATTTGATATCTGGTTATGGAGTCATAGACAGTTGCTTCTCTGTCCCTTCCCTCCCTCACTCTCCACCAACCACAGAATGGCTGGAGGATTGCAGCAATTCCACAATGAATCAAGGGAAGGGCTTTGGTGATTTCAGAGGGAGGAAGAGAATACCTTTGTCCATAACCATCAGCCTCTGCCAACAACCAAAAGCAACATAACCAGGAGTAAGCTGAACTTATTTCTGTGTATGCCACTAACAGGATGCTAGTCCATGAGTCCATCTGGCCAAGTATTGTCCACTCTGATTGTCAGCAATGGTTCTCCAGGGTTTCAGGCAGGATTCCATCCTAGCCATTCTATTTGGATATCTCTGTTTCTCTCTGATCTTCGTCCATCCAAAATCTCACTAGGACTGATCCTGTTTAGCTTGCAAAATCCAAAGGAACTGGGTGAGTTGAAGAATGTGAATCACAATATTAGATGCAGGAACAGAGAGGAAAACAAAGGCACTTTCTGCATGACAACGGCATCCCAGCATGGGGACACAAGAGGAGCAAGACCATGACAACTCTTCTGCATAATGTCATTGTGGTCCCACCCTTCTCATGTCATCAGCTGAGGTAATTACAGGCTATATCATTGATGGAAAAACTCCATAAGTGACCCCCCAATCACACAAGCCTCCCGTTGCAGCCAGCCCTACTGCAGCATGGGAAGAAAGAAGGCTGGCTACAGTCTGGAAGGACGGAGAATGTCCCTCGTCCTCCCTTCTGCAGGCAGCCAGTTACGTGCCGAGAAGAGCATTGGGAACGTGCTCCCATCCTGGTGCTGTCATGTGGAAAAGGCCAAAGCAAAACCTTGTGTATAAATTATTCACGCCTAAATCCTACTTTGAGACAACTGGAGCAGGCCCATGAAATCAATGGAACTTACCTAAATGTTGACTTATCAAGTTCCCCTTCGTTCAGTGGATCTATTCTAGTTGGAACTGTCAACTGAATTTAGATTTCAGGTTCCCCTTTCTGGCATTATTCCCAGTAATATGAGACACTGCTCTTTGTGCATCAGAACTCCAAGGCCTGAATCCTCTTGGTGACATACCTGCACGTAACCTGGAGATCTGGATAGAGAAGGAAACTGTCAGCTCCCTTCTCCAAGCTGCAAAACTGCAGCTAAATGCTGCTTGGGTGCCTTCCACACTCCAGTAAATAGCTGTGATAGCACATTGCAGGTGCTTGGAGACAAGAGAGACATGGAACAACACAGTCAGAATGATATGCTTCACATGTATAATGGAGAATGTTAACCAATAATGGAGAATTCCATGCTATGGCTCTTCAAAGTAAGAGCCTTTCTTTGGCCCTTTCTGCACAGCATTTGCCATGTGAAAGGGCACCTGGAGCATCGTGCAATTGTGAAGAGTGATCTGCACAATGCATTCACAATTGTGCGATGCTCCAGGGGCCAGCAGGAGCTGATCACGCACCTTTTCATTTTTGTCTGGAAGCCAAAAATGGTGTGTGATCGCGCATTGCTCCTGGGCCCCGTGCGCACTTACCTGGCATGCGGAGCCTCCGGAGCCACGCTAGTCGCACTTCCTGCCCCAGCGCAGCCTGGCAAATTCCCAGGCTGCACTGCGGAAGGAAGAGGTAGGGCTCTCATGCGAGCAGGCAGCTCGTGCGGAGCTGAAGCAGCAGGGACGCAAGAGCCTCTCGCCGGAAGCTGCTCACGCAATCCCCACACACCAGCACCGGAAAAACGTAAGGTGCGGAAAAGGCCTTTAGTCATGATGTTGATTTTCAATGAACCACAATTAATTATCTCCTCCTCCCTGACCTAGAATTTCAGATGCCATGACTAGTTGTGCAACATCTCCTACAACGCTAACCTTAAGCAGTAACTTCACATTGTTTTCTGAAACTGGATGTGCATATTTTGTTTGTTTCTAGGTGGAAAGATAAAATTTTGGAACAAAAGCCCTCTTCTTCAGACTGTCGCTCTCCACATGAGTAGCTGACCTCTTGCACTGCTACACACAATCACTGCCATTATTAGTGTGACTCTTGACAGCAATGTGCTTGATGCATATTGTGCATACATAGCTTTTAACCATGGAATTTATTAGACCATGAGAGCTGCCATCTGTCTTTCCTTGAATTTTGCTAAATTATAAACTGCAGATAGTCCCTGGTAGACATATCTACTTGGCACTGAATATAGCCTTGAAACCATCTTAGTACACATTGGCCAGAATTCACTACACATGAGAGGTTGCCAGGTCTTCATCTATTTTGACTTCCTCCTCTGACAGTAGCAGTCCAAGATTTCTGGCAGGAAATCTTTCATTGTCACCTATAACTTGATCCTTTTAGCTGAAAGTCCAAGGACTGGATTTGGAAATTCATACATGCAAGTCACAGGCTTTAGCAGAACTAGGAAAGTTTCCTTTTTGTCCCACAACACTCAGAATCTTCTAACGAACATGACTAGAGGATTCTAGAAACAGCACTCCTGAAAATGAACTTCTCTCAGCACTTGGATCCATCCCGTTATATTTCCTTTACAGTATCTCTGCTTACAGTCAATATGTACTTTATTCCCAACTGAATTCCAGACCTAGATTTATATAGATTGTGACCCCTATGTACTCCGGCCATGTGTCCAGGCACAGGCATTTGCTTGAATATATCTATATTTCATTAATAATACCCTTTTTCTATATACAGGCTGGGAAAGTAAGTTCCCCAGCAATCGAAATGATTTACTGTGATATCACATCATGTGCCTACTAGGATCAAGCAGCTTCTGTCAATATGAATGGATAAAACTGACGAAGGACATAAAATGAGCCTTGGCATGATTCACTGGACATCTGCTTTGATAGTAGGGGTCATGTAAATGAACTTCATTGATTCTCACACACCAATGGTTGGGATTTTTACAGGACTCCAACATTTGCCATTAAAGCCTATACGATTTATTTACTGCCATATTTTGCAGAGAATACAATGCCTTAGATAATGAGATTTTCTAGGGCTTATTGTTAAGAGCACATTTTTTACAAAAGAAAAGAAAAAAAGAAAAAAGAATTACAATATATTGTGTGATATAATATAATGTGTTATTGTTTCAGAGACTCAGAATTAAAATGAGTCTGCTGTTTTTTCCCGGGACGCACAGGGTTGATGTATCTCATCCTGTATGGTGTCTCTGATTAGTGTTCTACTTCCAGGTTTGCTGTATGAAAGTTAGTACTTTATTAAAATGGTACTAGCTTGCACACAATATTCCTTATAATTTTTGAGCGGACATTCTGAGAAATGCTTCTTCCTATAAGCTTGTTTGCTGGAACTGGCAAACTTACTTGCAAATGATCTGCTCTCCTTTTTATCCACCAGAGTAAATCAGGGCTTGAAAGTAGTAATTTTGTTATTACAACTACAAGAACCTGGCTTGTTAGGACACAGGGGTCTTAGTAGATCCAATACAATTCTAGTCTGCATTGATAGAAGCTTAGTGTTCAGTTCAAAGGATGTTCAAAAGATGTTGTAGTACCAGTCTGTTCTGTTTTGGTCAGCACTCACCTGGAACTTTGGCCATTTCTGCACGGGGCGAGGGAATCGCCCTGTGCTGCTACTTCTCGGACTTCTTGGCTCCCCGGTCTGGTCTGTGCTGCTCCGGAGCAGTGCATGCTCGTCGCTCCGCACTGCTCCAGGGACGAAAATGGCGGCTTCCGGTTGGTCGAGGGTCTCGACCAACCGCTGAAGCTCACCAGCCTAAAGCCCGCCCCCAGCAGATCACAGGCTCGCACTGGTGCAAGCCTGCAAATCTGTACCGGAGAGCAGGCACGGAATGGCGTGCTCCGTGCTTTTGAAAGACTTGTTTTAAGCGGTCTTTCAAAAGCACGCTTGACAACCACTTGGGGTCATTCCGGAGCGGGCTGAGGTGCAGATCTACGTTAAGTAGGTCCGACCCAGTCCGCTCCCAGGTGCAGACGTCCTCCCTGGAGGACGCTCTGCACCGTTTCTATTAGCCTGTGTGGAAATGGCCATTGTGTCCATTTCTGGGCAAGCTTATTTTCTGTTGTTCTAGAGATTAGATCATGAACCAATGGACTCAAATTACAAGAAAAGACATTCCACCTAAACATTGACAAGAACTTCTTAATTGGAAGAGTTGTTTGATAGTGGGATGGACTGCCTTGGAAAATGGTGAACTCTCCTTCTCTTGGAGCTTTTAAAATAGAGGTTAGATATACATCTTTCAGGAGTGCTTTTTTTGTGCATTTCTGTATAGCAGAGGATTGGACTAGATGGACCTTGCAGTCCATTCCAACTCTAATTCTATGATTTTATGACTCCTCTAGCAGCCATGATTGAGATATGCATGACTTGTGATATTCAGCTCTTGTGTTGAACAGCAAAGTTGCACAACTGAACCAAGTCATCAAATATGGAACCAAATGTGCAACTAAATGGGCACTCGCATCTGTGTGCAATGCACATCCATCCAATGTACCATGTGCATCTATGTGAATCTGCAAGTGTTACCCTAAGAAGTGGGGGATGTTGGTGTCTACCTGCAATGCCAGCATCTCCTTAGAATTTGGGGAATTATAGCTCAAAGGAGGCCTGCAAAAAGAGGGTAATGGCAGGATCTTTTCAACCATGTATACCAGTACTAACAGTAACTAAGTATTTTATTTGAATTGGCAAGCATATAGAAGATCAGATACTCTTAAGAACCATATAAGGCTATCAGAAAGTGCGGTAGAAAAGGTTAGATAGAGAGAGATTGGGTGGAAAGGGCGATATTTACCAGTCCTGAAGAAGGGGTCACAGTACAGTGGCTCAGACAGTGTCTGAGGGTAGCACAGAGGAACAGTAGTCTGGGGCACCATGTACAATGTATTACATCCTGAGTACTACAAGTGGCTGGGGTCAAAGCTCGAGATGTGTTGACAGAGCTGTAATCGGTTTCCCACAGGACTGACAAAGGGGTGCAGAATGGGCTGATTGCTTAACTCGAGTGACAAAACATTGATGGAACTCATGATGATCCCTTAATGTTTGGTAGGTAGGGTGTATAGGGAAGATCTTCGTAGGATAAGATTGAGGGAAAGTCTCTGATTGCTCACCAATCTGAGCAGTTTGCCTTTCACTGAATTCGGAAATACAAAGAGCCTGTAGTAGTAAAAGGATTAGCACAAACCCATAAGCATTGGGTTTTCCTGCCTAATCTTCTGTGGGCTTATGATCCTGAATATGTCTCAGGTCAGCTTAACCCGAAAACATTCTCCAGTCAGTGTGACTTCAACCATGTTCTCCAGTCAACAAGTCCAATTTAGGAAAATGCTCACAGGAGGGGTGGTAGGGTATGGTAACACAAGGCACAATTCATATCCATACACAATGACCCTGCATGTGGAACTACACTTCCTCAGCCTTGAACTGTTGTGCATCATACAAAAGTGTCTAATCATTTCTGCAGAGAAACTGATACATGTTCAAGATCTCAATAGGATTCCTACCTAGGATTTGTAGTCCCCCACAAGTAACTGTTCTGTTAGTTGATCTATGTGAAGCTAAGTAAGCTGTCTTGCCATGATCAGCAGCAAAGGACACCATTTACTTACTAACATATCTGGAAATGTTATAGAGTATTGGAACATCCTCAGAATTTTATTGTGCAACTTCATTCATAAAAAAATAAAGATGTCATTCTTGGTGAGATTCAAATTTACAACCTTATCATTGTGCCTTTTCTGTACATCTGTCTAAGTACCTGAAAATGGCTGATTGTGCCACTGGAACTGCTGAAGCAGGAAGATTGGGTTTCTAACATATTTTGAGAAGCCTTCACTGGAGGGGACTAGCTAATTGACAAAGAGAAGGTGATGGATATGGCAGTAGGAATGTGAAGGAGTGAGTGAGGCCAACAGACTTCTCCCTTTCATGCAGTGGTAATCTTGAAAGGACAGAGAAGAAGAGGAAAAACTCTGAAATAAGGGTGAATAAGTCTGACAGTTGCACTTTCTTTCACATTCATTTTTTTTCGTTTCTAGTTTTCCTCTCAGATTTGTGAGGAAATAGTGGCTTTTGCCTCCTATCAAACTAAACTGAATGAAGTTCTTACCAATCTGCACTGGCCAAATTCAATGGATATAGCTATTTGAGTGTGAAGATCATAGAATCATAGAGTTGGAAGAGACCACAGGGGCCATCCAGTCCAAACCTCTGCCGGGCAGGAACACACATCAAAGCATTCCTAACAGATGGCCATCCAGCCTCTGCTTAAAGACCTCCAAAGAAGGAGACTCCACACTCTCTGAGACAGCATATTCCACTGCCATGCAGCTCTGACCATCAGGAAGTTCTACCTGAGGTTCAGGTGGAATCTCCTTTCCTGCAGCTTGAATCCATTGCTCCTTGTCCTAGTCTCTCGAGCAGCAGAAAACAAGCCCACTCCCTCCTTGACATGACATCCCTACAAATACTTAAACATTCTTATCATGTCCCATCTTAACCATCTCTTCTGCAGACTAATCATACCCAGCTCCCTAAGCCATTCCTCATAGGCCATGGTTTCCAGACCCTTCACCATTTTGGTCGCCCTCCTGGGGACACAGTCCAGCTTGTCGATATCCTTCTTGAATTGAGGTGCCTAGAACTGGACACAGTATTCCAAATGAGGCCTAACCAATGCAGAATAGAGTGGTACCTTTACCTCCCTTGATCTAGAAACCACACTCCTATTGATGCAACCAAGAATTGCGTTGGCTTTCTTGGCTGTTGCATCACACTGCTGACTCATGTTCAGCTTGTGATCTACCAAGACTCCTAGGTACAATATAATAGTAATAATAATAACAACAACAATAACAACAGCAGCAGCAGCGACAACAACAGCAACATTTTATTTGTTACCCATTATTTGTTGTTATGTTACAACATAAATTAAAATACAATTAAAACAATTAAACAAATAAAACAATTAAAACAATACAATTAACACATGTCATGGTTAAAATATACTAAAACACAAAAAACATTTAAAATACAAATACATCATAATTAAAAATACATCATAATTAAAAATAGACTGGGTAGGCATGCAGAAGAGATAAGTCTTTAGTACTTTTTCTGAATTCGGGCAGCGTATTCAGTGTATGGGTCCCATAATGTGAGAAAGGCAGCATACAAATATAATAAATAAACAAAGAATAAATAAATAAATTTGCTGTTGAATCTCTTTTAGCAGGTCATATAACCACCTACCATTAGTGGCAGCCAGAAAGTAAGCCTTAGGCTGGAATGTAAAGAATATTTAAAAACTGTCAAGAAAGGGAGTCTCAATGCACAGAAAAATCCCAGTGGAAAAAGAAAATGTCAATTGCTATGAGATACTGTGAATTTCTGGATTTTCTTGCGCATTTTTCCTCTGCAAGATTGTTATGCAAAGAAAAAAAATTGTGTGTGTGTGTGCAAAGAGAGCTGGATATGTTTAGTCTGCAGAAGAGAAGGTTGAGAGGGGACATGATAGCCATGTTTAAATATTTGAAGGGATGCCATGTAGAGGAAGGAGAGGGCTTGTTTTCTGCTGCTCCAGAGTCCAGAACAAGGAGCAATGGATTCAAGTTGCAGGAAAGGAGATTCCATCTAAACCTCAGGAAGAACTTCCTGACAGTCAGGGCTGTCCGGCAGTGGAATATGCTGCCTCGGAGTGTGGTGGAGTCTCCTTCTTTGGAGGTTTTTAAGCAGAGGCTGGATGGCCATCTGTCGGGAGTGCTTTGAGGGTGTTCCTGCATGGCAGGGGGTTGGACTGGATGGCCCATGTGGTCTCTTCCAACTCTACATTTCTATGATTCTATGATTCTATGACAAGCATTCTCATAATCTCACCCAGCAGAAAGAAACAATTTGACTGTTTTAAAAAATTATTCCATGTAAAATGGAATAAGTAAAGATTTGCATGCCTAGTCTTTAGTTTCTCTGAAGTTTGTCATTAAGTGAAACATTTAGTTGTATCTCTTTGGAATCCTGTCTAAAATGCAAAACTGATTATCATCATAAATGCATTACATTTTATTGGGAGGAATATTACTACAGGTTTGGAGCTATGCAAAGAAGATGATGAATATATAGCTAAAACAGGGTTATAATTTGCTTCTCCAAATTCACCAGACAACATTCTAGCCCTCTCTACTGTACCATTGGGACCAATCAACTCATTCTAAACAGCCAAGTCTGATTTGGCTAGGAGAGAGATGGCAACAATTTAGGGATGTTTACACATTTCTCCCACTCCAACTTGCTTTCCATATTGTAGGGTTCCGATAGGGATTTAAATGTTTTATCTCTGCATTCCTGCATGAATAGGGGATGGACTCAATGGTCTTTGTGGTCAATTCCAGCTCTATGATGCATATTTCATTCTCACATACAAGACCAGAGAATTTCAAAAGTTTTGCTCCTCTCTTGAGTTTTTTCATTTAGGAACTTTTCATGTAAATTTCATTTGCACACACACACAAAAAATTGTTTCAAATACAACAATAGTTTTCTATGCAAAGAACAGTGTTTTCTGTGTAAGTGCCTGGTTGAAACATCTTAGAGTGGTTCCTCATTTTGTTGTCCTTTCTTTTCAAAACCAAGAAAATTTTTACATGCATCCTTTTAATCTGTAGGTTCTGAATGGACATCTCATTTCCGGGGCAGTACAAGGATGTTAAATTTCTACAAATGCAATGCTTTACTTGCGTGCACTTGTATCAAGGTACAATGCAAACATTGACAAAATGCTCTAATTGTGCCTTGACTTCTGAAATTCTGCATTTAATTTTTATTTTTATTGAGGTTGAGTATTTTCAATTGGTATCCCTTCCTCTGCCCCTTTACAGATCAACAGTTCTATGTCATGTTATGGTTCCTTCTTTCACTTTTTCACATCTCCTTCCATCACACTAACAGTCCTGAAGGGCACTAGATGTCACAAAGCATGCAGGAGTGTAACTTGCAGTTGGTAAAACAGGGGTAGGGAACTGGTTTAAGGAGGCTGGTTGGATCTCCATATCATTGACTACACCTCAATAGGCCTGATGACAGAGGATATGGCCACAATTCTGACATCAGGGAGGTAAAAAGCACATAATATCATTGGTCCCTTAGTTGGAGCTCCCAGCTGCTCCTTCAGCCATGGACTATACATACTTCACCCCTCCATCTTTTGCTGCATAGGGAAGGTGAAGGAGTGTGTGTGAAGCTTGTGAAGACAAAAGGCAAGGCCTGCTTTCTCTTCTCTTAAAGGCCCTTTTTGCATGGCATTTTGCAAGTGAAAGGGCCCTCTTGAGCATCGCGTAAATGTGAGGAGCGGTCTGCATGACGCACTCACATTTACGCGACGCTCAAGAGCCAGACGCGCAGCGCATACGCATATGCTCGTGCACCGGTCAGGGGCCTGGGGCATACTCACCTGCCATGCAAAGCCTCCTGAGCTACACCAGTCACACTTCCTGCCCCACCGCAGCCTCCAGCTCCCAGGCTGCACTGCGGAAGGAAGGGTCAGGGCACGGGCGGGGAGCTTGCGCGAGCAGGAAGGAGCTGTGGAGCTGAAGCAGGAGGCTTGTGAGAGGGTTTCTCCCAAGCCTTCTCACATGAAAGCCCCAACCCAGCAGCGTGAAAAGGTAAGGTGCGAAAAGGGCCTTAGATAGAATGGCAGCTCCTCCTCCCCTAATCTGTCAAAATGCCTTGCCACTTTATGTACAGCTCTGGCTTGCCCTAAAAACACCACCTTCATGTAACCAGGATAAAGCCTTTCAGTTATTAATTAAAACCTCTTTAAAGATTTGTGGTAGTGTGGGTCTGGTTGGTTGTAACTACTGAGAATCATTCAGTTGAGACCAATTTTATATGAAAATATAGTATAATCTTTATTAAAGCACCAAACAGAGTAATGTATTAGTTTTGTATGCATGTCTAAGTTCAAGCAGATCTTCAGAGTCCGTTTAAACAGTTTCTTGTCTCTTTACAAAAGCATTATGTCATAGATTTCAAACACACACACACACACACACACACACACACAGCTCTCTGGCTTCCCTCTTTGCCAAAGGTTATGTTCTCAAATCCAGGCCACTCTCTCTCTGACCAGTGAGTCAGTGGGTTGATTTCTGTTCTGCCCCTTCTCTAGGCTTTCCCGGAGAAAGGACTCCTCTCATTCTCACTCCCTTGATTGAATGAGAACTCCTTTGGCTGAAGGATTCACCATTCACCCTTGATCCCTGAAAATCTGATCCCTCAACCAAACCAGTGTCTCTCATTTTCACTCAGGCCTCCACCCCTCCTTCCCACTAAGGGGCTGTGCTTTCCTCTAGAGTGGCCATTCTGGTTACCTAGCAACCTGTTGCTGGGTGGTGTTTCTTTTTTTTATATATATATATATATATATATATATATATATATATATATATATAATTTTATTAAATTTCACGAATAAAACAGGATTCTTTAACTTGTACTTATTACATGAATTGTTTCTGATCTTCCACACTGTTCTGGTCAACTTTTCCCACAGTTTACTCCACTTATTACATTAATGCATCACAATATAATGGTTTTCTCAATTGTTCGAACAGACATTTCCCTCTCCTACACAATCACAATTAAGTCGTTCTAGCTAGTCAATTCCCAGCCATCACTCCCTTCTGCTTTACTCAAATCGTCCTATTCAAGATGTTCTCATTTCTCTTATCTCTTAAAACTTCTGCTATCTCCTCATTTATTTTTTAACTCTCCATTACTTATACCCCAAAATCTTATAGTTTTTAAATATATCTGTCATTGTATATCTGGCAGTCTGAGCTATTATTACTGCAACGATCCCTCATCTTCTTACCCTTAAATTCCATTATGCTTAAATGTCTTGTTTCCCTCTTCTAGTTAAGTCCTATTCAATCCCCTTCATCCCTTCAGCAATATCTCAATGTTCATATTCATAGAAATATATCGATATATCATCAATTGCAAGCTTAATTGACAATGCCAAAGTAAAGATCAATTTTTGTAGTTCAGAGCCCTGTGCTTTCACCCACATCCCGTTCCCCTCTCTCATTTGGGGCTTTGCAGCCTGGAAATTCATTTGAAAATTCTCTGTATTCTTTTAATCGCTTATATTCCAAGCTGCTCTGTCCCTAAAAGTGAGGGTATTTGACCCGAATAGTCTCCCTCACAGGCTCACCCCCCTTAAACAATATCCCAATATTTATTTTAGTACATTAGCTTATTTAAAGTTACTGAGATATTACCACTTGTCAAATCAGAGTCCTGTGACTATATCCACCTCCTGTTCCCCCCTCCCTTCTTGGATTTTGCCCCCCGGGATCTATTTCTGAAAGTTTCCTGTATTCTCGTAGTCGCTTAAATTCTGAGCTGCTCCGTCCAAAAGAGTGAGTGTATTTACTTAACTATCTTCCATCGCAATCTCACAGTCTCCATATATCACTCTTAAGATTACTGACCTACACCTATGCTTATTCCTTCCGTTCCCCTCTCCCATCTTGGACTTTGCTGCCCAAAGTCTATTTCTGAAGATTGTCTGTATTCTCATCGTCGCTTAAGTTCCAAGCCGCTCAGTCCATGGGGGGTGGGGGTCTTACAGTCAAATCACTTCTGTCACAGGCTTCCCAGTCTCAAAGTCCCCTTCAACCCTTGACATCACATTGTTTATATTAATGACAATATATCATTCAAATAGTAAGCTTAATTGACATTGCTGAAGTACATTTCCCTTATCAAATTCAGAGCCCTGTGCCTTTATCCGCCTTCTCTTCCCCCCTCCCCTCTTGGAGCTGCCCAGAGTTCATTTCTGAAGATTCACTGTACTCTCATAGTCGCTTAAATTCCAAGCTGCTCCATCCGTGGGAATGAGGATGTTTAGCTCAAATGACCTTCCAGCACAGTCTCAACAGTCTCAACAATCCAAAAAAATCAGGAAAAAAGAATCACACCACAAGAGTAAAAAAAAAAAGGGAAACGTACAACTCCATAACTTTTTGCTCCCAAAGTATTCCTCAAAAATCCAAAATCCGTAGTCAATAAGCCAAATACCTGATCGTCTCAGTTCCACCAAAATATTAGAGTAATATAGTATAGAGAGTTCAATGTCCAAATGGAGATTATAACTCTTGTATAGTCCATCAGTCCAAATGTTCAATTATTTGACATCTTATAGTGTAAGTCCCAATTATAAATCAAAAATCTTTCTTTTTTCTTTAAAAAGTATTAACTTCAATCCTTGTGAGAAAGCAGAAAATCCAACTAGCCTTTTCTTTAAATTCACACGGCCCCTTTAAGAAGAACTCTCGGCCATAGCGAACTCACTTTGCCTCTGGGTCTCCTCCATTCCTTCGCTCCTGCGCTCCGTTGCCTGCCAAAACTGCTGCGATATTACCGGAATCGATACCAGAACAGGTTACATGATTTCTTATTAAATTCTTACTTGTTACTTGATTTCTTTGTTAAAAGTCGATGGCGGCACTTGTGCCGCTCAAGCGGCGATCCCGCTGGTTCCGTCATGGTCCTTTGACCCCCCAGAGCCAAACGCCGGTTGTGGGGTCCCCTTCGGACCCGTTCCACACCCCTTGTACCAGAGGGGTGTTTAGCCGCCTCTAAGATGGCAAAAGAAGCGGCTGGAATCCAGCGGGTGGCTGCTCAGAGCTGCACCATTGTGTAGCTTCATTCCGAGCTGCCACTCGCACCCGCCATGCGACTGGAAGGGGTATTGCTGAGTGGTGTTTCTACCATTCAGGATACCACTCCCCCATACTCCTTCACAAAGCTGTGTTCACTAAGCCAGCATTTTGAGAGCCAGCCAGAAGTTCTTCTCCCTCTCTAATAATACTGAAATGTAATTCAACCAATTAAATTGATTCTCAGTGGATTCAGGACATACGTACCAGAAAGTCTTTCATAATGAGGGATGTAAATCTTCATGTTCTTCATTCCCACAGACAGAAATGAATTAATTCTTCTAGTATTCTCCCAGGTAGACAAGAACATGAAGATTTCTGCACAGTGCCCAATGGCTTTTCATGCTTTGAGAAGCCTTATTTTGTGCAGAAATATACATGGGCCATCATCCAACATTGCATAGTGCAAATCTGGGAACCACTGTGGTTGTGCTTTGAATCTTGGGCTAGAATTACAGGAAGGCTTATATCTCTACTCATCCACAGAAACTGACTGAGTGTCCTTGGGAAAGTCCCACTCTCTCACCTGAAGAGGAAGGCAATAGCAAACTTTCTCTGAATAAATATTGCAAAAAAAAAAAATGTATAAAAGGATCACAGTAATTGACTTGAATACACATAATAAGTGTAAATCTATGTTCCTATACCATCCTCTCTCCACATTCTCAGGTCTGGCCTTTGCGAATTTGATTATTTGTGAGGTATGTGTACTTTCCCCCCATTCTCCTCCTTCCATTCCCTTGCATTTTACCAGGTGAGGAGAAGGAAGGCAAGCACACCCAGGCAAAAGGCAAGGGAGTAGGAGGAGGCAAATGCACGCCTTTTTTCTCTGCCTCTGCTGTGTTCCCCTTCCATTCCCTTGCCTTTAACCATGGTGTGGAGAAAGCATACCAAGGCAAGGGAATGTGGGGGGAAGTACACGTGCACCTTCCTTCTCCCCTCTGGAGCTCTGTCTCCCATTCCCTTGCATTTTGCTCCAGTGGGGAGAAGAAAGGCTTGCATGCCGAGGCAAAAGGCAAGGGAATGGGAGTGGGGAGCCCCAGAAGGAAATAGGAAGAGGCTCTGGCGGGGAGTTATTTGTGATTTTTCCACTTTTGTGAAAGTGGAGACCACTGTAGTTATATCATGGCTGTTCTTCTGCTGAATAGTGACATACCATGTATCTGCCAGTCTGTGTGCTTATTGACCCACTGTGCAACAGAAAATACTTAGTGGCTATTTCTTTAGACCCACCGAATGAAATGATTCATTGAAGAAAATGACAATGACAAATAGCAACTGCATGGTTGATAGTCCAACTAGAACAGATCCACTCAGATAATTGTTGACTAGTGAGTTAGCACATAAGTTAATCCAATTGATTCAAGGACTCTACTCTAGCCCAGAGTGACATCAGTAGATATAGATGAAATGGTTATAATTCTGCAACTTTGCTTAAACAGCCTTAAGTTAAACAATGCTCATTGCAAAACAGCCAAAGAAGTTCAAAATTACAAAAAGGGAGCTTACATTGCTGTGTGATACCAGCAGGATTCCTGTTGGTTCATTTTGAGGAAAATGCAATGGTCAGCATTTTGTTCAGTGTGCATAATATTGTAAGCCAGACTTTGTTGTTGTTATTAGCCATCAACTCAACTTTAACTTGTGATGGCCTTTGGTGATAGACCTCCAAGATCTCTGGTCATCTACTGCCCTGCTCAGCTCCTGAAAACTCAGGGCCATGGCCTCCATGATTGAACCAATCCACCAGTAGTGTGGTCTTCCTCTTTCACTATTGCTTTCCATTTTACTAATCATCTTTTCCAATGAGTCACTACATCTCATGGTATGTCCAAAATATGACAGTCTCAGTTTATATATTTAAGGGTAGACACGTTGGCCATGAAACAAAATACAACAAATGTCAAAATTCACACAAAAATGATCCTTTTATTGGGTCAACTAAAATGCACAAAATATATCATTCAAGCTTTCAAAGCTTCACTGGCTCCTTCATCAGGCAAAGATGTTAAAAAGCATACAGGAGAAGAAAAGTAACGATGGCAGAGTCACAGGCCTATATTTTGAGCATTTCGTACCTTACCTTTTCGTGCTGCTGCGGTTCGGGGCTCACACGAGCAGCCTCCAGAGAGAGACTCTCGCTTCCTTGCTCCTTCGGCTCTGCACAAGCTTCCTGCTCGCTCAAGAGCCCTGGCTCTTCCTTTCGCAGTGCAGCCTGGGGACCTTCCCAGCCTGCACTGGACAGGAAGCACGACAGGCCCGGCTCCTGAGGCTCCACACTCAAGGTAAGTGCATACGGGGCCCCAGAGCGATGCGTGACCACGCACAATTTTTGGCTTCAAGCCGAAAATGAAAAAATGCATGTGCAGTCCTCGTCAGGCCCTTGAGCATTGTGCAAATGTGAGTGTGTCGTGTGGACTGCTCAAGGGGCCCTTTCGCATCGGAAATGCCGTGCAATTAGGTCCTTTGTCTCAGCTGTTACTTCTATTGTCAGTTAAGATGGTCTGGAGAGATATCAACGCAGAGAGACACCACTCCCCTTCTTGGTCAGGTGGGGACCAGAGAGAAAGGGCAGTTTAGTTATCTTGGCTTTTAATGAGAGTTTAGGCCTGATTTGCTCTAGGAACCATTCTTTTTGTCCTTTTAGAAGCCCATGATATTTATGGAACTCTCCTCCAGTTCATTTCAAATAAGTTGATTTTGCTCCTCTCAGCTTTTTTGACAGTTTGGCTTTCATGCCATGCATAGAAACTGGAAATATTGTATCATGGATTATTCTGTCTTTCGTATTGAATGAGATATCTTTATGCTTGAGGATCTTATCTAGTTCTTTCAGAGGTACCCTTCCAAGTCTTAGTCATCTTCTTCTTTATGGACCACCTTCCTTCTCCTCTACTAAGAAAACTGCAACTCCACCTTAATCTCAGCCAACTGAAAGATGGATTTACGTAGAAGTTTCATTGAAATAGGGAGTAAAGAAAACATCACCATGAGAAGCATGAAAGAATGTGAGCGAACAGAAATGGAACCAAATGGAATTGGATGTTATTTTTCTTGTCCTGTTGAACAAGACAAAACCGATTTCCATTCCTAATAGGTAATAGGAAGTCTTTGGCCTAAGCAGAGTTAGCCTGTAGTCCATAAGTGGAGTTAAAACTGAAATGGCTTAAAAATGGATTTGATTCAATTGCATTATATGTGAAGAGTGTGCATAGAAGATAAGGAAAATATATGCAGCAGAATTTTGTATCTACATGGTTAGAAGAACAAAAAAAAAAACTTGAAGGGACTTTGAGATTGCTGTTAGCTTATACGTTTGCACATGAAGAAGAAGAAAAAGCTGTATTATCCAGTGCTTTTCTTGGCTTGAGAACTCAAAATGTTATTTTTAATTCCCAGCAAAGAATTTATACCTTCTGTTGATGTGCAAATGGGAGAATGAAAGCAAGGGATGAGAATGGCCTCAGCAAGAAGATATCCATCTCTATATAAATAATCCAGTTGCCAAGGTTTCCTCACATTCTAGCACAACCAAGAGAAACACAATCTGGGGTAGAATTTTCATCTAGGATGTGAGATGCTTTATAAATGCTCATTCTTATCAGTTATATGACAGTGAATAGGTGGTGGAAGCATGATCCTCAAAGTCTGGTATTTCATGTACACTAAGGAAGGGAACTGGTTCAGCCGTTATGTCATCTGATGTATTGTTTTATTGTCTATCGATCTGAGGCTTTCCTTTGTAACTGACTTATTTACAACTGTAGATTTATAACTGTTCTTTGGTAACCAACCAGTCATGAGAGCAGACATAAAAAACTGGGTTAAATAAGGGCCGTTTTATTCGACCTAACCTGTTTAAATTGTATTGGCCTGGAAATGAAGTGAAAGCAGGGAGCAATCTGACGTGGGTCCAGTTGAAGCCAGGTGTCAGCTGCTTGGCAACCTCGTCAGCCTTCCCTTGGGCAAAACACTGAGCCCCAAGGGCAATCTAAATGCAAGGGTTCTCCCTAGTCAGTCACAATTAGAGCCGTGGTGGCACAATGATTAAATGCTGGTACTGCAGCCACAACCTTGTGAGTTCAATCCTGCAGGGCTCCAAATTGACTCAACCTTCCATCTTTCCTTAGGTCGGTAAAATGAGTACCCAGCTTGTTGGGGGTAATTAGCTAAAACACATTGTAAACCGCTTAGGGAGTGCTTTGCACTGATAAGCAGTATAGAAACGTAACTGCTATTGGTAACTGCTATAAGGTTAGCCAAGATACTCCCCTCCCCAGCCCCAGAATTCTATAATTGGGAGCCTAGAACCCAGGTTAACCTCAAGGGTTAACCTCCTTCTTCAACTCCCATGCCTCAGAACTTCACGAAAGGAGGTTTCAGAGCCCTTGTTATTCTTCAAGTCATTTCCAACTTATGGCAACCCTAAGGTGAACCTATCATAAGGTTTTCTGGGTGCTGAGAGTGTGTGATATGCCCAAGGTCACCCCAGGGGTTTCCATGGCTGAATGGGGAATCAAACCTTGGTCTCCAGTGTCATAGTCGAATGCTCAAACCACTATACTGTGCTGGCTCTTTCAGAGCTCTACACAAATTAGGTATATGCCAGTACTTACCCTACCTAAATAGATCAATTGAAATCACTGGGGCTTAAATTACCTATGACCAACAATTCCAGTTCATCACAGTGGGTCTCATCTAAGGAGACTTGACATTGGATTTTGTCCAATTTTTTTTTTTTTACATTTTCCTGTTTAATTTTTTAAAAAAATTAAAACGATATATCTCTCTGTGTGTATCTCTGGATTTAGCACACCTGGTTCAATATACAGTTTTAGCTCTGTGAAATTTATGTCTTTGGCTTTGGAAAAGTTATTTTGGTTTTATTTGTTGCTTTATTGATTATTCATTTTATTGGAGTTGTGATTTTTACTTACAAATAAATAATCCTATTATCCAATAGGAATCAGGCCCTTAATTCCACCCTCAGTCCAGGACGCTCTGCATATACGTTCTGTGTACATGCCAGAATATTTTATTTCAAGATCTGGCAATGATCAATAGAATTTGCTGGTCCACAATCTAATGAAGCTGTCTGTGTTTGCTATATTTGCTGGACAGAAACTTGTGTTTAGAATTTTCAAATACAAGCATAGCACAAAAGAGACTTCTTACGTTTTGGTACTCCCAGGGATGAGCTAAGAACTTGTGGCCTTCAGGCAGCTCTTAAAATGTAAAAAGGTTAAAGCTCATGGTGGGGAGGGGGATGAAGAAAATGTCAGACACAATTTGGATTTTTAGCACTGTGTAAATAACTTGAAGGCACACAACAACAGCAACAGCAACAAAATAGTAGTGATAATTAGTAATACTTTGTACTGTATTTGCCTAGAGGTAGCCAAAGTTAGAGATGACTTCACGGTAGAGTATTGTATAAATTCATTGCCCAAACCCATTAGTCTCCTTCCTCTTCATGGAATTGGATTCATATGCCTTTCCTATTTATCCTCTTCTCTGTGTATTGCCTCTCCTGTAAGCTATCATAGAATTTTTTTTCTCAGTTTAGCTTCAACTTATAGGAACCCTATGAATTAGAGACCTCCATGAACCCTGGTTATCAATGATCAACCTCAGCCTTGCAAATTCAGGCCTTCAAGGTCCCTCTCTAAACTGCAAAGTCCAGGATTCCATAGGATGTTGAAAGTGGAATAAAAGCACTAAAACCGTCAAGTGTGGAAATGGCCATTATTACTTCTACTTGTCTGGTTTGCCCAGTAGCTGGTTGAGTACTTTCTGACCTGGGAATCTAATTTTCCAGAATGATCTCTTCACTCATTTGGCTTCATCCTTATAGGATTTTTGAGGTAAAAGGCATTCAGGAATGGTTTATTATTAGTGCAATACTAACAAGAGCTGAAGCGTCACTTCTGTTGTCTCTGAGAGATCCTCTGCCAGTGTGTCATCCTCTACTGCTGTTTTTCCTGGTAGCTGTTTGGCTCATTTAGTCTGACTCCTCAGCAAATACCTATCAAACTTGGTAGACCCTATCTATAGCAATTCTACCTTCAGTATGCTTTCTTCACCAAAGGGAGCATGCAATCTCATCAACAAAGAAAGGTAGTGCCAAAGCTGTTGTGTGCCTTCAAGTCATCTCTGACTTACAGCAACCTCAAAGCTATCCTATCATGGGGTTGTCTTAGCAAAATTTATACAGAGGACATTTGCCATTGCCTTCTTCTGAGACTGAAAGAGTGTGATTTGTATGAGGCCATTTCCTCACTACACGGATATAGTGCTATTATTCCACTTCAACATCCTGTAGAATTCTGGGGTTTGTAGTTTACTGCAGCCAAAGAGTTCTGTGGCTGAGAATTCTTAATGCCCTCCCTAAACTGTAAACCCAAGGATTCCATAGTGTTACCCTGTGAACTGGGGGTCCCGGGAGTGACACCAAAATGTGCTCAACTAAAGGTGGGGAAAATTAGCTCGGAGCACTGCTTAGCGTTACGAGAGGCAGGGTAACGTAGCGAGATCTTGAACCCTATGTCTACGGGGTCGGGTCGAGTCAAGGAGAACACAGAAGTTGAAATAATAAATGATGTTTATTAAATACAAGCAAAACAGTGTATGCGACACACTCATACAAGATAACTAAAGAAAAGAAAGGTTGGAGTGGTATAGAGGGATTTTTAGAGGGATTGTTGGTTTGGGTGATACTTCACCTGTCCTGAAGCCCAGAAAAATAGAGAGCGAAGCTGGGGCACGATGTAGCTCAGCACGCGGAGCTGAGGGGACGCTTGCCAAGCAAAGCGGCAGCAAGGCAGGATGAAACTCGGGAGTGTTCCGAGGAAGGTCTCGGAATCAAGGGGTTTTATAAGGAGAATTGTGACTGCGGGCTATGCCGTACTTGGGGGAAAACAATAGATTTGGAGTTGGAGACAAAAGCCTCCGAAAGGTCAGAATCTGAATGATTGAGCTATTGTAGCAGTTCTCAATAGAGTAGTCAGTATGCAAATGCAGAGTACTTGGGTATAGCATAGTTTACCCATCAAGCTGCCATCACGGGGCAGAGGCTCTTTTGTGAGTGGCATGCATACTTAATTAGAGTACTTGCCTGGAGGTCTCCTAAAGCAGTGAGTCAGCTATTTTCTGGCCTGCCTGTATTGTCCAGGAATATTACAGCTATTAACGGCCGAGCTTGTTTACATACTTGTCCGGTGACCTCGCAAGCACGTGGAAAGGAATAGAGAAGTGCAGCCGAATTGTGATATCAAGGGATATCTTTAATATCCCCAAAGCTCGGACTAGCCAGGGCAGTAACAATCCCCCCCCCCCCGAAAATGGGCGATGTTGGGGACAATATCGGACATTTTCCAATTAAAAGCAAAAATTAATTTAGAGCCAAATAGGGCTTGCAAGTTGGTAGCCATATCACTCCTCAAGAAAGGGAATTTCGGAAAGAGCAAAGGATTACTATCTTATAAAGACATTCCTACCTAAACCTAAACCTAAATGCACACACACCAATGTAAACAATAAACAATTAAACAATGTCCAATGTCCCGTCAATAGGGAACTGTCGACACATGAGCAAATGGTAATAAATAGCAAATGCAATATGAGGCAATCAATGAAATAGTACTGTAAGTCCAATGCATGGTCTTGCAATGAAGGCAATCCAAGGAGCAAACAGTTCAGTGAGGATGAAAGTTCATAGTCCGGGGGAGGTGAAGTGCAAGCAGAAGTCTTGGCACACACCCCCCCCTCGCAACAGGAAAAGTCTTTTAACTGAAGCGGGGGAGCAAAACAAAAGTCCATCCAGGCAACGGAGCAGGAACAACAACCAAAACGTCCACGTAGGTGCAGCTCGGCTTGCTGCAAGTTCAGGAGCAAAGAGTTTTTGCAGAGTTTAGAGCCTGGAATAGTCCATAGGTTCTCTTCAGGTCAGCAACCGGTATCAGGAATGGTAAAAGTTCATGGCAATCAGAAGGCTGCATGGTCACCTTGCCTCACAGTCACGGGTGTCATCGAAGCACTAGGAATCTCCAAGCCTCGGCCATCAGATGGGGTGGCAACTTTCTTCGTCACCCCCCCCCCACGGTACTCGGGGGCAATGGTACGACCTCGGGATCTTCCCAGTCTTCTGAAGCAATAGACCTATTAGAGTTTTAACAGAAGAACTGACATGATTATTATCCAATGTATACCATTAATGCAAATGGCCGGCTCAAAGCCTACTGGGAATGAGATCTGTTGGAAGATGGGGATCTACTGGGAGCAGCTGGTGGACACAGGATGGGACCAGATCTTAAAGCCATACCAGGAGCGGCAATGTTAAGGCGACTGCAGATCATGGTCACCCTAGGCTGGTGACACATCTGCCAGAGCTTGGGGAGTCGAGTGCCCAACTGTAGTTCACTCTGAGTTTGACCAGACCTGCAAAGTTCAGGGGTCAGATGGACCAAACTGAGGCCAGGCTGGCAAACTTTGCTCCATCCAGTATTTCACTGGATAGGTCGTGGCTGTGGATCACATCAGCAGGCCACTTTGTTTCAAACAGCCACACATAATTTGCCCCTGCTGAAGCCCTGTCTGCAATGGCAGCGGTACTCACATGCTCAGACTGAACTAGGTTAGGCTCTGATGCCCCCCCTTTTTTTTTTGCTCTGCCTGGCAGCAGGGCCCCCAAACTGGTGAAAAAGATAGACTAAACCAAATCTGAGACAAGCGAGTATATGCTTGCTCATTGCCAGAGCGGACGCTGACTCCCTCGGTGATTGGTCCGGCTGGTTGGACACATGTATGCAAATGTCCTACTAACATATGCAAATGAGACACAATGCACCGGGGCCGGGCGTCAGGCCAATTGTGTGGGTCTCCGGCCCTCATGGGGCATTGGAGAGTGGTTCTAAATTAGTGAAATCAAAATTGCATGAAGCCACAAACAAAACAGCAGTGTCAATTGTTCTCACCCTAACAATCCAAGCACACGAAAGAAGTGGGGAGGAGGTCCTCAATGTGATGAGGGACATGCCTGGGTGGGAGTCCAGAGTCAGACCTGGTTCTCCTGAGAGGGTCGTGAGGCCCCGTTCGTCTCGCCCTAATCCCACCAGAATGCCTTTGCACAAGGCAATCCCTCCGAGTGAGAGAATACCGGTGTTCGGAGTGAGAAAAGGTCAGTACTCCAGTCCGACTCACCTTCCTCAGAGTATCAGGGCTGACTCTGTGGGCCCAATCTACCTTGGAGGATAAGAGGATCTTGGGACAGCCATCCCAAGAATCCGTTTCCTCCAAAAACAAAAGCACCCTCCCTTAAAAGTTTAAAAGATAGACTCAAGCACACTATACATTCTACAACAAGCAACTATTTACAAACGGGGTAACCTCTTCCCTTAATAAAAGCGGGCGGCTTGTAACATGAGGATCTGTTTCTTAATCCAAAATACCAAACCAACAAGGCTGACTACCAAAATTATCTGAAACACCACCAAGACGACTAAAGGGTGGAGAGTGAAATGTGCTATAGCCTGGCCCGTGGAGGAGCAATTAAAGACATCCCACCACGAATGCTTTGTGGCAGATTTCAACTCCTCTGAGGTTCTGACTATTGTCTGAGCAGTATGGTTAACAGTCAGGGTAATCTGATGGAGGGAGTGCGAGACCTCCTTTACTCGTTGCGACAAACTGGTGAGATTCCTGAGCCATAAAGACGCAGGGATCTCATCCTCAAGGTGGAATCCGACTAACTCGGATTCAGTAGGTGCATAGGCACTTTCAAACACATAATCTGGTATCTCCCGCTGGAGATAGAAGTTCTGGCCAGAACAGTCTTGGACCATCTGTGAACAAAAACAGGGGTTCCCAGCAGTGCGGTTTACTCTTACAGTCACATCGCTAGGCAATACTATCAAGTTGGCACAAGGAGTCCTTAAACAGAAGCACTCACGGGTAATGACTGTGTTATTTACAGGTATTACTAAATATTCGGATGTATCACTGAGGCTGAGACCCTTAAGGTCGTGGAAACACTGAATCCAATGGCGGTTAAATAGGCAGCCAGCTAAATCAAAAGAGTGTGTACTGTTGGACCAATGGTACATTCGTGGGGGCAGCAAAGTGGCATTAGCGGCTATGAGGGGGAGTCCTAAATGGGATACTGGATGTAGAATTACCGGATCCAGAATCCGTTCATGGGCAACGTCCACCTTGAGAGTTAGGCTCTTCCACGTGGCGTGCCGTATTTGCACCAAAGCGGCAGGGTGTTCCAGTGATTCTGGGTATCGCTCTTGGAGTAGGCTCAGGATCTCAGGGTGCATTAACCCCATGAGGCTGGCCTGGATCACCTGAGTGGCAAAGGTGATCACGGTGCTCTGCAGTTGCGTGCACTGTATCGCTACTGACAAATTATGGGTCGTGATCTGTAGAACACGGCCAAGGTCGGATATTACGTCTCGCTCGATGCCAACCCACTGTGGGAGCAATTGACTGATTAGATCTACTCCTCTTGCTACGTTGGTTAGGCCAGCAGTGGAGGATATTCCAATGTCTCTGGTTTTAGTGCCAATTACGCCTAATTTGTTTGCTAGGATCTTGTTGTCTATAGAGTTGATGAATGCGCCGCCAGTTCCAATTCCACCTAAAGCGGTTCCTAAGACACTTCACTTAGGGCGAGTGTGTGGGTGTTCCCACTGTGTCCATGCAAGTTTCAGGTACAGTTGGCAAGTTGGAATTACTCTCAAGATGTTGACAACCATAAAATTCAATATCATTTTAGTTACTATGGGTTGGACGATCGAGTAAGCGACCATTTCTATGTCTTTGCGAACTACGGAAGTACCCACATACATAGCCAGGTGACGTTCTGGAGAAGGAGGGGTGTGAGTATCAGAATCAGGACACCACATTTTCCCGCAGGAAAACTTACAACCTGTCGGGGTCAGGGTGGCATTCTAGCAGTGGAACATGTAGGTTTTCCATACCCATGTAGGGTGGCAGTTATCAAAAGTGAAGCTGAGCACTAGTAAAGATGCATAACTGTGGTCGCCCCGGACTATCCTGGCGGTCATGGGAGCGGCTGCTGTGGCCATGCTGGGGTTGAGTTTAACCTCTTCACCGGCAAGAGCCATTCTTAATACTGTACTCAATCTTTTCCTAGCGTGTATAGGAAACTTGTGGATAACTCAAAAGGGTACCTTTTCTTGAACCAGGGGAGCAGCGGCGTCCCTGTCAACAAGGCTTCTACCTCTGGATATGGGTTCCAATAACACACTGCCTGTACATTAAACTGCCAATCTGTATAAACATGGCTTGATTCGGGTGAGGTTCCAAGGGCATATCTACTCACGCAAAACAAAACTGCAATCCTCAGGAGTGGTCCCATTCCGTCTCCCTGTAGGGAACACAGAGATGGGGGCTCTGTTACTACGAAGCTATTATCCAAAGGGGCTATTTACAAGGAAAGGGGGAAGGAGAGGGGAGCTGGAGCAACCACCTCTTCATGGGGATTGCCATCCCATGAAGGGAAGCAAAGCCCGTCCATCACACTGTCATGCTATCAAAAGGGCGTACCCATCTGGGGATTTCCCTTTCCAATCCTTCTTGCAGGTCTCTGGAACTACCGGCAAGAGCGGCAACGCCAGCTCCTGGTTTGGGACCCATACTCTCAATTCGGTATAAAGGCTAGTCTTGGACTCACGTGCTTCTGGGGAACCTTTCTCTCCAGTCACAATGGTAATCAAAATGGAGCCGTAGTTAGCCTTGGCCCCTTTTACAATTACTAGAGTCACAGTTAAGATGGTGCTATGAACCTTGAGGACAAGGCTGCACCAAAGCATCTGCACGGAGGGTAAGGCGGTAGCCAAATTCACCTCCGGGTGGGAACATACCTGTTGCTCAATTGTTATTGGAATAAGGGCAGGAGCTTTAATGGCGGCACAACGGTGCACGGCCGAAATCTCTACTGGTCTCTGGTCTAGCTGCCATAAAAACCCGTTTGAGTAATCAACTGTGAGCCTGTTTCCCCGGAGAAAACCGATGCCTAAAAGGCCATCATCTTCCCCCCGGTTCTCGCATGCCCACAACTGAAAACGAAACGTCTCTATAGACATTGGGATGCCTGTCCATGCCCTAGCTTGGTGACCCTCCCCATCATATCCAGAAAGCTGGACATGCTCGGGCGTGGGTTCACCGTACCTCACAAGTTTGGGGTGCAGCACATTTACAGCAGCACCAGAGTCCACAAGAAGGGTGGCAGGAGTCTTATCCCTCTCGGTCCCTGTGCCTGCCTTCACCCAGAACTTTCCCCACCTGTCTGGCTTCAACCTAGCCACAACGTTACGGGGAAGCTTCCTGGACTGAGGGCACCCCTATGCTTGCAGGTCCAGTTAAGGGTAGTATCCAGCCGGAGGTGGGCCATCGGTCATGGCCTGGACCGGCTGTTTAATTCCCACCTGAAGCTGTTTATCTAGAGCTTCCAAAACCTCTGATGTTGGCCGCTTATCAAACTGGCTCATGTCCAGTCCGAACCTTCTGAGCATGCCCCAGAGTACGTCTGGGCTGTGGGACTGTACCCGCCAGATGTCTCCCGAGGAGAGCCCGAGTCAGAGAGCTGTTTGGAGGCAGTGGGTTGCTGTGGAGGATTTCCTGCCTTGCCTGGCTGGCTGTGGAAATCTCTTCCCTGCCACTGCCTATTGTCCTGCCTGGGAGCTGGGCGTGGAGTCCAGTTGCCTCGGGGAACCGAATTTGATGCAGTTTTCCGGTGTCGGGAATGGGACCCATAGTTCGAGTAGGTAACCTCGGCTATAGGTTCCCAATTCCCGGGTTCCTTTCTATGTGTCTTGGGAAGAGGTTTAAGGGATCTTGCCTAGCGCAGCAGGTCAGAAACCAGTTGGAGGTTGTTCCCGAATTCCTCCCAGTTAGTGGTGGCTGGATCCACCAAACCTAATGCCATCTTGGTCTCGTGGTTAAGACCTCCAGATAAGAGCGTCTTAAATTCGAGGCCATTAAAGTTGTATCCACAGGGCGTCAAGGGGACCTTCTCAGCCAGAATGGCGAGGAGCTGCTTCCGTGCCACGTAAGCCTCAGGGTTCTCACGCGGACCCTGTTGCTCCATGACATAGAGCACACCTGCACTCTGTCCGGGCCACAAAATCCTCACTACCTCTCTCATCCAATCGTGGGCCTCGAGCCTAACCAGGCCTCGAGCCGCCACGGCTGACTCAAGAGTAGGAAGCTCAGAAGGGGACATGCAAAGTCGGGCCAGCTGGGTCAGGTCCTGACCATTGGCTGTTGGGTGCGAATGTATCACCGCGTTTAGCCACATGATCCCAGTGGACTGGTTTAAAGGACCCAATTGGTCTGCAACTGCTTTGGCCTCAGTAGCACGCCAGGGGACCCTAGTCTCGGTGACTTGCATCTCCTGCATCTCTTGCCTGTCAGAACTGCCTTCTCCAAGGGGGGTGGTCCGTCTCATCATGGACCTAGTCTCAACCGAGTGGACTGGGACCTTAGGGTCGCTCCAGTCTGGATTGTGGGGAATGGTTGCCTGAGCATCCTACGTCAGTGCCTCCCCAGAAAAGTCCTCTGCAAACGTTGGGAGCAGCTCCGGGCACACAGCTGAAATTACGGCTTTGCACGTTTGGAGCTGGCTCTCCAGCGTAGCTATCTGTTTCTGGCAAGCTACGTGGCTAACAGCCTCCTGCTGTTCCCTCACTTGCCCCACCATAAACTTGGCTGCAGACCGGGCATGATCCAGCTCAGCTTCTAAGGCGTGGGCTTTCTCCTCCCAAGTTTGCGCCACTACTGTGATGTTATTCAGCTTCTGGGCGGATGCCTGCGCGATGGACGCAAAAGTTACTTTGTCCGCGTGCAACGTCTCGACCTTGGCTTGAAGCTGGACATTCTCTCTTTCTACACTTGCTAACTTCTTTCTGGTCTCTACCAGGGCACTACTAGCATCTCTGGCCATAAGCCAAAGTCCCCAAGCGGCCAAAGCATCCTCAGACGGTCTGAAAGCGTTCTTTGATTTACACGCCAGGGCGTATGCTTCCCAGAGTGTGGTAAAGGGATCAGCCATCTGGAAGATGGTGTCTTTCCAGGCGCATTTCCCCCTACTCAACACCCATCTCTCTAGTTTACCTCAGACCTCTTCCTCCAACATGAGGTCCTTGATTGTGACCTTGCTACTCTCCGCCATTTTCTGCACAAACCACAACTCTCTAACACTACCTACAAGCTACAAACTACAAACCACAACCTACAAACGGGACCAGGAACTGGAGTGACGGGAAGGATCACATAGACCCCTGGGGGACTGTAGGGAAATGAACTCTGTGGAACTTCTCTAGGAAAGAGGGATAGGAACCTATCTCCACCCTGCCCAAACAAAGTCACTTTGGTACTCCCAAGCCTGGTTTTCCACCTCAACAGCACTGGGGACCAAAGGATGAGGAAACGGTTCAGGGACAGGGAGGTCACCTAGACCCAGGGAACCCTCAGGAGTACTCTGCCTACCTGAAGGGGGGAAACGAACCCAGTGGAACTTACAGCACCGCCTGGCCAAGCAGCGGGGCAAAAGGGCAAAGAGCCAAAACCGAACCATCCCTAACTGGTTTTCTGGGTGAGGGGTACCTTCCTCTACCACGGGCTAAACTTCTAAACCCTAGGCTAGGTCAGGAATCACCACCCGCACCTAGTCGGCTAGCCAATCGGGACGCACCCAAAACTACTAGCGGGATGCACCTGCACTCTCAAAGCTACACAACAACAACAACTGACAGGACGCACCCGTATTCTAACTCCTAACAAGGATGGGATGCACCCGTAAACTACTCTAAGGGGGGGGGATTTCTTCCCTAAGTGCTATTTTGCCTTGCCACTATGGTGTTGGATGAGTGCAGACTGTTCCTACCATGCTAACACTCTAACACTTCGGATCCCAGTCCACGATAGACCCCAAGTTAGGGATGTGATTCCCAGGACAGCTTGTGCACACCCCTTGCTATCGGATGATGGTTCACTGCCTAGTGCTAGTGACCATGCCGAGGTGGCTGACATACACAAACCAAGCAAGAAAGGGGAACAGATTTCCACCCAGATAGAATAGCTCTAGAGCTCAAATGCACAGAATCCACACCCATGTGTTCCTGCCTAACTGCACTCTAACAACTTGACCAACCGTCACCTAAGTCAGTACCGGCCTTATTTGAGGAGGTTCGCGACTCCTTCTCAAATTAGGGGTACCGGGGCTGCCCGCGTTACTCCACGACTCTGTTACCCTGTGAACTGAGGGTCCCGGGAGGGACACCAAAATGTGCTCAACTCAAGGTGGGGAAAATTAGCTCAGAGCACTGCTTAGCGTTACGAGAGGCAGGGTAACGTAGCGAGATCTTGAACCCTATGTCTACGGGGTCGGGTCGAGTCAAGGAGAACACAGAAGTTGAAATAATAAATGATGTTTATTAAATACAAGCAAAACAGTGTATGCGACACACTCATACAAGATAACTAAAGAAAAGAAAGGTTGGAGTGGTATAGAGGGATTTTTAGAGGGATTACTGGTTTGGGTGATACTTCACCTGTCCTGAAGCCCAGAAAAATAGAGAGCGAAGCTGGGGCATGATGTAGCTCAGCACGCGGAGCTGAGGGGAGGCTCGCCAAGCAAAGCGGCAGCAAGGTGGGATGAAACTCGGGAGCGTTCCGAGGAAGGTCTCGGAATCAAGGGGTTTTATAAGGAGAATTGTGACTGTGGGCTATGCCGTACTTGGGGAAAAACAATAGATTTGGAGTTGGAGACAAAAGCCTCCGAAAGGTCAGAATCTGAATGATTGAGCTATTGTAGCAGTTCTCAATAGAGTAGTCAGTATGCAAACGCAGAGTACTTGGGTATAGCATAGTTTACCCATCAAGCTGCCAGCGCGGGGCAGAGGCTCTTTAGTAAGTGGCGTGCATACTTAATTAGAGTACTTGCCTGGAGGTCTCCTAAAGCAATGAGTCAGCTATTTTCTGGCCTGCCTGTATTGTCCAGGAATATTACGGCTATTAACTGCCGAGCTTGTTTACATGTTTGTCCGGTGGCCTCGCAAGGACGTGGAAAGGAATAGAGAAGTGCAGCCGAATTGTGATATCAAGGGATATCTTTAATATCCCCAAAGCTCGGACTAGCCAGGGCAGTAACAATAGGATGCCAAAAGTGGAATAATAGCACCATAACAGTGTAGTGCAGACACGGCTAAAGTCACCCACTGGGTTTCCATGACTGAGTAGGGATCCAAACCCTGGTCTCCAGGACTGCAGGTACAACACTCAAACCACTCTATCATGCTCACTCTCCAGCATACCAAGGGGAAAGGGCTCTTAAATTCCAAGTCCCAAATCTTTACCAGACTTTCCCTTCCTCTGTCATCTCCATGTCTCATATTGCAGATTGAATGCTGTTTGGGGCAGGAACCTGGCTTCTTGTACTCTTTAAGATGCCATATTGGTTCTATAAATCACATCTCCAGTGCTCAGAAGTAGTTTGGCCAGCTGCATTCACACATAATGGCAAGGTGTCAGCAGAGTGAGGGAAATCCCAAAGTTTGTGGATTATTTTTTTTTAAGACAAAGATTTTGGTAAAAAAAAAAAAAATGCATGGACAACTGAGTCAGAGGGAAGATTCCTCCTCAAAAAACCAGATGTATGAGTCCTGTGTGTGTTAGTGGCCACGTAATGCTGACTGCTGGCAGGGTGGGGACAAGAAGTGAGATAGAGTTTAAAACAGAGTGTTGTAAAAGAGGGCCTGGTTAAGTAGAAGAAGTTCACACTGCAACATTTTGTTGTAGGCCAAACTTGTCAGTTATTATCATAATCACATGCCCAGGCAATCAGCACCAGAAAATTTGTTATATGAAAATTAAAAGCAGAGATAAAATCCCAGCATGTGCATGATTACGCAAAACACAGAAGAATCAACAAATGGCAAAAGCTGACAAATGACAATAAAACAGTTTGTTTTTCCCATTTGCCACTCTTCGTTCTTTATTGATTCTTTTCTGCTGGTTTCTCCTGCACTCTCCTGGGTGTCCTTAATAAATCTTGTTTGATCAGAATATATCAAACAGGTCCTATCATTTGAAAGACAGCTGATGATCATCATTTGGCTTGACAAAGTCTGCAGGGGAAATGCATAATAGCCACAATACTCAGAAGTGATAGTGATTATTTACTGCCCAGCCTGAAATGCTAAAGTGATATCTGCAATTCAAAGGGCAGATATACCAGAGAAAAAGAAAACAAACAATACAATATGATTGGATTCAGCGATGCCAGAGTTTCCAGCTTGGAAAAATAATCAGTAGAAACTTGCCGGCTGTCAGGGATTATGGTGCCTCTAGGCCAGCCTAGGAACCCTCCAGATATTTTTACCCTAGCTCCCATCAGCCTCAGGTAACTTGGTCACTGATCAGGGATGATGATGATGATGATGATGATGATGATGGTAGTTAAAGACATCTGGTGGGTACCAGGTTGGGAAAAGCTGCTCTTCAGCTCTGATGTGGAGATTGGTTGAATGACTCTAAGGAACAGTCCTCTCACATTAATTTCCTGGTGGTACAGCCCTAGTGTAGGGATTCAGCCACTTAAGTTCCCTATCAAGAAGAATGTGTTTTTTTCTGAAACAAGTAATTTTCAGGGCTACAATATTCAATAATAACTTCCTTGTTTTCGTAGTGACTTCAGATAAATCAATAATCAGATTAAGAAACTAAGATGAACATTCTTCACATGGAGTCTATACAATATTATTAATTCATGTAAGAATCAACCCTATATCTTTAGAGATGCATAAACCATTTTTTTTTTAATTTTTCACATTTAGGTGGAGATGCGATACAAAATCTCATCAATCAAATGCAAAGTATATCCATTCTACAATAAACTTTGGACTACCATTTTATTACCAAAGTGATCATCTCTCCCACAGAAATGCATGCTTGGTAGACCATCTCCAAAGCAAAGGAAGTCATCTGTGAGATTTACTCTTAACCTGCTTTATATGTCAGAGTGACAGGGTTCTTTTCTCTACATTTTGGAAGGAAAATGTGTCATACTTTGCATACTTTGTGTCTCCTTAGAAGCGAATCCCACTGTTAGTCTTAATTGTGTGTAAATGAATATAGGAATTTAGCCACTTGTCAGTTAAAAGTTTACCAATTATTCAGAAGGATATTTACTTTAGCATTTCTTATGTAAGTACCAATAAAAACTGCAAATGGCAAATACCATCTTAAAATAGAGGTGTCTGTTTATGTTTTGCGCAACTGATAGAGAAAGTTCTGATACTGGAGGGAAGATATAGCTGTCATGGGCAGCAGCCATCAAGGCTTTATCTTCTATGTATTTGTCTAACCTCCACTTAAAAGCAGTCAAGTTGGTGGCCATCCTCATATCTTAAAGCAGCAAATTCTACCCTTTGACTACACATTGTGTGAAGATGTACTTCCTTCGTTCTGTCTTCTTTAGATTCATTGATAGGGATGGAAAGAATATTTGAAAATATTTGAGAAATGGTCAAAACACATGTTTTTTCAAGTGTTGAGAAACCTCGAATAGAAGAATCCTGGACCGATGAGCATCTTCATGATTTGAGATTTGTTCTGTGCAAAATTTGCACAGAAGTATTGTTTCTTGTGCAGAAAATGCTGTTTTCTGTTCAAATCAACTACATATGAATTCTGTGCAGAATAAATCTTGAGCTGCAAGTAGGTTTTAAACACAATGTGTTTTTCAAGACTTTCCTGCAACAGGAAGAAAATTTATGAAATTAGTTGTGGCTTCCTTCAAGAATAACATTGGACAAGAATTACGTTTGTATTCATTGGACTGTCCCCAAAGAGAAAAATGTGCCCCAGTCCACATTTTTTACACGATCCATTTTTTTTTCGTTATTATTATTATTGGCTGGAATTCAGGATGAGACAGAGGTGTGCAGAAAACAGAACTGAGCAGTTTTACAACAGCCATTTTCAACTAAGGCCCTTTCTGCAGCTTACCGTTGTCCCAGCGGTGTCTGGTGATGATGGTGGCAGCAGCTGTCCCAAGAGGGGAGCATGATAGAGTGCTCCCCTCTGCACCAGCTGCCTCCAGGAACCAGGAAGTGTGATAGCCATGCCTCTTCCTCACACAGAGAAGCCAGGTACTGTCCCAGGCTGTGTTGGGGCAGGAAGGGTAGCCATTGTGCTTCCAGGACCTCTGCAAGCAAGGTAACCGCGGACACACGGCAGGAGGGCAGTGCAATCACTGCTCATTGACAGGGAACACCCATCAATGATTTGCGGTGTGATCACGACACCTGGGGACAGGAGAAGGACGGTAACAGGAAGACATCATGCATAAGCATTGTTCCGGCCCCGTCCTTCTCCCATCCCCATGTTGGGTGTGCTGAGATGAAAGGGCCTAAGAGTTGCTGTGATGTCACAACATACAAGGGTCCAGTGTGCAATGGTAACAATGGTAGCTAGTGGAGTTACTGATATACCATGCTCCCATGTGTAATGTGCACTGATGCACTGTGAAATGGGCACAGCCGATGTGCATCCAGACACTGGCTAGGAAATTCTAGGGAGCAAAAGGAGTGCCTAATGAACATGAAAAATGCCTGGTGCTCATCACATGTGTTCAATGTGCATCACAAGTGCCCAGCATGGATGAGAAGTGCCCAATGTACATCACAAGTACCCAATGAGCATGAGAAGTACCCAGTGCACTTCAGAGGTGTCCAATGTGTCTCAGAAGTGCCTGATGTTAATCAGGAGTGCCTGATATACATTTGAAGCATTAATCATATTAGAATGCTTTTGTCAGTGCCCAGATGCACAACTCCACAATAAACTAACAAGTTTTCATTGCTTTTCTGCAGTATAGCTACAGAGTCATGAAATGTAGATCATGATGTTAAATCTTGGCCATTGTCGTCGTCGTTATTTAACTGGTATCCTACCTTCTGCACAAAACTAAGTCTCATGACAACTTATGAAAATTAAAACAAAAACAGATAAAAACACATGCAAAGACATAAGTAAAAATGTGCAAAAAAGTTGTTGTTCAAATGCAGTGAAGCTATCTTTAAAATGAAAACCATTTAATACAAATCCATTAAAAATAGAAAAGGTAAAGATCAAGAGAAGAGCAATAGTAAAAGCCATTGCAGTCAGTTCCGGAAAGCCTAATGGAATAGAAAAGTCTTCACTTCCTCATATCCATTGATATCCATATCCATTGATATGGTACTAGTTAAAAAATGATATGACTTTTAATCAGTTCATACCACAGTATTGTTCACACTTGTATTGCTCATATTTGGCAGGAGCCTGGACCCATTTTGACAGTTAATATTCCTTTAAGCCAATGACACTGCTAAATATGTTATTGCATAACAAAGCAAGAAAGGTTATGTCAGCTTCTCCCTGCCCACAAAATTCACCAGTTATACATTTTTTTGAATTTTTGAATGATGAATTTTTGAGAGTGTTACCTACCACAAGGAAAATGTAAATCAGTTGGAAATTAAGAGCAAAGACAAAAGATTCAATCTCAAGATCTTTCTCTGATGCTAAAATTTGTTGAAGGAGTAGCATGGGCCTCTCTTCACATGTGGAGAATAGACTTAAGATGAAAGACTTAAGAAATTCAGTAACCTTATTGAGGGGGAACAAATACCCAGCAAAGGGAGACTGAAGTCTCTTATCAGCATAATAAAAAATATAGAAAACTATATGGTTTGATTCAGATTTATAGACAAGGTATTTCTGCTGATACACACAGAAATGTACTAAGTCACACAGGACTCTACAGAGCACAAGTATCATTTTTTAAGAAGCAGTGAGGGGATGTGATTTTGAGCCTTTCACAACACCTGGCCTATTCTACTGTTCAGTGTAAGGACTCGGCACAAATCAAAAAGTGTCCCTTCAGGTCATGATTTCCCTTGTCACATACTATTAATATTAATTTAGTCTTTCAGTTGCACTTAATAAGATATGAAATATTTCCATTGCAGGCAGAGATTTATTTTGTCCATTTATGACCTTCAACAATATATAACTTGCTTCTAAACTTCATTCCAGCATAGGGTTGGATTACCTCTTCTTCTAAAGGGTATAATAATTTAGGTCCTTCAAGCAATTTACTTGCAGAGGCAGTGGTAACTGTCTCTGAAAAATGTCCTCAGCAGACCTGCTCAGGCCAGAGTCTTTACTCATGTCTTGCCTGATTGGGCAATGGACAATTGCTTCCGATGACACAGCAGTGATGACACTTATTGACTGCCACTTATTGACTGCAATCTGATTAGTTAGCTCCAAATAGAGCAGAATAGTAAGTAGAACAGTGAGTCAATATATAGGTAAATCTTGTCATATCCTACTTGAAAGAGTCCTCTTCAGATGGAAAAGAAGAAGAGAGCCATGATGGCAGGCCCCAGTTAAAGCTGGAGGAGGCTCACAATCCTTCAATGGCATTATTAGAGACAGAGCCTGGTCCATCCCAGGCACTAGCTGCAGATCAAGAAGAGGAAGAATCAGAGGCTCTTCACCCTCTCAAGTCGTATATATTAAAATGCCAGGACCAAAAAGTCAGGTAACATCCTGCTAGGCTGATTAACATTAAATTAGTTCAGCCTAGGCTTCAGAACAACAGTTCCTAAATCTCCATGTAACCGTGTTGACATCTCTGGCTTCCTGGCTCTCTGACCTTCAGTAAGTACATTTGGACTAATTTTTCCAGCAACCCCCATCTCAAGTTTGGAGTCTGCTCAGGACTGTTTTCTCCCTTTATTCACAAATGCGCGCGCGCACACATTGCTTGTTGCCAAGTTGGCTGAGAGACTTTGCAAGCAGTGTGCATGTATAGCTGGTCCCAAGCAAGCCTCCATAGGCAAGAAGAACTGGCAAAAGCCCGTTGGTTCAATGTGTGCAATGCAGACAAGTTCCATTAATTTGATAAGGGTCCATTCCTTCATAATTCCTTCATGTTCCCTCCACTGCATGGCTTCTGCTTTTTGACCAGTTCCACTTTCAGACAGTGTTCTGGTCCCTAAACTGTCAGATAAGTTGAGGAGGCCTGTACAGTTTTGGACCACAGTCATTGTGCTACTGCTCCCATAATTCCCGAGTTTGGGGAGTTATAATCAGAAAAATTAACTTTTCCAAGGTCTGGTGAGGAACTGAGCTAAAGGGCCAAGAACTAAAGACATCAGTTGAACTGCAGTGGACTTGTGTATCAAGAAAATTTAAAAAATAACATATGTTTAGATTTCTAAATATATATTGGTCAAGCATCCAGTGTATTAACTTAATGTTTATTTTTCCTTCTTGAAATTTCAGTGGACTCTGCCTTATAATAAAAAGAAATTCCACTGAGGTTAGGATATATTTCTTCCTTACTGACATCTTGCAAGGACTCTTGCTTTGATTCAGTCACCCATTAATCTCAATCTGATTGATTGGCTAGGAATTGAAGGGTCACTGCTTTTTCTGCTTTGATGCCTTGTCTAAATTCAGAGTTCTGGATGAGAATTTTTGTTATGTTACCTCCCTCCTGTTTCCTTGCAACTGAAGGAGATTGCATTATTTCTGCTCCAGCTGCTGCCCAGATCAACATATTCTTCCCATAATATAACTCTCTTAGTGCTTCTCAGTATCATTTCTCTTAACCATTTTATTGCAGTTGTTTTCTGAAAGCTTATAACCATTTTCACCTAGTGAACAATTCTCCCTGCAATCCGTACCACAAGGAGCTGTAACAGTCTCTTCCTGACCACACTCCAACATGCCAAGTATGAACTTTAAAACCCCATTTGGCTTGTCTACAGGCTATCTGAACAACCATGTTTTCCCATAAAAGCCCGCATAGGTTCTGAGGCCTTTGGGAGAGGCCCTTTTGATCTCACGAGAGTTGTAAAAGAGGACCTTCTCACTGGCTGCTCTCAGACTGTGAAACTTCCTACCAAGATAGGCTAGGCTAGCCCCATTCTCATCCTTCTGCCAGCAAAGACTATTTTATTCAGATGGGCTTTTGATAACACACTGGCTGGTAAAAACAAACAAACAAACAAACTAGGAGACTGCTCAGGAGAAGGCTTTCAACAGATGGGTACTGTGCATTTTTTTCTGAACATTTTTCTCAAAAGTTTGTTTGTTTTTAACTGATTGTATTTTCATGATATAATAATTTGCATTTGGGCATGATAATTTTCCATTTGTATTTTATTTTGTCTGCTTTTGTCTGTATCTGATTTATTTATTGTATGCTATCTTAAATCCAAGTGCTGGGAGAAAGGCATAATATAAGTCAAATCAAAAATCCTAACTAGAACAATTCCTCTTTTTAACTCAGTAAAATAAAACCTTTAAATATGTAGCTGTTTTTTCAAATTACAGAGGAATATTGGCAGAAGGTTGCTCATATTGAGAGAAAAGTGGAATATAAACTAAACAAAATAAATTGTCAGCAGAAAACTCTTGTCCTCTCCCTGCCATTCTCCCAAGGTTAAAGCAGATGACACATTTACCCAGACAATGCATTATTTACTTCACCTATACATTTTGCATTTAGCGTGCTTTATTTTATGATTGGTTATTGAAAGTAAATAGGGTTCAGTTTGTAAGTTTCACTGCTGAGGCATGTAGGTCTCAGGGATACCCATTGGGGGTGGAAAGCAGATAAATTTTTGGAAATACATTTTCCCGTTAGTGTCTAGCTTGTCACTCTCACACAGAATGACATCCCTCTCGTCACTTGAAAGATCAATGCATTCATACAAAATTACCCTTTCTTTTCCATTGGCTGAAAAATAGCAGTTTCTTGTTCTCCAGTTGCAAAACTTCATGGGCTTAGTGGAAGTATAATGAGATAATAATGTTTCCTGCCACATGAAAAAGTCTAGATAAGCCTTGGACTTGAATGCTCCTCACTCTTCTCCTTTGGAGATGCTACAACGAAGAGATTGCAAACCTGTCTTTCTGTTTTTTGTTTGTTTTCTAAACTGCTTTTAAAACCTGCTTATCCCTCTGCAAATGTCTTAACTATCCAAGGGCCAAATTGGATGCAGCTTTTCCAACCTGCACAGAGTGTTGTGTATGTGCTTGCTTTATAGCTATAAAGATGAAGAGCCTCTTAGATAAAAAGGAAGTAGTAATCCCAAACAGCACCATGGTTGAATTCACAGGGATACGAAGGCGATTTTTTTTTTTTTAAGTTAAGGTTCAAAATGCTTCTGCCAGGATGGATGAATCTTGCCAGTTTCACTTTCTCTCTGGCCATTTCCTCAGGAGACTGTTATAGCGCTATTATACCACTTTCAACATCCTATGGAATCCCGGCCGGACCCTCCCTAAACTGCAAATCCCAGGATTCCATAGGATGTTGAAAGTGGTATAATGTGGTATAATGTGGAAATGGCCTCTCTTTCAGTTGTTTTTTTTTGAAAAAATCTCACATTTGTTCTCTCATATTTATGAAAAACTCTGCCATTTTTGGAATGTTTTTATTTTAAAAAAGACAGATTTTTCACCTATTCTTCTTTTTAAGACTGACATCAGATTCTTTCTGTGTCAGATGTCTGGGAATAGTGGTCTATTATTACAAGGCATGATCAAACTGTAAAACAGTGGTTTGTGTGTAAGTGATGCAAAAGCTACTGATCCCCTTGTGCCAAAAGAAAGGAATAGACAAGCCTGAAACTCATGAAGATTTCCTCAGTTGGTGGGTAACGTTTTACACATCCGACTTCTTACATGTGAATTTCTTACACATCTGATTTCTTACATGTGAATCTTACACCAGAATCAAGCCAGCCACAGTCTCACTGGAGTTTAAGACCACAGCTTGGAAAAGACTTTGTTTTTTTTACTGGAATTCCCAGAATTCCCCAGCCAGCTCAGCCACTACTCTCTACAAAGATCTGCTTGTGCATGCATGCTACTGACACAAAAGAAAAAAGGCCGCAGAGTTTTCTGCTAGGCCATCATTAGATTCCACAAATGTGAACATCACTCAGTGGTATGGAGGCGGGGAACTCTCTTTTGCCAACAACCATTTTAAACATTGCTGGAAATTGGGTTTTTCCTCTGAAACACAATGAAAACATGCCAATCAGATCATAGCAAAGCAAATGTCCACTATTTGTAAGAAGCTGGAAAAATGAACGGATTGTACAATCATTTATATGACTGCACCTGCCAAATCGGAAACCCAACCATGAAATATTAGTGACTATAAGTATACAAATGGAAGCTCAGTTTGAATCCCTATTTTGTTAAAGTAGGGAATACAGCAACTCTTTTTTCAAAAAAACAAAACAAAACACAAGTTTCAGTAGTGGTAGTTTGGTTTTGAAAAATTAGTTTCTTAAAAGTTTTAAACCAACATGAAGTTAACAATATTTGGTGCAATCCGTTCTATATGAAAAGATTTTGATTTCCCTTTATTTTACTAGAAGAGTTTAACACAAGCACAGCATTCTCCTATTGAAACCATGGGGTCTCAAACGTTCTTAACAAGAATGGGAATCTCTACTCTTCTCACTGGCTCCATTGTAGGCTTCTTGTTGTGTGCCTTCAAGTTCTTTCTGATTTAGGGTGACTCTAAGACAAAACTATCATGGTGCTTTCTTAGCAGGATTTGTTCAGAGGGAGTTTGCCTTTGCATTTCTCTGAGGCTGAGGGAAAGTGACTTGATCAAGGTCACCTAGTGGGTTTCCATGGCTGACAATTCCATTCAGACCCTGGTCTCCAGAGCTGTAGTCCAGCACTCAAACCACAATGCTCTCAAACCATCATGTTAGGGAAATTCAATGAAGAGAATCTTGTCTGAGATCTGTTCTTGTTTTATTTTCCTAGTCCTTGAATAGATTTGAAGCTTATTCACACCCTTCAGAGTACTGAAGGAGTACTGCCAAGCTAGAATCATAGAGTTGGAAGAAATTACAATGGCCATAGAGTCCAACCCCCTTGCCATGCAGCAATACACACTCAAAGCACCACCGTCAAATGGTCAACCAGCCTCTGCTTAAAAACCTCCAAAGAAGGAGAATCCATCACACTCTGAGGCAGCATATTCCACTGTTGAATGGCTGTTACTGTTTAGGTGAAATCTCTTTTCTTGTAGTTTGAATTCTTTGCTCCATGTCCTAGTCTCTGGAGCAGCAGAAAACAAGCTTGCTGCATCTTCAAAATGACATCCTTTTCAAATATTCAAACATGGCTATCATGTCACCTCTTAACCTTCTTCTCACCAGACTAAAGATTCCTAGCTCCCTGAGCCACTCCTTATAGGGCATGGATTCTACACCCTTCACCATTTTGGTCACCCACCTCTGGACATGTTCCAGCTTGTCAGTATCTTTCTTGAATTCTGGTGCCCAGAGCTGGACACAGTATTGCAGATGAGGTCTAACCAAGGTAGTATAGAATGGTATTATTACCTCCCTTGATCTGAACGCTATATACCTATTGATGCAACTTCAAACTCATGTTATCCCTGCTCCCCCTCCAAGGCTGAATAGTGGCTGGTGGGGAGAGAGGGATGGCTGAACAAGGAGGATAATAGCCAGATGTTCCAGCAGCATTGCATGTCAATGGTATTTTCCTCCCGGACCTCCAGAAGACCTCTGGAAGATTAACGAGGATGCCTGTGTTGTGCACCAGTTATCAGAACATGGCCAGCATTGATCCTCCTCCTTCTGGCCACTATCTGGTTTTGCTATTTGGCCAGACAGTTTGAAAGACCTCATATGAGCCTGCCCAAGCACCAAGATCTTCAGAGCAGGCACTTGTCTCTATCCTACTGCATTCACAGGCATGGTTGGTGGGAACACATGAGAAGGCCTTCTTCATGGCTCTCCCACACTTTGAAACTCCCTCCCTAGGGAAGCTAGGATGATGCCTTCTTTGTTGACTTTTCGGTGGCAGGTTGAGACCTTTCTTCTCCAGCAAGCTTTTGGGAATTGGTTTTTTAAACAAGAGAATGGCTTTTATACAGTGCTGCAACATTTTTAATCTTCGTTTGAAAGGAATATTTTAAACTAGTTTTAATTCATCTTGTTAGTTTAAATTTTGTATATTTTTAACTGCATGTGCTTTTATTGTAGTTTTCTGCTATGATGCCTTGAGTCCCAGTCTGGGAGAAAGGCAGAATATAAATAAGGGATGGATGGATGGATGGATGGATGGATGGATGGATGGATGGATGGATGGAAGGTCAGACGGATGGATGCTGGAGAATGGGATGGAGAACAATAATGACTGGGCTGGGCTGAGAGACAGCTGAGCAAGGATTGCTACTGCTGCTTATGTTCTTCTGAAATTATGAGTGGTGGTGGTGGTCTTCCTGAGAGCTGAGCAAGGATTCCCACTGCTGTCTGTGTTCTACTGACATTATCAGTGGGGGCAGTGATCTTCCTTGGTTGGTTGATCCCCATCTTCTCCCACCAGCCACTACAATGGTCTTGCCAGAGGACGGTTTGTGAAAGTAAGCATGCAAGGAGGATTACTGCTGCTGTCTGTCTCAGGAGAAGATTGGCAACAGTGGCCATGACCCTCCATGTATGGCTTTACAGTGGCTGTGCACGGGGCTGTTGAGTGAGGATTCTGTCTGCCTATGTTCTCCTGTGACAGCAGTGATCCTCTTCACATGGCTGACCTCCCACACCTCTCACCAGCAATGGCAGTAACTGTGCCAGTGGAGGGGGCATGGGGAGGATCACTGCCACTGCCTGTATTAAAAGAACATGGACAACAGTGGCAATCCTCCTTGCTTGGCTATCTACCTCTCCACTTTCGCCATTAATTCCAATGGCTGTGCAGGAATCAAGAAAAAGAGATGATTGCAGCCACAAGGGTGTAAATTGTCTCCCCTTCCCCCATGAGGATGTACAGTATTCAAAGACATGCTTGGGTACCTCTGTCTGGATTCTAAGGGGCTAATCATAAATGAATATTGCAAACAAAAATCACAACTTTAATTAAAAGCTTTTAAAAAATCAGTGCAACAAATCATATATTAAGCTGAATACATATCTAGTTTCCCAAAAATTCCATCCATCTAATGAGGTGTCAGTGGAGGACCTGATTGTAGGACTGTTCTGTTTGCGCTGCTCAGTAGTATAGCAACCTTGGAAGCAAGCCTTAAAGCCCTAAATAAAATATAAAAGATAGGTGGAAATGCATAAGGAATTTGCCCCCCCCCCATCCTTAATACATGAGTGAAAATCCTACTACCTTATTCAAGGGGCAAGGACCTAATCTTTCCTCCTTGGTACCTGCGGCTCCTTCCCAGTTTTTTTCCCCCTCTATTTCCAATCTAGTAAAAATAGCACCATCTTTAAAGCTTCCCCACCCGCTGGGCCAAACCATAATTCATAGGGGTTACACCTGCAGCGTGGAGAAAACTGATTAAATTATTCATTTTCCCCTGTGGTAATGAATAATTTAAGAAAGCACACCCATACCCCACTGAAACAAATAATTAATATGTCTGCAGTGCTTAGAGGAGGACATACGTGTCAATGGTTCCAAATTAATTACCAATTTTCTGGCACTACTAGCTGGTAAATCACTACGCCTACGTGGATTTTCTTTTTTCTTTAAAATACAGCTCATGTGCCCTCTGCAGTATCATGGCCTTGGAGGTGTGGCTGGCATCACAACGGAAACTGTTTTGGCACCAGCTCCAAACATTTTTGCTTGCCAGGGCTTTTTAATTAGTTTATTTGGTCTCTTTTATTGCTTTTGCTGCTATTCTTTGTTCCAATGGCATGTTAGGGAGTTGTTATTGTTTTAATTATATTTCACTGTTTAAACTATATTTGTACAAGCACCACAACTTACATCCCGTAATGAGGAAGGGCAATTAAAAATATTTTACTTAAATGATGATGATGATGACGACGACGACGACGATTTACATGAACTAGATTTACAGCTTTGTTCTTGTGCATCTCATACTCATTCTAGCCTTGTCTCACTGAGGATTTTGTAAGATAACAACTGAGAAAAAGGTTGCTATCCTCTGCTTAATAAGGTTTTAGCCCTATACTGTATCCTTTCCCTATATCAAAAGATATCAGGGTGGATATCAAGATAAAAGACATCAGGATATCAAAAGATATTAAAAGATCTCAGAGTGGCTTACAAATGACTCTAAAACACTTTAAACAATTTGAAAGCATGCAAATAAGTTGAATAGGCTAAAAACTAACTACCATAATGATTTGAAAACAGATTTGAAAAATATTAAAGTTTTTCAAATTGGGTGCAACAGTACTGCAGATGAATTAATGAGGCCCAAAGGCCTTGATGAACAGCCTTTTTTATTTTCACTTGGCACCCAAATGACATGAGCGTTGGCACCAATCAGGCCTCCAAAGGGAGGGCATTCCACAGTTGGGGTGTCATAGTTAAGAAGACCCTCTCCCATGTCCCAGCACAGTGTACTAATCTCACTGGTGGGACATGGAGGAGGGCCCAGCAGACCTCAATCAGTCACATATAGGGAGAGGCACTCCCTCCAATATCAAGGTCCCAAGCCTTTTAGGGCTTTTTGGACTGGGAATGTATTGGCAGCCAGTACAATTCTTTTAAGGGTAGCATTATATGCTGTCTTTATGGTATTCCAGTCAGCAGTTGAGATGGTGCATTTTGCATTAGATGCAGCATTTAAGTCTTCTTCAAGGGCAGGCCCACATAGCGTGCATTACCATAGTCAATGTGGGAGGTTACCACTGCATGAACTACTGTGGCCAGGTTATCTCTGTCCATGAAAGGCCATAGGTAGTACACCAATTGAAGCTAACCTCAAGCACTCTGAACCACAGAGTCCACTTAGCCCTCTAGTAACAGGCATGGATCTAGGAGTACTCCCAAGCTACACATTTGCTGCTTCAGTGGCAGTGCAACCCCATTCAGGACAGATGATTTGCCCAATTCCCAGATCCAAGAACCACAAATCTGCAGAGCCTCTGTCTTACTGCAATTCAACTTCAGTTTGTTGGCCCACATCCATCCCACTACAGCATCCAGACACTGTGGCCATTTCTGCACGGGGCGAGGGAATCGCCCCGTGACACTACTTACTGGACTTCTTGGCTCCCCGGTCCGGTCCGCGCTGCTCAGGAGCAGTGCGTGCTCACCACTCCTCACTGCTCTGGGGACGAAAATGGTGGCTACCGCTTGGTCGAGGGTCTCGACCAACCGCTGAAGCTCGCCAGCCTAAAGCCCGCCCGTGGCAGATTGCAGGCTCGCACTGGTGCGAGGCTGCAAATCTGCACCGAAGAGCGGGCACGGAATGGCACGCTCTGTGCTTTTGAAAGACCTGTTTTAAGTGGTCTTTCACAAGCACGCTTGACACCACTTGGGGTCATTCCGGAGCAGGCTGAGGTGCGGATCTATGTTAAGTAGGTCCGACCCAGTCCGCTCCCAGGTGCAGACGTCCTCCCTGGAGGACGCTCTTCACCGTTTCTATTAGCCTGTGCGGAAATGGCCTGTGTCAGCCCTTGTAAAGCCCCAGCTGACTCAGATGAAATGCAGAAGAAGAGCTGCGTGTCATCAGCAGAGTGATGGCACCCCACTCCAAACCCTCTCATGACTTCCTACAGATGCTGAATAGCATGGAAAATAAGATTGAACCCTGAGACCCCACAATTTAAGAGCCATGGGACTCAACATAAATTCCTCAATGCTTCTCTCTGGAAATGGCCCTCTAGATAGGCGTGGAACCACTATAGAACGGTGCGTCCAACTCTTATCCCACACAGCTGGGCCAGTAAGATGTGTGCATACATGCCTTCAGGTTGCCTGTCAACATATGGTGGGCCCATGAAACTCATGGGGTTTTCTTAGGCAAGTAATACTCAGAGGTGGTTTTGTCAGTTCCTTCCTCTGAAATATAGTCTATAGCAGCTGTTATTCCTTGGTGGTCTCCCATCCAAGTATCAGCCAGGACTGATTTTGCTTAGACTCCAAGATCAGACAGGATCTGTTGCCTTTAAGGTATTCAGGCCATCTCTAGTAAGATACCATGATCAATGGTATCAAAAACCACTGAGAGATCCAGCAAGATCAACAGGGTAGCACTCCCTTTGTTTTTCCCCTGAAGTAGGTCATCAATCAGAGCAACTAAGGCCATTTCAGTACTGTATCCTGGCCTGGTGGCACAGTGGTTAAATGACGGTACTGCAGCCACAATGTTGTGAGTTCGATCCTGCAGGACTCAGGTTGACTCAGCCTTCCATCCTTTTGTAGGTCAGTAAAATGAGTACCCAGCTTGTTAGGGGCAATTAGCTAAACACATTGTTAACCGCTTAGGGAGTGCTTTGCGCTGATCAGCATTATAGAAATGTAACTGCTATTGCTATTGAAACCAGACTGAAAAGGATCCAGGTAATCGCTTTCCTCTAAGAATGCCTGAAATTGCCCAGCCAATACAAGCTCAAGCACCTTGTCCCAAAAGGGTATATTTGCAATAAGGCAGTAATTCTCATATACCTCTGGATCCAGGGTAGCTTCTTGGATTGTTGTAAGCTGCCTGGAATCACATGTCAAGAGACAAGAGGCATATTAATTAAAGAAACAAATTTAAAAAATAGATAAATTTATCATTTCAACAAAAATAAAACAAAGAAAGCATCTGAAAGCTCTTTCCAATTGGATTCCGGTTTAATTACAAATTCAGGATGAGATGGAACGAACACTGTCCCTGCAAACTATACAGCCACTTTAAAAACATGCCATAAAAATGTAATTAGAAAAACACACAGGTTTATTATGAGGAATTCTGTAAGCACTTCATCAGAATTTTATAGAGCCCTCAAGTACTCTGGCCCGGGTTCAGGGTCTGCTAAACATGTTTTTGTCTTCCTTGTCCAACTGAGAGGCGGGAAAGGGGGTATATTCACAGACAGAGCAAAATGAGCTCAATGCTGCAGTTCTTTAGGGAAGAAAAATTAGAATGCAGAAATGTCAGAAGAAATCCAAATTAATCTCCTCGTGCGAAGGTGGTACACGTTGCGGCTCTAGGCAGTGACTGTGTGAACGGAGTCCTTTTTTTTTGCTTCTTTGTGTGCTATTAATAAATAGTATCTTCTGAGGCAAAAAAATAGCTGCAGCAACATTCTCATGCATTATGCCAACTTTTATTGTAACTTGTTAAGACTGTCTGGGTTACAGAATGAATCTTCTGTTTGGACAACAGGCAAGCAGCCTGACCTGAACTTCATCTCTAAAAGATCAAAATATAAAACTTTCCACCAGCTTCTCTATATCTGTTCATGTGTCTTTCTACATGTGATCAATGTAACATGTTCTAAAAGCCATAAAACTACAGTATATATTATGATAAAGACATTATTTTTAAAAGCATCCGATTCAGAATGGGCTTCTAGTTGAAATTGGGGGGCCGTGCCAATTTCTGTTCAAGAAGAGAGGCTCTCCTCTGTGTCCCACCAACAGAAACCATGCAATGTATGAAGAAGTAGGAGAGGACCTTCTCTACTATGGTGGACAGATCAGGAGCACATTGAAAACTAAGGCCTGGGTGTATCTGCTTTTTCTCTGAGATAAAAACAGCTAGTTTAAATGTGTTTCTTTCTCCTCCCACCTAGTGTGTTAATCATAATATAGTATATCTCAGTCAGCAAGTAGTAAGTAAATTAGTTCCTGGGCATTTTTTCCATAACAGAAAACTCGGTACTCAAGGCAGAAATAACATAGAAAGAATAGGGATCAGTTCCTACACCACTAAAAAGAAGAACAGCTCAACCTGTTTTAGCAAATGTTTACCCAAAACTAACAATATAGGCATGTGACATGAGACAACCAGGTCAGGTAAGCCTTGCATAAATAGAAACTAACATTTTGAACCTTCTAGAGACTATTTTGTTGTTGTGCACCTTCAAGTTGTTTCTGACTTACGGCAACTCTAAAATTAACGTATCATAATGGCCCTTTTTGCATGGCATTTCTCATGTGAAAGGGCCTCCGGAGCATCGTGCCATTGCAAGGAGCGTTTCAGATGACATCCTCCCAATTGTGCTATGCTGCCGGGGCCGGCAGGCACCGATCACGCACTATATCATTTTCGGCTTTTAGCCGAAAATGGTGTGCAATTGCACATCGCTCCAGGGCCCCATGCGCACTTACCTTGTGTGCAGAGCTCCGGAGCCACGGCCCTCACACTTCCTCCGCCAGCACAGCCTGGGAAAACACCCAGCTACGCTGTGGAAGAAAGAGGCGGAGCCCTCATGTTGCCTGCCGGCCAGCCGGCAACTCCTGCAGAGCAGAAGCAGCGAGGACGCGAGAGCCTCACGGAAGAGGCTGCTTGTGTGATCTGACGCAAATGCGCCGGATGGAGGTAAGTTGCGGAAAGGGCCAATGTTTTCTTGGCAAGATTTGTTCAGAAGGGGATTGCCTTTGCTTTCCGCTGAGGCTGAGAAAGTGTGATTTGCCTGGCTGAGAGGAGATGGCTGAGAGGAGATTCGAACCATCACTCATAGTCCAATGCTGAAATCACTACACCAAGTGCCTGTATATTCACAGACACTTGTTTAGAGATGCATAGTTCTACAATTAAAGAGAAGACATAAATGGATACGTAGCTAAATTATATTGTTTATGATGGTAATATTCCTATATATATTAATTATTAAAAAGCCTGATAATGAAATGAACAGAGATAAAAGTTCAGTCCTTATGAAGGTGTAACATCTGACTTACCATATACTGTAACGTAATAAATGTATGATGCCTTACGTGCAATGTAATGTAATGTGATGAAAGCAAGCATCCAGACATTGACATGTCTGTGTTTCTACCTAAAGAAAACGTATATGTTTGTATATCTATGAATGCATCTAATGAATAGCCTAAAAAATTACCAAAAAGCCTATTCAATATTCCATATAAATATCCTGAGACTCTAATACTTAAAAATGCTTATGTGGAGTGTTAATGTTAAACCAGCCTCTCAGGTTTTACTCACCATCATGAGCTAGATATCCAACTGGCCAGATGGTGATAATGGGATCCCAGGCAGAATCCACATTGCCTGACAAGTCTACAGAGATAAGAGTGGGGAGCCATGCCTGTTGCTTGAAAGTAACAGGGGCAAACCCCTTTTCAAGGCAGTATTGTCAGTCTGAGATTTCCTCCCCTAACCCCTAAAGATAGAAGAAGAGGGACCAGGCTCTGAGACCTGGGAACCCTACTCAAGTATCTTTCAACTGATTCACTTTTTCTGTTTATTCAGGCTACTCTCACCAAAACTATTTATGGGAATGCCTGTCAAAAGACATGCCTTCCCCTCCCCACTGCAGAAGGAAATGCCTTTTCACCTTCCATGCACAATTTAGTTCTTTGCATATGCCTTACCCCACTATATATTATTTCACTTCAACTATCAATTCTGCCCTTCACTATAAAATGTGAGCTAAAATTCTGTGGGTGAACACTGTAGCAACTAGGTGATGTAGTGCAGGCAGGTGGAATAGAATAGAATCCATGGATATCCAGAGGCTGTTGGATAGAACTCCCAACTACCCAGCGTAGGCAATAGTAATGCAAGATGGGAGTTGCAGTTCAGCAATAGGCACTGGCCCCCAAATTGCTATCGATTGAATCCTTCCGTTTGTTTTCCCCAACTCATCTCCATTACATCTGCCTGTCAGTATATAAAACATTTCTGCTTTGCAGAAAGAAAATAACAATTTTAATAATAAAAATAAGGAGACAGGGCCGTTCACCTGGGGTTATCCAATGATGCTGAATGGTGGAAGATTTAGGGTAGTGGAAAAGAAGCAATTTTTCACACAGTGCATACCTCAGCTACAGAATTTGCAGCTTCAAGTTATGCTGTTGGCCTCCAACCCTGACAGATTTAAAAGACAATGTCTCTGACAATTGCACTTTTTACAATCACCAGGATCAAAAACAGCATGCTACTGACATCACTCTTTCAGCACAATGACAGGCTATTCTTCCCATGTCCTGCTTGTGGGCTTCAACACCACTTTTGCACCTTCCAAATGCTTTTCACAGAGGAGTGCTAAAGGGTTGTTAGCTCGCTTTTTCAAAGCAACCAGTATTAAAGGCGTGAGCAATTACAGTGGGTCCATTGCAGGGATGTAGCAATGGGAAGGGCAAAAGGAGGGCATTGCCTCTCCAAATGAGAATTCTGCCTTCCAAAGACATTTTCCTTCAGTTCGCAAAGATTTCTAGCACTGCAGAGAGTGAGGAGCTGAAAATAGTTCACACCTAGACCTCTTCTATTTGCTGTGCTTGCATTCCCTTGGTAACATTGCCTGCTCCTTCTTGTTGGATAACTCAGCTCTGTTTCTAAATGCTTAAGTGAGGTTTTAAATTAGAGCAATGCTACAACTTTGGAGAGTGAAGGAAAATGTCATGGGGAAGGATTCTTACTGGAATACCTGAGCCCTTCTTATAGCTACACTCCATCTCTAGGGACCAATCTTCTGCCTCAGGATCTCCCAAGGGGGCCATACAACACTGTAAAATCATCATCATCATCATCATCATTATCATCATCATCATCATCCCAATATGTAATTAAAACAAAATAAGAAGTGGTCAGAAACTGACATCTTCTTTGCAGAATGGGTAATTTCTTAAATCTTAAACAGTACAAGGTGTCGCTGCAGTCTATTTAAGATACGAACTGCAATTCTCAAACACTTCCAGGAGTTGTACTTGACACTCCTTTCCCTCTTTTTGACCAGAAAAGAGGTGGCCTAATAAGTCTGGACTATGACCCACTGGGGAAAAAAAATGTTCTGCAAATTAGAAGGCAGTAGGAAAAGAAGAAGAGCAAATTACAGATGAATTGATTCAATCAAGGAAGCCACAGACCTGTGTGTGAAAAATCTAAACATGGCTGACCAGGGGTCTTGGGGTCTCTCCTTCATTGAAACTCCATAAGTCAAAGCCAATGTGATAGCAAATAACGAGAGTAGAGGTCAAAAGCTGCAAAAACAGCCTTGGAGTCTGCATGCAGCCCATATGTTTTCTATTCCTGCTCTATTTAAAGGATATAAATGGTGACAAAATTTTTCTTTGCACCTTTCAATTCCTTTAACATATGCTACAGAGCATGCTCAGATGAAACAGCACATGCACAGTACTGCAAAACCAACCCCAGTTCTCTTTTTCTGCCCCCAGTTCCTTTCAGATTTCATCCTTCTGTTCAAATTGTAAGGAGGTCTGCATAAAAGAAGATCCAGTTTTCTCCCACATGTTGTTTAACACCCAAGCAAGTCTGAAAACACAAAGAAGAAAAGGCTACTGTTGTATCTGCAAAGGGAAAGCTGCAGTGCTGCAAAAGGCCTGCAGAGCTGTCAAGCAAAAAGCATGCTCAGTCCCACTCTCTCTGTGTGTGTCTTTCTCTCTGTACTTGTTACTCTTACCCTGCTTGTACTGCTATCGAAAAAGGTTATCTCTATTTGAAAACAGCAACAGGCATTAGATGATGTCATGCATGTGACTGGACTGTTATTGAACTCACCTGCGAAGAGAAGAAGGACACATATTACCTGCCTATTTTAAGACTGTGCTGTAGCTGAGGTTGTACCTGCATCTGAGGAGAGAGAGCCCCTTCCTTGTTTTGCTCTTTATTCTCCCTTTTGTAAAAAGCAAAGTACTTTTTAATCAGGCAGGCTTTTGATAAATGATTGCTAAACTGGGGGCTCTTAACTGGTGGATGTCGTACTTTTTTATCAGATGTGTTTAATTTTTTAAACTCAGTTGTGTTTTAACCTTATAATTTCTTTAATCATGTTTCACTATTGTAACATGTACGTGGGATCCTGTTGGTGGCATGTGTACACTTGGTGGCTTGTTGTTGTGTGCCTTCATGTTGTTTCTGACTTATGGCAACCCTAAGCCAAACCTATTATGGGGTTTTCTGGGGCTGAGAGAATTTGATGCACCCAAGATCACTCACAAGTGGCTTTTCATGGCTCAGTGAGGAATCAAACCTTTGTCTCCAGTATTGTAATCCAATGCTGAAGCCACTACATATTTCTCTTTTTGGAACAGGTTCACAGGACTCTTTTCTAGTCCTTTATACCCCATCCAAGATCTCCATTCTCTAGCAGCTGTTAAGCCCCGGGGAGGAGCTGCTGCTTACCATTGTAGAAGAGAGGGAAAGGGAGACAACTGAAACAATGCAGAAGCAGCTGGTATGGTCTGTGAGTGGGAGAAAAACAAAGATGCACTCCACCTGTGAGTACATCATTTCTTCTCTCCTCCAAGCAGAGACCAGCTGCTTCTTCATCTGAATTGCCTTCCTCTGCCATCACTTCTCTACCAGTGAGCAAAGCAGCAACAGTTTCTCTGAGGAATTGGTAGTTACCAGGGCAAGAAGGAAAACAAGGAACAGCATAGGTGGTCTTTCGCATTTTGTGTCTGTTTTTAAACCTTGTTGTGAGCTGCTTTAACTCTCAGTTTTTTTGGAGAAAGATAGGAAAACAAATAAACCAACCAACCAGCATATGGTCTTCAGTATTCTTTGATTGTTACATTCATACAAAGGCTAACATCCTGTTAGTGGCATGTACAAATGTAAGTCCAGTCAACACCCACGTATGCCTGCCTTTGGTTGTTGTGGAGGGTGATACTATCTTCCTCCCTCTATAATGACCAAAGCACACACCCCTGCTCCAGACTCACCATTTAGCTAGTTCAGCTCCTGCTCCATAGTCATTCAGTGGCTACTAGAGAGCAGGGGGACTAGAAAAGCACCAGACTATGTCCCCATAGCCAGATGCAAAACAATGACATCATCCACTGAGATCTCTGGAGACTGGAGAGGGTGAGAGCAGAGCTGCAGTATAGTTCTACCTGTGGCACTTTTATCCTATACTCTATAATACAGGCTCTCAGCTAAAATCTGGAAGGAGCAATGGGGACAATGTGATCAGAAGGGCAAGGGTGGTGATGGTAATAGTTCTACTACTTTAGATAGTCCCATTTTTCTGTCTAGGGTGGGTCCCAAGTGACATATAACAAGGAAGATTAGAAAAAATACTTTTAGAACAGATTTAAAATAAAATTAAAAATAATTTAAAACAATATTTTGAGAAAACAGTTCAATAGACCAAATGCCATACAAAATTATACAGAATTGGATGACCACCAGAAGTCCAGGAGAACCAGATCAAGCTTGAGCCCCCTAAAGTTCCACAATCTAGATGCTGCTACAGAGAAGCTCCTGTCAAGTATAGAGCTTTCTTGGGGTGTTTGGGCATGCAACAGGTCTGTTGAAGGTCTACTGAAATTCTCATATTCTTTATTGAAGATCCATTGAAGATCTCAAATTCTGGACAGACTCAGGTGACAGGAGATATTTCAGATATCTTGGTCCCAACCACTTAGGGTTTTATAGATCAAAATAGCACCTTGAATTTACCTTACAAGGTGAATTACAATTGTTTTGTAAGGATGTAAATCCTCAAGAACCTTTTCCTCACATAGAAGGGCAAATAAATAACATAGTTTTCTCTAGGCCATGGCAAAAAGAACTCAAATATTTTCTTTCAGAATTCCCCCCATATTTCAAAACCCTGAAGTGCTCCAGAGATTCTAAAGAGAAAAGTCTGGTGTGAGTGGAAGAGTGGGCACCAGCCACACCCCAAATAGACCAATCCCAGCCATTTGGTACACAGCAAAATGGCTACAAATTAGATACCAAAACTGCTGTTCTGTAGCATTATATAGCAAGGTCATCTGTTCTGAGTGTGGCTGGATTTACTCTTTCTTCTCTCCATCCGCTGCCGTGAATGGTTCTTGCGGCACAACAATAGAGTCCTGATCTTGCAATGGCCACCAGGAGTCAGTAAATTTACACGGAGTTAGGGGTTCCCACAAGAGTTGAGATCTTGCAAGAGGCCCTACTCTCATGAGATTCAAGGCAGCCTTTTACATCCAAGTGTCCTGATTTGGCAGCAACCACCCTAATTAATCCTCTGTCTTCCCATTTTTTCAACTGCTTTTAGAATGCCCTAGATCCTCTCATCTTCTCCCACTTGCCCCTTTGTCCTCAGCACAGTTAAAATTGCAGCAAACTAGTTCAAAGTGAAAAAGTAGTTTGCACTCAACTCAGCAGGGGTGAGGGAAGAGACAAGAGGGAGGAATCTTGCTGTTCCCAGAAGACTGAGGAAACAGCTCCAGATCCAAGCTTGTTTGTTCTTCTTCATTAACTTTTGCCATTTTAACCATACTTTGATGTTTATTGGCCACCTGTGTTTTCATTTTTGACTGGGAAGTGAATGAATGAGAGTAGCCTTTCCATCCCTGAGGTTTTGAGATTGGCTACATATGGGCTCTCAGCATGCCACTAGCTTTCCATAGTGGTGGGATTACATGTTCCTATGAGGCAAGAGGCTATACTCATGGTAGCAACACTGTTAGTTGGGTCTCTTATGTCAGGCAGGCTTTCGCTAAGGTGCCAGACTAAATGTTTCAAACAGCTACTGGGCTGTAGTGGGGGGGCGGGGGTGATACGGGTAGAGGATCTCTCAGAGACAACGGCAGTGGCACCATAGCTAGCGCTTGCTAGTACTGTGCAGAAGGAGGCATACTAAATCCCTTTGGAATGTCTTTTACCATGAATTGATGAGACAATCCTAAACGAAACTAGATAACACTCCCAGGTTGCATGGCACTCAGAGAGCTACTGGGATATAGCAGAGGACAACTACAAGTAGCACTGTGGCTAATGATGCAAATGGACTCAAGCAGAACGGACATTCAGCTGTTGATGTACCCAAATGTGAAAGGAAAGCGCAAAGCTGCACAATACATAGTATAGGAACATGGAAAATGAGAAGCAGAGGTAGATATAAAACAAGAAATGGAACATACAAACATTACAATACTTGGGGTGAGCAAGCTAAGGTAGAGAGCAATGGGACATTTTGAGTTAGATAATTACACAGTGAGTAAGTTGGATGACAAGCAAAAGTAAATGTGACAGCAATAGTATCAGAACCATGAATGAAACTGTTCAGCAACTATTGCTCAGGAACAAAGAGAACTACCATAATAATCAATGCAGAGAAATAGAAGATGACAACAAATATGGAAGAGACAGTGACCTCCTCCACAATATCCAAGAAAGCAAAGCGAATTTTAAACCAAGAATGGGGATGCTCTACAACCTTCAGGGGAACACATTCCATGACCAAATACAAATAAAAAGACAATGGAAACAATACAATGAAGAATTATATGAAAGATGTAAAAGCAGGGCAGACTCATTCAAGGAAGAACCATTTGAAGATGAATCTACAAATTTAGAAAGTGGAGTTGAAGCTGATCTTAAGGAGAAATAAATCACCTGGAATAGATGGCATACCAATAGAATTGCTCCAGCCTGCAGAGACAGAGTCTGCTCTGTTTCCAACTAAAATCTATAACAAACACGGAAAACAAAGGATGGCCTATAGCTTGGAAGCACTCAATATACATTCCAGTCCCCAAGAAAGGGGACATCAGGGATTACAGTAACCACAGGACTATTGTGTTAATTTCCCCTGAAAGCAAAATCTTGCTCAACATTCTATGACAAAGACTTTTACCATGTATAAATGCCAGATGTCCAAGCTGAGTTCAGGAAAGAAAGGGAAACCAGGGTTCATGTTACAAACATATGTTAGAATAATAGAGACCAACAAATAATTTCAGAAGAAAGTCAGCCTGTGTTTTATAGATTATAGCAAAATCTTTGAACATAGTCAAGCCTTTAATTGTGTAGATCATGAAAAACTATGGATAACTCATTAAATAATGCTTGTGCTGCAATGTTTGATTGTCCTGATGTGTAACCTGTACTCAGGACAAGAGCTTACTGTGAGGACAGAATACAGAGAAACAGAATGGTTTCCATTGGCAAGGGGGTCAGGCAAGACTGCATTTTATCATCTTATCTGTTTAACTTTTATGCTGATTATATGTAAACAGGATTAGGCTTGAAGGAGGAAGGCATGAAAAGTGGAAGAAGAAAATCGACAATATAAGTTATGCAGATGACCCCATATTAAGATGACCCCATATTAGGGAGCCCTGGTGGCACAGTGGTTAAATGCCAGTACTGCAGCCACAATGTTGTGAGTTTGATCCTGCCAGGCTCCAGGTTGACTCAGCCTTCCATCCTTCTGTAGGTCACTAAAATGAGTACCCAGATTGTTGGGGCAATTAGCTAAAACATATTGTAAACTGCTTAGACAGCACTTAGCTGATAAGCAGTATAGAAATACACATGCTATTGCTATGCTATTGCTACTACTCACAGTAGTAGCAAAGGCTTGGAACAATTACTGAAGGAAGTCAACGAAGAAAGTGCAAAGACAAGTTTACAGTTGAACATTAAGAAAACAAAAATCATGATCACAGATAATTTACATAATTTTAAAGGAGATGATGGAGACATTGAAACAGCCAAAGATTTTTCATACTTTGATTCAGTCATTAATCAGAATGGAGACTGCAGTCAAGAAATCAGAAGAAGACTGAGACTTGGAAGAGCAGCTGCGAAGGAGCTAGATAAGATCCTAAAGTGTCAAGATATACCATTGAATACTGAAGTCAGAATTGTCCATGCCATCATATTTCAAATTTCTATGTATGGTTGTGAAAGCTGGACAGTGAAGAAAGCCGCCAGGAAGGAAATCAACTCATTTGCAATGTGGTGCTGGAGAAGAATTCTGTGGATACCATGGACTGCTAAAAAGACAAAGACATGGGTGCTAAAGCCTGAACTCTCCATAGACTTCAGTAGGAACAGGCAGTAGAAAAAGAGGAAGACTGCATTATGGATGGATAGAATCAATCATGGAAGCCATGGCCCTGAGTCTGCAAGACCTGAGTAGGGCTGTTGATGATAGGAGGTCCCTTACATATAGGATTGCCATAAGTCAAAGTTGATTTGATGGCAGTTAACAACAACAAAATATATGGATTCTAAATCACATAGACAACAGTTTGGCTATCACATTTTAGATTAGCTGTAGCTCCTGGGTACCTTTTAGGGGAAAGCTTCTTATAGCAATTTCCCTACTTTCCTTAGGAAGAGGTACATCTATCGCACCAGATAAAGCTGGTATAGAGTTCACTGGCCACAGCAACCACATGGACTTCCACTTATGACCTTCCAGTTTTCAGCTGCCCTACCTTGTAGGCAGTCCAATGCACACTGAAGGAAGCCTCTGGAACCTTCATCTACAGCTGGGGTACCAACCAAGGCTGTAAAACTATCCCTAAGCAAAGCCGTTGGTTGATCTTTCAGGATGAAAGCTAGCTCCAGAGGAGGGATGTAAAAATATTTTCAGATTTCATACACTTGTTGAGAAAGAATGTCTCAATAGGACAAGACACCTTTTGAGAAATGGATAACTACCAGGAGATTTCTCATAGTCTGTGGGAGAGCAAGAAAATAAGCCCTATTTTTTTTCCTCCAAGCTTTCCACAATTTGCAGAAGATGGCACTGCATAAAATAAGGCTCATTTCCCTTTGTTGACGTTAAACACATGCATGCACAGGAAGTGTACAAGAACAGGCTTGTTGACTTAAAAAGATGTGAAGAACCCATGCTTCAGTTTTCTAAAAGTCTTTGCAGTAAGGCAAGCAAAAATCATAGCCTGTGCAAAGCCCATTTGGGCAATGTGCACAAAAAGAAAATGATCTTGCCTGTACAAATACCCTCACTGAGAATCTCTCTCCCAACAACAACAACAAAAACCCTCTCACCAACAAGGAGAGACATTTTTAGAGGTTTCTCATTCTTATATGTGCAAGAACAAGACAAATGAGAATTTAAATCCCTGTTCCTGGAATACCCAACACCCATCCCTCTTCTTTATAGGTCCAGCCACTCAGTCTTCACCACAATTTACTTTAAAATTGCTTTCTCGAACAAAGGTATCTGCCTAGGTATAACTCACCAGGAACATTCACGTAAGGCATTAATATGTGTAGGATTGTGCTCCCAGCCTTCAGTTTGAATTGCGGATGTATGTTTAAAACTGAAACCTCAGAACAATTGCTGGTGTTATGCATAGAAAATGCCTGATGGAATTTAGGACTGGGAGCCAGCAGTGTGGGGGAAGGGATTTATATCACCCCTTTATTTGTGTCTAAGAAACACAGCTTTCACTTCTCATCATTGTTTCACCCTTTGAAAGAGACACATTTTACAGAAGTCCTTGAGGTATCAAAACAAAACTGACAGCTGAAGCAAATATCTTGCAGCATCTTCAGCACATGGCTTGTATGTGCATATTTGATTTGTTTGCTGGTATCTATTATTGACATTCCTGCAATGGGAATAATATCAAGAAACCACATGTTGCTACTGGGGCTAGACGTAAGCAAAAGTTTGATACAGCACATACACACAATACAAAGTCATACCTGTTTGATTCCACTTCAAATGGCACGACTCTATTCTATGCAATCCTGGGATTTTTCAGTTTGATGAGGTACTTAGAATTCACTGCTAGGAAGCTCTGATGCTGTAGTTCACATGGGTGTACTGGAATTTTCTATGAGAGTACTAAGTACCTTGCCAAACTAGAAATAGTGTTATTCTGTAGGATGGAACCATGACAGTTAAAGTAGTATCAAATTGCTGTAATTGTGTAATAAAGATATCCACTGCCTCTGTGCTAAAGAACTTCCAATGAAAATGCTCCCATGCTGAATTGGATGCTACTTGGGACCGGAGTAGAACCAGGACCAGAAATATCAATGTGATGGCTTCTTTCTCATGCATAGTACTGGTGTCTTGCACTAGTGGCCTCCTTTCTTCTCCTTTGCTTTTCTTTGCCTACCATCCTCTGCTCTTTCTTCTCAAGCAATGTTTTCCAGTTCCACAGATTTGTGCCTGCCATAGACTATCACTGGAAAGTTGAAGCAAAAGTTAGATACAGTCTCTACACCATAGAACCTCCAAGTTAAATCTTTTGAGTGTGGGAGTCAGTTGGGCACTTAATAGATCTAAGCTGAAGGAACCCTGAGGAACCAAAAAGCTAAGTCAGCCTCCAAAGCAAATGTTGTGTTCAGTTCATATCTCTAACATGGATGCTGAACGAGATAGCTATGTTTGTCTGTCTTAGCATAACAAACCATAAGGGAATCCAGTATCGCCTTCAAAACTAATTTGAGGAAAGAAATTCTAAAAGTTATGGATGCTGATAATCTTCTAACCCAGACACGGAAAGCTCAGAAAGAGTATCCAAAATCAGGTTATTTTTTTTAAAAAAATTGCCAAGGCATAGTATGGTGTTTTATATGATGGATTAGCTTTTCAGGGGTAAACATTATTTCCTATTCTTTGTTGAATGACTGCCTATTTCCAGTTGCTATGTTCCTTAAGTAGTCAATAAATAAAGGAAAGGAAAGGCAGTTACTAAATGTATTCTTGTCTTGAAGAGATATTATTTTATTTATTTATACATTATTTTGAGGATAATACATCTCACCCCACATTCTGGCCTTTATCTGTATATTCAAGTATATTTGTTCTGTATAGTTTATTTAATGGTGGCAGTATATTACTTTGGATAAATGTGCTAGCTCCACACTAGACAGTATGGATGAATACTAACTTGACCACTGCCAATCTAATCTGAATTAGGAAGCTAGGCAGAGTCAGGCTTGGTTAGTACATGATGGAAGACCACCGGAATACCAGAAACTTCCATGTAAACCCAGGGAAAAAATCCTGCCTGAAATCACAAAGGTCCACTGCTAGTCAGAGTTGACAACACCGTACTATAGGGTGGTTCAGTGTTCTGAGTCAGTGTAACACAGCCTCCTACATTCCTAGTTATTACACAACTAGTTACTCAGTGACCTGACACCAAAGGAGAGAGGGAGATAGGGGAGAAACTTGCTCTGGTCCTTTTCTCACATTCCATCATTGTCATTCCAGTTCCTCAGCAGCCAGTTTCAGAGGCCTTCTTGTCTTTCCTAAAATGCGGCCCTCCAAAAGTTCTGGGTCCTTAATTTGGAAAATAGGTTGGAATTCACTAAGGCCATTATGAATGCATAAACTAGAGTTACACATACATGACTGGTTCATATTCATTATCCCCATGTAGTCACTTGTTACCCTAAAGGTGGAGGACCGTGAGGTCCACCAGCAGTGCCAGTGTCTCCTTAGAATTTGGGGAATTGTTAGCTCAAAGAAGGCCTGTGAGAGGAGGGTAATGGCAGCATCTTTTCACTTGTGTATACCAGTACTAACTGCAGAGAGGACTCTTGTTAAAAGTTACAAGAGTATTTTATTGGAAATTAATAGGCACACATAAAAAATCAAGCAATTTCATGAACCACACATGGCTATTGAAGGAAAGGGTGAAAAAGGGTCATCTAGAGAGATATTTTGGGTGGAAGGAGTGACATATACTGGCCCTGAAGCAAAAGACCAAAGAGGAGTGGCTCAAACAAGAGTCTGAGGATAGTACGAATGAACAGGAATCTAGAGGATCACATGCAGCATGACGCCCAACATACTATGAGTTAATGGGGTTGGTGCTAGGATTTTATACCCTATTTCCTGCCCTGATGGAGGGTGCGTAGACAAAGCAGTAATTGCTTTCCCACAACTCTGACAAAGGAATCCAGAATGAGCTGATTGTCTTAACTTTAGGTGATAAAACATTGATGGGAGTCCTGGCAATCTCTTAATGTATTGGTTGGGTAAGATAAATAGGAAAGATCTCTATAGGAAATGCTTGCAGAGTGGGTGCTTGATTGCTTCACCTGGGCAGTTTCACCTTCTTACTGTTTTTAGGAGTGCTTGTACCTTACAGCCTTATGAAAAGATCATTCCTAGCCCATCAGCAATGGCCTTTCCCATCTAATCCTCTCTGAACTTATGACCTGGCCATCTTGAGGTCATCCTGACCTGGTGGCCACATGTGTACAGTCAATGTTTCTCCAACATGCTTTCAGTCATAAATATGTTTAATTTATAGAAAATAGCACACCTGTCAAAGTGGGGGTGTTTGGTGGGGTAACACACAGTAGTTTAGGGAATATGTAGGGACCATGAATGTCCCGCAGTCCTTGCTTACTTACTGAGAAGCAGCTGCTTCAAGTCACAGAGGTCTGTTCTCCTGTTGATTGTTAGCTGACTTCCTCTGCCACTGCGCCCCCCCCCCCACTTGTGCTGATGTGAGAAGGAATTATAACAGACGCCCTGTTTGTGATTGCCACAAAAGAGATCATTTGTGAGAGAGGTTGAAAATGTCATTCAGCTGCTCCCTGGTTGATGTTCACAATAGTTCTGCCCAGTAAGTGGCTTTCTGGGCTGTCAGGATGAAGACACTACTTAATTAGGGTGGTTACATAGATAAGTAGGTGATATATAACTGCAGCTATAGTTATTGGAAAAAAAACTTCCTTAAACTTAAAAAGATGTTGGATGTTTTTAGTGGGAGTAGCTTCTTCCCCTTTTTAATCCACAATGGGGTTGAACCAAAACTTCTGGTATGCTGTATTTCAGGAAAAGAAAGTGCACCCGAAGTCATACAGATGTAGGTTAACATCCTGCCAGCACCACCACCTCAGACTGCACTCTGTAGAATGATGTGCTTCATACAGCATAATATAGTCTGAAGGAAAAGCAAATGAATCAGACTATCCATCCCTTGAGTCAAGCAGAAGTTGACAAGCTGGCACATATGATGAATCAAATTACAGTTAGCATTTCCTTCTTGAGCTGCAGCACCAGTGAAAAGTTGAGTCTCAGGATAGTTAGAAAAGGCCAGATTTTCAGCTGGCTGTCCTCCAGTTTCTCTTTTTAGTTCATTCCATTAATATTTTCCCTCAGAACTTTATCATTTGAGGAGACCAATGAATCCAACAACAGGGCAATTCACAGGAGGGAAATGTCAAGGAAACTCAAAGGCAGCAAGCAACTTGAAGATGGCTATCCTTTTTAGCAAATATTTTTCAAGTAGTGATCCAAAAGTCTGCTCCAATGTAGCTTCAGGAACATGCAACCTTCAGGGAACCTACAATCCATAGCTGTCCAAGTATCATGATGCAATTTCAAGATGCTGTGGGCAGGAAACTTAACACAACTGATCACTTTAGAGCAAGGTAGAAAGGCTGGCTGTACTTATGGCTGGCTGCTTGCCTGCTTTGGCCTACTATGTACTCAAACATGGAGGGAAAACATGAGATCTTTGCCATTAGATGGTGCTTTAGTTTAGCAATCCCCTGCAGAGCAAAATATATTGATACAAAATATGATTTTCTTTTTTTTTCTTTTTGGTGAACCATGAGACAGCAAAGAGGCAGGAATACAGCTTGTGAAAAAAATTAAATGCATTTTAAAATAAATGTATATGCATTTTATTGACATTTTGTTAACATTTTAATTGGTATTGGTTTTACTATGGTTACCAGATCATACACCTCCACACTTTGATATGATTTAATTGGTGAAATACATACTTGGCATAAATATAAAAAATGCCCTGCTATGACTGTATGGATAAGAGGAAAAGATTGGCCGACCACATGGGTTGTGAATTAGGTCAGAAAATACCTACAGGAGTAGCCAAGTCATAGTCAGGAAATCACCAGGCAACTCCAGAGATAATGGGCTTGCAGTTAGCCTTAATAATTCAACCTTTTGGACAATAGCATCTGGGAGATTCCCACAAGGCAACTGATTGTCTTACCTTCTCTTCCTCTGAACTAGCAAACCTCTCCTTTGTTCCAAAAATCTGTCTGGCAACTACTGAGCTATCAAGACAACTATTAGCCCTTTGTCACCCTTTGTCACCTAATGCTAAGACATTAGCCTATTCCAGACCTCATTTTCCACTTTGTGAACTCCATTGTTTACTCAGCCGTAGAATCATTAACACCCTAACCCTCCAGGCAGAAATTAGTTATATAAACCCCTGGCTTTGACCAGTCAGCTCACAATACATTGATTGCTAGTCACCATGCTGCCATTCAGTTTTCCGATTATGTACTGTCCTTAGACACAAGTCCAAGCCACATCATTTCTTAACTGTTCTTCTGGATTAGTAAATATCACCCACTTTACCTTGAAATCTCTCTATACAAAGCTTTCCTCCCTTTTCCTTCAGTTAGACCTGTGTGATCACATGACTGCTTGAATCTTATGTGTGTGATTGCAATTCCCCCAAAGAAGCACATTAAGCTTGTTTTTGGATCTCTGGCTGGTTCTTCCTCACAGAACTACTGGCAAACATAGGTGTCAAAAATCTCATTAGGTTACCCCCTTTTTCAGGCCTTCTGAACTAATACTTCCCCAATGTTTCAAGAGATACTGGCATCATGGGTGGACACTTGAGTCACTCATGTTTTGCGCTAACACTATTTTGTAAGGTGTCTTGGTATTTAAAAGAGTCAAATGATAATAATAGCATTAGCAGCAATGATAACAATATTTATTATTATTTGCTTGTCAGTAGACTGACCCCACTTGTGGAGGAAGGGACTGAAATTCTCACTGTGGTCAGAAAATACAAAAAATGCACATTATACTCTAACCTATAGCCTAACCATAAACTGAATCTTAACCTTAAACTCCCAGCACACTGGAATAACCATTGTAGTGCTCCACAGTTCACACAATCCAAATTTCTTTAAAAAAAAAATCCTAGTGCATGAACTTTAATAAAGTAATTTCATTTGGGGGTGAAACTGTACTTCTTTGAAAGTAAGGCCATTTCCACACAATGAAGCTATGCCACCTCTGGAACAGGATGACAGCAGTTGGCAGGTCATGCTTCCACATGACATTGTTGACGGCCCACTACCATCCCATCCCCAAGCATCGTGCTCATGCAATTTTTGCAAAATGGGAAAAATCCATTTTGCACATGTGATCGTGCAGCGCTCCCCTCCCTCCCAGCCATGCGGAAGCCATGGAAGCACAATGTGTCAGGTAGCCCTCCATATTTTAGTTATGGGACATGTAGTAGGAGCTAAGTAGCAGCTTGCTTGTAACAAGGTATGAGAACCAGAGACCGTTAGATAAACAAAGCTAGGAATGTAGTGATAAGCGCTGCCAGGCTAAACCAGAACTCCAAAGTCTTTTGCGGGTGGGATGAGAAACTCTTTGCCTTTAATGTTTTGAATTTTGCTAATTGCCTCCAGTTCACTCACTGAAATCCTGTACTATGTATCACGCTCCTAATAAATAGTGTATATGCACTGTTATATTTGTGTGTGTGAATTCAGTTCCTGACACCATGGCAATGCTTCCTTCTGTTGCACAGCAATGGAAAGTGCCTGGCTGCACTGTGGAAGGAAGACGCGACACCATCGTACTCCCTTCCATATGGAGCAAGCAGGTGCAGAGGGAAGCACTACTGATGCACCTCCTTCTGGACCCGGGATTGTAGCACAACGACATGGAAGAGCATTGTTGTGTGGAAATGGCCTAAGTAGGACTTTAGTGCAAATTTAAACCTAGAATATCAAGTCAAAAGGCACAGTCCTTTGATCATTCATCATCACATCTTTGCATACAAGTTACTGTAAGATATAACAAAATAATTAATGACTTGGCACAATTCTGTTAACTGTGTATTACCATATATGCTCATGACAATATAACCAAACCACTCACACACCTCTGAAACATGTTTCTATAACATACAGTTGAAATAAATAGCTTTAACTTCTAGCTGGTCCCTTGCATGTTAGGGAATGTCATGCACAGAGCTCAGCAAAGCTGAAATAATTGAATTTGCTAATGACAAGAACTAGGTGAGTCACAGAGGCAAAGGGAGCTGAGCAAAAGAAAAAAAAGCAACTAAAATTAGCAGCGGCCTGCCCCTTGCCTAGGGCGTCAAACAGCTGATGCATGGAAACAGATGGAACTTCAATCTTCACCTACCTTCTTCCAACTGGAAAAAAAAATAAGTTATATCATCATCATAAATTTGGAAAGTTATATCCCACCAATGTCAAGGGTGGAAGAAAGCTACTTGCATCCCCAAAATCCCACATCAGCTGTCTTGACTGTTCTGGAGTTAAGAATTAACTTCATTGACCTTTAATATTCACAGGATTTAACAACTACCTGGAAGAGGTGAGACATAGAAGCTGAAATCCCCTTCTTGCCAACATAATAGACTATTTAGAGTGGTATACAGCAACAGGAGGAAAACAGAAAAAGGCTTTTCTGCCTGCTTCTGAGCAGCTTGGGATCTGGCAAGGCCAGTCTCTCCTGACAGAGGTAATATCTAATCATTTATTCTAATCACTTAGAAAGCAATGCAGTAATCACGAGAAGTCAACATGGATTTCTCAAAAATAAGTCATGCCAGACTAATCTTATCTCTTTTTATGATAGAGTTACTAGCTTGATAGATGAAGGGAATGCTGTGGATGTAGCATTTCTCGATTTCAGTAAGGCCTTTGACAAACTTCCCCATGACATTCTTGCAAAGAAGCTAGTAAAATGTGGGCTGGACAGAGCTACTGTCAGGTGGATCTGTAACTGGTTGACTGACCGTTCCCAAAGGGTGCTCACGAATGGCTGCTTTTCATCCTGGAGAGAAGTGACTAGCGGGGTGCCACAGGATTCTGTCCTGGGCCCAGTGCTGTTCAATATCTTCATCAACGACTTGGATGAAGGAATAGAGGGCATGCTCATCAAATTTGCAGATGACACCAAACTGGGAGGGGTTGCTAATACGCCAGCGGACAGGATCAAAATTCAAAATGACCTGGACAGATTGGAGAGCTGGGCCAAGGCTAACAAAATGAAATTCAGCAGAGAGAAGTGTAAGGTCCTATACTTAGGTAGAAAAAATGGAATACAGAAATATAGGATGGGGGACACATGGCTGGATAGCAGTATGTGTGAAAGGGATCTAGGAGTCTTAATAGACCAGAAGCTGAACATGAGTCAGCAGTGTGATGTGGCAACCAAGAAAGCCAATGCAATTCTCGGTTGCATCAATAGGAGTATGGTGTCTAGATCGAGGGAGGTACTGGTACCACTCTACTCTGCTTTGGTTAGACCTCATCTTGAATACTGTGTCCAGTTCTGGGCACCCCAATTCAAGAAGGACATGGTCAAGCTGGAGCAGGTCCAGAGGAGGGCGACCAAAATGGTGAGGGGCCTGGAAGCCATGCCCTATGAGGATAGACTTAAAGAGATGGGTATGGTTAGTCTGCAAAAGAGAAGGTTAAGAGGGGACATGATAGCTATGTTTAAATATTTGAAGGGATGCCATGTAGAGGAGGGAGAGGGCTTGTTTTCTGCTGCTCCAGAGACCAGGACAAGGAGCAATGGATTCAAGCTGCAGGAAAGGAGATTGCACCTGAACCTCAGGAAGAACTTCCTGACAGTCAGGGCTGTCCGGCAGTGGAATATGCTGCCTCGGAGTGTAGTGGAGTCTCCTTCCTTGGAGGTTTTTAAGCAGAGGCGGATGGCCATCTGTCGGGAGTGCTTTGAGGGTATTCTGCATGGCAGGGGATGGACTGGATGGTCCGTGTGGTCTCTTCCAACTCTACATTTCTATGATTCTATGATTCTATGATGCTGACAGAGATAACATCCTCTACCATCCTCTCTCCATCTCTGTGATGTTGGTGACCATTTTAACCCTGTTGCTGTACCTTCATCTATATCACTTATGTTGGCTTAATTATACTACATTGCTACTTAGGCCATTTCCACACGGGGCAAGAGAATCACCCCGTAACGCTACTCACCGGACTTTTGGGCTCCCCAGTGCAGTCCACGCTGCTCCGGAGCGGTGCATGGCCGCCGCTCCGCACTGCTCCGGGGACAAAAATGGCAGCTTCTGGTTGTCGACCAACTGCTGAAGCTCGCCAGCCTAAAGCCCGCCCCCAGCGAATCGCAGGCTCGCACCAATGCATAAGGGAGCAGGCTCGCAGTGGTGCACTCCGTGCTTTTGAAAGACCTGTTTTTAGCGGTCTTTCAAAATCACGCTGGATGACCACTTGGGGTCGTTCTGGAGTGGGGCTGGGGTGCGGATCTACGTTAAGTAGGTCCGACCCAGTCCGCTCCCAGGTGCAGACGTCCTCCCTGGAGGACGCTCTGCACCGTTTTAAAAACCCCGTGTGGAAATGGCCTTTGTTAACACTACATTTTAGCTTAGCTATGCTAGCTATACAGCCAGGTTCTTGGTGAATAAGGACCCTGGCCTTTTTGGCAATACAATTCACAATGCGGCCTGTAAACTGTAAGGAAGCAAAGTGAGGCACAAATCCTGTAACAATCTCCTCCTGTGATGATGATGATGATGTTCATCATCATCATCATCATCATTTTTTTTATAGCACTATCACTGTGCATGGCACTTTACAAGTAAAAGAGCAATAAAACAGTTCCCTGCCCCCAAGTTTACAATCTAATTGAGGCATGACACAAAAAGAAAAAGGGAATGGCAGTGTGGGAAGGGATTAAGTCCAGCAGACAGTGCCTCTTCTTCTGTTTCTCAAAGGTGAAGGCAGTGGTTGTTTGGATAGAGGGAGGGTCTTTCATCTGGTTCTGGGCCTAAGCACGATGGAGCTGTGCCTGCTTCCTTTTCTCCTCTCCCTCCCTTGCTGACCCCATCTCCCTTTTGGGAGTGCATGTAAAGCTGCCTTGTCATTCTTCTGATCAACTGGGGGAAAGAGATCAAAAGTCACAGGAAGCCCAAAGGTCATCAGGCCCACTGTGTTCTGTACAGAACTTTCATTGTAAATTTACAGTATTACATTATATAGGTAATTCAAGTCACATTTCAGAGGAAATATGAATTGATCAGTTCCTATTAATAATATCTAGGGGCATTATTCTACTTTAAAACAAAAGTCTGTGCTCCTCACCTTGTGGCACATCAGTGAAGTCAGCCAGGAAGGCACTCAGGCTGAGAGCCCCATAAAGCCTGCAGACTCTATATTTCTTGCCCTCACTGGAAAAACCCATTTAATAGACACCATTTTCCATTTAGAACTGGAGCTAATGTTGATAGGTCATCAATCGTTTCCATGTCAGTGGGGCTCTGTATTAGCTTTTAGTTTGAGCTCTCCAAGGAACAGAACCCTACCTCTCAATAGGATTCAGCACTTTGGATAGCTCCTTTTAAAGTCTGAACTGAAACCTAAAACATATTCACTGCCTATTAGCATGAAAGCCCCTAGTCACCACTTACTGGAACCAAATCTAGTTTCTGGGAAGTTTAAGCTTGGAGAACAGCAGCTTACCTTGCAAAGTACTGAACCACAGGGAGCTCTGTGCAATTGCAGTCTCTCTGGAAAAAAAGAAAAAAAACTCCACTGCACCCAGTACCAATAGTTCTGAACTGATCAACGGAGTGGATCGAGAAGCAGAGGCAAAATTTCTTCCTTTATCTTCTGATCAGTCCTGATCCTGCAAATAAGGAAAGAAAAGGGTGACATTGTTTGAAGGCTAGATGTTGTGGAGACAGCTTGGAGAGAGGAAAATAACGGAGATGGAGGGGATGGTGAGATCCTTCCAAGATCCTCCAAGTGGGTTGGGAACATTTCCAAATCTTCCAAATCCAGGAGAAAGGAAGATAAAGAATTGAAGGGAAACCTCTCAAGGCAATCCTAGGGAAACCCCAGTGGATTTCTCCATCTTTAGAAAATACTTATCAAGTCTTTGGCTACATAGCAAGCTTACAAAGGTTTTCAAAAAGAAAAAAAAATACATTGTATGCAATAAATGATCTTGGAAAGATGTAAGTCAGCCAGCTAGTAACAACAATAGATGGAAATGCATCAAAGGATCAGGAATTCTTACATGGGAATCTTCTTGGTTTCACTTATTTTGATAACAAGTGATTTTCAAGATTTACTCCAGGCCTACCTAGCTCAATATATGAAAACAAGATCAGCAATAACAGTGCCAACTGAAACTGTAGGAAAGAAAATAGACTTCATACATCTCACTCTGAGACTTTCCTGCCACTCAGATATATATTGGGCAGAAATAGGAAAGTGTTTCTTCACAAAGGTATTAAGAAATAGGATTCGAGTGATATTTTTTCCTGCTACCCCTTTACATTCAACCATCAACAGCACATGGTGTGAGCAATGACGTGGGGATCTTAACCTGCCATTTCAGGGTGAGACACATCCCCTTGCTTGGATCACATCCCCAAGCATTCAACGCAGCCCCTGTCGTTTGCCTAACAGTCAGGATATAGCACTTTCTAGATTAAGTTCCCAGCAATGTTCTTGACCTAAATAAAGGGCTTAAGGTCCATCTTTCTGCTGTTGAAATGAAACAGGTGAGACCTTGCACTGGATGGAAGATCACCCAGGAACTTTACATTCATCAAATGAGAATGGGGGAATAAGTGTAATACACTAATACCAATTAAAGTCATCATTAAAAAAAAACAATGCAGAAGTATCTCCCTAGGAAAACACTATTGAGTCATTTCTTTTTTCTGAGTGGCATAATTTATTTTAGATATTTTAATTCTTCCTTTTAAAATGTTTTCCTACAAGGTCATTCTCAAATGGAAAAAATGGGAAAAAATAAAATTATACATCTTCAAGAACATTAAAAGTACATCAGGGGGATATATAATCTGATTCATGAGGATTCCTTGTAAACCATGCTTAATCACAGGTAGGAATGAATTTTGCTTGGCTCTGTTTTTTCATGCATTCGGGGGAAAGAAGGTTAGATTTTCAAAAATATGAATGTGGGACAAAGCAATACTGGCAAGCTTGCCTATCCAGATTGAGGTGTTTGAATGCTTGGTTTTAAAAGTCTGGCTTTGAATCCTTATTTATTTATCCATCTCTGTGATACCTAGTGGTGGTTAGCTCAGCAATGAATAAATCTTGCCAAGAAAACACTATGGGAGTGTCACCATAACTCCGAAAGCACCTAGCCTTAGGGAGAGAATTCCACAATTGCAGGGACACCACTGGGAAGGTGATGACATTTTGCTTTTAACCTTTGTATGCTAGGACAGAATATTTTAATCTCTCAGAGTCAAGTTGTGTCACAGAATACACCTAAAACTAACTGATAATGAAGACATTGTATGACATTGTCGCCTATATTCTTGTAAACAATGACCTAAATCCAATTGTTAGTCCCTAAAGCAAACCCATTGCATCAACAGAATGCACCATAATTGTCAACAAACATTTCTGCTATAGTAACTTAACACTATTTCAGGTCTAAGTTTCAATGACACTGTGGTAATGGGATGTAAAAGAGAGAAATACAGTGTCAGGAAGTATAAACATGTAAAAGAAGAAAACAGCCCAAAGCATTTTGGCTTGACAATATTTATGTGTCCTTCTTCAGGTGTTGTTAAAAGAAAAGGAAAGGTAAGATAACAGGTATGCAATGATGCATAAATATGTAATAATCATATATATAAATAAATAACAATTATAAGACATATGTATTGTATCTCTTTTTTTATATCAAATTATTGGATGTTTCCAGTCCCTAGAGGGGAGAGTTCACTGAGATTGTGGCCCATCAACAATGGTCCTTTCAGCAATGATTACTTTTCTTCTAGGCCTCAGTCCACCAGCAAGTCCCAGCTGTTTCTATGCTTTCTTCCTGTTCACATTTGCACTTTCTTTCCTAACAATTCTTCCCATTTCAAATCTAACAGAACTGAGTGTCATTAGGCACAGTAATGGGACCTTTTAAAGAGACAGAAGATAATATCTGAGGCTGACAGAGTGTGACTTCCTCAAGATGGATTTCCATGGTCCAGCAGGGGTTCCAACCCTTGTCATCAGGAGTCTTCGTGCACCACCCAAACCACTATACCGCTCTGACTATTATGGGTTAGTGAGGACCAGAACCCAGATGTCTTCAATCCCACACTACCTCCCCAAACTAATCTACTATATAAAAGTCAAAGTTTGTGAGTGATCTTGTCTGTCTGTCTGCATCAGGCAGGCAAAGACCTCATATGATTGATTGTGTGAGGCAAGAAGACCTCATATGATTGGCTGCCTAAGAAGATTCTATGGAATCCTGGGGTTGGCAGTTCAGGGAGGGGCCTTAAGAATTCTCAGCCAGAGAGCTCTGAATAGGCCAGTTGCTATGGAGATGAGGTCGAGCAGCAAGTCCACTCACGGACCCAACCTCTGTATGTTAATAACTCTGAATACAGATTGGGTTGGGGAATATGGGGAAAAGTTACACGTACTAGACAAGGCACTTTGGGGAATTAGAGACACAGGATCTGAAATCTGTGTATTTCAACTGCATCTAATTCCTAAGGTAAGGTAAGGTAAGGTAAGATAATTCCTAAGGTGTTTCTAACAAGTGTTACCAATGAGAAAATAAAACCCCGAGCAATGCTGGGTAAATACACTAGTATTTTTTATTTTTTTAAAAGGTGAGAATAAAAGGAAGGAACCAATGAACAAGCAACACGCTGAGGTCAGAAAGAAAGCAGGAAAGAAAACAAAACAGGTACTACAGAGAAAGGAACCAACATGATATAGTGGTTTGGGTGTTGGATTAAGACTTTTGCAAACCAGGTTTCAGATCCTTGTTCATCCATGGAAACCTACTGGGTGATCTTGGGCAAGTTGTACTCTTTCTACCTGAAAGGAAGGAAATGGAAAACTTTCTCTGAACTAATATTGCAGAGAAAACTCCCACGACACGTTCACCTTTGGGTTGCCATAAACTGGAAAATACTTCAAAGTACACAACAACAACTACAGAGAGGGGAAAAGGTGAATAATTAGCCCTATATATGTTGTTTGCTGAACCTCCATTCCAAGGTTATTTGAAGTAAACAGACTTCTTTGCATACAAATTAGAAGTGAGAATTGGAGATTAAAACTGGAGATTAAAATAAGGCTGCGTGCTCATTTAAAAATCTCCGTCAATAGGTTTGCCTTCAAAATATGACTAGGGTGAAAATGCTAACGAGAAATATACCACTCCTTCCCACAAAAATAATTGCATGTGTAAGAATGTACTCAGCCTATTCGTCCTCTAGAAATGCATTTGGCCTATTCTCTGCACCTTCCCTAATTTTTTTTTCTGGTACCATCACTTTAAATGAACAAGAGAGAGCAGGAGAAGGGGATGAAGAAGAAGATGAACAAAAGAAACAAGTCTGTGTCTGTGTATGAGACCTGGGAGACATGTTACCCTGACTTCTGGGGTCCCCTGGGGGACACCTTGATTTGCTCCAAAAGTGCAAAGATTGGGGGAATTAGTGGAGCACTGGCTATAGCAGAACGAGGGGCAGGGTAACCCAGCAACCCAATTTTTACAGGGTCAGACCAAGCAGTAGCCAGCCAAGCATATCAATGAATGAATTTTATTAACAAATAAGTTCTCATGCACAAACCCAGTCACTCACTCATGCACACAAGGCCTATTGAGAAAGGAAAGGGGTGAAAAATTATACAGGATAAAATGGAGAGGGTATAAAGGCAGTGATACTGCACCTGCCCAGAAGTCTTCAGTCCAGGAAGCAGCAAGACAGAAGGAGCTCAACGAAGAGAGGCAGCTGAGGGGAGCATTCAATTAACAGAGTGCCGATCTGCTAGCACGGCAGGGAGTTCTCTGAACAAGGTCTCAAAAAGGGGCACTATTTATAGGACAGAATGTACCTTGGGGGCAGGCCCTTTCTCAGGAAGAACAATGGCCAAAATAGAAGGAAAATACTGCACAATAGCAACTTGATGGCTTGCATGATTGGTTCATGTAAATGGACCTCGCCCTTGTAAGATTTGTCAAAGTAAGTGTTGCTCAACAGGGGGAAAACCCGGTAATCTCCTCAAGTTGGCTTTGTGGCTGAGGATCTTTTTGTTGATGTGGATGTGCCTTGCCTGAGGTCTCCTTGGGAAACGTGACTGAGGATTTTCTCGGCCTTGACCTATGTCCGGTCGCTCAACCTATTTGTCTATGCACCCACCCACGCAACCTCTCTGGCATATTTTTGATATTAATTCTATATCTCTCTGGGATGGGGTCTGCCAAGGGGATAACAGACAGGAATCTTGAGAAAACAAATTGCGAAGAGATGGCCCCTGGGTTAACTGGTGGGACAGCCTTTCCCTAGCTTAATTCACATGAGCAGTCTTCTGTTAAGAGACAGGACTCACTCAACTCAGTCAATACTGGGAGAATCCACTACTGAGTGGAGGAAGGAGGAAGTTCCACCTCACCTCTGTCCCCTCACCCACACATACTCACCTTGCTCACACATTGTCGGATAGTGGCCAAGATCATGGCTGTGTAGTGTAAATCTATGCTCCCAAAGTTGTGCTGCACCAACATTCTGCTGAATATTGACACAAAGCAACCCATGGATTAACTAGCAGTTCATTTGCTTATTTGTTTGTGCAATGAGGAAAGCACAGGGACTGTTTCTTCATTCCCAGTGATTCAAGTGGTATGCTGAAGGCACTGATAAATAGTTTCCAAGAATGTGCAACTGTATGACTGGAATTCTGTTAGTTAGTCCCATCAAGAGTGGACCCATTCAACTAATGGTTAAATGGTGAGTTAACATGTGACTAAGTCAAAGGATTCAGTGCTTCTTCTCTACTTAGAGCTACCAATAGCATTTAGACCCATGTGAAATGGTTACACTTCTGGAACGCCACTTACCCAACCTATTTCAGAAGGGAGTTGCACAGACAGATATATGACACTAACAGGATTTCAGGCAGTATCTGTATTTGGAAGCCTACAGTACTAGTCCTTCATATTTTGGAATATTAACAGCCCAAACTATTGTATCCAGAACAGTGGAGCCTACATGCATATAGATAGCAAGCTTTCCTTGAACATGTCCCCCTAAACATGGATACCCAGGTCTAAGGAATGTACCTTTTCAGACTAGAGTTTCCAGAATTTTGGATTACAGCTCCCAGCTCTAGGACATCCAGAGGTGGGCCTGGTGAGGACAGGGTAGCAAGGGCAGGCTTGGGGGGGCATACTGTCCCTCATCAAATTTGTTTTTCACATGAGGCAGGCTACAAAAGATCAATAATTAGATACATGTACAAAAATGGACAGAATGGAGGAATGTTGATGAATTATGTATCATATTTTGATATGGTGAAGAACTGTAAAGATTTAGCAACAGTGGCAGCAGCAGCAACCAAAGTTCAGTAAGAAAGATCATGAGCCACAGCACTAGGGAATGATCTCACCCTTGAGTAACTTTATTCATTATTTTGCTGTCTTTGTGGCATGGAAGAAGAGGTATTGAAACATTTAGGATGGGTGAGTATTGTTGGGGCATTAAAAGTGAGGAGGAAAAAGCAAAAGGAGGAAGGAGGAAAGGGCCAGAGGGTGAGCAGAGGTTGAAGCAAATGGAGGTTGACGAAGGGGCAGAACAGCATGGAGACTAGTAAAGAAGACAAAAGGCAGGAAAGGAGAACGGGATTTGAAGAGAGCAGAGGATGTCATTGGGAAAGGATAGAGAGTGAGCCCTGGACTACCTATAGCCTGCTGGCCCCTAGCAGGGGAGGTAGTGGTAGATAAATTAATGTGAACAACAGCTATTTTCCTCACCAAGAGGGCTACAGCTATATCTAGTTATTTTCCTCCACCCACTGAGATCTACCAGCTCAAGACCTTGCAGTGACTACGGGAGTTGGGAAGAAAGGAGAGGCCAGAAAACAGGGCTGCCTTTTCTCTCACAGTGTATCTACTGTACACAGACATAGTAATTTGATACCACTCTAAGTGTCCTAGCTCCATCATACCGAATCATTGAGATTTGTAGTCTGGTAAAAACCACTGGGCAACTTTGGACTTCTCAGCCCCAGAAAACCCCATGATAGGTTTTTCTTAGGGTCACCATAAGTGGGAAATGACTTGAAAGCACAAAACAACAACAAGGCATTAATAATTCTCAGTGGTTCCAGTGGTTCCAGAGAGTGCACTAGAAGTTTCTAACATTCCTTTATTCTGAGCACCTCATCAAATCACACATCCCAAAAATTCATCAGATGGAGCCAAGACAAATAACGTGGTACCAAACTTCTCTAAAAATGTAGTACAAACACATGATTAGCCACTAGAGTCAATTGTGATCCTGAGTAAAATATCTTCAAAACTCACGCTGTGTAGATATGCCTCGATTTCAATAAGGAGGAATTTACTCCAAGTGTAGGTGTAATTACTTGTAATGAAAGATATAATTCCTTCCTCCTCTGAGAACCTCCTCCTCTGACAGATTGATATATTTTCTGCTTAGCAATCTCACTGACAATTATAATAAATCTGAATTTATACTATCCCATACTTATCAGTTTACCTGTTCCTTGTTGAGATGATGGAGAATGGAGGGAGGACAACAACATTCCCTTGAGGATGCACAGACAGATGTCAACAGCTTGGAATTTCAGCTGTTTCATCACCCTTGCATATCTCTGCCTGCCTGCCTGCTGATCCCTATCTGTCACATCTTATGAAAGAGTGCAGAATGTAGCAGTCAATTTAATAAAAAAAAAAAAACCCACTGGCCAAACAAGACAAAATCCACAACTCAAACCAATTTCTGATCTGTTCTTGAAGAGCGAGTGCAATGTGCAGTGGGAACAGCAGAGCAGAAAGGCGCTGTGGCGCACATCCCCTTGAACGACACATTTTAAATATGATTCCCTACATTCTCATTAGAAAACACTGTATTATCTCCAGGTTTATTCTAGCCTCAGGTTCTAAAGTGATTCTGTCACTGGATATAAGTATGCACCCAAGCCAGCCCAGAGCCATTGACTCTTCTTGGTTGATTTGAAATTCATGTACTAATGTTGTGATGTGATGAACTGCCTGAAGCTTGGGGTGGGGAGTAAAGTTGCATTCTTTGCTGAGGACAATAATTAAGTTATCCAGGGAAAACTCCATTTGTTCCTGCCCCTCAGCTTTCATTGTAACACATGCCTCGTTCTTGCTCCCTTTGAAATTACCTGTGTATGCAGGTAAACACTGTTGAATGGCCTTATTGTGACATACAGCCCCTAGTGCATTCTTTCCTGTAAACCTTCACCCACTTCCAGCTTTAAGAAAGAGATCAGGTTCTGTTCTTTTGCTTATAGAAAATCATAATTCCATTGAGAGCTTGATTTATTCCCCTCTCATCTGAAAGGACAAAAAGGAATTTCTTTGCAGTCAAGATTCTGAACAAAAGTATTCATTTTCAACTCTGCAAGAGTAGCTGTGAGATAAAGCCAAACTTACTGCCTAAGTAATCCACATGTTTGTGAGATTTATGTTTACCCACAAAACTATGCACGGATAAAAAAATCAATAAAAATGCATACAATTGAAAAATGCACTGAAACACAATATAGTGACGTATAACACTGTTCCTCCTCCCCCGGTGGGGAAATTCCGTATCTTTTTTCTATTGCATGCACTTTTGTATTGCAGTGTACAAAAGTGTGATGTGAACGTTAGGGGGGAAAAAAACGTGTGAAAATATAAATGTGGGAGGGAGAAATGTGAAAATTAAAAAAAAAACTAAATGTAGACAAAGGATGGAACAAGAGTACAGGCAGAGTTAAGAAGAACAAAGCAACACAGTGAATGAGACGGATTTTTATATCCCTTTGTTTTTATGTTCTTTTAAGTAACTCAGACTTATGGCAACCCTGTCATAGAGTCTCCTTGGTAGAATTTGTTCACAGGAGGTTTGCCATTTGCTTTATTTTAAGGATGAGAAAGTGTACCTTTCACAAGGGCCATTTCCACACTAGACTGTTATAATGCTATTATTCCACTTTCAATATCCTATGGAATCCTGCAGTTTGCAGTTTAGGGAGGGGCTTTTGAGCCCCCCCCCCAAACTGGATCCCCCCAGGATCCCATAGGATGTTGAAAGTGGAATAATAGCACTACAACAATCTAGTGCAGAAATGGCCAAGATCATCCAATGGGTTTCCATAGAAAGTGAGATTCAAATCCTGGTGTCTTGGAGCTCTAGTCTTTGTATACACCTAGAGATGGGGTGAAGTTAAAACTGAGGGGAGCTGGATTGTCAGTCCTCACACCTCCCAAGCCAGAATCCTTATTTACAGTATGAGATGGGCCTATATCTTTCTAATTAGGGCTGAATCACAGCAAAATGGACATATTTCCCTTCTACAAATTTACATGAGGGGATCATTGTGACACCTGAAAGATACCTCTACCACTTCCCTGTATCAGGGAGCCCTTTAACAGCACCACATCAAGCATAAGGACAGCTGAGAAATGTGGCACTCCAGAACTCCTGAGTTGTGTCCCAAGATTCCTTCTGTCCAGGATACTGTTACTGCAGGATTCTAAGCATCATGCTACCATTGCTACAAACAAATGTCATGTTACCATTGCTTCCCAAATAAGTAACATTAACAAAAGAGAATGGAAGCAGCAGGGGGGTTGCAAAGACTAGGATCACTTAATCCACTTAGGTTTTTTCCTCTTTTCAGTAATACAGGGAATAAATGACAATAATAGGGTATATAGTAGCTGCATGGAAACATTGCAAAAAAAAATTTGGACTAAATATGAGGTGAGTGAAAAGGTCATGGGAGACTATTTAATATGCATTTTCCATCATGATTAGCCTCTCTTAAACTATGGGCCTTTCCATCCTGCACTGTTATAGTGCTATTATTCCACTTTCAACATCCTATGGAATCCTGGGGTTTGCAGTTTAGGGAGGGGCTTTTAGAATTCTCAGTAAACTACAAATCTCAGAATTCCACAGGTTGTTGAAAGTGGAATAACAACACTATAACAGTGGAGTGCTGAAAGGCCCTAACACATATGCTAGAACATAATTATCCTTTGCTTTTCAGATTTCATAGTTAAAAATGTATAGAATTGTGACAAGATTCTACATCACGTTTGTGTAGTGTAAATTTACTCTCACTTATATGATGGTTGCACTGCAACACTCTTCTGCTGAACATTGACACTGTGTAAGTAGCTGTAGTTATGCCAATATCCCTCTTTATTGTCTCATTGTACAATGTAACAGCAACAGCAGTTGGCAACACAGGTACATTTCTATACCACTTATCAGTCTGAAACACTCCCTAAGTGGCTTACAACGTAGTTAGCTAATTGCCTCCAACAAGCTGGGTGCTCATTTTACAAACCTATAGAAGGATGGAAGGCCGAGTCAGCTTGGAGCCCTGCAAGATAGAACTCACAATGTTGTGGCTGCAGTACTGGAACTTAACTACTGCACCACCAGGGCTCCTGGTAGAGTACAGAATGGCTGTTTCTGAAATCTCAGTAAATCAAGTGCTACACTAAAGGCATTGATGAATTTCCAGGAAAGCATAACTGAATGGTTGAAAACCCATTGGTTAGTCCCATCTAGAGTAGACACATTCAATCAATTGTTGAATGGTGAGACAACATATAAATAAATTCAGTTGATTCAATGGCTTTAGTTGGGACTAACGATAGGATTTCAATCCATGAGAAATAGTTATACTTGTGAATCTCTGCTTATGCAGCCATGAATTGATGTGCCCATTGCAAAACAGGCAAAATTATAATTGTGTAAGGGAACTTGCGTTGTTGCATCAAGGGAGCACTGTGTAGTAAATTTTGATTTCAGTAAGCCATATACACACACATACAAAGCTTTTAGCAAGGTTCACCATGATATTTTTTGATATGCAAGATTGTGAACTATGGGTTAGATAGTGCTACTATTAGATGGATTTGTAATTGGTTAACTGGCTGAATTCTGAGATGTTCAGCAATTACTCCTCTTCATCCTGGAGAGAAGTAACTAGTGGATGCTTCAGTTCTGTCCCAGAGCAGATTTTATTCAGTATCTTTATAAATAACTTAGATGATGGTATGAAAGACATGCTTATGCTGATGACACAAATTAGGAGATTGATAATGAATACTCCAGAGGACAGAATCAGAAATCAAAATGACCTTAACAGATTAGAGAGCTGGACCAAAACTAACAAAATGAATTTCAACAGGGATATTACATCTAGGCAAGAAAAATGAAATACACAATATAGAATCAGTGACACCTGGCTTGAAAGCACTGCATATGAAAATATTCTAGGGGTATGAGTAGATCACAAGCTAAATATGAGTCAACAGTGTGCTTACTTATGGATCTCTGGCTGGTTCTTCCCTGCACTAGTACCAGTACACATAGGTACAAAAGATCTTGTTAGGTTACCCTCCTCTCACAGGTCTTCTCTTTGAGCTAATATTCCCTACCTTTTCACAGAGATACTGGCATTGTGCGTGGACCCCTGAGCCACCTGCATTTTGGGGTGACCATGGCCCTTGTAGAACCTATCAGATCTAAGATTCTATGGCCAATGTATACATTCAGGAAAATTGCGTATAAAAAGTCCATGGAGGCAAAGAAGCAACACATACAAGACCCCTTCCCCAAACCTGAAAGTACAAATTTGAATCTGGTTCCTGCAACAACTCATCTGACTATCAGTGGGTTCCCAAATTAATGAGAAGACGTGATTGTTTCCACACACCCCACAATATTTGTTTATTTAAGCACTTGTTTAAATAATCAGGTGTGGGGACTGTTTTGTATGCATTTTATTATATTACTGCTTTATTCTAAGGCAAAGTACCAATCAAATCCTTAAGGAAATGCAACTTACTGGTCTTTGAAGCCAGTAACTTCCAATCTGTCTCAATGTATGCGCTCTGTGCCTATAAATGACAGGTAAGACCAAATTTATGATTAGTCAATGTCTCTACCCACGAAGTTCTAGATCCTGGACTAGTCCTGGAAGATACAGTAGCCCCTAAGAATGAACACACTGGCCATCTCTTTCCTCTATATATTTTATGTTTCATCTTGTATTGTGTTGTTTCTGCAACAACATTATATATCTCCCCAGCTTCATAACAGCAGTGCCTTACTTCATATATCCTTGCTGCTGCTGTAGTATTTTGGCCTCCTTTTTGTTTACCCAAGTCTCCACAGAGTCCTATAATGAAAACCACATTTCTCTGGAAACTACTGCATTTTAGTATCCAAAGGTGGAGCTGAAGACCTCATGAAAGAATAATGTCAAGTTTCTTTGGGTGATAAAGATGCTTTTGCTCCAACAGATAAAAACAAATAAATTGAAGCCAGAGAAAAAATCTACCAAGGGAGGAGTAGAGCCAATGTCCAACAGTGTTTTATATTTGTTTACTTTCTTTTCTTCCTCGAGCCTTTCTTGGCTTGTTGGCTATCCAGGCAGAGGCCCAGCAGTGAATAATGTGGATGGTCTTTATGGAGCCGATGCTGAGAACCATCTCTTTATGGAGTAAATGCTGAAGAGCTATCTGTTCCTTTAGCCTTACTCCAAGGAGGAATGGGCGCAACAGTTTGTTTCACTTTCTACAATGTACAAATTTTCTGAAGCACTAGTTTATTCTGTTTACACATCAGCTTGTGGTCACTGTGGTGGGAAAATCGCCGCCAAGAAATGTGTATGTTCCTCTTACTGTATACATTTTTCTGTACATATTTCTCTGCTATCCCTTTTCCTAAAGGAATTTTCCTGACTGCCTCTTGCTATATAATTCCCCTTCCTGTATACATTTTAGTACAAATATTTTATCAGAAATCTCCATTACAAAGTTCAGAGAAGTGTGAAAATCAAAGAATCATTACATTCTGGTTTGGGTATTAGTTTCTAAAGTGTATATTAAAATGCAAAGCAAAGTTTATTTCCTTCCTTCCTTCCTTCCTGGCTAACAGTGTCTTTTTCATCAGAAATATGCTATGCAACTATATAGGGGGGAAATTTTAATCTGGTGGCACCCCATCTCCATAACACCTCCTTGATCCTGTTTCGGTCATCAGTTTTTAGAGAGCAGACTAAGAATTGATTCATCCAGGCATTCTGTACATAATGCTTCAATGCATTATTTTTATTTCACCTTGTTGCTGCCTTTTTATGATGCTCAGTTTATCATAGGGATGGGGAACCTGAGGACCTGAAGATGTCGATGAACCTCCATTACCATCATCTCTAATTATCGGTCAGGTAGGCAGGAGACTGAAGGTTATTGCAGTCTAGCAATATATGGAGGACCACTGGTTCTATAGTTCTGTTTCATTATAATATGATTTGCATGTGTTTTACATTGTCCTAAAATATTTGATGAAGAAGATGTCCAGCAATGAAATAGAAATAAGCATAACTTTTTGAAATAAATAAGTTATGTCCTATTGATGCCTATGGCACAGCTGTCTTTATTTTGCAAGGATACGCTATCAAAGATTTCACCAACAACCACAAGGCAGCCTTGCCAGATTTGTTGAACTCTAAACGGTGTCACAATGTTTACCACTCATATTATCTAGAACAAGACATTGTAGAAATGGTACAACAACCCAAGTCCAATATACACGTTATTGCTTGGTAGATTGTATGTTGCTGCCTCAGCCCCCCTGCCCCTATCCAGACCAGGGACTTAGCATTTGTAGATATTCTCAGCTTTCATGAGAAACGGCATCTTAACAAACCAAGTTATACCACTGGTGGAGTAATGGACTTTTGGACTTCTGGACTTTTTAAGGAAACATATATTTCACAACATTAACATTTTTGTATAGAAAACAAATAATTTTGTACAAGATAGACTGTTTTCTACAGCAGCATATGGGGAGTAGGTTTCATCCCCCTATACCATTTGTGTGTGTGTGTGTGTGTGTGTGCGCCAATCTTTCTTTGGACAAACAAACAAACAAAAAGTCCTGGATGTGTAAAATAATAAAAAATGCACAAAACTTCTCATACTTCTCCCAGTTAGGGAGAAGACTTCTGAAATTCCTCACTCATGTATGTAAGAACATGATAAGTGAAAGATCTGCTACCCAATCCAGACTTTGCTCTTATGTCAGACATAGGCCATTTCTGCACTACACTGTTATACAGCTATTATTCCACTTTCAACGTCCTGTGGAATTCTGAGCTTTGTAGTTTACTGTGGCCAAAGAGCTCTCTGACTGAGAATTCTAGATGCCCCTTCCTAAACTGCAAACCCCAGGATTCCATAGGATGTTGAAAGTGGAAATAATAACACTATAACAGTGTTGTACGGAAATGGCCTCATCTCAAGCCTTAGCAGTTATGAAGCAGGATTAATAGGATCCGAGGAAGGTCTACTCATCTTTATGTAGGCTTTATGTAGGGCTTTGTAATAGTGGCTATGGTGGTGTCCCATAGATGAAGAGTTTATTTACAAGGTCTTCCTCACAATTTGGAAATGCTGTTATATAGCAGTATTTCAGCATAAGCAAGAGGGAAGAGAAGTTCAACAACATCTTCCTACAGTCCATGAATTATAGAACACTGCTTTGGAATGGCCACAGTGTCCTTAACCATCCCAGTGACTCTGTACTATTTGTTTAACACATTGTGCCAAGAAAAAGAAGCTAAATGCCCCCTTGCTTCCAAAAATGTTTCTCAGTTTAAGTGGCACTCTCAGTTCTCTGTTCTTTAAGAAAATCTGGTCAAAAAGCCATAATTAGTTACTGTCACTCTAAGGAAGGGGGAGAAGGGGTGTTAAAAAATTCACGGTGTAGCACTAATTTAGCCTTCAGGCAATGTATTAGATTATCCAGTTTGGATAAACAGGAAACAAATTAGATTTGCCTGCCACACAAGGCAGCTGAATGTAAAAGGGAACAAAACCCCATTTCTGCATTATATGTGTGAATTACACATGAGCAAAGAGCTGTGTGGTCACACTTCTGTCCCTGAGGCTGCATTGTTGCTCCAATTGCAATGGCATTAACCTTGAACAGCTGCAAAAGGAAAACCTAGGTATGTATTTGTTCCTCTATGTAGGGCTTCCCAGGAAACTTGCATTTTTAAGAGTTATGTAGGAGGGAAAATTTCTGCAAGGGCAGCTTTTCTCAGTCTGACAAAATAAACTGAGGTTTTTCAAATTTCTTCTTAAGAGCATAAAAATAATCCTGCTGGATCAGAACAAATGCCTACCTAGTTCAGCAGTTTGTTCAGATGGTGGCCAATTAATTATCTATAGAATGCCCACAAACAGGACATGACTGCCATTGTGTTCCCTGGCAACCAGTGGGTGGGAGGAGAAACAAAGGAAAGAAAAGAGGAAGCTTTTTTATATCAAGTCAGATGATTGGTCCACCTAGCCCATTAGTGTCAACTCTGATTGGCAATAGTTGTCCAGTTTTGGACAGGATTCTTTCTTTGCCAGTGTGGAAGTCCCTGGTTTCTTTGGTGATCTCCATGCATGTACTAAACTTAGCTCTCAAAGTCAGTTGAGATCAGTCGTTATGGTAGTACTGCTTCTGATCCCAGAGATGGCATGTAGACATCATAACTAGCACCTGTCCAATCTTCTTTTCAATCTACTGAATTCCTCTGTTTACCCATCCATTTTGTGGAAATGGACTTCTTTTCATCTCTCTTGCATGGTTCATTTTTCAATTTCAGTAGATCACTCCAGTTTCTCCTATTCTCTCTCCATGCTATGAATGATTTTATACATTTCTACTGTGTCTTCCTCTTCTAAGCTTTTTGAAACTATACATTCCCTAGTCTTCTTTGCAGAGACTCATCCTTGCTCAACAGGCTCCTGGGTCAAGGACAAGTTTAATGAGCAAGACTGCAAAATTAAATCCACCACAAATAAGCTCCTGTGGTGTCTGTTAAAAGACATCTCAGATGTGTTATCCAGACAGATGTAATCAAGTTCCCATTGCTGATTTCTTCTCTATGGTCTACCTTTGAGCCTCCAAGTCCCTAGAAAATGGCCTAGTGCTTTGTATTTCCTCTCGATAGAAAGAAATGCCTGTCCTTTAACAGCTCCTCTGACTTCACTGACATCACACGGTCTGCTTCAAAGCAGCACTCATTGATTTTTGCTGCTGCTGCTTTCCTTCCCCTCCAGTGACTTGGATCGTCCTGTTTCATGGCTACAGGTGTCTGTTTCCAAAATACAGCATGCCTAGCAACTGGAGGGATGCAGTGAGAGGGGATCAGATAAGGGACTTATGGAAGGTCTCCCTGTCATTACAAGGGGATTTCAAGAAGGCATCCAGTGCTCCAGGGAAGGGACTGAGAGCTACTCTTTTATTCCTCCTGGACCATAACAAGAAGGATCAATTGTGCAAATAAGCAAACATATCCATAATTTATATAGGTTGTAGAAAGTGACGTTCCTTGACTTACATTGGGGGAGGTTTCAGGGAAGATTTGTTTTTGGAGGGAAACAGAATGTTGATAGCTCTGGATCTCAGGGGCCTACTGAAAAGTAATATATATTTATTTTTCCTTTTTTAAAAAATTGGATGGATCTTCAGAAGAATTTCCATTTCCCTAGTCATACAGAAGTCTGAAAGAAGTAAAATCAAGTTCAGGCCTTTTTACAGTGACAGCTCTGACATGAAAAGCAGGAGGTCAAGCGGAAGGCCAAACTAGCAAAATGAATTCTAACTGGGAAAAATGTAGGGTACTACACTTAGGAAGAACAAATGAAATACACAGATATAGAATGGGTGACACCTGGCTTGAACACAGTACATGAGAAAGGGATCTAGGAGTCTTAGTGGATCACAAGCTCAACATGAGTCAACAGTGTGATGTAGCAGTTAAAAAAGCCAGCGTGATTCTGGGCTGCATCAACAGGATTATAGTATCAAGATAAAGGGAAAAAACAATACCACTTTCTTCTGCTTTAGTTAGACCTCACTTGGAATATTGTGTCCAGTTCTGGATACCACAGTTGAAGAAGGATATCGGCAAGCTGGAACATTCAAATTACAGGAAAAGAGATTTCAGCTAAATATCAGTAAGAACTTCCTGACAGTCATAGCCATTTGACAGTGGAATATGCTGCCTCGGGGTGTGGTGGAGTCTCCTTCTTTGGAGGTTTTTAAGCAGAGACTGGATGGCCATTTGCTGGGAGTACTTTGAGTGTTTGTTCCTGTATGGCAGGGGGTTGGACTCAATGGCCATTGTGGTCTTTTCCAGCTCTATGTTTCTATGATTCTAGGTGGAGGACTTGTTTACACTGCACAATTATAGCAGGATGATTCTATTTTAACTGCCATGGCTGGAGGTTGCATTTTGGTGAGTCATGAGAGCTCTCTGGCTAAGAAATCTTAATAACCCCTCCAAGCTGGAAACTCCAGGATTCCATAGCATATTGCCATGGCAGTTCAAGCAGAATAAAATGCTATAATTTTGTAGTGTGAAAGGGCCAAGAGATAACTACAGCTCCCCATTGAATGACTACCTAGAATTTTATTAGTTAGGCCCAACTAGAGTAGACCTATTGAATCAATTGCTGAATGGTCTTTCAGCACACAGACAAATCCAACTGATCCGATTGCTGTACTCTAATCAAGGTTGACAACAGGACTGAGGCCATAATCTTCCTAAGGCAGTCTTAAGAGGAGAGACAGCAGGATGCTATCCAAGGTTCTATTCTAGTCTGGCCTCTGCAGAAGGGGGCTTCTGCTTTGTCTGTGCCTACTGTGAGGTTACTTGGGGCCTTTCTGCACTACACTGTTATAATGCTATTATTCTACTTTCAACATCCTGTGGAATTCTGGGTTTTGTAGTTTATTGAGGCCAAAGAGCTCTCTGGCTGAGAATTCTAAAGACCGCTCCCTAAGCTGCAAACCTCAGGATTCCACAGGATGTTAAAAGTGGAATAATAGCACTGTAACAGTGTAGTGCAGGAAAGCTCTTAGCAAACTTGAACAGAGTGTATCTGCCTTGATTTGATTCTACCTCTGCTACTGTCTTCCCCTGGGAGCCTCAGTGCCTACAGATTGAGACAAACACATTGGTGGTTGATACAAACTGTTTTTCATCATTCTGTTAGACTTATCAACCATTGTGCACTTATATTCACTGATTGGAGAGGTAGCATGGCATGGTTTGAGTATTGAACTGGGACTCTGAGAGACTAGGGTTTAAATCCCCACTAAGCCATAGAAACCCACTGGGTGACAAGTCACACTCTCTTAGCCTGAGAGGATGGCAAAGGCGATGGCAACACACTCTCCTTGAACAAATCTTGCCAAGAAAACCCCAAGGGTTGCCTTAACTTCACCATAGATCAGAAACAATTTGAAGGCATGCAACAAGAAATCACTGTTTCCTAGCTAGCATGTTTGCAGACATATCCACTCCTATATATAGTACTAGCGTTTATACCTGGTGTTGCCCGACATTTTGTTTTCTCAAAGATGATACTTGTTAGAAATTTTGAGATCATCTGTCTCTAATTGCCCAAACTGTCTTGTTCAGTACCTGTAACTTTTCCCGCTATTGCCCAATCCAATTTGTATTCAGAGTTATAAACATACAGAGGTTGGGTTCCTGAGGGAATACACTGTCCTCCTCCTTGCTGCTAGGCCTAATCTCCATAGTAACTGGCCTTTTCAAGACAGGAACATTTGACTGAGGCCCAAGAGCTCTCTGGCTGAGAATTCTAAAATCCTCCCTAAACTGCAAACCCCAGGATTCCATAGAATCTTCTTAGCGGCCAATCGTATGAGGTCTTCACCTGACACAGACAAACAAATTTAGACTTTTATATATCATTATGGCCAGCTACCAGACTGTTCCATGTGTGACCAAGGGAGATATGTACATGAAAATATAGCTAGCTGCTTTGGATCCAGATATATTGCTGCAGGCATTGTCTGCTGCATACCACACAGGGTTTCCAGATTTTGTGGCCTGGACTCTCTTCTCTAGTCCTCAGGGTGAAGGAGAGGAATCTCAGGGTGAGGGCACTGCCTTGAAAAAGACACACAAGCACATATACACTTACTTACTTTCCTGATTTGTACTTGAAGCACATGTGGGTAGGGGTCATTTGAATAACCATTATTAATAGTATGTGATTCTAGCAGTCATTTCTACAAGGGGTACTATTAACGCTAGTGATTCAAATGACCCCCAACCCCATGCGCTACAGCCAGATAAGTCCCAATTCCTCTTTCTTTGGGGGGGGGCATGTCTGGGATTCTGTTGGTCTGTCTGAACAATTGTGGAGTGATGACTCAACACATCAGTAAACTCAGTTGATTCAATGACCCTACGGAAGTTGGGTCTAACAAGAGAATTTAGGCCTTTGTGGAATTCTGCTTACCTTACCAAGGCCCTTTTTGCACGGCATTTTCCATGCAAAAGAGGGCCTGGAGCATTGCGTGATTGTGAGGAGCGATCTGCACGATGCACTTACAATCGCGTGATGCTCCAGAGGCCGGCAGGCTCTGATCACGCACCTTTTCATTTTTGGCTAGAAGCCGAAAATGGTGCACGATTGCGCATTGCTCCCGGGCCCTGTACGCACTTACCTGGTGTGCGGATCCTCTGGCGCTGCGCCGGTCGCGCTTCCTGCCCCAGTGCAGCCTGGGAAACTCCCAGGCTGCATTGCAGAAGGAAGAGGTGGGGCTCTTGCGTGAGCAGGCAGCTCATGTGGAGCTGAAGGACCCCAAACATGAGAGCCTCTCACCGGAGGCTCCTCGTGTGATCCCCGCACCCCAGCGCCTGAAGACAGTAAGTTGCAGAAAGGGCCCAAGAAGTGAACACATCTGTTGGCCAGTGGCTGAAAAAGTACAGCTGTATGAGGAAGCAAATTTATATATGTGTGTGACAGCAACATGGCCTAAATACCTTGTAGGCACAAGAGCCCATCTAATCCTGGAAGCTAAGCAGGATCTGGCAGAATTAATAGTTGGATGGGGAAGTGCCACAGAATACCAGGTGCTGTGGGCTAGAGTAAATCTCAGAAAATGATGGTGTCAACACTGCAGAGTTTTTTTTGTTTGCCGTTTTGATCATTTTAAAGAGATGTTTTAAAAATGCAACTTTTTAAAAAGAGTATCAAATAGATTTTTTAAAAAATTGTTAGTGTATTGCTTCTTAAAAACAACATTACAGTTTCTGTTCCCGGTTACCTCAACATTCTCAGAGATGCGGCAAGACTCCATATTACATCGTATTACTTTGCTAGCTTGAGTCAGCTATGGGTTAGTGCCCTAATCCCATTCATTTTAACAAGTTCTAAAAAAAAAAAGGCACATTTTTATATGCTTTACTAGTCCTGCTTTTATTTAAAAGGAAGTGTTAAGAGGAGAAGAGCCGTGAGGGTGGCATATATAAGCAAACTGTCAACTTGTCATATCAAGTTGTCAATAAGAGTTAAAACGCCATGAAAAAGTCTCATTTTCCCCCTTCCTCCCCTGTGTATTCACTTATATTTCTACAGCTATATCTGGCACTCAACAATGTAACATCCTACACTCTAAACCTTTCGGATATGTCTTCATTCTAACAGAGGCTGTGCTTGGGTAAGAAGAAAGGATTTGGACTTCTAGGAAAAATGGTTTGTCTAATACTTATTTGTACCAGTTTCTCAGTCTTATGATTGATGCCTGGAGAAGGGGGGGGGGGGGATAGCCACTGCTGAAGTTCACTGCTGTTCACTTTGAAAACAGACACACAGCGCAGCCAGAGTACAGAAGGAGGCCTGATTGATGCATATAGCTACAGCAATCAATATCACATCATCAAAATCCAGTTCATTTATAGCTACGGATGGGCAAGTCTGTCAAATCTGTTGGTGCAGATTTCTTCCTTTCTCCACATCTGAGACCATTCTGTACCACTTCTGTGTGGATTTACTTATTTATCAAGGAAACTGCACCTATTTTTGTGATAATTTATCAAATGGATGCTTTAATGGACACACGCATGAATGCATTTCCTTGTTGAACAAAGCATATTTGTGCACAGAAATGAATGTTGGGATGGGTAGTTTGATGAGGTACTTGGAGTTATCCACCACAGTCCCCTGAAATACAGCACTCATCTCCACTGGTTTCATGTGCTCATGACACCCCTAATAGAAATGCTTCCCTGATGGCTGCCCATTGGGACAGCATGCCACAAGGCCGTCCATATGGGATTGTTGTAAATACGTAGAACTCCATGTGAACTAGAGCCTGGAGTGACTGCAAAACACATGAACAGACTAGCGTGTGAGTATATCTGAAAACTGCTTTCTCCCACCTTCCAAATCTTTGGGTGATGTAGGCATTTTTGTGGCGGTCAATGGTAGCTGAAGATATGGCAATGGTGTTTGCTCCCCTCATCTGGCTAGAGATGATGGGAGCTGTCATCCAAAAATGTGTAACAGTCCACAGGATCCCAGCTCCTGGGACTCTTTCACACTGCACAGTATAGCAGTACGATTCTATCTTAACTGCCATTGTCCACCCAGTAGAATACTGGGATTTGTAATTTGGTGATGAAGAATATCCTAGCAGAGTATTCTAAAAGTGTGTGAGTGCACTTGTGTGCACCTTCAAGCTGCTTGTTAACTTATGGTGACCCCATGAATTTCATAGTCTTTTTTTAGGCAAGGAGTACTCAGAGGTGGTTTTGCCAGTTCCTTTCTCTGAAATATAGCCTACAGCACCTGATATTTCTTGGTGGTCTCTCCTACAAGTATTAACCAGGGCTGACCCTGCTTAATTTCCAAGGTCTGAGTGTTGCAATACAACTCTGGAAACCAGGGTTTGATTCTCCACTTGGCCACAGAAACCCAGTGGATGACCTGAGGCATGTCACACACTCTCAGCCCCAGGAAACCCTGTGATAGGGTCATCTTAGGGTTGTCATAAGTCAGAAATGACTTGAAGCACACAACAGCAACAAATTCTAAGCATTCCTCCCTAAACTGAAAATCCCAGGATTCCACTGAATGGAACCATGACATTTAAACTAGAATCACAGTGGTATAATTGTGTAGTGTGATTTTTAGATAACAATGGTATATAGGTAACAGTAACATCTATACGTACGTGCTTAGATTTATTTTTGAATAGTGTTTTATCATGGTTTATGAAAACCTGTGGGAACATGAAAAATAAGATACAGAGTATTTAAAATCAAAGATGCATACTTTTTTGGGGCCTGGAAGGCAAAATGTCATTCAAGTTCAGGGACTGGGAGCTGTACACGTGTGTAGACAGGGATGCATGCACACATGCAGACATTTCAGCATGCAGGAATGAGAAGATGTTAATCTTGCCTGCTGGCTTGCTGAAATATGGGGATTTTTGTGGGGTGGGAGCCATATGCCTTCATAGCAGCAGGAAAGCACTTGTACAGGAAGCCAAAAATTAGCTGGGCTGTAAAGAAACGTGGCTATAGGTTTCCTCCAGCTTCGGAAGCCATGCTGAGAATGGCCAAAGGGCCACATGCAATCCCTAGGCTGTAGGTTGGGCAGCTGTGGTTTAAAGAAATGAGCTAGGCCAAAATGGGAAAAAAAATTCAGATGTGTGTGTGGGGGGGTGGCAAGTTTGTACATCCTCCATCTAAGAAAGCAGTGAGATTAAAAAAGAAGAGTTTCCTTGGACATTATTTTTTCTGATGTACTTTCCAATTAATAATTCTCATAAAGCAAGACTGGACATCCTGTTAGAAGAATAATTTCCACTGGAGGGAAAGATGTGTTCAATTAATCTTGCACTAAGTTAAGATCAAAGACAACCTGCTAAAAAGGATGGAACATTTCCCCATGAATCAGATCTTATGTAAAGATTATGAAATATATGGTGACATCAGGACAACGTCCAGATTTATTGAGAAGCTCTGGTATGGCTTGTAGTACAGTAATTTCATTTGAGATTCTAACTGGAGAGAAACATGAGATGCAGATAAAGCATCCAAGGCAATGGACCGCTTCCTGGGTTTGTCCATGTCAGTATCCTTCATAAACCTGAAAACTGAAAGAAGTTTAGGGATGTAAATCTTCACTCATTTCACTGTTTAATTCAGGACTTTTTTTCCATGATTTTTTGCTTCACTGCAAACAGTACAAGTGTTTCTGGGTCTTTTTTGTTTGCTGGTTCAGTTTGTCAGGTGTTTTTGAACTCTAGGGCTGTTTTCAGGAAACAGCCTTGTGCAAAAATACACATCTTTTTTTTCTGTGCAGAAAGCTTTTTGCACAGAGAATTTTTTTTGTGCAAAGAGCAATATTTTTTATATCTTTTATTGTAGAAATGGCATGTGTATTTTCATGCAAAGAAATTTCCCCACAAAAGATCATGAAGTGCAAACAGTTGCATGCCTGCTCTCTGTTTTCTTGGTGTGGTGTCTTCATTGTCAAAAATACCCCTTTTTGTTGGGGTCAGAAATATTAACCAGTATTCTTTACATTCCCCCAAAGGGGAATTTGCTTTCTTTCTTTAACTGTAATCCAACATCCCCTCATTGTAGCATAAATATCTACATGTGGGGATACATTATACCAGACCTACGTAACTCCCACGCAGAATGGCAACATTGTACAAAATGTTTCAATGACTGGGTTCCATTGTGCAATACCCAACCTCAATGTACCATCTGTAACTGCAGTGAAAAATGTGAAACCACACTGCACAACCACTATGTGCAATGTACAACCTTAATGTGCAACCCAATATGCAACAGTGCTATCTATGCAACTTCACTTCTGCTTTAGTCATCAGAATACACCTGTTTCAACACTGCAAATAATTCACCCTCTTGCATACTGTGACTTATGTGCAATATATAACTAACAGGATGCTGTCCCAAGTATTGGAAAAGGGATGGGCAGGCTCATTTTTCCCCTTACTGTCAAGGGTTATCTTCCCTCTGGGTATTTATGGTAATAAGAAATGAACATGTTGGTGAGTGACAACATCTGCATTCTCTCTAGCTTTCTTCCTCTCCTTCTGTTATTCTACTCTATCATTGTCTGCCACCATTCTTACTTTCTCTCTCTGAGTCTGCTCTCTCATTTTCTCTCCACTCAATGTGCTGCATGCCAGGGTCAGACTTATGGATTTATGTTTCCAGAGGTCAGAAGTGATAACTTGTAGAGAGATTTTAAAATGATGTCAAGGTTCATAAGAAATTAGACTGTGGTTCTAGAGCCACTTGTAAGATTATTCAAAAACTGTCTGGTTATTTGTATCACTGATAGCTGATGTTATCTGGTAGTTGCAATGTTGGAAAAGCAAAGAGAGATAGGTTGAAATTCCTCTAAACCATGAAGCTTCTCTTCGTCCCCTCCCTAACCTCATAGGGTTGTTATGGGCATAAAATAATATGCGGCATTTTAAGGATCATGTAGAAAAGGTGAGAAATAAATATAGAGATAGATAGATAGATAGATAGATAGATAGATAGATAGATAGATAGGTTAGATACTTCTTCAGGAAGGCTGTGGCTGAGGGTTTGTTTGCTTTTTTGGTCATATAGTGATTAGGGGAGCATCAGTGTCCATCTGCACAAATGCTATTGGCTAAATAAATAAAGAGTCAAACACAGGAGTAGGAATACAATGTGCATCACATCGGTCCCAGTGCACATCAGACATCAATGCAAATTGGGCATTCTTTCTGGTGTCCTTTTATGCATCTTCTCAAATCACTAACAGGGTTTCTCTGCTACATAGCCAAGTGTATGTAAAGTTGCATAATGTAGATGATGATATAGGATTCTGGTGATGGCTTCTTATAGTCTGGGGACTAACTGTTTTCACCAGAAGTTATATATGCATTATTCCTTTAAACTGTTCTAACTGATTTTAACACGCTCGTTTCAACTTTTCAAACAATTTAATATGTTTTCATCTTCTTACTTTATTGTACTGTTTTGTGTTATTAAAATTTCTGGTTGTTGTGTGCCTTCAAGTCATTTTTGACTTGTAGTGACCCTAAGGTGAACCTATTACAGGGCTTTCTTGACAAGGTTTCTTCAGAAGGTTTACCTTTGCCTTCCTCTGAAGGTGAGAGAGTGTAACTTGCCCAAAGTGTCCATGGCTGAGCAGGGATTTGAACCTGTTCTTCAGAGTCCTAGTCTTAACACTCAAACCGCTACACCATGCTGGCTGTCATGATTAAAATTATTTAAAGTGATTTAATTGAACATCACCATGAGATACTAGTAGATAGGGTGTGATATAAACATTTTGATAAATAAACAAATAAAAATAAGTAGAATGTCCTAAATCCCCCTTCCAGTCATAAAGTAGTCGGGGGGGGGGGGGGACCTCTTTCAGTCTTGCTATCAATAATTTTGGAGCTAAAGTGTTTCATTTTTTGGTCAACTAAAGTAAAGAAAGAAATGAACTTTCTACTGTGTTTTTTTATTTACTTTCTCCTTTATCCCTTTTTTTCTTGCTTTTAAAAACAAACAGAAACTTTGCTTCTCTATTCAGGGTGCATCTATTCATTTAAAAACTATTATTCTGTTAGATTTTATCAGAGCACAGCCTGGAAATTATTATTCACTGCTGTACCTCTCTGGACAAAATCTATATGTGATATTTCATCTTCATACAGGTTTTTATACAGGAATCTATTTGAAGTGAAATTGTCTAAAATCAAACTATGAGCTTGAGCCACATTCAAACAAAAGATGCTCTGGCTGAAAGCAGGAGGGTCTGTGCCTTTAATGCAGAAATTATTAGCGCCACCTATTGTCAGAAAATGTAATTAAGAAAGGCTGCATGGCTCATAACAGAAGGTGCATCCCACTGAGCTCAGTGGGAAATACAACCAAATAAACATTTTTAGGGTAATGTTCTGTGGACAAAAGCTTCAAACATCTTACTGTTTTGTCTCACTATGAATTTAAGAATGAGACCCCTTTGATAAGCTCTTTGCCCATCGCCTCGCCTCTATTTATTTTGTTTGTACATTTTGTTCTCCAGCTTTAAACATATTCCCTCTGAACATTTTTCCTGAGTCCAATTCTTCCTTTCCTTTCTACCTCAAGCTTTCTTATTTCTCCACTATCCTTGACAATCTAGTGTTTCTGAATAAGATCCAACCCCACCTACTCTCTAGGCTTGGAGTTATCCCAGACTTCATTTTGCCAGGATTATCTTTGTCGTTTATGACCTATGTGGTACAATCATTACAGTGTCGGACTGACAGTTAGGAGACACAAGTTGAAACCCCTATCGAACCACTGAAAGTCACTTGGAGACCTTGGGCCAGTTACATTCTCTCAATCTGATCTCAGGGTTGTCGTGAAGATAAAGTAGGACAGGAGAAAAGAACGATATATGCCACCTTGAGTTCAATGGACAAGAGACAGGTTACCAGTGTAACAAATACATGAAAGAATGGATGAATTACTCATGCCCTGCTGTTTCGATTATTCTGCCACCTGGATTTCGTGATGATGCACCTTTTATCAAAGACAGTAGTATATGTTGAACTTTAGGAGTTTGTTTGAAAGTCTCCATAGCTTCAAAGAGATGCTGGCCCTGATGGAGTCTCTGTTTTCCTTTCTGCTCAATCCCTAATCAATAATAGTAAAGCCTGAAAGCATCCTAAATGCCACATTGCCTCATTCACTTGCCAAACCAAGGATGGTCAATTGCCATGGCATTCTGGCAGACAAGATCACTTCTCCTCTTTTAAAACGACATCCTGGGCATTCCCATTTCACCATACCACTGACCATGAATATATTTTGAAACACAGAACATGTGCTCTATGCCAAATACTATATGCACCAGGGCTAGGAGTTAAACTTTTTCTCTGCAAACCAACCAGAATCTCTCTGCTAAACAATCTGTCTGTATAGCTGGGATCAGAGCTTGGAAAAATTAATTCTTTGGACTACAACTCTCAGCTGGCTAAAAGATTCTGGGCGTTATAGTCCCCAAAAATAACTTTTCCAAGCTCTGGTTCTTTTCTTTTCCTTTTTCCTCTGCTAATTTGTGAATTGTGAAATGCATCTGTCAAAGTGCCTTGAATCAATCACAATCCTTTTATTTGCAGAATGAAGTACAAGTGCTTACTGAAATCCTATTCAGTGTGCAACTTGCATGGAATATGTTGCCTGCAAGTCCCTCATTGTTAGGCAGCACTACATGGTTCCAAATATTACTTAATTATAAATAGTCAATATAATTCATGCCTTATACATTTTCCCAATGTGCCAAGGACTGACACCCTATTTGTACCCATTGATTGTGTTTCTTTCTTCTGGAAACTCTGCAGACTGGCTTCAAATGGTTCACAGACAGGTATTGGTCCATAGAACACCAGTTTAAGTAGCACTGCTCTAAGCAACATGCTCTCCATTAAACATTATAGATGCTTTGACTCTATCTACTCTATTAATTTAATTTATTCTGTGTAAGTAGCAACAAGTATAGCAACAAGTCATTTAGCAGTTTTCTTCTTCCTGCAAGGAAGCTTTTGGTAACCATGAAGCTGTCAAAGACTATTCACAAGTCAGGACTAATTCTGCACAAAATTTGCATGTTGTTGCACAGAAAATAGCTTGTTCCTCACAAGGAACAGCACTTTTTCTGCAGAAAACAATATTCCTGCATAACAATATTATTTCCTGTCAGAAAAGGCTGTTTTCTTTGCAAATCACTCATGTGCAAATTTCACATAGACTAAGTCTGCAATTACAACATTTTCTGTGCAGGAAACAGCCTTTTATATGCAGCTATCAATATTACTGCATAGAAATAGCATCTTCTGTGCAGTAAATGATTTTTTTTGTACAAAACAACCATGCTCAAATTTGGCACAGAATAAGTTCCATACTATGAAGATTCTTGTCAACCCAGGTTTCTTATCAGAGTTTCTCCACACCTAAAACACAAGTTTTTTGACCATGTTTTGAGTATTTCCATCCCTAGTAAGGGCAAATCTGTAAACTTAGGTTTCCCCCGAATTCCCATTTCTCTCACTGCAAGTTCTTTTCAGCCTGCATGCTTCCCCATGTTTCAAATGTAGCAGAATTCATAAAAAGAAAGGCCACATGAAAATCCACCAATATTGTTATGTGGATTTTCCCTGATATATATGTTTTTGAACTGCTGTGAGAGCCACTATGTTCAGTGGTTTGAGTGTCTGATTAAGAATTAAATCCCTGCTCAGCCATGGAAACCCACTAGGTGGTCCTTGGGCAAGTCATGCCCTGTTATCTTCAAATCTCCTCTGAAAAAATATTTCCAAGAAAATCACAGGGATCAGGCCATAAACTGGAGGCACATAACTTAAATGCATACTATCACAAATGTCTTAAAAGCTTTTTTCTTGATATAATCTGTTTCCTGCATACCTTCCCCTAATATGTACATTTTTGTGCACAATGTTCTTTAATACATTTTTGTGCACAATTTGAGTAGTGAATTACAGCGCAAAAGTTGTGATGCATGTACAGTCAGGTTCGCCTACATGTTTGGAAAAATTCACTGCAAAAATGCAAAGCTGGCAAATTTCTCGAGCATTTTTAAGTTCAGGCTTTGAACCCTCATGCAACACTGCAAAGAAACACACAAACAGCTTTGCAGGCACAGTATTATCTCCAGCTAAATTCTAATCTAACTCAGGATAGTGAAAAGCTCACAAACCAGTCTATGAGGTCTTGGATGAAGTGCATTTAACCGGTGCATTTAATCCATTTTTTAGAAAGCTTGTATTCATTTGTTATATGTAATCTGCTTATTTGTAATAATGTTAGGGTGGATAAAATAATCACACCTTCACTATATCCCCAGGTGGAAGACAGGGCTGATTTGAATCCCCAAACACAAGGTAGGAAGGTAGAAAAGAGAAGGAAAGAAAGATACACACATACAACTTTGGTCAAAGGATGCTGGGAGGGATGATTTATTCTTTCATGCTTCCCCTCTTATACCATTTTTATGTTTATATTAAAGAATACTTAGAAGAAAGAAAAGATTCATGCATCAGCATTAGCAGAGTCACAGCTTGTACACATGTTACATTCTATCTGATCCTTAATTTCCCAAGTCTACATGACCCTGTTACATCCTAGGTCATTCTCAAAGATATCACTGACGTTTCAAGAGTCCTTCACTTGTACATATTGATGATAAACAAGAGCAGAGAGAATAAACAATTCCAAAGCAAGGTTGTTTGATGAGCTCTGAGTGTCTAAAATGTCAATTAATATCACAGTTAATGATTATCAAGTATTAATTCTATAGTAAGTTACAGAGTCCCAAACTTCAAGCCTAACAATAAAATATCAATAATTTTAATAATTGTTTAATTTGTTTAAATAAACCTTTAATTATAAGAAAGTTCTTTCTAATGTTCAATGAGAATCTCCTTTCTTTTAATTTGAATCGTCATCATCATAATCGTCGTCGTCGTCGTCATCTTTTCAGTTTTACTGTCTATCAATTGTTAGTGTTTGGAGTTTTGAACTCAATACTTCTGAAGATGGTGATGGTGATGATGGCAACCATCATTATTTAGGATGGACAACTGTGGAAGGCCAGGGGGCTGCATTAAGCCCCTAGAATACTTGGAGGACTGTAGTTCTCACCACCTGAACTGAAAAAAAAAGTTTTGCCTCAAATACCTTTTTTAACTAAAGGATTTTTTCCCCAGGATGGACTCAAAGTGGCTTACAATTAAAAAAAAATAGTTAAAACTCATAGGATATAAAAGTTAAAACATAATTAACCAAAATAATTTAAACAATGTTAAAATACACAATTAAAAACTGAAATATTCATCAGGAACACAATATCCAGCACTTATTAGACAGGCCACATATAATCATTCATTGAATGCCCGTCTGAATAAAAACATCTTACCTTATTGCAAAAGAATAGTAGGAAAGGTGCCAGGTGGCTTCTATGGGAAAGGAGTTCCAGAGAAGCCACTGATAAGGCCCTCTCCTGTTTTCCCACCAGGTGTACCTACCAGATGTACCTGTGAGGGTGGTGGAACAGAGAGAAGATCCTCTCCAGCAGATCTCAAATCCCAGGCTGGTTTATAGGGGAGAATACAGTCCTTCAAATAATCTGGACCTGAGCTGTATAGGGCTTTAAAAGTCATCATGAACACTTTGTAGACCTCCATGGCCTAAATACCCTAAAGGTACCAGATCCTGTCTGATCTTGGAAAGTAAGCAGAGTCATCCCTCTATTTGAGTGGGAGACCACCAATGAATACCACATGCTGCAGGCTATATTTCAAATGAAGGAACTGGCCAAACCACCTCTGAGTATCCCTCACCTAAGGAAGCCCTAAGAAATTCATGGGTTGCCATAAATCCACAGATGACTTGAAGATGGTGCATGTACACATACAAGCCACCTTGAGTGCCATTACTGGGAAGATAAACAAACACACAAATATGAGTGTCGGGGCTGAAACAGGGGTGTGAAGAAAGGGGCAGAGTGAGTAAGTGCACCCTTACTTTTGCACAGTGATGATCATAAGAGAAGATTTGTTCATGCCTGTCTCAGACAGCTCCATTCCATTTAACTTGAGGATTTTTTAAAAAATACAAACTGTATTTCCCTCTCTCCTTTTTTCCTTCTGTTAAAATGATTCTGAGATGCCAGCTTACAACTTAATATGCAATACCTTTCATAAACATATTCAGCTCAATCCTCCAACTAATGAGGTTCTTTGCTTTCGTGGCTGTTTCGAAATGAGAGTAACAACCTGATCCCCACAGCATTTAGCTCACACAAACCCAATTTGTTTCAGTCGAGCACACTGAGTGTTACGCTGCCCATCTGGTAAGTTGTGTAGGAAATTTCAAAAACTTTACCCCAAGCCACATATTTAACTATACCCCTGCTACTTCTCCCATTCAGCCTGACAATTCTTTGCATGTACTTAAAGTTACAGCGGTCCACTGGAAATCAGGAAGACTGGCCCCAGAGGGTGTAATTTTAAGGCAGTGAAAAAGAGATTTATTCTTCTGTGTAATTAAGAAATTAGGTTTCAAGGGAGGGTTGATACATTTCTGAAACTGCCTTTGGAAATAGGTCACCAGTTTGATCCTTTGGAGACCAAGTTATTCATCAGACTATTTGCAGTCATATCTGAGGCTTCTATACTTTGAACAGCCTAGTTTGGGAGTTTAAAGAGGGGGAAAAGAATCTAAGGAATGATGGTATAAGAGGATTGAAATCTTAAAATGCATCATCACAGACTTTTCCAATCTAATGCCAATTAAGCTTTACTTCAGCATGACTTCCAAGTGTTTTGGACAACAGATACTATCAGGTCCAGCTAGCAAGACAAAATGATCGAGGAAGCTCCAAGTGATTGAAGCAGCCACTTTGAGAGACTTCCTTTGTAGTTTTTTCGCACCATCTATTTCAGGGGCGGGAATCCAGAAGTTGGACTGCAGGTCTCAGCAGCTCTGGTCAGCATAGCCCATGGTGAGGAATGCTGGGACTGGCAGTTCAACAACATCTAGAGGGCAACACAATTCTCATTCCTGATCTACTCATTTAGCCTCATCCAGTGGTTACAGTTGCCATATGTCCTACCTTATTTGTACGAATGGGTCTCATACTGAGAGAAAGGTTGGATAGAAATTAAATAAATAAATGAAACTATTCTCCCCAACAACCTGGGCAACAGACTGAAGAAGGCAGCCCTCCCCAAAAGAATTCACATTCTATTGCCCCACTATGGTGAGGGGAGTTATACTGAAATCATAATTCTTATTTCTAAATTCACATCTATACATACAAGAAGTAGCGTGTGCCTATTTTACATGCAAAGTTGAATCCCCTCTCTGTCTTTCTCTCTGTCTGTCTCTCTCTCTGTCCCTTTTGGAGAGATGCAACAAAGAGCAAACCCTGGAAGAAATTGTCGAAGTGCCACTGAGGCAAAGGTGAGCTAAGTAGCTGAAACAGAGGACAGGAGCAATGAATCAGAGTTGGGAGAGAGAGAGATCACTGGTGGCTGTAGTGATGGTTGGAAATGATAATTGCTCCAGTTACCTACAGATCTTGAGCAATATGAAGCCTCATTCATTGGCTCCCACGAGAATCAATCCAGTTGGAATTATGTGGCTGTCCACGTATGATTGGATTGCAACTCTCAATACTCCTCTGCATTGGATCCATTCATAAGAGCTACTGGAAGACAGTTCAACAACTTCTGCAGGGCCACTTGATTCCTACCGATATACGAAGACGTGCTGTACATACCTCTTCTCTAGTAATTTGTGTAAATTGTTTTCATTTAATCAAAACCTATCCTGTACTTACATATTCATTTAGCCATATATTTTGCTCATCATTGTGCATGCAACTGTAGGAATATAATCTGATTCTTCTTCACTACCACCCTGCTGTCCACAGGCCAGTAAGAAGGCCACAACAGAACACACAATTGTTTTTCATAGAATCATTAAATTATAAGGAATCTTGGAGATTATTTAGCACAACTCTATGCTCAATCTCATACCCTTGACATTTCACGGATGAAAACTGGGATAAGTGTGGCTGAGCAACATCAAATTATGGTCAAGAGATATTAATGAGGAAGAGCACACAAGCTAGGAGAGGCTGCACCAATTTGCTTTCTCTTGAGTCTACTAGGAAGGGCAAGATGCTGTCCTTTCTCTTTTCTCCCCCCCCCCCGCTGAATTAACTGAATGCAAACTACTTCTGTACTTTGAGCTTAGTTTGCAGCAACTGAAATAAGCTGAGGACAAAGGAGATAAGCGAGAAGAGGTAAAGGAAACTGAGGCCATTTCTGCATAGGCTTAAAGAATCGGTGCAGAGCGTCCTCCAGGGAGGACATCTGCACCTGGGAGTGGACTGGGTCGGACCTACTTAGTGTAGTTCCGCACCTCAGCCCACCCCAGAATGACCCGAAGTGGTCGTCCAGTGTGCTTTTGAAAGACCGCTTGAAACAGGTCTTTCAAAAGCACAGAGCGCACCACTCCATGCCCACGCTCTGGTGCAGATTTGCAGGCTCGCACCAGTGCGAGCCTGCGATCTGCCAGGGGTGGGCTTTAGGCTGGCGAGCTTCAGCGGTTGGTGGAGAGCCTCAACCACCCAGAAGCCACCATTTTCATCCCCGGAGCAGTGCAGCCACGCACTGCTCCGGACCAGCCTGGACCCAAGCGTGGAGCCAAGAAGTCCGATAAGTACTGGCACGGGGCAATTCCCTCGCCTGATGCGGAAATGGCCTGAGATACTTTAAAAGCAGCTGTAAAAGTGGAATGATAAAGCATTAATCAGGACTATCCCAGTCAAATCAGGATAGTTTGTGGTTATGGAACCTGGATTCTCAGTTCACATAGGCCCTTTCCGCAACTCACCTTTTCTTGGCGCTGGGGTGCGCCGTTCGCGTGAGCAGCGTCTTGTGAGAGGCCCTTGCATCCAGGTTTCTTCAGCTCCGCATGAGCTTCCTGCTCACATGAGAGCCCTACCTTTTCCTTTCACAGTGCAGCCTGGGACCTTCCCAGGCTGCACTGAGACACAAAGTGTGACCATCCTGGCTCCCAAGGCTCCGCACGCAAGGTAAGTGCACATGGGACCCCGGAGCAATGCGCGACCACGCACCATTTTTGGCTTAAAGCTGAAAATGTAAAAGTACGTGAGCAGTGCCTGCCAGGCCCTAGAACATTGCGCACATGTGAGTGCTTCGCGTGGACTGCTTCTCACATTTGCATGATGCTTGAGGGGCCCTTTCGCATGGAAAATGCCGTGCGAAAAGGGCCATAGTTGTGAAAGGTGAACAGTGAAGAAAACTGAGGGGGGGAAAAATCAACTCATTTGGAATGCGATGCAGGATTAAAATTCTATGGATACCATGGGCAGCTAAGAAGACAAATAAATGGGTATTAGAGTGAATCAAACCTGAACTGTCCCTAGAAGCCAAAATGATAGTTTTGTGGAGAAGAAATTGCATTCTTTGAACACAACTTTCAGTTCTGGGCTTCAGTTCATTCAGTTACATTACAAAAATTTGGGGAGAGAAAGGCGGCCGGGGGAGAGAGAGAAAGTATTTGAAGAAAGCTAATTTGAAAGCAATAATAGAGATTGGGTCTCTTCTTTAATAAATCTAGAATATATTGTTGTACTGGAATCCAATTTTAGGTAATATCTTACAGATGGCATACAGAAGCAGTACCTATTTCATGATCCCTTTTGTCCTGCAAAAGCCAACAATTTCCTTTCCAGCTCTGCAGATAGGACTAAGTTTATTCATGACCATGCTACTCAGGGAATGTTGGGAGTTGTAATCCAACAAAGTAAATTTTCTAAGATTTGATTAAATTCTGTTCAGCACTGTCTGAATTCATGGGGGATGATGCAAAGAGTATTTTCTCCAGGGGGCAGGGAGAAGCTTTGACAAAAGTTTAAAGGTTGCAGTGGAGCAAAATGGGGGGGGGGGGGTCTCAAGAAAATATTCATTGGCTAGCATCCTGTTGGTGACATAAAGAGGCACAGAAAACATTTTACACTTGTGTGTGGTGTTTGTTTGTTTGTTTTTTTGTTGTAGTGATATCATCCTTTGAGACTTCTGGATAACCCCAGTGTATCTGAATGGAAGGTGTCCTCAATCTGTGTCTGGCTATAGGGACATATCCCAATGTGTCTCCAATCTCGCTTCTGTTCTTCACCAGTCAAAGAATGGCTGTGGGGAAGCTGCAGTAGCTAAATCCAGGGAAAGTTGAATGGATGGATGGAAATCCACTGGGTGACCTTGGGTACACCTGTCCTATCTCAGTCCCAGTGCAGCTGATAAAACAAACAAAACAAACTGAATAACTCCCAGGCAGTAAACATAGAGTCATAAATAAAGTCCAACATAAGCAAAGTCCCACAGGGTTTCATGGCAAGGGAGTGTCCAAGGTTAATCCAAGCATTCATCAAGGCATCCACCAAGGTAGAAGGTCAGATAAGCTCTGACAAGCACTCATCAAGGCATCCAGCCAGGTAGAAGGTCAGATAAGGTCCTGGAGGGGAATGATGCCAGCTAAATAGACCCAAAGCCTAGTGCAGCTGTGCCTTGATTGATTGTCGCTGGTTATAAATTCTCGGAGAGAGCGAGGCTGGGTCTCTCTTTGCTACCTGTGCTGTGCAACGCTGGGTCTAGGTATGTGTTCTTCTGTATCTGAAGAGGCAGGACTCTCTGTTGGAGCTGGCACTGTCGTCTGTTCTGTTTCTGGGACTATAATCTCTCTGTACAGCAGGTCTTGGCATGCCCCCTGTTTCAGTCTCTGGCATGCACTCTGCTTCAGACTCTGAGGCCCTTCTTGCACGTTACTTTTTTGTGCTTCTGGGTTGGGGTTTTTGCACGAGAAGGCTTAGCAGGAACGCTCTTGCAAACCTCCTGCTCCAGCTTCGCTGATCCTTCCTGGTTGCGCGAGCGCCCCTCCCGTGCCCCACCCCTTCCTTCCGCAGTGCAGCCTGGGAGTTAGAGGCTGCGCTGGGGCAGGAAGCGTGACCAGTGTGCCTCAGGAGGCTTCACAAGGCGGGTGAGTGCACACGGGGCCTGGGAGCATTGCGCAACGGTGCACCATTTTCGGCTTGAAGCTGAAAATGAAAAGATGCGTGCGTGCTCTGCATCCAGTCCTTGAGTGTTGCATAAATGTGAGTGCGTCATGCAGACTGCTCCCCACATTTACGCGACGTTCAAGGTGCCCTCTCACTTCCAAAACGCCACGCAAAAAGGGCTTGAGTCAGAGTACATACTCTGGAAACAGGGCATAACAACATCATACACACTCAGCCGCAGAAAACCTTGTGATAGATTCACCTTAGGGTTGCCATAAGTCTGAAACAAATTGAAGGCACACAAAACAACAAGCATAGGTCCACGCGCAGAACTCTTTCCCCACATTCAGCCATGTAGTGTCTTAACCATTGTGTGTGAGAAAGAGAGAAGGAGGGAGGGGACAGAGAGGAAGGGCATATCCTGGAAAGATATAATAGCTGGAATCCTGTAGACCTATTCCACCAGCTCTTGAAAGTTTAGTCAATCCATAGGTCAACATAGCAGTACTGAATCAATCCAGTTGACCCAATGTTTTTACTTGACTAGGGACAGACAATAGGATTCAGGGCAACTGTTACAAGCTGAGAAAGTGAATGAAAAAAAATTTGAACATTTTCCAAATGTATGTTTGTGTGTGTCGAGCACAAGGCCCCCCCCCTTTATATGGAACATGTGGTCAGTAAATAAAAAATTGCATATTCAGGAGGTGCAAGTTGACCAGAAACTGGCTAAATTCCCCCCCCCCCCAGAAAATTCAACAGTGGCCTAAATCCTGTTGTTAGTTCCAACTAGAGTAGAGCTGTTGAATCATTGGCTTTGCCAAAATGATACTGACTCATTATTCAACAATTGATTGAAAGGGTTTACTTTAGCTGGGACTAAAGGATTCCAGTCAGAGTTTTTCCATCCCATTTATGTTGCAATTTGAAAAAGATTAGAAAGTTCTTGTCAGAAGCGAACCAAACCAAACTCTCACTCATCTACCACTGACAGCTTCCAAATGTACATCTCTGACCAAACAAGGAGAGAGGCATGTTAATTTCTGCCTGCCAAGCCTGTCAGAAAAAAATAGTGCTGCAATCAATGCATTCAAAACCAGACATATAAGATATGTTATTTTTATAATTCTGTCCATCCTATTGATGAAGAAATCTGTAAATTTTGGAAAGCTCCTTTCCAAAACAAAACAAAATTCTCACCCATCTCTAGTTTTCAACCTACTAGAGAGACAGAAATATTAGCACACAGTTACATACAAAGTTATACATAAATGCCCTAATTGCCGTATAATCTATATGCCCAAATTGGTCTAATTTGTATTTTCTTGTATGGAACAGTTTATTGGACTATAATCTGATATTGCAGAGTTGAATTGACATAACTCCAGATACATGTTCCCTCAAACCATGAGTTTGTACATGAGAAATACCAGGCAGAAAGAGGTAGTTGACTCTTGCAGTGTCTACCAATCTGTTTCCCCATCTTCCTCTATGCAGCCATCTCCACCCACCATTAGCAAGTCCAGAGCCAACTAGTTTAAAATAGCCATAGGTTTTTGAGGATAATGGGTAAAGAAAGTGTTGAATACTCCTACAACTTAACCAGTACCCTCTTTAATTGGCTATCTTGCACATATACATAATACATGCTGTTAAGTCAATTTCAAGTTATGATGGCCCTATGAATTGCTGATTTCTCAAAGACCTAATTGTTTACTCCCCTTCTCAGATTTTGCTTCAGGACTGGAATTTCCTTTATGGGGTCAATCTAACTTTGTGTGTGTGTGTGTGTGTGTGTGTGTGTGTGTGTCATGAGGCTAGGCTCCTGACATGGTATCAGGAGAATGGATGTAGCTCAGTAGATGAAAAGGACTAGAGATCACAGTGGTACAATGTGGCCATTTCCATAGGATGTTGAAAATGGAATAGCACTGTAACAGTCTAGTGCAGAAACGGCCCATATCTTTTGCTAATTGCTGTTTGCTATAGTGTATTCATTGCTAATTATTACTTGAAACAATGTATCAAATACCAATTCCTACTTGCTGCTTGTATCCAAGTATGGGTTCAAAAGGCTCAAGGCCCTTATGGGTATGACAGGGCCATAGCACCAGGGGGGGAGATCAGAGTGGGGGAATGTGATACCAACAGGAAGATATTATGAGAACAAACAGGCCAGACAAGATAAGAATGCAGGAACTGTTTGAGTTCCCAAGATGAAAGTAAGTAAATAATGAAAAGGTCTGGGAAACTCAGAGATCTGGTTGGGTGAGGTGACATTTATGACTTTCACCAATCAATGTCATTTGCACCTGAATTTGGATGTCAAAGTTAACCTACAACATATGCTAGTCTTAGCAACTTTTGGAACTTGCTATGATGCTTGCCAGTTCCTGAATAAATGCTGCTGCTATATGTTGAAGTATTTTCTTGGCAAAGCAAGTTAGGCAGGTCATGACAGTGTATGATCATCTTCTTTTCCTATTGCTTTCAACTTTCCCTAGCATCATTGTCTTTTCCAATAAGAGAAATTTTCTTTGGATGTGATACTTCTTCATATTCCAAGGAAGAAATAAAGTGCAGGAATGACATGTTTGTCTCATAGAATGTATTTTTAGATTTCATTTGTAGCTTCTTGGTGTCTTTTCCTCTCCAGTTCCACACCATCACAGACAGCCCCACTGGCACAAAGCAAAACAAAACAAACTCTCATCATCATCATCATTGTCATCATCATCATCATCATCGATTTATATAGCGCCATAATTTTACTTTTACAAGTAAAAGAACAACAAAACAGTCCCCCACTGTAAGGCTTACAATCCAATGAAGATATGAGACAAAAGGAAAAGGGGATGGCAGAGTGGAAGGAGATCTGCTGGACTTAGGCCATTTCCGCATGACATCACTATAATGCTATAGCAGTGGGTTGTTACTGGTCCAGGAGCCATGCTTCTGTACAATGCCATCTCTATCCAGTTGCCACCCCATCGTATTGCCAAATTGCCATATTTCATTTCTAGAAAAAATCCATTAAGAGCCTCCTATAGTGTTTCAATCCCGTCAGTCGTTGTAGTACAATACCATCATAGCACTTGATAGTGCTTCTTGTTATGGCAGATCCAGCAATAAGCGGGCTGCGGGCATGCCAAGCTTGTCTCTCCCTCAGCAACTCCCATGGCATGGTAACTTCCTATCACCTCTCCCTATTTATTTTAAATGTCTCCTTTGAGTCAAAACTTTTAATTTTTTTCATAGATTTTTAAACATTATAGGGCAAAAGTGCAACCATGTACAGGCATGTCATGCTGTTATAATGTTGTGGTGTTAGCACAGCTTCCAAAAAGAAAAAAAAATCACTGGAGCAGGGTGAAGGTGGGGCCTAGGAGTGGCCAAGGACGCTGTAATGTGAAAGGAATACCAGTGGTAATACCACAACCCATCTGCTTAAGAGGGAAGGGTGCAGAAAAAAGCATCATGTAAATGGTGATGGCATTGTGTAAATGGTGATACCATCATTATAATGGTATAATGCACTAATGGCCTCTAGTGTGGAAATGGCCCTAGATACCATCTTTTCTTTTGTTTCTCTGAGGCCAGGGTAGTGACAGTTGGGATGAAAGGAGGGCTCTACCCACACTGTTTTGTGGCCATAGGCAAATTTTTATAAAAGATGACCATGATTTACAACAAAGTATGTACACTGCCAGTTCAGTATGCATGCATTGCCATTTTGTTTTTTCTCAGAGTAATAATTCTAGCTTCACAATATATACCTACTATAGCATGCCTGGCTTTTAATTTAATATTTGTTTGTTTGTTTGTTTTTGTTGTAGTTGCTTTTGGTTTGTTGGTATATATCACTCTTTATGGTAAGTGGCACAGAGCAGAGCTTTCCCCCAACCAGATGGCTACATAAATCAACATTACAGAAAAATGGCTGAAGTTTCTTGATTAAGTTTATATTTAGGCAATGAAGTTCCCATATCAATACAGCAATGACTGGAAAACTAAAAAAATTGTTGACAGAATGGTTGCTTATAAGCACTTTACCACACATATGTGCACATACCTACTAATGCTTCAGAACCAAAGGGAAAATTGCCCCCAGCTTCCCAAAACACACATACACACATGCAAACCTTTCAGATTTCAATTTCATTGTTCTCTCTATGGCATCTAAGAGTGGGGAAAAAATTGCTAGGTTTCTGTTTTCCTGTGAAAAGAATATCCATTGCACACCTCCAGAGACTGTCAAGGCAAAGAAATATATCTTGCCCCAGAAATCTTATGTGTTTTTGAGTGTGACACTTCATTTCAGTGAAGAAAAATAATACAGAAGATATATTGTGTGTATCTGAAAAACTGTTTCCAACTAAGAAAATATCTATTTGCAAAATATGCAGAAACATGCACATTTAATCAATGTGGAAATCACATGAAAATGCATGCATTCGTATTTTAAATTTCCATAAAAATTGTGCATTTAAAAAAATACACAAATTTAAAAAATGAATTATTCTTTGTGTAAAAAGTGGCGCAAAGTCTCAGAACCTAATAGGGAACTGGGATGGGATGAGAATGCCAGTGGAGTTCTAAGAAATGCAGCAAAAATAGCACATTTTGTCAATCGTCTAACAGCAAAAGAAGATGGAAGAAAAGGACAAAGAAGAGGGAAACAGAGTTATGAAAAAATAAGGTGGAAGAGGAGCTGCCATTCAACTACAGGTCAGCTGGATCTACTGACACGATTGTTTCTGGGACTGGAATGCCAACAAAAGCAAATAATCTCCTGGGTTAAACCGGGAAAGCCCGAAACACTGAGGTATTTTAGAATGAATGGCACTGAAATTAGAGCAAAAAAGGAAAGGGTCCATTGAGAGAAGAGCCCTACCTAAACAGATGGAAAAATTGACCCACTTCTCCACTGCTTTTTCTAAACTGCCATTTTATCCCACTGTCACTCTGCCTCGGTAACCATGTCTGTGACATTCCAATGATGCCAGGCTAACCCATCAGAATAAGGCAGACAGTAGAGAGGCTGGCATTTCAATGAGGCAATATGATCATTTCTATGGCTGTTAAATGGTGATAGAAAATTTAAATGACCACATCTATGTGACACTTCTGAAAGCTTTCGCTTTCCCTTTTCATGCACTTTATCACTGCAAGATAAGCTTTCTTTCTCCCTCCCAGTTTTATGACTACCTGAACAAATACAATTGTGTGTGACACCCATACGATTATGTGATTCCCTTGGAACTGAGTGCGAAGTCATTTTGACATATGGCTCATGGCTCATGTGGCATTTGGTTTACTCTTCCCTGTGGAATTAGAAGTCATGCAAGTACTGCTGAGCAGTTTTGAAGGAGATCAAGCAGAAAACCCTCATTTGTGATGAAAAGAACAGAGAGAGAAAAAATGTATGCATTTCTAACATAATGAATAAAGAACAGGCTGAACGTTTTGCAAGAAATGTACTGGATTACTCCTCTAGATTTTTAGCCTACAAAAGCATCACTTCTTTTGGATGTTAACAAAGCAAATAAACAGCACAATGCCTCCTTATTTATACAGTCAGCCCTCCACACTTGTGGGTTTCACTTTTGCAGATTTTATTATTCACGGATTATTTGCTGTCGCTTCTGCTGCCTCTCTCTGCCATTTTTAATAGAGACTGCAAGCCTCATGAGACTGAGAAACCATAGCAAGGCTTGTCTAAGTCTCTCTTAAAAACGGTGTGGGGCAACAGTAGAGGTGGCAGTAGGCCCCACCAGCCACCCATTTCTGCCTTGTGAAGGAACTCTGATGCCTCAAAGGTATCCATAGTGGGTTGAATATGGTGATCATACTTTTTGTGTGTTAAATAATGGTTTAGGAGGGCCTAGAGTTGTTCATGGTTTTTCCACTTTCACTGGGATCCTATGTCTCTAACCTTAGCAAATATGGAGGAATGGCTGTACAGTGCTCTCTAGTGTTCAAAGGGCTTCCCTTAAGTTTTATATCCCAGTAATCCTTATGACACCCTATAAGGGAGAAGAGTAATTCCAAACCCTTCATGCAAGGTCAAGAGCATAGAAGCTAGCCAATGGATGGGGGTTGAGTGCCACTTTAACTGTTATGGTTCCATCCTATGGAATTATGGAATTTGTAGGTTAGGGAAGGGTTTGGGGGAATTCTCAAGCATGGAGCTCTAGAGCCTTACCAAACTACAAACCCCAGCATTCCATAGGATGGAACTATGGCAAGAAGTTGGGAGTCACAATTGGATTTAGTCCATGGACTCCCAACCTAGCCCTGGATGTTTGTACCTTCTTCCTCATTACACCATTATTTGTTCACTTCCTAGCTTTCATGTGGGTTTTTTCCCAATCTCAGTGGTTGCAGTGCCTCTTCTAGGTCAAATATGCTAATATTCTTGATTCCACGCCTTTGCTTTTTTCCTGGCCCATGGACCCCAAGAATCTCTGAGATTGAATTAGGGCCTTCTTCTGAAAGAAGTTATCTTCTTATAGCTTATAATGTTTGATGTTTTATAGCTTACTAGCATATATAACTGGCATTGCCCAGGACTTTATTTTCTCATAGGAATACTTGCTAGAAAGATTTGAGATCCTGTGTCTCTAATTCCCCAACTATCTTGTCCAGTACCTGTAACTTTTCCCCATATTACCCAATCCAATCTGTATTCAGAGTTATTAACATGCAAAGGTTGGGTTCCTGAGGGAATTCACTGCCCTCCTTGCTGCTGCTAGGCCTCATCTCCATAGCAACTGGCCTGTTCTTGTTGAGAATTCTAAAGGACCCTCCTTAAACTAACCCCAAAATTCTATAGAATCTTCTTAGGCAGCCAATCATACGAAATCTTCACCTGACACAGTCAATCATATGAGGTCTTCGCCTGACACAAACAGACAAACTTTGACTTTTATACATTGTGTTTGACTTGGTCAAACCAGAGTTTAATCCTCCACTCAGCCACGAAGTTCACTAGCTAATACTGGGCTGGACATAATGTCTACCCTAACCTATCTCACAGGCTTACTGTGAGGGTAAAACTGAAGAGAAAGAACATGTACACCATCTTGAATTCATCAAAAGGAGAAATAGAAATGTAAATAATAAAAGATATATATGTAAATAATAATTAATAGGGATTCATGGTCTTGACAAAAGCAATTTGAAAAGCAGTAGAGGGCAGATCAATGGTGGTATATGTCAGATGACCCAGTATCTTAAATCTGCCCAGTACAAGGCAGCTATCATGGATTTTTCAATTCCTTTAGTCGACATGCGTCTATGTTTTGATTTAAAAAAAAAAAATACAAGAGAAATGCAACACTACTCCCTTAAAGTCACCACACAAGAAACTGTTTCCAATTATGTTACTTCAGCACATTAAAGATATCATTGCTTTCTTTTAAAGGAAAAAAAAAAACATGAGTCACACAAAATTGTAATAATAAAAGCCAAGAGCTATACACATATTATAGTATTGTGGCTATGTGCGGAAAAAATTACCGGGAAGCATAATACAGTTTCTATGCAATAATTGTCATTCTGCTTTAAGAGTTCTTTTTATTGAAAATGTTCCTGCCTTTCCAAAATTATTTGTTTTGCATTTCTGCACAAATGTTTGCTACCGGGAATAATCACTTTTAAAAAGATTTTTCTTCATTTACCTGTTTCCCCTTACCTAGAGACAGAAGTGTTTTTCATTTGAATCACCTGCTTAGACAATGGAAGGAATAGAAGGACAAAAAAGCCTACAGGTAAGAATATAACTCTGTGGTATGTACAAATGCAACCATTATTGTCAAGCTGTACTTCAGCTTCTTTTATTAAAAAATATTTACATTAGACCTCCTGGGGAATACATGATGGTCGAGATGCTACATTGGGGTTGCGTATTGTAAATTTCAACATTTCAAAATATGTGTTTACTGTGCTATGTATCCCAGTTGTTGAATGGCAATGTTGCACAATGGTAATGGCAATGGTACAACAATTGTAAATGAGAGCAGGAAAAAGTTACAAGGTTGGAGGTCAGGTGGGTTTTGGGGAGTCAGATCAGGAAACAGAACATAGCCATGGCGGTGTGGCTATTTTACTGGTCTATGATTGCACCCGTATCCTACCCCTCCTACAAGATATATGATTTTCATAAATTGGACTTATTAATGACCAGAGAAGATGATTGGGGTCATGCTGACTGGAGAACATGGTTGGGGTCACGCTGACAAAAGAAGTGCTTAGAGTCATGAAAGTTAGGATAGAATTACGAGGAAAACCCTGACACTGATCGGTTTGTGCTAATCTCTTCATCGATTCAGGATCTTGGCATTTTTGAACACAATGGAAGAAGAATTGCCAAGATAAAGCAATCAGACCAATAGATCTTACCCTACAGAGATCTTCCCTATACACCCTACCTGGCCAAACACTACAAGATTGTCATGACTCCCATAAATGTTTTGACACTCTGAAATTAAAGTAATCAGCCTATTCTGAATCCCTTTGTCAGTGCCTTGGGAAAGCGATTGCAGCTTTGTCAATATACCCGTTCAAGATATGAAATAGAATATAAAAACCCTAGCTTTGATGCCAGACAATTGTAGTACACAGAACGTATGTAGTGCCCCAGGCAGCCATTCTGAGCTACCCTCAGATGCTGTCTGAGCCCCTCCAGTGTGACCTCCTTCTTTAAGACTGGTAACTAATACCCTCTTTACCTCTAATCTCTCTCTATCCAACCTTTCTCACCTCACTTTCTGATAGCCTTGTATTGTTCTTAAGAGTGTCGGATTTTCTGGATGTTTGTCAGTTCAAATAAAACACTTTGTTTAACTTTACTTGGAGTCTTCTCTACATTTAGTACTGCTATACATACTCTCTCGCAAGCTTCCTTTGAGCTATAATTTCCCCAAATTCTAAGAAGACTTGGCATTGTGGCTCTTAATAGGTTCTTAACTGCTATTTTCCCCCATCTTAACCTAGTAAGGCCAGGGACGAAACCTGAGACCTTGTGAAGGCAAATACTTCTCTGTTGCTGAATTATACGCCCATATTATGATAGCATGTTTCAAATGGCCCTCTTTGTTTGTTGTTATGTGCCTTCAAGCTGGCTCTGACTTATGGTGACCATTGCCTTCCTCTAAGGCTGAGTGACAAATACTTGGTGACAAATGCATCTCATGTGAATCAATATAGTACAGAGATCAAAAAGCCAATACAGTCAGTCTGAGTGAAACAAACCAGGTGAAGAAATATGCAGAAGAATATTCTACAGAAACCACTGCCAGATGTCACAAGAATGAAGGCCATGGTATAAGAAGTGTGGGACATAAGTTCCGTGAGTGGTGTTTGATATTCTTTACAGCAACAGCCTGGGTGCTAGCTTACCTTTTCAACAAAAGCTGGTGACAGAGCAGTAACAGCTGAGGATATTCTGAGGAGGAGGAGGAGCAGGAAGCAGCTGTTTGCTGCTGTGCTAACAATTCTTTAAACATCCTTATATAAAGTATGGATCTGTTGCCCTGTCAGATGGAGGCACAATTTTGACAGTGCATTACTTGCCCGAGGTCTCCCAGTGGGTTTCCATGGCTGAGCAGGGATTTAAACTCTGCCCCACCCCTCAAAATCTTGGTCCAGGACTCAAGCACAATGGCTCAGAATGCTGTTTACAGTCTTCTATGGACTTCTTCCTCAGTGGTAGAAGAGCACATGCTTTGCATACATCGGACCCCTGGTTCAACCTGCGACAGCTCTGGTTAAATGAATCTCAAACAGAAGATGAAGGAAATGGAATATCTCTGGTAGAGATCAGCTTCTATCAGTCAAAATAAATAGTTGTGAGACAGAAGCACCAATACTCTGAACTGGTCAGCATAAGGAAGTTACCAGTGTTATATAGTGTAAGGCCCCGCTTTGGAGGTCCCCAATATCAGTATGGTTTGGATAGGCACCATACCTAATTGGCATCATATGTAATTGGCAACACACTTTAATTGACACTGATATCAAATTCAAGCCTGAGAGGTGACAGAGAGGTCAAACTGAGCGAGGGAAAGAATTTGACTGTAAATGTGAGAAGGATAGGTCAACTCAAAACTTCCTCCAGGTAAGACTGAGTCATTTGTCAGGCAAATACATTCCATTCTTGTGGATAACAGACTTAAATAGAAGCTGGAATCCAACTGTGAGGAGCCCACTAGGACACTGATTGACAGATATCCATCTCTTGTACACCTGGATTCTTTCCTCTTTCCTCACAGCACCCACAATAGACATCTTTTACAACATCCATCATGTTTTTATCAATCAAAGCACTAAGCCCATCAAAAAGCAAAAGACCCATTGTCCACAATAGGTTCTCTTTGTCTTGCATCTGGAAACTTCACTGCCACAGGCTATTTTCAGGGTACAAATATCCCTGATTTCAGGATACCCAGTGCAGTTTCTTGAAGTTCTACCTGTCACTCTGTCCCTCTGGGTCCTGAATGAGAACTGTCCTTAGGTCATACCTAAGCCAAAACACATTTCTGCCATTCACTACTCTTCTGGACTGGTAATTATAAATCCCCCAAACCCTTCAGCCTCTCTATAATTTTTCCTCCCTTTCTCTTTCAGCTAGCTGTTGTGTAAATGTGTGATTGTGTGTATCTTATGTGCATGCATTAATGAATTTCTCTCAATAAAACACATTTTTAGCTTACTTCTGAATTTCTGGCTGGTTCTTTTCCTGCGTGTGCCCGTAAACACTGGTAGGAAAGATCTTACTAAGTTGTCCCCCTCTCGCAGCCTCCTGATTTTGAGCTAATTAATTCCCTACTTTTTCAAGGAGGTATTTCGCATTGCAGGGTGGCCCTTGTGGCACCTATGTTTTGGGGTTACAATACTCAAGTGCTAGATGAAGGGGAAAAGACCACTACAAACACCCCATCTAATAACCCAAAACTGCTGTGAAAAAGAGGGTTAAGATCTAACCTTATGCTTAGGTAGTGTAAAGTTACACTCTCATAGTTAAGTGGTAGTTGCACTACACCATGCTTCTGCTGAATACTGGCACTGTATAACCAATCCCATATATGAAAATGTAATTGTTGTTTCCATAACAATATACTGGGGGCACGTACAAATAGTTAAGTGCCATCCAAGAAATATGGGCAACTGTTATATACTTCCAGAACTCTGCTTACACAACTGTAAACTGAATATGAATGTTACGCCATGACCAAAAATGTACAACTGTATATTCAGTATGGTTGCAGGCAGAGCAGACATGTTTATGCAAAAGATGGAATAACAAGCCATCTACATGTGTTAGAGCCAGTGTGAGCAACTGTGCAATGGGCAAAGACCCATTCTTTACTTCCTACACTCTGGACAGGTTGCGTTGCACTGCCGTGTTAAAACCAGGAGTGATGTGATGTTTTTGGCTATTGTCAGCCATTTTGGAGATCATTCAGAATGCTGGGAGGAGCATAATCACTGCATTTTGAAGCAATTTTGGGTTCCTTTCTTAGTTATCTTGGGGGAAGAAGGACCAGAAAAAAAAATTAAACTGGGGAGGAATCTGGAAGTTTACAGGGTACCAAGGAAAAGAAAAAGGGATTCAGGGCCACATTCCGCCCGCCCCTCTGCTAGAGTATATGTGTAACCACTGCTTCAGTTCTCTTTGGTGGGTTAATTTATTTTTTTTTATTTTTTTATTTTTTTTATTTTATTAATATTTTCCAGTTCATTTTTTGAGGTAGAAACAAGAAATATTGGTGTGTTACTTTAAAGTGCATGCTCATACATGTACTATGTGTGACACACAGATATGGAACGGATCATCCATTCCCTGTTTTGTGCACTGAATACAACGAAGAGAGCCATTCCTACATAACAAACACACATGAATATGTGACCAAGGGCCTGGACAGAAGAGAGCTGGACATTTCCTTTAAAAATGTGTAAATATTCACTTGTTTCAGAATATTTGGCACTGATACCCCTCTCTCCAGCAACACTTTACCTTTCTCCTCAGTTAATCACGTGGGTGGTCCCACCCTACCTGAGATTACACAGGTAATGAAATGAAGTCACAGCACTTTGGAGCCTTTCAGGTGTGGTTACATGATGACAACACTGGGGGCAAGTAAGGGCTAATGATGGTGAAGGTAATATCAAGTAATGAGTACATTTTCCCCCCAGATTTCTGGTGATCAAAATCACTAAAACCTGAAGATGCTTGTCAGCACAGCCGGAAATGTTCTTAAAAGAAACAGGAGTAGCTTCAGTTCAGCTCAAATCATCAAAAAACAAGCAAGCAACCATACCTGTAATGTTAGGCTGTGATGTTCACTAACATCCAGCAATATCATGTTGTGAACAGAGCTTATGCAAATTGAGACTAACTGAGATCAGTTTACGTTGGGCTCCATTCTGGGTATCACATTACGTGAAGTGTATTCACAAACTGGAGCAAGATCAGAAACACTACATAAACAATTAGACTCCCAGTATGACTGATGCGTGAGGCGTGATTAATAAGTGTTAAATATTCACAGTTTAGCTCTGAAATTACTAAAAGAGAGATGACAACAATGTATGAATATTAGACAGATCTAAACACAAAGGAAACAGGAAATGCTAATACAGGACGATATCTTGAGTTATACTAGGGAAAAAAAACTTACCATTGTTGATGATGAGAGAGGAAAATATCTTTCCTCTGTGAGATCTTAAGCTATGGAAATGCTCCCTGTGGATCTAATAAACACATTTGAAACACTGAAACAAGACCTGACAAACTGCTAAGGAGATGTGTGTGCTTCGCTGTTAATCTCATAAGACCGTTCTTGGGGGATCAAAAATCAAAATGCCCTTCTCAGATACTGGTCTCTACATTTGCATGATATGATCTTTGTGGAATGTGAAGAGAATCAGCCTTGTCTTTTGACATTTTAATCTGAGTATAACAACTTTACATCAAAAAGCACAGGACTAACTTGGCAAAAAATCAAAGTGAGGAAAAGGAGATTGTATAGTAACAAAATTAAGTATACTGTCTCTAGAAAATGTCCTTGGATTGTCACAATGTCAGACACTAAGACCAACTGCCCATTTGAGAGAAGAGGTTCAGGTAGCTGCAATCTGATCAGAATCTTATGTAACTCAAATGCTGTGAAACTGGTAGCAGTAAAGTGGAGTGGGATCAGCATAGGACCAAAATGAAACACAGACCAATCCAGAATGCTCTGCATTTTAGCACACTGTGGCCAGCATCCAGTTTGGGGTTTGTGCATGTGTAAGGAGCCAGCATAGTGTTGTGGTTAGATCAAGAGTTGGAAGAGATCCCAGGGGCCATCCAGTCTAAACTCCTGCTATGCAGGAACACACATCAAAGCATTCCCAAAAGATGGCCACCCAGCCTCTGCTTAAAAACCTCCAAAGAAGGAGGCTCTACCACACTCCGAGGCAGCATATTCCACTGTCGGACAACTCTGGCCATCAGGAAGATCTTCCTGAAGTTCAAATGGAATCTCCTTTCCTGCAGCTTGAATCCATTGCTCCTTGTCCTAGTCTCTGGAGCGGCAGAGAACATCCCTTCAAATATTTAAACATGGCTATCATGTCCCCTCTTAACCTTCTCTTCTGCAGACTAAACATTTCCAGCTCCCTAAGCCGTTCCTCATAGGCCATGGCTTCCAGACCCCTCACCATTTTGGTCACCCTCCTCTGGACACGTTCCAGCTTGTCAATATCCTTCTTGAATTGAGGTGCCCAGAACTGGACACAGTATTCCAAATGAGGCCTAGCCAATGCAGAATAGAGTGGTACCATTCATGGGACCATAACCCTGAAGATGAGGGTTCGATTCTCCGCTCAGCCATAGAAAACCATTGGGTGACCTTGAGTGCATCACACACTTTCAGCTCCAGAAAACTCGGTGATAGATTCGCTTTAGGGTTGTCATAAGTTGGTAATGACTTGAAAGCACACAACAAAAACAAAAACAAAAACAGTTTATCTGCATGCCACTATCTTTTTGGATGGGTCACAGAGGGCTATTCTTTTGGTTTTGTGCCCTATCCCAAAATTTCTCACTGTTTAGCAGATGTCAAGCCCCAATAGGGTCCCACATTGCTGCTGCTTACTAGTTAGTGGGAAAGAAGGGCTGCTCTGGCTTCTAGAAGAACAAAAGGAGGGTGCACTCAATTTCTTCTCCATTCCCTTTGAGTGGGCTCACATGAGAGTGATCATAAAGATCTGCCTGCTCTGAACACCCAGGGGAAGGAAAAGGATAGGGCACTCAATTTCTTTTAATCCCTCCTTGAGCGGGCTGAGAACAGCTGCTTCTCCACAGTCCAGATTGCCTCCTGTTTCCCTCCCTTCCCCACTAGGGAGGAATAGGGATTCCTCCCTGCAATTGATAGTGCTGGGACAGTGAGAAGACACAGCACTTCCTGTGCAGAGCTACATACAGACATAGGTTCTCAGGCTTTAAATCCACTGAACCCAAATGTGAAAATCAGTTTGATATAACATTATTTTTAAGACAATGCAGAGACCACAACTCTGTACGTCAGAGATGGAATGTATCACTGAGTGGCTGCATGTATCCCCACATACAGTTCTGTGGGCCTTACTATCCCCTATTGGCTGTGTTAACAAGCCGTACATCTCCGTTCTATGATATGGTTTAATTGGCAAATATTAATTGGCATAAAATATAAATTATATCCTGATGTGGCTGGGAAGCTTGCTGGCAAAGAGGAACTGGCTGCACATGTGCGTTGAAAACTAGGCAGATTGGAACCTTAAGACATGGCTAAGTTATAGTCAGGGAAGCTCTGGTGATAATGGACTTGCAGATGTCCCACAACAACTCAACCTTTAGAAACAATAGTGCCTGAAACTGCTTCCATGGAATGACTGACTGACTGACTTCAGCCCTCTCCCATTGTCACCAAAATTCTCTTTTTGTCCCCTCACCCATCCCACCATTGTCCCACCATATCTCATGACTCCCATCAGTCCTTTGTCACCTAATACTAAAGCCATTAGCTTGTTCTGGACCCCATTATCTACTCTGCCAGATAGCCATTAACACCTTCCTTCTCAGGGCAGAAAAAGAATATTTAAACTGTGGCTCTGAGCCAGGTAGCTTGTAGTACTTTGGCATACTGGCCATCACTCTGCTGCTCCAATTTTCATTTTGTACTACCTATGGACCCCTTGTCTGAGCCACATCACTTCATCTCTTCACTTCTGGATAGCTAAATGTCACCCATGTCACCCTGAACTCTCGCTATCCAAACTTTTCCTCCCTTTTCCTTCAGTTAGCCTTGTGTGATCGCAAGACTGCTTGGATCTTGTATGTGTGTGTGTGAATGAATGTTAATTCCCCCAATTAAAAAAAAATATTCTTTGAGTCTCCAGCTGGTGTACCTGCATTAGTACTAGTATACACAGGTATAAAAGGTCTAGCTAGGTTACCTGTTTCTCACAGGCCTCCCCTTTGAGCTAATATTACACACTGTTTCACAGAGGCACTGGCATCACAGGTAGACCCCTGAGTCACCTATGTTTTGGGGTAAGACTTGGTGCTGAAACCAGTTTTGCCACCAATACAAGAATACCACTGTTGCTAAGAGAATCCTTTTTTCTTCTTCCCTTTTCCTCCCAGAAGTGAAGGAAATACTGGTTGAAATACTGTTGGTGTCTTAAGCATATGCAACTTGCCCTAACAAAATTGTTGGGAATGTGAAATGTCTGCATTCAGTTCCATGCCACAGAAGCAGAGTAGCATATGCAGTGCTGTTGTGCAGTTGAACGCACATTTGAGGCAACCTGCCCTGCTGAAATTGGCAGCAGTATACCTTTGGCCGTGCATTCAGTGCTGGTTGTGTGTTCAACTGTGCATGGGGATGCTTATTTAGTCATTCACTCAGTTGTACAACTTTGCTATTCAGCAGAAAGGTTGCTTAGAATGATCAATGCATTGATCCACAGCTCCATCCTAGGATCTTGGTCACTCTTTGCCGACAGTTTACATGGTAGTGGTGGGCACCCTTAAGAGACACTTAGGATTTCAGTACAAATCTGACTTAGCTCTAAGGTTTGGCTTGAGCTGATGGTGATATTTGTCACCAATTAATGTATCATGAGATGTCAAGTCAAAAGCAATGAAAAGCTTCCCAGTTAGTTGTCAAATTTTCAATGAGAATGATTGGACAGAGATTGTTGTAGTATTGCTGAAACGAAACCAAATCTTTGTCATTGCTTTTTCTAAAATTCTGTCTACCATGGATAAACTGAGAATATCCCTCAGTTTTCAGAGACACTCAGGTAAAAGTCCCTCACACAAACAGCCTGACATATCAGGAAGACCATACAACAGTTACTTTAACTTTTACTACACCATTGTATATAATGGGAGTCGAGCATCCATGAATTTTGGTATCCACTGGGGGTTCTGGAACCAACACCTAGTGGATGCCAACAGCCCCCTGTATTGACCTTCTAGAGTTGGTCCTTCATTACATATCACTTGGTAAAGCAAAGGCAGCTCATTCATGATGATTTCTGAACTCTGTTTGCTTCACTGAATCCCATGTTGTAAACTAAAGTGTGGATTGCAAGATTTTAGGTGCTAGAAAGGTTGTTGTCTTTTATTTTTAATTTCTTATTTTTTTTATTTATTTAGACAGCTTATGGTAGGTACATCTGTCAGATCCTTGATGATGACATACATGACCACTGGATTTTGGAATGGTAGTTCACCATTTGTGCAGGCCTGGGCCAGATTTAAACCCTTTTACTGGAAATGATTTGCAGCATTCTCTTGTATACCATATTGCTCTGGCAGAAAAAAAAAAATAAAAGGTTAGCTCAGTCATCAATGCTCATCATTGTAAACTAGATCTAGGTAAACACCAACATCTGCTTCTCACACAAACAGAATTTGTCATCATAGGAACCATCAAAATGTACTGATCAAGCACAAAAAGAAAAAAAAATGATTTAGCATTCACCAGAGATGCAAAATAGAAAGAACCAGCTGCTTTCTCTCTGAGCAAAGATGTAACAGGGCACTGTTGTTTACTATAACTAGTGCTGGACTGGGACCTGGCAGATCCAGATTCAAGTCCTCCCTGACCCATGGAACTCACTGGGTCACATTTTCTCTTGTCCTGATCTACTTTACAAGGTTGCTGTGTGAGGATGAATGTGTAGCTAGTTGTACAACAGGCAGTGGCTCTAGCAAATGCACTATCATTTGCACAGTTGGAAAACCCATCAGTCTAAGAGCCTTCTCAGTGTCTGCCCTCTGGAACTGCTTTCCTACGGAAACCAGGATGACCCGTCCTTACTGTCCTTCCATTGGCAGGTGAAGACTTTTTTTATTCCAACAGGCTTTTGAAAATAGCAGCGTTTTTATTATTATTATTAAAGGGTTTATAAAAATCTACCATCCTGTTCTAATTGTCCTGGGTTTTAAAGTGCTTTTGATCATTTTAATTGTATGTTTTAAAATATATTTTAATTTTTTTATGTTGTTAATAATTCAATTCCATTTTAATGGTACTTTTTAAAATGTTTCAACTATACTGGGGAAAAGACAGCCAGTATAGTGTAGTAATTTGAGTACTGGACTCTGATCCTGGAGGCCAAGGTTAGATTCCCCACTTGGCTATGGAAATCCACTGTGTGACCTTGAGCAGGTCACACACCCTCAGCCCCCCAGGAAACTCTATGACAGGTTTGCTTTAGGATCACCATAACTTGCAAACAATTTGAAGGCACACAACAACAACAACAACAACAACATACATTCAACAACAACAGCTCAATTACATACCCTTTTCTTCCACTAATATTATATTGGATATAGGCCCCCGTTTTGTCTCTGTACTTCTGACCTTTGGTAAAGTCTTCATGTGCTACATAACTGAATCATACAGGGCTGTAAACTTGTGATCTAGAGTCTGGTTCATAAAAGTGTTTGCTTCTAATCCAACCTGTCACAAATGTCCACTTTTAGTGCCTCTGTCTCAGGATAGCTACAAACAAAGAGGCTGTGATTTTCTCTCGCTTCAACACTTCTTCTTTTTCTTTTTTCCTTCATTTTTCTTCATTGAATTTCTTTTTCTTTTTTGGCTTTATTGCACAGCAGAGCTATACAATTCACTGGATGAGTGCCCTTAATTTGAGTCACACATGTAACATAGGGTTTTGTGATTTCATTATACTGAGATCAATAGAATTTGTGCTTATTCCTACTGCAGTTTTAATAATCTTAATGCTATTGCTCTCCTCTCCTTTTCCATTCTCATAAAAAACCTGCTCCACATTTACAGAATACACACAAATGGACAACTACTTACAGTTGGAGTATGCATTTATAAAACATGTAAAAAGTCCTCTCGGGTGCAAAGAAATCCAGCTCTTTAGTTCCTCTGAGCTGGAATGGCAACAGAAGAGACTCACCACAAATAACAGCACACCATTTCTGCACTACACTCCTATAGCGCGATTATTCCACTTTCAACATCCTATGGAATCCTAGGGTTTGTAGTTTCAGGAGAGGCCACCTGGCCCCTCCTGAAACTGCAAACCCCATGATTCCATAGGATGTTGAAAGTGGAATAATCATGTTATAAGAGTATAGTGCGGAAATGGCCCATATTGTACCATTGTGGAGATTTTAGTCCCAAGCCTTTAGGAAGAAAACTCTGCCTGACAACTAGTGTATGTATATAATTCATTCATTCACTAAGGAGCAAGGGCCAAAAATGAGCAGAACAGTAGCAAATCTAGATAGCAATAAGTCTTGCTTTGAAATGTTAGAAATGGGGGAGACATTTAGAATCCTTGGACCTGAATTCTCTTTTTAGGCCCTGCTAGAGTAGAACCACTGAATCAGTTAGGCTTACCTACATTTTGAGACAGTATTCAACAGCTAATCCAGTGGGTCTAGCCTAGTTGGAACTAACCAATCAGATTAAGGTCTGAATCCCTGCTTTTGTTTTCTTCTAAAGTTGTCTGTTTTACCATCATTGCAAGATTAGCATCAGATTCTACCTCAGAAAGAAGATCTCAGAAATTCAGAGTCTGCTTCAAACATCCTTTTTTATGTTATGTCTGTATTCATATTATTCCTTTTTTTTTTTTATCTGAAATGTATATATCCCCATCCTGTGCCCAGGGATCAAAGAAGCAATTGATAAATATGTTAAAGTAATATTTGGAGACTGAACATAAAATCTCAGCAAACTCTTCTCCTTTCCTGCTACATAAGGAACACATTGCATGAGATCCTACATCAGAGTTGCGTTGTGTAAATCTCCACATGCAGCATTACACATGCTTGTGCTGTGCATTACACATTGATAGTGTTGAATGGCAACATTGTGAAATAGACATGCAACCAAGCACCACATGAGCAACTCCATTTCAGTTATAAACACTGCAATACTTGGGGTGAACAAGCTGAAGTGGACAGAAAAGGGACATTTTGAGTCAGATAATTACACTTTATTTTACTAAAAAAAATTGAAAATCTAAGAAGAAATGGGGTGGCATTAATAGTGAGGAGAGACATAGCAAAAGCAGTCAAAGGATATAATGCAAAATCTGATGTAATCACATCAACAAGACTCTGATGAAAACACATCAATATAATCATAATGCAAGTATATGCTCCAACTACAGAGGCAGAAGAAGAAGAAAGATTATATGCTGGAGTCCAGGAGAAAATTGATCACATGCCAAAACAGGACTTCTTGTTAGTCATAAGTGATTGGAATGCAAAAGTAGGAAACAGAGCAGAATCAAAGATTGCAGGAAAATGTGGCCTACGTTCAAGAAATGAAGCAAGAGACTAACTGACTGAATTTTGCAAGCCCTACAGTTTGTTCCTGCTAAACACATTATTCAAGCAAATAAAGAGGCAACCGAATACATGGACATCACCTGATTCCCTATATAGAAATCAAATGGACTATATAATTGGAAGCACAAGATGGAGAAGCTCAATTCCCTCTACAAAAACAAGACCAAGAACAGACTGTGGCTCAGACCATGAACTGCTGGTATCAAAAATAAGAATAAAGCTAAAGAAGAACATTAAACCAACTATCATGCCAAGATAGATGAAGAAAATCCTCAAAAGAATTTAAAGACAATGAAAAAAATAGATTTATACTAGTAAGCCTAATTGACTGGGAGCCAGAAGAACACAGGAGTGAAAAACAAAAACAAAACACTATCTGTAGCCAAAATGAAAGAGAAACCTCAGTGGATGACAGATGAAACTCTTCAAGAAGTTAAGAACAGATGAGAAGCAAAAGTAAAAGGTGATAAGAACACGGTCTGAACCTTGAATACAACGGTTCAGTGAATTGTGCACAAGGACAAAGATAACTACTATAATAATCAATGTAGAGAAATAGAAAGTGACAACAAAAAAGGTAGAAAAGAGACCTCTTTCACAAGATATGAGAAATCAAAGGAAAATTTAAACCAAGCGTGGGGATGCTACATGATAAGCAGCGGAATATATTATATGGACATGTACAAATAATACGATGATGGAAACAATACATTTAGGAACTATATAAAACAGATGAAAGAATGACAGAGTTATTCAAGGAAAAACCATTTGAAGATCAACCCAAAATTTTAGAAGGTGAAGCCAAAGCTGTACTCAGAGCACTTGGGAGAAATAAATCACCAGGAGCAGATGGTCCACAGTTTGGAAATGCTCAATATACATTCTAATCCCCAAGAAAGGGGATATCAAAGATTGCAGTAACCACAGGGCCATTGCATTAATCTCCACTGTAGCAAAATGATACTTAAAATTCTACAACATCTTTTACCATATATGGAGCAGGAAATGCCACGTATCCAAGCAGGGTTCAGGAAAGAAAGAAACACTAGAGATCATATTGCAAACATATTTTGGATAATGGAACATGCACCAAAGAATTTCAGAAGAAAAGCTACCAGTGGTTTATAGATTATAACAAAGCCTATACTTGTGTAGATCATGGAAAACTATGTATCATTCTTTAAGAAATGGGTGTGCCATGACATTCAATTGTCTTGATTCATAACCTGTATTTAGGACAAGAGGCTACTGTCAGGACAGAATACAGAGAAATGGAATGGGTTCCAATGATTAAGAGGATCAGGTAAAGCTACATTTTATCACTCTTATCTGTTTAACTTGTATGCTGAATATCTATCTACCTATCTATCTGGAGGCCATTGCTGTACTACACTTTCACACTGCTATCATTCCACTTCCAACATTCTATGGAATCCTGGGGTTTGTGCTGTTGCTCTGGCTGAGAATTCTAAATGCCCCTCCCTAAACTGCAAATCCTACAATTCCATAGGATGTTGAAAGTGAAATAATAGCACTATAACAGTGTAGTACAGCAATGGCCAAAGACTTCAGTTTCCAAAGCTCAGGGAAAAAATTCCACATGTCCCATGCAGACCTGTGGAACTTGTAATCCTTGTTGCTTGCCATTGAACACACAAGGATGTCCATTCAGAAGATGTGATTTCCACTTAAGAATGAGCTTCTGGATGTCATATTGTGTGAGCAGCAAGAGTGTCAATCCAGGTGGGCTACAGTCCTTTGCACAATGGGTTTGTTACCCTGTCAACTGGGGGTCCCGGGAGGGACACCAAAATGTGCTCAACTAAAGGTGGGGAAAATTAGCTCAGAGCACTGCTTAGCATTACGAGAGGTAGGGTAACGTAGTGAGATCTTGAACCCTATGTCTACGGGGTCGGGTCGAGTCAAGGAGAACACAGAAGTTGAAATAATAAATGATGTTTATTAAATACAAGCAAAACAGTGTATGCGACACACTCATACAAGATAACTAAAGGATTTTTAGAGGGATTGTTGGTTTGGGTGATACTTCACCTGTCCTGAAGCCCAGAAAAATAGAGAGCGAAGCTGGGGTGCAGTGTAGCTCAGCACGTGGAGCTGAGGGGAGGCTCGCCAAGCAAAGCAGCAGCAAGGCGGGATGAAACTCGGGAGCATTCCAAGGAAGGTCTTGAAATCAAGGGTTTTTATAAGGAGAATTGTGACTGCAGGCTATGCTGTACTTGGGGGAAAACAATAGATTTGGAGTTGGAGACAAAGCCTCTGAAAGGTCAGAATCTGAATGATTGAGTTAGCCAGTATGCAAACGCAGAGTACTTAGGTATTGCATAGTTTACCCACCAAGCTGCCATCGTGGGGCAGAGGCTCTTTTGTAAGTGGCGTGCATACTTAATTAGAGTACTTGCCTGGAGGTCTCCTAGAGCAGTGAGTCAGCTATTTCTGGCCTGCCTGTAATGTATTTCAAATCTTACGGCTATTAACGGCCAAGCTTGTTTACGTGCTTGTCTGGTGGCCTCGCAAGCATGTGGAGAGGAATAGAGAAGTGAAGCCGAATTATGATATCAAGGGATATCTTTTAATATGCCCAAAGCTCGGACTAGCCAGGGCAGTAACAGGTTGTATTAACAGTATCCTGGCTTTTTACACAAAGCAAGGTCAAAATTCAAAAGCTTTGGCACACCAGCCTCCCATGCTACTGTACAAGTACTTTGTGCTGGCCTGTTATACCAGTCTTGTATTCTTCAAACAGTTCTAAAAACTGTCCTATTTTTTACCACTTCTCATCCTTTTACCTATAAATATCCCATTTCAGTAAAAGTCTAAATATTCCAGCAGTAAGAACTCTTCAGTTGTAGATTAAAGTTCCTCAAGAGATGATGGACTCTCCTTCTTTGGAGGTATTTAAACTGAAGTTGAATGGTGTGATGAAGTTGCTATGGAGGTCAGCTATTTTGAATGCAAGTCCAACTTTCAACTTGATGGCAGGTTGCTAAGCAATAGGAGAAGTAAGAGTGAAACCCAGCACAGTGGTGTGTGGGGGAGGGGCTTATAGATTATAGGAATTATATATAAGACAGAGAGTCTGTTTGCAAAGACAGCCTTTAATGAGATCTTGGCCAGAATGGGTGGCTCAGCTGTGTTTAAGCAGCTGAGAAAAGACGCAGAGAACTGGTGTCTAAGGTTGGCAGGTTTTGGCATAGAAAGTCAGAAGTCTGAACTGGTTGATGTGACAACACTGCATTTTACACTTTGACAAGGTACTATTTTTAATGTCAATAAAGGATATAGATTGTTTTTTAACTATTCAGTTGGCCTGCAATATCTAATGTCACTGGCAACAACAACAAAACACACTACCTTAAATAAACTAATTGGAATATTCAAGACCCTAGCCATTTTACATGAAAGTTGTTTTTAAAGGGTGGAGTTAGGGTTAAGTGTTAGTGTCAGGGTGCCATATTAAGCTGGATTTGTGAAATCTGTCTAGTGGAATATAAGGGCCTGTCACAGATTAATGTTTTTAATGTAATTAATGCATTATTGTTGTTCGCCGCCTCGATCCATCTGGAGAGGTGGGATAGAAATAAATTATTATTATTATTATTATTATTATTATTATTATTATTATTATTATTATTATTGACACCCACTGGTGGATCCCACAAAGGGATGCAGACACACACTGGTGCCATCATGCGTGACTTGAATTCAGTGATTCAGATAGCCAGAAGACAAGAAAATCCTGCTGCCCCTTCAAAGAAGACATTCAGGCCCTTTCCACACCCTACCTTGTCCCATCGTGCTCCAGTGGCAATCTCTGCAGCAGCTATGCCAGGAAGGGAGAGCAACAGTAGCGCTTCCCTCTGCACAGGACTGGCTCCCTGTTGAAGGGAGTGTGATGGACACACAGCTTCCTTCTGCAGTGCAGCTAGGGACTTTCTCAGGCTGTGCTGGGGCAGGAAGTGCTGCCATTGTGCTTCCTGCTTTTCTGCAGTACAAGTAACTGCAGGATGGTGGTGCAATTGCATGTCATTGATGGAGAAAACCCATCAATAATTTAATCTGTGATTGCACTGCCTGGGGATGGGATAGGGGCAGGAGCATGACGACATCACGCAGAAATGTTGTCACAGTCCTACTCTTCTCCTGTCCCCATGCCAGGATGAGAGGACACTGCAGAAAGGGTCTCAGACAGTGTGCACCTTATTTTAAAGTAGAATATGGAGCTCAGTTCTACTCTAAAACAAGCTATGTGTTTTTACTGAGAAAATGTAAAGAGGTTTACAGCATGCTGCCAGGATTCATAGTATGAGCTCTGGAGTATATAAACGGTTGGGGAAACATGTGGATCATGAGCATATGTTGCTCATCCTTGTCCTGTGCAGAACAGCTCATGTCTGTCTCCTGCCATATGTAAGCCTAACCTGCCCTATGATCCACTTTATGGAAAATCAGTTTGATGGCATTGGATCCCACCTCCTGCCTATCAGTGGCCAGTGGTATCTTGGGTTATCCTGGGTGCTGTCTGGATGTAGCTTTGCAGTCAGGGGAAAAAAAAAAAAGGAACTGCTCTCACCCTCCTGGACTTCCAGCAAATACACTGGATGACTGGAAAGGCAATAGTGCCTGTCCCCACTGTCCAGCTATATCCCAAGACCTTCATACTGGTGTTGTACGTAAGCAGTACACCAACAAAGACAGACTTCTGATCCACCAGCATGACATCAGACCATCTAACATTTCATAGAGGAAAAACACACAAACTAGGAGAGACTGTGTCCATTTGCTTTTGCCTGAGCCTACTGGGAAGGGCAAGATTCTGCCTCCTCTTCTACTCTACCCCACACTCTCCAAATTGCACTTTGAACTCAGTTTACAACAATTGAAGTAAGTAGATGACAAAGAGGGAAAGTGGGAAGAGGAGAGATAAACTGGGACATTTTAAAGCTACCTGAAAAAGTGGGGTGACAGAGGACTGATCAGGACTTCCCCTGCCAAATCAGGACACTTGGAAAATTTGCAATACAAGATCTTGGGCCTTTTGTCAGTAATCTTACCCTCAGCTCTCCCAGCTTAGTGTAGTTTTGCTTAAAACATAATAATTATTCTACAGGGGATTGAAGGGAGTGAAGTGACTCTTTGTTTCTTTGGATGGGTGCCGAACCTTTCTATGTAAATACAAATTAACCATTTAAAAAAAGATTTACTCATCATTTCCAATAACTGATTTGCTCAGTAGTATACTTGTGAATTTCCATTATAAAATGTTTGCAAACAAAGTTTAATTCTTACCAAATCAAGGGCTCCTATTTCCAGCTGGAAGGAACAAATGCTTTTTAATCAGGTCTCATTTGGGAACAGTTTGATCACACATTTCTTGAGCATGTCTTAATGCGCTATTTGAAAATGGCTTGTTAATGTGTATACTGACAACCTGAATTAAAAGTAATCTGATTGACTGTTCTCTTCTGTTCGTGCTGAATAGTTCAGCCAGTTCAAGCCTGTGTATACTTATCCTGTACTAAATTTTCATCCACAAACATTTTTTCTGCATTGAACAGGAGATTGGACTTGATAGCCCATACCACCCATTCCAACTCTATGATTCTATGATTTTCAGGACAGGAAACATTATTTCAGGTGGGAGCAAAATGGTTCCTAGGAAACATCTATTTTCCATGCTCTTTACTCATTTTTTTTTCAATCCTAGTCATATTCTTCCTTAATCAGCCGCTCTATACCACTGTAGGGCATTTCTGCACTACATGTTGTAATGCTATTACTCCACTCTCAACATCCTATGGAATCCTGGGGATTGCAGGTTAGGGAGAGGCATTTAGAATTCTCAGCCAGAGAGCTCTCTGGCCTCAGTAAACTACAAACCCCAGAATTCCACAGGATGTTGAAAGTATAACAGTGTACTGTGAAAAGGCCCTTAGTCTTTTGCATTCATAGAGCCTAGCAAACCAGAAGTCACATCATGAAAGATTATGTTTCCACAGTACCACAAACAATCAGTCCAATCTATCAGATTACTGTAGGCCAAATCTCTAATCTTCCATTTTTAGGCAAGACACTAGTACGTGTGGTGGCTTCTCAACTTCAGGGGTTCCTGGATGAGATGGATTATCTAGATCCATTCCAGTGTGGTTTCAGACCTGGTTATGCAACAGAGACAGCTTTGCTTGCCTTGGCGGATGGCATGGCCTATGCAAGGAACTGGACAGAAAGAATGTGTCCCTCTTGGTTCTGCTGAACTTCTTAGTGGCTTTCAATACCCTCGACCATGGTATCCTTCTGAGTTGCTTTGAGGGGATAGGGCTTGGAGGCTTTATTCTACAGTCTCTCCATTCTTTCCTGTGCCCTTTTCGCACGCAGTTTCTTTTGTGAGAGGGCCCCTTGAGCGTCGCGTAAATGGGAGCAGCGGTCCATACGACGCACTCCCATTTACGCGACACTCACGACCCTAACGCGAATCGCGCACACATTTTCTTATTTTCGGCTTCAAGCCGAAAATGCTGCGCAGTCACGCAAGGCTCCCGGGGCCCACGCGCACTTACCTGCCCTGCGGTACGTTGTCCCAGGCGCACTGGTCGCGCTTCCTCCCCCTGCGCAGCCTACAGCTCCCAGGCTGCACTGCGGAAGGAAGGGGTGGGGCACTCGCCCGACGGTCGCGTTACCAGGAAGCCAGCTGCAGGACGAAGGAGCAGCGAAGAGAGCGCCTCGCGCAAGAGCCTGCTTCCGCAAATGGCACCCCCCACCTCCGCAATAAGGTAACGTGCGGAAAGGGTCTTGGAAGGGTATTCTCAGAGGATGGTGGCAGGGGGAATCCTGCTCGACTCCTTGGCCATTGGCTTGTGGAGTCCCTCAGGGTTCAATCTTGTCCCCTATGCTATTTAACATTTACATGAAACTACTGGAAGAGGTTGTATAGAATTGTGGGGTCAGGTGCCACCAGCATGCTGATGATACCAAGCTCTTTTACTCTCTACCTAATTCCAAGGAAGTAATTCCTGTGCTAAACCAGTATCTGGCAATTGCAATGGAATGGATGAGGAAAAACAAGTTGAAGCTTAATCCAGACAAGACAGAGGTGCTCCTGGTTAGTAAAAATACAGATCTGGGAATAGGGAGTCAGCCTGTATTAGATGGAGTTACACTGTCTCTGAAAACACATGTTCACAATTGGGGGTACCCCTGGATTCAGTTTTGAGCCTGGAGGCCCAGGTTTCCGCAGTGATCAGGTGTGCTTTTGCACAGTAAAAGTTAGTGTGTCAATTGCAGCCATTCCTGGAGAAGTTTGATTTGGCCATGGTGGTCCATGCCTTGGTTACATCCCGTTTGGATTACTGTAATGTGTTCTACATGCGACTGCCTTCAAAAAGTGTTTGGAAACTTCAGCTGCTTAAAAGAGCTGCAGCCAGACTGTTAACAAGGGCTGGCTACAGGGACCACACAACTCCCTTGTTGCTCCTGCTCCACTGGCTACTGGTCCATTTCTGGGCACAATTCAAAGCACTAGTTTTGACCTATAAAGCCCTATATGGATTGGATCCAGGTTAGAGTTCTATAATCCCATTAGAACTCTAAGATCATTTGGAGAGGCCCTTCTTTCTGTGCCACCGAGTTCTCAGGTGTGTCTGATGGAAACAAGGGAGAAGACCTTCTCAGTGGCTGCTCTCAGACTTTGGAACTCCCTCCCTAGAGGGAACAGGAAAGCCCCATCCTTGATCTCCTTCCAATGGCAGATTAAGACATTTTTGTGTTCTCAGACTTTTATAAATTGACTAGTTTCGGGCTCTGGATGCTGTGCAAGTCTGTTTTAAAGTTGGTATATGTATTTTAATGTATTTTAATGTAATTTTTTAATTTTTAATATGTAATGTTTTTAATTTTATAAGTGGTTTATTTGTTTTTTAAATTTTATATTTATATTCACACAGATGTTTTAATTTGTATTATTTTGATGTTGTTAGCTGCCTTGAGTCCCAACACTGGGAGAAAGGTGGGGCAATAACAACAACAACAGCAAAACAACAATAATAAATAAATAAGTGAGAGTGTCATTGAGGTCAGATGAAGCCCATCTCTGAACCTTTCAGTGAAACAAACATATTGGCTAATTTTGAAGACAACCAAGTGGGCACATTCTCTTGCTCTATGAGCACTTATATCTTCTCAAAATGCAACTGTGGAAAATTATTTTTAATATGAGAGGCTGAATTCCACGTTTAAATGAGGTTGTCAGTGAGAGCTAATGAAGCCTTTGTCTGCATGTGTGATAGGAACTCCGAGGTTAGTTGCTAAAACCTCCAAATAGACACATTCCCTTCCTCTATGAGCAATTCTGCCCTTTCAAAAAGCATCCTCAAGACTTTTTTTTTAAGGACTGAATTCCAAGAACATTTCTGAAAACTCTGGAATGGGGTTAGTGAAATAATGTATTTATTACATGTTAGCTAAATAACGTATATGCTACCAAGTAAAGTCTGAACTTCCAATGGGATTAAACCTAGGTACTTCCAATCAGATACCACAACTTCCAAAAAATCTTCAAAAAATTATAAGAAAAAAACATTCCATTCTATTCACCACAGAGTCCACCTGATCCTGCCTTGGAATGGAAAGTCTAGCTGCAATACTATAGACCCTACAGAAGCCTGGGAGGGGAAAGTGTGAAGGTTAGTAATGACTCCTATGGGATCACACCATGCATTATGCTGTACATGTGGACCATGCAGGATTGCTTCCCAGAGGATTCTGGAGTTCTATAGTGTACTACTATGCCTCACAAATCCAAACAAGCCCAGGTACAACAGCCTTGGAGAGACCTCCTGAGGAAGGAAAGAAGAATACTCTAACTCCAGCTATTTCCATCCTGGAAAGAGCAATTTCTCTAATGAGAATTCTTAAGAAAAATAATATCAGATTGGTAAGCGTAAAAGTTGCCTGATCAACTAGGACAGTGCTTGAAAAGGTCACTTTTGCGGGGGAGGGACTATGGCTGGCTGGGGGATTCTGGGAGTTGTAGACAAAATTTAACTTTCTCCAAGCTCTGAACTAGCTCAGCAAAAACTAAGGCCTTGTTTCTGTTGTGTTCCTTCAAGTTGTTTCCCACTTACGGTGACCCTAACATGAATCTATCACAGGATTTTCTGGGGCTGAGAACGTGTGAGGTGCCCAAGGTCACTCAGTGAGTTTCCATGACCCAGTACAGAATTGAACCCTTGAACCTTTCCACACTACATTGTTATAGTGCTCTTTTTCGATTTTCAACATTCTATGGAATCCTAGGGTTTGCAGTTTAGGGAGGGACATGTAAAATCCTCAAGTCAGAGAGTTCTTTGGCCTCAGCAAACTATAAATCCTAGAATTCCACAGGATGTTGAAAGCACTAGAGCAGTATAGGGCAGAAAGGCCCCTTGTCTTCAGGGTTGTGGTCCAATTCTCAAACCGCAACCCCACACTGTCTCTATGAGTGAGAGCTAGGGAACATTATATAGTCCTCCAAACTGTTTCTTGTGGCTTCTCAAAGGTAGCCCAACATTTTGCTATAAGCAAAATCAATCTTCTGGTGAATGTGAAGGAGGAGTTAAGTTTGGTAGCTTAGGCTAAGAACTCAGCTGAAGAACCTTTAGAAAGGCCACTTTAAAAGCTGCCATTAAAAATTGCCAAGCTTCATATTTCTAAACTGTGAATAATGACCTTTTGACAGTATCACAGATCCCCATAAAACATAACGCTTCTTGGCTGGGTTTCCTAAGCATATAAGGATTTATTTAACAAGAAATCAACACAATTTTATTGAGATTTGTGTGAATTTCCCTATGGATTTCCTACAATGCTGGCTGTTTATTAACTATACACAGACACTCAAACTGAACAAGTTTGCATTTTAGTTCTCACCTTTAAATGAGTTCTTTCACCACAACTCACACAATTCATACAAGTGGAGTATAACACAATCGCAAAAGAAAACAAATGTTTGTGGGAGACCACCATGCACCTTAACCATTTTTCAGCACAGAGGCTGAAATGAGATAAATTAAGCCATTACTGAGACTTAAACCCAAGAGGTTTTGACTGTCTGCAGGAGGCAACTAAAAATGCAGAAGATTTATGGATAAATAAGTCTCATAAATACAGGTATAATACGTTGGAGACTGGTTGCATGATGTGGTTTTTAATCATACAAACCTCTCACTTGGTTTCTTCCAGTAATGCAACAGAGGTATTTCCCTATCTGATCATAAATCACATCAAAATCAATTCCAGAAAATCCATGGTGGGTCTAAGTCCTGCAGTTCATGAAAAGGAATTGGATGCTTTTGTCATTTAAACATGTGTTTACTAACACATAGTATCAGAAGAAGTTCAGAGGTGTTTTGCATTTCAGCTCTTGCAAATTGGCAACACACATGGAGATATTCTTCCTCTACCTTGTACGAATTTGCCTTGTAAAAAGTACATAACCAATTTATGGAAGCTGTTTACAAAGAGTGATTTGTTCTAATGCTGGGCAAAAGACGGTAATAGATTTCTTTTATGCCCCCTATTGTTACAGGGGCTTCAGCTCGGGCGCCTAATATTTTGTGCAAACTATTCAAATCAGCAGATATAATATGGCAAAAGAGTCAGTTCAAAAGTACTTAAAGCTCCCATTCATGAATTTATAGGTTAGATAAAGTGCACTTTCAGAAGCAAATGCTGCTCATGAGGATCCACATTCCTTTTCAGAAAGAAAACAATTCAATACAATACAAGCAGGCTTGGATATACATATGACTGCTGCTTTCCAAGAGCCTTTGTTGTCTGGAGGTTAAAGTGCTGGACCAGTACCTGAGAGATCAAGTTTCTTTTTTTTCCCCTCCGTGTTTTCCCCTAATACTCAAATGCAAAACATGACACAAGGAAAGAAAACAGAAAACAAGGTATGTCTTACAGTTACCCATTTTCCCTCCCTTCTTTTCCTCCACATAATAATATTATTAACGATAACATATTATTTGACTTCTCTTTCAATTGAATTCAATTGACTCTCTATGGCCCTTTCCGCATCATACCCCATTAGCGCATTCTTCCATTACAATCCCAGCATTGTCGTTCATGCAATGGTAGCAGGTTAGAAATGGTCTCTTCTGCATCCTTCTGCCTTAAGCAGATGAGTTGCCACTGGTGTTCCTTCTGCACTACAGCATCCTTGGCCACTCCTTTTCCCCACCTTTACCCCTCCTCACCACCCCAAATTCATCTTTGTTTGTTTGTTTTTGGAGGCTGTACTAGCATGACAATGTTATAATGGCATGACATGCCAGTACACTGTTGCACTTTTGCTGATAATACTTAAAAATGCATTAAAAACATAAAGTTTCAACCCAAAAGAGAAATTTAAAATAAACACTGAGAGGTGATAGATTTTGAAGTTACCACGCCATGGGAGTAGCTGAGGGAGGGACAAGCTGGAGACACCCGCACCCCGCCCACTCCTGGATCTGGGAGGACAGGAAGCACTATCAAGTACTGTTATAGTACCTCACTGAACTGGCTGATGGAATTGAAGCGCTAAAGGAGGCTCTTAATGGATTTTTTCTGGAAATGATATGAGAGGATTTTGCCATGTTTGGGGATGAGATAGCAGCTGGATGGTGATGACATCATGTGGGAGCATGACTCTGGACTGCAAACAACCCACTGCTGTTGCAGGATAGCAACATTGTGTGGAAATGGCCTATACTTAACTATTTTTCTACTTCCTTAATTTATATAAACAGTAGATGTTACAACCTGTAAGCCAGTTTACTATCATATATTATTTATAGTATAAATCCTCCAAGAGTTTTAATTCCTTCTTTATTCTTTATATAATAATAATAATAAAAAACGTTTCCAATCTTTCAGGTTCAAGTCTTCAGTGCACATGAAATTAATTGGATGAAGTTGAGGAAGTGACTGTCTCTCAATCTGATCTAATTCATGGGGTCATTGTGGGGATAAAGTAGGGAGGAGGAAAGCTATGTACTGTACCTTGAAGTCATTGGAGAAAGAGTGGAATATAAATGTAACAAACAAATAAAACCAGACAATGAATATATAGGCTTGCATCCTGTTCAGTAACTATAAGATCGTAGCCTGGGCTTAACAATCTCATGACTTTGGGGATTCATGTTTTCAGTCCCTAACAACTGAATGTGACCCCCCTAAAAATACCATTTCATTCAGGCCTAGTTGAATAGCTTCTGAGCTGCTGAGGAATGATGTCTGCAGTGCTCTCCCAGTCATGAGGGACACTGAGAAATGTAATTGTGGCAGGATCCTCAGGGGTCCCTCCAGCTCCCTGTTCTCAACACACCCCATGATCAAGAGAGCTCTAAAGATGTCATTTTCCTCTGTTCCAGCCTGCAGAGTCTCATACGCTCTTTGGCTGGGGGCACTACCTGGTTGAAATGATGGGGGGATTGGGGAAGCAGCATTTTTAGATAGAGCTACAATGATGGACCTCCATTGTCATAATTACATCTGATGATGGAGGATCTCAGTCATAATGTCTAGCTCAAAAGTACAGTTGTGCTACATTCTTTCTAACAGGCAAATTAGTATCCATGTCAGAAGGGAGGAAGGCAGGGCAGCAGGGTGCAATGTAATCCTAATTCAAAGATATGTTCACTCTATAGAGTTGGGATTGGGCACAAACCTTTTCTGCTGACAGAAATCCCCGTTTTTGGGCAGCTGATCTCAGAAATGTGTTGACAGAGCAATCTGTCGTCAGAACTACTCTGCTAAGATCTGCCAGCAGAAGAGCTTTTAAAAAATGGAAAAAAGAAGGGGTGGATTCAGGAAGGAGCTGAGTTCCACTGACCTCCCTCCAGCCCTGGGGAACAGAACAACCTTGCCTCAAAATTTGGCAAGGCCATGGGTAGTCCAGAAAAATTCACAACACCCAAGACTGACAGTGGCTGAGATTTAACTCAGGGTCAGCTGGCCTAGTAGCAACTCAGATGGACTGTGGCTACCTTGCAATCTTTAGGTCTGATTCTAATATCAAAGATAAAGTGGGAAATAAGGCAAAGAAGTTAAGATGAGGTTATGGCACAATGATAAAGGCCGTTTCCACAGTACACTGTTAGAGTGCTATTATTCCACTTTCAACATCTTGTAGAATTCTGGGGTTTGTAGTTTACTGAGGCCAAAGAGCTCTCTGGCTGAGAATTCTAAATGCTGCTCCCTAAACTACAAACCCCAGGATTCAATAGGACATTGGAAGTGGAATAATGGCACTATAATTGTGTAGGGCAGAAATGGCCAAAGACTGTATGCATCCTTGATTGGGTTTGACTTAGCCTTGTGCTGGAATACCAACCATAAATAAAAAGGAATGGCTTGGAGATAAGTGAGTGACCTGGAAATGGTGAGCACTCTCTGCCTTTCTTCTACTAGCCCCCAATAGTATAGTAATTGGGGAGGGGGCAGGACAGGCTATTAACTTTTATTAACTTATTTACAGGGCTGGTTTAACTGCTTATGATTAATCAGTATTGTGCTGACAGTCTATTGGACACTGATTTCTTTAACAGTGGTTTTATTGCTAAAACAGAGGCCAACTTTCTGGCAAATAAATAATTTATAACAATAGAGTATAATACTTCTCACATCAGTGGTAAATAATTCAACCAGAGCTTGTGAATCCCTCTGATTAGGGGATTCTGGGAGTTTAAATCCCCACAAAAAACCTTTCTCAAACTCTGAATTTGACAAGAGACATTCATCGGTACATCACATAAATTCCAAATAGTTATGCTTTCACTAAAAGGACCATTTCGGAAGCACAATCCATGGCAAGATAAGATATCAAGGAGAAGGCTAGTTTGAATTTTATTCCATACTCCTCCTTGCAATTTAATGTCATCCAAGGATAACTTTTCAGCCTTGACTTTGCTGCTTATGTATACTGGATCTCACAGACTTTTGGCAGCAGAAGAATTGATCTGCATTATCAGAGCCTTCCTATGTATCTGTTTTGGTATTCTATCACAAAACTCTACAAGATGTTAAAACACAACGTAGGTAAAACAGATGTTCTCATTAAGATGGAATTTGGGCAGTAAGTTGCTTACCATGTCCTGCCCATTTCCAGCCATTACACTGCAATTCAATTTTGATTCCATGCCTCTATACCAGGTGCTGCCCCAATATCGAATATCTGCACCTCTTGATTGAACAAATGCAAACTGATTTTGACAGCAAAGGAGACATTGATTTAGTAACATTGGCAGAACACATAACTCTTAAGCTCTTTAGAAAATGCACGGCAACGTGATCCGAGTTTTCAAGGGCAGATTTGAAACTCGACTTTTCACGAGGTGCAGACATTAATCAACAAGAGGATGTTCCCATAAACAAAATTCAACCGACGAGCTTTTCTTGACTCCTTTATGCCAAATTTTCATTGCAGGCTGAAAGCAATGCTGGTTGCTAAAAACACATCTTCAAAATGAAAGATACTAAACAATACAGCAAATAAAAAGAATGAAGTGCTTTGCTAAAAAGTAGTTATAAGGAACAGAATACTAAACAGGGCTGCAACCTTTTTGAAGATTTAAATGCCACTAGTAGAGGTCTTCAGAAGAGGAAATTCAACCCTTTTTTTACACAGAAAAGGGAAATCAGGGGAATTGATTTTATTTGAGGGTCACTAAAACAGCCTTGGGGACTCACATGGCCTCAGGGCTGCATTTTGTCTATCCTGAACTAGATGAGATATTTAGCACTTTTTTTCACTGCTCTAAGTTTGTCAGAACACAGGATCTCCCTCACTTCCATATCATGCTTTCAGAATGCTTTGTTTGTAACCTTCATTGCAAGGTAAACAGACTTAATTTGCAAATCTTGCTGAGGAAGATATGTCTGTAAAAATCCTGTCTATGTTCTTGAAATACAAACCAGGGTAAGGTTGCCAATTGTACTTATTTTAATTTGTAGTCTTCCGTGACTATAAATGAGGATGAGGATCCCTGTTCTCTAAATCCTGATAGCCACAGTATATTATGCAAATTATATACTAGTTATATAAGTCCTATGGTGAAATGGCAAAAGGGTTAATCAGTATCCTCCTCACTGATTTTCCATTTAGAATCTCCTCTTTGAAATTAGCTTTATAGGTGTGTAAGCAGATTGCATTTCTTTAGTTTCTTTTGCATGTAAAATGCATTGTGAGCATCAAATTTATAATATATATATATTGTGGACTGAAACCTGCTGACTGTCCCAACTAGAGTAGAAGACCCACTAAATGAATGGGATTCATATAACTGTAAAATCATGACCAATGTTTGATTCAATAGGTCAGTATTCAGCCTAGGAGCAATTCCAATTTGGAAAGAAATTCAGAGGTCATTTTTCAGCAGTGAATTAGACTAAGGTCACGGGAAGGACAAAGACCAGGGTGGGTAAACCATAGCAAACCAGGTGAGACAATATAGATTTCCTATTGGTTTAGATTCATTTCCATCAAGCAAACAAAGCACAACTAAGGCCCTTTCCACACCTTACCTTGTTCCGGCGCTGGGGTGCGGGGATCGTGCAAGCAGCCTCTGCTGAGAGGCTCTCCCTTCCCTGCTGCTTCAGCTCTGCACGAGCTGCCTACTCGCGTGAGAGCCCCACCTCTTCCTTCCGCAGTGCAGCCTGGGACGTTCCCAGGCTGCACTGGGGCAGGAAGCGCAACCGGCCCGGCTCCAGAGGCTCCATATGCCAGGTAAGTGCGCACAGGGCCCGGGAGCAACGCGCAACTGTGCACCATTTTCAGCTTCTAGCCAAAAACGAAAAGGTGCGCGATCGGCCCCTGCCAGCCCCTGGAACGTCGCGCGATTGTGAGTGCGTCGTACAGATTGTTCCTCACAATTGCTCAACGCTCCAGGCCCTCTTTCACATGGAAAATACCGTGTGAAAAGGGCTTGAATTTAATGGGTACTCAGCAATCAGTTGCAGTACAATGGACCTGCAAAGCAGAGTCCTCTTCTATTTAAACAGCATTCATGCCTTCAAACCACAGATCAGTGTCTTTGAAGAACACTCCATGAGCTTATTCTGCATATCAATCTATTACACATGGATTGGCTAACATTAGATTTAAAGAGAGGTTCTTTGTTTCAGTCTTGCTAATCAGGTTGGAGCCACGCAACAGAGCAGTACGTGAATCCACAAGGATCTTGTGTATATTCATGTCCTCCAACAGTTCTGATTTGGCAGAGACAGCCTCTATTAATTCTCTGGAGTTTTTTTCCAGCTGCTTTTAATATGCCCCAGTTTCTATCTCCACCTCCCACTTTGTCCTCAGTTTACTTCAGGTGCTAAATTGAATTCAAAATGCAGAAATAGTTTGCACTCAATTAACTGAAGACTGGGAAGAGGAGAGGAGGAGGCAGAATCTTTCCCTTCCCAAAAGGCTCAGGCCAAAACAAACTGCTGCAGCTTCTCCTAGCTTGTGCTTTGTAGCTGAGCTATAGTATTGTCCCCAGTGGAAAAAGATTCAGCAGCAGCAGAGCACAATGTTTGCATAGAGAAAATTTCCCTTGCCCAGTGTTTCTCAAACTCTGATCCTCCAGATGTTTCTGCTCCCAGCCATTGTGTCCAATGCTCAGGAATTCTGGATGTTGAAATCCCAAACATCTGGATCACCAGAGTCTGAGAATCACTACTCAGATTAAAAAAAAAAAAACACTGAAAGGAACTCAGGTAGCAGCAGGGGTGGAGGCCACTCTCGGTGCAAATATATGTATTACTGGGCTAAAAGGGGCAAAGATCTGACTGAGAGGCTAGAAAACTTATATTTTGCACTACAGTTTAAAGAATCTCCTTACAAGCACAGTAACATAAGTACTGATTCTCCCCATGACTGTCACATCTGCTATCACAACATAACATAATTATAAATAACGTTACCAAATTAATCGGCTTTTGTCAGACTCATTAGCAGCTTGCTTATTGTGAATCATTACCCGCCGTTAAGCATGCAACAATAATAATAAAAAAAATGAGTAGGTGGAAATGCAGCAGGTTTACCCCGGAATGCTATTAATTTCCCTAACACAAATAATGTATTCTGATGCATGAGCTCGCTGATGCAGAATATCAGTGTTGATAATTTATGGTGCTGAAAGTGAGATGGCACTGGATGCTTTTGACTGCATGAGATGTGTCAGAAAGGAGAGGGAAATTAAGGAGGGCCCTGTTAACGAAAATTCATTTTTGTAAAACAAACTGCCGATAAATAGGCAGATGTGTGCACTCACAAGCGCACACACACCCAGAGAAGGAAGCTTGTATGTTGCCACCTGAGAAAGCTTCAAAGTGTTCAAAAGAAATAATCACCACTTTGTTCTCTTACTTTTCTCTCTCTGCTGACATGACAGACGCCCACGCTTCTAAGAAGCTTCTCTTGAAAAAGTAAAGTGAGTGATATAGGACTGGCTTTTCGAGCTTTTTTTTTTTTTTTAATAACTGAAAGGGAATCATAGTCTGTGGTGGGTGACTGCGACCCAGCAACCCAACACATACATGGAGGCAGACAGCTCATGGACTGAGGAGGGGGTATTTTAGCTGAAACTCCATCATTCCTGTTTGGTCGAGGACCATTTCCACACAGTTATAGTGCTATTATTCTACTTTCAACATCCTATGGACTCCTGGGGTTTGCAGTTTAGGGAGGGGCCTTTGAGGCCCTCCCTAGACTGCAAACCCCAGGATTCCATAGGATGTTGAAAGTGGAATAATAGCACTATAAGACTGTAGTGTGGAAATGGCCTAGGAGTAGCCACTGCGCATAGAGGAATTTTTCCAAATACCATTAACTACTGCACATTTCCCAGGAGTCCCGAGGAGTATGTAAAACCATTGCCTAGCCCATGGTGCCATTTGTGAGAGATGGGCCAGAATCCTCTTAGGGGCATATGCAAATCATGATGCATATATGGAGCCAAAATGCCACCACTTTGCAGTGGATGTATTCTGTTGATAGAGGCAGAAACAGAGTTGCATGGACAGTGTGTTCTTCTGTGCCTTGTCTTTACAAATTGCACACTATGCATTGTCTTTGTGTATCCTCTGCTTTTCATTGTGGTTGTGCATCTATACTTTGCATTGTGGCTATGCATGCAATATTGTACATTGCAGTTGTGCACCACATACTGTGCATGGCACAATGACACCTGGTCATTGGCATGTGTTGCACAATGTAGCTATTCTGCACGGGGTTTATGTAGTGTTCATGTGGCATATCTCCACATGTGGATCCTATGCTACACTGAGGGGATGCTGGATTGTAGCCATGGTGTGTTTAAGTTAAAGCTTGCAGTCTGAAGTGCTAGGACATTTTGAGAAACAATGGCAATTGAAATAGACATGGTTCAACACCCCATTATCTTTAGAGTGAGGGGCTGAGGGTTCTTTGCCATTTGTCAGCTAATCTGTCTCTCTCTGGCGTCCCTCTATCACCTTCTGTCCACCTGGACATCCAACTTCTGATCATGGTGAAATCCAGACAGGCAGAGTTCATATTAACATTCCGTTTAAGGTTTCTTAAGTATTGGAATCTCAGGAAATTTATATGGGACAATGAGCTGGCTCTTTGTTAGCCTTTTAGGCTATTTATTATAGGCATTCATAGATACATACACATACACATTCCCCTTAGGGAGAATCATAGACATATGTAGGACCATAGCTTGCATTACATCATATTGCATGTAAGAAATTATACATTAATCACATTACAGCATATGGCCGGTAAAATATAGCAGGTAAAATGTTGCACTTTCATAAGGAATGAACCTTCATCTCTGGGCCTCTGTGCACTACACTGTTCTAGTGCTATTATTCCACTTTTAACATCCTATGGAATCCTGGGCTTTGTAGTTTAAGGAAGGGCCTTTAGAATTCTCATCCAGAGAGCTCTTTGGCTTCAGTCAACTACAAACCCCAGAATTCCACAGGAAATTAAAAGTGGAATAATAGCACTATAACAATGTAGTGCAGAAAGGCTCTCTATATCTCTCTAGCAAGCTTCTCTATACTTAACACAGAGAAATATTGTCATCTTAAACATTATAACTCAGCCATTTATCCACTAAGAAATACACTAAGCTATACATCTCTATAAACGGCATTTGTGAACACACAGGTTTCCAAGGAATTATAACTATGGGCATTTCTATATCTACTAGCATCCACTGGAATCAGAACAGGAAATTATTCAGTATGGCCTAGTTGAGAGCACATATAATCTCTTTTACCAGCCAGGTCTATTTCCATTAGCATGTCTGGGTTATCATCTAGGAATAGCACAACTGTTATCAATAGCATTCTCCATACTATGGAGACTATCAAGCAATCTGACTTCTACCTTCTTTCAGCTTGTTTTATATCTTACCTAGCCTAATCAGCTGATATATCTGGTCAAATCAAAATAAGAGTCTATTTACTATACTCCATTTATGTAAACAATTACTCTTCTCCTCTAGAGGTAAAGTAAGACCAGGTCAACTAAGCTGTTGGCTGCCTCTCATCATATTGTATCAGCTGTTACTTTGTACTACAACATCTGCTTTGAGTTTATTATCAATCAAGTCAATCTGTGTTCTCATACCTTTGTTTATACTTGTGTTGGCATTCTGACTGGAACTACTGTATTTGCTGGCATACAAGACACATCTGTGTATAAGATGTGCCCCATTTATGCACTGGCAAATACTATTTGCCGGCGTATAAGACCCAGTGGCGTATAAGACACACCTCATTTTCAAACAGTATTTTTTTGGGGAAACAGTGAGTCTTACACGCCAGCAAATACAGTAAGCTGTGTCTTGGCTCTTGATAACACACACATTCTACAATACACAGAGCTTTCTGATTTATACTTTATATACCTCTTGAACCCATTATTTAAGTTTTGGGGACTTAAATTTCCCAAAAATAGACCCTAATCTGTGCATAGCCTCTATCACAATGAATGATTACAATGATATTCCGTCCACCCCTGTGTCAGGACCCTGGAACTCCAGGACACAAGCTCTGAGTCTGATCCAGAGGCCCTGGAGCCTGTGGCACCAACACAGGCCGTCCCAGAGGCTGCCCCAGACACAGAGCCCTTGGCCCCAGTAGCCCCAGCAACAGAGCCAGGGGTTGCCTCAGACCCAGCCAAGCCAGAAGAGTCAGATATTGAGATTCAAGAGCAGGTGCCTACTTACCAGCAGCATCGGGAGCAAAAGAGTGCTCTCAGGAGGTCAGAGCGTTTAAATAGAAAACGCCAGGTAATCAGGGTCCAGCTGAGAGAACACCTGGAGAAGTGATCTGCTTATAAAAGCACTCACTCAGCCTTGGGTCGTTGTTGGCTCACAACTGTCCTGTTGGGGGGGGGGGGGGTTGTTTATGTGTTGGGTATCTTGGATCCCTGCCTTGCCTCCTGGAACGCTGCCCGACCCGCTGGAACATCGCCTCCTTTGGATCTCGGACCGGCCCTGGTAACTTCTCTTGCTTGAGCTAGCTCAGACTATTCACTGAGAACCTGGCTGTGACGTAACAGCCAGGGAGTCTCCTTGCTGCCAGAAGCTCTTTTATTTACTGCTGCCTTATCTATTCATTTGCTGTTCGCCTGGAAAGCTCTTTGATTCATTGACTTATTTGCGAGAGACTTGTTAACCGGCTCTTGAGGCTGCCTGCCAGGCCTGGGAGCGGACACCCTGCTTCCCTAATTCCTCTGGAATAACTGCAGCCCTCACAGAATGTGGGGAACAGATTTCCTCAGAAGCATATATTGATTGAGATCCCATTTGACATTGGTAGAGTTTGAAGCTATGCTAGTGTAGTTACACTACATGTGAGAACTCTACTGGCTTACACACTCCAGCCAATCAGTGGCTGTTTATCTCTGTAAATAGGGCCACATTCTGGGCCATCCAGCTACTGCCGTACAGTCTGAGGAACACTGTACAAGGAGGTACTAGACAAGTCCTTGCTCAACACCAAGAAGAGTAGATATGTTTTTATAACCCCTGGGTCCCATTCACACTGAAAAATTACAGTGCTATTATTCTACTTTAACTGCCATGGGAACCATGGAAACCTATAGAGTCCTGGGACTGGTAGTCTGGTGAGGCACGTGAGTACTCTGGCTGAGAATTCTAAAGGACCATCCCTAAACTACCAATCTGAGGATTCTTAGGACAGAACCATGACACTTAAAGTAGAATAATTGTATTACAATTGTATAGTGTGAAGAGGCCCCAGGAAAATTCAAAAAAACACATTGGCCAAGATCTTGCATCTTCTCGTGGAGCACAAAGTTCCCATAGAATAACCCCAAATCTGTCAGTCTCTCTACCATGTGGATAAACCACCCTCTTCTTGTGGGGCTCTCCAGCATAGCCATTTAATGGCTAGAGGAGGGCAGGATCAGTCAAGAAGCATCTGATTAAGTTTCCACAGCTGGTCTCACAACAATGAAGGCATCCTTCAGGACCTTGAAGGGGCCATAGGACCCTGGAGCTAGAAAGAAACACAAACGCCATCTAGTTCAGCTCTATAATTCCAGTGTAAAACATCAGGAAGCTCTTTCTGATGCTTTGATGAAGTCTCTTTTCTTGCAATTTGAATTCATTGGTTCGTGTTGTAGTCTCAGGAGTACCAGAAAGCAAGCTTCTTCCATCTTCTACCTGGCATCCTTTTGGATATTTAAAGATGGTTACCATGTCACTTCTCAGTGATGTTGTCATTGTGCATCTGGCTATGGGAACATAGCTGGATGCTCCTTAGCTGTCCCTTCTCCCTTGGCCACTAAATGGCAATGGGAGGTAGGAAAAAGGTGAGATCTCCATGTGTTCTACATGGTCATTGCTCAAAGTGAAGTGCCTCCTTTTCCAATGGCCACAAAGGACAATGCAGGCATAATTTGTCTTTGTGTGTCACTAGCAGGATATAAGCCATTAACCTTTCCTGCAAAACTGTTCCTCTAAAGATGACAACTACTAGTTGGTTGATACAGATTAACCAACCACCTGCTTTTTTGAACTCTCCTTAAGGTTATGGCTATGGGGACTGTGATGACAAATATCCCCATTTCAAAATTTACCAGTATGTTTCTGGTTATAAGAACTGGAATGTCTCCTTGGAAGGCTGAATAACCAGCAATTCTATATGCCTTATAATATCTCAGTGGCATGTTCTTCAAGTTGTTTTTTTTTTTAAAGACAACCACCTTGTCATTACTCATATACTGAAGGGCACCACTGCAATGAATACTGCACGGGTTACAGAACATCCCATGGGTCCCTGAGGTGTTACCCTGTGTACTGGGGCTCCCAGGAGGGACACCAAAATGTGCTCAACTAAAGGTGGGGAAAATTAGCACAGAGCACTGCTTAGCGTTACGAGAGGCAGGGTAATGTAGCGAGATCTTGCACCCTATGTCTACGGGGTCGGGCCGAGTCAAGGAGAACACAGAAGTTGAAACAGTAAATGATGTTTTATTAAACACAAGCAAAACAGTGTATGCAACACATTCATACAAGATAACTAAAGAAATAATGGTTGGAGTAGTATAGAGGGATTTTTAGAGGGATTGCTGGTTTGGGTGATAATTCACCTGTCCTTAAGCCTGGAAAAATAGAGAGCGAGGCTGGGGTGCAATGTAGCTCAGCACGTGGAGCTGAGGGGAGGCTCGCCAAGCAAAGCGGCAGCAAGGCGGGATGAAACTCGGGAGCGATCCGAGGAAGGTCTCGGAATCAAGGGGTTTTATAAGGAGAATTGTGACTGCAGGCTATGCCGTACTTGGGGAAAACAATAGATTTGGAGTTGGAGACAAAGCCTCCGAAAGGTCAGAATCTGAATGATTGAGTTGTCGTAGCGGTTCTCAATAGAGTAGCCAGTATGCAAACGCAGAGTACTTGGGTATTGTATAGGTTACCCATCAAGCTGCCATCACGGGGGAGAGGCTCTTTTGTAGGTTGCGTGCATATGTAATTAGAGTACTTGCCTGGAGGTCTCCTAAAGCAGCGAGTCAGCTATTTTCTGGCCTGCCTGTATTATCCAGGAATATTATGGCGATTAATGGCCATGCTTGGTGGCATGCTTGTCTGGTGGCCTCGCAAGCATGTGGAGGGGAATAGAGAAGTGAAGCCGAATTGTGATATCAGAAGGATATCTTTTAATATCCCCAAAGCTCGGACTAGCCAGGGCAGTAACAGAGGTGATGGTGTGGCAGTGACATCTCTTAAGGTGGGGAGTCTATTGTTTGTCTTTTTTCAGCAAGGAATGCTTTACTGCAATATGATTTATAATTGGTTCAACTGCTAATAGCTGGAGAAAACTACATCCTGGGCCCTGAATTAGCCCATGGGGGCACCAGCTGGTCATCTCTTATCTATGTGAGCCTTTTCACTAAGAGAGTCTTGGAACAAATGTATACACCAAGCAAAGCACTGACATTTATTACCTTCTTTTAAGCCTGTCTTAATGAACGGCAAGAGTGCATTGCTTCCTCAGGACAATCTTCTCTTCCATCAGGCAGTAACTGCAGAACAGCTCAAGATACTATTAATATTGTAACCAATGTTTTCCCAGTGGAATCCCATTCAAGTGGTTAGCAACTCCAACTTTGATGAAGAATGCAGTTCATTGTATCTCTGTGCTTTTGGTGCCTGTGGTAAGAAACAGCACTGTTACTTTTAAGAAAAGCAACACACATTGAGTAGGCAGCATAAGTCTAGTGACATACTCTAGAATGTTAAAAAGAAAATTCATGATGTCTCACAAGATATGTTCTTAGGGTTAAATATGTTGATTTTCAGTTTGTATCAGTTTTAATGTTTTATATTATTCCACTTTCTTTTTTTGTGTGTGCTTTTTATTAGAATATAAACATATATAAAATACATTCAATACAGCGTTGATTTTTTTTCTCAATATTTTGTAGCTCATTGAAGTTTCATATAATTCTTCTTCCAATCCTCACTAGAACCGAATACTCTCAATGTTTTAAATTCTAACCGTACTACGCAAAAATAAGTTCAATTGACTTGCTTGTTCCTGTAAATTCTGATCTATCTGGTATATAGATTATAGTCTGATCTGACATCTTTATCTCATTTGTCAAATCTAAAGGCACTTTTCCAATTTCACAAAGTCATATAGATATTTTTACCTCCTTCTTAGAATATATGATTCATAGGTTTGTTACTCCATTTTCATAATACTTTACCTTTACAAAATTAACAAGAACTGTTTGTTAACTAATTTTGTGTTTTCCAATTTTGAAGGAATTGTTTCAAAGGGTCCCATTCTTTTTCAGTTTCTTCATATGTCTGGCCTTTAAGTCTCTGAGTTAATATGTCGGCATTTTTTGTTTCTGACAGAGTGAATAGCCACTGATCCACATTTGCTGCTTTTAAGGAGGGTCCTTTAGAATTCTTAGTCAGGGAGCTCTTTGGGCTCAGTAAACTACAAACTCCAGAATTCCAAAGCATGTTGAAAGTGGAATAATAGCACTATAACAGTGTAGGGTGGAAAGGCCTTTAGAACTAGAATAGAGCCAGTGAATCAGTGAAATATACATAAGTGTTAACTTATTAATTTCCATTGATTCACTAGGGCTCCTCTGGTTGGGACTACCAATAGGATTTAGATCATACTTTGGTCAAGAAGGAAAGAAGTGTATACAAAGTGGCCTGTATGAAAGCAGAAGAAACATGTTAGTCCCCAGAGTCTCATTTTGATGCAGAATTTGCAGAGAGCTAGTCCAACAAAGTAGGTATTTTACAGCATCCTCCCCTCACTTTAAACACACACAGGTTATTTTTTTTTTTAATGTAGAAGAAACATCTGGAACAAAAATTGCCCCCACTAATTTGTTACATGAGTACTTTGCTATCCATACCATTTCAGGGCAACCTATGTCTTTTTTGAACTTGAAATATAGGACAGAGAAACCTGTGTTGAATGCTCATATGAGCAACAACTCAACCCCTGATTGAAAGCTGGAAAGACACTTAGTGCATGCTCACTCAGTTTTGTCCAGAAAGGACCAAGTAGACATACTGATATAATCAATGGCAGGGATGGAAGGAACTGATACACACATCCAAGGATAATTCACCATAGAGTAGTCTGAGACATAATCTGAAGATGCCCAAGAGGCAAACAAAGAAACAATACTACACACGTTTGAACTGCTCCTTGTGGAAATCTTTCTTTATCACATAATCCATGGCCATTTTTGCACTACACCATTACAGTGCTATTATTCCACTTTCAACATCCTGTGGAATTCTGGGGTTTGTAGTTTGCTGAAGGCAAAGAGCTCTCTGTCTGAAATTCTAAATGCCCCTCCCTAAATGCAGATCCCAGGATTCCTAGAAATGTTGAAAGTGGAATAATAGGCTGTAACAGTGTTGTGAGGAAATGGCCCATGAAACAAAGAGAAAGATGCATCTAGTATGCAGGTCATGGACAAAGAGGAATATTTCGCCAAAATAAAAGTGTACCAGTGTACACCTTCAGCTGAGTTATATCACTCAGCTGAAGGAATACATTGGCCTACAGTTATTGGAGCAGAGAGTTCATGAATAACAGGAAGCCCAAGAGGAAGGGTGGAATCTAGTCTCAGGACACTGCAGTAATGAGGCTGAAAAGATTTGTGCACTCAAAGAGTACTTGAGGTTCAACAACACAAGCCTGCTTGCAGAACATATGGATTATATTTGTGGGGCATCTTTGAATATAGTGCATATCAAGGAGAGATCTAACCATTTATGACCAACTGGTTGAGTTCAGAGGTAAATGTCCAATGCTATGGACTATACCAGGTAAACAAGGAAAACATGAAATCAAAGTGTGTGCATGCTACAATATTAAAACATCCTTTCATCTCAGAGGACATTTAGCTGGGCAGGCAGCCTTATATACCACGGGAAGCCCAGCATGGTTAGAGTGTAGTAGAAACATGACTTGAATCCACAAGAATCTGATGTATCCACTGGGGTATCCTGTATGAATCCACAGGCATCTGATGTATCCTGTAACTGCCAAATTTCCTGTAGGAGCTCCGGTTGTAAAGGAGCTCTACCAATGCCAAACCTGTCAGGAATCTGGTTCAACATCTCAGTGGCTGCTGTACAAAGATCACCAGACTAGCGAAAGAAGAAACATATGTTAGCATAATTCAACAACGGAAGCCGTAAACCCATTTCTGTTATTCTTGCAGTCGGGCAGTGGTTAGAAAAGTAGCCCAAATGTGAAATTTGTTTGCAAGGTCCACTAGAGTCTCCAAGTGACATGTCTATAGCTATGTCTTCTAAGGAGTACCTGTAACAAAAATGGCCCTTCCTTGTGGGACATTTTTAGCCCAATAAGAGAGAGCCAGAAACGTGTAATGGTTTAAGTGTTGGACTACAAGCCTGAAGACCGGGGTTCAATTCCCCATATGGACATGGAAATCTACTGGGTGACCTTGGGCATGTCCCACACACTCAGCCCCAGAAAGCCCCATGATAGTTTCACCTTAGGATCACTATAAGTCAAAAATGACTTAAAGGCACACAACAATAACAACAGCAGCAGCAGCAGCAGCAGCAGCAGCAACTTAACAGAGACTGTTATGTTACTGGGCTAAAAAAATTACTCCATGATACTATTAATACCATTAATGCTAAGTGTTCTTACAAATAAACAGAGGTGTACTCCAAAGAAAATATTTTTCCAACTTCTGAGTAGAACCCAATCTGTAATTTTTTTGAAGTTTTTTTTCTAAAAAAAAATTACAGTTTTTGTGTAGTTAGAGCTTCAGCACAGCACTTACAAAGATCAGGTGACTCAGCGTTGTTCCCTTTTACCAGGAAAATGTCACTTCAGGTTATGCACTGTAAGTGCCTGCTCTATTGCTGACCATGAATAAATGCTAAAGAGTAGCAGAGATTGAGTGGAAGAATTATTGAAGTTGCAGTAGTACTTGTGTTGTAAACTATTTTTATTAGCATTTATGTTTTTTTACTAGCACAAATATGTCCCTGGCAGCTCACAGTTGATTCACAAATGCTCAGTGCACCTTTTGGTTCTGATTATGGATTAGGCACTTAAAGGTAGAAGGATAATTTTAAAAATGAAGTTATTTATTGGTAACTGAAGAAGGAAGAACTCATAAGTCATAGATGGACTAGAAACCCATGGCTTCATATCAGACACATCCAAGATAGTTCGTCATTTCTCAGCCACTGTGGGAATTGCAGTTGAATGGTCAAGCATTGCTAATGTGATTAAGGTATTTGGTTTCATGGTATTAAAAAGATGAATTAGCTAAGCCAGATGTGTGGACACGTATGCATTGTGGATCAATAAACAACAGCCAATGAGGGACAGATTAACCTTGAAATATTTTGAGATTTCAATCCAGTGGGTGCTTTTGCTGAAGAATTTAGTTTCAACATAGAGTGCATTTTTTAAAAAGATCAACTTTTTATTTTGAGGGGGGCACACTGGAACATCAGTATTAATAGCATGCATTTGTTTTTCATGGATCCATAGGCAAAGTCTGCTTTCAAGAGATTCAGATCTTGTCTGAAGGAAGGATGTGAAAAGTCTCATGCTAGTATTTACTTAGAATCATAGAATAATAGAGTTGGAAGAGACCACAGGGGCCATCCAGTCCAAATCTGTTAGATGGCCATCCAGCTTCTGTTTAAAAACCTCCAAAGAAGAAGACTCCACCATACTCCAAGGCAGCATATTCCACTGCTGGACAGCTCTGACTGTCAGGAAGTTCTTCCTGAGATTGAGGTTGAATCTTTCTTCCTGTAATTTGAATTAATTTCTCCTTGTCCCAGTTTCTGCAGCAGTGGAAAACAAGCCTTTTCCCTTCTCGATATGACAACCTTTCAAATATTTGAATATGGCTACCATGTCCCCTCTTACCTTCTCTTCTGCAGACTAAACCTACTCAGCTCCCTAAGCTGCTCCTTGTACGGCATGACTTCCAGACCCTCCACAATTTTGGTCGCCTTTCTCTGGACATGTTCAGCTTGTCAATATCCTTCTTGAAATGAGGTGCCCAGAACTGGACACAGTATCCCAGATGAGATCTGACCAAAGCAGAATAGAGTGGTACTATTACTTTCCTCAATCTAGACACCATATTCCTATTGATACAATCAAGAATCACATTAGTTTTCTTGACGGCTGTATCACATTGCTGACTCATGTTCAGCTTGTGGCTACTAAGACTCCTAGATCCCTTTCACACATACTTTTGTCCAGCCAGGTGTCTCCCATCCTATATTTGTGCATCTCATTTTTTCTGCCTAGGTGTAGGACACCTTGTTCATATGAACACTGATTTGGGGGCAGTTACATAGTCACATTTGTAAGCCTTACTCCCAAACACTGCTGTACACCTAGGAGTTTTTCAGACCTTCATGGAGGAGCAGAAGAAACTGTAAAAAGTTCTGTAACAGCGTACGAAGTAACTGCATACAGAGCAATTACTCTGTAACCAAAGAAAGTTAGAGAGCTTCCACAATTCCAGAGGCTGAGAATTTCAGTTTCAGCTTCACTGTGCTCCTTTGAATCCAATTTGCATTCCTGTCCCATCGTTTGCTCACACCAATTTGTGAGACCTTGTTTTTCCTCCCACATGAAATTTATATGCATTTTCTATAATAGAAACAGCCATCCGCATGCTTTTCATAATCGACCTATTTTGCATCCTTTTTTTTCCCACTGACTAAAGCATTTCTGAGTGCATTTGTCAATTATATACATTTTTACCCATTTCCATTTTTTCAAATGGATGTATAATTTGTGCATATTTTATTTCTCCAAAATATATGGCGAGCCTCAGAAATGCATGAATTTCTTGAGACAAGCTAGGTTTTGTCTCAAAATGCATCTCAGCATGAAACGGGCAATTCATTGAGACTATCTATACCACCACTGACAAAAGATTTTACAAGTTATGATTGTTCGTTGATTTATATTTCTATTAGTTGATTAATATTTGGGTACTATTTGGTATAATAACATCTCTAGGCAGTTTATAGTTAAAAGTTTTAAAACCATTTTCAAAGATAATGAATTCTTTAGAACACTCCACAATATAACATAATAAAGCCAGGAGTTGGACTAGGGATCTGGAGACCAGAGTTCAAATCCCCGCTTAGCCATGGAAAGCCACTGGATGACCTTGGGCAAGTCACTCTCTTGGCCTCGGAAAAAGGCAAAGTCAAATCTCCTCTGAACAACTCTTGCCACAAAAACCCTGTGATAGCTTCACCTTAGGATCACCATAATTCAGAAATGATTTTCTGAAAAGTCACACAACCGTAACACAGCAGAACAGTTGTCACTGGCTGGGGAAGGCCTGTGTAAAGAGAAATGTTTTCAGTAGACATAAGTATTCAACTGACAGACATCCAAAGCTTCACATTTTCCAAATCCAAGATGGATCAGTCTGAGATGAAACAGCCTCCTGTCTGTACAACTGAAGTAAGATCCATGGTAATTCATAAATATATAAGTTCTGGGCAAACCCTCTAAATCAGCAACAAAAGCAATTGAGAAGCAAGACAGTCTCAGAAGTCTTTCCAAATGTCATGGCAAATGGTAGATTTGAAGGATATGAAAAAACCTCGACTAGAATTCCATTTGCAAATCCATTTCTCAGGCACCAAGCCTCTGATTTTTATGGAAAATCCATCTACTTGTCTGGATTGTCTGTTTCCAGCTCTGATGCCATTTCCTTTAAAAAAACAACAACTCATTTTTGGTAAAGCCTTCTGATACTTCTGTGCATTTTTCATTTGAGTCACACTGTAAGCTGCATGAATGGACTACACAAACACCTAAAGGTGTATCCTGATCCCAGTTGCACTCTATGTTTCTCTTAAAGAAACATAGAGTTTTCTTCTTGTCTGCTCTGCATTCCTGATAGGTGCTGAAGAATGCTTCTTATAATGGGATTAGATGAGATCACTAGAGGAAGTCTGCCAAACTTTCATGAGTTTGATTAACATTTCACAACGATAAAAATACCTCTGCAATATAGAATATATGTTGCCATGGTGCTAAAAAAAAAACCCAAAACCACAGTAGTGCTTCCTGGATGTACAAATTTGCTGCAGATCTTATTGCTAACCTACTAAGGTGTCATGCCCCATCACAGGACCCAGACAGGATCCTTCCCAACAGCCACACCCCAGAGACATGAGAGGAACAGCATTTACAGCAGCCAGTGTATGCGGAAAGGGGAGAGCCGAGGAGTTTATAGTGTTTATATAATAAGGACTCATTAATCAGAACAACAGCTGATTAAGATTCTGAGCTTATATAAAAAGAGACCAGAATGGGAGGAGGCTGTTGTAGCCAACTAAAGCTGTCAGTGGAAGCAGCCCAGCTTCCTCTTGAATTCCTTGCTCATATTCCTAGAACCCTTGACCTTCACCTCATCTAAGGATTTTGCCATCAGACCGTCTCTCTCTCTCTCTCTGGGCTTACAGTAGACTCAGATTTTCTCTCTCTCTCTCTAAATCTACTGTGAACTTGGACTCTCTCTTTCTAAATCTACTGTGAATTTGGACTGCAAAATGACTAAGGCCCTTTCCGCACGGCATTTGCCATGCGAAAGGGCACCTGGAGCATTGTGCGATTGTGAGGAGCGATCTGCACGACACATTTACAATTGTGCGATGCTTCAGGGGCTGGCAGGCGCCGATCGCACACCTTTCAGCTGGAAGCTGAAAATGGTGCACGATCGCGCATTGCCCCCGGGCCCCGCGCACACTTACCTGGCGTGCGGAGCCTCCAGAGCCGCGTCGGTCACACTTTCTGCCCCAGCACAGCCTGGGAAACTCCCAGGCTGCACTGCAGAAGGAAGAGGTGGGGCTCTTGTGCAAGCAGGCAGTTCGTGTGGAGCTGAAGCAGCAGGGACACGAGAGCCTCTCACCAGAGGCTGCTTGTGCAATCCCCGCACCCCAGCGCCAGAAAAAAGTTAAGGTGCGGAAAGGGCCTAAGACATCTCTGCTTGCTAACTCCTGATAACAGGCTAATTAGAGAGCTAGAAGCCTTAGCTAGCTGCCAGCACAGGACATAAGACTATCTTGTGTGGATTTTCAACAAAATTCAGATCTGAATAGCATGTACATACAACCTGCATTTATTTCTCCAGTGCATCTCATAAATGCCAAGTTCCATAGAACCATAGAATCAATGAGTTGGAGGAGATCTCAAGGACCATCAAGTCCAACCCCCTGTCATGCAGGAATACGCCATCAAAGCATTCCCAGCAGAGGGCCATCCTACCTCTGTTTAGAACCCTGCAAAGAAGGAGACTCCATCGATGCAGCATATTCCACTGTTGAATTTCTCTTATCATCATGACGTTCTTCCAAAAGTCCTTCTCACTAATTTCCTGCCTCAATGTACAAAATGAAGAAAGACCATACTTAGCCTCATCCATTTTTTCATATGAAAACTGATCTAGAAACAAAGGATACCAATGTCTTAACGTTTGCTGTTTTGTTTTTTTGTTTTGTTTTTTAAAAAAAAGAGTTATTGCTTCAACAGAGTAAGGGTGACATGCTTCTGCAATATTAGGAGAAAAAGCAAACCAGCATAATGTAGTGGTTTGACATTGGGCTACAACTCTGGACATCAGGGTTCCTTTGAGTTACCTTGGGTAAGTTACAGTCTTTCATCCTCAGAAGAAAGCAAATCTTGAACCCACTGAACAAATCTTGCCAAGAAAACACTATAATAGGTTTGCCTTAGAGTCACCATAAGTCAGAAGTGAGTCAAAGGCACACAACAACAACAAAAGAAAGCTGGAAAAAAGGCATTCTCCTCCATTTTCCATACAGTTCTGCCTGTGTAATATGAACGTTGATGTTGATCCATTAAAACATGACCCTGCCTACTTTGTCCATTTTGTTTTCAGTTATTATGTGTGTATATGTGCCTTCAGGTTGCCTGCTGACCTGTGGTGAGCCCATGAATTTCATAGTGTTTTCTTGGGCAAGGAATACTCAGAGGTGGTTTTGCCAGTTCCTGCTTCTGAGATGTAGCTTATAGCACCTGGTATTTGTTGGCAGTCTCCCATTCAAGTATTAACCAGAGCTGATTCTGTTTAGTTTCCAAGATCAGACAGGATCTGGTGCCTTTAGGATATAGTATCATGCTGAAGTGTAAAGCAGTGTTCTTCTCTACTTCAGTAACAGCCAAGGGAATGGAAAAGAACAAGAAATATATAGACTGGAATCCTATTGGTGTCATACAGACATACATATGGTTATATGGCATATTCAGTTCACAGATATATAAGCAGAATTCCAGAAGTTTAGCCGTTGTGTATCCAGTTATACATTCTTGGTGTATAACGAGCATGCCAGTGTCTTCAATATACCATTTGATTCACTGGGACTTTGGAGACAGTCATTGATCAATTTCATTGTACAACAGAGCAGTAAGCAAGTGCATTGGCGATAAACAACTGGTTGCACAATCATTCAGCAGAATGATGGAATGATGCAACCACTACTTAAGTTGGAGTTGTGTACCTTCAAGTCATTTTTGGCTTATGGACACCCTAAGGTGAACCTATCACAAAGATTTGTTCAGAGGAGGTTTGCCTTTGCTATCTTCTGAGACTGAGAAAGTGTGACTCACCTAAGATCACCCAACAGGTTTCCATGGCTGAGCAGGGATTCAAACCCTGGTCTCCAGTGACTCAAGCCACTATATCACACTGGCTCTCACAATATACAATATGCAAATATACAATATACAATATGCAAAAATATACAATAAAGAAAGTGCAATGCAGAATCTTGGTCAGAAGATGTATTTGATTTTTTAAAATTGCTTCCTATATGCTATTTGAAACTGATAGCTGATCACTTGAATTAAGTTTAATCAAAAGGCAGATATTTTTAGGACTATTTTTTTTAAAAAAAGTTTACAGAATACTGCAAGTTAGAAGATGTATCAAGCAGACATTTATTGTGCCTTTAACAAGAATTTGCTTTTAGCTTGGAGATACGCTTTTGCTAAAGAGATTTTTTTTCCCTGTAGCTGCCAGAATCACTATGGCACTGAGTATAGGTGACAGAATTACTTATTGAGGAACTGTACTGTTTCCCAGGAAACCATTGAACTTAAAAGTTACTACTTAAAGTATTACTGTAATCATAACTTTCCAGAGATGCGTTTTCATTTAACAATGACGGGAGCAACACAGGATAGGCTATTCATAGATCCTATGGGAAGGCTTCAAATGAAAGGGTGGAGTCCAAAAGCCCCCCCCCCCCTTTAGTCCATAGGCCCTCTGAATCTCTGTGAGCTGGCCTACGATATTTACCCATCACAAAAAATGTTTCATTTGCATCAGATGTTTTACCAGCATTGAAAACTGGATAGTGGACAGACTGTCTACAACACACACACACAGATTGAATTGCTAGCCAGTAGCAGGGATGTAGCTAGGGGGTGTCGAAATGAGGACATTGCTCCTCTAAATTAGAATTCTGCCACTGGAAAATGATTTTTTTCCTTCATACCCCAAATTGCACTGAAGACACTGAGACACTGAAAATCCCTACACATTTGCAGGTTTGATCTGCGTGACTTTGATGATTCATGAGCCGTGTGTGTGCCACCTACCATTCTCCTGTTACCATTCTCTTGCCTTTTGGCCGGATGCATGCTGGGGCAAAGGGAAAGGGAATGGCGGGGAAAGGCATGTGCAAGTCCCCCCATTCCCTTGTCTTTTGGCTGGGTACAGAGAAGAAAGGTACACGCACTGGGGCAAAAGGCAAGCAAATGAGAGGGGGGCAACCCCGGAAGGGAATGGGAGGAGAAGCACAGAGGAAATTATTCATGGCTTTCCCACTTTCATAAGGGTTCTGAGCCCCATTCACACCTGGAGAACTTACATTTGTCTTGCTCACACTCCCTTGATAATACTCTCTACCCCTTTTTCTTCAGATGCTTAAACTGCATTTCTAAATGCTCAGCTGAAATTTTAAATCCTGTAATGCTAGAAATTTGGGGACTGAAAGGAAATTTTATTGAGTGGCAATGACTGCTCCCCCACCCACTGCAGCTACACCCCGTAGTCAGTAGCTGGCAAAGAGAAAAATCCCCCTATTTCCTCTTACGGTGGTATTGTGTGTTTCTATCATTAATCTTTGCTAAGTTGTTCAGCTGTGATGGTCTCACAAGACAGGCAGGCAAATCTAAGGAAACACAGAGCACAACTTAGAAGAAGTTAAGAGCTCAAGGCCGGCCCAACCCATTTTGATGCTTTAGGCAAAGGACAAGATGGCCCTTGTCTTCACAGTCCACATACTGTAGGCAACTTATCTATCAGTTTGAAACTTACTGCAGCACTCATGCTAGGGCAACATCTTTTACCACACCTGAGTTCAGCAGATTTATAGTAAGGTAGGCCCTTACAAACACAGCTCTGCTCTCCATCACCTCATCACCACTCCCTCCCCATCTCACAGCATCTGCTATGGTATAAACTAAGGCAGATGCCTCACTTTTCCCAGGTTTAGTCCTAGCCTTTCTGCTCTGTTGATATCAGTGGAGAAACTAATACCATGGAAAGGCACAAGGACAGCAAGCCTTGTTTATTTCCTGAACTGCTGGTACTGTTTTTCCTTTTCTCTCAATTGCTGCTTTGCTCATGCTTTTTTTAAACATAATTTACAGTTTTGCAATTTGTAATTTTGTCTCTATACAGTCTCAACCTCCACTGAGCACAGGTTGACCAAGCAAGCTTTACTTTAAAATAATCAACAAACAACATAAATACAAACACTATTTAATGTTTAGACAGTAATATAACTTCCTTTCTCCTAATCATAGCTCATTCATATTCATAAAATGTGCTTACTGGTATGATAACTGAGGCACCTATGAAACAAGATTTACAGTCTATTTTCTCCCTGCTATAATCCTCTTGACTATTCTGCCATGAATCCCACATCACTGCTCTGTGCTTTTCCATGTGTCAGGAGTCTAAGCTCAGTTCCTGCAAAATGCAGGCCTTCTCCCTTCCACACAGTACAGAGACAGAGAAGAGGTCAGGCGTGAGAATTCAAAACAACAAGCAGAGCAATTGAGGGTCTTGGAGGTATGCAGTTGACTTGGTGTGACGAGTTGCAAATCCCAGGGAAAGGCCTGAGCACAGATCTATTATTGCATTAATCTCCTGTACAGGCCCAATAGTTCAAGTGAAAAGGAGGATGGGGGGAATGAGGGAGATGAACAGTGTGATTTCACTTAGAGGCAAAAAAGACTAGAGACTAGAAAGGGCAGCTGAGGTAGAAGTCCAGCTGCTGCATTTTGCAAAAGGTGTAGCTTCTAAATATTGTCCAAGACCAGCCCCACATTGAACATCATGTAGTCATCAAAATGAAAGATGACTATCAGCCTTATCATACCAAAGTGTCAGACCATCAAAGCAATGTGTTATTCCTGGTTCGAGATCAGTCCTATCACACGACGTCATTGCTCACCAGCCATTATTGCATTGCAATCAATTTTAAATGTGTGTTTTTTTTCCCCATGCTGTAAACAATCCATTAATGACCAGTCTTCCCGCAACAATCCAGTTAGCTGTGGGAGTGTGCGCTTTCTTCCATACCTGAACCATTGGTGGGTGTGGTGTGGGCATTCCCAGGTTGTCATTCCCTCAGAACATTATTGCACAAGTACAGTGTAATTCTTTTAAAAAATTTGGACCAATCACAAGGCATGGGGTGAGGAAAAGGACTCAGCAGGGACACCGTAATGCAGAGTCAAAACCAGTGTGAATGAGGCGATTAACTTGCTAATGTCAAAAGGATGTTATAGAGGGCATTAATAATGCTCTCCTTTTGTCAGACCTCATATGGAATACTGTGTCCAGTTCTGGGCACCCCATTTCAAGAAGGATATCGACAGGTTAGAGCATGTCCAGAGGAGGGTGACCAAAATGGTGAAGGACCCGGAGGCCATGCCCTTTGAGGAGCAGCTTAGGGAGCTGGGTATGTTTAGTCTGCAGAAGAGAAGGTTAAAAGGGGACATGATAGCCATGTTTAAATATTTGAAGGAATGTCACGTCAAGGAGGGAGCAGGCTTCTTTTCTACTGCTGCAGAAACTAGGACAAGGAGCAATGGGTTCAAACTATAGGAAAAGAGATTCCACCTGAACCTCAGGAAGAACTTCCTGATGGTCAGTGTTGTCTGGCAGTGGAATATGCTGCCTCAGAGTGTGGTGGAGTGTCCTTCTTTGGAGGTTTTTAAACAGAGGCAAGATGACCCTCTGTTAGGAGTGCTTTGATGTGTGTTTCCGCATAGCAGGGGGTCGGATTGGATGGCCCCTGTGGTCTCTCCCAACTCTATGATTCTATGATTCTATGAATAACATGATACCATCATGGAAATGGCTACAATGTGATTCCAACAGAACCATGTGGGATTAAGTAAAGGTGTGATAAGGCATTGACGAGTATAGATCTAACCCAGTGTTTAGGGGTGCCAGACTAATCTTATCTCTTTTTATGATAGGGTTACTAGCTTGATAGATGAAGGGAATGCTGTGGATGTAGCATTTCTCGATTTCAGTAAGGCCTTTGACAAAGTTCCACATGACATTCTTGCAAAGAAGCTAGTAAAATGCGGACTGGACAGGGCTACTGTTAGTTGGATTTGTAATTGGTTGACCGACCGAACCCAAAGGGTGATCACGAATGGCTGCTTTTCATCCTGGAGAGAAGTGACTAGCAGGGTGCCACAGGGTTCTGTCCTGGGCCCAGTGCTGTTCAATATCTTCATCAACGACTTGGATGAAGGAATAGAGGGCATGCTCATCAAATTTGCAGATGACACCAAATTGGGAGGGGTTGCGAATACGCCAGAGGACAGGATCAAAATTCAAAATGACCTGGACAGATTGGAGAGTTGGGCCGAAGCTAACAAAATGAAATTCAACAGAGAGAAGTGTAAGGTCCTACACTTAGGTAGAAAAAATGGAATACAGAAATATAGGATGGGGGACACGTGGCTGGACGGCAGTACGTGTGAAAGGGATCTAGGAGTCTTAATAGACCACAGGCTGAACATGAGTCAGCAGTGTGATGCGGCAGCCAAGAAAGCCAATGCAATTCTCAGCTGCATCAATAGGAGTATGTTGTCTCGATCGAGGGAGGCACTGGTACCACTCTACTCTGCTTTGGTTAGACCTCATCTTGAATACTGTGTCCAGTTCTGGGCACCCCAATTCAAGAAGGACATGGTCAGACTGGAGCAGGTCCAGAGGAGGGCAACCAAAATGGTGAGAGGCCTGGAAGCCATGCCCTATGAGGATAGACTTAGAGAGCTGGGTATGTTTAGTCTGCAGAAGAGAAGGTTAAGAGGGGACATGATAGCCATGTTTAAATATTTGAAGGGATGCCATGTAGAGGAAGGAGAGGGCTTGTTTTCTGCTGCTCCAGAGACCAGAACAAGGAGCAATGGATTCAAGCTGCAGGAAAGGAGATTGCACCTGAACTTCAGGAAGAACTTCCTGACAGTCAGGGCTGTCCAGCAGTGGAATATGCTGCCTCGGAGTGTGGTGGAGTCTCCTTCTTTGGAGGTTTTTAAGCAGAGGCTGGATGGCCATCTGTTGGGAGTGCTTTGAGGGTGTTCCTGCATGGCAGGGGGTTGGACTAGATGGCCGATGTGGTTTCTTCCAACTCTACATTTCTATGATTCTATGATTCTATGATCCTCCTTGCCAGGAAGGATGGCAGCTGATACATCAGACTATGAGTAGATTCCTATTTGTGTGATATACCTGTGTAAGTTCTCTTATGCATTTTTTTCCTGTTATGTAATTGATGTATGCAGTTCATGGCTGCATAAGCCATGTTCCACATGGGACTAAATTTCTTGTTATTACAACTATAGTGGACCCTTTGATTTTATTGAATTTCTCTGAGTAGAATCACCATTACACAATTTATTAAATGGGTCTACTCTGGATGGGACTAACAAAAAAGAATTATAGCCATGCATTTGCACCTTCTTGGCTGGTGTGTAACAATCTGCCAGCGCCATTAAAATATCAGTCCATTGGATTGCAGAAATAGCCATCATACTTCCCCATCCCACAATGAGGCAATAAGCAGGAACACTAATAGGTACATAAGCAGTTGCACAATGTCAGCTTACAGGAGATTCAAGTGGTGTCACACAACTATTGTGTAGCTATGTGAGTCTAGATTTATACCACAGAAGCATGATGTAGAATCTCAGCCTTTATGGAAGTCACAGTCTCAGACTGCACTCTTTCTTGGAAATTAAGCTGCCATTTAAACGTAATTAACTTCCTGTAACATGCAAATCCAACAGCCCAAAGTGAAAATTAAAGGTGATAATTAAGAGCTATGAAGAGATCTTAATTAATAGAGTGCTAATTTAAAAAAAAAATCACAGCCAAGATCTTATATGTTTCAAGTGTTTTTTAAACCAGGATAACCTTTGCTTTCCAGGACTTTTCCATCCTTCTTCTGGCTTTTTTTGAGCGGTTGCCTTGTTAAACTTTTCATAATTGAAGTTATTAGAGACTTCTTTTTATTCCCCTAAAATTCAGCCTGCTTTCTTTGGGCAAAGGTGAAACACAGATGTATGTTGTCTGTTGGGTATATCAGCAGAAATGCCTGTGGCTGAGCATTGACTGCTTCACAAGTGAGGACCAGTGATTTTATCAAATTAAAGAATTGTGCAGTTGAACAGTACCTCAGCCGTCACCTAATCCAAACTTTGCTTAATGCAGGATTTACAGTGACAGATGACAGCTAGCATGATGTAATGGTCTGAACATTGCACTACAACTCTGGAGACCAGGGTTCGAATCCCTGCTCAGCCATGGAAACCTATGGGATGACCTTAGGCAGGTCATACCCTCTCAGCCTCAGAGGGAGGCAAAGGCAAACTCCTCTCTGAACAAATCCTGACAAGAAAACCCTGTGATAGGTCCACCTTAGGATCACCATAAATAGGAAATGACTCGAAGGAACACCACAACAACATACGTAGCCAATGGTGAAGAAAACTGGGGATTGCAATCCAGGAGCCTGTCATTACTACTTTCTGAAACAAGCATTAGTCCTACTTAGAGGAGACCCATTTAAATAAATGTAAATTCATAGCTCTAACTTAAATCCCATTTATTTCGAGGCATCACCTCTGGGTATGGTAGACAATGAATTTTGTCCTACACTATACCAGCTGTTCACATGACCTTCGGCTCTTTGGAAAACCATTTTTTTTCCTGAATTCAGCTAACACATCCTATGAATCAGGCAGCAGATGTAAAAAGATGCAGGAAGCTGCCTTACATTTGCTTAGAACATTTGCCTGTCCATACCAGTCAGAGGCTGGAACAATTGTACAAAAGGCTTAACACCCTTTTGTTAAATTTCTAGTGAGCTTGAAATGGACTAGGTTTTTAGCACATTAAGCTATTGTTATGTTAAACACTAACATTAAAAATCTTGGGAATGGAGAAAAATAGCATCTAATACTTCCGACAACAGATAGAACATTTGCTTGTTGACTCACGTAAAAGTGCTCTTTGGGGATTGCGTCTGTCAACCTGGCCCTTTCTAGATGTGTACAGATCCTATAATTATAATGTAGACTGGGGAACCTTGGGTTTTATTAATCCAGCACATTTGGAAGGTGCTTGACTGGAAAAAACTGTCCTAAAGTATAATATCTAGCAGCCTGTACAATTAATTTTCTTCTGATCTGCTGAATCTCTGAGCTCTTACAAGGAAGAGCAGGAAATAAATAAAAAGAAATAAATAACCTGTTCTTTCCATTCTTGCCCACTCCTGCCAACATGTATGCTGTTCATTCACCCTTCAAACTGAAACCGCTGAAATGTCTCTTAACATGTCTAAAAATGTCCCTTAAAAGTACTTCCAAAAGCAAGTAGGAAATGTTGCTTGTTACATGCAAAAAGAATTTCCACTTCATTACATTAGTTATGGATCACTTTATTACGGCTCCAGTATCCCATTACCCCTAAAAAGACAAGGTGGCCTTATCCATCAGGCACTTCAGGCACAGTGCCTAGGGCCCATGCAAACTTCTTACAGGTTTTGGAAGGTAACAAATTTTCAAAATAAAAATATTTTCTATTTTTATCCCTAGTGGTACATCGAAAGGGAGGATGGGGAGTCAAATACAAGAGTGCCTAGGGTCTATGAAAGCCTTAATATGGCCCTGTAAAAAGTTGACACTTTATAGTTAACTATGTCATTTTGCCTCATTATGCTCAAGCTCTGAGCCTGGTATTGTCTATTCTGACTGGCAGCTAACCTCTAGACTCTCAGGTAGAGGTGTTTCCTGGCATCTTCTACTTTCTCTTCTGAGCTGGAAAGGCTGGAGACTGAAGGAGGACCTTCTACAACCAAGCTATGTGTTCCTTTAGTCTTATCATGCATTCTTTACTCTGCTTGGAGCTACCGCTCAGATTAACAAGGTCACACCAGCAAGTAATATATTGATGTGACAGAATGGAAGGGCTATTACCTACTGCCCATTCAAGTAATTTGTATAGCTTTCCCTAACAAACACATATAGCTGATATGACCAGAGGGTATAAATCTTCTTTGGACAATTACATTTCCTCCCCCAAACATCTACTTTGCAAATAAAAATTGGCATACAGACACACAGAAAGAAAAGGTTTCTCCCTCTGTTTACAGGAACAATGACACTCTTTTCTATTTGCACACATTAGCAATTTTTATCAGCGATCACCGTGCCCTTTGCAACCATTTATGAACGTTCACCTTGTACATACCTGTGGTACCAAGAGATTAATTACTGCCTTGCATTTCTGAAGTGCTGAACACCCATAAATCCCATTGAAGTTTATGCCAGCTGCAGGCCTTCAGCATCATATAATTAGGCCGAAGGTGTCTTTACGAAGGTCAGGCTATACTGTGTAATCTGCAAAGAGGCAATCGCCTGCTCAGTACACAAACATCCTCACGGGGTCATCTTCCTCACCAGCCCCTATTGGAGGTGATATGGGAGCAGCAATGAGTATAGAACAAATTAAAGTGTCCCATATTCCAAGCTGCTCATTCTGAACTTCTGTAGCCAGGAGGGCCATAACTGCACAACACCTTTTCCAGGAGGTACATATGTATTCTCTAAAATGGAACCACTTTTGATTGTCCAGCCAAAGACACTGGAGGATTAACTGAGAACCCTCTGCAGTCCAATCTTGTAGCAAGCACCCATTTCTGAAAGCAGATGATTCTATTAATGCCAACACTCGGTGTGTCCAAAACAAAAAAAAAGTGTGTTGCTATGGGGGGGGGGCATTGCCTTCCAAAATAAGAATGCTGCCACCCTAATGAAATTTTCCTTCAGTTCCCAAATTTCTAGGATGGCAAAGAGTGAGACGTCAATCATGGTAAACACCGAGAACTGTTAGATTTGGTGTGTTCACATGAAGAAAAGAAAACTGAAATTGAATCCAGACAAGGCAGTGGTGCTTACTATTAAAAGTCCTAATCTGGAGTTGGAAGTGTGTCAACCAATTCTGAATGGGGTCACACACACCCTGAAAGACTGTGTTCGCAGTTTGGGAACCCTCCTGGATCCATCCCTCCAAATGTCAGCTCAGATAGATGTGGCAGCCAGAAATGTTTATTATCAGCTGCACCTGATACATCAACTGCTCCCCTTCCTAGACTTAGACAACATAAGGTGGTAGTACGCATGCTGGTAACCTCAAGTTTGGACTTCTGGAATGCACTGTACATTGGGCTACCTTTGTACCAAGTTCAGAAACTCTAACTGATTCAAAATATCGCAGCCAGATTAGTTACAGGTACAGCGAGGAGTGAGGATATCACACCAATATTAAAATCACTCCACTGGATACTAATTAGTTTCTGGGCAAAGTACAAAGTGTACTTGGACCCAAACCATGTAGGTACTGTACACCTAGGTCCTCTGGGGGCCATTTACTTAAACCAGCCAGTGCAAGACTGGCAATGGTCACCCAGAGGACCTTCTTGTCAGCTGCTTCTAGCTTGTGGAATGACCTGTCAGAAAAGATTTGACAGCAAAATATGATGTTTGAATTTTTAAAAAAAGTACTAAAGACCTATCTCTTCCAGCAGGCCTACCCAGTCTATTTTTAAATCATGATATACTTTGAATTATGATATATTTTCATTGTGATATGCTTGTATTTTAAATGGTTATATGCGTTTTTAGTGTATTTTAACTGCAATGTGTTTTTAATTGTATTTTAATTTCTGATATACCCCACTTTGAGCCTTGGGGAGAGGCAGGTAACAAATAAAAATTTATTATATTATTATTATTCCATTGATCACCTTGCCTGCCCATTTTTCTTCAGATGCCTAAACTGCACTTCTGAAGGCTCAGCTGACATTTTAAGTTACTATAATACTAGATATCTGGGACCAAAGGAAATTTTAATGGGCAGGGTCAGACCTCCAATTTGAAGGGCAATGCATTCATCCTCACCTCACCCCGCACCTTTGCTACACACCTGAACCATCCTCTGGATTATGACATTTAAGGATCAAATTTCTTAAAAGTCTGTTTCCAAAACAGATTGATTAACTGTAATCTCTTACAATTATCATCTCTCCCCCACCACCCTCGCAGAAATAATCTGGACAAGCACACCTGAGCTTGCATTTTGCTAGACCAATAAAAGTATCGCCCTTTTGTAGATTTTATTTTGTATTATTTTGCTGTATGGCCAACATGGCTATCCCTGATTTTTTAAATATATTTTATATATTTTCTGGTTTTGAAGATAACCAGATTTAGCCACAACAGGGGGAATCCTAAACAAGAGGCAAGTAAGGACTGGGACTTTGAGGTTTCTATGTCCCACAAAGGTAAAACTTTCTTTTGGGCTATAATTGGCTGAGTTTTACCTATATAGCCCCTATAAGCTTTTTCCAGAAAGCTTTTCCGGAAATAGCAGTACAGAGACTTCTTGAGAAATTCAATATCCTCTGCCTGAGAAAAGGGGCTGTGGTTTCACAAAATACAGAGACTCTTTGGATCCTGAGAGGAGTTTCTTAACTGCTGCTAGTGGAGTTTACACTGTCCTTTGTTGTGATCCCCACAGGGCTGTCAAACTCAATTTCATCTTGGGCCGTATCAGCGTTAAGGTTGCCCTCAAAGGGCCAATTGTATCTGCAAGACTATATAAATGTATCTACTCTTTTATCATATTAAATAATTGCCTCTGCATTCAATTATTACTGGTTTTTAAATTGCCTTCCTTCTGCGTCAGCTTTTCTTTTCTTTGACATTTTTGGGCTATTTGATTGTAGCTTATGGTCCCTGTACCTCTGTAAAGTGACATAGAACTGGTCAGTATATCCAAAGTGTGCCTCTTTCAGCCCCCAGTCCTTTTCTGTGTTTCTTTCTGTTCCCAGACCCTCTATGTTCCTCTTTCTGCTCCCCGCAGCATGCCTCTTTCTGCCCCCCATCCCCTTTGGCTCGTTCTGCCCCACCCCTAGCTGTACCTGGTGAGCCCCATCTCCATGTTGCTGGCCCCCAGCTGCCAGTATTCTGAAGAGGGGCCTAGCAGTCTGCATTCGCAATCTACTTCTACTTCTGACTGCTCCTCTGTCCAACTCTCACAAGCTGCATTGCCATGGTAACCTGCAGCAATGCTCTGACAGTGAGACTTGGACAGAGACACAGTAAGAAGTAGAAGTAGATTGCAAGTGCTGGCTACTGAGCCCCTCTTTAGAATACTGGCAGCCAGGGGCCTGCAATGGGGAGAGCAGGCTCACCAGGCGGGGGGAGTGCCACAGCTGCAAGAGAGGTACAAGGGCCACATGAAATGGCCTGGCAGGCCAGATTCTCCCCACAGGCCTTATGTTTGATGCATGTGAAGTAGACTTGCACTGAAATCCCCCCAGACCAACTAAACTATAGTAGAGACAACAACTGATACAAGATGTAGACCTGTGACTCCAACACTGTAACCTTTTTTCTTTTTCTTTTCTCTTTCTCCTGTATGATTTTCTTATTTCCTTCTCCTGTATGATTTTGTTTAACTTGAAGACCAATGGACGTTTGAAAGCTTGGATGCTGTGTTTTGTGCATTTTGCTTGGACAAAAAAGAGTATCACTCTTTTGTGGGTTTTGTTTTATTTTATTGTATGGCTAACACGATTACCCCTGAAAATATATATATATATATATATATAAAGTATATATATATATATATATATATATATATATATATATATATATCTTCACATTTATTGTCATTCATGAGGAAGAACCTATCCATGCCATATGCCACAATTAGCTTTTAAAGGTCTCAGAAAAGAGCAGAGTACATGAACAGATTCTCATGGGCAATCTCTGATTGGTAAAACTAGAAGCACTTCCCCCTCAGAACTGAGGAAACTAATACCCACAGAAGGGTTCAACAAAAGATAAAGCAATGATCAAATGTTACAATTTATACCAACCAAATTCTTACAGTGTATTTGTAACAACTACATATCAAACATAATATCCATATACATGTACACTGGTGATGACAGCAAAAGCCCACTTATCCAGAAGCCACAAAGGGAGTAAGGCATTATAGAAATAGGTCTATCTAGCTCATAGATTTTGGCCAAGATCCTGTATGGCACAGCATAGTGGAATGATTTTGCATTTCTCCTTCTCCTGTCATTCAGTGGCTGGTAGAGAGGGTAGGAAATCTCCATCCAGGAATTTAAGATCTACAGGCAAATGATTATTGTCTGTTCCACCAACGTGCATACCTCTGTCAAGGTTGCGAGCCTTTCAAGATCTGGATCTGCATTTGTGGAACAGTCTTCCTTTGGACCTCTGGCTGGAGGAAGATCTCACCTGTTTTCACAAACGGTTGAAGACCTTCCTCTTTAATTCACCATCTTAAGCCACTGAGTTATGTTTAAGGTGCTGAGATGGGTAGCGACAGGTAGAGTGTTGAGGATTTCATTCCATGTATTGCTATGGTGTTATGTTTATTGTCTTTGTCCCTGATTGTATATGCTGATGTTCTGCCCTTTGGTGAAAAGGGCATTATAAATAGACATTATTATTATTAAAGCATCTATATATGTCATTGCAGTGTGTGGAAGAAATACCAACCTCTGCACTGAACAACAACAACAAAAAAACGTATGCAGGTGTAAGGTGAACTTACACTTCTGTGTGTCACTAATAGGGTGTCAACCTTTATTTGCTTTCTGTTATTGCCACTGCATAACCCCGGGAAAAGAGCAACCGCTATTGTAGTACAACAGGCCTTAGATTCCTTTTGTGCTTCTTTGGATGAAAAGCTCTGCTTTTGGTGACTCTGCCATGAGTAATAAACATTTGGGATAAGCCTGTTATTAAAGTCAATTTTATTAAAAGTAAAACTGGCAGGATTGGGACCAGGGTCTTTGGAAGTGTTTGTGATCAAAGCCACCTTTGACTCAGCATGATGACAGGAGTTCATTTTAAGCAATGTCATGATTTCCACAAGGAATAATAGTGTATAAATAGCTCAGTTTAGTTAATTACGAATTAATGAGGCATGACGAAGCTCCAAAATAATTGCAGTGTCCTCTGATTTAAGCTGCAGCAAATGGGTTTCCCCAGTCTGAGGGACAGAATTAGTACCTTTTAAAGGAAAACAGTTGTTAGAAGCTGTATGCTTGCACAAATCTTGCAGAGGTGACATCAATGGGGAAAGAATGGAATAGTTAAATACTTTGTTGTTCCTGAATCATCAAAGCTGGGATGCAACAGCAGTCCTTTCAGAATACACCAAAGTTCCATCCAGTCTGGCATTCCATTTTTCAAAGTTCTATCTGAAATGCCGGCCACTGGAAGATGAAAGAAACAATCTCCATCTCTTGTTATTGCTCCCTGATAAGGGAAACTGAATGCTACAGTGACTCTGAACCTGGGAACTGTGTTTAAGCACGATGTCTGTTTTATGTTTTCTTATAAAACAAACTTGCACCGCACACAACCTACCAAGTAAAACATAGGATTCCCAAATCTCAGGACCTGACCCCAATTCTCTAATCCTTTGGATGAAGAAGAAAAATGTCAGGGCAAGAGTTCAGCCTTGAAAAGAAAATGTTTATTTTGCTCCTTACTCCCACTGTTGCAGCCTGGTTTGGAGTGACTGCTGGAGACTCATTGAAATGTCCACCTGGACACTTGCTTTCTTCTCTCCTCCCCCTCTCAAAGTTTCTCAAATGAAGACTAACATCGGGGGTCAGCTGGAAGGAGCAATCACTGTGAGGAAATCCAGGGCCATTCCATTTTTCACTGCCCCAGTAGTCATTGAATATGGTAGCACAGGATTGCTGCTATGTGGCATTTCCTGCATTATTTTTAACTTTCCCAAGCTCTGTGCCCACCTTCTCAGCCTGCCATAAATGGCATAAGCTGCAGCACAATTTTTTTTTCTTGGTCTGTTGGTAAAAAGTGTGGTATGAATGCCTTGCTTTGTCAGCTCCACTTAGGCTTTGATTCTTTTCTCTTTTAACTCTGATTTGACTTCTCTCCCTTTCTCCCCACCCCTGTAATTCCTGGCTAAATATCCTCCTCCTCTTCTCCCTCTCCCTCTTGGTCATCATCACCTTTCTCCTATTCTATCCCTGCAGCTTCTGGCTAAACCCATATTCTCCTTTATTCCCTTGTCTCACATTACCTACTTTCTCTTCTTCCTCCAGCACATGGCTAAACACTACCTCTTTCCTCCCTCTTTCATCCTTTTTCTCCGCCTTCCTTCCCTAGGCCAAAATTTCTGACTAAACACCTTCCCCTTCTCTCCCTTGCCTTCCTCCTCCCCCACCATTCACTCTTTCTCAACCTCCCCACATCTGCTAGCTCACTCATCTTCTCCATCTTTCCCCCATCTCCCTCACTCTCTTTATCATAGAATCGTAGAGCTGGAAGAGACCACAGGGGCAATCTAGTCCAACCCCCTGGTATGCTGGAACACACATCAAAGCACTCCCAACAGATAGCCATCCAATCTCTGTTTAAAAACTTCCAAAGGAGGAGACTCCACCACACTCCCAGGCAGCATATTATACTGCCAAACAGCTCTGACCGTCAGGAAGTTCTTCCTCGGGTTTAAGTGGAATCTCTTTTCCTACAGTTTGAATCCATTGCTCCTTGTCCTAGTTTCAGGAGCAGTGGAAAACAAGCCTGTTCCCTCTTCAATATGACCTCCTTTCAAATATTTAAACATGGCTATCATGTTTAACCTTCTCTTCTGCAGACTAAACATACCCAGCTCCCTAAGCCACTCCTTGTAGGGCATAGTTTCCAGATCCTCCACCATTTTGGTTGCCATCCTCTGGACTTGTTCCAGCTTGTCAACATCCTTCTTTAAATGAGGTGCCCAGAACTGGACACAATATTCGAGATGAGGTCTGACCAAAGCAGAATTTTCTCATTCTAGACGCCATATTCCTATTGATGCAACCAAGAAAGAATTGTGCTAGCTTTTTTGACTTCTACTGGAAACACATGTCTTCTCCCTCCTTCCCCAGCACTGTTTCTTCCATCATCTTACTGTTCATGCCCCCACTTTTCCTGGATATATTAATCATATTTCTTCTCCTCTCTGACCTCTCCCAACAAGGGATTCCATAAACTGACAAGGAAGGAAGGAAGGAAGGAAGGAAGGAAGGAAGGAAGGAAGGAAGGAAGGAAGGAATGTAGCCAGAGAGTGACAGTGGTTAACTTGAGAAAGCCATTAACAACATTAAACAAAAAATTAAAAAGTTGCTCTGGTTGGATTATCATGTATCAAACTCAGTGCTTGCTCAAGTATTCAGAACAAATAAAGAGTTTTTTGTTTTGTTTTTTGGTTCAAACTAAATCTGGGAAAACTTACTTTGATTGGACTACAAATCCCAAGTGTTGCTAAAAGTAACACTTGGAAAGATGGGAAAACAGAGCTTTCTATTTGGGTTTTCTGTTTAAATATGTGCTTGGATAATTTCCTCTGTTTGTTTTGCAGTTTCTATGCAATGTCACAAGCAGTGCAAGCAGAGATTTTAAAAGGGAAAATCCTTGCCTTCAGTTCCCCACTGGAAGAAATGTGAGACATTAAATAAATAAATTCCATCAATAAATACTTACATTAGGGGAAAATGCATTTCATATGTGAGAATTTCAGAATTTTAAAGCGTGCATTAAAGCCAAAGGCTGGTAACCTAAAATGAAACAAGAACAGAAGGAAAATGCCAAAGGCATTTGGAGAAATGTGACCAAAACGAAGAGTGAGGAGAATTCAGATCCTTGCCTGCCATGATTCCAGTTCATCCTCAAATGAATGAAAACACTCTTCAGTCCATGCTCTTCCTCTACAATGTGCTGCACAGTAACATCCTGCATTGCTTTTCTCTCTCAATTTGCTGAAGGCCCACATTTGCAATTTTGCTTGTTCTGCTACCTTGCAGAATTCTATGGCTTTTTCCAAATTTAACTCCCAGGCTCAGCAGATGCTCACGTACTTTGCCGACACTTCAGGGAACCTTCTATAAATATGACCTTGTGAATACAAAGAACAAGGCTTTGCACTTTTGGTCTCCGAACATTTTTGTATATAAACTACCTGATCCACTCTGGGGCCTGGCAAACAAATTGTGTTATTTGAAAGACTCATAAAACATGAATAAGAAAGATAAGGTCCTTGGACTAAGGCAATAAGTGAACATTATCATTTAAGGCACAATGTATCACAATTCAAAAACGAAAGAATGCAAATGACAAAGATATGATTAAGACTGCTGTAATGAGATCAAGACTGAGCAGGGTAGATAAACACATAGCATATTGTAATGTATTTTCCAAGAGCCAGTGCAATGTAGTGGTTTGAGTGTTGGACAGTGATCCTGAAGATCAGAGTTCAATTCCCTGCCCAGCCATGGAAACCCATTGGGTGACCTTTGGCTCATCACACACTCTCAGCCCCAAATAAACCCATGATAAGTGCTCCTTAGTGTTTCCATAAGTCGGAAACAACTTGAAGGCACACCACCATCACAACCACCACGGCAATGTATTTTTAATTTTTTTAAAAAAAATCTGTATCATTCTCCCATTTTGATGATACATAATTCACAAGAGAAGGAAATAACAGCTGGGGTTTGTTTTTGGTTTGTTTTTTGGTTTGTTTGTTTCTGCCCTATTTACTAAAATCATAAAATCCCACTTAAAAATGTAGACACAATCCCACAAAATGTAAGCATTTCTAAGTCCATTTGATTCCTACAGAAGAGTTAAGCTAATTTTATGAACAACACTGGGTGGAAAGGTTTAAGAGATTATATCATAATAGCATAATAATTGCCACTGCTGGCTCAGACCTAATGTTGATCTCAGACAACATTTTGTTTGCAAGCAGATGTCTATGCAATGCTCACAACAGGGCAGGGCAAAGAGAGGCTTCTCTTGTTGCATCCCCCCCACAGCAGCTGGCTCACACAGTTAGCGATACTTGGGGATTTTGATCAATCTGGATTTTGAAGTAAACCTGCCTAATCTGCACCAATGTGTAGATCAGTGCAGTTTTCCTTTGGGCTGTGTCTTTCTCTGAATTTGATAGTGCACTTCTGGGCTCATGAATTACACCCCAAAGTATGTCTATTTTAGAATAAAATATTTATCCCCTCCCCCCAAAAAATGAGTATTTTAGGGAGAACGCAGACAAGAATTCATATTTCAAGATGGGGATGTAGAAAGTGGTGTCCACAGCTTTGCTACCCTTCGCTTCCCTTGCACCACTCCTGCATGACTTCCCATTCAAAGTGTGGATACATCAGATTATGTGTATATATAGAAATTTACCCCTTACCAGCTCAACTCCTCTCCAAAATCTACATCTTCATCCAGAACTCAATCCAAAACGGTGGACAGCAGTGATACAATGTCACTTCTAGGGTATCACGAAGCACAGTCACAGGAGAGGAAAATGCCCCTACTCCTGTGCAGTTGTCCACCCTTGCTTTAAGAGAAATGCATTTTAGAGGGGAAATTATATTCAGTTTACTTGCACATTTGTGTGCATGTATATTTTAATTTCAAATTGATGCAAAAATAGGACAAGGCAGACTTATAATGGAACATGTATAAAACTGACACAAGTAAGAAATGGACTGATCTGTCTGTTCTTACTTGGAGTTGTACCAGTTCTCAGCCTGGAAATTCTGTTTCTCTACTGTGGTTTATAAGCGTTGATAACCATTTCTCCATAAATTTGTCCAGTGCTTGCTTAAAAGGCCTATTGTGAGCTAATGTCCATTGCTAGTAATAACGCATTTTCTGGGCTTTATGTGAACAAGCAGTGTTGGGTAAATGAGCATTGTCTTTTTTCTGGTGGCAGCTTGTGCCTCCTAGATCAGTGACGCAGTCATCTGCTTTGGGTTTTAGTCCAAACTTTAAAGGAGTTATCCAGAGTTCTATAACCATTTGAGGGACAGGTTTCACCACTCTGGTAACTCTACGTTCAGACTAAAATACTCATCTAGAGTGATGTGACAGACAATGTTCTCCCTAGTTTCTATATGAAATGTCAAAAGTAATATCACTGAAGTGACAAAGGTGTGTGTATGTTTTTTAAACCCGGTCTGTCAACATTTTGTATTCCCACAGCCCCAAGAGGAAAGCCACACTTACACAAGGATTTTGCTAAAAACACCTATTTCCGTGTTTTTCCTCAGCTCCTCATTACATGTGGAATCATAAACTATCATCACACCACACTTCTTTGGCCCTTTATTGGTTGCTTCTGGCAGGGAAATGCACAGTTCAAAGATGCAGAATGGATTGGTTCAAACCTAGCTGTCTAAAAAGGCCAAATTAAATTATTGATCTACATTGTGTTTCCCACTGATTCTGTTTCATATATTTCCTAAACAGTGGTGCAAATCTAAACATGAAATCACAATAGTTTACCTACCTGAGCAGGCTGTTGATGATAGAGTGGCTTGGTGGCCTCTCATCCATAGAGTTGTCATAAGTTGAGGTCAACTTGATGACAGCTAGCAATAATGAGAGGAACAGACTGATGGAAGACAAGAGTCAATTCAAACCTGACCTTTTTTATTGGTCTTACTGATGAACAGACTGATAAGTAGGGAAGAATTTGTCACTACATGATCACAGCAGCAAGACTGCTGTATGCATAGAAAAGGGAAAGGATGGATATTCCTTCGCATGAAGACTGGCTGTTGAAGATGCTGGATTTGGCAGAAATAGATAAATTAGCTATCTTAATTAACTATTTTAGTTAATTGCCTATATGTTGTTTTATATTTTAAATATATGTTAATAAAAATATTTGAAAAACGACGAGAGAAATAGACTACTGCTGCATCAGCTTGGGAACTTACTTTAAACAGCAATTAGCTACAGATGTAGTTATGAGGTGAAAGGGTAATTAGTTAGCATTATAGTAATGATTTTTGACAACCCTTCCCTTTCTCTTTTTTTTGGGGGGGGAGTAAGTAAAATAATGTTTAGTTACTATTTTGAAAATCTGAATGCTACAAGACACTTGTGTATGATAGAAAATATAATCTTTCATCAACTTTGTCAGCATTTTAATATCCGCTCAGCACAGCATAAGGTAGAAGCAGACAGCAAAGTCCTTAAACCATGTGATAGTCCTCGTCCATAATTTGATGAGGCCACCCCCCTCATAAATATGAAAGTGAAATTATCCCTCCTTGATTTGTATTTGTAGTGCAATGTAGTCATATGTGTGTCATTGATGCAGTCAATTAAATTTCACAAGGTATTTGTTATTAGTTGCTTTGAAGCTCTGTCTATGTTGTGAACCACCTTGAGTCCCATGTTGGGAGACAGTCATGCTATAATCTGAATAAATAACATTTCAAATAATAAAGATAGAAATCTGCATAGTGGACAATTTGTCTTCCTTTCTTTCCAGTGTTACTCCTTCCTGACTTACCCTGGCTCAACTCACAAAACAAAACAGCTAACAAAATTGAGATGCCTATCAACTGTGACTTAAGGCAAGGTCTGATAGTTACTTGCTGGGTAGATGAGGATGGTTTATTTCCATCAGGATAAAGTGAAATGCTCTGCAAAGAATGTAAATATTCATGTAGATGAAGAATTGATTCAATTATTTTTCCCAATATGAATTTCAACATTATTTCTTAACTGAGTTATTGTTAACCTAGTTATACCATATTATTCTATACAAATAATTATACGGTAGTACAGTATTCTATAGTTATACCTTATTGTTCAGCTGATATTAACTATTAACCTAAGTAGCTGTTTAAGAGACATTTAAGTATTTAAACTTAAATAAATATTTATGATTATGGTAAAGTTCGGCTTGTCCATGCTATCATTTTTCCATGTTCTATGTATGGTTGTGAAAGCTGGATAGCAAAGAAAGTTGATAGGAAGAAAATCAATTCATTTGAAATGTGGTGCTGGGAAAGAGTTCTATAGATGCCCTGGATAGTGTTACCCTGTGAACTAGGGGTCCCGGGAGGGACACCAAAATGTGTTCAACTAAAGGTGGGGAAAATTAGCTCAGAGCACTGCTTAGCATTACGAGAGGCAGGGTAACTTAGTGAGATCTTGAACCCTATGTCTACGGGGTTGGGTCGAGTCAAGGAGAACACAGAAGTTGAAATAATAAATGATGTTTATTGAATACAAGCAAAACAGTGTATGTGACACACTCATATGAGATAACTAAAGAAAATAAAGGTTGGAGTGGTATAGACGGATTTTTAGAGGGAGTGCTGGTTTGGGTGATACTTCACTTGTCCTGAAGCCCAGGAAAAATAGAGAGCGAGGCTGGGGTGCGATGTAGCTCAGCACGTGGAGCTGAGGGGAGGCTCGCCAAGCAAAGGGGCAGCAAGGCGGGATGACGCTCGGGAGCGATCTGAGGAAGGTCTCGGAATCAAGGGTTTTTATAAGGAGAATTGTGACTGCAGGCTATGCCGTACTTGGGGGAAAACAATAGATTTGGAGTTGGAGACAAAGCCTCCGAAAGGTCAGAATCTGAATGATTGAGTTATCGTAGCGAGTCTCAATAGAGTGGCCAGTATGCAGACACAGAGTACTTGGGTATTGCATAGTTTACCCATCAAGCTGCCAGCACGGGGCAGAGGTTCTTTTGTAGGTTGCGTGCATACTTAATTAGAGTACTTGCCTGGAGGTCTCCTAAAGCAGTGAGTCAGCTATTTCTGGCCTGCCTGTATTGTAGTGTGACTATTATGGCTATTAACGGCCGAGCTTGTTTACGTGCTTGTCTGGTGGCCTCACAAGCATGTGTAGAGGAATAGAGAAGTGAAGCCGAATTGTGATATCAAGAGGATATCATTTAATATCCCCAAAGCTCGGACTAGCCAGGGCAGTAACAATCCCCCCCCCCCGAAAATGGGCGATGTTGGGGACAATATCGGACATTTTCCAATTAAAAACAAAAATCAATTTGGAGCCGAATAGGGCTTGCAGGTTGGTAGTCATATCACTCATCAGGAAAGGGAATTCTGGAACAGCAAAGGATTACTATCTTATAAAGACATTCCTAATTAAAACCTAAACCTAAACACACATACACCAATGTAAACAATAGCGCAATAATAAACAGTTAAACAATAAACAATGTCCAATGTCCTGTCAATAGGGAAATGTCAAAACATGAGCAAATGGCAATAAAATAGCAAACGCAAAACGAAGCAATCAATGAAATAATCAATGGAATACTGTAAGTCCAATGCATGGTCTGGCAATGAAGGCAATCCAAGGAGCAAACAGTTCAGTGTGGAGTGGAAGTTCGTAGTCTGGGGGAGGTGAGGTGCAAGCAAAAGTCTTGGCACCCCCCCCCCCCGCAACAGGAAAAGTCTTTCAGCTGGAGCAGGCGAGCAAAACATAAGTCGATCCAGGCAACAGAGCAGGAATAACAACAAAAATGTCCAAGTCGGTGCAGCTCGGCTCACTGCAAATTCAGGAGCAATGAGTCTTTGCAGAGTTTGTAGCCTGGAATGGTCCATAGGTTTCCTCGGATCAGCAAACAGTAGCAGGAATGGCAAAAAGTCCACCTTTGCAATCGGGAGGCTGCGGGGTCACCTTCCCTCACAGTCACGGGTGTCGTTGAAGAACCAGGAATCTCCAAGTTTCGGCCATCAGATGGAGCGGCAACTGTCTTCGTCAGCCCCCCCCCCCACGGTGCTCGGGGGCGATGGTACAACCTTGGGATTTTCCCAGTCTTCTGGAGCAGTAGACCTATTAGAATTTTAACAGAAGAACTGACATGTTTATTATCCAATGTCTACCATTAATGCAAATGGCTGGCTCAAAGCCTACTGGGAATTCGAATTGAAACTGGGCCATCATAACTGAAAAGACTAAGAGTCCACGGGGACATTTTACCTTTTAAAGACACAAAACACGTACAAAGAAAGAACTAATTACTTAAACTTCACCAAAACTAACAAAACTATTTACATGGCGGGACTATTTACAGTAACTGGGCGCAGAGGGGTCACCACTCCACCTCTATTCCCTTCAGACAATGGCCGTTCAACCATTGTCGAATGCGTCGTTAATTGAGACAAACGTCTTGGACAAATTAACGGTTGGTACTTCCTTGTGACTTAAGGAAGTCTGCCAAATTATGGAGCTCACATTGGGTCTTTGGGCACCGCGATTTTCTGGCTCGGGGATGACCACCGATGCAGGATCAACCGGCTGACCCTTCCATTCTTTCAATTGTGTCGGTTGGTGGGTCTCGGAAATTACGTGCAAGAGAAGCAGTGCCCACTCATTGCTGGAGACCCTTTCGGCCAAATCAAAGTAGAGGCTGGTACCTAATCTGCATGCCTCCCAAGTAATGTCTTGTGTGGCATAATGGTGACTGAAACATAGCCACAGACTGTCTTGGCCCCTCTCAAAATCACTAGTGTCACAATGAATTTGGTGCCTCAAAGCGTGAAGACACGCTGGCACCAAAGCAGCCGTGCGGAGGGGAGGGCAGTAGCCATGTCCGCCTCCATGTGGCATCTGGGGCTTACAGTGGTTGAAATCTCCCCTGATGGACTGCAGCAAAGGGGAGTACGTATGGTCACATCAGGGTGTGCCAGTGTGAGTGCCTCTGCTAGCCTGTGCTCTGGCTGGGCAGGAGTCTTCCACTGCTGGAGTCCCCAGTCCCACAAGAAATTCTCCTGAAATAAGGCATGGAGAGGGTGGACTCTCTTTGCCAAAGTTCCAAGAAAATCTCGGGGGAAACGGCAGGTCTCCAACAGGGGGCTCAGAGCAGGAACAATGGCAAGTTCTGGAAGCTTGGAGCTGGCTTCCACTTCTTGTGAGTTCTCCTTTTCCTGGCTCTCACACATGCTGGCAATGTCCTGTGCCTTATCAAACTTGGTGGGGGCTTCCACGTCTCCCAACTGAAGGAACGGTGCTTCCTCCTGAACCTTAGCCTGGTGCAATCCTTCTAGGTGCTCTGAAAGCACTATGGTCTCGGAGGTGGTAGGATTCGCACTCGGGGCTGAGTCAGGGGGAGGTGCAATCTGTCTTGCTCTGGTGTGCCTGGGGCTCTTGGGTTTCCTCAAGGGCTTGAATTGGGTTCCCCCCGCCATATCCGGGCAAACAGATAGCGTCAGGGGTGGGTTCACCCTGTCTCATTAGGTTATGGAGCAGCACTTTTGGCGCTGCTCTGGAGTCTGCAGGAGGGGTGGCAGGGGTCTTTTCCCTATCAGTCCTAGTGCCTGCCTTCACCCTAGATATACCCCATCTGTTGGGCTTCAGCTGAGCCACAATCCTCTGGGGGAGATCCCAGGACTGAGGGCACCCCTATCCTGACAGCTCTAAGTCAGGGTAATATCCAGCTGGAGAGGGACCGTTGGTCACCGCATTCACAGGCTGGCTATTTCCCAGTGGTAGATGCCTGTCTAGCGCATCCAGGAGCTCGGATGTGGGTCTCCCATCGAACTGGCTCATGTTCAGCCCGAACCTTCTAAGCATGCCCCAGACCCTTACTCTGTCCGAGGAGTACGTCTGGGCCATGGGATCGTACCCACCAGACGTCTCCCAAGGAGAGCCCGAGTCAGAGAGCTGTTTGGGGGCAATGGGCTGCTGCGGGGGACTTCCTGCCTTGCCGGGCTGGCTGCAGAAATCTCTTCCCTGCCACTGCCTGTTGTCCTGTCTAGGAGCTGGGCGCGGATTCCAGTTCCCTCGGGGAACCGAATTTGGCGCAGTTTTCCAGTGTTGGGAATGGGGCCCATAATTTGAGTACGTGACCTCGGATATGGGTTCGCAATTCCCGGGTTCCTTTCTATATGTCTTGGGGGGAGGTTTAAGGAATCCTGCCTCATGCAGCAGGTCAGAGACCCGCTGGAGGTTGTTCCCAAATTCCTCCCAGCTAGTGGTGGCTGGATCCACCAAACCCAGGGCCATCTTTGTCTCGTGGTTCAAGCTCTGTACAACAGAGTCGTGAATTCCACATGGTCAAAGCTGTACCCGTGGGGCGTCAAGGGGACCTTCTTGGCCAGAATAGCGAGGAGCTGCTTCCGTGCCACATAAGCCTCAGGGTTCTCACGAGGACCCTGTTGCTCCATGACATAAAGCACACCTGCACTCTGTCCGGGCCACAAAATCCTTACTACCTCTCTCATCCAGTCGTGTGCCTCGAGCCTAACCAGGCCTCGAGGTGCCACGGCTGACTCAAGAGTAGGGAGTTCGTAGGGGGACATACAAAGTCGGACAAACTGGGTCAGGTCCTGACCATTGGCTGTCGGGTGAGAGTGAATCACCGCGTTTAGCCACATGATGCCGGTGGACCGGTTTAATGGACCCAATTGGTCTGCAATTGTTTTGGCCTCAGTAGCACACCAGGGGACCCTAGTCTCGGTGACCTGCGTCTCCTGCGCCTCTTGCCTATCGGAACTGCCTTCTCCAAGGGGGGTGGTCCGTCTCATCATGGACCTAGTCTCAACCGGGTGGACTGGGACCTTAGGGTCGCTCCAGTCTGGATTGTGGGGCCGGGTTGCCTGAGCATCCTCGGGTAGTGCCACCCCAGAAAAGTCCTCTGCAAACATTGGGAGCAGCTCCAGGCACACAGCCGAAATTAGGGCTTTGCGCGTTTGGAGCTGGCTCTCCAGCGCAGCTATCTGTTTCTGGCAAGCTATATGGCTAACAGCCTCCTGCTGTTCTGTCACTTGCCCCACCATAAACTTGGCCGCAGACCGGGCATGATCCAGCTCAGCCTCTAAGGCGTGGGCTTTCTCCTCCCATGTTTGTGCCACTACCTGGATGTTATTCAGTTTCTGGGCAGACGCCTGCGCTACGGACACAAAAGTAACCTTGTCCACACGCAGCGTCTTGACCTCGGCCTGAAGCCGGGCATTCTCCTTCTCTATACTAGCCAATTTTTCTCTGGTCTCTACCAGGGCACTACTAGCATCTCTGGCTGTAAGCCAAAGTCCCCAAGCGGCCAAAGCGGCCTTAGACGGTCCGAAAGGGTTCTTTGATTTAGGTGCCCGGGTATACACTTCCCGGAGTGTGGTAAAGAGATCGGCCATTTGGAAGATGGTGTCCTTCCAGGGGCATTTCCCCTTACTAAACACCCACCTTTCTAGTTTACCTCAGACCTCTTCCTCCAACATGAGGTCCTTGATGTTGACCTTGCTACTCTCCACCATTTTCCTGCACAAACCACAACTCTCTAACACTACCTACAACTCACAACCTACAAACTGCAAACTACAAACGGGACCAGGAACTGGAGTGACGGAAAGGATCACCTAGACCCCTGGGGGACTGAAGGAAAATGAACGCTGTGGAACTTCTCTAGGAAAGAGGGATGGGAACCTATCTCCAGCCTGCCCAAACAAAGTCACTTTGGTACTCCCAAGCCCGGTTTTCCACCTCGACAGCACTGGGGACCAAAGGACGAGGTAACGGTTTGGGGACAGGGAGGTCACCTAGACCCAGGGAACCCTCAGGAGTACTCTGCCTACCTGAAGGGGGGAAACAAACTCAGTGGAACTTACAGTGCCACCTGGCTAAGCAGCAGGGGAAAAAGGGAAGGGAATCTAAGCCAAAACCGTTCCTAACAGTTTTTTGGGTGAGGGGAGCCTACCTCTACCTCGGGACAAACTTCGTAAAACCCTAGGCTAGGTTGGGACTCACCACCCTCACCTAGTCGGCTAGCCACTTGGGATGCACCCGAAATTACACAGCGGGACGCAGCCGCGCTTTTCACAACTACTAGCGGGACGCACCCACACTCTAACTCCTAACAAGGACGGGACACACCCGCATACAACGCTAAGGGGGGAATTTCTTCCCTAAGTGCTATTTTGCCTTGCCACTAGGTCAGAATCTGAATGATTGAGTTATCGTAGCGAGTCTCAATAGAGTAGCCAGTATGCAGATGCAGAGTACTTGGGTATTGCATAGTTTACCCATCAAGCTGCCAGCGCAGGGCAGAGGCTCTTTTGTAGGTTGCGTGCATACTTAATTAGAGTACTTGCCTGGAGGTCTCCTAAAGCAGCGAGTCAGCTATTTCTGGCCTGCCTGTATTGTAGTGTGAATATTACGGCTATTAACGGCCGAGTTTGTTTACGTGCTTGTCTGGTGGCCTCGCAAGCACGTGTAGTGGAATAGAAAAGTGTAGTCGAATTGTGATATCAAGAGGATATCTTTTAATATCCCCAAAGCTCGGACTAGCCAGGGCAGTAACAATAGCTAATAAGACAAATGAATATGTCCTTGAGCAAATCAAGCTTGAACTCTCCCTAGAAGCCAAAATGACTAAGCTGAGACTGTCATACTTTGGCCATATGCTGAAAAGACATGACTCACTAGAAAAGACAATAAGATAAAGTAAGGCAGAAGCAATAAGGTAAAGTCAAAGGCAATAGGAAAAGAGGAAAACTGCATAATAGGTGGATAGGCTCATAAGAAGACATGATTCACTAGAAACAAGAATGCTTGGTAAGGTAGACGGGAGCAGGAAAAGAAGAACAGCACATTGCAGATGGATAGACTCAACCAAAAAAGCCATGACCCTGAATCTGCAAGACCTGAGCAGGGTGGTTGACGATAAAGTGGCTTAGAGGTCTCTCATCCACAGAGTTGTCATAAGTTGAAATTGATCTGACAGTAGTTCACAACAACAACAATATGTAAATGAATTTATATCCTTTTGTTTTCGATATTCAGTTTAAAATCCAATTAATTTTTTCCCCAAATAATCTCATGTTTAACGTCAATTTAACTTTTAAAAATCAATTTTATCCACCCTGTGGAGTAATTTTAATAGCCCTTGGGTATGCTGGAAACTTATTGCTCAATCTGGAACATCAAAGGAAAAGTAAGCATGAATAATTAGAAAGGTGTCCTATTGCTCCCACTTTAACTTTACTGCTAGGTACAGTTAGGTGTGTAACTACAAGAGGGGATGAGGGATTGCCCCTCCAAATAAAAAGAAAAGTTGTTCTCCCCAAAATAAAATTTTCCTCAGCTCAAATTTCCAGCATTGCAGAGAGTGAGATGTTTTTGTTTTATTTTTTTCATTTTTAATTAATAAGAAACCTGAACTGTACTTATTAAATATGACACATGTGTTAGATGGAACTGTTGCAAAGAGAGTGAGATGTTGAAAGCCATTCACCCATAGAAGTCTTATGTTTGCTTCATTTATGTTCCCATGGAAACTTTAGCAATTTCCAGACAACACTGTTATAGTGCTTTTATTCCACTTTCAACATTGTGTGGAATTATGTGGTTTGTAATTTACTGAGGCCAAAGAACTCTGTAGCTATGAATTCTAAATGCCCCTCCCTAAACTGCAAACCCCAGGATTCCATAGGATGTTGAAAGTGGAATAATAGCACTGTAACAGTGTAGTGCGGAAATGGCCTTGGTCTGCCTCTTTCTTTGGATGCCTAAACTGTGATTGGCATCCTGTAAATCAGTCACAATTTTGTAAGCTAGGATTACAACCTTGTAACTGTTTCCTATTCACTTTTATGATTGTGAGGCCATTGTCTCCAAAGCCCACTTTAAAATCCAGCCCTACTGCACCAAAGGATGGAGTTCTGTGGTGCTAGCAGGCTGGAAGCTAAAAGATGACATGTCCAGCTCCTTCCTGCCAGCAACTTGCAGTGCACTGATGAGTTGCAACCATACTCCACAAAGGTCCCACTGTCTGCTTAGCAACCACTGACTACTGGTGGAAGAGGGCTGGATGTATCATGTCTCAGCACTCCATTCACTCTTCCCTAGAACTCCATGCCTTGGTGCAACTGGCTGAATTGTAAAGTGGGTTTTGAGGTTCAGATTGGGAAACAGATACTAGCCACCACACCATGGCTATATGTCAAACGCAGGATCTCAGCCCACATTTCTAAATGCTCAACTGAAATGTTAAGTTACTGCAATGCTAGATACTGTTTGGATGCTGCTGCTTTCTGCTTTTGAGGACTGAACCTGATGCCATAACTCTTCTGCCATGTAAAATTAAAGCTTCTACCTATCATGTCAGCTAGGGTACCTTTTTATTAGAAGTTGAAATTTCAGTTCTTTTCATGCCCCAGTATGTGACAAGGTCTATGAAAGATGGCCACACACCACTTACAAACACAATGAATATGAAATGTCCCTTTAAATCACAGTAGATAAACAAGAAATGAGGCATACTGCAGTATCCCTACTGCAGATAATGACACAATTATAACACTTTGATACTGTTTTAACTGCTGTGGCTCCATCCAGAGGCACTCAGAATTCACTGAAAAGATCTAGTACCTCTCTAGCAGCAAATTCTAGATATCTTAGCCAACTGTAAATCCCAAGATATCATAGGATGGAGTCAAGGCATTTAAAGGAGTGTCCAAACTTTCATTACTGTATAATGTGGATAAATTCTAAAACTGGAGTAAAAGAAGACTACAATGCACACAAATGAATATAGTAAAAATATGAGAGACCTTGCATGTGGGACAAATAATGCAATTGCCTGATTTGTTTGTCTGTTATTGTTTTTTTAGTATCATGTATGTGCATGTACCTTCAAGTTGCCTGCCAACTTATGGTGACCCCATGTATTTCATAGGGTTTTCATAGGCAAGGAATACTCAGAGGTGGTTTTGCCAGTTCCTTCCTCTGAAATGTACCCTACAGCACCTGGTATTGGTTGGTGGTCTCCAATGCAAGTACTAACTAGGGCTAACCCTGCTTAGTTTCCAAGGTCAGATGAGATATAGTGCCTTTAGGGTTAGTGCATGAAAAAAGTATAACATGAACCAGCTTGAATTAAAATGTACAGTGAAACGGCTCTTAGATACAAGGCTTACAACATGGGAAATTAACTACAATTGACCCCTTATAAACCTCTATCTTTTCCCCTACTTTTCCACCTGTCTCCCACTTAACTCCTACAAAATTCGGTGGTATGTTTCAAATTGGCCTAAGATTTCCATGGGGGAAAAATACTTATAAGATTTCTGACTCAAGGATTGTTCATACAATCTTAGAAGAAACCCAAAATTCCAAAGTATAGGGTCCAGTGGAATGCGAGCATGAAAAAAAATGATAATCTCATTTCAAAATGAAGGAAATGTTTAAAAATAAAGAATGGGAGTTTGGGTTTCATGACGAAACAATAAAAGGGGGAGGGAAAACTGAAGCATAGATTAATTCAAACCTGTTTGTGAGAGGGAAAAAACTGGTTCAAGAGAAAGCTAGCTATGTGTAAAAAACACAAAGAACAGTTATGATAAGGACAAAATACAGTCTGGACAAAATACAATTATGATAAGGGCAAAATACAGTGTATAGTTTCTTCATGTTGAGCAGAAAATATAACGGGGGAGACCCAATTGTACAGAAATGTATCTGCAATGAATCAGAGGGTGGGGGAGTAGTTCTGAAGGAAGTAGCAAAGGATAATCACAACAGTACAAAGAGGCCATGGGGAATTAACCACAGAAAAACCTAACCAGTCTCAGGCCAAAAGGATGAGATTTTAAAAAGCAGATGCTTCTCCATTTTCCTGAGAAATGCTGAACTGCACCACAAAAAAGTCTGAGCCACATTTCTTTGTCTCATCTCAGCAGGATAAATAAATATCACCCACTTCACCCTAACTTCTCGCTATCCAATTTTTCCTTCTGTTAACCTTTCTAGTTGTAAGATTGCTTGAATACTGTGTGTGTTTGTGATTTTTTCAAATAAATCTTCAGCTGATGTCCTTGCATTGGTACTGGTTGTCCCAATCTTCAAGAAGGAGAAAAAAGAGGACCCAAATAATTATCGCCCAGTCAGCCTGACATCAATACCAGGAAAGATCCTAAAGCAGATCATTAAATAGTCAGTTTGTAATTACTTAGAAAGCAATGCCATAATCACTAAAAGCCAGCATGGATTTCTCAAAAATAAGTCATGCCAGACTAGTCGTATTTCTTTTTATGATAGGGTTACAAGCTTGATAGATGAAGGGAATGCTGTAGATGTAGCATATCTTGACCTCAGTAAGGCCTTTGACAAAGTTCCCCGTGACATTCTTGCAAAGAAGCTAGTAAAATGCAGGCTAGACAGGGCTACTGATAGGTGGATTTGTAATTGGTTGACCAACCAAACCCAAAGGGTGCTCACCAATGGCTGCTTTTCATCCCGGAGAGAAGTGACTAGTGGAGTGCCACAGGTTTCTGTCCTGGGCCCAGTGCTATTCAACATCTTTCATCAATGACTTGGATGAAGGAGCAGAGGGCATGCTGATCAAATTTGCAGATGATACCAAATTGGGAGGGGTTGCTAATACACCAGAGGACAGGATCAAAATTCAAAATGACCTGGACAGATTGGAGAGCTGGGCCAAGGCTAACAAAATGAATTTCAACAGAGAGAAATGTAAGGTCCTGCATTTGGGCATAAAAAATGGAATGCAAAAATACAGAATGGGGGACGCATGGCTGGATAGCAGTACATGTGAAAGGGGTCTAGGAGTCTTGGTAGATCACAAGCTGAACATGAGTCAGCAGTGTGATGTGGCAGCCAAGAAAGCCAACACGATTCTTGATTGCATCAATAGGAGTATGGTGTCTAAACTGAGGGAGGTAATGGTACCACTCTATTCTGCATTGGCTAGGCCTCATTTGGAATACTGTGTACAGTTCTGGGCACCTCAATTCAAGAAGGATATTGACAAGCTGGAACATGTCCAGAGGAGGGTGACCAAAACGGTGAAGGGTCTGGAAGCCATGCCCTAAGAAGAACGGCTTAGAGAGCTGGGTATGTTTAGTCTGCAGAAGAGAAGGTTAAGAGGGGCATGACAGCCAAATTTAAATATTTGAAGGGATGTCATGTCAAGGAGGGAGCAGGCTTGTTTTCTGCTGCTCCAGAGACTAGGACAAGGAGCAATGGATTCAAGCTGCAGGAAAGGAGATTCCACCTGAACCTCAGGAAGAACTTCCTGACAGTCAGAGCTGCCTGGCAGTGGAATGTGCTGTCTCGAAGTGTGTTGGTGTCTCCTTCTTTGGAGGTTTTTAAGCAGAGGCTGGATGGCCATCTGTTGGGAATGCTTTGATGGGTGTTACTGCATAGCAGGGGGTTGGACTCGATCGCCCCTGGGGTCTCTTCCAATTCTATGATTCTATGGTATGCATAGGTGGAAAAATCCTGTAAGGTTACCCCCCTCCCCATTGCAGGCCTCTCTTTCAGCTAATAATTCTCCACCATTCCAGAGAGCCTCTGACACTGCAGGTGATCCTCTAAGCTACCTATCTTTTGGGGTAACAGGATTTCAGCATCCACAAAGTTTGGTATTCATGGGAGGGGCAGGAGAGTCTGGAACCAAACCCTAGCAGACACTGAGGCACCACTGCACAGCTCACTAAATGCACAGCTCACTAAATGAGAAGGAAAATAATTCAAGGATACAATACTGGTGCACTTGGCACTCCATATTTGTGGGTTTGACTTTCAATGATTTGATTATTTGTGAGTTTATCCAACCCCTGCACTCCCCCCCCCCCGCACGCACACCACAGAACCTTTTTCTTCCAAGGGATGCTTGCCTCTCTGTGGCTCCAATCAGCCTTCCCAGCCCTTTAAAACACCCTCTCCGGTCCTCCTCCAACCACTGCCTGGCCAGCTTAGGATAGCTTGTCACCCAATTTCTCAGCATCACAAACCCTGTCCCAGTGACCCACACACCTGAGAAAGGAGATGGGAAACAGAGAGGAAGGATAAGGCTATCTTTCCCTGACCTGGTTTGGACCCTGAGTGCCTGTTCTCTCCACCGAGCCTCGGCCTCCGTCCGACAGACAGACACATACATTTTGATATTTGTGATTTTTCTCCTTTTGTGAGGGTCTTGTGCCCCTATCCCCAGTGAATGTGGAGGGCCAGCTATACACTATAATCTTTGAACCAGTGTGGTGTAGTAGCTTGAGCATTGGTTGAGGACTCTAGGAAATGGCTCAGCCATGAAAACCCACTGGGTAACTTGGACAAGTCACACTCCCTCAGCCTCAAAGCAAGGCAATGGCAAACTCTCTCTGGATAAATCTTTCCAAGAAACCCCCATGATAGATTCACCTTAGGATTGCCATAAGTTGGAAACAACTTTAAGGTACACAACAAAATATCTTCAGGTTGTCTGCTTCAGCTATCATTTAACCAGTTAATCAATTGGTGCAAGAGTTTATTTTTCTTAAAAAAAAAAAACTTTAATAAATTGACAACTGTAATTAGTAGGAAATCATCTAAACAGCTTCCCAGATGTATTGTTATGCAGCAGAAAGGGGAAAAAAACCCTCTGTAAAAAAATCCCTAGCAACTGAGAGCCAATGTGATTAAATGCGCAAGATAAAAGTGAACGGGGCAGTAAAATGTATCACTGCATACAATTCATTTGTTACTATAAAAGACCTCCTGTCGTTTTCTGAAATGTGTGGCTCAGTTTGGAGGTAAGAACTCTTCGGGGGCTTGATAGCAATTCAGGTTAGATAACATTAATTCCTATATTCTTCCACAGTAGATTATGTCAAAACAAAACAAAAAGGAAAAGATGAAAGGGGGACAAGGAAGCTACAAAATATGAGTTTACATTAGAAAAGCTGTTTTAAAGGCTTGATAAAGAGCAATGATTTACAGAAAGTATGAATGATCCTATCTTAGCTTGAAACACAACATAAAATACAAATAACAATGCTACAAAGATAGGGAAGCAAATTAATTCTATAATAGTTTGAACAGGAGAATCACAACGATTTCTTTTTGCTTCATGTGTTATTTACCCCTTACTGACAACTTATGTCATTGTGCCATGAAACCTGCAATGAATATAGAATTAAGAGAATTTGTCCCTGTCTAAAAACTTTCATCAGAGAGCCAGCATGCTGTAGTGCTTTGAGCACTGGACCTCAAACCCAGAGACCAGGGCTTGATTGTCTGCTTGGCCATGGAAACCCAGAGTTACGTTGGCCCCATCACCCATTCTTAGCCCCAGAAAAAAAAAACCTGTGAAAGGTTTGCCTTAAGATTGCCATAAGTCGGAAACAACTTGAAGGTACACAACAATGACAATAAAAACTTCCATCAAGGGTGAGTACTGAATCACTACAAATTCTATTGTTTGGAGGCTAGCCATATGGAAAAAGGCAGGTATTGGATAGGTAGATTCTTCCCTCTGCATCAAACAGATAAGCAAGTAGACTAGTGGCATACTGAGCAGATTAACCAAGCCAGTCAGATGTTTTATACCTCTAGATGAAATCTTATTTGGTTTATTCAGTCACCTGATCCTTAGTGATCCGATACCTGACATACTTGGTCATCTGCACGGTTGATGTGAAAGTGCAGCATGATCAACACAGCATCTGGATTAGATTCAGAAATATCCAGCAATAGCTAAACAATTTAATTGCTACCAAAAAAATAAATAAACAAACATACAAATCTAACATTCATTCTGCTGTAGTCTGTTTATGCTGACAAGGGGATTCAATTGTTCTTGAAAAATCCTTTTTGTATACGATTATTTTGTTTTTATCACTGTAATAATTCTCCATTCTTGGAATGATATGCTTCCGTGCAATAGTACGGAGATTGGTTTAAAACAGAGAAATATATTTGCATGAGCTTTCTTTCCTCATTCAGTTTGTTCTATGGGGTTCTGCGTATGAATTAAATGTATAAATAAATTTTCATTCTCAGGCTTCCCCTCCCTCATTCTTCCCACTCTGCAGCTTACAGTACTTAAGCTGGTGTCAGTAAATTTTCCAGAAAACTATAAGGGACAATGGAATTGAAACCTCTTGAGTTTGCACTTGTTACTCTTTTTACTTATAAATATCAAATAAGAGTAAGCTTATACCAGCTGAAATCAGATGTTCTCATAAGCAGAAGTCAGTCACCCAAAATGGCTGTCCCGTGCTGTGAATTTACTGAGTCCAGTCATTGTATGTCCTCCTACAGAAAACAATTGAACAAACCATTTGATGTAGACATCAATCAGCTTCAGGAAGTAGGAATGTAAATCCTTCAGTATTTCACCCTTGCATGTGAGGATGAATAATTACAGCAGTTTTCTCCCCACTGCGGGAGAAAACAGATATTCAATAACCAGAAGCATTGCAGAAGAGTTATTCTGTGGAGAAAACCAAATGCAATGTTTCTTTTGCACAACAAAACTGTTTTCAGTGCAGAAAACCTGTTTCCTACACAGGAAATTGAGGAGGAAGACATAAACTCTGTCGCACTTGTACTTCTCCACAGAATAATTCCTCTGCAGCATTTTGGGATGTTGAATACCTGAAGAAAACAGGTCATAAATCTTACTGGTATGTTAATCTTGATGATGAGGTTACCCAACTATGTGTGGAAATTAATTTTTCAACCTCGGAATGAATCATTACAAACAGACTTTTCTGAAGAGGAGTAACGTTATACCAGAGGGACAACAGAACTTATACCTTTACTGGCCCTCCAAGAACTTGGGAATGTTTCCTTTTTGGTCAGATTTTAGCTGCTTTTTCCACCTTTTTTTCAGCAGTTTCATTTCAGCATCTGATGGTAGGAAGTTGCAATGTTGTAAGGCAGACTTACAACTACAGATCTGTCTCATATCCACATTTAAGACTGTTGCACCTTTGCCATGACCACAAATGTCTTTAAAACTTACCTTCAGAGCCAGGAAGCTGTACTACACGAAGGAGTTGTGTCGTACAGGTGAGCAAGGCACTGAAGAATGACACATCCATCCTTCCGTAAGTGAGTCAAGGTGTGATGAGGAGTTGCAACAGTCCCTACTTCTGTCCATCACACCCCACTTCACTGGAGGGAGGCGGCTGGATACATCACCCTTCAATGCCTCACTTTCCAGTGGCACAGAACTGTTTGAAGCCAGTGATGAAAAGTGAAGCCAGGAAATGCACAGTGGAATCATTTCAGAATATAGGTCAGTAGTACAATAGAGAGGAAAAGGGAACATTTATGATAAACCAATGAAACTGGTGTTGGATACTGTTGGATGCTAATTGCTGTCATCGCTGACTACCGTCCATGCTAGCTGGCTGGTGATGGGAGCTGGAACCTAGCAACATCTAGAGATCCACTTTCGATAGAAAGAATGGTGTGTATATTACTGTTGCTTCCAGTTCATAGAGTCATAGAATCATAGAGCTGGAAGGCACCACAATGGCCATCAAGTCCAACCCCCTGCCATGCAGGAACACACACTCAAAGCACCCCCAGCAAATGGCCATCCAGCCTCTATTTAAAAACCTCCAAAGAAGGAGATTCCACCATACTCCAAGGCAGCATGTTCCACTGTCAAATGACTCTTACCATCAGGAAGTTATTCCTGATGTTTAGGTGAAACCTCTTTTCTTGAATCCATTTGAATCCATTGCTCTGTGTCCTCGTCTCTGGAGCAGGAGAAAACAAGTTTGCTCTATCTTCAAAATGACATCCCTTCAAATATTTAAACATAGTTATCATGTCACCTCTTAACCTTCCTTTCATCAGGCCAAACATACCTAGTTCCCTAAGCTACTCCTCATAGGGCATGGTTTCCAGACCCTTCACTATTTTGGTTGCCCTCCTCTGGACATGTTTCAGCTTGTCAATATTCTTCTTAAATTGTGATACCCAGAACTAGACATAGTATTCCAGGTGAGGTCTAAACAAAGCAGAATAGAGTGGTACTATTACTTCCCTTTATCTCAGCATTATACTCCTATTGATGCAGCCCAGAATTGCATTGACTGTTTTAGCTGCCGCATCACACTGTTGACTGATGTTCAGCTTGTGGTCAACTAAGGCCTTTTCCACACCTGGCAAGAGAACCGCCCTGCCCTGCTACTCACCGGACCTTTCGTCTCCCCGGTCCGGTCCACGGTGCTCCGGAGTAGTGCGTGCTCGTCAATACGCACTCCTCCGGTGTCCCAAATGGCGGCTTCCGGTTGGTCAAGACCCTCGACCAACCGCTGAAGCTCGCCAGCCTAAAGCCCGCCCCCAGGCAGATTGCAGGCTCGCACTGGTGCAAGCCTGCAAATCTGCATAAGGGAGCAGGCTCGCAGTGGCGTGCTGCATACTTTTGAAAGACCAGAAAAATCAGGTCTTTCAAAAGTACGCTGGAGGACCACTTGGGGTCATTCTGGATCGGACTGAGGTACGGATCTACCTTAAATAGGTCCGACCCAGTCCGGTCCAAAGTGCAGACCTCCTCCTTGGAGGATGGACTGTACCGTTTCAAAAACCCCATGTGGAAAAGGCCTAAGACTCCAAGATCCCTTTCACATATACTGTTTTCCAGCAAGGTATTCATCCAAGTCTTTGCCTGTCTTCTTTATTATCAGTCTGGCTACATATCCCCTCCCTCATACTATGCAATAATCTGGAAATACAGGTAATCTGGTTAACAATTCAGACTCACATCTAAAAGGTGCTGGGTGTATCCTACACAGTTTCTTCAAAGCTAAGAACCATTGAATCTTAGCACTAGACGCAGAGCTACATTAACATTTTCATAGGCCCTAGGCACTCTTGTATTTGACTCCCTGCCTCAATGTGATGTACCACTGGGGATGTTTTTGTAGGCCCCCAAATCCTGTTTTCATAAGGGACCATAAGAACCATCAAGTCCAATCCCTGCCATGCAAGAATACACAACTAAAGCACTCCTGAAAAATACTTGTCCAACCTCTGTTTAAAGACCTCCATAGAAATTGAGTGCCCCATGCTCTGGGACAATTCATTCTTCTGGCAAACAGCTCTTACTATAAAGAAGTTCTTCCTAATCTTTAGGTGGAATCTCTTTTAACTTTAATGTACTGGTTCATGTTCTAATCTCTGGAGCAACAGAAAGGAAGCTTGCTCCATCTTCCATTTGACATCTCTTCAGATATTTAAAGATAACTATCATGTCACTTCTCAGTCTTCTCTTCTCCAAGCTAGACATACCCTGCTCCCTCCCTCATTCCTTATAGGGTTCGGTTTCCATTTTCCAGTAGTGCCCTCTAGCCCTTCCTCTGGTCCTCTTAGTTTTTATTTGCTGTCAAGTTGACCTTGCATTTGAGGGCAAAGACCACTAAGATTTATATCCACAAAGGTGGGTCACTCCATTGCCACTGTGGCAATTTTTGCTTTATTTGTTTTGTAAGAGAAAGGTAGAAAGAAAGCAGAGAGAAGCACTTGAGAGAGTAAGATTCTCAAGGCTGAAAAGATTGCTTTGTAGGATCCGTGTCTGCTTCAAAGGCTACTGACTCAGCATCCTGACCCCCTGGATCACATGGATCATATATTTCAAAAGGCCTTATTTACTGTTTCAGAGTCATTTACAAGTCACTGTTTTGTGAAACAGAATTTATCTTTTGCACCAAATGTAACAATTTAGAACCCTCTTTTTTCTTTTCTTTTCTTTTATGATGATCATTTATTCAAAGATTTAAAAGGTGCAAGTTAAGCTAAAGCCATCTTTCCTTTTCCTTTTTTAAAGTAGCAGCCCTGTTCTTCTTTCCACTCACTGCAGCCTCTGAGTAACCCCTCTGTGCACACAATCAAAGCAGAAGCTGAAACGAGTAGGATTCCTATCACTTGGCTGCTCAAACAAGCCCTAATTGTTACACCAAAAAGATGATCAAAGTATGCTAGAGACTAATATATCTGTGTCAATTGAACTGGAGGGCACTTGGTAAGCTGTGCGCTGTGAGTATAACTTTGTTCTCATCTGGTACACCAGTGCTAAGCATAAAGACAGAGAAAATGAAACAGAACAGTCTTGAGGAGGCAAACGTTACACTATATCCATATAATTTGGCCTTATACCTGGGGCGGGGTGGGATACATGTATAATGACATAAGCAGAGCCAGAGTGGGGTAGCTGCCTGAGTACTGAATTATAATTCTGGAAGACGAGGGTTCAAAACCATGTTCAGCCAGGGAAAGCCACTGAAAGATCTTGGGCAAGTCATACTCTTTCAGTTTCAGAGGATGGCAATGGCAAATTTCCATCTTCTCAAGAAAACTCTAGAACAGGGACACCATACGTTGAGAATGATCTGAAGACAGATTACATAAACTACTAGCAATTTCATAAAAGCAGTTCCTCCAATGTAACCTGTTTTCTGAACACCTTCCCCTAATATGTTCATTTTTGTGCACAGTTTTTCTTAATGCATTTTTTTTTGCACACTTTGAGTTATGAATTGGAGAGCAAAATTTGAATGCAAGTTCGTTCAGGCTTGCTTATGAATTTGAAAAACTTCATGCAAAAATTCAGACCTAACAATTTTCTCCAATATCTCTGTTCATGTGTGTTGTTTGAAGAAGTGAATTTAACCTGTTTAAAAATTTGAAAATCTTTCTGGGATATTTATGTGCTTGAAAGCACATAACAACAACAAACAAACAAGTAACATAAATAGTAACTTGGTGGCACTTTAGTTCAGCATCAATAATAAAAGCAACAAAAATCAGTGTCCTTAAATTTACCTAGGCAACATCAAAGATTAAACCATGGTAAATGTGTTTCAGCCAAAGACATTTTCAGTGCACTATAAATGTGTTTTTGTCAAAGTCTTCTTCACAGCATATGACTCCATCTATCATAATGAAACATAGCTGCCATAGCTCCAAAACTTAGATGTCTTAGGCGTCTAAAACCCAATTTCATGTAAATGCATCTCTGGGTTATTTTGTCCCCTTAACTAACAAGAACATTATTTTTTCATTGAAATTACAATTTGTTTATAGCCTGCTGTACCAAATTCAACACTAGGTGGCAGACTTACCTAACCTTCCCTAAACAACTGTGACAATGCTAGTATAGTATATCCATTTATTCAGTGAGTTTGTAAGCAGCTCCATGTTGTGTTTCCCTCTCTAGAGCTCCTTCTTCAGAGAACAGGACAGAGAAAGAGAGTAGGATACTGCTTCCCGGTAAGAGGGGAGACCTTTATACCCCTTCCTTATTCTGTATGGGCAAAGTCAGGCCCTTTCCACATGGGGGAAAATAACCGGGTGAAAACGGGACTCACCAGATTTCCCGAGCATCCAGGCAAGTCCGTCAGGACGAGGAGCAGTGCGAACTCATCGCTCTGCACTGCTCCGGCATCCAAAATGGCAGCTTCCGGTTGGTGGAGGCTCTCCACCAACCAGAGAAGCTTGCCAGCCTAAAGCCCACCCCCCGGCAGATCTGCAGGCACGCACTTGTGCGCGCCTGCAAATCTGCACCGGAGCGTGGCGACGGAGCGACACGGAGTTGCGCGCTCCGTGCTTTTTAAAAACCTCTAAAAAGAGGTTTTTAAAAAACACGCTGCGTGACCAGTTCCGGTCCCTCCGAACCAGACTGAGGTGCGGAACTAGAAAAAGTAGTCTGCCCCAGTCCACTCTACGGTGCAGAAGACCTCCATCGGAGGTCGCTCTGCACCATTTTAATAGCCCAGTGCGGAAAGGGCCTCAGTCTGGAAAGTTTTTCAAAGTCAGTCTGGAGAGTTCTAAAGAAGGCTGCCATCTACAGGTCAATAAGCCACAATACAAGGATATTCTATGCAGACATACAACATCTAACTGTTTCTTTCTACTCTCTTTCTCTTCTGACTTTTCTCTTTCTGAGAATCTAAAAAAAAAGAAATCATTAACACTTTCCTTAATTTCAGAAGAAAATACACCTCTTACCTCTTACTCCCCACTTCTACTACCATCCTCTTCCTCTTAGATATAACTTTGGGTGCTTGTTGGTTCTGAAGTGATTAACTATTGGGTGGCGCAGCAGTGGCTGAGCTTGTGACTTGGAGAGATTCACAGGGAGGTGCCAGCTGTATGAACCACAGACTGAAAAGTTTCAATGCCCCATTTTCTGATGACTCACTCTTTTGATGCTTTCAGACTGAGGATGAGTTCCATGAATTTGATAGAAGTTCCACTCTTTCATGAGTTCTTGCCTACAGAGTCTTGATCGCATGAATGTTCTGCTTGGGAATGAGCTGGGCGAGGAATGTGCCAAGCTAGCTGAGAGACTCTGCAAGCAGTGGGCATGCAGTTAATAACAAATGAGCCTCCACAAGTCCTTTGTGCTCCCTACAGAACAGTAGACAGCTTCAACTTTTCAACCAAGTCCATTTTCTGACAGTGCTCTGGTCCCTAACCTGTCAGATAAGTGGGGGAAGCCTGTATGTATGTATGTATTTATTTATATATATATCCTGCCTCTTCCCTAGTCTGAAACTCAACGCATTTTACAAAGTTAAAACAGAAACAGGTCAAAATATAAGTAAAAAGTTGAAAACTATCAATAAAATCAATAAAATTAAGAGCAGTTAGAAGCATGCATGTTAAAAAGAGGAACAATCACACGAAAGGCAGTTTCTTCCTGAGCAGTCATACCTCAAAGGCCTGCCTAAACAAAAAGATCTTCAGTTGCCTATGAAAGGATAGGAAGAAGGATGCCAGATTACCCTGTTGAAGGCCCTTTCTGCAGGACACCATTGTCTCACCTTGGGGACAGGAGAAGGACAGGACCTGGACAATACTTATGCACAATGTTCTCCATGTCCTGTCATTCTCTCATCCCCAGATGGCACGATCAAGCCAAAAATCACTTACCACACTTACCTGAGCTGCACAGGGTCGGGAAGCACAATGGCTGCACTTCCTGCTCCAGTGCAGCCTGGGACAGTGCCCGGATGTGCTGCAGAAGAAAGAAGTGTGACCATTGTGCCTCCTACATTCCTGCAGGCAGGCGGTGGGGAGAGGAGCACCCTTGTTGTGCTCCCTTCCCAGGAGAGGCTCTGCCAGGATTCCCACAGGGTGCCGCTGGGATCCAGTAAGCTGCAGAAAGGGCATAGGACAGCAGTTCCAGAAGCTGGGACCAGCCACCAAGAAGACCTTCTCCTATGTCCCCCCTAGATGTAGCTACGAGGGTGGTGGGACAGAGAGAAGATCTCAAGATGTGGGCAGGCTCATTATAGTCCTTCAGATAATCTGGGCTTGGCACACAAACACATGAGAGCCAAAATGCATATAATCTGCTCCTTAGTGATTATCTATCTCTTTGTTTTGATGTGAAGCCAGACCATCACCCTAAACACTGACAGAAGAATGACATTTTAACTCCTTTTTATAAGACAAGTCTCCTTCTCTCTGCTATTTTAATGTTACTGGCTGTACTGGCTAGGGCTGATGGGAACCAGAGTCCACTAACTTCTGGAGAACTACAGGTTCCACACCACTGCCTGAAAGTCTTTCCCTCAACTACCCATTCTTGAATCCCTTCCACCTACCTGCTTCCTTTCCACTTCATTCTCCTTTTACCACTGCACAATTTATAGTTCTTGGCTCCTTCCTGCTTTCAATGTAGAACCAAGAGTCAGTGGGGATAACTCGTGTTCCAGAACCACATGAATCTACCACACACACAAACATTAACATACCCAGTATTTCACCCTCTATTACCACCGCGAGACTCATAATGATAATGGTAATAATAATCCCTTATCACCCACCAATGAAGCAAAGCAGGTCTGCACAGTGAACCATATGAATAAATTACAACCACAAACCTACTTATTCCTGCAAAGAATAGCTGCAGCTCTCAACTTCATTTGTAACAGGCTTCTAAATCCCAGCAGGTTGGGTCGCCAGCAGCACTTAATAGCTGGTTTGCTAGTTAGGCTCACGAAGGAACTCAAGGCAGTACATCTTTTCCAAGGCCGTGTGTTCATTATGTTAATGCATGACATTGTAGAGATTAATATAAATAGTAATTAGGTTTCACAACAACAACAGCATGGCAGTTTTATAGTGCCAATTGAACTCCTGGTATTTAGGAATGTCCTGTTATTCAAATCTGCACATGCCAAATGAGATGTTTTGAGTCTAAGCATTCTGATATAATTCAGAGCTCCTTCACTCACTGGCTCAGATTCTACATGTGCACATTGCTTTGCACATGTATTTATGCATCCTCCCACCACTGTCAAGCCCTGGGTCAGGTCCCTGCTGCTGTCACTTTCCAGCAGAGGAGGGAGGGATGAGAAGGTGATTCAGACCTTAGAGAAGCAGCTGCTCTCAGCTCAGTTGGGGAGGAAGATATGAGGGTATGCTCTCTATACTCTGAAAGTATTTTTCCTTCCCCCAGGAGCCCAGAGCAGCCAAATCTCCACGATCTAAATTTCTTCCCCTCTTCCTCACCTTCCCTCCAGTAAGAAGGAGTATACCTTCCTACATTTCACAGATGGGACACACATATGGGCAAGCAACAGCCAAGTGTGATCAAGATGCAAAAGTTATTAATGAGGAAGAACACACAAGCTAGGAAAGGCTGCGGGGGTTTGCTTTTGCCTGAGCCTAGAGATAAGGGCAATAGTCAGCTTCTCCTCTTCTCCCACTGAGCTGAGCACAAACTGCTTTTGCACTTTGAATTCAGTTTCCAGTAATTGAAGTAAGCTGAAGATGAAGGAGGAAAGTGGGAGAAGAAGAGAGGGGGGAAAAAACTGGTGCATTTTAAAAGCAGCCGAAAAAGTAGGATGACAGAGGATTAATCAGGACTGTCCCTGGCAAGTGGGAACTGTTGGACGATAGGGAAAAGCAGCAGTCCCTCCTGGTACTTGACAGCTGCTGGGCAAGGGAGGTTTAAGGCAAGAGGATAGCCTTCTGTGCCCTATCCAAAAAGGGACTTATACATGGATAAGGTGCACTTACACCAAAAGAAGTCACTAACACAATGCAGACTATTATGTACCACCAAGATTTCACAGGGAGGAAATAAGGACATTTGTGTACTTGAGGAACCCCAGATTTGATGTGAAAAATCACTGCCTGAGTCTCTCCACACATACCTCCAACAGATGCACATGCATACACACCTGTGCACACAACACATACCAAAAAAGCACACAAAAATAATGCTTAGTTTTCTCTCAAAAAGAAAAGTGAGCTAATAATATGTGAAATAAGCAAAAATAAGTAAAGCCACAGATACACATGGAAAGGGACATGAAAAGTCAAAACTTGTAGATCCTCTTGGCAAACAGGAACAATTGGAAAACGTTATGATAATATTTATATGCCATCATTCCCCCAAAGACCTCAAGACTGATGGCTGGCCTTGTTAGCAGAAGCAGCTATGTAAAGCAGACCAAGTCTAGGAAGTGAAGGCTTGGCAGAAATTACCCAATCTTAAACAAAAATGTTGAACATAACTGTAGCAGTTTTACTGTGCTAAAAAATGGTTTGCTCTCTTGGTTTGCTTACCATGATGATTTTCATCACAGTCAGTACTAGCAGTATTATATTCATTCTATTAGAAGCCTGGCCTGATTTGCTCTCTTGATTTGGTACCCAAGAGAGCAAATCAGGCCGGGCTTCCAATAGAATGAATACAGTATTATTACTACTGAATATGATGAACATCATCATTAACAGTTAATTGAATTATATTATCAGTTTCCACACTGCTTCCTATATCTAGTGATATCTCATAGCTGTGAACATTCTGAACATGGTAGAAATACATGAGAAACTCAAAGATACAACATTTCTTCACTCCACCCAGTTGCCAAGAGCTGTTTAATCAGCTCTAAGCCCTGGGCGACCCCTGCTATTCCACCTTTAAAACTCTGAAGAACAAGCTTTAGGTTGCTCTATTTTTGGTGTGATTCCTCAGCAATGCTGTCCCACCAGGCCTTCTACCCACTCATTTTATCATCACAACAAACCTGTGATGTAGGTTAGGCTGAAATATATTGGCTGGGGGAGCCTCACGGTTAAGTAAGGATTTGAAATAGGGCCTTTCCAGTCCCAGTTCAGACAGTTCATGGGTCATGTTTAGCAGAAATGTAAACCCAGATGTACATGCCAAGCCCTATTCAAACTTTCCTGAAAGGCTTAATTGAACAAATGCTGATGTCACTCTCCCTACCAGTGTCCAGGCATGAATGAGGAGATGAAACCAGAGGGAAGAGTTTCCTAGTGCTTCCCACTACCACATGGTTGCTTAACCCCTTTCAGAAAATGCTTAAGCTGGGCTTCAGTCTCAGCTAATCATAGCTCTGTGCACACATACACACAGGTTGGCAATGTCATTTTTGGACTACAGCTCCCAGAATTCCCTAGCCGGCATGGACACTGAAGTGAATTCCAGCCAACAACTTTTTCACAGATAGTGTAATATGTGCCCAACACTGTGTTTTCTGGAGTTTTTTAATGCAAAAAGCCATTTTTTGTGCAATTTTTCCCCCCAATGTCCCCCCCCCTGCAGAAACCTAACTGTGGTCGACCCTTTTCTTGATGGGGTCTCCTGATGGTTTAAGACACATTTTCTCATTAAGAATGACAAAATTTTCAAGTTTCCATTCCATCCCTAGTTTTGACTCTGGCAAAAGAGTTGGGCTGATTTTCCAAGTATCTATAATGGTTAATTGCCTATCACTCCCTGCAAACAGCAAGGCTTTGAAGGGTCTAGTGAGTGAGTCACATCTCCAACCTCCATAATAGCCCTCCTTGCCATAGAATCATAGAGCTGGAAGAGACCAGATGGCCATCAAGTCCAACCCTCAGCCAGAATAGTATGTTAATTGGGAAATAGGTAACTTTTTCTACGCTCATCAAAATAATTGCCATCTCCTTTCACTAACTCCACAAAAGACAAATGGAGCTTCTGTTCTTTGGGAGATGGGTTGTATTTTGGTACAACATTTGTCATCCCAGACTAGCAGCCTCAGAGTCAACTACTGAGAAATAAATTTGATTTATGGATAGAGAAATCCCATGAAACTGTACATCTATGAAGTTAGGCTAGTTGTCAGTTCATAACAATGGTCCTAGTCCACAAACTTGAATCTCAAGAGACTGTGGTTTCTTTAGCGTTAGCTAGAATATGTCTGGTAATAAGCTGTACACGAGCACAGATTTGCCTGTTTTACACCCACTGAATGTCATAATCTTATTTATTTACTGAATTTATATCTCACCTTTCTCTCAGTATAGGACCTTAGGCTACTTACAACAAATTATAACAAAATACAGCTAAAACTTATTTGGTACAAAAGTGAAAAAACATGAAATAAACAGTTTTGTTAAATGTACTAAGCTAAAACAATTTAAATCAAACTAAAACTAAGTAAAAAGTATGAAAACATGACACACCTCATTAAAAGGTCATTCTGTCACTATGAATGGCTGTCAGTTTTTTTTTTAGTGGTCTTTGCCTGGTGGTGGAAAGAAAACAGAGAGAAGATAGGGGGGCACCCAAAGCTCCTCAGGACTTGTTTATGTAGGTGGGCTTACATTTGTAGGAAACAGAATTGAGCAGTTTCACGGCATCCTTTTTCAGCGCAGAGCTGCTATGTCATTACCACATGGGAAGCCAGGAAGATATCCATTGTGGTACCCTGATATACATCTTTCAATTCATTAGGAAGATTCTATAGCACCTCTGCTTTGTGGCTAACTATGCATAATGTTATGCAGCATAGGCCTTGCTATATAGAATTGTGGCTGTCTTTCACAAAACAATGAGTTTTGCAGAAACAATTTCTTTGTCCAAAAAATCACCAAAAATATACAAAACCTCTCATAATCTGACCCAGTGGGAGAAAATTGTAGAAATTATTGCCCTTGCATGAAAAAAAAAATTAGTGAAGATTTATGCCTCTAGCAAGAACTAGCACTAGTCCTTCATCTCCTCTGGAGAGAGCTTTGGTGGAATCCAAATGGAGCTTTGGAAACCAGAACTATTTCCCTCTGTGATTGATGATGCACAGAAACTCAGTCCGATCAAACAACCCATATTTAAAGAGATTATTACAGTGAGTCTCTGATGTTCCTTTCTCTATGGTTATAGTTTCACAGAGGCATACTCTCCAATATTTCACAGATGAAAACTGGGTCACTTGTGGGCAAGCAACATCAGAGTATGATTAAAATGGCAAAAGTAATTAATGAAGAATAACCGACAAAGTAAGGGAGGCTGTCGCAGTTTGCTTTTGCCTGAATCCACCCTCTCTTGCTGAATTTATTGAGCACAAACGTCTTTTGACTTTTGAACTCAGTTTGCAGCATTTGAAGTAAGCTGACCAAGGGAAAAATGAGTAAAAGAGAAAGAAACTGGGACTTTTTAAAAGCTGCTAAAAAGCAGGATGCCAGAGGAATCGTTGGGACCATCCCTACCAAACTGGGACGATCAGAGAATATGTAAAGCTATGGGCAAGGATTTCATTTCAAGTTTCATACGAATTTACCTGAATTCACTTATGCCTACATATTCAGGACACACAGAAATTAAGATTTTAAAAAACCCAAATGTCAAAGAAACTGGAATTGGCAGATTCATTGATCCAGGGACAGAGCTTTAAGTGCTGAGGTCTCAAAAGCCTAAATTTCAATCCCTGCGTATTCAACCATGCTAGTGCTAAAAGAGACTTGTCACCTTCTTTTTGCAGAAAGCTCCTCTGCTTTAATAGCTTCCTGGCAGGTAGGTGCACCATGGTACTCTCAATGTTGGGAATCTGGCCAGTGCCAATCAGAAATAATTTTGTTCCCTTTTGGTTTTTAAGAAATTTGCCAAAATTTGCAAACTTGAGATTCAGGATGGAAAGTATTTGCTGTTTATAAAATCTGAATGTGGAACAGCAATGTAGCTTCAGGACAGAGGGCTTTGGCCCCAAATAAAAATTTTGCCCCCACTAGTAAATTTTTCCTTCAGGTCTCCAAATTTCAAGAATTGCAGACAGTGACACAGTGAAATTGGTTCATACCTAAAACTCTTCTTCTTTGCTGTGTTCTCATTTTCTTGGGCATTTTGCCTGTCCCCTCTTTCTTTGGATGCTAAAGTATATCTAAATATTTGCTCAACTGAAGTTTTAACTTACTGTAATACTAGAAATTTGGCGACTGAAGGAAAATGTTATGGGGGCAGATTCTAAATGGGGGGGAAGACCCTTATTTTGCTTCTACCTAAAGTTATGTTGCTGTTGTGGAAGAATGTGAAACTGTCAGATTTACCCATCCGTAGTCTTATATAGGGCCTAAATACCCTAAAGGCACTAGAACCTGTCTAATATTGGAAACTAAGCAGGGTCAGCCCTGGTTGGTACTTGGATGGGATACCGCCAAGGAATACCTGGTGCTGTAGGCTACAGTTCAAAGGAATAAACTGGCAAAACCCACCTCTGCATATTCCTTGCCTAAGAAAAACCTATGTAATTCATGACGTCACCATAAGAAGACATGCAAATTGAAGGTACATGAACACATAGTCCTACATACATTTACATAGGAGTAAGTCTGATCACACCTGATGGGGTTTACTTTTGAATTGACATTTGTAGGACTGTCGTGTAAAGAAAATTAGCGCTGTAAGTGCGAAAGTGCCACAACTGCATTTCTTCGATTTCTGTCTGTAAAGAGCATTATAATCTTTCTTGATCTTTCTTTCTAGCCTTCCCTATTTAGTATCAGTCACTCATGTATGGACAAGCTGGTTTATAGATTGTTTTTGCATACCTGCACCAAAAGCTTTCATATAGTTTCAAAATTATACCCCACACATTTTGACTATTGCCCCCCCCTCCATCTTCCGAAATGTTCATCCTTCCCAAAGATATCAAAAGGAAGTGATGCACAAAATAATAAGCTAGTTTAATGAAACTTTTGACCTTGTAAAAATAATGATTCACCCACCTTTTCTAAAAGTACTATATATTACCATGATTTCACCTCCACCGACCTTTCCACAATTTAGCTCCTTATTGTACAATCCCCCTTAAGGGTGCTTCCCTGAAATCAAAATCCAAGAATCATCTTTCCTGACACATCCGCCAACTTTTATCCCCCAGACATCAGAATAGTAACAGAAGGGTAAGGGCAAGAGTCTGTGCTTTTCTATGTGCTTTCGCATCTTATCTTGTCATGACCTTAACTTGAACTTGCAAGCTATCCTTCCATGTACATTCAGGTCTGTTCTTGCTTGTTTTCTGCATGGTCAAAACCAAGGGCAAAATTAACCTTTATGCTACATCTGCATTTGTAAAAAATAGTGTTTTTTAAAAACACACACACACAAATTCTAGAATCTCCCAGCTGCTGGCCATGTTGGTTGGAGGATTTTGGGAGTTACAGTTCCAAAAAGTAACTTTTCCAAGTGCAGTACTACTTAAGCTTTATTCATACATCTTACATTCTAAAGGAAGCACTGCATTCTGATTAGAGATATAAACTCTTGACAATTTCGCAGTCACAAGAAAGGAGGAATACTTGGTACAAATTTCTTCCTACTGCAGGAAAAGGAAATATTTCTGTACAGAATTTTCCCTATATTTGAACATTCTAAAGTTTTGCGGAGAAAAACACATGGCTTTACTGTGCAAAAAGATATTTTCTGTGTAGAAAATGTGTTTCCTGTTCAGGAAATATTTTTCTATGCAGAAAATCATTTTCAGCACAGAAAGCATGGGATTTTCTGTCCAAAATTCTCACATGGTTTCCTTCACGTAATAATTATTCTGCAATATTTGGGACATCCTTACACCAGGAGAAAACTCCACAGAATCTTCACTGCTCTACTGTTCTCTCAGTGGGCTTTCCCAACTGTCAGGAAATCTGCCAGAGGTTGGTTGGTCAGCCTCTCTCTCTTTCTCTGTCTTGCCATATACTGCATATATGTCGTCTTCTTAACTGCAGATAAGATTCAGAAGTCCAGAGCTTGTTATCTTCTCATCTAGAAGCCAAGAGTTTGTAACTGTTGTCAAGAGCAAGAGGTATGAGTCAAAGCCATAAATTAGAATCAGGATTCCAGGAGCAGTGGTAGCCCAGTCATAACCAGTCCAGGGGTCATAAATCTGTGCACTTCCACTAGCCAAGCTGTCAAGAGAAAGACTAAAGTTGTACTCAGCAAAGTAGCTAGTTGTTTTAACTTCCTTTTACAGGCAGCATGTTAAACCAATACCCAGGTCCCATCCAGTATTCAGGGAGAGTGTTCCACAGCTGTGCTCTTCCACATACCTAGATTGCAGTCTCTCACTTCATCTGTGAGGAACACTATGGACCAGACACCTGAACCTCTGCCTTTCTCAGGGACTGGAAAGCCTCTCTTCCAGCTCCTCTTTCTACTCTGAACCCAACCTGACCTACTGAACAGAAGGAGGACTTGACTGGCTGTGAGTCATCTGCTTTGACAGTTTCATTGGTAAGACTGGTTTGTCTCCTGATGAAGACAATCTGTCAAGGGCGGGGCATGAGAATGTAAAGGGAGCATTACCAAAACTTGGAAAAATTAGTGTATGGACTACTTACCCCAGAATACCTCAGTCAGCAAAGTCAAGAACCCTATCTCTCTTCCTTCTCCTCTTCCCTCTGTGGTTAACACATGAACACTCCTAGAATCAACAAATTCACACATTTGGCAGATCAGACAGTTACTGTATTTGCTGGCTTTTAAGACACATCTTTTTTCCCTAAAAATATCCTCTGAAAATGGGGTGCACCTTACACACCAGCAAATACGGTAATGCTAAAAACATAGAGAAGGGAAGGGGAGCGAAAGGAGTCAGGAAGCGAGGAGATAGTGGAAGCCTTGATCTATAGGAACATAGATAGATGTTTCTACAGTTTCTTCTTACCTTCCCCTTCTCTCCTGTGCATTTTGACTCTGCTGGGAGTTGCTGCCCAAGCAAATAGGAAGAGAGGGGCAGTGGTGCAGCACTCTTTTCATTCCCCTCCTCTCCTGGTGCAACACTCCTTTCCTTCCCCTCCTTTCCTGTGCATTTTGCAAAAAAAAAAAAAATTTTTCCCTGAAAAATACCCCTTGAAAAGTGGGGTATGTCTTATATGCCAGTGCATCTAATAAGCCAGCAAATACAGGTACCTTACATGGCAGGTACCTTACAGGTACCTTACTCTGTTTTGCTAGAGTGTTGGAGAAGTCAGAAGTGAGCAGGCTAGTTTAAGAAGTTTGGTTTAGACTTCACCCTAAAATGGCTGAAGAATTTCAACCAAATCTAAAGGCTTCTTACTGTTAAGGAGTTCCTTCGAGGGGCTCATTTGTTTTTATGGGACCTATCATTGATTAGCAGACTCACTGTGATAATGCAAGCTACAAAGAGTTTGGCAATAATTAAATTAATTTGTTTCTTAAAACAAAATAGCCCTAATATATACATTTTCAATGACCTGTTGGTGTGCACAATAAGCTTCAAGTATCTCTGCTTAACAGTCTTAGAGCTATGCTTTTTGTTCAAAACCAACATTTTACACATAAATTTGTGTATTTTCCACAAAATGCACTCCTTTCTATGAAAAGTTTGGTTTTGCACAGAACTCAGAGTTTGTGGAGGGTTTGCACAAATCCCTTTGTAAAATTTAAAAGTTTCTAAAGTGTGAAAAATCACTGGAAAATTCTCATAATTCTCATAATCTTGCCTGGGGAGCAGAAAAGTTTTAAAATTATTCACTCTTGCATGCAAGAAGAAAGAAAGTGAGGATCTACATTTCTATAGTGGGGAAGATGGCTCCCTCCATCTGTGGCTGGACTGTAATTCCCTTCAGACATAGCCTACACATCTATGCTGAGAGATGCTGAAGTTGCAACTCAACAACAGATGGAGGGCCAATACATTCTCCAGTCCTTGTCTATCAGTTTGTACTGTCTACCTGCCTATATCTACAACGTTGCAAACATGCCTCCCAATACCAAATCTGTAGTTAAAAAACATTTCCAACATGATATGGTTTTCCAGCATCTTATCCAATATTTGTTTTATAATTTTATGCCTTTATATGTCATTGCCCTTGAGCCTGATGGTTCCCTCTGACATGATCTTTTTCATTGTAAAGTCTCTTATGGTATGTTTACAATTTAAATAAGTTTGGCTGACACTGATTACACACCACATAATATATCAGCCAGTTTATTCTATCATGTGCTGAATCGGCACTCTTTTAGTAGTACTGTTGAGACTGTATAGGTCTAAGCAGCTTACCACTTTCAAAGACAGGGCACAATATCTCCCCCATTGTCTCTTTGTTGTCTTGCTCTTTCGGAAGTGCTTCTATGCCCAAGACATATTATTGTCGTGAAACTCAGTTCTTAGGAGTACTGCAGATATTTGAGTGAATCATTTGAAATCTGAGGGTTTTCTTGTCACCCTTTCTTCTCTTAGCAAGCACTGATCTTTTCTTATATCAGTCTTCTAATTGAGGATTCATTTCCAGTCTGGAGTTCCAGACCAAAAGTGTTCAATTTTCCAGAACTGGCCTTCTTTCCCTTTCTAGCCTGTAAGATGCATAACCTCTTTATTCAAAAGGAATAAGATTTGAGTTAAAGTGGATCAAACACAGTCTATCATACCAGTGAATCAGAACTATGAATGATAATGCAATATTCAGAAATAGCCCATCTCTGTCTCCTTAAATATTTGGCTGAAAGATACAACCAATGGCATAAAAATGAGTGGACGGGGACTTAGATTTTGGTTAGATAGGAAGATGCCAGAAGAGGGTTATTTGCAATAGCAGGTTATTTGCAAGGTGAAACAGTGGAAGATGCACAAGAGAGTTAGTTCTCCTTTGAAGATGGGAGTGAAGGTATAGGAAAAGAATGGGAGCTTTGACAGAGCAGACAGAGGGATTGAGAGCAAGAAGGATAACTTTGGCTCAGGATGGCAGGCAACCAGAGATAAAAAGAACATTCACAACTATTCAGCTCCTAGTTGAAAGATGTATTTCCCAACAGCCAGGACACCCTGTCAGAAGGTGAAATAGAGCAGTGAGATATTTGCATAGTTTCCTCCTGTTATTTGACCATCCTATAGTGCTCCAGTGGAATTATTCTGTGGAGAGGTACATGTGTTTTTTGCACAGAAGCATTTGTACTGCACAGGAAACAATATTATCTGCAAAAAAAAAAAAAATAGTTCCTACACGGGAAGCACATTTTCTGTGCAGAAAACATGGGGGGCTTTTTTTTGGCATAAAAAGTATATTTCTCCTTATAATAATTTATTTTTATATATTATAAATTATATAAATTATATAATAATTTCACCTTATAATAAGTCCCCCGGAATCCTTAAGGATATTCAGTTATAGGAAGAATATGTTGTTATTGTGTGCTTTCAAGTTGCTTCCAGCTTCTGGTGACCTTAGGGTGAACCTATCATGGACTTTTCTGAGAATGTGTGATACACCCAAGGTCTCCTAGTGGGTTTCCGTGGCTGAACAGTGAATTGAACCCTGCTCTCCAGGATCTGGCTCTCTTGGAAAGAATAATTTGAAGAAATATTTCTTTTCTCCCACAGTGAGGAGAAAACTGTTGTCACTATTCCTTGTATGGAGGAAGAAATAGTGGAGGATTTACATCCCTACGAGCAGCATAAAGACATATACCTAATTTCACATAGAAACAAGTTATCTACCCTTTTTCTTCTCTTCGTTGGGCTACCATTTTGTAATATTCAGCCAGGACTTAAACCGATTATCCATTTCTTTCTTCCTCTCCTTCTCAAATAATTTGACTCCATCAGCCTGAAAGGGTATCATGTGTCTTCTCTGCATTTTCATACATTTGGTGCAAGATGGGTGGCATCATTCACAATGAGCTAGCGTTTAATACATGTTGTTGCTGTTGGTGATGGGGGTGTGTGCCTTCAAGTCATTTCTGACTTATGGAGACCCTAGACAAATCTAACACAGGGTGTTCTGGGGCTAAGAGTGTGTGACATGCCCAAGGTCACCCAGTGGGCTTCCATGAGCAAGTAGGGAATCCAACCTTGGTCCTCAGGGTCTGTAGTCCAATTTTCAAATCACTACACCATGCTGGATCTGTAATAAAGACATAAGCAGCCTGTATTCTGATTGTAAGTTGATTTCATTATATTGGTTAGCTAACCAATACAATGAAATACTGTATTGTATTACTGTATATTGATTTATTCATATCCCTTTTATAATAATTATTTAATTGTTATAGCAAAGTGCATAAGATTTAAATAGAGACTCACGGCCTATCCACACTGGGTGAAAGTACCAAGAGTTTCTTCCAGGACTATTCTAGGGCTTTTTATTTCCATTGTACCTGCATATTGCTGCTCCCATATCAAAATGTTTCTTGAGATGGTTGTTTTCTGTTTCAAAACAGCAGTTTTCTGCAGGACCTCAGATCCACAAGGATGTTTACTTTTTACTCATGCCTCCCTCTTCTTCTCAGAGGGTTATGCTTGGTTTGTCTGTGGGTCTGTTTCCTTTGGTCTCCATACTCCCTCCCACCTTCAAAACCTCCTTCCTCCTCCTCACTCTTCCTGGAAAAGGTGTACCTTCTCTGAAACACTACTGAAAACCTCATGAGAAGTGCGCCCCATGGAACTGAAAGCTGTGAGAAAGCAGAAACAAAAAGCCAGTTAAATTTATCTACCTCATCCTAGAAAATACTGGGATAAAATAAACCAACCTAGGGAACTAATATAAAAAAGTCACTGATCATACCAATTGTTGAGAAGAAACAATCTGGATTAAACAAAATATGTATGGATCTACAAAATAATATAAAAAAGGATGTGAACAAGATCTGGGAATTTCCGTTTGTATGTTTGTTATTTCAGTTAATCTGGATGCACCTTCAATCTCTTTGGTCATCAATATTTCAAAGGCTATGATTCCCTAGCCCTGGTTTGGTGGGGAAAGGACAACCTTGGAAAAGTGCCTATCTGAATCTGGAAGGTTTACTCCCAATTTTACATGAGGTAACACTTTCCACTTCCATGACATCTGAATCAGTGGCTTGACTAATGTCAGGAGATAGTAACTGGTTAGATGACAGCCAATAAACTGAGACTGAGTGCTGACAAAATGGAGACTTCCAATGAGCTGTTCTTCAGTCAGGGAATTAGAAGATGGCCTTTCTGTAATGGAGCAAGAACATCACTTGGGTGTTCACCTAGATCTGCCTTTGCTGTTGGAAATACAAATGGCCACAGTGGCTAGGCATGTCTCCTTTTAGCTCTACCAGCTGTGGTCCTTTCTGTAGTCTGATAGCCAGTCAGGGCTGTCTTTGTCATAGTAACTTTGCATCTGGACTACAGTAATGTACGGGGCACAGGCCTGCCTTGAAAAAAATTTGGATGGTTTTACATTATGTAGTTGCATCTTAGAGAAGATAATTGAAACATATGGGATGAAGACAGTGTTGCTAAAACTGTTTGCCCCTACTCACTCCCCAAAAATGCTCATTTTGAGTTTTCCAGATTCCTATTTATAATGGTAAAGATCCGTGCGTTCCTTTGTGGTGTTTACTGTATAGAAGAAATATGCTGACTACCTCCCACTAAAATCTTCCTCCATCACTTCCAAAGAAGTAAGCTAAATGCTCAAGAAATCTTGTGCTGTATTCACGGAATAAGTTAGTTGTGCAGCCCTGTGCTATATGAATTTACTCAGAAGCAAAGCTCAGTGAGTTCAGTAAGCCTTACTCCAAAGTAAATATGAATGAGATTTTTGCCTTCAGTGACACTGAATTCAGACTTTTGAAACCTCTCAGGTGAGACCCACACTGATGTCCCTGGTGCATTTCTAATAGAAATTTATCATGCCATCATAATTGTTGCTGTTCCATTATGAGCAGTGATACCCTGGTTAAATGTTTGCACAGAGTTCCTGCTTCTTTTGAATCATGGCTGGGGCTTTTTTTAAATCTCTATGATGTCATGCATTGCTTCTTCAGAGCTAAAAATAAGGTTGCTGTGGTTATACTTACTGGGGAAATTTCAGAGAGACAAGCATTCGCTTTGACTCATCCAAAGCAATATGTGGGTTCATGTGTGATATTTCTGTCATTGACTAATTTGTGCCTTCAGAACATACTCTAAAGATGAGCAGGTAAACTGACTTGGCTACAACTTTCTATTTAGCAATAAGAGAGACTGGAGAGAATGGAAATGCTCATTAGCATTTCCACTCTTAGTATTTCATAGTTGTTTTTGAACACTACGATATGGCTGTACAAAACATACCTGGGAAATATTCCACTCTATGTAGCTGATGAAGTAGACTTACTGTACAAAAGCTTATGCTACCAACTTCTTTCTCTCAGTTAGTCTCAAAGGTGCTACAAGATCCCTTTGCATGCTGGCAAATCTGTTTGCCATAGCCAAAGACATTTTGACTTTCTTTAAAAACTCAGAGGGAGGAATGCCAAACATTCCCCTCACATTTTCACTAGGTCAACATTTCAATATCATGTCTAGTCTAGGAGCACCAGCAGTGATGGTGAAGCTAATGAGATCTAGCACCTGGATGATGGCCAATGGAAGATTAGGTACATGCATTGGATGCAAACAAAGCTCAGATCCTATGCTGAACTTGTCTTCTTCCTACTGGTTCTGGTGCTTTCCAAAAAGAAGTGGACTTTCTTCTGATGCAACTGGAAATCAGTTTAAAAAAAATCAACATATAAAGACATGTAGCATAACCCATTATACCTGTTTGTCTGATATCTTGTTATTCCAAATTGTAGTTGACTCAGGGGTCTACCCATGATGCGAGTACCTCTGTTCAAAGGTGAGGAAATATTAGCTCAAATTAGGATGCCTTCAAGAGGGCAGATAACCTAAGATCTCTGACACTAATGTTTATGGAGTCTTCCACAGGGAAGAACCAGCCTGAGATTCAAAAGTAAACTAAAATGTGTGTTATTGAAGGAAATTCAGTCATACACACACAAGATCCAAACAGTCACAGACTCACACAAAGCTAACCAAAGGGAAAGGAAGAAAAGTTTGATAGAAAAGCTTCGAGGAGTGGGCAATATTTACCGTATCCAGAACAGCAGCAAGAAAGGAGTGATGTAGCTTAGACTTGCGTCTAAGGACAGTACAATCAGAAGTCAGAGTGACAGAGTGACATTCAGCAATTAATGTACTGTGAGCTAGCTACTCACTACTATAATCAATTTCTGCCTGGAAGGCATGGGTTCAAATGTGTCTCTGGCTGAGTAAACAATAGAGTTCACAGAGTGGACAATGAAGTCCAGAATGAGTAGATGAGTAGCATTAGGTGACAAAGGTGCTAATGGTTGTCTGACAGCTCAGTGTTTCTGGACAGGTCTGTGGATAATGGGATAGATTGCAGGGTAAAGAGAAGAGGCCGTGAGACAATTAGCAGTCTGGTGGAAATCTCCTAGTTGTTATTAAGAAAGCGGAGTTGTTAAGGCTAGCAGCAGCCTATTATCTTTGGAATTTCCTGGTGATTTCCTGACTATGACTTCACCATACCTAGGAGATGTTTTTCTAGTCTAATTTCATAAAGCACATGTTTGACCACCTTTCTTCCTGGCCAGCCTGGCTATACAGCCGTAGCAGGGTACGTTTTGTATTTTATATCAATTTTGAGATATGACAATTAAACCATATCAAAGCATGGGGATGTATGGCTGCTAATAATGTGGCCGGCATAATCTTCCATTGAGGGTATACTGTGCCTGAATAATTTATCAGATTTCTATGTCTTCCAATTTGACAAATTTTAAAAAAGTAATCTTTAAAAACATCACTGATAATCAACTGTAGGAACAAATATGCAGATTTCCAAATATTGAGATTCAGGCTGCATGGTGTGGGACAGATGGAAAACCTCTATAGTATAGACTGGCAGCATGGCTAAAGACAATTCAGGCTGAGTTGATGAGTGGCAAAGTTCAATGTATCTGAAGGACACATACTTGACAAATGTTGACCTAAGACCTAAAGCCTTAGATTTATCCCTAGAATGCCATCTTGCTGAGACAAGTGCAAAGAAGAAAGAGCCAGCTCAACCTCTATAAGGCCCTAGCAAACAGGTTTCTCACTGTCAACTCACCGCCATGCCAGACAACACAACTAAGCTATTTCCAAGATACTTTTTTCCCCAGAGATTGTTTTAATTATGTATTTTAACATTGTTTTAATTCCTTTTGACTGTTTAATTGTGTTTTAACTTTTGCATTCGATTGGATTTAACTGTCTTTTTAATTGTAAGCCACTTTGAGTCCCAACCTGGGGAAAAGAAGGGTATAAATAAAGGTCATCATCACCATCATCAAACTTCTGTTTAAAGACCTCCAAAGAAGGAGAGAGTCCGAGACAGTCCATAGCCCTTACAATCAAGAAGTTCTTCCTAGCATTTAGGTAGAATCTCTTTTCTTGTCATTCGAATTCACTGGTTCTTGTCCCAGCATCTGTGGCAACAGAAAAGGCTGCAAGTGAATGGGAACTGCATGTGCAAGAGAATAATGGAAACCTCTTTTTACAAGCATGTAAAAAGTACTACTGCTGGCACAACCAGAAGTTATACCAGCATAATGTCCCAATAGGATGCTGTCCAAATGCTCTTTTTGAATTATAATTCCAGAATAGCTTTTCATTCTATTTAGGTTAAAAAAAATATCCACATTTAAGAGGAGTGCCAATGGTAAAATATTTAAGCACAGAAAAACCAAGTTGAGATTTCTTCTTTTTTCTTAATTTGCTCTGACATTTAACCTAACCTACATTGACTACAACTTAGTCCAGGAGGATACAGATCTGCAAATGTTCTTGAAATAATGTCTAATGTGCCCTCTGGAATCATTTTGAATTTGATTCACTCCCTTGCAAAGCTGTGTATGCACTGAGTTCTGAAAAAGGGGGAAGCAGTCTTCAATGATGAATTGAAGCTGAGAGCTATGTGGATGGAATTGCAATATTTATTGGTTATTTGATGTTGTTTAATTATGAGCTGATTATAACAAAGCACTGTGGTCCTACCTCAAAGATATGAATCAGCCTGTCAACTGAATAGAAGGTTTAATTTCTAAAACACCTCTGATTTCTGTGGTGAGCCACTGAAGCATTACATAGGCTGCAGTTCTGTACATACTTGTCAGGGAATAAGCCTTGTTGACGAAAGAGGCACTTACATCTGAGTAGACATGCATAGGACTGTGTTGTCACAGTGGCGAGATGCAGCAAACGATTATGGTAGAAGATATTTTGGCTAATGCAGCTTGCCGTACAAGAGAAGATGAAAACAATATCTGACAAGCAACCTCTTCTATACAGGTACAAGCAATCTCTTCCATATAGTACAAGTCCATGTTTTTACTTTGGGGTTAGGTGCATGCAATGCAGGGGCCAAATGTGGCCCCATAACCCCTCTTTTGTGATCCCCAGCCGCCCCCCCCCCCAGTGCCATCATGCCAATTGCTGTCCTATGATATACAACTGAAATCACAGTTACTATTGCAAGCACGGCAACTTCTGTAATAACATTGTCAAGATGACAAAACCCTGTGAGATGCATTCCATGTGCACACTGCACAGAAAGGCTCTGGAGCTGGCTGGCTGGCAGATTCACTGTTTTTAGTGCCGTATTTCATCAACAGATGGAACATCAATTATTTAGATGATGGGGTAGAGGGAATCCCTATCAAGTTTGTGGATGATACAAAAAGTGGGAGAGGCAGCTAACACATTGGAAGATATAAGAATTGAGAAGGACCTTGATAAACTAGAAAATTGAACTTTGATAAACTAGAAAATTGACAATAGTAGAATGAAATTCAACAGAGACGAATGCAAAATTCTACATTTAGGCCATAAAAACCAAATGCAATAGGATGGGAATTGCTGGGGTTAGCAGCAGTACCCATGAAAAGCATGTTGGAATTATTGTTGATCATAAATTGAACATGAGCCAGCAGTGTGATGCTGCAGCAAAGAAAGTAAATAATATTTTAGCCTGCATTGATAGAATCATAGTTTCAAATCAAGAGAACTAATAATTCCACCATATTCTGCATTAGTCAAGCCTCATCTGGAATGCTGCATGTAGTTCTGGGCACCTCATTTTAAGAAGGATGTAGACAAGTTGGAGCGGATTCCAAGAATGGCAACAAGGATCATAATAGGTACAGCTGCAAAGGTTGAAGGAGATGGCCATATTCAGAGTAGTGAAGAGTAGACTTAGAAGTAACAAGATAAAGGGCTATTAGAGAGAGAAGGGTACAGGTTTGCTCTCTTCAGTCCAAAAGGGAAGGAGCAAGTCTAACGGTTTTAAGTTATAGTAAGGTAGGTTTTGATTGAACATTAGAAGGAACTTCTTGATAGTAACAGTGGTTCAGCAATGAAACCAATCACCTAAGTGGTGTAGTCCCTTTCTCTGGACATCTTGAAAAAGAGATAGGACAGCTACCTGTCCTATCTGGAGTTCTAGCTGGAGTTCTTGCATTGAGCAATGGGTTGGACTCCATAGTTTATGGGACCCCTTCCCACTCTATAATTCTATCTTCAGCACCTGCACCTACCTGCAGGAGAAGAAATTGGCCACCAATGGCTTGCAGGGTGGCCAGTGTTGGCTACCCATCCCAAAGAAGTTGTCCATCTCTGTTTTACTGCATCTTATGAACCTGTTTTCATTGCCAGCTTTAGTAGGGAAGTTCTGGGCTTCTAAAGAAATGGACAATTGTGTTGGATAAATATATTATGGATAAGCTAGAAGTTTTTCTCAGAACTTTTTCACTCAACCATGGGAAACTCTAGGCAAAACAAAGAAGTCACAAACTTGACATCTAGTCATTCTTTTTGATGCCAACACTAGCCTTTGGCTCCAGAAAACCATGAAGTTACACTGCTAGGAATCCCCACTGAACTCCAGGGTTGTGGGTATCCCATGACAAAAACTATAGGACTAAGTCCTCTCCCTGTAAGTGGGCCCTGATTGCAAAGGTAAATAAGCAGGGCAAGCAGCAGCAGTGTTCTGCTTAGTAGACAGATAAGTTACTTAAAGCACAGCTACACAAAGATATTATTAAATGAGGAAACTGACCTGCCCGAATGCAAGCAATTGGCCAGTTCTGGAGGGGGTTTTACACTTTCTCAAAGTCCAAGCTTGTACCTATGAGGTGTTCCTGGTCACAGCACTGTCTGTGGAAGCAGAGATAGTGATACCATTTATACTGCTGTGACAAAGGCTGAGCAACCACCTCCCTCTGTCAAACTATAGGTCCAGCACTGGACTTGTCCTTTTCGCCCTTAAAATTTAGGATTTGACACTGGGCAACTTTCCAGTACAATACAAGGGACAACCCACTCAGCATTTGATCCTGTCTAGCCAGGCCATGGGATTCCATTTTCACAAGCTGGAAGCAACCTCAATTTAAGGAAAGGCAATCTCCAGTGGCAAGACAGAACACAGATATGCAATTATGCATCCATGCATTTACAAGAAAGTAATATCACCACAAGTAACATGGGCTGTTGTATTGCCTAAGAAATTGAACTATGACTCAGAAAATCTCTTGTCAAAACCTCATTTCTGTCATGAATTCATGAGGTGTCCATAGGCAAAACAGCTTTCTCATCTCCATAGCTTGGAAAAGTTATTTTTGAAAGCTGCAACATCAAGAAAATCCTAGCCAGCTTGACCAGTAGCTGTTACTGGATATTGTAATCCAAAAGAGTAACTTTTCAAAGCTCTGCTGTGGGGAGGGGAGGGATCTAGATAAATAGAAAATGCTAAGCATTTTAGTGTGACCTTATGGGTGACAGTAAAATCATACCAGGCTATATTGCTTAGTTCTCAGAGATTTCTGAAGATGGAATAGTAAGAGAGACTATTTTAAAAAGTTGTTAGATGGATAATTCCAGCAACGGATTCTGAATATGAATGGAGCAAGGCTGACAGTGTCATCTTTTTTTCAGCTGATGAGAAGGAAAATGTTAATGACACATCCTTGGTAGTTCAGATGAGAGGGGGAAGAGGAGGAGACAAACCTCAAAGACTAAGGAGCTTGAATTTACAGTGATAAAAATAGGAAAAATTGACTAGATAGGGAAGCAAAAGGAACAGCTCAGTGCCAACAGTCCTAATCACTTTATCAAGGATAAGAATAATACTGACAGGGCAAAAAACAGATTTTGTAATAAAGGTTAATGGTTAAAAAGATATGCTCTGTTCCTATTAGCATTCATTTTGGGGGCAGTTGTGCGTCTGGAGAGTAGCATCCAATGTCATTATAATCAGATGGCATTTTTTGTTCAGCAGGAAAGCTTGACTGCAGAACAAACCAAGCTTTTCAGTCATTTTGTGTAAGGAATACAGGCAATCAGCAGCACAAGCAATCATCAGAACATCTTATCTTAGATCCAGAGATAGGCCCCTACAAGGAAGTCCTATTCTCAGACAAATAACAGCAGCCACTTACAACAAAATGGAGGGGATAAGCTCAAGGAGTTTATGAAACAAACCTTGATTGCAGAGCATGGATATATTGTCAAGCTTCACCTTTACCAGCAGGCCACCTAAAGCAGGGATGACCGCATGGCAGCTGATGGTTATTACCACCAGCAGGGCAATGAATCTGCCCTCAGTTTTTACCCCAGAGTTTAGGCAGCTGTCCAAAGTGTGAAAATCTGCCCTCAAAATAAGCTCAGCACCTTGGATAGCTCTTTTAAATAGTCCCCACTATGGTTAAACCCAATAAATCAGTGAAATTCAAACCATTCCAGTCCCATTCTACCCAATTTTAGGGCTGGTCCAGTGTCTGCGGGCAGAGGCTCGTGATTTTGTAGATACAGGAAGACAACCTCAAATTTCTCCCATTGAGGCCTTTCTGACAAAACCTTCTAGCACCGAGTGGTCCAGAGAAAGCCAGGCAAGGATGTGGAAAAGTAATTGGACTGCTACACAATTATAGTACTATGATTCCACTTTCACTGCTGTGGTTCTACCCCGTGGGATCCTGGGATTTGCAGTTTAGGGAGTATCATGTGAAAGTCTCAGCCAAGGAGCACGAGTGTCTCCTGAAACTGCAAAGCCCAGGATTCCATAGGCTGCAGCCATGACAATTAAATGGGAATTATAGTGTTATAATTGTGTGGCATGAAAGGTCTTGAGCCAGTATGTGTAGTGGTTTGAGCATTGGACTATGACCCTGGAGGCCAGGGTTCAATTCCCTGCTTAGCCATGGAAACACACAGTGATTTTGGGTGTGCCCCAGAAAACCCCATGGCCTTAGGGTTACCATTAGACTTGAAGGCACTCAACAACAATAATGAAAGTGTACTAGTCTAAGGCCATTTCTGCACTACCCTATTATAGCACTACTATTCCACTTTCAACATCATACAGAATCCCCGGGTTTGTGGTTTAGGGACAAGCATTTAGAATCCTCAGCCAGAGACCTCTTTGGCCTTAGTAAACTACAAACCCCGGAATTCCACAGGATGTTGAAAGTGGAATAATAGCACTATAACACCGTAGTGGACAAATAGCCTTTTTCCATGTCCCAACTGCATTCTTGCCCCATTCTCTGTGCATCTCACATTATGACACCTTGTTTTTACTTCTTCTTTGACATTCGTATCAAGTTTTCTACAGTTTCTCCCTCATTCCCCTCTGTCTTGGACAATTCAATTCACTATATTCAGATAATACAGCTAAAAACCAAATAAGAAAAAGCTTCCCCTGCCCCCTCAAAAAGCCGTTAAACAAGAAATGTTGTTAAAAACACTATTTTAGAACACTTTGAAACATAATTAAAATACGGTAGAAACAATGTATTTTAACTCTTTTTAACTCTTTCTTACCAGTATGTTTGAAATTGTTTAAATATTCTTAATAGCTTTGATGTATTTTGATATTGACCTTTTGCATGTTTTTAATTATGTTGTAATCAATACAGTTGATTATAGTCACAGTTAATTCTAGGGAAAGGGTGGTGGTGATGATAAAAAATCATGAAGCACGCTCCGTTAACAGACCCTCTGCCACAACAGTCAACAGCCAAAGGATTGCTTAAATAATAAGGTCTTTGCCTGTGAGAGGAAAGATAAGAAAGAAGCCTTCCATGGAAGGGAATCCCACAGGCTGAGAGCAACCACTGAGAAAGGTCCCTCCCATTTCCTCAACAAAAGTATCAGTGTCAGAGGTGGTATCAAGAGAAAGGTTCTCCTTACAACCTTAAAACTCAGCCAGGGTCGCATAGGGAAATAGTATTTCTGGTGGTTTGGATCTGTTATATAGGGTTTTGTCTGTCATAACCAGAAATTTGATTCTGCCTGGAAAGAGACCAGTAGGCCAGGAAGCTGTTGGAACAACTTGTCCCTATAACCAGTTCTGGTCAGCACTCTGGCTGCAGCATTTTGTCCCATTGACTAATGCATTTTTGTGTTGTTGTTTTTTTTCAAATTTCACACATTTAATATCTACATAAAGTGTGCACAAGCCTTGCAAATGAGCAAATTTATGAAGCAAGGGGATCTTGGTCTCCCAGCAAGTCTCAGGAGGCGAGAAATGAATACTTTCAATGAGAATCATGCTTCCGATGCAATCCTTCCCCATCTTAGGCACATAGTACATCTTTCAGTTCTCTGCTGAGTGTGTTAGCTTGAGCAGCATCACACACAGGAGCATGTCATGGACCCTCTTGATGCTATCCCTGTTCTTGTTTTCAAAAATGTTTGTATGTATTTTTAATAGGCTCCCATTCATCCATTAAACATGAGACACACAGCGCTTTCAATTTTATGCCTTCTGTTGCGCAGAGGGTCTTTTGACAGCAGGTGTGTACCGCCCTCCACACCCCTGCCCCGTTCATCCAATGCCTGTATCAACAATTGATTCGCTTAGCAATATTTTGATTCCCAGTCACTCATCTCTTCTTCCCGGCACAGTGGAAAATATTTCAGACAAGCATTAAAACAGAATTTCACATTGCTGCTTCTCCTTCATTGCCCATGACTTCGTCATCCATAACACTCTCTCCCAAAGACTGTGTGATGTGCAGGTTTCAGAACACTTAATGACATTGATCCCACCTAAAAAAAAGAAAAAGAAAGAAAAGAAGCAGGCAGTTCAGAATGAAATGGGCTTCCAGTGTTGAGCACTTCTTTATTCTTCTCACAGAGAGTGTGCATGTTCTCAGTTGGTGCACAAATGTATTCATCCATCAGACTGGTGGCACCAAAAAGTTGAAAAAAATTAAAATAAAACCTCTTCTCAAAAGGAAATGAAACAGGCAGGGTTCCTCTGAAATATGTATCACACTCAGCTTATATATAAGGTAAATTGAATGCAGCTTGAAGGAGTAAAAGCTGGAAATAAGGTTAAGGCAAATATATCTTCTGAAATAGTTTGCAGTACTTTGGAAGAGACATACAGCATTTCCAAAGAAACTGTCCAGTAAATAAATACTTCAGTTGTGGGTCTTGTATGGCTGAGGGTAGATATAGATGACCATTATACCACATAGTCTACAACTCTTATTTACTAAATATTGACACCAGATGGGTGGTAAAAATCCTTCTTTCCATTTGGCAGTAGGAGAAATGGGCCAAACCTGATGTGATAGCAACTAAACTATAGTTGCTGCCATAAATATAGTCAGTCTGCCTGGTTGCCTCCCTCCCTCCCTCCCTCCCTCCCTAATTTTAGTTCCTTTCTTTACTCTGAGCCAGCCACAGAATTTAATTGTGCCTCCATGATATGGTCTTCAGTGCTGTAGTGACCAGCCAATCCATGAGGTGAAGTGAGGTGGATGCCTCAGGAAGTAAAACACTAGGAGCAACAAAACCTCCCCATCTATCCACAAAAACACACACACCAGGAGGTGCTCTGCTGCTTTAGAGAGCCTTCCTGTTCCAGAGCCATCCGTGTCTCAAATGCCAATCTCTAAGGAGACCTCCTAAACCAGCTTTGTAGCCAGAACTACCCAGAATATGTGGCTCTGCTAACATCTACAAAGCCTGCCTTCCTCTTTCCCATTCTCAGACAGAATCAAGAGCTGCAAATGAGGTAATGATGGGAGAGAGTAAGGGCTGGAGATGTCAGTGATCCATGTCCCCACTCTACCTCACCCCAGTGGCTTAGACTGCTGCTTTGCTGCTGCTTCTAGTGCTATGGACTCCTTGCATAGATGACTCTTTCATCCATACATTACCAGATTGCCATACAAAAGGGTAATGGAAAAGAAGTATATATACCATAGTGATACATGGACTGATGTTTGGATATTCTAACTACCTTGTATTTGTTTTAATTTATACATTGCCTTGAGACCTACTTAATGGCATATAAAAGATGGCATGTAATTGTATTATACCCCTCACATTCTGCAAGAAAAACAACAACTATCAATTGTAAGTATGCAAATTAACAATGATATCCTTTATCCCAATAAGCAAAGAATGGATCTAGTAGCACCTTAAGACTAACCGATATGTTTCAACGTAAGTTTTCAAGGACTCCAGTCCACATCATCAGATGCTTGTATGAAAACTTAGGCTTACACACAAGTCTGCAAAAGCTTGTTTGGAAATTTATCAGCTAATCTCAAAGAAGCTGCTAGCTCCCTCCTTCCCATGCCCCCTTTCCTTCCTATACTGAAACAGGCAAGCATGAATATTTCTGTGAAACCTTTATTCCCAATGTGTTTCCAAGTATACCTTTGTCCAGTGCTTACTTTTGTAAAACTCTGAAAATCAAAATGATAACTCACAAATCACATCTTCATCAGCATCCATACATACACATTTCCTTAAATTTTATCAGTCTATACACTCTAAAATCCTTCTTTCCTGTCCTAAAGAAAGCATGCAGTAGCTAGCAGACAGACTTAAAACTACAGTATTCACATTATTAAAATCATAAAATAAGTAACACAGAAATAAGCACGAACAGCCTAAGGAGGGAAATAGAAAGCTAGCCAATATATAATACTTCACAGTTTGGATCAGGACTAAGCAAGGTGTGGTGTTGCAGATGCTGCTAGACTGCAAATCCCGTCAGCCCTAACCATCACAGTCAATAGTAAAGTAAGAAGAGAGCTGTAGTTCCAAACCTCAATGGACACTATTCTTTATGTAGGATTTGCACCTTATTTATCTACAAGGCTCATCAAGCTTCACCGATGGATGGCATGCTGGTAGAAGATGGTTCTCTCTATGCTGAAAACAGCTGTACCTGTTCAATATGGCCAGTACAGCCAACATGAATGTTCATTCGGTTTATTTTTTTTTTTAAGAACTTACCAGAATTCACTTTTTTTTTTTAAATGGGACCAGAAAGACTTGAGATTACTAGATATGAATGAAAGTACAACAGGCAGATCCATTCAGCCTTATAAACTAGATGCTAGGACAGATAGCTTTTTGGTCTCATTCAGCAAAGGCCTTCTTAGGATCTTAGTGAATACGGCCAGCATATTATAGTTTCAAAAAGGGAGGGGAAGAACAGACAGCTATGCCGTCTGGCCTTATGCAATGTAATGTTTTAAATTTTTTCATTGTACAGATGGTTTAATACTATGTTAATCTTGATTTTTCTATGTTTTTAGCCACATTTGTTATTACTTGTATTTCTTTTTAACTGTAAGTTGCTTTGGGTCCCAGTCTTTGGGAAAAAAAGGAAGAATATAAATAAAGGGATGAATAGATGGATCGATGGATCGATGGATGGACTGATTGATTGATTGATTAGGTAACCCTTTTGTTTAAATACTATTCTTCTAAGTCACATCATCTTCTCTTCACTTACTGCTAACTCACAATGTTGTTCTTACTTGAGAATTAAGATGGCAGACCTGCACCAACCCACTTCAGAAATAATAGCTTGTTCAAGCATGTTTTACCTTCATTTTTTTTGAAGTGTAACATTAGACTCAAAATATATGCCTTTCACTCCTGCTTGTACATGTTTATAAGCATACCGGCCTGGTTCACAGAAGGATGGGTTGTGACGGTGTGAATTATGTTCCAACTTGCAAATATTCTTCATAACAAAAAAAAGTCCTGTAAAAACCGCACTGGGAAAAGATGATAAAGTGGAAGGGAGGGAAGAGAAATGGAAAAAACAAAACAAAACAAGGATGTTCATAACAGTGAATCTTTTTTTATGGTATATATTTTGTAGCAGGGTGGGCAATGGCAAGCAGCTCTGGGGACTCCTCTTCCTAGCTCTGGGCACATGGACTGCCAATAAACAAGACACACACCTATGAAAAACAAACAAAAGTCCACTTCTGGTTGAGGCAAATGAGTTTTGAGAGTGTGTACTATTTGCTCCTCCACTTCAGGAAGCAAAATGTCTTCGGTCAGCCTGTGAAGGTGCCCTGTTGAAGAGCATTTCAATCAATTCAAAAACTATTAGCTCAGTTAAAGAAAGAAGAAGCTCTATTAATGCTTGTCTTCCAGGTTTTGTGATTTAGTTTTTGTTTTGTTTTGTTTTTTGTCTTCTGATCAAATTACCAAACAATGCATCCTAAAAAGCGATCTGGTTTCATGTATGTGTGCTACCTTCCAAGAAATCAGCTGTAACCTTTTCTATCAGTGTTTTAGGGGATATACCAGCGAGCTCCAAGGTTATATTTAGCTTGATGAAAAATGTGCCAACCTGTACCTCAACGTGTGGGTGTGCTTTGGAACAAAGTGCTGACACTTGAAGCTCACAGTTTATACTATCTAAGGTAGGCGGAGAAGGAAGAGACAGTAAATTGGGAAGGTGAGGTTCTTCTTTCAAACATTAGTGCTGTCACCCTGGCTCCTTTCCCTCATCCCGTCCAACTCTCTGACACACCACTCACTCACTTGCTTGTCCACTCCAGTGCTTCTCAGGCAGCTGGAAGGGAATAAATGATTGGCTTTTCCTCTGTGTTTCATCCTTCTTCCAGATTGCTCAGTGGGTGGCAAAACTCCTCTGTTTAAAAGTGCTTCTAAAAAAGAAAGGCAAATGGATCAATATATTCCCTTCCTCTCTCTCTTTTTCCCACTCCCTCACAAGGCAGCAAAAAACACAAGCAGTAGAGCATGAAGTGGGAGCAATGGACTGAGGTCCTTCTACACTGCACAAATATAGCACTGTCATTCCACTTTAAAAGTCATGGTTCCATTGCAGTTTGTGGGGCGTATATTTAGAATTCTCACTCAGAGGACTCCAAACTATATACCCCAGGATTCCATAGGATGTAGCCATGGCAGTGAAAGTGGAATCAAAACACTAATATTGTATAGTGTGGAGGGGCCCATGGGTCACCATAGCAGTGCTGAAAGTGAAAGCTGCTTTGTGGAGCTCTGTGTGTTGGGAGGATATTCTTTGAAGACCAGGCACACTATGAACCAAAATACATCTTCATTCCCCATAGGACTTCTGGATGAATATGGGTCCAGGAGGCCTCTGGGGAACAAAATGGCAAGCTCAGCAAGTGCTTTGCCATGAAATATACCCAGTCTTTTTTTTGAAGTTAAGAGTAAACATGCATCAGCTGAGATTCTGTTAGGAATCCACATAGGTTTGCCTTATGTGTGCAGATGTCCTTTTTCAAGGGTTATGATTCCCTTCCTCCCACTGCAACACCCCAAGCTCTCCCTCAACTTGTTGAAAAGCCCCTCTGAAGCCCTCCCTGTCACATGGCTATTATGTGATTCACAGCAAGAAGGCAGACTAGGCTATATTTCCATAGCCAGGTGTAAAATAATGATATCAGTGCTGCAATCTGTCAGGATCCCACAGGGGTCTCAGTGTTACAGTCATCATCTTGCATCTGGCTATGGAGTTCATTGCAAAGAACAGAATGGTGTGTGAGGCAGCTGCAGGCATTTATAAATAAGTCATGGGTGGAGGGAGAGTATATATGGCTCAGCATAGCATAGGTCCACATGCAGATATTTACACTATGCTGAGGGGAGGCCATTATGGTTTTCCTGCTGCTGCTATCATTTAAGGCCTCTCCAGGCTCTGGAGATCTGAATCAGTACTGTGTCCCAGTCCTAGAAAAGGTGATGCATTTGTAGAAAGTAGCTTTCTTGGAATCACTGCTTGGAGTACAAGTGAATATACTGCCATCTGTTAAAGTTTAGAGCTCCTGTTTTCCTTTGACAGGCAGGTGATGCATGCCTTCATAGCTGCAAGGTTGATTTTCTATACCTTTGTTGTTGTTGTTGTTTTGTGCCTTTGAGTCATTCTGATTTATGGAGACCCTAGGGCAAAACTATTACAGGGCTTTCTGGGGCTGAGTGTATGTGATACACCCAAGGTCACCCAGTGAGTTTCCATGGTCAAGTGGAGAATCAAACCCTGATCTCCAGGGTCCTAGTCCAACGGTCAAATCACTACACCATGCTTGCTCTCCATACATTTAGCTGAGCAAAATCAGTATTTGTAACTTTCATCTCCCCACCAAAAAAAACCCCACACCACTCACTCATTTACAAATGTGGTTGTACAAAGTTAAAATTTTCCAGTTTATGGTATTCTATTAACTGTACTCTAATCTCTGTTTACTTTGTACTACTCTTTCTATTCACAGCTCTAAACTTAATGTTTCTAAAGTGGAAAAAAAGAGAGAAAAGAATGGACGAATGGCTACCTCTGAAGTGTCTTTGGAAGCTGCCGTTGGTCTGGAAGGCAGCAACAAAGATATCCATAGGCACATGACTATGGGGGCATATGGCATCTGTTTGGTAATTATTACAGGGATTTTGGCTGGGATTCCATGGGAGAAGGTCTGTTTGGGTGTTGTCAGGGTGGGTATTTGTGAGTGGCTTGATGGAGACTAAGGGAAGAAAACTGAACCCTGACTTCAGTGTAGTTGCCCACTCCTGCTGTAGTTCTGAAGTCAATGATATTTTATTCACAAACACAATGCAAAGGGTTGATCATCTTTGTACCCTTAAATGGGACACTCGAGTGATTGCCTTGTTTTGTACCAACTTGTTCATACCATGAAATCAGAAGGAGTGGATCTTTCCATGTTCCAGGTGGGAAGGAAGCTTGGTTGCTGGGCAAGGAGAGACAGGATCTCCTTGGTGATTGCTCTGGTATTATAGAATATATTACCCTACAAAATGCAGACAGTGCTCTTTCTGGGTGTCTTTCACCAGCTGGTGAAAATGTTTGTCTTCTGACAGGTGCTTGACTGCAAAGTTTTCCTTTTCTCCAAAGGTTATTTTGTGTATGGCCTCTGCCTCAATAAGCAGAGATGTGTGTGTGTGCATGAGCACACATGCACACACACACAAAAATTGAATGCATTTCTAAAATTGTATTTTGGCTTTAAATTAGTGTTAGATGTGCTGATTAGTGCATAGGCAATAGAAAGGCAAATTGCAACTAAAAGTGTAACTAAAAATACATTTTAAAAATCAGCCGTTACATGAGACTTGGCCATAGGCTCCAATCAGGATGTTATATCAATTTTCTTCTATCCTCACGAAAGGGATTTCTCATCACCAAACATATATTCAAGTTAATTGAAAATGGCTGGATTTTGCTAAAGTAATGGTCCCCTAAAGGATAGCTATGGATGCATTTTAACTACTCATTTCTTTGGATTAATTAAGAAAGGAATAGAAAATCAAGGGGATCAAATGGAGTTAGAATGATATCAATCTTATTTACCCAGGATCACAATTACATGGTCTTCACCCACTCCACTCCAGAATTAATTTCCCTGCATTACTGAGGACAACAACATTTCAAGAACTGCACATACAGTCTAATAAATCTATGCATCTTTCTCTGAAAGTACAACATGCAGCCTGAGGATGTCAACACAAAATGTCCAGTAACTCACACAACTACATGTCCTCTTAAGCCAGATCCATCTGCATATTAGAGCTGGCTGTGGGGGACTGGGCTGGTGAATCCAGGGAAGAGTGCCAAGGTACCTCTTTCTGGGTTCTGTGGTGTCGATTATATTGCAAACACTATCGCAATTTAAATCTATTTAAAAAAAAACCCAATGCAACAAACTGTATACTAAATGAAACACATATCAATGGTCCCCAGAGTTCCACACATCGTGAGGTTTCAGTGTAGTAACAACTGAGGGACTCTTCTGCAGCCATTTCCACACTACACTGTTATAGTGCTATTATTTCACTTTCAACATCCTATGGAATCTTGGGCTTTGCAGTTTAGGGAGGGGCATTTAGAATTCTCAGTAAACTACAAGCTCCAGAAAGCCACAGGATGTTGAAAGTGGAATAATAACACTATAACAGTGTAGTGTGGAAATGGCCTACATGTGCTGCTTGGCAGTATTGCAACTTTGGATTCAACCTTAAAGCCATGAATAAATAGCTGCAAATGCATGGGAAATAGCATACAAAATAGCTGCAAATGCATGGGAAGAAAATCCACTACAGTCAGCTGTGCACTTTCATGGGTTCATCATTCATTGATTTGATTATTCAGAGCTTATTTTATTTTATTCACTGCTTTATTTAATTTCATGCATTTATTTATTTTAAAAATTCTTACTGTGTTTGTAAACTGGCTATGTTCTTGTTGTGTGTTTGTGTGTGTATGCATGTGTGTATGTATATGCATATGCAGTATGATTCTAGAAGTGTTCTCTCTCAGAGAGATGCATAAGGTCTAAATCAGGTAGACCCATTGGCTTGGATGTAGAAAACATTGTTAAGTTCTCAGTGATTTCAAGTTAAATTCAGCATGTATGCAGCATTCTGAGCTGTGTTTCAAAACATCTTGACATGGCCAGCTGATATGATAACAGCTAGAACACAGGAATAAGATACAAAGAACAAGTGCAACGTATATTATTGGAGAGTTTGTTTGTATGACATAGTTTTTGGTTGCTCAGCTGCTGTCACTGCATAATGTTCTGAGAATTCTGTATCAAGTTGGTTGAACTGCTTGGTTGCAGCGGGGACCCCGGGGTACCAACCCAGGTTCCCCACCACCACTGTGTCATTAAATAAACCGCAGAGTTCAACCTCTTGTCAGACTTTTTTCATGAACTTTAAAGGGTTAAAAAAAATCTTCTTCATTATTTTCTCAAAAAGTGCCTTCAAAACAGATACTGTGGTTGCTGGAATTTTTGTGTGTAAATATTTTAAAAAGCTGATGAGTACAAGAAAAAAAAGTAGATGAAATGGACATGTGGCATTTATCCAGAACAGAAGTTTGGAAATATTTGCTTAGAGATAAAAGGAGATTATCACTGTGTATTTTCTCAGAAAGTGTGCCTTTGAAGTATGTACTGTAATTTCTGGATCATTGTGTGTGCGTGCAGATTTTTATTTTTTTATATGTATAAAAAAGCTGATTAAAAAATGCAAAAATAGGGAATGGGCAAACAAAACAAAAACGTAGGTGACATTCACATAAAACAGAAATAGACTGATCTGCCTGTTTCTTGTCTCCTAGAAATTTTCTCCATTGCTAAGAAAGGAAGCATGAGTTTTATAGTGTGGGAGTGGGCACAGAAATGCTACTGTGAACATCAAACAAATAGTTATTTTCAGCTTTTTCAGTGGAGTGGTATCACTGTGTGTGCCTGACTTTTTTTTTTAAATGAGCTACACTTTATAGAATTGAAAAGCTGAATCTGCTTTTCTTGGATGGGAGGGATCTTCTCACAAAAGGTGTGTTAGCAAAACCCATCTGCCTGGTGGTGAACAGTCCAACTCATTACACAAGGAGTTGCACTTTCTACGAGGCCTTGCAAGGGTGGTATGCTATTCTTGGTTGCAGAAGCTGTACTGCCATTTCTCTAGTCACAGAGCGCTGGGTCTTTCTGACAGTTTTGGATTCATTCAACTACTCCTTTTTCCAAATCAGAGACCATTTCCTCACTACACTGTTACAGTGCTACTATTCCACTTTTAACATCCTCTGGAATTCTGGGGTTTGTAGTTTACTGAGGCCAAAGAGCTCTTTTGCTAAGAATTCTAAACACCTTCACTAAACTGCAAACCCCAGGATTCCATAGGATGCTGGTAGTGGAATAATAGCATTATAACGGTGTAGTGCAGAAATGGCCAAAGTTCCCTTTGTGCAGTGCAGATCAAATCTGCAGATGGCAGCAAATTGGGAGGAGTTGCTAATATGCCAGAGGACAGAATCAAAATTCAAAATGACCTTCACAGATTGGAGAGCTGGGCCAAAGCTAACAAAATTAATTTCAACAGAGAGAAATGTAAGGTCCTGCACTTAGGCAGAAAAAATGAAATGCACAAATATAGGATGGGGGACACGTGGCTGGATAACAGTACGTGTGAAAGGGATCTAGGAGTCTTGGTAGATCATAAGCTGAACATGAGTCAGCAGTGTGATACAGCAGCCAAGAAAACCAATGCGATTCTTGGTTGCATCAATAGGAGTATGGTGTCTAGATCAAGGGCGGTAATGGTACCACTCTATTCTGCATTGGTTAGATCTCATTTGGAATACTGTGTCCAGTTCTGGGCACCTCAGTTCAAGAAGGATATCGACAAGCTGGAACGTGTCCGGAGGAGGGCGACCAAACTGGTGAAGGGTCTGGAAGCCATGCCCTATGAGGAGCGGCTTAGGGAGCTGGGTATGTTTAGTCTGCAGAAGAGAAGGTTAAGAGGGGACATGATAGCCATGTTTAAATATTTGAAGGGATGTCATGTCAAGAAGGTAGTAGGCTTGTTTTCTGCTGCTTCAGAGACTAGGACAAGGACCAATGGATTCAAGCTGCAGGAAAGGAGATTCCACTTGAACCTCAGGAAAAACTTTCTGGTGGTCCAAGCTGTCTGGCAGTGGAATATGCTGCCTTGGAGTGTGGTGGAATCTCCTTCTCTGGAGGTTTTTAAGCAGAGGCTGGATGGCCATCTGTTGGGAATGCTTTGCTGTGTGTTCCTGCATAGTCGGACCAGATGGCCCCTGTGGTCTCTTCCAACTATATGATTCTGTGATTCTATGTTGCATTCATTTGTGCTGTAGGAGATAGGGACTTGGACTGCATAGAAATTCATATGCATTTTCATGAGTATTTTCCAACCAATAACAAGTTTTTTTTATGCAGTCCCCCACAAGTCCTTTTAACATATGTATTCTTGTGCACATCTTTCGTTGGAGAACTAGGTGCATTCAAGTGCAATGTAATATCTTTGTCCGCAGTCTTAGAGAAAGCCCGGCATGGTATAGTGATTAGAGTGTTAGTATCTCTAGACTTAGATATCCACTGAACCATGAACAGTGGTGTGGCACTAAATTTTGAAGTGCTTCACAGCATTACCATAGTTTCTATAGTGAGACACTCCAAAATGTAGATGGCTATGTTGATCTAAATGGGGGGGACAGCCATTTTCATTTCCACTCAAGGCAAGTCTTTTGTATAGCTAGTGAGATTCTTGTCCACTCAAGAGCAGGCCACCCCAAAATACTTTGGATTACAAAAGGAAGAGCTCATAACAATACATTATTGTTGAGAAAAGCTGGCACTGAAACTCAGAGACAACACCGTAGTCCAAGGGGGTTGTCAGATGATGTCTCTGTTAATCAAAAATTTCCTATGCATTGACCCTTTGAGCCCAGACTTCACTGTATCACAGGCCATGAAATTCACTGATTAATCTTGCTTTCCCTCCAATATACTTCAGAGGGCTGTTGTGAGGATAAAGTTGGGCAAAAGAAAGTATGCTCCTTGGAAGAATGGCTGGCTGGCCGGACAGACAGACAGACAGTGTCTAATAAGTTTCTTCAAAGAGTGGTGACATGCCACTGTCTGGCTTTGAGCTAGTTAGTAGTATTCAACTGTTAACCTGAACAGCAAGCCCTTTCTGGGATAGTGTTACCAAGAACAACCCATCCCTTATGATATTGGGCAGAGCTTGGGAAAGTTACATTTTTGGACTGCATGTCTGTGTGTGCCTTTAAGTCACCTGTTGACTCATGGTGACCTCATGAATCTCATAGGGTTTTCTTAGGCAAGGGATACTCAGAGGTAGTTTTGCCAGTTCATTCCTCTGAAATATAGCCTATAGCACGTGGCATTCATTGATGGTCTCCCATCCAACTAGTAAAGGGATGATACAGCTCAGCTTCCACAGTCATACAGGACCTGGTGTCTTTAGGTCCATACAGGTCCCCAAACACCTCACCTACCATGATGAGTGGCCATGCTAAGCTGTGGGTTTCTGGGACTTGTCGTCTGAAAAAGGAAAATTTCCATGCTCTAAAAGTAATGGTCAATTGGAAAGCAAGGCCTGCAGGGCTACTATTGTTCGTTATTGTTCTGGTGTACCCTCAGATTGTTTTCAACCTATGAAGACCCTAAGGTGAACCTGTCATGGAGTTTTCTTGGAATGATTCATTCAGAGGAGGTTATGTTTGCCTTCCTCTGAGGCTGAAAGAGTATGACTTGCCCAAGATCACCCAGTGGGCTTCCCTGACTGAGTAGGGATTCAAACCCTGTTCTCTAGAGTCATAATTCAATGTTCAGACCCCTACACTATGCCAGCTCTAGGCTTTTCCAACTGACCTTCCTTCTTATAGAAATAAAAACGTGAGTCAAGAAATGCAAAGTTCTTTCTCAGTTCAAGAGTGAAATAGATGTATTTCCTGAGAAACAATAGTCACATGGTGCCTTCCAGGATTTTACAAGAATAGCTATAAGTTTCTCTACTTTAATTTTCATTGCCATCCCACTGTAGCCAAGCATTGTACTGCCATAGTTACCAAGGAATCTGTCCCTTTGGCAAAGGACAAATCTTCTTGTGGAAGTCCATTGCCATTATAGCCTGATGTCAAAAATAAGTTCTATTCAGAGCTTGTTGAAAGTTCCTTTATGACTGCAAATTTCATAATCACTGGGCAAAGCCATTACATACTGTCTGGGGAGATATAGTTTCAAAAGTAAATTTTCCATCCTCTGGTTCTATTTACTATTCTATTTGAAGCCCTACTGCTACATAGTATGGCATTGTACTGGAAGCCATACTACTGTTCTGTCTCCTAATCTCCTGGAAGCAATGGAGGTTGTCAGATGCTTGGTGTTTTACTCAACAGAAATACAATGGCTGGGTGGGAGGGTTCATGTTTTGCATACCTTACATATGTGACATGCCTGGAACAGGTAGCAGGTAGTGGGAAGGAGAATGGAGAGGTACAGGAGGTGTTTTGCAAAATATGAGACCGTAAGACTGAGGTCTATATATGCACTTAGGCCAACTTAACATTCTCTGGATTGGACCCAGAACCTTTCTTCCTCTTGAACTTTTCCATTATATCCATTCTTTCTACGTGTGGTACATATCTGTATTTCAAGAGGCATTCTCTCACTTGCAGTTTCACTATTATAAGGGTTGGTGGTGTACAGACAGACTTTAAATGTGTTTATGAATGCTGTTGCTCATACTGGTTTGGATTCAAAAGTTATTTAGCTGCAGGAAAACATCTCTCTTCTACACATGCATGGCAGTCCATGAAATGCTAAAACCCAGTCTATAGCACTCATTGGCTGAAATCTTGTTTGTGAATGTTGTTTTAGATTTTTTCTTTGTATGATTTTATATCCTTTAATGTTTTTAACTATTTTAAATGTTTTTAATGTGTTTAATGTTTTTAAAATGTTTTAATGTGCATTTATGGTTGCAAGCCACCTTGGGTCCCAATTCCGGGAGAAAGGTGGCCTACAAATATAATAAATGAATAAATAAATAAATGTTAGTCCCATCTAGAGTAGAATCATTGAATCAATTGTTGCATGCTGAGCCAACGTATAGAAATATCCAACTAATTCAGTGGGTGTACTCTAGGCAGGACTAACCAGAAGATTTAGGCCTTTGTGTGTAAATTGTTTTAAATTCTCTTAGCATAGGGTTGGTTTCAGGATGCATGACTCCTGTCATAAGGTATCTGCTGGATGCATATTAGAGTACATCAGGTAACTAGTTTAGCCATTGCCAGAATTAGCTACAACACTACAAAATATTGAGTGCCAATTGCTGATTGCAACTATTGTCAGTAAAGGTTGGACCAAACCTGTAAAAATACTTTGTGATGTGGGTTGCTAAGTGCACCTGTGTAGAGCCGTGTGACTTTAGCTGAGTCATGCTGATAAGCAACCAGGGGAGAAGGTTGCATCAGGTGTGGGGAGAATGCAAAGGCTGGCAGGATTGCATCAACTTGTGTAAGTATAAATGTAGCTGAGAGCTAGCCAGCAAGTTGCATATGGTGCCTGACGTGTCTGCCGGAGGCTTTCTCAGAAAGAGCAAGCAGAGGGATGCTGGAATGCTTTCTGAAGATTCTTGTAAATATGTACACAGTGTAACTCAAGATTAAATTGCCTCCTTGATGGAAGAAAACAATTGGCGTGGGTGAGTTTTTCCTGGCTACAGTGCATTGCTGTTAAGGTATTCTTTGCTGCTAGGCACGCTTCCAAAGCTGTGGGAGCAATCTCTGCTATATTTTGGGTGTGACAACTATGTATCTGTTTGAAGCTTGTTTGTGCATTACAATATATCAAATGGTTAATTATTTTATTGCCCACTGCGACAGTGTAGAGGGGGGGAGATCAGAGCAGGGAAAAGTGAAAGTACCAAAAGTTGTTGTGAAAACTGGACATGTTCAGAGGTAAGGAGACAGGAAGTATGTTCTGGTTGTTGGCAACTCCTTGCTCAGAGGAACCGAAACGGCAATTTGCAAACCGGACAAGCTCAATCGAGAGGTATGCTGTCTTCCTGGGGCCAAGATCAACCACATAACGGAGAGGCTAACCAGACTAGTCAAGCCCACTGACCATAAGCCCCTCATTTTGGTTCATGTCGGAACCAATGACACTGCGAGGAGCAGCTTTTACCACATCGCAAAGGGCTACGAGCTTATGGGAACAAAGCTTAAGGACCTTGGTGCGCAGGTGGTTATTTCGTCTCTCCTCCCTGTTCAAGGATATGGCGCACGTAGGGAAAGGGCAATAGCAGAGGTCAACAACTGGCTCCGCACATGGTGCTGCCGGCAACGGTATGGGTTTTTGGAACATGGCCTGAATTTCCATGAACGTGGGCTTCTGGCAAGGGATGGGCTGCACCTCACGAAACTTGGCAGGAATGTTTTTGCAAACAGTCTCGCAAGGAGGATTCAGAGGTCTTTAAGTTCCGCTGGGGAGGGAGACAATATTATTCAAGGCCAGGACTCGGCAAGTGCAGAGGGAAAAGGCCCAAATGATATTGGACAAGTAGTACAAGCGGCCAATAGCGGGAGGAGTAGAAACTATAGTACAGGACTTGCAGGAAGGGCCTGGGGATTTAAATGTCTCTACACTAATGCACGGAGTATGGGAAACAAGCAAGATGAACTGGAACTCCTAGTACAACAAAATAAATACGATTTGATAGGCATCACTGAGACTTGGTGGGATGAGTCTCATGATTGGAATGTAGGAATAGAGGGGTATAGCCTATTTTGTAAAAATAGACCAAACAAGAAAGGAGGAGGAGTAGCCTTGTATGTCAAGGATGTTTTCACCTGTGAAGAGATCCATGACTTAAACCCAGAAAGCCAGGCCAAGAGCATCTGGGTAAGAATTAAGGGAGCGAGAAACAATAGGGATATTCTGGTGGGGATTTACTACAGACCTCCAAACCAGACTGAGGACTTTGATGACGCCTTCTTCAACCAAATGACTGCACATTCAAAAAGGAGAGATACAGTAATAATAGGAGATTTCAATTACCCGGATATATGTTGGCAGTCAAACTCTGCCAAGACAGCAAGGTCCAGCAAGTTTCTTGCTTGTCTTGCAGACAATTTCATGGTCCAGAAGGTGGAAGAGGCCACAAGGGGATCAAATATTCTAGATCTGATCCTGACCAACAGGGATGACCTTGTTAATGAGGTAGAAGTGGTTGGATCTTTAGGGGGGAGTGACCATGCCCTATTGGAATTTGGCATTCAGTGGGAAGGAGAAGATTAGTGTAGCCAGACACTCATCTTAGATTTTAAAAAAGTGGACTTCTGTAAATTTAGGGAGCTGCTGGCTGGAATTCAGTAGTCAAGAATAGTGAAAGGGAAAGGAGTTCAGGAGGCATGGGAGTTCCTTAAAAGGGAGATACTGAAGGCACAGTCTAAAACTGTGCCAATAAGGAGGAAAAATGGCAGGTATCTGAAGAAACCAGAATGGTTGACTAAAGAACTCTCAGCTGAGCTAAGCGTTAAGAGTAACGTGTACAGGAAATGGAAGAAGGGGGAAACCACCAAAGAAGAATTTAAGCAAGTAGCTAGGAGATGTAGGGAGGAGGTCAGAAAGGCTAAAGCACAGAACAAACTTAGGCTGGCCAGAGACATCAAAAACAATAAAAAGGGCTTTTTAAATATGTCCGCAGCAAAAGGAAAAAGAAGGAGATGATAGGGTTGCTGCGCAGAGAAGATGGAGAATTACTAACGGGGGAAGAGAAAAGGCAGAACTACTTAACACCTTCTTTGCCTCAGTTTTTTCCCAGAAGGATACAAGCACTCAACCTGGCGGTTGGGGAGCAGGGGAGGAAGCAGAGGAAATGCGGCACATAATAGGTAGAGAGATGGTACAGGAATACCTGGCCACACTGGATGAATTCAAGTCTCCAGGGCCAGATGAATTGCATCCTAGGATATTAAAAGAACTGGCAGAGGTCATTTCGGAGCCGCTTGCTATAATCTTTGAGAAATCATGGAGGACAGGAGAAGTTCCAGCAGACTGGAAGAGAGCAAATGTTGTCCCCATCTTCAAGAAGGGAAAAAAAGAGGACCCAAATAATTATCGCCCAGTCAGCCTGACATCAGTACCCGGAAAGATTCTGGAGCAGATCATTAAGTAATCAGTTTCTAATCACTTAGAAAGCAACGTGGTAATCACGAGAAGGCAACATGGATTTCTCAAAAATAAGTCATGCCAGACTAATCTTATCTCTTTTTATGATAGAGTTACTAGCTTGATAGATGAAGGGAATGCTGTGGATGTAGCATATCTCAATTTCAGTAAGGCCTTGGACAAAGTTCCCCATGACATTCTTGCAAAGAAGCTAGTAAAATGTGGGCTGGACAGGGCTACTGTTAGTTGGATTTGCAATTGCTTGACCGACCGAACCCAAAGGGTGATCACGAATGGCTGCTTTTCACCCTGGAGAGAAGTGACTAGCGGGGTGCCACAGGGTTCTGTCCTGGGCCCAGTGCTGTTCACTATCTTCATCAACGACTTGGATGAAGGAATAGAGGGCATGCTCATCAAATTTGCAGATGACACCAAATTGGGAGGGGTTGCTAATATGCCAGAGGACAGGATCAAAATTCAAAATGACCTGGATAGATTGGAGAGCTGGGCCAAAGCTAACAAAATGGAATTCAACAGAGAGAAGTGTAAGGTCCTACACTTAGGTAGAAAAAATGGAATACAGAAATATAGGATGGGGGACACGTGCCTGGACGGCAGTACGTGTGGAAGGGATCTAGGAGTCTTAATAGACCAGAAGCTGAACATGAGTCAGCAGTGTGATGCGGCAGCCAAGAAAGCCAATGCAATTCTCAGCTGCATCAATAGGAGTATGGTGTCTCAATCAAGGGAGGCACTGGTACCACTCTACTCTGCTTTGGTTAGACCTCATCTTGAATACTGTGTCCAGTTCTGGGCACCCCAATTCAAGAAGGACATGGTCAGGCTGGAGCAGGTCCAGAGGAGGGCAACCAAAATGGTGAGAGGTCTGGAAGCCATGCCCTATGAGGATAGACTTAGAGAGCTGGGTATGTTTAGTCTGCAGAAGAGAAGGTTGAGAGGGGACATGATAGCCATGTTTAAATATCTGAACGGATGCCATGTAGAGGAGGGAAAGGGCTTGTTTTCTGCTGCTCCAGAGACCAGGACAAGGAGCAATGGATTCAAGCTGCAGGAAAGGAGATTCCACTTGAACCTCAGGAAGAACTTCCTGACAGTCAGGGCTGTCCGGCAGTGGAATATGCTGCCTCGGAGTGTGGTGAAGTCTCCTTCTTTTGAGGTTTTTAAGCAGAGGCTGGATGGCCATCTGTCTGGAGTGCTTTGAGGGTGTTCCTGCATGGCAGGGGTTTGGACTGGATGGCCTGTGTGGTCTCTTCGAACTCTACATTTCTATGATTCTATGATTCCAGCCTCAAGGATGAAAGAACGGTAAACAACTGTGAGCCTAGGAAATGTCTAGATGTTAAATTTATGATCCTGTCCAGTTATAGCTTTGTGCCCCTGAATTTGTAGGGAAAGATATAAAACCTATAACCATCATGTATGCTTCAGTTTCAGCAATTTCAGATGAAGTATGCTGTGTTGCTTGCTTGCCTACAGATAAACACTGCTGACTACTTCTGAGTGAAGTTTGTGGACTGCAAGTTATCCAGGGCATGACAGTTGGTCAATTTGGGTCCCTCTAGATTTTGTTGGATTGTATCTTCCATCATTCCTTCTTGTTGACTATGCAGACTAGGACCTGTACCTCTGAGAAGCCCAAGTTATCCACCTGTGGTTTATGATTGCCAACAAACAGTCTTCTGGCAAATAAATGCATAAATAAGTCTTCATTAGGCTTAAAACTAAATCACTGGGTTTTAAAGGGGTTTAAAACAGGGATGGATCCATGGGAGCTGTATAAGCTTTTTCAAAACCAATAATGAGTGAAAGCTATCTTCTGGAAAAACACTGAAATGGGGCCATCTCACTAAAGTAGAATACTGCAGCTTGTTTTAAGAGTGAATGGCCAATCCTACAAGCTTCCAGATGTACAATTCTCCTTATTGTGACTCTTCAAATTCTGTTTGAGGTTTTACTGCAGAGATCCATGGTGGGGACAGAACTGCAAAATCAGGAGAACAACCATACTGGGACCATGGGTCATGTCCCCCCAACCCCAGCTCATTAAAAAATTAAGCACATATGTATAACCAGCGGCATCACATAGGTACCAATGTACAGTCTAGACCAAGGTGCAAATTGTGTAGATTTCCAGATGCTGTTCAACTGCAACTCCCAGCATTCTTCACCATTGGCTATGCTGGTTAGGATGCTGGGAAATGATGTCCAATAAAGTCTGGAGGGACACATAATTTCCTGCATTTGTCTAGACTGACTATTGATCAATTCCCACAAAAGTCTCCTGTTATGCCTGTCCGGTTTTATTTAATTTTGAGAAATCGTGAAAGCTTGAGGAGTGGGAAGAGAGATTCTCAAGGTGAAGAACTGTCTGTAAAGTGTTTCTCCTCTGCCCTCCATCTTCATTCTTTAGTTCCAAATAGCCCATTTATTGCTCATGTGAGAATGTACTGTTTCTCATTTATTACTCTGTGTGTGAAATTTACCAGCAGGAAGTCCCTGCTGTCCCCTGCCTAAGTGAGAATTTCTTCATTAAAAATATTAAAAGCTGAATAGTCATGTCCCATTCTCCAGTTTTTAATGTACGCCTGAGATCCTGCAATGAGAGACGTACATGTATCACATAGCTACCTCTCCATAGCTGCTGCACCAAAACCTACCTCATAAGTAGCATAGTTTCCACAAAGGGGACATTTCTGTGTTGTTGGAGAGCAAGGGGATTGGCAGGAGGCATCCAGCTATTTTCCTGTATCTGGATGTCCTGTGACATGGACTCACATGGACTTCTGGGGGTTCTTGGAAAGTCCCTGTAGATGATGTCCTTGCAGCATGTCCAGTTACAGGGAAATAGCTGATGCATTCCTGCTGATACCCTCCCACATACTCTGACAACAGAATGGCTGTGTTGTGGGGGGGGGGGCTGCCCGTTTACAAGGTCGTTTGGGAGGTATTTGTCATTGTAGGGTCAGAACAGAATTCTGACATCCACAATGGTCAAAATAATGAGTTGCAATGGTGTACGTCTGACTTATGCCATCATAATTCATTAACAGCATGCAAGTGTATGTATTTAACAATAACTATTTAGAGTCATGAGAAAGCCAGTGGTCAAAATATATGAGTGTGTGGGAAAGAGAAACTGGGGTAAAGAGAGGAGAACAAAATGGAAAGAAATAATAGCAGTTACATTTCTATACTGCTTATCAGTGCAAAGCACTCCCTAAGCAGTTCACAATGTTTTTAGCTAATTACCCCAAGCAAGCTGGGTACTCATTTTACTGACCAACGGGAAGATGGAAGGCTGAGCCAACTTGGAGCCCTGCAGGATCAAACTCACAACGTTGTGGCTGCAGTACCAGCATTTAACCACTGCACCACCAGGGCTCTCTGATAAGCCATCAGAAAGAAGTTAATATTACTCTTAGTGTAAAAGACAAGGCAGTCACTCTGGAATGGGCTTTTCTCAGCCATGACATTCACTGGATAACCAAGGGTCTATCACCAATCTCTCTAGCTAACTCACCTGACAGCATTGTTGCGTGGATGATATGGGCAGGGAAACATTTTCTGGACTCCTTTGGTGAAGTATAGGATGAAGTGGTAGTAAACAGACTTTTCATTCAAGCCTGAACTATGTGTGCCCTGCCAATCCATACAAAGCCCAATAGCTATGGATTGTAGCCCACCAACTGGGATGGAGAACTGTCTCCTGATATTGCTACTTGCCTGAGGCCACAAAAACATGAAAGTTTCACACACCTGGAAGATGACACTACACAGCTGGTGGGTTGCATTTGACTCAGTGAGAGGCACGTTACACAGCTGTTCTAATGGGCTCTAAAAGCACACAAGAGATCACTTAAAGCCTAGCATGATCCAAATGCTTGCCTGCTCTGTTGTATCCAATGTGTCATATTTGTAAATTGACTGATATTTTGAAAAGCCATGGAGCTTCTGTACTTTTTTCTCTCAAAGAAACTAAGCCTATAAAATAATGTGCTCACAGAAGGATGAATGTAGGAGGTATTTGAACAGGGACGGGGAAGCCAGTGTGGCCTAGTAGTTTGAGTGTTGGTGTAGGACTCTGTAGACCAGGATTCAAATTCCCACTCTGCCAGGGAAACCCACTGGGTAACCTTGGCCAAATTACACTTTCTCAGCATCAGAGGAAGATAATGTCCAACCTCCTATGAACAAATCATGCCAAGAGAGCCCTGTGACAGGGTCTCCTTAAGGTTGCTATAGGTCCGAAACAACTTGAAGGCACACAACAAGAACTGATGAGGGAACTTTCATCACTGCAGAGTAGTCTGGCAATTCTTGGTGAGATGCTATCAAGAAGCAAAGCAAGCTTGTAAGAGAAGACTATGCTGAGAACTACCTCTTATTCTGTTCTTTTTTGCAGTCAGCAAGGCTCCTGAGCTGAAGTTCCAAATACCAGGTGGTTAACTTAAAAAGAACTGTTTCCAGTTTGTACACTCCATTGAAAAGATAACCCTTTGTCACAGGAGCCACATGGGCAGGGTGAATTCACTGGGGCTTTAAGACTTGGCCAGAGATGGATTCCCACAGAGAGAGAGGGAGAGATGATCAGCTTGTCTTGATTTGCCGGATGGTTAGTCAAGCATCCAGCTGACTCCCTTTAAAAGCCAAGCCAAAGCTCTAATCTAGAAGAAACAAAGAGTGAACCTGAAGAAGGGAAACTTAATTCTTCCTGCACTGGGATGAAAACACTAAAATTTGGTGGGGGTATTTTAGATCTCGGTGATAAATTCCAGTGTATTGTGAAGTATTAAAATAACCTTTCTCCAAAAGAGTGTTTCTTTCTGCAGAATCAAATGTGTTTCCCCAAAAGTGAAAAGCAAAACCAAAAAGATAAAACGCAAGGTGGAATAAGCATAAAAATAGTATAAAACAAAATAAAATGTACACCAGTGGCATGAGGGGGTATTTCCCCACCCCAGTGAATTCCAATGTCCTCACAATGGTTTAAATTTAAATTTCTCCAAATGGGGCCAAACCCAAGAGGGCCACCTAACATTGCCATTTCTGGCCATCCAGGATCAACTAAACCCCCCCAAAGTATCTCAATTCTGCTTTGCCAAAACAGATTTGCTGAAAAATGGCAAGGAAACTTTTAGGGTCCAGTATGTCACAATGAATGGGACAAATGAAGGAATGTGTGTGATTGTTAATTTCCCCAATAAAACAAATATTCTTTGAATTTCCAGATGATGTTCCTGCATTAGTACCAGTATACACAGGTATAAAAGATCCTGCTAGGTTACCCCCTGTTACCCCAAAATGCGTGGAACCTCAAGGTCCTTCAGCAGTATTTGCGCCTCTGTGAAAAGGTGGGGAAATAGTAGCTCAACAAAGGAGGCCTGTGAAAGGTGGGGTAACCTTATGGGATCTTACTAGCTGTAGGACACCAGTTGGACATCAAAAAGAAAGTTTTTATTGGGGGAAATTCACAAATGCTCAAATAACCAAACAGTCTCACAACAAGGCTAACTGAAAGAAAGGGTGGAAAAGCTGGATAGCATGGAGTTGGGATGAAGTGGTCAATATTTACCAGTCCTGAAGCAGTGGAAGACTGAAGTGAGCTTTCTCAGACTGGGGGAAAGCCTGAGGGCTGTACAATGAACAGAAATCTGGGAGGGGTCCTCATGCAGTGTAACACACCACACATGTTCAAGGTACCAGCAAACAACTAATGGCTAATTCAGGATTTAAATACCATTTTTTCTGTGCTGAGGAAATTTGTGACTTGCTCTCTGGTATAGCCAGCAAAGGGGTCTGGAAGGTTCTAATCGCCTTTGCAGTCAGGTGACAAATGTTTTGAAGGAAATTACAATAGCTTCTTAATTACTGGAGAGGTGGAAAACAAAAGGACTATTTCCATAGGGGAAGAGGTAGGAGAATGTGACCCTACTAGCAGCTTCATTTGCTATTGTCTTTTAGCTTGAGTACTTTAGAGAACCATCTAAAACTCATCAGGTAAAGTTTTTCTTCCCCCTGATTGATTCGTCTGAACTTGTGACCTGGCCATGCTAAGGCTTGTCCCAGCTTCAGAAAGCTTCCAGTCAGAGTCCTTTATCTCCACACAGCTTTTCAGCCATAAGTGCAAGATTTATATTTATTTCATGCCAATTGAATGTTATTTATAGCCAATCATACTGTACCATAGTTTGGGGTGTAATCTCACAGGCCTCCCCTTTGAGCTACTATTCATGGAGGCACTGGCATCACAGGTGGACCCCTGAGTCACCCACGTTTTGGGGTAATGGGGATAGAGGAGGAGACGTTATTTGCAAAGGTGCCCCTGAGAATGTTGTTGAACTTCTCTGTTGTCAATCTAGTTTTGTCTGGATTCTGCAGCAAATCATGAGGAAAAGAAATTAAAATGTCCTGGTACAAACAAAGGGTCAAAAAAGAGTTTGAAGAAGAAAGAAGTGAGATTTCTAAAAGGTCAGTATGTGTCTTCCGGATCAGAGTAGAAAAGCCCATTGTGGGCAGATATATACAGCTCCCAAACAAGGGGGTTTTGTGACCTCAATTCCCTGGACCTTTTCTCAGCCGTCCCACACAAAAAGGTGGAGTATACCTTCTGGAAGCCTATAGGAATGGTAATTCACTCTTGGAAAAGGCTGCAGCTCCTCCCCTGAACTGTGTCATATGGGTGGAGTGGGTATCAAAACCAGAAGTAGACTTCCAGTTATGCTTGGGTCTTTTTTGTGTGTTTTGTTAAGTATTTTTGGAAGTCCATACAGTGCCTGGAGGTGCAGAAAACTGACCCACAGACCAACCACAGATGCCCTCCTTGTTCTAAAAGGACAAAAGCATAGCAAGCTTTTTCATGGCTTCCTTTAAAACTGATGGACAGATAATTTCGCTTGGTGGTTCTGATCATTTCTTCAAGATGTTCTTGGAGCCCTTTCATACTGCATATATAAACAAATAGTGCTGTGATTGTATTTTGATAGACATGGCTGCATCCCATGGAATCCTGGGGTTTATAGTTTGGTGAGACATTAGAGATACCTGGCTGAGAATTTTAAACATCCCTCCCTAAACTAGAAATCCTAGGATTCCATAGGATGTTGCCATTGCAGTTAAAGTGGAATCATAGCACTCTTATTATACAGAGTGGAAGGGCTTCTGGTCATTGTCTTTTGGTTGTTTTCATTATCCTTGAAGGGCAAGGGCTGAGTATGTAATTGACAGAATATCACCCATACAAGGAGGTTGTCTACATTCCCCAGACTGAACAAGCTAAACAGTAGCCAGAAGATGGGGGGAAAAAGTGCTTTTTGGAGTAAAGGTCCCAGAATTCCCCAAGAAGCATGAGGATTCTGGGAGTTATAATCCAAAAACTAACTTTTCCTGGCTCTGAATGCACCCCTCTCACCATGATAAATGAGAGAGGAACAGAATATCCAGAGCCTCTTCTACAATTAATGCAGAATCCAGGTTGGAAGACTTTTTATCTGCAAAGGGCTTTACAAACTGGTCCCAACAGGCTGGCACAGAAATACTTAAGATTTTTATAGTTCCTTTCGAGTGCTCAAGAGGATTCGCATCCAATAACTCTTACAACAAAGCTTTCAGGTAGTTTAGAATTATTAGCTTTATACAACAGTAGAGCTAAAGAAAGTTGAGGTTTGCCTATATTACCTAGCTGAGTTGAGGCTAGAATCAGAGCCATTTGGACTAATAGGAGAGGCACTGAGGCCATTTCCACGCGGGGTTTTTAAAATGGTGCAGAGGGTCCTCCAGGGAGGACATCTGCACCTGGGAGCGGACTGGGTCGGACCTACTTAACGTAGATCCACACCCCAGCCCACTCCGGAACAACCCCAAGTGGTCGTCCAGTGTGCTTTTGACAAACCTGTTTCTTGAGGTTTTTCAAAAGCACGGAGTGCGCCAGTGAGAGCCTGCTCCCTTATGCAGATTCACAGGCTGGCATTGGTGCGAGCCTGTGATCTGCCGGGGGCAGGCTTAAGGCTGGTGAGCTTCAGCGGTTGGTCAAGAGCCTCAACCAAAGGGAAGCCGCCATTTTTGTCCCCGGAGCAGCGGCCACGCACTGCTCCGGAGCAGCGTGGACTGGACCGGGGAGCCCAAAAGTCTGGTGAGTAGCATCACGGGGCGATTTCCTCGCCCCGTGCGGAAATGGCCTGAGTCCCTATGCTACTCTGCTTCACCAAGCTGTCTAACCTTTTGTTCTCTTCTAAAACTGATGGGGTCTAAATTAGTAGACAGTTGTGTGGCAGAGGCCATGTCAACCCTCTAGCCCTAGGGTTGCCAGGTGAAAAAAAGTGACAGAGTATTTGTCCCTTTAATGGCTGTGTAGAAAAGAGAATTTCAGCAGGTGTTACTTGTCATATAAGCAACACCTGCCAAAATTCTCTTTGCTAAGCAACCATTAAAGGGTCAAGAGTCCTGTTTCTTATTGCACCTGGTAAACCTACTGAACATATACCAGGTTGAGGACCACCAAGGTGAAGGCATTTTCCTACTGAAGGAAGGGGGGAAAAAACGAAACAAGTAGAGAGTATGAGAGAGAGCCAGCATGGTTGTAGTGGTTTGAGTATTGGCTCACAACCTTGGAGACCAGGGTTTGATTCCCCACTTGGCCATGAAAACCCTCTGGCTGACCTTGGGCATGTCACATACTCTCAGCCCCAGAACACCCCATGATAGGTTTGCCTTAGGGTTGCCATAAGTCAGAAACGACTTGACAGCACACAGCAATAGGAGAATATAAATTGGAAGCTGCTATTAAGAAAGGAATAGATAAACATGAATTGTACCCATGTGTGTATCTGATTTTCTGGATCATCACAGTCAGGCAATACATATCTTCTTATTTTTAATCTTTTTAATCTTTCCCTCTGCATAGTTTGTGTATCTGTGTATCTGTTGCTGTTTCATGAAGGGCATCTGGTGATGTTACTGCCCATATCAATGACTTTGGCACCATAATCTATAGCTGATGTACTTCGACTGTCTCAGGGTAGATACCAAGCTAGAATTTGCAACTAGATATTAGTACTTAAGATTGCCTATCTTTTACATCCAACAGTATTTCCCGTATGTTTATTAAAGTTGATTGGAGACAATGGTATTGGCATTTTTACTTTCAAAGAAGATAGTAGCCTGGATTTCTGACTGTGGGCATGGTGTGACAGCCTGCAGTTGCTGTGCTCATTCATCGGTGCCATCTCTGTAAGATCTGAGCAGGTGCACTGTGCAACAATAAGCAGAACATATTAATATAAAAATCTCTCATGCTTTTCAAGTAGCAAATCATGTTCAAATGCGGTAGTCTTCAGAGACAAGCACAACTCATAAGACCAATCACTGGAACAGCAACTTCTTGGCTGAATTCAAAGATAAGTCCAAAATAAAAATCTTGTCCCACTGGTCTTAATGCTCTCCCTACAGTTGTGGCTTGAAACTGTTGTACTTGAATGAGATAAGCTGGGCCTGCAACAAAATGTTGCAGTATGGATGACAGTTATTCAGGGTTCTGGCTAGACATGCCCTCTTCCAAGATATTTCATTCCATTCATAAAATCATAGAAATTTAGAGTTGTAAGGTACCTCAAGGATCGACTGCTCCAACTCCCTACCAATATAGAAATCCATAGCTAAAGTATCCATGACACATACCCATCCAATGTCTGTTTAGGAACTTCCAACCTTCTGAGGTAGTCCATGCCACTATTGAACAGCTCCTGCTATAAGGAAGTTCTTCCTAATGTTTAGTCAGAATCTCCTTGCAGTTTGAATCTCCAGTTTGAATGCTCCTATCCTGTGGAGCAGCAGAAAACAATAGGCTGCTCCATCTTTTATGGGCATTCTGCCCACCCTAAGTGTGTGTGTATTGTGCGCCTTTGTCCCATACTGGCAGCCTGCTGAGGCTTCACAGCTGTGCAATCAGCTGTAACTAGCGAACAGCATTTGTTAAAGCAGTCCAGAGCTACCAAGTCTGAATTTACCAAGACTCCAGGGAGAGGGTGTCCACAAGCAGAATCTATAATCCAGGCAAAGGTTCAAGGTCCAAACAACACAAGCAGAGAATGCAAGAGTCAGCAAGGCTGTCATGCCCAATGGAATCAGTAGATTCCCAGCAGTTTTCTGCCATCCTGACTTCTGATTATATTGCCTCAGCATCCTGGCTAGCTGTGGCCTAATTAATGAGTTCTTCCTTTTCTACCTGTACTGGCTACTGTAAGTACTCTACCTCTCATGACTCTAGGGTGTGGCTGTTGGGAAGAGTCCTGTCTGGGTCCTGGGGCAGGGGCATGACAGCCTTCCGGTCATTTCTGACTCATGGTCACCCTCAGGGTTTTCTGGGGCTGCAAGTGTGTGATACGTCCAAGGTCACCCAGTGTGTTTCCATGGCCAAGCGGGGAATTGAACACTGGTCTCCAGGGTCACAGACAAATGTTCAAACCACTATGCCACACTGGCTTTCTTTGTCCACCCTACCCCACTAGAATGATAACGCTCATGTCCTGGCCAACTTGCTTTCAAAAATCTTTACTCATAGTTTCAAACAGAAGGATTTATTTTAACAAAACAAGTAAGAGACTAAAGGATCTAAGTTGGTTAAATTTTTGGCACACATATCAATAATTGGTTAAAGTGGTACATGTCAGATCACCCCACCGGCACAGGCATTTTTCCACACTTACAATTACTTATATATATTTCATCATGGGAGCAAGAACGAGTTCCTGTACCCTTATCTATGCATAGCCAATTCTCATAACACCTCTTCACTATTTCATTGTTGCTACCCTTTGATCTCTTTCCAAATAAAAAATGACATTGAACATACAGCAATTAATTATTTGGAGCCTTGAGATACTTTAAAGGTTTCACCCAGATACATAGGCCAATTCCACAGTACACTGTTATAGTGTTATTATTCCACTTTCAACATCCTGTGGAATCCTGGGGTTTGCAGTTTAGGGAGAGGCAGTTAGAATTTTCAGCCAGAGAGCTCTTTGGCCTCAGTAAACTACAAACTCCAGAATTCCACAGGATGTTGAAAGTGGAATAATAGCACTATAACAGAGTAGTGCGGAAATGGCCATAGTTAAGGGTAGTGATTAGCAATGGATACATAAGAGCTCTTAATAAGCAATGCCCTATGTGATGTAACACAGCTAACCTATTGCATAGACATATACAAATAATGTATACATATGACAGAAGACGTGCATCCAGACAATAACCTGCTTTCTATTTATGATCAGTTCACAGAGATGATCAGTCTCAATGGGAGCAGCTTACATTTTCCCAAGAAGGTCCATGCCTTTGCTGCAATTTTGTCAGTATTCACAGCTAATTTATTAATGGTGGAACTGATACGAAATATGGGCTTAATTAAAGGCCAAACTATAATTGCAGGAGTGTTGCATTAAGACCAGAAACAGGATGCAGCTGAGCATTGCCACAGTCCAGGATAAATTTCAGAGAATGAGGACCATGGACAGCTCACTATAGCAGCAGGTGGGTTCCTAGCCTGATTTAGCTCTAGTCTGCAGACTACACGAGTTATAGCCCAGCACATCTGGAGGGTACCAGACTGGAGGAAACTGGCTTCTCCAGCAAAAGTCTAGAGCAGGGGTGTCAAATTCAGTTTCGTTTTGGGCCACATCAGCATTATGGTTGCCCTCAGAGGGCCTGTTGTATCTATAAAACTATATAAATATATCTACTGTTTTATCATATTAAATAATTGCCTCTGCATTCGGTTATTACTGGATTTTAAATTGCTTTCCCTCTGCATCAACTTTTATTTTCTTGGACATTTTGGGGCTATTTGTGTCAGGGTTAGCAAGATCTGGCTCCTCTGAGCATGTGCAGAGCTCAAACAGTGAAGCAAGGCTTCGCCGTGGCAGAGGTTCCCAGTGAAACAGAAAAAATTCCAGAGGCTCATTGAGTTAGGCTTAGAGGCAGATTTATTGCCACACACTAACAAAACATTCCAGCAACAATTAAGCAAGTAAAAATAACAAAAGATAAACGGGCAGCATCTCCCCTTACAGAACATAAACTATCAGCAGCATGACAGGTCCAGCTAGGCAATCCTGACTGGCAGCTGGTAAAGGCAAACACCAGCCTGTTTATGTCTCCTGCCACCCTGAACAAGTGGGGGTGACCCAATCAGCGTTCTGGCGTGTGGCCTTCTCCAGTACACAAGCTGTAGTCAAAACAATCCTGATGACCCTGCACCTGCTTGTCTGGCCACATCAGCTCTTCCTCTGCCGTCCACTTAGAGGAAACCATGCTTGCTCGGCATATAACCTTGGAAATTTAAACCAAGAGGGGGAATGATCTATGACCAGCAAAGGAAGACATTACATGATCAAGCAGAAATAAAAAGACAATAAAGACAATACACTGAAAGACTTATTCATACTGGATCATATTTGCAAACATAGGTTGGATAATGGAATCAAAGAAATTCAGAAGAATTTCAGCTTGTGCTTTATAGGTTAAAGCAAAGACTTTGTGTAGGCCATGAAAAACTATGTTTCACTCTTAAAGAAATCAGTGTGCTACAACATTTAACAGTCCTGATGCTTAACCTGTACTCAGGACAAGAAGCTACCATCAGGACAGAATATGGAGAAAAGGAATGGTTTCCAACTGGTGAGAAGGTTAAGCAAGGCTTCATTTTATAACCTTATCTGTTTAACTTGCAAACTGAATGCATTATTCGTAAAGCAGGGTGAGACTCAGAGAAGAGAGGTATGAAAACTGGAAGAAAGCAGAAAACAGCAAACGCTTAGAATGATTAATGATGAAAGGAAAGGAAGAAAGTCCAAAAGTCGGCTTACAGTTGAACATCATCATCATCATCAATAACAACAACCACAGATAATTTACATATCTTTAAAACAGACAATGAAGACATTGAAATAGTTCAAGACTTTCCATACCATGGCTCAGTCATTAATCAGAATGGAGGCTGCAGTCAAGAAATCAGAAGAAGACTAGGACTTGGAAAGGCAGCTGTGAAGGAACTAGACGAGATCCTGCTATGTCAAGATATATCATTGAATACTACAGTTAGGATTTCCATGCCATCATATTTTCTATTTCTATATTTGATTGTGAAAGCAGAACAGAGAAGAAAGCTAATAGGAAGAAAATCTACTCCTCTGAAATGTGGTGCTAGAGAAGAGTTCTACAGACACCCTGGACTGCTAAAAAGACAAATGCATGGGTCCTAGAGCAAATTAAGCCTGAACTTTCCCTAGTAGCCAAAATGATGAAGCTGATGATAACATACTTTGGCCATATCATGAAACAACAGACCACATTGGGAAAGACAGTAATGCCTGGTAAAGTGGGATGCAGTAGGAAAAGGGGAAGATCCAAGTGGACAAACTCAATCAAAGAAGCCACAGGCCTGAGTGTGCAGAATCTGAGCAGAGATGTTGATGACAGAATGTGTTGGAAATTTCTCACTCATCTTGCCAACTTGATGGCAATTAATGACAAGCTGACACTGGCCTTTTCCGCAGTTTATTTTTAGAACGGTGCAGAGCGTCCTCCAGCGAGGATGTTTGCACTTGGGAGCGGACTGGGTCCGGACTACTTTGTGTAGTTCCGGACTTCAGCCCGCTCCAGAACGACCCAAAGTGGTCATTCTCCATGCTTTTGAAAGATCGCTTAAAACAGGTCTTTCAAAAGCACGGAGCATGCCACTCTGTGGCCGCACTCCGGTGCAGATTTGCAGGCTTGCACCAGTGCGAGCCTGCAGATCTTCCAGGGGTGGGCTTTAGGTTGGCGAGCTTCACTGGTTGGTGGAGAGCCTCTGCCAACCGGAAGCCGCCATTTTCGTCCCCGGAGCAGTGTGGAGCGCGGCCATGCACTGCTCTGGACTAGCCTGGACCCGCCGATGGAGCACTCCCGTCTGGTGAATACCAGCACGGGGCGATTTCTTCGCCAAGTGCGAAAAAGGCCATTGTTAAGATAGCTCCAGAACTGGACCCAGAAATATACTTTTAGAGACAACACCAACAGACTTGTATAGCAGCAACATCACCCTAAAAGCTGCCTGTTCAGCAAAGGATTTCCATGTGCATCCTCATTGTACCCTGACAAGCGAAATCTGTTAAATATTAGTTTTACCTGAATTTCCTCCTGTCTCCTTAACCCCATGCTATCTTCTTATACCTGGCCTACTGGCTTACGCTCTTTTTTGTAATAAATTTTACTATTAGTGATTTGCCATCCGAGTATACTACTACTCCTTTTCCACCACCCCACATACACCTCCTCTGATCACCTAAATTGTGTATTGGTGGTAACTTTGGAGAGGGGATACCCTACAAATACTGGCTAATTTTTCCACTTTACATTTATTATTGTAATTGCAATAAAAAGACACCAATGAACACTTTTCACTGCAGAATAGGTGTTCCTAAGAACTCATTTGTCACTGAGCCTACATTTAGATTCCACCCACATCTACTTCCACTCTGTGGGAAATTGGCTTTAGTGGCAATAGAAGGCACTCAAGACTTTGCACAATCAAGTCCTTAATTGCAAACACTCACTGCATCATCAACAGCTCCTGGATTTAAGTAAGACAGATTCCCTGTGGTGTACTCACAGGCAATGGTGCAATGGTGTATGTATATGTGAGTCTGTCTGTCCCCCCATTTTATTCAGTGGTGAGTAGATGAGGCATCTATTTGATGGAGAAAACTACAAACTGGTTTCATGCTTGGAAAAAATCAAGGCAACACAAAATGCTCAGCCTAGTGTGGGATAAGTTTGTGAGTGTCAAGAATGTTATTCTTATTTGTTTATTTATCACCTCTCAAGTATCAGCATTCCTGATGTGATATACAGCAAATAAAACAGATAAAACATCTGGAACAGACAAAACATCATTTGAAAAATAATTCAGAAATAATTCAGATCAGTGGGGGGTGAAGATGTTGAGTGGGAGCCAGGAACTAGGAACCATGTCAGAGGTCAAAGCTCGGAGATCATAACCAGAAGCCAAGTACAGAGCCAATAATGATTATTTTTGGTCAGACGTCACCTCTTATAGACTTTCGTGATGATGACAGTCAATGACCACTAAGGATGAGTGAGAGTAATTCACAAGAATGCAAGAAAAGCCATGCTGGATCAGACTGGGGCTCATTTAGACTAACATTTAGTTCACACAGTAGCCCATAAGTTGCCTATGGGAAGCCTCCTAACAGAACATTAATGCAGCTATGCCCTCCATCTTGATTTCACTGCCAACAGATATATCCAGACAAGCTACCTTTGATAACTGGAGATGATATACAGCCATAGTGACAAGTAGCAATTTATGGCTGCATCTTCCATGAATATATCCAATCTCCCTTTTCAAGCCATCCTACTAATCATGTGGCATGCCAGCACTCCTTTCACTGCCATCCTACTAATCATGTGACACTCCAGCACCCAGGAACACTTTCTTACCTGTGAAAAATAACCTTTCCATCTAGCTCTGGTGGCTCCACACTAAGTATGAAGCTCCTCTTGGATCCTGGACTTATTAATTTTATTGGTTGGGTGACTGGATAAATTTATATAAATTTTAAATTTATATCCTGCCAAAGGTGGGGATGGAAAGAATATTTGAATGCTCCAAGGGAAAAATAAATGAGAAAGAGGCTATACAAATGTCTGACAGAGAGAATTGTCTTCAAGTCCCTTTCCCCCCTGACCTGGAATAGAATACTTCTCATCCACCCCAGATTCACCTTTTTCTTGTACCCTCAAGGCAGGAAGGTAAGATGGAAGCTCAGTGAGGAGAATCATTGTATAGACTGGGTTGTGATAGCCAGCACATGATGACCATATCTGTATCATCATGGACCAGCTATCAGAAAACCTGTGACAAAACTATAGCCCTCGAGGACGCCCTCCAGGCTCCACCTACTCACCTTCTTGATGTCAATTATGGATCAGGTGGAGTGAGCCAGGAGAAGATTTTGGAGGGCCACAGCCTCCCTAATTGTCCCCTGGCTCCCCCTGCCCCAAATGCTGTGCATAGATGCAAAGGGGGAACCCCTACCCACCATCCTGCCAGAGACTTTCTTCCCCCATGCAGTTTACAAAAACTGCCACTTACAAAAATGTTTGTCACCAATGAGAAAGTTTAAATTACTTATTCTCCTTTGTAGGAATTAATAGTTTAACACAGCATATCCCTAGCTCAAGTGCCTCTCTATCTCCTTGCTTTATCTTCACAATTGCTCTGAGAAATAAGTCCTTTTGAGAGAGAATGGCTGGTTCAAGGTCACCTAGTGAGCTTCCCAAGTTTCAGTTCCAGCATGGTGATCGCAACACCATTCTGGCACAGATAATGGGAAGTTGAAGTATGGATGGAAAAATAGCTCTCCAGCTTTTTAGTACTCTTTCAGATGCTCTTTCAAAAACAAATCAGAACCCAATTTGCCCTTTCATTTGGCTATGTATCTCAAAGGAGTTTCCTGCCTTCAAGGAACATTCACTTCTAGATGTCTTTTGGGTGATTTCATGGCAAATACCAGTTAGGACTGATGGTCCTTGGGCAGGCCTATGAACAGGTGTTATCCTACCTATTGTAGAATATTGTGAAGCCCTTAACTATGCTTCCACATTTTGCTTGCTTCTAAGTCAAAGCCACCAAAGTGCAGCCCTCCACCTAATAGAAGTTGTTATACTGCAACTCCCAGAGTTAGATAGGGCTAATTGGTGTTGTAACCCCACAATATCTGGAGGCCACAGTTTCTCCACTCCTGTACTAGTGTGATGCAACAACTTAACTGTGTGAAAGATGCAGTTGGTGAAATCATAGAATAGATGATGAAAGCATCATAAGGTACAGAAGCAAATATGTTGTGTGCAGCGATTTTTCAAGTTCCATGTACCTTTCCTTAATAAGGAAATCGGAACTCAACAGACAGACCACTGTAAACATATCAAAGATATCTTCCTTTCAAAGCACTGTTTCTGCCTGAATGAGGGAAGCCCAATAGAGAGGAACCTGAGGCTGTAAGCAGAGCTTGTCAGACAAAGGCCATTTCTGCACTACACTCTTACAGCGTGATTATTCCACTTTAAACATCCTATGGAATCCTGGGGTTTGCAGTTTAGGGAGGGGCCAGCCAGCCCTTGCCTAAACTGCAAACCCCAGGATGTTGAAAGTGGAATAATTGCGCTAAAAGAGTGTAGTGCGGACATGGCCATAGAAAGACCCCAAAGCAATGCTTAGAATGTCTTTTGCTGATTGATTAAAATCAGCAAATGCTCTAATTCTAGTTAATTGGAACTAGCAAAGGTTCTAATCAAGCCAGCTTGATGTAGTGATTTGTATACTAGACTAGGCTTCTGGGAGACCAGGGTTCATTCAAATCTCTGCTTGAAGCAAGAAGGACTTATAACACCTAATAGAAGGGATGTAGAGAAGAGGCAAGTCTCAGGGTGTTAAACAAGGTAATTTTATTCTTCCAATTAGCCTAATGCATTTCAGCCTAGTAATATTTAATCACCTTCTTCATGGGATGATGAAAAAAATAAAAGTAAGAAAAGGGACAATACATAAACAGCAAAAATTGTAACAGGAGACAAGTTACAATTTGCTTTTTGAATTATATATACATATTTGTTGTTGTGGGCCTTCCAGTCCTTTTCAGCTTATGACAATCCCAAGGTGAACCTATCATGGGGTTTTCTGGGGCTGAGAGTGTGTGACACATCCAAGGTCAGTCAGTGAATTTCCATGGCCAAATGGGGAATCGAACCCTGTTCTGCAGGCTCATAGTCCAACTACACCACACTGGCTCTATGCGTGTAAGATGTCACAATTTTAAAACTACTTATTAACTCAGACAAAGTTGTACATAAACAAAATATAACTTACAATAAAACTTTAAAACATTAAACCACCTGCAGGTAGTCCAAAAAGAGTGTTTTGTGTTTTCTCTTTATTTATAAAGAGAAAACTTATAATTACAAAAAACATGTCAAAGGCAGAAGAACAAGATTTAAGGGGGAAAAATTCACAATAACCAAGAGGGCTAAATATCTAGGTATTATAATTTCAAAAAATAACTTTGAGCTGTTTGATAACAACTATAAAAGAGTTTGGAAGGAAATAAAGGCAGAAATGGAAAAATGGGAAAAACTGGATTTACCATTATTAGGCAGAATAGCAGTCATAAAAATGAACATATTGCCCAAAATGATTTTTTTATTGCAAAATTTGCCTATATTAATAAATGATATCTCCTTTAGAGAATGGAATAAAGATCTGATGAAATATATATGGAAAAAGAAAAAACCAAGATTAAAACAAAAAATATTAACAGATATTAAAGATAGAGCAGGATTTGGCCTTCCTAATCTGAAACTGTATTGTTACGCTAATTGTCTAAAATGGGTACTAGGTTGGATTAATTTAAAGGATCAAAGATTATTACAGCTAGAAGAAGAAGGTGTCTACTTTGGCTGGCATGTGTACCTGTGGTACGAGAAAGCTAAAGTAGACAAAGGATTTACAAATCACTTTATAAGAAGGGGCCTCCTAAGAGTATGGTTAAAGTATAAAAGGAGATTCTACTTTAAAAATCCCTAATGGGTTTCAGCTCACAAAGCCTTTTACAAAAGAGAAATACCTAGACTAGGTAAATGGATTATGTATAAAGATCTTTTAAAGTCTCAGGAGGGAATCATGCAATTTAAATCAATAGAAGAATTAAAGGAACAAGGTTTCACCACACATTCGTTATTATTAAGACAGCTCAAAGAAAGGTTTAAGAGAGATGAAAAGATGGATGGATTTGAAACTAAATAAAAAGAGTTTGATAAATTACTTAATACAGAGGTAAGCCATAAAGTGGGGAAAATATATAGGATTCTATTGGATATGCACCTGGAACAAGAAGTAATTAAGGAGAGTATGTTAAAATGGGCTAAGAATATAGGTCATCCTATTACAATGGATCAATGGGTAAAGTCATGGATACAGACATGGAATCTATTACAACCAGTAAGCTTAAGGGAAAGCCAGTACAAAATGATCCATAGATGATATTTAACACCATCGCAGTTAGCTAAAATGCGAGATGGCAGGAAGGAGACTTGCTGGAAATGTGAATTTAAAGGTACCTTTTACCACGTATGGTGGACCTGTGTAAAAGCTAAAAAATACTGGAAAGAGATTCGCAGAGTAATTTCTGAAACATTTAAGATTAAATTTCCATTAACTCCAGATTATACTTGTTAAATATGACTGATTGTCTTTCCAAACTTGACAGAACACAAAAAAGGATCCTACTATACATGGTTACTGTAGCAAGGTTATGTTATACACAATGGTGGAAACAAGCTGAATCTCCAAATATAGAGGACTGCGCACTGAAATTTTTTTTTAATAATTTTATTCAAATTTCAACAAATAAAACAAACAATAATTTCTGCAATGTTTACATGTAATGTTTTTCCTTCTTCCTTTCCTTTCTGGATTACAATTATTGATATTCCCTCTATTTGTTTCGTATCGCAATAAAATGTTAATAATCTATAATTTGTTAGTTCCTGCTGTATATCTCTACTTTGCTTGTTACATGATATTTCATTAACTGTTAACTGTATAATAATTGTTATCATGAAAAATGTGGTTGCTCTCTGTCTACCCCCAACCCAAATCTGTGACAATCTTCCACTCTTTGTTAATGTCTTCATCTGATTTCCCTTTCAGTCTTTGTGTAAGTATATCCGCATTTCTGTTTTCCATGAAAGCTATCCACCACTGTTCCATTATGGGTGTAGTTTCATTTTTCCAAAGTCGTGCATATTCGATGCGGGCCGTCGTCACCATGTACAATATAATTCTCCAGTGTCTCTTGGCTGGTGTTCCATCTAGTGTATGTGTCATGTTTAGCAAGTAACATTCGGGTGTCATCGCGAATTGAATCTTCAAAATTGAACTTATTTTCTTATGTATTTCTTTCCAGTATTTTTGTGCTCTTGGACATGACCACCACATATGAAATAGTGTACCAAAGTTCTCTTGACATTTCCAACATTGACCTGTACCTGTCTTATAAATTGTCTTTAGTTTTTCTGGTGTCATGCACCATCTGTGGAATAGTTTGTAGTAATTTTCTTTTAAATTTTGGGCAACGGTAAATTTCTGTGTACATTGCCAACTCTGTTCCCACCATTCTAACTGTATTGGGTGTCCAACATTTTGTGCCCATTGTATCATTGCAGCTTTAACTGTCTCTGCCTCACATTCTTGTTGTAAAATTTCTTTATACAAACGTGCTAGTAAATGTGGTGGATTTTCTCTTAACATTCTCAATAAACGAATTTGTTCCCTTTGTTGTATTCCATAGGTTTGTACATCCATCTGAAATCTTTCCTTTAACTGTCTATAGGGAAACCAGCTTAGTTTTATTCCTTCAATTTCCAATTCCTCTCTTGATTTCACTGAAATTATACAAGAAGCTAGAGTATGATAAAATTCAGACTTTGATGCTGGAAAAACCTACGACTCAACTTAATGATGGATGGAAGATTGTACTACCCATGTGGGAATATGTATGGGGAAAAAAGGCATCTCTAGGGATTAGAGCCTTAAGTTAATTAGTGTAAATGTCTTAACAAAATATGACCTACATAATCTAATAGATTGACATTAATTAAAAAAATTATATAGATTTCTTCGTATGCAATATAGTAAGGAAAATATAATTATAACTATATAATTAAATACAGTAAGAAAAATATAATTAATTATGTTAAATAAGACTTTAGTCAACAGCTTCCTGGTACAATTGTATGGATGTTATCTAACAAAACTTTTTATCTGTTTACATATATATGGTTTAAGGATGCTAAAGGTTTCGCACTCTGTTAACATTATGTTAGATATTAACAATTCTTTAAGAAATAGTAGACCCATACAAGTAACGGCAATAGTTAGGGGAAATAATGGATGCTCTAGTTGAAAATCATATTGGATAACTAAGAGAGTAAGGAATAAATAATTAATCATTCACTTCTTGAGGTGGAGTGAGTTGGTTAAAGGGGGGTGGAGGGAGGAAAGAGGGATTCAATATGTATTCCAAGAACTATCTGGTGAATATTATAAGAATAATGGTTATTATTGTCATTACTGTGTCATATATTTCCTTCTGTGCTTCCTTCACCCACCATGGGGCTCTCTTTTTTACGTATTTTTTGAAATCAATAAAAATTATTAAAAAAAAAAAGAGTGTTTTGCGAGCGTATGTCTGGCAACTGATAGTTTAAGAAGTAGGAGGCAGAGTATTATACTGTTTCATTACTTTCAATGCGGACCAAGGACATCCTTATCAGAGCAATTCTTCAGCAGATGGCAAGTCAGGAGATATGTGAAATATGTAGTGTCGCTTTTCTTTCTTTTATCTTTTATCAGTCCCTGAAGAAGGCCATTAAATATTACTAGGTTGAAATATGTTGGGCTAATTGGAAGACTAAGGCCATTTTCACCCAACACTGTTGTAGAGCTATTATTCCACTTTCAACATCCTGTGGAATTCTGGGGCTTGTAGTTTCCTGAGGTCAAAGAGCTATCTGGCGGAGAATTCTAAATGCCCCTCCCTAAACTGTAGACCCCAGGATTCCATAGGATGTTGAAAGTGGAATAATAGCATTATAACAGTGTAGTGCAGAAATAGCCTAAAATCATCATTTTTTTTAACACCCTGAAACTTCTATCTTCTTTACATCCTCTCAGCCTCTGCTTGGCCATAAGTGAGCTTGGGCTAGTGACATTCTCTCAGCCTCAGAGGAAGGCAAACCCAGCTGAACAAACCTTGCCAGAAAAATCCCATGATAGGGTCCACTTCAAGGTCACGCTAAGTCAGAAACTACTTAAAGGCACTCAACAATAACAGCAAAAGCGATAATGGTTCTAATTAGTTGATTTAGAATGGTCAGACATCTTCTGGCATCCCATCCCACCAGAGGCCACACCCTCCTCCCAGTGTTCCTAAATTTTCCTTTGCACCATTTCATTTTGCTAGTAGAGCAACACTCTGTTACCCTGTATTCTGGGGGTCCCCAGGAGGGACACCTAAATAACCTTGCAAGTACACAAATTGGGGGAATTAGTCAAGAGCACTAGTTGGCAAAATGAGAGGCAGGGCAACGCAGCAGAATCTTGTAACCCAGTGTTTACGGGATCAGGCTAAGTCAAGAAGCAGACTGGTTTAAAGGTAATGAATGATCTTTATTAAAGACAGGCACACAATGTAGGCAACACACTCACGCAGATAACTTAGGAAAATAAAGGTGTGAGTAAGATAGCGGGATTTTCAGAGGGATAGTTGATTTGGGTGATACGGAACCTGTCCTGAAGCCCGGAAGAAGATGGAGAATGAGGCTGGGGTTCGATGTATCTCAGCATGTGGAGGTGAGGGGAAGCTTGCCAAGCGATGCGGCAGCAAGGCGGTCTGGAACTTGGGAGCGATCCAAGGAAGTGCTCAAAGTCAGGGGTTTTTATAAGGAGAATTGTGACCGCAGGCTAGGTCGGACTTGGGGAGAACAATAGATTTGGGGCTGGAGACAAAGCCTCCGAAAGGTCAGAATTTGAATGATTGAGTTACAGCCAAATTGTCAATAGGATAGCCGATATGCAAACGCGGAGTACTTGAGCGTTGTATAGTCAGATCATCAAGCTGCCAGCGTGGGGCAGAAGATCTTTGGAGAGCTGTGTGCATACCTAATGGAGGTACTTGCCTTGAGGTCTGCTAAAGCCGCAAGTCAGCTATTTCTGGCCTGCCTGTATTGTTTTAGAATATTACGGCGATTATTGGCCGAGCCTGTATGCGTGCTTGTCCGGGGGCCTCGCAAGCACATGGAAGGGAATGGGTATGTGAGGCCGAATTATCGATATCAATAGATATCTTTTTATATCCCCCAAAGCTCGGGCTAGCCAGGGCAGTAACAACTCTTCCTGGAATTTTACTTTAAAACAAAACATGCAGGGAGCATATGCCTTGTTTTCAAGCCAAACTATGTTTCTGTGATCCCAATTTCCCATCAAAATAAGCTGTGTGCTCTCTGTACTCCTTGTTTTGAAGTCAAATCAAGAGGGTTGCCACAGCTGCCCCACTGGTATTTGACTGTACCACAGTGAGTTTGGCAGCAGGGAGAACAAAGAAGGAGTGGAAGTATTCATTCAGCCTTGTGCACCTCTGCTATGTGGAGTGAAGAGAGAACTTGAGTTATTATACACTGAAAAAAATAGGAAAAGATAGGGTGACTTGAGCCCAGGTGATGTGTTGGAAGTTATACAGGATCCAGAGTAAATTTTAACCAAGCATGCTCATGTTTTGGACCTGTGTAAACACTGAAAGAGGGAGAATAAAGGAATTCACAGGCTGTATGTAGTACCCAAACCTTACTCTGTGGCCTCTGATATCCTCCTGACCCTCTCAATATTTTTCAGGTGTTTTTTTCCACCTCCAAACCATACTCAATGTTAAAAAACCATCTGAAAACACAGTAGCATACCCTACGGTAATTCCCACAGTCTCCAACACCACTTCCTGAAAGAAACAAAAGAGCCTGAAAACCAGTCTAAACCAAAACTGGAAATGACACGGTGTTACTTCTGATGTATCGACAACATGCTGGTGTGGCCTGCAAGATGGATGTGAGTGTGACAATCCCCCTTTCCCCAGGCATAGTTGCCTAACCTTGCAGGAAAAGCAAAAGCAAATGACCAGGCCTGCTTTTAACTCTAGAAAGAGGGAGCCTTTATGCCATGTTGTGAGCCTAATCCATTTATGAAGGTTCTCCATCTGGCTCATGAAAGCTACCTACAGAGTCTCATTCTTTCCCTAAATCCTCTCACCATCCTCACAGCTGTCCCTCCTGGTAAATCTGGGAGAGAAGTACCAGCCCATGCTTTGGGAACAGAATAAAAATCTCCAGCAGATTCCCATCTCTGTTTTATCTCTTAATAGGAATCTTGCTGGAAGAGGCACTGCTCCCCACTGCTTGCCACTCAGAACTTTTGGCTGAGCATCCTCCCATATTTTGTGTCATCTATTTGCCTACTATTCACCATATTGGGTTTTGGACACTGACCCTGCTCATTCCATTCAACCATGGCAATTGTCTTGTTTGAGTAACTGGATCCTCCCAGCCATAGCTCAGCTGCCAAGCTTCTGACACAGGGAGGATCTATTAGTCTCTCAGTGTCCTTCTAGCTGTGCCTCTGTGCTCTCTGTCTCCATTCTATTCTGGGAGCAATCAGTCTTAGGTAACTCCCTTGCACCATGCCTGTGGTGTTACTGTTTTACATTCTTCTTAATTTACAAGGATATGAGCTCATGATGTATATTAAAAGAGACTCCACTGTGAGGACTAATCAGTCACCAGATGAAAGCCAAAAACGCTCCTTGGCTTCAGTCCAGAGGGTCCCTTTACATGCATACATGGGCCTTAAGGATTAAGGATTGTTCCTCTGTCAGATGTACCAACGCCATCCTAAATCCACCAATTTTTCCATCAATTATTAGTTAGCTAATTAGTTGTCTGTTTGCCCACATGGTTGCTAAATGGACCGACAGGCAGCTTACAACAATAAAATTATTCTTCCAGTCACAGAGCCAGAAAAGATTAAAATATGAAACATTTGAACTGACATTACCCATAAAACAGAGGTGGAGAGCATGCAGAATGTGGGCCACATGCACGCTGCATAGGTTTCTTCAGCCCCACAACACACACACACACACACACACACACACACACACACCCTGGACATCCCAGGAAAACTATCACACTTGTAATTCTCCTTTAAAAACAAAACTAAGCATCCTATCCATCTTGTTTTGTCAATTCTGTCTGTTTACGCTAATCAGACTCCAGACACAGAGGGCTCCTGGAGTTGGACCATACTTGAAGGTCATTATGCATGAGAAATACTACTTTTTACAGTACCCTTGATGCAACAGCAATAGGACTAAATTTACCATTAAATCTATTTTGAGTAGAATCATGCACTGAAATCAATGGGAGTTCAGTTACTTGTAACTAACATGTCCTGTTCATTTCAATGAGTCTGCTCTAGGTAGGGCTAATGTTAAATTTACCCCCTTGAATTGCTCCCAGAGACTGGCACTGTGCAGTGATTGGTTCCCATGTCTGCTGATCTGCTCTGGATTTTAATCTTAACTCTAAAGGATCCATCCAAAGTGCTGATCCTTGTCCCCCAAACAAACTCATTACAGTTGGGGCTGAAACCCAAAATAGATTCTTGACACCCACACCCACACCCACATACCAATATGGGAGCAACCAGCCACCACTTGCAACCAGAGATCATCTTTTCAAAACAATCAAGTGTAGGTCATGGAACAAGTATCAGTTCATAACTGTGCTACTGCATCTAAAATCGATTGATCTTTCTGAACATGGTACTATGTGTGCAAACCCTCAGAGATATAGTAGCATTACTTAGCAGAACTCTTATACTTCCACTGATAAAAAGTGGAAGTTCTTCCACAGTTCAGTAACCCCTAAGCATTGCACCCCAGCCAAGTACAAGCCAACTCTTCTAGTAGCAAGAGTTCTAACAGCAAAGCAAAAGTCATGACTTGCCACAATGATTTCAATACAAATCTTTCATTTTTCCAGCAGAATTCTTTTGAGGGCCATGTAAAGCTCTGTACATGCTTTGAAACATCTTGCTATTCACAAACAAATGTGTTGTTTTTTCCATTCAATAGCACTAAAGATTATTTAGTCCTAGAAAAGAGTGTATAAGCATTGGTAGAAGCTCTCTCCTTTCTACAGTATATGAAATGTTTTTCAGCTGTCTATAAAATCAAGAAGATAATGGCAAAGGTGAATGGTAAAACATACTAACTAGCAAAAAAAGAGTTACTAGAGGGCTGTTTGATTTTGGAGAGAAATTATATTTTTTGCTGGTCAGACTGGCCACTCATGCTTCACTATGGCTCTTGAGAGGAGAAGCTAAACTATAGTATTCCTGCTATGCTTTAAAGATTATAGTCTAATCAGACACATGCATATGGAATAAGTATATGTTGGCCATTCCTATCTCCTCTTTGAAGACCATGACCATATACAATCGTCCCTCCTTATCAGTGGGGAAGATATGTTCCAAGACCCCTTGTGGATGCCTGAAACTGTGGATAGAATCAGACCCTATATATGCTATGTTTTTTTTCCTAGGCATACATATCTGTGATAAAGTTTTCGTGCTTTGAAGCCATTAATTAAATAAAATAAGGGTTAATTGAACCCAAGGGCTATGATACCATGACAGTCAATCTGATAATCAAGACAGCTACTAAGTTACTAATGAGCAGGTAGTGTATATAGTACAGTGTGGACTCACTGGACAAAGCAACGATACACGTCCCAGGTGGGACAGAACAGCAGGCAATTTAAAACCTATGAATTGTTTATTTATGGAATTTTTCTTTTAATATTTTCCAACCACAGTTGACAGCGGGTAAGTGAAAATGCAGACAGCAAAACCATGGATAAGGGGGCACTACTGCAGTCTGGGGCTGAGAACAACACTTGTTGTCCTGGCAACTTCAGTGAGTTTACAGCAGTGCTACTTCAGATATTATATTATGAACAGTTTCACATCTCCCTGAGGGTAAGAGAGATGCGAACATTTCAAGCAAGAAATAAATAAGCAGGAGCATGAGGCAAAGGCTGTGGGCAAATGTCTTCATTTACACAGACATGTAACATCCATATATACACATACATTTCAGGCTTAAGCAGAGGCTTTGACTAAGCTGTGGTACAGATACAGCCAAGTTATGTGTCATGTTCTTACTGAATTTATAAGTAGCCAAGCTTGCTACACTCCAAATATGTAGTCTTTATTTTTAGAGATTACTGTACATGTGTGTATATTTATTATCAAGGAGAAAAATGCATCTGCTTATCCAGTTCCTAAAACATGGTCCAATGTAATGGTTCTCAGAGAAAGATTAAGACTGGGGATGTTAGTGTTTGCTGGGTAAAGAGGGGACAGTGATGCTATGGAAATAGACAGCACACTAGAAGGCTATCTGACCAAGGAACAAAAAACAAACAAGCGAGCAATGGACATTGATGAATGAAAGAAAACAGGTCAGGGTCAGATACACTTGCCTGACTCACAGAAAAATGAGGGAAGTGCTCTCAGCACAGACCATTCTCAAGTGATTCAGCTTTAGCTCCACATTCAAAAATGGGTCAAGAACCGCAAGCCACACCCTTGGCTAGTAAATGATCAAGGATGGCTTTGATATAATCAGACTCTGGATTTTTGGTCAATTAGCCCCTATAGCAATGATAGGATGACTACACCACTACCCTGGGGCTACCACAATTTGTTTGAAAATGGAGTTTCTACTCCAGGTTTCCAACAGGAGTAAAACAAATCAATACATCAATAAATGCCCCAGATATCATCATCCTCACCTTCTCCTTCTTCACTATCATTTTTATTATTATTATCCTACCTTTTCCCCAAAATTGGGACTCAAGATGGCTTGTAATTTGAAACAAGAATAATAAAACTTAAAAACATCAGTTCAGAACAAACTGGAACAAGCAGGGCATAAGGCTAGGCCCATAATCTGTCAGGGCACCTAGGTTCCGGTGCTAGAGCATGTGCAGAGTGCAAAAGCAAAAAATCCATGCTGGACCATCAGCAGCTGCCCCAGACTGAAAACACAGCCACACAGAGTGTGTCTAGGCTGGTCTAAAGTTTATTGAAGCACTGCAGGATACATACTGCTTCAGACAGCGTTTGCCATGAAGCATAAAAAAACTAGCAACATGAGCAAAAACAGCAAAGCAAACAGAGCACAAAAAGAGAGGGAACTTTCACACGATGTGAGTCCTTTTTCCCTGTGTTAACCACTCTCAGATCTTCACCATGTGACACTTTTCCCATGTTTCAGAGCTTTCCAACATGACAAGAAAAAATACAGCAGATGGATAGCCATATCATCTTTACACCGGGTATCACCAAGGGCAATATGACCTCTTTCTCTCATCCACAAGAAAAACATCACACTAACAATCCAGCTCGAGCAAAATATGTGCCAAGCTTGAGATGTTTTGGAAACCGCTTCCCAACATTTTAAGCTCACTTCTTCACGACCTCACTAAGACTCAAAGCTGACAACAACTATGGAAATTATAGAGCATCTCCCTGGCCTCAATGCGGCATCATTTTATGCTGCATTACTATATATTGAAGCTGACTTTTAGACTCAGTGGGCAGGGTTGGTAAAAGATACTCTTCAGGCATACAAGGTAAACAGATCTCCCAACATTAAGGTGGCTGAGCAGCAAACCATGAGGGAAACGTCGAACCCAGAATGCAGAGAAAGGGTCACATTACACATTACAGGTAAGTGTGTTAGAAAAGTGATAAGGAATGCAGATAAAGCCACTGGGCCTAAGCACTTTTATTCAGAGCTCAGAGTAATACCAGTGAAAGATGTCTAAGTTGAAAGAGTTACCGCCGACTACCTGAGATCTCAGACAACAGCAGGATACAAATAAGAGTTCCATGGCTCAGAGGTTCTGTCTAGAATTAGTTGTAATAACATAGTACTCGTTTGTTCCTGGTAGATCACGAGAAGGTTCACGTACATTCTTTGCATCTACACTGATATTTTAATTATTACTCTTTCTCCTGCTAGTTGTGGAGGCTTCGCTAGTAGTCCAGAAATCCTAGTAGTCCATGAGAGAGAGAGAGAGGGAGAGAGAGAGAGAGGGAGAGAGTGACCTTGACTGTGATGTGGAAATGCTTCAGAACATCACTTTCTCCCCATTGTCCACCAGGGCTTTTGATTGACTGTCTAAAAGACACTCTTGTGAACAGTCAGATGGATAATGTTAGGGCAGTCAGGTGGACATCTGCATGTTCTCCATGGTCACAGGAAATAACTGCTTCAGATCTCATCAAAGAAGTCAGTAAATCCTATCACTCTTCCACCGTGCTGTTGGTTAGAGAATCTCTCTGTTAAGGAAGTTAGTCTTATTCCAATTAACATTTTAGGCTATCACATCCAGAACAAAATGTATTTTTGATAACTGATGTAAAGAATATTTGCAAATGTTCTTGTCTTAAGATATTATCTGGATAGTTTATAACATTTATAAATGGATATTTTATAGAATGTATTTATAACATTTCTGCATATTTTATCATGAAATTTGTTAGCAACCACAAGACCTCCTCTCCTCAGTGAGAGTGAAACATTGTCTTTTTAAAAAAAAATAAGCAGAAGAAATAGCAAAAAAGAAAAAAAGTAAAGTAAGTTTTTTTCCACACACAAAATATCCACAAAGAAGTCCAAAAACATGAAAAATCATTGGAAAGATGTACAAAAAACTCTTGAGTTCTAACCTTGTGCAGAGAAAGCTTTTGGACTTTTCCCCCCTCAAATGCAAGCACAAATAAGAAATGATTTATAGTCCTATTCTTGACAACAGTGTCAGGACAGTGCCAATTAAGTGCATCAGACAAAATGCACAGACCAGAGTGCCAGTATGGCTGGAACTCCTCTGGAATAAGGCATTTGTGATTCCCTTTCCTTCCAAAAAGTTATCTCCACTGCATTTGTCTTTTGATGAAACAGCTTCTTGACTGCCAATTAAGTTCAGCACTAGAGGACAAGCAGCGTCACTTCTAATATATTTCTGTTTACCTCTGTTTCTTATACTTATAAATCTGGAAGGCAAGCACAATTAAAGAAACGAATGAACAGAAAATCTGGAAGTGACAGATGCGGAATAGATTCCAGCATCAAAAACATTGGTTCCAGTTCATCACATTTCTGAGTATTACTGTAATCAGATGAAAGCCAAACATGTTTTTATAAATTTAGGGCAGCTTTAGGGTTGCATTTTCCACATCAAAGTCCACTGTTTTATATTGTCAGTACTCCCTATTACGCATATATTTACATGTTTAAAGAATGAGTTTCCAATCATTTTCAACATGTACTTAGTTTATTTTAATTCTTGTTATTTTTATGCATTTTTAAAAGCTGAGTCTGGATTAAAATGTATAATGCATGGACAAAAACAGTGTGAATGCAAAAAAAGAAAGAAAGAAAGAAATGAAAGAAAGAAAGAAAATGCAGTATCTGACCTGGCAAATAAGCCTCAGAGGCAGTCTTTCTAATTTAAGCACCATGGACAACAGTTTTCTCCAAAACATGACTTTATTAAATACCTAATTTGCAAATTTTACAGGCTGGATTCAGGTGACTTTACTGCAGTGCTGACTTGAGCAATGAAGGATCCACTAGAAAACTGGGGCCCTTTCCGCACGAGGCGAGTGAATTGCTCCGTGCCGTTACTTACCGGCTCTTCTTGGGTCCGAAGTAACGCAGACTTTCCCTTGAGCCCTTCCTCAGGGCTCCTCCATTAGTGCAGGGCGAACCGGAGCAGTGCAAGGTCTGTAGATCCACACTGCTCTGGCTCAAAATGGCGGCTTCCTGTGGCTTCCGTCTCAAAATGGCAGCTTCTGGTGTCTTCGTGGGAGTGGACCAACCGCTGATGCTGGCCACGTCCACAGCCCGCCCTCCACTGATCACAGGCTCGCATTGGTGCGAGCCTGTGCATCTGCACAGGTAAGTAGGAACGCAATGGCGCGTTCAAGAAAATGTAAAGACCTGATTTTTCTGGTCTTTACTTAGCACGGGGCAGGACCACTTGGAGGCGGGTTGGATTGGACTGAGGTGTGGAATTAAATAGTCCACACCTAGTCCGATCCAAGGTGCTGAAGACCTCCGTGCCAGGACGCCTTGGCCCGTTTTAACTGCCTGGTGCAGAAAGGGCCTGGGTCAGCAAACTGAAAGGATCCATTCTTAGCCAAATGTGATCACGGGAATATAACTGAACTGGTAAAAAAGCAACACCTTTATGGCCCAGTCTCATAACAGCACAACTTTTTTATTTTCAGCATAAAAATGAAGAAGGGGTGGAGAGCAAAGGAAATGCAGCAATCAATGACTTTAAGACTGACTGGTTTTTATTTTATAGCTTTCATGGCTATAAACCTATGTTTCAGATGCAGTACAGGGGATTTGTACTACTTTCGTAGTTTCAGGGGATTTTTAGTAAGACGATGAATGTAATGAGGAGATTATATGAAGCTATTCTAATTGATGTAGATTTTCTATTGAAAGAAAACCAGCTGGACAATTCTAGATTTTAAGGTCTTCAGAATTGCATCCAGAAATAGAAAGTAGGAACCAAAGGAAAAAAGTGGCCATTTCTATAACTCTGACAAACTGTTGGGAAGAGATGTCCACAGCAAAGTATACAACTGTACTGGACTCGACCACATAGAGAATCTAAGTGTCCCAGGAGAACACACGAAAGGGGATTTTCCCCCCTTCTAAGATTCATGAATGGAGTCTGATAGAAGATTGAACCCAGAAGTTTATTTAATGACACAGCACTAGATGGATTCTCACTTGGTATCCCCTTGTTCCAGCCTGAAGAAGAAATTAAATCCAGTTTATATGGAATTCTTACAAAAACATGTAGTGGCAGTGACTGAACAACAAAAGACTATGACAGTCATACAAACTGATAATTAAGGAGCAAGTAGTGTTTTATAACTATGTATATCATACTTGTTCCTTGTATCTTATTCCATTGTTTCAGCTGTTATCAGGACAAGTCAAAGTGCTGGTGATGACCTTTAAAGCCCTACATGGCTCAGATCCAGGTTATTTGAAGAACCGTATCCTCCCCTATGAACCAGCCCGGGTGCTGAGATCTGTGGGAGAGGCCCTTCTCTCAGTCCCACCACCCTCACAGGTGCATTTGGTGGGAACACGGGAGAGGGCCTTCTCAGTGGCTGCTCCCAGGCTCTGGAACTCCCTGCCCAAAGAGGTTAGACTGGCACCCTCCCTGCCTACCTTCAGGAAACAGCTAAAAACATTTCTCTTCTAGCAGGCATTTTATATGTAATTTCTATCAGTGCTGTTCATTTTCACTGTTATTTAATTGGTATTTTAATGCTGTTTTTATATGTATTTTAACATGTTTTAATTATTATTGTGGTTTAATTTTTGTTCTAACTTTTGTACATGACAGTTTTTAATTATGTTCTTTTAATGGCTGTAAGCCGCTTTGAGTCCCCTCGGGGAGAAAAGCGACATAAAAATAAAGATGATAATAATAATGATGATGATGGTGATGATGTCAACGTGTTTTGGAGCATGGATAAGAATGTTTTATGCATGTTTAATTAAAATTTAAATCATTAGGAGATTATCAATTTTTCTCTATCTTAGCAAACTGTTCTTCAACATGGCTCCACTGCATTTGGATGATGAGGTTGATTTCTGACCTTTATTCTTTACATGTTTAATTATGCTTAATTGTTTTATCTAATGCTATTTTTTGTGCAATGTTTTCAATAACAATGTGTTTTTAATAATCAAGGTATGAACCATGCAGTTGTGTGTGAGTGAGTGTGTGGGTATGTCTGTATTTAGAAGGAAGAGGTGTACAAAATTACAACCTTTGTACAAAATTATAACCTTTATTTATTTCCCTGTTCACTAAACATAATAGTGGCAATTCTAGGCCAGTCAAACAATTCATAGATATGAAAAAGGACAGGAGGAAATCAGATCAGTTTAATATGCTAGATACTAGGGAATACTTTAAAGGGTAACATTAATTCTTTTTGTTGTCTAAAATTATTAATGTTATGCCTCCCTTTTAAGTCTGTAAGAACTGCTGGGTCTTATAAATGGCACATAGCCCATTTAGGGATTAAGAATGCTGAATGGAAAGCACATTAATTGTCAGTTAATTGTATATTAATGGTTTGGGAAAGCCTTTTAAAATTAAAGTTTGGAACAAGAAGGCAATATAATGAGGGGAAGCACAATTAAGTAAAGGAAATATCATATATCCAAACTTCATTGCCAAGCATACCCAGTTTTTGAAATTGTCACGATCCTTCTCTTTTAACACTCTCTCTCTCTCTCTCTCTCTCTCTCTCTCACACACACACACCTGCCACATATTAACAAAAATCTCGACAGAGGTTTACTGAACTCTCAACTTTCCTTTTTATCACCAATACTCAGTCCAATGAGGACCCAGTATAGTGTAGTGCTTTGAGCATTGGACTACAATCCTGGAGACCAGGGGTTGATTCTCAGGTCAGCCATCGAAACCCACTGTTATTACAGAAAACCCCAGGGTAGGTTCATCTTAGGGTTGCCATAAGTTGGAAATGGCTTAAAGGCAAACAACAACAACAACAACAACAACTCAGTCCAGTGTACTGATACTGTGTTGGACTCAATGCCATATATTTGACCATCCCCAACAAATATGATTCATCATTAGGTATGTATGATTCTGACAGTTTATCTTTTTCCCAGCTCCTGAATTTTCTGATCTAACATTTGGTTTCTCCCAAAATTTCATGGAGCTTTCCTCTGTACACACTGTCATGTGCATTTCTCCCAATGCATGCCTTTTGGGGTGTAATTTCTCATACTAGATGCATGCTTTGCAAGCCATTTTCCTATCAGAATCAGAATATTATTTCACCTGTATATGCATTTTCCCACATATATGCATTTGTGTTAACATTTCTTAATTGCCGCTTTTCATTGCAAAAGTCAGAGAAGTATGAATTTCAAAGAATAATGGAGCAGTGCTGAAAAAGAATTTCACTTCAGTCAATAGCCTCAACAAAAGTGTCTTTTTGCACCTCTTGTGACTAACTTATTGTTGCTGTGTCCCTTCAAGTTGTTTTTGACTTAGGTGACCACAGGCACACCTATCATGGGGTTTTCTGCAGCTGCAAGGGTGTGACTGCAAAAATAAAAACACTTTGCTTTAAGAATTGGGATGTTTAAAAAGGTGTTATCAAGTAGCAAGTCAATGGATAGGTTTCAAAATGTGAACAGGTAAGTACGTGAACAGGTGGTGAACAGGGACATGTTTTAGTCAATGGGAAAAAATCCATCCATTAGGTAAAATGGATAAATAACTGTGTGCAAAAATATGCAGAAAACTACATATGATTTTGGAATGTAAAATAAAACCAGAATCTTACAGGCTGACAAGGAACAAAGAAGGACATAAAGAAAATGAAGTTGGATTTGGAAAAAAAATAGCAGGAAGAAAATGAAGATAGTTTGGAAAAACACAACAAAACAGAGACTGAGAGGCCTGCATACCTGTATAACTGAGTCTGGTTTTATGTGTTGGTTCAAAAATCTCAAAATCAGGTAATTTGGCACTAAAATCCACACTTTCTCCTCCCTGTCATTCACATGACATGTACCATCAGAGAGCCTGCTCTTCTCTGTACCCCAGTATGCAGGCTAGCCCTCCTTGCAAAAAACACCTAAAGACAGGAGCAGGTTGCCTGAGGACTATAGGTTAGAATAGGAGTCCATGTGTTTCAAAGAAATAGCAAGTGCGTTGCAGCTGAATGTAAAGTCACGTGAGAAAAAGTGTGGCATCAGATCCCACACCCAAAATGTTACCCTGACTTCTGAGGGTCCCGTAGGGTGCACCTTGATTTGCTCCAAGTTTATAAAGGTTGGAGAAATTAGTGGAGCACTGGCTATAGCAAAACGAGGGGCAGGGTAACCTAGCAGGATCTTTTACCCAACTTTATGGGGTCAGGTCAAGCAAAAAGCCAGGCAAACATATCGAATAAATGGATTTTATTGAATGAATATATTGTCACACACCAACGCACTCACTTACTCACACACACAAGACCTATTGAGAAGGAAAAGAAGTGAAAAATGGATAGGGGATATAGCAAAGGGATGGTAGAGGCGATGATACTGCACTTACCCTGAAGTCTTCAGTCCAGGAAGTGGCAAGAAGAATGGAGCTCAGCGAAGAGGCGGCTGAGGGGATCACTCAACTAACAGACTGCCTGTCTGCTAGAGTAGTGGGGAGTTCTCAGAAGAGACCCTCAAAAACTAGGACTACTTATAGGCCAGAATGTACCTCGAGAGCAGGCCCTCTCCCAGGGAGAACAATGATCACAGCAAAGGAAGGAATGCCAAACAATGGCAATTTGGTAGTTTGCATGATTGGTTTATGCTGGGTTGCAAGTATTCAGGGTTGCGGTTGCAAAGGGGTGCGGTGTAAGTTTGTGTAGATAGACCTCGCCTTGTTAGGATTTTTCCAGAATCACCATTGCTCAACCTGGGGAAAACATGCTAATTCCCTCAAATTGGCTACTCTTGGCTAAGGACCTTTTGTCTATGTAGATGTGTATTGCCTGAGGTCTCCTTGCTCCTTGGGCTACATGACTGTGGATTTTTCTGGTCTTGACCTGTTTTCAGTTGTTCGACCTCTTTGCCTATGCACCCATCTGGGCAACCTCTCTGGCATGGTGGGCATATCTGATATCAAATTTATAGTCCCCCGGATAGGGTATGCCAGTGGGGTAACAATTAGACCATAAAGTCCCCAAATCTCTCATCCTGGAAATTTTGGCTGGATTCCCCCCACCCCATCTAGACAATAACAACAGAAATACCAAGTCTTTCAAAGATATGCAGTTCGGGTTCCCTTGCCCTTCACAGATCTTCACAAGCACACAAAAATTGGTTCCAGTGATTCCTGGAACCATAAACAATGGCCATTTCCACACGGGGTTTTTTAACTGGTGCAGAGCGTCCTCCAGGGAGGACGTCTGCACCTGGGAACGGACTGGGTCGGACCTACTTAACGTAGATCCACACCCCAGCCTGCTCCGGAACGACCCCAAGTGGTGGTCCAGCGTGCTTTTGAAAGACTGCTAAAAACAGGTCTTTCAAAAGCACAGAGTGCGCCACTGCGAGCCTGCTCCCTTATGCAGATTCGCAGGCTCGCATTGGTGCAAACCTGTGATCTGCCAGGGGTGGGCTTTAGGCTGGCGAGCTTCAGTGGTTGGTCGAGAGCCTCAACCAACTAGAAGCCACCATTTTCGTCCCCGGAGCAGTGCAGAATGGCAGCCACGCACTGCTCCAGAGCAGCATGGACTGGAACAAGGAGCCCAAAAGTCCGGTGAGTAGCGTCACGGGGTGCTCCCCTCGCCCCGTGCGGAAATGGCTAATGTTACATCATTTCCGGTCATGCAAAACCCAGAGAATGTTCACAAAAAGTTCCTCTTTATCTTGGAGAAAAGTGAACAGTCATATGCCATGGGGTTCTGTCCTGACTTCATGCTGTTCAACATCTTTATAAATTACTTAGTTGGTGGAAGAGAGGACACACTCATTAAATTTGAAGATGCCAACAAATTAGGAAGGGTTGCAAATACTCCGGAAGACAGAATCAGGAATTAAAATGACTTTAACAGATTGGACAGATAGGCCAAAACTAGAAAAATGGACTTCATCAAGGATAAATGTAAGGTACTACACTTAGGCAAGAAAAATGAAATGCACATATAAAGGATGGGTGACAACTGGCTTAACAAAAGTGTATGTGAAAAAGAACGAGGGGTCTTAGTAGACCATAAGCTATGTGTGAGTCAATAGTATAATGTGGTGGCCAAAAAAGCCAATGCAGTTCTTAGCTGTATCAACAGGAATATAGTGTCCACACTGAGGGAACTAAAAATACCACTCTATTCTGCTTTGATCAGACCTCACATGTCCAATTTTAGGTACCACAATTTAAAGAACAACCACATGTCCAAAGGAGGGCAACCAAGATGGTAAAAAGGTCTAGAAAGCAAGTCCTGCGAGGAAACTGCCCCACTTGAGAAAGGGAGTTGGGCATGTTTGGCTTGGAGAAGAGACTGAGAGATGACAAGATATCCATCTTTAAATTCCACCTAAACATTAGGAAGTAGTCCCTGATGGTAAGACCTATTTGAAAATTGAACAGACTACCTCAGAAAACAGTGCACTCTCCTTGCTCAAAGGTTTTTAAACAGCAATAGCATAGTCATCTCTCAGGAGTTCTATAGCTGTGGATTCCTGTTAGGGAGGGAGTTGGACTAGATGGCCTTTGTGGTCCCTTCCAACATGTTGATTCCCTGATTCTATGCCAGAAGGGCTGGGGCAACCAGGGAAGGACTCACAAGAGAAGATGGCTCTGTATCCTCTGCAGTCATATATCCTAAATGCAAGGGAGGAGGTCTCATGCTGCAACGTAGGTTGAATTGCCTCAGGGACAGCAGCAGAATACATACTTGGGCCTGAAGAAAGAAAAGAGGCTTCTGTTGGCTTCCCCCATATATACATAGTCACCGAAGAGAACTATGGAGTTTGCAAGAATCTAGAGCTCTTCTTCAACAGCTCTGTAGGGGTAATACTTACTACGTGTTTATTTGAGGACTTTATATCCTGTCCTTCGGGAGGTGCCTAAGCATGTTTACCAAACATTACAATAAAACAAATTAGAAGAAAGACTGTATGGTAACTACTCCATGTTCTCAGGAAAGACTTCCTGGGAGCTGTGTTATATAGTAGAACCCCTCTGCCTGTGAAGAAGATGATCCAACCTCATAGGGTCCACCCTCTTCTGAGCAATGCCAGAAACATCAACCACCATTGTTATATACTTTTCTAGAATGATGAAGATGCAAAAATGAAATGTTCCAGGATCATTCAGAGGCAAAGGGGGTATGCTTTTAATCCCACAAGACCTAAAGCCCTCCTGTTTTTCAACAGCAGCCTACAACTGGGCAGGGAGTTCCAGAGGGTTTGTGGGGGGAGGAGATGCAAGGAGTTAATTCCATGGGAGCCACAGCCTTCCCATTCGTCCTACACCAACACCATCTAACAATGAGAAAACTATGCCAACCCAGGAGCTGAGATAGCCATTTTCTTCTCATTGCTCCCAATGGAGAGGTAATGGTTATAATCTTCCCCATTATAACAACACTGTAATACCCATGTAAGCCTCCCTCAAGAAAAGAAACACTGCTCCCAGGCCTAAGAATATACTAACAAGTCAGCCCTCCACATTCACTAGGGTTAGCGTTACAGGACCTCTGCAAATGTGGGAAAATCACAGAAATCAAAATGTGTGTATTTGTCTGTGGGAAAGGGGCAAATGGACACCCAGGGTCCAAATCAGGTCAGGGAAAGGAGAAAGAAAGGAGATGCGTTGGCATGGTGACCCTATACCTCCCGTCTCTCACCCATTTCCTACCTTGTAGGGGGTGCTGGAAGAGGGTTTGTGGTGCTGAGAAATCTGTACTGTGATCCATCCTTAACTGGTGAGGCAGTAGATAGTGGAGAAGGAGGAAGACTAGACGTTATTCTTAAAAACCTGACCAGCCTAACTGGAGCCACTGAGATGGAAGGTACCCCCAGAAAGTGAGCACCTGAGGGACCAGCAGTTGGAGAAACTCACAGATAATCAAATCTGTGAAAGTCAACCCCAGAAATGTGAAGGGCCGACCGTATAACACTAAATTTCAAAGAAGAATGCAAAGCAGTTGTTTTGAGCATTGGACTAGGAGACCAGGGTTTGGATCCCAGCTTGCATGGAAACCCAACAAGTGACCTTGGGCAAGTCATACTCTCTAACCCTCAGAGGAAGACAAAAGCAAACTCCCTCTGAACAAGTCTTGTCAAGAAAATCCTGTGAATGTTTCACCTTAGGGTTGCCATAAGTCAAAAATGACCTGAAGACACACAGTAGGAAGTATAAAAACAGTCAGCAAAATCAGAAGCAAATGGTTACTTAAAAAAAAATCAAACAAAACTCCACATAGCAATAAATTATAAGGATCTACACTTACTTTCAATATTTGTTACACTCTGGTGGATTCTTCAGTAAATAGGTATTTTAATATGTATCTTTATTAATAAAACAAATTTACAGCATGGGAAAATGTTAAATACATATTAATATCTAAATTGAACCATGGGTTCATGAAAGGTAATAAAGGGTGACCATAACTGTGGAACTGTCTCTGTTCGTTATTTGCCATTGCTTAAACACACATATTCAGACAATTTTGCCACTGCAGCCAATCTCCAAATATTTGGGTTCCATCTGTCAGCCATAGAAACTTGGTGACTTTTGATTAGTAATTTCACTGTCCTTAATTGTCCAGATCTCCTGATGCTGTTCAGATTACTCCGCTGTATCCTGCTGTCCAGGCAAAAAAAAAAAGGGTAAAGTATGTATTGTATTGCACTGTATTGTATTTATTATATTTAAATGCTGCCTTTCTCCCAGTGTGGGACCCAAGGCAACTTCCAAAAAGTTGAAAACATTAATAAAACATTTAAAAAACAATTAAAAACATTTGAAAACATACAAAATTATAAAAGCCTACAAAAATTTTAAAAACAGCTTGATAAATCAAAAGCCCACCTGCTTACATGTTGAAAGTAATAAACAAATACAAATTACGTATACTATTTTTCTCCAAAAGATCTTCATTGAGGGCCTGGTTCACCACATGTGATGGCAAAGATATAGCATTTGGTTGTTCTTCCAAAATTGTCTTTACATTTCATTCAGATCCGAATTGATAGGGAATTATAATACAAACACAATAAAACCTTAGAATGTTTTATTTTGATGTTCATGCAAGCAGATTGTGCAGGGCTTTTGATAAAAATCTCTTGCTTGACTCAGACTGAAACTGGCAATCCATAAATGGAACAATATTTTTAGCTCTGAAGCTGCATCCCAGTCTTAGCAAAGCCAGTTTTGTGTTTCATATACAACCCTCTGTTTCCATGACTTCACCGCAATCATTCTGGCTGCCACTAACCCATTCCCAATCAATTCCCTTTCATCCTTTGGGACTGCATCTTTCAAGTACGCATTATAACATTTACACTAACCGTAAGAGTCAAAAGTTTCTAGGGACGAGAGCTGAGCAGTGTAATATTTTTGAAAGCATTCACTAAATACAAAAATACAAGCATTGGTGGTGGGCCAAGGCATCAACCATTCCACTTCAGAAAGCAATAACTAGAGATTCTTCTCTGTTTTTGCATTTGCAACTCACAACTTCCCAGTGCAGTACAACCTAAAGAATTCCTGCTCTAAGGCTCCCCAAGGAAAGAACTGAATTCAGCACCTCCACCTCATACTACCAATCTCACCTGCCTGAGTGATAAAAACAGGGATTGGCAGCTGTATTCTGAGAGAGTCACAGACTACGCGCCAGACACAGAGCTGTCTTGTTATCTGGTAGCCAGAGCAGAACCCTTTGTGGCCACTGGTGTTATTACTGCTTCAAAGTTGGCAGTCTTAAATTAGCTTTCGGAAGAACTGAGTAGATGGACGATACTGAGCAGTTGCAGCAAGGGGGACTTATTGCAACAGATACTTCACTGCCATCTCTTCTGAAGGCGGAGATGCACTGAGTCACTCTCGACTACATATATTAAAAATCTGTTCAGCTGAAAGGAAAAAACAAAAGAGTACTCTCTTTCTCTCTCTCTCTTTTATTGAATAACAAAAGGAGTAAATAAGTTCTTCCTAATGTTTAGATGGAATCTCTTTTCTTGCAATATAAATCTATTCTAGTCTCTGGCCATTTCCTCACTAGACAGTCTAGACAGTTACAGCGCTATTATTCCACTTTCAACATCCTATGGAATCCTGGGGTTCGCAGTTGCCAGCTGGCCCCTCCCTAAACTGCAAACCCCAGGATTCCATAGGATGTTGAAAGTGGAATAATAGCGCTATAACAGTCTAGTGCATAAATGGCCTCTGTTGCAGCAGAAAACAAGCTTGTTCCATCTTCTACACAACATCTTGTCAGATATTTAAAGGCAGTTATCATGTCATTGCTCAGTCCTTTCTTCTCTAGGCTAAACATACGCAGGTCCCTAAGTCATTTCCTCATGAGGCAAAGTTCCCAGAATTTTGATGCTCTTGGTTACCCTTCTTCAGACATGTTCCAGCTTCTTATATCCTTCTTGAACTGTGATAACATACAGCTGCACATTGTCTCCCATACTGGAAGTGATATATAACCCATCTTGGCTAGTACCTATTGATATCTCTAACCTCCATGAATTCATATAATCCTCTTTTACAGCCACCCAAATTGGCAGCCATCACTGCAACCTGTGACAGTGCATTTCATACCTTAATTATGTGCTATTATCCTTTTTTTCCCTCCTACATCTTCAGAGAAGCAGCAGCAGCAGTAGAATCAGCAGTGTCAGAAGTTGCAATGTTGTCCCAAGGATCCCTGGTATTATATGTGTGAAGGTTTCTTGTTTTTTTAAAAAAACAACAACTCTCAAGTACTATATACATGCGAAACATCATTATTTTTTCCCCTTCTAATTTTTTCTTCAGGAAAAAAAAATCTGATTTGTCAAATACAAGTATTGAAGGCAATGGGATCATTTCCAACTTGTGTATCTTTGGTAGCCCAGGATTTTTATTCGGGATATATTCATATAATGTCTTCTGTGTCACAAAGCAATAATATATGATCTTTGATTTAAAGCACCAGTCAAAGCTACTCAGGATAAAAGCTTTCTTCAATTAAAAAAAAACATTAGAGTGAAAGAAAGAGAAAGAAAGAAAGAAAGAAAGAAAGAAAGAAAGAAAGAAAGAAAGAAAGAAAGAAAGAAAGATTTTTCCTACCTGACTAATATTACCTCAACATTTCAAAAAATAACACAAGAAACCCCACCTCATACTCGTGAAGAGTTCTTTTCCCTACATTAACATCACAGTTCTTACCCAGGTTGATACCCTCTGAATATATAGAATTACAACAATTATCACCTGAATCTGGTATGGAGAAAGGCTCTTCTAATTTGTTCAAGAACTGGGAGAAGGGAGGAGAAATCTGTCCTTCACAGCTTCTTTCCACAATCCTTAAGGGCATCAAATCTCTCAAAGGCAACCTGTCAAAAGAAGGCATCTTGAATGCCTTCAGGACTGACCCAAATTTTTGTGCCTTGAGGCAAAGGACAACATAGCAATATCATTCACATCCCATGCACAGAAGTTGATAATCCTTGCAGTTGGCAGTAGAACAGCATTGGCCATTGCATTTGTGGGTAGTAAGGTAATTAGGAGCATGTGGTCCATAGATATGCTTTCTGCAATCCAGATTAAGACTCACAATTGCTTTGCCATTAAAGTGTTCTTTCAGAGGTTGACTGAAGAGAAGGGCAGAACCATATGGCATTTTCTTCTACGACATCCTAGGCAAGGCATTTGTACTAGCCTTAGAAAGAGGCAGAACTAGAAAAAAGTTTCTAGTCTTTATAGTGCAACCCCACAGAATAATTATGTGATTTACATGGCAGCATATAGAAAACCCACAGGACAATTCATATGTGAAATATATCTATCAGCAAAAATTTGGTTAGCACAAATGAATATAGCAATGAGTTAAAGAGTGAGTCTACAGCCCAGAGCTATGTATGCTCGCTCACCCCATTTTTGTACCCATGCTTCCTCCCAGATCACCTGTGAATAAAAATCAGCCATCAAAAGGACTGAGGAGGTACAATTCTCCTTTAGATCAAGACACACAGACACACACCCTGGTCTACTCGTCCATAAGAGAAACAGACTAGATTTATTATCTGCTAAATACAATAACAACCAATACTAATTCTGTGCCTGGTGTCAAATTTTTACAGGAAAAAAGATGATGTGGATCAGAAGTACAGCATGAACTAGAAGTGGCCCTTACTCAAATCAAAAGAATTTACTGTAATTTCTATGTAAAAATGTGTAAGGATCCAGTGTAGTAAGTCCAGCAGCTCTTCTAAGAATCCTTACTTATTCTACAATTTTATCTGCTCTATTTATTTAATGTTACTAGTTCAGAGGAATTTCAAAATGAGTTTTTGCAACAGCAAAATGAGTTAATAGAGAGTCTACTAATTTTCATAGCAGGTTGGCCATCCAAGCGAAAAAGACAACATGAATATTCCCCCCCCCCAAAAGAAAACACATTTGCATAAAACTGCAAATACTAATTTATATGTACAGATGGAAATTTTGATATTTTAATTTTTTAATAATAATTTAAAAACAGTTGCAATAGAATCATAGACTTATGAAGTTGGAAGGGGTCCTGTGCAGCATCAAGTCCAACCTGATGCTCGACACAGAAATCTCCAGCTACAGCATCCCCAGAGAACGAGATCCCACCATCTCTGTAGGCAATTGGTTTCATAGCTGAACCATCTGTACTGCCACAACGTTCCATCTAATGTTCAATCAAAATCTACCCTCCTGTAACTTAAAACCATTAGACATAGTTCTACCCTCTAAGGCAGCACAGAACAAGCCAGCACTCTCTTCTTTACAACAGCCCTAGAGGTATTTAAGTTTCTGTCATACCTACAAAACCATATTTACCTTCCTGCATTAGGACTTCAAGTTCATCTTGCTTGTTTTCCAAACTCTGCACTGGTGTATAGATATCCAAAGCATTGGTTGCTCCCGTCTTTTACTCTACTGTGAGTTTTAATGGGGTTCCCCTGAACTGGAGGAACTTTCCACCTCCTTCCATTCATCCCAAGTGGGAAAGACTGCAACCAGGTTACCTTATGGCTAGACAGCCTGCTATACAGGTGAAATGTGTGGCTAGGCAGCTTCAAGGCCTCTGGTCTCCTTGTAGTTCTTTACATTTGAATAAAACTTGTGTTTCAAATAGAAAATTGGAAGGGCCATCCTCTAGCAGCCCTTCAAATAATAGACTATCCTCAAAAAAGTACACATGTCCAATGTACCGCCCCATGTATACAATGTCTTGGGTGAAGTGAACTACTAGAGAAACTTGGCCTTCATCTGATGAAAAAGATTCAGTCTATAAAAGTTTATGCTACAAACTTCTCTCTCTCAGGCTTTTTCCACACCTTGCCTGGAGTCATCCCAGCAGGGCCTTTGCTGGGATGGGACCATGTCCTGAATGCTCCCCTCTGCACCCAGGTGACTGCCAGTGGATGGTAGCAGTTGGGATACATTCCTTCCTTCTGCAGTGCAGCCGGCCTCTTCCTGTGCTGCACTGAGGAAGGAAGCGCCTAGATAGCACTTCGCTCTTTTTGCACAACTTCAGCCAATGTGATCGTCACACTAAAGGGGCCTATTAATGGGATTTTTTCTGGTAATAGTATAATGCATGATCACAACAGCTGGGGATGTGACAACAGCAGGACTGTAATGACATTGTGCAGTAGTATGCATTGCAGCTAGGCTTCAGTACATTCCCATGCTGGGATGGGGCCGTAGTGTGGAAATGGCTTCAGTTAGTCTCAAAGGTGCTACAATATCCCTTTGCAAATTGGCCCATGCCTAGTTCATCAGTCTAGGTAGAGGAATTCTGGGACTTGTAGTATTTAAAAAGGTTTTTCTTTTAGAAGCTCTGATTCAGGAAAACCTAAGTCAGATACCAAGGGAATGTAATCCTAGTTCAACTGGTGTGATTGCAATCTCCCTCTCTAGGAAAGGGGATATACAGTTTTGGCAATACTGTATAGAGAAGAGGGCCCCAAATTCTTTCTCTGAGTTCTAAAGGGGTACCCTTACAGCTGTGGTGGTGACAAGGAACAATCCATGAAAAAATGCATTTTTAGCTTAATGAAGTTGCATTCAGTTCCCAGAATTCAGGAAGAAAGTTGGAGAGTTTGGGGCAGGCGATCAACTTCTGGGGGAAGAGATGAAACCAGCCTTGAAAGATTAAGATGATATTTCAGATCAGTTTTTGAGGTCCCAGCCTCTGACATTGTAGTGGAGTGAGTGTTACCCTGATTTCTGGGGGTCCCGGGAGGGACACCTAAATGTGCTCACAACAATGGGGAGGGAATTAGCAAGGAGCACTAGTTAGCAATGCGAGAGGCAGGGTAACGTAGCAAGATCTTGAACCCTATGTCTACGGGGTCAGGCCGAGTCAATGATAAAGGAGAAGTTAATGATAATTTATTGAGATACAGTCAAACACGCATATGCAACACACTCACACAAAGAACTATAGAAATAAAAGGTAGGAGTTGGATAGAGGGATTTTGAGAGGAGGTTTGGTATGGGAAATACTATACCTGTCCTGAAGCCTGGTAATAGCAAAGAAGCTGGGGAGCGTAGGTTCTCAGCACGTGAGGCTGAGGGGAGGCTCGTCCAACGGAGAAGCGGCAAGTTAGGAGGCAAGTCACGAGCGATCCAACGAGATGCTCAAAGTCAGGCATTCTTATAGAGAAAATTGTGGCCACAGGCTAGTCCGTACTTGGGGATAACAATGAGTTTCGGGCTGGAGACAAAGCCTCCGAAAGGTCAGTACTTTAGGTGATTGAATTATGACCAGATTGTCAATAGAGTAGCCAGTATGCAAACGCGGAGTGCTTGAGAGTTGTATAGTCCGCTCATCAAGCTGCCTGCTCGGGGCAGGGGATCTTTTGTAAGTAGTGTGCATACATAATGTGGTACTTGCCTTGAGGTCTCCTGAAGCTGCATGCGGCAATGACTGGCCTGCCTGGATTGGGATTTGAATGGTTCGGCTATTGTCAGCCGTGCCTGTGTGTGTGCTTGTCGGGGGACCTCGCAAGCACATGGAGAGGAATGGGTAAAGAAGGCCAAATTACTGATATCAAATGATATCTTAATATCCCACAAGCTCGGGCTAGAAACAGCGGTAACATGGGGATTATATAAAACTATTTGTAGAATAGAATAGAATAGTGTAGAAATACACTCGATTTTCTGCATTAAATATTTAAAAAATGCAATGTATTTTTTTGCTTTGATATTAATTCTTTGAGAATGGATCTTTAGTGGAGAAGCTGTACCAAAATCTACAGAGAAGGCCAGTGGTGGTTCATAGAATCAAAGCCAGTGGGGTAGTACATATGCTTAGGATTCTGATGCAAATTTTATAAGAGTGCCAAATCCTATCCTCAAATATGTTTGGCATTTTGGATACTTCTTTTAAAGTTTGGACTAAAATCTAGAGTAGAACCATAGCTCCAGTGCCCTGGAAGCCACCCCTGAGGCAATTATGTTTCGCTTTGTAGAACATAACTGAGAGTGTAAGGCATTTTCTTATCTTCAGTGAGAAAAGGAATCATGGCATATAAATACACCCTGTTAAAAATTGTAAACTACCGCATTTTTTAATTGTATGTGAAAGCAAGATACCAATGCTTTTGGCTTTTTTTAATGAGCAGCAATATTCTCCATGATGTTACAAACATATTTACAAAACTGCCAATTTTTTTGTGGAAAAAAAAACCTTCACTAAATCTTCACTAAATTATCACAAAGAATTATCAACATGGAAAAAAATCTTCAAAAAGACAGCAAAATTCTCATAATCTCACCTTGCAAAGAGAATAGTAGAATTTTTTCGTTTCCAGCATGCAGAAAAGAATCAAGCAAAGATTTGCAACCCTATACAGTACAGCAGGGCTATAACAATATAAATCACTTTTGTTCACAACTTCACACCGGCACACTGAGCATAACAGAAATGTACCACAATATTGTACTTCAAATCCCCAGGGGAAAAACTTGGTACATTCTACTCCATCTATCCCATTTTTCCTCAACTCCCTCTCTTTTAAGTTTATTGGCCATCTGCCTGGGGAAAGAATGGTGGACAAATGTTGTTTGCTGCGCTGTAAAAAGACTTGAGCTGTATGGATTAAAAATGAACCATCTACGTGCTAAGTTATTGCCAGTGGTACATGTGCATGTTTAGCGATCCTGGACATTTCACCAATCTTTTTACAATAATTCCAGCCTCACTCATATTCCTTTTTTCCAATTAAGGTTGAAGAACTTGTGACCTCCTTTTCATCAAAATTACTGCCCAACTAACCTGATAAGCATCACCAGCGGTTTCCACTTGACCTACCTTTTGTCTTCACTTCATGTTTTTTGTCCTTCCCCACTGAGACCTTTGCTCATAAAAATGGTTTCTATCCAGTTGAGAATTTCACCATTGATAACACAGACAACCCTTTTCTTTTATGTGGTATGATATTAAAACCCTTGGTGTCTAAACAGATTTTATCTCTCTTCTCCTTCCTGTCAGTTCTTATTGTCACTTACCCAAGAAAGTTAATCAGATTTCTCTAGGAAGGCCTCGTTTTCATAAATTCATTGTATCATTGAGCACACTCAGCTTTCCACTCAATATTAAAAAGTCCCTGGAAAGGAGATTAAGAACAGCAGGGGGGGAAAAAGCATTAGGAAGGCCACAGATTACATGTCAATGAAAGAACTGAACAGAAGCATGCTTTGTGACTCATGAGGAGGCAGGTTTGAGGTTCAGGGGGCTGGGTGGATCAGGCAGCACCATTTTTACATACTACCAGCATCCATCTTCTTTCCAAAAGCCTGCACACTTTCACACAGACTCTGGGGGAATGGGGGGAACCATAAGCCAATAGAAATTGAGCTGTTGGCTGATGGGCAGGTCTTGGGGAAAAGGCAGGAAAATTTTGCCCAGATCCAGCATGAGAACATATGAGGCAGCTCCCCAGCACACCAGCTCAGTCTGGCTTGGAGCTTCATGGAAGCAGCATTAGCAGGAGTGAAGAGCTGAGGTGGAGCAATGGCAGAGCAATGAAGATTGTTACCCTAAAAGGTGGAGACTTTGGAGTTTACCCACAATGCCAGCATCTCCTTGGAATTGGGGGAATTATAGCTCAAGGGAGGCCTATGAGAGGAGGGTAATGGCAAGATCTTTTCACCTGTGTGTACCAGTACTAACTGTAGAGATGACTCTAGTTAAAAGGGGTATTTTATTGGAAATTAAGAGAAGCACACAAACCATATAAGGCTATTGAAGGAAAGGCAAGAAAGGTTGGACAGAGAGAGATTTTGGGTGGAAAGGGTAATATTTACCAGTCCTGAAGCAAAGTATCGAAGAGGAGTGGTTCAAACAAGAGTTTCAGGGTAGCACAGAGGAACAGGAGACAACACCCAGAGTGTTAGCAAATTACCTGTTCTGGAGTGTGTATTAATTGCTTTCTGGAAGAGCAAACAAAAAGGTCCAGAATGGGCTGATTGCAATCTCTTAATACCTTGCTTGGGTAAGATGAATAGGGGAGGTCTCTGTAGAAAATGCACACAGCAGGGGTGCTTGCCTGCTTCACCTGGGCAGTTTTGTGTATTGTTGTATTTGGAGGTCAAGTCATTGACAGGATTATCCTAAACCCATTAATGTCAGGGGTTTCTGTCTAATCCTCTTGAACTTATGACCTGGTCATGCTGAGGTCATCATGACTTGGCCCAGGCTTACTGCCAGTGTCCTGCTACCACACGCTCTTACAGTCATAAGTGCCCAATTTTATAAAATGATATTTCTCACCAATTTTGCCATCCCACAGGATGGAGGTGCAACGAGGGGTAACAGGGAGGAAGGAGCAGCAATGCAGCAGCAAGACGCAAATAGCAGAGGTCACTCACAAAGCTCTGGGAGCCCCATGCAACTGAAAACAGCCTGTTTAAGAGTTCTTGGGCTGATTACTCAAACAGGTTTTCTAAGGGCTTTGGAGGAGCAGCCCTCTCAGGGACTTGGAGCATGGAGGCCAGATTATTGGAGGCAGTTAAGCCACGTGCAAATTCACAGCATTGAGAGCAGCTTCACCATGGGGACTTTGGAAATTGTGACCCTCCCCCAACTGGCAGGAGAACAAGGTAGTTGGCAGGGCAACAAGATATTGGGCTGTGTGGGGGGTGGCCATCTTTTTTAATTGTTGGGACAGCTACTGTGTGACACAGTTCGTGTCCTAAGGGGTTCTTAGCCATTTGTAGACATGATCCTTTCTGCTGCTAGTGATTTTGAGATAACATGGGCAAATCAGTCTTTACCTCTTAACTGGCCTACATTCGTGTCTGTTGGCGCCAATAACCTGTGTTCAAGAGTCATTTATTTGCTGGTATCTACTGTTCAGGAAATATCCACGATAAACTTCTGGAAGGATATTTCTTTCTGTTCTTATCCACAGGTTAAACAGCAGCATGCTACCTAAGAACAAGAAAAGGCCATGTCAGCAAGAGCAATCACTCCCAAGGACCAGAGGTCAAGCAAGGAAATCATGGGCAGAGCTGGCCACAGCCAGAGGTGAAAAGAGGGCCACCACATCATGTGAGCCAAATGGTAACAAGGAGAATGGACCAATGAAAGCCAACAACAGCATCTTTGAAGGCCATCCACAGACAGTAAAGAAACTGGTAGAGAAGGAGGAATGGTTGGAATCACAGACTGAGGATTCCAAGTCTCATGAAAAAGCAGGCAGCAATGAACAGTTAGCAGTAGGGGTGGCCTGAAAGGTCACATATACCTTCCAGCAGAGAAGATGCTAGCTAATCAGGCCAAGAAGAGGAGGAGGCCAGGAGCAGTTGGCCAGACGAGAAGAAGAAGGGTGATAGTAAGAGGCGATGCAAGACAGCTCACTCTCAGGAAGACTCAGACAGCATTGGAACTTCAGGTGGGTCCTCTGACAAGGAGGAGATAGAGGATTATTGGAAAGCAGCTGCATATGCACTGGGCCTTCTGAAATGCGCTATGAGGAGAAGACAAAAATAGGGCTGGTCAACAAAGGGTCCAAGGGCTGCATGGGAAAGGAGGATCAGGGACACCAAGCTTCCACTTTCAAGGATCGCAAGGATCCTCTGGGTATTCAGCTACCAAAACACTTTGAGATCAATTTTTTATGGGTATTATGTTGATGTTTTGTCATTGCTAAAACCTGATGCTGAGGAGGGAAGGAAACCCAAAGGGGGTGGAAAGGGCTGAAACTAGGGAATAATTAGTGGGCTATACCACCTTTATGGGAGTACTCCAGTCAGCATACCTGGATCATGGATGGCATCTTTCAAACCACCTTGGGAATGTATTAAAGGCAGGAGTCCTAACAGGAGAACTGGCAGCTATTGAATATGTTACTGCCTTCTGCAAGAAGGCATTGCAGAGTAAGAGAGCCAGGTGGGACCTTATTAACCACAAGCTTTGGTCCTGGTATGGCTACATACTATGGCAAAAAATAAAGACCCCAAGCCCATCTGGTGGAATGGGAAGAAGGGCTCTAGGAAATGGGTCACTGGAACTTTAACCAAGGAAAATGCCAAGGGACCCACTGCAGAGTTGAGCATAACTGCAAGGCCTGGCTCAGTTCACATCCCAGGTTCTTGTATACAAGTCCATCTGGCAGCCAGAAGCCCTTTCTGTCCAACAATCCTACCTTCATCACTAATGTCAGAAAAGAAAGGGGGGTTCATCTTAGAAGACGTTGGCCATGCCCTAAGCAGTAAATAGAGGACTGGGGCACGGGCTACTCAAGAGGGGCCTAGCATGCACACAAGTGTGTTTGGTGGCCATGCTTCCCCTCCTGGCCTAGTACACAGATTTGAAGGCTGCCTAGTACATTAAGGAAGGTTTCCCACTGGATATTGTATACCATATTGCAGTATGCACATTGCTTTTGACTCAGGCAATTTAAAATTGGCAAGGAATGTTCTGGAGTTGGGATCCCGAAAAGAACTTTCTCACCTCTCTGCTATAGGTGTGCAACACTGCAAGTGTCCCATTATCAACTCAGAGTACCCAGAGTTCAGAAACTGTAGTGACAGGAAGTAGCCAATACAATCAGTCCAGGGTTAAGAAGGCATAAATCAGAACGAAGTCCAAGCAGTCAAGGTAGAAAAGTCAGTAAAGAATCCAAGAGTCATAACTCCAGTACTTACAATAGCTGAGTCAGATTGCCAAGAAGTGAACTGAAAGTTTTCTTCCAGTAGTTTGACTGGAAGGAGCTCCCTGCTTATATGGTCAACCAGCTCAGTCAATGCTCTTGTTCCAGCCTGCATTTAACAGTGCATTTCACAGCTGTCTGCACATAGCCTTTTCCTGTGTTGGCAGGGGAAGGTCTCTGTCAGATGCCAAAGCCTTCATTTGTCTTGGGGTCTGGGAAGTCTTTCTTCCAGCTCCTCTTCTTGCTGAACTGGAGGAGGACTTCGGTGACTATCAGGCTTGCTATCAGGTATGCCTACTTTGTCTTCCAGGGAAGATGAACTCTCAAGAGGAGAGAACATGACATCAGGTGCCACTGAGGTACGCATTCCTTGTATTATGCTACATTCCCAAGCTGTCACAATTCTTCTGGGAAAGCAGTAGGTGCAGGTCTGCCAGGGCATGAAACCTGTCATCCTGAAATGGAAGCAATGCATCTGCAATTCCATTTTCAAGCCTGGAACATAATGGACTGGGAATTTTATGTTAGCTGAAAGACACAGAACAAAAAAGCAGTGCACCAATCTCATCATCCTGACAAAATGTGATAACTGCTTGTTAATAACATTGACCACTGACTGGTTATTGCACTAGAAATTACTATTTTTTATTTGAAAATGCTAATGCCCAAATGGATACTGCAACTCAAATTGGAAAGAATTCTCGAAAGATGAGATCATGGACAATGTTCATACCCAGTCAGGACTCCAGTTAACATTGTGCACACTGCTTTCTTCAGAAATATACCCTGAACCAGTGCTACCTGATGTCTGATTGTACTTGTAAACCCTCCCAGTGCTCCCATGAGTCTCCAGAGGGACACCCCGCTGTGAGACTCCAATAATTCTGCCCAAATGCACAAATCCTTCTGTACTCCCTTGGAGATTCAGATACAATTATGTGGGCCTTAACTCCCATAATAATTCTGTCCAGGAGAGCTCAAAATGCCCTGCTTGGTGACAGAACCATACATGTAAAATTTAAGTGCCTCAGCATGATTTGTACCTTCCTCAGGACTGCTGTACACTTTTGTAGTAGCATGGCTATACACTCCCTCAGGGCAGTTACCTTTCCTTCTGGCAAGCATGATACCCCTCATACAGAATCAAACTGAATTCTCAAGTAGACCAGGGAGCTAGCAGGTCCCTTTGTTTTGTCCTGCCCCAGTAGTACTGCCAAGTCATGTGACAAATTCTGAAATCTGTTTAATTGGTTGAGGTAGGCACTGCTGCAAGCCTTACCTACAAGTAAGAAATAATCCAAATAATGCATAATGAAAGGTGATCCAGCCTGTACTTTGACTGATCATTCAAGAAATGTGCTGAACATCTCAAACAGACCATAAGATATCAAATTCCCCACAGGAATAGTTTTGTTGACATACTACAGTCCCTTGAACTTAAAACCAAAAGACTGTAGTCATTTGAGTGAACTGGCAGCAAATGAAATGCTGACTGAATGTCACATTTTGCAATCAATGTCTGGGCCACATGCTTGTACCAGGAGCATCACTTGATCAAATTTAGTGTCAAGCAAAGTTTTGGAGGGATGGAGTCATTAACCAAACACCCTTTCAGGTAAGATAAGTGGTGTATAAGCTTCTGAACTCTGGGTACTCTGAGTTGATAATGGGACACCTGCAGTGTTGCACACCTATAGCAGAGAGGTGAGAAAGTTCTTTGCTTTTGTAACCCAGGAGTGCTACAAGATAGCTTGGCCCATATCTGAACAGGTTATGCTGTACTACTTGGCTTTCCTCAGGGAGCACGGAGTCACCCTGCGGACCATGGCAGTACACCTTGCCATAATAACTTTCTTTAGTAAGGTGGGGGTGTGTGTTAAGAACCCATATGCTACTTTTTTGATGTGTAAGGCTGTAGACAGTTGGATGAGATTGTTTCCTAGCAACTCCTTAGTAAATCCTAGCAACCTCCTAGTTTAAATCCTTGCAAAACCTTTTTTTAATCTCACATTCTGTTGAATTTATTTTATTTAGATCATAGAGCTGGAAAGGACAAAATAGGTCAAGTCCAACTGACTGCTTAAAGTAGGAAATTCAGCTAGTGCACCCCTAGCAGATAGGTGTTCAATGTCTTTTTTGAAGATATTCAGAGACAGAGACCCCACCTCATCTCCAGATAATTGGTTCCACTGCCAAACTATTCTTAAAGTCAAGAAGTTCCTTTAATATTCCACCCAAATCTGCCCCCCTGTAACTTAAAACCATTAGATCTGGTCCTACCCTCTGGGGAGAGCAGAAGACAAACCTGAACCTTCCTCTCTGTAACAGCCCTTTAGATATTTAAAGAGTACAGTCATGTCACCCCTCAATCTTCTCTTCACAAGGCTGAATATGGACCAGCTCCTTCAACATTTCCTCATATGTTTACTTCTTCATACCTGTTATCATCCTTGTTGCTCTTCTCTGAACCAACTTCTCTATATTGTTCCTAAAATATATTTTCTATATTGTTCCTAAAATGAGGTGCTCCAAACTGAGCGCACTATTCCAGATGAGAACTGACTAGTGTAGACTACAGTGGGACTGTATTTACTTATTTCTTTATTTTATAACCTGCCTTTCTCTCAGACAGGACCCAAAGTGGCTCAGACAGAACTCAGAAAAAGTGACATGAATTAAAAATCAGTAATAAGAAAAGTTTTAAAACAACTAAATACCGTGCTAAAACATACTAAAACATCAATACTTTAAAACAGTATAAAATAATTTACATTATATGAAATATAATCTGTGTAATTTTTGGAGAAAATGTTGATTTTTTTTTTTTAAAAATAAAACTTTTAAAAAGAACCAGAAGAAATTGTCACCCACCCTTTTTCACAGGCACAGACCTACTGGAATGGGGTGAGATCCGTTACAGGTGCAACCGTGCCAGATTAAGCTTGAAACCCTTTGCCACTATGGTCACTAGATTTTTATTTATTTATTTATTTAAAAAATAGCCAAATAAAATTCTCATCTATTTCTAGACACAAGCAACATTCTGTTGAAATAGAATCAGAGGTTGGGGAAATTATCTTTTTAGACTACACTCTCGAGAATCACCTTTCCAGCATAGCTGTCGTGTACAGGATAACTCCAGTCCCAGAGATTCATCTTAGAAGTTTGCAATAGCTTTATTCAGGAACTTCAAAGTCACAGCAGCACATTCTGGCAATTGCCAATACTAAAACCTTTATTGAATTTATAGTGTCTTATAAGCAGTAATATTACAAATTTGCACATGCATGGCCCCTATTGGGCAGCTAATTAAAAAAACTCCTTTCCCAGGCTTGCTTCCCACCTGCCAGCATCTTGACCGTCTTGACCATATAACTGCTTTTGTTCATATCATATCAAGGTTTGTTAGAATAGTGTCCCTTCATTTCCATTCATTTTCCATCATCTCCTTCCAGCCCCCTTTGTTCCAAGTGTTATATGGCATCAAACAGCAAAGCCCCACATGGCAAATAGCATAGTATGAGAATATATGGCAAATCACCTGGCATTATATAATATCAGACATCAAAACACTACATGTCATTGGAATGGCATTAGGATGGCATGGCAGGGAAGCAAAGCCAACCTGACAATAGGTCTGTTTGGGAGCACACAAAAATCCAAGACCAGTCTTAATGAGTAGCATCAACTTGTACTCTTCTGTTCATTCTTCCTTTCACCCTTCCTACTGAGGATATACTTCTGTTATTTCTATTGATTTTCTGTGTGGATGCTCCTGCCAACAGTACCATGAAACAGTTTTTCAGCCAGTCCTCAAGAAATGACTCACAATGTTAAATATTTCTTATGCTCACAAAAATATTTCCCTTATTCTTAATATTTCCAATCAAAACCTTTTATGCCAAACATTCAGCGCAGCCAGTGGTGTCTGTCGGCACATATGTTGCACAATCCAGCTTGGCAGTAGGTCGTCCAATGTCTGTACGCTGAACCATTTGTTCAGTTCAACATGCAAAATTGTAGATGCTGACGTTTATCTTTTGTTTTGCCTTGTTTTCTACGTAGAGCTTGAGCTGCTCACATTAGGTTTGAAAGCTGGTTTTAATTATAATTCCTTGCATAAAATGTATAATCATGAAAGTGGAGAACCATGCTGTGCTTGTATTCATTTTGTGCATCTTAACGGCATTTTTCACATAATTCATTTTGACAATAATTTCCTGTGAGGAGAACAGGAATTATCTCAAAGCTGAGCACAAAAGAACTAAACTAGATTAAGACCAAAAGTCCATTTAATCAAGTGTTGTGTTTGCCGTATCACCAGCAACATGCCTTTCAGAAGAGTAAAAGATGGAGGCCTCTTCCCCAGTGTCTGATCTCAACATCTGGTACTCAGAGGGCCCATTCACACTACAGAATTGTAGCACTGTTATTGTACTGAACTGCTGCACTGCCAACCTATGGAATCTTGAGACTGGTAGTCTGGTGAGACACTAGAGTATTCTGACTGAGAATTCTAAATGATCCTCCCTAATTGCAAATCCCAGAATTCCATAGGACAGAACAAGGCTGTTAAAGTGGAATCATAGTGGTAAAATTCTGCAGCATGATTGGGCTCAGAGTTTCATGGCTTTTGAATACAGAGACTCTGTTTAACTGATTATGAATCTATACCCTATGCGATTATATTCCTGTCTCACAAGTTTTAGATGGTGACTCCAAAACTTATGAATGATGGTAAGAGTAGCTACACATCAGCTCTTTCCAGAACTTGGAAAAGTTTGTTTTGGGGAAGGCTGGTGGTTTTCCAGGAGGCATAATCCAAAAACAATAACTTCCAAATTCTGGATGATTCTTTGGTGCTGGTGCACAGAAGGGGCACAGGTATGGGTGATGTAGCCACACTAGGTTTTCTTGGATGCATTGCAAGCCAAGTTATGAAAGTCAAGAAACAAATGACATAATTAAGTAAAGTCACTCAAATTATGTGAAGTATGTACAGCACATAATGAGTGGCATTATGCATATCTATATATCTACTCAGAAGTAAGTCCTCTTGATTCAATGGGGCTTTTTTGTTTTGTGGTTGTATGTCTTCAAGTTATTTCTGACTTAGGTTCTCTGTAGGGTCATGAGGTTTTCTTGGCAAGATTTGCTTGGGGGGTGCCTTCTTCTGGGGCTGAGGAAGTGTGACTTGCCCAAGGACGCTCAGTGGATTTCCATGGTTAATCAGGGATTTGAACCCTGGTCTCCAGAGTTGTAGTCCAGTGTTCAAACCACTACACCACATTGATTCTCCTACAATGGGGCTTAATTTATGGATAATGAGTATAGGATTGCAGAAGGGATGGAGAAAATATATAGGGCTGGAGGACCAGTTTAGCCCCTGGCCTGTGTACTGAGGGGATTGCTTACAAGCAACAGTGAAGCTACAGTCAACTGGACCAGTTTTCTGGCCTGGGAGTCGTTTTGTTTCTCCTTGTATTTCCAGTTCCAGTTTGACAGAGTGACACTCACTGGAGGACCCCTGATCAGCCTCATGCCCATTAAGTTGTGGCGTACCACAGGATTCTGTTTTATCTCCATGATGTTTATCATATGAAGCCTCTAAAGGAGAACATTGGGGAGTTGGATGCCATTAGTATACTGATGATGACACTCAGCTTTATGTTTCCTTGTCATCAGAGTCAGCTCAAGATCAGATGCTGGACCATTGCTTGGGTACTGTAATGGGCTGGAAACAGGCCAATAAACTGAATCTCAATCCCAATAAGTTGGAGCCTATGTGTGTTGGTGATTCTCAGGTTCAGAAACTGGATAAGAGAATCATCCTGGGTGGGGATGCATTTGTCCTGAAGACACTTAGGAGTTGTCCTGGATCTATCTCTGTCACTAGTGGCGCAAGTGGACTCCGTAGCTCCGAGTACTTCAAGTGAGCTTTGACTGACCTACCAGCTACAGTAAAGACAGGGATAACTTAGCCACAGTAGCTCATGCACTGGTAACTTCCCAGTTAGATTACCATGAAGTGCTCTATGTGTAGCTGCCCTTGAAAACAACTCAGAAGCTGCAGCTAGTGCAAAATGCAGCAACTAGACTGCTTGTTGGAACATCTTACAGATATCATGTAGTATTAGTTTTAAAGGGAATTGCACTAGTTGCCAACACACTTCTGATTTAAATTCAAGGTGCTTTTGATGTTGTTGGACCTGGGAGACCAAGGTTCAAATCCCTCTCCTGCATGAAGCGTACTGGGTGTCCCTCAGAAAGTCACACCTTCTCAGCTTCAGAGAAAGGCAATGGCAAACTTGCTCTGAACAAATCTTGCCAAGAAAATCCTGTGACAGGTTTACTTTATGGTTGCCATAAATCAGAAATGACTTGTAGGAATATACCAGCAACAACAAAAACAACCATGCATCTAAGGATCGGAATATTTGAAGAACTCCTCCCATCCATAGATATCTGACTGATGTCTGCTAAAGGGGCCTTCCTCTGTGTCCCAGTGAGGACACAGTATTACATTGTATGAGGGCATGGGTGACTGCTCAGATGTGAAATGACCTCCCCTTGGATACCCAACAGAGGCCAAGACTAGTTTCACTCTACCACCAAGTAAAAACATGGCTTTCTATAACAGCCTTGAAGCTTCAATGACTTTTTTTGCCAAGTCTGTACAGGTTTCAAACTGTTTTAATTCATTTCAGTTTTTTACATTTCTTAACATATTTTTATATTTCTTAAGTCAGTCATCAAGTAGATATGTCTCTCTGATTTTAAAACAGCGCTAAAGGCCAGTCTCTTCTGCCAGGCCTTCTGGATGTTTTTTAAATTATGTATTTTGAAGTATGTATTAATTGTAGATTGTTGTGGGTTTTCCGCGCTTTGAGGCTGTGTTCTATTAGTATTTTCTCCTGACGTTTTGCCTGCATCTGGTGCTGGCATCTTCAGAGGATCTGGTGGCATGGAAGTGAGACAGATCATATATACTTGTATAGTCCCCGGGTAGGAGGAAGCAATTTGCATATGTTAAGTTGGCCTATGTGATGGCCTATTGTTAAATGGAATATCTCCCAGGGTTGAGTTTTTTGTCAGGGGATATGCATAACAGTGCATTAAGTACATTAGCTATCTATTTTATTGTTTCTTGTAGAGGGACCTCCAGAGTCTGGGTGGTGTTCATTGGCATATTTTGAGTCTTGATTTTAGTGTTCTTCAGTACTGGTAGCCAGATTTTGTTTACTTTCCGAGTTTCTTCTTTCCTGTTGAAATTGTCCATGTGTTTATGGATTTCAATGGCCTCTCTGTGTAGTCTGACATAGTAGCTGTCAGAACGATCCAGAATTTCTGTGCTTTCAAAAAGCATTCTGTGTCCAGGTTGGTTTATAACATGTTTTGCTACTGCTGATTTTTCTGGCTGGATCAGTCTACAGTGTCTTTCGTGTTCTTTAATTCGCGTTTGGATCTTGCGTTTTGTAGTCCCTGTGTAGACCTGCCCACAACTGCAAGATCAAGATCAAAATCAATCCTTATCGTCTTCTTGTTAGTAGACGATAAATCCTTATCGTCTAGTAACAAGAAAATACCACTTCTGAAAATGGAGGTTCCAATGATTGACAGCACTTTACACCCCCCTCCATTTCAGTTAAAATGATGTCTTAGACCAGACTGAGCAAAAACATGATAGGCCATGTCCACAGTCTTACAAACTAAATGGGATGTCATAAAAGGAAAAATGGATGGGGAGGGTAAAGGAAAGGAGACGCAGCAGTCAACTGAAAAATTAATTTGTTTAAAATCTGTCAGGGAATCGGATTCCAGCAGACACTATTTAAGTGAACTAAACTGTACAGTTAAAGGTCTTTACAAAGATTATATTATACTCTTGTGGCTGGGTAAGAGGAAATTTATATACTTTAATGACTAAGTTTTTCTGTCTTTAGAATTTAAAGTACCAAATGCTCTTTTTATAAACATCTATATTTTACATTAGATAGTCTAGACACTTTCTGTACAGAGTTTTCTCCTCCCCTTGTTCCAGCGCAGAAACATGCCATTCTGTTTTCAATGTATTTATATATAAAATGAGCATGCTGTACACTAATCACTCAACTTGAGTAATGCTGCAAATGTAATCAAGCCAATGCTAATAAATAAGTTGTTCTCCAGCTACCAGCTTCATTGATATTTGTTATAAATAATCCATTTATTGTCTGTGTTTTACTGTAATTTAGACCAGCGCTTACTTGGTTTCCCAGTAATGGGTATATAAACCCTTTAATGTGTGAAATGCAAGTAACATTTTGCATTATATACACTTGTCTTTTACATGCCCAAGTTATAAAAGATTTTTATGTGCAATGGAAATTATAGGTAGGAATATTAGATGTTGAAGCATTGCATTTGTTAGACCAAGACTAAAACAAAGGTCAGGAAAGAGCCACCTTGAATTGCACTCTGAGCTGCGAGTGTAGGTTTTTCACTATTTGCTCCCACATCCTTCTGGTATGTGTGCGATTGCCACAACTGGGGGGGGGGGGTGATCTCACCCAAGGTCCCCTCAGATTAACTTGAAAATGATCTCAGATCTGTAGAAGAAAATCAGTTGTTTGGGTTTTTTTCAAATTAACCCGATCTTTTCCAGAATAGGGTTTGTTGGGTTTTTTTGGCCTGTTAATTTTTGAGCTATAAATCCCCAAATCTTCCACACAATGGCAATCGCAGGTGGTTCAAAAAGTAATTTTTCCAAGTTGTACTCATCAGTCCTGGGAGTTCCCTGAAATCCTTAATCACCAGCATCATCATCATCTAGGTAAACTGAAAGTGTAATCCTATACATATTTATTCCCTTATAAGTTTTATTTTTCTCAGCAGAATTTTACCTGCAGGTAAGTATGTAAAAGACTTCTACTAAAGAACAGTAGTTTATACCCCTGCCTTGGAGATATATTTTAATTGACAACATGCCAGTCAGTGACATGGAAACATGTGATTCAATCTTCATCTCTCTCTCCCTCTCTGCCCTCTACCTCCAGATCCATCTATTTCACTATTATCTTGGAACAGCTTTGAATCATGAATAGAAAGCTTGTCCTATGTCCTTTAAGTATCTTCACTGAAAAACAGAAAACCCCAATCTACAACCACAGGAAAACCATTACCACCAGAGAAAAGGACAGCACTTTCTCACAGTGAAAAGGTGGAGTGGAAACCCATTCAAGCTTTCTGTTCTGAGTTTGTTTTAGTTCTGTTCCCCAATTCTATGTGATAATAAAACCATACTAGCATTTTAAATAAAGATAGCCATGTGTACCTTAATGCAATTAAATAGTTGCCCACTGTCATGCCCATGTTTGCTATATAAGAGCTTGGGAGGACTACTTTTTGGGACTACAACTCCAAGAATCCCCCAGAAAGCAATGCCAATAGGTGTTCTAGAAACTTGTAGTCCAAAATTATAATGTTTCCATTCTCAGCTGCCATGCCTCAGATGCTCATGCATGGGAGCAGTTGGGGCCTTTCCTTCTACTGCAGTTTTGTCTCTACTGCTTATGAGGAGTGCCATCATTAAGTGCTTTAGGTGGATTACTGTACAACAGAGGAACAAGTTACACTGTTGCTCATTAACCCAAGAACAAGTCTGTTGGTTTTGGAGCTGAAACAGAAGTATAATTTAACAGATAAGGCTCATTAAAGGCAATGCTTTGACTTTGATCTTTGCATGTAAGTTCCACTGACACTTAAAAGAAAGAATCATACTTTAGTTTGGCAAAGGTATCATAACATAATGGGTTCCTGTTTCATTCTAGTATTCAAATGTGATTAAAAATACAGTTTGATCAGACTAGGTACAATTTTCCAATTTTGTACTGCCACTGATCTTCCAATCAGTTACAGGGATTTCAAAATGACATTAGCTGGAGCACTGCTTAAAAAAAGTCCCAGAATATCAAGATTCTGGGAGTTTTAATTCAAAATTGTAACTTTTCCAAGCAATTGGGTATGACCACTTAAGCACAAGTGCAGCAGTTTTAAACATTGTTTTTTGAAGTGAGCCTCCTTGAACAAAATGAGATTTATTTCATGGAGACATGTGTAGGACTGCACTGTAGCTATCCCCTTGATTCTTGGTTTCTTTCTCTGTCATACTCAAGTCCTTATCAATCACTGATAACATTATTAATACATTACTATCAATCATATGCAAAATGAAAATGGGGCTTTCAGGTACTGTGAAACATTCACCACAATCTACTCAAAAGTTGGTTTTTCCCAAATCTGTTCCTTACTCCTAAGGAATTCTAGCCAATCTGGGATCATGTACTCAGTATAGCCAATCAGCCAATGACATGCCAGTGAACCATGTATCTGGTAACAGGCTGGTAACATCATACAGTTGAAAGCAAATAAATCCCTAATATTGACCTTGTGTTGTAAAAGACAACATAAAACACTGGTGCACAATTTAGAGTGGTGGGCAGGCTGGCAAGAAACCAGCGACATGTTTGATGGAAATGTTATGGTAAGGGTGGGATTCATGAAATCAGTGGTGAAGACTGGAGTGTGTGGAGGGGGGGAGGGATGGGCACATGGCTATGGCATGCAGGGGTAGAGCTTCAGTGCATGGGGCCATGGCTACAGCACATAGTGGCATAGCTATGGCTTGTGGGGTCATGGCTATAATGGATGGGGCAGGGCTACGGCACGTAGGGAAGGGAAGCAAGGAGCCACAGTGTTACTGCCCTAGCTAGTCAGAGCTTTGGGGATATTAAAAGATATCCTTTTGATATCACAATTCGGCTCCACTTCTCTATTCCCCTCCACATGCTTGCGAGGTGACCGGACAAGCACGCCACCAAGCTCGGCTGTTAATCGCCATAATATTCCTAATATTATACAGGCAGGCCAGAAAATAGCTGACTTGCTGCTTTAGGAGACCTCCAGGCAAGTACTCTAATTAGGTATGCAGGCAACCTACAAAAGAGCCTCTGTCCCGCGATGGCAGCTTGATGGGTTAACTATACAATACCCAAGTACTCTGCGTTTGCATACTGGCTACTCTATTGGGAACCGCTACGATAACTCAGTCATTCAGATTCTGACCTTTCGGAGGCTTTGTCTCCAACTCCAAATCTATTGTTTTCCCCCAAGTATGGCATAGCCTGCAGTCACATTCTCCTTATAAAAACCCTTGATTCCAAGACCTTCCTCGGATCGCTCCCGAGTTTCATCCCGCCTTGCTGCCGCTTTGCTCGGTGAGCCTCCCCTCAGCTCCACATGCTGAGCGACATCGCACCCCAGCCTCGCTCTCTATTTTTCCGGGCTTCAGGACAGGTGAAGTATCACCCAAACCAGCAATCCCTCTAAAAATCCCTCTATACCACTACAACCTTTATTTCTTTAGTTATCTTGTAAGAGTGTGCCGCATACACTGTTTTGCTTGTGTATTTAATAAAACACCATTTATTGTTTCACTTCTGTGTTCTCCTTGACTCGACCCGACCCCGTAGACATAGGGTTCAAGATCTCACTACGTTACCCTGCCTCTCGTAACGCTAAGCAGTGCTTTGAGCTAATCTTCCCCACCTTTAGTTGAGCACATTTTGGTGTCCCTCCCGGGACCCCCAGTACACAGGGTAACAACGGCACCCCCCAAAAATTGCCACTGAGGGTGCATCGCCCCCATTGTCTCCCTGTCCCTATGCAATTCTTCCAGCTGTTGTTGGACTGCAACTCCCAGAAGCCCTTACCAGAAGATCCAATGTTGAAGAATACCAGGAGTCACATCCAACAACTACAAGGCCTCATGATTCCCAATCCTCTGTTATAGAAACAATCCTAGAATTGCAGTTGGATTAATTCAACCACTTCCTGCCCACTTCCTACATGCAAAGAGAAAGACACCCTTGTATCTCAAGATGCATCACATCCCAACAATCAGTTCTTTGAATGGTAGAAAACAAAGATTGACCAATCGCATAGGCACCAGGTGGCCAATATCCTATGGATACAAATGTGATAGATACCTAATTCACAGGAATACTGAAAGTGTCTGGAAAAGATACTACCATACACAAACAGCTGTATAATATAGTATTTGAACAAACAATGCATGCTTTGATCACTGCCTAATGAAGGTTTAGTTATCCTTCAGGTTGACAAAAGAAATATTCTAAGGACATGGATTTCAAGCAAGCGAATTATTGTCTTGGAGGTGTATTAAATTATTAGACCTGCCAACATTGTTAGAACTGCCTGGGGTATTGCTTTACATGTTCCTAAGCTGCCTACAGCAGCCCTTGTTGCTGTATTCCATAGATACATCTATGTGCCCTACTGCACAGAATCAGCTTAGTTAGCTGGCATCTCCCTTCTCACTTATCTCTTGACCTTTCCATGGTAGCTGCATGTTAATAATGCAAGACAGAATTTGTCAATAGGCTACCAAATTTTTCTGCTCCCTGCACTGGAAGATTTTTCTGTTTGATTTGTATGTCTCTTGAACACTTTGTATTTAAAAAAAAAAAAGTAGAATACAAAGCTTAATAGGAAGCTTAGTTATACAAGCTGCAACAGTATAAAGGAACAGAAACATGCTATAAAGTCTAGAAGCCCATCAGTTGAATTGACCATTTTGTTTTATTTTATTTTACTTTTTTTTCCCCCTTTGCTTTGCTTTAGCTATCATAGCAAACTCTGCATAGATAGTAATCAGTGGCCTTCTGGAGCAGGTTGTTTCTCAGTTGTGGGGCCTGCTTAGTAAAGCCAAATCCAGAGCTTTTTTAAAAGGAACAAGTTACCTGCCTCACTACTTTGATGACCCAACAGATCATTACTTCTTACTGTTACTGCAGTCCAGAATGGTTACTTGCTGAATTAGCTTTTACTAAGAAGTTACTGATACTGCTATTATTGTACCATTGGAAAATACAGGAAAATGTGTTCCAGGTCAATGAATTATCCTCTTCAGATACTGTACCCTGGAATTTCAGGGTAGGGGTGTAAAAGATATTGAAAAGCCATTCTTTTTTGTGGGTCCTGAGCAAATCATAAGATGCAGCTGTGCATGTCACCATTCTTTCTTTCCTTCCCATTGCTCAAACTGAATTAGCACAGCCACCCAGTAGTGAGTAACAGGCAGACAATCCATTCATGTTCCACTCTTCCTTAGCAATGTTCCACCCTTCCTTTGCCAAACCTTATCAAAGAAATTTCCCCAAGATAAGTGGGTTTTCTTTCTTCTGTGAGTCTGACACCCTGCAAACCCCCAACAGCTTCTGAGAAGAAAACAAATGTGATTTGGTTACAAAGTGCTCAGCATGGATTGCACCTTTACAATCATCCTGACCTCCATTTTTGCTAGCATGGCCAAGTGGAGAGCTCAGTCTCCATTCTCCTTTTGCACTTCACAAAGAAAAAGAAAGGAAAGCTTGGATTCTCTGTTTTTCCCCAGCCCTCCTTCTATATGCTTCCTTCTGTCTTTCTCTCTTTCCCAAAGCCACAGAACTCCACATTTGCTTAGCTCTCTCCACCACACTTTCCTGAAACTGAAATTCAGCTTCTGGTAGTCTCCATTGAACTGAGAGTTGCAGCCTGGTTTTATTAAAGTCACAGCTGCCATGCTCAAAACAATGCACTCTTTGACATAATTATCCCCACCTGGATCAAAGCGTGGTTTAAGGAGATATTTTTTTTTTCATCTGTCTACTTGCTTTCTTGCCCACGGCATACAGTACTGTTTGTCATCTTATTGGCTAATTGAATCCCTATTAGGATTTCTACAGTAATATTTGTTAATCTCCAGTGCAATTATCATGTATCCTTAGATTCTCATGTGCTCAATAACTTCTCTAAGAAATATATCTGCGTGAGTGTGAGTCACTGGAACTTGTAAAACAATGAAACAGGACTCAGAGGTGATGGGATCTTTTTCTCTAGCTAATTATATTTGACAGATTTTTAAAAATTTAATCTGTTTTTTTATTTATTAAATTTATATCTTCTCCTTCAACCCAAATTAATAGGTCACAATCCTCTACCTCTGTAATAAGTGGGTGGATTTTTTTAAAATTGGAAAAATATGCTTTATCTATATGTGGAACCGGTGAAAAAAGCATATTCTTCCATCACAGAACCATAGCGTGGGAAGAGATCATAAGGGCCATCCAGTCCAACTCCATTTGGCCACGCAGAAATATATGATCAGTGCACTCTCAACACATGGCTATCCAGCTTCTCTTTAAAAACCTCCAAAGAAGGAGACTCCACCACACTCCCATGCAGTGTATTCCACTGTTGAACTGCTCTTACCATCAGGAAGTTCTTCCTAAAGTTTAGGCAGAATTTCTTTTCCTGTGGTTTGAATCTATTGTTTTTTGTCATTTTTGTCTGAAGCACCAGAAAACAAGCTTGCTCTATCTTCTATATGACATCCTTTCAAATATTTAAACATAGGTATCATGTCACCTCTTAACCTTCTCTTTTCCAGGCTAAACATACCCTGGTCCCTAAGCTGCTTCTCATGGAACACGGTTTCCAGGCCTTTTACCATTCTGATCCCTCTCCTTCGCACAAGTTCCAGCCTGTCAATATCCTGCTTGACAAGAAGGATCCTTCTTCTGTATTATTTATTTGTGCTCTGCCTGCTCTTGTCGGCTTCCTGATAACATTTTCCTTCTCACCTGGGTATAACTTACAGAAGCATGTTCAACAATTCCACTCATGGAATTCCACTTATAGAACTGTTAACTGAATATAGATGTTAAGAAATTGCCAGAAAAATACAACTGCATGCATAAGGAACTTATACGTGCATAACACACCAATAATTGAGCTAGTGGCAGAGCTTGGAGTGTGGGGAGGGGGGGCAGGAGGGGACAGGCTATGGCACAAGGGGAGCGGCTGTGGTGTGTGGGGATGTGGCTATGGTGCATGGGGGCGTGGTCAGAGTGTGTATGGGTGTGGCTATGGGCCAGGACGCCCCAAAACATTGCCGTCTGGGGTGAACTGCTCCCCTGCCCCCCTGTCCCTATGTGACTGAACTGAGCTTGTTGTATTCTGATTTTCTTGCTATGTTGGTACTACTGCTTTTGGTAATGTTCTATACATTTTTTTTATTTGGTTTTAAGTTATGGTATTCTATTTAGTTCTGTGTATATTCCTATTCATCTGTTGTTCATGTTGACTGGATATACTATTCTCATTTATTTTATTAGTATTTTCATTCTTTGCCTATGTTTTTGTACTGGTCTTTTGTGATTTATGCATTGGCATCATCATGCTAGTGCAAGATCTAGTGTGTCATTGGATAGACATTTGGAGAGTTTGTGCAAGTGTTAGTGTTATTCAGTGATGTTTCTATTGACAAGTAGTTGTGCGACATCAGTCACATACATGTACTGCTGTTTGTGTGACTGCTTGCACTATCTGTCACTACAGAGGTTTTCACTCTGCTAAAGTGACATTGGATTTAGCCGAGCAAGACCTGCCCTATAAATGATGTATAAAGATATTACAATGCCTCAGTATCCATTCAGCTAGAAAGATGGTCTTCCAATGTAAATTACACTTTGTTCTTTGTTTGTAGCAAAGTTGCAGGATAAGAGGAAAGCATTACTGTAAGTTGTGATGTAAGCATTTCTTGAAAGTTCAGAAAATAACCCTTTATCTATGGTTCTATAGTGCTTTCTTCTGATTGAACAGATTATTTTGTAAGTTCTGCTTTGCCATAATGGTACTGCCAAAGAAGAAAAGTTGTTTTAAACCTCGTGCTACTCTGGGATATTGTAATCTTCTCTAATTGTGTGTGGAAAGTGTCAAACTCAGAATCTTTAGAGAAAGAGAACATAATTATTTCCTTTGCTTTTCTTTTTCCTGGCAAGCCAAGTTCTCTTACTTCTTTTATTTCTCCCTCTGTGTGTCTGCTATTTCTATTCTTCAGGAGACAGACATAAGGACATGACTGAAGGAATGAACAAGCTATTGTTCCCCTCCTCACTCCCAGACAATGATGTCAAACCATGTATGCACTTAATAAGTGTATGTGAACACAAGTCTGCAATCCTGATCAGGAAGCTAGAGCAACCAGTAGCCAAGTATTTCTACTCAGAACATCACTGTGTCTCCGATTTCTCCATGTTTGGTACTGAAATGTCATCTCCTTCAGGTATTTTGGACAAAGTCAGAATTTCTAGATTCATAGACTTAGGATCTCTCACCCACGTGGCCTCAACCTAGAGGATAATACCATCGTCCATTGAATAATGTTGAAAACAGGGCATTCTCAACTGCTATCTTGGATGCCATTGAGTTTCATCTTTAGAAACTGAAGAAGGTAGAAGCCAAAATATTTTGCTTGCCTAATTTTTTTAAAGTTCTGGTTGTTAATCACTTCACTAAATATATACATATATGTAAATGTGTACATATCTAGATTTGCTGTGTTATACCATTTCTTTTCAGGGCAACATACAATTTTTTTAAAAAAATCCAAATAAATAAACTCAAGAAAGGAACATAGCAATCAACCATTATAGAAGCTACATAGAACCCATAAATACACAACCTGCTAAACACATATACTGTAGGTGGTTCCCTATGAGGAGCACTAATTCAGAAACAATGCAAGCATATGTTCACTTTTATTCCAGTTTTATTTTCTATATTTGTCTGCACTTCTATCTTGCAAAGGCTATTACTCACCCACCCATAGTGAGCAATCTCTGGTAAGCTGAAACTAGTTATGAGAATGGAGATGGCTAAGCAGTTGCCTGAATAAATCACCATAGCTATGGTACTACAGATCAAATGTCCCACACTTACACCAACTGCTGTGCTTTTCAAAGGAATTAGTTCACAAAATGAAGTAGTAATCAATGTCCAAAACCAAATACAGAATAATCAAGACCAAACTACAACGTCTAACATGTTTAACAATCAAATAACAGATCAGTTGATACCACTGCAAATTCATGTTTATGTAGCCTATTATTCAACGATAGGTAGGTAGGTTCATTCGTTCAAATGTGACAGTGGATCTCTCATCTATGGCTGACTTAGCATCCCCCCTGTGTTACCCAAAAAGGTGAGAGATTCAGAGGACTACCTGTAATGTCAGTGCATCTGTCATGGCGGGGAATATTAGCTCAAAGGGAGGCCTATGAGAGGGGAGTAACTTTATAGGATCTTTTACACTTATGTATACTGGTACTAATACAGGGACACCAGTTGGAGATTCAAACAATGTCTGCTTTATTGGGAGAATTAAGAATCACACACACAAGATCCACACAGCTTCACAAGGACTAACCAATGGAAAGGAAGGAAAAAATTGATAACAAGAAGCCAGGGCAAAGTCGGTGATATTTACCTATCCTGCAGAAAAGAGATGAAGCAATGCGGCTCACACTGAGGGTCTGAGGGTAGTACAAGAAAGGGAATTAGAGCAGCAGAGTGATGGCCTATGACCAGAGTACTATGAGCTGTTTCGAACCTGAGGGGGAATCATAGAATCATAGAGTTGGAAGAGACCACAGGGGCCATCCAGTCCAACCCCCTGCTATACAGGAACACCGGTCAAAGCACTCCCAACAGATGGCCATCCAGCCTCCAAAGAATGACACTCTACCACACTCCGAGGCAGCATTTTCCACTGCTGGACAGCTCTGACTGTCAGGAAGTTCTTCCTGAGGTTCAGGTAGAATCTCCTTTCCTGCAGCTTGAATCCTTTGCTCCTTGTCCTAGTCTCTGAAGCAGCGGAAAACAAGCTCGCTCTATCCTCAACATAACATCCCTTCAAATATTTAAACATGGCTATCATGTCCCCTCTTAGCCTTCTTTTCTGCAAACTAAACATACCCAGCTCCCTAAGCTGCTCCTCATAGGGCATGGCTTCCAGACCCTTCACCGTTTTGGTCACCCTCCTCTGAACATGTTCCAGCTTGTCAAGATCCTTGAACTGAGGTGCCCAGAACTGGACACAGTATTCCAAATGAAGCCTAACCAATGCAGAATAGACTGGTACCATTACCTTCCTCGATCTAGACACCATACTCCTATTGATGCAACCAAGAATCTCATTGGTTTTCTTGGCTGCTGTATCATGCTGCTGACTCATGTTCAGCTTATGATCTACCAAGACTCCTAGATCCTTTTCACACGTTCTTCTGTTCAGCCACGTCTCCCCCATCCTACATTTGTGCATTCCATTTTTTCTGCTAAGTGCAGGAACTTACATTTCTCTCTGTTGAAATTAATTTTGTTAGCTTTGGCCCAGCTCTCCTATCTGTCAAGGTCATTTTGAAATTTGATCCTCTGGCATATTAGCCACCCCTCCCAATTTGGTGTCATCTGCAAATTTGATCAGCATGCCTTCTGCTCCTTCATCCAAGTCATTGATGAAGATGTTGAATAGCACTGGGCCTAGGATAGAACCCTGTGGCACCCCACTAGTCACTTCTCTCCAGGATGAAAAGCAGCCATTCGTGATCATCCTTTGGGTTCGGTCGGTCAACCAATTACAAATCCACCTAACAATAGCCCTGTCCAGCCCGCATTTGATAAACTTCTTTGCAAGAATGTCATGTGGAACTTTGTCAAAGGCCTTACTGAAATCAAGATATGCTACATCTACAGCATTCCCTTCATCTATGAAGCTTGTAACCCTGTCTTAAAAAGAGATAAAATTAGTCTGGCATGACTTATTTCTGAGAAATCCATGTTGACTTTTTGTGATTACAGCATTGCTTTCTAAGTAATTACAAACTGACTGTTTAATGATCTGCTCTAGGATCTTTCCTGGTATTGACGTTAGGCTGGCCGGGCAATTCAGGCTGACTGGGTGATGTGTTAATGGCTGTTGAAGGTGTTAACGTCTCTCTGGTAGAATAGACAATGGGGTCTGGAACAAGTGAATGGCTTTAGCATTAGATGACAAAGGACTGATGGGAATCGTGATAGCTCCTTAAAGGCTGAGCAGTTGAGGAGACAAAGGAGAATTTTGGCAGGAAGATGAAGCTGATTGAATCAGCTGTTCTGTGGAGACAGTTTTGGGTGCTATTACTTCTAAAACTCAAATTGTGAAAGGACGTTTGCAAGCTCATTGACACCAGAACTTCCTTGACTATGACCTGGCCATGCCCTAAAGTCTCATCTAATCTACTTTCATGTTGCATGTGTTCAGTCAGTCTTCTTTGCCAGCACAGCTTTTCAGCCGTAACATTGTATAATTTATATTTTACGCCAATTAAGTAAAATTTGCCAATTATATGATATCAAGGAGTAGGGGTGTATGGTCTGGTAACAGTTTCATACAAACATAAACAAAAAAAATCCTCTTAATAATTAGTTATTTTCTTTGTGTGTTTCCTTTTGAATTGTATTTAACATCCTTAGCACACCACTGCCTGGATTTATCAAAACAATATAATTTACATTTTAACATATATGTTACAGATTTTTTAAAAGAAGTCCTTGAGATGAATCTCACAGTTTTTCCCACGGTGTTGGCATCTTCTCTGTTCCTCTTGAATGGCTGTAATATTTAAAAACAGATCAGTTATGTTCCCCTTAGGACTATCCCTTAAGTCTCTGCTGACAATTCTTTTTGGGGAAAAAAAACAACAGCCTACTCTAATGCACACATAATAAGAGAACTAAATATGTTTACAATATACTGAACAATTAACAATTTTTTAAAGAGCTTTGCAACAAAATTGTCTGTTTTAAAATCTGGTTTTAATTTCTAACAGCAGTAAAACCTTGTTGTGTGGCAAGTACTTTGCACCTGACTCTGGCTAGTGAGCCTTAGGCACAGCTTGAAAAAGTCACTTTAGGGACAACAGCTTCCAGCATCCTTCAGCCAGAATGGCCAGTGGCCATGATGACTGGGGAATTCTGGGAGCTGTAATCCAAAAAAAGTAACTTTTTCAAGCTGAGGCCTTGGGATTTAAAAAAAAAGATAGAAAAAGAAATCCAACAGGCTTCAGGTTTGCCTTCTCTGCTCTAAACATTTTTCCTCTCATCCCCAGTTTTTATGTTTTGACAAAAATGTAGCTTTGGATTGGGGAAGGCTGACCACCAATGAATTTTTTTCCTTCATTCCACAAATTTCTAACATTGCAGAGAGAGAGAGATAGAATGAAAATTATTCTTGCCTACAGTACTCAGGTTTGCTATGTTTGCATTCCCTTGGGAACTTTGCCTGCCCATTTTCTTTTTATGCCTAAAATCTATTTCTAGGTTTGTAAGTAAAGTTTTACATTACTGCAATACTAGAAATTTAGAAACTGAAGGAAAATTCATTGGGCAGAATTCTTATTTAGGGGAAATACCCTAATTTTGACCCCAACCCCAGTGTTTTGATCAGTGTGGATATTTATAATTTATTTGCTATTTTTATGTTTTAATGTATATTTTGCATTTCTCATTTGGTACTGTATGTACAGTATAAATTTGCTACATAGATAAAGATGGATAGATAGAAAGATAGACAGATAGACAGACAGACAGACAGATAGAGACATAAAAAGTCTACAAGAGTGTTTAAAGGCAACTCTAAAGTTTATTTCCACTTCCTTGGAATCATACCATCTCATTAAGGATTGAATACAGAACATTTCAATCATCTGATCAAATCTGGGAATAGGAGAAATGAGAATGAACAAAGCGAAATCAAGACAGGCGTACTTGCTGCTGGAAAGGGTACTAATCTGGATAGAAAGCTCCAACCATTTTGGCATCTGTAAAGTATCAAGTATGCATCTTGGGGCTACTCACAGGCCATTTCCACTCTACACTGTTATAGTGCTATTATTCTACTTTCAACATCCTGTAAAATTCTGGGGTTTGTTTGGGGAGTTTAGTTTAGGGAGGCCAAGGAGTTCTCTGGCTGAAAATTCTAAATGCCCCTCCCTAAACTGCAAACCCCAAGATTCCATTGGATATTGAAAATGGAATAATAACATTATAACAGTGTAGTGTGGAAATAGTATTAGACTTAGTGTTGCCTTAAGGCAGCATAGGTCACCCTACTGGCTAAGAGTACCTTTTATTACTTTTGATTTGGTTTGCCAGCTATCATGCTTTATAAGAAAGTACAGTCTTCTTTATTACACACATGTAGGTTATCTCCAGATTAGATTGCATTAGCCCTGCCTTTCAAAACCATCTGGAAACATAGCACTCCATACAACTGCCTTCCAAAACAGTCTGGAAACATCTTCATCGAATGCCAGAATGAACCGAAAGTTTTCACACAGATGTTCAATTTCATTGTAGAGGATAGGGAATAGAACCTGTTCAAACCCCCCAAAACAAATAAGAACAGGACCAAGTCATAAGCCCCCCAGTGCTACCTTCTTGAGATGCCTGAATATATACAACCAAAGTCACCACAACACAGTACATTGTAGTCCCGTAGCTGACAGACATCCCAAACAAATACCATGGCTGATGGGATCAAAAGCATTGCAAAAGCACAGCAAAAGCAACTCCTACTGTGCAGCTCCCAGCAAAGGTCATTAATTAGTTGAAGTGACAAACAGCATTTCAGTCCCAGATATCAAACCAAATTCTACGTCCCTTTATTGGGGCAACAGCAAAAACATGTAACTTCCATCTCTTGAACATCCACAGGACCTGCAACCCTGGTCATGCAGTGGTTAAATGCCAGTACTGCAGCCACAATGTTGTGAGTTCAGTCCTGCAGGGCTCCAGGTTGACTCAGCCTTCCATCCTTCTGTAGGTCGGTAAAATGAGTACCCAGCTTGTTGGGGGCAATTAGCTAACACATTGTAATCTGCTTAGAAAGTACTTGGTGCTATAAAGTGGTATAGAAATGTAAATGCTGTTACTATTGCTATCTGGAGGTTCCTGACTGTAGAGATTGCCCATCTGTTTGTCCAGGCCTTGGTTACCTCACACCTGTATTACTGTAACGGTCTACTGGCAAGTTTGCTTTCCTAAACAAAGCTGTTCAGGTTGTTTTAAATCTGCCAAAATATTCACCTGTTTCTTCTCCCTGTAGATCCCTTCACTGGCTACCAGGTCAGGGTCTGTTTCAAACTTTTGGTCCTAGTATTTAAAACTTTGCATTCTAACCTTCCTCAGTACCTCGCAGCTTGGCTTGCGTGGTATGTTCCACCCAGGAATTTGAGATCTACAGGCAAAGGATTATTGTCTGTTCCAACAACGCGCACACCTCTATCGAGAGCGCAAGCCTTTCAAGATCTGGCTCTGCATTTGTAGAATGGTCTTCCTTTGGACCTCTGGCTGGAGGAGGATCTCACCCAAAATGGTTGAAGATCTTCCTCTTTGACTCACCATCTTAAGCCACTCAGTTGTGTTTAAGGTGCTGAGATGGGTAGTGACTGGTGGGATGTTGGGGATTTCTTCCCATGTATTCTTGTGATGTTCTGTTTTACTGTCTTTGTCTTTGTCCCTGACTGTGTATGTTGATGTTCCACCCTTTGGTGTAAAGGGTGTTATAAATAAACATTATTATTATTATATTATCATTATATATCATACAGGCTTTGTCTTTCTATGTCAACATTTTCCATAAATATTTTCACAGCAAAGGTCAAGTTTATACAAAATGTTAATTTAAACTACTTTGAGTCTTTGATTTTATCAATTTGTAAATGGGAGTTAGCATGGCAATTCTCTGTTATGCTCACAAGATTTTTCAAATAGGTAAGTTGTTTTACACAGACTTAGGAAAAAGAAGTGAAGCTAAGTTTCCATCCTGCCCATTTATTGTTATTTGGTTTCAAGTCAACTTCAACTTATGGCAACTTCCATGAATGAGAAAACTCCAAGAGCCTCATCATCAGTTGCTCTGCTCATGTCTTAAAGATTCAGGGCTGTGGATTCCTTGATAGAATCAATCCACTCCCCTTTTCCTCCTGTCTTCTGCTTTGCCAAGCATCATCATCTTTTCCAGTGAGTCATGTCATCTCATATGTCCAAGGTATGACAGCCTCAGTTCAGTCATTTTCACTTCATTGCCCATAGTTACTGATTTTGCATGTCAAGGTATCAAGCTGAAGTACAATACATTTTGATACAGTTTCAAAACTGAAGTGATTTTCAACACTTTGATTTGACTCCAAATCAAAAGCCATGATTTTAAATTTTGGTTTCAAAAAATGCTGTTTAAGCTCAAAATGTGCAGCTTAGGCTCAGTTTCAGTTCACAGTGTAGAATTTTCTGAAGAGGCTGGTTTTGAGAGGGGATTTGGAAGGAGAAGAAAATATGGATCAATTGTACGTACACACATACACACACAGAGAGTCATGCTGGTTGGGCGTAACGGCAACTGATTAGGGCCAGCTGGGGCTTTATTATTTCTGAAGATTTTGATGTTTACGACAAGAATATAGCAAGTCAATAAAACAAACATATCCATGGAAAGATTAGTGGGATATATTCTAGGAACTGTCTTTAAAAATAACTTTTTCCAAGCAGTGACTTTCAGAGAGAAAGACAAATTAGATCCCACAAGCAGATCTTTCCTGAAGCTTGCAGTCATCCCTGCACTTGGTCAGAACTCGTTTTGCCGCCATGTCACACGCAAAATGGCTCTAACTGGCTGATATCCATCTATCTGATTTTTATAACACCCTTCAGTATACGATTAGCAGGATGGTTTGCAGAAGGTAAAATACAATAAAACATTGGCAAAATAATCAAAATAGCAGAATGAATGCATCAATAAATATCTCTCTGTGTGTGTTTTAATAGATACCCAGCAAAAAGAATAACAAGAATGTCTTCACTTGGCACTGAAAAATACACTGCTGTCAGCAACAGACATATTTTGGAAAGTGTTCTTCAGACAGAGCATCACATTCTTCTTATTCACTGCCTCACCTGTGTAGGATTGTACAGTGAACGACCTCTGATGATGGTCTCTGGACAAATCTCAGCAATGGTGCTATTTCTAAGTCACAGTGTGTACCTTGTGGGAAAATACAGAAATCTTCCCTTAGCAGAAACTCAATTAAACAGTCCTGCTCTGCCTCTTGCCAGGGTACAGGAAATTGCAACATGCGGCCATCATTTTTGAGTATGGCTGGATGTTAGAGGGAAATCTGCCCATTGTTTTTAACAGCAGATGTCTGCTTCTTTTAAAATTTGTTTTATAAAATGTATATACAGTTTTTCATTAAAAAACAATCAGAAAATGGTGCTCAAAATGAAATCATAACCAGAAAGGTACTGGACCAGACCAAAGTGCTAAGAGTAAGTGTTCAATTCAGCACCACTCATCATCTTCCCTTTCCTTCCTTCTCCCTGTCTCTCCAATCATTTCTCCACTCCCCATCAAAGAACATCTTGAAATCATGACTGGGAGATGTTAGAATCAAAATTTCTTCCTTCCACCTCCAAAATACTTGGTGTTTTTTACTAGCAGCAAGAGGAGGAGGATTTGGAAGATGACAGAGGATTCCACAATTTGATTGTACCAAGGGGCACAGGATAGTGGGAGCTATTAAAAGTGGAGTTTGGAAAACTTCCTTTCTACTTGGAAAGAGTTCTTTGGTGGGACAACTACAAGTCCTATGGTAAGCCAGAATAACCCCATGATAGGTTTGTCTTAGAGTCTCCATACTTGAAGGCACACAGCAAACAACCAACAAACAAGTTCTATGCTTTTAAATTAGTGCTTGCAAAAAGTTTAAAGCAGGCATGGAAATATAGTAGCCTGGATTTTTACTTTGACTTTGGTTGGAGTGCAACTCTCAATTGGTCTTAAGACCAGTTGTGTTTTAAAGATGCTGAAAACAAAGCTGGGAAAAGAGGTGAGGGTTTTTTCTCCTCCTATTTTGTACAGACTTGAAAAACTTTATTTCCAACCAGTAAAATATTTTCTTATTTATAAGGCTTGGGGCTCCTGTAGACGAGGGAAATGTATGGAGAGGGTTGCTGCAGACTGTGGTAATGACATATCAATTCTCCTGGACTATTTTCTGGCAGTTCCCAGTACCAGCTGCAATATTTTATTTCCACTCTCCTGGTAATTTCTTTTTAATTCTTAGATGTATTGAAACAACCAAACAACCAAAATCTACTCCTTTCTCTCCTTTCAAAAACATTAAAGTTATAGTAGCATTTTTGCTCTCTAAGAAATATTTTTTTAAAAAAAAAATGGAAAGGACTAATTTTTCCCTATAAACCATGGGGCCACTTCAGCAAACTATGCCCTGGAAGAGCCCATGTGTAGATCCAAGACATCACTAAAAGCAACCCCACAAAAGAATGGATGTACAGGCAAAAACAGCCCAGGACAACCCAAGGATTTCTATTGTGAGCATTCATGCTTCTTTAGAACAAAATGGAACAGCATTTAGTATGTTGAAAAAATCAGTTTCATTAAATATGAACCACAGTTGCTGAGAGTATGTATCATGCTTAATGACATCAGCAGGGGCCATGCCCAACTGGGCCTGTCCCCTGCTGAAATCATCAGGGAACATCCCTAGATCTCAGATGTTTGTCCAGAAAACCTCAAGACTTGGGATACTCCTGACCTGGCAATTTAATATACAAAAGAGGGCAGACTTTCATATAGGCTGGTCCTGAGTTGCTTAGGGCTTCATAAACAAACAATGACATCTTGAACTTGGCTTGGTAGCTAATTGGCAGCCTGTGTGGAGCTTTCAGCACAGGAGTCATTCACGTGCAGTAGGAAGCTCCAACTGAGCAACCCAGCTGCCACGTTCCACACGTCTAACATCCACTTACAGCAACCAACCTAATACAATCGCCTCCTCCTTTTTTAGGATGCTTTGACAGTTAAAATTCACAGGCGGTTGCGGCCACACAGCGACATCATCCCAGACTTTCCGGAGAGCTCACAGGACAGAACAGCTTGACAATAAAGCAGGAGATGGGGGGAAGGAGCAGTTGAAAGACAAGACAGCCCAAGAAAAGAACTTTTTCCTTGCAGAGCACAAATAAAACATCTCTCCAAACTCTGCGCTCTTATATAAAATGTCAGAAAGTTAGAATGTACTGTACCACAAATATAATATTAATGTTATCTCCTGCCAGTGCAAAAGTAATGCTACATAGCTTTCAGAATACAAAAATAAAATAAAATAAATAAGGGAAGTTCTAAAGGACAAGTACTGTAAATAGACACTTGGGTTCTTATAACATTTGTAATCCAATGTGTTAGGTATAACAAACATTCCTATTGCTCAGGCCATGTTCTTGCCCACTGTTTGTTGTTGTGTGCCTTCAAGTCATTTGTGATTTATGGCGACTCTATGGCAAACCTATTGTGGGGTTTTCTGGGGTTGAGAATGTGTGATATGCCCAAAGTCACCCCACCAGGTGTCCATGGCCAAACAGAGAATTGAACCCTGGTGTCCAGAGTCATATGCCCTTTTCGCCCAGCATTTTCCATGCGAAAGGGCCCCTCGAGCATCACGCACATGTGAGGAGTGGTCCACATGATGCACTCACATTTGCGTGATGCTCCAGGGCCTGGCAGGCACCGCTCAAGCACTTTTTCATTTTCCGCTTTAAACTGAAAATGATGCGCAGTCGCACATCGCTCCAGGGCCCCGCATGCACTTACCTTGCGTGCGGAGCTCGGGAGCCAGGCCAGTCGCACTTCCTGTCTCAGTGCAGCCTGGGAAGGTCCCAGGCTTTACTGCAAAAGGAAGAGGCGGGACTCTTGCGCAAGCCCAGAAACAAGGGCCTCTCACAAGAGGCTGCTTGCGTGAGCACCGCCCCCCAGCACCGAGAAAAGGTGAGTTGTGGAAAGGGTCATAGTCCAGTCCTCAAACCACTATACTATGCTGGCTTTTATCCATATACCTGTGTCTTTGCAATACAGATATTCCTCACTTTATGAAGTAGACATGTTCCTAGGAATCACTTCCTTAAGAAATACTTTGGTACCAAAGGCAAAAAAAACCTGAGAAAGAATACAGACAGATTCCTGCACCATAAAAAACAAGAGCAGCTTGATTGTGTTTCAGAAGACATTTTATTCAGACCTAAAAATATCCTCAAGTGTAATGAAGCAACCAGGTCAGGTAAGCCTTGAATGAGTAAACCAAAATGTTTGGAATCTTCTAGAAAACATTTCAAATCTTCTTCCAGAATTTATTCTGGGATGATTTTTTTTTTTTTTTAACCTTCACTTTTCTAATAATTCCCATTTTGGTGGCCAGATGTAATAGATCTATGTTTGTTTAACATGCTGGGGGGAGCTGGTACAGTTTGTTTACTCTTCTCTGGCTTCTGTTTTGCTATTCATGCATGCTCAGTAATGGAATTCAAAGGCAGCTGCTGTTTATCTTGCCTGTTGTAAAGAGGCACACATGGCTAGATTTGGGTCAGCTAGAGTAGAATCCTGTTCTTTCCCTGCTCATTCCTTATTGCATTGCTTACTACATATATGATTCTGCAATTCAACCTTGAAAATATGTGTTTTTCCAGCCCTCGTTCACCATCTTCCCAATGTCATTGCTGCAAAATAAATAAATAAATAAATAAATATTTAAAATTTAAAAATTAAAAAATTAAAATAAACCCTTATAGCTAGATGTGGATGAAGATGAAAAGGAGGACCCAGCAGACATAAAAGGCCTTTGTAAAAAGAAGTTTCTTTCTCTCTTTGTTAACAACTGAAGTATGCCTGTATTTCTTTGTTAAGAAAGCCTTTAAGGACTATCTTGCCAGGTCATTATGTCTTTCAGCAAAGTAATCATCAAGATTTATACCCCAGTCTTTTTCATGGGAACCCAGGGTGTCTACTGAGTCATACGATTTGACCCATCTAACTCTGATATTTTTTTAAAAAAAAAATTGAATTTCAGACAGATAAGTGCCCATGATCTCAATTTTATGAAGCAGAGTTGTCTATATGAATGACATAATCAAAGAACTGGAAGAAATTGCTAGTTCAACACCTACCAGTGAAGAACTCGGCAGCCAAAGCACCCCTGAGAGATAGACACATCAACTACCCCTCCATGTCACGAAATACGCCCTAAAAGCACATGAACAAATTCACACAATTTTTCATTACACATGCCTGTCAGGACTCTTGTGACCTTGGCCAACAGCACATCTTAGGCAAATTGGACTGAATTGTCCACATTCACACAGAACTCTCTAAAAGAGGATTTTTTTTTTTTACTGGATGATGATTGTGCTGGTGGATATTTATATCCCACCTGTTCTTCAACACTGGGATCTGAGATATCTTAACCACTAAAAGACTACAATTAAAACCATCCAAAAAGCCCGCATTAAAACAGAATTAAAGTATTAAGCATTTTAAAAACGTAACACTTTTAAAAATATTTTTTAAGAAGTTAAACAATACAAGTTGAAACAATGCAGTTCTTACAGCCCTGTCATAGAAACATAGAATCTTACAGCTGTGCCATCTAATCTAACTTCAGGTTTCAATGCCAGTTTGAATCAAAAAGTTTTGGCCTACCAATGGAAGGACAGCAAGGAGAGGACCATTCTAGCCTGTCTAGCAAGGGAGTTGAGAGCCAGCATAGTGCAGTGGTTTGAGCATTGGACAACAGACCCTGGAGACCAGGGTTCAATTCCCTGCTCAGCCATGGAAACCTTTTATCTCACTGGAAAAACCCTATCCCGGGGTCTACAATTTTGATATTAAAATATGATTCAATGTGCCTGAGAGGTCACCCGGATGGGCACATAGGCAGCAATGGTCAAAGATCGAAAACCAGGTCAGGCCAGTAAAATCCCCAGTCACATAGCCCCAGGAGACCTCAAGCTGTGCAAACCCACAATAAACAAAGGGTCCTCAGCCCCTGAGAAGCCGACTTGAGGGGATTAGCATGTCTGCCCCAAGTTGAGCATATATTCCATCAGGTGAGGACCATTTACATGAAGTCACACCACAAACTAACACAGCCGAAGATCCTGAGACTTTGGCAACACCTCGCAATCCCATCACACAAAGGAAATTACCATGGTGGAGCTTCGTTATCGCTCCAACACCCATTGTTCTCCCCGGGAAAGGATTAGCCCACCAGGTACTTTTTCCCCTACAAACAGTCCCAGTTTTTGAGCGGTTCTTTGGATCACTCCCGGTCACCCCAGCAGACCATTGCTCCGTCCATTGAGTGATCCCTTCAGCCCTCTCCGTGCTGAGCCCCACTTCTCCACTGCCTTCCCGGACCCAGGACTTCAGGAAAAGGTGCAGTATTACCCCAACTATACCCCTCCAGTACTCCCCTATCCAATTTCATCTCTTTTGTTTCTCAATAGCTCTTGGGTGCGTGTGTGCGTGATTGCACTGCTGCATGAGATTTTCATTCAATAAAATCATTTATTGTCTGTTTTTTGGCTTGGCCTGACCCTGTAAAAACTGGGTAAAAAGACCCTGCCAGGTTACCCTGCCTGTCGCATTGCTATAGCTCATGCTCTGGCTAGTTTCCATTCCCCATCATGTGAAGCACATTGAGGTGTCCCCCAAGGGACCCCAGAAGTCAAGGTAACAAACCCACTGGGTGACTTTGGGTGTGTTACACACTTTTTGTCCCGGAAAACTCCATGATAGATTTGCCTTAGGGTTGCCATAAATCAGAAACAACATGAAGGCACACCACCACCACCACCACCACCACAACGACAACAACAACACAACAACATCATCATTTTGGAACGGGAAAGAGTTCCAAAGTGCACAGGCAGCCAATGAAAAAACCCTCTGTTGTGATCCCAGCAGCCATACTGTTACTGTGGTGTATAGTCCGAGCCCGAGCTCTACTAAATATAATTTGATGTCAAAAGACTGGCCATTCCAAACTGCTCCCCCCCAGGTGGTTGCAAGGCCCCCGGACAAGCACGCACATGGACACGGCCGAAAAAGCTGACAAATCCAGGCAGGCCACTAATTTTCCGGCATGCAGCTTCAGGAGACCTCCAGGCAAGTAGACTTTAAACCTAAATTATGTATGCACCAAGCATACAAAAGATTCTCTGCCCCAAACAGGCAGCTTGACGAGATTAGCGCTTCTGACTACTCAACTGTCAAGCACTCTCCATTTGCATACTGTCTGCGCTATTGACAACTCCATCAAAATCCAATCATTTAAAGTACTCACCTTTTGGAGGCTTTGTTTCCAACCCGAAACCCATTGTTTTCCCCGGGAACGGACTACCCTAAAAGAAAAGAAACAAGGGTAACAGTACCTTTGAAGGTGGTAGGATTCCAGCAATGATCTACCCTGTACATCTCAGGGTCTGGGCAAGCTCACATGGGTATGTCAGATAATCTGGATCTAAGCTACTGAACACAGAGAAATCAAGATATACACAATAGCTGCACTGGAGAAAAGCAAATATCATGGTAGTGCTTCACAGATCGAAAAAGGTACATGCAGAATATAAATACCAACTGGAACAAAGTTGCTTTGGGGTGGGGAAATATTAACTTGCAAGGCTGTGAAGCTTTAGGAGTAAACTATATGAAGCTGTGGGAGCTGCTAAGAGGAGAAAGAGGGCAGAGAAGAAAGAGGTTCAAAAGTAAGGATGGCTTAATACTTCCTTAATATGCACACACATACACACCAGAAAAAGAGGAGGAAATGTTGGGAGCTGCAACATGCAGGAGAAGTACTCCCCAAAAGACAGATTTAAGAGATGTAAGAACATACCTGATTGGTACTGTTGTAATTTTGAAAAGATAGGGAGCCCTGGAACAGTGCAAGGGAGAAAGACAACAAGCTACCCAAGTTCTTCTGTTCCAGGACGACGACTTTGGAAAAAAGAGAATGAGCTAATGAGATTGTCTGTCAAACTCCCAGTGATCTAAAAGAGTTATTCCAGGTACAAAGAGTGAAGCTTAGCTTAGGCAGTGATTTCAGCAAAAGGCCTACAGAAGGAGGAGGAAAGCAACTCAAACTCTTGGTTCAAGCAGAACCCAATTCCAGAATGACTACCTTTGAATCCAGATTTTTTCAAAGCATCCAGGTTGGAAAATTAGCATGACAACAGAATTCCACTAAAATAAAGGGATTTCATAAACAAAAGATGTCTGCATGCAATTCCTGGGGGGCATTAGCTGGCCTTTATTTAATGTTTCAGGTCAGCGCCCACTTATGAAATGCATCACAGAAGTGTTAAGTCTATCACCCTTGCCCTAAAGGTGACATTTCCTAATAGTGACTTTTCCAACTGCAATGCATTGTTTATCAATTTCCAGGCCATGTGATGGAAACCTTGTATGGGGCATTTCAATAGTTTAATTTCAGTAATTTAATCATCATTTCAATAGCTGAATCTGTTTCCTGACACACATAGGGTTATCATTAATAGAATTCAGTATAGACGCTGGCTGCAGGACTCGACCAGGAAAGGCCTTGCAATCAATCCTTTAGTGTGTTTGGTCGGACAATGAAAAGTGGTTCCATTTTAGAGCGCAGACATGTACAACTTGGTAGGGGTGTTGTGCCAATCTGATTCGCTCCTAACATCAGGGCTATCAGATCCATGACCATAAGTAAGAGGAGCCCATTGGTAACAAACCATAAGTAAGGGCCTTGAAGTTGCCCATCAACAGCAGACGGAGCAAGCATACAGGTAATCTAGTGGTCACTGTCTTCTTTCCATGCCAAGATGTATTATACTGACATTTAAATTACAGGAAATCTTCCTAGATTTTCATCTATAAATATAAATCAGCACATGCACTTTTATGCAAAACTCAATTCTACCTCCCCCTTTTTGGGCGATGCATAATTGTCCATCCTAGAGACAAGAGTCTTTCTCAGAGCTTGCTGGAAAGTCCTCGGATTGAAATGGGCCATCTGCATGCAAAGTATTTACTTTTCTATTGAGATATAGTCCTTCCTGTAACTTTGACCCTCCAAGTGAAATGGAACCTGGATGATGCCTACAGTACCTGGTATTTGTTGGCAACTTCCCATCCAGGTACTAACCAGAGCTGACTTTGCTTAATTTCCAAGATCAGACGGAATCTATTGCCTTTAGGGTATTTAGGACCAGAGGAGTTTTTAGCTGTGGTTAAAATATTGTACTGGGACAAGGGAAAGCTAGGTTTAGATCCTCATTGAGCTATAAAATTAACTGGATGACTTTAAGTCAATTATTCTCTCTGAGCCTGATACTTCTCAAAGAATTATTATAACTTTAAAATGAGGAAGACGCAGATCATCTCAAACTTACTACAGAAAAGGCTGGATATGAACGTGTTACTGCCCTGGCTAGTCCGAGCTTTGGGGATATTAAAAGATATCCTCTTGATATCACAATTCGGTTTCACTTCTCTATTCCTCTACAAGTGCTTGCGAGGCCACCGGACAAGCACGTAAACAAGCTCGGCCGTTAATAGCCGTAATATTCAAACTACAATACAAGCAGGCCAGAAATAGCTGCCTCACTGCTCTAGGAGACCTCCAGGCAAGTACTCTAATTAAGTATGCAGACCACTTACAAAAGAGCCTCTGCCCCACGATGGCAGCTTGATGGGTAAACTATGCAATACCCAAGTACTCTGCGTCTGCATACTGGCTACTCTATTGAGAACCGCTACGATAACTCAATCATTCAGATTCTGACCTTTCGGAGGCTTTGTCTCCAACTCCAAATCTATTGTTTTCCCCCAAGTATGGCATAGCCTGCAGTCACAATTCTCCTTATAAAAACCCTTGATTCCGAGACCTTCCTCGGAACGCTCCCGAGTTTCATCCCGCCTTGCTGCCGCTTTGCTTGGCGAGCCTCCCCTCAGCTCCACGTGCTGAGCTACATCGCACCCCAGCTTCGCTCTCTATTTTTCCTGGGCTTCAGGACAGGTGAGGTATCACCCAAACCAGCACTCCCTCTAAAAATCCCTCTATACCACTCCAACCTTTATTTTCTTTAGTTATCTCGTATGAGTGTGTCACATACACTGTTTTGCTTGTATTCAATAAACATCATTTATTATTTCAACTTCTGTGTTCTCCTTGACTCGACCCAACCCCATAGACATAGGGTTCAAGATCTTGCTAAGTTACCCTGCCTCTCGTAATGCCAAGCAGTGCTCTGAGCTAATTTTCCCCACCTTTAGTTGAGCACATTTTGGTGTCCCTCCCGAGACCCCCAGTTCACAGGGTAAGAAACATAAACGTTAAAGTGGCTAATCAGCTATAATCTTGTAAACTGGATGATGGCCCTATTAATTCAGTCTTGCCTGTTGTATAACCATTTGTATAATGAACATACCAGCATTCTTGCAGCAAAATCTGTTCTTATGCACCATTTCATACGTGATGATATACTTGCAGTTCACACACAGATATGTAAATTTTGAGCAATTAAAAAAAAAAAATCCCTGTCTTAAACCACTGCTGATACCAAGATGGATTTAGAAACTGGGGGTACATTTTTTTTTAACCTCGCTTAACAGCATTCGATTAAGTCTTCGTAGGAATCAAGCCATTCCAATGTATAGGCTAATTACGCCAATTTAAAATTATTATATCTTTGCAAAATAATATCCTATTTAATTCAGACTTTTTACCCTTAACAAAAATGCTCAGATACCTAATGACTGATTATGAATGCATGGTATGATTGCTAATTTCTGTCATGGATCCTACATCACATCACTAACGATCAAATATCAGAATCCTATCAACCACCATAGTTTACATGAGGATTTCCCATATGTTCTACCTATTTCATATGCTTTTGTTAATCAAACATTGCCAATTAAATAGAGAGTCCAGATGTGAAGGAATTGCAACTATACCAGACCTACAATATATTAAGTTGTGCAAAAAAACTTGACAAGGTTTTATTTCTTGCATTACAAGTGCCATCCTCCCATCCCATGAGGCTTACCAGAGTTAGGGACGTTTTGTGTGTGTCTACACACAATAAGCTGGGGAAGGCTTATTGAATGACCTCACCAAGACCTCAGGGTATAGGGTGCTCTCACCCTGGAAACCTTATGGGACCATCACTTGGTTTCACACAGATAGGGAGGGTGACCCATGAAGGTCTGGAGGTCCAAAAATCAGTTGAGTGTGGTCCTCTGACTCTCCACTGCTACCTCCCCCTGCTTTAGAAGAATTGGTCTTTCAGTGGAATAATTTGATAATTTGATGAGACAATCTGCAAAACTTTCTTTAAGATTTGACAAGCATTGTCCTTCCTAGCTTGAGTGGCCATGTGCAAAATATGACTAGTCCCCTTCCACCTTTTAATAGTTGGACAGATGAGGGGATTTCTTCAGGTGTACCATGCTGTGAAGGCTACACTTGCTAAAGTTTCCTCTTCTGCACAAGTATTAAAGTATTCTTTTGTTCACGGTCACTGTGTTCCCAGCCACAGAGAAAAAGACAGGGGTGGCACAAGCTGGAGGCAGGAAAGCATTTCCTTTCCTTTTGTTCTCTATTTTTCTCTATCCTCCTCTTCCCCCACGATATTATACACCCAGGCTACTGCTACAGGAGCAAAATAAAAGCATTGCCCCTCTCCAAAAGTACTACTCATGAAATTTTCCTTTAGACCCCAAATTTCCAGCATTTTGGTAACTTAAAGTTTCAGTTGAGCATTTAGAGATATAGTTTAAGCATACCACCTCCTTCAAGAAAAAAAAAGAAAAGCAAAATTACCAAGGGAATGTGAACATAGCGAAGTAAGAGATCTATATATGAACACTTCTTACTGTCTCACTTTCTGCAGTGCTAGGCATTTGGGAATTGAAGGGAAATTTCATGGGGGGGCAGAATTTGGGTGAGCCTCTTTTACACTACAACTACTCCTCTTTATCATCTCCTCTTTCCTCCACCTCCCCCATGTTTTGCTTCTTCTTTCTTCCAGTAAGATGTCAAACACTTCAAACTGAGGAGTGCTTCCTTAGTCAGAAACATTTGGGAACCGCTGAGATCATGGGAAAGATGTTTTCGTGCAGTGGCATTGTCTTGGCTGAAGATTGGCTGAGCAGGGCTCTTCAGGGCAGCAACAGTTAGGAGTCTGATTTACCAACTCTCTGGCTCCACCATCTGAGTTAAAGGGACTTACCTTACCTCAGGGGAGAACAGTGGGTCTGGTTAAAGACATAATGCAAAAATTGCCGCAGTGACCTTGCTTGTAAGCTTCACACAAGGGCAGCTACACACAAACTGTGTTTGGTATTCTTCTGGGTGGTTAATTTGCAGTGGAATTTGCACAGGTTCTTCATCTGGAGCTGGAAAGTAAGATTATCATAATAGCTGTCACCACCAGAAAGTCAACAGTCTTGCTGTGCTGCGTGTGCATTCTTCACCAGTGCATTTAATGATCAGATTCTGATCCATATAGAGTGGGTGACAGTAATTAAGAGAATCCTGTCAGGGATATGTGCTTCGCAAGTGAAAAATATATATAGTCTTCACAATGACCCCATGCTGACATTTTTGCTCCTCAGCCCTATATCTCATCCTTAAGAATACAGGAGGTCTTTGTGCTGTTGAAAAGGAAATGTGTCATTTTCCAAAAGAAAAGCAGGATTGGTGAGATTCCCCTTTCTTAAACCTTTCTTGAGAAAATGTGTATCCATTGTGGAAACTGATTTAGAAAACCATTTTAATAATGCCAACATCTGGCTAGGTTTCTTTTTCTTTCTTTTAGTAAAAAATAATATATATGCTCATTTTTGTAACAGTCTAGCAAAACAGAGGTTTTATGAACCCTCATTAGGACAGTATGCGATCCATCAAAACTATACTGCTGGTTTAATGAATGCTGCTGGTTGTGCACTGAATACATGCACACAAAATACTGAGCAGCAGCAGGTTGCCAAGCCTTAAGGATTATTGCTACATTATCGTTATCATTTCCAAAATGGTTTCTAGTTTTTAAAAAAATGCTGTAAGATTATGTTGATGACAGCAAAATGGGCACAGGTGGGATGCTAGCAGAGGCTATCCAGTTTGTAGTGCCCATGTTACAAGTTGGCAGCATATACACTCCTCTTTTGTAATAGCTATATTGGCACAGGTTAGTAAGTATAAACTTGCACATGTTGGTTTGTACAAACATTTGCCAGACTGCAAACTAACTAAGGGCAGTCAGACAAACTGAACTGGTGGCAGGTTACAAAGACAAGAACATTTAAGTCTCTCCTTCACCACCTGAGCAATTATTGAAGTCTGATTGAGATACAGATATCTGTTTCATGACAAAACTCCTCTGATATGCTGCCCCATTAAGAAATGCAATATTTACTTAAAGGAGAACTTGGTGATAACATATGGTCAAACTAGATATTGACAGGAATCTGCTTTACCTGTGATTAAATCTTTTTCCCTCTCACAACAGGATTTCCTCAAAGATACACATCCGTAATCAGACTTGTCAATTAAGCTTGTTTTTTCCCTTCCATCCTATTAAAATGCAAGATATGTATATGAGGAACATCATATGCTATGACAAACAGATGTATTTCACCACTCAGGGGAACCCCTCTGCACACAACATGATAACCATGTTGTCTAGTTTAACCCTAAGTGAACATAGAATGCATAATAGGGAGGAAGAAAAGTATAGAGAGAAAGGTGTTTGCTTTTTTAAATGGCTGGAGGAACTGTGTCTAAGTAAGATGGGGTTGCTTAAATAGTAAAGGTTTTATTATTTTCTTAAAAAAAAACAACACCAATCCATATCTCTCAAAATTTCTATGTGATTCAGATAAGCAAGTCATCAAATAGACTCCCAGATACAAAATGAATGAAATTCCATGGCATATGTTGCCAAGGCTTCAGAATGGATTTCTCCAAAACAAAGTAGAATTTCTGGTATCTAGCATTTCACTTAAATGCTAAAAAAAAAACAAGAAAGGCTGTAGGACAGAAACAATGCAGGTGTAGCAATGTTGAAGCATTAGACAAATTGCAAAGTCTATGGCCATTTCCGCACGGGGCGAGGGAATCGCCCCGTGACACTACTCACCAGACTTTTGGGCTTCCCGGTCCGGTCCACACTGCTCCAGAGCAGTGCGCGGCCGCCGCTCCACACTGTTCCGGGGACGAAAATGGCGGCTTCCAGTTGGTCAAGGCTCTTGATCAACCGCTGAAGCTCGCCAGCCTAAAACCCGCCCCCAGCAGATCGCAGGCTCGCACCAATGCGAGCCTGAGAATCTGCATAAGGGAGCAGGCTCGCACTGGTGTGCTCCATGCTTCTGAAAAACCTCAAGAAACAGGTTTTTCACAAGCATGCTGGATGACCACTTGGGGTCATTCCAGAGCGGGCTGGCGTGCAGATCTATGTTAAGTAGGTCTGACCCACTCCGTTCCCAGGTGCAGACGTCCTCCCTGGAGGACGCTCCACACCATTTTAAAAACCCTGTGTGGAAATGACCTATATTGTGGTGATACCTTTATTAGGCCAACTGAAAAGGCACAAAACTCTCTGTGCAAATTTGCAAAGCTCAGTGGTTTCTTGTTGGATTTTTTTTTTGGGGGGGGGACAAAGATTATTATTTTACCCATGGAGGGGAATAAGGTGGCAATGTTTGCCGCAAAGTCTGTGTGTTATTCTGTGATGGTATTAAAGCAGGCTCCCAGGTCATTTTCCTTCATGGCCATAGGGTAACTGAGGGAAGGGGAGTAAAACAGAAGCAATCACTTGGTTCTCCATTTGAAAATAGAATACTCACACTCCTTGATACTTCTTTCTACCCAGTTCAAGCCTCTAAGGTCCCCTCACAGGAATAATTCTGTAAGTTCCTCAGGTGATCCCTATACCATCAGAGCTAGAGATAAATTTAGGCACTGGATTAGGCAAAGCGTTTCAACAGAAGCCAAACCCGGCAGTTTTACCTTTAGATGGAGGGACAAACCTTCAAAAAAAATCAAGGTCCATTTTAAATGGTATAAATTCTTCTGAGACTTGTAGTGCTTTAAGCATTGGACTATGACCCTGGAGACCAGGGTTCGATTCCTCACTTGGCCATGGAAACTCACTGGGTGATCTTGGGCACCTCACACATCCTCAGCCTCCGAAAATCCCTTGACAGATTTACCTTAGTGTTGCCATAAGTCAGAAACAATTTGAAGGCCCACAGCAACAAATTCCTTCTTCTCCTAGAGAGACTTCTCTCTTCTACACTACTCTTAAAACACAGAAGTTTGGATCTCTGTTACCCAAATACATCCTCATCCACAATTCTTTTGTTTCCTTATCATGGAATGCAAGGATTTGGGTATAAGTCCTCTGAAAACACAAATATCCCTGTCAAACCTTGGACGCAAAGTCTAGATCTAATACATCATTCCATCAATGTCTTTTGTTGCTGGCCTCTCTTCCCTCTTAACATATTTAATAATGTATTTAATCAACTTCATTCCCCCAGTTCGTGAGTAGGCTTATAATTAGACTAAATACTAAAAGAAATATGGCCTATGGGGAAAAGAAGTTATTTGCTTACTCTTCATATACGACGTACCTCAAGGAAATGTGGTTCTTGAGGTCCTATTCATGTGGACAGGATAGGACCTATTGCCATGTATTGACCCAATATTTTAGGCACAGATGAACAACAGAGCTGACAGTTGCTGTTGGATCCAAGCACTTCAGGCTACACAGCTACACAGTCAGCCCAGGACAGCTATGTTCTTCAAGGCTACATAACAGGGACAGTAACCTGTAGTTCTCCATTTGTGGCTTGATTGCAACTCCTGTCATCTTTCACCATTGGCTATGCCAGGTAGACCTGCAAATTAGCAAGACTTGGAAGATGCCCAGCTAGCTAAAATTGTCCTGTACATCATTTCCTCACCTCACTCCATTAAGTGACAGAGGTCCATTCCAGAGTACAGTCCAGCCATTCTGTTTGTCATAGCAGCTGGCTGAAACTCAGAACTTAGGTATAAGTAAAGGTTTATGAGCAAACATGGGCCATTTCCACACTGGACGTTTATAGCGCTATTGTTCTACTTGCAACTTCCTATGGAATCCTGGGGTTTGCAGTTTTGGGAGGGGCCTTTTGGCCCCTCCCAAAACTGCAAACCCCAGGACTCCATAGGATGTTGCAAGTGGAACGATAGCGCTATAACAGTCCAGTGAGGAAATGGCCATGCTGATAAACTGCCTAGAACTCTGTGCCCCCATCTGAGCCTATCACAACAGCTTTCTTCAGTCAGTGCTATGATTCAAGCAGAATGTATAAGATGGCATATTAACAAATTAGCCAAATTTGCTTAGTGAATTGACTTTGGAGCTTTGAAGCTACAAAGAAAAGAAGCAGAGAAGAAAATGTAAATCCAGATGCTACAGAGAGGATCAGATGCAACAGAGGGAATAGAGCACCTGCAAGAGCCAGTGTGGTGTAGTGGTTTGAGCACTGGGCTATAATCCTGGAGACCAGGGTTCGACTTCCTGCTTAGCCATGGAAACCCACCGGGTAACCTAACACTCCCAGTCCCAGAAAACCTCATGATAGGTTTGCCTTAGGCTTTCTATAAGTCACAAATGACTTGAGGGCACACAATAAGAGCCCCTGCACCCTTAATACTTTTATAGAAATGAGAATTTCAACAAGTATAACTTTGCTGAAACTCCCACTTCCACTCAATAATCAAAAGTGGAAGAGCCCTGTTCTTTATTTTGCATCTTACAATCCTAGGTGCTATGAAGGTTTCACACTGAAATTTAAGAAGTGCCTCATATACTACACTTCAGCTCAACAATCCAGTTCTTAGAGGCTCTGGCTTCAGTTTATTGTCATAGGTAGCTCACCTTTTAGAATGAGATATTCTGGGTCTCTTAAATCTCCAAGACCATTCAAAGTCTCAATTCAAAGGGAATTAATGCAATTCTTCATGGGAAAAAGACCACATTCACAAAATGGATGCAATTTTAGCAGTCTGAAAATAAGATAACTTATCCAAAAAAATCAAACCTGTTTTTAGGCTTCAGTCAGTCTTAAACTTATTTACTTCATTGTAAATATTATTAAAATCGGTGTTATTAATCTTTCTGTAAATGTGTTTAGGATTAAAGAATAAATGTGAAATACCTTTGTTTAATACATGCAGTGCAGCTTGTCCTAGGGTGCCCTCACATAGTTTCTGCACCAAGGTACAGGTGATTTCCCAAGCCACGTTGCCTACAGCACTCTTGAATCTTGACAGTGAAGAAATAGCTGGTTCAAGGTATAGCTGGCTACTGGTATTCTGCAGATGACATGTGACTCCCTCCTCTGGTAGCCAGGTAGTTGGTCACTGCTCTTCTACTTGGTCAACAAGACTGTGGATACTTTTTTTTCTGACTTCTGGAAAGGGGTGTGAGTATCTTGCACACTAAGACACCTACAAACTCTGTTGGCATTACCTACAACCTCCCTGCATTGATTGAGACAGACTGAAGGAGGATTCTCTATCAGTTTGGGTTCATGCACTTAGACTCTTCCTGTGATCAGTTGTCCTGCAATATCAAAATTCCTGATCATGGAGGGAATTCTAAACATGTTCAACTAACGACACTTAAACCACCCTTTAAGACCTGCTTGGTCAATAGAGTGGAGCTGCTAAGGGCAAGGTGTTAGGAGCAGATCTGACATACATGCCTCCGTGTAGTCTCCAAGGAGGACCACTAGAGACATGTCACTTGATGGGAAGGCTGACCGTCTGTAGTATCTGTCTTAAGGTAGCCAGATACTTGCTGGACAAGTCTCCTGCAGCTTTAACTCTTGTGTAAAAGAGAAGAGATCATAGAAGGGATCATGCAAAGTACACTGACTAAATTTTTCCCTTCTGCAGAATGATCAAAGACGCAGGTACTCTGTCCTCTGGCCAGCAATGGAAGAATCAAAAGCAGTGCTGTATCTAGTAACTAGCTATCAGTTCAGGTTGAACATGAATAGACAGATGGATGGTCCTGTGTATTTCAGTGACTCACAGATTTTGAAATTTTTGTTGTTAAATCACCACTTCCCTCTCTCTCTGAGGCCATAGTCTTTGTTGTCTCTGTAAGAAAAAATGCAGTGTCACTGGCTCCAGTAATGGCTGCCAGCCTACCCTTATGCATAGAAGCCAACCTCAGAGTTTCTGCAAGCAGGTAAAATGGTTGCTTTTCTGTCTTGAATGTCCTGAATTTTCCCTTGTCATCTTACAAAGATCATCCAGAGTAATTACTCCTGTGTTCCTATGTCTTGTTGCACCTGCCTATGCAACTCTGTTAGCACAGGTAGTGAAAATCTCACAGCCACCTTAACATGTCTGTATGGTGAGAAGAATTTTTCCATACCTGATCAGAATCAGGAGAGTGATAAAATTTGTATTACTTGGGCAGGTGCTATAATCAATTGGTTTGAAAGTAGTAGGTATCCACCATAGTTGGCTGAATTATTGGTGTTTATATTATCTGATGCTACATTGTGACTGATTATTTCATTCTAAATGAAGGTGGAAATTTTTGGTTACACCATGAACGAGTGTCCTTGTTCACCCACAGACTGTTTTGTACTTCTAGCAATACATGTAATCACTGGTTCCCATATTTGGCTATCAGTTACCACTGACAATACCCTAAAGCCTTATTTGCCAACAAACACTGAACAAGAATAAAACATTTCCAGCATTAACGAGCAAATACCATAGGGGAAATTATTAATCGAGAAATCCAATCCAGGCATCATCATGTACCACTATAGAAACTATCAGTGCTCTCTCTCACTCCATAAATGCTAACTTTCTCTCAAAAAGATTATTGCAGGCATTACCCTTTTTCTGCCAAATGATGACAATTTTCCCACTATATTGGTAGAGCATAATTGAGGGCAGCAGCATCTCTATCAAATATACAAGGCATGATGTAATGTGCCAGGATTAATATTATCTACAGCTGTAGGGGTTGAGAGGTGTGTCTAGGAATCTTGCTAGCAGCAATTGCATTTCAGAGTTTTTATAACAGCCTGTATAATCAGTTTTCATTGGGGAAAGGTACAGCTCTGTGTTTCATCACTGCTGCTAGAAAAATGTCTCAGAAACCAAAGGGAAACTTCTCTAAGGCTGACACCATTGCAAGGAAGGATTAAGCCTAAATTAAGTAAGTTCTTACTCTCCTTATCAGTGGAACTATATACTGTATTTGGCTGAATAGATTCCAGTCTGGGAATATGTATCCCTGACAAACAGCTACAAGGCCTGAATCCCACTGCTAGTCCCAAATAGTTAGATCTTATTGATTAAATCAATAAGATCTAACTATGATTTAACTACTATTGCAGCAGCAGCAGCTGCTGCTACTACTTCTACTAGAACCCTGAGATTCACCAGGCAGACCCAAGTGCAGAAGCATTAAAACTGTAAAATGCATAGAGCTCCATCAATATCACTGGTGATATAAGGCAGCTTCTTATAAAGAAAGGGGCTGGCTCAACCATCAGACATAGAGGGGTAGCCTCTGTTAGAGAGGTAGTATGAGGTGTAATGAAAGGGCAGAAAGCAGCCAGTTATTTAGTAGTAGTAGTAGTAGTAGTGCAGAGTAGAGGGACAAGCACTTCCAGGGCAGTCTACCAAAGGTGAACGCATCATTCCAAAATTTCTGCCACTCTGACTCTCCTTAGACTATAAATCACCAGTGATGTAGATTTGAGTTGATTGATTCAGACTCAAGTCAGACTTAAGTCGCTTCAGTGACTCAATTCGGACTTGACTTGGCAATAAATGAAGCACTGACCTGACTCAACTCAAGACTTGTATATTTTTAGTGACTGACTTACTGCCCTTGGTTCAATAACATAATACATTCATCCAGAAACCTTACAACTTTGAACAACACTTCCATCTCTTTTTGCTTACTGGTCACATGACAATCTGTCTCAAGCCCAAAGTGTGGGCACATTTCTCAGAGGGGAACAGCAAATGTGTTAGGCAATGGGCTTGAGGAGGAGAGATCCTTCCTTTTAAACTTCAGTAATGTGGAGTAAAAAGGATCCTATTTCCCACTTCTGAAAAACCCTCCAGCTTCAGATGTGAGAAGTTAGAAGTATCCTATTCCATACTTCCAAAGCTGCAGACTCTTTTGTGCCCATTGGCACAAAAGCCTCCAGCTTCAGTAAGGGGGAATAAGAAGGATCCTATTCCCCACTTCTGAAGCAGCAGATAGCAAAATCGCAAATGTGGAGGGCCAACTCTGCTTAAATTGTTAAAACTGACTTTATTGGACCCTGTCCAGAAATTCTAGGATATAGGTTGGGGTATAAAGTTGGCTGTGAGACTTGACTTGAGACTTTTCTTGAAAGTACCTTCAAGAGCTTGAAACTTGAAGGTAGAGACTTGAGACTTGAAGTAAAAGACTTAACTACGTCACAGTGGGCACTTGTGAGATTTTCTGCCTTGGGTAGCAAAATTGACTGATTGAGGGTATTATGCCTCTTTACTCCGAGAGCACAGAAAACACCATTTTCTACTGTGTTTCAGCAACAACATATTTTGTGCCAACTTAATCAAGCAGCTTCCTTGAAGTGCGGTTGTAGTCACAGAGGGATTCACCTCAATGTCCTCAGCCATCACCACTATCCTTAATGTGTAGCAATTATACAAGGTGGCAGTCAGGACAAGATTCCATGGGCATTGTTGAGACAGCCAGCTACTCAATTCAGAAGAAGCCAGTGATTGCAAGAAGTGAGGCACATGAAATGTTGAGGCACAATTGGCTCTTTATAAGGGCAGGAGACTCAGTTGGAGAAGTACAGCATATCTTCTGTGGGGAAAACAACAAAATAGAAAAGAAGGGTAAGGGCCACACAGAAAGTGAAGGAGCATCAGTCCCAAAAGAACAAGCTTGTTTGGAGCAACCACTGGATTTCTCATGATAATGGATGACTGCAACAGTTCCAACCATCATCTTTCTTGGTCTTTACAGCCCTGCAAATTCCATATGGTGATCTCAAGCAACAAGATCCTCCTATAGGCAGAAGAGAGAATGAAATGTGATCTTGTTAAGGCTTGCCACATGTGGATCTCCAATTCTGCTAATACCCCAGCGGATATCACATCCTGTTAAGACCTACCATCTCTCAAGATTCAGGCCATTTCTTCACTACAGTTATAGTGCTGGTATTCTACTTTCAACATCCTATGGAATACTGAGGTTTGCAGTTGAGGGAAAGGCATTTAGAATTTTCAGCCAGAGAGCTTTCTGGCTTCAGTAAACTACCAACCCCAGAATTCCACAGGATGTTGAAAGTGGAACAATAGCACCATAACAGTGTAGTGCAGAAATGGCTTCAATTCTGCCAAGATGCAGTCCAAGATCCCCTCTTGCAAAGATATACCATGTCTTTAGAATTGGTCCAGCTAACACTAACCATCAATGGAGTTGCTGCTTATAATAAAAAGGTCACCGCTGCAGCATGAACACATGTGTGACTCATCACTGAGACCATGAGGGTTGACCAGTTTGGCATACATCTCCCCATGGAGGCATCAGCCATGTCTACCTTCCTACATTGATTTGATCCAGCTATCAGTTTCAGAGTGAGCTCCAAAGCTACAACTGAAACCCAATTAACTGTAATCAAAGCTAAATGATGTGTACAGGGCTGGTAGAAAAATGAATCCAATCTCTGACATTTATTTTGAGCTTCCTGTTTTATTACTTTCAAGGTGGAATGGCTTTTTACTCTATAAATTCTAGGGTTTCTAAGAGAAGGCTCATTCATATTCCTATGAAATGAAAATCATCTGCCTCATTTCTATAAAATGTCTTCAAAGGCAAAACAAAAAGCCAAGTCAAGCTGTGTAAGCCCATAAGGGGGAAAATGCAAAATCCACAAGTCAACAATATCTGTATGAATTTTCTTATGACAAAAACATGGTTGTTGTTGCTTTTCACCCCATTATAATTGTGCTTGGTGCACAGTACCTGGAGATAGAAGTCTTTGTTAGGCTCCTTAAGATCCTTGAAGATGCTGGAGGGTGTTCTAAACAGATAAGAAACATACATTGGAACTAATAGGACCTTTCTTTTATAGCCCAGTCTGTTTGGTGTTGTTAACATGGCCTCTCCTCATGAAGCTGAATGGTTAAATTCTATCCAAAAATAGCATAAAACTAAAAGCATTCTTTCCTTCTTTGCTCTGTATGAAACAGTGAAATTCTAACAAGTTTCCCCAGGGAGATTCTAAAAAGAAATAGATGCAAAAAGAAAAGGCAAAAAATGCCCCCTCCCCCCACCCCCAAACTTTAAAATGTGTGTTCATCTAGAATTTGCAAAGCATCCTTCAGCTGAAATGGTAGGTTTTGTATTTGTCCATTATGAAATAAAAATGAACCAAGCAGGCCAGGAATTTAGTACTTATATGCAACCAGCTGTTGGAATCGGCTTTGGGAATCAGTTTCCTGCCATGGAAGCACTGCCATTTGGACAGAGCCAGAATCCAAGGAGGTAGAAATGTTCCAAGAGCACTGTCTGCAGGCTTCTCCCACCTTGTAAAATTTTAAATTATTCAATTTCCCCAGTATGTTCAGCCAGTCATAGCATATTTTTTCTCTTTCTGAGGGCCAGAGTGAATAAGAGTCAGGCAATCAAAACAGCAACTTTTGAAAACACAAGATAAAGAGGGCAATAATCTTCCACTAGAATCAGTTAAAAAGAAAAAGCTGGAGATATTTTTGAGCACTTGAGGTCTCAAAAGGCTCTGTTCTTCAACTAAGACAGAGACCTGGTTTACCTAGCCATCAGTATGAAGTGGTAGAGAGCTGTGGGAGTAATGATAGCATTTTTTAAAGCTTCCCTCATTTTTAAGACACACACACACACACACACACACACACACATCAAACAATCTGGCATTCTAGGGAGGAAGGTTCTTGCTTAACATATTTATTCACATACAAGTTTTCTGCTTACTGGGATTTTGTTTTTGATTCTTCTCCCCTCTCACAGATCTCCTTAACTGCAGTTTGAAGTGGTATTGTCACATTGTTAGTGGTATCTTTTATTCTACTGAATAGGTAAGCCAGGGATGTATCTGCCACGTACAATTAAAGCTATTTGATATCAGTCTAAGTGCCATGGTTGCACCCTGTGCAATCCTGGCATTTGTAGTTTTGTGAAAATGTAAATGCATGAATAAATAAATTGTGGCCTGTCATGTGGTAGCCACTAGTGGCATTGTGAAAGCAAAGGCACTTGCCTCATACCTTCCAACACTGCACAAATAAAAACTGGGACACGTGTTTCCAACCAACATCAGAGTGTGGTCAAGATGGCAAAAGTTATTAATGAGGAAGAACACTCAAGTTAGAAGAGGCTGTAGTAGTTTGCTTTTTCCTGAGTCTACAGGGTAGGGTAAGAGTCTACCCCACCTTGCCCTATCCCTCCCCCTCCCCTTCATGAGCTAATTGCACTTTGAACTCAGTTTGAAGCAGTGAAGTAAGCTGAGGACAAAGACAGAAAATAAAGCCATTTCCACACTGCACTGTTATAGTGCTATTATTCTATGTTCAACATCCTATGCAATTCTGAGATTTGCAGTTTAGGGAGGTGCTTTCAAATTCTCAGCCAGAGAGCTCTTTGACCTCAGTAAACTACAAACCCTAGAATTCCACAAGATGTTGAAAGTGGAATAATAGCACTATAACAGTATAGTGCAGAAAGGCCCTAAGTGGAGGAGAGGAAAAACAGAGATATTTTAAAAGCAGATTATTCTTGCCAAATCAGGACAGTTGGAGGGTATGTTACCTGCCTGGTAAGATAAGCAAGCTAGAGGAGAATGTGACACATTATGGTAGAGCAGTGGAAAACATATAGAAGTATATAATTTGACAAATGTCTATGAAGAAACATGTCAGAGATGTCGGCTTTAAAGAAAGAGGCACTGATTGGGAGATATAAAATGCTGATCCTGAAATACGAGGGGGGAAGTGTAGCGAAATTATAGGTAATTCTGATTAGGCAATAAGGTCTAAATCCTGGCAAGGTGAAGAGAGGGGAAAGTCTAGAAGTGAGAACCATGGGCCTTGTGTGTACAAAATTTCATAGTAAACAATGCAGAGTTGTATTATTGGAGTCTGAGAACCAGTATCAGATAGATATGGAGAGGGTGGGATTAGAATAAGAAAGAACGGAAAGAGGGACTGAATGCAAAAAAACAGAAGCTTGATGAATTAAAAGAGAAGCTGAGGAAAAAGAGATAGTGTTGGAAATGGAGACAAAAAGAAGGGAAAGAGAAAGGCAGGGTACATAGAAGCTGAAAGAATGAAATTAGAGCAAGAAAGAGAAAATGGAAGCTGAAGAAGATGAGAAAATAGAAACAGAGGCAAAGAGACTGTGGGCTGAAGCATCAGTGTAGATGTCTAAGGAAACTCAGCAGGAAAAGCAGACTTAGCAAGAGTGAGAGTTAAGGCAAAAGGTTTGTAAAACTCCAAAATACTCCCTGGAGATATTATGGGAACAGGAGAAAGAGTTTCCAGTAACACTGAGGGTCAAAGGGCCAAAACTGCTGCAGTGGACTGGGAGATGCAGAGCATGCGCAACAGTGTGTTCTCTGTGGAGAGAACTGTGCCTGTTGTGAAGCCAGAAAGAGCTGCAGAAACAGAAAAGAATTCAACATTAACATCCCTCTCAGCACCAGACTTTAGTGAAATGAATACCTTTAAAAGGGCAGTGTGTGATATGTAGGAACAGAGGGTTGCTTGAGGGAAAGCCTCACTGAACTCAGTGCAATACATGCTCAGATAAAATATTCAGGATCAAATTATTGGTACGGGGAAGGGGGCAGAGAAGCCCATTGCTCTTTCTTCAGTGATCCCATCATGTATACACCTGCACATAGACATGTTCTGTGCCTCACACACATTCATGAACAACACATCTTGAAACCTTCACCTCTCTCCTTTATTACGTATTAGAGTCACTTTCGGCCACAGATGGTAACAAAGAGGGAGAAAGAGTGGAGGAATGACACAGAAGGTGCTGTAAAAGACCAGGGTTCGAATCTCTGCTCAGTCATGGAAGCCCACTGGGTGATCTTGGGCAAGACACGACATTTCCGCACTACACTGCTATAGTGCTATTATTCCACTTTCAAAATCCTGTGGAATCCTGAGGTTTGCAGTTTAGGGAGGGGCATTGTGAATTCTCAGCCAGAGAGCTCTTTGGCCTCAGTAAACTACAAACCCAAGAATTCCACAGGATGTTGAAAGTGGAATAATAGCACTATAATAGTGTAGTGCGGAAATGGCCACATTCTCTGTGCCTTAGAGGAAAGCAGTGGCAAACCACCACCAAAAAAATCTTGCCAAGAAAACCCTATGATACGTTTTCATGGGCTTCAGTCAACTTGAAAGCACATAACAACAATCTGGGTATTGCTCCATGCTGCATGGATGTTAAACATAGTCAGTTTGTAAGTTTGTGGAAAAAAACTAGCAGAAAAAAAGCAACAGTATTGTGAAAAGTCTGTCAAGTTCCAAAGATCAAGTTTATTTGATGCAACTTTACAAGGTCACCTAGTTGCGGTGGATAGTTCACTAGAAAAATCTACATAGTTCTACTACCTTTTCTTAAAAAGTTACATTGCAGTTAGGGAATAGGATCCGTTGTATGAATCTAGCCCTTAATCTTGGTTAATGAAAGGGTTGAATATAATACCTATACTTCAGGATCTGACAAGTTATTCCCCAGGAGTAATCACATCTGAACAGACATCACAGTGATTCTCAAAAAAGGAAAAATATATTGAGCAGAGAGCAAGAAATGTGATCTGACAATCTAATTTTTTTAGAATAAAAAAAATATATAAAAATTGGTAAGGCTATTGCCAAGTGACATACAATGGATGTAACTTGCAGTAGGTCTAAAGAAGCTTTTCAGTAATTTACATAATAGTGTTTGCGCTATCAAGAGCCATTCCTTCAAAGGAAAAGATGATGTGTACAGGTCAATCAACTAACTAACCTATGATTTTTGTATATAATCTCTTTGACTTTAGTAGTACTGAACTGTCTTCATTCCAAGTACTCCATCATGAATGGATTGAAAATTAATTGCAGAGAGGAAAAGTGACGGCTTTGGCCCTCCATATAATAACCCTTTTCCTTGGTCTCCAAGATTCTAGCATTGCAGGGAGTGAGATACTAAAAGTTATTTATACCTTACATTTACAGGGTTCACATTTCCTTGGTAACATTTCTTAACCCATTTGTTTGGATCCCTAAACAGTATCTCTAAGTGTGCAATTGAAGTTTTAAATTACTGCAATGCTAGAAATTTAGAGACTGAAGGAAAAATTCATTTGGGGGGGGCAGAATTCTTATTGGGGAACAATGGCCCTGGAACATAGAAGGTACCTTCTATTTGGTTAGATAATTATCAGAGTTTTGCCAACCACAGCTGGCAGGGGCTCTCCCGGACTTTAGGAAGGATTGTTTCCTAGGCTCAACCTAGAGATGCTAGTGATATAATCTGGGACTTTATTTAAAAGCAGGTACTCTGCCTCTGAGCTGGGGGTACAAAGTCTTCGGTAAAGCAAAACTAAGCATTACAAGAAAGATTGAGCTGGTGCTGAAAATGTCAGTCCTGTTTTAAATTCCTTCCACTATCTCTAAAATGTCTGGTACAGCCTATCCAATACTCTGAAATCATTGCACTAAGAATTTTCTGACCATGACTGTGCATCACTGACTGGCAGTGACAACATAGAGTAGCACATAGCATCCTGACCACAGGTCTTTGGATAAGTTGTATTACAGGTTACAGAGGAAAAGAGTAGATGTCAACGGACTGATGGTGGTTGGTCTCCTGCTAGGTATTTATGTCATTGTAAACTGGCTTACAAGCACATAAAGGTAAATTGCAATGATGTACAATGTTCGTATTCTCTGGAGGGAAACAGAGATGTAGCAACATTTCTGGACCAATGCACAAATGGAGCCAGCAGCTTGCCTGTTGTGCAATGAATACCATAGTACTATGGGTTCCACTGCACAATAGGTGCTATAGGTCCCATTGCTGAATGGGACACTGTGTGATATGGATCTCATTGCTGAATGGGACTCTGTGTGATATGCTCTGAAATGAATTGTTACAGCTCAGCAGAAGAGCTGCATATCACGTCCTGGACGTTGCTAGGTCCTTGCAAAGTTACATGCCCTAGCCTCCATTGCAGGATCTTGGCCAGCATTTTCAGCGCTTTTGTATCTTTCTGTAACATTTACAGTTATCACAAGATGCAGTTTCAAGCAGTGATGGCTATTTGGTTTTTATACGAACTTCCCAAATTTGAAAATTTCTTATCAATTTGAAGAAAGATTTTTTTTTTCACCTCTGGGAGAAAGTGCAAATGAAAAACTAGCCCATTCTGGCATAGGAGTGTTTAATTCTTAGAAATTAGCTTTAAAGCCTGTATACTCAAGCATGTTGTAGCACCAAATTTTTCTGATACACTTTTTATTTTTAACAGATACGTGGCAGGCAGGTACAAGCTAGTCCTTTTCATGATATAGATCGCTGTGTCTATTGAATTTGGGAAGCACAGATTTTTATAAATTTCATTTTACTTATTTCTGGATAGAATTTACCAGACTTACAAATTTCTTCATAAATGTAATCTTGCAAAGTTAAGATTCAAGCTTTCAAAAGTGTCACAAAGTGATATCGAAACATTTGTCTGTCACTATCTTCCATCAGGTTGAAAAGCCCACAGACTTGAAAAAGTTAATATCTGCTTGAATTTTCTTATATCAAAAATACATAACTGAATTATCAGGAATTTGCCTGGTATCATAGAGTAAGAAACTCCTCCAGTTCATCTCCAGAGAGATGAAGAAGCGAATTTACAACTCATGATTAATACACAGGAACCATTTACTACAAGACAGACCAAAAACACAAAATGACAAAACATCTATTGGTCACTTACCACCCCCGGCTGAGACCACTCAAATGTATCATCACTGAGCTACAACCAGTTCTGGACAATAACACAACCCATTCACAGGCTCTTGGTGGCAGGCCTCCAAAAGCCTACAGACAGGCCTACAGCCTCCAAATTTAAAAAAACTACTCACTCACAACAAGATATATAACATGGATGTAATACAGGGACAAGGCCCTGCTATAAACCCAGAGGCCAACTCTGTCCCTGCATCTGCCCTGGGAGCAATATTACATGGGCCAACAACGTCACTCACAAGAGGTACATTTACTTGCTCTTCCTTCATTGTGATATATTCCATCCCATGCCAGCAATGCTCCTCTACTTTTTACATAGGAGAGTCTATCTGCAAGTGGATTAATAGACCCAAATCTGACACTAGAAATGGCAGTACCCCAAAACCAGTTGCAGACATTTCAACCTTTCTGGACACACAGTAAGTGATTTACAGGTTGCAGTCCTTGAACAAGGAAATTATAAAGGAAGACCAGAAAGAGAAACCACTGAATTGAATTATGTTCACCACTCCAATCCATCAGGAGAGGTATAAACAAAGACAGTGGTTCCATGGCATGCTACATATCTTAACATTAATACAAGAGTCCTTGCTACTGCACATATACCAAAAGCAATCTCCTCAGAGAGAGTCTTGAACCTTAGGAAACTGACTTTTGGAATGCACACATCAACATTAATTGACCATTTTAAAGATCTGAATGACTTTATGCAGCCCTTTGAAAATTTAGGACAAGGGTCATGATTTGCATATGTCTGGATCCTACTACATTCTATCCCACTTCCACAACTGTATAAATGTGTTTTATGCCTGAGGTCTTAATACCACTTGGTGCTGCATCCAAAGAAATGCAAAAATAAAAACCAACTAGTCTTAAAGTTGCTGCCACATTTCTTTCTTTTCTCTTTTTCCCTTCCTCCTTTTCATTATGCCTTTACTGTTAAACTATTTTTCTTAGGAATGCTTGCTTTCTAAATTAAACCTACATCCATGAACCATTGGTATTCTAAGGGGGAAAGCCCCATGGAAGATTGAAGTAAATTCACTGTTTCTCTGTGCTTTCCAAAGTAGCCCTCTCATCTCACTGCTAGCCGTGGGGGAGATGCTTATGCATGAGTGGATCGCATGTGACTAAAAGACTGTATCTACAAATAACTCATTGTGGGTGGAACCAATCACTGAGTTATACTTTTTCTACCTTTTTAGGAGGCTGAGAGTAAATAATGAAGCTTGTATGGAGTTCCTAGTGGTCTCCCATCCAGCATTTGATGAGGTTTGTATCCTAGTGCTCCAGGATTGAAAATCTGATGTTCACAGATCATTTGCCTGGGAACCTCAGATCACTGATCTGAGAATCTCAAATTTTGTAGATGAAACCTGTGAATAATTCTAAAGAGTTCTCACCAGATCAATGCCTGGATGGGAGGTGATATGATCTACCATGAGTTTTTTAAAAGAGGAGTGGGATGGAAGTACAATAATTAATAGAACAAGGGAGATACAACAATACTGTGCATCCTTGCTGCGCTTCCTTTCATGGTTCCAAACAGGATGCTTCCCTGCTCTGTGCCCTTGCCCCATCCCCACATGTCTCATATTTTTTCCTCCTACTATATGATTCTACATTATGTGGCGACCAAGCATGCCTTTTTGGTGGAAGTTCTTTAAGCCTTGGGGGCTTTTGAGCATTCCAATTTGCTGCTATTTGACTTCAACTTATAGTGATGGTTTGAATAAGAGACCACCAAGAGCATTCTAATACCTCTTGGTTTTTCAGAGGTCTTATTGAGTACCATTTTCTCTGCCCTCATTTCTTAGATTTGCTACTAGAATTATTTAGGAGGGAAAAAACCCAGAGCCCTGTCATTTTCCTAGGATGACCACTGAAAAAGAAGACAAGACTCCTATGCCTTTAATACCTGTGCGTAGAGGAGAGAATTTCAGCAAGTGCAGCTTGTTGCCCAAGCTATTAAAAATACATAAACCCTGTAAATGTTTCCATGTATACTACCTATTTCTCCTTTTCCCCCAATAATTCCATTTCTTCCAAATCCCTGTAGATGTTTTACTTGATCTAATTCCCCTCAGAGTTTGTTTGAGGTGAAATTTAAGTGATAGCTCAAGTTAAAAACTGTGTGTGATTTCACCCTTACAAGTTGGTTTATAGGCAGTTGAAAGTAGTGTGACTGAAACTCCATGGCAACTTCATGTGCATTTATTTTAGTATAGTTGCCAACACTGCAAAACAAGGTGGGGTGGAAGCAACAAAAATTCATAGCTTGAACTGGAATAAAAATGGTCACAGTGTTTATAATTTACACTTCACAGACTTTGATGAGGCACTGGGCAAAGATCCAGTTTTCAGGTAGCCTGCATACTACAATAATATAGCAGGGAACTTTGTCCTGCCATTGCAGAAAACAATAGGATGGACCCCTTCAGTTACCTTGGTCAATGGTATGTATGCCAGCCCATAATACAACACTATTGCTGTGGGGAAGGCAAAGAAACCACACTACTGAAAGCATTTGTGAATGCATGTAAAAACCCTTCTCAGGCTTGTAAAGTGGCAGCAAGATTATAAATATAAAATCTTTAGTTTCAGATTTACACTGCCCCCTAATTTTGTTGGCTCCAAACAGCTTGACCAAGTTGGGGGTTACGATAGTTATAATCCAGTATCTAGTAAGCCAAGTTTTAGAACCACTGCACTAAACAATGAAAGGATATTGTCAGCAATTACAATATTAAAGATCTGTAATAGACTTTCTATGTTTTTGTCTAGTAGTAGATCAGTAGGAGAAAGTTCTTTACCACATCTGCTCCCTTGGGAGTCAGCAGGCAAGTGTGGTTCCCAAGACAGGGCTTTTTGTTTCAATGCATAGGTTAATGAAACAGACCAAAATCTGCCAGCTGTATACCTAAAAAGATGAATCCCCTTCCTCCTATTGTTCCCCCATGTAAAAGACAAACTGGAACATGCATGTGTAAGCCAAGCTTGCCCATGAAACATACTGTTTGTGCAATTTTGCACATCAGAAACTATCAGAAGATACAGAATTCAAAGGTATAGCTGTGTTAGTCTGGATCAGTACAGAAAGGGATCTTGTAGCAACTTTGTGACTAACTGAGTGAAAGAAGTTGGTAGCATAAATTTTCATAGATTTAAATCTACTTCCTGAGATGCACAAGATAGTTCAAGCTATGGTTTGTTGCAAGGCTATTAAAATTTAGTAAACCAAGCATCTAGCAGTAAATAACTTAGGCCCTTTCCACAGGCAGTTATTAAGGCGGGCCAATGCATCTTGCCACGGAGGTCTTTTGCACCTTGGAGTAGACTAGGTTCGGTTTATTTACCTTTGTTCCACACATAATTCTGACTAAATGTGCCCCCATGTGCTGGTAAAGCGTGCTATTTGAAAACCAGAAGAAATCAGTTTTCCAATTTTCCAGATCGATCCAATTCGTACTTTCACAGTGGTGCAGACACATACATTCGCGCCAATGCGAACTGGTGGTCAGGGGAGGGCTCATGGGAGGAGCCAGGGGGTAGTATGGACTTATGCACATATGCACGCGCACAATGACGTACTAAACTATGCAAAAAAAGGGGGGGCCAATCACAGCTGACGGAGGAGGGTGAGGGGAGTAGCAGAAGTGGCCACAGTGGAGGCAGTGTGGATTCATGAACTCGCACTCCTCCAAACCAGAATGGAACATACGCTAGCTGTGCGGAAGGAAATGAGGGAAAGTCCGCCTTGTTTCGAGCCCAGAAAATCCGGTAAGAAATGGCATGAACCGATTCACCAGCCTCATGTGGAAAGGGCTTTAGAGTAAGACAGCAACCATTTTTACCCTCACAACAAATTATAGTACAGTTGCTACATGGCCTTGGAGGGAATTAATAATTGTTATATTCATAAATGAATACACCTGTTTTGAGTATGAAAATCATTTCAATATATTTTGCATGTGCTCTGTATTGGAGAAATATGTACTGCACTGGTTCTGTTACTAGCAACTCTCAAAAGGAATAATTATGCAGCTTACTCTGACCTGAAGCATTATCCTTCCTCTGTTTTCTCCCTTGCTCCAACATGCAAGTCTCCATAGAATGCTACATAGAGACTATATTATTAAGAACTTGCATTTAAGCTTCTAAGCTTTCAGGTTAATGTAATAAGAAGGAATTGGTTCTCACAGTACAAAAATCCAGAACTTGCAAAGGAATACAATAACCATTTATGTTAACCTTCATAAGTATTCAGTCTCCCCGCACAAAACATGAGCTGCTGAAATGGAAAAAATAAATTTAAGATATTCATCAGGTTCTAAGGAAGGAGTCTTTGAATGATTTAAAACCAAAAAGGTTTGAACACAAATAAGAAGAGCTCCGTAAGTAGAATATTGTGTGTACATTAAATTTTATTTTAATTTTATATCTTGCCTTCTCCCCATATGGGATTCATTTCATCTGTGTTGTTGCATGCCTTCAGGCCATTTCCAACTTATTGTGATCGTATCACGAGGTTTTCTTGGCAAGGGAGGGAGTCTGCCATTGAGAGACTGAGAATGAGAGAGTGTGACTTGGCCAAGGTCACCCAGCAGATTTCCTTGGCTGAACAGGGATTTGAACCCATGTCTCCCAAAGTCCAGTCTAACATTCAAACCACTGTACCACCCTAGCTCTCCATTTAATATACTATTTTGAAAATATCCTGTCACTGTTTTGGCCCATTGAGCCTAGCAATATGTATTATAGAAGTCTCTCTATAAGGTATCAAGCAAAGGTCTTTTGTAGCACGGTTCCTACCTAATAAACCTTTCTAAATGAGGGATTGGAAGCATGCGACTGTCCAAATAATGGCCCTTTCCGCACGAGGCGAGGGAATCGCTCCGTGCCGTTACCTGCCGCTTCTTCTGGGGTCCGAAGCAATGCGGACTGTCCCTGAAGCCCTTTCGCAGGGCTCCTCCTTGGTCCAGGGCAAATCAGAGCAGTGCAAGGTCTGTAGATCTGCACTGCTCCAGCTTCCAAAATGGCAGCTTCTGGTTGGTTGTGGGTCCCAACCAACCTGTGATAACTGAAGCCCTTGTCAGAGCTGCTGCTGATGAGCAGCAGCTGTTGGTCCCTGTTGCTCTGGCTGGAGATGAGTCCTGCAGCTCAAGAGCTCCCCCTGCTGCCATGGACCAAGCAGGCGCGGACGTTCCTCTGCCTGCTCCTTTAGGGTAACAGAGATCCAGTTCTGAAGATGCGTTGGAGCCTGTGTCAATCAGCCCACAAACAAGGCGGAGACTCAAGAGAGCTGAGCAAAAGGAGGCTTCCTTGATTAAGCTCAAGAAGCAGTGATTAGCCACACCTGTGCCTTGGACTATGTAACTGCCTGCCTGGAAGCTTTCCTTTGCTTGTGGCAAACTTCTTACAAGTCCTTTCTTTGCCTGTTCCTTGCTTCCAGCACCCGGCTCCTGATACCTTGGATTGATCTCTTGGCTCCAGACCCCTCGCTTTTGGAATTCTGACTAGGGCTTTTGCTTGTTGCTCTGGCTTAGGTAAATGGACTTCCTTTGAGTAGTTGCTTGCTTGACTCCTCCTGGCAGGACTCTGCTAGTTCTCCCACTTCCTTCTCCAGGCTGGCTCACTGCCTGGGTCTCTGACCTTGACACAACTGCTGAAGCTCGCCATGCCTAAAGTCCACCCTCCACAGATTGCAGGCTTGCATTGGTGCGAGCCTGTGAATCTGCACAAGGGAGCAGGAATGCAATGGCGCATCCCAGGAAAATAAAGACCTGTTTTTTTGCGGTCCACTTGGGGTCGTTTTGGAGGACCACTTGGGGTCGTTTTGGAGCAGACTGAGGTGTGGATCTCCGGTATATAGTCCACTCCTAGTCTGCTTCAAGGTGCAGACGACCTCCGTGAGAGGACGCACTGCCCTGTTCTAATTGCCTGGTGTGGAAAGGGCTAGTGTTAGATGATAACTCCCATTATCCCTCACCATTAGCTAATGTGGCTTTAGGGTGAATGTATGTTCCAGTCCAACATCTTCTGAAAGTTTACATCTTTTCCTCTCTTGCTTTAAATTGAGGTTCTTCTAAATACAGAGAATGTCCTGTGTCCAATGAATTAGGAGCATATGGAATTAGGCCTTTTTCCACTCATAGATTTTGAAAGTGCCATCTGGGTGAGAGAAGTTCACATTCTAATTAAAAATTGAGCCCGGTTACATGCTTCTCCCAAATCCTTTCCTAGAGGAGGGATAGCCTGGCTTCTTTCTAATTGCCTTTAGGCAAGGATAAGCAATGAATTAGGAGCATATGGATCACTTTCATAAGAATACTGGCTGTTCATATCAAAAACATTTTTAGATTTCTCTCCATCATCTTCAAATGTTTCATCCAAGAATGGATCCCTGAGTTCCTTTCAAATTTTGCTGTAAGAGCTTTTCATGTTACATAATTATAGCATTATGATTCCACCTTAATGGCCAAGGTTTCATTGTGGGAGTGGTAGTTTGGTGAGACAATAGAGCGCTTTAGCTGAGCATTCTAAACATTCCTCTCCAGATTACAAACACTGGAACTCCATTGGCTGTTGCCATGGCAGTAAAAGTGCTATAATTGTGTGATTTGAAAGGGCCTTAAGTCTAAGTAAAAAGTGCGGTGGACAATCTAGCCTACATATGGTGTGAATGAAGATGGGGTAGAAAGCTGCACCTGGACTCTGTTCATTGCTAAAAGGCATTGTGTAGTTATTCTCTCTCCTTTTTTTTTTCTCCTCACTAGATGTTCTCCAGTAAAACAAAGGTGGAAGAAATAATGGGTAAACATTATATATGAAAACAATGTGACAGATCTGCTGTAAAGTTCCAAAATGTGGCCATACAAATGCAGAACAAAAGCCTCATTTGGAGGCATCCCTAGGACTCATCCAGAAGAGAGAAAAAAATCTCTGGAAGTATACAGAGTTTCCAGTTATTTTTGATTTTACTTGCATATTCCCAGATTTGCATCAAAAAATTTTCTTGAGATATCCCTCAAAATATCACATCCCCTCTCCCTTGTGTTCTGCCTCCTTCTCTCCCATTGAGCACATGTCACATCTAGACTGATGCAACATTTCAGAAATTGATTTTCACCAATTTCCACTGAGCCGTATTGTTATACAGGAGTTATAGTCAAAGTGCTAAAATGCTTTAAATTATGCTAGTTAAACATTAGGGTTGTTTTGGTGCAGACATTCCTCTTTCTCTTGTCTGGTCTCTGTTGAATCTGTGTCTAACTTATAATTGATAACTGAGTCCTAGGATTAGATAGGCCTTTGGTCTAACCCACTATGGCTCATTTTGTATTCTGGAGTCCTGTAAAATGCTGTGAATGAAACAAGGCAATTGCATAATGAAGACTTCATCTGGAAGTTGTCTAGTTGTATGGAAGGACCAAGGAAGGGGGTGATTTCAGGGAATGGACCATGCCCTTGCAGGGTGAAGCATGTACCAATTCAGATCGTTAGCAGCTAGTTTTGTTTGCTTATAATGCTGCAGATGGTGGTAGAATGAGAAAATGTTCTCCTTTTAAGGAAACTTGAAAGATGAAGGTTATAATCACCAAAAAGGATTTGTGTGATGTAAGGCAGCTAACAGTTAACAAACACATGGATTGTAAAAGAAAGAAAACTGAATCTGAAAGAGAAGCATGAATAATGTGATGTATTTAAAATGCATTAAGTCCTTGGAAAGGACAGACAAATAATTTTATAATTAAGGTGAAACAGATGGAATGGAGTTTTGATAGTGGCAAACGAAGGACTGTTAATTATTTTAGAATAACAAAAAAAAAAAGTAGACTAAATAATGTGGATTGTGCTGATGTGCAAACTGTTGAAGATATTTGGATTTTGTTCTAGACTCCCAAACCAGGCTCATTTGGTCCAGGAAGGAATAGTTTTCTTAGTCTTATTTTTCTTCTGTTTTCCTGCTTCTGCTCTGAGTTACTGTAGATGGCCTCAGCTGAAGAAAAATGACCAGATCTACCCTTCACACGTGATGGGAAACCTATATATGCCCATGTGGTGCTTCATGCATTGTCCTCTCAGAGGTTCCTACTGCATAAAAAGGGGAGGGGGCAGATCTATCCAATTATACTGTGAGTTCAAAGGACAAATTAGACAGGGTAGAAGACGAAGTAAATACACTTGGGAATGCCACATCAGTCTCTACAGTGTGAGCAAGAGTCTCCCCCACCAAATGACTGGAAGTGCTATCATCTCTTGCTGGATATCCGTCTTCATCTGCTATCTCCTCTAGTATTCCTTTGTGCTTCTGACAGATTGTGAATCCTTGCTAAACAGTAACACTCATATAATTATTCCTTTTGCAGCTTATGGCCTGAACCCTATTGGTAGTTCCAGCTAAAGCCAGTATACCAAATCAATTGTTGAGTTAGTGAGTCAATACTTTATGTAAATTCTATTGATCTACACTGTCCATGCTGGTTGGAGGATCTTGGGAGCTGTAAGGTTTTATCACATGCTGGTTTGTTGCACGATTGCACAGGCTTAGTTCTGTTTTTGATCTCTCCTTATGACATGATGTCATCACTTTTCTGTTGTTGAATTGCATTCCCATTGTTATTGGGTTGTCTTTTTTCATTCATGGGAAATATCTGTGAATGGCTCCAATAAGGTTGCATTGCCACTATTGTGTATTGGTGCAATTGTAGCATTCCACTGCAGTTCTGATATTGTGGCAGTTATGTGGTGCAGAGGGCATTGTTCTGCCCTTTCACCCTTCCCACCCCCAAGCTGAGTGAGATCATTTCACTTCTAGTCTCAGGACATAGAGGACACCATGGTACAGGTAAACAACACTGTTTTTACTCCTTCCCCAATATGGTATGCATGTATTTATGTATTTATTTACTTATTTAACTTTTGGTGTAATTGTACACTTGTGTTGCCCTCATGGTTGCCAGCACAGCAGAATTATGCCATTACAGCAAAACAGCCAACTGTGACTCTAGAAGAGTGAAATGCTGAAATGGTAGCATGACAGGAAAAAACAATGCCAAAGTGACAGGAAGGAAGTCTCCTGATATGGAATGTCTCCTGATATGGAAGTCTCCTGATATGTCTCCTGATATGGAATGTCTTCTGACATTCCCAGAGGAGAGAGCAGAGGGTGAGCTGGGTCTGTGAAGACATCCTTGACCAGGTGTTGTTTACAGGCTTGTGGGGCTGTGCTTGCTTGTTTGTCTGTTTGTCGCTTGTTTTTGCTAGGTCTCCTTGTGCTGGCCGTGTGCTCTCCCTGAGCACACGGTCTGACTAACGAGGGGGAGGAGCCAGCTAGGGGGGAGGAGTCTTATTAGGAGCTCCCAACGGCGCGCGCCAAAGGCGCGCGCAGTTGAAGCCCTCTTCTTCAACTCTTCGAATTCATCCCTTGGCGATCAGCAGAGGAGACATACTTGATTCAGTTGAATTTTAGGAAGAAAGCCCTGTTATTCTTTCTAGGCCTACTCCCTGTACTACTGTCTGTAGTATCAAGGATGGAAGGTGAGGGAGCTGCCGCGGTCACCTGTAGCACTTGTGGGATGTTCCTTTTCTTGCCACAAGATGTTGTCGGGTACACCTGCACCAAGTGCAAGCTGGTGACCTTCTTGGAGGAGAGGGTTCGCCAGCTGGAGGCACGAGTTTCTAATCTTCATCTTATTAGGGAAGGGGAGGAGTTTTTGGATAGGGCAGAGAAGACCTTCCTGAAGACCAAATGCGCGGGGGAGCTGCCCGATCAGGAAGTCAGCACACTGGGCCAAGAAACGGATGCTTGGAGGAATGTCACACGGAGGAGTAGGAGGGCCAGGAAGGAAACAGAGACTCTCAACCTACACAATCGCTTCAAAGTTCTTGGCCTTATGAACGACGAGGAGCACCAGGAGGAGGGAACAGAACGTCAACAAGAAGGAATCCAACATTGGCAACAGGAACTAGATCAACAGTCCCAGCCTCAACAGAGTGTCCAGCCAGTCCTAGAAGAACCTGCTCGTCGAGGAGCCCCGGACAAGCCTCAGAGGAGGCGAGTTCTGGTTGTTGGGGACTCCTTGCTCAGAGGAACTGAACCGGCAATTTGCAAACCCGACAAGTTCAATCGAGAAGTCTGCTGTCTTCCTGGGGCCAAGATCAACCACATAACAGAGAGGCTAACCAGGCTGGTCAAGCCCACTGACCATAAGCCCCTCATTGTGGTTCATGTCGGAACCAATGACACTGCGAGGCGCAGCTTTTACCACATCGCAAAGGACTACGAGCTTATGGGGACAAAGCTGAAGGACCTTGGTGCGCAGGTGGTCATTTCATCTCTCCTCCCTGTTCAAGGATATGGTGCACAAAGGGAAAGGGCAATAACAGAGGTCAACAACTGGCTCCGCACATGGTGCCGCCAGCAACGGTTTGGGTTTTTGGAACACGGCCTGAATTTCCATGAACGTGGGCTTCTGGCAAGGGATGGGCTGCACCTCACGAAACTTGGCAAGAATGTTTTTGCAAACAGTCTTGCACGGAGGATTAAGAGGGCTTTAAACTAAGTTCTGCTGGGGAGGGAGACAATATTATTCAGGGCAAAGACACGGCGAGTGCAGGGGGGAAAGGCCCAAATTATATTGACCAAGTAGTACAAGCGTCCAGTGGTGGGAGGAGTAGAAACTATAGTACAGGACTTGCAGGAAGGGCCCGGGGATTTAAGGGTCTCTACACTAACGCGCAGAGTATGGGAAACAAGCAAGATGAACTTGAACTCCTAGTACAACAAAATAAATACGATTTGATAGGCATCACTGAGACCTGGTGGGATGAGTCTCATGATTGGAATGTAGGAATAGAGGGGTATAGCCTATTTTGTAGAAATAGACCAAACAAGAAAGGAGGAGGAGTAGCCTTGTATGTCAAGGATGTTTTCACCTGTGAAGAGATCCATGACTTGAACCCAGAAAGCCAGGTCGAGAGCATCTGGGTAAAAATTAAGGGAGCGAGAAACAATAGGGATATTCTGGTGGGGGTTTACTACAGACCTCCAACCCAGACTGAGGACCTTGATGACGCCTTCCTCAACCAAATGACCGCGCATTCAAAAAGGAGAGATACAGTAATAATAGGAGATTTCAATTACCCAGATATATGTTGGCAGTCAAACTCTGCCAAGACAGCAAGGTCCAGCAAGTTTCTTGCTTGTCTTGCAGACAATTTCATGGTCCAGAAGGTGGAAGAGGCCACAAGGGGATCAAATATTCTAGATCTGATCCTGACCAATAGGGATGACCTTGTTAATGAGGTAGAAGTGGTTGGATCTTTAGGGGGGAGTGACCATGCCCTATTGGAATTTGGCATTCAGTGGGAAGGAGAAGATAAGTGTAGCCAGACACTCATCTTAGATTTTAAAAAAGCAGACTTCTGCAAACTTAAGGAGCTGCTGGCTGAAATTCCGTGGTCAGGAATAGTGAAACAGAAAGGAGTTCAGGAGGCATGGGAGTTCCTTAAAAGGGAGATACTGAAAGCACAGTCTAAAACTGTGCCAATAAGGAGGAAAAATGGAAGGCATCTGAAGAAACCAGAATGGTTGACTAAAGAACTCTCAGCTGAGCTAAGCGTTAAGAGAAACGTGTACAGGAAATGGAAGAGGGGGGAAACCACCAAAGAAGAATTTAAGCAAGTAGCCAGGAAATGTAGGGAGGAGGTCAGAAAGGCTAAAGCACAGAACGAACTTAGGCTGGCCAGAGACATTAAACACAATAAAAAGGGCTTTTTTAAATATGTCCGCAGCAAAAGGAAAAACAAAGAGGCAATAGGGTCGCTGCGCAGAGAAGATGGCGAATTACTAACAGGGGGAAGAGAAAAGGCAGAACTACTTAACACCTTCTTTGCCTCAGTTTTTTCCCAGAAGGATACAAGCTCTCAACCTGGTGGTTGGGGAGCAGGTGAGGAAGCAGGGGAAATGCGGCACATAATAGGTAGAGAGGTGGTACAAGAATACCTGGCCACACTGGATGAATTCAAGTCTCCAGGGCCAGATGAATTGCATCCTAGGATATTAAAAGAACTGGCAGAGGTCATTTCGGAACCGCTTGCTATAATCTTTGAGAAATCTTGGAGGACAGGAGAAGTTCCAGCAGACTGGAAGAGGGCAAATGTTGTCCCCATCTTCAAGAAGGGAAAAAAAGAGGATCCAAATAATTATCGCCCAGTCAGCCTGACGTCTGTACCCGGAAAGATCCTGGAGCAGATCATTAAGCAGTCAGTTTCTAATCACTTAGAAAGCAACGCGGTAATCACGAGAAGGCAACATGGATTTCTCAAAAATCAGTCATGCCAGACTAATCTTATCTCTTTTTATGATAGAGTTACTAGCTTGATAGATGAAGGGAATGCTGTGGATGTAGCATATCTCGATTTCAGTAAGGCCTTTGACAAAGTTCCACATGACATTCTTGCAAAGAAGCTAGTAAAATGTGGGCTGGACAGAGCTACTGTCAGGTGGATCTGTAACTGGTTGACTGACCGTTCCCAAAGGGTGCTCACCAATGGCTGCTTTTCATCCTGGAGAAAAGTGACTAGCGGGGTGCCACAGGGTTCTGTCCTGGGCCCAGTGCTGTTCAATATTTTCATCAATGACTTGGATGAAGGAATAGAGGGCATGCTCATCAAATTTGCAGATGACACCAAATTGGGAGGGGTTGCTAATACGCCAGAGGACAGGATCAAAATTCAAAATGACCTGGACAGATTGGAGAGCTGGGCCAAGGCTAACAAAATGAAATTCAACAGAGAGAAGTGTAAGGTCCTACACTTAGGTAGAAAAAATGGAATGCTGAAATATAGGATGGGGGACACATGGTTGGATGGCAGTACGTGTGAAAGGGATCTAGGAGTCTTAATAGCCCACAAGCTGAACATGAGTCAGCAATGTGATGCGGCAGCCAAGAAAGCCAATGCAATTCTCGGCTGCATCAATAGGAGTATGGTGTCTAGATTGAGGGAGGTACTGGTACCACTCTACTCTGCTTTGGTTAGACCTCATCTTGAATACTGTGTCCAGTTCTGGGCACCCCAATTCAAGAAGGACATGGTCAAGCTGGAGCAGGTCCAGAGGAGGGCGACCAAAATGGTGAAGGGCCTGGAAGCCAAGCCCTATGAGGATAGACTTAGAGAGCTGGGTATGTTTAGTCTGCAGAAGAGAAGGTTAAGAGGGGACATGATAGCTCTGTTTAAATATTTGAAGGGATGCCACGTAGAGGAGGGAGAGGGCTTGTTTTCTGCCGCTCCAGAGACCAGGACAAGGAGCAATGGATTCAAGCTGCAGGAAAGGAGATTCCACCTGAACCTCAGGAAGAACTTCCTGACAGTCAGGGCTGTCCGGCAGTGGAATAGGCTGCCTCGGAGTGTGGTGGAGTCTCCTTCTTTGGAGGTTTTTAAGCAGAGGCTGGATGGCCATCTGTCGGGAGTGCTTTGAGAGTGTTCCTGCATGGCAGGGGGTTGGACTGGATGGCCCGTGTGGTCTCTTCCAACTCTACATTTCTATGATTCTATGATTCTATGCTGAAACTGTGAAAAGAAAAGAATATATAGTGCACATGCTAGGTAGCACAGACAGGGGAAAGTCGGTGGGATCAGTGGGGTGGTGCAGAAGACCAATTGCTGGAACGAGCATCACCAAACTAGCAGCATAGTGTTATTGCAAAGATGGTGTGATTGTTTCTTTACTAGTATTTTTTCATTTCCTTAAATAATGCAATTGCTGCTAGACAACAGGCTGATGTGAGAAAGCTGATAGTCTGGGAAAAGTTTCTGTTTGAATTTCTGATCATTTTCAGGGTGTAAAATAAGACTTGTGCATTAGATTAACCTTTATTTTAACATATACACAGAAATGGAAAAATATATTGCTTGGAAAGAGGACAGAGTATTCCTTGGCCATCATGTTGGCAGCTCAGGTATTGTCAGTTTCTTCATGTATCCCAGTTGTCCCCCAAGTTTCTCAAAACAGCTTACACTGAATTCATAAGTGGACTCACACTTGATGTAGACTCAAGTAAACAGATTCAGACTCGAGTTGGACTTAAGTCATTTCAGTGACTCAGCTCAGATTCGACATGACAATAAATGAGGCACTGACTCAACTCGACTCGAGATTTGTATATTTTTAGTGACTGACTTACTGCCCTTGTTTCAGTAACATAGCACATTCATCCAGAACAGAACTTCCATCTCTTTTTGCCTACTGGTCACATGATAATCCATCTCAAGCCCACAGTGTGGGCACATTTCTCAGAGGGGAACAGCAAACAGGTTAGGCCATAGGCTTGGGGCAGGCTTGTGGTCTACTTAGCAGCCTGTCTCTGCTGTATATCAGAGGAGCCTTCTAAAACTTTTCATCAGAGAAGAAGACTCACTTCCAGAGTGCAGGGCACGTTTTTCAGGGGGGAACAGCAAATGTGTTAGGCAATGGGCTTGAGAAGGAAGGATCCTTCCTTCTAAAGCTTTTGAAGCTTCAGTAATGGGAAGTAAGAAGGATCCTATTTCCCACTTCTGAAGCTGCAGACTCTTTCATGCCCATCGGCACAAAAGCCTCCAGCTTGGGGAAGTGGGATTAAGAAGGATCCTATTCCTCACTTCTGAAGCTGCAGATGGCAAAATTGCAAATGTGGAGAGCTGACTCTGCTTAAATTGTTAAAATTGACTTTATTTGACTCTGCCCAGAAATTCTGGAATGTAGGTTGGGGTATAAAGTTGGCTTCTAGATTTGAGACCTGACTTGAAAGTAACTTGAAGGACTTGAGACTTGACTTGAGACTTGAAGGTGGAGACTTGAGACTTGGAGTAAAAGACTTACACACATCACTGCACCTTGGTGGTTTATAGGGTCTGACCTACTTAAATTCCATAGAAGAATAAACATATCACATTATTTTCTGCTAAACTGCCTTTAGATCAGAAGTAAGCTACAAAGATGCTAACTTCATTAAACTACAAACTGGAAAAGCTGGCTTTGGACTACAAATCTCAGAATATCTAAACCAACATAGACACTCTCTCATTCATAGTATAAAACTAAGCAAAGATGACTTTAAAGCCTTTTGGACAATGTTATTAGACACTGGCCATTGAAATGGACTTACAAATATGTATTCATTTGATTTATTATTTTATTTTATCTTTATCCCACCTTTTTCCCAAAGAGAGACCCAAGGCAGCTGTATGTATCTTGTGAAAGAGAGAAAGAGAGAAAGGCAGGCAGGCAGGCAGGCAAAAAGAAAAAAACATTATTCTTATTGTTATTGTGTTATTGTGTCCCTTCAAGTCATTTTTCACTTTTGGTGTAACCCTGAGGTGAACCTATCACTGAGTTTTCTGGGGGATGAGGGTGTGTGACATGGCCAAAGTCACCCAGTAGGTTTCCATGGCCAAGCAGACAATCAAATCCTGGTCTCCAGGGCCATAACTCAACGCTCAAACCACTAAACCACACTGGCTCCTATTATTGTAATGTATAATATATAAAAAAATTAGTTTTTCATACTCTCTATTAAATTGCAGAGCATACATAACTGCCACAGTTGTCCTTTGTATTTCAGTCACAAGTGTTTTCCTAACCTCTGCATGCCTAAAACCTTACATGTAATTGAGTATCACAAAGAAAACTCACCAGCCTTCATCTGATATTTTATCACTTATTTAACTGTCTGTGAATCTAGCCTGAGTGCTCTTAGAGCCACTTTCTACTGGTGAGGTCTTCATTATATTGATTTCAAGGTAACATATTGCTACACAGGCATACCAAAAACTTTTCCAAGGCAAGCTTTGTTCTTTTTTACTCCAAAATATGGGTGACTCAGGGGTCTACCCATCACGCCAGTGCCTCTGTGAAAAGGCAGGGAATATTAGCTCAAAGAGGAGGCCTGCAGGAGAGAGGTAACGTTATGAGATCTTTTATTCCTATGTCTATAGGGTATTAGTGCAGGGAATAACCAGCTGGAGATCCAAAAGTACACTTATTTTATTGGGGAAATTGCAATCACACACACACAAGATCCTAGCGGTCACACAATTACACAAGGTTAACTGAAGGAAAGGGGAGGAAAGTTTTGGATGGTGAGATGTTAGGGTGAAGTGGGTGATAATCCAATAAAAAAGCAAAGAGCGATATGGTTTAGACTAGGAGTCCAAGGACAGTACACAAAAAGAAACTAGAATGGGAGATTGATGACCAGCAACCAGGGTACTGCAAGTTTGCAAGTCAAAACTGGGGTTTTAATACTCTTTTTCTGCCTGGAGAGTGAAGGTGCTAATGGCTCTCTGGCAGAGTCCAGAGAGCAGACAATGGGGTCCAGAATGGATTAACATATTGCAAAGGCCTGTTTCCTTGCCGAGTATAAAAACATCATACAGGTTTTAGAATTGTGGGTTTTTTAAATCCAAGCTAGTTATAAATACCTAAGTTTGGTCAACAAAACCTATTAGAAGATCACAAAAATGACATCCACTTTCAGACATGTTAAAATTTACTCAGAACATAAAATCGTAGAACAAAGTAGCTTTGATTGCCACCCAATCTTACTACTTGTTTTCTTCTTATAGGACTCCTGTAGCATCCTATTGATACCATGTTTTTCACATAGTGCAGCAACCTTACCAAAGAATAGCAGGCCTAGTGAAGTCTCGATTTGAGGAGAAAGCTAAGCAGTCAGAGGGGAACTTTTAGGAGCAGAGATCTGTGATTTGGGCTATAGCTAAAATAATCTTTGCAAAAGAAGAACAGGCTGAGGTGGAGTATGAATCAGAAGAGAATACAGCATTAAGAGGTAAATAGAACTGACGGTTGACTTCATTGACATAAAAGAATATTGAGCTGGATCCAAACAAAGTTTACAAAATTTAGATCCAATAGAAATCAATGATACTATGAATTAACAGTTGAGCTTTAACTGAAGCCCTATTAAAATAAGCCCTACTGATTTCAGTGGGAACTAATCTCAGCTGACTTATAGATCAATACTCAGTGGGGTTGGAGAAGTGCACAATGGTAGATCTACTGTTTCATTTGAAGTACTGCCAATTTCTCCCTTGAAGTTCTTTTATTTAAATTCCACTTATTGAAAGTAGCATGTTTGGGACTGGTGAGAAATAAGCTATCCAAAGCTGCTTTGGTTTGTCTTGCCCTCTATGCTCTAAAATGGTTTTACTCGAAGTGGAGGTCCTTGAACTGTTGCCAATATTTAAGTCATAGTCTGCTGGTCCAGGGAGAGTTTCCAGGAAAGAAAGAAACAGTTGTAGCTAATAGTCATAAATATGGAACTGGTCCTTGGACATGGCGGGGAGGAGGGGGAATAACAGTTTCCCACATGAGATGGCACAAGGAGCACTACCCTAAATGGTACCAGTCGCTTCGCACCAATGGGCATAACATAGACCATCAGAGTGGACAAAGCCTCCTTCATGCCAGTGGAAGAGCACCTCTGCTCCACTGTGTATTTGAGGTAGGGGATCTGAGGGTAAGGACCATTCTGTTAGTCGGGATCACACGATCTTTCAAAACAGTTAGGCAGTATATTGTCTGGAATCACTAATGTTCAAAGCCCTTGAAGTGCAAGCATTTGAGTTTCACAGAAATGTTCTTTAGATTTAGGTATTCAGAGAAAGGTGATGCCTTCATAATATGTCCATACTCATAATAGTACCATTAAAAAGCCTCAACAAAGAAGCAAGTTTTTAAGAAGAGATTACCAAACGGCTTGATACTGTGCTGAAAAACAGACTGCAGAGAGTCACTTTCTTAAGAAATAAGGCAGAAGCCCCAACAGGTAAGACAGGGGTAGTTGTTGCTGTTGTTGTTGTTCCATGCCTTCAAGTCATTTATCACCTTTGGTGACCCTAAGGCAAACTTATCATGGGTTTTGTTGGCAGAATTTCCTCAGATGGGGTTTACCCTTTTCCTCTGAGACTAACAGAGTGTGACATGCCCAAGGGACCCAGTAGGTTTCCATGGCTGAGCAGGGATTGGAACCCTGGTCTTCCAGTGTCCTAGTCCAGCTCAAACCACTACACCATGCTGGATCTCAAGACAGGGGCCATCTCCACACTAAACTGTTATAGCACGATGATTCCACTTTCAACTTCCTATGGAATCCTGGGGTTGGCGTCCCCTCCCGAAACTGCAAACTCCAGGATTCCATAGGAGGTTGAAAGTGGAATCATCGCGCTATAACAGCTTAGTGTAGAAATAGTGAGGGTAAAACAGCATTTTTGTTTAAATAAAGAATTACAAAGTAAATTTATGTCCCCACTAATACTCAGAAGACACAGCACTCTGTGAAGTTAGGGGAACAGATAATGTAAAATGGACTAGCCATTATATTAGCAAACCTGCAGATAAATTCGGGCAGGAAAACACTAGATATTGATTAACATGAAAAAATGACTCTATGCTTACCTACAGCTCTTGCATCTTCAGTTTTGCTAATATAATATCTAGTCTGTTTATTGCTCTTTCAATATTTTGAGCATCAGGTAATTGAACAGGAATATTACTTTCTTTCTTGCATTTCTTGTCTTAAGAGACCAGCACAAATACTAAAACTAATATTTGGAAGACTGTTAATAAAAGCAAAAAAATTTCGGTTAAATAACATAACATAATAGCATAAGATCAAATCCTAAACACACATTAAGAGAGTAATCCTATAGAATTAATTTGAAAGTAATTCCCATTGAGTTCTGTGGCATTACTCCCAGGAGAGGGGATATACTTGCAGCCTAAAATAGAGATCTCTCATGAGATAACAGGGGATACTGGGAACTGTAGTCCAAAATATAAACATTCCAAGCTCTGTAGTAGAAAACAATTTATGATGTAGTAGCCATCATAAATAAATTGTCTGATATGAGAGGTGTACATTAGTCGGCTTGTCTGGTGAGGATTTTCATTGCTAAACTGTTTTACAAGGCTGATTGAACTCCATATAAAATCCAGTTTGTACCATGGTGATTAGTGGATTATTTGATGACTCATATTGATGCACTTAGTTCTCTGAAGATCCCAGCCTGTCAGGAGACAGACGTATATGTTGGAAGATGTTGCGTATGTATTAAAAATAACAATGATTTTCATCTATAGAACAGTTCCTAATGCTTAAAACATATATATTACATTATCCCAGTGACACTAAAAAAATAATAATAATCATGAAATAGAGTTCAACATTGTTATTTCCATGTCTGGGATGTGTTTCAAACTAGCCAGCAAACATGAGGTAAAGGCAAAATGTAACCTGGGGGTTACATCACAACTATGAGCTACAATGCTCTCTCCCAATGGTACAGTATAAGTACGTATAATGTGATCTACAGTAGCTATCAACTGGTCAGACTTTAGCATGGTTCTAACACATTTGGACTCAGGCATGGTTCCAGTACACCCAAATGTGCAATCAGAAAAATCATTGCCATTACATTCAGAGAGACTTCTTAAATAAACCTTATTTGGACTGGTCTGTCAAAGTTTGAGTTCTCCCCAAAAGAGTTTGTTGCAAAACCCATCAAAAACTGAACTTGACCACTTTTATAAAACATATCTGAAGGGCTTGATACTAGTGTTAGTTTCATCTGTGCTTTAGGAAAGTGTTTTCTCAACCATGCAGAATAGATGGGGGGCTCAGAGGATTATCTCAAAAATCTTCTCTGTACCATCAGGGTGCATGGTGCTTTACAGAGTACAAAGATCTTACAATGTAAAATTTGAAGCCCGGGAAAACAGCAGGAAAAAAATGAAATAGAATGAAGAACAAGGAAGTTGTTAATTAAATTAAACAAGGAAGTTGTTTCAGTTGCTGTGGCTGAATCCAGGGGTAGCAACCAGAATTGCAATTAAAAGAATTAACATAGAGTTTGGAAATTAAGGGATTGTAAAAGCTGTTGAAATATTTGAAAACAGACAGGTAGTATCATGCAGGTGTACTTGGAAGGAATTTGAAGCACATGAAAGAGCAAGGAAGAAACATTGGAATCATCTCCAGAAGGGTGAGATCTGTGGAGGTAGTGCAGATGAAGAAGTGGAGATCATGGACAAAGTTGTCTCAGAAAAGATAAATGGTGGTGGCAAGATAAACGGTGGATGGGTTTTTGAAATTAAGGACAAATAGTTGGTACCAGCTCTAGAAGCAGACATGAAGCCAGGGTAAGGATTTCAGGAGAGGAGAGCCATCAGAGTAACGAGAGATATCTTACCTTATTTTGTTATAACTGGGAACATAACAAGGCGGACTAAGGCTCTGTCTGGAGATGTTATTATGTGTGTAATGAATTCTCTTGAAAAAGGCTTTTAAAAGAATTCCTCCTGTTGGGGGATTCCAGATTTTAAAGCCCCCAAAAAGTAATGTTTCCAGGATCCATTTGTTCCCTCTAATGTATACACATGTCATGCCCTGCTTCCAGAGCATGGACTCTGACTCTGAAGCAGAGGGCACTCCAGAGACTGAAACAGGGGGTATGCCAAGACCTGCTGTACGGAGAGATGTACAGAACAGAGGGTGGTGCCAGCTCCCTCAGAGAGTCTTGCCTCTTCAGATACAGAAGAACACTTACCTAGACTCAGCTTTGCACAGCACAAGCAGCAAAAAGAGACCCAGCGTCACTCTTTCAGAATTTATAACCAGCAACACAATCAATCAAGGCACAGCTATGCTAGGCTTTGGGTCTATTTAGCTGGCGTCCTTCCCCTCCAGGAGTTGTCAGAGCTTATCTGACCTGCTAACTTGCTGGAAGCCTTGACAAATGCTCAGACTGACCTTGGACACTCCCTTGTCATGAAACTATGCTGGACTTTATTTATGACTCCTTGCTTACTGCCTGGAGGTAAGTAACAAGCTGGGAGATATTCAGTTTGTTTTGTTTGATTTATCAGCTGTGCCAGGACTGAGATAAGACAATACAAGGGTCTTGTTAGATAATATATTAAGTGTAAGTTTATCAGGGTCAAATCTACCTGTCTCTGTGCTCACTCATAGTACATATCTGAAATGGACTTCAGTCCTTCTACTCTGTACCATGATTGGCAGAGTGGGTAAAAGCTATTATTAACTGATATAAAATTGCTATAAATCAGTCTCCTAATCAAAAACATCAGGGATGGGTCACATAACAAGGGCATGGTATAATGGACAGATCATGCGACAGAGATAGGTGCCATTCTTGTCTCATAAGAATACTCACATCATATTGAACCAAACACCTATATAGTCCTACTATGGGACTATATAGGGACTATACGTGGGACTACTATGGGAAAGGCACCAGCAGGGCATGATTACAACTGCAGCCTCCATCACATGATCTCCAGCAGCTCATAGATATATACTCTGGAAAAGACACCACTGTCAGGACATAATATGGAAAAACAGAATGATTTCTTATTGTCAAAGGAGTCATAAAAGATTACATTTTATCATCCTCCCTATGTAATTTACATGCAGAATATATACAGTAAGGGTCAGCATGGTGTAGGGGTCTGATGGTTAAACTGTGACCCTAGAGATCAGGGTTCCAATCTCTGCTCAGCCACGGAAAGGCACTGGATAACCTTGGGCATGCCAGATTCTCTCAGCCTGAGAGGAGGGCAAAGGCAACCCCCTTCCCATATCTTCTCAAGAAGATTCACGTTAGGGTTGCCATAAGTTGGAAATCACTTGAAGGCATACAAGAACAAGAGAATATATCACATGGAAAATGGGATTAGACTCAGAGGAAGCAGGTGTGAAAATTGGAGGAAAGAACATCAACAATTTAAAATATGCAGATGACACCATATTACTTGCAGAAAATAGCACAGACGTGGAATAACTACTGATGAAATTTAAGGAAGACAATGCAAAAGCATGGTTACAGCTGAATATTAAGAAGACAAAAAGAATGACCACAGTGGATTAACATAATTCTATGTAGGTATCAAAGACATATTAATAGTTAAATATTTCCTCTGCCTTGGCTCTGTCAACAACCAAAATTGAGACTGTAGTCAAGATTAGCACCATTTCCGCATGATGATGCTCTCCTGCGTTGTCCTGTTGCAATCCTGGCATTGCTTTTGCTGGCAAAGGAGTGTGACACTGCACCCAGATTGGTCCCTGAGGAAGGGAGTGCAAGTGACACGCACTTGCCTTCTGCAGTGCAGCCAGGCTCTTTCCCACATTGCACTGAGGAAGGAAGCACCTCCATTGTGCTTCGTGTCCTTCTACGTAGCCAGGAATAATATGAGCATCACACAATCGCAGGCACTTAGTGGATTTTTTCCATTAAGCAGATATCCTGTGATCACAATGCATGAGGACATGCTGGCTGTGGGACTGCAATGATGTTGTGCGAAGACAACCCGTGGATCGCTGTCATCGCGACCCCAGTGCAGGACTGCAAAGCCATGTGGAAATCGCCAAGGATTTGGAGGCAGTCATGAAGGAACTGGATAAGATCCTTGAAAGTAAAGAGATGTCATTAAACACCAAAGTCAGAATCATCCAGGCCATAGTATTTTCAAAGTCCATGTATAGTTGTGAAAGCTGGATAGTGAAGAAACCTGATATGAAGAGAATAAGCTCATTTGAAATATGGTACTGGAAGATTTCTATAGATACCATGGGCTGCTAAAAGGATAAATGAATGGGTCTTAGAGCAAACCAAGCCTCAATTCTCACTAGCAGTGAAGATGACTACACTTAGGCTGTTGTACTCTGGACATATCATAAGATGATCTGAGTTACTGGAAAAGAGGATATAGTCTGGTTAACTGCAAGGCAGTAGGAAAAGAGGAAGACCATGCTACAGGCAGACTGATTCAATCAAGGAAGCCACAGTCTAGAGTTTGCAAGACCTGAGCAGGGCAGTTGATGACCAGCGTTCTTGAGGTCTCTCATTCATAGGGCCACCATGAGTCAAAGTAAGGCTATTAATTGCCAGAAATGTCCCTCTGCTTTCTACGTATGGCAAAATAATGAAGGGATTTATATGATCTGACCAGTGGTGTATCTAGCCTCAACAGCACCTAGGGCTAGCATGGAAGTTGCACCCTAGGTGTTGCTTCCCCCACTACTGCTGCCCTGGACTGAGGACAACCTGGTGAGGGTTGAGGTGGCAGCAGCAGCGGGCCAGGCCCAGGTGGAGGGCTGCCTTTCCTGCCACTGCTGCCCTGGATTGAGGAAGACCCTGGTGAGGGTAGTGGGGAGTCAGGGGCTGCCTATCTCACTGCCACTGCTGCCCTTCCAGGCTTAGAAAGACCCAGACGAGGGTGGTGGCGATTACAGCAGGGAACGCTGCTGCTTTCAGGGTGTGCTGCTGGGCTGGTTGTCCTGAGCAATGAGGCTGGGGTGAGGCATGGCTTTTTTGAGTCCCCTAGCATTGGTGCCCAGGGCACATACTCCACTTGCCCCACCTTAGATATGCCTCTGGATCTGACGTCAAATAGCAACATTCAGATACCACCGGAAGAACATTTTAATCTCCCATGGCATTAGAACCTTAAGGGGATCTCTTTCATGAAATAGAAAAATTAGAACGTGTTGAGAAGTTTGATTCTACCTATTTCCGCTGGATTAAGGACAATGGTTTGCTCTTCCACAACAAGTGAGATAGCTAATCTAGAATGAATCACCAATTACTGCTCTTGTGAGGTCACTGGGGGCATATGTGCTAAAAGCATACATTCTGTGTGCTAAAAGCATACATTTGAGCTTTTGAGCAATAGACATAGACTGTGTTATTACATTTCATGATCGTTTAACCCCACTTGTTGTTTTTTCCCCTCTCTACCCATGCATACATAAATATACTTGCTAACTAAGGAGAAAATTCATGAATCTGATGAAGTGAGCCCTGTTCCATGAACGCTTATGCCAAGAATACATGGTCTGTTCTTTAAAAAGTCACAAGATTTGTTGTTTTCCCAAAGTCACAGTTTACTAGGATGAAACACTATAGTCTAGTTTGTATGACACATGGTAGTTGTGTTGTCCTAGGATATGACAAGGGTATTAAAACCTAACACTAGGCAAATTCTTCTTACTCTTCACACAAAGAAGTATTGTGATTGTCAAGACTCACATGTGTTAAGATGGCAACATGAGAAATCATCATGGTAAATGAAAATGTACTAGTTGGAATCTTCCATTCTTATTTTATTTTTTAAAACTGTCATGCTCATTTTACAGAGTTTGGTCCTACGTTGATCTTCATGGAAAACTCTTGTCAAATTAGCAGAGATGCTTTGTGGGATGGGGAGGGCAAGTCAGCTAAGCATGGAATATTATTTGCAATGCAAATGTTTGTTTTAAGGACATTAACTCTGACCTGTGCACTTCACTGAAGCAGTGTCAGTTTTTAGGGACCTGGTGTTCTCTCCAGATTTAATTTGACTATGTTTTTTTCTTGATTAGAGTCCAAGAGTGCAAGGCATTTGATATCTTCTGTTGCCACTTACTTGGGACAGAGCCCTCCTGAACTGGTGGGTTATACTTTTGAGTAGCTATGGTTTGTTTTGTCTTAATTATTTATTCAGTCATCTGCTTTCATAAATTCTTTAGAAAAGTTGCTTCTATCCAGGATGCAGACAAGATAGGGGTAGATGATTATACCAAAAATCTTCTCTGAACCCAAGGAGAATACTTCTAGCAGTTCTGAGTTCTTTCTTATTTCTTTTGGCAAAATTTGTTCAGCACACTCTGTTTATAGGTTGTACCAGCATATCAGAAGGTGTGGTCACATTATTTTGTTTGTTCAAAACAAACAAAACAAAACAAAACAAAAAACACAGCTGTGGATTTAACTCTCTGTTGTGAGCATAAAGTGTTCAATATAAGTGTGTGAATTCTGTGGGTTCTATCTATCTATCTATCTATCTATCTATCTATCTATCTATCTATCTATCCATCCATCCATCCATCCATCCATCCATCCATCCATCCATCCATCCATCCATAAATCTATCTGTCTCTATAAAATTACCTTTACTTTCCATTTTTATTTTTAATGCCCAGGGTATGATCTTGATGTTTCATTTGCTTAAAATTATGATCAAGAAGGCCACCTGTTTCCCCTCCAATTTCCCAACAGTTTTGTTCAACACAAAACTGTTTTGTTAGCAAAATAGTTTATTTGCAAACCCTCATAACATTTTTTTTTCAGCGTAAGAAGCTGATATTTATCAACTATGGACACACTGGTTGCAAATTTGAGTTTCAGAGGAGTATTTTCCTCACAATCAGAGAATGGTTGGAAGGGACCAAATTTATAAAGCATATATATTAAATTTAGCAGAAGTCACCCATTGTTTGGCCTTCAGATAAACTGCAACTATCCTACAGGGGCTATAACAGCCATCCTATTCTGGTGTAGTGGTTTCAGCATTGGACTATGGCTCTGGAGACCAGGATTCAAATCCCACTCAGCCACAGAAATAGCAGTTAGCAATAGCAGTTACATTTTTATACCTCTTATCAGTGCTAAGCACTCCCTAAGCAGCTTACAATGTGTTAGCTAATTGCCCCCAACAAGCTGGGTACTCATTTTTCCAACCTACGCAAGCATGGAAAGCTGAGTGAACCTGGAGCCCTGCAGAATCAAACTCACAACATGGGGGCTGCAGTACTGGCATTTAACCACTGTGCCACCAGGAAATCCACTGGCTGACCATGGTCAATTCACAATCTCAACCTCAGAAGGAGGCAAAGGCAAACGCCCTCTGAACAAACCTTGCCAAGGTTGACCATAGAATCGCCATAAGTCAGAAACAACTTGAAGACACACAACAACAACAAAACCTAAAGCAAGGAACAGGAACAAAAATGGGAGCAGTGTGTTCACCACCATCAACCTTATTAATGTGTTTGTTAATTTGCACCATCATTGACATAACCAGTGTTTAAATTCTGGGCCGAATGTAGGAGATATGTTAATAAAATTAATAGTCCTAATTATCTGTCTCCCTCCAATAGTATCCCAGAATCAAAAGGGAACATCGCAAAGGGTAAGAGAATTTGAACGCTGTGCTTTCTGTAATCTGAACACTGCATCGGACATACCTTTGGCTGGAAAGAAAGCAGCAATTAAAGAGAATTACTCTGTACTCAATTACACAACTGGAGCTGGTTCTCGTTGCTCTCTTTAATTTTTCTCCTTTTGATACGCTTCTTTTATCTGTAGAAGCTCTTAAAACGGATGCTGTGATGGAACTGGCAGACAAATTTGCATTCTGTGAATTTTCCTCAGCCTCTCCCTTTGTGAGGCCCATATATGGAAAGTGTTTCCATGAGTCATGTGGAGGGATCACACAACATTTGGTATGTTGGTGGAGGAAGGTGTGTTGCCTGTTGTGTGCCTGCGTGAGTGAATATTTTTTCCATTTTAATTTCTATGTGGGGTCCTGAAAGTCTGTTTTTGGCTTTCTTGGGCTTCTTTCATATCCAGTCTATGGCTTCTCCCTCAAAGGAAAGGCATACGCTCAGACTCATTCCACAGAAAGTGAAAAAGTTTGTTAAAATAAAACAACAACATGTGGATGCTGTGAAAAAAAATAATTAGCATTTACAGCACACAACAGAAATGGCCTCAATGCAACAGAGGCTGTTGGATCCTATGTCAGCGGTGTGGCAAATCCATTCCATGTTTTGAATCAAAGATCTATGGGATGTTCAGGACCTTGGAAAGCTCCTTCAAAGCCTTGCTTAAAATGGCTCCTTTAAAGCCTGGAGTGGATTCACCAGTCCACTGGATCGGAGGCCCCATTACCACTCCCTCAACAATCCCCCAAAGATCCTGTAAGTCAGGCCAGTGTCACTATTCCCCTGTTGGTAATGAATGAGGAAGTGTCTTGAGGAAGGAATGCATTTCTGAATTCAACCTGGGACTCTCTACAGCACCCATTTTCTCGGGCATTATTTTAGTCTTTCGCTGCCATTCTATGATCTGGCTTCTCAGGCTGCCTTGTGGTGGAGCAGCCTCCACGGGTGACCTCCACGCCTTCGTTTGAATTCCCGTACATGTTCATACAGGGGCCCTTATAAAGCTGCTCTCTCACCAACTCAACTCCGTCTGGAAGGCAAGTTGCCTCGGCGCCTCTCCACACAAAGCCTACAAGAGGACACGGCTTCGAGGGCGGCAGCGCGCGCGCCAGCCCCTTTCCACCTCAACCCCCTTCCCAGCGGTGCCCCGTTCACACGTTCAGTGGGCGCTAACGAGGTGCGGCGTCAAGCGAGACACGACGCGGCGGCGAGGACCGTTCGGGCGGGCGCGTGTGCGCACTCAAGTGTGCATGAACCAGCTGTCACTTCGCCGCGCGTGGGGGACGCGAGGGCACCCTCCTTGACTGAACCCTCGAGTCTACCTCATTGGCGGGAATTTGGGAGCGGAGCGGGAGGAAGAGAGCTGTCCCTCTCCTTTCTCTGTAGCCAGAGATTATTATTTTCCTTTCTTCTCCACAGTGTTATAAGTAAGCACTTGGTGTCCAAAAGGCACCGAGGAAGGCAGCGCAGCCCGCCGTGGCTGCTGTTGTGATGGTGGTGGCGTGTTGGATGAGGGGGAGCCAGGGCGGGAAGGAAGGACGGAAGGAGGGAACGAGGGAGAACGAGGCAGGGAGGGCGGGCGGCAGGAAGGCGGGAGGAATAGCGCATGTCTTCATTTCTGAGCGCAGCCACTAGACTCCCCCTTTCTCTCTCCCTCTGTCTCTCTGTCTCTCTCTCTCTCTCTCATCCCCCCCCCCTCCCCAGCACCACCAAACTCTCCACCATCTTTTGCATGTGAAACATTTGCAGCCGGACAGAAAGCTCTGCCAGGGCGATGGAGACTGCGGGAAAAATCCGCCTCAGCAGGATGGCTTGCTGAGGGGAAAAAAAGAAAGGAGGAAAGACGGAGGGGGGAAAAGAAGAAAAAAAAAAGGAGGGGGGAAAGGATACGAAAGAAGACAGAGGGGGAAAAAAAGAGAAGGGAGGGGAAGAGGAGGGGTGAAAAAACCCACCCTCTTCTCTTTTTTTCCCTGCCCCGTTTTATTTTTTCCCTCCCCCCCACCCCCGTCCCCCCCCTCAGTTTGGTGTCCAGTCCCCCCCAATCCATCCTTCGTTCCTTCCCCCTCTCTCCCCCCCCCCATCGCCACCACGTCCTCAATGCCTCTCTGAACCACACCGAGGGAGAGAGCGCGAGGAGACCCGAGGAGGCAAAAAGAGAAAGAAGAAGATGAGGATTATTTGCAGACAGATTGTCTTGTTGTTTTCTGGCTTTTGGGGACTCGCAATGGGCGCTTTTCCTAGCAGCGTGCAAATAGGTAAGCCCGGCATGGGGCTGGCAGGGAGGGAGGGAGGGAGGGAGAGAGGGAGGGAAGGGGTGGCCCGCGGGATGGCCGGGTTTTTGGTTTTTTTTGTGTGTGGTGGAGGGAGTGAGGGAGAGGGTGGGAGAAGGGGCAGAAGAAGTGGACGGGAGGCAGAGGAGGAGGAGGGGACGTCAGTCCCGGGACAGAGGAATTTAGGAGAGAGGGGATGGAGAGACCCCCCCCAGTACCCCCTTCTTGTCCTCGTATCTGTGCGAAGGCAGTGATGGGGAGCGGGTCGGGGTCGGGGTCGGGGGAGAAATGCCGCCTGTGCCTCCAGTCGTCCGCAGGGCAGGGAGACTGGTGTGTGTGTTGTGGGTATGCAGACTTGGGAAGATGCCCTCCCCACCTCTGAACTGCATCTCTTCTTCAGGATGCTCTGTGAAGCACAGCCTGCACGTTGCAGTAACCCATTTGCCGTGGGGAGGATGGACGGAAAAGGGGGGATCTGAGATGCTGATGTTGTTGTTGTATCGCGTTTCTTTACCTCCACTTTGAAACTTCGGAGGCCTTTTTTTTAAATTGAGATTTCTGTCTCATCTGCCTTTCCCGTTCCAGTTTGCCTTTTCCCTCTTTGGATGGGACGCAGCTCTTGAATCCCTTCCAGTTCCAGCTCCATCACTGCATCATTTCTCATGCACTCCTAAAGATGCTGCTAATAAGGCTGAACAGCTCCCTGCCCACTGCCCATAGGCTGCAAAGGGACAAAGTTCATTGTGTTCCTCTTCCATACTGACGATTTCCAGGTTTTCACAGCATGAATATACACCGGCACATAAAAATGAGTGCTTGTGTTTATGTGTGTGTTGGTGGCTTCTCTCCAGTGCTTATAATGCCCCTGCAAATGTTTCTGTAGAAGCACCATTCTCTTTAATCTGCCTGCTACTTAATGATACAGGGCCAGTTTAGCGATGCATTCCATATTAACAGAGATGGAAGCTAAATGGCTTCAAAGGTCACTCTCCTCACAGTGGGCATAGCTGTTCAAGATGTGAAAAGGCAGAAAGAGGTCAGCTTGAAAATCTCACTTTCTAAAAACAGGAGGAGGGGTCCTCAAAGTCTCACATTTACATATATATAAACATGCATTCCCCATGAAGGGGACTTAAGAGGACCTAAAGAAGCTAATTTTACAGTAGAATGGCTGGCACAGAAATAATTAATTCTGACACTTTTCTTTCCTCTGCTATCATTTATTTATTTGGTAGGTGGCCTCTTCATCAGAAACACAGATCAGGAATATACTGCTTTTCGATTAGCAATTTTTCTTCACAACACCAGCCCCAATGCATCTGAAGCACCTTTTACTTTGGTTCCTCATGTAGACAACATTGAAACAGCAAACAGCTTCGCTGTAACAAATGCCTGTGAGTAACAATGTGATTTGTCAGAAGTTATAATTAAATGGCAGTAAAATGAAGATGAAAATATTAAATTAATTATATTCCCCAGGAAAGCACTTTTTTTTAAAGTCCTCCTGTCCTGGATGTATTGAACCCACAGTTACTTTTTATCCTTGGGAAACTCCCTTAGGCTGCCTTGTACTGACTAAGTGGATATGGCATTTACTTTAGTGTTATTACTGTAGTTTCTTGCTTTCTGGTTTCTATGGTGATGAATTTTGTAGATTTTTTTTAAATGAATGTCTTGATCAATTTGCCAGCCTCCACTGTCTTTACTGTATGCCAACAGGATATGGCATGCTTTGTCTGTGTTTGGAAAGAGCCTCTAGTATTTGCAATCACAAGTGCTTTCTGATGGCTAGAGCAAAAAGGAGGCTTTGAAAGCAGTGGCATGCGGGATAATATATTGGAATGGCTTGACACTGCAGTTGATCTGGTGATGTCACTTGAGGCTGCCCTGCTCCTATATTCTGAGTTGTAAATGTCTCTTATCATCTTGTAATGCATACATCCTGTGGATATGTCTCCATGCATCCATACATTGGTGCCAACTCAAGTTAGCGTCTGATTTACTTGATTAAACACACCACCCTCACTGGAACTATGGCCCCATGTATATGCACTAATGCATGTGCACACTGATAGTGGTGGGGGAGGATACTCTTCAGAAATGTGTTGTTGTGGTTTTCCGAACATCGTATTTGCAACATCCTGCCTTGCCAAAACACTAAGCAAGACATATTTAAAGTTGAGAGTGAACAGGAACATAATTCATCTCTATCTCCATACATCCAACTTTAGTAGACTGCAAGTCTGCAATGCCAGGGGCACTGTATCATAGCAAAAGCCGTCTTTCATCTAGACTGAGTTCAATATCTTGGGAAAAGCCAACACCAGTCTTATTTCAAGTTCTGTTTCTCCCAAATCCCCAATATTAGAGGATGGTGTTGTGGTTTACACAAATAGTTCTAAATACTATTGCTTTTAGGGAACTGTGGACAGCAATATATTGCAGAGGATTTTACTAACGGGTATTTTTGAAAAATGAACTGTTGTGGGTTTTTTCTAAATATCTTCACTGAAACATCAACTTGCATCTCATAAGCTTGTTTCAAAAGACAACCTGCGGGGCAGCCATCAAGTGGAATTGGAGTGATTCTTTAAGTTTTATGTGACCCTGCCACCTTGTTTAACAAGGAAAGCTTTAGAATTCACCAAATATGCTTTCTTCTTTCCAAGATGTTTTGTGCTGCATTAGTGTGAATTCCAGAGAGAATGAGGGGGGGGGGGGGAGAGAGAGAGAGAGAGAGAATGAGAGTATTGCAGGCAAGATTTCTCTGAAGGTATGCATCATTGACATGTGTTGCAGTCTCCTCAAGAGTTTATAGCATTTATGGGGAAGGGATCACGGATTTCTCAACTGGAGTTGGCACTGTATGTTTCCAGCTTTGAATTACCTTCATCCAAAGTCTTTGAGAACATGGTTTTGAAACTAGCCCTCTAATATGCTGTTATAACTTATTTTTTATGGTGTTGTAAGCATTTTTATTGATGTTATTTTTTATAATATAGTTCTCACACACACACACACAAGCACAGAGACTTCATATTTGAAAATATGAAGTGTGTCTCTGTACATTCAAGAATTACCCAGCTAAACTTCCTATCATATAGGCTAAGGTTGATGCTGCTTCTTTTCTTACATTCCACCTGTATGGGTTCTGTTTCTGCTATCTTTTAAAAACAGTGCTCTAATCATTTTTAATAGTCCATAGATGACAAACATACTCTCAAAGACTATGCTCAAGCCATCCTTCCAACTATGTTTTTATCTCAGAGTTACACACTTTTGGCATACTGCAGATGAAGTTTATTCTCAATCATTTCATCAGCAGATATAGTTAACATTTCTATTCAGATGGAAGGAACTTATAATATTTAACTTGGCCTGAATCATGCCCTTTATAAGCAACTTTACTTGGTTTCCTGTGTTCATGTTTCTTGCACCTTTTTTTGGTGGTGTTGGGGTTAGGAAATAAAATATTTCAGTACTGGAGAATATTGAAGAAAAAAAATGTTCTGTGCTAATGAAGCATGGGCAAACTGACTGACAAATGAATGAACATATCGCATGTCCCTTGAGCCACACATGAGCAGAATCATGCAAAAATCAATTGTCTGATAGCTAGAGGACATTGGTTTCCGTGTGATTGCATTTGCTGGGTTGACAGAGGCTTCCAAAGCACAGATGTGTGAGATGTTCTAACCTAATTAAAGATCTTTATGAAAAAAAATACAGTAACTAATACTGTGGAAAAGCTGCCTGACAATAAATCTGAGTGTTTATTAAGCATAATTTTGCAGTGGATTTTGGGGGAAGAAGGACACAAAAATTTGTCTAAATTTCTGCTTAGGACCCAATTATATGTTTCTGCCTGTTTGTCCCAAAATGTTACAGTACAAAAGCCTCTCAGCTACCGGATAGAAATGAATATGCATGTGAGGTCAAGCGTAAAGATGTAAGATGCTATCAGTTTGCTTCCATTTTTCATTTCGCTGCAGAGGTTACTTTTTTGAAGCTATAGTGTCTGGAGCATTTGGAGATTAGGAACAATAAACAAGGAGCCTTTAGAAAGCCACATCTAAAGATGAACGTGCACAATCAGTAATGATACAGTGGAAGCATGTGGAATAAACTGACTATTTTCTTTTTCTTTTTGTTTAGGCTACTATGAAGCATTAGCTGCTTCTTTTGCACTATGGAATTTGATTAGAAACACATACAGACTTAATTTATTCTTTTTTTGTTTGGCTTTGTATAAATCCTCTGGTGGTTTCTATTTGTTTCGACTTTGTATAGGCCTAAAAACTTAGGAAAAACATAAAATTTTAGCATATAGATTCTTTTGTGGTTCGATAAAGCTGACATGATTTATGTTGGTTTAGTTCTCATTTCCTTCTCTTATGCTTTGGGCTTTTTCATATTTTGCTTTGGTACTCTATATTTCCTTGCAGGTGAGTAAAAAGTGTGTTTAATGAAACAGAGATGAGGATTATTTCTAAATGTGGATTGCTTCTAGCTTCAATTGCTGGAGTATGATAAACTTTAAATATCTGCTTTTAAATGTGGACTCAGGAGCAATAGGTTACATGCAAAAATGTTTGTTTATAATTAGTTTTTAGCTTCCAGTAGGCTTTTATGTTTTATGTGTTGATGGTCTGTATTTTTATGTAGGAGTATATGTCTTCAAATTCATGTTAGAAATAAATATTTTGCTTAAAAATTAACCCAGCAGGGCATTATAGTACATATTTGCGAACGGAGAAAACTGTGCACATATTTTCTAGTTATATGAGTGTGTGTGTGTGTTTTAAATTCACAGTTTATGAGATTGTACAGGTAGGACAAAAATAGAGTGACCTCGAAAAGTACCCATTTCTTTTGCATCGTTTCCAGATGCTCTGTTACTGAACTGTTGGTAAAGCAGTGTTGTTATAGTACCCCTACAGATGATGGTACCAAATTAGGAAGGACAAATTCAGAGTAATTTCTTCTTTAAATCCTTTCTTTAGAGGCTGAAAATGTTCAGTGCTTTCCTAAGTTCACATTTAACCATAGTCTAGAAACATATATTCTATGGCTTCTGTGTCTTCCCGGTCTGTTTTTCTTAGTGGCAATTGGCATATAAATGGTGGGTAATTGTGAAAATGTATGGACCATTCTAAGGTAAGGGTCCTTAGAACTTAGTGAGCCAACTCTCAGTTGTGTTTGTGTGGTTTTAAAGCTCGGTTAAGAAGTCACAGATGCCAGTGGATTAATGGATGAATTTGGGAGAAGTTGATTTGTGATATTAGTCACTGTTCTTCCCAATCAAGATATTACATCTTTAGCATTTTACAAAACACTCTATTGTCCTGTCTGCAACCCATTTGAGCCAAAATACTTGGACCAATTTATTCCAGTTGCCTGGTTTATATGCTCATATGTGGTTTGATTATTGTGATTATTCTAGGGGCTTTCCTTCTTATCCCTCCTCATGTAGCCTGCTTCCAGCTTGAGAGATGTTTATGATTGACAATAAATCAACCTTGGAGTTTTCAATAACTATAGTTCCAAACTGCAGTTGGCAAACCTTCTTCTGACCATGGTTTCAAATAATGTTTTCATGCTATTACTGTGGCTGCAGTATTAGCCATACTAATTAACAAAACTGAAAGAGAGTTAGGGAGAGCCCAGGTGAGAAGGAGACTGGGGAGGAGAAGAGGAGCATGGGCACCATGCAGCACTGCTGAACAGAATGCTTGACCCTAGCTCTTAGAATCGTGGAATCATAGAGTCGGAAGAGACCACGGGGGCCATCCAGTACAACCACCTGCAATGCAGGAACACACATCAAAGCATTCCCAACAGCCTCTGCTTAAAATCTCCGAAGAAAGAGCCTCCACCACACTCCAAGGCAGCATATTCCACTGCAGGACAGCAGAAATTCTTCCTGAGGTTCAAGTGGAATCTTCTTTCCTGCAGCTTGAATCCATTGCTCCTTGTCCTAGTCTCTGGAGCAGCAGAAAACAAGCCCGCTCCCTCCTTGACATGCATTCCTTCAAACATTTAAACATGGCTATCATGTCCCCTCTTAAACTTCTCTTCTATAGACTAAACATACCCAGCTCCCTAAGCCGATCCTCATAGGGCATGGCTTCCAGACCCTTCACCATTTTGGTCACCCTCCTTGCTGCATTAGTAAATTCACAGAATGACATATACTGGTTCCTGCTATATGGTGCATCTTAGAATGTGATGTTTTGCTGACATTTTATGGAAGTTAACTTAGTGTTACTCATTGATGCAATAATACAAATATTTAACATCCTTCTGTACTTTAGGTCCTCTTTACATATTCCAGCCAAAAAGATAACATATGAATGTGACAAAGAGGTGCTTGGAAGCATCATCATACTAGGACATTTCTCAGGAAGCCAGGATTGAGTAGGGCCCCTTGCCAAGTGTATTTATTCATTCAAAACAGTTTATATCCAACGGATCTGACAACAAAGTTAAAACTATAAATTAACAATTTAAAACAGCATTTATAATCTAACACTAAAACAACAGCCAGGATATAACACATACAGCAGCAATAAAAATTATTAAAATCCGGACACAATTAAAACTAATTGCATAAAACAGCAATTTACTTTCTAAGAAGCAAAGGTTTTTAAAGTTAGGAAAGGTCATTTATATATTGGGGATTTCCAGAAGCTATTCACAGCTGCTAAAAACTTTTTATGGTTCCAAGCAAATGTACTTATGTTGGATATTGGACCACATCAAAGGGCCTCCACAGATAATATCAATAGGTGGCTTGTTCTTGCAGCTAAAGGGTTGGATATAAATGCTTTATGAATATAATAAATATTCTAGATCCATTTATGGAGTAATCCTTAAAGGAGATAATGGCCCTTTCCGCACCTTACCATCTTCCGGCGCTGGAGTGGGGGCATCACACGAGCAGCCTCCGGCGAGAGGCTCTTGTGTTCGGGGTACTTCAGCTCCGCACAAGCTGTCTACTTGCGTGAGAGCCCGGCCTCTTCCTTCCGCAGTGCAGCCTGGGACCTTCCCAGGCTGCGCTGGAGCGGTAAGCGTGACTGGCATGGCTCCAGAGGCTCCTCACGCCAGGTAAGTGTGTGCGGGGCCCGGGAGCAGTGCGTGATCATGCACCATTTTTGACTTCTAGCCGAAAATGAAAAGGTGCGCGATCAGTGCCTGCTGACCCCTGGAGCGTTGTGTGGTTGTGAGTGCGTCGTGCAGATCGCTCCTCACAATCGCGTGACACTCCAGGTCCTCTTTCGCATGGAAAATGCCATGCAAAAAGGGCCACTGTGGAGACCATGCTGCAATAATCTAGACTTGATGTACCTAGGATATATGGCAGATGTATTGCTATTGGTAGAGCTGAATGTGTTGCTGAATACGTAACCTTAAAACATGTCCCACTAAGGAGCTTCATTTTAAATGTCTTCTGGGGCATCCTGTGTGAACAAACTCCCTTTTGTGTGTTTGTCCTAAATTTTATATAATTGCTTTTTTATCGTACAAGTTGCATGGATTGTTTAGACCAAATATGAATCTGTGTTGCTCTTGTATGCCTTCAAGTCATTTCCAAATTATGGCCACCCTAAAGTGAATCTATCATGACAAGATTGGTTCAGAGGGGGTTTGCTGTTGCTTTCATCTGAAGCAGGGAAAGTTTGACTTGCCCAAGGTCACCTAGCGCATTTTTATGACGGAGCAGGGATTTGAACCCTGGTCTCTCAGTGTCCTAGTCTGATACTCAGCTGGCTCTCTAGCAGATTTTAAATTTGAGAGTTTACAGTAAATTGGAGTTGGCCTAATTCAAAATGAATGGAAATGGATGAAACTTTGGAGAAAACATTTCAGGATCATATGTCAGTAACAAGACTGAGTGAAATATTAAAAACTTGGTGTTGCCTTCTGGTCAGATATTAGTCTCTTTCATAGCTCTATGTTTAAGTAGAACATAATGTGTGTCTGCATTAATGTGAGTGAGTGTGATGGCACCTCAGTCAGTGATAATTGGTGATGCTCACTTCACTGGAACAGTGAATTCGCTCATGGTTTTAAAACAATAAAGGAGCATTATAAGTTGCTGGATCTATTTTGAGGATTTTTAAAACTCCTTTAAAGTTTAGACTAAAACTGAGAGCAGATTCATCACCCCATTGCAGTGGAAGGCATTAGCCACGAATGACCTCAACTCCAGATGTTTCTGCATGATTACATTTCAATCTGTTTTCAGATCCATTTATGGGATGGAAGTGACTTGTTTGCTGTGGCTGGTGGCCCTTGCCAGGAACTACAAATGGAAAATATGTTCCTTTTGGTTCTGGTGGAACTTCAGTGGCTTTCCATAATATTGCTCAACCTTCTGGTTGCCTGGTTGGGGTGAGATTGAGTAGTACTTCTTTGTGGTGGTTCTAGTCCTTACTGGAGGTCCTTTAAGAAAGTCATGATGAGGGATTACTGTTCAGTATATTTGCTACTATTGGTCCCTGCTATTAGTCACTTTTTTTAAAATTAGATTCTGTTATTTAACATTGATATGAAACCACTGGAGGAGGTAGTTCAGGTTTTGGACTTTGGTGTTACCAGTATGTGAATAAAACTAGACTCTTGTCTCTTCTTTCAATCCCACTCTGAGGAAACTGTTTGTGTTCTAAAAATGTCTTTGGTAGTGGTAATGAGAAAGGACAAATTGAAACTTAATCAATTCAAGATTTAGGAGCTGGTTAGCAGGAAAACAGATCTGGGGACTTGCAGCCAGCCTATTCTGGATGTACTGAACTCCTCTTGGAAAATCAGGTTTGTCATTTGGAGGTACTCATTACCGGATGTGGATGTACAGGTGGTAGCCAAGAGTGCTTTTTGTCACCTGAGACTGGTACTTCAACTGTATCAGTACCTATAGTGAACTGATTTAGGGTGACATGGGTTTCTGTTATCTCTCTTCAGGATTATTGCAACATACTTTCACCTGCAGTTGACTCTGAAAACTACTCAGAAATTTTAGCTGGTTCAGGCCATTGATGGCATCAAGGATTCCCAGGTTTCAATAGCTACATTGACCACTGGTCCATTTCTGGGTATAACTCAGAGCACTGTTTATCTAAAGTCAAAGCTTGTCTGTCCGTGTCAGGCAGAAAAGACTCATACGATTGGCTGTGTCAGGTGAGAAGACCTCATATGATTGGCTGCCTAAGAAGATTCTATGGAATCCTGGGGTTTGCAGTTTAGGGAGGGGCTTTTAGAATTCTCAGCCAGAGAGCTCTTGGGCCTGGCTGGTTGCTATGGAGATGAGGCCTAGCAGCAAGGAGGAGGGTGGTCTATTCCCTTAGGAAACCAACTTCCGTATGTTAATAACTCTGAATATGGATTGGATTGGGGAGTATGGGCAAAAGTTACAGGTACTGAACAAGACAGTTGGGGGGATTATTTCTGAGAAGTATTACCTATGAGAAGATGAAATCCTGGGCAATGCCAGGTGTATATGCTAGTTAATTATAAAAACCTAAACAACTTTGGACCAAGCTGCCCAAAGGCCTACTGTCTCTTGTACAGGCCTGCCAGGGTATTGAGATTTTTCACACAGTTTCTTTGCTTATTCCTACTACCATTTGATGCTGTTTGGTGAAAACTGAAGAGTGAATCTTCTTGGAACTTTTGACTCTGAAGTCAAGAAGCCATGTCTAGCTATGTATTAATGGCCACTTCATTTTTTTTATTATTTACCTACGTGGTAAAACAGGTATCAAGCTTGTTTGTTTTCCTCTGCTGCTCCACATTTTAATTCTATTATATTGTAACTGATTTCACCTTTATATATTTATGTTTTAAAAATGGATTCATATTGTTCATTACATTATTTCTAACTGGGGATTTTGTTAGTTTTCTCCAATGTATTTATAAACATAAAGCAGGTTACAAATCTAAAAGAGAAGCAGAGATTAGTTACAAAAAAGCAGACTGTATTATTGTTTTAGCTGCCTTGGGAACTTATTATGGAAAGACAATGTACTAAAGTAACAAATGAAGAATAAAATTTTATAGACCTTTTCAATTCAATTCAAATAGTAAAACTACACTGGTTAGAGAATATACTCAAGTTGTATTTTTTTTTTAAATTTATATCCTATCTTTCCCCTGAATTGGACCCAAGGCAGGCAATATGGAAATAAGATGCACAGTTAAGTTCTTTTATGTATTTTCCTAATGTTGGCTTACTTCTTGTAAGGGCTCAGAAGAGATCTTAAAATAATTGAGAACTTCAAGATGATATCTGGTGCTCGTTGTGACTTTGCCACATTTTAGGTTGCATGCCTACCCAGGCAACTGAATTCTCATGCAGTCGACATTTTCATATAATGAAATGTAGACTTTAAATGTTATTGATAATAGAATCTGAACAACAAACAAATGCAGAAAACCTCTCCCCAGTTGTGGAAAGAAAACATGTGGAAAGCTGAAGTTTGTTGAAATAAGGACTCGAAATGGCATGCAAAACAAGTGAATGGAGGCTCTTGCTTCTTGTAAGGAAAACAGGAATAGAGTTCTGCCTTGGGATAATAATCAAACATAATAACAGACAGTAAGCCCCGATAAATATATCAGGGAAAATTGAAGCAGAGGCTAGTGAGCGCAGAGAATAAAAGCAATGTGAAAAGGGACACAGTGCCAAGATGGGACATAAGAATACTTGCTTTTCATTCTACCTTAGATGTGCCATGAACTTAATTTTTAAATTTTGGTTTGCAGTGGCAAGGGTTATACACTCTGGTACTGTTTTGTGTGTGCTTATATCTCAAACTAAAGGATTTAGGTGTGTTCAGTGTTATAATTTAGATCTGTGTCTTCCCCAGCCTGTTGCTCTGCATATGTTTTGGACTATAATATTCCCATCCTACTCTACCAGCTTGACCAAATGCTGGCTGGCAATGATGAGAGTTGTATTCCAGTATATATCTGTAGAGTTTTAGGTGGCAGAGGACTTGTATATACAATACCAGATACATTGATTAACACAGCTTTTTCCTTTTCCTCCTTTCAGTTGTTGCTGTTCTTATATTTGTATATGCAAAATATTTTATCTCAAGAAATAAAAGTTTTATTTAGTAATATGCCTTCAGGATGCATTGAGGGTAACAAAAGTGCATGAGATTTTTTTTATATATGTATAGTATAGGTAAATTACAATGTACTGTTCAACTATAGAGAATCCATAGCATGGTCATTGGCAGTCTTTTTAAATTTAAAGAATTACTTCTTTCTTAGATAATTGCTGGTCACACTTGCTGAAGCTCTGCCCTTACCACCCCTGCACCATATACCGCTAGTAGAAAATGTTTAGCAAATATAGTCAAAAGAGTGACTACATTCTTCAGAGATTAATATATTTTAAATAGCTTTTTCTTTATGTACATTTGGCTGTTTCCTTTTATTGCTTTTCAGTTGTGTTGTACTGTAGAGTCATTGGTAAGAGAGTGTTTTATTTGCACCCTGCTGCTTTGAGAAGATAGCCAAATTAATGGAGTGTATTATGCTACATTCCTAGTTGCAAGATAGAAGCTGCTCTTTTGGTTCAGGGGAGGAGGTTAGTAATTGAACTCTGATTTAAACTGTTTGTGTGTGTAGCCATACTTAACATGCCTGCAACTTGCCTCTGGGCAACATTTCCAGTACTTGAACTATTCTAACTTTCCTTTTGCACAACAGTATTAGTTCATCAGGCATTAAGGAGCCTTTGGCAGTCAGAACCCTGTTAGTCTGTTGCAGCAAAAACATCAAAAGAGTCTTGTTATACCTTAAAGACTAGCTGGTTTATTATGGCATAAGTAAATGCCATATGGACACTGTCTCCTTTATCTCTTGGAGTAAACAGTGTCCATGAAAACTTATACCATAATATGTTTGTTTAATAAGTATCACAAAATTCTTTAGTGCTTTATGGCAGTTGGTTAAATCTCCTTTGAAGTTATTTTACTCAAGACTACAAACTTCAGATGAATCCACAAGTGTTCCCTCTGTCTCTTCCAAATAAATCCTGGGTATGGCAATCCTGTGATGGGTAGAAAGTAATTTGTAAAATAGACTCCCCTCCTCTACACCACCTCCATTTGTAAAGCATTGATTGATTGATTGATAACATTGGCATGCTTCCTGATAGGCTAAACCTCTCCCATAGCAGATTTAAAAAGACAGCTTCAGAGAGAGAGAGGTAGAGCAAGACAGTGCAAGAGAGTACAGGATAATGTAGAGAGCAGGATAATTTAGTTACATATACATAGCAGGAATATAGTGGGAAGAATAAACCACAGGACTGTCTGCTTGGAAGAACAACAAAATCCAGTAGAAAAGGTATGTGTGCAGAGCAGTTTGCTGTGTTGTTCATCATGCAGCCAGTAACAAGCAATACCTGCTAAAATTTCCTCTTCTGCACAACCATTAGAATTACAGGAGTCCTCTGCAGTTTTCAACTTGGCAACACTAACTGCAGGTAATGACACGCTTGGTGAAATTCTCTCTTCCACACAGCCATTAAAGGTGCAAGAAGCCATCTCCAGTTTTGAGTCTGGCAACACTAACCTCAGACATAATACTAATTGGGTTCAACAGAAATTGCTCATAAGTAAGTGTGTATAGGATTTCAGCCTGAGGCTGTAATCCTATACACACTTGCCTGTACAAAGTTTAATTGGATTCACTGGGGCCTCATTTGACTTGACATGCATGGAACTTCAGTGTTTTAGGTAACCATTATCTTCAAACTCCATGTGTTTAGAGAATTCTGAGGAATGTACCAAACTACAATTTGAGGCATTTTTGTTAGAAGAAATCAGAACTGTTAAACTAGTATAAGGCCGTTTCCGCCATATACTATTATAGTGCTATTATTCGAATTTCAACATCCTGTGGAATTCTGGGGTTTGCAGTTTATTGAGGCCAAAGAGCTCTCTGGCTGAGAATTCTAAATGCCCCTCCCTAAACTGCAAACCCCAGGATTCCATAGGATGTTGAAAGTGGAATAATAGCACTATAACAGAAATGGCCTAACATACATTTCTACAGTTCTGTAATTCTAAGCTGATGCATCACAAAAGAAAGTCCTACATTAGTTTGCAAAACAAAACAGTAACAAAAATGTTACTAACTCTTAAATGATAACTGTTGAAAATACTATTAGAAGCCTTGTGCACAAGACATTTGATGAAGTATTATTATGATTATTTTTGGCTGTTATTTGGACACTGATATGAGTGTTTTCCTGCATCTTTTCCTACTGCCCCTGAGTCACCCTCATTCATTTCAGTGGCACTTGTGCCAGAATAGTTCTCTGTGTGCTGGATCTACTTATCTCGATGAGATTGTTCATTTCTGGGTACTCAACAATGAACCTGTCACTCTGTTTTCAGCCTGTTTAGTGCTCTTTTGGCTATGTGTGTGATCTCAGAAGCATTAATTTCCTGTAGCAGATTTGTTTGTCTTTATTTGTTTTTTTGTATATTTTCTTCCATGTTGTCTGTGTGCCAGTATAATAACACAATTTTATTTATTTATGGATTGCCTATGTAATTTTGAAGATGTAAAACAATGGAGGGATGAGGATCAGGAGAGGATGATTTCGTTGCTTGAGTGTAAACAGTGGATGAAATGCAAAATTTATTAATTCTGGAATAATTCCATTGATTGTGACTATAATATTCTTTGGTCTGTGTGTAGGAACAGCGTTTTCCTTTCACCAGGGGTTGGGATTGCTAGTAATTGCTTGTGACCCCTGAAATATTGGGCTGACAAATCTAAATTTACTGTACTTTAGAACATATCCAGATAGTGAATATTATGGACATTTGGATGCAGGAAACCTATATGCTGCAAATCAAATAGTCATCCCCTCCAACATTTCTCAGATGAAAACCAGGACATGTGCAGCCAAGCAACATCAGAACGTGGTCAAGATGGCAAAAGTGATTAATAAAGAAGCCAGGAGAGGCTGCAGCAGTTTGCTTTTGCCTCATCCTATTGTTAAGGGCAGGATCCTGGTCCCTCCCTATCCTGATGCTCAGTTAACTGAGTCCAAACTGCTTTTGCACTTGGAACTCAGTTTGTAGCAGTTGAAGTAAACTGAGGATAAAGAGAAGAAGTGGGAGGAGGAGAGAGAAATTGGGACATTTTAAAAGCAGCAGAAAAAGTGGGACAGGAGATGACTAATGAGGGCTGTCTCTGCCAAACTAGGACAGTTGAAGGGAATGGATAGGACTGCTAATCTTATGGACAATGAGTAGGAAGGGAGAAGCATTTGAGTACAAAGCTTTTTGTGCCTGTTCTCATGATGTAGTTCCATGTTTTGGTGTTATGTCTGAACCAAGCTTAGTGTTCAGTACCTTACCTGTAAAATCAGGAAAATGAAAATTAATGTTGTTGTTTAAAGTACTTGCCCCTCCTGCCCAGATCTCTAAATGTTCAGTATTGCATGAAGAAATTCCATTGTGACATCAGTATAACTACAATGGAGAAAGCCCGCTTTTCATATCCTGTGACAGACCATGGAGATGTTAACTGAGCCTTGGATGCTGAACAGGAAGCACCTGGGACTAGGTGCTAGAGAGTCAGAAGATGAGGTTTGTAGAGTAGGGAGAACATGCAATATTATTATTATTATATAATAATAATATTGTACGTGCTTCCTACTGAACTGAGACTTTAAAGCAAGGCTTTCCAAACAGTGTGCCACGACACGTTAGTGTGTTGCCTGACGTGTGTAGGTGTGTCACCTCCAATCTCAGAAATGCATGTCATTATTTATAAATCATATATTTTTAAAAATATATGAAAGGCTTTCATGAGATAGGTTGTGTCCCCATACATTTTGTTATTACAATGTGTCTGTATCTCTTATAAGGGGTTAGTTTAACCTCTGGTTTGCTAGTAAAACTGAATTACTGTGTCAGGAAATGATAGATGTCTAAAAAGTGTATCACCAACATGAAAAGTTTGGAAAACTTTGCTTTAAAGTACTGGCTCTCAATACCTTGTCTCTCAGCTTCGAGCTGGAAGCTTCTTCAGAACTTGAATTCATGTACTCTGTTGCTTCTCAGAATTTACTTAAAACTTTTCTTTTGACAGATACAGAGGCTTATAGGGGAATGAAATACTTTGAGATACTGGCATGGTGTTTTATTTCTGAACCAGATGTACTTATCACTTCTGCCTCATAGTGACATTCAGTTTGCTCTCCTTTATATTGTACCTTCGGCAGGCCTAAGGAGTGTGTGGGATTTATGGCCATCTCATCTGATTCAAGGTCCATTTCTTAGCGGCATGCAGTATCTGGGGTTTGGCTCTGTGAAAATAGGTGTAGCTGCTGAAAGGAATTTAGATCTTGACATTTGGGATCCCCATTTCCATCTTTCAAAAAGACATTATTGCCAAGATATTAATACTCTGTTATAAATACATGTTTTGAAGACATTCAGTATGACTGATCTGGTAGAAAAATATTGCTGCAAGCAACAGGAGGAGGGTCTGTCAGTTCCACTATCAATACCTTATCTCTTTGTATAAGAACAGTGAGCATAGCCCAGTTGTTACATTTTGCAGAAAAAAAATTACAATAGTTTCAGAACGCCTTTGAAGGGTAATGAAATAGTGACGAATTACTGCTTATATTCTTTCGAATTGTTGATAATAACATCAGGTGCTAGCCTTCACATTTCTTTTGGTTCATTTTCATTTATCTCTGTTGGACACTGTCCTGTACTCATCTTTGATCTCTAAAGTCCCAATTTGGCAGATTAACCCTTTATTGTTCCACTTTTTTCCTGCTGCTTCTCTCTCTTTCTCCCTGCTGCTTCTCTCTCCTTCTCCCACTTTCCCACTTCATCCTCAGCTTACTTCAATTGCTGCACACAGAGATCAATGTGCAAAAGTAGTTTGCTCTCAATTAATTCATTGAGCGTGAGGAAGGGAGAGGAGAGGAAGGATTTGAATCTTGTTCTTCCCAGTTGGCCAAAGCAAACTGCTGCAGCCTCTCCTAGTTTGTGTGTTCTTCCTTCTTAATACCTCTCCCCATCTTGATCACACTCTGGTATTACTTCATTACGTATGTCCCCATTTTCATCAGTGAAATGTGCAGGGTATGAAAGTTGACAAGAGGGTTGGTAGCAGCTATCTGTTATGTTTCTCTTCAGAACTCTGGTAGATGGGGAAGAACTGTGCCCTTTATTTTCTTCTGAAACTCCTGGATACCGACAGTTTTCTGTCTAAAGACAGTTCTCTACTGACAACCATTTAAATCTCACTATCAGTATTCTTTCAGATCTTCTACTTTTTGAGGTAAGGAAGAGTAATTGTAAAGAATGATCCCATATCCTCTAGGATGATGGGAGTTGTGTTCCAATATAGGGGCTTCAGGTTAAGGAAGGCTACTTCAGACTAATGATCTACCTAGCACACTACTATGCATTCTGACCAGTGATATCTTTTCCAACTTGCAGTCCAAATTCCAGGATTGGAAATAGTGGGCAGTGAAGCTGATGGGGTTGCCTGTTCAAAACCATGTTGCCTGTGATGAAGCCATGGTCCATCTTAGTAGCAAGCCAACAATAGTGCTTTGTGCTTATTTTTTTTTAAAAAAAAATTTAAATATCATTCCCTAGCATATAGCTGTGCAAAAACTTTCAATATTTCCTGAGCTATCTTTGTATGTTCAGGATAATTTCCACAAATACTCAGTTTTCTTGATTGCTCTTTGTTCCTGTTTCAAAGGATCAACCGGCTATTTGACATCTTTCTTTCTAGGCTATTGCTCATCAGTTCCCCACATAATGGTGGGCTGTTGATCATCACTTGTGTGTATGCATGTTTGAAAGCCTGTTGTTTCTTTAGAATATTTATTTGCAATAATGAATATGCAATTTCAGTTTGGAATCAACGGAGACAAATATTTTGCCAGCCTTAGCTTCAGAGTTATTTTGGAACAACCAAAGATCTTGAAAAAATCCAGTGATAGTTTTGATGCATTAATTTGCATAGCAGACTACAACATGCTATATTCCAAATTGTTATTGACATTCCATTAATTCTTGTTTTCTAAAGAACACAGTTATAATATCCCACTGGGTATATGGAACCATTTTGCAAACTACTTTCCAATCCAGAGGACAACATATTACTATTGCTTTGTGAATGATTATTATGATTACAAGTTTATTATGAGACGAGTATATGAGAGCCTCATTAAATCAGACATGCTGCTGCTACATAAAAAAAAAAGACACATTATAATAATTTATGAAAAAGTAGGAGTGGTAGGTGGCTTGCATTCTATGTTGATCTTCCCTTGTCTAATTGTAATTCATAAGATGATCTTAGAACACTCTCTGGACTTCAAATATCAATGGAATGCTTTATACCATTACATTTTCTGTACAGATGGCTACTCTCTGCTTGTGGCAAATGAGGCACCCAACATATTTATCGTAAGCACAAACAGAAATTGTATGTTATTGCTGTTAAAAAATTTATACCCTTTCCCTATATCAAAGATCTCAGGCTGGATTACAAATAGTATTTAAATAAGTTAAACAGATTAAAACAATAGAATAATTAAATAAGCTAAAACTACTACAAACCTCTTCAGTATGTTGCGGAGTGGTGTCTGCTTCTGTGCGTATTGAATGAGCCTTGTTCCTCATAAGCATTTGGCACTTCTCACAGGGAAGAGAAGAGGAAAAGTCATGGACACAAGGAAATTCATATGCACAGTTCCTTCCCGCCTACCCTCATATATGTATGTTACAAACTTTTGTGTATTGTTCCTTTCTATAATACTTTAGATCTGCAGCGTGAGCAAATCTTGGGAATCATGCTGTGGGATATTATAGTTGTTACAAGGTAGAAGCTCTCCAGTAACAAAGGGTCAACTTTATATACAATTTAGGTGAAATAAGCATAAAAGGTTTGTTGTTGCATGTTTCCCTGTTTTGTTTACTATTGACAAGAGATTATATGTATCTGGTTCAGGAGTATAGCTACAAGAAGGGCTAAAATTAGCCCCTCCCATCTGACTTGATGCAGCCCCATGAAATTTTTCTTCAGTCTCCAGTTTTTTAGCAGTGCAGTAACTGAAAACGTCTGCTGAACATTTAGAAATACAGTTTAAGCATTCAAAGAGAAGAGGCAGGCAAAGTTAGCAAGGGAATATGTTTACAGCAAATATAAGAGTTTGAGATGTGAACAGTTTTCCACATCTCATCTTCTGCAATGCTACAAATTTGGAGATTGAAGGCTTTTTGTTTTCTAAGGGGGCAGAATTCATTGGGGGAGCAATATTCACATTTTACTGTCTTTGTTACTACATCCCTAGATTAGTTAAACATGCAGGTGTCTGGTATGCTCTTTCAACAAAATGAGAGTTCATAAATCTGATGGTATGCTATTGATGGGGAGAAGAAGAAATGAACCAATCATTTTGCTGATGAAAATTATCCTTCTTTGTGGCTGTAAACTAGGGATGTAATTCTTCACTAAGTTTCTTCTTGAAAACAGCAGTAAGTAATTTTTCTTTCTGCTGCAAGAAAATCTTAGAAACCATACAGTTTTCAAAGACTATGTGTATCTTGGACTTATTCTGTGCAAAATTTAAATGTGGTTGTTTTGCACAGAAAACAGCATTTTCTGCACAGGAAACAGTATTTTCTCCCTGGAAAATAATTTGTTAATGCAGAAATATTAACTCCTGCACCACAAAAAAAAGAAAAGAAAAAGAAATGCTGTTTCTTCACAAAAATAATTTTCCTGTGCAAAGCAACCAGGTGTGAATTTTACTCAGAATTAAATCCTGAACTCTAAAGATTCTTGCCAGTCTCGGATTCTTCTCATCAGGGTTTCTCAACACTTGAAATAAACGTTTTTGACCATTTTTTAAAAAATACTTTCAAATATTCTTTCCATCCCTATTGTAAACAGTGAGATTCTATTAGGGAGAAGAGAGGGAGTATAGCTAATGGTGACTCATATCTGAACTGTCATTAGTGAATGCCTGGTATGGCTTTCCAATACTTGGGAAAAATCCCCACCAGAAACAAAACAAAAGAAAAACCAAACAAAAAAACTTTTGCAGAATCACTTGTAAACTCATGCTTGGAGTTAACTACTGAACTTGTTTAATTACTAATGCTTCCTGGCCTGGGTTAAATAGTCTAATTGGGGCAGTAAAACTGACTCATGGGCTTGGTAGTATGGCCGACTGATGATTAAAAGCGCACTCAGATGATAGAATCTATCTGAGTTACTTACTGCTGATTTTTGAATATTTTATCTGATTTTTATACATGGGAGTCCATTAGAATGGGAGACATTCTGAGGATATTTATTGTACTTTTCCTTATAAGCAAAATATATATAACTGCAATGCATTCTTCTCTAGGTGGCACTTATAGTTCCCATTACTCTAATGCAAGTTAAGTATGTGTAACATGAGTTATAACCCAAAGGATTAGCTATTAAAATGTTGGTTTATTAGGCAGTGCATTAAGAGGTTGCACTGCCTTCCCTCCAAGTCCTTTGCTGGAACAGAATTGTCGGAGGACTGTTAGGATTTATTGATGTAGTAAGCAAGTGGTTTGTATCTAGTTCAATATACTCCACCGGGATCCTTTTCTGGCCAAAAAAGAGAGAATGTTTTCCACAATTAATTAAAATTAAGAAAGTTAAACTTGCATCTACCTTTGATTACAGAACAAATGCTTTCTTAGAAGATTGTATCTTCTAATTGCCTGAAAGTACATGCAAACTCGATTCTTATTTAACTGCCTTTTAAATATCCAGTGAAACAAACAAACAAATCCTGCAATCAGCTGATTTGAGAGTTGCCTTTCAGAAAACATAGTAAAAGTGAAGTCAAGTGTGCTTATTTATAAACAAATTGTTGCTTTGGACTTTATGTATTAATAAGTCACAAAGGGGATGTAGCCCTTTAGCACATAACAGAGCCATCTGGAACAACCTGACCTTAACTGAAGATAGCCAAATTTTTAATATGTAATCAGCCTTTCAGATAAATGCTCTTATGCCACTAGAGCATTTATTGACCATTCGGTAGCAATGTAGGTGAAGCTCAGTGAAACTTGTATTTTGGATTTGGTCCATTGCTCATGTTTTTAATGGGTCATCAGCATTGACTAAAACAGATACTGTACTGGCAAGTGAGTTTATTCAGATCAGTAGAGAATTTGTTGCTGCTCTTGTATTTTTATTTAATGCATAGCAGAGGTCCAAAATAGTGAGAATGAAGATGTGAATCTATCACTTGACTGTATGTTCATTGTATAGCATAGTTAATTGTGCTTATAACCACTTTAAACCAATGGGTTTAAGTGTGCTTAACTCTGTATTGGACTTGTGGAAATGTGTGCATATCAGTTTTGTCTGCTCTGTATTCTCCACCTATTTGTTTATGGCTGCAGAAGCTCTTTGTGGTTCCCATTCAGCTAGAAAGGTACACTGGATGAGTTTAAAGCATTCAGTTCCAAGCCTGAAGAGAATCCTAGTGGCATATAGACATATTCTGTCCTGAAAGTAAATGTAGTGGGATGACGTAAAAATGGTCAATCTTGAGGATATTGCTGAAAAGGATTTTCATAGCATAAAGTTTTTGGAATATCATAAAGTTTTTGAAAGAATTTGGAAATAAATGAATTAATTGGAACAAAAGGACAGAAGAATTATGTTAATAGAGCTAACCAGTATCAACCTGGCCAGAGTTTTTTATCACTTACACCTGGTAATCAGAGAAACACTGTTTCTGAAAAAGATAGTATTCTTAGCTATAATGCATAATAACTGTTGATAGGCAAATCCATGCATTTGTGTAGCACCCCTTAAAAGCCATCTACTCAAGTTGTCATCATTATATCTTGCTTGAATACATCCTCCAAGTTGCTTTTGCAAGTATTTGGTAATGGAAATACAAAGGATTTCCTTTTGTTGCAACTGCTAATGGTAGGAAGAATCCAAATTCTATTTATTGTGAAAGAGTTTAAAATTCTGCTGTTAATCTCTGCATAATAAGAGTGTTTTATGAAACTCTTACGGTGTTCTCCTAAATTAAAGAGTGTCATCCTGTTTAGCCCTGTATATAAGAACAACTTTTGTCCCAATCTGCTTTGGTCTACAATTATGTAGGCTGAATATCATCTGATATTGTGTTGGCCAGTCATGCAGTTAAGGGGGACCACTTTGGAAACCTCAGACCTGAGGTTTTAATTATTTTTTTTATTTTTTTAGTCCATGACATATATTCTTGCTTTGAAGGGAATAGAGATCATATGTGCACATACTTGTGAGGGAACTGGGGGCATTTTCGGCATTCTTTGTGCATGACTCCAGAGAAAGCACATTGGAGAGGGCTGGCAGTGGTACTAGGGAAGAAGTTAGCACTCTCCATTAACCTACCTGGAGGACCTGGTAAACAGAAGATCAAAAGGATCTCTTTGTTCAAAGGACTGGATAGGGAAGATAGACTAATGTGAACTAGGCTTAAACCTAAAGGATAGGAATTGAGCAGCTCTGTTTTTCAGCTCTTTCTTCTTGAGTACTCTGTTCAGATTCAGATTCTGGATTCAGAGTGAAAAAACACATTGAACTGGGAAGGAGGAAAGTTTTCTATAAGATGCTACCCTTGCATCCCTCTTCATACACGAGACTCATGTTACACAGTTTAAAACCTTATGATATTTGCAAAAGGCATAAATATAACCACTGAATGACAGCTTTACTTCATTTCACTAAAACCAGGGGAAGCAGTAACACACATTGAATGGAAATGCTGAACTCATTCTAATGAATATATGCAGCCTTAAGGGCAGAGCGTATTGGACTGCATTCTTTTCAGTGGTTAGCTCATTTATGATAGATTGTAAAGAGGTACCTACCAAGCAGATGATGCTGGCTTTTACCTGTTTAGGACTCTATTTACACTTTTTGTGATAAGATGCATTCACAAAGTGGCCACAAAAGCAGTTTGATGGAGATACAAAGCATATTTTGAGATATGATGCATTTTCCCCATCTATATTATTGAAATTGTCTGTCATAAAAATTATTCATGTATTTGCAGAATATCTCTTAAAATATTATCACTGTAAATTCATACAGAGCAAAGCTGAAGAATGAAAATGGCTGAAATCTTAATAGCCAAATATTATATGTTGTAAAATATTAGATGAGTGCCACTTTGCTGATTTATTTTGTTTCTTTTTTTAAAAAAATGAGAAAAACCTGTAGAAGTATTTTACTGTAAGAATCCACTAGTTTGAATAACATGCATTGAATGAAGAGATTAAAAGCATGACTGGCCTTTCTTCTTCAAGTGTACTAGGTAGAAGTCCTTCTGATTTCTAAAGGGTAAGAGTAGTTGAATTTGCACCAGATTATCATTTGAAAGTCAGTAGTCACCTTTTAGATGGATATGCTGTTGTCAAGAAGCCTATGCAGATGCGCAGCCAAAAGACAGCTAGGTAACTGAACAGTTTGTCTGGCTTTTATATTTCTTCTTTTACCCCTTAGCTAATTCCAACACCAAAATACTAAATCTAGTGCTTGGGGACAGCTTGTGAATTTATGATGATCTCTAAAGGACTGTAAGTTTCACATACTTGCAGAGGTAGTTTTTAAAATTTATGGTGACAAGAATACTTCTATAATAACATTACTTATTTCCTTTTTCCTTGCAATGTGATACATAATAGAAGAAATAAACAGGCAGAATATAGGTTGGTGTTGCTTTCACTGCTTTCTGTATCTGAATGTACACAACTATATCTGAGACAGATAAAATGCCTTAGTATTGTAATAGATTGCTGAGACAATATGCCACTCAAGAGGTGTTTAAATGATGAATCTGTGACCTGGTTTGTTTGTCATGACCGAAGTGTGGATTGCCCAGTAGGGATGGGCTACTACAGGATCATCCATTCCCTTTCTTTCTTTGCACATGGTACATCGAGTTCTCTCCAATGTGCTGCAAAGTATAATTTGCCTTCAGAACAGAACTGCAAATCATGATTTTCTAGGCTTGAATGGTGTGCCTATGATATCCATGCCAGTGTGTGGACTGGATATAAGCTAGGGTTGTTGAATACAGAAATGTTGCAATTAATGGGACATGAGTTCAATGGGAACTAAGTTCAAGTAACTTATTTTGAATCCAGTGCTGTTATTAAATTCTAAATTTAATCTGTCACTTTCAGCATTGCACATCATATCTTCTCAATAAGTCATGTAAAATGCTCTAGTTGTTCAAATCAGAATTGTCAGATAGTACAGATGGATGTTGGGATCAGTCAAGTGTTCTAGAGGCATGCTGCCAGAGGTTTCACTCATTTTTAGACATATTTTCCTCTGGAATTGCTTGCCGTGTCTGCTTCTTCACTTTGCCTATTCTCTTTCCAGTTTGCCCCATCTCTCCTCTGGCATTTTTCTTGATTTCATTCCCCTGAATCATACCCTCATAATACTATATTTTCCTACTGTTTCCTTGAATTGTTTCCCATTTAGATACTTGTTTGTGTTTCCTGTGTGCCCTCCCCCTCCCTATTTATGCACGTCTTAATTCCAGTTACATTCCTCCTTTCCTTTAATAACCTCAACGCAGAATATATGGCTGTCTTCTAGGCTTGATAGGCATCCTTTGTTATAGGGGATGTCCCTTATTTGAGAGCATGAAACCTTGTCCTTATTTTAAGGGTGTACCTTATTTGAACGCTAGAAAGCAAAATTCTGTATTTCATGGTATGGCCATTTAAGAAAAGCTGAGACCAAGTTGCAGGAGAAAGTGAGTACCTAGGTGCCTCAGAAGCTCATCGCCAGTATAGATCATTAAGTCTCCCATCTCCTTCGCCTCTGCCTTAAAGCTAGTGGAAGTTTTCTACTGAGCAACAAAGAAACAGAGTAGGTGAGGAGGAAGTAGAGTATAACCTCACTTTGTCATGCACATAAAGACTGCCTGGCTACTTCCTGTTTCACTGGGAATATGGCATGTTCCAGGTAGAAGTTGTCTGAGCAACTGGGAAAGGAAAGACAGTTGAGGATGAAGCAGCAAGCCATAGCTTCTCTTTCTGCCCATGGTTTTGAAGTCTGTCTCTACAGAGCAATATTGCATTTAAATTAACAATGCAGTTCTCAGGTATCTACTCAAGTAGGCCCCAGTACTTCACAGGGACTTACTTCCAGGTAAATCTGTATGGGATTGTAGCCTAAATGAGAAGCCCTAAAAGGCTGCTAGGGATACCTCACTTCCTTTATGACAGCCTTGATTTTTTTTTAACTAACTCGTACCTCCTAGAGCTAAAGGTGTGCATTATTTTTCCCTACTCCCACTTTTATCCAAACAGTCCTTTGGGGTTGGTTAAGCTAAGAGGCTGCAAATGACTCATGGTGACAGCATCAGAAAGGCTGGGACTGGAACCTTGTAATTCCATCATCTGAATATAGAGAATCCTAGAATTTTAGAGTTAAAAGGGACCCTAAAGTTCTGCTAATCCACCCCTGTGCCATTGCAGAAATCCGCACCTGTGGCATGGGTCCTTTTGTGTTGACTTCTCTTACTCACATACAGATAGGATATTGTGGAGCTCAGAAGCCTACAGAAAATGTGAACAAAAATTATACAAGGGTTGAAATATTTTCTTTACTAAGAAGAGCTAAAGTGTTTGAGGCTCCTGAAATCACCTGGGTAAGCTCCTTGTAGTCCAGTTGGATTGAGTGTGATTTGAATGTTAACTGTTGGTGAAATTTAATATTTGTTTTAGAGTATTCCACAATCAAATGCTTTTGTGGAAAAGTTCTTTTTTCAATTATGTACTCTGAAATACAGCAATGAGAGGAACAGATCTTCTATCAATCTAACCAGATCTCAGATTCAGGTTACTCTGCGTTATAATTATGGTTGTCAAACTCTTTTTTATGTGATTAAAACATTCAGGACTGCATGCCAAAAAAAAAAAAAAAAAGGGCCATCAGATATGGATTTTCATAAAAAGAGAAGTTTGTGCATCATGTAATTTATGTTTTGAAAACGTGGATAATATATTAATTTTACAAAGAAACACATGGCTAATTTAATTTTTATTTGGTATTATACAGAGCAAACCATGTTAATAGCTACTTCAACTCTATGGCCATTTCCGCACGAGGCAAGGGAGTCGCTCGGTGGCATTACTCACCGGATCTTCTGGCTCCTCAGTCCGGTCCAGGGTTAATTGGAGCAGCGCATGGTCTAGATCCGCACTGCTCTGGCTTCCAAAATGGCGGCTTCCGGTTGATCATGGGTCCCGACCAACCGCTGAAGCTTGCCATGCCTAAAGCGCACCCCTGCAGATCGCAGGCTCGCATTGGTGTGAGCCTGTGAATCTGCAAAAGGGAGCAGGCACGCAGTGGCGCGCTCCGGCACTTTGAAAGATCTGATTTTTCCAGTCTTTCAAAAACCCGCTGGAGGACCACGTGGGGTTGTTTCGGAGTGGACTGAGGTGCGGATTTCCGGTAAGTAGTCCGAACTCAGTCCACTCCAAGGTGCAGACGTCCTCCATGGAGGACGCACTGCACCGTTTTAATTACACTGTGCGGAAATGGCCTATGAGTCATGAATTTCAACTGTAACTAGTACTACTACTATTACTACTACTACTTCTTCTTCTGCAAACCTAGCAACCATATGTCTCCCCCCACCTCACTTTCTCTTCACAACCACCACGTGAGATAACTCAGCAGAGACTTTAACTGAGGTTTCCCAGATCCTGGTGCAACAGTCCCAACACTGTACCACTCTGGCTCTCATATGGCTGCAAACAATGCTCCCTGGACATAATCCAGCCATGTCCACAGATAAGGATTGCCAGAGTTTTTACTTCTGCTACCAAATCCCTAAGCACATTGCAGCACTGATATAACAGACTACTGTGCACCCAGTTAGGCTGCACATATCTCTCTGAAGTCAGCGGGCTTTAAGCAGGCTGTATTCATGGTTGATGTTCTGTAGATGCAGTCTTTTACCCTCACTTAGAAGTTTGTTTCACCACACTTAATTGAGGTTACCTCTAGTTCAATGTACATAGGATTTCAATCCTACTGTGTAATTGCCACTGACTTCTTTCTCTGAGATGAGATACTGTATTTATTTGTCTTACTTAAAATATTTGTACATTGCCCTTCAGCCGTTAGATTCCAGAATACTGCAAGGAAATGCTAAAAATAATAATTTATCTTATAAAACATTAAAATATACCATAAAATCATAATGTAACCGGCAGCATGAGGCACCAGCTGAAACACTGCAGGACAAGGCATTTCTCAAGTCTGAGAAAATAAATTCTCAGTGCCAACTAACTGTGGCAAATGAATTTACCCAGTTTTTAAACAAATGCACTTCTTTAGGAAGGCGAGAGTGCCAGCGCGCGCACACACACACACACACACACACACGCACAGAGCAAGAGAGGTTCTTTTGTGATTATACATCATTTCTCTGATAAAGAAGATTGCAAAATACAGGTCCTTCTTCAAATCTTTTATTTGAAGACTTTCAGTACGAGCATCATGAACTGGGCCTGAAACTGAACAGGTAGTGAGTGCATCTAAGACTGGTATGATAAAACATGCGCCTCAGTGGTACCAATTAACATTATGGCAGCTGTCTGGCAGATGCTGGAGAAGACTATATTTTTATCATGTTAAATGCTGCCTTTGTTATTTGGATCCAACTTTTCGTTTCCTGTAATGAAGTTCAAAATTCATGGCTGGAGACTTGGAGCCAAAAAGATGTTGGCAACATACACGTCCTGACAAGGGTTGTTAAACCATGACTGAGAAGATAGCTCCTTTTTAAGCTGCAAGTATAGTCCTTCTTTAAAGGGAAAAGCCCCATCTGCCTAATCTCTTCCTGCAGTATACTAGTTGATGGTACAAGACTGTTTTTTCCCAAGAAGTCCAGAAATGTAGCTCTAAAAATGAGGTTCCCATGTGTAGATATATTCATAGGACTATCTGGGATGTGAAAAAGCAGCTTCTAGAGTGGTAAAAGATAAGCGCCAGATCTAAAGATGCTTCTAGGGCAATATTAAGCACATATTTCCGTAAATTGGCCTTAGTGGGGCTTATTCCCAGTGACGGTGTGGGATTATAACCCTAATCATTACTGACTCCCACTCAGATTTGAAAGTATTTTAGAACAACAGTTGAAGCCCTACAAATAACAGAAAGGCTACTACCTCGTATTTGTTTCCATTTACAAAATTGATTCTTTGCCCACTGCCCCTAAAGTAGTGTGCTTACATGTACTTTATTTTAATTGGCAAAGTAAAGCCTTCAGCTGCAAGAAAAACTAGACATTTCAATGTGATACGTAATTCTAAAATCCTATTAACTGAACCTTATTGATAAAATCAATGGAACTTACATAAGTGCTGAGTTAGCAGATTACTGTTGATTCTGTGGGCCTATTCTAGTCAGAAACTAACAACAGGACTCAGGCCCATATAATTTTTTCCCCAAAAAAATGTACTTGGAAAGATTGGTGAACCTCTTCTTTATTGTGAGGAAATTACTATGAAATTTCTATGAAACACACACATATATGTGAGTAGTGGAAGTGCGTAAATGATTGAGATGAAAGAGACTGCATCTTATTTTTTATTCTTCTCCATAAGGCTTTAGGGTCACTGAGGGAGTTCCCACAGTGGAAATCCCAATTGGTATCACTGCTTTTGGGTTGCCATCAGTTGTATGCTCCTCCAAACTGGTAGAGGGGTACAGAAGCCACACAAGAGGCCAGATCTGTGCACATGCAAGCTGTAAGTTCTGCATCCTTCCTGCAAATGAAAGTGAACATGAATCAAAGAGTAACAAACAGATTTTTTTTTTAAAAAAAACACTGCTTGGTCCCCTATAATATGAATGCGCTGTTAAAAGTGTCCCTCAAAGCCAAGGTATTGTAGTCCCATGGGACATATGCAGCATGGTAGCAAGGTTTTGTAACTTTGGTTTTGCTTCATGTTCAGAAGCATACACTGATGTTGTCACACACCAGTGGGCTATAATACATGAGTGGAACTGCAGCAGACTTGAAGAAGGAGAGCAATACAAAGATTAATTTCCATGCAGCACACCAAGAGGAGTTTTGTAGTGGATTAATGCCATTTCACGGATCATTAACTGACACACACCTGAGATGTGGCAGCATTCAAGCACAGCACACACATCATGCTGCTTCTTGACTGGGCTGTGCCTGCTTTGTGTTTCTGTTTCTGCATATACAAACTTGATACACGTCAAGTTATATGCACTTAAAGGGAGTCTGTAGCTCAATGGAGTCTATTTACAGAAAGATCCAGGTTTCATCCTTGTTATCTTTAGCTAAAAGGATCTCAGGAAGCAGGGATGGAAAAGGCCTCAGCCTCCACCAAGGGAGCATCTACCAGCTGAAGAAGGCATGAAGAGACTTTATCCCAAGCCTAAGTGCATCTTCCTTTTAGCTACTGGGAACCAGCCGTGGGATTAATAAGAAACCTCTGGCATTGTTTCACCGGAGGATTTACCTCTTTATTACTCTCTATTTCTTTATTTCTCTCTAAATGCAAGCGCCAGTGGCATTTAAGTCTTGACAGGTTTTAATCACACTGTAATCAAACCTTAGAGAGCCAACATGGGGTAGTTGTTTGGGTGTTGGACTATGACCTGGAAACCAGGGTTTGATTCCCTGCTCCGCCATGGGAATCCACTGGATGACCTTGGATGCATTGTACACTCTCAGCCCCAGAAAACCCCATGAAAGATTTTTCTTAAGGTCACCATAGGTGGGAAAAGACTTGAAGCTACATAACAATACTACACAACCAAACTTTCTCCTTCCTTCCTTCCTTATACAAAAATTTCTTTTAACACAGGAGCAACTACATTTACCCAGCAGAAGATAGAACGTTGGCTGTGTAAATTTTACTCATGTCTATATGCTTGCATTCCAATGATTTCATTTCCAAAGTTCTGATGCTGAAACAAAAGCGTAGGAAGAAGGCAGCAGAGTATGACAGACCTCATGAAGGATGCCGCATTTATTGCATTATTGTTACTGCAATGTCTTCAGTATCTATGGAAGTCTACAGAATGTCATAAGTAAAATACAGGTTTGTATCTGCCATAGTTTTTCTTTGTTTTATTGTTTATATTCATGAGTTGCTTTTAAATCAAAAATATCTACAAAGCTATGTAAACATTTATTCCAAGGAACTTGGTTTGTAGTAGACAGTGGTGAGAAGAACAGTGAGTGATGGTGGTTGGGAGAGGAGGAAAGGAAAGAAGTTCATGTCAGCAAATAAAGCTGTGTGCGTCAGCCTTATTTCAAACATGTATAGCAAGGTAGGCAGTCCAGCAGATCTGCCCTTGAAGCCATCTGAGGCTACGTGGACTGCCAAAAAACAAAAACCAAACCAATGCAATTACAAAGAAAGAGATAGAACTGCAACAGGATGAAAGTTTACTTCTGGTTTGGGGGAAAAAAGAGGATATTTTATTTTAAACTATGCAGGGAGAACCTAAGACTTATCTAATCTATAAAAGTCAAAGTTTATTCGTCTGTGTAAGGCAGAGACCTCATATGATTGGCTGCCTAAGAAGATTCTATGGAATCCTGTGGTTTGCAGTTCAGAGAGGGGCCTTTAGAATTCTCAGCCAGAGAGCTCTTGGGCCTCAGTCGACTGTGTCTGTCTTGAATAGGCTGGTTGCTATGGACACAAGGCCTAGCAGCAAGGAGGAGGACAGTGTATTCCCTCAGGAACCCAACCTCTGTATGTTAATAACTCTGAATACAGATTGGATTGGGGACTATGGGAAAAAGTTACACGTACTACACAAGACAGTTTGAGGAATTAGAGACACAGGATCTCAAATCTTTCTAACAAGCATCACCTATGAGAAAATAAAATCCCGGACAATTCCAGGTATATACAGTAATGTATAAACAGGCTTCCAGGAAAAGCAATTGTCTCCTCTCTCCCCTATCCCTTCCCAAAAGGTTGTCTGAGGAAGTTGGAGGGTCATGTGTGCTGCATAAGTAGCCTTGTGGGTTGCATGTAGTCCTGGGGTTGCATGTTGCCCACCTCTGTTATACTGGGAGGTTGGTCCATGCAAAGGGAATGTCAAAGGAGAAGAACAATTCTTTTAGCAAATGATTTTTGGGAAGCTGAAGTTTGGTAAAGTTGGAAATCAGTGTGCAATATTGTGGGAAGAAGCTACTGGATGAACAGAATGCCAGTACAGTGTTGTGGACAGGACATGTAAGGCTGGACATAGGTTGTGGAGATCCTGCTCAGCCATGAGCTTGCTTTGGGGAATCGGGACTTCTCACTGTCCTGTGGTATAAAATAGTCTTCAAAATTTTGTAGGGGTGGAATGGGAATGTTCTTTGTACATTCCTGAGCTGAGCTCCTGGGAAGACATGACGAGTTCCAAATGTTTTGTATTGTGCTATATGGCAACACAAGGCAGATGACAGAAGTTGTGAATGTCAAGTTGTCTTTAGGAGTTTAGTAATGTATTGATTTATTGCAGTGGCTTAAAATCAAGGGTAACCAAATGAAGGTAAGTCATTTTTAAGTATCAATGTGATGCTGCGCTCTTTCAGAGAGGACTTCTTCATTATTGCTACTGAAAAAATTGTAATGCCATCCAAAGATCCTTAGAGCTTTAAACACAGGCATGTAATGCAGAGCGACAGCTTCACATCATCCATTTACTGTGCAAGGGTTGTGTAGCAGAGATTGTAAATACCAGCTTTTAATTATCAAGTTTATTTATAATTCATTAATAGGAAGAAGATAAACAGTCAGGCCTAGGACTGGAATGCAAGAAGGCTAAATTGAAAATAGTTCACTGCAGCTAATGTAGACTCAAGCTGAAACATTTTCTCCCTTCATTTTTGCTTTCCTACATTTACTAATTAAATCTATGGCCCACAACCCACTTACTCAACATCAGTCTGCTTGACTTTAATAGAATTCTGTGTAGATAAGCAGGCTATGAATTGCATCTCTGCAGAAGAGATTGAAAAAATCTTGCATGAGGAACATGCACTGCTTTAGATGCTGAAACACTTATGTGATCCAAAGGACCTCAGATTAGGTAATATGTATTAATTGATACAATTGGAAAGTCAAAAAATTAGCACGTTCAAAATGCTGAGCTATTATTCCATGTGAGAAGAGTATTCTATACACTGATGATCAAAGTTACTGGCATAATTAAAACCATGTCTTCAAAAATCATGTCAAATCTTAGGATGTCTTCAGCATGCTTGGTACTTTCACCCTCTCCCGAAGAATTTACAATCTATTAATTAAGATAGAGGAAACACCAGAGAAAAGAGAGAAAGTGGAGGCAAGGGTAAACAGAGAAAGAATGGACAATTGTTACAATTACACAGTTTTAGGTTTGGTTATCAAATAAATTACAATAGGGCATAGTAAATCAAAGAGTTTATAAAGAAGAGGGTGGCCTTTGAGCAGAAAGTTGAAGACCGATAGGCGGCACAATTTGAGTGTGCCAGGATTGAGGTGGAGCATGAAAATGGAAGATCACAGATAGGCATGTACTAGTTTATAAGGGCAGGAAGATCAGGGTAGAAAGAAGAAAGGCCAGGCAGGAAAATAAGTTTGTGCTGGATCTGGGAAAAGATAGGAAGTTAATGGGGGAAGGTGAATAGGGAGGGGATGTTGTGTGATCAGTTTAATGAGAGAGTTTAGGACTAGCACCAGCATTCAGCCTGCTTGGATAAAAGCTAGGGCCCACAAACCGTTGTTGCTTTTACTGGGCTACCACCATCCTGCTGTTGATGGAACTAAGCTCAGCAATAATAGGGATGGATGAGTGGAGAGGACAACTGGGGCACATCACCATCAAATATTGGCTTGGGCCCACATAGCATACTTTAACTTGGCGGCCTCACATCTTAATTGTAGTGTTCCCACTCCTGATGTTTGCATGTTGGGATGAGCTGGCATAATTAAGATAGTGTCATTAGGGAGTTAAATCATGAGGAGCTGGTATTCTGGAAAGGCCCACTGGTGCTGATGCTACTTTAGAGCATCTAGCAGTGTCTGGGGGAGGGCAATAGTGATATTGAGAGGAGTTTGTGGCCTACATGTTCACGCTTACTGGCATTCACATTTTACTGTGGTGCATCTGCACCAGATGCAGATCTTCGTATGGGGTTTTCATAATTAACATGGCAATGCCATTGGGTACAAGGATGCTGTAAAGGCCCTGCAAATTGTTCAGTGCTGGCACCACTGGTGGACAGGCATTGTGCTCATTGATCTAGTGATTGTGTTCTCACTCAAAAGCACCAAACACAATGGCTCTCTCAACACAGGACCCCCCCCCCCAAAAAAAAAAGAGATGGGAAAGGCCAAAAAAATGAAGGGGCTTAGGGTGAAGTCCAACATGTTACCTGGCCTATTGGTCTGTTCTTGCGGGCAATCTTGTCTCCCATTCCTAGATATAGTTCTTAATTGGAATGATGTTTATACACCTAACTACGGAATGTTGCATTTATTAAATATTTATACCTCATTGATTTCAAGCCCAGTGGCCAGTTTTTTCCTTGCTCCCAAAGGGATTTTAAAAAACCCTTTTGCCCCAAATGTATAGTAACTGTACATGTTGGACTGTATGTTAGTTGTAGATGTTGTAGATGAACGTTCTCTTCAAAATAGCAGTGCTGTGGGAATGACCATCACTTGTTTTCTGTCTCAGACTACTGGTTGCCCAAAATAATCTGCCACTGATTGTCTCTGGATAAGGGTCAGTTATGTATGCAAATGCAACAAAATGCATGAAGTACTCACAGGAGTCACCATGTATTTAACAAACTGATGATCAACTCAGTTTTAAATAAAATAATTAACCCAAAAAATTCAGTGTACTTCTACTGGGGGCTTTTTGAAGAAGGCGAGATATATCTGTCTTCTTTTTTTGTCTTTGTCTTTCTCTTATTTTTCTTCCTCACTCTACTGGAACCTTTATAAGTTATAGAGCGGTCTTAATAAAACTGGGGGGAGACACTATATTGGAGCAGATGGGGAGCTGTGCTTGGATCAAAGTGACCTCTGTTCAGATCTCTGCTTGACTATTACACTTAGAGAATTACCTTGGCTGTTTTTCACCCAGGGTATAGATGGGGGAGGCATTGGCCATCTCACATAAGAATTCTCCTCCACCGTGACATTTTTGTCCAGTCTCCAAATTTCTAGCATTGCATACAGTGAAACATTGAAAATCCTTCATTCCTAGAACTCTTTTATTTGCTTTGATCATTTTGCCAGTCTCTTTTCTTTTGATGCCTTTGTTTTTAAATGATCAACTGAAGTTTGAAATTACTGCAATGCTAGAAAATTGGGAATTGAAAGAAACTTTCATGGTGGATAATAAATCTTATGGGGAGCCATGTCTTCATTTTGCCCCCCCTTCTCACCTTAGCCTATTGTTGTAAAGATCACATGCGGTGGGAGGAGACAGGAACCACATATGCCTCCCTTGGATGAGGCCTATAAAAATATAACAGTATTCTAGAGAATCCTCTAGGAGCTACATTGATTTCGGTTTGCCTTCAGAGAGATTATTTACTTCCAGAGTGAGTGGATTTCAAGATTGAAATCTAAGACAGATGTTCTGGTTTTCTTTTATTTCACACTGTTTCGTGTGTGTTTGTCTGCACCAGTGTATATCTAGAAAATATAAAATGAATATAAGCATTTGTGCAAGACACTACCAGTGATGATCACCATATAAGTTTGTAGGGACACATGCCAAGATTAATACATAGCGGTTAATGGCAGTTCCAGAATGAAATATTTCTTCATAACAGGAAAGCCTCTCAGGGTTTTGTGCTAGATCTAAGCAAGAGTCGAAATGGCTTAAACAATTTAGGAATCGGCAGCAATTTATATGATTAGGCACAGCTAATTCTTTTGCATTGAAAAGAAGGAAATACTGAAATGTTGCTTTCTTCCTTTGCTAATTTTATTTTAAAAAAAAAAATCAGTAACATTTCGTGGGAAAGAAAACACAAAGCTATGAAGCTGTAACATGCCACAAATAGTACGCACTATAAATCTTTCCTCTACCTTCAGAGATGGGACTATGTAGAGAAGCATTCTGTTACCTCACAACCATAAGGCTGGCATCAGTGAAGCAGCCAAGTGTAAGAAAATGGCATATAGGTAATTAGAAATACTGACTTACCCTGAATTCTTCCTGATAGAAAGTACATCATTGCTTGTTTGCAAATATTACTTGACATTTCAATATAAATGTCATATAGACAATGTAAACAAAATGAAACAAACGTATGACAGACTTGCAGTTAAGACATGTTTGATACGTGAGGAGAATACTGCGAAAGGGAAATACTGTTTTTTATCTGCATTTTTACAGAATATCATCCATGCATATAGAAGCTTGATAAGCCTGCTCTTGCTACTTGCCTGGATTTCAAAAGCTTAGTGATAAACTCTGTTCAGTCTTGTGAGTTATATATTTATTATTTATTTTATTCATATCCTATCTTTTTCACAACATGGGATCCAAACTGTCAACATAGATTTGATTAAAACATAGATTAAAACAAATTGTGGAGAGCCTGCTCTACAATGAGCAAAAGTGTAAGTATACTGATAGTGTGCTTTGGCCAAGAGTCATTGGTGCATTATTGAATGATTTGAATATTTCCAGCTGTTTTTCCAGCACTCATGGCGGTGTGCAATAATGAAGAAAATAATCTAAAAACTAAAAATAAAAACCCAAATATATCCAACCAACAAAACAAGAAAAATGACACCCATATAAATAAGACTAGCCAACTAATTCAAAGACCACACAAATTAGCTGCAATTTGTAGCCTCTCCAGTAGAAGACCAATAAATTGGGAAGATTGCATACCTTTGGAGAAATTCATTCTTCAGCTTTGAGACTTATCTCAGAAATTCTGAAATTTTGTAAAGTTTGAAAGTTTAGCAGACCCTGTGCAGAAAATTGAAGATGATGTTAGAGACAAATTAAAAGCGCTGCATTAACAGTTATGTGGAATCCTGATTGAACCTGGAACTACAGTTGGCCCTCCATATCCACGGATTCTGCATCCCCAGATTCAATCAACAGTGACTTGAAAATATTTTTTAAAAAATCCAAAAAGCAAACCATTTTGAGTTGTTCACCATTCAATGTAAGGTATGCCATTTTACTGCACAATTGCATATAATGGCACTTGAGCATCCATGGATTTTAGTTTAAATAAAATAGTTTAAGTTTTTAGTTTAAATCCATGGATTTTAGTTTAGAGTTTAGTTTAGTTTAGTTTAGTTTAGAGATCCTGGAACCAAACTCCAGCAGATATACTGAAGGCCCACTGTATATTGGCAGCTAGTGATGATGTAGAAAATGTGACTCACACGCAAGGCATTTCCCTTGCCAAGTTTAAAACAAATGAATCAGAGCTTCTAGACCTGGAAGGATTAGTTTCGTTTAGCTTATATGTGTCTTTTCCACAGTGGAAAACATTTAATGTCAGAGCACAGCATCATCTTCAAACACAATGGTAAAACATTTCTACAGATTCGTGTAACACAAAATCAACAACTCAGTAAACCATCATGACATGTCAACCAACCACCAGCTAATTACCAGTTAGTATTTATCAATCAAAACCACAAATACAATGTCAAGCTAATTTAGTCCTTCCTGCCAATACTAGTTTTGCCTCTCTCAAGGGGCAACAGTGGGCTGGATTATGTGTACATAATACTTTGGAAAACTAGAAGAAACAAAATAATTTCCTCGGTTTCATTAATGCTGAGGAGTTTTTCTGTTTTTATCATCTCTGGCCTACTTTTTATAAACTGTGAAAAACAAAGTGGCTCTTTACAAATCAGTGTTCTTTACAGTTCAAAATCATGTGGATCTATTTGTAGCAAATAACGTTTTTAAAAAATTCTGTTTGTAATTTTTTTTAATAAAGTGTGCTTTAAATATACCAAACATGTTGATTTTATGACAATCAAAATTGTACATAATACATTTTATTTTCCTAAAGTCATAAAGTGACTTTCATTCTGTGTAGGGTGCTGATATCACTTTTTTCATTTTTTTCCCAAAATTTCCATTTTTCCCCCCTGAAAATATTGTTTTTCCCAAGGCTTCAACATTTCTGGGAATTTTTTTTCTCTACTGTTACCCTCATTATAAGGGGATATATATAGGGACAAGCACTAGCTAAGTGCTTCAAGTTTTATTCAAGCTCATGAAAGCCTTGTGCCCAATAGATGTCCTTAGCTGAATCATTAACTGTGAACCTTAATCTTTCAACTCATCTACAGTATGGGGACAGTAATGTTGACCCACCTTTACAGATGTATAAAAGCTCTTTTTACAGCATCTTTTGCTCCTTATATGTCAACTATATGTATAGGACAAATTTGTGATTCACATTGAACTTACAGCTATTTCAGTGCTAGTATGTATTATGAACATTATTTTCATTTTCTTAGGTCATATGACAATTTTTTTATTATATTTGTTGTTCACCATCTTGATATCTTTTGATGAGGGTATGCCATTAAATCTGATGAGCTAGAAACTAAACTAAATTAAATCTGACGAGCTAGAAACTTTGTGGCTTTGTTGTTTTGATATCTAGAGATTCAGTTTAAATATGATTTTTTTTCTTTCATCATAATTTCCTATGAGATGCCAGCTTTTTTTGTTGAATAAATAGTGTTATATTAAAAAAAAAAATCACATAAACCCGCCAAGGTTCTGTACATCTAGTCATATTTATTTCAATATCTGAAAATGCAATTTTCGTATCCTAAAAAAATAGTTTAACAACAATTGAAACCTTTATGACAATTAATTTGTCAGTTTGAGTCATTACCAGGGTATAGGAGCTCCCACAACAACCTGGATTACTTATTCTATGGACTTCAGTTGGTCTGTTTCTGTCTAAGTTTGACACAGTTTCATATCTAAAATATAAGCCATTGTATATATGTTGACAAACATTTAAGATAAATGTTTGGTAAATAACACAAAGGCATAAGGCAGACTGAAACCAGCTCTTTAAAAGTCTTAATATTCCAACATAGTCCTTAATAAATTATGGATAAGAATTGACAGGAAGTGTGTGACTTAAACCCCCAGACATCAAGGGACTCTTAGTATTGCTGATTATGAATTTCAGTTTCTTAGAAAAAGCTCAGATAATTAACAATCTTGTGTTTTAATTAGAAAATTAACATTACTAACTATTAGAAGATTGCTGAATTTCTGTGTTATAAGAATCTTTTGAAGTATTATTTGGCAAGAAAGGTATTGGATCAAATGTGTCCGATTATTAGGGGTTTGGAGCTTTCCTAATGTTTTCTTTGAAAGGTTTGCTAATGAAGCTTTGTATTGTATAACATTAACCAGTAGCATTCTTCTCAATATATTGTAGCATTAGTCTCAAGGGTAAAACTCCCCAATAGACTTTTGGTATTGCAAATAAGTCTCAAGGGTAAAACAACCTAACAGACTTTTGGTATTGCAAAAATTGCCTGTGGTAGACAGTGGAATAAAGATATAAAATGGAAGGCTTTCACGGCCGGAATCCATAGGTTTTTGTGGGTTTTCCAGGCTTTGAGGCCATGTTCTATTAGTATTTTCTCCAGGCCTTTTGCCTGCATCTGTGGCTGGCATCTTCAGAGGATATATCTGAAGATTCCAGCCACAGATGCAGGTGAAACGTCAGGAGAAAATACTAATAGAACACGGCCTCAAAGCCTGGAAAACCCACAACAACCAGTAGAATAAAGCTTTTGCTGAGAAAGAGCAGGATTCCACTCTAGCTGATCCTATGGTAGCCTTCTGTGGCTGCCAAAAACAGGTAAAGTAAACAGCAGTTGCGGCCAGAATCTCTCACTGAACATGGGTGAACAGAAAAACAGAAGGAAAGGGAAAAAGCAGATTAGACTGCCCCAGAAACTACCTGCAAGTTTAGTCACTGGAAATGAAATCATTAAAAAAAAAGTGGAGATTGCGAAAAAGAAAATTATATGTAGATGCATGTTGGATGAAGCTTTCAAGTGATCTCTAGAAGTTTCTAGAGAAACTTTTTTGTTTGCTTATGGAAGACCTATCTAAACTGGTTGTCTCATTTCGCATATGCATATTGTTAGTTTTGAACATGTTTGCTGAAACATGTTGAACTACTCTTTTTTGTGATGTAGGAACCTATCCCTGTTCTTCCTATGATATTTTTTCCTCTGATATCAAATGTTTGGGAATATGTCTACAGTCAGCCCTCCACGTTTACGGGTTTCACTTTGGCAGATTTGATTATTCATGAATTATTTGCTGTTACCTCTGCTGCCTCCGTATGCCATTTTTAATAGGGACTGCAAGTCTAGTGAGATGGAGAAACTGTGAATGAGGCAAGTAAGTCCCTATTAAAAGTGGTGTGGGGCAGCAGTGGAAATGGCAGTAAGCCCCACCAGCCACCCACTTCTGCCTTGTGAAGGAACCCTGATGACTCAAAGGAATTCATGGTGGGTTGAATATGGTGGTCATACTTTTTTTGTGTGTTAAATATGGTTTGGGAGGGCCTACAGTTGTTCACGTCTTTTTCACTTTCATGACAGTCCTGTGCCCTTAACTCTAGCAAATGTGGAGAGATTACCGTACTTTGAAAACCGAGGTATACCAATACCCTCCAACATTTCATAGATGAAAAGTGGGGCCAGGCAGCAACTAGAAAAAAGTATCACAAAAGTTTCTCTTACACAGTAGTTCCCTCTTATCCACAGTTTTGCTTTGATGGTTTTAGTTACATTCAACCTGGAGTCTTGTATAACCTACTGGGAGTGGTGGGGGGAGTGTTTTGAAGCACCTTAGAGGGATAATGACAGCCAGTACTGCAAAACCCACAACTCCTTCAGGCAGGGTTCCCATAGCCAAGTGCTTCCATCTTCCTCCCTTACAGACTTACCTCCCTCCCTCCCACCTTTTGCCCTAATCAGTTCCCTGGTGTTAGTAGCCGTACACCCCCATACTTTGATATGGTTTGATTGATACACTACTATGACCGGAAGCCTTGCTGGACAAGAGGTAAATTGACTGGACACAAGTAAGCCAGATCAGTGGGCTCTGCCCAAGCAATGAGTCTCCAGTATTCACATAGAAATGTTGATTGTTCTATTCCTGTTTCCTCTCACTTTCAAAGTCTCTTCTTTTGTCCCTTGCCTGCCCAACCAGTACAGAGCTATCATACCAGCCATTAATTCTTTTTTGCCTACGTGCTAAAGCCATCAGTTTATTCCGGACTTGATTGTCCATGTTGCTGGAGAGTCATTAACATATTCACCCTCCAAGCAATAAAAAAGGTACTTAAAACTTACATCTTGTCTGCCTACCCACCTTCCACTTTAACCACTCCTCTGCTAATACTGCCACAGGAAATGGCTCTAACATCACTGGCTTTACAGTGGGCTGCATAGCTGATACTATAGTGTTTGGTACTATCCATAGTTTCAGGCATCTTTGAGGAGTCTTGGAACATCTGTGGATAATGAGGGACTACTGTACTGTGTTGTTTGAATATGGATTTCTTCATTAGTTACAATTAGCTCATCAGGATAGAGAGTAAAGTCTTAACCATGAGGGCTCTACATATGTGGTTTTCCGTCTCTGACAACAACTTGACAAGTTTTTTTCCTGAACTTTCAGAGACAAGCAAATTTTTTTTTGATGAATCAAATGTTTGATTTCAAAAAAAGTTAAAGACAACCTGTCCTTTATAGGGAAATGTCTATATTTGATTATTTGATTGATTATTTGATTATTATTAGCTTTCCAAATGAATTGCATTAAATTAATCTTTTAGAACCCCTAGGATTAAAAATTCAGTTGTATCTTTTCTATGAACAGATATTAAAGTTGGCTTTAAAACAAATAAATATTCCTTTTCATATTATGTCTGTAACTCATTATTTATTTGCCTTGTAGTAACTTGTTGTTTATAGTTCTTAAAAATCATAATGCAATTATGAAACCATTAAAAAATCATCTCTTTTGTAATATGTGGTTTCCTCTGATTCTGCTATTTAATGGAGAAACCAAAATGTACCAATTTACCAGTGTTAATGATCTTTGATTGATATGAATTGATCAAAAAAAGTTCAAATGACAAACGTAACACAGAAAGCTATATTTATGAAATTAGTAAAAGAGCAGAATTGTGCATACCTATCTATTCAAATTTTAGAAGATAAGAAACATCCTGTGGATGCATTTCAGAGTTAATTGGGCCTGTGTTTTAAGAGAAGCCAAAAAAAAAGTTCAGCTTTAGTGATACACAATTGTGTATCAGCTTATAGCTGTACTGTACCTGTACCTATGATATAAACACAAAATAATAGATTAGAAAATTTAAAAGTTATGCTGTTTCTGTGGTGCCACAGTGAAGGTTGCGTATCCTGTTTTGCTTCAGGATATAGTACAGTTACAGGATACAGTACAGCTATAAGCTGATACACAATTGTGCATATTGAATTAGATTCTGTCTGAGTTATCAAGCAATCTGATGCACGTCTACTCAGAAATAAACTCAGCTGAGATCAGTGAGATTTACTTGTGCAAAAAAAAAAATAAAACAGTTGCTGGGGACACTGTTTTACAGTGATTCCAATCTTTCCTAGAGGACTGAAGATAGTGTTGTAGTTCTTGTTGAGTACCCCTGGGTGTTTGCCTATAGGGTCCCTCAGAGCTTGTTTTTGTCTCCCATGCTGTTTAACATATACGTGAAAGTACTGGGAGATATTAACCAGAGTTTTGGGGTTCTGTGCCACCAGTGTGCTGATGACACCCAACTTTATCTCTCCTTCTCATCTGATTGGAAGGAAGCTGTCTCAGTACTGAACCAGTACTGAACCATTAATGGACTCGATGAAGGCAGACAAGACAGATGTACTCCGGGTCAAGTGAAAGACAAATCAGGGGAGTCAATTTACACTGGATGGGGCAACTCCCCCCCCCCCGAAGTCTCAGGCTCTCATCATGGATGTTCTCCTGAATTCAGACCTCAAGCTGCCTGCCCAGATTTCAGTGTTTTCTCAGGAGCGCATTTGCACAGTTAAAACTAGTGTTCTAGCTGCACCTGTTCCTTAAGAAGTCAGATTTGGCTATGGTAATATATGCCTTGATTAGATCTCATTTGGATTACTGTAACACACTACATGGGGATGCCTGTGGAAACTTGAGTGGGTTCAAAATGCTGTAGCCAGAATGCTGACTGAGTCATGGGGAGTATATAACCCTTGTTGAAACAGCTTCACTGGCTATCAGGTCATTTCAGGAAACAATTTAAAGAACAAGGTCAAGAACAGCAAAGCCCTATGCAGCTTAGATCTATAATCATAATAAAATTAATTATTACTAGGTCTATCCTGTCTGAAAGACCCTATATAAATCTATCAGAATGTTAAGATCCTCAATTGAGGTTTCTCTTTGTCCTGCGACCATCACAGGTCTGTA